>CM030028.1:0-2420355 GCA_017639485.1 Pluvialis apricaria | reverse complement strand
CAAAGGGCCTGGAAGCTCAGCCGAGAGCTCGGCAGCGCTCCGCGAGGGACAGTAAGTGCCGGTTGTGCTGCCCAGGGATGCGGAGCACGGCAGCCACGCTCACCCACTTACCCAGGAGCTTCCAACCCTGCCGGGACCTTTTTCCTCGCCTCCCCCAGCGCGGCGAGCCACGCGAGCAGCACAGGATTACTGCAGCCTCTCGCCTTTCGATACCGTGACAGGGTCTAAATAAATCAGTTCTCCGGAATGTCAGAGCTGGTGCATTAACCTGGGGCCCCATGACTACATTGCAGCTCTAAGTCAGTATTATTTAGGAACTAGCCTGTTTTCTTCAACTTTTGGACTCATTTTAGAAAAACGCGTACTGGAACACTGTGTCCTGCAGTTTTACTGCATGCTATTGTCTCCTACAGGTCCCAGTGTTTTTAAATGGGCAGGACCAGACAACAGCATCCCTGACGATTAAGTGTTTGGTGTCTCTTTTAGGCCAAACAGTCAAACCACCACCGGGTTTTTTTCTAGCAGGTAACACCGGGATAAGTTGCCGGAGACATATTGTCCTCAAAACTCCATGCAATGCCACAGCATATGAGACCCCACCTGGAGTACTGCGTCCAGCTCTGGAGTCCCCAACATAAGAAGGACATGGACCTGCTGGAGCGTGTCCAGAGGAGAGCCACGAGGATGATCCGAGGGATGGAGCACCTCTCCTATGAGGAGAGGCTGAGAGAGTTGGGGCTGTTCAGCCTGGAGAAGAGAAGGCTCCGGGGAGACCTTATTGCGGCCTTCCAGTCCCTAAAGGGGCTACAGGAGAGCTGGGGAAGGACTTTTTACACGGGCATGGAGTGACAGGACGAGGGGGAATGGCTTTAAGCTGGAAGAGGGCAGGTTTAGATTAAACATTAGGAAGAAGTTTTTCACTTTAAGGGTGGTGAGGCACTGGAACAGGTTGCCCAGAGAGGTTGTTGAAGCCCCGTCCCTGGAGGTGTTCAAGGCCAGGTTGGACGTGGCCTTGGGCAACCTGGGCTGGTGGGAGGTGTCCCTGCCTGTGGCAGGGGGGTTGGAACTCGATGATCTTCAAGGTCCCTTCCAACCTAAACCATTCTATGATTCCATGATATGTTTTATCTGCAATTGCCCAAGTACTTTTTCCCAGTAAGTAGCAGTCTGAAGCTCTTTCCTACGGGTCCTTCCATTTCTGTGCAGCTGGGCTCCCTGGTAATACTTGTTCCTTAGCGGGCACCACGAAAACTTTGTGTATGCACAAGACAGACTCCCAAAAATTACCTTCTGTTCTTCTAGGAGCCACTAGGGACTTGTCAAAAAATGCCCCTATGCAGAGGCACATTTTGATTCAAAAAGAGGCCAGGTACTAATTAAAAAGCCTGTGTGGGCATCAGCTGGTGTTTACCAGCACTTTTACATCTCAATGGGTGTTTGTTACCAACGCCATATCCTATGTCGATAGATTGTTCGCTGTAATCAGAGACGGAACCTCATTTGCAAAGCCCGCTGCATCAGTGAGACCAACCCCTCGTCTTCCCCTTGCTGCTGTGGAGCTGGAGTTTGAGAAACACTCTGAAGTCAAAGCGATATTTCACGGTACTTGAACACGACATACAAAAATAATTTAAAAATATATATGCGTGTTGCTGTCATTTCCCTGTAGGAGACGAAGAACAACTCCACAAGGCAGACAGCATTACCTGAGTGCCTCTTCCAGCACCTGAAACTCCGCCTTTCCCCAGCGGGAAGGGAAGATGAAGTCAGCCGCTTACCTTCTGCATGTATTTATAAAGCCCCGCACAGAGCAGGCGACGCTGCCACAGTACAACACAATCCTACGTGATGCTGCACTTAAGATCCCCTTCATCGGGAGCGAAAAGCGTGTGCGTATTTATACAGGCACACGCAGAAAAAGTACCCATCCTGCTGTTTTTCAAGGAGCTGAGGAGAACCGGGGAAATATTTTTGTTGCCAGACCAACCACTGGGACTGACACGACCTGCATAAATGTCGTTGGGGCCGGACATGACCTTGAATTATAAGCACATCAGAATACAACGTGCAACATTTAATGTTAGAATTTCTTGTCATTTCACTGCAAGCCTCTCAGCTTTTCGTACTTTCAAAGTTTCAGTCACGGAGTCAAACAGGGAAGAAATATTCTCAGCTTTCACTATAATTATTAAATCATCTTGCAGAGGAAAGATGAACAACATGACCCATCTTGCACTTAAAAACTCAAACTGGAGGGCAAATTTAAAAAAAATAGAGAAAAAAAAAAATCAAAGCGCGCCTTAAAAGGCATAATTTTTAAAGTCAACTTGTGATTTTTCAGAAACTTGCCTGCTGTTTTGTAAACGCTTGAGGAGTCAGCCATGCTATAGATGAAAAGACACTCCAGTAGATCGGCATTTCTTTAAAATGAGCCTTTCAGTCTCCAGCATGACTGCACATCTGCAGCCTAATTTAGGGAGGGATTCCCATAAGAAAACAGAGAACAGCAAAGCCCCGCACCTTTGGTGTGAGACAGCACAGGCCGGCACTAGGGTAGGGCAGTATCGCGGAACGGAAGAGATGGCTGGCTGGAAGAAGCTACAAGAGAGACCAGAATTAAAAAGATGGAGAAAGCCTATTGGGAGCCCTGGTAATTTTATTCCGCTCTCTCTAAATTAAGTGTTCTACTCACCCTGTTGGAGCACAGGGCTGTGAGTCAGCACTGGACCGCACGGCACTCATCACTCCTCTCACCCGCAAAAGGGAGCGCGTCACAGAGGAGACCGTCACGCACCCTGGCCAGCCCCGAGCACGGGCACCCACCCGCACGGAAAAAGTCAAAACCCTCTACGCGTGACAACAGCGAGACATTTTAACCAAACAAATTTCAAACTGCAAACTTCTAAAATGTCAGTCTACTGCATCAGGACACCGAACAACGCAACAAACAAATGCAAAAAAGACTCCCATGCTATTTCCACTAATGCACTTATTTTTCATTCTTCTAAGAGAGAGAAGAGGAAAGAAAAGGTATAACATATGCAAGGGCGTATTACCTTTTTCACTCTACGGTTGTGCACACACATGATTTTAACAACCTGGGTATCTCCCAAAGGTAGGTACATGCTCCTAACGCAGCTGCATGACAGTTTTGAGACAGGCCTTCTCTTTCACACAACTTCTTCTCATTCCTTCATCTAACATTTGCTCACAAAAAGCAACTCAGATCTGCCAGTAAAGCAGTTGTGAAGGAAGAAGAATAGAAAATATGTAATTATTTACCCCATGATACTACAGATACTTTTCCCCTTCTCATTTAACCTGTGACGGATGCCTGGCTGTGCCATTTGCCAGAAGAATAAATGTATTAACCCCACCGTACAGAGATCCAAGGACTGAATACAAAAGGAAAGGCATAACTGAAAATAAACTGAAACTTTCTGTTGTTAATTTCTGCCATGATAATTTACAAGGTATTAAAAGAGTCAAATAAAAACTGGCAAAATAGTTTACCGCATCAGCTTTAACTTTTTTCCTTTGAGTAACGTTTTTCAGAAATTTAACATCACAGCTACATTGTGTTACCACCCAAATTTATCAAGTATTTTTAACATCTTTACTGCTGATCAAAGGAGCAGAAACTACTGAAAAGGCCCAGGAGGAGGTTTCTGCCCCATGAACGAGCATCATGTGCTTACACTGTTGTTCTCAATGACATTGAAATTTGCATTTATATAGGACTTTTCCATTATGGCACATGTGTCACTAAACCCATCGCCACAGAATCCAGAGAAAAAAGTGCACAGCAAAATCACTAAGTGGCATCAAATTCGCTAAAAGGATGGTACTCCAGACGGTATGAGTCATTTTGGAGAGCTGCAGATTGCTGATGGAGCACAGGCTTGAACGGGAGTAGAGCCACCGATAATCTGTGGAACCACTAGAAGTCTACGTGAACATTTTCCTCCTCTTTTTTTTTTTGGCCCCAGATTAACCCATCACAGCTTTCCAAACCCCCACAAATCTCATCTTCAAAGTAGCAAGTTGGAAAGACTCGCACACAGAGACCTAACAGCGCTTCCCTCCACCCTTGCAAGTCAAGTCTTCGCTGATGCTTTTCTGTCTGCAAACAAACTGATCAGGATTCTTCAACATCATGTACTTTGACAGGACTCAACGTCAGGTGCCAGATTTAAGGAGCAGCTGCATTCCAGCTGGCATCGCTACACATGCTCTTCCTTGTACAGGGAGCAGCCAAGAAGGTTCAAGCAATTCCAGCCCTACTCTTTCTGGTGGCTTTCCTGGCTGTTTTCCGCGTAAATGCGGTCAAGTATACATTCCACTCTTCAACTGGCTGCACACTGACTCATCTGAAAATAATTTAGAGGATTTATAATGATCTTTGCTCTGACGTTTCCTCACCGAAAAAGAAATAAGAAATCAGGAAAATCACAAGCAAGTAACTGAATTCAATACTCCTTGAAGGGAAACCTTTATCGTCACAAAGTGTTGTGGCCAAGAAGTTCAAATTTTCCCTTGCCGTATCGTTTCTGACCTGAGCGCGTAACTGAGTCACTGGCTCTCGGGGGCGAAGGTTCTCTCCTGACACCCACAAGCAGCGCAAAGACCAGCATTCACCGCTTGCGCGGCCGATGGCTCTGCCGACCCTGCCGATCCCACGGCTCGTTAGAGGGACAGTTGTAATAGCAGCAAAGCACCTTCAATTTGCCAACCCCAAATGGAGAATAGAATAGAGCGATAAATAAAATTGGCTTCAGCATTTTTGTGTGAATTTTAAGATTTTAAAGTATCTAGAATTTGTATTCTAAATGAGCAAAGAGGCAATCCTGAGCTTAGAAAGCAATAAACGGGATTGGAAAAGGTCAGCATAAACGGCCCAATACAGAACATGACATTGTATTCAGGGTCTGTCTGCATCTGGAATTATTTGCGAGCAGCTGTTCCTGAGAAGTTCCATGTGCGGTCAAGCCCTTGAAAGGGAGAATGTATTATTCAAAACAGGAGACGCTTGCTGGAGAAAAGGTTTGTGTGTGATTTGAGTGTCTCCAATGTTTGTTAACATATATTGAAGCGTGGAGAAAAGAGGTATTATTTCTACAAGTAATCAGTCCTACATGCAAGCCAAAAAGCAACATCTCCACCAAGCTAACTACTTCTGCTCAAGACCTGGAGAGAAGCCATTTTTGTCAAACGGAGGGACACCACTGGGAAACTGGGGGAAACAAATTAAAAATCAGACAGCCACCTTAAACAGAAGGGGCTGTAAGCTATGGAGGTGCACAGAGAGCTCTACCATGGAAACTGGTGGAGATTTCCACAAAATATGTATTGCAACTGTGAACATCTCAACAATGCTAAAGGCAGTGAATAAAGAAAGCACAGAACACAACACTGCTTCAAAATTGTGTTCAATGTTGTGTTGGCTTTGGGGTTGGTTTTTTTTTTTAACAATGCACAGTTCTCCCTAATTTTGGTTTTGTTTTCAAGAAGCAGCTTCTAATTTTGCACTTGTCAATCAATCAATCATGGATACTTTTAGAAGCAGGGGAAAATAGACTTCAGGTGTCAATCTGTATTCACAAATCAGACTGTGGGCTATGGCACTTGAAAAAAATAAACTTATTAGCCTGAAATAAACTATTAGCCTGAAGCAGGCAAAGAAAGCAAAGGCGAGGAGCTAAGCACCACGTGCTGCAGGACACCACTGTACATACACACCATACCTAACTGGGAGAAAAAGGGAAGAAATTGGTATGTCTAACGTGGCTTTTTCCCCACAAGAACTCCACTTGTGGTGCTGTGAGCTGTCACAGCAGTTTTTCCAGTAGCATAATTATCTCCCTATGAAACTCCCTTCCCTCTTCAGAGTATTGCGAGGGGGAGGAGGGGGGTGTTTGTCTTTTCTTTCCAATAATGAACCCCCTGGCTGGCAGCCTCAGCATCTCTTCTCCGCTTTTTAAAATCACGCTGGCTCCAAGGCTACAGATTGAAGCTTAGCTACTCCATCATCCCAGCAACCAAATCTACACCATCTTACATAAAGAACAACTCCGAGCTTCGCCAGCGCAGCCCCCATACCAGAGCGACAGAGCTCCACCGCTTTCACAGCTTCCCATGGGGATTTAAGTATCAGATATGGAAGCGATCAGAGGCTTGCTAATCCCATTATGTTGCTCCTGCGAAAAGCTATGAGCAACCATGGCTGTATTAAAACAAATTAGTTTGTAGACGAAAAAAAAGTCAACACAGCTTTGGTTAACCTTCTGGGCATGAATTTAATGGCTCTCTGCGACCACAAACACTAGGATTCAAGAACAACCATCTTCTGAAACTGATATCTTACTTTGGCCTTGTTTCCCCTCAATCATTAATAGGGAACGGAGATTTTCAGTCTGTGAAAATCTAAGTATTTTCATGTGTGCCCATAAGCAGCTCCCTCGGTAGTAGAAGAAGCTGGGAAAGTCCCTTTTCCAAGGGAAGCTGTCAACACCATGCATCAGAAGAAACTGTACAAAATTAAGAAGTCATCATCGTTTCCTCTTCTTGTTTTATTTTTTGCAACTCATGCCTTGTTTCTGTTTAGGAAAGTACTCCATCTAGTCTACTTTTCTTTGGGTGTACCATATGAGATCAATTTAACTTCAGAAAATTCTTCAAATTTGCTCCTACACACGCTTTGGATGTTCCCCTAGACCAACACGAGCAAGAGTCAGTTTCAAAGTAGGCTTTGCTTATGCAAAAGCACATTAAAGGTAGTCTTCAAGAGCTGGGACGGCTTCCTGGCGTTACCTTCCAAAGGAGAATGTCTGAGTTTCAAACACGTGAACAAAGGTGTCAGGCCACATGCCCGAGGTCAAAACTCACTCTTATTTCCAGCGCAGAAAGGACCTTGCTGCGCGTTTGAGGCTGCCCAAAGTTCCAGCCTTACTGTTACATCACTAATGGAAAACATGGGAATATTGTGTCAGGGCCCCTCATCCCACCACCCCAAATTACAAGATTTGCTCAGAAACCATGAAAAAAAATGTAATAAGTAGTTTAATGCTCTCTTTATTTACCTTTTGACTCTTGATTTCATGTTATATGTTGATATGGGTCTCAAATTTTTTCTCCCATCTCATCTTTATTTAAAAAACAAGTGGATTTTCACATGGTCACTGCAGGCATATGCACTTAAAATAGTTGGATATTTGATGTAAATTTTTTAAAAAGCTTGCCATGCATTGGTCCAGCACACTTACACTGCTAAAACAGAATTCAGCACAGTGACACTAAACAAGCCGCAAAGAAATACAATGTATGTTTACAAATCACATTTCTCTAATACAGTAAGTAAAGCTATTCCATTAAAGCATCAGTAAGAAAACATACAGAGAACAAGAGAGTCAAATGGCTTGGAAATTCTGTATTTATGTTTCAGAAAAAAAGTTTGTGTAATGTCTTGTTACATTTCACTTTTTTAAAGGACAAAACCTTCCAAAATACAAAAACGAAGAAGTGTGGCCAGAAATTAAAGCGTGATTGCATGGTTAAAACACTCCTTAAGGGCTGAAATCTCATCTGCTGCATTCCAATCCTGAACAAGGTTTGGAGCACTAATTTATAAACCCTGGGGAAAAAGCGTTGAGAAATCCTTGACTATTCAATAGTGCTGCAAATAGGAAAATTGCTGTATAATAGATAATGAAAAGAAGAAAACACACATTGCTGGAGTTCATTAGTGCGTCACATTCGGTTTACAACATTGCGCTGCACCCAGAGACTCGGATCAAGCGGAGAGTCGTAACACCACGACTGTCCCCTCTAAGAGCGGTTAAATCCCATCAGGGCTACACACTGCGTTCAACTCCTTTGCCAAGAGAAAGCAGACCATCACCACCGCCCGCGTATCAGCTCAGTGTCCAACAAAGCCATCATCCTATTTCAGCAAAAGCAATAGGATGCTTGTGATCACCCAGCTAAAATTGCCCCCAGCTTGAACTGTCTGAATTAAAAAACAAAGAGCTGCGTTGAACTCTTGGCGTGCTAATGTAACAAGGGCTTTCCAGCCTTTCACGTTGAGGAGAAGTGTCAGGTTAAAAGTCCTTCCCCAAGTTTGATCAACCAGATTTCAGACCTCCGAGGAGCTTCAAAACAAACCTAGAGAAATTGTAAGCATGTAACCCAACAAGCAGTAATGCACTGTCATCTTCTGGACGCTTCAGAAGTTTATTCAGCCATGGGGCTTGCTGAAAGGGAATGCAAGGCCGGGCAACCCTTCCTAAATTAAAGCGGAGGCCACGGCGATAGTCCAGCACGCACACAGGCTGCTCCCGGCCCAGGAAGCCAAACGGGGGTCACGCTTGGCTCTGCCGAACGTCGTGCTGCCCATCACGACCACCACTCCTGTAACTGGGGGTGGCCATTGCCACCACAAAGCATCTCGGACCAGGCACTGGTTGCTATCAGCTTTGAAAGAAAACGGTAACAGATCTTTGACTAAGTATTGCACTTTTACTGCTCGTTGACAGAGAGAAGGAAGAAAACCAGATTAGATTAGGGATTGCGTAAGCAAAGGCAAGAGAGAGACCAGAGGTGTTATGTCACCTGTGCAGTGTCTCCAGAGTCGCTGGGATAACAAATTTCACATTCACAGTTTCAGAAGGAATGACCGCAGGACACAGAACCATAGACTGGTTTGGGTTTGAAGGGACCTTTAAGACCATCTAGTTCCTGAAGTTTTCCGAAAGTATCAAACAAGGAGAAGAAACGTGGTTCAAAGACAGATTAAACCAAAAAGCTTGGTAAAGGGGGATTAAACCATTTCTTTGTATTCTTGAGAGAAATACTGAAGATGTGTCCCACAGTATATTTGATATGCTGGTTGCTGCAAGAACTGGAGGGTGTGAAGGACATGCTCTGATAAAATTGCCCCCTCCTTCCGCTAGGGAAGATGCAGGGATTTTTTTCCAGGGAAAGCATTCCGGGGGGCTGGAGAGAGCATGGGAAAGCTGTGGAAGGGGAGCTGGAGGGCGCACAGAGGTCGGGAGCAAAGGCGGTTTAGCTGTCCCTGGGCAGCTCTCGCAGAGGTAACGTCACGACACGCCGAGTCACCCAGAACCAGTTATGCCTAACGTAAATCACCAAAGACTGGCCTAGAAGGAGATGCTATCTGTCCGAAGTCACATACGCCGCTCCGGCTGTCCCTTGGAATGACTGCTCTTTCACAGGCTCAGAGTTGCTGTTTTCTGTCCCTTTTCCCCTCCGGCGAAAAAGCTACTGCTACAGGTAGGGCAAGGATTCTGCAACCCTTAACATACACAACCCAGAAAATGATTATTTTTTTTTTCCTGAAGAAAGTATGCATCAGCACAGTTCATTCTGTCCGGATTTAATTTTACATCCATAATCAGAAAACTCCCCGTACTCCAAATATCAGTCAGGAGCAGCAGAGTACAAAGGTAAAAATACTTCTATAATCCTGTGAAATGCAAGTCTGGCTTCTAAGAAACAATACCAATATTTATCTCTACGCTGAAAAGCAGGGCACTGAGGGAACACGGGAAGAGGTCTCCCTTTCGGAGAGCCAACCGTAGTAAGCTAATGCAAAGTTTGTCATACTCTGGACTACCCGCACAAGCGGCAAAAAAAAGGGGGACTGTCACTGCCAGAACCAAAATGTATTCAATCTGCAGGCTTCCCCGAAATACAAGACCCGTTTGGAAGAAAATGGCATAGGTTGTATCAAATCATTGCTAAACTTTGTATTTCTTTAGCCACCGACCTGGTACTGCACACGCTGCCATTGCCAGCGACTTATAAATGTCAGAGGTTTCATTCGGAGCAAATGGTACACACACCCGAGGGAATTCACACCAAACACAAATCCTATGGTGCTCCTATTTACAAAATCCTCTATGGCACGCGTGCATCTGTATACGTGGATGCCCACATACAGCGTATTGTGCTTTCTCGGTCACAAAGGACACTGGGGAGTGCAAGGGCTCCAGCATCAGTACGCTATACACATTTAATTTTTAAATTCAGTTTCGTCTCTAAGGGGAACCAAAATGACCGAACTGGCTTTCCGTCAGTACCTGAGCCGCTGGACAGTACAAACAATGAGAAGATACGCAGTAGCAGCTTTCCTACAGCAAAATACTTCACGAAAGAAAGAAAACGCAATTTCGGAGAAATTTTGCAGTGCCAGTAGGAGCGACTCCCCTTCGGTTCCTGGCAGTGAAAGCTGAAGTGGGTGGAGTTAGCATAAATTATCGAGACTTTGTTGATAATGTATTATGCAGTGAAATAAGAACCCGTGTCTCCAGCTTCCGGCAGCTACGTTCATAAATAACTTTTAGTTTGGTAGAAACAGCCTTTATCTGTAAACTAGGTAGGTGGTAAGAGCATGCCCAGGACGGCAAGTTTTAAATTATACTGGTTCCCCAACTCCCTCCTCCTTTTCACCAGTAAATATTTATGCACCCTCAGCCCTGAAGTAGAAAATCCCAATTGAACTGCAACAGCAATAGGCTTATTTCATATCAGGCACAGTACAAATCCAAGCCTAGGGTGAAGGAGGCGATTTGCCATGAAGATAATCAGGACTGTCTCATTCCACAAGAATTTTAACTACATGATAACCTGGCCCTCCAGAACTATTGCTCCTAAACCTACACCGTATCAACAGCACTTAGTTATCCATTAGAAAGGAAAAAAAATACGCTCAGCACAGAACCCTTGTGACTATCGCTGTTCTCACACAGCCAAAGTACAGCAGAGTAGAGCACATACTCTGCTACAGACAGAATCTATTACATTTTTGATTTAAAAAGAGCAAGTTTCAGTCATGCTAACAACCACATTTCACACGCTTTGCCTTAAAACGCCTCAAGGACCACCATCACATGAAGAATGGGATGCAAAATTATATTTTTGTCTGCTTTCTACATGCCAGTGTAACCTATATAGTGTAATCTGATTGAAGGAGGTAATTAACCTTTCTCCATTCAAATACTCAACCACTTAAAAGATACACAGCCATCTACATATGCTTAAAAACACACTAAAAATTAAAATGAAGTTGCATTTGCTAAGTGAAAATGACACGCTTGTCTTTTTAAATCACGCTCTACATTTTTATTAGACATTGCTGGCTACGACCAATTGTGAAACAATTACATTCCTCAGAGATACGGTACGGGTTTAATACTCCATTTATGAAAAAAAAAAAAAGAAAACGGTTAAAAAGAAATTTTAAAGGGGGAAGAAAGCATCTCTGAGGAGCATTTATCTGCGGGCGATTTATTGATAGTACTGACCTTTCAGATTCATCGAGATTGCTTCCAGTTCCTCGCGTTCCCGCAGTGAAAGCTGCCGTATAGATGCTGGGGAAGGCGGCAGCAGCTCCAGTCCCTCCCTCCATGTTGCACACACACACACACACTGTCACACACTCACACACACACACGGAGAGGCTCTGGCCGGAGCCGCCGGCTGGCGCTGCCGGAGGGCGGCGGGCTGGGGCTGTCCCCCCGCTCCGCTGCCACGGCCCCCAGCGCTCACCCCCCGCGCTGCGCCCAGCTCGCCTCCAGCGCCGCGTTTAACCCCCCCCCCCCCTCCAAAAAAATAAAGGTATCTATAAATGAAAAGCACAAACCAGCTTGCAGCTCTGGGTTCCCATTCCGCCTTCCCTCGCTAGCACTGATTCATGTTTTCCTGAGGCTGTCGGAGGCATTTCAGCTGTAACCCTTTCCCGGCTGGAGGAGGCGGAGGGAAGGAAGAGGAATTTCTTTGTCCTGTGCACATCCTACCCCGTCCCTCGGATCCAAGCAGGGATGGATGGGCTTACCTGCTCTGGGTGGCTTCACCCCCAAATAAAACTTCAGCAACTCCGATGCAAGTGAGCGGTAAGAGCCATGAGAGCAGGCGGCTATTCCCAGTTCTGCCAACCGTATAACCTTGGATATATCACATTAACGTATTTGCTGTTCTGCTTCCTCCTTTTTGAAAATGGGATAATATTTACTGGGTTCCCAGAGGAGACTTGTAAGGCTTAATTTATTTCTGTTTATGCAGCCAGTTTTAAAAAGAGCTGTGTAAAAACTGATACTACATTTCCTAGTTTATACCCTAAACCATAAATAGGAAATACGTATTATTACCCAACTTTCAAATCCCATTAAAAGACTGAAATCTTTCATCAGACCACCACTGCAGCAGTCGAGATGATTAGATATCCATAAGAGGCAGCGAGGTCTAGCAAATAAAGAGGAAAGCTCGGATGATGGATGACTGGCTGGCAGTCCTGACTTTGCCATTAGCTCGCTGCGTGACCTTGATCGAGTCGTTTTAATCTTTCTCTATTGGTAAAAAACGCAGAGCCGTTCTCACCTCTGTAGCACGGCCCATGTTTTTTGTATGGTTATTATTCCTGCTACCCTTTGCCGAAGCTCTAGCACAAACACGCAAGCTGTAATTTGTAGCTAACAATTTCAGATACCGGCCAGACACAGCCCATGGAAACTCAACATATAATCTAAAGGGACCCGATTTTGCACATCCTTCCTTTCAGCTCCGTAGGATTGCTGAGGATGCTCTCGGTTATCAGCTGTAAGCGAAGAGTTCAGGTGTGTGAAATACTGTCTGCTCTTTGGACTCCATGAGATACCAAGTTTAGAAAGACAAAAGATTTACTAAATAAAATGCAACAGAAGAGGCTACACCATCCCAAATTATACAAAACAGTCGGTACAACTCTGGTTTTGTTTTTTAGTTTTAAACCTAAAAGGATCAATGCTGTTTGCTAAATGCTGTAAAACTGAGCACCAATAACCTGGTTAATTAGAGCTAATGCATAAGGACCCGGCCATGCCAACCCTTAGTTCAGCAGCTACAGGAGAAGGGGAAGATGCAAGCTTGGCACAGCCCGAGCACAGTCAAACAGGTTAGACCCGTTCTGTGCCTAGAAAGCCTAATCATTGTTTCCAAATCCCTTTCTCCCAACGCTAATTTTTCTTTGTTTCACCAAAGCAGACCGGCAGGAACAGAACAGGCCAAAGACAGAAGAACTGAATAGCAAACAAGCAGCCCATTTAGAAAAACACTGTTCTGACTTTGCAGGCGTAGCTGCTGGGCTTCAGCGCTAGCACAACCCTTCCTTCCCCACCTGCAGCTCCCTGGGGCAGACACCAGAGCACAGGGGAGGGATTCATCGCGGGGACTCTATCCCTTAACTCGGCGGTTTGACCTCTCTGAGGATAAGTTAATTCAGCTGGAGTCAAACCTCCTGACAGGAGCAAACTGAAGCACCCGGCAAGAGCGAAAGCATTGGCACAAAGTGATGGGGCCGGGGCCAGGAACAGAACTCAGGCGTGGGCCGGGACCCCAAAGCACTGACATTCACGGGAACACGAGGTGAGAAAACCTGTGCCAACTCACCACCCAGCTGCACAAGCGGCAGGTACTGCCCTGCGCCCTCGGGTCACCACAGGCTAGCCTGCTGCTCACACAGCGAAGGCAAAACCCGCTTCTGCAGCTGCTAGTCCAAGTGATCAGTGTTCAACCCAAGCTGAACAAAACAGTAACAAACAAAGCAAAAACAAAGCTGTCATTTCATAAAGTGATAAAGCATAAAATCTCGACAGATACTGTCCACGCTGCATCTGTTGTAGCTGAAGGTCTACTATTGTGCTTAACAGCGGAGTAGAAGTAGCTGGGGGGAAAATTTAAGCAAACGTTTATTGTACAGCTCCAAAAGAGACTCTTGCCAGCTAACTGAAAATAATTACTATTACAGAGAAGATATATTTGCTAGTGCGTAGAAGTTTAGCATATCCACTACTGACAGCACCCAGGTGTCTGGGGCACAGTAGATTGCACCCTGCCAGTGCTTTTCATGCTTCTGTGACACCATCACTGCCAGCCACGCTAAGAGATACCATCTCCAGCTCCTCCTCAGCGCGCTTCATCTTCCAGTTTGTCTTCATCAGATACTACCTGCTGTCTTGCACTTTGGCTGGAAATTCACCGAGGACAGGGACTCTCGCTTTTTATTGTTCAGTACAGCACAGCCTTTATTCAAGACCAGGGCTCCGGATTCTATAGTTAAACAATAATAAGCATATTGTTTCACAGCTAACAAGAATTCACTTGTCATTAAGAAACACTGCTGCGTACCCCTAAGTGTCACATTTTAAAAAGGTCTTTGAGAGGTCTCTCAGAAGGCCAGGCTCAAAACTGTGCTGCGGTTTGATGTAAACGAACACAACTCTATTGCACATGAGCCTGATTATTTCTGCCGCAGACAAGTTTTGACAGTAACAGATAATTTTTCTAATGTAGACAAGATCTGGTCTCCAGTCAGCTACATTTTATCCTTATTTAGGGCTTAAATTATCATAATAATAGCAAAACAAAATTAAAATTTTGACCCAAATTGTGGTGTGTTTTTTTTTTTTTTAATTAAGAGAACAGAGCAGAATGATATCACTAACTGCAAGCTCCAATTTGCTGTTAAATTAGCAATGGGCTTGGAAACATTTTATCTCTTAATCCTTGGGGTAACAGAGGGTAGCGCAGAATCAAATTTAAGAACAAATCTCCAATCCAGAAAGCTTCTTTATGACACAGTTGCACTCATGACCAACTTACTGACTTCCAGGTTGATATAGCTCACAAGAATGATAATTAGATTTACATAACGATTCAGCTTTCTGCTACCTAAATAAACTTTGGGAACCTGCAACAAGAACTCCTCTTTCAGACAATTCTCTCCTAACAGAAACTTCTGTCAACCACTTAAAGAATAAGATTATCCAACTTGAATACCACTTGTCACCTCTGCCAATACATTCACTCCTCCTTTGGTAGTTCCCCTGAGTTTAACCACTGTTCCATTTTAAAAGATAAAAATGCTGGGCAGGAGTGGGTTTTAAGTGTAACCTCTTTGATTGCTTGAGGTTATCTAGGCAAAGAAAGAGCAAGGATGCTGCAAGACAGCTTCCTCCCTTGCTCTTAGCATAATTTTTCATTAAATTAAAAATGGATTGCAATTAATAATGTATGCATGACAAGATAATGTAGAATTGCTTTTGATTCCAAAAGCAAATGAATTTAATGGGAAAATATTTCAGTGTTGAGGTATATATATTTTTGAACAAACAAATTGAAGCAACACCATTCTCATACTGTACATTACAACCACAATTCCGGCTAAGGCATTGCTCAATACGCACTGACGCAAGTTCAGGAAACGTGAAGACCAACTGGACAGCTGGAACCAAGAAGCTAAAATATTTAAAAGAAAATCTTGCTGCTAGCCCAAGATGAGAACTATTTCATTGCTAATTGATGACACAGGTCACAGACTGCTCTCTACTGAAGCATGTAACAGGACATTTGCCTTCTCCGAGCCACAGAGCACAGTCAATCATAGCCTGTTCGATCTCATGTTAGATGAAAAATGGGGTTTTATACCGGAAGGACTCTGTGAATCACAACACAAGAAAGAGAAAACCACACTGCCATTTCTGACTGACAAAACACATGTAAAAGCCTTTCAACCCCTCCCCGCATCAGACGCTCCTTTTGCATGGTTAAAGGTAAATGAATTTCTGAAGGGCTGGTTCAAGCCATGCCTTCCCCGGGAAGCCAAGGTAACTGCTGAGCAGGCTGCAGCAGACACCTTCCAATCCCTGCCCAAAAGGGAGTTCGCATTCCTGCACATTCTCCCATACAAGAACTATGCTCAAGGCTCAATTTAAAATACACGGCTATTGCCACTACGGCACACCTCCACAATTAATCATCTTCAAAGGCCATTTATACAGCTATGTATTATTACATCTCCATGACAGTTATTGCCGTGCTGCATTCCTTGGTACAGACCTTGTTCTTTTGATGACCAACTAATCTACTGCAGATATACTACTGATTTCTCTATAAATAAGCGGCAGAGTCTACATGTATGTGGTATCAGGGGAAGGCGAAGAGGAAAAACAATTTAGGATCTCAATGAGAAGCCCAGCCCTGCAAACACCTCAGATCAGGACTGCAAAAGGGCGATTGAGATGTAGAGGAAAACCTCCGCTCACACGGTGTACGTAACACGGAACAGCCTCAACTCCCAACCCAGCCTTGTTTTTTTTAAAAGGTGCCAAATACAATTCTTGTTACAACACAGATTATCAAAAGGAACCTTCATCTGCACAGCTATTGCTAGAGATGCCAAGCACGTGCGCAGAAGGGACAGTGTCCTACCCCCCGCCCCTCCTAAGCCTGAGACCGGGCTGAGCCATCGGTGACAGTGCAGGTGGTGCACCGGCGCCAGGACCAGCAGCGCCCGCACAGGATGACATGTTTTGTGACACTAATGCAGTAAAGACTGACACATCCACAGTCAAACCCACACTGAAAACTTTTAAATCCTTATCTGAATTTTGTACTGTAAAGATTGCAAGCGTAAAACTACAATAGGACGCTTATACTTCCCCTTGACTAGAAACAACACCCGAAGAGGAAGCTAAGGAGCACACACCTAGCTCTAAAACCTGCACGAGACATGTAGCGTGTGTTTTTAAGTCATGAACCGTCATCTTCACTGGTGGAATCCCTGCCAGGAGGAGAAGAAATAGGTACTCCCCGCAACTTACTGTTAGCAAAACCTTATTCCAAAGCGAAGAGGAACCAGCCTCGCGAAGCAGACACTGAACTAGGTGACTAATTTCAGTATTCCCACACAGCTTTTCTTCCTCCGTCACACAGTCTGAGCAAGCGGCCGCTCAGTACAAGTTTATGCTTGTAGAGATGCTTTGCAATGCTGTGCCCAAGGTGTGTCTGCGCAATCCACCTGCACTGTCAACACCTCAGGCACCTGCCCTCTAGGGAACGAGGAGCGTGGCAGGGGAGGGAGCACATACTCCCAACAATCCCCTCAAACATGTCCTGGACATGGACAAAGGGGACTCTGCTTTACAAAAGGAACAGCACGCTTTGTTAAATATTTACATCTTCAGAAGTTAGCTATGTAGAAATAGACCAACAGCCTCACAGCTGCTCAAGAGTAGTTCGTGCCTTGGAGTTGTTTCCACCTCACTTTTGGATCAGGACTTGAAAATCCGTTTCTCCCGAGCCTAGAGAAAATACAAGATAAGCTACTAGGACAAGAAAAAGTCCTGAGGGGTGGGGAACGGAGACATGAGAGAGGGAAGCAAGCACAGTAATTACCAAGCACAAGTTTGGGCCTTCTCCAGACTCTGCGAAAACAGAAGCAGGTTCAGTAGCAGAGAGAAGCAGAGGCAGGCTCGGGGAAAAGAGGAGGTGGTCAGGCACCCGACGCTACTGTCCAGAACTTTGCCACCTTTAAAACTCACGGGGAAGAGAGCAACACTGTCTTTTCATTAAAGTTTGATGATGCAACTGCACTGCGTAGCCGGTGAAGGAGAGCCACAGTCTGAGCCGTTCTGTGGTGGAAGGTGGCCAAGTCTGGAATCACAGGGTTTGAGTAATAGGGGAACAGATCAAATGGCAATCGGCACAGGCACATTTCACTGCAACCAGGTCAAAGTCCTCAAAGATAACAGCTGCTTGGCCCCTGAAGGACAGCACCTAAGGGAGCAACTTTTTCTCCAGTGCAAGAGCTTAGCAGTAACAAGGAAACAGAAAGAACATCCTGAAAGTGATTTGAGCATCCGCGTATTTATAACCAGAAGCGACTGTGCAGTAGTTGAAAAATTTCAAATGCTTCCCCCATCTGTCCATCCCTCTCAGTTCTCAGCATCATTCCATATTTCCTCAAGTCCCTTTTCAACCTGCTGCTCTTCACATACAAGTTGATCCTCTCTTTTGCCACGTGAGCTGAAAAATGCATGCCAACTGTTGGTAGCCCAGGCTATCAGACCAGTTCACCCAGAGGTTGCATAGAGATATTTAATGGGATCACGCCGTCCGTCCTCTGCAGCAGGAGTGCTCTAACTCCATCCTTGCACACCAGGAAGCTTCCCACCTCAGAGAGGTGGGAATTCCATTAAGCACCTATCACGTAGCTGTCATGCACCCAGTATCTAAATACACAATCATACAAAGGACTCCAGTTTTCTTTTTTCCCCAGGCATAAAGCTAGCAATATGCTGCTCTGTTTCTTATATTAGCCAACCATGATTCGACTCGCAGGAATACACTGTAGTAATTCTAGTAATAATTCTGCCTCTGTCTCACCTCAGTACCCTCTTGGATGAAAGCTTTCAATTAAAATATCCCCCAAGACAGCTGCAAGGAGAGAAATGAGAATTTTTGTCTTCTCTGTCACTGCCTGTTCTTATCACAGTCATAATTCTCCTTTCGTTCTGATTGACCATCTCTGAAACAGGCCTATAGTTTTGCCTCTTCAGACATTAAAGTTCGCAAATAATGTGGTTTAGGTATCCCCATCTGTATATTCTCTCCGTTCTAATCATGTGAAGGCAGTTTCACCTTTGTTTTCCACACTCAAGCACTTCATCCAAGCACCTCGGTAGTAAAGGGTATTGCTGATGTCCTCACTGTGAAAAGCTGGGAACTGGAAGAGGCAGAAGATAAATGATTACTCAAAAATTACCAAAGAAGTCTGTGTAATCTCTCAGAGCTTGAATTAAGTGTCATGCCAGGTTCTTCACATTTAACCAGGAAACAATGTGTGCTACTTCTTTAGAGATTAGTAATTAAGGACTGATAATGAAGTCAGGCCACCACGTCTCAGGTGGCAAGACTTAATGAAGCCTTCATGAAGCTTCACTGACTGAAGCTGGGTTCTACATGGACACTATTGCAGCATGAAGGTATCTTTAAATGACTCTTCATGACCTCTCCCTTGCTCTCATACTGTAAAAAGACATTTTCAGAACTGTTCCTCCTCCACTAGAGTTAAAAGTCTGTCTTAAGCCACATCAAATGAGCCAAACCATAAAGCTCACCAAACTTTCACTTTACCCTGCTATTCACATCTCTTTTTCATTGCTTTACTTTACCAGGTTCTTACTCAACTGCATTCTCTTTTTCAAGTTCTCATCCTTTTATATTTCCTGCTCTCCACCTTATTACCCCCTGCCTTCCCACTTGCATCTTTCACTGTCCTGCTGATATTTTATTCATCCTCTATTTCCTTTCCCTAAAATATCAGTCCTCCCACAACCCCTTATCCTTCCACAACCCCTTATCCATATTTCTCTTTCCACTCTTTCATTCCTTCGTTAGCATAAAATGTCGTGTTTCCCCTTTCCCAAATGTTGCTTTGTAAGAAACTCCTTTACCCTCATACAATAAAAAAAGTCTCCTCTTTTCAAGTGAGTCTTGCCATTGTTAAACTTACGGAGAAGAGCTGGAGAAAGTTGAGGAGTGCCATTTGATTTTAGTTTTTAGCAACATCCTTCTGCTGTCTCTAAATCAGCATTTTATGCCAACAGTTTTTATGGGCAAATGAAATGCTAACAAAATCTAGGCAAAGTTAAATCAAGTATCCAGTGGTTTCAACACAAGCCTTTCTTCCTTGACGCCAGAACCTCATCAAGAATGCTTGAAAAAGTACGGGACTTGATCTCGCACCAGGCTTGCTGCTTACAACAAGGGACTCGCTCCACCACCACCACCAGTGTGTGTTTATCACTAAGAATCTTGCAGACTCATTTTTGCACATTGGCAACAGCCAATGTTAACAAGATACAGGAAATACCATGTGTCGGATCACACAAAACAGGGAAGGATTTTAGTCAGGTAATTTATCCACACATGGCACACACTACCATGCTGTAGATGGAGATTTTGGGGTTGGTTTTTTTTTTTCTCTGAAAAAACAGCTATGCTATGCATTCCTGCTCCAGCCCCAACACAGGCCACAGTCTCTCCCCTGCTCTGCAGTGAGTTTGGAAGCTCAAGAGGTGAAAGAGGTGTAGTTACATCAGCGGGGGCTGCTGAACAGCAAAGCAGGGTGCTGTCAGCGTGAGAAACACGCCTGGCTGCAGGAGGAACAGGAGGAAGGACTCAGCTGAGAGTCTCACACAAACGCCAGACAGTTCTGCGCCACAGGGCAGGAGTGAGGACCGGGAGAGAAAACGCTTCAGTATCGTCGGTGTTAAACCTGTATTTAAAGTCCGTGGGTTAACCAGCATCAAGCAGGCCATCTCAAATTAGGCGCTCCCCTTTATACAGGCTTTTTCCTACAGCTTAGTGCCAATAGGGCTGTTGGCAGGTAAAAAAATGGAAGCAATGAAGGAGCTATGCTAGAAGCTGAAGACGGACTTGGAACAGCTAGGGAGCCTGCGGATACCTAGGACGTCGCTACCATAGCCTTGTAAAGGGCTAGGGCTGCAAAGAACAGCCAAGCAGCTCAGAAAAGCGGTGGGCAAACACAGCAGCGTGGATAGGAGTGTTCACAATCTTCCGGAAGAGGCTGTGCTCCGCTCCCAGTGCTGGCAGGACTCAGTTACTCGCACACATAACTACACTCGGAATAAACGAGGTGCGGTACCAGCTGTGACAGTACGGGCTGGATAAACAAGTGCTGAGGCCACACTTCAGCCTGTGCTTTGCAGAAAGTGCCTGCTCAACAGAAAGGACACAAATAAACAAACAACATGAAAGAAACAGAATATGCATAATCTTTCAAAATAAGGCTGAAACTTCTCATTGCGCGGGGATAGTCTCTTATCTCTGCCTGCAGGGAGATTATTTGATCAGTCCCAGTTCTATCTCTGCAACTTCTCCTACATTCCCACATTATAAACACATGAATATTCTGTTTTGTGAGGCTTAAAGTAATATTCAAGGCAACCGTCATTCGATGTCTTTCATTAACTGTATTGATTCTACATCTCCAAAGACAACATCACCGAGATCGGGTGACAGAAGCTTTTTGCTCTTGCTGGGGTTGGTTTGTTTTTTAAACACTGGAGAAGCGGATAATGCATGGAAATGTATCTTAGGCACATTACACAATACAAGTGTTGCAAAGCAAGAAATGCTACTCCTACTTCCACCCCCAAGGAAAGCCACTGAAGCTCTTAAGCTTTAGCTACTCTTCTGATGTTCCAAGGTACGGATTAATCCTGGCTGCCATCGTTAGAAGAACATACAAACAAAACACCGCATACATTTTTATGATAGTCTTTCCATGAAAAATCACTGGTTTTGTTAAAAACTGGACATAAATGTTTTCTATTTAAAAATACATTCTGTATTTTCTCAAACTATGGCTTCTGGGATTATTTTTTTAAACACCGCTGAAAGCTTTTAACACAGAGCACAGTTAAATGGGAATGAAATGGCTGTTTTGAAGATGAAGAGTACTTTTTTTTTCCTTTTTCTCAAACGGAGAGGAAAAAAAGATGAAAGACAAATCTAATTTTCTCTCATTACAATCCATTGATGCACAGAATTTTGTTAATTGCTTTCCTCATGGGTATAATCTAAATGTTTAAAACTATAATAAACCTACGAAGCACCACAAGAAAATAAAAGATGATTGAGAAGGAGCTCGGGGAATCTTTTAGCAAATTTTTCATTAGTTTTGCATGGAGAACAACATGCAAGAAACTTGGGTGCGCATTACAGCAAGAAACCATAAGTGCACTATGGCTGGGGGAAAAGGCCACCCAGAAAAGGATATTACCACCCTGCTTTCCAGCCCGACATCCAGGACACCTAACGCACCGGGGTCCTGGTTTGGTGGGAGTGGGAATACGGGGAGTTGTTAAACACACGGGCTAGGAAAAGGAGCTGCAAGATATCCTGAAAGTTTCCCTAAAAAAAAAAAAAAATGCATCTTGGAAGTAGTTCAGTGGTAATTTATCCCAGAGAGTTACGAGCGCACAGCCATGGATGTTTTGGACTTCAAGACTTTAACAGCCCTGGCCACCGGGCCCCTGAACCACCATCGCCGAACACACAATAGTAAAGATTTAAACAGATGAACTGGAAATTGCCCCCACTAGGCTAAGAAGTTGCTTCCTCATTAAGTTTCAAGAATTTAATGAGCATACAAGGTGTAAAAAAACCCAGCAGTTAAAAAGCAAACAGACCCAGTCTCTCCCATCTCTACAAGGTGCCATCTATAAACATCCACAAATCCCCAGGTAACTAAAATTAAACACACACTGGAAAAAAATTCAAAGCATTTTCTCAGTTATTGGAACTAGACAGAGATTTCACAACTAAAGGAAGTTGCGCCTTTTGTCTTCATGCTCAAACGTCTGCAGCAGGGCTGGCTTTTACGTTAAGTCCAGCCTTTTGCAGTACGTATGCACACAACGTAGCAGTTGATTAGTTGGTTATGGGTACAACCAGTATTTTTGCACACATGCAATGCTTAATACAGTTTTAAACATACACCGGACTGACTTCACTTGGCAGAAAGGTGAGACGTTTACAATCATTACCACTCATTTCCTCCCCCCAAGATGTTTATTATTGCAGATTTAACAGGTAACTGCGTAAACCACTAGAGCTAGATTCAACAACCTGAAGTTCACAAGTGGTTTTTCAAGAGAAGACCCTCATACAGTTACAAGATGAAGAGTGCCTAAGGATGCTCCACTGTTGCCTCACTCCACATTCAGAGAAAACGGTCTTGCACAGCTTTTTAAAAACACATCTTATTCACCGCTTGAAATTATAGGCTTGTGCCAAAGCTTGAAAGGATGCCACTGAGGGCAAGGGGGGGAAGCATTAGACTTCAGAGAAATTCAGCTAAAAGAAGAAAGGAGGACAGCACTGTTGTTTATATCCTTTGTAACATCCTACATATGGGAAAGCAGCACTCTCCCTTAAGCCAACTCACTGGTTAGGCTGACCTCTCCTTTGGTTCACAAACTTGCTTTCATTATTTTGTAAAGAATCGCTGTTGGCATAAATCAAATCCTTCACAAATTAAAGAGAAGGAACCCAGCATAACCTACAAAACACAACGTTTCCTGGAAAGCACTCTACCTGTGCAAACTCGACTCCAGGCTTACACCCTAGTCTTTTGGGGTGACAGGGACAGGATTTCTTAGACATTCATTGCAAGGTATTTTAACCAGACCTCCCGTCTTCCAGCGTCTGTTCCATGGCCATCAGTGCTCAATAGTTACAGAACTTCAGGTGTACTACCACTGTCAAGTGATGTTTAGTAAATCAGAAAAGAACACAGGAGAAAGTTCTAGTGCTTGAGTTCTTACCATCATTAAAGACCACTTAAACAAATAAAAGCACTTTTTTCATTCAATGAAAGTTAGTTGCAATAGTGTCTAGGAGTCCCAGCATTGCTCAAACTCCATAGTGCCAGCAGAAACATCCACAAACCAGAAGAGTTTGCACAGAAAAGCCAGAGGACAAACAAAGGGATGGGGCATTAAATGACCTGTCTGAGCACACACAATGCATTACAATGGGGTCGCAGTCCAGGTCTCTCCAGTCTCAGTTCTGTTTCCCCATCTCTCACAGTCCATGCTGCTTCACCAGTACAGATTTCCCTTTCTTTCTCAATAAAGCGGCAAGAACAAAAAACTGATCCTGTGGGACCAGAAAGGAAGGCAGACTTTGTAGTCTCCTGCACGTTTTGTTAAGCCAAAATAAACGCTTTAAACTCACATCTAAAAACTAATATAAACCAAACAAGTACATTTTTTCATAGACTATGAAAGGACATAGGTGTCTAACTCTACCAAATATAACATAACTTCTCATAGTCTAGCAGGATAGCACGCTATGCATCATGAGAGAAGCACACAGCCTTCTGCAGTAAACCCCAGGGCAGCCGAAGAGCAGACCCCCCACAGCAGATACCCACAGAGTCACAGAGTGGTGGGGGCTGGAAGGGCCCTCTGGAGCTCCCCCAGTCCCACCCCCTCCCAGAGCAGGGTCCCCTCCAGCAGTGGCACAGGACGGCGTCCAGGCGGGTTTGGGATGGCTCCAGAGTGGGAGACTCCCCCACCTCTCTGGGCAGCTGTGCCACTGCTCTGCCACCCGCACAGGGAAGAAGTCCCTCCTCAGGTTGAGATGGAACTTCCTATGGTCAAATATATATATTTTATATATATACACCCGTACTGACATCAACCATGGTTGCAGGAAACAACCTCAGCTCACCTCTAATTCCATTTTAAAGGGGACAATAGTGCAAGAACCGGACATGAAATCAACTACACCACTCTTTCAGCGCAACACTAAGGACTGGGAATTTTGCTTGGGAAATGAGGTAGCTGCACTACAAAATCGCTTTGGGGAGGCGGGGGAAGAACAGGAGGGCCCAGCGTAGGGCTCCCATGGCCAACAGCAGCACTGTGAGTGAGACCCAATTTCCTACAGCACCTGACCAGGGTCACAGCGTGGCAGGTTAAAGCCATGACCATGTGAACCCAGACACGTTCCCAGGGGAACACAAAGGGCACCGATAATTTGGAGTCCCTTCTCGTAGCTATTTGTCAAACCACACAGGTGAACGTTCAGGTACGACACCTGTGATGTCTTTCAAGGAGGAACAGGCTGCCACTTCTAAGTCTCAGCAATCCACATGTGGCTTTAAACTGTCTCAGAACCCACATTTTCTGTAAGAGGAACGGAAGAAAAAAAAAAATCACTATGCTCAAGTCAAGTCTATAAAAAGAACCACGAGTGCCAGACTCCTGGGTGACAACTGCCATGCAGTAGGAGGTGAATCATGCCCTGGCATAGGCAGGCTGTAATTTGGTGCAGAGAAGTTATCATAATCAATATTTACAGATGAGTATTTTTATAAAAAGAGTGTACATTTGCCACAATAAGGATTTGGAGACTGCTCTTTGAATATAAATAAAAGCACCAGCTGAAAAATGTCATGTCCCCCCCCCCAAAAATGAATATATTTTAAAACCTGAATATGCAGATTGACATTTACTGTATGAAACTGAAAGGCCGGGCAACAAAAACTCAGAGTGGAGGAGTCACATGCTGCTTTTGTGCTTGTTGTAGGACAAATTGAAGAAACAAAGTTGGAGAACCAAGTGCAGTTCTTCTACAATACTACTACAGAACTGCCGAGAAGCTCCTACTGCGCAGAGCTGTACCGACACAAAGACGGCCTCGGGTTCGGAGAGCTGCCTCTCAAAAGCCATCGCCAGAGTATAACCACTGTCGCCAACAGCCCGTAAGCAAGAGGTGACCGCTCCATCAGGGAAGCATTATGAAACTTGTTTATAAATATCCTTGAAACACGTACTGCGCTATTATGCAACTGTTAAATAGCTTTGTCTTTCCAGCGTGAAAACAAACACGGTGAAGAACTCCTAAGGGATGAATCTCTGGGAAGCACCAGATAGACTTCAAGCACACAAGTTTATTACTTGGATGTTTCTGACAATTTCAATGCTTTAATGGCTGTGATAGTAAACCAGAGCTGGTGCCAAAGCTGGTGCCTCTGCAAAGGGTCTCAAGTTTGCAACAGCAGTAATATCCTTTTCTCTGCACCTTATGTTTTATTATCTGGAAAAGACAGAATAATTTTACAAAAGGAATTTTTAAAACTTTTTTTTTTTTTACAGTAAACTTTCTAGAAATCAAAGATAGTCTCCAATAAAGAAAAATTAAGCTCTACTGTTGCATTGCACCACAGTTACGCATAGAACTACTTTGCAGGCTTCTAATTCTCACTGCAAGCTCTCCAGATGATAAGATTTTTGTTTATGGATTTGCTTTAAATATGCAACCCAAGCTTACCTACGAGAAGGCCTGATGTTTGCAAATTAAATCAAGACCATCCCCATAACTTTAAATCACCAAAGAAAAAGTCGCAGACATGTCTTTTACAGATCAAATACAAGAACTCATAGCTGATTTAATTCAAATTCTGTTAGTGCCAAACACCCAGCATTCCAGAACTAGTAAACTGTGTGTCCAATTATCACTTGGATAGTTCAAGGGACTGCATTTAAATGAAGATTATGAAAATGAAATGGACTCAAAATGCCTTTTTACAAGACAAATGAGCGTTGAAAGTGACAGTCGCTCAGGGAAAGTGCTTCTAAAAATATTAATAGTTTTACTATGAGTGGTTTTAATAAAGATTTAAAGCATGTTATTGCCAAGTTTTCTTCTTGTTGCCCCTTCCCCCCTGTGACAAGGTAACCTACACCACTCAGGAAAAAAGGAAAAACGCTGAACCCTGAGAAACAAGGATTTTAGCAAGAATGGCTTTGTGTTTGAGCACAGCAGCTGTGTCCTCAGCTGCTGGACCTCCCATGGCTCCTTCGCATGCACACGGACCCCAACACAGCAATACTAAAGGCTTCTTCGGAAACCCTGTTTGGACAGGTCTGCTGGCAGGCTCCATAGAACGACAGGCTCCATAACTCTGCAGGTACCAGGAGAGGTAGCACTGGGGGGAAAAAAACCAACCTAAACTAAAACACAAACCAAAACAAAGCCCAACAAAAAAAAAAACAGAAAAAAAAGAACTATAGTGGAAGTTAAGAGACATAAGAAAAAAAACTTGCCTCTAAGTGGGGAGCAGACTCTTCAGAAAGAAAAGTTGGGGCATGCCGAAACACCATAATTTATGGAAAAATGCAACTGGGCAGGTTCACTTCGTGCAAACCCCACTCAGTTTTATGAACCAGTACATCCAAATGCCTTTTCCTTCCTTGTCACTTCTGCGGTATGTTACCTCTCCCAGAGTATATATTGACCAACATATTGACCTTTACTTACAGCTACTGAATTGCTGCCTTTTAAATGCTGCCTCTCCATTTAATAGAACGGTAAAGCTGGTGATACTCTCATGCATCCTTCAGCCAGAAGCCTTCTTTTCATAAACAAATCTAACTGAATAGAGCCTTAAAAACCTCTTGCAGAGTCTGTAGCTATAAGGTCAGAAGGAATGATTTCGGCATCCCTGAGCTACCGGCCTCCGCTTTGTTGCAGCATGGCAACAGAGCACAAGATCTAGTATTACCGTGTTAATTCTACTAGCAAACTGAAATATCACATAGTAACAGACCTTACATTTTAAGCTTAGAATACAATCTTGAAAAGGTGAGATCAACTAAAAGAGGTCCACTGGGCAAACTAGGGACATATGTAATTTTTCCAAATAAATCGTTAGGCAGAAGTTTCAAACAAGCAACAGCTATGTTACTCAGTCATCTCAATCCCGATGCCTGATACCAAATGACTCCCCAAGATACTGCTTCCAAAGCAGAAAAAGCACATAAATATTTAATGCAAAGAAGGTCAAATGAAAATCCCTTGGCATCATTTTACTGTCACAGACATGAGGAAGAAAAGTGAAGGAAAATGGCTACAAATATTCCTGATGTACGTTCTTACACAGCAGACATACCTGATAGATTTGATGCTTTCAGTAATATAACCTGTCTGTAACAACGTCAACTCCAAAAACATTCCCGGGGCAACAAAAATAACGTTTGACACCACTTCAGAGATGGCAAGATAGTTGTTTTACTTCAAAGCCACTACAAGACTTTTATTCAAGCTTTGGCTTCAGTGCAGAAGTTGAACTGTATGCCTGCTAGAACAATGCACAAAAGCACATTTCAGATCACAATGAAAGCACTGCATTCTTGGAGCTGGCAAGAAAACCTTTTTCACTCAACTTGTGCCAGGCAGTGTTTTTCTTCAGGAGGAAGATGCACAAAGAAATGCACAAAATGCTATATACGCAAGCTAAAATGATGCACCAGCTTTGTTGGCTTCATTCACGCTACAGATCCCACACTACTAACACAGGATTTTTCTTTTATCTTAACTGAAGCTTTTAAAGCAGACCAATGCAAATGTTATCCTTGCTGTGACTGGATTTCTGTGCATAGAACACAGAATAATCACAGATTTAGCCACAGATTTGTTCTCATATTAAAAACCTTTAGGGATTTCCTGCCAAGTGATTCAGCACTTAATTTTGCCCTTTAAGGTGGGCTATATATTAGAATACTACAAGACTCGGTAACATTCTGGAGAATTTTTTTCTATCGCATTTCTGGTTATAATCAAATAGATGGAATTCCTCTCTGCTCCCCCAGAAGTTATTGCTACCATATAAACTTGGCCTCTTTGGTTTTCATGCCAAACTTACTCATGTTGACAACAAAAGCAAAACCCATATTTGATGCTGGATGGGTTCAACTTTTTCTTGTGACGGTCTATTCAGGATAAATATAAAAGATGCAAAGGGCTTGGATTTTTTTTTTTTTTTTTTTTAAGGAATCTTATTGAATTTTTAAGCCAGCAATGATCTCCTTAAAAATTTCTCCTGGGTGTATCACAATTCATGTAAGCAAGAACCTTTAAAAAATGATACAAATTGTCAAATTAGTTTCTGTAAAATTTCATATATTTTTATCATTGTTGAGTATCATAACACTAATGCAAAAAAAAAACCACCAAAACAGAAGTAGAAGAAAGGGGGAGAGGAACACTGTTCCTTAAAAAAAATAATCTTCAAGAACTTGCAAAAAGGAGAAAACATTGCTCTTCTCCCAATACTTCTTTAAAGAAAGGTTGCTGAAATTAAGAAATATATACAACCCATGCATTCAAACGGAAGCTTGAGATGCCTTTTTAACATAAGCCAAGCAAAAAGAGAAAAACCCAATAAAGTTATACAGAAAAAACCCACATTGCACATTATGAGACACTGTAATTTCGTTTTCATATTTGCCTTGGAGTCGCGAGTTCTTGCATTATGTGGCATCTGAGCATACAGACACATTATTTCAGTATTTTGCAGTGTCCTCGGTAGCATATGTTCCCCATCTTTTTCCTCTGCACATAGTTCTTCAAACTTTCAGCTAATCAAAAGAAATTTCTGGGATCTTAACTTCCATTTTTAGTGCTGGCCTACTTAAAAAAAAAAAAAAACAAAGGGAACCCAGCAATAGTAAGACATGCTTCTGGTTTTTTGTGAAAATGAGTAAAAGGAAACCATCTTTCTGTTCCTCCCTTGATCAGATTATTGAGGCAAACAGACTTACAGACTCTCAAGAGCTGTTAACAATTCACCCAGCCTGGTATAATACATGGAAGGAAACCAGCTGGGGAAAAAAGAGGCAACCTGCAGCTAGGATGGATTTGAGGTAACATCAAACCACACGCACAGCCACGGCACTCCAGGGTAGCGGTGGTGGGACACCCTTCTTTTGACTAGACTTCTGCACTCCTTCTGCCCAATTCAGTTTCCTGGGATTCAGTTAAATTCTTTATCTGCGACTCCCTGAACAAGCGTGCGTCTGTCAGATTCCCGCGCTTCGTTCATTAAGTCCACAAACAGCAATTTGCAAAGGCAAGAGTGGGATCTTTTCAGAGCCCTTAGTTACTCACATCACACCAATCAATTTTTCCAGTGATCAAGGATGAATGGCTGATAACAAAATCTTGACAGAGCACGTGGAGGCAGCTGACTTTGAGCAAGTAAAGCCTTTGAGAAAGGGAACTGTGTATGTACTGGGTATTTCTGCAAAACCTACCCTAGGAAATAAGTTAAGATCTAACTCAGGCCTAGATTGCCACCGTCCTCAATCTTCTTTACTTTTCCCATGAGAGCTAGCTTTCTTTACGCCAACGTATGTCCAAGGTGACTGAAATAAAGGCTGAGTGACAAATTAAGAGAACACAAAGACTTAAGCGTTACATCAAGAATTGTACAGATTCCATCATCGTGGGATTTCACCTGGCTGGATACCATAACGGGCTCAACCACACTGCAGTGGCAACTGCGCATATAAAGCATTCCCCATCCTAATTTTGGGGCAAACTTGGTTTCACAATGACATCTAGGGGCTTCCTCTGTTTCGGAAGAGTCAAAACTGAGGCCTCTAGAAAGCAAAGCTGATTTGCTGAGCCCTTCCCAGTGCCCTAAGCTTCAGTGCAAGAGGAGAGGCACTCTCTTCTCAACTGACCCATAACTGAACCGGCACCAACGCTCCCAGGTGCCTGGGCTGCAGACAGTATTCCCCATGAAGTCAAGCACTGTCGTCGTGTTCTACCTGTACTGCAAATCACTGGAAACTGGAGGAAATAAAAACACGGACTCTCCGATTTATCACAAATGAAGGAACAGGGGGTAAATGAGGTTCCAATCCCTGCATCGGCTCGGACGAGGCAAGGACACGTTTTCACTCACGGTACGGAAAAGCACATGTGCAGCACCCACATCTGTACTGCAGCTGTCTCCACCCCTTCTGCTTTCTGCTGAAACTTCAGTGGTCTAACAAACGCATTAATTACAATTTAAAATGAACCTGCACTAGGAGGAGAGGCGCAGGGGGAAGGAAAAAAAAAAGATGTGGCAGGTACCCTTGGCAGCAGTCTTAAAGGACAGGCATTTACAACTATGTGATCATTTTAACAAGGAGGCTTTCCTTCCTCCGAAACATTTTTGTCCTCTGCACACTGCAGCTTATCCGATGTGCTCAGCAGTTCTATTTATATAGACGTGACTCACCTTAGAACTGCCTCAGACAATGTACCTCCTCCGCTTTCTCTTAAAAAAATAAAAATAATAACAAAGGAAAAAATATTGTGATAATAATATCTCTCTAAAGTTCATCCCGAAGCATTGACAGGACTGTAAAGACAATGTGACATTCAAGGTTCAGAATGCTCAAAACCGACGTGAGGGTCTCAGGCGAGCAGAGGGGAACAGCCAGACCAGAAACTGTCATCCTGATTCCACACGACACTGCCATATGCCTAGCGCTGCAACAGCAGCAATATTCTTACCCAAGATCTGAGACCTCATCTGCATGCGCAACATCTCATTTCAAAGGTGTCTTCAATGGTCAGACAAGTTAAAGTTATTTTTTTACTGCAGTCCCTTAAGCGAATTGTTATATTGCTTTTATTGTTACATTGAGGACGTTCCTTTAAAATAAGAAAAGCAAGGAAGAAAGCAGGGAAGCTTAGCTGGAAAGTTAGGTAGACACGTCCCTAGAGATCTCTTGTCTAAAGTCTGGGAAAAAAAGGCTCTAATCTACTCTGGTACTCCATAGACTGTAAAAGAGAAATATTTTGCAGATGGTGTTCCTGAGGGGGTGTGGGAGGCAGGGAAAAATAACTTCTCCAGATTCAGTCTTTCTACAATGCCTAAAGGTAAAAAGGAATCAGATTTCTCTCACTTCTTCAAATTCTACTTTCTTTCTTTTTTTTGTTACTTAGCTCACTCCCAGCTGCTTCCTTCTCTGTTCCTTGGAAGCCCATCCACACGCTCCCTCTCCACTACACCTCATCCCCTTCAGCTAAGCAAAACGGTTCCAAGGCTGCAGCCACCTCGTCAAAGTCACCCAGTCTTCACTTCCCAACAGCTCTTTCCTCATAAGAGCTCCTCATCAACTGTACAACAAGGAGGGGATTTTATCTCTTTTCTCATCTGCGTCCCAGGGTGGGAAGAGCCAGACAGACTCTCAGCCATGAAAACGGACCCTCCAGTTTAAGTAATCAGTGCATCTTGGGTACACGTCCTTCCTTCCCCAGAAGATTGCTTGTGGGCTCAATTTCAAGGACCTACATTGAAACTGGGAGGCACGAAAAGTCATAATGGCTTCGGAACAACTTACTGATTCATTATCAATGCCAGCAATAAGGCTGATCTGATCAATGTCATCACTTCCCACTAGAAGGCAGTAAGCAGTTCTGACCAAATACAGCAGAAAACTCTTACCCTGCCCTCTACCATGTCCCAGCTATTTCAGTTAGTTGCAGATGATCTATCACCTACAGCAGTGTCTTTTGTTTAAAATTATATAGTGCCAACTACATGCTCGAAAAAATCCCGTGTTCTAATAAGAAAAAATGTTTTGCTTTTTTGTTTGTTTTAAAATTCAATACAAGATCAATTTCTTCCTTTATGCAGACCTAATGCCCCAATTGGCAAAACTTAATGGTAATAATCTCTACTCAGAAAAGGCTGAGTTGTTCTTCCCAAATTCCTCAGCTGTAAGTAATCTTATGTGAACCACTGTGAAAGAAGTAAAATCCAGCTTGTCCTCATATACAAACATGAACTGAAGCGTCAGCATTCCTCAGCGAGGTCCAAAGTCAGAGAAAGCCGTTCAGCACACAACACATAGGTCTACGTGCAGTCAAGTACGTGCTGAAGCGCTTCTATGAAGTGAAGGGCCAAGACAAACCTCCTAAATAGAAGCCGCTTCTCCTGGTCCCCGGGTGTTATATTGTGAAACGTGGTTTTCTTGGATCCCGAGACTCCACCACCAGCCTGCCCGAGAAGAATCCAAGGCGTGCTCTCCTGTCTCGGGCCTGCCAGGTGCCATTGCTAAGCGGGCAGCACACACTTAGAGGAACGGGAAGGAAAGGCTCTCCAGCAACTCGTTGGTTCCCATCCTTTTCAGAACGACGGAGTAGAATTGAAGCTCTCAAATCGCCAGAGCTATTAAGAAACCAGGAGGCACTCCAGCTACCTGCAGACTCACACAGAACACAGGAAGACTGTTTTGGTATAGAAACCGCACAGGATGACCTTGAATATCCTCCTCGGGTGCAAAACTCACTTAAGTATGCCTCGCACCTCACACTCGCTCTGACATTTCAAATGCCATCAATAAGATGTCCTTATTGCATTCGGTTTCAATGGGCAAGTCCTATGAATGGAAACTGAATCAGGGCAGAGTCGTTAGACAGAATTTTTGCTTTGCTGCTGCCTAATTAGATGATGCTGACTAATCCTCTGCATTACTTTACAGTGAAAGGAACCCAGCAGGAGTGTTAAGATGGGTTTTTAAAGAGCTAAAAGCCATGAATGATTTCCTTTTACAGAGAGTATTTCTCTTGCACAAGTTGCTTCGATCAAGTGTTCTTTTCTAGGGTTATATCCTCCACAAAATGTCTCTGTGGCCCACAGCGTTAGAAGTTCAAAGAACAGCATAAGGAAACAGAAAAGATGAAGAGAAGAAAAACCTGGACACAATCTCCTACAAAATTTTCCATATAAAAGTGACTACAATAAGAAATTATTTGCAGCACTGGCCTCTTGACCCACCATTAAGTAAACAGGGGCTATAAATTTTTGCTCTCCTCTTGCTAAAATGTAGACCTTTGGCTAACTAAGCATAATGTAGCCCCTTACCAAAGTCACTAAGAATTGCTCATGGCTTTACAGTGAGGGATGTGCAAGCAGCCCTCGCAGAGCTCAACCCCCCACTTCCACAGCCCCGTTGGACTGACAGAACTTTAACAGACTCAGCACTGCTAGAAATTTAAATCTACAATGTTCCAATTGCTTTCCTTTCCTCGGGGATCCTGCTAAACCACAGCTGCAAAATACACAAGTTGAAAATGAATAGTTCAGTCTGGGACCTTTTTAAGCATGGGAAATCATTATCAATCCTTTTTGAAGCTTCAACAGAATGACAACATCAGCTATCTCAGTATGTGAACCCGTTCCTATGGCAAGGAGAATTCAACTGCTCAAGCCTTCTTTTCTTCTCCAAGCTTAGCTTGTTAAGTTATGATCAATTAGGAAGCACAATAGCCCTATTGGAAAGACAAGGCAAACAACAACAGGAGCCCAATCAGCAGCGGTCATTACAGTGTAAGACAGAACTGTAGGAACTAAGGCTCCGTACCTCGGTTGAGTATGGAAAGGTTCTCCATTTTCAGTGATGTGTGCCAAGGGACAACAAATGCACTTTGTACTTGGTGAGTTTTCAATAAAATTTGAAGCACAACTCCCTCAATGCTCCCGTGTTTTACCTGTCATGATGTATATTTCCCAAAATCATTTTGAGGTAGACAGTGCTCTCAACTTAACTTACAGGCTAACCTCTTCTGGGACTTGACATACAGCTCAAAAACTGCTACGTACTGCCAGCCACGTACGTGCAAATCTAAACAACACTAACAACATACTTCGGGAGAAATTCAGCCCTCTACAGTCAGGATGCTCACAGCCCCGCGTACCAGATCAGATACATGTCAGCTGCAAGTTAAAGACCGACTGCTACACGGGGCATCTTCTTTAGGTTCTTGCATATGCATCTTGAATTGGATTGAAAAGTTGCTCTTAGGAACAGACAATTTTTGAACCGCAGCTTTATCCTTAAAAGCAACTCAACATAAACAGCCTTCTGCTCAACAGCATAGCTCCTGAAAGCTGTACAAGGTCAGATATGCCTCCTCACTTTAATGACAAAACCAGGTCAGAACTGCCTACTTAGTTCAATTACTTCCCAAGAGCTAATCCACTGGGAGCAATACGAGGGCTGCAGTACTCACTGAGGACAGATTTTAAAGTCTCAGGCTTACCTGAACACACGAGTTGACTCCACGACTGTTACCAATGATTATGCAGAAATCGGGGTTAGTGATGGAGGAGAGAACAGGAGGAAGAGACAGTTGGGCTTACAGAGCTCCCAGGTTTGTGCAAGGAAGAAGTATAAGAACCCCTTCTACTCACACTGCAGATATACTTGGTCAGGGAACAGAGCGAATAAACTCAAGTCCACATAGGTATTTTCAAAGCGCAGCTGCTTTCGAAACAACTTCTTAGGTATATCTGCAGGTAAGCCTCTACATTCCATATAGATTTTTAGATCTCATTTTTATTGGTAGACAGTTTTACAACTACCTACTGCAACAATGCTAAAAAAAAATGTAGATGCATACATATTTTTGCATACAATTAAAATAATAACTAGTTCCCATAAAGGACATACATGCAGGTATGTGAAACAATAGTTTACGCAGAATAGCTGAACCTGAGGAAGCGTGCAAGCACTAATTAATTCAGTACATAAACGCAGAAGATATGCTGCTGGAAATAACTTTTGCTCAAGGTCACTGGTGAAGTTGGTTTGATGTAATTAATTCAGTAGCATTTAGAATCATTTAAAAGAAGTTGGCATAAAGCACTAATTCCTATGAATCGCAACAAGAAGCCAAGGACTGTGCATCACCTACAAACAAAAAACCCGCTCTACCCCCAGCTGGCTTTTGCCACGCTGGGAGAGGGTTAACCGGGTTCTGCTGACTCACCAAGGCAGCTCAGTCATTATCCCCTCCAAGCAGGATGGAAAAAGAAATGTCCCTTGAAAGTCAGGACTCAAAATGCAACTCCAGGAGAAAAAATAAAGGAATACAGCGAGTTTAACGTTAGCTGTTTTCTACGGGAGTAAATAGCGTGTCTTTCCCCTTGGTATTCAGGTAATGGCACACAAGAACAAAATGGAAGAACAGCAGCCAGAGGAGGATGGAACACCTCAGAATGTGTCTCAGGCCAAACCAAACAGATTTAATAATTTCAGCGCATCTTATTCCGAACTGCATGTGACCTATTTTAGGCCTCACTGAGTTGACTATAATTAACTGCAATTTGTACAGATTTCAATTTAATACATGAACTGGCTTGCTAAAAAAAAAATAAATTAAAAAATTAAAGCAGGGCAGTTTCTAAAGTTAAAAGAAGTCAGAAACTTAAAACATCAGGCAAAAAGACATTGTATATCTGGTCTATATAATATTCCTTCCAACACAACTCCAACGTAAACATTTTAAAGAGGCTTTTATGCTGTCTCAAACCTTAGCCCAAGAACAAAATTCTACTTCCATTCAATAAAAATGCATGTTTTAAAATGTGTTTTCTTAGTGCCAAGTGAGACTTTTTTCAGAATTTGGTTTTGCCTTGTAGTGCATTCTTAAAACTTTTTGCAGACAACATTACAAGAATAGATGCACTGAGCTACCTAAGGAACAGAGTAATAAAGAAGAAACTGAAACAAAACAAACATCCAATTGCCAAAACCCTACATGGCTACAAACTTCATTGCTCTTCTAAATCTTCTTCATCTCCATAAGCTCCCTGCACACTACTCCCCCCCAAAACAGCATCTCCTGCGGCTCCCCTTTCCCTACACCCCAATACTTGGAAGAAAAAAGCCCTCGACCTCCAGCCTGCAGTGGGACGTGAGGCTCACCAGGTCACCCAGCCAACCCACGGGGCTGCCCCAGCAGCCTCCCCCGAGCCCTGCTTGGTAAGGGGGAAAAAGGGAACTCTGGGCTGCACGGGGTCGGGATACAGCAGCACTCTCATGGCCACCACCTCCAAGATACTGTGACACCTACAGAGGAAAGAACCCAAACAAACAACATTAAGCTTATGAGCTCTACACTCAGTTATCTCTGGGACAGACAGACAGATTCTGCCTGCAATCTTAACAGCCATTAAACTCTTATGAATTTCAGCTTTTTTTTTCCTTTGTCCCCATTTCATCTACAAAGATGGGTATCACAACTTTCCTACTTATCTTGGAAATCTTTGCACGAAGAGCACATGATTAAAACAAGAATTTTGCTGTTACATAAAACACAAGTTTGTTTAGGTTCAAACGAGATCCCCAACCCTGGCGAGACATCTACTTATTTTCAACCTCTCATTCTCTTGTCTCCTACGTCCTTACTCAAGAAAACACAATAATTTCCAGCCTCCCCTTCCACTGCCACCCCCAGTGCCACGCAAAATCCCAGGAGTGAAGATAAATAGAAGAAAGTTCTGTTTCAGAAACTCAGGCAGACATTCCCCTAGGAAAAAAACCACAAGAATAACTTCTTACTCATTTATATCCAGGCCTTCCTTTTTCTCTCCCTTTCAGACACTCTTATCTATGCTACAAAGTTTTCTCTGTCCATGAAGGTGAGTTATCACAAAATTCCTTTTCTAGAACAGCATGACAAAGAAAAACAGAAGAAACCTACAAGGACTTTAATTAGAGCTTGGCATACTGTACATTTCCAAACTGATAAATCTTTCTGCCCTACACCTCCAATTTGTTGCTTAAATGACATTTTTGTGCTTTGTATCCTGCCTTTGTTTGAAATTTTTATTTCTCTGGTAACTTTTGAAATAGACAGCAGTTTGCGGAGTAGAGAAGAATAAGCCCATGAAATCTTTTGTACGGAAGGAAAGCAAAAAAACCTCCCAGTGCCCTTATCTGTATCAGCACCTGCATAAAAACACCGGCTGGATTTCACTCCAACACATCCCTTCAATGAACACATCTGCTGCAACATTCAGCGTCAGACTTTTGCCAAAAGTTTTCCAGACTAATACTGCAAAGCCTGGCTGTGAACTGAGCCGCAGTGCCTTCAAATAGAAAGCAAGTCTGCTAGTTTTGCAGTGCTGTCTGGCAAGCCAGAAGAGAGATGAGGGATGGAAAGCGTTGGAAACAGAATTAGTAAGTAGTAGAGGCGGCGACATTCAAGTAGAGGTGATACAATAGAAGCAGTAAGACACCATTCTGACTCGACAAACTTCAGATAAAGTAACTTCAAGTTGACAGAGTATAAGTAATCACTGATGATGTAAAAACAGAGTTAGGAGTACTTGGAAGTACTAACTTCCCCTGGGTAGCTGTCATTCCTACAGCCCAGACAGCACTTTTTTGCCTCCCTGCAATTTAAATTCCACCTGTTTTCCAGGGCTTGGGTTCCAAGAAAGTTTTGTTCTACCTGAGGAGGATAGTCTTTTAATGGGCAAGTGAGTTCCTAGTACTGGAGTGAATGAATGAATAAATACAGCAAAGGCATGTGCAACTTCCAGCTTGCAGGGTGTTTAAAAGTAAGGCTTTGAATTCATTCTAGCATTTAAACAAAAAAAAAAAGGCAACTTCCAGTCAAAATAATCATGAAGCTAAGGAGAACACACAAGCACAGCCCAGGTAGCTGTCAGTGCAGTAGAAGACATCAGCAAAAGAGCATTCCAGAACTATAACAAGAGGTTTGGGCTCCAAAGTGTTGACACCTACTTAGCTCTGAGCTGAACCGCACGCCAGCAAAACTACTAGGATGTGCCATAAAACGCCAGAGGATGTGCACAAACGCAGAAAACTGTTAATTTACAGAATAAGTTCACTTCCAACACATTGTAAGTTCAGACAAGCTGACAGAGAAGATTCAAGTGAGAGACAACGTGGAGCAGGAACAGCTGTATGACCCCAGATGTGCCCTACTTCTCAGTCGACAACTCCTTCGCCCCCTCGCAGCAACTTGCAAGGCAGCCAGGCTGCGAGAGCGGATCTCTCCTCCAGTGCCGAGAGCTCTTCCAGCAGTTCGCCATCTGGTTCTGTTTCTGCTCTTTGCTTCCACATCACCCCACTTAGACACAGTAGTAAACAGTGTCTGGCTGAACGGTGTCCCCGAAACATCCACTTCCATCAAAACTGTCATCCCAAAGAAATAAGAGCGTGTGGACATCAGGGGAGCAGAGAGCAGAAACACAAAAACATCAGAGGAGAAATACAGCACTGAAACAAGAAAAAACAACAGGATATTGAGATAGGAACCAAGGATTAAACAAGTTAATGGTAACAGAAGAGTATTTCCCTGCTTGCTCACTCTAAGAATTGTGCATCGTAACATACTTTGTATCCTTGGTTGTAGAAGCATTTAATCGAGGGGGCGGTAAGTCAGAATCATCCCTTTTCTGGAAAATGCTACTGATTGGGCTTCATCCAAAATGAAGAGTGTTAATTGTTTACACCAGCAGTAGAAGCAGCAGCAGCAGCAGCAATCACTGTCACCACCAACATCTACTACTTCTCTATGGTTTTCAATTTTCCCTGCTGTGGTAGCAGCTATTCCTTACCACTAGCACCCCTAAACGCTAAGGATTACTCTTGTTTCTGACTCTTTTCTTATTTGTGCACTTCCACCCACCACCCCCAAACACAGGGCTTGTCGCTGGGTTTGTTTAGTAAAGAATGATGACACTTGAAAAGGGCCACCACTGAGAAGGGACTGGGGTTTTTTTGCCTTCTAGTAGCATCCACATTAGGATAAAGGCTTCTACTAAGAGATAGTAGCTATTAAAAAAGCATCCTTCACATTCAGATGGCCAGCTTGAATCACCATGCCGTTTTGCCTTTCTGCCAGCTGACCAAACTAGCGCTGCCTGCTTTGAATTACAGCCACCCCCTTACCTCAACTGAGATAAGATTCTTGTCTTGCCAACCCTTAGAAATTCTCAAATGATATGCACATAACTGCTTTTTCACTGAAGTCAAATCAAGTTTTCAGCTATTTTTCTATGGTATAGAGATTTACATGTCATGCAGCAGCTGAGGCATTGCACAACTCAAACAAGAGACATGCAAAAGAACAGGTGCCATTAATTCTTAAGCATAAGGTAAAAGGCTGCCTTTTTGAACATGGCAGAAAAATAGTATGTTCTTCCAAACTGATCGCGTGGTTTCCAACAAGCATCGTGCTTCGTATTTTGCCCAACCAAAACGCAAGCCACACTGACCGCATAGCTGAAATTGTGGCTGGAAAATGGAAAACATTCGCCTTCATGAATGTACTCGCAGGAAATAAATAATCATCCATTAAACACACAGAGACATAAACAATCACATTGCACTGTTCAGAACTGTTTTGACTTGTCACAACTTAAAGAGTTTCTTAATGAAACAGATCAGCTGAACTCTCAGTAGCTACACACAGATTCCCTCTTACGTGTTTAGTACCCATACCTTCCTGATACCTGAAATGGCTGAAGCACGCTGATGTACGTACGTACTTTGAATAAACGAAACTGTTTAGATGGAGGCTGCAAAACCAAAGGAAAATATGCAGCTTTCAAATTCTAGCATAGACGTTGTAAAAGCAATGGAGTCAAACACAGCAGAGAGACCTTGCTTGACAGCAGTAAGGATATGTATCACTTCGGTCCTGGAGAATTCACCTGTTCTGGCTTAAAATACTAATAAATGAGACCAGCCCTCTCTCCCAAAAGTCCACGTTTATCTTGAATTTTGAGGGGTGGGGGGGAACGAACCACTGATACTACAAATGCATGGAGAGTTAATACAAAGAAAAGTTCAATCCTGTGATTAATCTTTGTTCTCCTTGCCCACTACCAACCGTTGAGCTGCAAGACAGTTATAAAGTCACCTTCACTGAACTCTGGCCCCTCAGATAAAGTAATATACATTAGAAATTATTGAACGTTTATAATTCACTAACTGCCTTTAATCTTCAGCTCTAGCTAAGCTTTGAATTAGGTTTCAAGGCAAAACAAGTTCTTGCCCCAACAGGCCCACCACATTCAGAGAAACCTTCGCTGTATTTCTCTGTGACGGCTTCTCCGTGAGTATTTGGGATCCACGAAGAAGTGAAAAGAACCGAACACAGCCATTTTAAAAGCATTTAATCTGTTTCAACAAGAGAGATGGCCAATTCCAACATGCTGCCTCAGCACAGCCAAGCCTGCCTGCAAGCTGACCTACACTGGCCTCCCTCCTTCTGCTCTCCTCTGCTTCAGCCCGAGGATGCTCAGGGATGCTGGCTGCCCCCAGGTACGCGACACCCAAGGTCACAAAAGGAAAGGAAGACAGTGTCCCTGCTCACTAGATTGCTTTCATTGCCATACTTCACCTATGTAAATTGGGACTATAAACACAATCTCAGTTTACATGAGAGCAATTACACCAACAATTTCAATCACATCCCAATCCCTGTAGTCTCACCAATTCTTCTCAACAGGGGCGAAGGAGACTTTCAGAGCTCAATATGCAGTAGAAGATCTCCTCCGAGAGGGGAGAAAATTAAGCATTGATTAGCTATGAAATCCTGTAGCCTTCTGGAACTCAATGTTTTTCTGCACAGAGTTTAGAAAAATTTTATTTCACCTGCAAGCAGTGTTCAGAGACACACAGATGCTTTTTTTTTCTTGAGCTACACATTTATTACTGTTTGTGTCAGAAATCTAAATGCAAGCTACTCAACCCTAGATTACATTTATAGTCCATGGAAAAAACCTGACACCACTGCTCAGGGGGGAATTAATCTTATCCTGAGGCAAGCATTACAGACAGGTCAGCTTTATCACCCTTGGGAGGTGCTTATTGTCTGCATCAGCTGCAGAGGAAGCCCAGACACAGCCATCCAATTTTTAAATGCACAGGTTGAGGCAGATGAATCCTACCAGAGGAGGTGGTTTCTAACCCTGTTAAATCTGCGCCAGCAACTGGAACATTGTCAGGAAAAGCTTCAGGACTCAATACAAGAAAAAAGGTCACTTAGGTTCCTTGTGAAATTAAGGTGACAACTTAACCTAGAATTAGGCAGGGGGGGAGGGAACAAACCAAAAACCAAACCACAACAAAAAACCAACCCAACAGTCCTGATTTTAAATAGTGCCATCAGGTTGCAACCATCTCTAAACTATGTTTCAGGCATTTTTTGTTGGTGTTTTGGCTTTATAAAAGTATAAAAAGCTTCACATTTAGGTGCTGAACAGCTGAATCAAGTGGATTCCAAACACAGTAGCCTTAGAGACAAAGAAAAACAAAGCTTATGCAGACAAGATCTTCTGCAAAAGTTATTTCCAGCACAGCTGCTATGCTGTCAAATTTGGTTATCAAGGGACAAAACCCAGCTCATTCTTTGCCTTGAAATACTGTCCTTTATCCTAATTGTGAAATCAAAGTGCTCTCTTCTCCTAACCAATGATGTGTTCTGCTGTGTAATAGTCTGTTTGCATTTAATAAGACATGTTAATCAAATATCTTCAAAGTTTTCAGGAAAGAACCACCAATTGCCATAATTTGTGCCTCTTGTTTACTTTATATGCCAATATTTACTTTCATACTAAAAATATTGATTAGTTTTGCTTCCATCTGACTAAAGGGTAAATACTAAAAGTACACAAATGCTTGCTACTCTGCCACATTTCTCACAAGTCAAAATCATATGCTGCTATCCTTTGGAAACATCTCCTCTAGCTGCTGTCAGATACTCTATGAGACCTATTTGTACGCAGGCTTCTTGAGCACTTTCTGGATAGGACATGCATCCTTATGAATTTGACTGAAACAATAAAGCCACAAAACAGCAATGACAACTCTGAAAAAAATCTAAAATTAAATCTTTGCCATTGGTGACAGGCAGACACTTACCACGGCAGCTATGAGACAGCAGTTTCACCAGGTGAGGTAGGAAGCACAGCAGTAAGTTTACTGAGCAGCAAAAGGCGCCTTTGAGGAAGCATTACCTCATTCTCCTCCTCCTCCACATTCATTCCCAATTGGAATGATGCTATAAAATCCACGCTATTCATAAAAGACAACAGGCAAATGAAGTGCTAACATGCACACAGCACAGGGGAAGCAGGGAGACAGAGGAACCTCTCCCTACTTTTTCAAGACAACATACCTGACCCAGCTCCCCCCCCCCCCCCGCATTGAAAAGCATCTACACTAGAGCAAAATATTAAAAAAAAAAAAACAACAAACAAAAAAACAAAAACAAAAAAAAAAAAAACACACAACCAAAAAGACGCCAAACAAAAACAGCCCCACTAATTTAATAGAGAGTGGATAAACCCAACACAGAACAACTCATATTCAAGAAAAAGCATTTTAGGGCACCGTAAAAACAAAGAGATGCTTTTTAAAGCACACGAGGGCCACAGAGGTTTCCTTTTCCCTTCTCCCCCACCCTTAATATCTCTCAGTTGTACACGCTGTAAACATATGAGCTTCAGAATATAATGAAACAATTGTGTTAGGAAACAAATTTGTTCTTTTGCTTTATTAAAATAAAAAGGCAGAAGAGAAACAGTTTGAAACAGATTCTGAGATGGGAAAGCAAACCAATATTTGGTCCCAAGTCCTCCGGATAGCACATTTTTGCTGCACTGTGTAACCAGTTTCTTGTTTCTCCACACGTTCTCAGTACCGCCGCGCAGCTGGGCAGAAGATACACCCATGCTGAATCTTTTGCCCTGCTGAACCTGCGATGTCAACGTTCCCGTTTCTGCACAGCTGGAGAAGGGACTTAAAACTTCAAGAGTAGTATTACACCACAGGCGTGGAACTCACCGCAGCACTGAAAAACCTGTTACAAACTTCCACAGGATAAATGATCTCAGCAGCAACTACCCCAAACTGCCGGACATCAAAGCCTGTTGACTGACAAACACTTGGCGAAAGAACTACTCCAGAAGTTCAACATCGATGTGAATTTGTAATGTTCCTGACAGAAGGCAAAACCACAGCTCCAGCAACAAAATGGACTTCTTTTGATCATGAGAAAGAGACGTCCAGAGATTAGCACAGTCCACTAAAGCAGAAGTGATTAAGAAAAATTGATCACCTAGACCACAAAATTGATGGCAAACGCAAAAGAGTAGGAAGAAATGGAGGAGTCAGTCATCCTGTATATTACGTGTAATAACAGAAGATTTAAACAGAAAAGCAATCATTAAGAATATATGGCACTCAAATTTGTAAAACCTATTAAATTAGTTCACTGTAGTCTTAAATTACTGACAGGAGTGATTCCTTATGAATTAATAAAGCACCCTAACTCCAAGACAGCAGTGCAAAATTTTGATATGTAAGGTTTTTCCCAAAGCTCAAGCAAATGCATGTTGTACCCACCCACTCCCACAAATCCATGAAGGCCAGAAGAGAGCAACACAATTCTTTGGCCACAGTAGCAGCAACTTAAAACAAATAAATAAAACAAAGCAGACTAGCAACAGATTCTCCTCCTGATGAACACAACATAAAATATCTTCAGTCATAAGTGGCTTTCATTTTTCAGACACCCCTGAAGACAGGTCTTTGGTGTGATTTTAGCTTCTTATTGCAAACACATACTCAACTCCGGTACAATTAAATATAACTAAGGGATTTGATGAGACTCTTGAAGCCTATCATATAAACACACCGAAGGGATCCACCGCTTAAAGAAGAGGAACTGTCCTTCTGGCACTTCTTGAAGAAGAGGCACTCATCCTCACCACCAGCGGTATCCCAAAGTACGTGTGCCCATAACGTAGCCTGGCTGTTCTTATCTACGTTTGTGTGTACACTGCAATTACTTTCTTTCAATAGATAAATATAAACAAAACGTAGGACTCCGTGTGGGCACAAACAACATTTATAGAAACTGAGGTTGCATTTAAAAAACCCTGATCTGCAATTATCACATTCTCGTGTCCTACACAGAGACCACATTCACACATACGGTACACAAACCTGTTCTCAAACTCGTCCGTAATTAAATCAAATTGCTACATTACAAAATTCCAGCTTACAGGTCTCATACTTTTAAATTTAAGGCTAAGCTAAAATGAAAAAAAAAAGAAACAGGTAAGTAAGTATTCACCACACAGAGCTGTATTTGCCGCTCAGATGTTGAGCGTGTAGTTAAAGAACATCCTTCCTATCTTTTAAAATGGTAGAAGTAAAAAAGGATACGTGGGGAGGTAAGATGTTCAAAATACCTCCGGGGGGGAAAAAAAAAACCAACCAAAAAAACAAAACCAAACACAAATACTACTTCATTGATTCACCTGAGAATCAGAACTTATTTCATTTCCAGACACCCACATTCCAGCCATGAATCACCATGTTTTCTGGCGGAAAGCCAGTGCTGCAGTCCTAGTTACTATGACAATATTGATGGCTCAGTGCTCCATCGTCTCACATATAAAGGTATTCATTCAAAAATAAACAAACAATTGGGGGGCGGAGGGGAGGAGGTCTAGGCAAGATGACACTTGAAGAAAACACTTCACAAAAAAAATCCTCATATAAAATTCAAAACCTGCTGAAAACACAGCAAGGAAACAGTCAATCCATCACGGGAGCTATTTCTGCAACAGGACACCTCTGAACTTCCTCAGCGCCCCTCTCTGTAGTAAAACTTTCCTTCTGTAGGCTTCCCCCAGGAGGCTTCCCCTCTTCGGATGGCAGCTCATGCAGAGGAAGGGTCAGGGGGGTTATTTTTTTTTATTATTTTTTATTTTTTTTGCTTGAACATCTGTTTGCTTCTCTCTGAAAGGATACACTGTTATCCACATACATCCTGGCCCAGCTACTGATCTTCGCTAGGGTTCAAACTGTTTCCAAACTGAAAATCCTTGGCATCACAGCAAGAAAAGGGAGCAACTCCTCCTCACGCAGATAAAATTGTTTTATTAAAACATCACACCTATTGTGGTGTTCTGACCCTTTCCCCTTTGATTTTACAAGAACTAAAATAAGCTTATTGCACAACTGAAATGGATACTCATTGCACGGCCCTCTGCAGAAAGCATCAGGATGATGTTTGAATGCCCAGCTGCGATATATCAAGCCAGACCCCTGAGTAAACAGAGCTCTCTCTTTTCACCGGCTGTTAAAGGCCTTATAGACCGTCACACACCAGATCAGTTGTTTTGAAGAGTTCCTGCTAACTCCAGCAACGCTAAATCAATCCCACGGTCGCTTAGGATGAGTCTCATTGAAAAGGCTTCGTCACAACTGGCAAGTACGCTAGGAAGTCCGCAACACACTCAAAAGCAGATCTTAGAGGATTTACATTCAGTATTAAAGTTCTGCTGATGTTGCACTCGTGCAGAGATGCTCCCCTTAACCACAGGGCTTCAGCCTCAGCCCTGCAACCTGGGTAAGTTTGCCATAACTACGGTAGAAACAGGATCTCAAAAAGCACAGTAGCAGGAGTAAAAACACACATGCTAGGAGGACAACCCAGCAGCAGGCAAATAGCCCACGTACAAGCGTGTGTAAACAGTCAATGGAACAATAAAAGTGGAAGAGAGAAAAGTGACAATCCCCGTTATAGCCCATATCACCGCACCGCGTGGGAGCATCACAGCCTTTTCAATGCGTTCATCCCAGTCGGGCAGCTACATGTTATCGTCCCTGCTGTACGGAAAGGTCCACAGAAATGGAGTTTCTTATCTCGGCAGCAGAGATAACTGGGGCAACGGAATAAACCAGGCTGAAAATCACGGCCTCGTTTATCTGAGGTGCAGGGGCCACTCTCCCGGTCCCTGTCGCCGTACGGCAGCACACAGCCTGCTAATTAAAAAATATTTCTGTCTGTCTCCTTCAGAGTATTTTTAACATGCCACTGAACAAAGCGCAACAGCTTAAAGTCTAATGGATCGAAACTACCCATCAGCGTGTCACCTAACTGACGGGGAAAAGCACGCCATTCACTTGTTTCCGTGAGAACAACCCCAGCTACCTGGTCTGGGAGCCGCAGGAGAAGCAACACCTCCGTGCGGTATGTACCGCTCAGCAGCGTTACTTTCATTTTGCCTGAAGCTTTTTGAAATTAATTTCCATTATGACAATAAACACCACTTAGTTGACACAGATTTGTTTATTTGCAGTGTAACTGTTTTTACACAGTTGCACCGTCATTTCTGCTAATTATAAAGGACTCTGCAGTTGCCTCATTGGTACTGTACAAATCAGCGTTACCCATGATCTCTCACCAATCCCCACACTCCCCCCCCCCAAATTATTAACAGAAGTTAATATTTTAACCTCAAAAGATCTTCTGCTCTTCCCTCTGGGCAAGGCACTTCTCTTGTGTTGCAAAGGACTCCACCAGAGTCCCTTTTTGCATTACAGCCTCCCTCAGTTTTGTAGCAGAGGAGCACATCTGGCCCTCATTAGAAGTGTAATAAGGTACCAGTGAAGGTGTTTTCTCTGAAACATGCATAAAATTTACACTAAATAATCAAATTGCATTTTAAAAAGGAGGCTAGGTCATTCAGTCATTCTGAAAAACCTGTCCAAAACCAAAAAAGCTTCCTGTAGCATTCCTGAGTCCTATTACAATCTCCAGAATTTTCCTTAAACACCCCCAAGCAACTGCACTGCAGGAAAGCCATGCTCCTAAGAAAGCAACAATTAGCACTAGTCCCTTCCTTCCCCCCCCCTCCCCCCCCCCAAAAAAAAGCTTCAGAGCTTGAAAACTACTTTGGCTAGAAGCTGTCTCCTATCAAAAAAAAAGTCAATAATATCAGAGACACCCCTTAAGGCCTGGTAACTGAGAAAGCACCAGATCTGCATGAGTACACGTTACCAGAAAAGCCTAATAATCCCAACAATTTTAGTATCTCTGCTAGACTTAAAGATTAACAGTTTACATAATTCGATATAAGATATCTTAGAATTCCAACAATGGATTCTCACAGCTAAAATCACATTAAAAAAAAACCCAGTGCAAAGCACTTATCATCATAATCTTATAACTTTGTGTCTTATGAATAGCAAAAGGTAGAAATACATTGGTTGGCTGGTCCAAACCTTTCAGGATTTAGAGGGGGAATGGTCAGACAGTTTATCTTTTTATCTTTTTTTCTTTTCTTTTTTTAAAAGGATATGCTCTAAACCTATACTCAGGAAGAATACTTCACATTTGATGGCGCTCTGAAGCAGTTAGTGACGCTGTAGAAGCCTCTACTTAATTGCTGAGAGCAACGTCAAATCTTGAGGGCATCTTACAACTGTAAACCCACTCTAACCACACAAATACACTTGACTAACAAACACAAGGTTTGCTATAAAAAATAATTCAGAAACCTTGTGCCTCACATGTACACCTCAGCATTACAACCTGTATTTACTACCTATAGACGCAGTCTGCCACTGAAAATGTATGGAATAAAGAATGCATTCTTACTGACCACACAAAATATTCTTGAGAGCCTACAAAGCCCAGCTGAGCCCTGGAAACAGCCTGACGGAGGCTGTTGAAGGATGCAGGAACAGTTACAGTTTCTTGAGAGCAACATATATACACCTTCTCTTTAGTAGGGAATCTGAAACATGTTCAGGCAAAATGGCTTTTGCCATGTCTCATCTTGCCTAACTTTTTAAGGCCTCCCAGGTGTGCTGCTATACCTGTATATTAAGCAATCGCCAGGTAAAAGGGAATTTTCTTTGTACTTAGGGAGCAACACTTACACTATGGTGTTCAAAAATTGGTTTTTCGATAGTTTGTGTCTCATAGTATTAAAGGTCAATGACAGTAAGGAACCAAAAATAGCTGTTCCCCTTCCACAGAAAACAAATGCCTATTAAAGGCACCGAGCCGTCCACTCACATTTCAGGCAGTTTGAAAAGACTTAGAGTATTACTTTGTGCTGATCTTGTCAAACCTCTTTGGAGCTGTCAGGAAACAGCAGCCGTCTGTCTGTCTGTCTGTCTCCGGGGCCAGATCTCCAGCAGTGCTGAGCACCCTGAACTCCAGGGAACACCCGGGGGTCCACAGGGACTCAGCACCTTTAGTACAAGCAAAAATGCAATCCTTTTCCCATTTCGGCCATACGCTGGCTCATTTTGCTTTACAAGTTGCCCTTCCTCCTATCATTAGGACAACAAGCCTGTCTCTCCTCAACATACCCACCCCTCCCGGCCTCAAATGTCTGAATCATTTCACTTGCCTCTTCCTCTCCCGATCCTCCCCACACCCATCTCCTCAGCCGCGATCCGAGTTCACCCCGCACACGCTGCGTTCAGTCCCAAGCAGAGAGCTGATAGGGGTAAACCCCACTGGAAATACAGGCTAGAGAGGATAACCGGGCAACCGTCAAACAAACATGAGTACCAGGACAGATACAAGGACAAGCAGAGCTAAGGCTGAAGATTTCCCTTAGTCAGAAGAGTTGTAAGTTAGCTGTGAAAATGAACAAAATTCAAAACAGCCTTCAATGTCCCTTCACTCCAATCATAAAAAAAAACCCACCCTGAAACCACAACACAAAACCCACCAAACCAAACCCAGCCAAAAACTCAAAAACCTGAAGCATTGTACGAAAGGTCAAAAGCTGAACTTCCCAACAGAGCCAGATTAAAAAAAAAAAAAAACAGCATATTTTGTTTGGAGAAGTTACTCAGAACTGAGAAAATTCTGTGGAAATCGCTGCAAAGCAGGAAATGAACATTTTCTGATTCAATTTATTACCAACACTATAATGACACCAACAGGATTCTTGCTAGAAAAATGAGAAAAAGGGCAGCAGAGCAGACTGCAAGTCAAGCATCCCTGTTCTATTTCAAGCTCTAGACTCATTTTTTGTTTGACACAGGAAAGACTTTGCTGAGCATCTTTATTTCCCAATGACTTCAAATGCTTACAGTTTTTCTCCTCTGCGCTTTTGCCTTTCCATGTCCCGAATGGAGACAGCTCCCTGATTATTTCAGGCCACTCTCAGCACCTCAGTAATTATAACACACTGAGCTCACAGAATAAAACATACACACATGCTCTAAGTAACTGTGTGGTGTTCCTGCAACACTTCAACTCTCTCTATATGTAGTTTTACTCCTTCCCCTGGTAGCCAAAACTGGCACGTGACTGTGGACCACCAAGAGAACAGCAAGAATTCGGGGCATCGTGCATCCACTGCACACAACGGCTGAGTAGTCATCATCTAGTAATAAAAGTGGGTGTTGAAAAAAAAGGTTTCGTTTTTAAATCCCTATCTGCAATTTAGTTTAAATTATTTCCGAGGCAAAAATCCCAACCCTTCAGAAATAATTTTGCTTTACAATTATTAGCCAGCCTTAGCAGGAATGGTATAACGACCTCAAGAATAGGGACCACTTTGTCAGAGGCAAGGAAATTACCCCGACTTTACCTTCAGTTTACCGTCACCTTTAACAAGGTGCTTCTTGCTCAAGTCGGCTATTCAGCACTATGCTGGTTTATGGAGCAGAAAAAAAGAAGTGTCTAGGGATGAAACATTCTTCATACAAGTGAAATTGAGAAAAGAAAAAGTAAGCCAGTTGTAATAATCTCAGGTGTTACTATTAATCATTTGCACAGCAGCACTGTTTGAAATACATCATTTAATGAGACTTTCCCTTAAACAATGACATAAATTTATTTCCAAGACTAACAGAGATGTTGCAGGCAAGATGATGGCTTGCCTTCCTCAGCTCAGGCAGGACTAATCCTACAATGAAATCTTTCAGCCTTATCCTTCAGGGCACATCTCAAGCTACAGAAGCTTGCAAAATAAGGCTATTCCCGCAACCAGAATTAGGCTGTAAAGGACCCAAGAGTATTTCCCTCTCACATCCTGTTGCAAGACCTGTCCTGAAATGGAAATCAACAGTCCTTTATAGACCCGCTCTATCTCTCCCCAGAGGCTGCGATAATCAAACAGGATAGATAAGGTCCCACAAAGCCTCTCACTTTGTAAAAGTAGACTTCTTCCACGAACTCCTGAGGATGGCAAGGACATACTCCCTGCCCAGCAGTGACAGAGTGCTCATTTTAACAAGCGCACAGCACGTACTGGAGGCCCAAATTTAACTTCCCGGTATTTACAGCTTTGCTCAGTTTTGGAGAATACATAAAAATTGGGTTTTTTCATCGCAGTTAGCTCTTCTCCCACCCTGCCCCAGTCATCACCTATTTCTACCCTCACGAAGCAACCTCAGGTGTTATGCTTCCAGTCCCAGGCAGAAAGAGTAACACCAAAACACAATACAAAGCAGAAAACCCCATACCCAGCTCTAACAGAGTCACGCCATATCATACTATCTTCTTAATAATTAAATCAAAATCTGAAAAAAGCCAACCTAAATGCAAGCTTTTAAAAGTGCCGACACCATCTCCAAAAGCACGTCACCACTTGATACCCTTTCAGGTAGACAAATATACATTCTTTTCCACAGACTGTATCTGCAGCAAACAAGGCATTTTTCTGCCATCTGCAGCTTGTTCACTCCTTCCCCTAGCACTTCTGTTTTAGAGGGAAGCACCACTCTCAACATCAATGATTCTCCCTCTTACTAGTGCAGCCGAGGTACACCATTTCTTTTGTCCTTTAGTCCGGCCAAAATGCTCTTCACGCAAGATCTTTCACCCACCTCTCACTTTTCTAGCAAAAAGCCTTCCCCTTGTGTTCTCATCTCTCCACCAAAATAAAAAATAATAAAAAATAACCCTTTTGTCATTCCTCTACCCCTTCCTCCAACAGCCTTCTAAACATCCTCCACTCCAACCATTTTCACTACAACTTTTCATCTCACATTTCACTCCCTCTTGCAAACCCCTCCCTATGCCTTTCCTGTCGTGTCCCATTCCTTCCCTCCAGCACTTCTGAAAACCCTGCATCGCTAAAAACTTCACAGTTGTGACATTTACACTGTCTGGCACTATTTACTGGCAGTAAATAATCTGTTTACTAACTTCTGGAACCATTTTCATTACATGACACCCACAATGCTTAAGCTTCGGTTGAAGTTTCTGCAGAAAAAATTTTGTGCTCTGGAACTTTCTACTTAACACAAACACTCCCACTGAAGCAGTAATTATAATTCCCTCTTGATGTTTCACCAAGAAGAACTTGAGATGACAAGTACTCTCCCCAAGAGCTCGAAGAATTCACTCTGTAACTCAGCATAATAGAAGTCATGCCAGAATCTATGCAGTGGGGGGGTAAAATCCCACCAGCCAACAAAAATTTAAGTTTGTGAGTTTAAAAACTAGGGGCCACTAATCAGCCGAGCACAGAATCGGGCTCATAACATTTATCAAGTTCAAAGTATTACCTAAAGCCAGGCATGGCACAAGATGACATTCTGCAGTCTTTCCCATAAAACCCTCCCTTCCTAACCCAATCCTGATTTATGACACGGCCTGCTATTCCAGCAAAGCTTTGAAGTGTGCGAGAGGTGCTTTATACTAATGAAGGGTAAAAGAAAAAAGCAAAGTCAAAACACTCACCATTTATCTTCTTAAGAAAGAGAGGGTTACACCCCTTTACTTTCAGCCTAACAGGATAATGCACCTCTACAGACCAAAATCTTGAGGAGGGGGAGAGAATTGCCCGCTGACTTTTCCTGGCAAGGTCCAGAGTCAGGAAAGTCACTCAGGACTGCGCTTAAGGAACAATCCCGACAGCGATACCACCTTTACAAAAGCTGCACAAAGGGGCTGATTCAGGGTGGGGGAAAAAAAGAATCATCTGAAAAAGATGCAGTCTAATTTACCGCTCCCCAAAGTTCCAGTCTATCACTCTTCCTGCTCTAAATATAATCAGCAAAATCTGATTTAATTCATTTGTAAATAAATGTGGAAGCCCTTCCCCATCTGTGGCTTAATTGGTGACTCATTTCACAGCATTGCTAAAGGATTTGTGCTCTCTCCCCTTCTTCCTCCCGCTAAATTCATCACTCCATTCTGCTGCTTTGCCATTAAGCTTTACCATGCAAGCAGTGTCTCTCCCTCATCTGTTACCATAGCAGCCACAAGTAACAGAATGCACGTTAACAAAAGATTACTTCCCCCCCCATTAATTTATTTATATGCAAGTAACCCACTGAGAGTTGACAATAGCAATGACTTCACATTCACACTACAGCAGAGAGGGCTTTAATTCATTTCTTACACACATGTGCTACAAAAAAAATAATTAAGATTCCTCTAGAGGGGGGAAAAAAAAAAAAAAAAAAAAACCTGAACTTCTTAGGATTAAGAAAATGCAGTAGCAGATCTGGGTAGGATGCTGATTCGGAATTAAAGCTGGGGGGGAGGAGGCGGGGAAGGGGGGCAGCGAGCAAGAGGCTTAACACGCACACACTGTTTGAGTGTTGCTCTCCAGAAAGCTTTTCACATTTTTCAACAGAACTGGTAGAACCAGTGAGAGGCTGAACTGTGAAAAATACCTAATTCGGAGCATTTACATTTAATAAAGCAACTGAGAAAAAGGGAATGCAAGCTAACTAGAGAAAAACTCTCGAATAAACGTAAAGCCTTTTGAAACATACCTGTTTCTGGGATCTTGGTGACATACACAAGCTGAATTCAGCTGCTGAACTCCTCTAAGAACTACTTGCGTAAAATAAGCTTGCTTACAAATTCTGAGAGCCAAACAGTTAAAATAAGTTAGACCCTGGCTTAGGTGCCTCTCGTCTCGTCAAAGAGCAGCAAAACCACACGGCAGGGCTCAGCCCCACCGCACCCCAGCGAAGCGAGCAGGACTGACCCAAAGACGGTGGCCAGGTCCAACCAAGAGCCCGGGTCACAAGGAGGGACCGTGGCGTTGAGGCAGGTCTGAGGTCAAGCTGGGAAGTCAATCCATAGGTCAGGGTTACGGTCAGGTCCAGTGAAGACCAGGCAGGTCCACAGCAACTGCAGAGGGCTGAGGCCGAGCCAGGAAGGCAGCCCGTGGGCTGAGGTACAGCTCAAGGGTGGCAAACACAGGCATGGCTGTGGGCAAGAAGAAGACCAACGCTCCTCCAGCACAGCCCAGCTGGAGACTGAGGAGGGCTGAACCTCCTGGGCCCCCAGGTGGGGTTGGAGGCCCCAGGTGAGGCTGTTACACTCATTAAGGCTTATTAGTGCCTTCAGGGCCCTGATAGATTTTTTGAACAGGTGTATCATCTCCTGAGGCTAAACAAAAAAAAAAAAAAAAAAATTTAAAAATGCTGTTTCCATGCCTCCCATCCCTTACTCTTACTTAACAAACAGACCTGGCCCAGTAGCACTTACAACTTAAAAAAGCAAATTTGACCTCTCTCACAGTAATTTGCAGAGACAGGTATGTATTTTTACCTCAGTAAATTCAGCTAGAAAACAGTTCTTTTTGTTTTGCCACATCCACGCTGAGCTTTTAAATACAGAATTTGGAACAGAGTTCTGGTCATCAACACATGTTCCAGGTAACTTCCAGTTTGTCACCTCCCAGGTCTAAAAGACTTGGTTTCTCAGAAACAGCCCCAAAGCTTTTGCAGTATTTTCCAAAGCTTGGAATTTAATGCCAAAATAAGAAGTCGTAGTACTTTTGAGGCATAATGGCCACTTAAGATGGAACCTCTACTCGGCAGAAAGATCTTACGCTGCCTTTAATTTAGGCATTTTTAGAACTTGATATATTAAACAATTTATAAATTCATCAACACTATAAAAATCAGAGCAGAACATTTAGCAACGCTCTATGTAAATGTATTCATAGTACATGGTTTGTGGTTCTTCATAGATTACTATACATATATAAACATATACATGTAGTCCTATGCTATTGTGACATAATTTTTCCAAAGACACAAACCGCTAAATCCTCAACTGGTTTTAGCTCCACTAAGAGTCCATAAAGATGCAACAGTTTAAGCTGACTGGCCTGTGAAATTCACTGGTTCAATCATCTTTATAGACCAGGAGGAGGACCAGACCTTCAGACACAATTAGTTTACATGAAATAATAACCTAGCTATGCTTTGGGGTGATGCCTCGTCAGAAGGAGACACAGTGCCTCCAGTGCAGTGACTGGGAGGTAGTCATTCACAATGCTATCATTTGAAAGCATCTGTTTCCTTCAGGTGTCCTTTGCACTCTGCTGTTACTCCATGTAAATCCAGGAAAATGAGACAGCACCACCCTCAGCTAAATTCCACGTCCTCCCTCCACCCCTATTACCACCTTTTAACCACACTGCACCCCACTCCTACTGCCCTTTAGTGGGAAGATGAAACTTCATCACTTGGAAGCAATAAAGGAAGAAAAATGAAGCTAAGCTTTCAATAACAGAAGAAAACCGTCAACCTGGATTCTAGCTAAAAACACACTCAGGTAATACCTGTGTCTTTATGAAATGTGCCAGCAGCTTGCAGCCTGACTCTACACAGAGTTCCTCCCGCGAACACAGAGTTGTGGCTGCCAGAAAGCTGGGAACAAACTGCATTAACACGGAATACTTCTTGAAACACGGTACAATAAATGCCAATTATTCTCAATGCAATCTACACATCTCCTCTTGCACAACGATACTGCTTCCCTAAACCACAGCAATGACACAAAGGTAAGGAAATACAAGGAAACCTCATTTGAATTCAAAGAAGTGGCAAAACATCAGCAAGTGCAGCAATGTCGCATGACACTGCCAATGTATTTTTACCAGTGTACTTAGCACCGGTTATCACAAGGAGCAGTAGCTTCAACTTTCCGTTAAGAATAGCATCTTTGACCCTACAAATTATATGCAGGCCTCAAAGCCGTATGCAAAAGTCATTTTGAAACGCTCAGTTTTCAGAATCTGGGTATTATATACTTCTATCTAAAGATCTTTCAAGTATTTTACAGACTTCACACAATGGACCCTTACAATTCCTTTCTTGGGTTTGTGGGTTTTTTTGCCAATCCCTCATTACCCCATTCGTGTTACAGATGAAGATACCAAGTCACAGAAGATCTGCCCAAAATCATAAAGCAATGCAACAGTAAGTTCAGGACTATAACCCATATCTGATTTCCAGCCCTGAGTTTCTATTGAAAGAAGTATCCATTTTTGAGACTATGTCTTGTTGGTATATTTTGTAGGTTAGGTTTTTGAGGCACAGAAACTGTTCACAAAAACTGTGTCCAGAAACAGATTGTCTTCGTGAAAGGAATACGTATCTTGTATAAAAAAGCACCTTGGGCTGTTACCCTTTATTGGCATTTACTAAAGTTTAACAGCACCTTAAGGACCATACCATCCACAAAACACAGGGATTCTGTCAAAGAACTTAGTTTAAATGAAAGAGGGAAGTTTAAGTGAAAGAGGACAAGCCACACTGGACATGAACCTTTCTACCTTGACCCCCATCCCAAATTTCTGATTATCCTACTTATTCTACTTATTTTCCCAGCCATCATACACAAGGTAGTTACTTTTAGGAGTCTGAGTCAAGGAAGGGCAATGGATTGAGACTTCACTCGGGAGAACCTGTGTATGAAAGATGGAAACACGTTCCAGCTCCTGTTCCACGCTAATAGCGTGAGTCATAACTGCAAAGTTACATACAAATTTTTGTATGCACTTTGCAAAAGAACAAGATAAAACATAGATGAAAAGTCAGAATCTCAAACATGAGGAAAGAAACAATTTAAAAACAAATATGACAAAGAGACTTTGGGAAAAAGAATTCAAAATATGCATCTTCTGCAGCTTAACCAACACAGGTTTTTTGTTGCTGTTGTTGTTCTTAAATCATCTTAAAATGTGAAGCTGCATCACGCTGTTAAGCAGCATTCAAACTATTTAAATCTGTCTTACAATTAAGTAGTTTTTCCTTTATCTTCTTATACAGGTATGAAAGACCAGTATCTAAAACCAAAGAAGAAGGAGCTGAGAAAGAGACCGTCAACTATTTTATGCTGGGGAGCAATTCTCTAACCTTTCTTTGGCCAATTTCACTGAAACAGGTCTATATAATTTTGAGTACTTGACCTCAGTTAAGTATCTATGTTTTAGATAAAAGTCGATGCCAAGATAAATTAACTACTGGACAGCACTTGGCAGACAGTGCCTCAAAACAAGGATGATGCTGTGAAGTTGAATAAATTTTAAATAGCAATCTGGGAATAAAGAGAAGAGTGATTCGCCAGCCCAGAATTTTATTCTTCAGGAGGGAAATTCTTATCCTTTGTTGATACTTCGCTTTGGAACAGTCTGCAGTTACTAGGCTCTCCATTATTTAATTCTAAGCATCAAATACACAACATATGAATTAAAAATACTCCCCAAAGAAAACTGATTTCGTGTAGCGTATCTTCTGACTAACCAATGTCTTTAACAGCTCAATTAGAGAAAGCCTTTCAAAGGCCAAATAAATTTGGCATGATTAGTTTACCAATAATGACAATGCTTTCATATTTGCTGTAGCTTTTAAAAACAAGTGTGCCATACAGAAATCATAAAAGCCGGGCTGCTCAGGTTTTTTTATATTTAAATTAAAGCAGAGAAACATCTTATTTCTAAGCCTCCAGGCCCCATTTGCCAAGATACACTTGCTTTTATGAGCAGATGAAAGTCTGTATACTTCAATGCATTACCCATTCAATCCAACACGGAGAAGGGCTTTCATATATGCATGTGCATGCACGCAACACACAAAAAAGGTAGAGACACAGAATGTGTGAAGACCTCATTTATAGAGTGCTGGAGATCAATGAGGGAAAAGGAATTTCATGCAATAAACAAAAATGATTGCAAGTCCCAGAATAAATAAATATTTGCAGCTGGAATAAGCATGTGATCAAACTCACAATCCCCTCTTCACCCAAAAAGCAGAGTTTATTTTGATGTCACCAACAGCAGCTGGAGGAGAGCCAGGAAAGAAAGGAAATGTACAGATTTTGTTTTTCCAAGCAACAATTAGAAATTATCTTCTATTAGTTCTGTACGCCCAGTGCTTCTTTGTGGTCTTTGAAATAAAGTTTTCCTAAAACTTTCAGTGGAAGCAGAAATGAATGCTAAATTTCATAACAATATTAAGAATTGTCCCCTCAAATATATATTTTTATTTTTTTTTTCTGTAATTGAGGCCATCACTTTGCACTGGCATACCATAAACTGCCACCACTGTTTTAGCCTAACATCCCCATTGCAAGAGTTATGGAACACGGATCACAATTTCAATGTGCTAAACAGAGATACATCTCCACAAAGTTAATCATAAAAACCGTTCATATTTCTAATGTATTTGCTTCAGGCCATAAATTATTCTACCTTAACAGAAGCATTATAATACCATGATTTATTCAGTGTGAATATAGGGTGAAAAATTCTGAATCACCAAACACACTTAAGTAAAATGGACTATTAAAAGCTACTTCCAATACACACAAACACACATTTGAGTAATTTAATGATATGGTAACTTCAGTGAAGCCTAAAGACACACCAGCCTTCAGGATCTAGCACTAAGAAGAGCACGTACAATATCCTGGCTCTACTACCCGCTTCCATTTGTGCTTGCCAAATGCACGGGGCCAATTCAAAACAGCAATACACATAATGTACGGCTGTTCTCAAAGGAATTCAAAGAGACAAGTATGCTCTTTTGCAATTCAATAAACCACTTTTTCTCACGCTCAAGTGGTGACCTCCTCTTAAACACACAAGTCGCTGAAGAGAAGGTGCAGCCAAAATCCAGGGTTTGTCAGATAAAATAATCTACATTTAAAGAGGCATGACCAGGAAACATAAGCTTCAAAATTTTCTTCGCAAAATAGAAAAAAAGGAAAGAAAAAAAAAGGAACTAGTGCTGCGGCCTAAACTTTGGTGCAACTGAAGAACAAGGAGAGACCAATGTCTGAGGCTCAGCCAACAAACAGATTTGCAGCATCTCTTGATGAAGGCACTCACATGCCTAATGCCGCACAGCGACACAGCAGGGTGGTGCCCATATGTACTCCCAGTTGCCTACCAGATGCATTCTTGAATAGCTGGAACAGGGTACCTCCCCTGATCCAACACTGATGACACGGGATTTTACAGATCATCCTGCCTATCTGTAACATGGGACTAATATTTGTCACCTACACAGAGCTTCACAGTCTGTGCCTGAGCAGCACCGTACAGGATTCGAGCACCGTCCACTACAGGGGTCATACCATGAAACAATGCAGATCACAACTTTGCTGGGGAGGAAAGAATGAGCTTTGACCTGGTTAGCAAGGCGAAAGTTTGAAGAAGAGAGAATAAAGTCCAAGGATACGGGTGTAAGAGGGGATAACCTTGAGTGCCTGCTACTGCAAAAGAGGGCAGAAGAAACTCATCTTCAGTTTGCAGGCAGAGAGCAAAGGCCACAGAGAAGGTAGAAAAAGATAAGCACAGTGGAGTCACTCCAACATGGCATGTTTCTATCCTAAACTGTCTCTTAACATAGAAGAAGGTCCATACCCACGTGCTGAGAGATGCCTTGCCTGCTCAGATGGTTTCCCAAACAGTATTTTTCTTCCCATGTATTTATCTTGGTAAAGGCATTTCTGTGTAGTTCAACTACAGAGATGGGGAAGAACTGCCAGGTTTCTTTATTAGAAGAAAAAAAAAAAAAGTCTTAAAAGGCTAACAAAAAGGAACAACCAAGTTGCAAAACAAGCATGAAGAAAGTGCCTTTTTACCCCTAGAAGTACAGAGGAATGGGTTAAAATGCTCAAAATCCAATGATATTCTGGTTTACATCTCATTCCAACTCAGTATATGCTGTAAGTTAAATACATCAGTTCCCTTGACATCAACAGGGCTGCTGGTGTTGAAGGGTCAGCAACCGTTGGAACACTGTCCTCAATCAAGTGCATCCACAACTTCAATGAATGGGGTTTATGACACAAATTGGTGCTGAATTGTTTGGTTTTCTGCACCTCCAGAAGTGTGAAGGCTTGTAAATACAACTGTGGCAAAACCTACTACGCTTTAGAGCGCTCACTTCCCCATGCAGTCATTGTGGCTCAGCAGAATCCATCCTCACGTCTGGCAACCGCAAGCCTCTGAGCCCGTAAGCACACGCTGTGGCTGACTAGCTTCTCTTCTAGTACAGGTAAACTACACAAAGGCTTTTTGAAAGTGTATTTCAAAAACAAGATGCTCAAATAAGCTGACTTAGACACAGCCAACTGTTTTTTTAGCGAAAAAAAAAGAAAACAGAGCAAACAATAAAAAACTCTTTAAACAAAACCATGTCAGGAAGAACACCACTCTAAAGTCCTGTTGGACTCGAATGCAAGATTTCAGTGACAGGGTTTGTCTTGTTTTTTTCTGAAGTGCTGTTAAATACGTTGCTCTCCCCCCCAGAGATGCATTTTAAAGTTTGTGAATGTACAAATTATGTGAAAGAAATCAATGAAAGGATTCATAATGATCATTAATGAAGGCTGAAGGAAGTGTAACTAACCTGTCGCAAAATGCAAGTGAATCACAAACAGCTTTACAATAAGCACATACATTGGTTTCAAGAAGCTACGTATTGCTCAAACATCCTCACAGTCACAAAATGATTCATTTGGCCAGTGCATTAAAAAAAAAAATCCTTCATTGATTCAGGTTCATCATCTCAAATAATATTCTATAACATGTAGCAGAGTCCTCCTGTCACCTGTTACCATTACTCACTTACACAGAAGCCATAAAAACGACCCATTCGGTGACTAAAACAGTCCATTATTGACAACTGCCTGATCTCTTTCCCTCTCTCTTTTTTAAGCAGAAAAGATCTTACTTAGGACATTTCAACTACAAATGAAGGCACTGGGTTTAAGGCCACAGGTTAGCTGGTAGTTCCTTTAAGCTTTCAAAAAAGTAACAAAAAGGGAAAAAAAAACCAAACCAAAGCACCGCATTAATATCAGTCAGAGGCACAGAAAATTAATTCTTTTTTAAAACTACCTTGAGCCAGGGAGTTTTTTTCCACCTTATCATTTCAAGTCCTGTCATGTTCATCACATTAAGTTCCTCAAACCTCACATCACGAGCCACATAATGAATGCTTTTTACTCAAACAAAGCAAAAAATAAATTTAAAAGCAGTGTCCGAGAGTGGTGCTTTACCAGTTCTAAAAAGAAATACATCAACTATCATCAACACCCATAAAAAATGAAAATTTCTTTTTAAGAGTGTTCTCCAAAAGCTAGATAACTATACACCCCCCTGGGGAAATAACTAAGTAAATATACTATTTGCAGTGTCTTGGTTAACATACCAAAGATTTCAGCTGTTAGCAAATCTCCACTTATACTGAGAGTGTTTTTCTCTGAGACTACGGGGATCGGAATTCCCTCCAAAAGTTTTCCCATGTTGACCTCTATTACACTGCTAGGGAAACTTGTAACCACTACAACTGTTGCTGACTTCAGTGTTGGTTCTACAAGATGATGCCTGCTTCTTCCTAAATGCTGAACAATTTCAAATCCATTTGAAGTCAGCGGGAGCACAGCTACCACTGCTGCAGGAAGATACACCCAGAAATTAAACACAATCCTCACCAAAGTTTATACTAACGCTCCTGGCACTGCTGCTGGTGCAGTTCCCAAGGTTACAGCAGTCACTGCAACTCCACCTCCGGCTTTCACGCAGTGGTCCGGTTGTATCTCTAACCTAAAGCCCCCTGGCAGAATTGGGTTAAGGGGTGACAAGTGCAGAGACTGGCAGACCTGAGGGGACAGCAAGAGGCAGTGAGAAGATAATCTCTCGCTACAGCTCCATTGCGCGATGGATCATAGCGTAATACAACCACCACCGAACCCTGTGAGAGAGGAGAAGTTTGTTACGTGACAGTACAGCTGAGTATCAGCTACGCCAGAGCACAATTACAGTTGTGTATTTATCAAACCCATTGGAGGAAAGAGTTAAAAAATTCCTGCTGACGGAAAAAAGCTACACGTTAAATACTCAATGTGTCTGTCTAAACCAAAAATGCAAGACAAGGGCTCACAATCATAAGTTGCTTTTAAATTGTGCTTGTATGGAATATATCAGTGTGATTATATTAAGTAATGAATTGAAGATGGGCTTTAAAAAAAAAAAAAACAACAACAACACACAAACAAAAAAACTACTAATCATCTACTACAGATTTTAAAAATAAGAGTAAGTCTACCCAGAGGAAAAAAGAAAAACCACAACAGTTTCCACAGATGCAGAAGAAATGAAACAGATGGTAACTCTTACAGAAGAGTATATTCGTGCTGAATAAACACAAATATGTTTTTGGTCAATAACATTTCAACTGTCAGAAACAGCATGGAGAAAAACGACTTACTCAAAGATTCAACCCTTTCCCCTATCCCTAGAATTAAGTAATTTGGAAATATTTTTGACAAAATTAAGATTACAGCTACCCTCCATTCACAGACCACATTTAAAGTTAAAAGCCACTCACCTTGGAAGGTAACTGCTCAGCAACAGAAATTCTTTAACACATTTTATACTTAAAATACTGAATTCTGCACCACGCAGATCTCACGCTCCAGACCAGGCTTCAGGCGTGCCAGGCAACGTACAGGACGGCTGCACCCAAAATATGCGCCCCCATTTCAATCAGCTATGGAAACACACTGGCCACTTCTCCAAAGGGCTGCAGCAACAAGACTACTCAACGGCAGTTTAGCCAAGAGAGCTTCAGAGATTTCCACAAGAAAAAAAAAAACAAAACAAAAACCAAACAGTTGCTTCAATTCGACAATCGAACGAAGGAGGAATGAAAAACAAACAAAACAAACAAAAAAGAAAAGCAAATGCCAATTTTTAAAAAATACACAGGGAACTGAATAAAGTGTTTGTCTTCCATTTTTTTATAGTCTTTACCACTTCAATAAAAAGGAAATCTCAAGGATAACTGGCACTTTTTAAAAAGCAAACATATTGGGTTAGAGCTACATTTTTTGCCCTGCATTTAGATGCCAATTCCAGCAGAGCCAAAGGAAGCCCATGACAAGTTCTGTTCACTGGGTTTGGTAACTCTGAAGCTCAACTAGATTCTAGGTTTTCTACATTTCTTCCTTACAGCGGAAGGATCACCACACTTTTGCTCGCAATCAGGAAAAGATATGTCATACTCCAAGGTTTTCTGAATATTTGGGTCCATTCCCCAGACGGAGGTTCTGGCAATTCAGTGAAGAAGTCAGTGACCCAGAAAACCATTCTGGGGAAAATGCAAGGCATACGCTCACTTAAAATAAGTAGCAAGATGCAAACTAACATGCATGTATTTTCACAATTACTGCTACATCAAGTAAGGCATATGCAAAGCATATAAAGAATGAAGGACGTGTTTCACACTGTTTTCACTCGATTACTCAAGTTCCCAAAAGGTACATGTACTTTTTATTTGTATACACGTGCAGATGCCACCCAGATTATACTTGGGTCACAAGAAAGAAACCAGCAGCTTGTAAGTCATTTCCCAGCCCTGAACTATAGCCACGGCTACCTTGAAACACCAAAGTGTCACACACCCACAGAAATATCGAAAACGACCAGGTGACAATACTGTCCGATCTTCAAGCTCTCCTTTGAGCATGGGCAGAAAAAAACAGCAAACATTCCCTTCTGCACTGTAGACACGCCCCCCTCAAAAGCTGACATTATAAAGTAACAGCCGTATATTTTTAATTGTTATAAAATAAAATTGTTTCAACAAGAGTTTCAACATTTAGAAGTCTGCATCTGTAACTTTATTAAAAAACACAGCCACAGGCCTGTGATTTATTTGCTAGATCAGAAGCTGATTTGGAGCATGTGTACAGAAACACCTACATGGGTCTTCTGTTGATCCGTCTTACTATAAATTAGGAATGCTAGATCAAAACCAGTTTTATCTTTTGGCTAAATAGGAAGTTCTTAGGCAAATTTGTCTCGTCAGTCATTCACTTTCTCTGCTCATCTTGCTTCAAAGTAATATTTGGGGCTATTTAAAGCAACTGTGATTTTGAAGAGATCTCAACCCTCATACATCAAAGGAGGCAAAAACTTCAACTGCTCTGTCAACGCTTCCTCCAAAGGATGGACATCAACAATGAAGTGATGTTATTAAAGCCACTTTAGAGAAATTTATCTCCATTTCCAAAACATGGCCATTTAATACTCCCCTTCTACATTCGGAAGAAAAAAAGTAATCTAAAAAAGCTTCTAATAACATAGGCTAAATAAATAAATTATTTAAAATAAAATTAATTTGACAATTTTTTAACCTTAAAAAAGGTTTATTTTTCACAATGTTAGAAAAATAAGTTCAAATTCAACCTTTGGGTTCTGCTAAAGCAAATTAGCGTGCTCTGAGGTATACTCGGTGGTTTGACAAAGAAATATCTTGAGTGAAATTAATGAGACACCTCTGCCACACATTAGCAAAACACACAGATCTGATAAATACTTCTGAAAAATACAAGAGCACCAAACAAAAGACAACGACATAGAGATGTGGGGCAGCAATATCAAGTCTCACCACAACCACCGGGCACACAACTGTCCCACTGGTAGGCAGTCACTGCTCAGGCAGCAGAATCAGAGGAGCACCTGTACCTCAGCTGCCCCAGTTCAGTCCAGTCAAGTAAATTTGGAATTGCAATAAAGTACCAACTGGAATTGGATCTGATGAAGCTCAAATACCTTTCCTTTCTGCTGACTCTTCTGCTTTATGAGAGCGACACCTTAAATTGGCTTGTCCATGTGTTTGACGACAGTGCGAGCCTTGATGGAGCCGCCCCCTCTTTGGGAGCACGCGCTCCCTGTGGGGTTTTAAGGCCCTTGCAGACCTGGACCTAGGTGTTTTAATGACCACGCTGCTGACCTCCAGAGAAAGCACCCTGTGGGGGGAACTCCCTGCAGAGGGTTAGCAGAGTCCAAGTAACATTTACATCACAAAGATGTTGTTCAACAAACTTTGGGCAGCGTTCACACAGCCCTTATGGCCACTGGCAGATGGCTAGGGCTCCCTTCCTGGGCTACCCCTCCTTAGAGGGGCTGAGCTGTGATCACAAGGCACTTACATCAAGTCTCTCCCGCCTGGCGTGTTGTTTTCCACCTCCACTAAATTCTAACATCCTGTAAAGAACATCTTTTATCCTAGCACATATAGGAAAAGGAAGAGACTACCAGATTGATGATTCTGTGATAGTCCTCCAGGCAGTAACCGCTTTGATACCATACACAGTTTATTTTACTATGGCACCAGGTTTTTAATCGCGTAACATTCTATGTGGATGGTTACACACAATAAAATTTACTTCAAAACGCTGAAAATTCTCCTGAATATGATCAAAGAGGTGTCATTTGGCAAACTTAGGATAGCGCAAAGTTCTAGTGGGAGAGGAGGGAAAAACAACAACAAAAAAAAGCCTGTTGTTTTATGTCTCCCCCAGAAGGCATGCAGTTGTGTTTACATTTTAAGCTTATTTAAATGTATGGCCTCTGTCTGTAAGCAAAACCAGCCCTCATTTAAACACTTTCACAAGGACGTTTTATATAGTTAAGAAAGCCTCTTAAAGTCTTCCTCTATGTTTTAAGCATCAGACTAGGCACCTAGACTGCTTCCCTATCTTGCGTCATCCTGCAGTTCTGACATACTTACTCAACCACTTCTCCATGTTCTACAGACTAATTTTAAGAAACAAATTTCTAAATGACAAATCCATGCAGATTTTTCAGTTTTGAACCTCTTAATCTTTGCAAAGCTTCATATAAGCACAGAATATTTTTTTTCTGTTGTGAGAAAGATCCTCACACCACAAAGAGCTTAAAAAACCTAAGTAAAACCCCCTTTCCCTTATGTGCTTCTTACTATTTGCATTAAATACACCACAAGTACCAATATTTAGCATTCTGGAATGATATTATCTAGCCAAATATCTGGAACAGAATGGAAACATAGGAAACTGGTGGAGGCTGGACCTTCACCTATTCACTTCAAATTTTTCTACCACCTAATTTAAGCAGCAAATGTAGTAGTCTATACAGACTTTTAACAATGTTTCCTTAGTGAGTTGGGGGGAAAAAAAAAAAAAAGGAAGAGAAAAAGGTAGTATAGCCGCAGGGAGGAATGGGGGAGGAGGAACATTTATTGCTTTCTCTCTATATGAATGTTCACAAGGTGACACATAGCTCAGAGAGAAGCGGGACAGACAGCAAGAAATTCTGACGCACTGTGTTAATGGAGATGTATATCCACATTTCAATCAGACTGCTCCCAATGAGACTGCAGAAGATAAAAGCAGAATCAGAGTAGAAGAAAAATTCTCAAGATGTTTGTATACATTCACAATTTTTCTTTCTGAGAAATTGCAGCATCTGGTAGAGAAACGAGACTAATATAAGCTAGAAAGATGCAAACAACTTAGAAAAAACAAGCCATTCTACATCCCCCCCATATATTTCCAGTCCTTTTTTCATTCCTCTTTTATGCAAATCTACACTTGAGCACTCCTTTCATTTATCTTCATTTTTTAAAGACTTGCAGTTATGCCTATGCTGAAGGGGAATACTTAAAGTATTTGTTGAAAAAGCAGTAATATAAAAAACAAATAAATAGTATCCTCATTGCAATCCCTACAGAGGTCCAGCTGGAAGACAGCAAACCCGACAGCAACTTCCATGGTATTGGGAGCCATGCCTGGAAAAGTCCAGTGAATTTTTTTCTCCCTCCAAAGCCTTTTCACTTCTACATCTTGCACCAGCGCCAGGAGGCGTGATGTATTCTTCCAGAAACACCGGCTACTTTTGCCCAGGTTTTAAGTTTATTCCATGCTATTTTTTCCCCTCTTCCACCACAGACCAGATTTTCAACAAAACAACGCCACCTCTGACATCCTTTCTTCATCCTCGCTGATTACTCTGTTCCCAAAGTTTGTTATTGCTGGGGAAAACTCGGATGACTTTGAAAGATGTTACATTAGACTTCATTAGAGAGCAATTTTTCCAGTCTAGTAGTTGGCCTGGCATGCATTTCCATCTCACAGGGGGTAAGAGAAATCTAACACCTTGAAGGCTGCAGGTAAAAAGTTAAGAGAGATTTGCAAGTACTAGTTGCTACTGAGACCCTCAGTCCTTGAAACACTAAAATCTATTTACAACATAAAAAAAGAAGAAAATAAACAAACAGTCACAAGCAGATGGGACAAACAGAAGAAAAGGAAAGTGTAAATTGATTTGGCCAGGACAATGTTGGAAGATGCCTACAAGTACTTAATAGAGTCAAATGTTTAAAAAAGAAAATCATTTCCCTGTAAGTTCAGACACCGAGGTGGTAAATAGCACCGTATGTCATACCATATGTCAGTCAGCAAACAACCTTAACAAATCATCTTTCAAAAAGCATTCTCTAAAGCTACATGTTATTCGCATTTCCCCACAAAACCAGGAACTATCTTACTTTAAGCAGCGATGCAAGAAAATTCGTGCACTGTTCAAATGTTAATCCTTTCAATCATCAGACAAATCAGTCCACAATGCACAAGCTCAGTGGCTAGAAGGCGTCAATGTATTCTGCAAAGAAACCGGTGCCATTGACACATGCAGAGCTAAGACCGCGCAGCTACTGAACCCACATGCTACCCCCACTTAAAAAAAAGATTATTTTTTTTTGCCACTGTCTTAAGTGACAAGAACAACCTGAGTTCTTGGAGTTATTGATTTGTTAGACTTGCTGAACTCAGACCTTCCAAACCAACTAAAAAAAAAAATCCATGCATCGCTGCCATGTGTTTTACAAGGTCTGTTGTTCCAAAAGGAAGGGTTAGACTTTGAACACCTCATAGATCAGTCTGATTTAGATATGCAGCATTTGAGAAGAGAACAAGTTGCCTAAGATGATGTTTTGGAACATTTAATATAACAGCAAGATGTTTCAAATGTCTCCTTCTTACACAGTTACTGTCTAGCCCCTCATACAGCACTTGGTCTACCAGCTTGCTAGCAAATTTGAGGCAAGAAATAGAAGCCTTTAGAGCTAATACTTTAACTCATCTGTACATGCCCATGCATTAACATTTCAAATAGCTCCATCTTAATTGCTAAAAGTCCTTATGGATAGGATAGGATATACCCTCAGTGATGCCCATAATGCTAGTCAGGAATGAGATTTTGCTTTATTTTAAGAAGACGCCATAGTCTCTCCACTCTTGAAGTTTGCTGTGATGCAGCATGAAGAACGCTTTCCAGGAAGCGGGGGAAACAGACCTTTGTGGAGCACTACGTGTGCATGCACACACTTAGGCCCAGAAATGAATTCCAGGCATAAAAAACCCACAACAAACCACTCCTGTGCATTACCATCAGCTCACTGAAGCTGCTATGTTTGTAAAAATAGCTTTAAAAACTTGTGAAAAGTATTCAAGTTCATACCCCCCAATGTTATTTTTAACCAGGAGCATTTTTGCAGTGTATGCTTCAGAAAGGCATCGGATCTCTGCCTCTCCTAAAGCTTACCCCATCGGGTTTCACATACCGGTTACCAGTACATACATACCAGATGGTCCAGAATCATGGGGTTATTCAGTTACCGATACCTTTCCTTACTGTCACAGTACCTGAGAAACTACAGTACACAAATTAATTTCTGACTTGTTTGTTGATGTCCAATTTATCACTGTGAACACTTGAGTAGTTTCGAGAAACCCAGTGACACATTTCACAGAAGGAAAACCTATAGAAGATTTTACGCTTCATGCATCACAGATTATGGGGTTGCAGTTTCCTAACTTAGACATTTTCTGCCCTCTATCAATCAAGATTTGCTGCTGCTCTTGTGCATCAAAAGAGATGGAGAACAGAACACCTAAGCTCAAAGAAGAACATATGTTATCTGAAAAAATTTTGCTAACAAAAATCTCTACAGTATTTAGATTTAAGACTAGATTTGATAGTTCCGAACTCCAAAAACTTTTAACAACTTTCCCACGTGGACATTTGATTCGTGTTTTGTATTCAAAACAAATCACAGTATTCATATTGACCCTTGAGTCACTGCATTTCTAACAAATTTAAAAAGACATTTAAATCACTTCACAGATTCCTCCTCAGAATGCATGTACCAAATAAAGAGGAGCTCTTGAACCACAGCAGGGAATGCTGAAAAGACCTTCCCCCAAAGCTGGAAGCATCGTGCTGTCAGCAAGTTCTTCTGAGATGACAAGGTCACCAGGTTAAGTATAACAGGGTTTTCTGGCATTAGTTATAGGATTCTGCTGACTTAGCTGTTTATACTGAAGAATTCTTCAAACCTGTTTAACGGGTTGTCAACTTTCGACTTCGCAAGCTAGTTCCACGTTCATTCCTCATGCAAATCGGTGCAATCTCCAGCAGAAATTACAATGCCTTATGCCAAAGCTGGAGTTCATTACAGAAACACCAGTCAGGGGCTACCCATTCTTTTGAAGCACCCCCGTTTATGAAAAACTAATTTGAGCTTACAAAGCGTGTTAAACATTTTGACCTTGGGTCTGTTATATCAGAATCAAACAGAGACATGAATACTGTAATATATCTATGCATTTCTCATGCTAGCTAGCATTTTGAGTCCCTTATCTTCAGCAGTAACAAGCTCCCACAGTTTTGTTTATTAATGAATATTCCCTCCTATTGTTTCTGAGAAAAATGGACGTTTAACAAAGCTTTGCTGTTCTCCAGACTCTGGTGACATGGGGTTATTTAGAGAGATCACCACCTTTAGATTGTAATTCCTGCTGAACCGTTTCTCCAGATGAGCTGAACACTCTGAATTTTATTTTGCCATTCTTTTATTCTCCAAATGTAGGCTACAGGTTTTCCGACAGGAATGTATCCCCTAAATCTGTTTTAGAATGCAAGACAACAATTACCTAGGAAAAACCTTGAAAATCAAACATCTACATTAATTCCTCCTCCTCTTCTTATTTTAAACCTTACAAAGAATTAGGAAGATTAGAGAAGGTAGACAGAGACATTTTCTATTTATTGTGTCCTATAGACTCTAAAGCTGTATATCCTTTTATTTGCCACTCCTGTAATACATAAGTTGTGACCCAGGTTTTCTGAAAAGCAGTTTTGCATATCTGCTCCCACACGCTGCTCTCGGCGGCGGCGCACACACACACACGCACACAAACCTTTAGCACTTTGTGCCTACAGGAATACTCAAAAGGGAAATTCCAGCATACATATGCATAAGTTAACACTCAGATGGAAATCCAAAACGACACAAAGAATTCAGAACTACATTTCTTTATGTATTCAAATTTTTGGAAATTTTGACACATAAACGAGAGAAGCAACACAGCCTCAAGAACTAGCCAAAGCACACAGCGCCAGGAATTTCTGAGCAACTGTCCCAGCAGTCACTGACAATATGGCCCTTGGCAAATCCTCCAACATCTCCATGTTCAGGGGTTCCTTGTCCAAAAGGGTAGGGAGTATTTTTAATTCTCTCAAAGGACTATTATGAAGATTAATTAAGGTCTGAGCAGCGCTTTGAAGATCAAACTGCTATGCTGTTATTTAGTATTAAAGAACAACAAAGTGCATTCTTGTTGTCTATAATTCAACTTCATAGAGAAAACAGTGAAAGAACACATGTGCTCAAGTGCATAAATTAATTCTCCTTGCCCCGACAAGCTGTGATTTGCATAACTGCATTTTTAGTCACCAAAACCCCATCAGTAAATCTACACTCATCCCTTTGAAATATTTTAAAGGCCTTAAGGAATATAACCAATACAGTTTCTCTTCTGATTCTTTTCCAGGATAAGCTTTTCCTATGAGATATTTCTGCCTCAGTTCAGCAATGCCTTTTATCCTATACGGAGCCCTCAGATTACTCACATGCTAACACTGGACGTATTCTAAAGTGCTTTGCTAAATCAGAAATTCAATATCTATTTTGGATGTTTTCATTCAAAAAAAAGAGACAGCATGACAACACGGGGTGGTGGGTAATTTTTCGGGGGTCAAAAAAAAAACCCCAATTATTTTGGAGCTCTGTTTTCTTCACAGGCTTTCCCATCAAAAAATTACTAATCTACATGCAAAGTATTTCACAAAAAAGTCCACTATTGAAATCTACGGAGAAATACTATGTTGCACAGTGCATTGCTGATCTTCACTCCCTCCAAATGCATACGCTCATACAACTTCTAAATAATTTACTAGAAATGCTACAATATTTCAATTATATCTGTATTCTTAAAACACGGAACCATCTGTATTTTGGCAGCAGCTCCACAAAAACACAAAAGGTGAGTAGTATTAACACAAATAAAATAAAAAATAAAATTCCAGAATAACTACTCTCGAGTCTCACCACCACAACCGTGTTTTCCTGTTCTTATTCAAACAGCTACAGCAGGAGATCAAGGTCTCCAGCATCCCAGCACTGGGATGTAACAGTGCAAATATTTAAAGAAAACAAGAATACAAGCTGTTGGACCTAGAGGGTAGGGAGCACTGAAAACTGACGGAACCTGGACAGCTACTACCACCCTTAGACTTTAAAGAAATTGCTAACAAAGGGTCCAGTATCTGCAAGATGCTGAGCATCTCTCCGGTGTGTCAGCCAACATCACCTCTACACAGGAAATACTTAAATTTTATTGGATTACATTTTGGCTCTCTTCCCATTACCTTAGTTTGCACTCGTAAGATTCTTGAGATCTACAGCACATTCTTATTAAAAACACAGATACCAGATTGTGAACTTCTGTACTTTTTAGACTGCTTTCAGGAGAAAGTTGTGTTATATTTAGCAGCCATATGGCACCCCTCCTCCACACACATGTTTTCTAGCGGTACGAACTGACAAATTAAGTTTTCTAAAACACTGATCTATATGTTTTCATTTCCAATTTTAATCTTAGAAGTTAACTGTGGTTTAATTTTTAAACCTGGCATTTGACAAACAGGAAATGCAAGGGTTACCTATAGCAAACGATGCAATCAAGAACAAGTTTTCTTGTAATCTAGGTTAAAAATGTTCAGAAAGCTACTAAGCTGCATTCTCGACAGCTAAATTCTCCCTAAATTAATACAATATGGCTACATAACTAAATAGCCAAGGATGTATTGGCTTCCTTATGCTATTTGCAATTGCTCTGTGTATGGATGACTGAAAGTATTAGGTCAAGAATACTCCCTATAGCGAGATCTTTAAAAAATGATAGATTACTTGTGTACTTCAAGCTGCTGTACATCTTAACAGAGTAGGAATCAAAAAGCACACTGAAAACCAACTAGCACACTGTAAAGAACTTCAAAGATACAAGGGCAACCACCACGCTCCTGGGAGCCAGGTTTACATACTGCCTGCAAGACAGAAAGCTGAATTTCTCTTACAGCACAGCCTAATTTAATAGAAACTGCAGCCAAAAGTTAGAAAGAGGACAACAGTTTTAAGAAGCAAAACGAGACGTTTGATACACACTGTCATTTGGGACAGCTGAAGAGGCAGGATGAACGTACAACATAAAGATCCACATAAACTTCACCCTGACTGCCACCCCATCGTGGGGAAAAACAGGCACTGAAGACTCCTAGCAATTCAACACTCCTAGAAAGGAAAACAGTTTCTATTTTGCAGCGAGAAGAACCACTGCTCGAAATGCTTATCTGTCAACTAAATCATGCCTGGTTGCTTCTCCTCTTTCTGGTATCTAGAGCTTTTCCAGTTCTTTCTGTGTTTTTCTGGGGACCACGGACCCAGAGAACAGCCCAAGCGATGTTTTCCCTGGCCAAGCTGGCTACAGCCACCTGAACATCACTGCCCTGCAAACAGATGCGGAGAGTGCCCTCTCCAACGGTGCCTGAGCGAAGCCAGGCAGAAGAACGCCAGATGCCACAACTCATACCGTGCCTCCACTTCGATGGCGCTGACCTCCTGCCAGCTTTCTTACAAGTCACAGGTTGCAGGGCAGACACGATTCAAATCCTGAGAGACTATGTGGGGCAACCCCAGCCTTTCCCTTCTGTCCGAACAATTCCAGAGCAGCACCGAGTATTTCTTCAGCAAGAGAAAGAGGGACAGACATGAACATTACATGCATGTCTGAGCACACTCATGAGCTGCATGTAGAGGCTGAGAAATATAAATGAACAATCGTGTTTTTTCCAGCTGGTGCGTTATGTTCATTACTCAAAGAAAAATAATAAACGCTCGATACTGTGGTTTCTGTCCCTCTGCACAAAGCAATTTAGGGAATATGTTCTTTCAGCACAGCCCATCCTGTCTTTAAGCCTTGTAAAATTCATGAAGGTGAATGATATGGCACAAACCGCTGCCTGAAGCGGAACCTTCATGCTGGACAACCCACTGGAGACTGTAACCCTCAACGTGCCAGTCAACACATTTTGCTGAGAAGTAGCCATTTCTTCAGAACACTGATTATTCCCTCCTGCCTTCCCTGAGGAGACAGCTATCGCGGAATGAAAAATAATTGTGAAATTAGGACAACACCAGGAAGCAAAGGAAACAAATTGCTTCATAGGCCAGAATTATTTGCACAGAACATTTGAGAGAGAACAAAATGTTTAAGGATACAATCAATCATCAAGATTTCTGCCAAAAGAAAAAAAAGCACACACAATCATTTGTTTAAAGGTTGCCTCAGTGAAAAAAAAGGCGATAGAATAACCATTCCGCATACTTGATTATCGAATCAGAGCTTGGTGGGAAGAACAAGTAAGGAAGTCTTCCAATTAACTAACTTTTTTTTTTTGCTTAAAATGTGGTCGTTGAACACTGCTGTAGAAAGACGTAGGGAAAAGCAGATCTCTGGTCTTCTGGCAGTTTTTCCCATTCTTGAACAATTCCTCCTTCAGATGCACAGCCACAAAGGTTCAAAGGTCCCCGCAGCCTTTGTTCTCGGTTCCAGAGTGGTTACAAACAAACTTTTGTTCCTGTTTCTTCAATGAAATAGGCTGCAGCAGTTACCAATGATTGAACTTTACATCTGAAGCCTGCCTTGTGCATCATTCAACTGAAGGACTATGGAATCTCATGTACGCTTCAAGAATAAATTATCAGAACTTTTTCGGAAATAAAAATCAACTACTGCTTACTGAATCAACCTCCTGCAGACATACTGCACTTCTGCATATACATAGAAGTGAGGAAGGATCAACACACTTTGGTTTACAGATTGTATCAAAGATTTTTTTTATCTGAACGTAATGTTTATAGCTATTGCTCATTCATTTGTGAGTTTTATAATAAAATTCTACACATTTCACCTTTGAGTGCAAAAGTGGTATCTGTCAGTAATTTTTAAAATAATACTCATACGCACACATGCGCGCACGGGAAAGGAACAATGATACTCAAATAGCAATTTTTATTGTTTATATCCTAGCCAGGGCATAAGGGATGAGATGATGTTTCTAGGGCAAGCTACAGAAAGCAGCTACTGAAATATATCCACATTCATTGAAAAGCTGATATGGAAATTGTTGATAAAATTTGTAAAGATTCTATCAGATTGTATCAGCTGCTATGTAAATTTGGGGGAAAAAAACAAGCAAGGTGCATTTCTGAGCAGGATAACAGGCTTTTTGAATTAAAAATAAATAAAAAAATACTAAAATTACCCTTTTAAAAGATTGATTGCTCCTAGCAGGTGGGAGTTGACTCTCTAGAGATGCTACTTGTAAAACACACAACACAAAAGATATCAAACCTTTTTTTTTTTTGTCTTTTTTTTTTCTGATAAATTGTGCCATCAAGCTAGAGCACATAGGCTGGCTATTATGAACTCTAATGAAGACATTCATGAATCATAACAAGGAGTAAAAGGGTAAATCCCAGCAAATATTCAACGGCTCCTACAACAATTAAAATCATGGTCAAATGGGGATTGTCCAGCTACGTTCTTCTTCATAATAGCCATGCTTATGCCCCTAGTGAAGTCAGTAAGAATATGTCCAAATTGTAACATCTTGATTTGGAAAACTTTTGTTTTAACACTGGCACCAAAAATGACCAAACAGCTTTAAAAACACCAAGTACTGCATCTTTTCTTTTCCCCCAGAGCACCCGCATGCACTTTGAGCATTGAGACCAAAAATTTCACCTCCCAAGTGCCAGGAAACATTGTTACTGAAGTGATAAAAACAACTTAACTTTAACATTTTAAAAGACATTGGTTTAGTCAATGATAAATATATCTCAGATAACAAAATACAAACTGGATTAAACATGGTTTTCTTTAGGAAGCAAGAATTTTCAAACCACTTATAAGAACCTAACACCTTGCCATCAAAGTTATTTTTAGCAAAACTGATTATCTCAATCTGCTGGTAAGGGATGACAAAGCTTTTAGAATACCACCTTTCATCCTTGTATCTTAAAAGCAACTTACCAGTAGTAATTAAATCACTGTCATCCTTCTCTACAACTGCACTCTGGGGCCATGGCTGCAAGACCACTACTATGTCTCCGTACTGCCGAACTACCCACTGACACGAGGCTGAACCACAGCCCGGGATATCACACGAGCAAAGTTTTGCTGTAAAAGAGCTTTATAACTTTATGCTTGCTGTAAGATAGAAAAGATGGAGCATGACCAAATTAAAAGTAACACAAGACTGACAACTTGTTCAACTAGCACGAAGCCTGCTTAAAAAGTAAACTAACACCCACAAGTTAAATTTGAACTGTCACGGTGAGTTTATACAAGTACAGTTCTTTGAATCATGTGAGCCTTGTGTTATAAATCCAGGAGATCTAAGGCCATAACTCAGGCTGCGGCTGACCAAGCGTCCCTCCATCCAACAAATAACCTCAGGGACATTTAAGCATTTAATTTTACCGTGAAATCCATAGGAAACCAGGCTCCAAAGTTCTTGTGGTCCTGGTTTAATGAATTAATGGCGGAAATGGGAGAAACTCCACTTTCTCTGATTCTTAAAGAGTTATAATGGATACACTAAATCAATGCTCTCCACCCACAAACATTAAAGGCTGAGATGTGGACAAGCAAAAGCATTGGGTACACCAGGAAGGGAATGGAGGGGGAGCAAGCGCAGCTTTTTCATCAGCAAAAGCAATTGAGATGACAAGAGAAAGAACGATTCAATGATCAGCAGTTTATGCTGAACTATTGCTTCAATTGATGACTTCGAGCCACATCAACAGGACATGCTCAAAAGGTTGTGACTCAGCTACAGAAACAAGACTAAAAGAAAATATAGCTTCTTAAAACAGTGATTTTAAAAGTGGAGACTTGGGAGTATTTTATTTTCTAGACTATCAGTTAAAAGACAGGAGCTGCTGGGCCATATTCTCATCTATTATAAAATTCGTAGACGACAGTATGAACTCCAGACCTACACATGTGTAACTAAGCACAGAGCAAAAGAACATCCAGTGAATAGTAACGGTTAAATTTCATAATCATCACATGACAACACCATCTAAATACATTCAAGTCGTTAGTATGATGATAGTTAATATTGTGTTTGATCAAAAAGCAAGACAATAACATAAGGAAGCATATACATGGCACATTTACCAAACTGATTACAATAAACCTGGTAGCATTGGTTTATCGGCTTAAACAATCAGCAGCTAATTAACTGTGCATTTAACAACTAGGTAATAAAGTTTCTTCCCAGGGAAAATCAGATTGGAAAAGTCAACATCAGCTTAAACACGATTAACTTCCTGTCCCACTGCTGGTAAAGCAAATCCAATTTACTAAATAGTTTAAAGGGCCATTTTTAATTATTTCGCACACTTCTGAAGAATCTAACACTACACACACACACAGAGATATGGCAAGCTGATCTACTCAAGTGTATATAGACACCAGCAACACAAAACACCACTTAAATAAAACATGCAAAGGCTTCTTAACATGCTTACCAGCCCCAGCCTAGTAACCTGCACTGCAGAAGCCCCCATGGATGTTAGCCCCAATCTTTACAGGAGGGAAACCACATACAGTTGCAGCATGCATAATACGCAACAAAATATTAACTTGGAGCATTTTTTTCAGACTTTTCCACTATGTCCTATTTCTAAAACAATCTCTTGATACAAAGATACAGCAAACAAATAAACTCCTCTGAGTAAGATTTACATATTTTACCTGGTTTCAGCTGGCACACACAGACCCCTCGGTACACATGCACACAGACTACTCAACAACCTATGTATCTAAAGCGCTTTATACAGCAGAAGTTGAGGCAACGCAGAAAAATGGTGTGGGAGAAAGACAGCAAGTCACCAACAAAAGTAGAAGCGGGATTGAAATGAGCAGCTCACAGCTGTATCAATGGAACGACAGCTTTGCTGCCTTCCTACACTTTTTACCCAACACAATAATTAAAAATTGGAAATTTAAGTTTTCCAACTTTAATTTGTCAGCACCAAAGACAATTTGTTTTCAGCCACAACGTGACGTGGATTTTAAAAAAAAAAAAAAAAAAAAAAAAACAACACACACACAAAACAAAATACCACACACAAAATTAATACTGAAAAGAAACAGTTTCAACCAAACTGGCTGAAGATTGCAAAATGACTGCAGACCCACAGCAGGTTATGCGATTCTCCAAATTCTGGTTGGCTGGAAGACCTAATCTGCATAACAATAACTACAAAAAATGGCTTCCCTTTAGTGTCCTCAGTATGCGCATCCCCTCTCTCACATTGGCTAACAGCGCGCAGCCAGCCTGTTCAAAGGATTAGCATAAGAATAGAAATCACTGTGAAAATCCACATGCTCTGACTGGCCAGACTTGTTGACCTGCTTCACCCCAGATACCAAATCGACTGATTTTTCCAAGGAAAACAGTTGTGGACTCTAGAAGTTGATAAACACTTCAATTTGTTTATTTTATATTATGCTATTAGACATCCCGAGAGCAGCTGCCGGACCCAAACAGTGAAACTGAACAACTTTCACTGTTGTAGGCACAGACATCACACATGCAAGAATTTGAACCTGAAGGTAAGCACAAGTCTGGTGGAGGAGGATAGGTCTGCCAGGACCCTTCTCAGCTCGGACCTACCGAGTTCATCACAAAATCCCCTCACCAGCAAGCTCAAAGGCTCTGCTGGTGCAAGATGCTGCTGCAGTCCACTGAGGGCTGAAACCAGATACTGGAGCTGCAGTTCAAGAGCACAGCTGCGAGAAGGAACTGGCCCCACGCGTCCGCAAGCTACACCTGACAGAAGCCACCAGTACTACAGTCCCGAGAGAGCAATTAGTCCAGGTTTTTGCAAGTAAAATTTGCAAATTTACCTACATCTCTCTATATCTTCTTCCCTTTCTGCCCTTACCCTGGGATCGGCCAAAATGCTATCAAGCCAACACAGCGAGACAATAGCTCCTGCCATCGTCACCGCCACTGGAATCAGATAGGAACTACTACATGGATAAGAATACTTTGAGAGGAAGTGCGAATGAAAATAATCCCCCAGTTCATGAAGAGGCCAACATCTTCCTCTTATTTGTGGAGAGAAGGACACAAAGACAAGGGAACCCATTCCAATTTTTCTCTCCTATACAAACTCTTCTAGCCATAATAAAGTATGAAAAGCATCATTTATTTTTAGAAACATGTATATTGGGTTCCTGAAAAGCACACTGAATTTTTGTATAAACGTATTAGTGTTTGACATGTTTGTTTTGAAATTAGGGAAGCTGACTGGAATCATCCCCATAATGTGGTCTGACACTTAATGCAAGACAATGCATTCAAATAGCAAAATGACATTTCCTTTTCAGAAGTTCACAGAAGAAAGAGAAGCCCAGGGGGAAACGGCCAAAGTAGCGCTATTCCCCTTTTTGTTAGACTTCCTCCACTCCCTCTGGGATCTTCTCCCCAGCCAGTAAGTCACCACTGCAATCCTTCCCCCTTAAATTCAATGACATCATCGTTTCCCTCACTTTGCATTACAGAAAAATAGGCTATTAAGAACTGGGATACTGATACTTCACAACTCGTCAGCAAGCGGCACAAAAACACTGCAACACTCAGCTACAAACCATAGATAAAATCGGAAAAGTAAAACAATTCCCCAATATTTCTACTGGCCTGCCTCAGATGCTCCTCATTTCTTCAAAAACTTGACAAATATACTTTAAACAAAAAATCCCAGATTAAGACCACAAGATGAAAGATTGGACAACAATTTGCTTCTGGCAATGGATTAATGTTTCTGTACATTATGTATGGTATTAATACCACATTAACACTTTCAGTTCTGCTGTTTCCCCAAATAATAGGTTTTACAAAACGCATACTGCCAGGCTCGCCCCATTTTTCCCCCCTTTATCATCTCAATCACTATATGCTCTCAAAGACATAAAATTTTGATTCTTCCAGATGGCTCCAATATGTTCAAACGTAATAAAACCATCAGCTATACAAGGGTACACACCCGGGTATGGCACAAGCAATCTCCGATAAGTTTCATGAAAACAAATCAGTCCAAGCACAAGAACTATTTGCTTGGTCTTTTATCATGACGAATACGTAATATTTTACTTACCAGTCAAAATAAATTGTTCACTCAAGGCTAACCTAATTTTGCAAAACTGGAATGAAAAGACATCTGTGTAGCACGAAAGAAATTGCACGGTTCTAAATAAGCACGTGCAGGACATTTGTCCCTGTTCTGTAGAAAAAGGTGTCTATCCCATGCTCAAACAGCAAACACTTGAAATAGATATTCTTTTAAGGGTCTTGGAAACTTACTCATTCTGCGCCATACCACAGAGGAGCATCTGGTCACTTTCGGATAATACGCTTGAGCGTTATAGCTCTTTATTGAAATGAAAGAGCATATTTTAAGCTTCCACCTTCTTGCCTTTTCACCTATTCCTCTACGTTGCATTCTTACCTCCAAGAGTATCAACCAACACAACAAACTGGACACCCATCCCAGCGGAGGCTGCCCGAGCCTCTGTCCAAAGTGCTGTTTGCTGCACTCGAGAGAGTGGAAAGTACAGAGGTGCAACAAAAAAAATGACTCGTTCCCATCACCTTCTTACAATTCAACAGCCATCAGTCCGGTCTGGAGCAGTGGTTTGTGCCACGAGACAGGTTCTCAGGGGAGAAAGAGATGGGACGCACAGTTTGCGAAAGGAAAACAGTGCGACGCATGCAAGTTCCAAAGGTTAATTTACCTTTTTCTCAAGTTCAAGCCATTGCTCAGAGTCCAAACGTGTTGCGCACCTTTGCTTACAAGCCCCCGCACTGCTATCCTTTGCTCACCTCCCTGTTGCAGTTTGGTGGCAAAACTAATGAAGATCTTCCAGGTTGTAGAATCATCGAATGGTCTAGGTTGGAAGGGACCTTAAAGATCGTTCCAACCCCCCTGCCCTGGGCAGGGCCACCTCCCACCAGCCCAGGTTGCTCCAAGCCCCGTCCAACCCGGCCTTGAACACCATCTCCACACACACCAAAGGTCTGTTGGGCGCTCCTCCATGTCATAGCTTCCCGGCGCGTGGCTGTGGCTCGCAGAGGACCCTCGGTGAGCCGAGGAGCCCCAGGGACGCCCACCGCACCTGGGAAGGTCTAACCAGGCGTGACGAGGGCCCCATGGCGCTCACCCCAGAGGACAGCGGGCACAATGGAGAGGAGGGCCAAGCACAAAGCCGGCCGGCCGCTGCACGCTAGCGCAACGCCGCTTTTCCCCACGCGCCGGCTGAAATCCCAGTTACCCCTCCAAATTAATTTCCCCTACAAATTACTGCTTGGCGAGAGGCGATTTTATCCACGCCGGCGACCTTCCCCGCAGGACGGCGACTGAGCGCGGGGGGGAAGTGAGAATGGAGGTGGGGGGGGGGGGGGGGGGGGGGGGGGGGGGGAAGCCACAAAACAAACAAAAAAACCGCCCCACAAACCCTTTTATTTCTTTATTTCCTTCTTTCCCCTCACGGCCGGGCCGAAAGTCCCCTGAGGCACCGGCCGCGCGTGACTGACCGTTGGCGCTAACGGCCGCGGCCGTTGGCGAGGATGCCGCGCGCGCCCCCTCCCCTCACCCGCCCCCGGCGCCGCCTTCGCGATACGGGCGCTATCGCGACACGAACCGCCCGCTCCCCGCGTCCCCCCACCCCCCAAGCTCTCCCCCTCCCCGCACTCACCTCGCTCCGCCACAGCGGGGGCCGAGCCAGGGCGCCCCGACCGCCGCCTACCAGCCGCGTCCCGCCGACATGGCCGCCGCCGCCGCAGGTGGGGAGACGACGGGGAAGGAGCCGCCGGGAAGGGCCCTGAGTGAGGGGGAACCGCGTCCGGCACACGCCCCCCTCACACACGCTCCAGAGAAAGGCGCCGGGGCCCATGCGCGTTGCCGCCGGTGGCTGTGGCTCCTCCCCGACGCCGGGGAAGGGCGGGCCGCTGCCGGGGCCGCGGAGGGAGGGCGGGCGGCGGCGGCTGAGGGGGCGGCTCTTGTGCGCGGGGCTGCGGCGGGGCCGGGGCGGTACAGCGGGTGGCGCGGGGTGCTGGGCGGTGTGGATGGAGGAGGGGGCTGTGGTGGCGGGTGGGAGCGCGGGGCGGCGGGGAAAGCAACCGTACCTGGGCGGTGGGTCTGGGTGCTGGGGGTGAGAGGCTTAGAGTCATGGAGTGGTTGGAGCTGGGAGGGACCTTGAAGATCATCTCGTTCCACCCCCTGCCCTGGGCAGAGACACCTCCCGCCAGCCCAGGGTGCTCCAAGCCCCGTCCAACCCAGCCTTGAGCACCTCCAGGGATGGGGCAGCCACAGCTTCTCGGGGCAGCCTGCGCCAGGGGCTCACCGCCCTCACAGCAAAGAATTTCTTCCTCATATCTCATCTCAATCTCCCCTCTTCCAGTTTAAAACTGTTTCCCCTCATCCCATCGCTCCCCTCCCTGATCCAGAGTCCCTCCCAGCTCTCCTGGAGCCCCTTTAGGCACTGGAAGGGGCTCTGAGGTCTCCGCGGAGCCTTCTCCTCTCCAGGCTGAACCCCCCCTCTCCCAGCCTGTCCTCCCCGCAGAGGGGCTCAGCCCTCGCAGCATCTCCGGGCCCTCCTCCGGCCCCGCTCCAACAGCTCCGTGTCCTTCTGCTGTTGGGCCCCCCCGAGCTGGAGGCAGCGCTGCAGGGGGGGCTCCCCAGAGCGCAGCAGAGGGGCACAGTCCCCCCTCGCCCGCTGGCCACGCTGCTGGGGATGCAGCCCGGGGTGCCGGGGGCTTCTGTGTACGGGGAAACGCTTCAAGGTGCATCTGAGGTTTGGGGTCGGGCTGGGGTGGGGAAGGGTTAGCGTTCATGCGAGGGCTGAGCTGGAGTGCGGTGCAATGGGGTTATTTGGGGTTGAGGGAAGGAAGTGTGCTGAGCAAGGTTCTGGGTCTGTCCCCACTGAGGGATGGAGCTTGGTGGGGTGCGTGCTGGTATTGAGGCTGGAGCTGTTCCTGTCATTTGAGCAATTGCGCTGGAGGGAGAGTACTCAAAATCTTGCCAAAGAGGTCCTGAAGTTTGTTTGTTTGGGTTTTTTTTTAAGCACACTCCCTCTCTGAGGGATGGGTCCCTGCCAGGAGGGCTGTAACTCAGGTGCCTGCCTGCACCAGGGCCCTCCCACCTCCATTGTGTTAGTGGAAGATCAAGAAAGGTGCTTTACCTGAGTCACAGGACTTGTTGTTTACCTGTGGACAGACTGCTTGCACACCCTGTTCACAATACAAAGCCTTCCCTTCTGGTTAAGCTTCAAATGTATCCAATCCAGTCTTGAGACAGTGTTGTTTTATCAGAAAAGGTTAACTTAATTCAAACTTGAGTGAGGTGTAAGTGTTAACCACAAACTCCGTTCTCCAGATGTTGAATGAAAGGACCTGTAATGCTTCAGTAGAGGATCTTTTTGATAGAGACATTACCCCTGTGTTGTGTTTCAGTAGCTGATCCCAACCACTTTATAATGTGCTTCATAGATGCTTTATTGTGTCATTATCATTTTCGGAAACACACGACTTGATTTTGCTGGCAGTCGGCAATGTGGAAAATCCTTCCTGATAATTATGCCGTTTGGTGACCGCAGAGGTTAAAAATCTGATGGCTGGTGTATACTTATTCCTTCAGTCGTGGCATTGCAGAGCAGTTACTCTGAGAGCACGCTCCTCTGCCTTTGGCGTGGGCCCAGGGGCAGAGTTGTGAGTAATACCGCGTTGTGTTGTGGATCATGCATGTTGCCGTGCACCTGGCAGTTCACGTGAGAGCTGTGCTATGTACTTTGTCTTAATCACAGGGTGACAGCTACATTTGCATTGCAAAAGCAAATATGAAATGGTCCACTTGATACGCTTTCAGAAATGTTCTAAATGAGAAGCATAGTTGAAACTATTCCATGGGCTGGATTCGATGCTTTTTGGTTTTCACTTCCATCTGTGAAACACTGTAAATATAGTATGTAATCCACATTAAGACTACTCTGGTGATAGCAGCTATCCAGAGTGTTTGGATAAATGATACCACTGTTTGCTAATGTATTGGGCAACTAAGAAAAGCAAGCCGTAAGTGTGCAGAAGTTCTGAGTTGTGAGCTTTAATTTAAAAGATTTGAAGAATTTTTAGTTGTAACGCAAATTTTCAAAGCCTGTCGTGAGTAACTGATGATAACTGTAAATGTGCAGAATCTGGAACAATAGCTCTGAGACATGTGAACTGCTTTGTGTCAGCATATGCTGTGCCAGATGCCAACAAACAAAACTGTAGTTAAGAACATTGGTGGATTTGTGGCTCCATGTGTAAGGGGCCAGCAAATCGTGAAGATGTTGCACAGTATCCCCTAAAACAGGGAAGAGTGTAATTATGTGGGCTAATGAACAAAAGAGGATGCAGTGGATACATAAACGACAATGATGACAGGGCAAAATCATGTGATTTATTGTGCTCATGTGTACTACAACCTACAACTCTGATCCTGTCAAACCTGACAAGTTAATTGGGATGAGCCAGGACCATACCCACATGGCTCACTGCTGATAAAACCTTGGGGCACCGGAACCGGGTTTGTTGGTTCCATATATAGGAGACTGCAGATTTAGTAATGTGTGAGGAGGTGATCCCTATCTATCCATCACTGATTTGAGTGACTTTGAAATTCCTGGATGAAAGATACCCAGAGGATCCCCAAGTAGCTTAGCCTTTCCCTCTTTATTAGATGCCATCATCTCTTTTGTGGTTTTAGTTCTTCCTTATTTTGACTGGCTGTCACTGCGTGATTTTTGCAAGGCTTGTTTGTTGCTCTTCCCAAGCAGAGTATTTTTCATTATGTCTGTCTAACTAAAAACAAATGGTGGGCTGCATATGGGAATGCAGCTTGAGAAAACCGGAGATCAAAGAAAGGTCTTGACTCAGTGCTGAGAATCCCTGCTGCATTTCCCCTTTAACTGCCTCCCACCAAGCTTGTGGCTTGTGATTTGAAGCTCACTGCCTTTACTTTTTGTCTGAACATCTTTGCTTTAAAAAAAAGAAAACACTAAAGGGAGAACAGTTTTCCCATCTCAAACTTTCTCTGTTTCTTGTTCATCAGTCCTTGGTCTCGCTAATTTTCTGGAAAACTTTAATGGCTCTTCACGATGCCAGGAAATGCTTCAACTTGAATGAACAGTACAGAGCCCTTGTATCCAGTTCACCCAAACAGGAAAGGACTGATCTGAATTGCTTCAGCCCTCACCAGTTATAGGTTGCTGTTGTGTGTCTAGAGGGCTCGTCTGCCCTTTTCATGTTGGATCTGAAGGTCACTCAGCCCTGATCACCTCATCAGCAAGTTAGCTAGTGCTTTCAGGAAAAAAAGCTTACCCAAAGGATGAGAGGGAGGAATATGGCCAGGTGTAATTTCCTCCAGATCTGATTTTTTAGTTTCAGCTTTTAAAAACCGGTGCATATTTATTTATTATCAAGAGTATGATTTATTTTTTTTTCTTCTCCCAAGTGAGGACTTTTTTAGAGCCACACAGCTTGTTATGTATGTAGTTTTTTCCCCACAATCGTTTTTTTTTCCGCTGATGGACAAGATTAGGGAAACAGAAGAAGGGGATTTTGCCTGGCTAAGAACTGTTGGGGTTTTTGGGGTGGCTTTTTTTGTCCAGGAATGTCAATGAAAAGATGCCTCAGCCTCTGCTGAGAGGGGCTGTAGAGAGCAGCTATGTTGATAGCTAGTTCAAAGTCCTGTTTTGTTTTATGTAAGCTGGCCTGACTGTGCTTTGAGAAGATGTTTATGTGAGATAACACTGTATCTTTCCTTCCTTTACTTGATGTTCTGCTGCTCTTACTAAATATTTTTCTTGGAGTGAAATGATAAATATTTAAGATAATCAGTTGCATTTGGAGATTTCTTCTGAGCTTTATATGTTTGTTTCGAGAAGATGCTGATGCCATTGCCAAACAGTACTAGACTCTGTGTACAAAATAAACTGGGACCACAACAAAGACGTGTGAAAGAAAAGAAGGTGGGGGAGAGGAAGAGTGAGAGACAATGTATTGCTGTTCCTGAAAGCTGCTTTGCATTTCTATAGCACCTTTCCTCCCAGTATTTCAGGGCACATCACAAGCATTAGTCATGCCTCATGCTAGATTTGGGAGATGAGCGAGGCAATTCCTGCCACCATTTAGAGAATAAGTCTCCCGGATATATTTTTTATTCTTTCCCAGGGAGAAAGGCGAATCCTTTCTGGCTTGTGGGAGCCAGACAGGGCACTATTATATGTTTAGAGAGCTTGTTATATAGGGGTTCTGAATTTAGACTGGGGCTTCTGGATAATTACTACAGAGAGAGATTATCTAAGTTATCGGAATCCTAACTAAACTAAACCAGCAAGTGTTTTGCCATCAAGAAAAAAGCATCAGCATAAAAATGCAACTAATTTCGTTAACTTCAGGTTTAAGATAATCTTCATTTCAGTTGGTAGATCTTGTAGTTCAGTTAGGATTGAGATATCAAGTGTGAAATCTTGCCTCTGTTGAAGCCAATAGGAGCATTGCTATTGACAATTGAAGCCAGGCTTTTTTCCCAAAATTAGATGTTAGCGATAAGAACAAGAAACTTCATCCAAGTAACTTCAGTCACAAATTTGGCATGTTTGAGAGGATTCTGGGGAAGAAGAGACAAAGACGCTGTCTTTACCAATATTCCTACTCGTGTTTTCAGAGAATAAATATATTTTTTTCCTGGCAAAGTATGTATTAACTCTGTTTGGCTGATTGCTCAGCTGGTCACTCTGTGACATGCTATGCTCCATTCCCAAACGTTTTGTATTCGGACATCTTGGCTCCTATTCATCAGAGATAGGAGATTTATTTTTTTTCTCCAGTATTTTATGGCTTGTTTATTTTTTTTTTTAGTATCTATGTATCAGAATCCCCCTGACTTACATAGGACAAAACCAAAACCAGATCAATGTTTTTAAAGCTGCTCGTCCTTGGAAAAGGAAAGGGTGTGGTGTACACAAAATGAAAGAGAGAGATACCTTTCTGTGACTACATGGCTGCTTATGGTACGGTACTGCATACACCCAGGAACAGAGCCTGAGCTGTTGAGCAGTTGTCACTGATGATGCCACAACTCATCGCTGTTGCATGTTTTCTAGTAGAAGTGATAAACAGGAAGATACCTAAATAATGTGGTCATGTCCTGCCTGTGGCAGGGGGGTTGGAACTCGATGATCTTCAAGGTCCCTTCCAACCTAAACCATTCGATGATTCTATGATTCTATGTCAGGTGTGATGCTGGCACATGCATTGTGCATGGTTAGCATCAGAGGTAAATAACTCAAAAGATTTTATGGAGAGTAAAAAAAGCTTTGGTAGGGATGAACTCCACCATCCCCAAGGTAAAACAACGCCCAAATACCAAAGCATAGTTGATACGGATCCTTTAGTTGGTCCCATTTCTGTACACATGCACTGTAAATACACGTGAGTTCCAGACTCACAAACATATGCATTCAGAATAATTGAGATCAGATTTTTAATGAACCATTCATTTAGACTATTTAGCAAAAAAATTACCATCCTCTGAAATGATTTGGCTGAAGTAGTCATTGAATACTCAAAGTGCTTGCAAGCAACAATTGCAATATTCTGTAGCCTTTACCAAAAGAATTGGAGACTTGTCCACCCCTTTAAAATTATTACTATTCTCTCACCCCTGCGGAGAACAGTGTTTTTGGTTATACGAGGCAACGAGGAAGATTAGAAGTGTAACTGAATAAATTGATTTTTAAAGCCCTGAACGTCTTACAGTTTACAAAATATTCTTAGTGTACACACATAGTCTCTGGGACTATGCATATGTAAAGTTCAAGTATGTATAAATACAAGCGGAGCAGAATATAACTTTCTATTCCAGCCTGTCTCTTTGATGGTCAAATCCACCCAGATGAGTGTGGAGGCTACTGAATGGAATTCTTCCAGTTATTGGGCTTATTTCTCCTTGCGTGCAAATGTGATGCTGTGCCTGGGATAGAGTAAAATTGCTCTTTTGACTGCTTGCTCTTTAATCCCCCCTTTATAGTCTCATAAATGTTCCTGGAGCTATACTGCCATGAAGCATCTGTGAAATCAAGTGACTGGTTGGGTCAATCACATGGCTGTTTCTCTGAGAGCAAACTTCAGGCAAGCACATTCCAGTTGCTGTGACCTTGGTGAGAAGGGAAGTGGGACTGTATTGGAACTGCTTTCCTGTTCTCACAATTTCTCTCTTTAAAATGCTTGTGTCCAATTTTCTTGAAGTTTCCTGACTTGTGATTTTTTGGTATAATCTGAGACAGACACCCCAGCTGTCAGCCGGGCATTGCACCATCAGTTTTCCAAGTAGTTTTGGGCATCGGTGTGGGTGGAGAACCGCCTCAGCTTGCTCTGGTAATGAGACCAGAGATTGAGATGAGCCAATAAAGCATGTAAGTAGAGGCCCTGCAAGCCTGAATAGACTTAGCACTTGCTGTGCACTTCTGTGACTTACTGAGTAAGTGTTCAAGATCCCCATTTAATAACTTGACACTTGGATATTTCTCCTGCGGAGAAACGACCCTGGGTTTGGGAAGTCACGGTAGCATGGAAAACATGCTAGCATTATACCCACCCTGTGAGGAAAAAGCTGAGAAAGAATATGAACTTAAAACATTGTAACATACCACTGAATGAGTAAAGATACTGGGCTGAGGGATGCCCGGGAATGTCCTGGAATCCAGCAGTGTCCCTTAGGTGCGAAAGTGTATCTGAGGCACTGTGTGAGGGAGGTCGGACATGCAGGGTAGACCAGCCCCTGCTTGTTTTCACAGTCTCTGATTTAGTGCTGCTCCCCGCCATATTTAATGCAAATTATGTTGTGTAATAATTTGTATATTTATGACTGCGTGTGGCCAGAGCTGCCTGTTTCTATTCATGTCTCTCCGTTGCCTGAAGTGAGTGAACATAGCAGATTGGATCAGGCCTGAGGTGTAGCTACACAAGCTGGGCAAGGATCCGGTGAGAAACGCACAGTATCTTGCATTTTTAATCTTTGATTTTCTCCATCTCTGTTAGAGAGTGGCTTAACCTCTGATACAGGAGCTGTAACATCCAGTTGTTGTAATGATGACAGCTGTGGCAATTCCTAATATCCAAATGTTAGACGTGGTTTGGCATAGAGTTGGCTGCTGTAACCCTGAGCAGGGGGAATGAAGCCTAGATCTGAAGTTTGACTGCTAGGTGGGTGCACCCACCAAGGGAGGGAATCTGGAGGTGGACTAATGAGATGGGGAGAGCTTAAAACAAAGTGACGGGCTGTCGGGATGGAAACTGGGATGAGATCTGAATTCTGCCTTTCCAGTCGCACCCACTGAATTGCAATCCTGCAAGAAGAGCAAGGGAAAGGAGGGAAAGTGAGGGGCTGGACAATGCAGGTGCCAGAAATGGCCTCTGGTACCAGCTAGCAGAAGCAGAGCTGCTTTCTGGAGCTGGGATGGACGTATGGTATTTCATGGAGCCTCCGGGAGAGCCTGACAGAGCTGTCAAGTGTGAACATGTCACACCCGATGCTGATGCTTGGCAGGTTCTGGCTTACGGAAACTTGTGGACATTTTTTCCCCTCACGTGCGCTCTAGACATAGCCAAATACAAGAAAGTTGTATGTGGGGGAAGTACTAGTAAAATGCATAAAAAAGGTAAAGGCTGTGCTGCCAAGAGGGCTCAAGACCAAGCAGGACAGAGCAAGACCTCATTATTTTGCTGTCCCCCGTATTAATCTTCCATTTATTCCTTTCTTGACCTGGAGCACTTCATCTGATCGTTGTGTAATTCCGATGTGTCTGGAGTTCACCCCCTGCATTGATGACTGCTGTGTTTTGGTTGGTTAATCAGCATGGGGAGAATTGGTGAAATTTGTGGTGAAATCTTCACCTACCTTAGAACTTGAGGGCTGAAGCAGGTTTTTTGCTGTTCTGTTGTTGTTCCAGGGAACTGATCCCACATCAGGATAGAGGGCAGTTTATTTTTCAAGCTTTTGTTAAATTAAATTTCTTCCTTGTTAACAAACATACCATGAAATTCAGGGATGGGTAAAACTTTCCAGCAGCTGGCTGTAAGAAGAGCCATGACTGAACCAAGTTCTTTTATTTGGCTGTGAACTCTCCAAAAGCTCAAGGTGGTTACTTACGTCAAATGCAGAAGCTGAGAATTCCTCTCTCTTTACAGACTTACACCTAAGAGCAGAATTTTTATTTTCCTACACCCGTCTCTGAGCTGGGGAAGCCACAGTTGATACCGACTACTGAGAACTATGTAATTACAATCAGCAGCAGTTGCTGCCATAAGACACTGGTGCTCTGTGCTAAACAGGAATTAGTGTTGCATATTTATTTGGAGGATGAAAATATCTACAAATATCTATAAATATATTCAGTTATTATTAGAAGAGGTATTTAAATCTTCTAGTGGTTGGTGTCCCAGATATAAACTGATGGAAGTAAGGGAAACCTCCTCTTGCAAATGAGTTTTGAAAAAGTTGTTTCACAAGTGTAAATAAATGTGGCAACTTGCCTGTGTGTGACAGGAAAGGAGCCTCTGGAAGGCTTTTTATGTTTTAGAGCACATTCTTTAGTAAGAATAATTAACTAATGTAGCACTCAACCAAAGGTTATTTGCATAATCTTTTAGCAAAACTTCTTTTATTAACTCAAGATACTGTATGGTGCTTTGTTTAAGCAAATAAATGACTCTAGGAATTTAATGATCTTACAAATAAATTTAAGAGTCTTTTAAAGTGAGTATGAGCTACTCTAAGCCCTCACAGATTACCTGTAGCTAGCTTTGAGCCATACAGAGGTTAACGCAGGCTGCAGAACTATAAAGCTGAAGACTGTAGAACAGCTCAAAGCTCAGTACTTACCCTCACAGAACTTATGTTAGAAATTTATGAAACTACTTTGTAATCACCTGAAACTTCACCCTGACTTTTGCTGTACCAAGGGGTCAATTTTTAATACTGCTGCAGTAAAAACCAGAAATCACAATAATTTTTAAGGGCAGGCTGGACTTTGCCACATAATTCTTTTCAGCTTGTATAGACATTATTTCACTTAAAGTACTGTATAAAAAGCTTAATCTGTAGATTAAAAGAAGGTTAAAGCTTCAAAGTTTAACTTCAATGGGATAGAAGACAGCAGACAGAAGGCAAGCTCAGGATATGAACACTGAACTTAGCAGTGCAGTTCAGGCTTGATATCTAGCCGCGGAGCTGTGCGGATACCAGGACTACAATACTACTACCAAACCAGGACTACAATATTTTTTACTGGAAGTAGGAGCTGATTATTTCTGGCACATGTCAGACCTCTGGCTATTGGCATTAGCCGCCCCAAAAGTCTGGAACAGGAGAGGCAGAAGTCCTCAGTGGAAGAAGTCCTGTGTACCAAGCCCGATTAATTTTCGTGTGAGTTAGCACAAAAGGTGATAAGAACTGTGCGCAAGAGATGTGGCAAGTTCAACAGCAGATGTGAGATACTGTTCCAGCTTTTGGTACCTACGGGGCATAGCAATAAAGGGGTGAGTAAAGTTCTCTTGTAGAAAATGTCTTGCAGGAACCGAGCTGATGCTGGGCTCGCCCTGTGAACCAGCAGAGTAACCTGATTGTTCCAGACTGGCTGCGCAGCCAGCAAAGGCTACTCTGGCCCTTGGGGCACTCACCGAGAATCCCAGATAAGGGGAGGCAGCATCACAGAGAGAGCCAGATAGCTTATGGGGCTGTGGGAGTGGGGATAAGCTAGAGAAAAAAAAACACCGGAAGGAAGGGAAAGGTTGAGGGTGGCTTTGGGCAATGAGCAGAAAAGAGAAAGTGTGAGAAATAAGCAGGGAATTTAGCTAAAAGGCTCCTTCACTGATTGATTTAACTTACACTGGAGAGAAATTGGCCTTAGGTCAAGTCGCAATGCTTTTATGTGATTGCTCTCCCTCTGAGCATCCTAGAATGACAGTTGGGCCAAGCGTTTTGGCCTGTGGGCAAGTAAACATGAAAGGCATAAGAAATGTCCCTCACAATGACAGTTCCCTAATATATGGCTTACATGCCATCTCAGAAGTTGTAGGTCTGTTTTACCCGCTGGGCTCCTCTGTCAGGAGGTGGATAGGAAGTGCACCTCCTTGCATCTGGAAATTTGTTGGAAAATGCTGCATCATCAGTTGTGGCACTTTTTTGGAGCTCACTTATGATGTGGAAACTCTCAGGCTGCCCTTGGAGCAGAGCCATGTGCTATCAGCACCTCGAAAATACAAGTTGATTAAATATGTAGGTCAGAAAACAGAAAGCACGTCCTAATTTATATAATAGATGAGAGTTTCGTTGCCTAATATTATATCACTGAAGCTGCTGATCATTTTTTGAAGGTAATATAATAATAGCTTTGTTCCCAGCTCAGGGATTAAAGAGGGTCACCAGGTATTGCTACTCAAAGGGCAGGCGCAGGTTTTTCAGTGGCATTAATAAATAAAAATACCTGCCAGGGAATCAGGTTACCTGTGAGGATTGCTGTGATGGAAGAAGAACAGCTAACAAGGAGCAAAGTCTTCAGAGTAGAATCTATCTCTGTTCCATAAATGGGCTGGATGTAAACACACGTGCACCTCTACAGTGATGTCAAACCAAAAATTAAGCCAGGAATCCTACTGCGAATGTTGCCCCCGAGCCTTCATTATGGCCCTATATTTTTACTCATCTTCCAGCCCCCAAGGAAGTGGACAGGGAGCTCCTCCTGTCTGGCAGTCTGGGCTGTATCAGCCTGTTTTGCCCTGGTTGTCCGTGTCCCTGTCCCCCCGCCCCGGCCAGTTACCTTGCTGCTGTCTCTAGCAGCCTGACACAACACTGAGCAGTTTTGCATCTGAAATTAAAGAGATGCCTAGGTCTGACTGAATCATTCTCCATTATCTCAGTGGGCAGCAGATTTAGGAGCTAGATTTGCAATGAACATTTATTAGGTTGTGTGTCTTCTGGGGATAGCTGATTTATTTTTTTAATCATCAGATTCCATGACTTAGCATCATAATTAGCTATTAGATATATATATACGCCAGTCAAAAGCTGGTTTGGGGTTTTTTTTAGGCCTGCTTATTCTAAGAGTCTTTCTCTTCTCATTTATAGGGGAGTTTTGCACGGTTCTTGTGACAAGTACAAGATAGCCAGTGGGAATGAGACCTGTGATTAATCCACCGAATGCACAGAGCAAGCAGAAGAATGGCTCTTGGATGAAGTTGTTCTTTAGTCCCTGTAAGATATCTGACAAGACAGCAAGCACTGTTAGTATGGTGGGGTTTGTGATGTTGGTGCTGGGAAGGGCACCCAGCAAATTCATTTCATGTAAGGTGCAGACGACAGGAGAGAGAAAATGTCTTTCAGCATGCTCCTGAGGTTTGAACAGTCACATGCACAATTCTGCATTTTCTCATCAAGACCTGATTCACTGGGTTTAGAGTAAAGAAAATAAAGCTTGAGTCCATTTTCCCACCCCTTCTCATAGGGGAGTGTGTGTTGAGGGGGGTGGTGGTGTTAAACGGGAGTCCAGCATTGAGAGCATTGGCCTGAGCTGTGGGAGGTCCAGATTCAGCTCTTGCATTGCCAGAGACAAACCGTGTGACTTTGGTCACATATCCTCATTGTATTTTGGCTTGGCATCCATAAAAATAACTTCAGAGATTTTGTGGTGAAGTGAGACCCCCTTGGATGCTGGTGTCTTGATACTTTGTCACAAAAGTGTTAAAAGCGGTGAAAAGCACGGAGTGAGGATGGTTGTCCCTTTAAATTAAGTTCTTCTTTTATGTAATGCTACTTGGTTTATTGCACAGGAAATATCTTTGTTTCTTAGCTCTCTAGCTACTATAGCACCTGCCATTTATCGCAATTTACTTCTGAGACTGTGTTTCTAACTGCCTTCTGTTCTTGGATCAGATACAGCAGCCTTTGATTCCTGTTGTCCTTTTGTCTTTGCTGCTTGGCTCTAAACATTTTGTTCCCTGAACATGGGCCCGGGTTCTCCTCTCCCCTATGCCGCAGCAAAGCAGGAATACTGCTTCTGAAGCAGTTAGTTAAGAAGCGTTGACACACACGAGGGGAATTAGGACTGTTGATTATTTTAGTTTTTCAAGTTTTGTCAAGGATTCTGTACTGCTCTTCCCAAATCTTCCAGTATTAGTCCTAATGTGCAGACGAATTCCAAGACTGAATGACTTACACTTTGCCTGGTGGTAATCCACACCGTATTTCCAGCTACCTGATTCTCCTTCACTGCTTTGTAGTCACAGCACAAGCTACACCACCAAGGGAGTTTGTGTGTGCAGCTGCCTGACGCCTGCCTAGCTCAGCTGGATGGAGGTCTCGAAACCCAGGCACGTCCAGACAGTCCTACTCTCAAGGCAGATAGCAGGCCCACTTATTTGGTCACAAGACACTCAAAACGTCAAGTAAAGACTGGAGAGTTGCTGAGACAGAACAGTGCAAAGTCTGCATGAATGCTGACCCTCAAATGAGAATCTGCAGGCAAGACCTCTGCTAATGGTCTCCTGGTGGAGTATGCCAGATATGAGGAAAGAAATTACTTTCTTGATGCAAAAGCTGCTTTTCTATTACCTCTCCTGATCTCCAGGGAAGAGTTGAGTTGGTCAAAAATGGAAAATAATTAAGGTCTGAGCAGAAATAGTAACTGTCCCGAGGTCTTCTGTGTTATTCTGTCACAGCTACTTTCTTTGGACCCAGTCCCTTTCCTCTCTTATTGCTACGTGCTGTGTCAAGAGCTACAGCCTCACAAACTGAGGTCTGGTCTAAACTTCCCTGCGCGGCTGTTTTCAGTTCCTCTGCACTGTGGCACTCTGGTCCACATCAGCACCTACATGTGTTTGGAAGTGGTTTGCAAGCAACTGGCTGCTCTTCCCTTGGTTTTATGGCACCTATTGCACCCGTATCTGAGAGTCAGATAAAAAAACAAAAAGAGAGGTAGCTACAGTAGAAACTAAGGTGACTGCTGAGCTTGAGATGTAAAAAGGCATCAGTCTTCTCTCCTGATTATACCAGAGTTTACACATGAGTTGAAATGTTTTCCCTGCTCAGATCAGGGCCTGTTTAGGTCTGTGCAAAACTACAGCTACCCAGGATACTTCTAGGTTAATAAGAGAGCCTTGAATTAGCACGCTTCCAGCAATACCTCTGGGCAGAGGAGTTGTGGCTTTCCATTTAAATGCCCATGAAGCTGCCATGTTAGGTGCTCCAGATCCTATCCAAGAATTATTTATTTTAGATTGTATTTAGCCTTAACAGCTTGACAATATTCAGTGTTGCTTGTCTCTTAATATTGCTGAGAGAGGAGAAAAATTGTTAAATGTGTTTTGCAAATGGTCAGAGCCTCATAGACCGGCTGTAGTGGAGCAGGGACTGTAATCCCTAATTCTAAATTCTCTGTTAAAACCCTAATCCCTGGGCTATCCTTCTGCTTCAGACAGAGTTCGGGATGGATGGTGTATAATTTGTCTGAAGTGATGCACCTGCCACTATTTAAAGCTAGTTATTTTCCTTCTGTCCCTGTGTCAAAGTTGCCTTTTTCTTCTTTTTTTTTTTTTTTTAATTGTCAAATTCTTTTTTTGCTGGGGTGATTAAAAATTGAATTCTACTTCTTGCATTTTATAGGTCTCTGTTAGAGCCCTGTGGTTCAAATACTTCAACGAATTCCATATAGACTAACAGTATCTTGGGACTGATAAAGCTTGGTGCCTGGACTGGTTAAAGGGGAAGAATCCTAACATGAAGTTTCCAGCATTCAGTGGGTGGCGAGAAGCAAAACAGCATCTGATTTGCCTGAGGATCTTAATTTTTTTTGAAGACATTTTCATTGATAATTTTTTAATGGAAAAAGCGGGGGAAAAATACAGATACTTCACAGAGAATATAGACAGAAAAGAACAGCAGGATAGGGGGAATGTGGAAGTAGGTCAGATGCATTGCAGACAAAAAAAAATCATTATTATGATTAGGAGAGATTAAGGAAGGCAAGAGCAAACAGCATCAAAGGAATCCAATTTATCAAGCCATTTAAACAAGAGCATTCCTTGCAAGGCAAGTTCTCCATACTGTACGCCAATTTGGAGCAAAATGAGAGGAGAATGTCCAATGCTATGTATTTAATTTAATATCTAGTCTTCTGTATATTAATCCATGAATTCTTGAAGTAACCTTTTTTGATTGTCATGGGGAACAAATGCTGCAGAAACTGTTACCCGCCCTTCCTTGCTTGAGTTCTCTTAGATTTTTCATTTTTAAAGCTATAATTATCCAGTTAGGTCTCCAGGTGAAAAATGCGCCCAGTGTAATAGTAGTGCTTGCTGACAGCAGTCAATCAATTACTTCTTCAGCACATTAGGTGCTTTACATAAAATAAGGAGATCCTCATCTCAAAGATTTCACATAAAAGGCAATTTACAAATGTGAAGTTATTTCATCTGAGGACGTTAAGAAACTTTGCAATGACAAGTACATTCTGTTGCTTCTCTTAACTTTTGGGTAACTAGAAGTCTGGGAGATCTGACCAGCACGCGGTGACTTACTCAGTCTCCTTTTCTCCCCTTTTTCTTTCTAGTTTCTACTAGCTGCTTTGTCCCATATGCCATAACAGCAAGGAAATTGATTTTGATTTGGACAGGGTTTGCTTGCTTTGTTTGCATCAAGGCAGAAATGAATACTGAAAGCTTTAGCTGTCTAAAACAGAACAACATTCTTCTTCTCCAGCATGTCTTTTTGATGTGCCAAACAATGGACCTTAATGGTAAACATAGGCAATGCCTCTTGATTTGCAAGAGGCACACATCTTTTTTGTAAGACAGACCCTGTGCTATATGAATTCTGTTATGACCTGAGAATTCGGCGCCTGTTTCTGCATAGCACTGCAGGCATCTTGTGTTGAGGTAGATTAGCTGTGTTTTCTTTGACTTCGCACTGAGTTAGAGTGCTTATATGTTTTTAACATTGGCTTGGGTCCCCTAGACAGAAACCACAACCCCTGAGCTGTTTGACAGAGCTCTGCCATGTCAAATGTTTCTTAGCAGGACCAAGCCGTCTGATAAATTTAAACAAGATGTGGATGTCTCTTAACAGTGGGTTAAATACTGGCTGAACATCTTTCTAAATAGCTGAACACTGCTGCCAGAGGCTGCGGGCTGGTTTGCAGCCTAAACCAAGCCCTGCAGAACTGCTGACTTGAGCCGAAGCATGTAGAAGGTTTGGCGTTTTAGAAGCTTTTAATTAACAGCACATTTTATGCCACTCATTAGTTTCCTATTCAGGAGGAACTGGTGTATGAAGCATGCTAAAACTTTAAAGTAGTGGTTAGCCATACAGCTGAAGTTACAGCTGGTGCGTTCTCAGCCTTCCAAGCAGAGAAGTTGCGATTCTTTTCTGCTGCCTTTGCAGCGATCCGGGGGCAATACAAACCCAGACTTGGGTTAACGCTTTTATTGCTGACTGGCTGTCACTTTGTCACTCTAACAATGTTGCCTTTCAGGTCCAAGCACTGCCAGAACTCACTCTGCTCTTTGTACAGCACAAGGCAGAGCTTTGATGAAAATAACCTGGCCCTCCTTTGTTTAGGCAATAGAGTGAGTATGTGGGGAAAATCTCACCCCCAGTCTTGTTTTGGACCTTTTCCAAAGATTGGCTTAAATACTGAAGCCAGATACTTATCTTTCTATTTTGATGAAACTCCAGATCTTGATGGTTTTATGCATGTTAAATACTTCCTTTGAGTCTTGCTACAACAGCTTTGACTGGTTTAAGTTGGTCTGGAGTTCCTGGGTTCAATAAAACTATGCCAGCTTATACCTGGTAAGGTTTTGGTCTCTTATTGCTGCGTGGTTTTTGCCTAACAATACAAGGTAACTCAATATCAGCAGTCTTCTATTGCTGTGGTCCAGCGCTCTGTGAAAATTTTGGGTATGACACTGCAAGGTTTGGCATTTCAAGCACTGCTTTAGAGTACCCTTGCAGTGTTGACTATTGGTCCACTCTGATAGTACGTGGGCCTGGAGAGAGAGGGAGAGAGCAGCAAGGCGTGAAGTACAGCCGCTTCTTATAAACCAGCACGCTAGAAACGCCCTTTAATTACATAGTGGAAAGGAATAAGGAAAAAATAGGCCTTACCATCATTGTCTGGATATTTGGACTCTGTTCCTGTGACACCCTGCAAGTCCGTTTAACTACTGTGTCCTTAAGATTTCCCATGTACAAAACCACTGGCAACGGTTTAAGACTTAATTGCTGTTGATGAAGAACACTGCATTGCTTTGAAAGCTGCTGGAAAAAAATGGCAAGTCTTGCCATTATTATTATTTTTATTGTTCCATCTTTAAACTGTCAGATTACATAAATCTAGGCAGACGCCTTAAAGCATTGTGTGCAGGGGAAAGCTCTCTAAAGGAACAAATTCCCCTTTCCTTCATCTTGGAATAAAATGTAATAATTGTATGGGAAGATAGGACAACTATTACTGAAAAGGCAGTATAAAAGGGTACACAAGAAAAAGAAGAGATGGGAGACAGCTCTTCATCCAAATTGGTAATGAAACATGAAGTATACCCAAATCAGCCTGTTGAGAGTGTCTAATAAACACTTGGATATTAAGGGGCCTTTATGGCTGGGAGACAATGGCCGTTGTTTGCTTAATGTCCTGGGCTCTGGAATGCAAATATAATACCCAGGAGGCTGAGATAATTGCACTTTACATGCTCGTTGATGCTAGTTCTTTTTTAACCTGAAAGTCTCAAAGGTATTTTAAAGGCAGTGCAGCTAGACACCCAAACTCATTTGCCACCTTCGTGGCAGTCTTGCCTAATGGATCCACAAACTTTGTGCTCAGAAGTTGAAAACCTTGACTCTTTCTATGGGAATTGTAGATCAAGGCTTCTATGGGGATTCTACAGGGTTCTTTTAACCTAACGTGAACATGATGAACAAAACTGTACTGGTGATTAATATATCTATAAATGAGAAGTATTCAAGCACGTTGTCCAGAAATCCTGTAACACTGATGAATTACCTATATCCGGTCTGCTTTCCTGAATCCCTCTCCAGAGCCTAATACAGAACTTTTAAGGATCTTTCTCAGGCTGCTGCTGTTTGTTGCAGTGCACTACAAACTGCTGTGACATATCTGCTGCATTTTGATGAAATTACTAGAACCGAAATCGCTGGTGGTGCAATTATTCCTTATATAGATACTTTAATTACAGCAGTGAGATGTTACAGGGTTAATTAATTGTTGCTTATTAAGTGCTTTGAGACTCTTGAATGAAAGATGCTACATATGTGCAAGGGATGATTATTAGTTATTAACAGCGATGCTCCCAGCTATGCGCAGGGTAAAAACAATTTAGTTTCATTGTGAAATACTGAATTTGCAGTCTGGTTGGATCCATGGCATATTTCAGGTTGCAAGCCAAAATCCAAGTGTATATACTTAGGTAGTGATGCAGGGTGCCAAATTTGGCTTGTGGGAGTGGTCCCATCAGTTTCCGTTGGAACAGAGAAGAGCTAGAAATGCAGCAGGTTATAGAAACTGGAGGAGGGGATTGCGTAGGAGGAGGTTCCTCAGCTTGCAGTAAAATCAGTAGGAAATGGAAGAGCTCACAGGAATACGGAGGTACAGGCTCTAATTTCAGGATCTTTAAGCCATGGTTATTGAGCAGCATCCATCTGCATGTGTGCAGCAGTTGTGGTTCCATTACCTTCAGAGCCACCTTCTCCTTTTTAGGCTTTTTTCCTAAACATTTTCTCTATCAGCAGCAACTGTAGGCTTGCCTGTGGGCATGGACAATGTATCTGTGTTGAAAATCAGGCTGCCTAAGCTCTGGTATTTATCCTGGCACTCAGGAAGCAGTGTTATGTCTAGAGAGATATTTCATCAGTTCCCCAAATTTAATAACTCAGTGTGTCAAAATATGAGCTGTTAAATTACTGGAATTTCTTTACTCATTTCAGAGAGATCTCTGTTCCCTTTGCTCCTTCTTGCCACACTTATTCTTTCTTGTATTGAGGAATAAACATATTTACTGATGAGAGAGGAGGAAGAGAGACATTTTTCCTCTTGCTGCTTCCCATGAATAAGCACAAAGTCCCTTATAAGGCTTGGTTCGATACCTGGCTGTTCCATATTTGTCTCCATCCCAGAGATGAGCCCACTTACTGTGGGAGTTTGTGTGAAGGTTCTGCAATGCCTGAAAGTGGAAGGAGGGAAACACAAAGAAAGCTCTCTGAACCCTGTGCCAAGCCAAAGATGACTAACACCATTAAAATCAGCTGAAAAGACTGGCCCTTTCTATCTCTAGAAAATGATTATTGAAATGGATGACTGTAGCAGCTCTTCAGGGTGTTGACCTGTCCCAAAGGTGGGGATCGGGCATGCATACAGAAGCAAGGTGTGACTACAGCTGCCGTAAAAGTTCTCCTGAGATGGAGAATCTGGACAGTGGGGCTGGCAAGGGCAGTGTGTGATGTTCTGCTCAGTGTTGAATGCCCACAGCTCCTGCTGACTCACACTGAAGAGGCTGCTCAAACTGAGGGTCTAGGAGAGAACCAAAGCAGTTGCCAATGTGTGGACTGGAACCCACACAGCATATTTCTAAATTGCTGGGGCTTGTCCCAGCATAGAACAATATAAGCCACCCTATAGAGAGAGCTGGAGGATCCCAGCCCTAGAATAACATGTCTGCTAGCTGCTGCACAGCTCATGTGCTTGGTTTCTACACATTCAGCCTTTTATCAAACTCCCTCTCACAACAACGATGTTTGTCTTGCCAGAGAGGTGAAGGACTGCCACGTTTCTGTTCAGGCATTCTGTGTAGTACATCATGAACACCATGGATTCACTCTGCATACGCAGATTGTCTGTGAGTTGCATGCTTAATAGCTCCAAAGTTTCCCGGAAGCGTTACTCTTGCTCTGCAGGTGCCGTAGTAATGAGCTTTACATGCCCGAAGGATATGTTCAGGAGTCCCGGACACAGAACTACCTGATCAAAGCTGCTGCTGGACATCCAGAAACCCAGGAAAATGTACGTGTTCTTCAGTGCTGCTCAGATAAAATTTCCTGGGAGGAACAAGCAAAAAAACCAATCTGGCTAGGGATTCCCGTGTATCCGAGAGGCCTAGATAAAAGTATAGATTTTAGCAAGTTGCCCTGGGGCTTTTGTTACGTTGTTTGTTGGGTTTTTTTTGGTGGTTGTTTGGGTTTTTTCCATCACTGTGCTGTGCAGTGTCCAGTTTAGGACTGAAGTGTGACATCCAACTGACACAATTTTGTAAGTATGAAAGGGAGCCCGAAAGGTTCCTCCCAAGTAACTGGCCTCATCCCCTGCGAAGTTTTCACTAGTTGTAAAGGACCTAAACTTTTTCCTGTTTGCAATGAGAAAAGATCTAGGTCTGTTTTCCAGCTTGATGGATTGGGAAAGTTTAATTTTGTATGAACTGGCTTTATTTCCAGAGAACAAAGATAATTGCAAGCAGAAATCACTTTCTGAAGATGTAGGACCTAGCCATGTACGGGTCAGGAGTAGGATGCAGCAAGTCCGATCAGATAAGCTTGCTTGGGGAAAGTCTGTTGCCATTTTCTGTGTGCGTACAGCAGCTGGGACTGCAGGGCTACAACTGGGAATCCTAGATGCTTCTGCAAAACAGATGATGATAATAAAAATACCCCGCACCTCATTAAGCAAGTGAAGGAAAACTCCAACAAGGATGCAGTTAAAACTTTTTCTGTTCTGATGATGCAGTCTAGATCTGTAACTGGCAAGGAGGTAGGGATTTCTGGCTTCAAAAGCGGGCCTGGGGAGGAAGTTAGGGCAAATCCCATTGAAAAGCCTGCATACCTTGAGCTGGTCTGTAGTATGAAATATTGCAAATGCTATGGCAGTCAGAGAGAAGTACATTTGTCTTGGTTACTGCTACAGCCCAGAAATGCAAACATTTCCTATGCTGCAGTTGTTTTGACTCAGAAGAATTATTCTCCTTTCTCTGTTCTGGCTTTCTTCGACTCTGCTCACCTGTCAGCCAAGGTATGCTGCTAGGCAGAGGCAAAGTGAGAATGGCTTGATGCCCATCTTTGTTGGTGAAAGACTATTTTATTAAATCTTTCTGGACAGTGCATTTCAATTTCTATTGCTCTAGGGGATCTGGAATCTGAGCCAGTCAGTAAAACAGGCCTCCTGCTCTTAGAGGTGCCAGAAGCGATCTGCCTGTCTGCTGAGTGGAAATGATACAGTCAGGGCCAAGTTTTGCGTTCCAGGATTCAGCCCACGCCATTGATTTTCCCATTGTGGTGATGTTTAGAGACACAGTGATCCCACTGCGTAGATGCTGTGTGGGTCATGTGAGACACCAAAAGAGCATGCATCTTCAAAAGGCAAGGCAGAAAAGCAAATTGTTTTTCTACAGATGATCTATCACATAGTGACTTATTAAAGATGATACATATAATTTGCAATATCTGGTTTACAATTTTCAGTATCTGGTTTATAAGACAATCCATGAAACTATTCTTTCTCCTGATATTCAGCTCTGGCTCATGGGATTGAAGTGATGGTAAAACCATCTGCAACATCATTAGCAGTCTCAGTATAAAAGAGATCCTTTAACAAGGTGTTATGGTTGTCTGTTCAGCCAGCTCCCTTCCCTCCCCCCCAGTCTCTATTTTTCCTGCTTAGTCAGCAGGTTCTAAAACAGATTCAAAGCAAGGATGAAAGCAAACAGCCCTAAAAACGCTGACTTCTCAAAGTACTGCACCCTGTCATTCAAGCACCCAGGGACAGAAGTACAACCAACATCTTCCTAACAGCAGACTTTAATCTCCTTCTAAAGGTAGACACGAGTAAAAGGGAAAATAATTTACAAACAGTGATGCTAAAAATAAAAAGCTTAGAAGAAAGAATACCTTATTCATCCTAAAGTAGGCAGCATACAGAACAAAGAGGGAGAAAGAAAAACCAGTCTTTTTCCCCCCCTTTCCTGAATATAATCATAGAATCATCTAGGTTGGAAGAGACCTTTAAGACCATCGAGTCCAACCATCAACCTAACACTGCCAAAACCACTACTAAACCACATCTCTAAATAATAGTATATTTTTTTAAAAGCTTGGATAAATCAGCCTGGTATATTAACCCTCAGGGTGATGGAGGGAGTGTAATCCACAACCTGCTTCTTGTGTCTCCCTCTGTTACAGAGCCCTCTCCCTTTGCTCATAGGTAATATCTCTTCCATTTTTTTTCATTCCTGGGCAGAACAAACTTTGTCAGCCCTTTACAGCCAGACTGGGAATACGTCCTGAGTAATGGCTTCGGATACTGTTTTCTCCAGGAATCCCATTGGCATTCCCAGGGATAATACCATACTGCTCCCACTGTTTTACTTTCCATTAGCTTGTCCGGTCCCCTTTGTCTGAGCTCTGTGCAGTCTGGCAGAATAACGTCACGCAGGTCAGCGGTATGTCCAGGAGCAGAGAGGAGATCTAGTGCTGCACACCCGTGAACTGGCTTCCTGGTATTGGTTAGAGACTGTAGCTGCACACGGGACAGTCAGTCTCTGTCACAATCTGCCAACTACAGAGAAAGTAAAAGGACTTGGTTAATGTTGATTTAATGTCCAAACTTTGTGTGCCTTTTAGACAACCACTTTCTTTCTATATAACATAGCTCCCCCATTTCCCATAGCCAATTGAAGACTGCAGGCCTCTGTGCAGGTAATAGAATACTATTCAATGAAAAGGAGCTTACCGAAGCAGAACAGAACAATATTGGGGTGGGGTGTTTTGGTTTTTTTTTTATTTGCTTTTGTTTTGCCAGCTGGCTGAGGCACCAGGTAGTTCTGATTTTGCCTTTCCTGCTGCTGCCCTTCACCCTGCGGGGTCAGGGCTATCTGAACAGCTAACTGATGCGTAGAGTACTCTCTCATCCCTCTTGCCTTCAGTGTGAGCTTGTCTTTGGTGCATCCTAGCTGAACAGGATAAAAGAATCCATAGTAGGTGTGTAACACATACAGCTCAAGCCAGAAAAAGAGCCCAGTAAAAAAACCAAACAAAACCCTCCTGCTTTGAAATTCACTGGTTCTTTCACAGCTGCTTGAAGGACCAAAGCTTTTAAAATCTTATTTAGAGAAGACACTAATAGCAGCTGATTCATCCAACAATGTTTCTTTAAACTGGTTTCGTGTTTTCAACACAGAATCTTGGGGGTCCTATACAAAGCAAAGTCAGTGTTCTTCCCATTGCAGAACTGAAGAAACCGAGACACAGAAAGGGTAGATGACTTATTCAAGATCACATAATAAGTGCTAAGAGTGACAAGAACTACAAGATGATGTCCTGATTTTGAGCCAATTGATGCAATCCTAAATGCACAGTATTTCCCATAACTGTCCTGGTGTGGGAAGTCCAGCCGGTATGACTTTAGTAGTAGAGTGTGTGATTTTTTCCCCTTTTCACTGGGAAGATGAATCTAGGAGGTCCTGTGGACCTTTGGGGATGCCAGACAACACTTTCTGTAAGAGTAAAGGCTTGTCTCACTGTTTCCCCTTTCTTTGAATGTGATCTGTGAGGGACTCTGCTCTGGAGCACCAAAAGAAGAGAGGATGTGAGACCCTGACACATGGCTTGGGGTGCTATAAACCAGTCCTTGCTCTGGGCCTCTGAAAAAGTGCAGAGAGACTGTCAGAAATGGAGAGAGAGGTGGTGTGCAAGCACGAAAAGAGGGGGCTGAAATGGTGGGAGAGAATGAGAAGGGAAGAGGGCAAGAAAAATATGTGAGCGCAAGAGGTTCAAAGACATTCTTTGGCTGCTTCTGCCTCCTGTGCCTGTGCTGGCTCAGCCAGTGCTGGGGCCATGAAGACCTCTCTTAATCTACATTTCCTTTTCCTCTTTCACTGGGAATGGAAGAGTCATGTGTAAGTGACCCTGCTCTCCTCCTCCTTCCCTCTCCATTTCCTTTCCCAGCAGCGTCTCTCTGGGATACGCAGCCATCTGGCTGTTTATTGCAGCATGAGCTGAACTCCTAGATGTATCCTTTGGAATTTGGTCCTGGTTTAGTGATTTCTCTATCATTCCTTTGCATTTTCTATATGTCTCATTTGCGCCCCTGGAGCCACTGCTGCATGAGTGCACGCTATCCTCTTATATCCTGTGTGCTTTCATATTTCCTCTTCTCCCCAGAACTTCTCAACATTCCTATTTGGTTTCTATTATTTTTATTCCATTTTTTCTCACGTTTCTCTGTTTCCTGTTAGCAGAGGGAGCACCCTCCCACTCAAAGAGTTGACTGAGCATGGGGATCGGCCTCCCTCCTGCTCTAATCCCATCCATCCTGGGTCAAGACACTGACCTCAGAGGCATTGCTGGAGGCGGAAAGGGAAGATGCAAACGATTCCAGAGGAAGTTCAGCACTGGGATAATGAGCAAGAATCCTTAGCTTCTCTCCCTTTGTGCTATGAGTAAAATGCACAGTACAGTCTGCTTAACTCCTTCACTTCCAGGAACAAGCAAAGATACTGTTAAAAAGATAGGGAAACAAAAAGGAGCATCTTCCACCTATTGGTAAAGAGAGCATGAGGTACTGAGAATATAATGGTGAAGTAGAGGGCTGTCTGGGGTACTTTCATACTCCTTTCCTCTTACAGGGTATCTCAGAAAATAATCTTAACCATACAGCTGCTGCAAATAGATTTCTTCATGGGCTTCTCATGAAAGAATGGATTGATGCTGTGGAACAAAATCTTCATTTTTGTCTGGTGGTGAGATAAACTATGAACACTGTAGGTCTATTTTTCTAGGATCTTTGAGTATTGAAGAATTTCCTTTTTATTTCATTCCTCTTGCTGTAACAGTGAACTTTCCATAGTTGGTTGCTTGCGCTGGACACCATCAGGGCAGGGCTGAAGATAAAGCTGATGCTGCTTGTACCATCACAAGCGTTACATGTGATGAGTAGCATGCAGGGATGGTGTACTGGGATCTGTGCCGAGGAGGTTGAATGGCCACTGACAGCTTCACAGTGGCAAGGGATACGGACCCAGAATAATTAAACAACTGTGTCTCATTGCAGCTCATGACAGCTTCCAGATGCTGCTGTAAGTGATTCCAGATGCGTTCTTCAGAACCTCTGGTTGTTGAGAGCATCCATGCATTGGGAGGGTGAGTGCTACATCCTCTTCCAGGGATGCACATGGCATCCCCGTCTTTTTCTTTTAGACCTGCATGGTAGGGGTGAGATCAGCAGCATTCAAAAGTACACCCAAAGGGCAACACCTTTTACGTGTCCCTTTAGTAACTGTGTCCTTTCAAGAGCTCACACATATGCACAGCTGTGCAGTTGACCAGGGCATAAAGGATTGTCTCTGTATATTGCCTGTAAATCCATTTTCTTCCTTATGCACAATTACTTCCAGGGCCCACTGTCTCCCACGGTCGAAGATAGGAGTGGGAGACATGCAGACCCAAAGGGACCATGGTGATTATCTCGTCTAACAGTACAGGGCAGGGAATTTCTCTTGGTTATTCTCATGTCCGGCCTGATACCTCCCCCTGCTGTTCCTTGCCTGTTTGGCATTCAGCATCCAGCTCCATCCCAGCTCTCGGTCACTCCTGCTGAAGGGTAACCCAAGTGTTATCCGTGCTCGTCCAAGCCCCTTCACTATGCAAACCCGCTGGTACGAACCCGGCAGGCAGTTTTACCGAGGTGTGTGGACACTAGCAGTACGCCTTCTAACTTCTGCACAGGAGCTGCTAGGGGAGGAAAGGTGTTATATTGTTTGGGGGTGTGCCCCCAGAGAAACAGAAAAACATTAGATTGTAAAATCTTGATGAAAGGGACAGCTTTTATTGCAGGGTGATTTAGCATCCAGCACAAGGGGTGCTCATCCCAGCTGAGTGCCATCCTATTCTAAGTAACTATTGCTTTCCAAAATAAAAATAGCCATACTACTAATAACAATAGAGTGGGAAAGACAGACAAGTGAGAGGTAGAAGAGGGCATGCAGTGATGATTTTGCCCATTATGGTACCGATGTTCAGCTTGAATTCTCCAGCAAAGCTCAGGGACATTTTGGTCTTTTATTTTCTCAGGTTTCCTTGCCTTGAGATAGCGCTCTAGGCTCACATTGCAGCAGTAAGAGGTGATGCTTGTGTGCTGGCTCTGAGGCTCTGCTCTGGAGCATTGCCATCTGGTGGTCTTCTCTTGGAAAAGCATGGCTGTAGTGAGCGGTGAAGCGGCATATCGCAACCCTCCGTTTACCTGTGCAGCTTGGCTCATCCCTGTTCCTTCTGGTACGTGAGCTGGTGTGAACCCTGGCAGGGCTGGAGCACCTTTGCTAACTCCAGGCCAGCCAGACTAGGGAGCTGTGGAATAATTACTAAAACGATCAAAAATACAGCATTGTTTGCACATTAAGGAAAGGTATAAAATCAAAAGGTTTCTAGGGTAGAATACAGCCACAGCTGGTATGTGAAGAATCCACTACATTGTCATGCATTTTGTATAATTAACAATACTTTTATTTGCACATGCTTTGCAGACAGTATATTTATCACCAGCAACCCGTAAGAACCTGTATATGTTGCTAAAATAAACCGCACTGTTTAAGTAGCTGGTCATTTCGGTTTCTCATTGAACACAACCAAAAAGTGGCCGTGGTAGTTCATGAGCACGACTAGACTGAAGGTGCAGGCCGCTATTAGAGTATCTGGAATCATAACAGTTTTAGTATATTAAACACAACTGGACTGATAGTGCTGAATTGGGCATCACTCAGAATTCAAACCTGGCTGCACCGAGCCTCCCACCTCAGTGAGGAGTGTTAGAACGCAAGGGGGTTTATTTTCTGCCAAAACTACTTTGCCTCGTAACACAACAGGAGCCAAGCTGGATGTTTTAAAGTGGCTTTCCAGTGATGAGCGTACTTTTTTTAGAGATTTCACATTAAGGGTGGTGAGGCACTGGCCCAGGTTGCCCAGAGAGGCTGTTGAAGCTCCGTCCCTGGAGGTGTTCAAGGCCAGGCTGGATGTGGCCTTGGGCACCCTGGGCTGGTGGGAGGTGTCCCTGCCTGTGGCAGGGGGGTTGGAACTCAATGATCTTCAAGGTCCCTTCCAACCTAAACCATTCTATGATTCTATGATTAATGCTGCTCTGGGCAAGAGTTTGCAAAATTAAATTTTTTAAACACACACTTTTTTAAGTCACTAAAAAGCAAAATAATTAGTAGAAGTTGTAATATCAGAAATCAAATACCAAACAGTCTCAAGTCAGCACTTAGATGCTAAATGTGAATGCGTTCACATTAGATGCCATTTTGTAGCGGCACATCTCAGCAGATGGGTGAATTCTGTGTTTCAGGATGCCACCAAATGAAGGCTTTGTGGATGCTTTTCTGAAGATGTTGTTTCACCCCCAAATTACTAACCAGAACAGTTCAAGGACATCAGTGTTGAGCCATCTGGATAACTTTATGGTATGTGCTTTAATTCTATGAATGCGTTGCTCTTGCTTAGTAGGGAGGGGACTTGAGTAATGGGAAGAGCAGGCTGGACTGGGGTTCAGATTACATGGGTTATACTTCTGTCCATGGGAGAAAGTGGGTGGCAGTCATTAAGATGAGACTAGATAGCCTTGTCTATATAAATTTGTTTAGAAACATAGTTATACTGGTGCAACATGAGTACAGTTTCTGTTACAGTAAAATTGACTATAATGGTTTAGTTTTTAGCTGCAAATGTACTGCTATAACCTGACTTGGTCCACACAAGTTGTAAATCAGACAGTGCCCACCCACAGTTTTACAGGGGTTTTAGGGAAAAAAATCATACTTTGACTTAAAGCTGAGGAACTCTGTGGACTGAAGACTTCTATGTCCTCTTTCTGGGACACATGGATGTGATGCATGAGCCTGTTCCCATCTGTGATAACTATCCAGGAATATGGGTATGCAAGATATTCCTGATAGGCAGGAACCAAATATAAGGCTGGTAGTGACTTAGACAGGAACAGAAGAAAGGAGACACCTAGAATTAGACAAGATAACAAGCGTGAAAGACTCATCCCAGTCCCGTTCCCTGGTCTTCTATTCCCCCATTTTATGGCAAGCAACAAAGTCTGTATCTAACACTGTGTTACTATGAGCCTATTGCACCTTAAGAGTTTTAATTTCTTTGAGCAGAAGGATGCAGACCTTGGCTATGATTTTATTTTGTCCAGCTGGTGAACCTGTCCTTGGCTTGTCAGGAGACAAGGGAAAACGCTCTATTTAGATGCGTAGAGGTCCTGCAGAGAAGGACTATGACACAAGACATCTGGCTGCATTTGGAGCGCTGCCCTGCACATCGCTCTTATTTCCCTAGACAAATCTCAACCCTCATCTTTGCCTCCAATTCCCCACACGTAAAGAAAATGATAGCATTGCATGATCTGTGGATGCTGTAAGAGTGAATCCACTAGTACTTGTAGGGCACTTAAATTCTGTGGTAACACGCTCAAAGAAAACCCAACCAATAAAGTGATTAATAGCAGAGGCCAATATAAACCATTTCTTGGATGTGGTACAACACAGTTTTAATGACTCATGGTCTCGTGCAGTGTAAAATAACACCATCGTTTCTGATGGAACAATAGCTTTATATTGCGTCATGCATCAAGTGCTCACAGACTTATGCATAAGACAGACAGTTTTATGTTTTATACAAGTTTGCTTTGCAACATTCTGCCCCTCCGCTTCATAAAGATTTAAGGGGGGTTTATTCCGACTCTGCAGCAAAGCCAGTGTTTCTTCCTGAAGATTAGTAATTAGATCCTGTGGCAGCACTTAGATATTTTGATGACGGGTCCTTTAAAAGCATCTTAGATTAGATAGTCAGATAGGAATGCATGATAATAAACTGAGCAGACAGCGCCATGCGCCGAATTACTCGTTATCACTTCAATCCATTTTGAATTGTGTGAACATGCCAACACTAAAAAGGGAAAAAAGTAAAGTGGGCTTCTTAAAAATAATCCTATTTTTTGCTCTCCATAATTGATTATATACATATGTTACTGTAGAATGATTCAGAGGAAAGGACAAGGAATACATCATTTTATCCTGCCCTGTCTTTTGCAACTTCAACTAGATACAACAATACTCTGAAAGTCTAAATTACTTTATATTAAAAACTCTGTTAATGGGCCCCCTGTGAAATACCAACTCGGACAGTAGTGCGTCAGGCTGTGTTTCAACAGACTTCAGTTGGAGCTCTGCTGCCTCCAAACACAGGATTGGGCATTTACAGAGAGGAACCTGATCCCAGAAAGGCACTGCAGGATGCCATTCACAGTTATGATTAGAAATGTCCCAGGAATGCGTGGGGAAGGATGAGTGTACAGTCTGCCTTAGATAGTGCCAGCATGGTCTCTAGCTCTCTCAGAAGTGACCAGATGGTATTGTCTTTTTTTTCCCAGTGATTTTGATTCGATAAGGTCATCTTTTCCATGTGCTTAACAGTAACAGCTCATTCACTCAGTCTGGCTGCAGAGGACCTGGGAGAGGGGGAACATCTGACTCGAATCTTTTCTGTGGGATTCTTTCAGGATTTGCTGCTGACCCCATTCCCCAGTGCTGGCACGCAACAGCCTACTGCAGCGCTCCAACAAGCGGGGAACAACATAGGGACACCACCCAGGAACTTTTCAGCCCAATATCCAAATTTCCACTCCCATCTATTTCCAGCTATTTCTCCAGCTGGCCTCTGTCAACTAAAGAATCACTACAAGAGGCTTCCCTCTCTCTTGCCAGTGGAGTAAATCTAAAGCTTTGAGATCATTGTACAGAGGCATAACACCACTGCAGCACTAATAATACCATTACTAGGGTTAAGTTAGCCAAGTTACTGGCTGAGTTTAATTCCTTTGGCTATTTGTCAGTTATCTCCAGATAGGCTTTGATTATTTTTTTCCTGACATGCAGACTTTGTGATTTGTCTGACATACGTAGCTTTGAGCTTTATTCACAAGGAGCCTTAACCCAGCCTTGGATTAATATATTTTTTTAATTTAAATCCTATTTTTAAAAAGGACTCGCAACTGCAAATTTTGCCAGAAGGGGGAACTGTAGCTCCATCTCCCAACAGCTGCTCTAGCACAACTGGCAGGCACACACCTATTAAAAACTTTGGATTCAGTTAGTCCTTTCCCTCTTTCTCTTGAGGCAGCTGCTGGAAAGAACTCTTGGTAACATTCAGAGTGTATTAATTATTCTATTAGATCAGTTTTACCAAAACCCAATGATCTAAAAATCACATCAGGTCTGAAGGGACTTTAAGTACTCATTTAAAATCATGAAGTTTTTATTATTACAGATGCTGCTTGAAAGAAGCATCTTGTGCTTTTCTGTTCAGTCTTTTGGTGGTTTAGTTTCTCAGCAGTCAGAGCTTTTCTGACAGAGATGTGATTATATTTCTAGTAACATAACTCAGGGAGCTGGGACTTTAAGACTGTTAGCACTACAAATCTTGCAATGAATTATTGAGCTCTTCAGACCTCAACACTGTTGGCTACCTGAAGAGACTATTGGCTGAGGCTGCATGTCATAGGCATTGATCAAGACACAGGCCCCACATGTAAGGTTGCTTCTTTTCAGTTGTACATGCGGTTCTCCAGAGAGCTGTCTAAGCAGAGAACAGTAACAAAAAAAGGTAGGGATGTGTTGCAACTTTTCTGGGGTCACAGGGCTGGTGAGCGGCAGAGCCAGGAATTGCATCCATCTCCCAAGTTGTTTGCAGATGGCACTGTGCCTTCTCAGGGCACAGCAATAATCATTTATTAGTGTTCAGTTTAGCAACAGGTCCATTATCTGCCTCTCCAGCTTTTTACTTCTCCATCCCCTTGCTTCACCTAGAATCTCAAACCACAACAAATTCTGTACCTCTTTTTGGGGAAGAGAACTCTTCAGAGAAACTCACAGCCTTAAATGTAATGGAAACATTTGCTAATGAATGAGCCCTCGTTATACACATTACAAGGAAACACTTAATTGACAGTGGCCACCGGATAACAGGGTTTAATTAATAAATCTAGGTGGCGTCATATACACCACAGGAAGGGATTACAGGGGTTAATGTGTCTGTCTGTTGGACTTTTATGGAAGAGTTGTGTTGCCTGTCTTTTAACATGAATAACCCGCATGTCTGTGACCCAACACTTGCAAAAGGCAGAGTCAATTGGTCATGAGGACACAGCAGCCCCGTCTGGATGTTTGAACATGGGCTGGATGGCATCTGAGGCTGAAGGAGACCAAAGGCACATTTGTTTTCTTGCCTCTTTAGCCAGCATTTGGGTTTCTATGGCGCTATCTATTCTAACCGCACACACCACCCTGTGTTTGACAAACAAGCTTCTCAAACGTAGCATTTTAATGACCAGTTCTTTGGTGCCTCAGACAGACTGTCAGCACACACCACAAGAATACTAGCAAGCTTTAGCAGCAGGATCTGCAGAATAGGGATTCTCAGCTGATGGATACTGATACCTTCACTGAAAAATTAGCAAAGCTTGCTGACCTGCCTTCACCCACCACTAATACAGTGACTCCATATCCATTGGGAAGCAAGGCTCTGGAGATCCCACTAAAGTCTGGCCCAGAGGACACCGCTGTTATTCTGACATGCAAGCTGCTCTTCAAGTTTGCAGAGCAGTATGAAAAGGTCAGAAAGAGTCCAGGACTTCTAATCAGTCTTTTGATAACATTGTCCTCCTCTTCTATTTCCATGTATTTAGAACCATTAAAGTGCTCATTTTAGAGCTGAGAGTACTTTTTTTTGTAAAGCGCAATGGGGCAACACTCACAAACACTCTACCTTTACCCACTCTGCAGAGTGCTTGGGGGCTGGTCACCAAGTCCTCAAAAATCCCCTGCAGGGAGGCAGAAAGCAACAGCTGACAACACATACCTTCGCCCAAAAGACCTGTATCTCCTCATATAAGTTGGCTAAGCCCTGCAGAAGCAAACAGAACCAGCCTGACTTATCCCAGCCCATGACCTGGGCTGCATATCTGCTCTTACTTATGTGTACAAAGTGACAACCGGGCACTAGATGAACAAAACTGCTTTCTGCTTGAAGTAGTGCCTCGTATCAAGAGAGCCCTTTGGATGATGGAAAAGTTGTTTGTACTCCTGTACACAGGAGCATCTTGTAGCAATGCGGCCATACCAGTTCTGCTCAAAACAATTAGGAACAGAAAGCCCTTTAACCTGCTCTTTGCCTTTCCCAACAATCATTTGTTGTGTACCAGTACATCTTAAATCACTGTTCTTTGCCTGATTGAGGCTGTCATTGTCATGCCTTTACTATGTATATCTAAAAAAAAAACCACACTGGAAGTTGCAAGGAGCAACTCTTCACAAGGATGCTGCTGCAAGCTCAGAGCAGGTCTTTATTGTTAAGCAGTTACTTATCCCAATTCAACCAAGAGAACAGTTGGACCATAGAGACCTAATTAGCTGGTAATTATTCTCAAGCTTTGCCTCATCTGGATCACAAAACAGATCTTTATCTAGTGTCAATTTAGTCCCATTGCAGGCAATGGAATGAGATTAATGTGTTAGACTGGATCCTGTTCACAATCCTAATATTCTGGAAGACCCTGGGAGTCTGCAGAAACACAGCAGCTAACAGCGAGTGTTATAAGTGGAAGATTGTCATGAAGGTAGTATGCCAGCAATGACATCTATTGGTCAAAGAAGCAGCACAAAAAAGAGGGGGACAGACCAGCTACTGGAGATAGCCCTCTGCCTACTGCCCCTTCTTCCCTAGCCAGGCCCCTCCACGCAATGGCATTCAAACCTCCTCCTCCCTCCTATTTGCTTCTTAGCTCTCTCACCGCCTTTCATGCTTCCAATGCCCAAGTGCCCTCAGCTCCCCATCTTGCTTTCTGTTAAAGCATCCACAAGCTGCTTTGATTATGGGCAAAGCCAAGGCAGGAGACTGTCATGCTGGAATGGACTGAGAGCTGCTGTAAGCTGGTTGCTGCACATGAAGTTGATAGCTTGCTTTTCTCTACCCAGATCAGCAAGGTTAGCCCTGCTTATTGGTGTCTAAAGCATGCCCTTGAGTTTGGAATTAGTTATACATCAAATGTCTGTGTTCAGGCATTACACCAAGACAGAAACACCTGCTAGTTTACTATCAAGATCTCCAGCTTGTGATGCTATTACCATTTATTGTCAGCCCCATCCTTCTCACCCCAGCTGCCCAGAATTTTTTTCCAAAAGAATTGTAGCAGAGATGCTATATGTTTCCTTTGTGTTACTTGTTATTCTACTTTATTATATAAGGGAAGAAGACCTCTTTCTGTCATTCTAGGAACAGGCCTCACGGTAGAAGAGCAGGCTGAAGAAAACTGTTTCATTACTGATTGTCATTAACAAACTATGAATTAGTAGTAATAAGGTAAAGAAGTTTGTCTTACTATGAGAAGTTTTATATCTTGGGTTACTCTCTACCTGCAGTTGAATTATTTCTTCCTGCTCACTTAATAGGAGACTTTCTATAAGCTTAACTCTTCTTCTATGTACCAATGTACATACCTACTTTAATGTTTCTATTTTTCTATGCATTTAGTATTCTTCTAGACCTTAGATCTATAACTGTGATAAGTAGTAATTTTCTTCAATATAAAAAGCACAGAAGAGAACACCGAGAAGAATTAAAACTAAGGAGTCTCAAAGTGCTCCCTGACCCTTGTTCTAACTCATAAGGAACATTCTCATCTACAACAGGGATCCATAGCTAATGAAAGTAAAACTTCATGTGAATTAGTAAGACTTGAGAAACCTGAGTCTTAAAGTGTTCTTCTTTCAGTACTAATACACACAACATTTGTTTGAAGCTCAGAATTGAAACAAAAAAAAGAAAAACAATATTTTATATAATAAAAAATAGACTGCAGTAAAATATTCTTACTGTAAGATTCCAGGTTTCTTTTCTTCATGGTGTTCTTTTAGGCTGGTATTGCATAGCCACAGTCTGTAAAGATTATTTCTATCTTGACCTTGTCTATTCAAACAGCAATAACACTTTACTTTCAAAATCTGAGACTAATACAAAGCTTTCACCACAACTCCCCCTGGGGCTGTCCTGGTCCCCTTTTTATAGCACAGAAGGCACTTAGCACAATGTCTCCTAATTAGTGCTTGCAGGTGGAAATGCAAGGGTGTGGGCACCCTTCCTTTCTTATAAAAGGGGGAAGATGAGCTTTGCTTCTGTTTTAGTCAGAGTTTTCTTTTCCTTCTCTTCCTTATATCAGGGAGGCTCTCAGAGCTAAACAGGAAGGAAGACATTATCTAAACTCTGGTAAGATGATAATAATAAGAGAATAAAACAGAGCTAAGCTATGAAGAACTGCAAATGGAAGCTGCTAGTGTAACAAGTATGAAGAAATGTTAATGGCAAAGTGGTGGACAGGTAGGAGGAACAAGCTTTCAGGCAGAGCCTAAAAAGCTTTCTTTTCTCTGTTGAAGATGTTCTTCAGTTGCTGCTGTTACTGTCTACAGCAAGCTGGAGAGTAGAACCTCTTTGAAATAGGTGAAAAGCAAATGCGGGTAGTTCTTGTTTGTGAACAGACGTGACCAAGATCTGTGCAGTCTGAGTTAAGCCCTGAATGAAAGACACTGTGCCTAGGATCAGTTAGCAGCTAATACTAGGCTTGAGGCTCCCAGAAGCAGTAAGGTCCCTGGCTGTAGGGATTAAGGCCTTTGAGAATGCTATTGGAAAAGGACTGTTGAGAGCATTTTTGAGAGAGCAGGCAAGGAAACAGGCAATGGTGAGAAGACAAACAGCTCCAGGTGAAGCATAAAGCTGAGATTACAGACAGAAAAAGGGGACATCTGATTCAAGGAACTTGGAGGCCCTCCTTAATTGTGAGGGGATTGGACATGTACCAGTTGTTTCATGTCCTACTCCCACACTTACATTGATAACACAGTAAAAGCTCTGTGGCTTAACCATTGGCACCAGGGTCTTAACAGCTAAGTGTATTTTAATGTCCTAATTATACTGAATGGTAATTGAATTATTGAATAATATGAGAAACCAGTTATAGTTGGTTTCTCCCTGTTCCTCATGGGTACTAGCTGTTTTGTCTGAACCCTAGGCTGGGGGTAGGGCTTGTCCCTGTACAGTGCTGGGATCATGCAAAAAGCTCTAGCTGAAAACATGTTGCAGCAAACAGAAGGGAAGTGAGGCAGAACCAGTTATTGTGGAGGTGATCAGTGGCACAACCTGATTGATTGCAGATTCCTGTGGGTGCCTTGGCTGCTGTGAAGCAATCCAGTGTGATGGATTTGCTTCCAGAACAGCACTGGTGCAGACAGGTCATTCTTCAGGGCCAAATCTTTTAGTCCAAGGCTACTCTGAGGGATTTAGTGTTACGTGTAGTTTTGACTGAGCTGGGGTTGATGAATTTGAGTGTACTGCAGGCAGGCTAGTTGTCTGTGTGAAGTCCCCCAAATACAGTGCTCCTGAACCCTCAGAGCTGTGTGCTGGTTCCTAGCTGATGTTGAAATACCCAGCTGCTGCAACAAATCCTTCTGGGAATGGCATTGTTCTTCAACTCTGGCTGTGAAATTGATTCCTGAGCTGTTCCACAGGTAGGAACTTTATGCAGGCTTTGTGGCAGGTGGAGGAAGAACACTGAGTGTCATAGGTAGCCAAAGTAGGCACTTCTAACAGGAGGGAGACTTTCCTCTGTCTTTTGAGCACCAAACCCTGCCTTGACTTGCTTCCATGCATACAGTAAGCCCTTTGCCTGTGAGCAGGCTACCTGAAAAGAGTAAATTTGGCCAGAACTGCTGAAAGGGTTTTTTCTCACTGCAGCTGAGGTTTTGCTCTTTCCTTGTTTAGAAAGACTGAATCTATTTATAGGCATGATCAGGCTCTGCTTCTTGGAAATCTCTCTGCCCTTCTCTTAGCATGAGGCAATGGAAGTCTCAGCCTTACCTGTGAACCCTAGGGACCCAGCAGCGCTACAGTAAATTCTGGTATGCTCTGTCATTTATCGACTCCTAGAGCCCCTAGCTCTCCTTGTTTGTCCTTGTAGTAATTAAGTGTGGGTCTATCTACACTAGTGAATTGCAGCAGCACAGTGCCTGGGTAAGTGAAGAGCGAGACCTGCGCTCTTGTAGCGTACTGTGATAGCTGGGCTTCTTGCAGGCAATTCCTGAGACACTGCAGCCTGCTTGGGAGGGGAAGCCTGAGCGGTTCGTGTAGGACACATAGCATCTGGGTTCTCTCTGGGGATGGTGGTCTTGGTTTGTTTTGAATGGCTGTGCTAAGATCCACCTGCAGGTTTGAATTTGGGGTCCTGCAGAGCCCAGGCTGATGAAGGCTGCCTAGAAACCATTTATAAAGATCAGTACTTGATGGCATCAATAACTCCCTCTGGGCTTCTTGCAGGCTGAGATAGTGGCAGATTGTCAAAATTACTTAACGTCCTGGAACACCACCCATTCCAGTATGAATAGGCTTCTTGTGTGCAACTCACATGATCGTGGTGTTTTTCTGGTGTCTCTATGGAGACTGGAGACATTCTTCTGGTCTATTGGTTTGGGATCTTTTTTCTTCTCTGCTTTCAGGTAAATTGTCTTGTAAGAAAAAAGAAAACAAACAGATATAATCCTTGTGAATAATGAATAAAGCATCGGTCACAGAACACCAAAACATCCTGGCCCCTTTTATAGAAGGAGTTGGAAATATTTTGATTTTTTTCTTTTTTAACACGCTACCATGCAGCTTGGCAGAGATTTAGCAAGCCTTGTGCAAAAAAAATAATTGGCCTTAGGCAAAGCTGGATAAAGCAGCATTCGCATGTGGATCCTCATCCAAATTAGGCTGGAGTATGGATTAAAGATTGAAGCGGTATTAGATTTGGAAAGCCTACCATGCCAAAACATTGGGGGAGCTTTTTTAAGATGTTCCAATCTCAAACACTCTCATTCTCATGAGATCAGATGCTTCTTCTTACTGTTGGCTCCAGTCCCTCTAGGAAAGTGGTTTAAATGAGACTTTTGTTACCTTGGCCATATTAAAATAGGTGTCTTGGTTTCCATTGGCATCCTGGAGAGGATGGCAATGTGGGTAGGATGATGAGGAAGGATGGTTTTGCAGCGTAGAGTTCCCTGGAGAAATGGATGCATGGGGAAACCACTACTTATTGTACCATTAGTATTTGGGATGAATAGTAGGGGACTGGGCTCATCTGTCTTGCCCAAACTGGACCCTCGGGTATTGTGCTTAGGACAGCAGTAGGAACAGCCTTCTGTGATATTCTCCAGGATTTTTTCCTTCCTCAGCAGTGGTCCTGTCCATGACTGGTATGATCTGCTACCTCTGCTCCACAGCGAGTCCCATTGGTGTGTTTTACTGCTCAGGATGACACAGAATGCTCCTTTGCATTCCTGGTTGCCACTCCCAAACTCCTTATCCCTAGTTTACAAGTCCGGATTCTAGCCTCTTAGCTATAGCATGAAAAAACAAATCCCCACTTGCTGAAAGATGGCATATGTTTCTTGGCGTAAACTCAGGTGTACGTGGTACCTATACAACACCCAGAAAATCAGAGCTACCCCATAAATATCTCTCTAAATGCCTTCAGTTCTGCCAGTGAGTCTGTCTCAGGATTCATAATGATTTATTCTATCCGGTTTGGTATGTTTGGTGCCCTGCATAGTGGCAAGGCAACACCCCCGGTGAGCTCATGGAAACCACTCCAACCACCACTGCCAGTGGCAGGATCTAGTTTGATTTTTGGTAGCAGTAGAGCCTGGAAAGGAGAAGCCGCTCAGGTGGTGTGCATCCCTGCAAAGAGCTAACTGGAAAAATAGCAAGACACTGTCTCACAGCCCCCAGGGCTGTTGTGGGGAAAAAATGAGGTCACAGGAGGAAAAAAACTGGGATTTAGATTATGCTCTCCACCTGGAGAATGAGTGATGTCGAGTGAGGTCTGGCTTCTGTCCTGAGGGTTAACAGAGGGAGCATCTGCCTCAGTTTCTCTGCATGTAGATCTGAAACCATATCCATATCTCCCTTCCGAGGGACTTCACAGTCTGTGTGACGGGTTCTTTCTGGGTTTTGTGTTCTGAGCCTGCAACCAGCACTGGTAAAACCAACTCATGTTAGCTGTATTAGTACTTCAAAGTAGAGCATCTTAACTAATTTTGGGGACTAGTCACTGGCTTCACTCACGTAAGTACCATTATACTCTATTTCTAGATGATTGAAAGTTGGCTCTAAGCAGGGGAGACTAGGTTTAGGGCTTGTGGCGGAGCAGCAAAGGTGCCCCAATTGATAGTTCAGCTTTCACAATAATTTTATTGAAGAAAGTAACTCAAGCCTTGATTTATGCTGCCCATGTCAAGGGGGCTACATTGTAGTGTTGCTGCCATAAGCCCAGGTCTGTCCATTAAGGGACAAAACCCTGCTAGCGAAGCTGGGGCTGGTTTGCACAGGGTAAATGCTGCAGCATGGGGAAGGGGGAATAGGAGGAGAATCAGTTGGGCTCAGAGCGAGGTCTGTTGATGCTCAAAGAGGCTGCAGACAGTTTTAAAGGTGACAGGAGAAGTAATGTAATTGTGAGGATTTGAGACAGACTCCGTAGCTTTGGGAGTTGGAAAAAAATTTCCAATGAAACTGCTGGACTTGGAGCAGTCCTATTCTGTAGTCACTTAGGCCAGGAGTGAAATTTGCTTGTAAAGATAAGCTGGAAGCAACAGCCTCCCTGAAGCCAATGGAGTGCGTGAGCATGTGCGATTACGTCTCTGCTCTGCGATTTCTATTACATCGCACACTTGGGTGCCCAGTGGTATCATCTCGCCATCTGCAAAGGGGCCAAGGTAAAGTTCAGAGTCAACAAACACTTGAGTTTCTCTCCCACCCTATGATGGGATTCAGCTTTTAGAGAGGCCTTCCAGGAGGTGGGGGAGAGAGAGACCCTGACTGTCTGTCTCTCTCTCAAAAACCCATTTCTGTCAGGGGAACACAGAATACTAAGGGGCTTATTTGGTTTACCTTACGTGTGTACATGTGGGGAGATTTTATGCTCTTTTCCTGGTTTTAAAAAAAGCTTCCTGGACAATTCTATTTTGTCTGGCATCAGGCAGATACTAGAAAGCCTCTTTACTTCTTTGAGATGGATGCTGAGATCTTTTTTACTCAAAGGGACTTTCATGCACCGAGACCTTTCACGCTGAGAGGACAAAGCCTCTGGATACGCTTCCCTTGAGCAAAACACTGGCCCAAATTGTGCCTCCCTGTTTCTAGCCGCACATTTGATTTTTCTGTTCTGGATCAGGTATCAAGCCCAATAGCATGCTGCAAAAAGGCGTAGACTTAAGATCAGAGTGTTGGTGTTTAACAGGATTGGTTATGTCTGTATGAATCTACTTTCAAAGGCGGTTAAATTTCACTGGAAAAGGGACTTTTCTAGTAATTAAACATGGTAATATCAGGGGGTTGTGAAAGGTATCTTTACTCTTTTGATAAGGAAAAGGAATTCAGAACAAGAACAAGCACTTTAAAGCTTTAGCGCTTTTATTGACAGAATAGGCACAAAACCCCCCAAGTCTTTTTGCATTTTAAATTCTTCTTTAAATATAAAAACTAGTGAGCTGAAACCCCACCAGACAGAATTCCTCTCCTTAGGCAAACGATCCCAGTGTGCCAAGCAAAGTACAAATACAGGAGCAAGGAATCATAACCAGCTAACTCTTCCCTGAGCAGAGCCAGGTACTTGGGTACTACCTAAATAACAAATTTAATAATACAGCAGCAGCTTAATTCCTGTGGCCTTAATCACCATCTTATGATAATGTTTGTGCTGGGACTAAACAAGCCTACTCTAAGGTGCTTAATCATTTTCCTGAGGTGCATGGCACCAGGGGGGTTCCAGTACTGCACAAAAAGTGCCTGGTAGCACAGATTGTCTCCAAATTTAAACAAATTGTCTCCAGAAACCCTAGTTCAGAAGATCTCCTGCCGTATCTTTTCTGATTGAACATGATTGCCCTCCTGGAGGATCTACTTTCAGTTCTCTGGCGGAGGGCTGAACGCCCTGCTCTCAGTCATTAACAACCCGTTGCTGACTGACAGCCTCCGAGCACTGCTATTTTCCTCCGCAGTTCTGATACTGGTTTTTCAGACAATAAAATTTGCCTTAGTCAGTGAACTGCAGGATCCTTTCCCTTGGATTAATTCCCCCTTCCCTCTTGGAAAAGGGCATGTGCCGAAATCCTGGTAATTTGCTGTCACGCTGCCGTTTGTGGAGTGCAGGTGCTGGGCTCCCGCACACAAACTGCGTCAAGTCTTCTGCCCTCCAAACCTTTCCTAACATGCCTTTTGCTTTCCGCCCTCCCATACGGCCCCATTTCTCAACCGCTAGAGAAACCTTAGGGAGAAGCGCTTATCAGCGAGGCTGTCCTACATGGGAAGAGTACTGGGGGCTCCAACAGCTGCTCGGGGTTTGAGTCCCCTTGGCAGATGTTTGCTATTCCAGCCACTTCATTAATGTTGGAAACAAAACCCCTGATTATTCCTGACCAAAGCACCCCCTTTTTGATTGACAGCCAGTGTGTGTTTCATACGACATAACCCACTGTATTGCTCTGGCCGCTTCTTTTTTAAAAAAAATAATTCATTAATAAAAGAAAGAAAGTTTCTATAGAGGTGCCAGGGTATGCCAATCCCACCTGCCAGTTCATGCTCTGGTGAGAGCATCGGTGCTTCTAGAGCACGGCCAGGGGTGCCAGCCCCACATCTCTGGATATCCAGCCCTTCAGATGGGAGAAAGAAATGTTTAAAGATAAGCGGTGACTCTTGTCTTGCGGTCAGTTGTGTGCAACTTTGGCGAGCCGACGGTTTTCTTCCCCTCTTGATTTCTGGGCTGGATCTAGTCAGGCTCATGGAAGACTCTGATTTCCAGCACTTGCATTGCGCTCTCAATTTAGGAAACATTCCTCTGCTGCGTCTTGTCAGGTTTTGCGAAGCCAGTAGATGCGAAATGAATTTGGAGTGGGGGTAGGGGGGCTGCAGCTACTGCCCAGCCACCAGGGAAACACGGTGGAGCAAAATGCCGTTCGCTGCTGGGTTCTGCTGTGTCAGGATTTAAATCAGTTGCTTGCTCAGGATATTGCTTCAGAAATATTCTTTGCAAGAATTATCAGCAAGCGCTAATTGTTTGTTAGTGTTACTGGTAGCTATTTTGTTTTCTCAAAAAAAAAATGTCTGAAAAAGAGGCAAAGAAAGTGTGTTCCTAAAATGTTTTATGGCTGAATTAAGAAGTGAGTATTCATAAAGTTATATTCATAACGAAGGCAGCAAACCTCCTTTAATGTTTGTAGTTTGTTCAGCAACAGCTTAAGTAATTTAAAAATAGTTATATCATCAGGGGGAAAAAAGTCCTTGAACCCCTTAGTGGTTGTTGTCATTCTAGTTAAATTCCTGTTTGCAAGATCGCTTTAGTTTCTCAAAATAAAAAGAAGTAAAACCATTTCCAACCAATTTATTTTAAATGAGAATGCCGTTTCATTGGCTCAATGAGCAAAATGCTCTGCTTTATCTTTGTTTTAACATAATTCGCTGTGCTGTGTTTTTTTAAAACTATGTAATGATTTTTTAAGAAAAAAGTTCAAAGGATATATCAAAAGTATTATATTTCCTTGCATCTGCCTTCCAGTTTTGATAGTGTGTGGCCAATGCAAGTATCTTTTTTTGGTTTTAGGGCTGTCCAAATCACCAAATGTATCTCTAAAGTTTAAAGCCAAATGATACTTGTAATTGAAAAAGAAATAGTGCTTTTAGAAAAGAGATTAAAGGTAGCTTATAGATTTTTGAAGGCTTTTAAAAATATAGATCAATAAAATAAAAGTTGCTTGAATGGTTTAGGAATTTGAGAGGATTGTTTCCTTCTGCAAAAACAGATTGAGTTTTCCAATAGAAAACAAGAGTTTACTGCCATTTGGATCACCAAAGCATGAAAGCTACACGGTGGCTGATAATGTTTTGTAGATTATACTTAAATCCTTGCATGAAGCCTGCAAATAATTATTTTTTTGGGGGGGTGGCAGCACATTTCCATAATGACCCTCTCTTTACCCGTTTAAAGTTTGCGGCCGCAAGTAATTGTGAGCTGCTGTGGTTTCTGGAAAACCGTACACCAACCGGTTGAAATGGGGAAGACTCCTCCTGATCCGCCTTCCCCTGAATAAGGTGTCCCGGTGATTCCTGTGCTAAACCATGCTGACTCCAAACGGGGCGCGGTGCAATTTCTCAGCGGGCAAAAATCCCCGTTTGGGAGCCGTCCTCCCTGCAAATCAGGGGAACTGCCGCAGAGAGGCCGCAGAGCGGAGAAATAAAACTCAGGACTCAGCGCGGGAGGAAAAACAGCTTTGGCGGAGTGGGGAAATCTCAGCACCCCATGCGCTGCCCCGGTGGGCTGCCTGGGGTCTGGCCTCAGCAGAAGGGGCTCAAAGCTCATCTTTGCAAAAATCCAGCTGAGATAAGCAGCGATCCGCCAGTAAATCATCTCGGGCTGAGTAACGCTGCTCCGGAGAAGGCAGTGTTTGCTTCAGCAAGGCACCTATAAATAGGAATTTATATTTTTTTTTTCTTCCTTCCCCAGCCGCTCTCCAGCACTTGGCGGCTGGGGAATAGATTTGATGCCGATCGGAGAAAGCTTCAGGGGCTCGGGCACATTTGATGCTGATCGGAGAAGGCTTCAGGGGCTCGGGTAAGAGGCGCTCTCCCGCTGGCAGCCTGCATTTGTGGGGTGTGCGCTTTTAATTTTTTTTAAAGTAATTACAGGCTAGAGAAGTGGGGGGGTGGGGGGGTAAGAGAGAGAAGAAAGGAGGGAGAGGAAAAAAAAAAAAGAGCCAGTCCCAATCTGGAACCTTTCCAAATCCAAAAAAAAAAAAAAAAAAAGGAAAGCAAGACGCACACCCCAGTATCTTAAAATAGCGAGCGGGGAGGGGAGAGGCTGGGCGGGATCCTCCCCGCCGGGCGCAGGGTGACAATGGTGCTCGGCGGGGAGCAGCGGGCGCCCTGATTGACAGCCCGAGCCTCCTAAAAAGGCCGCGGAGAGATGCTTATCGCCGCGTTTATATAGCGGGGGCGCGGAGCGGCGCGGAGCAGGCAGCGGGGAGGAGGAGGAGGCGGCAGCAGCGGCGGCAGGAGCCGGGGCAGCGCTCGGAGGCGGCGGGGGGGGGGTGGGAAAGCCCATGCCCGGCCGCCCGCCGCTCTGGCAGCCCCCGCAGCCCCGGGGCCGGCGGGCCGCCCCGCCATGCACTGCCAGCCCCAGCCGCGGCTCGCCGCGCCCGGCCGCCCCAAGGCAGGCAGGAGGCGCTACAAGACCTTCATGATCGACGAGATCCTCTCCAAGGAGACCTGCGATTACTTCGAGAAACTTTCCCTCTACTCCGTCTGCCCGTCCCTCCTGGTCCGGCCCAAGCCGCTGCACTCCTGCGCCGGTAAGCCCGCGCCCCGCAGCCGGGGGACTCCGGGGATGCTCTCCCGAGGGAGTCCGGGGATGCTCTCCCGAGGGAATCCGGGCTCGGGGGATGCGCTGGGATGCGCGGGTTTGCAAGCCGAGCCTCTCTCAGCTTGGCCAACAAACTCCCGCGCCTCCGAAGCGGAGGCTTTCCTCCAAATCCAGCCCTGAACCCGAGTTTTCATGCCGCATCCCCAACAGAGGGGTTTGCGTTCGCTCCCGCTCCATGTGTTTTCCAGGGAAGCGGGGGGAGATGACATTTAATAAATCTTCAGGGCCCCATTGCTCATCTCAGGGCACAGTGGTGGGATTCAGTTTAAATCTTCCTCGGGGTGTTCACAAATAAATAACCAATAATGAGTTACCAGGAGCACAGGTCCTCCAGTAGAAAGTAGCCTTGATTGTGTGCTCGTGGAAACCAGTGGTGATTTTTTCATTGCCATCTGCGGGAGTACAAAAAAATTAATAGAAAATTTGAAAAAGGAGAAAAACTGCTGTTGAGGCACATGATTTTCTACCCTAAATTATTCCTATGTATGAAACAAGTTAGGCTATTTCTAATAAAGATGTGAAAAGATTTGTGTTGATTTTGTGGACATAGACACCACAAATAAATACGTACAAGTGGATCTATGTCCTGGAGACATATCACTGATTTTAATGCAGCAAAAGGAACAACTGGGTCTTGACCATGGGTGTTATGAAATTTCACAAACAGACTGGTCTAATGTGAGCTTTTAAAAATCCATATTAAAAGTAAAACCATCATTCTTATAATGCATTCCAGATTTTAAAAAAAGGAAAAAAAAAATCCCTCTTTTTCTGGTGAAGTAGGCAGTTTTCCAAATTTGTATTCTTCCCATAAGGCCACACTTCCAGTAGTGACACCTAATGTCTTAACAGAATCAGACAATGAAACTGAAACTTAAAAATACGTTCTTCAAAAAATCTTAACTATTAAAATTATTTGTAAAGGACTAATTCCCAGTAAAATAATATATATTTCAAAGTCATAAAATTGTATTTTTCCTCTTTCTCTTTCCTGGGGATGTTCATTTTGCATTTGTATTAAGTCGCGTTTAAAAATTCAAGACCTGCACTTTGGCTTAGATTTGGTGTTTTGTTTTTAATGCTTAGCTGAATATAAATAAGAACGAACTTTCCAGATCTTCATGGAGCTGTGCTAATATAAAACTTGCTGTTAGGGTATCCTTAGAGTTTGACGAATAGAGTAAATCCTTGGTCTTCCTCCAACCTCAATATTTATTTTGTAAATACTTAAAATTAAAGATCCAGAAGTGATTAGGAGGCTGGATTGGAATTAAGACCCATGATGACCAACTTTTTGGAAGAGGTTACATGCATAGCGTGATCCTCATTCAACATTTATTTCTTCCGATTGATTTGTGTGTGACGTTCCTTGCCTTCTCTAACTAATCGCTGACATATTTTTATACAAGAAGATCTGGTTGTTAATCAAGATATTGCTGACAAGGGAATTTTTCAGAGCTGATCCCTCCTTACTGCGTAGACAGTGAAATTCGGAGCTTGGCTGAAATAGGCATGAAGGTCCCAAATGGGTTTAGTGCGTGGGAGCTTGCAGTTACGCGGAGAGGGCCCAATTCTGCACACATCGGTGTCAAGGGCATGACTTCCACAGGCCTCGGTCTGCCGGGAAGAGGGGATTTCTATCTCCCTTTGTACACAAAGAGAAAGCAATAGAGAAGAAAGCTCCCTTTAGCACCCAAAAGGAATATCCACCTGAATATTTACCAACATCCAGAAGCATGTATGATTAACTCGGCATCAAAAAGCATGCTTTGAATGTTATGTTTAGGCTAAGGGATCCTTAGCATTTTCGATGCGTGGGGTGTTTCCCAGCAGCTGTTTTGAGCCTCACCACCCCCATGGGGAAAAAAAAAAGATATCATTTTTTTAATATGTAGTTCTGTGTCAAGTATAGCAAACATTGTCTTTGCAAGACTAATATAGATTCATTAAATAATCATTAATAATCCTCAAATGATTCAGCAGTGGTTTCTGAGTGATGTTAGCATGACTCCTGTGGTTACTGTTCAATTAAAGCCTTATTTCTCTTTGTGCCTGGGATCTTTAATGAGCTTGCCCTCCAGACTGTGTTTCTAGCCCAAGCTCTGGCCTGTCCCTCTGTCAAGGTGGATTGTGAATATCTGCTTCTGATGGAATAAGCTTTATGGAGTTGCAGTGCTTGAGAAGTGAAGTACAGAGAGTGATTTGCTTGTGGGATTAAAACCATAAAAGAAACTGCTACAAGAGTCCACGCTTCCAAATTCTAAGCCTTCTAAGGTTTATAGGTACAATTGAAGTCCTATATGTATTAGGTAATTGGATTTTTTTATTATAAAAGAGAAGAAATTCTGTTGTTGTCAAAGAAATGGACAATACCAAAAAGATATCTAAATATGAAAGAAATTGAAAAATACCCAACACAAATCCGGTTAAAAAAAACAAATCCAAGCGGGGGAAAAAAAAAACCCAAACCCAAAGCGCTTAGTGACTAAAGAGTGCAGAAATACAGCACTATGGCATTTAACTTGCTGCCTGCCTTTCCTTTGTCTCTTGAGTTAATCAGGAAGCGAGTGAGCACTCAGTCTCCTTGTGGTCTAGAAGAAATGAAACTTAATCTAAATCACAGAAGTGTACCTCGCCAGTATAGTCATGCTGGGACTCGGGAGTGTTTGAAACACTAAGGAGTAATTAGTTACTTCAGCTGAACTTCTCAGCAGCATGGCTTTTTCTTGAGTCAGGAGGCAAATTTTGTAGGTGTTTTCATGGCCCAAAGAGTTAATAGTTCTTCCGTCTTGGGTGAAGTCAGAGAAGGCTGATATGCCTTTATAATTTATTTGGAGCTGAAAGATAGAAGATGTTTTAGTTGTGCAGTGTGTGTGTTTAACAACATCCTTTGTTAAAGTGAAGAGATCTGAAAAACACTGGGAACCAAATGGAAAATATTTTTTCTTTTGGCTATGATAAAACACTAAATATTTAAGTGTGTGCAGCTGAATTGGGACAAAACAAAATCGTCAAGCATAGGGGGCTGGAGGGTGGAAGGAGTGTTTGGGACTTTTCCTGTGCATGGTGAAGGCAAAGACTGGCAGTTTAGTTGTAAGAAGCACGCAGGAGGTCTAATGCAAAGCTCACCAGTCTCATTGGGGAGATTCCCATTGCGAAGAGGTTGGAACAAGCCCCAATCAAAATTTTTCTTTGGGCAGAAACATGCAATTTCCTGTGAAAATGATCCATCATTAGCTTAAAATTTGGTGTAGGAACATGTATTGTGGCATTTATGGAGCGAAGTAAACAAGGCTGTACTCGTGCTGAATCTGTAACAAAATGCCCAGGTTCAGATCCATTATGATCACAAAAAGAAGATATTTAAACAGAAATATTCTCAAATGGTTGTTAATATCTCTTTGACTTATGACTTTTTGGATTGCGATGACTTAGTGAAAGCATTATTTATTTTTTTCATGATATTTATATTTTTATTGGCTTTTCATATTATGTCATATCTAATTAATTTGTATCAGTAATGATTACAGTGTTAATGTATACTGTGCTCAGTATGTTGTAGTGATTTCTGAAGGTTGCTTTTCAACTGAGCGGAGTCCTATAGGAATCACTGTTCAAATTGTCTTTATCTAATTGTTCAATTTTACATCTAAAAATATTTGTAGGTGAGTCTATACCGATTCTGTTTCTTGGATTTTTAAAAAAAATCTTTAGCAATACATTCAAAATCCAAATGCCATATTTGTAGTTCAGGGCATGATAAAGAATCAAAGGACACTGTCAGTGTAGGATATTGTGAGCTTAAGCTGGAAATGGTTCATATTTATCAGAGTAACTAAAATAGCTTGATAAAATAAATGGCAGGGTGGTCATTGCCAGGGTTCGGAAGTTGTGTGCTATCCCTGGTGATAGTGGAATTTCTGACATTGTGTATTGATAATGGACAATTAGTCTTTCTAAACAATCCCAATTAAATTAAGATGGCTGAGTTGAAAAGAATTGTGTTGCCTCTTTCACGAGAGAGCTTTTTATGAGTTTTCAGTTTATTTTAGCAAAGTTCGTACAGCAAATTATTTATGTATGCTGTGTATTCATTTCTACCTGGATATGTTCTGGACCTCATCAGAATACCTCAAATTTAAAATTATCTTAGTGATTGACAACTTAAATTCCAATAAACATCCATGTAATTTATTTCCATTCTACCCCAAGCTTTTTTACTGGTCCGTATCTCGGGTAGGACTGCGCTGCTTTCTCTTTTTATCTGCTACCATAGCTATACCTGAGCAATGCCTTGCATGAATGTAGCTTTACAGGTACAAGGATGCCTTATATCGGTGTGGTTTTGTCTTCTGAGAGAATTAGCTACTTTGATGTAAAATATTTACACTTGTGTAAGGGGAGTTGTGTTAAAGGGGATTCTACTGCTTTACGTATGTTTAAAAGTGCCACAGCTTCTGGAAGTGGATCTAACCTTAATTTTCTCAGGTTTTTTACATCTTTTTGAAAGTTTAGCTCCTTGCTAGTCTGTGGAACTAGTTGCCTTTAAAGAACGCTAATAATTATGACTTTCTTCCTTGAAACTATTATTTTGGATTTTTGGGTTGGGGTTGTTTTTTTTGGAGGGGGAGAAGGAATCGAGGTTTTCATGTAGGTAGGTTTCTAGTATACAGTTCTTCAAAACTTAAATTCTTTTTCCGTTCTTCTGTCTGTCTTCTGTTGTTTTATCTTAGGATGAAATTGGGAACGGCTTATCCCAAAGGGTTTTTTGAGCTTCCATTTTCCTGGTATATTTGATATTTTTGCTTTCTAGATTAAGTGATACCTGCAACCACTGGGGCCTGCGGGGAAGCATTGCTTGTGCGATAAAGTGTGAGCTTTGATACTCCTGGTCCTCAGTCAGTCTTGTCAGCCTTTTTAGGAAACCATGGTGAGGAAGTAGATTTATTGAGTCTTAAAACAGCTCAGTTTTTATGCGTGACCTCACAACAAGATTCCTTCTGATTCTGTTCAGAAAGGCCTTGATATGGGCAAGGTTTGAATTTGCTCTGGGACATTACTTAAAATTCAGCTGGAAGCCGTTTCTTTTGCTCAAATACTTGCTGAACCTTTTTCCTTTAAATTAAATGGATACTGTTACGGGGTTCCTGGGGGAGAGCGGGGCAGTGTGGGAAAGGAAAAGGGAATCCATGTAGCGTATGGTCCAATGTGGGGAAAAATGAGATGCCATCCGTTCAAAGCGCGTTATCTGAAACGTAACAGCTGGATTAATCCCGTTAAATAAAGCAAATACAAAGTTGTCGGTATACCTTCTACCAGGCTAACTTGAACCTGAGCGTGCCCAGCCTCCCGTCAGCCCTGCATCTCCAGCGGGGGCTGAATCGCCATCCCCAGTATGCTGCAGATGCGAGGGTTTGCCGTGGCATCCCAGTCATTAGTCCAAGGCGTTGGAAAGAGTTTTGGTCTTGTGGTGTGTGAAGTGTTTCTCGGGAGACCTAGATGCCTTAAATGTGTGCCTGTGATGGCAGGAGCTGGGGGTCGATGCCTCAGGAGGTCCATTAAAGACCTGTGTCCCAAAACGTAGCTGCTGAGGGAAGCAGGCCAAAATGAGTATGCTTGTTGATATGGCAGGAGAGAGAGATAGGTGCCAAATTAAATTGCAAAGCTGTAAGTGTCTCTGTGGGGAAATCCACATTGCTGCAATACTGTTTGGGATTTTTTTGATTATTTGTGCAAACATATGAAGAAAAAAAATCTGAAAACTGCCTGCATTTATTAAGTTTAGCTTACAATGATCAGTATAATTCTATTGTTTAATAGCAAAAAGTAAAGGCAAAATGACAAAGGAAATCTATTAATCCTGAAAAATATAGTGTTGCTTCTCTAAGTGTCTCTGATCCAGTATTAAGGGAGCTATCAAGTATTCCTAATAAATGTAAGATAATTCACAGATGACATTACTGTATACAGATCCTAGAAGATGCAGTCACATTTAAGCTGACGCCTCGGCACGCTCCTCTAGAAAAGCCAGAGCTTGCTGTCGGAACTGTCTCCCTGCTCCCGTAGCGTGATTTATTCAGCTGCAACCTCAGGAAAGTCTGAGTTTTCTCAAAACTCTCAGCCAAATAACCCCCCATCCATTTTAGCCCTACAAGAAAGTCTTTCTGTAGCCATCACGCTGAAAACCAGTTTATCCGCTGAGGTAAACTGAACAAAGGCTGCAGGCTTTGAAAGTGGATTCATCTGTAACTGCTGAAGATTGGGCACAAAATTTAATTTTTAAGAGCTTGGTGCTTTTCAGGATTTCTTCCTTGGTTTTTATGAGTCTTGATGTCTTTAGTGGAAAACATAGTTCAGAAATGTCAAAAAGTGGCATATGTGGGATAATAACAGGCTGGCTAATAATATCTATATACTTTGGGAAGAATCCGTCGGTTTTCTCCGTCAGATTACACCCAATATTAGAGGTGGTATTTCAGAAGCAAAGCCAGATCAGAATCTGAATTTGAAAACAGATCTCGCTTAGACTGAGCATGGAAGACTGGCTCTAAAGAAGGTTAAATGCTAGATATTTAAAAATTTGGACTCGAGGCTGAGTTTTGCTGACTATATCTTGGTGCTGTTAATAGTGAGTAAAAGAAATTAATGAAAGGCAAAACTACATGGAACAAAGCAGAAAATCACACCCCAGTGATAGCAATAAAACCTGCTGTGGAAAGTAATCAGCGTTGTGGTTGTGGTTAAGCGTGAATAAGCATTGTGGAGGAATGTTATAATAGGAGGTATTAATGAATGTGGGATTCCACTGGGAAAATTGACACCTACACCTTATTTTCTAAAGCCTCACTGCTTGTGCTGAAGTGCAGATTAAATCTATCTACACTGGTTTAGGTTTAAACGCTGCAGATTTGTGAAAAGTATCCTCAATTTGAACACCGCTCATGGAGACTGCGCGATAGAGACCTAATGCCACAGCTCTCAAGTTATTGTGATTATTATTTTTATGACTTTTATTCAACTTGCTACTGTAAAATGCAGGAAAAGACAGCCTTGTCTGGTAGACTGAATGTCCCCCAGCATCACTGCCCTCCGTGGCAGCGGGGTGTGAGCAAGGGCAAGAATCTTCACTGGCAAAGTTGGGGGAAAAAGAAGTGAGATTGCTTTGAGCCCACGGGTTGCGTGAAGCTCCCAGTCAACTCGCCAGGCCATGGGGAACAGAGCAGTAGCTAAGGAGACTTTTTGGTTTTTTCTTCTGTTTACTTGTGTTGAGCATTACATCTATTTTTCTGTGAAAGAGTATGGTGAAGGACAGCTCGCTGTATCATAATCTTGTCCGGGTGTTGATCCACCTTCTGAAACGATTTAATGCGGATAGGAGTGTTGTATGCAGGTCTGGATGATGGAAGGAAATCTCTGCCTTTCTGACTTTTAAGTCCCTTCGATGCCCTTAGTGAAGCCTGTGAGGAAGGAAGATTTGCATGCAACTGTACACGATAGATGGCAGAGCTGGTCATCTGGAATCGATCTTCACATCAGGAACTGATCTCTGTGGATGACTTGCTCAATACGCTCGCTAGAGTTGTTTCTTAATCCACTGCTGGCATTTACTGGGTTAGAGAGAGGCTCTGCTCTTGAGCACTGTTGCTCGGATGATCTTGATTTCTTGATTCTGAATATCTACTTCGGCTCATCCCCTTGATACCTCGTCCAGTTAGAGATGACTGTGTAGCTCTGCTTGGAGGAACTGGAAACTTGGGCTTTGCATTTGCAGACTGTGTCCGAAATTTCATCGCATCAAAGCAAAAATACTAGGAGCAGTCAGAAAAATAGATTATTTGGTTTGTTTATGGGCAGAAGAAATAATAATCAATTGCACTTTTCAGCTCAGAGTGAAGCAAAATGTTTTAAATTTATTTTGGCAAGTTAAACATTTAAAAAGTGTGTGCAGGGGGGAAACAGATCCGAGAAAATACTTGATCTGGAATAAAAGATTGAAAACATCTTCTAAAGGCTGAAATGAAACTCTAACACTTTCCTTTTTTATAGGACACATTTGGCAAAGCAATGAAGTTACTTTCTGTATTGCAAAATTTTCTTTTTTTTTTTTTTTTTTTTGAGGAAAGGAAGCTACAACTGAATGTTTTCAGTCAGTTCTATTTAAGAATTGCTCCAGCTGGACTGCAGAAGCCAGAACGTGCTAACACGAGCTTCATTTGCTAGGAAATAATAGTTTCTTGGAAAGTTTGGGACCTGGTTTGTGATCTCAGCTGTATTTGTGTAAGTCAAGATGAAGTCCGTAACAGAACAGGACCACGAGAAAGAGCTAATGGGAGCCGGGCAGTGGATGTCCTGTGTACGCTTTTACTCGGCAGGGAGCGGACCACAGCATTGCACTGCTCAGATGAGACAGACCAAGTTGTGCCCTCTGCTGATGGGAGTGACAGTGTCTGCTCACACTGCCCTATATAGGAAAGTGTCCTCTGTTTGCATTGCTCATGTTTCTCACCCTGCTAGGAAGAGTTTCCCTGCCATGGTGTGTCTGATTGCTCCCACCACGGATTGCATGGGTGAGACAAATGCGAGTTTCAGAGTAGGCTTAACGGCAATAAATCGTGAAGTCATATTAATATTACCATCCAGGGAAATATTGGAGATGGATTTCTCCCCCCCTGGGTTATCTATTATTTCTTGTGTTCCTGGAACTCTGAGAGAATCTAGCTGAGAGGCTTCTAGCCCTTTGAGTGATGTGAAATTCCCAAAGCTGCATTTTAATGGCATCTTTTAAAATATAGAGAGATTTGGTGTTAGGACCTGGCTCACACAGTAAATACTTAATATTTTCCATCTTTCTCTCATGCAACTCTTCATTTTGACTGATTCTTGGCATCTTCTCCTTCATTTCTCTTGGCCAAAACGCAGCTCGGAAGAACTTTACCAGTTGCAGATATTTCGGACAGGTGTTCGGATACTCGGAGCTGAGACCAGTTTAAGTAACTAAAGGGAAGGGTGAAGAACAGCCTTTCCCAAAAATCCTCCATTTTCCTGAACGCGGACCCCTGCACTAGTATTCAAATCTCTTCCGACTGCAGTTAGCGCATCCAGGTGTTGCAAATTAAGTTATATACTTGCTGCTTCTTGCATGTGCTCTGAATATATCCAGGCCCCCAGCGGGGACGAGTCCAGTGGGGTCTGGGTGATACTGGTAGAACGCGTGCAGTGAGGATGCTAAAGGTTTGATCCTGCTCTTAGCTACCTGATGAGAATTCACACGGGCAGTAGTGTTCTTGGGGTCAACATCAGTTAGTTGGCTGTGTAAATCTTTCTCTCTGGTGTGCCACATGGAAAGGCAATCCAGCATCTCTTCCTTATAAAAAAAACAAACCACAAAACCCCCAACAAACTATTTAATTTCCATTTTTGACTGGGCTGTGCACACCTGTGCATAGTTGCCACTTTTGTAGAGCATAAATATATATAGTTCAGTAAGAAGAAATTACTTTCATTAAAACCAAGAAGACGTTTTCTAGAAGAATATCATGGCATATATGATGAGTGGGGAAAGACAATCTTTTCCCTGTACGAGATTTTTATAAAACTATGGTTTTGGCAGTATTTATTTCCAGAATATTTGAACTCTCTCTAAAACACAAAAACTGAAAGAAGACTACCCTCAAGCAACAGCTCCCGGACAAAAATCTATGCTTTGTTTTTTCATTTTTCTGTAAAAAATCACTTCACTTTTTTGAAGGAAGGAGAAAAACAGTTTTCCAGAACTTCCCATATAGCAAAAATAGAATTCCCTTTGAAAATGTGATAACAGAAAATTTACAAATACTTATGCTTTTTTTCTGTGAGATTGAGAGCAACAACCTTACAATGACCTTAAAATGTGTTTGGATGTGCGCATTCAGGTCTTATCTTGTAAATTCTTTAGCATGCCAGTGGTTTTTATTCATGTAGTTAGTTGGCTGACTTCAGCAGGACTACTCATGCAAAGAAGGATTTGAATTGGAAGCTTTCGTATTTGCCCTGTAACTCAGATAATCCCATTACTGTTTTATGGAATTTCTTCAAAAATAAGAGTTTTCAATGTAGTCTTCAAGTCATCTTTAAACATTTGGCTCACCATTTGGCTTTGGGTATTTCTACTAATGATTATCTTCTAAGTTACAGCTAATTTTGCTAATGGCTAATTTTCCTGATGATGCAAATTACTATTTTATTTTTTTTAAACTGGAATTTCACCTCACAGCAGTTGGATTTCATATCGATTTAATTTGGCTAGCCATTTTCAGAAGTAATGTTGAAGCAAGAAACAGGTCCTTGTAGCTTGGAGTGTACAGGTGCCTATTGCCACATCTAGTGTACAGCTGCCTACGTTTATACATTAAAAAACAAAACACTGTTGTGTAAGCCCAGAATGGTTGAAGCCTTAATAAAAGCATCTCCTTTTCTTTTACAAGACAGAGCAATGTGTGTGATAGGCTTGTGGTTACTTAAATAGGGTATTCTATGACAGATTAACCTGTCATCTTTGAAGCAAAATTAGCAGTGGTGGTACTGTCTTATGGAAAGTATCGACTTGCACGCTGTACGTATCACGTACGTATAATTGCATAACATCGTATGTCTTTAGGAAAGCCTAGTGCTCGGGCTTGCTTTTATTCATGTGGCTCAAAGAGGAAAAATATGAAAAATCTCCCTGAAGTAGAAAGTGAGTAATGTAATAATTGATACAATATAATGGTGAAAACTCTGAAGCAAATGGGGATAATTTTTTTTTTTGCCACAAAACATTTGCGTGAGTTTGTGAATACATTTTGCTTCACCCTTCTGTCTGTTTTGTTCCAAACCTCCTCTTGACAGCTTTGCTAACAGTTCATTTTGTTCCTGCGGTGACTAAGTAGTGGAGGATCTGATATTTGAAGTTTTCTGTAACAGCAGAGGACAGTCCTCAGCAGTTTGGATCTCTGCCGTCTGCTCTTCGCTGTGCTCTTTTACTTTCCTTTGAGCAGATTTGGTTTAGGTAGCTGGATAGCAGTGAAATTCTCCACCGAGGGACAGAAGCCGTGCCAGAAGTTAGAAGGGCTGGTTTCACCTTGCTGCAATAAATTACAGAGCAATCATAAATGATGGGAAGGAGTTTGATGAAGTGGGTGAGGAACAATTGATGGATTATTTTGGTTAAAATTACTTAGAGCCCAATCCAACTCCCACTGAAGTCAATTAAATCGTAGTTGGACCAGGGCCAAAATGAGTCAAATTCAATTATGCCTTAACTGTAAACATTTAAAAGCACATTATTATAAGGTAGTTTAGCACTTAAATTACATTAATACAAAAGCATTTACGAAATCCCAGACTGATAGTATTTTCTTTGTACGGCTCTATTGAAACCCTTTTCCTTGCGGCTGAGAGACCTCTTAGACTGGTGCCTAACCCGTGTAGCACCCGGCTGTCGTGACGAGATGTCTCAGCAATTGCTACTGTAGACGTATTTCTGCCCATCAGAGACTAGCTGGCTAGTGATTGCATGAGAAGAGACAGCAAAGAACACTGAAAAGAGATTGTAGAAATCCTGGTGTTTCATCTAATTGTCAGGATTTAGAGAGCTTATTTGTGTAAGTATCAGCTCATAAACGGCTGGAACTTTTGCGTGAGCTAATCTCAAAACTGTAGTGGTTATGGATATTCGTCTTTGTCTCAGCTGAACAAAGTACAGCATCCAAAATATTATTTAAAAAGAAATAGTCAACGTGATAAAAAGAGGGATTTATGAATACATTGAAGTTTAACAACATACGGTGGTGTTTTCAGAAAATCAGGGAGATGATCTTTTAAATTGTGATTCACAAGCCTGCTTTAGGACAATTTATGTATTTTTTTAATAAACTCAGGATTGATCCTTTTTGTTCTGTCCTCAGAATTTCTCCTCGCCGTCCCTTTTGCAGCAGGGCGAAGGCATCTGCTACTGTTGGGAGCAGCTCAAAGTTGGCAGGTATAGGGTTTCCTGGCTTGCCTTTGCCTCACGGGGTGGGCTGTCGCAGGAGATTTTAGCACCGCATCCTAAGTGCCATCCCTAAAGATCTGTCAAGAGCTTTGGGACATGGCGAGCTGCGTATAAAACAGGGAATAGCTGTTAACTGGGGTCATTCCTGTCTCTCCGGGTGAACTAAATACATCCCCACAGACAGACGATCTCCCAGTCCATGCCAAGTGCCGAAAGGACTTCTGCAGGGTTTGAAGTGGGTCTGGTTTGTTTTCTGTCTTTGTGAGCAGCTGTGTTTAAAATGACAGATAGGGCCTGATCCGTGTTTTAACTAAGGACACTGTGAAACGTCTTTGTGGTGGATGGAGATGCTGGACGTTTGCAGAGCAGTGAAAGGACAGAAAATGGGATACGGGTGGAAATGACAAAGATCGATTTGACTACGTGCACAGCTAGCAAAGGGTGTTGGAGTGTCTGCAGAGCTGCTTAGCTGGCTAAACGGACTTTGTTTTTAGTCTGGCAAACTGTTTGGCAAATTATTTTCTTTTGTGCTGTCAGAGTGTTCATGGTTGTTTCGCCTTTTTTTATCCTTTTCTGTTTTCCATGCATTTCTATTAATAGCAGGATCAACTAATAGCTTCCACTAACACTTTCTAAAGAGCTTGCAACTATGAAATAGAAATTTCTGTCCTTCAGAAAAGGGAAAAAGTGATACCCATCCAGCAGTGTTAATCGGGAAAAAGGGATACAACCATGATAAACATTTATATAGGACTTCTGTGGCACGTACTCAACTTAGGAAAAAACACTGCCTGTTTTCCTCCCCATCAGTAAAAACCAAAGACACTACTGTGAAAGCAATGCAGACAACTTGATAGCTATAGTTTATGATCTGTGGCTTTAATATGTTTGAAAAAACTGATTTCTGTGCTCCATGCCTGATTTTTTTCCTTTCTTGATACTAGCACGATTAGTCATGTCACAACTTGTAAAAATGCATTAAAATCAGTTGACAGCTGTTTAAAAACTGAGCATTACAATTATCTATTCACAGATACTGGCTGCTTAGTACAGCCTAGGCGGGATTTGTTTGACTCACATTAACTCACCAGTGATCTTAACTTTGGTATTACCTTTCAAAAAGCAAAACCAGTGATAATGTTTTTACCTTCTGATTGTAGTTCTCTATCTCTGAGTATATGCCTGTAAAATAAAAATGGTACTTTCCTGTAGTGAATTACAGGATAGAAAATCCTTTTGGACAGTGAAGGATACTGAAAACGCTTTAATTCATCACAGTGCCTTGATGGCAGCTTCGGTTGAAGAAAAACATTTCCTTTAGGGGAAATATCTCGGGAAAACTCCCGATACTTCTTTGGAAGCAGAGTTGATGCTGAATTTCTGAGTGCCTCTGCGATGATTTGAACTTCTTGCTGACGATTTGCCAGGACATAGCCCACTTTACCCTGAAACCAGTCATGCCTACAAGGTATTCACTGATTATTTCTTACATACAGAAAAAGTTGTAATGGAATAGCTGCTATTGCCTATTACTGCTTTGTTAATTAATTGAAACTTAAGTGTTCATTCCCAGTAGCTGGCGCGTAGCTTGAGTGTGGCTTAAAATGTGGTGGACTCCTAATTTGTCTTCTCAAAATGTTTGTTTTCTCCAAAGTCAGTTGTGGGTCATTTGCCTCCAGTAATTGATACAGACAGTGGAAATGTTTGTCCAGTTGATGACAAATTTAATTTAAGTGTTTGAAAAGTTACTGCCTTTGGTTAAACTGGGGCCAGTTTGCACATTGTGAGAAAATTCAAGTACACACCTCATCTAGTTTCTCTCCACAAGAATTTTCTTCATTCAGATGTCTCACTTTTTACAATAATCAGTAAATAGTGAAGCTGATGTATTTTAAACTCTAATTTAACCCTTTGCATGCTGCAGATTTTGTCCAAATACTGCTTCTCTCAGCATCTCTTCATTTCCCCCCTGCCCCCCCTTCTTATTTACTCCTTGAAGTCAATAGAAGTTTTGGGTGTGTAGAAAAAGAAGAGGAATTGCATCAGACTGCAAATATATGAACGTTTTCTGCTGAGCATTCATTTAGCTGGCAGCTTGGGACATGCCGCTGTTGGGAGCAGGGATAAGTGAATGGAGTGTTTGATTTTGCAGAGCCCGTGGAGTAGCTGGGAGCTCTGCAGTGGCAATTTGGTTTGGCCATCTCTACTTGACTCACCATACGATGTGGAGCCAGTTACACGCTCACTTCATGCCTCATCTTTCCCATTAGCTAAAGGAAAACAGCGGTTCATTAGACGCGTGTGCAAAGTATTGCAAAATCCTTTGCTGAGAAACGCAAGAGAAGCCCAAAGTAATATGGTCAGTGGGGATTGCATACGTTGAACTGTACTCTCTGTGAAGATTAATTAAGTACAACTAAAATCTGTATGTTTTTCCCACCAGAGAGAAGTCTGTAGGAGGGAAGAGCCTTCCCCACAAATCACGTTAAGGCAGATGTTAAGACAAAGCTGTGTTTATTGCTTTGTAGGGGTTTCAACTCATTCATTAGCAATTTTTATCCATCCTTTGACCCTTTACTGGACCTGTCCATGTCCATGGATTCTGTCCATGTCCTGCTGGGTTTTTCGATTTGCTCTTTCACTGTCTTCCTTTTTTGATCCCTGAGCTCTTCCTTGCTGTCTCCTCTCCGCACAAACTGCATCTGATAATGTTTGAGTTCAAGTCGAACTTTCGAACCCATGACGTCAAGTTGGTTTGGAATTAGGCAAAACCAGTTTGCCCATCCCTCGTTGTAAAAGGGTTAATCCTCTAAACTATTGAGAGACAAGGGCAGGGAATTATGAAAGGAGTCCCTGTTTTATAAGCATTTGTATTGCCAGTGCTTGAATACCCGTAATAAGTAGGTTGCTTCTGTGATTAATGACTGCGTTTTACATGCTGATGATGGATGATGTGTCTTATTGTAGAAGCCATTTATTTTTATTTGGTCTCCTCACCCAAGCAGTCCTGGAAATGAGATGTTAACATCCTGGTGGGAGTATGTTTTATTCTCAACAATTTGATGAAAGGTGACCCACAAAGAGAAGAAAATAATTAAAATGATGCCTTTTTTTTTGGCTCTTCATAATGTGTGCAAAGGCAACTCACACGGCTTTTCGTTTTAATACAGGATGGTTCTTTTTCTTTAGAGATTGCAACTTTGTCCCCTCCAAGTTGAAATGAATGCATTCACCATTGAATCTATCTTAGATTTTCATTTCTATAGAATGATTTAATAAAGAAAGGAGGAAAAAGACTTAAAGGACTTTCTAATTAATTGGAGAAAATCTATTTCAAGACAGTGAAATTGGTTGCAGTGTCCAAGCAAGTGTATAAGTTCTACGTAAACTGAAAGACCTCGGATCTGGCTTCCCAGCAGATCCTCCGGGGTGGAAACAGACAGTATGGCATCAATACTTCAAGAGAGAAACAGATGAGTAGGATTTTGTAAAAATATTAAAATTGAAGTGCTTTTTCATATGTGGTTCACCAAACATATATTAAAGGCTCATTTAGCACTTGGAATTTAAAAGACTCCTTGTAACTATTATACCATAGCTGAGCAAAGCGAACCAATTCAGCTCGATGGGTTGGTAGTGTTGGTTGCTTTTCATCATATAGCAGTAAATGCCAATAATTCCCTAAGGTGAGCTTCATCCTAGCAGTGCCACATAAAGGAGTTGGTAATGATGGTGTTTGGGAAATAGAAAAAACACTCCCTGCAGATTTATTTATTTACATCACCATCGTGTAAAAATTGGTGGCCATGGCTGATCTTTGACAGAATATCTTTCTTGGTTTAGAAGAACTTAAAAAAAAAAAAAAGCTGAAAAGGGTTATTTTGGTTTGGAAAACCATGCTCTGCATATGTGCCTGTTACTGGAGGAGTTCCCGTGGAAACATTGCCAGTTGCACAATAACAGGATACATGCATTGCTTCAATATTAAGATATATATTAATGGCACATTAAGGAATTTCGTAATCGTATGACACAAGAGAGTTCTCAATGCAGTGCTCATGCAATCTATTAATGGGAAATGTCTTCAGCAAGCTGTGAGATAGTAACACCTCTGCCTCCCCTTGTGGCTTCCGTTTGAGTGCTTTCCAGACCATAAAACAATGTTGTGTGGTAGCTGTTATCACCCTCATTTTGCATGTGGGGAAAATAGAAGTCCAGTGACATTCAGGGACTTGGGTGAGATTCTACGTTAAGGCAGTGGCAGGCTTGGAAGCGTTATGCCTAATGTTCTCCTTCCCCAAAATCTACATCTAAGTGAACGGAACTTTGTTCTTTTGGTCCTTTACGGGGCAGGTGAGAGTAAATAAAGGCAGTAGGAATGAGACAATATTCCCATGAGCCTGGATTTGTTTCTAATGCTGGTGGTAACTGTACACCCATACACGTGTGGAGGGAAGAAAGGGCTGCATTGTTTTTTGGCTATTGACTTTTGTGATTGGTATTTAAATGAGATTATAGAGTCACAGACGTACCTGTGGAACACGGCGATGCTGCATTCCTCAGTGACAGGTGCCGTAGGAGAATCGGAGGTAAATAGATGTGCTGATGAAAACCAGAGATGGATGATAACCAAAGCTTCGACTCAAAGCCCTCCAAACCTTAGGGTGAGGGAGGGTATCCCATCTAGATCCTTAAATCAGAGCGTTTCTAGGGGCATGTTTGTAGTTCTAGATTGGAGCTGTCAGAAACAGGTGTCCCTCCAACATTTCTGCCCTTAATGGCATTAATTCACAATTAAAGCTAGCAGAATTTGAGCACTGTAGAAACCTAATTCAAACCTGTATGATTAATTAGGACCTATCTCCACCCTAAGTCTACTCTGCATTTGTCTGGAGATGTGAAAACAGTGTCTCCTTGGCTGACTTCCTATCAGAACAGAAATAAACCCAGCACGCTGATGTCTGACGTGAGCGAGGGCTCATATTCTTTGGAGATTGGGACAGCTAGAGCTCACCAACTGGAATTTCTGGCTTATCCTTCTACCAGTGCTGTGGTATAGGCAGGCTGGTAGCTGGGAAAACCTTGTCATCTCTTTTCTGACATGTGAGTGGTTGCATGCCTCCAAAGTGCTTTGCAACTCTAAGGTTGACATTTTTCTCATGGAACTACTTATTCTGGGTGCGTCGGTTTTGAGGCTGCCCATCCTTGAGACGTTTTTCAGCTTGCTTTTAGAGATTAGAGGAATTTCAAACTTGTTTCGGGCTTCAGCTGAAAAAAACCAAAACACCACCCACCCTGAAATGGATGGGCTGGGTCTCAGCTACTATAAATCAGACTGGTTTTGATGTTGGGGGCTATGCGGGTTTGTACAAGCTGGAAGTTTGGTGCAGACGGTACACCCTGGTGTAGCGTGGGCTGAGCTGTTGTTTGGAGTCCTCTAGGTCCTTCTTCACCGAGCAGTTGGCTATTCTGCTTGTTGCTTACCTCTTCTCCCTGCTACAGACCAACCCCGTAGCTGCCTTGTCTGTTGTGCTTGTGTTTTCATCCACTGGCTGTACTCTGCAGTGAAAATACATGTGTAATGCTGCAGTCTGACATGCTCTTTCCATGATGTCTGCAGTAGTGAATGCAGCTTTCCTTGTCCTCGCTCACTCCTGGGCCACAGGGCAGGCTAATTAAGAGCAGATGTTGAAGTGAGTGGAATATCAGTTTGCCTGGAGACTGGGGGTGTAACCGGTGTGAGCATCCCGCCTCCCCATGTCCGTACTGGATAGTTAGTCACGGCTGCAGGTAGAGGCGGTGATGACGCCGTGTGACTGAGGGTTCTTGCAACGTCTTCAGCTCATGACTATATATAATGTAGACAGTCCTACTGAAGTCAAGGGAGCTGCTTTGGGAATGCAGTTGCCAGCACTGGTTTTTAGCGATGTTGCAGAATGGTTTGCAATGAAAGGTTTCTATAAACTGGAAATTCAGCTGTATTCCACGCCCCCCCCCCCCCCCCAAAAAAAAAAAAAAAGTGAAAGTTCAGCTGTCTTTGATTCATTCTGTTTGGGTTAAAATTCAATCCATGGGGTGACATGAGTGTGCTGCTATTTGATGTGGAGGGAATAAAAATAGCCATGTCCTGTGCCAGTGGAAGCTATGACATAGTCTTTGTCAGCTTATTCCACTAAAAAAATCAGGTTTGGAGGAAATCCTTATTGCAAGGTGCTCTAGATTGCGATAATAAGGTTTCAGCTTCCTGGAATAATACTGTGGTGTGCATTATGCTTTGCTTTATTCCCTGTATGTATCTCTCCTCCTTACCCCAGCCACAAGAGCTGGGCTAAGATCGCTGATCTAATTGGCAAACACAAAGGATAGGCTGTGAACAAAACCTGCTCGTGTATCATTTGCATCCTTCTAAATTGCATTGTTTGTGCAGCTGTTCAGGCAAATCATCCACAGAGTTTATTTTTGTCCACAGAGGAAACAGAGATGAGTTTTCTCTCTGTCAGGGCAGATGCAAGATCAAAGAATCATATATGCAGCTCAGAGAGCCCAACCTCCCTGCTAAACATGTCCTGATGGGGGCAAGATTACTAATAAAGAGACCCTTGAGATGATAAGCCGTAACTACGAGACAGAGGCTTTGCCAAGATGTGACAGGTCTCTTTCAGGTTAACACTGGTACTTGCTGAAGTCCCTCTTTCATTTCAGCGTGAAGGAAAAGAGGGGGGTGTCTGTGTATTTTAAACACTGATCTACTATTCTCCCGAGAAGAAAAAAACATTTTCCAAAGGATCCATCAGGCAAAATTTACCCAGTCTGGTGTTTAGAAACAATTAAACGCTCTTTCTTCCCGTATGTCACTCACCAGAGTGTTTTAGAGGCTCGAAGCAGGAAGAGGTAGTGATATTTATGGCAAGCTTTTTGCTGGAGCTCACACAAGGGTGGGCTTGAGAAACCTGAAGAGTGCTTTTGTGTGCACGGCTAGTCAGCTGTCCAAGGCTGGTGTTTGCTTATGGATGTTGTGATAATAATTAACAGAGCAGGAAGTAAAGGACGGATTGATTTATGCATGCATGGCATTATGTGTTTGAACTTGGACAGAAACTGTGAAATCCTGAGAGGGGGCAGATTTATTTATCAAATGTGTAAGGATATAAGAATGGTCATAATGTGTCAGTCCAAAGTCCATATAGACTCGTAGCTTGGACGGTGGCCAGTAAGAGATACTTGGGGAGCAGTATAAAGAACAGAACGTGACTTATCCTTCCATTAAACTGTACCCTCTCAGCTCTGATGATCTGTTTCCAGATCTAAGTCCAAATTTTGCTCCTTGACCGGTGACACCATCTGGACAGAGGATTGGACTTGGCCTCCTATGTTTCTCCCCGGTGTCCCAAGATGTCTAGTCATCTGGCTGTCATCAGTAAAGGCAGGAACTCATTGCAGCTTAAGCTTAGACACCCTGAGAGTTGTCTTCTTGGTGCAGTGTTTCTCCTCCACCCCCAATAGACAAGAGCAGAGGCTGTCTGTAAATCCATTCCTTCTAGCTATTTGATTCTGTAATCTTTTGGCTACTTTGCTTCCGAAGTCTGGGTCCGATGGGTGATGAGCTCTAGAGTTGAGTCTTATCCTCGGTAATGGAGGAAACACTTGGCTGAAGTATTTAACATGACTTAGTTCAAAAGAAAGAGCTTCAAATTGAAGTTGGCTTAATGGAGCCAAAGTGTCCCTCGATACAGATATGGTAAATGAGCTGGTGGCTTGTATCCCAGTAACTGTCCTGCACCGCCTGCGCACTGTCGTTTATGGAGATGTGCTTGTGTTTATTTCTCTGGGACTAATGTGGCCTGGTCCTAAAACTCCCTCAGAGTCCAAACAGTAAGGGCCTGGAATGGAGGTTCATGTCCAAACCCACCCTCCGTTTGGAGCTGTTTCCAGTCGTGATGGCCTTGGGCCCATGTATCCTAATAGGAGGTATTGAGACTGATCTGCTTGGGTTCAGAGCACCTCCTTTCCCACTCAGTAGGATTTAAAGGGATCATCTGCTGCTGCTGAGGAATCCCAGACAGAATCACGTTTCTGTAGCCTTCGACAAAGAGCAGGACCTCTCTCAGCCATGTTCACTTTGCCTGAAGAGTATGGATTTGACTCAAGGGGGGCTCCCTTCCAAAAGGCAGGTTGCTGTTTGAATATGTGAAGCAGAATAATTCAAACTAGAGCACTGGTGCGTGTTCTTCTGATTCATTCTCCACTGATTAAGCCAGAGTGCTATTACATTTGCTACAAAGGATTTCTTGAGAGCCAGCCAAATAGATTCTTTAAATGCTTCTTAAAAAAACAATAATCTTCTATATATAAATTTTCTTCTTCACCGAGGATCTGACAAGGTCCTGGCATACTCCCCTGTTTGACAGACAGCCTGGAAGAAAGGACGCTGTGTGTGAGGAGAACAACCTATAGCACCCAGGTGGTGCTTGCTTCTATCTTTCCGGCAATTGAGAAGAAACCCAGCAGCTAAGCATTGCTATCCTGTGCTAACAGGAAACCACGGTGGAGCGAGTAGCCCCAGGATAGCGGCACAACCAGGTCTTTCCACTCCAGGTTCAACGTGCATTCCTATCTCCTCCCCCAGCAGTATGGCCCTTGAACAAAGCCAGCTTGTTATAATGGGTATCGCCAATCCTGCCAAAAGAACCCTGGTGCCGTCCTTCAGGGATCTGGCATTCCTGGAGACAGTGATGCTGTAGGTGAATTTTTGGATCGTGTTTTTAAGAGAGATAATCGCCCCACATCCAATCCTGTTCAAGGCAGGGTATTGTACATCTGCCTGTGGCAGCAGGGCGTGAGACGAGTTCTTGTTCAGGGAGGCTCTCAGGCTCGTCATTTGTTCAAGGCCAATTACTTACTGTGTGTACGGTGCCTTAAACATGAAAAAAACACAATATAAATATCAAATGTCATTATTAAGTGAGGATTAATTATCTTTCTGGTTAGTTTTTGTGAAGGCCTCCGGCATGCATGCCTCAGATGCATTCAAACTTATTAATTACTGTTATTATGTAGAAGTTATACTGAAACATTATGTTGATAAATCGTTAATGGAGACAGGCTAGAAACAGAAAACCTGGATCTCACAGCTCCAAGCGCTGGGGAAATTTCACTTGTGGCTTTGAAATTGGGCTAAACTTAACCACACATCTAAGTGCCCCACAGCTTGGGGAACAGCAGCTGAAGCTTGCGTCCAGCTCCACACACCTCTGGGTAGCTGGACAATGAGAGATGCTTTGAGGAAGAGCACCTTTTAGCTGCAATGTGTTATATTCGTTATTATAAAAGTTAATATTTACAGACATCAGGGGTTTTGTTGGCAGCTCACTTACCTGAAAACCTACCCCCTCAAAAAAGTGTGATTGAACAGAAAAGTGGCCATTCTCGAATGTGCCTAGAGAAGGTAAAATAGGACTCCTGGATGAGCCTTACTTTTCCCCCACTGAAGAGGCTGTTGTCAAAAATTACCATTTGATAAGGTGCCACTTTTTTCCCCCGCTTACACTTGGCTTGTCGCAGAACGTATAGACTCCTGAAGAATTGGCCTTCAGTCAGACTGCCCTAAAAAGGATCATTTTAGCTACATGGAAATTAGCTGCACTAATTTTCATTTCTTTTCTGTTTTCCTCCTGTGGACACATGCACGTGAAATCCTGGCTTTGCTGAAGCTGATGGCATTTTGCCATGGGCATCAGTTGAGTCTGGATTCTTCCACAAGGGAGAGAAGCCATTTGCTACCAAGCAGGTTTTTTGCGGTGTAGCTGAGTTGCATTTCATTTTTGCAAGACTCATGGTCCTTGTCAGGCTAATAGGGTTCATTGAATTGAAGTGGAAATAGAATATGGTGTGAGCTGCACCTGCAACCTTTTATGATGAGCAGTTAGACTTCGCTCCAAGGAACCTCGCTGCATGCTATTTTGGAGCACTACCAGTGTCTCTTCGTGCTCCAGCTCCGCATTTAGATTTCAGGGTTGATTTTCAGGGTTGTCTGCTTTGCTTTCCTGTAACCTCTGTGACACTCATGATTCCCATGGAAATTTTGGCTCTGCATTTGGGCTGAGTCTTGGGACTATTTTTGGAAGCTTTCAAAATGTCCCAGAAGTGCCCTTCACCTCTGCTCGTGTGCAGAGACTTTGGCTCTTGCTTAGCTACAACTGGTTTCCACATGTAACTAAAAAAAAGAGAGCTAGTAGAAAAAGAAACAATAAAAACAAATAAAGAAATATCTCCCTTCCCAAAACAGTGCTAACTCTCAGTTAAGTGACCAAGCTCTTAGGTGCTGAGATGCTGGAGAAGAGGAATGGCAACAAAGAGCATTCTGAAGCATTCCCAGTTTCAGAATTCCTATTTAATATGTAATAGCCACAGAAATATCTGATTATAGAGTTAAGATATGGCACTTCTAAAGGTCTGAGGGTTGCGCGCAGGTTTTCCATCTATTTCAGTAGTCAAAGAGGGGTAGGCTCTGTAGGGTTGTCTTACAGTAAGACTGGAAAGAATGAGAAGAGAATCAACGTCTGAACTGGCTGATGCAAAGGATTCCTGACAAATTGTCTGTCACCACCTCTCTGGCCAAGCTTTGTTTGACAGGGATGCTAAAAAGATTTAAGTCCATACTTAGGTACCAGCTCTGGGCTCAGTCACCTTGTGAAGGGGACAGCTTCAGGAAGACTTTGTGGCCATGCCTGGAATTCCAGCCCGTTAGGAGACGACACAAGAGGGGTAGATGGCTCTGAAAGACCATCTGTGTCAATGTGTTGCAAGGGCTGCACCATGCAAATACACCGACTCGTGTCTTGGAAACCGTCATGCTGTCAACACAGTGTTCACAACCTAATTAGCCCACCTCTCTTCAGGCCATAACTGGCTCAGGTGCAATCATACCCTGGCATGGCTGTGCTGATTCCCATTCTGGAGATAGCTGAGGGATCTGTGCACAGCACTGTGCTGCATAGTGTAAACATCACCCAGGTCATTTTTTTTAACTTGGGATTCAAGTGTGTGTTAATGACAGCACTCAGTGGGCAGGCTGTCTGCGAAAGGACTGGATCTTGGGCTGTTTGCGAGGAGGCTGGGGAACCTGGTTGTTTCCATTCCGCCCTCTCCTAAGCGCTTGTTCCTAAGGGTAAATGAATTTGCCTGGTATACGCCCAGCCCATTAGCGTTCTTTTCTTTCCTTTTGCCTTTACATCTTTATCAGGGTGCTTGGTGGAGCACAGCATTGATCTTGGGAAGAACCTGATGCAAGCTGCCTTCTAATAGTTAATAATCATAAAGCGGAGCTTAAGGAAAGCATTAAGAGTAGATGAGTGCAGTATTTTTGTTTACACAGTGGCTTAAGTTTTTGTGTGTTATTGGATAATATAATGCAATTGCAAATAAAAGAGGTATCTCAGTGTGGTAGCACCTGTGAAAACATAAGCATGAGGAGGAATCTCTCCGGGGAGGTGCTTAGTCGGTGGTAAACTTGGCAGCTTGAGGGTACAGGACACACGGGCACAGGCAGAGGGGGAGTCTGTGTGCGTGCTTCTCGTCCCACCGCCTCTTGCCTGCTGCCTTGCCTCAACCGACCGTGCAGTTGCTCTCATGACAGCTTCACTCAGCAAGAGAGCCGACAGCGTGGCTGTGCAGCGATGCAATGCTGGATGTAGGCTGAGACAAGCCCTGCCAGGTGAGGGAAAGCCACCTTTCCAGGAAAGACAGGCAGCAGTGCCCGGGGAGAAGCTGATCCTATGCTTGCCAATGCTCAGGCTGCTGGGGAGGCAAGGACGTGCAGGAAGAGGGACTGTTCAGGGCCTGAGCCAGGTGTAGATGGAGCAGAGAAGGCTTAAATCCAGTGTCAGCAAAAATAGATGGAATAAGGCCTAACCTGAGGGCACCAACTGCTTTACTATCCTCAGCGGGGCTTCTGATGGAAGAGAGAGATGCCGCAGGGCCACGTGGTGTGTGCTGGCTGAGGACACTAAGCGTGTGTAAGAGCCATGCTAGATCCCTCACCAGCCTTTCGCTAGCTCTAACAACTACAAGGCGAAGGAGCCCACACTGGCCTGAGAGGACATCCTGTGTCCTGGGGGACACAGCAGGTATTTGGCTGTTGTCTTTAACCATTTGGCTCCTGGGCCACGTTGAGTTTCTGAATTGTCAGGTCTATGCTCAGCTCTGCCTTGCCCCCGCACCCGTGGAGGCTGGTGGTAAAGTTTAGCCAAGACCCGTGAGAATGGCACGGCTGGGAAATCTCAGCTTTTGGGGGGATCTGTGCTGAAAAAAAAGATGTAACACCCTTCCCCCTAAACAAACAGTGTATGGTTCGACTTATTCTCTGCATTTCCTTGCTGTGTTTGCCTTCTTTGCTTTGCTCAGGGCTTGCTTCTTCCTTTCAGTAGGCTGCCTGCTCCTTCAGCAAAATGAAGCTCTTTCCTAAATGAACTCAACTCCTTCTTAGTTCCCTTTTGTTTTGACACTCAGCAGACAGCAGATTTATAGACCTTCCTGAGTCGTAAGTTCATTTTCTTTTATTATTTACCTTTCACTGCAGCCCATTCTGAGTGAGATTTCATTCTGCCTCCGAGCAGGGCTGACCTGCCAAGAGGAGCTGATCCATAAATCTTTCCTTCCTTTTTCTTTCTTTCCAAAACAGAATTAGCTGAGTTTGCCTAGGAGGAAAACTGTTCTGCCATTGCCGGCAGTCAAACAGTGCAATTAATTAGTGCTTTCCCTTTTCTCTTCCCTCTAGTCTGTGTCTGCTGGGGTTGAAAGCAAGCCAGGGAGAAGGGGGAGGGGGAAAACGAAGGGGAAATGATTTGTTTGAAGTATTTGTTTTTAATTAAAACTTTTGCAGCACGATCTGACGTAGTGGCGGTGGACCTATTGTGTCATATCTGGTGGCCATAAGAAGTTTAATCAAAATGTCCCAGCAGATGAGTAGAGAAGACTTCAGGTTGGTCTGATGAAAAGCAAGTGTTCCCAGTTCCTGCTTGTGGAGCTGGAGGCAGTGTGGGGAGGCCCCAGTCTTTGCTGCTTTGCTCCTTGTGTTCACACCTGGGAAAAGAGGGAGTAAAAGTCCAACACGCTGCAGAAATTTGCCTGGGATATCAGCTTGTTTTGCCTAGTAAAAACTGACATTCCTGACTGAAACCTCCTGGAGAACATGGGATGAATTCTCTGTGTCCTTCTTGGTGTTACTGCTGAAAAGCAAAACAAGTGAGGAAAAAAAAAATATCTTTGGATACGTTCGATCGTGATACATTTCTGGGATAAGTATTATATATGTAATTAGGAAATGGGAGTCCAGGGTTCTCCTAGACCGCTGTGGCTTGAGTAAGCCAGTTCATTTCAAGGTGGTGTGGTCAGTGCATTGTGCAAGGTCTATTATTCCCCTATACAGCGGCTGCCAACATGGCCTGATTTAAATAGCAAAGCAAAATGTTTTCAGGTCCGTAGAAAACACTCCGCAGATCCAATGTCCTTTTTATTTTTAGCTCTTGGTTAGTTTTAGCAACTGAGTGGCCAGATGTTAGCTTTATGGAGATGGACAGAAATAAGAGCTTTCTTGCTGCTTGAAATTGAGACTATTCAAATGCTTAAAAAATAACTCCAGGAAAACTTCTGTTGCTGAAGCACTGCTCCCTCAGTTGTGCGTGGTATGAAGTATGGATTATACTAATAATTCCCAAGTATTTGAGAAATATTCAGCAGCAAAGTGAGCCCAAGACTACCCTAGACTTTGGGGTGATTAAGATTATTCTAATAGATAAAACTGGAACTTCTCTGTATAAAACTGCATAGTAGGAGACTGCTGTCCCTGTTGAGACCTCCTGAGTCCTAAACCACTGGTGGCTTCATCATTGGGCTGCGCTGTCTCTTGATTGTTTTAGAGGAGAAAATACAATACTCGAGGTGTGTTGCTGGAGTAGCAAATGAATTCCTCATTTCCTGGGTTACGTGGGCTGTTTTTTGCTCTTCAAGCGCAAAAGGCCAGTGGGTCAAGATTGGAAAAGGTGCTCGGACAACAATGCAGGAAAGCATGTGTTCAGCTGAAACTGTTTGGAAAGGCAGGTACGGAAAGGAAGAGCGCTTCATTTCCATTCCTTCCCATTTTGGGAGACAGAGCATGTCACAACAGTGCTGAGCAGACAAGAGCTGCTTGCCAGCATTTAATTTGTTGAAGATTAAGAAATGATTCCATTCTTACAATACCATGTCAGTCTAGAAATACCTTTGAACTCTGGGGGATGTGAAATGTAGATCTAGCCTCAGATTTCATAGTGTTTGGAAGCCAGAGCTTTATCAGGGTAAGAACTGTACGGATGGTTTAAGGGGAGTCATATTAATAGTGTACCTAGAGACAATGGACTGGCTCAACTTCAGCTACCTTTGAACTTAAGGATAACTAGATCCCAAACAGGACACCAAACTTTGGCTTTTTTCTGTGTGATCTAGAAGCTAGTTGGTGCTCCGCAGAGGCTAGCTATTTCTGGTTTCTGGCAAGGAGAGGTGACTGCTAAAGCATTGCCCTCTTTCCGCCCAGCAGATTACCCCCCAGAAAATATCTGCAGCCTTGAACCCCATGTCTTTCTCTAAATGCTGTCCTTACTCTATGCCCTAACCATCCTGCGTCTTCATCAGGCTGAGGGCAGAAAGCTGAGAAGTCTTGTATATGGCTGGGCTGAACATCAGCAGATGCTTTCATTATTTACGATGGTTTCTAAAAGCACTGGTGCAACTGTTGGTGTCAAACCATAAGCGGAGGCTTCTCTTAGGATCACAAATGATAAACAAATATAAGACACTCGGTGTCAACAGCCTCACAAATCTCTTCACCACCTGGAGCTTGAAGCAACTCAGCCGTTGCAAACCACTACTTGCACAGAAGTAGAACAGCGGTTTCAGAAGTGCCGTAAATAAATAAGCGTCCTGACGTAAGCACCAAAAATAAGCCTGTGCTGAGCTTTTCTGAGCGTTTGGCCAGGTTGCAGCTGCTGGCTGCTGAACATCTTGGAAAATGTATCCCCTCATTCAGGTGCTGAGCGCTTGAAAATGCAGACCTGGACAACTCCAATGTCATCTGCTTCTCTAATAACAAACCACTGTTTTACCTTACAAAAATAGCCAAGTTCTCACTGCTGATCCTGGAAGGAGGAAAGCAGTTCTTTTATTCCTGATCCTACCTGATTGTTGGAAAAGTAGCCTGAAGGGACTTTCCTCTGATGGAGGCAGATCTTAAGCTCTGGGACTATTCCCCCCACCCCAAGCAGTCCCACATGTTGCTACCATGCCATAGGGGAAAGCAAATATCCCTGGTTGCTCTGATATCAAATACTTTTGCTGACCTCCCTTGAAGCGAGTCCCTTGTAAAAATGCTTTTGTCCAGAGGTTTCAGTCACTTGGAGCCTTGCAGGGGTTTCTGAGCTCTGGTGATTTATTACTCCTTTGTAATCTTGTGGTTTATGGAGAGCCCTGCTGCAAATATACAGGGGTACAAGGGTAAAAGTATCAATTAACCAGTGATCTGGTGCCAAAAGCCACCCATGCGCAAGGTCCGGAGTGGGGTTTCAGGCTATGAGATAAGGCTTGGCGAATGAACCTGCAGGGGAGCGGGAGCTGTGTGATGGGAAGGTTTGAACCAGGAGCCCCTAACAGCAGGATAAGGGTATATAATAAGGCTGAATCCACTCTTTTATGGTGTGTGAGGGAGGGCATCAGTTCTCAGTCTCCTTATTCAGAGCAGGTTGGGACTGGGATCCTTGAAGTCTCTTCTCTGATAGCCTCTGTGAAAGAGAGCAGTGGTGCTGAAGAGCAGTAGAGCAGAAGGGCCAAGTCCCGGGACTGCTACCAGATGCAGACTCTCGGCACACCTCATCGCTCACCCAGTAACATCTCTTACGGAGGAGCTGGCTTCAGGGTTCCTGCATAGGACCCTTGCAATGGAGGTGCCCCTCAAGAAGGGAAGAGAGGCTGATTCTTTTTGGCAAATTTGGCTGAAACAGAGGAAGTCATCTGTTCCATTGGTGGGTCGGCATTGCTTTTGCTACCCCACGATGGCAGAAACTAACTGTAGTGGGTACTGGCAAGGAGGCTATAGACTATGGGAGCAGGATCCGGTTTACCTTCTGTGTAGCTGACTGGTGTCAGTGGGTGCATGAATGTCAGTGAGGGCAGAATTAGTAGTGCAAAACAAAGGACAGCGTGCTCTATCCTAATGCAGGATCTTCGAACAGTCACCGAGGTTGTAAATCAGGGCAGAATTTCTGCCACGTTACTTGGTGGTACTGTAGATCAGCACAGTCTTCAGCTGGAAAAAAACTCCACAGAACGAAAAGGTAGGTGACACTTCACACGGGCTAAAGGCTGGCTTGGCAATTCTGATTTCATCTCTCAAGTACTTCCTTGGTGGTTTAAGTGGAATAATTTAAAGTTAATGGGAATATTTTGATTTTTAGCGTTGCAGAGATATGGAGGAGAAAGCAAGGCTTAAGTCCCAGCCTGCCTAAACTCCAGTCTGTAGTCACAGTCTTGCTTAAATCCCGGTTTGTTGGGATTTACAGTGTCTTGGCAATAGTTTTCCAAGCTCGCTTTGTAAGCGGCTGGATTTTGCACAACTTGCAGTGGTTGTGGAGAGAAGCGACAATCAACAAAATGTGTGATTCGTTGATGTACCCCATGCACGGCAACTTACCTGGGACCTGATTTATGCACCCACAACCTTTCACTGGCGGGAGGAGGGTAGTGAATATAGGTCATCAGCAGGCCAGGCTGGCAACTCCTTTCTTCCACTGTGGCGAGTTACTCACCAAAATAGACTCATTGAGGTCTACAGATCATTATTTTCATTAGTGGTGATTCATATTAAGAGTTTCACAATCAGACCTGCTGGTGTAATATGTTCCTTTCCAGAGCACCATTTATCTAAAGATCTCAGAATGCTTTATGTACATTAAACTTTAATCCATGTTCTACCACCAGTGAAGTAGGTAAGGAGGACTGTTTCCATTTTGCAAATGAGGTAAACTGAGGTACAGAGCAAGAAAGTGACTTGCCCAAGACTCTGTAGGTTGGTTGCAAAGTTGTGTAGAGTGCTATCTTGCAACGAGTGTATGTTTCCCATACGTGGCCCTATTTCCCTGCCCGGATTTTAAAGGAACATTTGATTTCCTGGGGCTAAGGCTGAGCAGAAATCTGTCTATAGCTGTAAATTCAGAAGGTCTGATGTGAATCAGAACTTCCTGAAGTGTCTGGGAATGTTTAAATTTGTCATCCCAGACTGGTCCTGACCTGAAAGGATTGGAGCAGAACTGTGGGGATTCTTTTTTTGTGGTATCAACTGGTTGGTGTAAGATGTAGAGTTAAGAGTTGAAGGACTCTGCTTCCGATCTATTCATCCTCATCTGCTTGTATGGTCAATGGGATCAGTATAGACAGTGGAGGATGAAAGTGTCATTCATCTTACTCAGTTACCTGCCAGAGGATGAGATGAATTGTGAATGAATTGTGACTGGAACTACATCGTCTGTCACCTGTGAAGGGAGATAAGGTCACTATCTCAAGTGAACCCTGTCCGAGTGTCCGTAGAGAAGCACAGTTGCATGAATGGGGTCAGATTTCATCATTTGCTTGGAGTTTAATCTCTTGTGATAATTAGACAGATGACTTCAATATTGTGTATTGTAATAGCTCCTAATAAAAACCAAAAAAGGCAATGGAAACGCAGGCCCTCCTTTCCCTGTGCTAGGGAAGTGCATGTCAAGACTCCCAGCTCAAGGAAGGCTAAACATATGCAATTTGGGAGAAGGAGGAGGTCCAGAGAGAGTTGACTTGCTTGTGGTTGTTTAACAAATGAATGGCAGAGCCAGGGAAGGTATCCCTCTCTCCTTACTCTCTCCTGTGCTCCCATTACTTAACCATATTGTCACTGAACTGGCCTTTATCCCCCTCTGCTTCCTTCCCTGCCAGGGTCCCCTTCTCTGAGGGCATATCCTCTCATCTCCGTCATCACCAGACAGCCTTCCGTGGTCCCTCACCTCGTCCCAGCTGCCACCAGCTCCCGTGTGCTGCCAGCCCAGCCCTCCTCGGGGACTGCGAGCTCGGAGACGCCAGCCAGTGAGACCCATGCCAGCAGTGAGTCGGAGGCAGAGCAGCCCACGCCTCGGTTAAAAAAGCCACGCCGGAGTAGGACCATCTTCACGGAGCTCCAGCTGATGGGCTTGGAGAAGAAGTTCCAGAAGCAGAAGTATCTCTCTACCCCTGACAGGTCAGTCAGTCTTTTACACTAGGAAAACGAACGAGCAAAAGGGCTGCTCTAGCACTGCTCAGCTGTTCCCATGTGAACACTCCCTGTGTTCTGCCTTCTGGCTTGGCAGAGATGCCTCTGCCATTGGCTGAGGACATGGGCAGATGACCAGATTCAATTTCAAGGCTAACTTTTCCTGGGATCAAAGGTGACATGAATAGATGATATCAATGGAAATGCCATGTGGTGATCTGTGTGCTTCCTAGCAGGCATCCAGGCTCAGAGACAGGCAAGGTACAGAGCAGAAGGTTCTCTGCCATTCCCATTCCTGTTCCACACTTGAAAAAAGGTGGAGCCTGTCTACTGCTGGGATCTAATGGTGAATGGCTCTGTCTCCATGGCAGCTGAGAGGTTGGCTGTAGCTTCAGCTGGCCGCTGAACTAGCTTTCATCTGGCAAACTTGGGTAGCAATTCAATGAGAAGGCATTGGCCTGTCCACCAGTTTGGAAAACAGAGTTGGGGTTGCATCAAGTTGAAGGCTACCTTGCCCTTGTGAAGGCACAAGCATGTACCTTGTCTTTGTGGAGGAAAAGGCAAGTTCTTAGGGACTGCATGGTACCAAAAGGACAAACCAAAATAAGGAAAGGTTCTATCTGTGTTAAAGGCTTTGAATCCTACTCTGCAAATTTAAATTACAGGAAAAAGACCTGTCCAATTCCTATTAAGTTTACAAACCTAGAGCGGGTTTGAAAGGTACACCAGACCTTGAACTCCACAGATGGCAGTGTCCCAATATTTAAATTGGTTTTGAAGGTCGGCATTCTCCACTTGTAGTGCCCATCACCAAAGCTGAGGATCGCAGCTAGACCAAATTTCATGGGCATGGCTGGGCTGCCTCATGCAGTTTTAGAGTTCCTAATGCTCCTGTACTGACTCCTCACGGCTTCACGTAACCGGGTGGTTGACACCGTTGATGAAGCACTCGAGGCTGTTAATTAATTTTATGGTATGACTGTTCCTTGGCTTTGTACATGGTTGAGGCTGATGATGAGCAATTCCTGTCCGTGTACCACTTCCCCTCTGTTTGTTTCCTCGTGTTTCTAGGCAATACTGGTTACGCTAATGTGTGTGGCAAGAGATGGTACCTGGTTGCAGGTAATCAAAGTGTGATAAGACATGTGCATTAAGGCAAGAGTTAGTCAAGCAGTGTTTCTCTTTGTCGGCTCAGGGCTGGAAACACGATGGCGAAGCAGTGGGTTGTGATCTGCATTCACTCCTGCAGTTTTTGGCCTGGACACAAGATTGTACCGCTTGGAGGGCAACTGGAGCACCTGGTTTATTTGTAGTGAGGAAGTGCAGTAAAACGGCATAATGCCTCTGCTAGATTCCGCTTGTCAAATAACAGTGATAGTATCTTTAAGTCAATGGGATATCTTGTAGGCATTATGTAGTGGCATAGGCAGCAGGCAGACTAAGCCTGTAGGTCTAAAGTGAATCTGGAGTGGGGGGAAAAGCCTGAATCCATGAGTGTGCATTGGAGAACAGGGAGCTGGTGTGGTGTACGTAGGTGTTTGAAAAAGTAAGAGTGAGTCTGACTGCCCTAGGAACCCAGCTGAAACAAAAGTTTTATTATGAAAAACTTGGCCTTGACAAATGTTTCCCCCATTCAAAGGTGGGAAAATATTTTCCGAAAGTTCACACAATCCTTGGAATGGGACTCTGAGTCTGAGCTGTCCCACCTGCAGGACTTGCGTGACTCTGTGGGGCACTTGCCCAGCTTTGCTGAGGATTTCCAACTCCATCCGTTGTGCAACTCCATTACAACACTGCCAGATGCATGGTGCTGTCACCTGTGGGGAAGGATAAAGAGTTACTCTGAGCTGCATTTGCTTCATATCCTGGGTTTTAATATAGAAATAATGAATGGTTTCAGATGAACTTGCACAGGTTGGAGATTTGTGGAGGATGAATCAGGATTATGGGCTGTCTGCCACACATACCCTTAAGCTAAACACGCAAATAATAAATTCACTTATAAGCCTAAATTGCCTATAATAGCAGAATGCATAAGAAATTAATAGATTTAGATATACTACTACTCCGTGAGAAAAGAAAGTATTATTATGCCCATTATGTAGGTAGTGAAGAAGTTGATTCAAAGAGCAGCACTTTCAAAGGCAGACTGAGACCGGGTGTCTCGATTCTTAGGTGTTTGCTTCAGACCCCATAGACCTGTTTTTCAGGGATGCAGTGCACCAGTAGCTCCCTGCTTCATATGCAGAGTGTCAGCAGTTAGAGTACAGCAGGCTTGTGTTTCAAAGATGGCAGGCAAACTTCTGAAACTTCCAGGCTTGTTCATTTGTCTAGTGGTCACCGAGAAGAAAAAAGAGAGCCTGCAAACACCTTAATATTCTTGCTTCTTCCATAACTGCGTCTGTCTTTACAGCCTAAATTCACCGTGGTTTCCCAGTTTTGTCTGACCTTTCCTCAAAACAGCAGATGCACCTGGCATCTGAGCTCCTCTTCTCTTCCCTGAACTCATTTCAATGTCTGTCTTGTCTCCCAGGCTTGACTTAGCCCAATCGTTGGGGCTGACTCAGCTCCAGGTGAAGACATGGTACCAGAACCGTAGGATGAAGTGGAAGAAAATGGTAAGTGGCTCGTTACCGTTTCTGCGTGGTCCTTAAAAACTGATTTCCAAAGAACAGATTTGGAAGCTGAGCATAGTGTCAGTGACCTGTGTCTATTTATACCAAATTTTGTTTTATTCTTGACCACTTTTCTTAGAGACGTACTCTTTTTTTTTAAAAAAGTTTGTACTGCACCATATGTGGTGGGCAAGGGGGACCATAGGCAGTAGGAAATGTACAAGGCAAAGGGATGAAAGAAATTAGAACAGAACAGAGGGAAGAACCAAAATATCTCTCTCTGCGTTTTTGGCATTCCTGTGATCTTAATGCTTGTGGGATTGGTTATACACATAGACAAAAAAGATTGTATTGCTCCATGGAAACCAATGCAGTTTTGAGAGCTAATATCATTAATTCTTGCTTTTCATATCTTCCTTTCACTTTGTTCACTTACTCTCAGCTTCGTGGCCCTTTTCCAGTTAAAATGCTTTCAGAAAGGACAACTGTCCAATAAATCCTGGTGGGAACCATGATGCTGTGACGTTCTCCAGTGGAGATGTTTATGTATTCTGATCTGGGAGAGGAGATGCAGTTCTAGACTGTATCTTTGAATGTATGTGACAGCTGCAGAAGTTACTGCCACTTAAAACAAATTTGGGATTAGCTTGGATACAGATCTTTGGTTGGGAGTGTCTTGTCACTGCAGTGATGGTGTGAAGGGAGAGGGAATTAAACATAAGAACAGACCTGTTTTGCGGACTCCCACTGTCCGATGTGTCCACTGACACAGATGAGGGGGGTCTCATGTATTTTAATGCAGTTGTTACAAAAAAAAAAAAATAATAAAGGCTATTTCAGAAGCCCAAGAGGCTGGAGGAAAAGTAGAGGAAATTCTGGCTAAGGTTTATGACTGTTCTTATCTGGGCTTCGAGTAAAGCAAACACTCAGGAAAGGAACTGAATTCTGCATCAAATCTTCTCTGTAGTGTTGAGGACTGTATGCCTAGGTTGCTTTTGGACCTCCTGTAGGAACTGACTTAAAGACCTCCAGAGTTCTGGGTGCCCTTGGTGGTAATGTTTGAATTTCACTTTATTGATGTGAGATGACGGGTGAGCTCACTCCGTGAATGCAGGGCATTTCTATGAGGCTGAAACGGTGACCAAGTCATGGATTAACTTTGAGGTCAAAGCCAAGTTTCAACCTTCTCTAAAGGATGTCTCTCAGCAGCGGAGTCAGATTGATCCTGATGGTTCCTCTCTTTGCTCCAGGTACTGAAAGGTGGACAGGAGGCTCCAACGAAGCCCAAAGGCCGTCCAAAGAAAAACTCCATTCCCACCTCGGAGGAAATTGAAGCAGAAGAGAAAATGAACAGCCAGGCGCAGAGTCAGGAGCTGGAGGGATCTCAAGCTCCCGAGGAGCCTAAACTGACAGAGGAGAAGCCAGAAGTCTCTTCGGAGACAGAGAAGTCTCCAGAACATATACCAGAGCCCTCCTCAGAGGAGACTACACCGTTAAGTTAAAAAGGAACGCAAGGAGGGAAAGGGGCAAAAAAGAAAAGCAAAAAAAGTTAAGAGAAAAACCAAAACCAAATATATATATGTATATATATATTTAAATATGTATGTAATTGTGTGTGTGTACATATATATATAAATATATATATATGTAGACCTTGTGTATAAGTCTAAAGGTTGGTCACTTTGTGCCTTTGGGAATCAGCCATCATGGGCCACGGTGGAACAAAGACATGCCGTGTGAGTGGTGAGGACCCGTCCCTCCGGCGGTGCGCGTGAGCCTTCCCACAGATAGTGACGGAGGCCTGAGCCTGTTTCCAGAGAAAACCACGTCTAGAAACCCGAGATGGCTCCTGGCAAGTAGAGAAGTCCAGGGCTCCTTTCGTGCTGCGGGAGGCAAATGTGTAGTGATATGACTGTGTTGGAGGGTTCAGTGTGTTCGCTTGACTTTATCCTTGCCTTTTAAAGTAGCGCAAATGGACAGAGTACTCGGTCTGGTCTGAGATCGGGGACAGCTAAGAAATGGGGAGCTCTGATAGCACCATTTCATCGTGTAACCAGCACTTATTTCTGTTAGGGATGGGCCCGACTTCAACAGTTTTAGGAAGGAGTTCAGACCCATCAGTTTGCTTTGGCCCAGTGTAAAGATCAAAGCTTCCGAAGCGAGATTCATACCCGGGTCAGCATTCAGATTTCATCTCTCGTGGTTGTTTGGGTGCTGTGTCTGTGAATTTGCAGTGATCCAGGATAAAACTTTGAATGAGATGAGGGTTTGGATTTGAGTCTGCTCCAGAAGCTTTGGGATGCTTGGGTCTGGGATTTTTGCTTTGGGCCCACTTCTAATTTTTGTAGGGTTTTTTAAAGAACATTTAAATGTTTTCAGGGTTTGGGGAGAATGATGGATTTAAGAAGTTGCTGCAGAAAGTTCACGTTTGTTTAAGATGTGTGCCAAGAATAGATGTGCATCATGTTTCATAAAGTCTTGTTAAGGGTGCATTTTGCCCAAAGGCTGCAAGAGATGTATTAAGATAACCTTTATTTTTTAATTAAAAATTAAATATATAAATAAAACAGTTGTTGTTGTTTCTCTTTCAGAATGCTAGACAGAGACTCTTTCTGGGTTAGGTTTTTCTATTCTAACAAGCCCTGGAGAAAGCGGGAGTCATCAAACTTTCCGTAACGCTACTGTGCAGCACGCACTGTGCAGACTTCCTTCTAGCGCCTTCCTAAGGTAGGGGAGGGGTGTCGCTAATGCCACCTTGTCACTGGGTGCTGATGAATGTGTCAGAATGAGAGCGCTGGTGGTTTAGCTATTTTCTGTCACCTCCCCTCCCGCAATTACACCTGGCTGGCTAATAAATGGGTCTGTGAAGATGGTTTCTTAATATCCCTTTTTTGGGGTGGTGGTAACAATTCACTGACATAGCTCTCAAGTGACTTATCCAAGGAGTGTTGAGTGGGGAGAAAGGATTTCTTTTTTTTTTCCCCCAGTTTCTTGCTCAATGGTGTTTGGAAGCCTTTAATTCCGCCTCCGCGTTAGCGCTGCAAAGGCACGTGCATCTGCATCGGGTAATACTTATGTGGCAAAACTCCGTCTGACTTCAGCGAAGCCAGGGTGGGACGTTGCCCCACTCACCATGTATTTAACACACAGTAATCAACTTTGAAAAGGCACCTACGGGTTTAAGTGCATCTACAGGTTTGCATCTAAACCTAAAACAAATTCACCAGAGTTGGGCAATGCTCATTTGCAAGAAACTTTGACAATCCCAGGCATTTCATGGCATTTAGCTCTCTTTTTATGGCCCAGAGAGGCAGAAATGGGATAAAAGATTTCCCTCTTGCCTACTGTGTTGCAAACGCAGGCTGTGAGCTATGAAGTCTTCCCTCTGCCATTAAAATGCATCAAAACTTGTTTTTCTTTGAGCCGTTGTGCTTTCCCCTGAGCCCTGACACACTCGTGACAGGCACAGTGAGAGGCAAGGACGGCGGGGCAGGATTTTGGCATTTGTCCGGAGTTTTGATACAGTACATTGTTGTGCATTCTTTATCTGTGGATGTCTATTTTTTCTTTTTCTTTCCAGAACTGTGCTTTAGTTCAACCGTATCTATTGGACTTGAAATGGCATTTAATTTAAAAAAGGCCTATGGCCTGTTTATACAGGAATTAGATTAGATGGTCTATGAAATCTATAATCGTCCTCTATTGTTCTTGGATAGTAGCAACAGCACTGTTATCTCAAAATAAAATGTTTCCACAAGCCTTAAATGCGGTAGTACTCGGTGAGGGTGAAGGGGGCAATTAACTGGAAATAATTTGTCTAATGAGTTTCACCATCAGATTGCAAAAAAGTCAGCAAGAGTCTCTGCTAGGTTTATTTGGAAGCCTGAGTAGTTCGTTAAATCAAATTTTGTGTGCAGATCATTCCAGAAACAGAAAAAGCTGACCAGCAGGGAAGGCACCAAAGATATTTTAACTTCTCTGAGTTTGAAGTGGAAAAACCTTCTAGTGAGTTTTTTAAAGAAATTTGAGATGTATTTTAAACATAGCATTTGGAAATTTCAATATATAGCTTTCTTTCAACCAAAACGTGTTCCATAAAATGGATAATGTGTGTGGGTTTTGTGGGAGGGATTTTTTTATATTTGGCACCCCGTGGATTTGTGTAATTTGAGGAATTTTGATAGATTTACTTGGCAGGGGGGAAAAGTAGATACAGGGGAAAAAAAAAAAAAGTTACTTTCTTGCCCTGAAATAGGAAGTGGTGTGTGGTGTTTCTGTGCTATCCACTGAAACAGATAAATATGAAAATACAAAATTTTAATTTTTTTTAAAGGTATGTATCTAAATCACAAGTAAAACTAAGTTGGTCATTTTCCTGCAAAGGATAAAATAAGTTTTACAAAATTACATTTCCCACTTCCCAGATGAAAATCATTGTTTCTGACTCAGCCCCACTTTACAGTGGGAACAGTTCCAGTGACTTTTTCTTTTCTTTTTTTTTTTTTTTAATCCCATTCTAATCACTTATGAGTCAATCTGGGTGAAAATGCAATACTCTAGCTGTCTGGGCTAGTTTTTAATGAGTCCATAAGACACTGAAGATGTTTTTGTTCCTCTTTTGGATGAGCAGCAATCTTAGCATCCTAGTTTTCAATGTGATTATTTAAGTGCAAAATTAGCTCTTGAAACGCTGTCTGGTACTCGCTCACACTGAATTACTTTCACTGACTTTCCTGATAATCGCTTGAATGCTCATGGAAAGCACGTTCAGAGTGCGTGTGTTTGGAGGGAAAGAAAACAGCAGGGGGAAAAATGGTAAAACCGTTGAATTATTTCTTGACTAAATCTCTTCATGCTTGTTGTTTGTTCTGTGTTACATCTGCATCTACAATTTCTAGTAGAATCGAACATGCGATTCTAGTCTATGATTCTATACTCATCGCAGACATTGTTGGGAGGCAAGCGCTCCTTTGCCTCTTTGTTAAAGGAGTTTCTCCTATTCCTTTACACTCTTAAGATTTTTCTCCGTTGAGCTTATTTTTGCTCTTGTCAGTGAAGCGCAAAGAATTGAGCCACTCTCCCCCTTTGATTTGGGCTGAGCTGAGGATTCTGAGAGAGCCTGGGCTGGAGAGATCATGGGGCCACAGTGATGCCCAGCCCTTGTGGCTGTGAGTTGTGTTTCCTTCATGTTTCTGAGACCCAGAAAGAACATTACAAGTCTCGCTTTAGGCACCCTTGTTCAGAAGTGTAGCGCTATCTGCTGTCAATATTGAGGAAGTCTGCACAGCCAGGCTTCATCTTTGCCAGTAGAGTGACCAAAGGGCTCTCCAAGTGCCTTTGCACTGGTCCCGAAGAGAGTTTTATTTCTTTAAAAGGTTGTTCTGTCTCCCAGGCACTGAGATCTCCTGTCCCAGGACTACTTGTCACTTACTGGAGGAGTCTGATGGGAGAGACGCGTGCCCTTGGGGTTGAGGCTTGCTGATGTTCAGGGGTGTTCGGCTTCCAGTTGTAACAGCGAGGAACAAGCCCCGATGTCGAAATCCGAACTCCCCTACAGGGATGGAAAGTGCTCATATCCGGAGTTCTGGCTGGGACCCACCTTTTATTGTACCCACTGTTTAGATAATTTTGCAAAGCTCTGAGCTCATCCTGCAAGATGGTAAGTTCCCCCAGGTCCCAGTGAGGATGAATGAGCTTTCGTCCTGTTTTTTAAAAAAAATAAAATATGTATCCATTTAATTCCAGGCCAGTACAAAGAAATCTGGTGTTTGGGTGGGTTTTCAGTTCCCCCTTTTCTCCATCATCTTCCTCCGGAAACAAAATGGAAAAGGGCAGTAAGAAAGGAATGAGTGAAAAAAGAGGGGTGAAAGAGGAGGTGAAAGAAAAAGCAAATGTGAGAAGTTTAACTGTATCAAACTACATGAAAAATAAAAACTAGGGGGAAAAATAATCATGTTGAAAAGTCAACTTTTTTCTTTTTTGTAAACTTTGACAGATAAAGCTCTGGTTCTATAAAGAGAGTTTTTTCTGGAGTTTAACCGTATGTGCAAGAATGGTGAGTGATGGGTTTTTCGTAAGTTTCCTCTTCTGCTGTGGAAGTCAAAATGTCGCTGAGTAAAGAACAGTTGGATTAGGTCTAGGCTACAATACAGGACTTGGTCCCAAATCTGTGTCTTGGCAAAGGCGGAGGTTTGGTGAAGCCAAGATCCCATGGAATCTTAGATGTTGGGCATGAACATCCTGTAAGAACCTCGCTCCTCTTTCTTCCCATGGTTTGGTAGCACGGTAGCTTTACTACTTTTTAAATTTTTTTTTTCTTTTTTTTGTTGCGAGTGGCACATTGCAAACGTAGTTGCAATTCAAATCTCTTAAATTAGTGATATTTGGTTAAAATTACAACTAAACAAACCCCCCCCCAACTTGTTGCTTGTCTTGTGCTGTAGGAATCCATAACTAGATACTAGCTTTTAGACTTTGAAGTCCTGGAGTTAAAGAAAGATAATATTAAACGCAGGGATTTGATCCTTAAAATCTAAATATATTTTTCCCTAGCAGAAATAGATTTTTTTTTTTAATTATTTTTCTCATAACCAGATACCTTGTGATTGCTAGGCTTTCTCCCCAGTTCTAGTCCCTTCCCATATCGTTAATCTCCTTGAAGGTACTGTCCCAACGCAATGGAATAATTACGCCTTAGCATGGCAGTAGCTGCTAGGAAGGAAGCCTCTTATCGCTGCTGGGATCCGTAGGTGCCAGAAGGAAGAGGTGTACTTCGAGGCGGTTGCCAATGGAGAGAGTTAACCCCTCCGGGCTGTTCTGACATGTCAGTTAACTGCTGGAAACACCGAAGCTCTTGTTTTGTCAAACAATTGAGAGTAACAGAGTTAGTCACTAAGAGAGGTTCTTGAAATCATCCCGGTCCTGGACAGCCTACCTTCCTGCATGCAACTGGGAGGAGGTCTTTTTTTCCCCCCAAGAGATTGGTGAGAAACAAATTTATCAAAAAGAGATTTCAGAAGCCAAAATTTCCTGGGGAAGGCGGCTGCCGAGCATGCCAGAGCGCTAACAAAAGCAGAGGAAGCAATGGTTACTCCTTGGGCAAATGCTTCTAATATTTGCATAAAGCCAAAGGAACCAAACCCTTGTAGATAAAACAATGGTTAAATATTTCAGGCCTTTTACGCTTCCCATCCCAGGGCCATTAATGTCTTTCCCAAACAGTAGCTAGCATCATTGTCAGGTGGCAAATATTACAACTTCCCGGACACTTCACCGTTCTCACCACACCCCAAAGCCCAGCTCTTATTTAAGCTAAATCAAAACCTTTCTTAGTTATACCGGAGCTGTGATGCCCAATTCTGATGCTGTGCGGATCTTTATAGACCTGCAACGAGCTAGGGCAGGTTTGGCTAAGGTAGACCTACAAGGTGTCACAGGAGCTATTGCGGCAAGGGAATTAAGTCAAAGTGGATCCGAGAGCTGCTTTGAAGTCAGTCAGGTTGAAGCGTTTATGCGAGAAGCAAACCGCTGGGAGAAGGTTTTCAGCCGCATCCTTTCGTGTGGCAGGGAGGCAGCTCCGGTGGCTGTGCCAGCGGTGTCACCTCGTAACTATGAAACTATAACAGTGCTCTTTGCAAAAGTAGTGTTGGGGGGAAAAAAGAGGTGTAAACTCATGAAAACAGCAGGGCTTCTTCCTTGAGACTGCTGCGGACTTTTGTGGCTCTCAAGTACTTTTTAGCAAGCGAACATTCACAGGGGGAAGATTATTTTTAAAGCCAGATCACACAGCTGCTCTCTGGAGCTTTCCTGGTGCCTCTGGAGAATACAGACGCTCCTAGACGTCGAGTAGCTAAATGAGAAACAAACAAGCCGAAAGTGGTGGATTAGAGGCGATAAATAGAGAGATGGGTCACAGGCGGGCGGTTTCTTGCTGACAGCTGTTCTGTGGGGAGATTATGGCACCAGCTCAGCGAGAAGAGAGAAACTTTTCCTCCATCAACCATCCCCGTCCCTAGCACATGCGTGCGCGTACGAGTCTTGATGCTCTGGGCATCCAAGGTCCTGCCAGGAGAGACGGGAACTTCCCCTCTTCTTACTGGAAGCTCGGATTACCCGTAATTCTGGCTCTTTTTCCAAACCTTCCTGCATCTGCCCCTTCCCGGTCAGCTTTGCTCCGATGGGAGGTCCCTGGAGCCTCAGCAGCTGAGGGATCACACCTTCCAGGATTCCTGGAGGTAGGAGCGGTGATCTACCCATGCTTCCAGCTCTTGGGCAGCTCTTGAGCCCCAGTCTGCTCCCAAACCACCAGCTGCCACAGCAGAACTGCTTTCTGCATCCAGAACAATTAGTGGCTCCCTTAATTCTGCAGCTGTGCCCATCCCTGCATTGATCTGGGAGCATCGGAGGAGCACGGCTTCAGTCTGAGAGAGCAGACAAGGGATGTACAGCATCAGGTCCCTGCACACCTCGAAGACAGCAAATAGCCGCAGTCCGGGCCACCTAAGTAGGGAGAGCCGGCTTGCTGTGCCGGGATTTGCACATAGGAATGTTTTCACGATGAAAATTAAATGCAGCTAATCCGTAATGTCATCTGCCGCTCCGCACAGAGATATTTCTATTATTTGGGTGGGGAGCATGACTCAGAGAAATTATTTCCTCTCTTGTCCGTGCTTCTCATTACTGGAAGTACAATATTATTTTTTTTTTCCCCCTGTGTTTCATTTCGTGTTATTTAGGATAATGATGCTGAGGAGGTGTCTGATAATGGGATTAGAAGCCCAGACTGGGAGTTACCTGTCTTATTCTCTGTGTGCCTGAGCGAATATTTACCCCTGAGGTAATAATTAGACCCATTTGTGCAGTGAAAAGTCACCCGTCACGAGTGGTAAGATGAAGACGTCAAAGAGCGGAGGACGGCTCGACGTTTGTTCGAGGCTCTTGCCAGGACAGACGGCATAACTCACTCGTGAAGCATCAGCCAGACGTTTCCCTGCTAAATCTGAGGTTGGTTATTCCCCTTCCCCGGGACCTGCCTCTCTCCTCCTGCGGTTTTGCCACCCGGGGAGAAGCGAAAGCCCATGAACTCGATCCTCCCCTGTGTGAAAGCTGCGGAGCGGTCTCTCCGAACCCCTTCCTGAGGAATTGCTCCGCTCGCTGGCTCCCAGCCCTGGTCTGGATGAGGCCAAATGCGTTGACCTTTTGGACGCGGTACGGAGCCCATCTGTTCAAGCAGTAATTTGTGGAGAGCCCGAGGTAGCAGAAAGGAGGGTTTTAGCCTGATTTACTCAGCGCTGTGTGCAGTTTGTGTGGGACCTGGGCCCGGGAACAAGGGCCAAGATAAGTCTTCAAAGTCTGAATTTGAGGCACCCGAGAGAGAGCCTGGTTTTCAAGCAGCGGATAATCCTGCCTCTGACGATAGAGCTCCTTTGAGAGTGTCACGCACGGTCTCCCGCAGCGGTGGTGCTCCTAAGTCAGGGGTTACTTACTGCAAATCCAGCAAATGGATTGCAAAGGCAGGATGCTGTTCTGTTCTTACAGAAAAAAAGAAAAAAAAATGCTTTCTACATTTCAGCTCTTTTCTTATAGCTCATTTTAAAGATCTGCTGTCAGCAAAGAAACTAAGCTCTGGTTTTGGGCCATAAATCTGGAGCAGGTAAACAGGGGAGCGTTGCCAAATCAGTGATGTTCCCCAAGTGCTTCTAAGAGCCGTGGTGTCCTCTTCGGAGCATCCTATTGTTATCGTTTTCATTTCCTGCTTGTTCTTCCTAACAGCTTAGTTTGATTAAACTCGGCAGAGTTGCAATAACAACGGGCCGGGAAATGGAGGCCTGTGAAATGTAATACAAATGTTCCCCTTTTCCCTGCACAACGGGGTTCTCCACCGGTCCTGCTGGGGAGGCTTCCTCGAGCTGGGACCCTGTGTGACGGCAGGAGATAGCGGTGGGGACTACCAGGGGCTGTTTGGGTTACAAAGACCAACTCGTTGCCATCACATGTGTTTGTTCATACTTTCCCTTCTGTAAATATTTCCCTCTCCATTTAAAAACAAATCAAGGGGGGGTTGTACATTTCTGCTCCTCTTGGAAAGCTGTTTCAGGAGCCAACTGTTGTGGCAGTCCTTCATTAAATCTTCTGTCTACACTTACCTATATCCCATTTCACTGTGGGATTTTTATTTATTTATTTATTTATTTATTTAATCTTTTCTAGCGTTGTCCACTAGCGCAAACGGTTCTTCTCCCTCTCTGCTTCTTCTCTCCCTGGGTATTTATAGCTCGGGATCATATCTCCGTGCAGCCTTCATCCCGCTGGGCTCCTGGAGGCTTGTCTCATGAGATAAACTCCTGCCCCCCGAGCACTTTGGTATCCTTTTCTGCTTCTGTTCCAGGCTGAAGTTATCTTTCTTGAATGTAGGTGATGAAAACTACACGTGTTGCGACAGAGGAGGTCTCACGGCAGTGCTATCTCCAGCACAAATACCTTATCTGGCTCATTTTGGAGTGACAATTGCATTTGTTTTAATAGGGCCACCTGATTTTGGTAGCCAGAAACGGCAGTTAACCACACTCATGGTTTGTTCCTCCCGCGTCGCGTTCCTCTGTCCCAGTCCTCCCTCGCCTGGGTTTCCTGCAGGTTGTACAATCCTTTTCGGTAATGGCAGTCTGACTCAGCTTTTTGTCATCAGCAAACTTTGATGGCTCAACTCTGCTTCTTCTACCCAGGGATTTAATTAAAAGACTTACATAAAATCAGTCTCGGTCTGAATCCTGAACAACTCTGTTAATAAACTTCCTTGAGCCCACTTGTTTCCCTCGGAACACGTCTCCCTTTGATCTCTAGCCGCCTCTGCACCCTCTCATACAAAACCCCACTTCTGTCAGTGAAGTTATTAATTCCCTATACAGAATTATAGAGTCCCTACAAATTACTGGTGCATTGCATTTCCTTTGTCTAGCAAATCCATTATCTTCCTGAAGAGAGAGATTAGGGATAGCAAACTTTCCACATTATCCCATTTCCCTGTATCTCCCCTACATTTAGGGTTGCTATTCCCACCCCCCTGCCAAGCTATTAAAATGGGTGTTCAGTTTGTTGGCTTATTTCAAATTTTCTTTCCAGTTCTTAAATGGATGTGACATTTCTCCAGTGCCACCTTCGGCTAGATTTGATTTATTAAAACTTGGAGTTTGTGGTTCTGTGATAAGCATCTTGTTCGTGACACAAGAGCTCTGAGTTCTCTGAGGTTTGTTTCTTACCGGATTGTCGTAATTCCAGATTTCTGCCCTAATTTCCTCCCCCGAGTCTGACTCCTGCATTCAGCAATTTGAGCATTTGCGTTCATTTTTCCTATACGGAATGAGGGTTCCCGTTTCAGAAATGCTTTCCACGAGATGAGAGATGCCCCGTCCCAAATTCAGGAGGTCCCAGTGGGAGCGGACACCTGCACAGAGACACGGAGAGGCGGATCTGTCCCATCCGCAGCAGGTTTATATGACTGAATACGGAGTTCCCAGGTATCAGCCAAACCCCTTGTCTTCGGAGAATTCAAAGGTCGGCCAAACAGGGGCGGGAAAGGGGAGCAATCCTGCACAATACCATTTCAAACAGTTTTAATTACAATGTCCTTTCATACCTGCCAGTGATTTCTTTTTTTTTTCTTTTCTTTCTTTCGTTTTTTTTTTTAGCCCTTTGGCTTTGTTAATCTTTTTTTCCCCTCATCCTCTCTGTTTATTTTTGTTGCAGATTTATTAGGTGCACAGTTAAGTGCCATTTAGCTTTGCAGAACTGTCATCACCAGCACTTTATGAATGGGATCATTCACCGACAAACTATTTAAACACTAAAAGGGGGAGAAATTTACTGCTACAGGTCAATGAAGAAGCCAAGATCAACTGAAACTCAGCTGCGTTTCTCCTTGAATATAGGAATGTGACGAAGGCGCTCAGAGTTTTCTTTAACGTATCCTCATCCTTAATTTATCCTCACACGTCAAACTGAATGTCACTCTGTTTTGCAGTGGTATTTTACCTAAAATAATGCCTTTCTTTCTGACAGCTTGCAAGAGCCCGGTGATCTAAAAATGTGGCTAAACAGGCAGTCACACACCTGCTAATTACGGCTATGAATACGCTGTGACCAGTCACGCAGCCACTGACAGCCAGTTCCAGGCAGGGAAATTTTTTAGGAACAAAATGAGGAGAGTTTTGTGGATCAAATGCAATCCGGGTTACGGGAGCCCAGGAGCAGTTCCGCCCTTTTTCCCTTGAAAACCTCAAAAAAAAATCTTACCGTCTTTTAATATTTCTGCCCCATACCAGTGTGGTGCCTCCTTTCTTCTAGCAATAGGTTCACAGGGTTGCAAACTTTTCATGCCAGATGTCCGAGCCGGGCTTTTCCCTTGGTCACTTTTTCCACCCGTGTAGCATGGTAGGAACGTCTGTGGGTCAGTGCGTAGACCAGGAAGGTTATGATCAGCGGTTCTCTCCGCTTTCCTTCAGCTGAAACATCTCACAAGCGAAGGAAGCACTGTAGGAAACCGCTTGCTTTATTTCAAATGTTCTTGAAAGAGAACCATCCTCTTTTTTTTTTTTTTTTTAGTATTATAATGTATATAGCCTTCAAAAGACAGATCAAGGTTGTCTGTTTGCTCACGTTATTTTCTATGTTTAATCACGTCCTTCACATCCTAAGCTTTCACAGTTGTCTTTAATTACTCGGGAGTGTGCAAATATATATTTTTATATATATGTGTGTGTGTGTGTGTGTGTGACTATAGATTTGCAGGACTGGACGAGCTCCAGGAGCGCAGCCGGTGGGGACTGCCGGGTGTTGAGTGAGGGAGCTAGGTGGCCTCAGGTTTCCCATCTCGCATGTCTCTGATGCTCTAACCCTGTGAATTCCACCCTTTTTTTCCCAAGTGAAAGTTTTCTCTTCACCTGATCCTGGGGTACTGCCAGGCTTACAGCTCATTATACACGGGGGATCAAGTTGTATTGTAAAGTTGACAAAAATGACAATTTTATATATTTTTCTCCAGCAATTCCACATTGCCGTGCAAGGCTTCTTGACTAATCCACTCAGATTTAGAGTTAATCCTCGTGCACTCGGTATATTTGCGTGTAGGTATTTGAGAGATTTAAATGGACACCACTAACCCCTATGGGGTCTCGTTTCTTAACATACCTTAGAAACATAATCTGATGGAGGAAGATGAGACACAAAGGCTTCTTTTCTGTAGCAATTAGCTTTAATTTTACTCTCCTTACAGGGTGAAATCAAGAAAACAAGAACTCCATGGCTGTGATTTGAAATGCTTTACCAACGTGAGTTGATGTTAAGCTTCGAAGTTAGGTGAAGCGCCCATTTTACAGATATGGAAATTAAAGGCACAAAGAGGCAAAGCACAATAAGAGTGATAAAAGTGCAAACCCCAGGGATCCTCTGATAGCAATAGGAGCACAGACATCAGTTCAGCTGCTCATAAGAAATGCATTTTAATTCCTTTGAAAGGCTTTGGCTCCTGAACCGGGGGGTAAATCTTGCCAGTTTCTCATAAATTCTCCCAAATTCCTGTGCTTTTGGTGCATGGGGAAACACTATAACAGACTTTCTGGTAGTATTTTATCCCCTGCAATTCTAGCCGAGGTGAGTAGGTGCAGAAGGATGCGAGGGGCGGGGATGGGAGCAAGCTGTAGCGTTCAGGTCTGGAGCTGGATCATGAAAACCCACAGTCATGGTGGAGCTTGCTGACGGGGGTGAACTTGTGAAGGCACCCAAAGCTGGCAGTCACATAAGTGCTCCTGCAGGGCTGTTCATCAGCTTTAGAGAGGGTCAGGTTGAAGCCAATAGCCCTTGAATGTCTGAAATTGGACCTTCACACCCATCTCCAGTGAAGCCACAATCAGCTTGACTGTCTAGTTTGGGGTCCAAGCTTCTTCAGGTATCTCAGGTCCCATTCCTGCTCTGCTGTGCTGTAAATCCCATACCCAGATTGCCATAGACAGTTACGTTCTTAAGCCGAATGAGCCAATACCACTGAATTTTACCTGGATTTAACAGAAATGCAGTCTTGATTTCTCGGTGCAAGTTGCTGTGATTTACACTCTCTTGCTGGCTCCTTCTCCAACGTTCTCCTCCGGTTTCAGTTGGTAGTTGGGTCACTTTATCAAATTCTTGTTGCTTTTACGGTATGCAAAAAATGAGCCCTTTCAGGACTGACAAGAGATGAGGAAATAAACTACCTTTATTTTTTTTAATTAAGGTAGAAATCTTTATTCTCATTTTGAGAATCTGTTGGGCAACGCTACACACCAGTGGCTGGAAACACTCCCTTTGGGTGGGCTTTATCTCACCTGACTTTGACCATCTAGAAGTTTGCTGTTCAGTCCGACCTGATTCTCTTCTTTCCGTTCATGGCCAGTCCAGAGAAACAGGCGATTTCTCCCGTCTCCTGCAGAGGTGGATTGCTCTCTGGAGACACCTCTGAGTGTAGATAGAGGTTAAGTTGGTTTCCTTCGTTTAGATTGCTGACGTCTAGATAAGATCTGAAGGCACCAGACCCTGATTTGCATGGAGGTGGATGATCCCCTGGTACTTTTAGCAGATGTCTTAAAGTGTGGCTACTTCGTTCTTAGCTGAATGCAACCCACAAGAAAGTTCGGCTACTTCGTTCTTAGCTGAACACGGCCCACAAGACAGAGTGGAAGTGGAGGACACTGAGTGATTTACAAAAATAGGTGTCCAAAGAGTAGACTCGAGTTTGTGCAGCCTGTGTCAGCGCTGGGTACCAGGGTTCCCAGGGAAATACAAGGAACAGTAGCAGGCAGATGCAGAGCAATCTTTCTTCCACAATGGCCCTTTTCCTAACCTCTAACAGCTGGTTTAACCCCGGTACATGACATTGTATATGCCTTCCAAATGCGTCTTACTTCTGGCTCTAATGACCTTAGGTATTATTACCCACATCAATTACACTTTGGCTCTTGGGTTTCAGAAGCGTGGGGTGGCAGGGAGTTCTGCAGCCTCATTAAGCTCTCACGTATGCCCTTCCTTCTCGCTTCTGTGCCCGTCTGCTCCTCGCTCGCCAAGGATGGGACAAGCCCTGGGCAACCCCTGGGGTGCCTTTGGGTTCCCAGACCTGCCTTCCCTCCCTCACCCGACACTGTGCCCTTCTGGTGGCTGTAGGTGAGAGCAGAATCGGGCCCATCATCCCTGTAATTGCTGGTGATTAGAATTAATAAAGCTCTATTTTTATCCAGCTCTTTTTTTTTTCAGGAGCTATGGGTACTTTGGTGTAATAACAGATGTCGCATTAAAAATAGGTGATCTTGCTAAACAGGCTGGGAATAGTTATGTTCTGTTCAGCCTTTGTTTTTTAACTTGGGGAAAAGCAGAAAAATATCTGCGGTTGCTTAATGGAGTAATAATAACTCGTCGTTAGGGTTATTCCATTTGGCCAATGTGGAAATATTCCCCCATGCTCAGGCACAATGTTTTTGAATGGAGGCAGCATTAACGTGGCTGAGGCTGTACGAAACCTTCTATTCATAGGGCTCGGCCCCGTGCTGTGCCAAGTCCCTTTCCTTGCATGCTAGTTATATTGTCAATGAGTTCATTAGCTCTTGGTCTAGAGTCAGAAGCAAAAGAGCTGTAATTGCAGCTTCTGGAAAAGAATATCTTTTAGGGAAGGTTTGGGTTTTGTTCTTTTTTTAAAATTAACATTATATCTTTTTTTTTTTTCCATTAAAAAAAGATATAGAAGTTGCAATGACATGCATCCCATTTTTAAATCTACTGGATTTTCCCTAATGGACAGAATGGGTGATGGAGCCGGAGGGAGAGACATTTTAACAGCAAGGCTAATTGACCATGGAGCAGTGTGCCTAGGTTATTGCGGATTTTCCATTACTGGAAATATTGATACCCAGAGTAAATTTCTCTTCTGAAGAAACTTCCTCTAGCTAAAATTAATTCTGTATTATAAAGGAGATGAAAAGGGGGGATTGCACTGGTCCCCTTCTCCCCGTGTTATGTTACCTCCCAGCCCCGGCGCTGTTGGGATCATCGCGACAGTTTAGGACCGAACGAAGCTGGTGGATGCTCTCTGCTGTGTCCCTGGGTCGGCACCGAGCCTCCGGCAGCAGGCGGCGGGGGGCACGGGGCACCCCACTTGCTCCTTCACGCAGAAGCGCTCGTTTGGCAGCGCCTGGAATTGCTGCAATGCAGTCGGGCTAAATCCTGCCTCGGCGTCGTGCGTTTACTCGCCCCGCCTGGCAATCCTGCTTTATAAATAGAGGGGAACAGAATGCAAAAATTACAAGCGAGGAGCGGTTTAGGGCCCCTGACGTGGTGTCATCGTAGATGAATCTACAGGGGATGAGGGATGGATGAGACGGAGCTGCGGGCTCTGCTGGGCCAGAAGCCCCGCACCGGGCTTTCTCCTCCCGTCCCGGTCAGCGGGCATCTCCAAACAGGCTTTGGGGAAGCAGATGAATGATAAGAAGAAAAGAGGGGTGGAACAGACATCTGTAGGTAAGGTAGGCTGGAATGATGGAAAACATGGAGAAGGCGGCATCTGTTATTGCGTAAGGTTTTCGTATCTCACCCAGGCTACTTCTATAGGTGTTTCCTGAAAAAAACCAGAGGTTAATTTATCACTTCTTGCAACACCCAGTTTCCAGCATTCCCAGCTTCCACGGCCTGGAGTTTGCAAGTAAAATGCTGAGGGGTTTTTCCTGTGGTTTCTTCATGCAAACATGAATGTTGCATCCAGGTGTAAGCCTCGTCCTCCCAGCGTGAAGGCATCTCCGTGTGATGAATTGCAGGGACACTGCACCCCGGCCGCTGCCACCCTGCTGTCCCCTGCCTGCAGCGCTGTCCCTGCAACGAGGCCTCTCTGCTGGCTGAGCACAAAAACCAAAAGCATAATACAGTATAAAAAGCTTCAGGATCTTAGATAAATAGCTGTTGGGGGATTTCTTTCTGTTTTGTGTTGGGGTTTGTTTGGTTTGGTGGTTTTTTTAAGGAAGATGGTAATATGTGTTCTATCGAGGCAGGAGGAGAGAACAGCCCCTCATTCTTTTCGCTTGTTGCAGTAGCTCGGATTTTTTGCTTCGCTAAAATTACTGGGTTCAAGTGCAGCAGAGTGCAATGCCGCGCAGAAACCTAGCGACATAGTCGAGTCATATTTTCAGCTGACATAAATCAGCGGGGAGCCATTTATACCCTCTGAGTATCTGGCTGGGGATTAGGTATTTCATCTTGTCTGCTCCCTGCCCGAGGCTCATCCCACGAACAAGGAATAGCTTTGACCCAAAGAAGGTAGACAGAAAGGTCAGGGTTAGGCACACCGAGAAGTCAACGAGGGTGGGAATTGGCAGCGGTGTCCGCTTTTAGTGCCGCGTTGATGGGAAGTTCTTTAATTCTCCGTTTTGGAAAGGGAGGAGGAGAAGCGTGTGCTCCGGCAGGGGAGGCAGCAATGCCGAGTGTTTCCCCGGCGAGGACCGGGATGGGGATCACCGCGGGGAGAATATAACCTACAGGAAAAGGCCATGGCTGGGGAACAATGGGAGCCTGAATTGCAGATAAACACTGGGAAAGCCACATGAATCATGAGCCCATGCATTAAATTGTTATATACATTTTGGAGAGGAGAAAGAAGAGCCTTAGCCGGTGAAGCCTGGCATTGGCAGAAAAAGCTGTTCCCACCTATTATCTTTTGAGGCAGACAAAGGGTGAAGAGAAGGTAGAAACCACATATAAACATTAATTAATGCTCTCCAGGCTGCTTCTTCTTGGTCATGTTAAACCTTTAATCCCTGGGATTTAAGACCAGGGCTTTTTATTGGTCTCCAGATAATAAGTGTGGAAAGGAGTGCTGCGGGAAAGCCTTCGCATCCAGCTCCTCACCCGCTGGGCCGGCACAGTGAGCCGGGCGCCCTTGGTGCCCAGCCGGCATCCCGCGGGAATGCAGATGCCGCCAAAATCCACCCCGCTTGCCCTCCCCATCCCCGTGCTTTCCATTACCCCATTTTATTTCTATTTCCATTTATTTTCCGTTTTATTGTTATTCTCCATTAAAAGCATGTAGAAGGTCAGTCCCGCCACCTCCGCCAAAAGGTGGTAATTTTGCATGATATTATATCCCCTTTATTCACAACTACCCTAACCCTCCTCCAAGGTGCCATCGCAGCCAGCTGGTACCGCTCGCGCGATGGCAGAGCCTGGAGGGAGCAGGGCTCTTCGGCCGCGTCCCCGCCACATGGGTTAAAAGCGATCGGTGGCCGCTGGCGGGGAGGGCTGGAACGGATTTCTTCTCCGGCGATTACTGCTGCTCCTTGGCAAGGGGAAATGCTCCCTCGCTTGAACTCTTGAGGTTAAGCCACATCATTCCTGAGAGTCATTCAGCGCTTAAAGGTGCTGTCAAGAAGATGACACAAGAATTTGTTAAGAAACTAATGTTTCCCCTCATCGCCTGCTCTCCCTTAGGGCTCGCAGGCACCCCGGCTGAGGAAGCGGTAATGAGAGGGGAGGAATTAAACCACATTGCAGCTGCCCCAGCACCAACATGAGGGGTTGGCTCCAGCCCGTACCTGGACTGTGTGTCCTTCGTGGGCGACAGGAGCAGGAAAAACAAGCTCTGGACCCTTTTCTGAGCTTTAACACCAATTATTATCATTTCTGGGGCCCCAATAATCTGCAATGTTTATTCCAAGTGAGTTGCTCTAAGTCCATTTTGCTCATGAGTGACCGAGACCTGACCGCCTACCATCGTTTCCCAACCTGAGTCACTCTTTCAAGCAACAGATAATATCAAGGTAATATCGGTTTCAAGAAATAGAAAATACCACATTTTCATGGATGTTTCCAAAAGCCGAATATGCAAGCAGTGCTTATCCCTCCGACAAGTAGGAGCGAGCCCAAAATGCAGGCGGGGAGGATGCCCAGCCCAAGATGGGTCTTCTCTTTCAGAAGCTGTGCTCTTTTTTCATGTGCAGAGCAAACCATTCATTTTCTCTGGCGAATAATGATAGTTTAGGGTTAAGATTTATGGCATGGCTGTTAGTGTCTTGATGGTAGATATGCAAGGCTATTTAGCTATTGCCGAAGGTGGAAATCCATAAAGATGATGGAAGAGTCTCTCCCCAGACAGCACAAAAGGTCGTTCATTTTTTTTCCTGAAGATCTCCCCGAGCTGGTGATGCCGTCCGTTTTCCTCTCCTCCCCTTCCCCTTGGCACACCGGGAGTACATTGCTTTGCTCCTACAGTTTTATGGGCAGGCTGGGGTGCAAGAAAGGTGCTTCTCATCCATTTTCTGCCCCTCTCTATTTGTATTTCGCCCCTAGTGCCTCTTGCTGGGGTTCAAAGCCTCCAGCCTGAGCACTTTAGCTACCTCCTTGCTCCCAGCCCCTTCCCGGGCTCCTCCCCATCCAGCTCGTTTCACCTCACCCCGAAAGTTTTAGATGTTTTTTGCCCCATAGCTTGTTTTGTTCATGAGTTTCCCTGAAAAATAAATGCACATTTTTCTGTTGGGGAAACAAGGTGAGGCAAAAGCAAAATCTTAACTTGTTTGTTGCTGGGTATTTCAGTACAAAATAATGATAAATAATAATAATAGTAAGAGTAATAGTTGTAATAATAAAGAAGAAGAAGAAGAAGAAGAGGAAGAGGAAGAAGAGGAAGAAGAAGAAAAGAAGAAGAGGAAGAAGAAGAAGATGAAGAAGGAGAAGAAGAAGAGAAGAGGAAGGAGGAGGCAAGAGTTGCTGGGGCTGCACAGGAAACCAAGTCCTCTGTCAAAATAAAGTTTTGGCTGGATTTTTCCCCCCGTTTTGGGTCACAAACGGAGCTTTGAGCAGGCAGTGCTGCATCCTGCGTGTCCAGACTCTTCTCCCCCATCCCGCACCTCCCCGCTGGCATAGCCCGTCTCCAGCCGCTCGGGAGCAGAGACGAGCATGGCGATAAACAATAAACAGAGGTGACCCAGCCAAGCTAAACAGAGGAGGCAAAAGCCCTGATAATCATTTTTGTTTTGGAAAAAAGGATTTAAGAACATGCACTTGGGAGCATGTGAGCGGGATGGAGCCGTGCTAATGTTTGGCACCCTCTGGCACAGCGATGGGGGCGTGCGTAGCCCCAGGCCCTCGGCGAGGTCTGTCCCTGCATGTCAGGTGGAATTTTTCTGCTCGTATCTTTCATCGGTGAAGATGCATGTTGGCTTCCCAAAAATCCTCATCTCCTGAAAGATTGGTGGCCTCTAGGAAAGGGGCTTAGCCCCGTGCCTTGAGCAAACCTGCCCAACATCCATCCGATCTCAGTAAGAGTGAAATTTTCAGCAAGCGTAATTAGAAAATCAGAAATTCCCCTCTCCCCTCCCAATCCCCTCCCTCTCGGGAGCAGCGAAGGGACGGCATGGCCAAGCCCCGGCTGCCGGTGATGCCCCTCCATGCCAAAACCTGCGAGTGACCCGCCAAATGCATCCAGCTGTGAAATACTCGTTTCCTCTCACCGCAGGTGCTCCTTGTGGCTTTCAGGCTTGTTTAGTCCATTAAATAACTGGAATCACTTCATGGATAGGCAAGAGAGAGCAAATTGGGCATTTTTTTTCCCTCTTTCTCCACAACCCTTGGGTGTGATGTTGACTTAGCTGGGCAGAAACCATATCAGCCCAGGAGGACTGGAAAGCGGTGCCGTGTCGAGTGTGTACTGTGGCAAAGAGCGGTTTGGTGTTTGGCACTCGATCCCACCAGCCCAAAACCCAAAATCCCCTGAGCGAGGCAAGCTGGGGACAGTGGCTGTGCTCTTCTTGCCCAGTTTCTTGGAAACTGTGGCCAGAACATCTTGCAGAAGATGGGAGAGCTTTGTGAAGACACGCAGCAACCCAATAGCAAGACTCTTTAAACAGAGTTATTTCAAGTTCTGGCCCCAGTGCTCCAAGTCTCATTTTAGAATGACCTTTAAAGAAAAATGGAAAAAATATGCACTTAGTGGGGGAAAAAAAGGACAGATGGGTAAACCCGCATTTTCCATCAGATCCATGAGCAATTAATTTGGCCTCCTGCAGAATATAATCCATCGACAGTTATGCGCAGTGCCTGTGTCAGAAGATGCAATCATGGCACCAAACTGTTGTACCAGCAATTGAGGGACCATTGCAGGCTTCTTGTCCCGGGGAACTTGCAGTCTCAGTGGGCAAAGCAGACACGAGCTAACGTGAGGAGTGAAGGTGAATCAAGAAAAAATGACTCAGGCAAAGCTGTGCTCCAAAGGAAGGGTCTAAGACATGACCACCACTGGGTTTAGCTTGGGTGCCTCAAGCATTAGTGCAGGAGGAGAGGACACAGCCCCTGCTCAGCTGTCCTTGCTGTGTGGATGGTCAACGAACAGATAAGGAATGAGACGAGTGATGGCATCAGCTGCCCACACCATGTCCTCCTTGATCATGGCTCTCCTGCCAGGATGGGGATGGGAAGAAGCTCTCAAAGGGTGTCTCCTTGGCCTCACCACTTACCTCTCTGGTGCGATGGACATTCATTTTCCCACCGACATTTTTGGACAATCACATTCTTCTGTCTTCTTTACCCAAGCCTGCATTCCAAACCTCTGCTCATCAGAGGCCAGGCGAGAGCCAGGAAGAGCTTCACTCTCCCTGAGGCATGGAAACCCTGAGTGGAGCGCTAGCCCTGCCCGTTCTTGGATGCTTTCTGATAACGATGTTTTAATAAAAGATCTGTCACTCAAATATTTCCGAATCATTAAAGAAAAAAGGAATGAAAAGGAGTAATTGGAACCCTGAGCCCAAAGGGGTAATGTAAAAAAAAAAATCAAACCCACAACCCAACCACAGAGTGGGTGAGAGACCCTAAACTTGAAGCTGAGCCTCAAAATCCCTCTGGGAATGATTTTCTTGTCCGAAATCCAGAGGGGTCCATGATTCATAGCCTGATCCTGCCCTGCAACGGCAGCTGCAGAGCATAGGAGGCGTATTCAGGTGTTAAATCCTCTCTCTGTCCTCCACCGCCGGGTTTGAGCTGGGAACGGAGCAGTGGGAGGAGAGCCAGGAACGAGTGAAACATCTCGAGATGGAGCTGATCCCAGGCCAGACCTCTCGGTTCCCACTCGGGCAGCGCTCCCACCAACGCAAGGCCTTTGCCAGCTCCTGTGATTTTATTTTATTTTTTTTTTGCTGTATGTCGAGGATAGGTGGTGCTTGTCCAAAAAACCCTGGCTCTAGAAGTCATGGGATCTCCTGGGAGCCTCTGTTCCCGGGAGAAGTGGAGATGGAAATACATCAGTATGTTTCCACCTCTTGGAGTAGGTGGGAAAAGCTGGAAAAAGTGGCTTCTACGAGTGAAGAACTTAGGAGGCAACCTTTATTGTATTCAAAATCTCGTCACTTTAAAGCTGATCTCATTATCTGTGGAGATGAGTCATGGGGTTTTGAATGTGTGTGGGTGGCAATATAAAAATTTCCTCTGAGTAAGGAGAGCGGGGTTTGGCGAGTGGGCAGTTGGTACTTTCTCCTATCCTCCCACAGCGAGACAGTGTCGCTTCGAAAGGTGATGGAGTGAATCATTTCTTCTTCTTTTAATGGCAGTTCTGGCTGAGCCGCATGTGTATAGCTTAATTATTGTTTAAAACCCATTTAACATAGCCCTTGAAAAATTATCTTATTTTCAGCAAGAGAGGAGTTTGCAGGCTGGGAGGGGGGGGGGCTCTCTGTCACCTTCCCTCTCAGCCACGAGCATCTCCTCCACCCGGGGCGTGCGGTTAATTCAATGATCGCTGGAGAGAGATATAAAACTATACCGCGGTAATTAATCAAAACTCAGGACTATGTAGGCACTCTATCGGCACTCGCTGCGCCTCGGGCTCGTTTCACTGTCACTTGATAATGCGCCTCTCATCCTGTGAAATACAAACTTGGGTGGAGCTTCCCTTTTCACCCCTTTGATTGTTCATCTGGAATCCCAAGGGACTGGAAATGAAATACATTGGCTTAAGTGATGTTCCCCAGATCAGTAACTGGATCCTGGGAGGATCCCCCGGGGCGGTTTTCCACCAGGTGGGACGAGGGACGTGTCTCGCTGCTGTGCTGACCCCTGCTAAGGCAAGCACATGCTTGAGTCACTTACTTATTTTTATTTGTGTGGTTTAGCGCAATAAATCACGCTCGTCTTTCCCAGGCTCCCCTGTGCAGCGGTATAGACGCTTTCCCATCTCATTTTAAAGCATGGCGCTGAGCTCTCCATCACCCTGCACTGCCCGGGGACTCATCTTACCTGTTGATAGACATCTGCATCTCCAGTACTCACCCCCGGCCGGTGAAGGTTCCGCCTCCCGCCTTGGTGAAAGGTGCAAAGGGGGAAGGACTTGTCCACTGAGAAGAAACTTAACTCTACTCAGCTTCTTGGAAAATAATTCCCATTGAGAAATGGAAGCATGAAAGCAGACGATTCATTCCTTGAAGAAATCTGGATATTTGTTAAAAATCCCACTGTTGGTGGGAAGGTTTTTATGGTTAAATATGTCTCGGCTTTATCCTTCCAGCTTGTTTTTCTGTGACTTGAGTCTTTTAACTCAAGTTAATCACTGCCATTTTATCCTCACTGATGTTCTTTATATTTCTGTCTGATCCAGGTAGATGGAAGCCCACCATTTTAGGCACTGTCTGGGTAGTGGAGAAACAGCCAACAACATGCCTAGAAATAATTCCTAAAAATCGTGAAACTCCTTCCTTCCAGTACACAGTAGTTGTCTGCTTTTGGATATTTACCAAAATAGCTATTCTGGAATAATTATTTTGGTAGGAACATTTGTGTTCCAGAATAAGAGTCTCTTTTTTTCCCCTTTACCTTAATGCAACTTGGAAGCTAATTTCTCCGTATCCAACATTGGGCAACTTCTCACCAAGATGGCTACACACCGTCATGCATAATAATATTTCCTTCTCACGCTGGATCTTATGCTCCAGGATTTCCAGGTCTTTGACAGTTCACAGCACCTTCAACGAGGTGACCAAGTATTGTTTAATGTCCTTCATACAGATAGGCAGGAATTGGTGAAGCAGCTCAGGGTCTTGCTACGAAAGGCCCCAAACTCATCATGTTTGATTTGTTTTGACCACCGTACTGGGCTCCATCCCCTTGCACAGACCGGTGTGTTCCCACAGACGTGTCCATGGTCCATTTGGGGTCTGAGGGCAGGAAGGTCAGTGGAGAACAGTGATTTCCCCTCCCCTCCCGAGCACCTACGTGCTTTGGCGGGGTAATCTCTCGCACGATGCCACATGTAAATACGCGCACATAAACAGACGGAGGAGGTTGCTTGATCCGCCTGGCCTAATTGAAACCATAGAGGTCTGTTGTGGTGCCTGTTGCTATAAACACGCTGGCAATTTGCACAAGTATGTGACATTGTAAAAGTTCCTGAAAGATTTTATCTGGTTGGTTTTGGCTGAAAGCCCTTTATTCACATAGAAATGCCAGGTAGAAAGACAATAACTGTGTATCCATGTGTATATTTTCAACTTCCTAAAGGCCATCAAATTGGAAAGGGAGTGGGTTTACTTTACTCAAACATCTCCTGAGTTGAAGACAAGGTAACCCAGGAAAAGCCTTTCCTTTAAAAATAATAATAAATTTTGCTTCTCAGTGTTACTCCCTGCACAGATTGTCTGGGCAATCTTTAACAATCTCTTGTACCTCTGAGTTATTTTGATTTTTAAATATTAGTTCATAACAAATCTTAAGCTGTCAAAACTAAAGGATTGTACAAAATAGCTTCAAGGTTACATAAACAGAGTAGCTGGGAAACAATTTGGTAATGCGTATTCATCTCAAGATTAGAAGACATTTATTTTTTAAAGAAATTTTCCACCTGAATAGTGGCCCTCTTTGTTTTGGGAAACGTTGACTCAATGGGATTGAAATACTCTGTGTAAGGAGAAGGGAGGGCAAGTGGCAGAAGACAAACTGGACAGAGGAGAAGAGGAGCTGGAGAAGCAATTGCCAAAAACATATTAAACGAGTTTTTTGACGAGAAGCAACTGGGGATGGGTGGGAGCTGGGAAGGGCAAGCAGTATAAATTAGGGCATGCTTGTGCTGATGGGGGAAATTGTTGAGAAAAATCAAGGAAGAAGGTGAAGGTAGGGGAGGAACTGCAGGGAAGGTCATCTGGTGTAGGACAGATGGGGAGAGGTTTGGGTCTGAAGAAAGGAAAATGAGAAGAAACGTGAGATGCTCTGGGATTTTGTGTTGGAGGAGGGAACTAAAAGTACTACAGCACAAGGGAGTCCTTTGGAGATAGTGGGTGGAAGAGGAGCTGCATCTGCAGTGGTAGGGGGAACCCAGTACTCCTGTCCTGGCTGGATTTAGGACACAACACCTCTGAAAAAGAGAAGGATCCAGGGTATCCCTGGAACTGGGGGTGGAAAGGAGAGAGTTATGAAGTTGGCTGTGACCCACTTGCTCCAAGGAGCTCCTGAGGCTTCCAGGGAAAGAAAGAGGTGGGTGCAAATTAAAAGGAGCAAATTGCAAATATGGTGTGTGATGGAGGAGGCTGGACTGCGAAGAGGAGTTGAGGTCTGGGGTGGGAGAGAGGGCTCTGCACTTAAGATTGCCATGGTGGAAGAAGAGATGGTGGACTGGAGATGGTGAGAGGAGCAGGCAGCAGTGATGGGGAGAGAAAGTGCCTGGGAGAACATGGAGCCTGTGGTGGAGACAAGGTGAGAAAGAGGTAGGAGAGGCACGAGGAGGATGTTATGATGCAGAAGAGAGGTGTGATGGGACAAAGCTGGTAAGAGGACATCTGGCAAACTTCACCATCCTTGAGGGCCCTCTGCAATTGCTTTTCCCTCCCTGAAGCAGGAAGACTTACTGCACCAGGGCAAAGTGCCAGAACAAGCTGCCTCTCAACGCAAATACACGTGCCATCCTGCTAAAGTGAGTAGAAGCAACAAAAAGAGGTTCCTGTCTCAGTGCCCCTTCTGAGCCCAGGCTCCAGCTCTTTTCTTTCCTCCTCTTACTTGTCCTCACTATTTTTTCTGGATTTTTTCTACCCCTCAGCTGCAAATCTCTCTGAACCACTGAGTTTACTCATTTAATGTTAGTGCAGTTTCCTAGATGCTTACAAGAGATGTGTATTTCTACTGACCTTAATTCAGCAAAACACTTAAGCACGTCTAACTTTCAGCAAGTGAATGGGCTGACAGGACTACTGTGTAATTAAAGCTAAACATAACTTAGTGTCTAGTTTATTGAGGGCCTACTCAACTAATTAGTTGAATCTTCCACGAAAAGTCACTAGGATTCTTAATAAAGCAATGATCTACAAACAGCTGTTGTGCGACTCTGCCCAGGTCACATTATCTTGTTTGCAGTTTAGATGCCTGAAATGTCTGCCTTCTCTTTTTTTGTGTGTGTCTGGGGGTTTAATTGTTCATGAGAAATTCTCCCTCCTTCCCCAGCAAGATATACTAAGGCCACCAAGCATTAATTGATTTAAATACACATGGTACCTACCAGGTAGATGTGGTAAATCACAGTTGTCAGGTAATTAAATGCAACCCGTAAATCACATCAGAGCATGTGAACCAAGCGTTCAGCGTCGATGCTTTTAATTAATGTTGTAAAACAATATTTCAGGCTTAGATCGAGTGTACGAGGCAGATAACATATCAAATTATGGCCAATAAAATATCAGCAGTGGATATGGCACTAATAACCAGTAGCCACTGTGATCCTCAACAGCCCGGTTGCACCCCAACAGGTGGCCCGCTTTGAAACGCGGTATGCAATGTTATTGCAGGGGGATTAAGAATGGTCATTAGACTCTCGTTGCTCTTGTAACACTGGATTAATTAACCAGCAAGCAGAATTATCTGCCCCTGGATTCATCACCTGCTAAAATGTACCAGTGGGTCATGAAAGATTAGACTTGGGCAGGGTGGGGGGGTGATTCTGCCCTTCCTCGCAGCTTCGATGCCTGTGTTGGTCATGGGCTCCCCCCCCAGTTTCGTTTGCACCCCTGGCAGCAGCAGGAGGGGCAGCCTGTTAGAGGAAAAGTGATTTACAAGGCCTAAGGAAAGGGTCAGGTTTTAGAGCGCTATTAAGGAGCTCAATACTTTGTTCAAGCAGGGTGAATTCTGGTGCTTCTGCAAATCCTGTGTTTGTTTTCCTGCCGGTCTTGGCTGGGTGGATGTCAACAGCTCTGAGCAGAAAGATGGGGTGACCAACCTCGTTGATATAGGGCGCTGGCGATGCTTGAGGTTTCGGATGCAGCGAGCACGGCAAAGCCCTCGCGGGACCAGACCGGTGCCTGGGATGCTGAGGGTGAAAGTCCGGCGTTGAGTGGCACATCCCAAATCCTGCAAACCCTTTTGTGGTGTTCTGCCCAGGTTACAGTAAATCCCCCGCTGTGCCGAGGGGCTTTGGGATGAATTAATGAGTGGAAAATCTTTGCTGGGGCAAAACAGCCCAGGACCATTTGTGCTCTGGACATCCCACTTAGTACAGGAAGGCTGAGTGTCTGGGATAATCGAAATGTGGTGCGTTTGAGAACTGAGAACTACCGAGCAATGTAGCTGGAAAAAAAAAACAAAGAGAGAAAATGTGCTTTTTAAAAAAAATTAATGTTTAATGTTAACAGCCCTTTTTGTTTTTCACCAAAAGATTCCTTTATCTAGCAGAAATCCTTGCTGATAAATCAGTGCTTTGCTGATAAAGCCACTAGCTATAACTTTTTTTAAAGCCATTGAAATAGAAAAAGCCTCAAATCTCAAAAAAGGAACAATCTGAGCACTTTAAAATGCTCAGCTTTCATATTATGATCTTTTTTTATTTCCCCACAAAAGAAAAAAACTTCATCTCTAAGCCAGTTCCTCGTTTACTTCTGTCCACCTCCAAACTCTCCCGTGCTTTAAAAAACTGTCCTCTTCCCACGGAGCATTTCAATTCCATCAGGCCAGTGTTTCCCAAAATAAAATGAGCATTTCTAGGGGTTGCTAAGCTGGTCTCCTATTTAAATTTATATCTAATTGCTCTTCTCATCTCTTCTTTCCTCTTCTCTCAGCCATCTAGTTATTAAAAGTATCCAGATAGTCTTTATAACCCCTTTACATACAAATTATCTGTAATTTATTAAGGATTAAGGCTTACGTAAAAAGCATTGCTTTAGTCGCATATCCATTACACCACTGTGAATTTGTCTTAAAAGTGCTTTTTGGCTCGCAGAGCTCCCTGTGGGAGGAAGTTTAAGTTCAGACCAAATTTATCATGTCCTAAATGCATGGTTGGAAGGAGCCAACGTCGTCACTCAAGATTTCTTGCAGATCTTTGCAATTTAACAGGGCTTAAAGTCCAGCGCTAAAAAGACCTGGGAATTTGTTGTGCAAGTGCAATTGTGTCCCGATGATGCTCATAGCCAAATTTTAGTTGGTGGCTCGGGAATGGGTTTTGAGTGCGATGTGGGTCCTTTTGGGTCAGGAGGGACACTATGCTCTACTGAATTATAGGGGGCTGGCGTGGAATGGACGTGGAGCACCAACTCCTTGCCCAGAATTAGAGCCGTTCCCAGCAGAGATGTGTCCAGCCGGTTCCCAAGATGGAAACCCCTTGCCTTCCCAAAAAGCACAGAGGGATAAATGGCCCTTTCAGTCCCATTCCCAGGGCACAGACTCCGGGCTCTTCTCCTAATTCCTGGCTCTGAAACTCTCCTGTGTCCTCCCATGCAGGGATTTGGCCCCGCTCCACACTGCTCTTCCTCTTCTCCCTTTTAAATAGTGGAGCCGCGTTGTTTGTTTTCACCCTCGTTCTTCAGAGCTGCTCCACCGGTCCTCCTGCCCAGGAGGTGAACAGGAACAAATAGGCTTTGTGTGGTTTCTAGATGACCGTCAAAGCCCCACGGGACAAATGTTATTTGGCTGAAAAGGACTCTAGAAAAAAAAAAAAAAGGCAAATAAATAATTTCTCCCTCCTCTGTTACACCTTTGTTTTGTTTCTTGATGTGTTGGTTGGTACAAAGCCTAGTGCTTGCTTACTGCTGGTCTTGCCAAGGGGACTTGAACCATTTTCCTCTTCCCTTGAATTTTTTATTTGCTTATTCTTTTAGTATCCTTGGGTGAGGAAAAGGTGAACAATCCTCTGGCTTTCGAGATGCTTGGCAGGGAGGCTGGCCAAGAGCATCTTTTATCTGAATGGAGCTTTTCTCTCGGGTTCACTGCCCACCTTGATTTATGATGCTGGAGCTGGATGCTGTAATTAGGATGTGTCGATTGAGACTCAATAGGTACAGAGAACATAGGGCTTGGAGAAATAAGATTCAGGTCCTTTCCTGGATTCCTGCTGCTCCCTGTGCTATTCCAGACACATTTTCTAAATTTTTTTTTCATGGGCACGAAGGACTGGAAAATAATTGTGAGCAATAGCTGCCTTTCTGCTTTCATCTCTTTGCAGCCTCTCTCCTTCTCGCAGATGCGAAGGCTGTCAGCTCCGTACGTGCTCGCTCTCTGAAGTGAGGTTTGCTTGTTTGGGTTCATGTTTTTTCAGTGCTTGGCACAAGAGTGTCTGTGAGTAAGGCTTTTATGGGTTCCACGGTAAACATAATAAATAATAGTGCTGCTAATGCTCATGTAACCCCAGGAAGTGGGGCATGAAGAAAACCCCTTTCTGCCATGAGCTGAGCATGAACGTTGGCAGCACCGCTGCTGAAACGCAGGTAATTTTGTGGCAGAAATGTCCTGCTGGGACCACTACTCTGTTTTCAATTTTTCCCTGTGAGGGCGGTGAGCCCCTGGCGCAGGCTGCCCCGAGAAGCTGTGGCTGCCCCATCCCTGGAGGTGTCCAAGGCCGGGTTGGACGGGGCTTGGAGCACCCTGGGCTGGGGGGAGGTGTCTCTGCCCAGGGCAGGGGGGTGGGACGAGGTGGTCTTCAAGGTCCCTTCCAAACTAAACCATTCTGTGGTTTGTAGTCTCCTCCATTTTCCTGCTCTTTTCCCTTCCCTTTTTCTTGTTTGCTCCGTGTCCCCTGCCAGCAGAGCAGCAAAATAATTCGGGTGCAGTGTTGGTGGCTTTCGCCTTCTCCTTAGCAAGCAGAAGGGATGCTAAACCTCCTGCAACCTGACAGTTCTGCTGGAAGGCAGTAGGAGCTGGGGTGTCGCATGTCACCTCCCCCTTAACAGCCAGAAACCCCTGAAATGCTCAACACCAGGCTGGCAACAACCTCCCGTGCAAATCCTTGGGATGTTTCCAGTGTTGCATCAGACACTTTCATCCCCTGAGCCAAAGCAGTAACTCGGGGCTGTTGGAGGCAGCAGCCGGAGGTGCCCTCCCCAGTCGGGCACGACTCGTCCCCTCTGCGTGTGTCACACCTCGCCTGCGCTTTCCCACTTAAATCTGCTATAGGGCCGGACGAAATAGCTCACAGAGCTTAATTGTTCTTCCACAGCGCTAAGTAATTTACACCCCAGGGCTTAATTGTTCCTTTGCGCTGATTCCCCGGTTGCACTCCAGGGCTTCCTGCGGATTTTGTGGGCACCGCTCGTGGAAACGGAGGAGCAGGGACAAATAGGGCAGGAGTGAGTGACGTGCCCGTGGCTCCCCCCTTCCCACTTTCCAAGCCCTTCTCTCTCCAGGCACACATGTTGAGACAGTTCGCAATGATCTAGGTGAGAAGCTGGCAGAGCAGAAGCTTAAATCTCAATTACCTTCCTTCTCGTCCGTTTGCACAGGATCCTTATCTCCCTCCGTGTAACTCTCTGTATTTAATTATACGCAATGATAATCCTTCACACACTAAGCGCATTATTAAGCAATTGCTAAGATAAGTAGTTTTCTGGATCCCCAATTATGATTAGATATTGGCAATCATGCCGTCTTCCACTCTCCCTCCTGGGGCTAGCCTGCCAAAAACAGTCTTGTTTGGGTAGGTGACACACAAGACCCGTGTGGGAAGCTGCCTCGCAAGGAGAAATTTAGACAACAGACTGTTGATGGGTAAAAGACAGATACGTATGGCTGTGCAGGTCTTCGTGAAGTTGGTTCAGATGTTGGCTTGAGGGTTGCTTTGCTGTCCCCAGCAGACAGGCTGGCCAGGAGCAGCAGGTGTCCTCCACCAGTGCGTTATACATCCTAATCCATCATTTGAGTCGTGGAGGCCATGAAGCTGTTGCAGCTCTCAGGTTTCGTGGTTCCCTTCTCAGCCTTCGCTATGGCAGCCAGAATGAGGGAGGTCTCTCTTTGCAGCCTTGCCCCAGCAGGTTGTGGTGTTGGGTGTGCTGCAGCTTCCAGGTCTGACTCTCAGAATAAGCGGAAATGAGTTTCTTCCATTTTTTTTTTTGGTGTAATTCATGTTCCCCGGTCCTCTGACCATTTCTGTTGAGCTCCTTTGCTCCTTCCCTTGTATATTTGTTCAGCCTGGAGAAGAGAAGGCTACAGGGAGACCTCAGAGCCCCTTCCAGTCCCTAAAGGGGCTCCAGGAAAGCTGGGGAGGGACTCTGGATCAGGGAGAGGAGCGATGGGATGAGAGGGAACGGTTTTAAGCTGAAAGAGGGGAGATTTAGATGAGAGATGAGGACAAAATTCTTGACTGTGAGGGTGGTGAGCCCCGGGTGCAGGTTGCCCCAAGAAGCTGTGGCTGCCCCATCTCTGGAGGTGTTCAAGACCAGGTTGGACGGGGCTTGGAGCACCCTGGGCTGGTGGGAGGTGTCCCTGCCCAGGGCAGGGGGTGGAACGAGATGGTCTTTAAGGTCCCTTGCAAGTCTAACCATTCTATGTTGATTCTATATTCTACATCTGCCCACTACCCATCTTACCAGTGCTGGAAAAATGAACTGAAGGCTTCACAACTTGGTAAAGGCTTTAGCAGGTCACCATGCTTTAGTTCAGCTAGGTGGGTTCCTCCTTTCCTTCCTGCTTTATCCCTCCCAAATACTGGCACGCTTCGCAGAGCAGGGATGAAGGTCAGCAGAGCCTGATCAGGCTGGCAGGTGGAGCTCCCAGTACCCAGCAAGGAGACGTGATCAGGCTCTATGGTCAGGAGCATCTCTTGCAGCAGAGCTGGCCCTCTTTCGCCCACTCATGCTACGGCATTCCTGGTGCCATCTCGGGTTGTTTCCTGCTGGTCCCCTTGTCCCAGCTGTCCCCCACCCTGCACGCTGGCAGCCCACAGCCGCACGGCGTATCATTGCCGTGCTACAATGGGCAAGGGATTATGGGGATCCCTCCTAATTCTGTACAGGAAAATGCTGTTTGTAAGTGTAATTGAGAGGATGGCTTTAGAGTCGATGACTCTAAGCTTATGTTGTAAATGGATCGTGTTTCACCTCTTTCAAAGCATTTAAGAGCTTACCAGAAAAACAAATGTCATTGCTCAATCTGCAAAGTGTCTACAATGCAACTTGCTGTCTCAGTTCCTTTCCTCCGAGATACAGTGAAAACAGATTTATTTAGCTTTTCAGACTCTCCAAAGGTTACAGGTGTCCCCTCCTTCGGTGTTGATGCATATATGCGTATTTGTGTACGTGTGTAAAGCGATAGCCTACGACTTGCCTGTGTACTTGCTAAGGGTGCTTTCGTCCACTCTCCCAAGTATTCCTGGTGAAAGAAATATTTAGTCAGAGTTGTTCGCAGGAAATCTTCAATCTTTGCAATCCGAAATGCACAAGGACAGATTCTGCGGCACTGGAAAGGAGTAGATGCTCAGTGTGCCTGAACATCAGCCTGTAAAGCACATTTCTTTCCCCCACCTCGAAATTCAGCCATCAGCTGAATCCTGATCATTTGCACTTTTACATGCAAATGTGTGGGAGCAGCTGAGATAACCCCCAACCTATAGAGTCTTCTGCCATATATTTAAGAATAGTCAGACCTCATGTCTGATTGTGGGGCTGTCAAAACTATAGAGACCTATGTTACATAGGGACTATAAAGTCTATATAGACTTGAAATATTTGAAGGTTGCAGGTGGTAAACAGGGATTCAGGGACAAGAGGGCCAAACAGCTGAGCCTTGATGCTGAATTTGCTGCTTGAAGTCCACTTGCAGAATTTGGAGGTGAAGACACCTCTAGCAAATATAGTAACGCCCAAGCACTCCCCGGCAAGGCATTTTTTGCTCTCCCGAGCACAAATTTGAAAGTGGAAGAGCCCTGGTCTGACAGTGTATTTGTCCTGCAGCCAAGACCAGATCCTGCCACGCACCCGAGCTGGTAGACCTCCCCTCCTGCTGCATCTCCATCCAGGGCCAGCTTTGCACACCCAGCGCGCCGCGCAAACCCCGTGCCCCAGCGCCGCCCTCCCTGCTCGGTGCCCTCGCTCCCTCATTACTGCTCCCTTAATGAGCGAGCAGTTTGCTGGCATGCAAATCATCGGGTTAAGCACCCCGCTTCCGTGCTGTTTCACAATTGTTATTCCTCCTGAAGGGAAGGTAAGCAGATAGCAAGCGAAGAGCTTCGCTAATGCTCCCTGGTGTGCCAAAAATAATACGTTTTCTGCAGTAATACCTTGCATTTTGCTAGCACATCACGCCGTGCCTCTCACGGCGTTCTGCGAGCGTTAATTAATTACAGTCTCATTACGTCTCTGTTAGATCCATTTATTTATTTATGAAGAACTTTCCATCCCCAAGCGCTCTGGAATCTGTTAATCACCTAAAGGCAAACAGCGTGCCCGGAGAGACGAGATCTGCTGTGAAAACGCTGGGGATAAACACAAAGAGGCTCTTGTGAGCGAGGCTCCGGGTAGTGATTTCAATCGGGATTTGATTCCTCCTTCTGCAAACCAGGTCGCTTGAATCTGGCCTGGGCATAAGCCGGCATGGTTTTTCGGAGCCAGGATGAAGCTGCTCTGTCCCATCCGCTGTCCGAGGCACTGTGGCGTGCGTTCCTCATCTGCTTTGGCACAAATTAAAACAGATTAGTTTAAACCACAGCCAAGACAGTAACTGCCATCTGCATCTGGCTTAGCCCTGGTGTGACAGTCGGTGTGAAAACATCCCTTTTCTCTCTCCATCCTTGCTTTCCCCTTTGCGCCACAAGACCTTTGGGACGGGAAGGGACCGTTTCTTGTTCTGTGCTTGCACAATATGGAAAATAAGTTTGGGTTTGTTTCTCCGTGGGGCCGTTCGCAGCTGTAACCTGCCAGCTTTGAGCACCAGAGGTGGGGAATATTAGAGGGAGAATTTTTGGCTGATGGTGAGCCATCAGCCAGGCAAAAACAACCACAGGATTTCTGGATTGACTTTATGCCGTCTCCTCGCCATGGGAGTTTTAACACCCGTGTCAGCAGGCAGGAGCAGGGTTTGGTGAGCTGCGTGGTGTAGCGGCAACGCCAGCTACAAGACAGCCCCTGACTATCAGTGTGGGCATCATTCCTGACTTGGGGAACATGTTTAGCACCATTCACTTACCCACAGCAACCAGGTTTTGCCAGGAGGTAACCAACCCTCCCGGTGTTGCCCTGAGACCTTTGCTGCCCACAGGCCAAGAGACTGCATCATCAGCCGGCCAAATTTCTCTGCTCTGGGCTCCAAATAAGTCCCTGGAGAGAAAAGCGAGCTGGGAGATGCTGGGATAAAGCCAGCTTTGCACCTGGAAGCGGGTTTCCAGCCAGGCTGGGGTGGAACTGGGGGCTGCCCCTAGGACTTGGCAGCGCAGAGGGTCCGGCCGTGCCCGTCACCCGCTCTCACCTCCAGCTGTGGTTCTCCTCCAGCACTAACAGGTCTCCGCTCCGCTGAGTGGAAACAGGCTGAGAGGCACCACACAGGAGCAATTAGCTCCCGTGAAACTTTCCACCATTAGGAACAATGGCTGGCTTAGTTCTCATCTGATTGAATTAATGATATTCTAACAAGTGACGGTTTTTTCCTTTTAAATTTTCTCATTTGGAAGGAATTGCTCGTCGTAAATTACACGTATAAAAATTAGGCTGGTGTTTTGTATTGTTTACAACAAGCACTTCAGGGTTATGGATGTTACTCATTGATTTATAATGTTTAATTCTTCTTCCCCCCCGTTCAGGCTCTCCATAAATCAAGCAGAGATGTCAACCCTGTGTCAACATTTCACTCAGCCTGCAAGTTGCAGGCAAGTTGGGACAGCAGATCTGATGGAGAAGGTTGACTCTTCTCCCTCACTGTCTTTCCCATTTTGATGAAACAATAAGAAGGTGAGGCTGGCACTTGTCAGTTATTTCTGAGTCACATTTCATTAGGCCTTTTTCAAACACTCCGGAGAACAATGTTGGAGGCAAGCGATCCAAACAACTCATGTTCCCGCTTGTGCACTTGTGGGTTAGGGCAGCAGCTGCCGTGGAATTACACTGGGAGGCTCAGCAGGTGTCTGATGGTCCTGGACGGGATCCGGATGATGTCAGGCAGCTCTCATGCTGGCGGGCTCCTCTTCCCCCCCCCCCAACTCCAGCGAGCTCCTGGGGTCATCATTTCAAAAGCCTGAAGAGGTTGTTAGCTTTTGGGTATTTTTTTTAAAGGGTTCCCCAAGAAGTGATGAGGCTTCCAGGAACGTCCAAAGCAAGTTGGGTGCAGCTGGGTTAGTGTCACTGGGGATCTGCTTAGGTATACTTAAGGGGACTTAAGGAGTTTTGGTGAGCAACGTTGTGGAAGTCTGTGGTGTTAAGGGGCTGAGATTTCAGTGAAATTAATGGGAATTAGGGACCTAAGGGCCTCTGAGGGCCTCTGTCGGCATCTTTTTTTATCACAGGGTAAGTCAGTTCCTTTGAAAAACTGGGAAGAAAAACTTCCTTTCCCCAAAGATGTTGCTAAGAAACACCGTAGGTCTGGCAAAGAATATGCAAAGATGGGGTGGATTGTAAAGTTCCCTGCATTGGATCAAAACTGAGCGCTTTTGGCCCTTTACTTGGGTCAAATTACCAGGGAGCTGCTGAGCCCTCAGCATTGCTCTGCCGTCACATGGATGCTCAGTGTCTGACCCCAGCACTCACAAGATTGGTGATGATGCCTCGTGAAATCCACCCTACAGGGCTGAACATACGTGTTTCTGGAAGTGAGGTCTTGGATTTTGCTCGGGTTGGACTTAAAATGAACAACTAAGTCACCAGGGATGGTAGTCCGCCATTTCTCCCGCCCGTCTGCTCCGTACCTACATCATCAGAAGGCGCTTTAGGAGCAGCCAGCCTCCACGTTATAGCCAAAGTGCCTGGTAGATGCAGGTATGTGTGTGTGGGGCTATCTCGTATAATTCCTGCCTACACCATGCCTACACTAGGCAGTCTTATCAGCCTAAGCAATAGGGCTCGCCCAGTTGTAATAACAAAAGTAAATAAATACATTTTAATGATCCAATGCTGGTAATTAACAATGCTGAAAAACAGATGTCTCCCTGAAGAGCTCATAAGGCAGCCGATTGCATAAGCTGGCCCATTATGTGGGTATGAGTTGATTATTAAAAGAAAACATTTAGCAAATGCAGAACAGGATATTCATCTGCTATTACATAATGGTAATAAGCAATTGAATTTTAGCAGCGATATAGTCTTCCAGCCCTTACTGAATGCCGAGTGAAGTGTATTTATGGCCTCCGATGTGAAATAGTCCTCCTTGTTTTTCCAAGACGAGGAGAGATCTTTCAAGAGATAATAAATAAAATAGACTCTAGTTGCTTTAACATGAAGCAAGATGAGTCCTCTGGATTAGTTTGGATTAGTCTGTTGCTAGTGGCACGGAGGTTTGGCGGTTGGCCATTTATTCACCTAGAATACATACAGCTAATTGGAAAAGCACCTGCGATGAGATGTAGCTCACCACCTGCACTTTGCTGAAATAAAATAAGCCTACATAATTGACTACATTACCTATTAATGTTATGAAATCACCCCCAGGCATTTTTATTATTATTATTATTATCATCTCTTCCCTGCCTCCCCCCTGCCCCCCCCCTCCTTCCCCAAGCTTTTATGAATCAAACTTTTGTCTTTTGCTTTTTCCTTGGAAGCCCCAGGATTGTGCCACTGTATCAAGACCAGGGCTGCTCTGACTGACTCGCTTCTCCCTGCAGGGGAAACCTAGGAAATTAATCCTTCTTGGTAGGGAGAAGAAATAGTTTGACATTTACCTCTTTGTTCTCGTGGGACACAGCCTCCTCCCTTTCCTCTCAGAAGTCCAGTGGGAGTCTTTTGACCACCCTACGTGGCTGTTGGGGTAACCCAGAACAGCCTCATGATGATAAAACACCTTCTTGTTGGTTTTTTTGTTGGCCATGGCAAACTGCACGGGGTGGACTTTGCCCAGACCACATTACCGGGAGATGTTTGAAGCTTGGCACGGTGGGCTGGTTTGGAGATGCCTCGTAGTGACCACGTTTGAAAATACATTGGTCACGTCATCCCTTGTTGGAAGACTTTGCACTATGAATTGCAAAGACTAGGTGCAACGGGCGGGTGGCCTCAGGGACTCACATGCTCAGGGCAGCCCCGCTCCTAGCAGTGGCTGAGGCTTGCTGGGATTAAAAAAACCTCAGACGAAAACCTCTGTTGCTGCATAATTGCTAGGGAAATGAAGACAGAGATAGGAAGACTCATGGAGAAGAGCCATCGGAAATTCCTCCTGCTTTATCTTCTCCCCCTCCACCCCTGCTGGCAACTTTGCCGCAAACTTGAACTGAGCTCAAATCAAACCATCTCTGTGTGGCTCTGAAAAACCAGATTAAGAGTTTCAGGGCATTTCCTTGGTTCTTGCACATCCTGATTGGAGAGGAAAGAAGCCCTCAGCTCCTGTGGTCAGAGACACCGTGCCAAAACGTGAGCCTGACTTCCAAAATGAGTGACAGAACAGGGAATAAAATTCAGGAGCCAAGTTTGTTCCCAAGTTAGCCAAAGTGCTTTGTTCCGATTTAGTTAGCTTTGCTCCAATTGCCAAACCTTCATCCTCAGCATCAACAACTGGAGATGTTGTGGGCTTCAGCTCGAACAAGCAAACCCAGTTGTTCTTTGCCATCTCAAATCACGAGGGGAAAGTGCATAATTATTATGCCTGGTTTGTAATTACTGCTGTTCTGTATTCATAATTACTGACGTGACTGCACAAATGATTGCGTCGCTTTTGGATGAAATGACCCTGCTAAAACTACCAATGTAGCCAAAAGTAATCGGGGTCAATGGGAGAATGGGTTAAGCCCTTTTAGGCGGTAAAAGAGCAGTAGACAGAGAAGCCTCCTGCATGTGGCAGGGCTGAGAACGGTGAGGTTGGCAGGCAAGGGCAGATGCAGAGGTGGAGATTTTGGGTTAAAAACATAGCAAATAGGTCTCCACAGAGACCTGAGCTCTTTCAAGCACTGAGCTTGCTGAAGTGGCCCCATTGGGAGCCCGAGCAAGGAAATCTGCTGAATCTCTTTCTTTTTTGCATTAGGAAAAATCCCAGTTTTCTGCAACTAAATTATTTATCTATAAACAGGTCAGCCCTGGACATTGAGCTTGGGTGATGTACTATTCTCCCATGGGATGTGATTGTGCAAAGGCCTGTTGACTCGCAGTTAGGACCGAAGAGGTAACCTTAGCCTGGCTATTTGAGGCCGCCTACGCAACGCGCTGGGGCTCAGCAAACATTCAAGATCAGGCTGTGCTCCAAAAAATCTCCTAATCCAAGGAGGAACTTGCAGCAAGAAATAATGAAGCCTGGCCCGGGGGCTGGGGGTAAGAGCCAGAGCCGTGCTGGCCGTGTGAAGCCGGAGGGTGTTGGGACTGGGGAATCTAGTTGAGCGGCGGATGGAGCCAGCTGTGAAATCCCATTGCCAATCGATCTCCCAGGCTGCACAGGTTGCAAGCCATCCCTTTTCACTTCCCAGGAGTTTCGTAGCTTTTGAGACCTCAGAGTTAAGTTCAGGCCCAGCTTTGAGGGACACAGCTGCGGTTTCTCATCAGGTCATCATGTCCATCCCTTTCTTCCACAGGGAATAGCTCTGGTGGGAAAGAGCTTCCAAATCCACTAGGAGAAAAGAAATCTTGCCACATAGCCTGAGAGGCCCTAATGGGTGAGGGCCCCTCTGCAGATGAAACGTGCTTGGGTGCGCTCGCTGGAGGCCTGTATGGGCTTGCTGTTCGCCTCTGTCTTGTTCCCAGTCGCTGCCGTGACGGCCCCGGCTTGGCTCTGCTGCTCAGTGTCTTCCGGACAGGGCCGTTCATGGGAAATGCTCCACCAGTGATGGAGCTTGAAGGTCCCCTTGTCCCCAGGCACACGTGTAAACTCCTATCTGGAGTTGCATTAAAACATTCTGCTTCTCCTCGTTTCCTTCTGAGTTTGCATTTTGAGGAATTGCACCTATATATACCAGGCAAGGACACCAACAGGATCCCAAAGGATCTGCCTGGCACAGCTAATCCTATCCCAGACACTAAGGTAGGACTCATCCAGCGATCCTGGACCTCATCCTTAGCCATGACACCAGGGGAACAAGAGGCATGGGCTGCAAGCTCAGGATCTGCAAAACATCGCACAGGGGACCGGGAGATCCCACTGCTCCCCCTGTCAAAGCCTTGGTGTCCTCCACAAGTCCGGCTAAAGACTCACTCAGCTAAAGCACTCAGTTTCCAGCCTCGCTGCTTGTTCATAATTGTTTATTGGGTTTTTTTTTCTGATTTCCAGGCAAAACAGGAAACAGTTGTTTTGACTGAGTGTCCTTGTTTTGAATGCCAGGGAAGTGTGCGTGAGTCCGTACATGCATGTGAGGGAAGCGAGGTGCATCTCTCAAGAACATCGAAGCCAAATACAAGTTTCCCACAATCAAAGACCATGAAAAATGCAAGTTCTTGCCCAGCGATGAGAAGACCTTGCAGAGCTCGCATGCGCCTTGGGCCAGAGCAGAGTTACCCCAGTGCAAGGTCCTCAGCACAGGTCTGTGGAAGACATCAGCAGCATCTCTAGGTACATCCAGGCAGGGAATCGGAGGTGGTCAGGTTTTTGCAGTGGGGAATTACCAAGGTTTAGTGCATTACCAGCAGGAAGGTGGCTTCAGCAAACACATTTAATCCTGCGTTTGCATCCCATCTCTGGGATAAAGAGGTGCATGGTGTCTACGCTGCTGCTGACTGATGGGTGCTTTCTCCATCACTGGTGCTTGGAGCTCACCTGCACCTCAGGGCAGTTCCACAGCTCAAATGAATTCACTTTACTCAGACACACACAAGTACACCAATTCATACCAGAGCAACCAGAACCAGGACTCCATGCACCTAAATGGAAGTTAAATATTCAATAACTCAAACCTCTGACATTATTGTGATAGGTTTCTTTTCCTTCCTGAGGCTCTTAAGTATTTTCTCTCTTATATTTTAATTGACCTCTGAGAAAAGAGCAGTATCCAAACAGGAACTCAGATTTCCAAAGTTATTATCCTGTTGTGTACAATGAGTGATGATTTTATATATATAGATTTAGATATGTATAAACTCTTTTTTTCTGCAAAGGCAGCAGTTCAATAAATAATTAATGTTTCTTAATCCTGTAGCTATTTCTCTTGCTGTAAAAAATTAATTGGTTTTCCATCATCTGTTTCCCTCTGACCTGGAGGTATCTGGCACGGCGTTCGTGCCCCTGCTTAAACACGCTCCTTGTAATCTTTGTCATGCCCATGGTACAGAATCTGGGGGATAAACAAACTAATCAGAGATATTAGAGGCACCTCCAGGAAGATTTAGTCATCGTAACACTTTGCGCTTATGCAGCATCCATCCGTCTGGGAATAATTAAGCCTCTCAACCCCTGATGAGGTAAATGCTGTGCCCGTTGGTGTGTAGACTGGTAAACAGAGTCACAGAGAGGTTACGTGGTTTGCCCTGGACCACACAGTAAGTCAGTGGCACTGCTGAAAAGGGAAAATTTCCCCATTTTATCTGTCGCTATGAGGCCCCATCGCCTCTGAGACGTGCTAAAAATTCAGCGATGAACACGAGAGGACTGTAGTTCGCCCACCGGCTCCAAGGACGCACCAGGTGCGTATTAAATAGCAAAATCTTGGAAGTGTTACATGCAGACTCAGGTGAAAAGCAAAAAGGTTCTTCTATTGAAAACGCTTTTACACCACCAGCTCACAAAAAGTAACTGAATTGTGGAGGGGGATAAGGCGAAGTAACTCAGAGGTCCTGGACAAGCCTGCAACGAATTCAGGACTTGGTTTTGCTGTCTTGGCTGGTCGCACACCAACGACCTGACCCACAATCTACCTCTCCTCCTGTGGGGACACAGCTAGGGGCACGGGGGCTCAGCCTGGAACGCAGGACCAGACCCCCCTCCTCCCAGGGGTTATCAGGGACAGTCTGTTCTTGTCACACAACCTAACCCCCCTCACAAGCCCCAGCTTCAACCTGGGGCCTATTTGGGCTTCACATCTGCGGTCCATTGCTGCTTAATTCTCCCACTCCTTGTCCTAGTCCTGTATCACAGCGACCTTATGCACGCCCTGGCGCTAGCAGAGCCGTCACCAGCAGGGAACACTGGCAGGAAGGTAAAATTTACTTAACAATAAGCACGTTTAAGACAAATGTTTAGAGAAAAAGGTATTTTACAGGAGGAAAAAGGACTTGGTCTTACTGCCTGTCAACTTCTTTCAATGCTCCAGGGCTACCCTGGTCCCAGCCTGCTCCCCAAAGCATCTCTGGTCCCTGCTCTTCTTTTGTAAATGCTATCATCCTTTTGATCTTCTGTATTTTCCAACTTTCACCCTTTTTTGCCCCGAATTTTGCAGGTTGATGAGGGAAATGGCAAGCCCTTAAAGCTGCTCAGCAGTATCTCTGACAGCCCTCGAGTGTTTGCCGCAGGGTGACTTTGAGACATCGTGTTCTCTCCCAGCTTATTTTTCCTCTCAGCCGCGTGCAGATGCTGAGCATCCTGTTCACCAGGAGAGCACACGGCATTCATAAATCATCCCCCAGCGCTCCTGCCTCTCTCACAACAGCAACGCTTTGCCCGAAGCTTCTCCCTTCCCCTTGAGCGCATGGCTGAGGAGAAGCAGCTTGTGTAGCAATGAGCTACTGCCCCCATTTAACGGGGAAAAACATGGAACTGCAGAGAGAAACTGGAAGAGCCACTAAGCTGGAAAATGTGACTTTTGCACCTAATAGTTCATGTCCTGGCTACTTTCCATGGACTGCAAAGATTTAGGATTTTGGTGTCTAGTGTCTCCTACGGTGTTAGCCACTGGTGGTGGCTGGAATGGCCATGGCTGCTGTTGCTTTCCCGGTGTCACGGAGCTGAAAAGCAGCATGAAAGCTGCTGTTTCAGGTTCCTGTGGTCTTGGCGTTAACTGGTGCTGTTGCTCCCATGTTGCGTGGGAGAGCGGAGGGACGCACTTGCTGCCCTGCCTGGGTGGAGGACAGGAGCTTGTTTGGCTTCGCTGGAGGGGGGGATTCAATGGTCGTTCGCGCACAGATTGTGCCCGAAAGAGTTAACTGGTGGGGAAACAAGAGCCAGTTCCGCCTAGGGGAGCTAGCAAGTACTAGCATTTTCCTAAGATGAAGCTTTGTTTAATTACATCTGATGAAGGCTTCAGTGGGAGCCATCACTGCCATTGCATTTTCTGGAGCAAATTCCTTCCCTTTGATTCGTAATCTGCTAACATCCCTACCGGCCAATCTTGTACAAACAGCCCTCCAGGCTGTCAAATCAAATGGAAAATGTGGGCTCACATGGCACAGCCAGAGTCTGAGCCGAAAGGGCGTGATGGGGGAGGCCGGGAGGTTACAAGGTAAAGATTCATGCTCCAAACCATCCTTGCCCATGTCCGGACCGAACTCTCCCAGATGTCTGGAGATCAGGTCCCGAAGCCCAGCACCCCCGAGAAGATATTACCACAAATTCAGCTGGATGCTCCCGGTGTCCCCCAGCCCCGTGGGGATGGCAGATCAGTGCAGCCCTGGCACCAGGCATTAAAGATGCTTCGTGTCACCCCCCCTGCACCAAACCCGCATTGGCCTCGTTACGCCCCTAACCCTAAAGCAGAGTTTCCTCTTGAGAGATCTCTGTGAAGCTGAATCAGGAGAGGCTGAGGCTGGGGCAGAGCACAGATGTGATGGGAGAACCATCTGTCACATAGGATGACTTCAAGCGCACTCCTCATCCTACAGCAGGAACGTGTTAGGGAGGTGCACGCCCCTTTTTCAGGGCAAAGAGGGTGAGAGCAGTCATGGGCACTGGGGATGTGTCACTGTCCCTGCTACAAATAGGGTACTCAGGCAGCATGGAAGCAGATATTTGGACCAATAGGTTGTAAATAAGGTAGTTACTTGGACCACCAGTTTATAGATCTTTCTTGGCCAACAGAAGTCAGACAAGCTTAAAGTTTTGAAAGCAAAAGTGCACCGATTATCTCTTTTCTAAGGCCCTTGGCTTCCCCGAATTGCAGATGGATTTACAATCCAGCGTGCAGTAAGTGGTTAACACAGTCACATTGATTTTACAGCCAGAAGCAAATGTAATCATCATCTAGACCAGCTTCTTGCTAAGCTCAGTCCAGCAAGAAAACATATTAATTCCTACATTAAGCCAATAACTTTGGGTTCATTTATAATACCACATTTGAAGAGAAGACTTGGCTGGAAGACTGGCAAAAATACCTCGCGCTGCATGAACTCTTGCTCCAGTGGTTAATTACTTTATCTCCTACCACTTACATCTTACTGCTAATCCTGCTTCATTTTATGTCCTCAAGAGACTCGGATCATGATCCTGCACCGTGCACCGCACAGAGACGGCAGCGTTTCCCGGTAGGAGCCGAGAGATCACAGCATCATTCCCCATGGGAAAACAGGTCTAGGAAACCTCACTGAGACACAGACTTCATAGAATTGTCCCGGATATATTTATATACTAAAATGTAGCAGAAATGACATATGCTAGCATAAATAACTGCATTTACTCATTACTCATACTTTGCTTTTGGAATTTTTCTTCTTTTATTACAGTTTTACAATAGTAGCAATAGCAGTTAAAGTAGTAGCAGTAAAATTACAGAGCATCAGTCTCATCACATTTCAATTTAATTATCCCCCTTCTTTGAGGCTCCATTCTAATGAGGTCTTCAGGTTGTTACCGTTGATGATGAACGTGGCTGTAGAGGTGTTATCTGCTCTTCACCTGAATAAGAGCCATTCAAGGGAGAGACCAGAGAGGGCCCTTGAAAAGGCGCAGCCTCGCACTTTCTGCCTCGTACACAAAACAATCCAGATTGTGAAATGCCTGTTGGAAAGGCAGATAAAAAAATTAAACAGCCACAGGGCACCCAGGTTGGTGGATGGGTTCCAGAAACGTTAGGTCATGGATTAATTCCACCACCACCCCCCCCCCAAAATACACTCTGGCACTTTTCCAGCAATTATCAAAAGTCACTTTTTATAGCAAGGGTGTCTCCTACAGCACAGTTCTCCAGATTCTCTTCCATTGGCTTCATTCTCATCCGATTTCAAAAGCTTTTCTTTATTTATTTTACATTAAGGTGGAATGGCTCTAGAGGCAGGAACTCAGATTTCCCTCCAGATCACCCCAGCATACGCTGAAACGAACATCCCTAAGGCCAGCACGTTTCTACCAAAACAAATTGTTCTCCTTGGAAGCAGAGCAGAGACCTTGCTACATTTGCCTGGCTTGCGCTATGACCTCTGCCACTGGGGACTTGTTTTCTGTTGACATCCTACAGGCAAAATAGCAAGTGGGGAGGAACCTGCTCCTTCTCATTTAAACAATTATTCCCGTGGAAAAGCGCAGGCCCGATTAACAGTCATTGCAACAAAACTGTGGAATTCACCCATGGTGCATTACCACACTGAGCAAAAATCTGTTGCAAATGCAGAGCAAGGACATCACTTTTAGCCCAAATAGTGTTGCTAAAGTGCTGCCTGGCCCCAGAGCTGGTCGTGCTGTGCTTTATAAAGCACCTTCAACCTGGAAAGTAGAAGAAGTGAAGCGGCTTATCAAGGGCCATAGCAAAAAGAGGCAGAATTTGGGGGAAAACCACCAATAACAGAGTCGCTGATGATCTCAGTCAGCGGAGTCCGCGTTTGGGTAGCACCACAGATCCAACGATCTTGTCTTGGTGTGTGGGAGCGGCAATCTCATCTTCTGGCTGCTCATAAAGCATCCTGTCCCTACCGGGTGCGATGCAAATGGCAGGGTGACCTCATTAATCGCAAATCAGGAATGAAGTTTACAGACCAAACACATCACTCTGTGTCTGTTATGTAGGTCATTGGGATTTAGAACTTCTTCTAAAGCCAAGTAAAGATTTGGGGGCAGAGTCAATGTAACCAGTCTTACTCCTAGCTCTTACTTCTAGGCAGCACTCCTACCACAGTATCCTACTTTAATGACTGATTAAAAGAAAGAGGAGGGCTGCTCTTATAATATCTGTCATTGACTTCAGCAGTGCAAGACCTGCAGATCAGTTAAGTACGCGTCTAGCTATAAACACCCACTTCAGCCCTGGTATCGACAGTGTTGTGCCCAAATGTTTTCTAGCAAGTCTAGAAAGCAGAGACGGAGAGCAACTTTGAAACGCCATCTAAGCTGCCTGGCCCCTCAAGGTGCAAAGGCAGAGTCTATTCCGCGTTTGACACTTTTGTCTCTCCTGTCCTTAAAAACCATCAATGACTCAAATTCCATATTTCTGTAAGGTTTTCTGGTTTTTTATTGTATTTAGATGTTTCCTAAAGGCCAGCCTGAACCCCTTTGTTCCAGTTCCACTTCATTTCTTACTCATCCTATTGAGAGTGAACAGAGGCTATTTCACTACCTCAATTAAATATTTTTGCATGGCTTTAATTATTCCTCCCTCTCTGACCCCCCGTTCTCAACTGAGCAACCCTGTCTCACTGAGGCTTCCTTTAGATGTCATGTTTTCTCGACTGCTCATCAATCCTGCTGCTGACTCTATTGCATAAAACAGACAGATGATTGTCCTCAATTCACAAACTGAAATTCGTTTAAATCTAAGTAGATAATTAAAGCTTGTTGGATCAATATCAGGCAATGATCTAATATATTGACTAGAGATCTCTATCAGAGTGGCAATGGGTTAGTCATCGATACGTGCATAAATGAGAGGGCATCTGTGGCCAGATTCAACCTGGACTTACAACATCCACATCCAGGTCATCTACATACATAATTTGGGCTCCCTCTGAGTCTGCAAGCAGTTGCCCAATGATGGAGGATGAACCAAAACCTGACAAATCCCCTCGACTCTCCATGGCTTGAACTGGAGACCCAGTCGTGAAGCAATTGCGCACTCAGGTCATCCATCACGGGAGACTGTTACACGCGGATGAGCCATAAAGCTGTGGATTCTTCCATGTTTTATATAGGGCTCAGCCTTTAAAAGCTTTTTTTTGCCCCTCCATGCAGCCACCAAAGAAAGACTGTTGCTGCCAAAGATGATCAAGGTAGTTTGAATCCTCTCTGTCTGATGTCTACAAAAAGAGACTAAGCCCTGAGGTTAAGTAGGGTGGGATGAATCTGGGTACCCGTGAATGCCGTGGGATTTGGGTGTGCTTTTGTACCCCATGAAAATCTTGTCCAAAAGTCCCTGCTACTTCCATCCTTAGTCCAGGCTGGGTTAAGTTCATTAAGCACCTTTCCAGAAAAGTTGTGTTGCATGCTTAAAACATCAAATCCAGGAGCTCACGAGCCACAGGGTATCTTCTGCCACCTTAAGTAGATGGTGAGACATGGGAATCTGAACACGACCCAAATAGCCTGAGATATATCTTATACAGTGACGTGGATTTAAAAGAAGAAAGAAAAAAAAAAAGATATTAGCACACAAAATATTAAGTCATTCATATTTTCTGCAATTAATTTATCTGTCATCAATAGACTCATAAACTATTTGACTCTATGACAGCTTGGAAAGAGAAGATGCCAACTTTTCCTGCAGGTGTGCATCTGGTTGGGAAGACATCAGCAATTGTACGTGCAGGGAGGGAGGATGATAGGAGGGAGACAGAGGGGTTGTGAAATAAGATGGGAGGGAAAGGGTTGGCAAAAATGCTGGCTAGCTGCATTTGTGATCCTTAGAGATGGGAAGAAAGGTTTGCAAAGCCCTGGCTTCAAGCAGCATTCCCAAAAGTAGGTCGAGAGCCCCTCGCTGCACAATTTTATTGATCTGGCTTCAGGCAATGAACCCGTAAAAAGAGCCCAGGGCACCATAGAAACGGTTCAGCACATTCAGTGTGATACTTAAAATATGTATTCAGGGCCAGATATCAGGTGCTTACTTGCTGGTGTGATCGTAAATCCTACTGATTTCACTAGGATGTAGTTTCCTTTATGGTTTTTGCATATTTGCTCTTCAGAGCTGCTCCCTTGGCACTCCTGCGGGTACCTCCGTGCTGAGCCTGTTTAATGGCCATGAACTATAAGGCTTTGGGGCTCAGGAGATTTGGGAAACGACCCAAGTGAAGACAGCTCTGAGGAGTCCTGGTAAAGTTCAAGCAGGGGTAGGCGAGAGGGGTTTTATAAAAACCAGACAGTGTCACGAGTGAACACCCCGTCTCCTATCAGGATGGAAATGTAGGAAATAATCCCAGGATATTAGCTGTTTTAGCAGATCTCAAGGGTTTTCTCTGAGCCAGAGCAGCATGGCTTGGAGGGGATAGGAGATGCATGACTGGAGAAGAGGCCTGAGCATGGCCAATGAGCCTTGGTGCTTCCAAGTACCTTCAGGTGAAAACCCTCTGGGGCAGCAACTAATAAAATGTGAGTCAGCCACAGCCTGCCTTTCCACTCTTTCCTGCTCTACTGTCAGGGCGAGCTGAACTGTGGAGCTGAGAAAAACTGGTAGAGAGCTCGTTGTGTCCCTGCCCTGCGTGCATACTGGCCAGTGAGGTGATGGAGAAGACCTCTGGGTAGAGGGGGACCTCAGTTTGCAGGGATGTAAGTCTTTTCCCCACCTCTGTGTCTGCACTCACTGCTTGGATTTTGTCTTTTTTCCCCGATCTCAGTAAGCTTGAAAGTACTTGGAAAGGCAATTCAGTGCCTCTGAACTACTTTGTGGGATCTCTTGGGGCAAATGTTTCTCGATCTCCTTTTTTTCCCTTAAGTTGAAGTTGATGAATTCATTTTAATAATCAGGAAGGTTCTGGTTCCCACCCTGGGTTCATATAACTCCCTCATCCCTCGTAGGGAAATTGTGGGGTTGTGGCAAATTTTCTTGTCTGGTAATTTTGGCAGCATAAAGTTCCAGATAAGCACCTGCTGATTTCTATTTTTTTTTTTTTAATAAAAGTGGTGCTTGGATGAAGCTGATGCCCAAAAGATTGAAACGGTTTTGCATTCAAATGGTAAAAAGCTGTTCTCTGCTCGCTTTGTGCAAAAAGGGAAAAAGCAAAGCCATTACAGCCACAGAAACAAATAACCCATGTGGAAAAGTCCTGATTTGAAAGCTCTGTCAAGAAGAAAACCAGGTAATGAGTCCCAAGGGCTAAGGAAAAACTCAGTGAGTAGAGTCCTGGCTACCTTTTTGCCTGCCTTTTGGCAGAAAATAAAGGGGGAAGGTAAAAGCAAGGGACACTACAGTGGTTTGGATACCAGAACGTGAAGGCAGGAAAAATCTGCAGTGAGAAACAAAGAAATTAACCTCTGGGTTTGTTAAATAATGAGGATGCTTAATTTATACTGAAGCTCAAGCAAAGCTGAGGATGCTTTAAACTGAAGCCTTTAAAGAGCCCAAAGAGCTGGCTCTTCCATGTACATATATATTATGTTTTATGGATTGCAGCCTTGTTGCCCCCTCCCATGAAGCTTTAATGTTATGTGTTAAGTGAGTTTACGTCCTTCTGGACCAGAAAAGAGTCGGGGATGCAGCGACTCGAACTCCTGCTGCGCTCGAGTCCCAGCTTTGTCTCTGTTTGTTACCAGGTGCGATGCCGTCCCAGCTCCGATCGCAGCACACAGAGACATCTAACGGCCCCGTAATATACTGCAGACGACGATATTGCAATGCGTGACATCATGCCGGCATGCCTGAGCGGTGACCTGGAGCCAGCCACCTTCGCAGAGGAGCTCCAGCGATGGCACCCTACAGCCGGCGCGTCCTGGGAACTGCAGCCTGGCAGTGCAAACGAGGTCTGTGCCTCCGTGCCAGGCGTAGTGATAAGCTTCATGACTGATAACGTGTTTGTCACCGATATACCCGCCTCGAAACTCAAGAGGCAAACACCTCCTGGGTTGCAGAAGCTCTGGATCAAACCCCTGGTAGGTGTTGCCTCTCCATTGTGAATTTAACGCTTGTCTAAATCCCACTCGTGCATTGGGTGGGGGGTTAGAGAGAAGATGTAGCGATGCCCATGGTGGATCTGAAGATGAATTCTTGATGCTGTGGGCAAAACCCAGGTAGGATGTGCAAGCGTTTCCCACCGACCGCAGAAATCTGCAGCGAACCGCTGCTTCATTTGGTCCCCTCAGCTCCAGCGGCGCGTCCCACCCCCAAAAAGGAATTAAATAAAAACAAGGGGAAAGGGGAAAAGCGAAGAACCAACACAAGGAATTTCGCTCCGCAAATAGGGAAATGTCTCGAACGTGCCACTGGCGTGTTGCTGCAGACAGCTTAAGCCGAGAGAAAATTCTTTGGCAGTGACATCAATTCAGCAGTAAGTAATGCATTTTCTAGGGCTGAGATTCAATTTAAGGTCTCGTCAGTGAGTGGAATGATTGAATGGTACTTAAAAAAAAAAAAAAAAAAGTAAATCACCAAACCCTAAAACCAACAAATGAGACTCCTTTTGTTAAGCTCTCATCAGCCCATAATTTAAAAGGGATTTTTCCCCCCTCTTTTTCCACTGTGGTTTATGTACTGAAGCGTGCTAGAACTGCATTGAACTTGGCTTTCTCTAGAAATCACACCCTCCCCCCCGCAGTCCACCAAATCTAGAAGCTGGCAATTATGTTTTAGATGCTGAGTGACTCATCCAAGGCCCCTCCACACTCACCCCTTTTACCTACGAGCTGAAACCCAGCAGAAACCACAGATTCCCTGGACGCCAGGGAAGAAGAGCAAGAAAAGGGCAGTTTTGAGCTCTGCATCCTTGAGAAATATGGCACAGAAAAAACACTTCTTTTTTTTTTTTCCCCTTGGTAAATCATGCAGCTTTCAGCAGTCAGTGTTTTATAACCTCCCTGAACCAAAATCTGCCCCCAGACCACTGGGTTTAATAACCCCCAGCAAATCTGTCCTCCAGAAAGTGTCACATTTTTTCACTCTACAATGAAAAAAAAAAATAGAAATTGCCATAATTTTACAGGGAGCTCTCACTGTCTATGAATTTGAAAGTAGCCTGGATAATGCTCTGGTGAAAAGGCAGTAATGAATAGTTTTGTACCAACAAGGGAAGGGCTTAAAAGTTTATTTTCTCGCTGAGTGACTGGAGTTAGGCAAAACCCATCCCCAAAGGTTTCGTTGCTGGTGATGCAGCTGCAGGGATTGCCAAATACATACTCAACAGAGGACTAGTTCTCTAAAAATAGTGATTAGATTGTTAACTCTGTCTCTCTCTTGATCCAAATTAAGTCTGAGGACAGATCTGGAGCTGGTGTGAAGGGGTGAGGGAGTGCCGCTGAGCTTAGCCCTTTCCACCAGCTCTGTCCTCTCATCTCCTGCAGACCAGGGCTGGGAGGAAACTTGGGGTGACCACCAGATCTCCATCTTTAAACACTGTGTGGTTTAGGCTAAGGCACTGTTTCACACTGGGGGAAAATGGGGGGAACCTCAAACTTGGGCTGTTTTGGGGTGAATAAATGTATATGATTTTGGCATTGGGTCTGCTATGTCTGGCCACATGGGTGACTAGGGTCTGCCTCTGGCTGGCAAAAGGCGTTTTATCTCATGTGGCTGTTTGAGATGTTTAATCAAAGCTGGTTGTCTTGACTCTGCAGCGAAAGGAGACAGGGAGGTCAAGCCAGCATCTCATCCTAGCTCTTATAGACATGTCTCTCCGGCCAGGGTGAGCTCGTCCCTGGTGGTGGTCACTGGGCTTGACTCCTCTGCAGGTGAATTGAGATGGGTTTGAGGTGGTCTGCAGGAGGACTGAGATGGGTTTGAGGTGGTCTGCAGGAGGACTGAGATGGGTTTGAGGTGCTCTGCAGATGGATTGAGCAGGGGTACAGTGGGTGCTGGAGGCTTTCCCTGTGCATCTCCAACTCCACAGTGCCACCTCCATGTCACTTGACTTTTGAACGATGTGAGCCCTGGCTGCTGAAGGTTCCTGACCTCGCAAACAACACCAGAAAAAGCCGGAATCTGTGTCTGAGTGAAAGCAAATGGTTTTGCAGAAAGGTTTTAGGAGGGACTGGTTCAGAGGCGGTGCAGCATCCGTCTTTGGGGAGGGGAGGTGTAGGGCACAGCCAGGATGATCTCTCCCAGACATGATCCTTCAGGTCGAGGTTGGAGCACTCCGTGGGACAAGCCGCAGAAGCAGTTTCCATAGCTGGGCTGCAACCCACTCCCGAGGCACCTTATCTTCATCTCTAATTGTGTCTATTCACATGCAATCAAAAACCCTCAGGGTTTGGGATTAGATCTGCTCTGATGTTACCCAGGGCCAAACTGCAGCTGGATGTAGAGTGTTTGTTTTGGGTGTTTGTGCCATGGCAGAGGAAGAAGAGGCTGCGGTGTGAAGTGGCTGTGAGGTAAAGCACATCTCAGCTTCACGTTGTGGCTCAGCTTTGCTTGACAAGTCATGGCCCTTGTTTCCTTGCCTTGCTGGTGACTGCTGTGAACTTAAAACCCTATTGGGTTTTAATGGAAACGCTGGGGGGGAAAGTTAAAATAATACTACTGCCAGGATTAGATTAAAATAAAATAGGAAAATCCCATTTAGAAATCAACCGCCACTAAATAATTCGTCTCTCTCTCCCATGGACCCTATTTTCCTGCCTTGTGCTTCAACAACTAACACTTTTTGGTTTGTGGAGCAGTTTGGAAAAAAAAGGGGGTGAGGGGAGAAAAAGTTGCTTAAAAAGTAAGTCAAAGGCTCCAACATGTGTTCTTGGCCGGTTGAATTCAAGATGAGGGTTTTAGGCTTCCCGTGGGAGCTCCCTTTCACAGCTCTCCCCTAATCCTCTGGAAATCGCCTGTTCCCTACAGCTGTTGGTTCACCAGATAAACTATTTGTTCAATTATTCTTGGCCGAGATGGCGCGGGCTGCCTCAAAGGCTGCCGGCTCCATCCCTCGGCCTACTTCAATCGCCTTCGGAGAAGCCCCAGCTCGTTTGAAGCCCACCATCCTCCTCGCAAGACCGTCTCCGCTCCTGCCCCCGCATCCTTTTTTATCTCGCCACGACGTCCCCCAAGCGCTGCCGACGATGCTGCCGCGCGGCTGCAGGGGCGGGTTGGGAGGGCAGCTCCGGTGTCGGAGCGCCTGGGCGAGAAAATAATTACAAATGAAAGAGAGATTAGCAGAAGCTGTTGCGACAAATGCTGCCGAAATGGTTTCTGGAGCGCCGGCGGTCCCTTCTAACGGGAGAAGTCAGCTGCAGCTGCCGTCCCTATGGCGATGCGGAGAAACATGGGTCCGCTGGGACCGCGGCATGAAAGCCTAAGACCCGACAAACCGTGGCTCAGGGGGACGAGATGACGGACCAGGGCAGCTTCGCATCATACAAATGGACCGGTAATTAACACAATATTTTTTTTTTTTTTTTTCCACATTTGTCTGTCCCCTCCGCCTCCATCCCCCAGGCTCGGCTTTTGCAGAAGTGTTCAAACCCATCTAATAAATGGCTCGCAGCTGCTGAAAGACGGCTCTTGCCTGGTGCTGGGAATCGCTCTGGGTTCACCTTGCGAGGGGTCCGAGCCTTCGGCCTCTCCAAGACAGGCATGCAGTTCCTAAATGGTTTGCCCTCACATCAGGTAAAGCCCCATTTCAGTTTGCTAAACCTCCCCCCATTTAACCAAAAGGTGAGGATAACCCATCACGGTTATCCGGGTATGGCTGGACACGGACAGGCGGGAAAAGCCTTGACGGTCTTTACACAAGACCTTAAATAGCTGATTATTTGTGGAAGGAGGAGAGATGGCTTTCGGGAAGTTGTTCCTTCTGGGTGCAAGGCTGAAAGCATCCCACACATCTGCCCGTGCCTGGCTTGGCCCCGCCGGGGGTGGGGGGATATCTGATGGAGCCGAGGTGTGAGACGGACGGGCATCTGCGCCGCAAGAGAGGGTGCGACGCCATACCGCTCTCCTTAATTCCACCCGTGTGGTGGTTGAAGATCGAACTCAGTCCTTGTGTGTAACCCCTGCATCACGCAGGCACGAGGTGAGTGATGAGTGAGAGCCGTGGAAAGTGGCAACGCCCAATTGATCAGTGTGCTAATGATGGGGGTTTCCCCCCCCCCCCCAAAAAATCAAAGTTCAGGGCTAACTAGTGTGCAGTATTTCTGGGAAAGGGAGGGGAAGGTTATTTGGAGCAACAAGAAGCATGCTTGGGTCATGCTTCTAGACCCAACTACTAGACCCAACAAGAGCGTCTAGTATTTTTTAGGCTGCTCGTCTCCTGGGGTGGTCAACGCAGGGTAATTTCACCTCGATGGCCAAGGCAGGGGGACTGCGTAGGGCACGAGTGCGGTCACCGGGATGGATGCACAACCTCTGGAAGTCTAAATGTGGGAAGCGTGCAGGCAGTGTGCTCCAGTGGCTTGCGGAGAAACGACGCAAAATAAAGCGGAGAGCCTGAAAGAGTCGCCCCAGCTGAGCATCCCTTTTCCCCAGGCTCAGCAACAGGCTACCATCAGGAGGAGCAACACTCCTGCTGGCATGCAGGCAGAGCAAGAGGCCAAGATGAAACCGGCATCCTTGTCTTCTCCCGGCCATCCAGCCCCACGCTAACCAAAGGGAATGACTGCTTGGGTTTTCCTTCACCAGTAATGCTTTAATCACCATCTCTTACGCTATAGGCAGCATAAAAAGTGTTATCTTTTGACCTGCAGCTATGGGGAAGCTCTGCCTTGATGACCAAGGCACGGTCAAAGCTTGGCAGTCCTGTGGGATTAGATGTGTTTCCCTTTTCCTCCAGGCTCTGAGTTTTGCCCTGGCGAGAGGAGATACCGGCTGTGTTGCTGTCAGAAGCGGTGTGGGACAAGGAGAAAAGCTACGGTGAGATGCGCTTCCCTCCAGGCTCGTGCCTCTGTGCCTGCAACCACCCAGGGCTTGCAGCATCCTCCCGCTTTGGGGATTTTTTCCCCAATTTCGAAAGTCAAATGGGATGTGCAACCTCGCCACACCCGCATCCCCCTCCCAACTTCCCTCTTATCCCCCCCCTACCCTTCACCCATCCTCCCTCCATCACCCCCCAAGTCCCTTCCAGCTGCTCCCCGTATCTCCCAAGCCCCACCAATTGCTCTTGAAACGACACGTCAAAACACCATTAGCTCGTCCCCGGCCAGCCTGGCTCCCTTCCCTGGCCGAAACGACGAGGACAGGCTGGCGCTGAGGCATCTCGCCTGGTACTTTGAAGCACCCGCCCGCGCTCGGCGGGGACAGCTGGGCCGTGCCACAATCCCCTCGGCCCTTTGGGCTAAGCCGGGCGTTTTAAAATAGTCCCCCCGCCCTTCCCCTACCCAACGGTGACAACTGCGCAATTATTTTAGATGCTGTTTACCGACCCGCGGCGTAACCGGAGCCCGCGGGCGGCGGGGAGGAATGGGAGGTGGTGGGCGAAGGGGGCTGGGGGAGAGGGGGGGGGGGGGGGGGGTTGTCAGCCCTGCGTGGGTTTCACCCTAATTAACAGCCCCTTCGTTTCCCACAGGGGCTGGAAAACTCATGTATGCATGCAAAAGCTGCGGCACCAAAGAGATGGGTGGCGGAGAGCAGGCACTTTGCTGCGATCCTTATTTTTTTTTAAGGATGGTTGGAACCCCTTGGTGTTTGTTTTAGGGCTCACCCAAAGGCAATGCCACCTCCTCGCTGGCAAAGCGCTGCTGCTGGGTGGGTTGGGATGGTGGGAAGGGCTGGAAACTGCCCCAGCTAATGCCTCGCCTTGTGCCTCAGTTTCCCCATGGGTACAACAGTGGTGCGATGGAGGACAGAGCCCTGGAAGAGGAGGCGAAGGGACCAGGGTAGAGCTGGTCTTCCTAAAACCGGTGTCGCAGACCTGGCGGCTGCAAAGAGCCTTTAGCAGAGGGAGAGCGGTGACAAAGCTGTGACAAAGTGACACGAGGATCTTCTCGCGGGCAGCGTGGGGCTCCGCTAGTGGAAAGCCAACCCCAAAATGGGGATGCAGCGCCCGGCCCCCTCAGGCCCTGCAGCCCGGCACTCCTGAGCATCCCTTGGCGGTGGCGATGGCGGCGCGGGAGCCTTTCTGCGAGCCCTCAGCACCACCTAGTGTTCCCAAATTTTCCTGGGGTTCATTTTTGCACACCCGAACCACATCTGCCCACGCCGCGCGGCGCCTGGTCCCCAGGGCCGGGACAGCAGCAGCATCCCGCAACCCTCATCCCTGCATCCACAAGGAACCCCCACACATGCATTCTCCCTCTCTTCTCCCAGGGAACACCCCAAATCCCTTGTCGAAGCTCTCAGGTGTGAAGGCTGCTCCCCAAAAACCCAGCGCCCGCTTCCCAAAGCATCCTCCTCCCTGGGCACGCATTTACAGGGCAGGCTGAAACGCTTCGCTGCTGCAGAGCTTGGGGAGATGCTGGTTTGGAGTACATCGGGGCTGTCTTTCTATCGCTAAAGGTCAATAAATAACAGGTTTTGCATTTGCTGTTGCCCCCGGGTATGGTTTTTGATGAAACACAACTTTTAGGGTTGTTCGGGATGCTGAATATTGGAAGAAATTATGAATGTTTGCTCAGGGAAGAGAGCTGGAGCTGGAGCGCTGGGGAGGAGGGTAACAGCAGGCAAAAATTGTCACTGATGATAAATATGGGGAAGAAGAAAAAGTAAGTATCAGTATTTTCCCAAACCTGATTTAAAAAACGAAGAGTTTAGCGTTAACGTGTCAAGATGATGCACTAACTTTCCCCTCTCTCTTTTCAGATGAAACTACACACCACGTCTGTTCCTGCGCGCCCCTCGCCGCTTCACATCCCCCTAACCTCACCAGCTCTCAGAGGCATTTATTCTCCCTCCAGGTGTTCACCGTCAACGAATCCCCAAATAAATGCCACTTGTTTTACGAGGGGACAGGGGTTGAGCACCGCCGCGGGGCTGGGGAGGTGACATTCCTTCCTCTGCCACCGAGATGTGCCCTTGCTCCACTCACTGCCACTGAATGGCAGCTTGAAGGAAGGGATTAAAAAAAAAAACCCGAAAATCAAATCAAACCTCCGGGAAGTCTTTTTTTTTTTTTTTTTTTCCATTTTGCTGTGCCCTTCCTCTGCCTGCACCAGCGCCCTTTAAAAAGGCCTGGGCAAAAATGGCGATTTATTTAGCCCAGAAGCGCTGCAATTGTGCAAAGAATGTGGAAATAAAAAGGGGCAGCTCCCAGGATTTTAAGATTTCATTTTCCCAGGCAAAATTAATGGCACAGCCCTCCAGTACCTGCGGGCAGGGGCTGTCCGGTGGCACGCCGGCTGCCTGGACCTCTCCTGGGGGGGTTCCCCCCTCTCCCATGCGGGGATGGAGGTGGGTTCATCCAGCATTTCGTTGCCTGCCTGCTTTTTTTGCTCTATATTCAGCTGTGAGTCTTTTTTTTTTTTTTTTTTTAATTGCCCTGCTTGCCCCCGTTACAATTTCCCACGGAGTTTCGCCCACTCTCTGGTCCCTTTTCAATACTATTGCTTTAACCTTTAGCCTTCCTCACCTCTCCCCGTATCTCCCTCTCACTGTTTTCTTGCTCTCCGCCTTCGCTTTCCCTTACATTTCTTTTATCTGGCTACAGAGTTTTCTTCTTAATGACCTTCTATCCCTTATTAACGCTTCTGCCTTGCCCAAGCATGCTGCTGCGCTGGCATCCAGCTGGGAGTGGTGCGGTTCAAATCGCATTGTGGCCGAGCTCACCCCGCTTTCATTTAATCCCAGTCTCCTCTCGCCTGTTTCTTACCCAGCCGGGGTCTCAGATCTGTTCACGGGAGAGGGGGGCTGTAATAGAAACCTTTGGGGTTTTTTTCCTTCGCTTGTGTCTGCTTTCTTTGCCAAGCTCTGCCCCAGAGTGATCCCTTCTCGGTCCGGCCGTGCACAGACACTGTTTGCTCTCTGCAGCTGCAGATGTGCCATATCGGATTCATTCATCTTCTCTTTTTGCCATCTGGCAAACTTGTTCCTCGGCGTCTTTGCGAGGGAGCGAGAATTGGGTCGCGTTTCGAGCAGAGTTCGACGAGTCCCTCACCGTCTCCTTGGCGAATTCCCAGCTGGTGCCTCCCCGGGGCTCTTTTCACCCCCCTTCACACCCTGCGTGGGGAGCAGGGCTGCCCCGGGTGAGGCGTAAATTGTGCTGACGGTAGTTCAGAGGCAGATCTCGGCCCCGTCCCCTGTTGCGAGGTACTTTGGCATCACTGCAAAGCCGGCTTGCGTGCGATGGGCTGGCAAAGACGGCCGAGATGGGAGGATGCTTTGAAGGGATCCTTCCCCGGGTACCAGGAAGGCTGATGGGACGGAGGTGTTTGCTGCTGCGTCTGTACGAGGTGGCTCGTTTAAAAACGGGAAGATGTAGGTATGTGACCATTTCCCTGCAGATATATTGCCCGCAGCGGGTGCTACTTTGCACAGCACCCACTCATTTAGGCACGGGCGCAGGAGTTGGGGGGGAAAGGAAAATGAGATGTAATTATCCTGGTTGGAAAACACATTGATAGCCCAGCGAGGGACCACGTAAGTATCTGTGTCTGAGCGAGTGTGCCAGGCAGCTCTCCAGCTTGCTTCCTGATTTTCCTCCGTCCTAAAACTGCCAGCAACCCGGGCAGCTCATCTCTCCGCACGCGCGCGGTGACGCTTCCACCCGTCCCCTCTGCCAGCACACGAGAACGAGGGAACTCATTCCCTGGCTCTGACGCTCCGTCATTTCCCCCCAGCAATTAATTCTGAGCTCTTCCCGAGCAAATTCACACGCCGCTCCCTCCTTTCCCTCCTGCACGCTCCAGCCCGTGTCTGACACTGCATCCTTGGAGATGGCAGGTACCAAAGAGCGTGTTGTCTTCCCAGAGGGCATCCTGAGATGTTCCCCAGGAGCAGCAAGCTCCTGTTTCCCTGGTCGCTCCCGGCAGGTTTGCGTGTTGGTGTGAAGAGACTGGCAGGCTGCTGTTTGCTGTCAGAGGTCCTCTGGGTATGTTTAGGGGCTGCAGTTCGGGGGGGGATAGGCAGGGAGGGAAAAAAAAAAAAAGCCATCAGGAGGTGGAAAATGAGAGATGGGCAGGACGCAAACCAGCTTTTTTTGAGGCCTCAAAAACTCCTAGAACAGGAATGAGGAATTTTTTCCAGGACTGATTTCATGTGAAGACAGTAAGAAAATTATTAGAAAATCACGACTTGAGCCCTGGGTGTTTTTTATTTGGCTGGGTGTGCGTGGTGACCAGGACTCCCACCTCCCGCGGTAGCCCAGCGCCCATGGCTGCTGAGAAGCCAAAATTCAAAAGTGGGTCAGATGACTTCCAGCCTTTACGTGTGATTTCAAGGCTGGTTGAGGAACTGCAAGAGTTTTAATGGGTGGCTGAGCTCTAGTGACGATACCGCTATAAATTAGAGATGACTTTGTGTTTTGATGTGTTTTATAGGGAAACATTTGCTGCAGATCATGTGGAAAGGAGAAGTTTTGCTGAGGTCGGATTCTGTTTCACCTCCAGCGCGGGGATGGTCTTTACTACAATAAATGCACACGGAGGGGTTCTCTGTTTCCTTATAGTAAGATCCACACCCACACACACCCCATGGTTTCGTTCTGCAAATATTTGACGGTGCAAATTTCCTGGTAGCCGAGAAACACAGACGCGACGCAGCAGAGCGTCGGGTATGGGCAAACTTCCACTGCAGAGTCAGGTTTAAGCTAAAGGTTTTGTTTTTAGCTAAACTCGGCCTTTCGAGGTGAGGGGGGCCGTGGGATTTATGTACCGGGTCCTGCAACTTCACCACTAACGACTGTTTCTTTTGAACAGCATTTTTGGTGCTTCGGTTGCATTTTTGTACATGCTCTGTTGAGTTGTTGTGGTTTTTTTTTTTCCCCCCCCATGAGCTTGCACAGAGAAGCAGCGAATTGCCAGCAAAATAACTCTTCATGTTTCCAGGCCATCCATCCCACCTCTTGTTTTTCCTCCCATTTATTTCTCAACCTCAGTTTCAGGTGCAGGGTTTTTTTTGCGGGGGTAAAGCCTCCCATGTGCCCGCAGTGCCCCAATTTATTCTGATTTATTCCGGGGTGTGCAGGACACACATTTACATGGTAGCAGGCTCCTAGGACACTCATGGAACAAGTTAATAGAGGAGCTGGCTAGCTTGAGGAAAGAAAAGCCTGCAGCTTGGCGTTTGCCTCTGGAAAATTTGAATCGCCCCCACCTGAAAAAACACGCACGGTTTGGGCATCCAACCCCACCACCGATAAAAATCAGCGGCGAGAGGATGCCTGGGGGATGCTGCCTCCCTGCTCAGCAGCACCCACCTCTCCCAGCGGTGAGAAAGGATGAATTACGGGATAATTATTTTTGCAAGAAGTCACCTGTTTAAACAACATCGTGGGACAGGGTGAGGGAATAGATTTGATTTTCATAACTCAAGGTAATAATAAAAAAAGACAGGGGATTGCCAGAGAGCGCTGCTAACCATGAAGTCACTTATAAAACTGGGTGGATGTATTTAAAACGTTAAAATTCCGCTTTCTCACTACAAATTCCCTGCGGCAGGTGTATTTGCTCTCAGTGATGTAAGTACCTGCGCTGCTCTGTAAAAGTGAGTTAAACCCAGGGCTATTGCACAGAAGGCTCTGTCAGTGCTGCTCTTACAAATAGCGATAATAACGCTTACCTCTCTCCCAAGGGCGTCGTGGGGGTTAATTATTTAACATTTGTAAAGCACTTGCAGGGCTGGAGATGAAAGTGGAAAGTATTATTAAGAATAAACTACGTTTTAGAGGAGGCCTGGTCAGAAAATTGCGTTCGGAGTTGAAATATGGGTTATGAGCGGGGATCCCCGGAGGAGCATCCATCACGACCTGGGAAGCACGGAAAATGAAGTCTTTCCAAGGAATTAATCTGTTCTGCAGTGGTTCGTGGCCAGGGGGGGTGCAGGGTCCCGGGGTGGGGGATAATGCCCCATACAGCCCCCCTGTATGAGGTGGGGGATGATAGAAATTTAATCATGGCAATGAACTGTGAGAAAATGAAGATTTGGGGGGGAAAAAACCTGGAGACAGCCAGTTTTTCAAGTCAGATGCGTTTTGGGGGAAAAAACCTGCAAATGTAGGCACCTGGTGTGCCCAATGGTGGGTTGTTTTTTGGGGTTTTTTTGTATTTTTTTTTTTTAATGTGTCCTGGGGCATCTTTGCCTTCTGGCGGGGGTTTGGGAGAGGCTGGGAGCGCCCAGGGCTGGCAGGGAGGAGGCAGGAGCTGCAGGCAGGGAGGAGGCAGGAGCCACAGGCAGGGAGGAGGCAGGTGCCGCAGGCAGGGGAGGAGCACGGCTCACCTGGGCGCAGGTACGGCAGCGGGATCACCGGGGCAGGTAAGGGTCCGCTGGCCGGGGCCGGTGTGGGGAGGGGGGCTTCGTGTTGGGAAGGGGCTGGGGAAAGTCACCCCGAGCCATGGGACTCATTCCCCCCCCATAGGTGGGAGGGGAAGGGTCCCCATCTACCCCTCCCCCCTCCTTTGGGTGGGCAGGGATTGGGGGGACCCCAAAATTTGGCATCTGAACCAGCCCCACAGGGAGAGAGGAGAGGGGTGGGACAGCCTGGACCCACTCCCCTTGGGAAAGCAAATTGGGGGGGGGGACACGGAGGGGGGGCTGGGGTGGGCTCCTCCACCCAGCGGGGTGTCCCACCATCCCGGGGTCACGGCGGGACGGGGCAGAGGAGGGTTCGCCGCTGCCCCTGCGGCGGTGGGAGGTGATGGGGCAGGCGGGCAGCGGCGTTTTCCCAGGAGGAAGTCGAAAAATAGTAAACGCGATATATGGGGCCCGAAAACAGGTGGAGGAGAGAGCGGGGCAGCCCTGGGGGCACGGTGTGTTCCGCCCCCCACAAAAAAAAACCTCGAGCCCTTCGCTGGGCTGCCTGCAAGAAGCGCCGGCCGGCTCCCCGCTGCGCTCCCCAGCCAAATTAACTGCAAAAGCTCGGCCCAACAGCTGCCCCGAAATCCCCGCTGCGTGCGCTCAACCAGAAACTCTCTCCCCACCCTCCTCTCCCTCCAGAATTGCCCAGAAAAGTCTCTTTCCGTCAGCAAAAATGTGCAGATTAGGAGGAAAACCAGAGTCCAGGGGACTGCCCTGCCGGAGGGACGGTGCCTCCCTTAGCAGGGCGCTGCTGGGGAAGGGTTTCTTCCTTCTTCCTACCAGCTCGTCGTTAAAAAAAACTAATTAACGTCCCGCTTTGGCGGCGCAGGGTGCAACTGCCGAGGCACGGGGCGCTTGCAGAGCTTTGTGTCGGCCAGCCAGAGCTGTCTAATCGACCGTGGGGCAGCCGCAGTACTCAACAGGCTCAGGTTTATGTGTTTGAGGTGAATAACCACCTATATCGCGATACGGTTTCTTTAGTAGCTTGTCTTGGACAGCTTTCCTGGAGGGATGCTGAAGGCAGACGGGAGGAGCGCTGAGCCTGTATTGCATTGTGGGGCACTTGGGGCAGCTTTAGGACGAGCAAATGGCTCATCTTTGGAAAATACCGATTTTTGCGGCGTTGGTGGTGGCAGCAGCGCCGGTTTTGAGTCGCTGGTTTGTGCGGGTACTTTGTGAGGGGATCGGTGTTGGGGGTGTCGGGGCTGTTCCATCCCGGCACATCGCAGAGCCGGGGAGGCACAGCCCTCAGCTCACGGAGTCCCACGGCAACCACCGCCTTTAGAAAGCACTTTAATCTCTTAGCCATCGTGCAGAGGCGAAGGAGAAAAATGGCCTTTTAAGATGGTAACACGCATTTCCCCAAACGGATCATTTTTAAAGTCAGTCCTCGTTGCCTTAAAACCACAAATAAACAACTGCAGGTCGTAAAGAGAAGCAACGGGATGATGAAGCGCCCGCTCCAGGCCCCTGTAATTAAGATGGCTTTGGCTAATTTGTTTTATTTCTCAGCTTTCTCTGCTGGGCTGTAACTCGGAGCTGCTTTTTTGCTGCTTCCCTGGCAGCGGGGCTCCGCGCAGGGTTGGGGATGGAGACCCCAAAGCCGGGACCTGGAAACCAGAAGGCGAAAAGAGGCAGCAGGCGGAGAGCAATACCACCTCTCCAGCCCCGGCCGCCCCTTTCCAGGTGTGGGGGGGGTCCGTTGCGTCTGTTAAACAGATCTCGGGTCCGGCATCCTGAGCGTGACACTTGCATCCCGGTTTGTACGTCCACGTTGAGTTTTCCCATCGCGGCAGGGCTTTGTTTTTGGATTAGCGCGGTCTATCTCCTGTGTCTATCAGCAGCCGGTGTACAAGCTCCTGCAGCACCTGATGGTCCTTCAGATAGTCCCCGGCAATTGAGCCTAATAGGTTCCAATGATGATGATAATCTTTAACCTAAGACTAAAAGCCCTAAGGATCCTTTAGAGGCGGAGAAGTTGCTTTCCTGGGTTGGCAGATGCGGCTGGGCTCGCGAGTATTAGTAACAAATAACATGGTTGCTCGGTGTCACCGTCAACGCTCCCCGGTGCGGACGGAGGCAGAGACAGGAGAAAAACCGAGGGTAATGGGATGAAATGGTTCAGAGTGGGGTTTCAGTCTGACATTAATGCATTAGGGATCCAGCTCCTGGGGGAGCTAATGGAAGTGCTGCTATGATTAGAAGTGCCTCTGCAGACAAATAAGACAGTGCTGGTAATGGAGTGAGGCAGCGCGGGCGGGCAGCAGGCAGCAGGAGAGCTCGTATTTGTAGGTGATGCCTCTGCTGAGGTTCTTTTGGTGCCTCTTCTGACATTTCTTCTCCTCTGCCATCTTTCTGCCCTCAGAGGCGCGGTTATCTCACCTCCGCCTCTTCTCCTCCGGTCACCCCCGTGCTGGACCGCTGCCTTCCCTCCCGGGCGGAGGGGGTATTTGGGCCTTGGGGTTGTGTTGTATCGGGAGATGCGCACGGAGAGCGTGCGGGGTAGGAGATGGGCTGACGGAGGATGCTTTTTTGGCTGAAGCACCTCAGCTGCTGTCGGTCTGGAGGTCTGGGTTGGATGCTGTCCTCCTGCAGTCTCAGATTCAGCACGAGGAGACCCAAATCACCCCGAGAGGACTGGAAATAGCTTTATGATATCCAGATACACACCCCAGTGACATTCCCCAGCTCAGCCTGAGCTCAGCCTTTTTTTTCTTTTCTTTTTTCCGCAAGCCAAGATGTTTCGCTTCTTCGCTGAGTCAGCCTTTCCCTGGGGACCGTCCCTGTCACCCGCAGACGCTGTGAGAGCCAGGCGGCGGGTCCCTCGGCGAGCAAACCAGCTCTGGTGCGTCTGAACCACCTGATTTGCAGAGGTCGAGGGGCAAAGTTAATTGCAGGGGTGATGGCTGTGAGCTCTTCCCACCGGCGAACTTTAGACTGTAATTTCTAAGCTGGGGAAAATGGAAGTGATGCCCTGACCAAGATATTATCGATGTACTAATAAAACCTTTAAAAAAATAACAACTGAAAACAACCCAAACCACTTGGTAAAAAAAAGGAGACCTTTGGAAAACTCAAAGGGGCCCAGGGTTTGGCTGAAAAGAGATTCTCTGTGGCTGCCAGGGTAGGGCGAGAGGAGGAGGTGACAGCCCCGTCGGGCTCCTCGCCACCCTGCGGACGCCTGCCCGGGTAGTTGGGTGCATTATCTCTAAGCCAAGAGGCAACCAGCTCCTCTGGGAGGTGATAAGAGCAGATGAAGCAGTAAATCATTAAGCCAGTGCAGCGCCCGGCATTGTAATAACCAGGGGACAAAGTGCATTAATTACAAGGCAGCGGGGGACGCGGGTGCGTTATCGGATGCACAGGTTAGATGATGAGGGAACGGGGCAAAGTCAGGCCCTGCAGGGATGCCCCGCAGTGGTGGGTGTTGCTGCCAACCCCAACATCAGCTGGACCTTCAGCTTTTTCCTTTTTCCCCAGGCTTGCATTTGGAGCTGTCGGGATAAACCAGAGCTGTTTGCTCCGGGGCGCTCGCAGTTGAAAACATAATTTGTTTTGGGGGGTTTTTACCCCCCTCCCTCCCCCGCCCACGCTCACCTTTCACATGTTTTCAGAGGAGGAAGAGAAGCAGGAGAAATAGTTTTGTGGGTCGCGCGTCCCAGATGAGCCGCCCTGCTTCCTGCCGGCGCGGCCATCGGGCGGGTACGGAGGGCAGTAACCCCCACACCAGTGCCCGTCGCCCTGCCGAGCTCACCCCAGCACACGTCAGCCCTCTAAAGTGGATGCGCTGGCTGCCGTACTCTATTTAAGTGACCTTTAAGGTTTTTTTTGCTTGATCAGCATATCCTTTAGTTCATCCTATTTGGACTGCGGAGATCTTATGTGGGAAACCACCGGGTCGCATTGAATATCTGCCTTTAAGGTATAACTGCTATTTAACGGGGTTATATATTTGACTACATGTTGCTGTGGTAGCGTTATAACTGTAGCATTAATATGGCGCGATGTGGCTGCAGTACTTCTTGCGGTGGTAGTCTGGGATGGGCTCGGTTCTGCTTTCAGTCATTATCCTGATACTCTGCCGTTGCACATATGCGATGGGATCCTTGGCTCACCCCGAAAATACAGATTTCTCGGCCATCTCCCTGGCTCAGGAATGCTGCTCCCCTAATCCCAGGGATACAGGTGGATGCTCCGATTCCCCGGTTGTCTTTTTCAAAGGACTAAAAACACCATTGTATTAACCCACTGGACTGTGCGGCCATTGCTGGTTAGATGGCGTCGTGCTTTGATTTTGTGTTTAATTACCCAATGCACCCGCTGTCAATAAATCTCTCCTTTTAAGTCATGAAATAAGGCAGAGCCTTGCAGTGCTGCTAACAGCTGCCTGCAGAGCTGCTTAGCTGACAGGGTAGAAAATAATACTTCCACGCAGAGCTTTTCCACCCTGGGATCAAATCCCTTCCTAAATTTGTTTGCAAGGAACCCTCAGTGGCGGCTTATGGGAACTTGGTGAAGGCAGGACTGCGGGACCAGCCTGCAAGGACGTTAGCCGTGTCGCTGCATGCTCCGGGGTGGTGTTTGCACGAAGAGGCAATGTTTGCTTCCCTCGAGGTGGTTTGTTTTAGCTGGTTTGGTTAAACCAGTTCGAATCGGGCAGGTCGGCGACAGGGTTTTAGCAGGTCCGATCTCCCCCGGGGGATTTTCCTGCCTCTGGGAGATGGTATCTGCACGCAGCTGAGCTCCAGGGCATGGGCTTAACGGGGCGAGACGAGGTGTCCCCGGCACAAACCAACCTGAAATCAGATATTAATAAAGCCAAAGCGACCGCTCTCCCTACTCAAAGGCTGGCAGCAGCAAGCCGTCTTCAACCTCTCACCCAAATTATTCCTTATTGTTGTTGTGGTTGCCCCATCCCTGGAGGTGTTCAAGGCCAGGTTGGACGGGGCTTGGAGCACCCTGGGCTGGGGGGAGGTGGCCCTGCCCAGGGGGGTTGGAACTCAATGATCTTCAAGGTCCCTTCCAACCTAAACCATTCTATGATTTAGGCAGAAGGCAGGCAACAGCACAACAAGAGCATATTTTTGTTTTGGTTTATATTTCCAGCGAGTAGGGACTGAAGCCCAAAATCACAGAATCACAGAATGGTCAGGGTTGGACGGGACCTCTGGAGATCATCTAGCCCAACCCCCCTGCCAGAGCAGGGTCTCTGGTTTAAGGAAAACCGGGTTGCGGGGGTCTGGGATGGGGGGCTCAGGTCCTGTGCCAAACTCCGCAGCCCGGTGCTGTGTGGATGGACGGCATCCACACCACGAGGGAGCTGGTGTCTGCCCGGCATTAAGCTCAGCTCAGCGTGGAGAAGAGCGTGAATAAATGGTGAAGGAAGTCCTGGGTGCCGGCAGCACAGCCTTTGCTATCAATAAAAAAAAATCCTAATTGACCAGCCTGACACAACCGACCTGCAATCGCGCCAAGGCAGGCCCCTGAACATATGCTCGAGCCCACATCAAAGAGCTAATCGTTTCTCCACCTAATTAAGCAAACCAGCAAATGGCAAACAGGAGCCGGCTGGGTTTTAATTGCTGTAATTCTCCTAGGAAACGGGTCCCCCGGCTCTCCTACAAATGGTGCACGTGTGTGCGCTCGGGCACGGAGGCTGGAGCAGCTCGGCTGGGATCCCCGGGCTCTGCGCGGTGCAAATCCCGACTTAGCGATGCTTGGGAGAGAGAAGAAGGCGTGGGAGGAGGCGGTGATGCGGGGAGACAGTTCCTTTCTTTGCCCGCAACCAAAATGTTTCATTTCCAGTGGTTTTGGGGGTACTTTTTTGAAGCTAAGTTATTAACAAAACGTTTTGGCTTTGCGAAATAGATGTGGGGTGGGTTGTTTGGTTTTTTTTTTCCCCGCTTCATGGGCTGAAAAAATTCCGGGAATTTAAAAAATTTTTGGACATAGCACATCACTCCTGTGGCCATTCAAGGAGCTAAAGAAACCCAATGGTGTTTATCCCTAGATGTTACTGTTTTCCCTGTGTATTTCCTCTCCTGCCCTGGTCCCGAAAAGCCCACCTTGCGCTGGTCTGCAGCGGACGCTCTCGCTCATACCTGCGGAAGGGTAGGAAAAGCAGGAGCTTCTGCTGGGAGGGATCCCAGGGGGTGCAAAGTTCGGGCTGGGATGTGTCAGAGATGGCAGCAGATATGGCGCCTCTGCTAAACTAGTCTGGGCTCTGACTTTTTTGGGTATTTCCTAATTGTGGGCCAAGAACCTCAGAGAGGTCCCTGATGTTCCCACCTCTCACCCTTGGAGGGTTCCCCAGTGCTCCTTCCTATTCCCATGTGCCTGGTCAAGCCTTTCCAGTCCTCCCTGAAAGGGAAATCCCATTTTTCCCCATGTTATGTCAAATAACCGGTGTCAATTGTATAACGACATTGTTTTTCTTTGCCTTGTAGTCGGGGGACGTTGTTGGGATGGCGAACTTCAAGGGTCACGCACTTCCAGGCAGTTTCTTCCTGCTCTTTGGGCTCTGGTGGTCTGTGAAATACCCACTGCAGTATCTCAGCCAGAACGCAAATAAGAAATCCCACAGGACTTACTGTTTCCAGCGTGTGGATGCCATCGAAGGGGGAATCAAAATCATCTTTGCTGTAATAGGTAAGGGTTATATTTTACTTGCTAATGCTGATAACTTCCCAGCCTGTGGCGATGACTACTGGATGGAGCTCTTACTCCAGAGAAACTGGTCCAGACAGGGAAGGTTGCGTCCTTGATGTTCATCTTGTCGTGATCTCTCATAGAATTTGATGTGAAAAGACCAAGTCTCATAGCCCTTCCCAAAGCTGAGCTGCCATTAATACAGGATTTTTACATCCAGTCCTTTCTCCCTAACGCTTCAGAACCCCCCCACTCCCACAGCAATGAGTAGCACCAACCATCATTGCATATAAACCATGATCCAAAATACCATGCTCTTGCGTGTCCACGCAGGGATGCTGGCGGAGCAGTTTGTCCCGGATGGTCCACACATGTACCTCTACAGCGGGGAGAACCACGACTGGGTGAAGCTGATGAACTGGCAGCACACCACCATGTACCTCTTCTTCGGCCTCTCCGGGGTGGTGGATGTCTTCACCTACATCTCCCAGGTGGTGCCGCAGGGTCTGGACCGCCTCATGCTCTCCGTGGCTGTGTTCGTCGAAGGTCAGTAGAAGGTGGCGCTTAATTCGGGGAGGGGTGTTGGAGGGTGAGGCAGAGAGGGCCCAACATTTGCCAGATGGAGATATCGCTCTGAACGCCCCTGAAGATAGGGCACATTGTAGGTGATATATTATCGAAGGGCAGTCTGTAGCAAGATGGGAAACACAGGCATCAATAGGTCCTGGCTTCCCCTGGTTTGGGATTTCTGGGGTGACAGCAGTACAAAACAGCAGGCTGAGTTTCCTCGTTATGATAAATGGCTGGTGGACACCGCATTTATCTTACATCTACAGAGCTGTTTGCGTGCCCCGCATTCTCCCCCGAGAGCCATTAGTTGCACTGCAGGCATCGTCATCCTCATCTGCTTGCGTTGCACGTGGCAAATTCAAGTGACTTATTCCGGCTTCAGCACATCATGAATATCGTTTTGTCTTCGGGCTGTCTTGCGAGTCGCCAGCCAGGATTTCAGACCCCTCTTGGATCACGCAGGGAAAAGACAATAGGAAATGAAGGTCTTGCTTAAATAGAAAACCCCTTAATGAAGGTGCATCTCTTGTTATTTTCCCTTCCCCGACTCCCCTGGCTTTTGAAGCAGCAGCGGGGGCAGCTCAACAGGCACAGTTTGGCATGGAAGAAAAGGAAATCTATCATTTCCAGCTCCCAAGAAAATGGTGAGGTTTAGTGATAGAAAAGCAGGATGCAGCAGGAGCCTGGCTAGGAGGGGAGGCTGATCTGAAGAGGTGGCAGCACCAAGATGGGAAGAAAACCCCCCTTCAGTTGTCCTCTGCCTTTGGTCCCCATCTTGCCCAGGTCCTCCTTGCCCCAGAGTTGGGCGTCTCATCCCTCCGGGATGGTGGGATGTGAGGAGACCTGGGATGGTGGGATGGTGCTATGTGGAGTCCCTTGTTTTCACGGTGATCTGTCTCAGTCCACCAACCGGCCAGGTGATTTACACCGCCAGGGTTGTGTGTTCATGGTTAGTGTCGTTAATGCTACTCTAAGGGTAGTACGTATTTTGGCAGGTTGTCTCTTTTATTATCACGTCCTTCACCGCCCCATGCTGGATCAGCATATCCACTCCCTGCTGCTCATCGCCATCTTCTCAGGGGCCTGCAGCGTCATGCTGGAGGTCTTCCTCCGCAACAACATTGTCCTGGAGATGTTCAGAGCTGGTGTCACCATCGTCCAGGGAACGTGGTTCTGGCAGGTCAGTTCTGCCTTCTCTAGCGGAGCAGAGCACTGAGGGAGGAGAGGGGAAAAGAGGAGAAGAAGCCGTACATCACGTATCAATCGCACGTCTCTGAAGGATAATTTTGCCAGGCTCGCTTCATAAATAGATCATAACCCAGAATGAAAATTTACTCATCACAGGTCATCTCTGATGACTGCTCCTGCTGAAATAGCTGTTTGTCTTGGCTTATTGCTTCTCTGGGGGGAACAGCAAAAGTGAGCGCTTGCAGTGAGCGAGCAACATTCCACAGTATCTAACGACCAAGTACTAATTGTTTAATGTGTCTAATGCACCCCGCAGCACTCCCTCTGGTTTAGTGGAAAGATGCAAACCCCACCGAGCAATAAAATGGCTGAGTAAAAATACGGCCAGCTGCTTGCTTTGGTAGTAGTTGCAGAAGCAAAGAAATTGGCTGCAGATAACCACTCCCAAAATTAGGCTGCCGAAAAGAAATGTGAGTTCCCCCTCCTCTTTCCCAGCCCCGGGGGCTGCTGCGCCAACTCAAAGTCAGAGATTGGAAACTGCTGAGCTCGCAAAAATACAAAATTTGGAGTTTTTAAAGGACGGCTAGGAGTCTGCACCGCGGAGGGACAATTGTGCCTGGATATTGTACAGAAAAAGAGAGAGCCCGCAGGCACAGACTTGCTTTGTGTGGCCTCTCATTGCAAGGCTGGCCTTCAGAGAGGCCAGAACCGCCTCAGCAAAGCCCACTGAGGTCAGGGCTCAAGTCCCTCGGTCACCACATGGATTGTGGTGATAACCGAGATGGACAGAGGGGTGCTGGAGGCCTTCAACACCTTGATTTTTTTTTTCCCCCCGAGGTAATAAATTGCTTGTTCCACCCAGATCGGTGTCGTGCTGTTCCGGCCATGGGGAGGTCCGGTGTGGGATGAAGAGGACCACAGCAACATCATGTTCCTCACCATGTGCTTCTTCTGGCACTGGGCAGCCGCTGTGGCCGTCCTGGCTATAAACTACACCCTCGCTTACTGGTACGGCTGGGGCATGAATGCGGGCAGGAGTGGGGTGGGCAGACAGGGATGGGGACGGCTGGAGTGAGATGCAGATGTTCTCCAGCCGATCCTGGAGCACAAAGTCACAGCTGAATAAGCAGCCCCTGACTGCTGCAAGTTTTAGGGCACAGCGACAAGAGTGCGCGTTATTTGTCGAGTGCACAGAATGCAAAATAGTGTCAGCGAGCATTAAACACGGAGAAGTCAAATAATCGAACCCCCGAAGCTGCTGCTGGAAGTCACACTGCTTTTTTTTGCTCTGCACCGGGTGCTGGAAGTCAAACTTTAATTCAATAGAGAAAACAAAGCATGACCAGGACCCCCTGACACTTTGTCCCCTCCCTTGCAAGGATTTCAAAGTGGTGACGGTCACTGAGTTATTGGAGGTACAACACCACTGCTTGATGGCTAAAACGTCGCCAGCCCCAGGTATGCCTCCTCCAAGGGGATGGGAAGAGGACGTTATCCTACTTTCAAGGGTGCTCTGACAGCCTACGAGGCTCTAAGGGATGCTGCGTGGTTTGCTGAGACATGGGCTACAGAAGGGATGGTCCAGTCTATGCAAGCAGATACTTTATACAGAATAAAAAAAAAACAGTCCTCCCCAAACAGCATTTTAGGACCTCTATAATAGTTTCTCCCCTGAGCAGTTTGGTGAGGGGTGTGAGTTTTGGGGGGTTTTGCTGACGGTGATTTATTGCTCGTGTGTTCCAGGTGCATCCAGAGGTGCCGGAGAGGCAGCGGAGAGCCCTACATCAATCTCGGAGTCCGGCAGCAAAAGGGCGACATGAGCTCCCAAGCCGCCTTCTTGAATGGATCTGACGAAGAGTGAAGAGGGTACAATCTTCTTCTCCAAATACACGAAGAATCTGTTTTCTAGAAGAAAAAAAAAATTTAAAATCTAATGAAATATTTATGTTTGGGAAGAGCAAAGAGAGGGGCCACTGTTCTGCTGCTGGGAAGCACGGTGAGCTCACGGGTGGTAGCTGCCCTCCATCCCTACCCAAATATCGTCCTCTCTGAAACGAGCACTGTTTGCAGTGATTTTTAGCAACAAAATTAAGTGCAGAAATTCAACAGGACGAGATCGCTTCATCCTATGGGTTCCCAGGCGTGTTTCCATAGTGATGGACAGCATCCTTTGGCCAGCTGACTTTTCCAAGCGCCTGGGGGCTTTGACCTGCTGTGATTGAAGTCAAGGAAACCTCCAGGCGGAGGTCACGTACCTCTGGACCAAGGCATCATCCCAAGGAGGTGGAGTAAAGAGTGTTAAATGCGATATTATGTCAAATTTGCAACATCATGGCTTGATTGTGCACAGTACAGGTTTTATTACCGAAGCTTTGAACTAAAGAGGGGTTTCGTTAACAGTTTTCATGTTCACTTAAAGGCTGAAAGAATGAATAAATGGGAAATAAAAATCCTCACTGAGCTGATATCCTTAAATTTAAGTCTGATAAATTATAGAGTGTGTAATAATGGCTTAGACAAATCCATCCCTCAGACCTGTAAAGCCTGAAGGGCTGTAAGATGCACAGCTAAGCAGCAGGGATTTGTAAAACATCCCCGTTTTCCCATTGAAAATAAACCCCTCGGCTTGGAAAGTGAGATGAAACGGGCAGAGGTGTTGTTTTTAGCCTGCCTGTGCCAGCTAATTTATTGCAAAAAGTCACTGGAAATGTCACCTCCCAGATAGGAGGAAAATGTGCCAAAATGTACCGGGATTAAATAAATAAATTATATGTGTGTGTGTGTGTATATATATATATGAAATAAAGACCAGCGCAAGCTGAATCGCAACCGTTCGTGTCTCAAACCCCAGGGCTGGAAGGATGCTCTGCACTGGCGTCTTCTTGCTGCTGCGGTGACGGAGGAGGGAGATGGATGGCAGCTGATTTTTGTGCTCGTGTTCGTGCCCGAACAGAAGAGCAGCGCCGGGCAGGTCCCGACGTTTGCGACTGTGTGCTCACACCCGGGGAAGGCGGCAAAGCTCATCTTTTAACACCCCTTCCCCTTGCGCAAAGGGCTTCTTGCAGACTGAGGGGGCTATAACTTGGATTTTATTGCTTATTAACAGTGCTGTAAAGACTAACAGGCTTTTAAAGGCTAACTAGTCTTCCTTGATTGCCAGCTTTCCTGTATTTCCACCGCGGAGCGGGTTTGTTTTGCAGGGCTGGATAGCGGGAGGTGCAAAAAGGCTCGGGGTGAAGAGAGTTAAGCAGCGGAGCCACACATCTCCGTAACTCCATCTGATAAACGCCGTGCGATAAAGTCGCGTGAGCTGTAACCCCTGAAGACGAGGAGCGTTTCGCAGACGCTTCTTTTTATTTTTGCCCCTGCCAAACGGGGTGGTTTTTCCAAACCGCACAAACTCCTCCGTGCTGCTACGAGGAGACGCAGCCCGGGGAAGGGCGATTTGCTGCCTGCCGCCTCCCCACGCGCGGAGAAAACCCTCTTGGCAAGCCGACGGACTGAGTCACCTGGAGGGCTGCAGGACTCAAACCGAGTGTAACGAGCGCTCTGAATTATTTCTGGTCTGCTCTGGATTCTTTTCTTTTAGAAAAAATAAGAGACCAACCCATCACTATTCCCATTCAACAGCCGCATGAGGGCAGCACCGGGTGGCGAAGCCCTGGAAGAGCAGCTCCAGTCCGGCTGAGGTCGCGGTCACCTTGTGGCCGCCCTCCTCCTTGCTGCCCCCAAAAGTCAGAGGTTGTTTCCATCCGAGGGCAGGCAGATCAAAGCTGACCCGGGTTTTTAAAAGCACTCTTTGCTTTTGAAGGCAGGAAAGGGTTGATTTCATTCCTCGCGGCTGCCTTTGCTGCCGTCTCCTTCCACCCCGAGGCTTTCTTTGTCCCCTGTCACCGTGTGGCCGCAAAACGCTTTTCCCCTCGGTAGCACTCGGTGTCTGGAATAGTTTCTGTCTGCCTCATTAACTCCCTGCTCCTACAAACATCCCAGGACTGTCAGTATAGCGCTCGCTAATTTGTTTTCCAACACGGGAGCACATTCTTTCCCGAGGTATGAAGGTCAGCGAAGGAGGAGAGATACAACCTGTGAAGAAGTAAGAAAATACAGGTGGTGCTCATTTCTGCGTGAGAATTAAGAATTTGTGTTTCAGCTAAAACCCCACGTTCGTAAGTAGCCTGGGTGCCCAAACACGGGCATGAAGGTTGCTGGGGGCACAGGAGTTGGTCCAGACGTGGTTTATTATATAGTAAGGTGCAATCATAAGCCATATTCATATTTATTTCTTTCTGTGATAGATATACCAGGGCAGCCCTAATTTGAGTATTGCCTTTAGCACCACCTTAATATCAACCAGTAGGCCTGGATTATGTTTTTCACTGCATGAATTGAATTATCAGCGAGTGTCTTCGTACTGGACCCGCTGACCGTGCAGCTGGAGTGGACACAGGGTATATATGTAGCCATATCCACAGTTGGCTTTGCAAGGACTGGTGATGTCTCAGGGGTGGGTTTTGTCCTGTCTAACTGCAGCCTGATGTTGTTAGATGGTATTGCTCAAGGGTGGGGGCCGCCAGCCGTCCTGAAATCAGGGCCCTGCCCAGCCCAGGCAGGAGGGAGCTGCTGAGCATCCCAATGGTGGCATCTAACCTCCTCTTACGAAGGAACCTGGCCAACACTCCCCACTCCCCCACCCCCAAAAGCAGCCAAATGGGTTGGCAGCTGGCTCTTCCTCCGGCTAGAAAGACAAGAGCCCGTCCACGAGCCGCTTATTTCGCGGGCAGAGATAGGATCTGCCGCTGCCACCCTTCGGGGCCCCGTTTATGTAAGGCTGAAATGATGGTGTAGGCAGCAGAACAAGCCCTGCCTGTGCTTGTACCACCTGCTTCACCTCCTCTGTTGCCTGTTTATGAAAGCCGGTGTTAGCATTCGTCATAATAATAATAATAATACTTTGCACTTCCCGAACAACCATCCATCTGCAGCGCTCGGGCTGCTGGCAAACCTTTAATTAGATTTGCCTCCCACCACCCCCAGGAAGCAGGCAAACATTATCACATTTTTTCATTAGCGCCGAGGCTGATGATGAACCTTCAGGGAGAGGAGGATGTTGCAGTTACAGCTGAGAAAAAAAAAAGAAAAAGAAGAAGAAAAAAAAATATGATAAATTGAATTCAGTTCAGGGTTTAGCTTGAGAACATCAGAGGGGCTGGAGGGGGTCGTGCACAGATTTGCCTCCCCTGGAGGAAGAGGAAGGCAGGCGTCTGCTGGTACAATCCCATAATGCTCCTGCACGCCTCAGCAGTTTGCAGCTAAGGAACTGTAATGGAGTTGCATCCGTTCGCGCCTGCAGTGATTTCAGCACGCGCGGTGTGGGAGTGATGCGCTTTGTGATTTTTTGGGGGGGGGAACGTGCCATCCTTTCCCCGGGTGTCCCCTCATTGGGCTGCTGTTCCCAACCACTCATCACAGTTTCACCCTTGTTTTTATTATGGGGATGGTTTAAAAGGGCTGGAAAACCCTTTTCCTCAACCATTTCATGGACCTATAACTTTTTCCACTGTCTGACGGGTAGGTACTTTAACACGAGCTGCTTTTTTCGCAGCAACCTTTCTCAATGTGCTTTATTCTTTTGTAGCCCTTTAAGCTCCGTGGGAATAGGCACCTTCGGCCTCTGAGCAGATAGGTTTCAGCTGGGCCTCGTTCCCTCCTCTCTCCCTCCAGGTGCTGCTCTCCCACCTTGCATTTTCCCCACTTTCTCCAAGGATTTGCCTTGTCCTGCTTGGGAAGTGGCTTTGTGCTAAGCTGCCCCTTGGGGTAATGGTTTGTTGAGCTGGGTGGTTGCAGAAAGAGCTGCGAAGAGGTCCCTGACGGTGCTGCTGCTCTTTTTCTGGCAAGAAAGGTATTTTCGGTATTATTTTTAGGGGTTGGTCTGTAAGGAAGAGCTCCTATGGGGGTTGTGTTTCTCTCTGTGCTTGGGCTTAATGTGGTAGCGAGCTCCTGGAGCTTGTACCATCTGTTTCACCTTGGGTGAAGTTTGTGGAAGCCCCTCTGCTGCTTGTGGGCTTCCCTGACATTACAGGACCCTTTCGCGTGTGTCCTCAGCCCTCCACCACGTGTCTTGGAGGTGAGTAGCGATGGGTGTACGCAGCAGCGCAGATGGCTTCTTGTTTTCCATCCTTCCTCCTGCTTGCTACCGCTGGTATGGAGATAATAGGGATAAAAGAGCTCCTGGCTATGGCTTGGTGGCTTTTATGGCTGTGCTGGAGAACAGCCCATCACCCTGGGGAGGGTTGTGCAGGCTGTTTTGCTTCTGTGCTGTTCCAGCCTCGGGGTTTCCCTGGGGTATGGGCTCACGTGTGTGGCTCTTGGCGGGGCTGGGCACGGTTTATCCTGCGGCCGCGCTTGGGGTGGTTTTGGTAGCACGGGGAGTTATGCGCGTGTGGTTGCCACCTGGAGAAGTACCGGGTTGGGAACGCAGGGAGTGGTTGTTAGTGGTCCTCGGGTGGTCGGAGGCTTGGGCGGTGCTCCTGAGCACGTTTCTGCACCATCAATTCGGTGCTTCAGAGGGAGATGGAGATGCCGGGGTGGCCCATGGCATTTATTTGCCTTGAGGCACTTGCGTTGCTCATCTACGCAGCCGGCGAGGTGCTAAGGCTGGGCCGGCAGCCGTCGGCGGTGCGATGTGCAGCAGATCAGGAGTGGCCTTGTGTCTGTGGATGCTTGGCGTTGGGCAGCGTCCGGTATCAGACAGGTAAAAAGGAGTGGAAACGGGCTGCTGTGTCCTGCCAACCCATGTTTTTGGGGAGAGAGGGCCATCATCCCCCTCCTCTTGGCTGCTGTGGGCTGGGAAATGGAGCGCACGAGGGCTCCGCCCCGGTTTGCGAGCTCCTGGCCCAAAATGTCCTGCCTACAGGCACCTTTCGTAAGGCCAGATACCCCCTGCCCCCCCCAAAATGGGTTATCGTGTACCTGGCAGCCCAGTTTAGAGATTTCAGAGCCCCCCCAGCAGAGCCTGGCCACATCGGGCAATGCTGTAGCCTTGTCTCTTCTTGGCTCCTTCCCCAGTCATCCAAAAAACCCAACATAATAACTGAATATATGTGGTTGCCGTGGGAACGGGGATTGGCCGCTCATCCTGATTTTTGTGGCAAACTCTGGGAGGAGTTTTTATATATATTGGTTGTTTTTTCTAATAACAGACATGAGGTGTCCCAGGTTGTGAAAGCCGGTTGACTCAGCGCGCCTTGAAATGGCCCGCAGGATGTTCGGCTCTAAACATCCTGTCTGAGGGCCACCTCCCCGTGGTGGCTTCTCCCTTTATCTGCCTCTTCTGAGTAATAACTGCTCCTTGCTGCCACATCTGGAGAGGGAGAAGGACGGGCAGGAGTCGCAGGTAAAGTCTCCTACCCATAGAGAGAAATATGCTGGTGAGCAGCTGTGTATGGGATGGAGGTGGCTGCTTGAGCTCGGGAAGAAGGGATGTGGGGAGAGTCCATCACTGCAAGGCAAAGGTTTAGTGTGACGATGGCCACCGATGGGGCTGGTGGAAGTGATGCTGATGGAGGCAGTCTGCCTGCAATCTGTGGCTTTAGCTCTTTTTTTGGGGGGTGTTGTCAGGTTTTGGAGGTGCATCGTGGCAGAGGAGAGGCAGGAGGGGGAGCTTGTGCCTCTTCTGTTGGGTGAGGGCTGTTGGCACAAGAGAGATGTGCCTGGGTAGCAAGGATGGAAGAGGATCCACAAAGAGAATGCCCTCCAGATGTCCATGGCCAGGTGCGTTCAGGCTGGCTGTCCTGTGCTGCTGCTCTCCCTGCCGGGCTGATGGTTGCACCCATGGGTGCTCATAGGGGATACTCATGTGTCCACATGGACAGCATCCTCCTGGTAGCATCAATCTCCCCGCATCAGCGGGAATGAGTCGCCACATGGAGCCAAAACCACCAGTGGTGACGGACCCAGAGTTGTGACGGCTCTGGGGGGAGAGCCTGGAAATTGGGCAGAAATGCCGTCCTTCCTGAGCTGAGCGCGAGGAGGCTGCGAGCAGTCAGCGCGAGGCCCCGTAAGCAGAGCCGGCAGCTCCCGTATGGCTATTAAGCAAAAGCATCGCAGCCTGGAAACTGCGGAGGGAGAAGGGCAGCTCAGGTAATAACTTCTGACTGCAGCCGTATTTCAAGTCCTCCGACAGACAAAGTAGCTCGCAGGAAAAATAAATAACCCGGGTGCCTCTCCTCAGCCGGCGCGCTCTTCGCTGGCTGCGGCTCACTTGGAGCTTAATCAGTCTTATGTGAGCGTGGACCCTAACGCCAGGGCTGGGGGAAGGTACGGGTTTTGGGCTCGGTGCGCTGGTCGAGGGGCTGTGTGGATGTTGGGGGGGGGTGTTTTGCTGTGCGTTGAATACGTGAGCTGTGCAAGTGGACTGTTGCTTTGGAAACGCGTCTGGTTTCTCTGCAAAAGAGTGGCTGTTTTCTAAAAGAAGGTGGTTTTTTGGTTCGTTTTTTTTGTTGTTTTTTTTTTTTTTGAGTGGGTTACATCCAAGCTTCTGCTTGACAGAAGGGTGGGTTTGGGACATCTTGGCTAAGTCAGAGGTACCCCAGGATATGTGATGGCTGAAGAGCTGTGTCTGGGTGGTGGGAAGCGAAGAGGACTCGTGACAACTACCAAAAGCCTTGCTGAACTGGGCTGCTGAGAGGTCACAAAGCAAAAGGGTCCCCAGCACCAAACTGAAGAAGAGGAGTGAGGCTGTGCTGCTGGGGAGAGGGATGGTTGGGGTAGGAGATCCCAGGGACAGCCCTGAATCGGAGTGGTTTGGAGGCTGCTGATATGGAAGGTGAAGAGGGAACGCCCGGTGGATGTGGGGTGATAAATCCCTGGGTTGAAGCTGGATGCTGTTGTGGCTCGGAATTGCAGGCAGGATGTGCCAGGTGTCATTTCTGATGCCTGGGCACTGGGATGTCTCTGCTCTCCTCCAATTAAGTGTGTCAAATTAATGCTCCTGCTATGTATCTTGACCAGGGTACGCCCCTGACTCCAAGCATCGGGCTGTTGCCCTTGTAGGCACAGTCCCTGTAGGACAACAGTAAAATTTGGTTATATATCGTGCGATTGCGCGCTGCTTAAATGTGCTCTGATGGCATTTGTTCACTTCAGCGTGTGGATGTCTGTGCAGGGAAGATGCGTGCCCTGGGCTGGGTGTCCAGGCTGTAATCAGGAAAGACATGGGGCATGAGCTGTCTCACCCTAACGCAGGCATCCAAAACAGAGCAGAAAGCCATCACCGATCCCCGGACCAGCTCCTGGGATGGGGCGTTTCTCGTCTACCTGAAAGGCTCTTTAGTAACTTCCCTCCTAAAAGGAAACCTTGACACAGTGTAAACAGCTTTGAGCCTTCCCCAGGTTACCCGTGTCCTGGAGATGCAATGGATGATGATAGTGTCTAAACCCAAACGCCACGCTTGCCCACGCAGGGCTGAGCCCGTTCGACCAACTCCAGTTCTGCAGCCAAAACCCAACTGGGGATGTCTTGCAGAGCTCTCCCTCACCTAAGGCACTTGCCACGCCACATCCTCCCCTTATTTTGCGGTAGCTAATTACTTTCTAGTGTGGGAGGACTCGACAAACGTGCTGGAGTTGTTCATTCAGCCTCTGCAATTTGCTTTGGTATTTATAAACACAGCAAGGATGTGATTTGTGATGCAAGGGCAAGTCGGTGTGGTAGCTTCAGGATGAGTAATGCCTTCTTCCGTGCACATCTGAGCTGTAGAAAAGGACCAGAAACCCTGGGAGGAGGGAAAGAGAGAGTCCTCCTTAGGTTGTAGATGCATACAGAGAGTAAGGTGTGAGGTCTTGCTGGAGGAAACGAGACCATCCCAAGGTAGTATCAGAAGCTCACTGCTGCAAGTGTTCAGATCATTACTTACTCTCTTCTGTGCTTGCTGTTCTGGGTTTGGGGTTTTTTTCAACAGTTTGAGTACGGGCCTAAATACTTTGCAGGATATAACTTTGCACGTTGCAGACAGTTGCGCTGCCGTACTGTTGCTCCTCTCCATCCTTGCTGGTACTTGGTGGCATTGGTCTGGCTTAGCACGAAGGCAATTTTCACGCCTTTAGTCTTTGAGTTCTTCCTACTGGAGATGAAATCTCTTTCTCTCATGTCAAATCACCGCTCGTGTGCAACACAAAGGTTGTGGGGAATATGCACGAGACTCCTTTTGGAAGCTGGAAATGGTGATGGTTCCTGGGTTGCCGCCTCCTCCTGTTGCGCAGCTAGTAGGGCCGAACAAAGCCTTGACTGGCTGGAGCTGCTGATTCACACCCTGGTAATTATCTAGTTTGGTGGGAGTTTATGTTCTGAGGAAATAATTGTCACGTTGCTTTTTATTGGCAAAAACTTTGTTATGGTTCCTCTTCTAATAGCATGTAGCTATTAATGCTTTCTTGGGCACTGATGCGTTTTTCTTTGGCATGATGAAGTCCTGATGACTGCTTGCGTGCAACCACATAGATAGATATGTATACACGTATCTACAGTGGCACATGGTGGCAGCTTTTCCAAGGTGGTGCTGCATCTCTGGTACTACCTGTGTGCAGCCGACGGCGGAGCCGTGGACACCCGCTCTGTTGGGATGCAGCTCCCCGAGGACACCGAGCAAGCGAGCAGCCCGACATCTCTCTTGGGGGCAATTTGAGTTGGTCCCCAGGCACTGTTTGTCCTTGCAGGTCCAGCAAGCGAGCCCGATGCCAACGAGTTTCCTCGGCAGCGCCCTCCGGGGCACCTTCTTCTTCATTTTTGGTCTCTGGTGGTCTGTGCGATACCCCCTGAAGTATCTCAGGCGGAAAGCCAATGCTGAGAGCCAGCCAAGCTATGGGGTCCAGCGTGTGGAAGTCTTTGAAGGGGCGGTCAAAGCTTTCTTTGCTCTAGCAGGTAAGAGATGATGATGAGTCTCTGCTCTAACATCTCCTGGCCCCGCAGCCCCTCTCTCCCACGAGAGCTGGGGCCGTTTGTAGTGGGAAACGGCTGTGGATGGTGCGGGAGGGCTTGGGGACGTGCTGGTGGCACGGTCTGTGGTGGGACCTTGCTGGCGTTCCTCTGGGCAGATACGACTTCACCGTTGCACAGAAAGGTTTCCTGCAAGCTTGTCCTTTCCACTCTCTGCCCAGGGATACTGGTTGAGCAGTTTATTCCTGCCGGTCCCCACCTGCAGCTGTACAGCCCTAAGACGCACAGCTGGACCGACCTCGCCCACTGGCACTACACCACCATGTACCTCTTCTTCCTCCTCTCCGGCATCGTGGACGTCTCGCACTCCTTGCTCAAGCTGCCGCTTGGCTTAGATCGGCTCTCGCTGTCTGTGGCTCTGTTCATCGAAGGTAAATCACACGTGGTGCCCGGGAGAGTAGGGAGTACAAGACAGGGGAAGCGCTGGCAGGGTCACCCACGTGTAGTAGCCCAAAACCCCTGGGCTGTTTTGAGACTGGCGAGGTGCTGTGCAAGCAACCGGAGCCGGAGGGTGTGCAGATACGCGATGGCACCCCCTCCCTATTCCTTTCCGAATACGAACCTGGCCACGGCTGGGCACAGGGGACGCACGATGCCCGAGGGCTGTGTGCTTCTCCTGGTGACGAGCAGCTGGCTCTCTCTGGAGTCGCAAAAAGGTGGTGTCCCCCCACCTTGGTTGGATGCACAGCAGGACAAACCCAGATACAAAGCTCCCCACCACCTTCTGAGCTGAAGGTTCCCTTCACCGTGCTCCTCCTGACAGCCTTACGGCCCTGACCAGGGATCTCCATGATGATGGGGGCTGCTCTGCAGGCAGAGCGGACCCCGGCACTGGGGGCTGCGTGGTCCTCACAGAGTGAGGGTGATGACAGCAGGCTCTTTGCTCTCTGGCTCTTCCCACCGGGCAGGTCATAGCAAGACCTGGAGCATTGTCTCAGTTTTCAGATGGTTTTTTTTATCCCAGAGCATCCTCTTCTAATGCAGCGTGAATCTTGGCAGGTTTGCTCTTCTGTTTCCATGACTACAGCGATGGTGCACTGGACCACCACCTCCATTCCCTGCTGGCCATGGCTATCTTTGCTGGAGCCCTCTGTGCCCTCCTGGAGGTGTTCCTCCGAGACCACATCATCCTGGAGACCTTCAGGACCAGCTCTTTCCTTCTCCAGGGCTCTTGGCTGTGGCAGGTCAGTGCGAATCCAGCGCTCTCCTCCGAGCAGTGGGCTTCACAGCCAGGAAGGCAAGCGGAGGGGGGCTGCTCTGCCCTTTACGGCACGTCTGTTAGGGTTAAACTTGTAAACGGGTTGGAATATCTTAGTAAATAAGAGGAGGGAAAGTGCCAGAGCTGTCCTCGTGGAGATATGCACATTTAATGTATGCAGCACGGGCAAACCTGCATGATAAATGGAAATGAGACCCCCCCAAGGGTGGGAAACCACAATTGTGAGTTTTTTATTCTTTTTATTACGTCCAATTTTTTTACTCCATTTGTTCCAAGTAACTGGAAATATCTGGAAACCTCTCGTAATCCCCCAGTTTTGGGTCTGGGGAGAAATGCACAGCCTGGCAATGTAGCCTTTGGGTTGTCGGCTTTCTCTGGGGATGCTGGGCTGTGCTGTGAGCCCTAAGGCTTGTCTGCAGAGCATCCCTCTCCTCCTGAAATGCCCCCCGCCCTGTGTCAGTCTGGGGAGACAAGTGTACTTAGGGGTGCTGATGGCAATGGTCCGGGTGTTACTTGGGATTATTGTGCCTCTAGTCCATAGCCAGCTGCAGCAGCGTGGCTAAAATCAGGAGGAAAAGGGAGGAGGGATGTGCTAACACCTGACATGTGCTGGTGCCTAACATCTCTTTTGTCTGCGACCAGATTGGGTTTGTGCTGTTCCCGCCGTGGGGAGGACCGGGCTGGGATCAGACCGACCACAGCAACTTCATGTTCCTCACTATGTGTTTCTGCTGGCACTACGCGGGCGCTCTCGCCGTCTTGGCAGCAAACTCTGCTGCATCTCGCTGGTACGTGGGGGAGAGGGGTCCTGGGGGGTCCCGGCACCGTGCATGAGCTGGGAGGACCAAGAGCAAAACCTAGACCCGATGGTACCCTGGGAAACCCAGCCACCAGCATCTCCTGGGATAAGAAAAGTGGGTGTCCATGCATGGACTCGTCCATGGCTTGGCTGGAAAGGATGGGTTTGGTGCCACCACGGAGCAGACAGTCCTTAGCATCCTTCCTGAGCGGGCTGGGGGTGTGCTGATGGCTCTGACTGCCTGCAAATTCCTGACCAGTGTCACTGTCCCTCCCGTAGCTGCAACGAGTCCTGCCAGCTGAAATTTGGGGACATCGATGTGGAGCTAGACTGCGGCATGTGCATCCGCAAAGGCAACAAGAGCTCCAGCGGCGCCCTGCTGCCGGAGAGCACCTCAGATGACAAATGAGGCCATGGAAACTTCTTCCCCGCTGTGGCTTAGAGCTCTTGAGATGAGGTTTTTAATTAGTCTTGATAAACTACACCAGCACTTGATGGCGGAGCATCAGAAGTGGGAGGTGGGACCCCGAAGGCGGAGCACGGCAGGAGTTGCGAAGCCTTTCCCGTGCATCCCTTTGGCGGTAGCAAGAGCAAACCAGGCTCGTCTGGGAGAGAGTTTTTAATTTTCCGTGCTGCAGCTCGGGCTGTGAACTGCAGGACTGGTTTGCTTGTGGAGTCCAACTGGTGTTGCCAATCTGGCTATTTTTTTTAACATTATTTGTGCTTCTACTCCTGCAGAAGGGAGCCAATCCAGCATTCGAAGCTCCTGGTGGTTGCAGCTCACTCTGGTGTTAATTGGAGGGTGTTTTGTACAAAGCTTAATGTGCACAGAGTATATGTGATCACCAATAAAGTACTTTAACAAACCACCTCCATGGGTTTCTTCAGTACGGTGCCTTGAGATTGAAGGTTAAGGTGATGTCTGTCTTCAAAACAGTTTTGGGGGGGAATGAAATATCAGAGGGATGGGAATGTGTGTGACTTTAGTGTGGCCAAACCTGCCTGGAGAAAAGGGCTGATGGCCAGGGGCGGGGGTTTTCCCTGTTAGCACTGCCACGTAGCTGCTCTCTTGCACGTTTTTCGTCAGAGGCGGAGAGGATGGTGTGGATAGGTGAGGCAGCCTGTTTGCAATGGGGTTTGGAGTGCCTGGGAGATGGGGTGTTTGCTTGGATTCAGCTTGGGGAGAGGCCCCCGAAGCAAGGGGATGGCTTCAGGTGTACGGATGCTCCTGGCGAGTCTCTGAGAGCTGGGCTGTGCGGCGATCTCAGCGTGGGTATGGCTTTTCTTCTTCTCAGACAGCTTTATTCCCTCCCTGGAGCTGGTCAGAAACAAACCTGGCACTTTTTGGTTTCTGGGGCTATGCAGCGTTCCCCCCCCCCCCCCCCCCCCCATAGGTCTTTCGTTTGGTTTGCAGCAGAATAGCTCAGGGAGATGCTTCCTGCCATCAAGATCAAAACCTAATTTAAAAGGTGTCATTAAACAGGATTAGTGGAAGAGCAGCAAGTTCATCAGAAAGTTCATCATCAACATTTAAAATATGTGTGCCATGTCCTTCGCTAAGGGCTGGGCTAGTTGAAGAGGGGAGCACAAACAGGGTTGTTGTTATCTTCTAATACCTTTGCTGTACTGCTCTAGGATGTACCAGAGAGAGCTTAGTCTAAACACATCACTGCCGGTCCGCACAACTCCAAAAACCTGAGCAAGCATTGGGAGGAAAGAAAAAGTCCTCCCTGGCTCAAAGCGGTTGCAATTCCCAGCCCCACGGGAGGACCCTGGAAGAGTGAGCACTTCATATTTTATTTTATTTTCTGCCTTTGGAGCGGGGCTGGAAGGAGACCAATGCTTTGTGCTGCTGGCGGCTGTCAAGAAAAGGACCTTGAGGAGCAAAGAAGCCAAGGTGAGTGCAGCATTTTGGGCTCCCCACTTTGGCACCCGTACACCGAGGGCTGTTATTTGGGGTTGTAAAGCAGGCTGGCGTTCAGGAGCAGTGGTTTCTGCAGGATCTGGTGGGGAGGGTTGCCTTTAACTTGGGCTGATGCGGATCTCCCGTGCCAAAGTGAGAGCTTCAAATGTGCTCGGTGGAGGTGATGTGCTCTGGTTATTAATAATCCTCGTGGGACGAGGAGCCGGGTCGTTTGGTCAAGTTGTTATAGACTAGCTGCCATTAACGGGAAGCTTAGTGCATAGGTTATAACCCTATGTACTACACTCTGATTGAAAAGAAAGTGGAAAAAAAATCTCTTTCCCCTTTGATCAAATCACGTTCCTTTTTTTTTCCTGTTTTTTTCTTGCCCTGGTGTTATCTAAGTAATGCTGAATCCCTCTCTTACCGAGGTTTTAGCTACTGAAAATGTAGGTGTTCAGTGGGGATGTTTCTTCTTTCCTTGAATAAATGCAAATGAGAGCAAACACTGATCATCTTGGCTGTGTGTTTTAACAAGCTTTGGATTGCGCTCCGAGCCTCAAGCAAACGCGTGAGGGTTTCTTTGAACAGGGTGCACAAAATTACCTGTCATCTAGTTGGGTAATAGGCATGCCCCATATCTGAGCAATGACTAACGTCCGTTGGGTCAATAGAGTAGAAAGAAGAAATGCGATTATTGTGGCTGTAATTGCCTTTGTAGAGTGGGTCCAAGCTAGTCTGCGTGTGGAATGGAAATCCTCGGTAACGAGCCTTTAACCCAAAGCGCTTTTTCCTATTGAACCTGGAAAGCAACAGAACTCCTTGAGGAGGCAATGCGGTATGGACCAGCAAAGCCCGCGCTGTCCACCCAAAACCGATGCTCTCCGGGCCGGTAGCGTGCTATGGACGGACACGGGTGACCCTGAAATAGGGTGGGAGCACAAAGCTGTGACATCCCGCTCCATTGTAACCCCCCTTGGGGAGGCAGGGATGGTGACGTGTGCCTGGGTGGGTTTAATTATGGGGGACCTCGTTATTATACGCAGTCCCAACTGATGCTCTTTCCCTGATGATACAGTGTTATTTTGATTCCTTGTGGAGCTCCCGTGGTCTGTCCATGCTGTCGGTCCCCAGGGAGACGGCAGCGATGCGGATGTCCCATTCCAGTGCCGATTTATCTTTTTTTCATAGCCTGGGATGTCCGGGGGGCTGTGATCCACCCCTGGAAGTGCCTTGGCCAGAAGGTGATGCCATGTCTCTGCCGCTCCACGCGTTAGCGAGTCGTTAATGTTTAACCACTCGGTACTGCACGAGCTCAGGTAATGCTTACCCACATTTTATCTTTGTTTTCTGCCTATCGGCATACAGAAACACTAAGAGCAGTGTTTTTAATGGCAAATGTTTTCTGCTGTGCAATTAAATTAACGCATTGATTGAGCTACCCAGGGCGTGTGTGCGCTGAAGTGTTCGGGAGGATTGGAGACCCTTGTGCTTCCAAGTTTAAGTCAGTAAGTGGAGAAGGGCTGTGAGCGGACCACTGAAAGGGGGAGATGAAAGTTTTCCCCTTTCCACAAATCCTCTGCTGCTGGCGAATGTCAGGGGCAGGCGTTTAGCCCGGAGGAACCGGCTGTGAAAGCTTAAAATGGCTGGTGAAGGCCTGGTGTGATTTGGGGTACCCTCTTGGTGCTGCTGGAGGGAGGAGAAGTTTCTCTAGACAATCTGGAAAGGTGCTGCTGCTGGAAGAGCTGAAGCATTTTGTAGCCTCTAGGTACCTGGTATCTGTACGCAAAGGTTCTTATTGTTATTGCAGAGAGACTTTGCTGGAGATTCATAGCGTAAAGAGTTGTTGAAATTAGCACTTTAAGCACCACTGAAATCTACTGTTTCAGTTTAATTAGTGAAGTTAGTTTCCAAACTTAGTGCAATTGCCATTCAGAGGACAATTGGAATTTCTAGGTCACCTTTCTCTTGCAGAACTTGTAATTTTGGGTTTGTGTTTTTTTTTAAATCTTAATGTATTTTTTGCCTGTTAACTCAAGTGATTTAAATAACAACAGTAAGCAGTACATGCTTACGCATCCTTTATAAACACCTGTAACTCCAATCTCATCTAAAACTGCATATGATAACAGGAACCTGTAACAAACAGTTCGGCGGTTTTAGTAATGCAGGAGCTGGGTCCTACATCTGCTGGCTGCCCTTTGGAGTTTGGGGCTTGCTCACGGACCTCAGCTGCAACCAACCATCCCGGAGCAGTTGGTAAGACTCGTGGCAAGCGGTACGGCAATATTTGGCCACTGTCACCCCTGCCAAACGCCGGGGGCAAGCTAGCCGGCGGCTTGCATACCCCAGCCAGGTGCAGCGGAGAAGGGTTGGTTCGGGGAAGGTCCGTCCCGCAATGGGCACGGTGGTGCCTGGTGGGCTGTGCCCCCGCAGGACTGTTCCGGAAGGAGTGATGCGCTTCGCTCCTAAGAGGGAAGCAGCAACGCATTTATTGATACAAAACAATGATTTAGCGAAGTTTGATAGTAAACCTGACAGTGTTTTGACAAGATTCGATGGCGAGGCACACTTGGTTCTTTACCGCATCGAGGACAGGGCCAGACAGAGCTGTCGGGGAGACCCTCCTGTTGAGTCGAGGTTCAGAGAGGACCCCCCTGGCTTTCTCAACTCCTCCTCAGAGAGGAGTCTGGTGCGGCTGGATCCAAGCCTAGTCCCAGGCTTCGTCAATGGTTTATGTCCAAAGGATTATATATGCACAATTGATCCTTTATATCATTTAGCTAAGAATTTCAAAGTCTAGCACACTAGAAACCACTTACTGAGGGTCTGTTGCAGCAAGGAATCTCTCAACCTCGAGGAATAACCTTAAGAGGTTTCCCTACCCAAGAAGAAATCATAGAATGGTTTAGGTTGGAAGGGACCTTAAAGATCCTCCAGTTCCACCCCCCTGCCCTGGGCAGGGACCCCTCCCACCAGCCCAGGGTGCTCCCAGCCCCGTCCAACCTGGCCTTGGACACCTCCACGGATGGGGCAGCCACAGCTTCTCGGGGCGACCTGGGCCAGTGCCAGCACCCTGTTCCAATGCCAGTCCAGCACTGATCCCGGCATGCAGCCCACTTCCGTGCAGGAGATCTCCAAAGGCTCCTGGGCTGGTTGCTATTTATGGGCATAAGATGATTGACTTCTAGTCATATGCGCGTATCAACCACAGTACCGGTGTTGTGGTTAGGTGGGTGCGCTGCTCTGGTTAGCCCTGGGCTATTGTGGTGTTATCCATCTCCCCGAAACCACGTTGAGCAGGATGCCACCATCACGACTCGGTGCACCCATGATGTCCGCCATGGGCGGTTATCGCTTGGACAGAGTTACAGGAGATAAAGGTCAGGTTGGGGTTAGAGGAGGAGGGCAGCACACCCTCACAAGTACTGCTTGAAACAGCACCCACATCTAAATTGTCATTGCAGCTGCCTTAAGAGGTGGAAGAGGATCCTGAGAGGGATGGATCGAGATTGAAAACCCAAAGCCAGACGTGTGCGTGTGCTCTGCCCTCCCCTCTGGCTCCCGGAAACAATGTGCCCGAGGTGTCGCAGCTGCTGGCTTTATCTCCTGCCAAGGAAGAGGTATTTTAAAAAGAAGCAATTTTGGGGTTGGGGTTCAGTGAATCTGTACAGATGATGGCTCTGGTGGGGGGGCAGGGGGAAGCGTGATGTTTGTGCTAGGATAGGCGGAGGGTCAAGATCTGGGAAAGTGCTTTGTTAATGGCATTAGGGCTGTTCAGAGCAAGTGTAAATCCTTCCCTCCAGTAATGAATAAACTCTCTGAATAAAGAATAATAGAGTTGTTTTGGTTGGAAGAGACCTTTAAAATCACCAAGCCCAACCGGTAACCCAGCAGTGCCAAGTTCCCACTAAGCCATGTCCCTCAGCACCACATCTGCCCGTCTTTTAAACACATCCAGGGATAGTAACTCCACCACTCCCCTGGGCAGCCTGTGCCAAGGCTTGATACCAAGATGAAGGCGCAAGCTTTCACGGGAAATCAAAGCATAGAGATAAGTGCTGCCGAGGACAATGTTTTCCAACGTTGGCTGGGGTAGGTTTTTTTTCTGGTGAGACTGCTGGGGTGTTCATCTGCCGATGGTGTGTTTGCTAAGAGACGGCGCAGGTGAAACTTAGCGCAAAGGTCCCGTACTGATGTGAGTGCTGTAGCGTTTCCCTGGGTGCTTAGTGCCTCGGTGGGTTGAATTCCTGGCTGCTGCACGCTCAGCAGTCGTCCAGAACCTTGGGCTGTGTCGGGATGGTGGCCGTGAAGTGGTTGGTGAGGAAGCCGCTCTTTGCTGCGTGATGTTCTGCTGTTGTGTAGTTCTCGGTTTCAGCAGGAATAATACAATGTGGTAGAGATGATAAACGAATGGTTACTTGTTTGTTACTTGAATGTTTGCTCTAAAGTTTGTGGGATTTTAGACCAGCAAACACTTTGCTGAATGCATGTGTGTGTAACGTGGTACTCATAAATCATGCGTTTTAGGAGACTCAGTGATGCTTGCGTTAAAGCGGCATTATTGAAATAATGTTCAGTTTTTCCCTTGGTGTATCAGCTGTGGGGTCTAACCGGCTCAGATCACTCGGGGCTCGCCTGACACGTGGACAGGTATAGGAATTTCTGGTAGGTGTGGGGTTGTTTTCTTCCATCGCTGCTTGGAAAATAGATAGGAGCCAACTGTATTTCGGGGGAAAAATAAAAAAACCAGGTGTGTCAATGTGTTTCATAAAACGAATTGCCGTGTTTGTAGGGCAGCCTTTGGCATCAAACAGCAGCACTGTAGGTTTATGGCTGTTCAGCGAACAGGCAAGGTGTAATGTGCTTGTTACTTCAGACAAGAGCAGTAGCTTTGCAAAACATAGAAACATTGGCAGCTTTAGGTGAGCCGAATACTCTGGGTACAGCAGAGGTATTTCAAAATATTTTAGTATATTTAAATATAAAATATTAAATATAATTAATATATTTAAATATAAAAAAAACCCAAAACAATTCCAATCTTTATACTTACAAGCCTATACTTAAGCTTAGTATTATCGATTTGCCTTACAGGACACGTTGAGGTTCACGCATTGTGTCTATCTGCCAAGACTGGTCTTGGGCTACCTAGTTGTGCTGGTTGGCCAGCTTGTGCTGGTTCTGAAGTTCAACAAGAGCACCATTGACAGCGGACGAGTACAGCATTGCTGGTCACCCAAGAAGTTCCCAGGTCAACATCTCACTGAGAGAATGCCGTTTTCCTCGGTGGCTTCAGGTAAGTCCATGCTTTTGTCATGCCTCAGTAGAGCTCAGCTGCACGGGGACAGGCGTAGGAGGAATATCAGCGAGTCGGAGCCCCTCCAGCTTTCCCCAACTACCACTCAGCAGTCGGTGTGTTGACGCTGTGAAGATGAAGGCAATGAAACACAGCAGGCAGCCGGGGAACAGATGCGTGCACCAATAGCGCTGGTAAGGGCTCAGCACTTTCAACGTTTCCATACAGCAAAGTGGAGTCCAATGAGTTTGTAATTACCTGTCCTACTGTTTTCCTTAAAGAAGTTTGAAAACATCTTGCGTGCAACTGCTAAAATCCAGTAAACCTTTTGTCCTCGTTGTGCCGAGCAGACCCGAGGTTGTCCTCGGAGTCCCTGACTGCAGTAGCAGTCAGGTGTGTCTCTACAGCCCCTGGCTTGGGCGAGAGGTTGGGGATAAATATAAAGCAAGGTTGTGTTAAGTGTTTAGTACTATTGTTAGGACTTTGCTTCTCTAGAATCTGGTTTGGTTGCACGGGCTGGGTAGAAATAATCATGTGTAGGGATATTGGGGCATGGAATACCTGGATGAAACGATGAGCTGCCAGCACCGCTTGGAAATACAGCTCAAGCCATTAATACCATATCAAAAACTGGAATATTTTTTATCAGCTAATTCCATAACGAGTGCCGCGATGATGAAGTAACAGCAGTTGCCTCTTACCTGCTGGCTTTCCTCTGCTGGTGACTGTAACTGCCCCGTGTTTCTCGAGACTGAGGGTGATACTGTTGGAAAATGAAACATCTGTAGTGACAGCTTTGATGTGTGAGCTTAGTAAAAAGACTGTTTTATTTGTGACTCCATTGGATAACCCATCATTTTTATTTGATTTGCAGTGTATTTGTGATAGTTTGTTGGTTTTTTTTGGCAACCTGACTGCCTATGATGTGCTACTGCTGCGCTACTGCTGCTCCCCATGTCACTTCAGTGGCTCCATCACCTGGTGAGTGCTGTCACTGAGGTGCCAGGATGGAAAAAATGTCTGCTTACTTGGGTTTTGGGGTGGTTTTGCCCCCCCTCCGTGGGCTACTGGCAGCTGATGGACACGTGCAGCTCTGTTTCCTCCTCGCTGGGAGACTCCATTTGCAACCCAAGGGACAAACCCCATCCCGTGCCTGAATTTGTCTGGAAGAGGTACCTGGACAAGCTGTGGCACGGCTCAAGTGAAGGGCTGGAAGGAGATGTCTGGGTCTTAACTACAGCTTGGGCCCCAGCACCTAAATAGAAAGTTTTAGTCTTAAAATCTCTTATTAGAATGAAACAGATTTATCTTAGCTGTAAATTCAAAATACTTGTCTTAGATCGTGTAGTGTTCTACACACGAGCAGGAATTGTATTTTTTGCGGGTTGAAAGTAAGTTAGTTTTTGCTTTCTGCTGTTGTTGAGCATTGTAGGGCTGCTTTAAATGAACACTGCACCAAAACTATTTGTTACAGAAGCCTTTGGGAGCTGCAACCAGTGAAGAGGAGTCAGCCTAAAGTTGTGCATCTACCCCGTCTGTCCGAGAAGATCCACAGAAAAAGAAGGGGAAAAGCTCAGCTGCTGTTTTTTCTTTGTGACTGGAGGACAATGACGTTATCGTGTGTGCGTCTCTACAGTTAAAGCTTGCTGACGCTGTTCTGTAGCAAAGCACAGGTAAGAATCAGGTTCAACTGGCACCAAGACGAAGGACTGGACATGCGCCTGACAGCTTAGTTCCTGGAGCCACAGCTCTAGCAGTTGGCTTCATTAACTGATTGATTGATTGATTATTTGATTATCACTTGAGCTCAGAGGCTGGGACTCTGGTGAGCTCATGTATCACTTGATGCTTTTTATGTAGAAACTAGTTTATATTTTGGATGAGGCTTAAGCGCGGTGCCGGAGCCTGTGCTGTCTGTCAGCAACGGCTGTACGAAGATGAGCGTAGAGCCGGTGCACAGCTCTCCAGGGGTGAAGACTGAGCATCCCTGTCTGGTCTTGTTTTGACAGAAAGCTTTTATTCAGTGTTTTATGCTTTATTCAAAGTGCTGTACGCTTTCTCTTGTTGCTGTGAGTCAAGGGGTAACAGGTGTAAGTGGAGAAGCTTCAGAATGAAAGATGCCTTATCCCAAGTGCATGACATCTTTTAACTCGGTACAGTTGCAGTAAAGAACAATGTATGGACGCAGATGAAGGCACGCACCTCTCCGCAAGGAATCACCTACTCTAAGTCTGTTCAAGTTACACACACCATAACAAGTCTAAAGCAAAGTAATAGTAATTGAAAAGAAATAAATAACATACTAAACCAACTCCTTAAGAGTCACCCCTACTCCTACCTCCTCCCCTTGGCTGCAGCCAAAACGCATGAGAAATGTTCCGGCCTGACGTTTACTAGTCTAGAAATGAAAATTGCATTCCCCCCCTTAAAGTTTTCACAAGGGGGGGGGAAAAAAAAGGCCCTCCACCATGAGGTTAAGTCATGCGTTTTTTATTCAGCTCTACACAGTAAAAACCACAAACAGAGCAGCATCATCGCTATATAAGTACCTACCAAAGAGGACTTGCCACTGCAATTTCAGTACAAGCAAAAATAATACACCAACTATCTCAAAGCCTGGAGCTTGGCATGGTCCGGGCCGGTCCAGTCCCGTCCCCTAAGTAGCCATCGACATCTAGTAACGCAACACACATTACCATCTCATTAAAGTGAAGAAAAGAAGTCTGTAAAGTCCTTCGTTGAAAAAACATACTCATAATTTCTGTGCTGAAGCTTCTGTCTTCACAAAGATGTTTCAAACATAGCAGTGAGGGACCTGCTCCACAGTAAAGCAGTGCGTTGCTGGATGGACTCAATCCAGTCCCGCATCCCTTACTGTCTATGAAAGTAGAGAACACTTGAACATCTCAACAATAAGTCAATGTCTAAGTAAAAGGCCCTTGTAAAAATATGAACTGACAGCACAGGAAAAAATGCACCGTCTAAACCAAGAGTGTGCGATAGCCGACTTGTAGCACAGCACTGCTCTGCTGGGGAAGATGCAACCCCGCTAATGATTTTAGGTTGTAGAAAATTCAAGTGTTCTCTCTTTTTAAAAATAAACTCAAGCAAAGAGGCCTGAAAGTAAAATACAGAGACTTTTCTCATCTTCGCCTTGTAGTTCTTGATGCCTCATCCTGTAGTGGTAGTGCAGTAACAGCCTCTACGATCTTCTTGGTATTCATCCTTCAGAACAAGGAGACAGCAGTAAGAAAAAAACCTTCCAGAATTATGAGCAGAGAGCACAAAATATACAAAATAATACACAGCAGAGTAGCTGTGATACCCAAAAGCTCATTCCAAATGTCGCCTCGGGACCGTCCCAGTCTGGCTCTGATTCTCAGCAACTGGACTGAGCTCCAGTGATTTGCTCCAAGCTTGTGTCACCAGCGAGTATTAAAACCCAAATTCAGCCCAGAAAAAACCACAAAGCACCATCAAGGCATCCTGGCAGAGAACAGCCGGACCATCGCTGTTGCCTGCAGTTTATTTCTTTTCCAGCATGCAGGTACTCACGTGGCAACGAGCCCTTCTCCAAAGACGCGGTGCGAGGAGCGTCGCCTTCCTCTTGCCTGCCGCAAGCTCACAACTGCGCTTCTTCACAGGATAAGACAAAATCTCAAAGCCTGTAAAGCAGATTATCCCCGTCCATCAAAAGAACAGATACCAAAAAGTGACACCCAGGACCCCTCCCTCCCCACAGAAGCAGGGTTTAGCATCGCAAGGGCTGCATCCCCAGAAAAAGAGCTGCCTAGTGGTGGAAAAAAGGGATGCCTTTTTCCTGTTAGGATGGAGTACAAATTCACCTTCGGACTTTCCTGACCTCATATTATAATTCACATAGTTTTTTGTGCCCCAAAACCCATGGGCAGGGGCGGGGGAGACACTGCAGGAAAAGGCGGTGTTATGTTCACAGCGATCTGATCTGACTTCGGAGTCGGTCCTTCCAACCTACATTTCTCCATCAGCCTGCACCAGCTGCAGGATCCCTCCCTGCCAAACCGCCGCGCTGGAGAAGGTGACTATTACTCACCTTGCATTTGATTACGCGGTGCCAGCCCCCAGAGAATCGGCTCCGCTCTGTTCTTGTGCCAGTCTCTGCTGCAGAAACCGTAGCCCCTGGTAAACACGCCGAAAAACAACTCCCCCTTCCCAAACACAGCCCCCAAACCCCGGCAGCGCCACAAGCAGCCCACCTTGTAACGTCTCTTTGCTCCGTGCTCAAAGGCAGGTCCTGGGGGCACCAAGCCCTGCTCCAGAGGTCTCCGGGTGCTCCTCGGGGAGCACAAAGCAGCCACCCAGGGAATCAATCCATCAAACAATCAATCCCTCCCTCCCCCTGCTCAGAGAGCAGAAGCTTCTGTCTGTCTTCATAAACATATTTCAAATATACCAGTGAAGTATAGTACATATACGTAGACACCAGTAAAGTATAGTATATATGTACCGGTACCAGTCCGTTGCTGGACAGACTCAATCCAGTCCCACATCCCTTACTGATTACATAGTCTATAACAGTAGGGAAGACTTGAACATCTCAAAAATAAGCCAATGTCTACTTTCCACCACTTTCTCCCTGCAGGTATTTCCCCTGAAGCAGCTGCGCTTTCAGCTACAAAAAAAAATAATTAATCCACCCTGGCAGCATCCAACAGACCAGAATTTTCCTCCATTTCGAGCTTGCCGTTGCCGGACAGACCCCTTCATCTCGCAGACCTTGCAAGGAGGACGCACTAAACAATTGCTACCCTACAACCCAGAAGGGATATTCCATGCAACGCAGTCACAACGGTGTCTCCCCTACCCCTCATCTACATTGTCCAGCGTGGGCAGCAGAATAAAAGAGCACCCTCAGCCTCATAGACATTAGAGTGACACGTTTTACAGGGCGAGGATTTCAAAACAATTTAAGCTGGTATTTGTTTCTCCCAGTAGAAGGAGACCCTACGGCATGCAGCCCGCAGGGTATTGCGCAGTCAGCGATCAGACGCATCCTGCAGGCCAGCCGGCCGCCTCCGTGGCATCCCCAGAAATCAAGGATCCAGAACTCAGCCCGCTGGTGGAAGAGTCCTCCGTGCCACCCGGCAAGCTTGGCTAACGTGGACCTTCTCGAGATTTTGGCACCAGAAACGCCTCTCATCAGCCTTATGTCTGCACACAGATTCTAAAGTCACCGTGGCTTATATGCTAAGTACAGTACCTTTCATCCTCGTTAACAAAGAGCTTCCTTTCTCGCAGGAAATGAGTCTTCCGCTTCCTCGGACGGAAGAAACCCCGCAGCTCCCGGTAAAGCCAACGGCGTGCTGCAGTCTCAGAAGTCACCAAGTTGGCATCAAAGGCAGCCTCGGCGGTCCCGCGGGGAATCGCATCCTTCTCCTCTCTCCCAGCGCAGAAACCTGGAAGAATGCACACACTTGGCGTGAGCAGAAGGTTCAAAGCAAAGAGCAAACACCTTCAAAGCCTCGGGTGCCTCCAATTGCTACACAGTCGGGCGGAGAAAAGCCCCGCAGCCTCGGAGGCGATCTGTGGGGCTGCCCCACGGGTCATATCCACGCCGTCTCCAGCCGGAGGATAGACGGGCTCCCCGCCACGGAAGGTTTTTGCAGGGGGCAGGTGAGGAGGAGGAAGGGCTGAGGGTGCCTTCTGCGGGAATCCATGCTCTCGCGTGAAAGCACGGTGAGAAGCAGCCAGCCTTCGGGAGGTTTCTGCCTCCGGAGCGGCCTCCAGCCCAGGCTCCGAGGAAGGATTTGGACGGGCTCGTGTTGCTGTGGAGACCACAGGCCGTTAGAGGACGTTAAGAGGAACACACACAGGTAAAACTGCCTCCCCCAGCCCCTTCTGCTCTCCCATCTCTCCATCAAAGGGACCATCAGGGGAAGTCAAAGGAACGGCCAACAGAAAATCTGCTAAATCACGTACCTTCCCACCACACACACAGCTGGGCTGTAGGACCCACAGCTCCACGGAGCTGTAAGGAGGGAGGGTGAGGGAGCCTCCAGAAAACAGGAATATCCCCGGGTTGTTCCAGTTAGAGCCAGCAATTCTAGAAGAGGATATTAAGCTTCATTGATCTTATCAATACTTACAAATCCTTAAAGGGAGGGTGCCAGGGGGATGGGAACAGTCTTTTTCCAGTGGTGCCCAGTGACAGGACAAGAGGGAACGGGCACAAACTCGATCATAGGCAGTTCCATCTTAACATGAGGAGGAACTTCTCTCCTGTGCGGGTGGCAGAGCAGTGGCACAGCTGCCCAGAGAGGTGGGGGAGTCTCCCACTCTGGAGCCATCCCAACCCCGCCTGGACGCCGTCCTGTGCCACTGCTGGAGGTGACCCTGCTGTGGCAGGGGGTTGGACTGGGGGAGCTCCAGAGGGCCCTTCCAACCCTCACCACTCTGGGATTCAGACTCCATCACCTCCTCCTCTTACCTCTGCCATGGCAGGGCCTTCACACACCCCGTGTGCCCTTTTGGGGAGATGGGACCCAGCTTTTCCCCATGGCCTTCAGCCCAAACGCTCTGGAGCACCACGTCTGTCCGGCAACAGGCACGCCGGCCGCTCGGAGAACCTCCCATATGCCATCCAGAGGCCGGCTGATGCTATTTAACAACCGACTCGGTTCAGCCCCGCCGCCTGCTCTCAGATTGCTCTCAGGAAAGGAGAGCTGCTTGAAATAAGACAGGGTACATTAAGGCATCCCGGAGAGGCGACAGGCCAGAGGTTAAGTGCTCCTGCGACAGAGCACAGGCTCCCCACGGCTCACTGGGAAATACAGTGGAACTCCCACGTTTTAACATGCTCTTTCCTGCAGAATCACACACATATGCATTAACGCCTCATCTCTGCTACGCACTGCGCTCAGCGGAGCCTTCTCACCCCATCTGCAGCACGGCTGCCACTGCACGGTGGCATCAAAGGGTGAATTTGGGGAGAGCGGCATCCCAGCGCCACCCGGCACGGGTTAAGGACACTCTGTGCTGCTTTCCACACGAAAGGCAAGGGAGGTTGGTGAAATAAATCCGCCCACGCTACATCCACTCAGCATTGTGCGCAGAAGGGTTTCGCCGTACGTTACCCCACCGCAGCCGCGGAGAAGTGGGGTTCACAAACAGCTTTACTGTAGGAAAGGAGACAAACCGACCCCTCTGCTCAGCGCTCCCACTTACCAAAGGCCCCTCTCTAAAAAATCCTTCTGCCTTAACCAAGAACTACACTGCTCCTCTTCAAAGGTAAGCAGAGGACTACTATCTTTTCTAAAATCACAGTTCTCTTCCGAAATGCAGCTCTCTGTGAGTCTTTTACTACACCACAGTGCTTTGGACCATCTAATTTTAAGTGTCTTATCACAATGAAACTTTTGACGCTTCCCCCAACTGCCCCGTGGCCTCTGCTGGGACACCGGCCCTTCATCTGCCCGGCTCATACCAGTAACGTCTGGGACACGTCTCAGCACCCGTCATCAAGCCAATACTTTTAAACATGACTTTTCAGAGGCTGCGGTTAAAATCCATCATAAAGAATCGATCCCGAGCACTTGGCAGTCTGCGCCAAAGCATGTAACTAATAGACTTTTATTCCAGCCTGATGTATTTATTTGGTAGGACTAATAGAATTTATCGAAGGAAAAATCTAATACCCAAATTCAATTCCGGAATTCAATCCACAGCCTCTGTAATCTGTTTCTCTTTCGGGTCACCCTACCTGAGGGGGCAGTTCAAGAAACAGCTTTGGACTGGAGATAGGCTCTGGCATCATTGAAATTAAATTTACAGTTTAAAATCAAAACTCTTTCCCAAGTAGTTGTGACAAGCCAACAGACGGCATTTTCTAGGACAGCATCTGTTCTCTCCCGCAGTCTGCATAATTTAACCAGAAGATGGAAGTTCCAGTGGAACCGAGGTGCCCACGTTTAAGGAGAAACGGGACGCACGATTGTTTCCTATTCGAAATCGCTAAGCCTTCGGCTTTCCTCCTACCTCCTCTCCCCCTCTTCATTCAGACCTATCGGGAACTGCTCAGATCAAGGCGAAGGAAGATTGATTCCGTCTCTTGGCCTCCTAAAACAGCGTTCAAATGGCAATGACTCTTCGGTCATTTCACCGAGACGCGAGAGAGGAGGAATTGGCGTTCGAGGTCACACTTCAAAGGAGGCAAATAGAAGAGGAATGCCATACGGGAGCAGAGACAGCTGCGAGCCTTACACGCTGTTAGTTTTACGTGTTCTGCAAGAGAAAGTTAAACCAAACAGCCGAGTTATTTCCCTTCATAAACCAAAACCAGTAGAAGTGATACAGCCAATTAATACGCTGGGCTCTTTACGTCTCCAAAGTATTTCAGATCCGGCCATGCGCCACAGGAAGCATCCAAGGAAACTGTGTCACTGTTGGAGGCTCATCTTCTTCTATGTCCTCTTATCTATGAATTTGAATGCTTCCTGCAGCCCCCCTTCTCCTGTCCAACCCTGTTCCTAAGACACACGGGCAATACAGGCCCCCAGCGCGAAGCCAGCCCCACCACCACGCTACCAAAACGCAGCTCCCCACCACCTGGAGCAGTTCCTACAGCTCGCCAGGAGTGCAGGTGGACGGCCGAGCGGCCGGAACAGCTTGCTTTGGCAGAGCGCTTTGGCTCTGCTCGCTCCGAGAAGCCGTGCCAGCGGCCGCCTTCATCCGGGAAGCAGTTCCGGCATTTTTACTGCCGCAGAACCATTCGTGACGTCTTCTACAGCCAGCCAGATGACAAACAGCAGCCACCGCTCTAACTGACCTGCGCTCCAGCGTCTAGCGGCTGCAGCGTGAGGACGTCATGCTATTCAGGAGTCCCAGCCTTGGTTTAGTATCGTGCCTCCTCCTCTCCGCAAAGGTTGGCAGGATCTGCAAGTCCCACGAAAGACTTTAGGTACGGCTGTACCTTCTCAATACCAGCACGTTTCTTCTCGCTGAAGCAAAGGTGGACAAAAAGGTGAGGAAAGGTCTCTGCCGGAGACGGGCGAGGACACGGTGGGAGGAGAGAGAAACTTAAGCGAGGCCGTGAATAAAGAGAAGAAGCCATCTGGAAGTTAAAGTGTTTATTGATGTGTTTAAACTTTGTACATTCCCCACAGACCACACTAAGGAGTTTGCAGGTAAATCTGTGCATAGTGGGAAGAGACACGGAAGGGGGAAGAAAAAATAAAGTCACAGGAAAAATAGAAAAAATACACCACAGGTTACCAGAACCTCCAGATTTAAAAAAGCCGTGAGCATTAACACCAACTATACAAGCATTACAAAGACATGATGGTGAGTGGAACAATACCCCTGTTGTTCTTCTCGGGGCCTATGCATCCAATTTCCCTTCAAGCAGGCAGTATCCCTTTCCCAACTTACCCCTCTCTTAACCCCAGTTAAAGCGAACTCCGCGTTCATCAGCTCCCAAGGTACTGATTATTGCAGTGAATTGTCAGTTCCGGGCAAACACCCAAAGCCGTGCCTATGGCCCAACATCACCGAAAGAGATGCAAAGGTTCAGAAACCTGCGTCTCTTAACTACTTACCATGTGGGTGAGGCAGGAGAGCTGGGGAAAATTAGAAAGTAGTAGCAAGAGGGGGCTGTTAATGCCAGGTGAGTACTGAAGGAAACTGGTTCAGAACGGAGGATTTAAATTCAATACCGGGAACTTCCAACTCTAGAGCAGAACTGAATCTGGAAGGGGAATGTGCAGACCCCAGTATGCACAAACCATGTTCTAACATTCCACTAGAATAACTATAAACAGAGATGCTAGAAGCCTTTTAACTCCTTGCCTCCAGGGAGTCTTGATTCCTAGAGCCCAAACTGCTAAGCAGCAGGGTGCACATCACTGGCGTATGAGGATGGGGTTTTTTTGTCTTTTTTTTTTCTTTTCTTTTTCTTTTTTTTCTTGTTATAAGGATTTTTGTTAGTTACCATTCCCAACTGCTTCCTTGCTTACACTGTCATAGATCCTATCCCTAAATTAATCTCTTTGCAACTCCCAGTGAAGTTCACTTAAAAAAAAAAAAAAAAAAAAAAAGGAAAAAAGAATACTGCTTTATATATAAAAGCCAAAATGACTGAAGAGCCACAACTGTCTCCTTTTTACAAGGCGGGCTGGTACAAATGACCCTCAATATACAGGTGGTCTATCAGAAATAAAATCAACATTTTCCATTTTATATATATAGAGCTTGTATCAGACAACAGTACAACAGAACTGGTATTTTTCAGATTATTAAAAAAAAAAAGAAAACTACATCTCAGTCAAATATCTGCAATAGATCCATTTTTCCCATTTAAGGAGATTTATATATCATATTGTTATATTATCATTTCTTCACCCATTTAAAAGAATGGAAATTGCAACTCTACAGTAGTAATTATAGTCTTAATGATCCAGGAGTTCTGAATGTAAGATGAAGTCCTCTCAAAGCAACTGTTGGTCAGTAGTTGATCCAAAACGCTGGACCACTTTGGCCCTCCGCCCTGCACCTTTCCCAGTCAGGGCTGTTGTATCTTCATCTCTTTTATATCTGCATCTGCTCCAGGTATTTGTAAGTGGGGTTCTCGTAGCCGTGGTTTTGCATCTTGCTCAGATGCCGCTCTTCTGGAGTAAGCATCGGGTCAACCTTTAGAAAGACCAGAAAGTTACTGGTCAAAGGAGGTACTCGCAAGCCTTATTTCACAGGAACAAGAGCCGACAGACAAACGCTGGAAAAATACCGTGGGCAAGCAGTAAGCAGGAAAAAAAAAAGGTAAGCCACAAAAAATAATTTGCTTAACAGTGTTCCTTATTGGGGTGCTAATGCCTCCTGCCTGCCCTCGCCTCTTTGGGGATGTTCTCTATAAATCACAGATTCATAGAATGGTTTAGATTGGAAGGGACCTTAAAGATTCTCCAGTTCCATCCCCTGCCCTGGGCAGGGACGCCCCCCACCAGCCCAGGGTGCTCCAAGCCCCGTCCAACCCGGCCTTGGACACCTCCAGGGATGGGGCAGCCAGAGCTTCTCAGGGCAACCTGCGCCAGGGGCTCACCGCCCGCACAGGGAAGAATTTCCTCCTGATACCTAATCTAAATCTCTCCTCTTTCAGTGTAAAACCGCTCCCCCTCATCCCATGCCTCCCCTCCCTGATCCAGAGTCCCTCCCCAGCTTTCCTGGAGCCCCTTTAGGCACTGGAAGGGGCTCTAAGGTCCCCCTGGAGCCTGCTCTTCTCCAGGCTAAATCTCTAATAAGTTAGCTAATGTTACAAATTTGGGACCCGCTTCTCTCATTAAGGAGGTCATTACAATTTCACACATGGGTTGGGCAAAAGGGAAAAGCAGCTTTCTGCAGACTCCATTAAGCTGTCATTAGAAATGAGCACGTTGGAGGCAGAAGGAAGAAGAAGGAACCGCTTCTCAGCGTTCAGCCGATCCCACTGTCTTAATAGTTGTTACATTAGTTGGGAGGACAAATTACTATAGATTGACTGACTTACTCCCCTGCTAAAGATATCGCCTGAAAAGCTCATTTACTGCTAAATCCTATCCTGAGCCAGACAGGGAAGCCTAATTGAATTCCTTGTGACAAGCGAATACAACTGTGAAGTGACAGGTCCCAGCATGGCACCCCGATGACTGATACCTGCATACTAATAAATAAGCGATGAAGATGTCAGCAGCTACAGAGTTAAGTCCCATCTCGCTAGGAGCAGAGCAGTTGATGGCTTGGCAGCTACTGGGAGCAGAGCAGTTGATGGCTTGGCAGCCACTGCCATCTTCGCCCCCTACACACAACATGTGATTCAATGCTGACTATTTTCATCCTCGGTTATGGAGCAGGAGCTGTTTCTCACCTCCACAATTCCATGGCTGATGGTCCCATACTGCCTCTTCCTCAGCATCACCAAGCTGATGACTATAACAGTAGCTATGGCAACAGCAATCACCAACAGCCCAATAAGGGCGCTGCTGCTGAAACTGAAGTCGTCGCGAAGGGAGTTGTCATTATCCTGGAGGGAAGAAAAAAAACGGAGCGGGTAGAGGAAGAGCGATGCGGGGGTCACGCTGCAAATGCAAACCTAAAAGGCAGCCACCAATAAGGTCTTCAGCCATCTGTGGTATCAAGACATGACTGATTACGCTAGACGGTGTAAATGTTTCACCTCTAGACAAATATCTCACCAAACGGATAACGAACACAAAATTGTTTCCCCACTTCAGCATTCTGGACAGGCACTGACCCATACCGCTTTCCTATCCCACAAAACTCTTTTGCAACTAAAGAGTCAGGTTAGCATCTGCGTGCATTTACTGTTGACATCTTTACGCAGAAATGCTGCATTCCACTATACTCTGCATGAGCTCCCGGAGCAGTGTCAAGGCACCAAACCCCTGGAATTCAGTAACACACAGGGACCGAAATCCAGCTTTGGGAATTCGCTGGACTCGGTAGCCACATACATACCGGCTCGTCCACCAGCCCACCGACACGCTCCGCATTGAAAATCATTTCCTTCACATCAAGGGTTTCATCAATTACCTGAAAACAGTCACAAAAGCATTTTATGAAAGGAGCCATACAAAACAGGTGGGAGAAGGAATACGAAGGCAAACAAGAGATATTTACTGAACACTAGCAAAGGCTCAGAACCACCCACCACCTTTCCCCCGCTCTCAACAGCGTGGGATGTTCTCCGACTTAAAGCCACTTGAGTTAGTACCGCAACCATTCGGATGGTCAGACTACCTCACGCTAAAGACTCAGTTTAAAAACCAGGTGCTCACCTCGGACACGGCATTTCTGTCGTGTCAGATCTAACCAGTGACTTTAAAACAATTTTAAAAGGAAACTCTCAAAAGTTGACTTTTTTTTTTTTTTTGGAAACCCAGGGGACTGAGGCAACGCGGCTGCCAGTCTGACCCAGTGAATTCTTTACACTGTAGACAGAGCTAATACCTACTGGGTCGCTCCCCTTCAGAAGGCGGCAAGGCCTTCCCTGCCGTGAAAAAATAGGTGGGAAGACAGATGGAACACACCAGCATTCCGCGGACTCAGACAGCAAGCTACCTAGCTAAGATAAAGGCGTATCAAAGGGTCTCTGCTTGGGAAAGCAGTTAGTAAATCAGATGCTTCTCCAGCTCAGACTGCCAAAGATCTAGATCTCTCTCCTTCCCTCACCCTCCCACCCTTCTGATGCTAATCAGTATTAAGAGCCTACAATAGTCAGAAAACTGACTCCCCCACACCATATGGATAATGAATACACTGACATTCTGTAAGCAGGAAGGAGACATGGAAATAAGCCACTGCTATTAATTAGCGTCCACGGCAGGCTTTGCTTTACAAAATAAAGGTGGAGGGCTCACCACATTTTCATCCACTTTGTTCTTGCTGTTAATGACTTTTTCTTCAGCACCAATCAGCCCATCCAACTCGGTCATGCCAGAACCTGCACCAAAAGAGCAAGGCAGGGACCGTCAGTCAGCCCCCAGCGACATTTCGGAAGGGTTACCTACTCTTTGTAGAGCTGCCATGGCTAGCGTGTTTAACCGCACCGACCGCTGATTATTAATCTGTCTTCATGCTGTTGTGTCAGAAGGGGAGCTCACACGCTACGCTACAGTGACAAGTGATTAGGGGGGTTCTGTTAATGAGGGGAAATGAGGTGGCAATGAGAGGAGCAGACAAGACTCACCAAACCCAGGCTGGAGTGTAAATCCAGAAATACCATACTGTTAAAGTGCTGCTGTTAGAGAAGGTCCAAGGCAACGCGTAACACAAACTGTGAGCGCGCAGTTCCATTCTACAAATGTCACCCCGGGTCACCACCGCCTCAGCGTGACCCCCGTGACGGAAGCGTACATCTCCTCTCTGCTGAGAGCCAGCGCGCAGGGAACGCTTTCAACCGCACCGTCAGCATCGCCCATTCTTTTGAAACCAAGCGTATCAGCAAGTGCCTCGGGAATGAGAATTTCAAGGTCACCCAGCACGGCTCTGTAATGAGCTGCTGTCCCGTAGCTGGCACGAGCCCAGAAACAATAAATCCCAGGGCAAGGGAGGAGCAAAGAACTACACCAGCCTTTGTACCAGAACATCACTCACCCATTTCTAGGCTGAAACTAGCATAGGCTCAAGAGAATATCAATTAACAGTAGGCGGCTGCTCTGCATAAACTGTTTTGATCTGAAGCGTTTTTTATAAATAGATCAGACCAATAACAGAAGAGCCTACTGCAAGAGACTCAGACCTGACGACATAGCAAGTTAGGAGAATGCCAGTTTTCCATTATCAGCAGTGACAACGTAATGTCCTTCACACCTGCGCCTCCCTAACACAAAAGCGGGAGGACAGAGAAGCCTCAAACCTACAGTGGGGTCTCTCCAATGAGGAGCACGAGGTGGGGGAAATGTTACTACAGCACTTAACACTTTGCCAGTGATTGCATACACCTCTCCACAAGCTGCTGAGCTTGCAGGTTGCCTAAAACATTATGTCAACTGCTGCTGAAATTGGCAGCATGTTCTTTGATGAGATGCAAGGAAAGGCTAGCTGGCTCCAAGGCAAGTTTTTACAGTGACAAGCTTTTACTGCCTGAAATTGCCAAGGAAACTAATGTTTCACTCCAACTCCTCCCAAAAGAAGCATCTCGGGTTTTAGTGCATCCCCTTTTTCCTGTACGGTTCTTTGGAGACAGTAATCAGATTCCAAGCACGGCCAAGACTGCCAGTCTGACTTCTCACGGCTGTCGAAGCAGGTCATGTTATTGTGAAAGTCAATGATTGGGGTTTTCTGGAGAGACTAGCCACAAATAGTTTTCAGAGAACTCCTGGGTCAGCTTTTGGCCTATGGCTGCTTTATTCAATTCTCAGGAGCCAACGTAGCATAGTCTCCAGGGCTGGGAGCTCAGCCGCTGCACCGTGCTTTGCTATTTGCCACAGAGTGCTGTACCAAATAGCAGACCCAGTTCTACGTAGCTCAAAGGCACCATTTAGATCATATACTGCCCAGGGAAAAAAACACACACAGATGCACAACAAAAAAAACCCAACACTCCCTATCAGCCCTCGTGAAATGAAAAGGGAAGGGAAAGAAGGGGCAAGTGCAGGATATAATCTTGCCCCCAAGTCATCAGAAACTCTTTCATTCATGCAAAGAGGGACAACAAGCCTATATTTATCAACTTTAAGTCAAGAAAGCAGTTGTCCAACAAAAACCCCTAAAAAATTAAAAAATAAAAAACCCCTCAAACTACAGGCTGTCCCAATTCTTTCCAGAGCAGTCAGTACACTGAATTAGCTGTACGCTGTTCCACAAGAGGAATGAAGGTGACTTACATTTGTAGAGAACGGCTGATAATGAGAATAGTTTCAAGCTATCTGGCTTTCACCATGTTACAAAACTATTTGTGTTCATATTAAATGCTTATTCGCAAAATCCTTTGCTCTCCTTTGAGATTCTGCACAACGTATTTGGCACCAAAGGCAGGTTAAAATGCTGGGTTTATGCCCCACACAGAGCACGTGCACCACTGCTCTGCAAGAGCATTTTAGGAATTAGCCTTCCATTTCTACTTCAGGAACTACATCGGTGGTAGTAGACCAGCCAGGCCCGATCTCTACCTGAGACTGTATTGCTAACAGAAGATTTAATTTAATGCCAATGTTTCTATGCCACTATTAAAGCCCAGGCAGACCCTTTTTAGCCGGGCACTGAGTTACTGCAGAATTAATAATGAGCTAAAGGAGAAATGGATAAGCAGGACTTTGCTAGTACAGAGAGATGCTATATGTGAAAAGGTGATGCCGAGGAGACCACAAACACAAAGAAGGAATCTCTTCATTTATCTGTCCCAGACCAGCTGCACTCTATAATATCTACGAAGACATTTAGGCGGGAAACACAGCCTATGCCTGCTGCAGCACTCTCCTTCCTAATTTATCATCGGGTGGTAAGGACAGATTCCACAGCAGGCAGAAGAGCCTCTACACTATTTACCATCAGCGCTGCAAGGTTTATTTTGAGAAGTGTCGAACACGAGTACACACGGAGAGATGCAAAGTACCGCCCGGCTGCAGACAGACGGCTAGGCCCACGTTCCTTGAGAGCAAAGAAGCTATTCCATGCACTCCGAGACGCCTTGTGAGCCCATCAGAGAGGAACACACACGATCAATTAGATGCTCAGACTAGCTTGTTTCTTTAACACTAGGCCTAAACAAGCAAAATCGAGTTACTGATCTAAATGAGAGCAGGGAAATGAAAATAAAGGTGAGTATGAAACTAAAATGAAGCTATCAAACACACTGAGAAGGTAGGAGAGTGATCGAAAGCACTGTGAGGGAGCAGCTTAGAACCAACCTTTTTTCATTGGATGGTACAAATCCGGCTGAGGATCTAGCAGGAGGGAAAACAAAAACAAAAATAGCAGAGAAAGGAGATTAAGAGAGAAAGGAAAAAAGGCTTGCGCATGATTTCTGACTCAGACCCTGGGAAAAGCTTTTAGTCTACAGCTTTCTTTAAGCTCAGGACTCTGTTCAAGTATTTTTAAAATAAATACACACGCACAAACCAGCTGTCAACACCCGATGATACAAAAATATAGATAGATACTTTTACAAAAATAAAGAGAATTCCCGCAGCCCTTCAGCAGGTCACGGCACAAAGACTCAACATTACACAAGAGAGTTTTGGTTAAAGACTGAAAATCAATTCCAGAGTCAAGCCACACAGTAAAAATTTAACACTCCCTGCAAAACGGAAAGAGACGAAACAATTTTGCAAAGAGAAGAATTGGAAAAATCAAGACAGCAGCAGCTCAGTGCAAATTACTACCGGCACTGCCTCTTTCCAACGGACAGGGTCTGAGGGGTACTGCTGGGGCGACTGCTTCACTCTTAAATCACCCAACGGGATGGAGCTTTCTGTGCCACCGAGCTGAGCCTGCCGGCTATGAAAAAACGCCTACATTTTGTGAAGCCAGTGAACCCAATTTTCAGTTCCACATACCTTCGCTTCCAGGCAAGGCTGGGAAGGTTTTCACCTGGAACGGACGGAAAGGTTTGCCCTCCAGGGGAATTTCTTCGCTCTCCTCAGAGCTCACTCTGACATCCACCTGGGATTCAGAAATGGAGGATGTGAACTGATCCATGTCTGCACGTTGCTCCTGAAGCAGCTCATCTGAAAGGAATAAGAGGAAATATTACACAAACTGCATGAAGCCTGGCATGAGCAGAAAGGGGCAGATGGTTTGAACCTAGCTGAGGCAGGGCTGCAGGGGAACGCTGTTTGGGGCTGCCAGGTTATCTTATCTTGCATGCTCTGAAGTGTCATCTGGAATTCTCAGCAAAGGCGTTGGCTAGAAATACATACAAAAAAGGGCCAAGAGGTTTGATGTGGCAAGAGGTTTTGGCAAGATGGGATTAAACTCCTATAAAGCGGGAAAGCATCTGCTTATTTTTATGAATCTTTTTCATCTCCCTTTGAGAGAGCTTTGCTATTCTGAATGATGTTGACTTTTTTTTTTTAAAAAGACAGTGAAAGTTCTTGGGAACAAGCTATTTTGGCTGTACTGCAAAACCCAGTGAATATCTGCCCTGCGGCACCTAAGCCCACGTGCTTCTTGTTGAGGGCATCGCCTCCAAGGAGCTAGCCGTCTTTCTGGAGCCCACCTCATCTGATATAAACGCTCGTAGTCTAACAAGGTGGCACGGGAGCTGGCACGCAGAGACACTCACCGATCTCATCCTGGATTTCTTCAGCCACATATGGCACCTTGTAGAGCAGAGACAAGCTTTGATTCATCCGCTCCTCAATCACATGGAGATGTGTCATCACCTGCAAATGAACAAGAGTGTGTTGGAGTAGGCAAAGACTGTCCGTCACTTGATTGGTACCAGTACGTCACTTGTTTAATAAAATACCTACTACTGGTGGATCTGCCATGACAGACAACAGAATGGGACATAGGTCCATCTAGTTCAGTTCTCTGCCTGACGCTCTCTAACGCATCACGCTTCACTGGAACTGGCCGTTTGTACACGGCGCTCTCAGTGTTCCGGGAACAGCTGGGGGTGAGAGAGAAGACTCGGCGGACCCCCGCTGTCACCAGCTCTCCGCTGGAAACTCTGAAGCGCTGGTATTTCCCATATGCCAGATACGGTCATAATTCATTTCCTGCAGCAGCTTCAAGCAAGTGCTTTATTAAATGGATTATCGTTCCTGACTACTAGAAAAGATACACACGAAGGGAGCAGACAATATTATTTATCAACTCTGGTTTCAGAACAAAGGTGCCTTTCAGAACAACAGTGGCATTACATTTGTCTTACACCCACTACACCCACCCACTGGCAACAGCGTTCTCCCTTCATTTGAGAAATAAATTCAAACTCTACGCAACCTCAAATCGCTCTTCCCTAGCATATTAAATTCACTGGTGAAGTCGAGCCTGACCTGAAGAGGGTGCTGCATAATCAGGGATCATGCAGACCAAGAAAAACATTTATATGGATGGCCAAATGTTGGAAAAGCTAAGGAGTTGAATGGACCTGTTTTACACTCTGACGTGTACCTGACCTTTAAGAGCAAGGATGAAAGCAATTTAATTTTACATGTGGCAGCTTGTCAATCAAGGGAATCGACTGAAGAGCTTAAAGTGCATCTGAAAAGTAAAGCAAATGGAAATTGAACTGTACCACCCACATCCCTCGCATGTCGATTTGTTGACACTGCAGGCTTCAGAATGAATTAAGGACTGTTTAGGTTTTAGCTTAAGAATACAGTTCACACACTCCCTCTTGGGCTTTGGCAGCATCAGAACAAAGGGTCAGGGTGAACTGCGCTTGATATGCTAAGCTGTCTCTGCAAACGCTACCACATATTCTGCACCACAAGCCAAACATCAGCTTGTAAATACCACAATCGCTACCAGTCCTTCTGAGGATGCGCAGCTTATTAAGAATCACAGAATCGGTGGCAGGCAACTCGAGAGACAAGAGTTGAAGGTACACCGCTAGCACCCAAAACCAACACAAAACCCGGGGGACCGAGCACCTCCAAGTGTGAGGTTCGCTCCTAGAAAATCACTGCAACACTACTCTACACGTCATCGGAGGTGACAGTAACAGACTCCAGTCCCTGTCTGACTCTTAAACCACGGTATTTCCATCTACTGGTTATACAGCCAAGTAATAAAGCATTTTTCCTCCAGTAAACTGGGACTGGCAAAACATCGATTACATTCTTACAGCTGTGAGTGGACCATCAGTTCTCTCTGCTTCTCTCTGAACTTGTGAAAAGAAAAAAAAGCCTTATGAACAGATCTTTCAGTGTTAAACGGCCATTCTTAATTTGAATCTTAGCCCTTTCAACTACATCTTTCACCGTTTTAAAAGTGGGTTGTAAAAAGAAGTATCGGGACATAACTCAAAAGATTTGTGGAGTATCTGCAACTACTTTTACAAGTACAATGGCCAGGTTTGACGTGCACTTGAAGCAGCATATTCACATACACTACCCAGCAGAAGGAAAATGACTTTCTGGCTGTTCAGGAGTAAAATATATTGTAACAGCACAAAATAAATTCATCAAAAGAGAGTTTCTAATAAAGCTAACAACGATGATCAAGCGCTTGGCAAGTTACGCCTTGGAAACAAGGCAGCAACTCTGCAGAGCCACAAGAGAATTCCCACAAACCCCAAACACAGGCATCGTGAAGAACAAGCCTAATGACAGGGACACGAGGTCTTGAAAGAAGTGAGGAAAGTAGTGTTCAAGGATGACCAAGTCCCCAGCAAATCATTTCACAGGTGTTTGACAAAAGGAAATAAAAAATGACACCGAACTAGTTTGAAAACCCTAGGCTCTTCATTGTGACCAACAATAATTTGTGGCTAAAACCAGAGTTCTAATTTTTAACACTGAGTCAAGTACCAAGGAAAACGGTACAGACAGCGTATCTGGTGACAGGCAATACATGTACAGAATAGGAGATCTCTGCACAAGTATGAGAAGTTGCTATAGCACCCAGCAAATTAGCGTGAGGACTTAACGCATGGCGTCTAGAGTCTCCGACAGCCAGGACTAGGTAACAATGCCTCCCTTGACAGAAACATTCTTATACCTGAGATTTCATCTGCGCAGCCTTTTCTGGGTCAACTGCCAGGACGTGCTGGTAATGGCGGATGGTGTGCAGACGGTCCTTGTTCTCAGCACGAACATAGCGCTTCAGAGCTTGCAGGATGCGGTGGGGCTGCAGGAGTTGAAGAGGGAAACAGTTCAAATCCATTCAAGTAAAATTCACAGCTGAAATACTGCACTTCAGATGTGAGCCTGCTTTGTTACTGGACAGATCAATCACCTGCGCTAACCTCAGATATTTTCTTTCTAAATTAAGTCTGACTCAGAACACTATGCCTCATGAACACTAAACAAAGCCAAGGTTTTTGTAACCAGGCAGAAAGGAGAGCGAGTCAATTAGGAGACCTGCTGCTAGGTGTTCAGCACAAACTGCTACGATGGAGAAAGCTTTCCTGGGAACCTATTCCCAGCTTCTGCCCCGGCAAGTCACAGCCAGTCTTCTCACCAAGCCATTCCCACCTTCCACCCTACCCAGTGGCTACCCCGTTGTAAAAATCCATCGCAAAGAAACTCACCCGCGGCGGGTCAGCCTGCAGGGCAGCCAGGTAGTTCTCCAGCGCAATCCGACGGCGATCATTCAACATGGCCTCCACACGAGCCAGGTGAGTTTCCACAAGCTGCTGCTTTTCACTTGCTGCCTCTTTCTCCAGAGATTTAACCATTGCCTGGAAGTGCTGGAAGAAAGAAAGGGGTCTGTATGAAATGCGCTGTGCGCGTCAGGGTCACCTACTGTCTCCCACATAACTCCTTAGAACAAATGGAGCCTGTCACACTGCATGTCCTAGGCATTTACGGTAGGAGAGAAGAGCACCGATAGATGTTGATGCAGTTTGATCTCTACAAATTCAATAGTGACAATTTGCCTTCAAAACTTCCTTCACAATCCATTTCAAAGGTCTGAAGAGGGCACATGGCCTTGCAGATAACGATCATGTTGAAACTGGGAGATCCAGACTGTACTGAACAAATGGCACTACTAAGTCTTTCCCTCAACCTGGAAACAGGATAGATCCCTTCAGCCTAGAGCCATTCATCCGAATTTGCAAAAGTTTACAAAGGTAAACTTAGGGGATTTTTTCATCAGCACGCCATCAGATCACATCTTTATATATTCTATTACAAAGGTCATTACCCACATCTCCAAACGAGCCAGAAAAGTCCATTAAGCATTGTTATGTTTCAACAGAGATGATGGAAAACTCTTTTGGACTTACAGTGGCTTACGTTAAAAAACGTAGAAAGAAAACTGTGTTCCAGGATAAAATCCAAAGTGGGCTTAAAAGCTGGAGCCAACCACTTAGCTGTATATTGGTTTGAGGGAACTTCATATAGTTGTCGGTGCCAGAAGAGCTTGCCCCTAACAGTCCCATACCGAGACTATCCCTGATTACCTTCACAGACTAACTGAACTCTCCTCATAAGGCAGAAGACTGGCATTCTGGCAGCAAACCAGCTTTATCTGCTGCCTAAGTGGTTTTCACTAAGTCTGCCCGAACAGGAAATGTGAGTCCAGAGAGTCGGGGCCAATCTGAACCGGGCTGCGAGGCCACTGGTTAGTGCAAAACAAGCCAAAGGTCTGAAGTTACAATTTGGCTCTGCTGTTGCTACGCTCAAGGGGTGAGATAGCTTCCTACCACTGGGCTTAGGAAAAGACCTGGCACAGTATCGGATCATCTCCAGCTTTAAGAACAAAGCACGCAATTGAATCAAATCTCCTCTAAAAGGCAGCTGTTGACAGAACAGGAAAGCTGTTCTTCCATCTCAGTCGTGTTTTGGCTTTGAATATTACACTAACCCATTTAGTTTACTGAGAAGATGAAGGCCAAGCACCAGTAACTTTCATCTTCAGATCCTTCAACTCTTACCTGAATGAGAGTCTGCCTTTCTGCCTTGGGGAGATTTACAGCTTGGTGTTCTGCTTCCTCCCATTCCTTTTTCACCTGGACAAGAAAAGGACAGAACACATCAACAAGACACAAATATACATCTGATCTTTGCGAGCTAATTTGCCTTCATGGGTAGATCCTTGTACAGCCTGGCTAGGTTCTGAAGGCACAACAGAGCTGCTGTGGGGTTTAAACCTAGCACTTAAGCCCTCTTGAGTCGCAAGCCAAATGTCCCCACTGATTCCTCTCTCCCAACGCTCTGAAGAAATGAAAATCTAACTGCCACTGTGAGCTCATATTGCAAGAAACACACGGAAGGCTGGCGACCCGAAAGGAAGTCAGATCCCCATCAATTTGGCCAGAAAAACACGGGCAGCAACTATGCAGGGCAGCACAAAAGACTAAAGCTAGACGCTTACCCGGTCCATGCGGTTGTGGTGCCTGACCTCCAGCTGCTCCTTCGCCTTCTGGAAGCGGGCGTGTTCATTGTCATCAGCCGGGGTTTCAAAGTAGACATCCACATCATCAGTCGGCACTGCAAAGAGAGGGTAAGGATAAGCGGAGGTTCAGAAAACGGTGATCCCGGATTGCAAAGGACAGGTAGGGAGAGGAATCTCCACGCCTGCATAATTAACAATCTGGCAGACTGAGTCTACTGAACCGCCACCTACCAGGAGTCCATTTTGGTATTTTTAAGCTGCCAATTTACTGCACAACACCAGTTAGTTACATCATCCCGAAAACACAGTAATGCACTGCGGCAACCAGCACCTGTTCGGTCTTCTCATTAGTTCTGAGACGAGCATTATTCAGCTCCAGCAACAGAATGACTTGGATTGCAGAATAAAGAACTTGTTTTCTCTTCCCCTTCACATTGGCTTTGGATAGTTTAAATGACATTTTGTGCATTAGCTGTTCGCTGACAAGCTGGCTCCAGACATCATTAATATGATTAGGGAGCTTGACAATAAATCTGCACAAAACACTACCCAATATTTTACACTTCAAACCTACCTTCCCTACCAGATGCACCATGCAGGACTAACAGGCAATGATATCAGACAAGACAGCAACAGAAGGAGGCTCAGTGTGACAAATTGACTTGTCCAATAAACTGGACAGTTTGTATCTTTGAGACATTCAAATCCGACAAGGGGAGAAATAAAATTTCAGAACTGACAATTTCAAGCATCTGCAAAATCCACAACAGGGGCTCCATGCTCCATATACTGCAACTCAGCAAACGCCAAACAAAGTTCCTGTGCTACAGTTTTAGAAACTACACATCCCAGAGCCCTTTCTGGAAGGATCTACGGCGAACACGATGCACTCCGCTGCTGCCCTTTAGCAGAGCGGAGGCAGAAAGGGAAAGTTAAGGCAACCTTTCAACCATTTTAGTAATTTGAGTGGAAAAAAACCTCCAATACATCATTGAAAGATGGCACGCCTCACAAAAAAAAAAATTACCTTGCAGTTTAGCATGGACCTGAATCCACAAACCTTTACTCTAACTAGGGAAGGAGGAGTGAAGAAGGGGAAAGAATTGTTGCGTGTGAGGGACAACGTCAGATCAGCACCGTATTCCGGACCTGCTCATGGCATTTCTGAACCAAGCTTGGACAAAGAGAACTCTCTTTCCAGTCCCAAATCCCTCTGTAACAGGACAAACTTTTGTACAAAAAGCTCCTGACATCCGCATCTTTTATTTCACCACTTCAGTTAGATCAGCCCAATCTAAAGCACTTGCATGAAGCCCATTTTGTAAATAGGATTATGGCTGTATAGTCAGACTGCCAAGCCCCAGATAACACAAAAAGCCTTTCAAAAGGCTTTAATGGTAGCTGAAGTGGAAGTGCTGGAGTTCAACAATAAGATTAATAAGGAGGTTAAAATGTTTTTGGTAGTTTTATCATCTGACATAAAAGCCAGTTGAAATTGGTGCCAAAAACCTCAAGCTCTCAAAAATGCAGGGATTGAGTCATGATTCATATTTCAAACTGAGCCGAAAGTGGGAATCTGAATTCTGCAATACTTCTCTGATATTCTCCCAAAACACAATAGCAAGAAAACGCCTGCTACCAGGAGAATGGCAAGTAGCAGCCTGCTCTTCAGGACCGACTGGTCAAACATATGCACGGTAACACGACTGGGAAAAGCAACTGCTTCCATATATTTGGAAAAAAAGCCAGTTACGCAAACAGGCAAGCTATGTGGTTTTCACAAGAGGTCAGAGACAGCCCCTGGTCCCTGCTATAGGTCTGGAAGATGACAACTAAGAACTCAGCAAGAGCCGCAAGCCAACGGTGAGCACAGACAGCATATGTCGAGAGCCACTTTCCCCAGGAAAGTTCACCCTAAAGACCTAGAGAAGCAGAGACAAGAGGATACTGCTGCAAAAGGACAGACAGAACTGCTGCAGACACCAGAACCAAAAGGATGAGCTACACACGTATCCTCTCTTGACCTGGGCAAGGAGGAGCAGACACCAAACGCCAGACAGACAGAGGCTAGCTGCAAAAGGGCCAGTGGGAGGCAGGACTTACTCATCTTTTTACACACAGCCATACAATACTCCTCTGACTCAAAATTGTTCCTGTTGCCTCCGCAGCCTCCATATATAAAGCGAATGCATTTTCTCTTGTTAGGGTCGAAGTACCAACGAGGCATCACAGCCCGGCAGGGCCCTGTCATCGCCTCCTGGGAGCAGACAGCTGTGTGGAGACGGGTTAGAACATGAGCTAGTGAGGAGCACAAGGCCTTGCCGAGCGACTTACACAAAGCAGTGGTGGCTCTAGTTCACACCTTCTTCTGAGGCGCTCACGCTGCTCTCAGCATCGCTACTTCCCTGACCAAAGGACTTTTGTCAGTTTGGGGGTGGGGGTGGATTTTTAACATTGCAAAAGCATTCATCACAGGGCTTGCCAGCGCTATTCAGAGAGGTGCCTACATGTGGTGCTTTGGCGCAAATGCACAGCAGTAGGCTACCTGAGCAGTTGTCTCAACACGGAGCTCTCATCTGCAAAAGCCATTTCTCCTTAGCTAGAGGCTGAAACAGCAAGGATCTATTTTGCTGATGCCACAGCGTTATGCCTCGGGTGTCCCAGTGGTAGAGCCTCCACTGTATAAAACCAACATGATGGAAAGAAAAGCCATTACAGCTGCTTAAAGCATTCAAAGATGTCCTGTTCCGCTGCACTCTGCCTGGATAGACACTTCTCATCTTAAAGGTGAGGTAATAAGAGCAAGCGCAAAGGCAGGCTAAGCAAAACGAACATGATTGCCATGGCAATCTCAGCCGCCAGGGTTTTAAGTTTTGAAACATTGATACACTAAATATTGAAACTCCTGGTAGCCACTGCATGTGGATTGCTACACAATAAGCGGGCAATATAAGCAGCCGGGTTATTTTGAGGCAAGAGAACAGATACTGTGTCTAAGTTAGCAACCGCTTGTGGTACTTCTGGGGAAAAAAAGACTGCGTACCCTCAAAACAGACACCCCAATCACATTGTTTCCAGTCTGTTTCAACACCTGCAGATCTGTAACAGTCCTGCACATATATGAGCTAAGCCTCGTTTCAGCAAGTAAAATTATCTGCAGCATGCTGGCATTTTACCAAAAAGATTTAAGAACTGCTGGCAATGATTCAGTGATCTGTAGCTAATTGAATTTCATTCCCTCTCCCCTCCTCCTTCCTCTGCAGATGCTTCTACACATAAAGCATAGGACATCGCATAACGCTGAGGCACCACACAATCAGCAGATGCCCTCTGCAATGGCACCTACCACTTAACAAAAGCTACCGCAAGTATAGTATATATTACTACTGCAGTAAGTGTATATTACTCCTATAATAAAAGTGGGCCAATTGTGTTGGCTGACTTTCTTTCATGAACGAGAAAGGTTTATGCAAAGGCTACTAAGGCAGCACCAAGTATCTTCCTCACCCTTAAATGGCCAGATGGCACCTTTATGCCACCTCTGCACAGTACGGCCCGCCGCTTTCAGCTTCCTTTTTGTAAGCTGGTAAAAAACACCAAATCTAAGATAATCACCCAAAACTACGATTTTAAATTCTTAGCGTACCCCAAACTCCTCTAAGGTTTTTCAAAAGTAGAGCCTGTGCAGATATGGTTTTCTGACTCGACATTGCACCTTCATGGAGGTGCTCGTTCGATGTGCCAAACACTGGGCTTCCTGCCAGCAGAACTGCTGTTTATCTGGAAACATATGGCCCATGCTCTAGAGAGTTAATTTCAACACTTGAAACATAAGCATCATCAGCTTTCCTCTGTTTGCTAACTTATCTGGCAAATAAGACTTCCAAGTGGCATTTATTGACTGGATCAAAAACCCATCACCAACTGACAGCCAACAAGAATACTCTCAGGGAAGCAAGAGGCCTGCAGGCTAGAATGTGTCTTACATTTCATATCGCTGCTGACTTCTTTTTCGGAAACGGCCTTGTCGTTGCTAGGCTCTGTGGGGGTCTCTTCATTGTAATCGTCAACTTTGTAGCTATCATAATAGTAATCGCGATCTTCTACCACATCCTCCTCCTCTTCGCCTTCATCTTCTTCATCCTCGTCTTCCTCCACAGCTGTTCCTGTGAAGTCTTCTACGCCTGCCTCTGTAGGGAACTCACTGAAGGGATACAGTTCAGTTAGCGGGTACAGTTAGGGCTAATCACTTTGCAGCCAACCTTTGATGTACCAGAATAACGATTCTCTTTTCATCTGTTCTAGAAATGCATCAGATGGGGAAAAATAAATGTACCAACTACTGATCAGCTCATCAACGGCAGCAACGGGACTTCCCTCATTACAGACACGCTTGCTATTGTGGGCAGAGCTTCTCCATGCCTCTGGCTTCACGGGCTTTCCTTGCATTTTCTCATCAGCTTCTTTTCAGTAAATCAAGTCTACTGTATTTGGGGGAGGTACCCCAATAGCAATCAGACAGTCTTTTTGACTGTCTAAGGAGGAAAGGGGGCGGGGAGCTTTATAGCTCCTCCAGTAATAGGAGCACTGCAAAGCCATTTGTCCTTCTGCAAGGCTTTTTCAGGCTCAGGACACTCCTTTGGGAAATTCAAAAGCCAAAAACTCTCCTCTCAATCCTCACCACAAGGGAGTCACTGTGTGAAATATTCACATACAGCAACTACACATACAGAGCTGTTAACATGCATGCCAGTAAGAACCCTACCTTTTATAAAGGTCATAGTCTTCATCCTCGTCTTCATCCTCTTCCTCTTTGGACAGAGCCTCATCCACAACCTTGGTCTGAGGACAACACACATACTCTGTTCCATGGAACTGGTCTACTCCGCAGGGCAGCAGCATGCCGTAACTGTGCAGGATCATCCCTTCTGTCAGACAGGCCTGAAAGAGGAGCCCGTTTGCGTCAGTTTAGCATCACGCTCTTGCTTTCCATAAAGCTAAAGTTTGCCTATCATAGATCCCAAGAACGCTACCAATGGGCTAAATTTGGCAGCAAAAAGACAACAGCAACGTATGACCTACGTCTGAACAGCAAAAGAAAAGGGAAACTTGTAGCTTAAGCAAAATCCCCAGAAAAGTTCCTGATTCGGGGCCACGCAGTGCTTCCTGGCGTTAACGTATCAAACACCCCCGAGCCCAACAACCACTGATTTGTCAGCCTGGCTACATTCCGGAAAAATAACCAGACTTTTTGTGCCAACTCGAGGGAGAGAGCACTTGAAAGAAACAGAACTGTTGTTTGCTTTTCTGGGCTGGCCATTTCATTAAACTTTATCTATTAAACTTTACATTGGAGTAAGTGAATAATCACTCAAATGGACTTTGTGTCAAGATTATTTTAACATGCTGTAGATGAAAATCAATCAGATAATTCAAGAAAAAGCCAAACGCAAACTGTGATTAGACATTATGTCTATATACTTCTCTTAAGTTAAGGAAATACATGGCTTTGTGGTGCCCCAGAAAAGAATGAAGTAAGAAAGGCTTTACTATGTACATCAGAACCCTTTTGTGCTTTGCTTTGTTACACCACGGATGTAAAATGAGCCAAATATTTTTCTGGAAAAGTTCTCCAACTACGCTGAAAGCAAATGATTTTTAAATTTGCTAGACGTTAACAACTTTATCCTCAATTAAAATGCGATTCCTCTAGCACAGCTTTATTTAGATGGGTTTTTGCTCCCAGGATTTTAAATAAATAGGAAGTTTAACTGGTGTGTCCTTAACCTCATCTTTACTAGCACAATCACAACTAATCATTGAGTTGCCGTTTCTACAATTGCTGTTTATACCAAATGGAAAACATGCACATTTAGTCATCATTTTGTCTTTATTACCCCCAGTTCAAACGGGTGCACAGATAATTTGCAACATTTTAGCTAGTCAGATAAAAAAAAAGAAAAACCAAACACAAAAACCCCCGTGGGCTAGATTTATTCTGAGAAGATAATCCATCTCTTATGTAAAACCTCTACTAATCAGTCACAACGAAACTCAGATTGTCCCCAAGCAAGCACTCCCAACCAAATCCCCAGCAGCAGCAGGTACAGTGATGCAAAACGTGCAGGAAAAATAGGAAACATCCTATGACCGCTGTAGCTCTCTGCCCTGGAAAGAAGGATGCGCTATTGGTTTAAGCAGTATCCTAGAGACCCGATTTCAATTCCTAGCTCCATCCTAGAGTACGATCTTGAGCAAGCTACTTAGCACAGATTTTCATGAGTGAAAAATAACTCAGCTAGCTATGCAGGTTTTTTAAGTCACTTGAGTATTTTTAAATTTTTTTCATTGCTCTCTGCCTCAGTCCACAAACTGCAACACAGGAGTAACAGATCCCAGAGATGAACACTGTTATGCTCCAATACTACAAGCATCCAAGCGGGGAGATCCAGAATTCCTGCCATGGCAGCTCAATTACCTCTTTTGCCACAGTGTGCCAGTGCTGATGGCTTTCACACACATCCATCCGCTCCTTGTGGAAGAATCGGCACTTCTCTGGAACCAGCAGGACATCACTGACAAACTCACCCACTGAAAAACAAGAAACATCCATGGTTGACACATGTCCAGCTTCCAACAGAAAATAAAGCTGGTATCAACTCCCCCAAAGTACATTTCGTTGCAGGCGCCTTAAAGGTTTGGTATATTAACAGGGACAAGTCAGATCAGCAGCCACCGCTGCAAATTCACAGAAAAAACAGAGCCTCAGAGTTTCCAAGGTAAAAAGAGGAGTCGAGGCTGATGGCTGAAACATTATGTGAACCCTAAGGCTGAACCGAAGGCAAAGTTTACAATGCAAGTTAATAAATAGTTGTTCATGGAACAGACAGGATTGACTGAAGAGATTTCACACAAATCTTTGAAAAGAATGCATCTGCATACGGAAGTTTTCAAACCACCTAATCACCAATTTCTAAACGTGCTGCACGGTACCAAAGCTAGTTCATGCTGTCTGGTGCTGTAACCGCCTGGAAATTTTTATGTGCCATGAGTGTTATCTGTTTTCAGTATCTGGGTATCTGAGTAAGTCTTGTTTGTTTTTGTTTTGTTTTAAACTGTTTCCAGATGGTTTAATTCAGGATCAACTGCAGCACATTCCCTGACTGGGACAGTCCTAACCAAAACACAGAGGGCTGGAAAAATAAAAACTATACAGCCCAAAAAACAGATTAGAACCAGAGTCAGCAAATACACTGCATTCCAGCGTTCAGATAACCACAACCTCACCAGCATGATGAAGTTTTGGCACAATCTTAAAACCAGACTCTTGCTTTTGAGGAAGGCAAGAGGGAGGGAGAGAGAGAGTCAGTCTGCTCTACAGACTCTCTATTAGTTGGACTTAAAAGCTATTTAGCCTAAATTTCTGCCACAGCACAGTTTGGTACCAACACCCATCAAATAAGTATCAGAACTACACAAGCATCACCTTCTGTTCTTAACCCCGAAGTCCTAACAAATATTGCCACTGGCATCCAAAACGTGGAATTTTCTCAAAGTTGAGATTTTTCTTTCTTTCCTGCAGATTTAAATGCCGCATGTAGAAATTTTTAAATAAGGAGATATATAGCTCCTCCGAGACCATCAGGAAAAGATCTTCTATTCAAGTGTTTCAAAGCACCATACCTTGCACATCTGACTGGCAGCTTTAGGAATCCTTAGTTAAAATTGGAGAAAAGGTCTTTAAGTCAAACGCCTTTTCTCATTGAGTCTCCAGGGAACAGAATTATTTGTCCAAACAACCTTCAACATTATGATTTCAAAATAAATTTTAGTATTTTGCACAACCAATTTTTTTGCAGCCCCTTAGTACTGATACTAAAGGCTCATGGACACTTCTCCTATGCACCATACACAAGCCAAGTACAGTTCAGGGACAGGTTACCTGATGACAATTGCAAGATAACGAAATCAACCAGCATTCACCATCCCTTTTAAATTAGTTAAATTTTGAACTAATAGACACAATAGAGAAATGGCATTTTCCCCATTTTCCTCACTCAAAACAGGCTAGGCACAATTTTGAGTTAAGAATCCTTCCTCCTCCCACTCACGAGAAGTTAGTTAAAACATTTCTGATAAGAAAGCTAAAACTGACCAAACTTCAAAATCAAGAGACTGTGGTTCTGGGGACTGAAGACACAAAACTCAAACTGATCAAATACAATAATCAGGAACAGAAAACAGGCATTAAACAGCTATTTTGAAAATAAAACACTGAATCCTAGCACCTTCGCATAAGACACATGGAAATTTTTCTCAATTCACCTAGGAACTGGAAAACCCTTACACGCTGTGCGTTAATGGACACCTTCCCCACGCACGGCCACCACTTTCAAAAAGGACAAATCCTCTCCCTTTTCAGATCAGAGCCGGCAGAAGAGGTGTTTCCATGCCACCTAACAGCCTAGCCAGAACTGTCAACAGTTTGTCTTTTCACACCTCACCAGGCTCAGCCCCGCTCCCATCATCCTACTGTTACCTTTATTTTACAGCTCAGTGAGAGTGCTAATAGGTTCTCCTCTTCTCCCCTCTTCACCTTTGAAATACAAACGAGCTTTCACTGGTGGGGGGGAGGCAGGAGAAGGTTGAACATGGTATGATAGCAAGATCCTGCCTCAAGAACCCCGTGCACTAATGTAGCAAGGAAGACGCAAGCAGGAATGGGAACCAGAAAGCATAGTTTGACTATAATCAAAAAGTCGTGCACACCCCAGAGAAACACATCATCCATTTAGGACAAGCAGTTTGTGTACTGCTAGAGACAGCGAAAAGGTATTTTATACACATATGGACTACTGACTCGCAACTCAGACCTGAAAACCAAAGCTGCCTTGCAGGCTGGGCCGAACAAGTCAAGAATACTGTGAAAGACACCAATTAAAAACTTTAACAGATAGTTTGATGCTTATCAAATTTTAGGGCAGCATCACCCAAATCAGCTTATTTTTCAGCTGGAGAATAGGCTCGGGGGAGGATTATTTCTAAGAGATGACTCCTTATAAATCCAGAGATCTTGCTGTCATCCTTATTTCCATCAGAAGTTCTCAGTATAATCAGCTGGGTTTGGTTGCTTCTCAAACCTGAATTTCCACATCTATGAAGAGATGCATCTTTCTCCCAGGATGTATCCGCACCAAATGTCATTTCTTATGAAGCGTTTTATGATTGTCTAGGGAGGGTATTACATACAGGAGAACAGTACCCATACAGTTCTGCAGATTTGCTCGCGTCCTCCTATGTCAAACCACATGCTAACCTGAGATACGGATACAAATTATGAAAGCTGGTTGCCACTAAAAGCTCCGAGCAATCAGACTCTCCAAGATCGCACAAGACTTCTTGCAAAACAAGTCTTTTCCAGTGGATAACTGAAGAGATTCAGCCAGCTGAGACTAAGCTTACTACTAAGAACCCATGCAGTGCAGCACAGTGTCAGGCACAACCTACAGGTCAAAAGCCGCAAGGTAAACAAGCTACACACGTTGCCAGATTCAAGTGGGTGGTGGATAGATTCTGGAAAGCACCATGAAATCCACCACGGTTTATCTCATATTCTTTCACAGTTCAAAGTGGGGACATGGGATACAGCTGCAAGAAGCAGGGCCTCTTTGAAACAGCAAAGTTTAAATATAGTCATTGAAATAGAATAGAGATCTCTTGCCAAGACCAAAGCAGGAAGCCTGAACACACTGAGCATTTAAGTCTCCAAGGCAACAAAATATTAAAGCTCCACAAAAATAGGATCAGAGTATTAAATCCCAATGTCTTTGTGATACTCAAATACAATAGCCTTCAGGTTTTTATGGCAGTTGCAGAGAGAATGGGGATTTCTTTTTCACGCCAGGCACCATTATTCCACCACAGCTGTTATCAAGCTGTCGATCTGTTCGAGAAAGGCAGAGTTCCATCTTGTGGAAATAAAAACGGTTAAGTGGAAGCTGGATGTGGAAATGGCAACCTGATATGAGAGAAGCCTCATAAACCCAGTCCTCGTCTCTGTAAGCAACCAGGAGGCAATTCTTTGCTCCTCCCACAAGAACGCACAAACGCATCATAGCACGTACTCACCCAGGCACTTGTAGGGCACGACAATGTGAGTGTGGTCCTTGCACTGTTTCTTCCCTCGCTTGCACCAGCTGTCGATGCTGACAGGCTGATTGGCTTCCACAACGTTCGTAATCTGAAGGTCTGGATACATCTGTTTAACAAGAAGCAGAGATAGGTTTCTCTCCAGCAAGGAAAGAGAATGTGCAAAGTAGCTCCTAAGCAGAAGTGGCAAGGCTGATTCTCTACACAAAAACGAGTTCAAATTTGCACGGGCACACACACTCTCTTCTGGATCAAGCTTACAACAGCTGAAGGCATTAAAAAAGGCTCCAGCTGTTTATCAAACAGGCCTTGAGAAATGGAATGCGTCATCACTTCTTTGTAGCAGGGAAAGCCATGTCAGGGCCAAGGGCCTTCATCAGCACTAAGCTGAGGTGTTCAGCTTTGCATGGTAGCGGAGGAGAAGTATTTATCTGTTCCATTCTGTCTGGTGCAGCACAATACCCTCTGGAAGAGGGAAATCACTGACAAATAAGGTTTAGTAACATCTTCAGATTCTCTCATCCCTTGTCAATCTAATATGCACCTACCGCTTCAGGTTTCCTTACGCCTGCTCCGTTTATGAGGTATTAATATGACCCCTATATCCTGCTCAAGTTCTCAAGTCCAGACACTGGTCCAGACACTGACTTATACTTAGGCTTCTGCTACGTGAACCAAACGTAGCCCCAGCCTGGTAAAACAGTTTTAAACGTTTTCCAGTCCAGACATGGTGTGCTCTATCACTTTCCCATTTAAGAAAACACATTCCTTGTGGCATTTTACGTGCCTGTCACCTCAGAGGAGCAATTAAAGACACTTATCAAGGCCAATACGCTACAGTGTATCTGGAGCACACTGAAAGGAGATTATGTTTTTTACAATGAAGCACGAGGAGCCTAAAAATACCGTCAACGTTCTGATGAAAATGTTTTTCTAACATTCTGGTTCATTTGCACACATCACCACAGCCACATTCTAACTAGAATACATGTCAGCTTCCATTTTGCACAGACATGGAGCAGGTGCTGGTGAACTGGCTCAGAGGAAGAACATCTGAAGACACTCCTGCAAAGACAGATACCTCTCTGACTTACAGACCAAGGACCTTCTGTGGCAGTGTAAGCTGATCTAAACAGAGGTAGCTCCTAAAGCCCACGGCAGTGTCTTCCCTGCTCTTCCTGGGCAGTAACACAGCTAGACAGTTCAGGGAACTAAGCTAGTCAAACGCAAGTTAGTCTCCTGCAGGGTTAATTTTCTACCGACCGGCTAAATTGGAATCCAATTCCTTAGCAGCAGTGAAGATTCCAGATCACACAGAAAAACTCACCTCCTGGCAGTACTGCAGAATCTCTTCCTTTCTTCCAAAGCAGCTCTTGGTCCCAGAAGTGTCAGGTTCCCATTTCCCAGTCTGGATATTCACGTGCATATTTAGCTTCCCACAGAACATGGCAATTTGAGGCTCTGCCACCGCAAACCCTGTCCCAGCATTGGCTGCAAGCGCCTGTGAAGACAAACAAAACCAAAACATGTTGATTGTATTATCTGATCAAAAGAAGAAGAACTCAAAGAACCAGAAACCCTCTGGCATCTTCTCAGAGAGCTCCTGCTTAATTCAGGATATCAGTGGAGTCTTGCAAACTGTTTCGTAACAATGTTCCTTAAAGCTGGTGAGCCCGCACCAAGTTTTCACCAGCAAGGTGTTTGTTTTTCCAGACTGTGTTTTTATTGTTGCAACAACAGCTTACCAAAACCAAGAGTAATTCACACTTAAAGGTTGCTCCCACAAAGGCTAAAACGGATGTCTGAAAAATTTAAACCATCATTTGAAGATAACTAACTAATACCAATAACTTCTGGCAGAAGCACCTCTACGAGGTTACACACAAAGCAGGTATTGCTACTACTAACAAAATAACTGCTTTCCACTGCAAGAATCCTGCTCAGAGTTTGAAGCCATCTGTTTCTCCTAAAGTCTTAAAATATTTGGGATAGAAACACCCAAGCTTCTTGCCCAAACACACAAGTAAAGATGACTTCTGCTGAATGAGGAAAACAAAGCTGTTGCCACCAACTCCTCAAAGCCTGTTGTCTCTCATTCAGTGCACTCCTATGGGTATTTGTACTGCCTGGTTTCTGATGCGTATTCTGTGCACTTCTCACCCTGCACCAGCAGACAAAAACCCGACAACCCAGACCCACATTCGGGTCAAACTACAGACTGATCAATGAAAACAAGGTCAGGATCCCTTTCTGAAATCTTGCTGGCTGACCAAAAGAAGAAAAAGGGGATTAAATTAAATTGCAGAGTTGGGTTTTTTCTGAAAAGACTGAGTGGATGCCGGGAGCTGAACATCCTCTCCCTGCATAACTACTAGCTGTTGTAAAAGAAAAAGAAAAAAAGAAAATAAGAGGTATGAGGCAAAACCCAGATGAACTCCTGAATCGAAAGCTCTTTAAGGTGTTTAAGGGAATGAAATCCATTTCAACTACTTCAGACAAGGCATTTTAGAAACAGCAGTACACAGAGGCTTCAGGGCACCACTGCCCCTAAGCTTTTTTTCTCCTGGCAGGCAGCACTACCCTAGGCCACCAGCCCTGCCTTCATATTTAACTTTTCATGCACTCAAAAATGCAGACATCACTGTGGGCGCTGTTCACCCCCTACAGCCTGCAGATCCCTGTCAACTGGTATCGGTACGTGTATGCTTACAGCAAATAAAGGAGCCAAGAGAAGAATTCAGCTGGACAACCCCTGTGTGCAGCTCCCAGTTGCTGGATATTAGGCAAAAATTAACACCATTACAATTAGTTCATTTCTCCCCCTCCCCATTTGCACACAAAATCACTGCCTGGAGATAAGACATTTCAACACGCAGATTCAGGGACTGTTTAGTGCTGAACACACGGCTAGCGCTTGGGGGCCAAGACCAATTTGAGACACAAAAGCATAAATTCACATCTTGACTTCAGAAAAATTACCCCTTGAGTTTTAACAATCGTTCAACTGCACATCACTTAAGAGAAACAGTCTTCTACAAGTGGCTTCTATTTACTCTAACCCTTTCACCCAACAAATGCTCATGAGAGCAAGTTTTAGCACAGATCACAAAGTAATGAAATACTGAACTATATATAACAGATACCGGCATGGATGTCCCCATCAGAAAATGCTTCCAAGTTCATGCATAATTTCAAGTTTAGTGTAGGTACATTTGTTGTACTCTCTGTCCTAATGGAGAGAAGACAACAGTTACAGACTTCAGGTATAGGAGAACTCCTGATAAACGCACTGAGGCTGGTAACAGGGTGCAGTAACTTTGTTCCTTCATAAATCAAACCATTTAATAAACATGTGCTTCTACCAAGTGCCCACTGATACCACTCAGCAAACCCTAGGCTCTTGCACCGCCTCCCTCCCCGCCACAGCGTTTCAGAAGAAAAAGGCAAACGTAGAATGATCCTTTATAACTCTACAAACACATACATACAAACTTTGCAAGAGGGTCTTTTTATCTCTCTCCAAACAAAACACCACTTTGGTACCAGCAATCACTTTCCAGAGAGCACAAGACTCGACACGTTAAAGGAAACAATCCACAACACAATTTTGTTTCACAACAACACTACAACTACATCCAAGATTCAAACTCTAAAAAGAACAAAAAGAAATGCAAGATCAAGTATGCACAAAGCATTAACCCTTGTAAGATGAATACAGTGCATCAAAAGAGAATAAAATGTACGTGTTATGAACAGTTTGGAGATCATTAGCACCGTCTATGCTTGAAATCTGTTTTCTTCAAAGCAAACTTAACAAGTATGCAGCAAAATAAGGTAAGTGCATAAGCAGAAGAGGTGCAAGCTCCAACCGGAGAGGAAGAAACATCCATAAGTAATCCATTCATAACAGCTCTTGCATGAGCAAAACTCCTGTTCAAACACATACCAACCTCCTGAAGTCATCACCACCCCCTATTTACATACTGATGCGAGCTCCTGTTTATTTTTGCTGTCTCTCCGGCCTGACACCTCGGCACTGTGGCAAAGGTATCATTCCTCCTCCATGGATTGCTCAAATAGTTTGCATATCAGTCGAGTGCTGTTGCCGTAGCTACCAGAACATGCTAAGCCCCAATTCACAGCTGAACAAACGAGACTAATTACTTGCTTGATTTCATTACTTTTAATCAAATGGAAGAAATCTTTTCTTGAATTGCACTGTTGAGTAAGTTAATGAACTTCGATATACACAAGTTGAATCTTTAACCCCACGGCCTGTAAGATAAGATTTTTGAGTAATAGGCTTCCATTTCTCACCACTGACAATCCACTCCAGCCACCAAACGCACCAGTTATTTAATTTAGCATTTTACTCTCGTTCTACATGTAATGAGAGATACAGCACAGCGAACTTCATCTGTACCAGCGAAAGCTACACCTTTAGCACTGCTACTTAAGTAGTGAAGAAAGTCACCTACAAGAGTTTTTTTGGGACAAAGTCATTATCTGTTGCTCCCCACAACTGCCTTCAGCTTACCAAAAATAAAAGCAGATCACTTGGGCTGATGATGCCTGAGGTTAGCTACTCTACAGCCAAGCATCATTTTGCAAAAGGAGGGTTGGGGAACGTGTAAACCAGCAGGAAGCTTGGGATCAAGCCATGTCCTTCGTTAAGCTCTTCAGTACTTCAGACAATTCACCCATTCCACATTGCAGAGGGATGAACAAACTGACAGCACATTTTTCTTTGGGAATTTCCCAGCCATAAATGGAAGCAGCCGCCTCTTTTAGTGCTGGGGAGCAACTATTCAACCTCTTAAATAAGCAGACTGACAGCTCGGGAGGGGCAACATACACATTATGGAAGAGAGTTCATACAGTTGTGTACATCCTCGGTGAACGTTATTTTAGTAGCTATTATCTTATTAATAGATATCTATAACATGAGTGCAAGATGAATGTTATTTGGGAAAAGACCGCTACATAAACCATTACTTTCTGCACTGGCACTTGCATTTACAATACATTCCATGATAAATTCCGCTCTGCCTTTTGGTATAATTCTGTAATCCGGTTTGCTTTCCAAGACCAAAGAAGTATTTGATTCCACAAACACATAAATCTCTGGCCAGTTAATGTCAGTTGAATTCCTCACCCTGTCATGCAGTGCCTGATTTATAGTCCTGAAACACTGGAATTCAAACCTCTAAGTCTTCTTTTTTGTTGATGGAAGTGTCCCTGCCCAAGTATCCAGTCTTTTATTTACTACTAGCCTCTTCACCTTGTGACAGCGGATTTGATCGGTGAGCTTTATACCCATCCAGAGGCCTGGGCTCTGTGCTCTAAAAACGGGTCATGCCTTTTCTTCCTGCAAGAATCTACCATCTCAAAGGAGGGACGCAACGTTAGAGAGATCAGGGGCACTGCACAGCACAATGACGCTCTTCAGGAAGGATTTTTTGTGATTTTAAGTCATTTCTGCTCTGTAATGCTCCTCTGCTCCAATGCTGGGAATAACAATGTACAGGAATTCCTATCAACTTATGTAAAATAAGGAATATTTCACATCTACCCCTAAAACGTACGCATTACATTACAGGTCAGGCTCAAAAAGGCATAAACATGAAAAATAGATGCATTTTCTTTGCCCTGTATTCCTAGGATCTGTTAAACCTCCTCACAACACAGCTTATTGAGCATGCTGTCTAGTCAGCTCCCTATCGAATGCTATTCGGCAAAGCCTTCTGGCACGCTGCTGGGGACTTCAGCGTAGAAGGGTGATTGGAGTTTCCTCTTTTGTGAAGAGGTGTTGTTCATTATGTTTCATAGAAATGAGTTCCTGAAAGCTTCCCTTTACAGCACAAAGGTATCTGCAAGACGTCAAATTTAACTACACTGAATTTTCCGTGAGGTCAAACATTACAGTAACCTAGCCCATCTGATCAGATTAGCCAGAATATGAGGCTTTATTCCAGCAAAACCAGAGTGGATGGGAGCTTAGATTCCCTGTTCATTTATGCCAAAAAGCTGTTCACATAGCATATTGCTTCTAAAAAAAAAAATCTAGAAATAATGTATTATAGAAAATCACAGGCTCCCAGCTAACGCGTTTGGTGCAAACGTGTCAGCTACCAGGCACGTGCAGTGCCTGTTGCACAAGCCCGACGAGAGATGCTGGCCCCCTGCTTACAGGGCAGAAGGGCTGCAAGGCTTGAGAAATACCGAGAGCCTGCTAGGAAAACTCATGCCGCTCGTTCTTTCCATCTGGCTTCCTCTGCTGCAACACACAAGTAGACCTGGCTGGATAAAACCACAGAAGATTAAGTTGCTTTAAAACTGAAACTCCAGCCTCTAGAATTTATAAGCTGCTGAAAAAAGCTCGAATTGTGAATCGCGTTGACTTGGCGGCCAGAGAACACAGATTTATAGCTGCTGAGGGCATTCACTGCCTCAAAAGAAAATGCACAGCCTTTTGCAGGATTTTCTGCAGGTCAGATCAGATTTCCTGCTCAGAAGAGTTACAAGTATTCCACAACTATTTGCTTCTACACTGACAAAAAATGCCAGGCAGTACTTTGAAAGATTACTTGCGCTGTTTGTTTTTAATTAAGTGAAGCCCCATGAAAGTAATACTGCTTATTAAATCAGAACTCACGTGAACCGCAACCTGAGGGACTTCAGAACATGCTGTTCAGCACAGTCCCCATCTAGCTAAATCACGCTTCCCACCTTTACTTAATTAAAGAAAAAAGAAAGAAAGAAGCTGTTCTGCATTTTTTTTTTTAAAAATACATTTCCGATTCTATCTGGAATACAACACTGCAACTCTTCCTATGTCAGTGTAATATCCCCAGATACAGAGGATACAAATTGAACTCTTTCAAGACCACTGAGGAATTCTAACAGTTCCTTTGATACAAAAATGAGCCTTGTTACCTTATCAGCCTTCCTGTGAGCATAACCCTTGACGGCTGCCACTTTTAAATGTGTGAGTATTCTAACTTTTCACCCTTTCCCTGGCTGAAAAATTGGTACGCACATTTGTGCAGGGACTTGACTGCTTCGAAGCCCAGCTGCACACCCCGTGTTACTGCTGTCTACACAGCTGAAGTTCATGGGCACTTCGCCTTCCATAAGGAGGACAGAGAAGGGCTTCCATAAGCCCTTGGCAAAATAAAAATAAGAAGTTAAGGAGAGATGTTGCAGTCACAAACTTTATCACTGCCATCTGACGTGAGGCGTTAAGCTGAAGCTTTTGGAAGGAGAACAGCTGGGTTGGCATTGTAGAGCTGAGCCTTCACGGGTCTCGACGTGCCGCACAGCCCTTAAACCTAATGTTCGTTGCCATGAATCTCACCTGTGAATTAACAGTTTATGGCAAACTAGCATTCAGGAAACCAACACTTCAATTAAAAAGTGAGGGAAGTTGGCAGACGGACTTTACGCAGAAGAACTTCTGAAGAGAATACTTAAAATTCCCCTGGTTTTGGATTTATAACTTGTAAACATGAGCAGAGCTCTCAATTTGCGCTTCAAATTGTGTTTCACGCTTTGTTTTCCTTAGCTTCTCTTCCTGCTTTTATTCAGCAGATAGGTGGCTTGAACCCAGGAAGGCTAATGAATGCCTGACACAGCAGGCAGTAAATCTACAGACTAGCAGCTCATCCTAGCTTTATTGCTTTATTTTTTTTTAAATTGCTGATAATTACAATAATGCACATGGGCAGAGGTCCAAGACAGGAAGAATTATTGTCTGCAGGCAGATCTGGTGTGAGCTGATAATACCAGCCTGTGTTTGCGTTTGAATTTAAATGGCAGAAATCTCAGTAAAGCAGTCTTTGGCTTACTTTAACTTGCTGGAAGGGGTGGAGTTCTCATCTGCTCGTCCTTTATTGACTTTTGTGGTAGAGGATTCTGCACCAGCAGAAAACTGGAAACCAACGCAGGAGCTGCAGTGCTAGCTCAGGAGCAGTTTATATTTAGATCGGCGCTGGTTATGGCTAACATGCAGCCTCAAACGCTCTGAAGTTCAGCGACAATAATCTACGTACCTTCATATGTGCCAACAGCAACCGTAGCATTACAAAGAGCAAAACATTGCTGAAGCCCGAAGCATTCCTTTCTGCTTCTGAAAGAGTAAGTTTTCTCTCTACAGAGAAAAGGGGAGACTTCCAAGTACCTGTGACTCACGGGCAACCTTTTTGCCCTTGGAATTTGTACTAATGAGGGAGCAGATTATTTCCCCCTCCTCCTCTAGTTTCTCATGCTCCATAAACCAAGCCTACATGAGTCATTGGGCAGATAATCTGCCTGTCAGACATTTACACTCGGGAACTGCCACATTCAGAGAGTGAAAGCAACACTGCAGGCAGTGCTGGTGCGGAGCTAGTCTCAGGGAGCAGCGACCAAATTCAGTAAAGCCAAAATTCAGCCCAGTCTTGGCTTCCTGTGTTGTTTGTGTAATGTGGTTGCCTTTGGCATCCTCTCCTCTACCCCCAGAGAGACAAAGTTCAGAACAACTCAGTTGGAACATTCCCTGAACAAATGTTACCGTACCCAGAACAGTGTCCTTTAAAAAAGATTAATTGATAGGCCTCAAGCTTTCGAAACTAAGCCTTGTGTGCGATGGCTGGGACTGGAACAGCTTACCACAAAAGCCACCCTAAAAATATAAGGGCGAGAGAAGAGGTAGGCAGTACTATGACGCCATTACACCGTGCGCAGGTAGGTCCAAATACGCTTAAGCAGTTTGGCGGCCCTCCACTCGCCACGAGGACATCAGGAACAATTTTCATGCGAAGTATCAGACGGCTGGACTTACGGACACTGCCTTCCCCTTTTCAGCAAAACACAGCGGCGGGGCTATTTACAGTACCCTTTTTTATGGAGCGATTCTAAGTCATATTACAGCACACGGAGGCCAGACCTATTTATTACTGGGCTAAACTAAGGCACAAAGTCAAGTGACTTGCCTAAGGTCACCCGTCAGTGGGCTCAGCCCCATTTAATCCTCAACCCCTCATCGCTCCAATCTGTGTCATCATTCTGTCTTGCACAGCAAGACTAATTACTGCTTTCCCACATGAATTATTTGGGCATCTGAAGCACAGAGACTCAAGATGTCTTGTTAGCTAGCCAGCAAGTGAAAACTTCAGCACAAGTTAATGTTTTCACATACACTAAAAATCTACCGAAGAAAAAGGACACGGGGCAATTTTGCCTTCCTGGACAATTGGAAGGGAGATCCAAAACACAATGCAGGAAAAGCGGCTATGATTTAATAGTGTTCCACTCCGCGCAGAAAAAACATTTGACTACCCCTTCAGATTCGACTACCTTTCATTACCGAGCTGACTGTTAATGGGAACTATCGTTGGCCATAGCATAAGGGCTTCACACCGACAACAGCACACACATGGAGGAGTACTGAGATACGCTATTTTGTAAGTAATCTCTTCACACGGTTTGATAGCAAGTCCTTTCCATCTTAAGGCACTTTAGCTACATAAGAGTTACTGAATATAACCACTGTGGTTACCAGGATACTGATGTTCCATAATACACAGGAAAGTACATTTACAAAATCTTTCATCACTTCAAAACAATGCGTTGAAGCAAAAATAACGTCTGGACTAAAACTCATCACGACACACACACACACACACACTTGTCCACCAGCCTTCCTACTGGACAAAACTGGTAGGAAGGAGACCAAGAGAATAATTTATTAACATCAGACAGGCAAAAACCAAACCTCTACTATCGATTCAAAGTGATTTAGCGCTCTAGGGGGCAACAAAGTAAAACCAAAACAAAAATCCTCTCCCAAAACAGCATGAATATCTGTTTTAGAGATCTCGTGAAGCTCACTGGGAGCTTCACAAGAAAGCCTGCAGTGGAGAGACCACTGCAGGAACCTGTGGTTCCTCACTCTAACCATGCATCTAACCACTCGAATGACTTGAGATAAAATGGCTGCACAGATTGTGTTTTTATCTAACACAAAGCAAGCAGGAAATTGAAGGGCATATTTTAACAGAGCATCAAGAATTTGAAGTGGCGAGGAAAAATACCTGAAAAAAAATGCAAGATAAAGGAAAGAGAGTAAGTGGGAATGCAGTTTGCAATGCAGTTCGGCTTTGGTTTCAACCATTCGTGAGCTCGAGTATCCCTCCCTTTATAGATGTTGTTCAGTATCAAAGATTGGCTATTTATGTGCACAGACTGCAATTGTTTTGGAACATGATAAAATACTTATTTGGTATCTGCAGTCCTGCAATTAGGCCACACACAACTTGCCTATAGCACACAGGAATAATTCAGCAGACATTGCTCTAACCCCGCTGAAGCTCTGCAGGTCATGCTGATTGCTTTCCATTCCCAAATTCACAATCCTCTGAAAAGAAAAAAATAACACACCCAAACCCAAATTAATTGGTAATTCAGCCCTCCAAACAGTCCAGATGAAACTTCAAATCTGGAAGAGGAAACCATGATGTTTTTAAGTCTTGGCTTTCCAAACCATGCTAATGACCATCTTTTGAAAATAGGAAACCCACAGCTAAAATACAGGGCTGCTTTCATCTGTGCTGCTGCTCCCGGAGCTTTGCCAAGTGGATGCTGAACCAGACCAAAATTAACATGTTACCGAAAAAAATCATGGAACAGCCTTGCCGTTTTCAGCATCCAAACTGAGGATGTTTATACTTAAAACTTTGAAAGCTCTGTCAAAAGCACAGGTTACTTCTATATATTAGAGTTCTATGAAAACAATCAGCAGTTAGTAGGTATTATCGAGAATGGCTAACTTAACTCTAGCTCCTATTAAATATATTTAGGAAATAATGCAAATTGGGATTTTAAACCAAAAACATCTCCCCACGCACCTTCCCACACACCTCCTCCTGTTATTTATGCTGAGAACTGCTTATGGCTTGTTATGGAGCATCTTTCAGGCAGCACCTTACATCACTGCTCATGTACAAAACAATCTTTTAAGAACCTTTAATGTCTAGGGGCGCAGAAATCAGCGCTTTAAAAAAATCTTTGTATCTGCTGTTTAAAGATTCCCATTCCGACGCTGCAAGTTTATTCAGCTACAGTAAATGATTTTACTTTTTTTTTTTTTTTTTAAAATCGAAAACATCAGTGTGAACATCAACCCAAGAAAGTTTAGTTTTCGGTTAAGTGCTCATTAGGAACAGTTCCTATCATTTATGTCTAAAAAATAAATGCAAGAGAATTCACTTAGCAAACTCATCTCAAATTCTCACCAAAAAATGGTCTTTTATTTTCCTGACTGCAGCTCTTTTTGATCCCAGTAATCAGCAATAAAACTGAAGAAAAGCTGCCAGTTTCCTCCCACTAATGCTGGCAACCTGGAGGTAAGCGTGCAAGCAAGCAAGAGCAGGATAAAGAATGACAAGCACTTCTTTCTTAAGTAGCAAAGAGGCTGAAGGGCAGGAAGATGGCTGGGAGCAACAATACTTCTTACTTCCAAGAGTCAGATGACCAAAGCTTCACTTGTTTATTTTTAAGCTTGTCACCCAACAGCCAAACATCTCTCAGAAGGATCCCGGTACTGTTAGCAGAATTTAGGCTCAAATCTCACAACTTACTTCCTTTTTCCAAAGCTGAGGATAAAAGATGGACTTCTCTCTATCCCCTAGAGCTCAAACACCGAGACTTAGCAGCCTGACACAAGACAGAAGTCAAATGACAAAGAGCCTTTTGAAGTACCCCTAAAGTTTTGTCAGCAGCAGGGTCACAGAAAGCGAAGAAAGGACCTCGGTAACAGCTTAATGGATTTCCATTTTTTCCTCTCTAAAAGCAAACCTGACTAATTCAGTAGCATTTTATTTCAGAAGCATTAATTTATCAGCTGGAGTTTAATAGTCACAGTGTCATATCATAGCTAGGCTAGCATACTGAAACTCTAATGGACGTATTAAACAGTTCCTTTAAGAGAAGCAACAGATCTCTACTTAGAATAACTGCTTAATGCTATTAGAAAATTAAGTGGTAATTTATAGCACAGACTAAAGCTGGCTAGGTTGAGATCCCCTTCGCTGATTTTGCTGATCCAGAAAGTAAAACTAGTTCAACAGAAGCTAGCCTAGACCCTCAAACATTTCAGGGCTATCGCTACATAACATTTAACTGGTCTGGTCTGCCATACAAACACACCTGATTTTCATACACTGGGTTTTACAGCTCTTCAGTCTACTGAGCTGTATCAGACTGTGCAGCATCACACAGAAATAAAACAAAATGGGAGAACTGATTTTTATCTTTGACAACGTGAGATTTCAACTCATTAGCAATTTCTTCCAGGTTTCAGTGGGAAGAATCTGTGTACACCGATACCTATTTCCTTAAGCATTCTCTGGAAAAGTTCAAGGTAGGGGATAGAAAGCAGCACTTTCTTTTCTGTCTGCTTAGTTGAACTACAATTGAACGTGAGATTGGTGGAAGAAGTTATATACTGCAGCTGCATACGCCCAATGGTCAGGTCTTTGAAGAGTTTTAAGAAATGCAACACTTCAGTAAGGGCTTTGAAGCACAAAACCATGAGCTGAAAGCTTTATTACAAATCTGGAAGCAAAACCTGCCGGTTCTGCAACAGTGAGGGAAATTGCTCTTTGAAAAAAAGCAGGCAGAACAGTTTTAGACAATCTAGTTACATCTGAAATAGGCAGTATACACTGAGAACTTCCATCACCTGAACAGAAATTCCTCTGAAAGGTACTACTTTTTTTTTTTTTTTAACCCTTTTGTCCAGGCTGGCCATCTTATTTTGCAAGTAGCAGCAAACTATTTTTTTTTTTCTTTTGCCAAAACACTTAGTATTCTCCAGCTGGAGGAACAGTCAAGAAAAACTTCAAGGTGCATTATTTTGAACACAAGGATTCCAAACAAATTCTTCATTTTCCTGTTTGGAAAATGCTATCAGACAGAAGAGGAGGACTATTCACTTTTTCTTGGAGAAGCTTTTTTGCCTGCTCAGAAGCTCTTGTCCAATGCGATACATGGTTGAGGGAGAAAGAAAGAAATGGTTAGCCATCACAAGGAAGTTTTACTTTCCTTGACCCTACAAGCAGTTGCGGACAGCAATGGAAATGCTGACTTAACATGCAAATCCCATCAGCAGGACAGTGATGGGGGGGGTAGATTGATTTGCGTATTGATGCAATAGGCCACTCACCATTTTCCTAGCCATGGGCTGAGCAGTTTCAACAGAGCTTTTGCAAAGTCAAAGGATAAAAATGTTGCATAAAGTTCAAACCCTGGGGAGCAGTGGTTTTGTTGTTCACTGGTTGACTTCAGACATGTCCCACTAAGGCATGCCTTTAGTTCAGAAACACGGCTGTGTACGCACCTCAGCTGCAAATATTAACCTCGCCAGAATCCGCCAAATCACTGTTGTGGATTAGCCCTATGGAATACATGCAGATGTCTCGCATCATAACAGATCAGCACCCGAGAAAGCCATGTTGAAACTACAGCCTGATGATGCAATAGCAGGAGACAGCTAGAAACATTCTCATATCCTTATTTTGGAGAGCTAAAAAAAAATTAAAAAACAAAAATCAAGAGCCCAAAAGAGTTCCTTAACAGACTATGTCTTAATTATCTTTAAGGCTGCCTCTCCCTGCACAATCCCCAGCTAGCCTAGACAGCAGTGAGACCGGTACCAGACGAATTTGTGTTATGATGCTAGGAACATTTGGAAGACTGCGAGAATATGGCACTGAGAATTTTTGTATCTGATTGTTCTACCAGTTTGAGGAGGAAAACAGGTTAGGTAACCGGCACAGAATAAATTCATGTGGATCAAGTCTGTGTGGCAACTCCAAAGCCTGCAGATTAAAGACAAACGGACTATCCAGTCGCACCATTCCATTGGAGGTCATCTGTATTTTCATAGTTATACCATCAATAAGAGGGCTGCAAGTATTAGCCCAGAGGCAGGAATAATACAAACAGTCCTCTGCTTTGAGGCCACTATTTGTTCCCAAAGTTAATTCTCACCACTACAGGAAGCAGCCTAACAAATACTGCTAAGCACGTGATTTTAAATCAGGAGCCAAGGTGTTGCAGCGGGGACCAACCCTCTGTTCATACACAGGAGAGAAAAAGTAAGTTAAGTGTGTCTGCAGACAACAATAGGCCAAGTGTTTCCATATGCAAACTCGGCCCCAGTTTCATCTTTCTGCAATATGAGCAGTTGAAATTTGGCTGCAGTCAAAGATGTTCACATCCTGATGCGTTCCAACAGATTGTACCACTCCAGCATGTTCAGTCTGTATCTTTATTTTGTACTTTACATGACATGTGGTGTATTTTGCAGCTTAATGACTATTTTAATCCTCTTCATCACTGAAGAACGTCATCCTAGATGTGATGTAGATACGTATTGTTAGATGGATGCTGCTCAGAGATGTATTTGAAGAGATATTCCAAAGCACAGAACTCATTCCAAGGCAAGTATTACAAAACAAAAATCTCTGCTTTACTTGATCTGGGGTATTTAAAGCTAGCTGCTATGAACAGTAAAAATCTACCAACCCCCTGCTACCGCAGGAGAAGCGGATTACAGGCAGGTCAGTAGCATCCTCTTAAAAAAATAAACAAATGAAAATAACTATGTAAGTGGCAGTGCATCTCACAGTCAACACCAGGGGAATAGCTGCTGAAAGTTTAGCTACAAACAGCTGCGCACATTAAGCCCATCTTAGACAGTTAATTTTGCTGCCAGCTGTAGCTAAATGTTTGTTATGCCCTCAGTTATATGATCAAAATAAATTTAATAATCACAGACTATTAAATAAAATAGCAGAACAGTATGAGTAAAGCTATCAGCCACTTACATAATGGGGAATAACGATTTAACTTTTTGCAAAAACCTTTAAAGACAGTGACAGGAAACACGAAAAGCCAAACTGAAACCCAGGACAGCAAGGCAAATGAGGTGAAGCCATCTTTGCTTTTGCCTCAAGCAAAAGGCCATTTAGAGTCTTAGAAAGCAGCGCTCCTCACTTCTTTTCTTCTACAGTACAGATGAAGCTTGCAGCCCAAAGTTTTGTGGGTACCTTCACAATATTCTTTGGAGCAACCACTTTAGCTGTTTGCACACACACAACTAAGTAGTATGACACTGGCCATTTCAGAACGGTAATGCTCTTGAAATACATCAGCATCTATTACAAAAGGACTACAATGATGCATTCTAGGCAGTGCCCTGCAATGAAAGAGGGAATTAACATGCTACAGATGCCCTGTGGAAAACCTCCCATACGGTTATACTTTGAAAAGTATTCTTCTCATCATGCTAATTCCCATGTGAAGCAAGTTGCAAAAGCTTGCTCAATATAATTGAGCGCAACAAATCCATCCAATCCTAGGAATTTCAGCCTCAACTTCAAAATGCCTTTTGTCTGTATTGCAGAGTTTACATTTAAGTAAATTTGAAAGATTTCCTGCCTTCTTAACAGCCCTGCTACATCAGGGATCCAGCTCTTCTCCTTAGTCTTCCTTGGAGCCACGCTGCTGAGCAAAGGACCTGGTGGACAGGGAGAAAAGGCAAAAGGACTTCGAGGTGACCAGCTGGTTGATGTTTATCTCTTTGTCTCTTAACCTGAGAAATGAAGACATTCTGAATCAAAAAGCAAGCATTAAAAAATAAAGGACAAATTTATCTAAAACACTGTGCATAAAATACAGTATTATGGATTCAAATGTAGGTAACAGATTTCAGCTCTTGGTGGAAGCTCTTATTCACAAACTCAAATATATCTTGTACATGCGTACAATGAAAAGACGGCTAACAACAAAAGCATGAGCACGTAGCCAGAAGGTGAGGGACCCAAGCAAATCACAAGCTGCGATTCAGGCCATAAAGCCAGCTGCGGACAACGCAGGGATACATCAGTGCAAAATATTACATTGCATCGAGCCTGTACTCTGGCAGGCCATTCATCTCCTGCCTTTGTTATTGGTAAATTGCTTCCGAGAAAGCAGCTGTTGCCCTAAACAGAATATCCACATACTGACTAGCTTTGTTGCAGAGCAAGTATTGATGCAATTTGAACAAGACAGCATTTATCAGGAGTGACGGGGGCAGGAACACTTTTTTTTTTCCTGTTTTTAAAGCCTCCAGCGAGTGTCTCTTGCTGCGACAGGATGCCCAAGCTTCCCACATCCACAAGACGACCCTAACTTCATTCTACGGACCCTGTCAAGAGTTCACTCAGCGTCTTCTGGGGTCTGGCTCTTGCCCAGGTAAGTCCGCAGCACGGCGTACATTCGTGTCCGAAGGCTGAGCTCTAATACACCAGTATGTCGCAAACACAGAAGCGCAACTTTTTTGGCTGGCTACCAAGAAAAAAAAAACCCTCTCCACTGCTTGACGCTTCCAGTGCTGAGGTTACAAGGCTCTACTTAAAGACTCTGGAAATGAAGCGGTTATTTGAAACCCTGCAACTCAAACTACTTAGAGGCACTTAATCTTATTCCAACAGTGCAGTCCAAATGGGAGCTGCGAGCATCCTGCTCCATTCAAGAGTAGTAAATGGTTTCCACGATAACATGCACCCGCAACAATTTCTCCATTTCCCTTTTTCCTGATGGGCAGCAACTTCTAAGTACACGCATGGGCACTGCCATACCGTACACTTAAGAATTAATCCTTGGCCAAGACCGTCGCCCAGGCTAATGTGCTTAGCTTGGATGCTGACACTGCTTCATTCTTTAGGGTTTCTAAACGCCTATGTGATCTTGCTGCGTAAAACGAACCAGACATCAAATTCAATTTCTTCAGCACGAGCTTTGATAAATTATGCAGAGAAAGACTCACGTTCAGATGCCGATATACTCACTGGGAACTCAAACCTGTGGTTTGAATCAACATTTTGCATTTAATCTTTTGAGAGGAATACTTAGCAGATTAAAGCAAATCTGCCCCTCTCTATTTCAGGCCACAATTATTGTAAGACTACCAGCGTAAGAAGTCAACCAGCGTTTGGTATTAATGAATTACACTAATTCGTGCAGACTCCTCTAGGACCATTTTTGGCAAGTTACTAGTCCCAATATGAATGGGAAAAGATTAAATACCGATAGAAAACCCTACTAAACTTAGACCTGGCAACATGTCATGCCAAGTCCAAAACCATATCGAGAATTTAGTGATTAAAAGCTTTGCGCTGGAGGTTACCATACATCTAAGCAGAGACCAGCTTCTGTTGTGAATGTGCAAGCCAAATCCGCTTGAAATCTAACATGAGTGCATAATGTTTATTGTAACAGATGGTATCGGCAAGATTTTTCTTTTTGTTGCTGTCACTTCACACTACGCAATGACATCATAACTAAGGGGATTCATCAACCCAAAATCCAAAAGAAAAGGGACAAAGCTTCTGGCAGGGAGCTGGAGCTAAAAATAACATAAGAGCCTTTAAAGAAAAGCCCAAAGATTAAAAATGCAAAGGTTTGGCTTTTGATTTAAGCATCTCAGTACTGAAGTTAGCATAGGGCAACTCCTGGAAAATACCAAGTGGTTTACCAAAGCGCTGTTTCATCTTTGCAACAACATCATCAGAAGACCATTTTTGAGGTCTCCTCGCTATTTTAGTGCTTTGAGGTGGCAGATTAAAGAACCCAAGCGCAACAGTTGTGTGAGAAAATGCAAGCCTCTCTTATAGTAGAGAGTTAACAGAATAATAAGACTCTCTCAAATGCAAGAATTAAAAAAAAAAAACACCAAACCATAAATGAAACAAACCCTCCCCCAAAACCACACCGCACTGACCAACACGTCAGAACATATTGATTTGAAAAGACACACTAAACAGCAAATGTTTCTTGGAGGAGAAAAGACCTAAATGAGTGAGGGAACTTTCAAGATTAAACACTACTTTTATTTAAACATGAAGACATCAGGAAGGAGATGATAATTAGCTACTCTTAAATGGAAACGACACTAAGCATCAAGCTACTGTTACAGTAAGGAACCAGGGCCCAGCCATCTCTGTGCACTTGTACGTGTCTGTTTCTCTCTCTGTCCTTGACCTGAATCAAAATACACTTTTGACTGCTGTAATTTTGTTAGAGAGAAGCTTACTATATGAAATTACTTAAATGCATCCCTGTCACTGAGCCAAAGCCTGGAATCCCAGTGCTGAAGCACAGTTACCATCCACGCTGCACCTTTGCATGATACCATGTATTAGTCACATTGTGAATAGTCGAGGTGAACCGTAACACCGTTGATGACTCAGTGCCTTACCCCGCAGCTAAGACACACAAAGCTTTACCGAGAAAACCGGGAAATGAGAGCCAGCTCCCACCTTCTGTGCTTTTTGGGTGGGTTTTTTTTTTTTTCCAGGCTGCATCTAAGTTATGCTGGCAATTTTTAAGCCCTTCATATTTGGCGACTTGAAAAACTTGAACTCAAAGTCATAATTTCATAATGATTTTCAGTTAGTCTCAAAACACAGAAAAACCATCTGAGCCAAACAATTATTGATTCCATCTCCTCTGTAAACTTCTCTGCAGCTCACGTACCACATGGAATAACAACTTCAAACCCCGCTTCATCAACCGAATGGCTCGTCTAAGCCCCAGCAGCCTGCCGCACTGCTCACCTCTGCAGGGAATCCGAGGAGTTGAAATAACCAGTGAAACTGTCAAAGGTCCAGGAGAGGAATTCCCCAGAAAGGCACCCGCAAAGAAGATTAAATTAAACTCTGTAGCCAGACACTGATCAGCAGGCTTGAGAGCTAAGACTTGCCCCAAACCACTGCTAAAAGACATTACTGCATGGCACAACATAGTCATCTTTAGAAAAAAAGCCTGCAGGGAAAAAAAAACCACCTCAAGCGAAGCCATCATCCTTGCAGTCAGCTCACCAGCATCGTGGCAGCCCAACAACAGCAGCCGCCCTCCCAGACTACTGTGCCAGTTTGGCCAGGAGAGATCAAGTCTTGATCTCTAAAAAAGATGAAGAAATACATCCATACATGTTCAGGAACCAGGCCTGCCTGGAGCAGAAAACAAAAGACTTCCTGGACTATGCTTCATCCATCAGATCTCTCCCTTATGAAACACAGAGAACCAACATGTGATTTGATTTCCACAGTCACCAATGAAAATGGAAAGCGAAATAAAACATCAGATGCCACGGAGAGCGGCAACATTTGAGGCTGCATGCTAGTTAGGAGTGACTAGCACAGTGCTAAAGATACAAATAAAAATAAAGGTCTGCAACGTATAAACTTGTACAAGAACCTGATCATGCCTGACAGCACAAAATACAATAACAAAACGTTGTAAGTAAATTTAATACATATATGGGTCAATCTCTCAAAAACAGCAAAGGCACTCTTTTCCTCACTGGCTACATACGAAATATCCACTGTAATACTTCAAAATGAAGTGCTGGTAAGCAGCTTAGCTGCATGCGTTTCTGATCAGGTGGACACCTGATTACATAAAGCCAAGCAGGATACGTTTTGCTGCTAGAAAGATCAGTTTAACACCATTTGCAGGACATTAGTATTTTGAGCATTCATCCCAAGGTGGAAAACTTTTACAAATACCCATAAAGATGAAGTTTTGCATTTTAAACATCAACCCAGTCAGACTGTGGAGCAAGCATTAGAACTTATCAACCATTTAAAAGCCACCCTAGAAGGTGAATTTGACGTCTGTCTTCATTTGTATGGGAATTTTCTACATTCTCGCATGAGGTAGCAGAGTTTAGAGAAAGCACAGTCAGAAATACATATTTAACTCCAAGTGAGAAGGCAGATGGGGGTGAAGGTAGTAAATCTAGTACTGAACAACTTTAAAAAAAAAAAAGCGTTATTCACATGCAAGATCTACATGTGGAGTATATCCCTGCTTACACTTGCAGGAATTCATATATTAAAAGAAATGCAAATCTAACATTAGGAAATTACTCTAAAAAGAACCCCAGCCAAACTATTTCTCCCGAAATGCACATTTCCTTGTGCGCTGCCCCTCAGGAGTGAAGGTTCACTTGTTTCTTTCCCCGATAGCACCCAACCTGAAGTACAACCTGCCCTATTTACACGACAGTAGTAACACACTGAAGTTTCCTTTTAGCCTACTGTACCCAGGAGGAGTCATCGGCTCTCCTGAACCAGAGGAAAGAATGCCATTTTTGTCAAGTCATGATAAAGAGAAACCTGACAATTTACTCTGCTCACATCTTCCTTCTTACTGCTTTATAATTCACACTAGTAAGCGTTCAACAAACGTATATATATACGGAAGAGTTGTTTTGAGACGTGGCACAATGCTGTCAATCCAGTTCCTCTCCCCACAAACCTGAGACTTACTGGCACCTACAGCAAAAAGCTGAAAATGAAAATACTGGAACGGGAAGTACAAAGTTAATATAGTCAAAGTGCCCTAAGGACTCCATTTATGGTAAACAGTAAGGTAAAACCTGGGATAGGACATGCCATTTGCCCGTGACAAACTCGCTGCTAGTAGAGAAAGCTGAGCACGCCCATTATGGGTGTAGACAACACTTTTGGAGAAAAAAAACCAAACTATCTTGCAAGTTCAAGTACAGTTCCAAATTAGAAGCCTTACCAGTATGGCTTCTAGGCCATTGCAAGTATTTGAAGCATTCCAATTAAGAGCGAGCATCATCTGAAATTAACCACATTACTGAGGTGCTGACTGCATGAACTACAAATCAATGACACTAAGTTTTACTGCACATAAGTAGCATGAGAGCAAGCATCTGAAGGACTACGTCAATTTAGAAAACCTAAGTAGTTAACAAGAAGAGTCTGAAATGCCAAAGTGTAGAAACAGAGGTAAAGGCTTTGTTGTTCTAACAAGAAAGAGATAGTTGGGGATAGTGTATTTCTCTTCTATTTTGAACTGAAAAACAAGGTGGAGGTTTAAGTACATTTGTAGAAGCAGGTGCTACAGTCAAACTAACTTACGTTTAGAAGAGGGAGACCATAAGCCTCCAAAATAGACATACATGAGAAAAACGCAAAGGCAGAATTTTTACAAGCAACATCTAGAGAAGCCTACGCGGTATACAGAACACAGTGCATTAATCCTTCCCTGCACCATAAGGCACTAAAGGAGGAGCAATATGTAATAATAAAGCTCACATCCAGCTAAAGCCACCTACAGAATAGGTTTTGAATAACTCTCAGGCGATGCAACAAACATTAACAAAAAATCATTTAATCCCTTGTAGAGACATTAATGCCTAAATAACATTTAAGAAAGGTCATAAATATTTCACATGTGAAGCAAGGAGAGCTGAAGGCCTTCTCCGAAGAGCAGAGCTTACCTTCATGTGGCATTCTACAACGCAGCAGAAATTCCACAGCCTCTCTGCAATATCAGATGTCCATCTGATTTCCTTTATTTCTGTATACGCATCTCTGCTTCGGAGAAACTTTTGTTGAGGTTTCGGGGAGGCATTGCATATAATCACTTTCATACGAAAGTGTATTTCCTAACACTTACTGGAAAGCGAAGTTTTAGGAACTGAAAGCAAACTAAAGGCCACACATTCAAGACTGGAATTTTACTGAGCTGTTTCTACTCAGGACTTCAACACAGAAGTGGAAATTTCCCCTAGGTGGAGTTCTTTGTTCAATGCAGCAGGCAATTAGAAGTCCCTAAGGTCTGCAGAAATGGCACAGGACTGATATTTTTGTCAGTGAGAATTTAAGCATAGAATACAAAAATAATAACACGAAAGGCACAATTCTGCTGTAAAACACACTGTCGTTTGTTCCTCACCCCAAGCCCTGGTAATTTGAAACAGACAGGTAACAGACGTAAGCATTCAAGATAGCTTTGGAAAAAGACCACTAAAACCAAACCTGATTTAAAAAAAAAGCAGTATCGAGTCTGCATCACCTCAGATTAGATTATACAAAAAGGTCAAGTGGTAAAAAAGAAACTTTGCATCTTTAAAGGCCTTGAGGGCACAGCAAAAGTAGTTTATCATTGGACTACAGATCAAATTAGAATAGATTTATTTTCTTTTTCCAGTTGGCATCAGTGTCCTATTTGAAGTTCTCGGGGACTTCAGAAGCAAAACACAGCAGTCCCTGAATTCAGACACAACCCTAGGACACACACTACTAGGCAAAGAAAAACATTAATTGCTGGGTATCAGTGATTTCTCTAAGCTCTTCTGTTCAAATTCATCTGGAAGAGAGATTCCCAAAGGTTATCTGCCATCAACACCCGAAGATCTGAAAGGGAGACTGACTGTCACCAACTAAGGAGCCCTAGGGAACGCCCTACTCAAAGGTTCACATACCAATAATTAAAAAAAAAAAATATCTGCCACTCCCCTTCCTCTGTGCAGGAAAAAGAAAAACAAATTGTAGTTGATAAGAAGATTACCGGGTGTTCTAGGGACAGGGACTGGTAGCTAAGATAATCAAGCGAAAAAAAATCCAACTAATGGGACTGTGCCAATCCAAGTAAACTAATAATTGCAGACATTGCAATGCATTTGCCTAAAATCCAGTACACTTTCAAACGTCATCTTTATCTTTGGGGGGGGGTGGTGGTGGTGGTGGTGGTAAAAAAATCCATCTCTTGCATATTTTTCATCACATTACCTGACAGCATCCAGTAACGACCACAGCATAAAAACCGAGAACAGTAACCATTTCGCTTCCTAAGCTCTGCATCGAGACACTATTCTTGAGAAAATCCAGCAGCAATAAAGACTCGGGAGCTGCAGTCCCCCACAGACAAGACAATGGGAGAGGAGGCAACTAAAATAGGAATTAAAATGTCACAGTTGACATTTTGTGTCAGCGGATTCAGGTGGCCGTCGTGCCTTCAGAGGATGCAAATTCTGCTGCAGGAATGGCTGAACGGATCGAGGAGGCAGTGAGGACAGCCCGCGGCGCTAACACAACCCCACACCAGTACCCAGTCCTACTGCTGCAGGTTGGGAGCGACACCACAGCCTGTAAAACCAACCCAACCGTCAGCCTCGAAAAAAGAATGAGGCAGAAAGGGTTTCATTTTAATCCTTTTCAAAGAGGTCAACACCCCCATTCCCTGGGGTTGCCAGCCCCTCCTGGGGTGCCGAGGTGTGACGCTGCTGCTCGCTCCTCTATGCCAAACCCTTTGCCAATCCTGTGACCGGCAAATCCTAGGATCTGCTTCTTCAGGCGGACGCAAGGCTTCGGAATAAAATTATAGCTAGATTTGTTTTCCAATTTGGCATTTTGTAGCACATGTCCGTAAGCAGCAGCTTCCAGAAGGGATGTGCCTCGCAGCTGAATTTGTCTCGGATATGGCAGAGGAAGTGATCTACTGCCAGAGGAGTTTCCAAACAGGTGGAAGAGATCACATTTAACCCGGCCACTGCGGAGCAGCCAGGAGCAACCCCGACCACCAAGGCAATGCCAAGTAACCTGATCTAGCCAACCCAGGCTCCCCCGAGCAGCCCTACCGAGTCCTAAGTTGTCTCTCTCGCAAGATAAACTCCGCACAAGTTTTTTCCAAAGACGTTCCATTGATTTATGGAAATTTAACAGAAGGACTGGTACAAAATAGGTGGAATATTATTCCTCAATAGCAGCTGAGTAAGCAAAAGCCATTGACTAGGCGAATTTCACACGACACATTAAAAATATAAAAGAACCTTGCTTATTGCCAGTTAGTAATTACCGCCAGCTTAGAGCTTCAGATTTTTGCATTGCGCTGAGGTAGATGCTCTGCTTAACCAAGCTTGTTAAATTTAACTGTAAAATGCCAAATGAAGCCATTCACAGGTAGCCACAAGCCTGTTCTTTATCCATCCCTATATAACCCAGGACATAAACAAGACAGATGAAGCTGTTTCACATCCAAACACCACCCAGGCATAGATCATTAAACTCTATTTATGTGCCATGTTTGAAGCTCAGCACGTACTTTGCTCTTTGTTTTGCTGTTTCACTCTAATACATAGGTTATAGTATAAAGTTTTTAAATCGACAAGATTTTTTCCCTATCCATCCCGTCGTTTGGATAGCTAGATTACACAAAGTGCTTATTTTTAGGGATAATGTTAGGATTTTCCCCTCCAATTACTTTCATATGTAGAGACGCAAATGTAATAGATATTCTTATATGTACACATGTATGTATATATATATGAACTGCGGCACCTAAGCCATTTCCATACTAAACTCACGCCCTTTACACTTGGCTGAAGCATCCCCTCCAAAAGATAAGGGAACAGTGCAAACCCGAAGATTTATTCGGGATCCATCAAGCGGATAGCGACCAAATGGATTCGTTTAACTGAGGCTTTCCTCTACGAAATTGCCCTCTAATACTCTTCTAAGCTTCTAGACCAATCTGAAGCTCACAGCTCTTGCCACCGTGCCAAGAATGCAGAGGTCACTTCTCAAAAAAAGAAAAAAAAAAAACAAAAAAACCCAACCAAAAAAAAACCAACAAAACCAAAAAAACACCCCAAACATGCCAGTGAAATGAAGCTGCTAAACCACGCCAGATAAGAGACCTGCGGGCTCTGGCCGGAGGGTTTTCCTGCAAACAGGGAGAAAACACCAACCCATCACCGCCTACCCCTAAGAAGGTCTTGCAGAAGCTGCTCAACCTCCAGGTCCTTCCATGCGAGCCCAGACACCTCCACCACGCCGCTTCTCCCTCCCTCCCTCCCTCACCCCCCAGCCCAGGCGCCGGCTGACCCCGGCCGATAACGCAGCCCAGCGGGAAGGTAAAAAAAACAAACCAAACAAACCCCCCTCAAAAAAAAAAAACCACCAAAAAACGGCGAAGAAGTCCCACCAGCCTTGTTCCCCCGCCGCCTCTCCCCCACCTTCAGCCAGACAATGCCCGGTTCCCCCGGGGGAGCCCGCCGGCGGCGGGGCCGCGCCCGCCGCCTCAGCCGCCTGAGGAGAAGGGCAGCGGGCGCCGAGCCCCCAACGGCCGCCCGCGCGCCCCCAAGCAACGGCTGCCCGCGCGCCCCGCCAACGGCCGCAGCCCGACCTCCTACCCACCTCGATGTAGCCGGCGAGCGTGGCCGCGGGGCCGGCCAGCCCCAGGAGGAGCAGCAGGGGGAAGCGCAGCGCGGAGCCCATGGTCGTTCCGCCTCCGCCGCCGCCCAAGCGCTACTGCGGCCTCAGCGCCCCCCTCGGCGGCGCGTCGGGAGCCGCCTCGCCAGGCCCCGCCCCACCCCGCCGCCCTGACCTATGGCGACGAGGCACATGAGTGACGTGCCGCAGCCCCCGGCTGGCGGCCAATCGCCGAGAGGCCGAGGAAGGCCGTCCCCGCCCCCGGGCGAGTAAGGACGGCAGGGTGAGGGAGCCCCGCCCCCTTCTCCGCTAACAGCCAATAGGAGGAGGCGCGGGGCAGGATGGCCCGCCCACGGTGGCGAGCTCCCTCCCCCGGGAAATGGCGGCCGAAGCGGAGGGCTGAGGCGGCGGGGAGGCCTTGAGGGGAAAGACCCCGGGGGGATTCTGCTCCTCTCTTTTAGTTTTAGGCTCCTATTTAAATTCACCACCCGCGTGAAAGTCCTTGCATCGAGGAGCCTAAAGGGCCCTGGGGTGGTAGGGCTGTGTAGGGGTCTGTGGAGTAAAAGCCCTCCTTCTCCCCACCGCTCTGAGGAAGGGGTTCCTGAGGTAATAAAAAGGAAAATGAGGCCGTTTACCTTATTTAAAAGGAAAATAAGGTTTCCCATTCTGAAGAGAAAACCATCTCAACATCTATCCTTGATTTCTTAAACCCCTTGACCCATGGTGCTACTTAGCAAGCTCCGAGCCCTTCTGGCTTTCCAATAAAAACCAACACAATTATGCTTTTTCTTACTTATTTATTTTTTAATCTTAAAATACAGCTATTGAAAAATAATCGTGGGCTACTCCATCCCACCACCAACACCAAGGACTTCCACTGCCTGGAAGAGAAGACAGCATGCATGCTGCTGACCTGCATGAAGACAGCAAAGCTCTCCGTAAACTTTAATTAAGGGGTTTTTATTCCCGTGATACATCCCCACCTTCTCTGGTTTGGTGTGAGACAGCTGTGCCACCAGTTTCATTCAGTGCAGATGTTCTAACACAGCTGGTGTCACTGTTTAAGGACGCATTTCTAGCTTTAAAACCAGTTGCGCCAAATTTGCACCGAGACTATTTTAATTTCACCACATTACTTATAAAAAGAAATTTAAAACAAAAAAATAATCAAGGAGAGCAATCAAGCAGAGCTGCTGATAACAGTAGCCCTTCCATAGCAGTGCAAAACACTTACTAGTCCCTTTTTAGTATTTTCTTTGGCTTTCACAATGAGAATGTTGTCATTCAGTCAATTCCGGGGTGACAAATGCCCACCTTGAAGATACAACCACTAAAGCTCCCGCTGGTTTCAACAGCAAGAACATTTTTAGATGACACCTTTAAAAATCTTATATAAGCCAAAAAAACCCAACAGAAGTCCAAAATTTATTTAAAGCCATAACAATCAGTAAATCCATTAGAATTATGTCAGAGAAGTAGTATCCTATACATTCTATATATTCACTTTCATTTTTGTATGCAAATACATGCAGTGCTTAACAAGGACTAAAAAAAAAAAAAGATCTTTGTACAAAATGGCACACCATTATAAAACATTTCCATTCTCAACTTTCATGTTCTTTAGTGTCTCTTACAAGTGCTATTTTCTGAAATGATTGAAGCGAATTTGCTGAAATGTTGCAGATGAGGGTAAATCTGTACAATAGATCAATAAGCAGCCCAGTTTTAATTAAAACAGCTGACTGGTCCACTAGTCACTTCTTATAGTATCTTTTTTTATAGTATTTGAAAACCCTTAAATCTGTTTTACTGCAGTCCTCTGGCATATATAATTTTCTTTTTCAACTTGGCCAAATGCAGCTGGAAAATGGAGTTAAGTTCTTTCTGAAAAAAGATACATTTTAATGTAAATATTTTATTGTGCAATATGAATACATGAGTAAATAGCAGGACATTGAGTTAAGCTTTTCCCTTTTCCTAAAATAGGAGATATTTTTCTTTCTCCCCAGGCCAAAAAGTACAAGCTCTAATAAATCTTTGGATAGGGGCTTTCATTCGAGGTTGAATTTATACAGCATTTGAAGTGCTGTATAAATTAATATACTTTTAATACTTAATATTTACATAGTGCTTGGTGAGTATTAATTCATGTTCACAACCCCTCTGCGAGCTAACGCATTTAGAGGATGGTGAAAACGCTGCAACAAAAACCAAAAAAAGCTTGTTAATTTGAGTGACGACTTGATTTTTGGGACACAGCAGAAGCAGAAGTAATTGGCCGCACGTCACCGAGCTCGTCTTGAAATGAAGTCACACACATCTAAGGACAGGGGCATGCAAAATACGAGAGCCCTCATGAGCGTCTGAATTTCCACAGCCACAAGGTGCCAGCGTCAGAGGTCAGAGCAACACGACAACCAGAATACACCTAGTCCTCTGCCTCAGCCTATTCAGATAAAATAAGTTATGGTAGGATATTGGCTGTTAAAAGAAAGCGGCATCCCCATGCACAGGCATGACATAGCCAACAGGTACTTGATTCACTCTGGAGTATTTTTACTGAGACAGCCTTGATCACAACAGCATTATCCTCGTTTTTCCAAAAAGCAATTTCAATCTGGTGACTTTTGGGGAGATCTCACAGATAAGCACGAGGTATGACCTCAGCTTCTTTCTCACCTCCAGTAACACAGCCTGCGCCTACTACTACACTGCAGACACACCGGTGTGTAAGAGCCAGAGTCCTGCCACAAGGCTGCAACACACCACTCTCCCCTTCAACAGCAAGGCCATCAGTGCTCAGTTTGCTACCTAAAAAAACCAAGCAACAAATTAAAGTTTGAAGAACGTCAGCTTCCCCTTCATACAGAGACCAGTCTTCCCCCGGAAAAAAAAGTCCCCAGGAAAAAAAGAGAAGTTCTAAGCCGCCAGATCTTGTTCTTTCCTTGGTGCTCATCAAGAGTTTTGAGTGCAACTGAATTCCTGTTGCTGCTGGGTAGCTGGGAGGAAGGGGGTTGAGAGAGAGTCTCCAGCAAAACACAAATGTGATTCTAGCAGTAGAAAATAAAAAAAACCCCACACACTTTGAGGAGGGAAAGGCTTTGGAGGTGGTTGGTTTCAGGTGAGTACAAGTCAACATAGGACACTACTTGCAGGTATGCTGACACCCACAACAGTCACGGTGAATTCCGCGTGTAGACGACTACCAGTTCTCACCTGGAATATATTTGCTGCCTGTGACAACAGTACCAGTTTGAATGAATGCTGCACGACTGCAGCATTCCCTGCAACACCTTTCCTGTTGTTAACCCCGTTAGGTAGGTGGCAGCTTTCATTTCCTTCCAAGGATCCCATTTTATATTCTCAGTTCCAGGGCTTTTACTGCACTTTTCCCAGTGCTAACGAAGCACTGAGAATCCCATCCTCACCTTTGGCTGCTCCTGTTTATTCTGTAAGAATCATTTCAAGTGAACATCTCCGCCCATTATCACTCGCAAGACCACAACTGTGGAAACAGAAAGAGCATATTTAAGATTGTGAAAATGTGCCCTGAAAGGCAATGTTAAACTCTTGATAAAAAGGGTGAACAGCAGTCGGTGAGGAACGTGTCTGGTACCATTAAAGTCACTGGGAGCAGCGACTTTAGCAAACTGATGTGCCCAGATCCCGCCAGTACCCAGAGAATGCGTTCACAGAAGTGAGAAAGTCTTTGAATATTCTCACTATTCTCTTAAACTCCACAAATTAAAGCATAAAATTGATCTAGCTCATGAATGGTGATGTTATGCAGCTCTTAATTAAAAAACTTAATTGAAGATTTAAATGGCAGATCACATCATTTGTACGAGCTCTACGTGACAGACATGTACAAGTCAGAGGTTGCAGAGGTAGAGCTGAGTCAGTCTTGGTTTTTGGAATCAAATTTAGAAAATGACTACAGCACATGGTGGGCTCGAGCAAAGAGAACTTATTCAGGCACAATTCAGCAATACAAGAAATGCTAAACAGTGCTTCTCGAAAAAATATACCACTCAACTTGCATGAATGAGATACCGTTAACTGCCACAACTCATCACAAGCCATCCTGCACCTAGGACAAGACCTCTATCTGTTAAAATAGGCTGTACGAGGGGCATAAAGCAATGCAAAATTCCTATTAGTCAACTAAGACTTGAGCCAATATCCAGCTGTATAAGTGCCTTCGGGAAGTTATTACTTCTCCAAACCCCATCCATAAATAACATCAGAAAGTTCCCAACCTGCTGTGGAATTAGACATCTATATTTGGCTGCAAAATTTCTTTATGGAAGTCTAGGGTTCCTGCAGTTTTGCAACTCAGCCTTCCATCTGTAACTCAAAAGGACAACATGCTGCAGACAAGGTGTAGAAAGCCCAGCAGCAATGAGGGGAAGGAAACTGCTGAAGAAACTGGGCTTAAGTTATAAGGTACACACAGAGGATGAAGGTGTTCCATAGGAAGAGGGTGACAGAAAAGATGCAGAGACCTTCTAGGCCTTCAAAGATAACACAAGGCAGACAAGAGTTTAAAAAAAGAAAAGGCATTTCTATGGGAATACAGTGAAGTTTAGAAAAGTGAAAGGGTAGAGAATAAATAAGAACAGATGCATTGCCAGTGGATTCGTACCTTAAACCCAGGGATAAGCGGAGTAATTGCAGACATGAGGAAAATCAGCACAGGAATTTGTGACAAGGAAGAGACAGTAAATTGGTGGTGGACAACAAGTCTTTCTGTTTCTACTCAAAGACATCTTTAAAAGAGTTGGCAGGGAAAAGAGGAAAAGTCTACCCTTTATTGTAGCAACGAATCCATATGTCTCAATGGCCTCTTTCCTACTGCTCTGTTCTGTGCCCAAAACAGTGCCCATTAATCTGACTTCCATGCAGGTATTCTGAGATTTTTCTAAGAGGAGATTTAAACAGCAGTTTGTGCTACACTAATCTCAAACAGCACGATCCTTGCCTACAGCACGTAACAGGCTGTTAAGGTAAAAATCATAACATTAATGCCCCCTCTCCCATAACCGCAAACTTCAAAACAACCCCTTCTTTTAGGTTGAGAAATATTACTGCTTTGCTGAAGCACTTCAGCACAGAAAAGGTGGCAATACATTGGAAAATGAAAAATACATCAATCAAGGATGCTTAAGGCTAGCACAAGAGCGTGGCTACTAAAGGAAGCTAGTGCTCCTTCAGTACTCCGCATATGAATCTTAGCATCTGGAAAGTGTGCTCGGTCTATGATCACCTCTCATTTTCTAGATGGAGGGCAAAACCAATGATCATGGTGAATTTAACTGGACAATTTGTTTGTCTGAAGAGGAAGACTGCCCAAGAAAAAAAACAGTGTCTGAAAGACAGAAGCAATCCTTTTTGGAATAGATTGGCACATCTGTAGGATTCACTATCCAGGAAAGGAAATTACCTCTGATACATAATTCAATAAAGTAATGAGCCCACACTCAGATTTAGCATCCCAAATACAAGAATAGAAGAGAGCCGAACCACCTCTTCAGCTAACCAGCAGTTTTCAGAATGTACGAACTGGGTATTTGTGCTGCTCATTTTCTCTCTCCAGATGGATGCGAGGCTTTGGGCACTGGCAGGATCTCAAGGCAGAATAATGCCTGATGGTTCTTCAAAGAGCTGTAGCAAACACTTAACCTGACACAGGGAACTCAAGAGGTCTGGAGGTCTACAAATACAGGCATAGTCAAGACACTGGAAGGGGGAGAGAGGAAGGAGAGGCTGCATTGCAGAAAATATTTAGTAAACTCCCACCCCTTTGCATCGTAATATCTTCCTACAATGGGGTGAAGGTGTCCTGTCACCTTTATCTCTTCTAGTCCACCTGTAAAGATGGTCCTTTAAGTCTCTGAAGATGGCAGGATCAGTCATTCATAGATCAAGGCCACCAAACCATTCCAACTCAACTGTGCAGTTTGTGGTAGAGAAGCCATATGAGAGCTTAAAGAGGGAAAAAAAAGCACAATTAAACAAAAAAATCCACCACCAACTGAGCATGTTTTCCACAGATATTGGCTCATTACGATGCTGAGACTTTCTCCTGTTGTCCTTGGACAATGTTTCTTTCCTCTCCTCTCACCTGCTTGCCAGTCTCACTCAGTCTCATTTCAGCGGTGTGAGAGGTTGTTCATTTCATAGAGGTCCTTCCTAAAAGATGAAAATTCAGATATGTTATAATTAGCTGCAGTTCCACATAAGTCAGTATTATTGCAGCTTTCATATTAGATCTGAATTTGTCCCACAAACGTGTGCATCAAATATTACAGTAGAATGATTAATGATATCACACATAATAGAAGGATTAAGCATTGATGCAGGAAAGTTACTCGAGAGGAATAATTTTAACTTCTTTCCACTCATAATTTATTCTTGTCCTGTACTGTAAAAGAAACATGAAATTGAAAATAAAAATGGCTTGTGCTACTGGCAAGCAAAAGACGACATCTGATTCACAATTGAATTCTTCATTCAGTATTCATTGGTGGATTAAAAGCCAAATCATCTTAACAAATGGCATGGCAATGAACAACATCAAATATAAAAACCTCAAGACTTGTCCTGCTGAATAAACGTAGCATCATTTCCAGCAGCTTTGAAGATAAGTGCAATTCAACAACAAAAAATCTACCCCTCCCTCCACAATCAGCTCTGATTCAGCGCCTGTTACATCAAGCACCATGGAATAACCTGTGCTGACAAGCTCTTCCATGGCACACTGAAGTCGCCTTTTATTCCCCCCCCCTCCATCACTTGTTTGTGCAGTTACTCAGTTTGCAAGCAACAGGGTGTGTTAGGAAGTAACTTATGACACAGGAACAGACAACAAGGAACTTTAAAACAATGTCTAGGAGACATGTCACATCTGACGCTGCAAAGCTTTATTACTAGGAATTGTTGTTCATCAGCCCCATGATACTTTTAAGTGCTTATTTTTCTGGTGCACTGAAAAGCAAAGTAACTCCACCAAAACCTCCCTCCTTTAATTTGATATCAGCACAGACAGCTGCAGTTTGCATCATTCTATTTAAACAAACATTAAGGTACATTTCCTTTTACAATCATCATTAGAGGCCTCATGGCTCCCAAGCACCCATTCTTCTTATGTCAACACAGGAATATTTTAGTTTCTTGAAATGCACACCCTGGAGCCAAGGGAGTCGCACACCAGGTGCCGCAGCTTTGCCCTCCGGCGCCTGCCACCAGACCATGCTTTGGGAAGGAGCTGAAGGGTCTTGTGCTGATTAGTAGCTTAGTCTTCAACCAAGAGATAGGGGGGGAAAAAATGAGTGGGATTTTGGAATTCTCAGGCACAGGAATTCATATTTACAGACCTCACTCTACAACTTAATTGAAATGCCCCAAATACAGACTGCTCTCTAGTACTATTTACTTATAAACTTATGTAAGACAGTGGCTTCATATTCTGCACTTTTTTTTGTAACCTTTGAAATCTACAGTTCTTTGGAGGGCCACAAGAAAATGAGAAGTAGCAGTACTTTCGCAGCTTTCAAACTCCTAAGGCAGCAAGAAGTTAGAATATATGTTCTCTTGGTGATCAGAAATAAATACATACATGTATTTGAAGTCCATTGCAGTTGAATAAAGGCATACAGCAAGACACAGCTGAAGAACTGGGGCATGAGTAGAAGATGAATCCCAATGTCTCCAAGGGAAGGAGTGGACCGCCTACAACTTCCACCCGCAAACCCATGGCCCGAGGGGGAGAACAGCCACCTCGATTCCTCTACTGAATCACATTCTCAGATGACTCAGCCCCCGACAGATCTTTGTTTTAACGAAACCAATGTCACTGGTCCTGTAACTTTCCAATTGTCTTTTCCCATGTCTTGCAAAGGGCTGAATTCAAAATTGCTCTTTTTATTTCACAACTGTTTGTTGCTATGATTTTCCCTCACACATGGGAAGAGAGAATAGCCTGTGCTCTTGCACCCCAGTTTGCCAAAGCTTGAAGATCTTTCCCCCTGCCTGCCCCCAATAAAGGCATTTTGCCCCACAATAATGAAAACATCAGCTTACAGGAGAGCTTCGCACCAACACCAGCGCATTCTGCATTTCATGAAGCAAATTACAAGGCTTCTTGCAAGTCTAGGTTCTCCTGCCTTGTCTCAGTCATTTGGTTGACTCCCTAAGGTCTCTGCTGAGATGTAGCTCATTGGCCAAGTTATATAAAAGGAGTCTTAAGTAGAGCACTCTATTGAGGTTTGAGTTTTCCCTTTAAAATGCAAATGGCTGGTAGTTAATTCCCTTTTGGGATTTAAAAGCTGAATTTAAAATGGGAAATCATGATACAAAAATATACTTCAGAAAGCATTGCAGTACGAGTAATGAAACATTCGCCACATGAATACAGATTCTTCTGGTCAGCCAGACATCTTCATTTATCTGCATTTTAATAGTTTCCCTCAAAACTGCTTTTGGCTAAATTTTTCTTCAACATATTACCTGGTGCAGTCTCAGCGGACTGCAACAAGGGCAAAATTTGACCACGTTTTTTATTTTTTTAAAATCTTATATATCAGCACATTTAAATATATCAATATTCTATCAGGTATTATAAATACCTCTCTTTTCTGTTAAAAAAAGTCTAATGAGACCTTTTCCATGCTTCCTGAAATTACAGCTGCATGACAGACCTGTTTGCCAGCTCTTTTGTTGACTGGGATGGCTAAAGAGCTATCCAAAAAAAGTGTCTGCTTAGCAAAGATTTTAAACCAATATTTACTTACCAATTTCAAAAGGAACATCTTCCATCTCACTTTCTTTTTCAGAATTACCAGTTTGCTTCTAAGGAGGGGAAAATAAGCATGTATAATGTCCTTAGATCAATTTATGCTTAAACACATACATATACATGTGCACACACAGGCACGCCCTGAAAACCTTACACGGACCTGGGGGATGCGAAGTGCTCTAACCTGCATTTAAAGTTCAGGGTGCTCCACTCCTTGCACGATCAGGCCTTAAGTAACTCAACTGGATTCCTTGTATTTGTTCTGTCTTCTGGAAAATATATCTTTACATAACCCTTCAAAAGAATTCCTTTCTGTGCACATGGACACTGGCACAAACACATACACCAGTTTTAATACGCCTTTTACCGGCAAAGGATGGAACTGTGTCATCGAGAGATGAAACCCACAGATCACATGTCTAAAATGGAACTGCAGACTTTCTAGCCTAAGTTTAGAAGGGCCTAACCCTGTGATCGTGTCAAAGAACTAGAGATTATTTGTATTTGGATATGCTTGCTTTAGCACACAGGCACAGAGCCGGAGCAGACGCAGTGTATGAAATAGGAGCAGACCCCAGCCCAGGTTCCAGCCCCTACCTGCTGATCCAGCATCGACTGCAGTAGCTCAGCACGGGCACACAGGTAGATCCCTTGGCAGGGTCAGCAAATAAATACCTACACCATCTCAAAACCTGAAAAACAACAAATTATACCAGTCTTATTTCAAGTTTTTCCTCTGTCTATACAAGAAGAGACAGACTGTATCAAATATTCAATCTTTTCCTTTTTGCCCTTCTTTTGTCTCCATGTTTTTCTGCAAATTGCATACAGTCCAAGCTCTCCAGGCTCTGTTCTCTCTTTTCTGTTAAAGACTGACTTCAATCAAACCCCAGATCTAGAAGTCCCCAAACAACCAACAAAGAATGTATTTCAGTACGTTAAATTTGAGAAGTCACAACAAGGGCTGTGGTATAATACTGTGATATCACTCACAACAGACTATTACTTCATTGTAAATGAAAACAGCATCTGGCACGGGGCAGGAAATAATTTACCAAAAAAGCATCTAAGAAGTACAGCAATGAGAAATAAGAATCAAATGAGTTTACGGCTAAGTGGCTCTCTTCGTTAAAGGTTCCTGCAATATAAAAACGTTTCGTTAAAGTAAGGGAAGGAAAAATACCACACGCGTTAAGTCTTTTTTTCCGCCTTCAACTCAAATGGTTGCCAATAGCTTTTCAACAATTGCGTGATTCACTATTGAGTATTTCATCGTGAAAGAAGCCTGCATTCTGTACAGTTGAGGGCTCTTTCATTCATTTAGATTTTGTATTTATGTCATCAACCAATGTGTCAGCAGTTAAAGAGAACCTGGTGAAAGACGATGAAAGGAGATAAACCCCCAGCAGGTGTTACAGGAATACTGAATTGCCTTTTACTCTTAATGACACCTTTAATGTGTGTTTTTGCTGTGTTGCAGTTGCTCTATGTAAACTAAACAGTACTTTCTGAAATATTTTTTCTACAGTTTCTGCAACCACCATAAGAGAAAGTGAATGGATCCAAATAAAAATGCGTAAGGGCAAAATTTGGGAAGGAAAAAATTAAAAAGGGCATCATCAGTAGATTTCCTAGAAGTTCTGCGGGGAATTCATGATGCAAGGGCAGAGAAAGGGAGCCAGGGTCTGGAATTCATTATAGAGATTAACACAGAAAGAGACATTTCACCACAACTTTTTGCATTTAAGCAGGACCGCAAGCATGTGAAGTGGCTCATTCAACTTCTTAGGGTATTCTTGAGTGAAACAGGAGGTGAATTCAGCCTTAGACTGATCTGAGAAGTATAAAATGACCTTGTCATCTTCAGTGTATTCCTGTCTGCCTTCCTAAATACCTGAGCAACAGAGATAACTTTCAAGACAATCTTACCATGGTGGCAAAAAAGACATTTCGGTGTGAAAACTGCCTACTGATTGGATGAGCCTGCAGCTGGCAATTCTCTTGATCAAAATGACTCCAAATTTGCTTTAAGAAATGCCCTTGCTATTACTGGGGTCCTCTGTTATTCAGGCAAATTCACCAAGAAGGAAATTTCAGAGCATTTTGAAAACCAGGGTTCAAATTCTGGAATCCTTTGATAAAACATACAGCTCAGATACTACCTGAGCTCCCACTGTAATGTATTAGCTTTAAAGAGGGTGTTCCCAAACAAATGGATTTTAGAGCACCAGGGAATACCAATTCTACTCTGACAGCAAAACTCTCATAACAAATCTCCACAAGAGTCCCTGCAAAATTAAGGCAGAGCAAACCTAACATGACACAGGACTCCCAAGCCCTCTCAGCTGGAACTGCAGCAAGTGTGTTATTGTGAACTGCAGCCTCACGCTCAGGCGAGCAAATCCTGAATTTTTCCACTGTATGCAGGCTGGGGTTACAAGAGTTCAAAGCAACAGTTGAACAATTCTGTAATAACAGAGAAACGCTACATACCCTCATAACTGTGTTTGAAAGAATGCTCTCGCCTTGCTGTGTAAATTGGCTGCTTTAAAGAAAACACCTCTGCTTCAGGTCAAGCTGGCCAGGTGCCTGGGCACACCTAGAATACATAACATTCGGGTGCACCTGAATAACATCACATGAGCTTTGACAATGAGGAGCATTTCCTGGAAGAAAAAAAAGAATAAGGAAAAAACATAAGACTGGCTCAAAATAATTGGGTTACGTCCTGTTCGCAAAAAGGTTTTGTGGAAGCAGATTGATGCGTTATTTCTTTGTAGCCTACAATACCTGCATCCCTCCTCCAGTGTCATTTGTCTGAAGGACAGTGGAGGATGTGCCAGAATTCCCTGCCCTGGGCAGCAAATTTTCATGTTTTTCCAGTCTGGCTGGCAACAGGACTGTCCTATTTGTAACCACCTGCACCAGAGCAGGGGCTGTAGCTTTATTCTTAATGGTTGTCTCAGGCAATACCATTTTCTTTTGATCAGCTTTACAGACAAGGCAGCATTGAACTCAGACAAATCTTGGCACTCACTATATGTTTACTCCATTTGATACCTACTGTTCTCCTAAGACACTTGTTTTCAAAGGCATTCCAGTATCAGTCTATAGCATGGGTGGAATATACTTACCTTTCAAACTCATCTTAGTTTCAAAACATCCCCTCCTTTAAACTAATCAGTTGCTAGAGTAAACACTTCTACTGAGACAACTATCCTCTTGAAGGACACATCCCACTGCAAAGAACTGCTCTGCAAAAATATTTTGAATGCAATCCAAAACAACATCTAAATCAATACAGCCCCACGCTGCTGCAGGTGCCCACTCTCCCTGCAGGGTCAGGTACTCAACCACAGTCTCCTACACCAAAGGTGTTGATAGCAATACAATGCTGCTAACATGGCAAAGGTTGGGGATTTTTTCCACTTAACCACAAAATCCCAGAACCCCTCAAAAAGACTCAGCAGTGCTTTTCTTCTCAAAAGTTTAACTTGGTAATTGCTATGACAGAAGATTGAGAAAAAGCTTGAAAAGACAGCTAAATAAAGACTCAAGCCTCAGGAAAAAAAAGCAGCACACACAACTGCCCCCAAAGTTATTTTTTTGAATCAGACCCACAAGATTTTAATAAACAGCATAACAGCACAAGCCTTAGATTTCTAACAGGCTCTAAAATAAAACTTAGGGAAAAAAAACACCCATACAAAAACCCACTCTACTTTGCTAAAAATCACAGCTGGTATAAGAACAAAGCTTTACCTGTAGGACTCAGCCCCCAGTGTAACATCCTGCTAGGAACCTGAGGCCACTAATAAACTGACCACTTACTGACCCTGAGCAGCCTCACCTGGGGCCTCCACCCACAGGGCCAGGAGCTCTATTTAAGCCGAGCCCAGGGACCTCCCTGCTTGAGTGGTCCTACAGGGGTGCTGGGGTCTAGCTTAGGGATGGTGGTACTTGGGGATGAAACTTCAACCTGACTTTTCAGCTTGATCTGGAATCTGTCTCACTGTTACAGACTGTATAAGCATCTACTGGGTTTTATCTAATCCTGATTGTCCCTACCAGGTTGCACCCTGACCTACAGGTTTAATTCCTGGACTGTAGACTTGCCTTATCCTCTTGAACTTGCCCCATGACCTGGATTCTTAAATGACCCTGATGGGCATCTCTAGGTAAGCCTTACTCATCTTGTTTGGGTGCTGAAAAGTGAGACTGTAGCTGGTGAGTACTTTTGCAAGCATGGAGATCAGACCTTTGGGCAAGAGCTAGAGGCATCCCAGGGTAAGCTTTTTTTTTACTTTCAAAATGAACAAAGGTTTTTAAAGCTGCTTTAAAAAATGTATAAGATGAAATTTTCTTTTTAAAAGCCCTGCTGCCCTGCTCTAGTAGAGGGGTGAGTAAGACAGATGGGGAATGAGGAATGTGTTACACAGGAGCAGATGAAAGAAATGTGGCTTGCTTAGTCTAACAAAATAAACTTCAGGAGAGGCTGTGACTGTTGTCTATAAATACACCAGGAGAGTAAACACTGGGGAAAGAAAAAAGTTCCCTATTTAAACTGCATAAAAATGTTGGCACAAGAACAGATAAGTAGAAAGGGGCCTTGGAAAAAAAACTTGTCTTCAGTGATGTTTTCAGTCTCTTGTTCAAGGCTGCAAGAACAAATAGCCAGTTTCTCCTAAGAGAAAGCCTGCTCAGGTTATATATACACTGTGGGGTCTGTGATGGAGAGGACTCGGTGACCTGGAAACCCCCTCCCAACTCCTACATCCATGAGAAGCTCAGACTTCTTAATTTCCAGATTCTAGGGAAGGAGAAAGACTGACCATCTGACAGGTAAATGTCTTAATACATATTGAAAAATAATACTGAGTCTTCTCAGCTAGGGGATTTAGTTTTTGCTCTTCCATAAAAAATCCAGAAAAACAGAGTGTGTGGTTGGCATATATATTAAATTAGATGAAAAAATATGTTTTTTTATTAAAGAAATGTAGCTGCTGTCTAAATATCTACCATAAGTTATCACTGAAGTTTCTTCCATGTTGCCTCTCCTTTATCCACTAAGTGTATCCAGAAGCAGGAGGAGTATCTCTCAAGATCCTTTCCTTCCCAACAGAGGCTGGGTAAGACTGACTCCATCATCACATCATTGCTTTTTTTGAAAAAAACTATCAAAAGCATGTGTCCATAACAAGTCCTTTTATAGAGCTGGAGACAGGGAAGCTTTCCAGAAGACTTAAAAAATCCTTTAAATCCTGCAAATCTTTATGATGACTTTTTAAGGACTTCATTATAATGCCTAGATACAGGACTAGTTCTAATTGAGAATATTCAATCTTTATTTGACTTTGTGGCGAACTCAGAAATATCAAAAAGCATTGTTAATAGTTTTCTGAGTCATCCTGGCTTGCTTAATGGAGAGGAAACCAAATCAGCTTCTGTGTTTACTTTGCAGTTGAGGCACAAATTATTTCCTACTAATGACAATGCTTCTATGTAACCAGAACTGGATAGTGGTGACACCTGAACTCAAGTGAAAAATCAGCCCACAAAGTTGGGTACTTTCAGTGAAGTATTGTAAGGCTAATCATGGTTGAACATCTTTCCCAGAGAAGAAATGCATGTACTAAATAAACAGTTATCCCAAATGAAGAAGTAGTTGACCTGGATTTGAAGCTGAACTACATCTGTCCAGCGCAGACTTCTGGGAAATGCTCCAATAATGAAAAAGTCTTGCAATGCAAAGGACAAGGCTGCTGCATTGGTGTTCCTGTACTGGCCACAGCCTGTGAGCCGGGGCCCTTACTGGTACCATGACCACCTGGCAGCCTTGCTTATGGGCTGCGACTCCCCAGTAGCAGCTGTGCACAAGGAGACTGAAAAATACTTTTCTCACTCTGGAAAAGGCTGCAAACAGGCAGTTTACATCAAAACTTGTGAAACACAAAACTCTCTTGGTTGATTTCTATCTTCCCCTAAACCCAAAGATCTCAAGACACCATCAGAAGCGGCAGCCTTCAAAAATACTATTCTAATGGAGTTGGGGAGATATGGGTGTATGAGTGGTAAAGTATTTTCCCTGCAGGTGTTTTTGCAGCCAGACCTTGCTTTCCCCATCCCTGTACCACAGCATGGCTTTCCTAAATAGGTTTTCATGGTGAACTGAAAAGCTCCCTTTTCCCAAGACTTGATGCAGCTTTTCCCAAATGCACAGTAAAGATTATGGGGGGGGGGGGGCTATGTGAACTGTTGCCTGTATTTCTTATTAAATATTGGAGGATTGATGCCATTTGGGTGGGTATAGAGCAAATAAAAGGGTAGCCAATATTGAATGTATGTGGTGAAATGCTTTCTGTAATGGTATGTTTTTGCATTTAGTTTTAAGTAAAACCACTCTTAAAATTTTGAGATGACTGGGAAGATGTTATTAGAATACGCTAACCCCCAAACTTCTTTTAGTCAAACCTTTCCTTGCAGTATAAGGGGATTAATTCAGCTTGTTTAAAAAAAAAAAAAAATTAGTTAATGTTTTGGGGGGAGGAAATAGGACAACTTTGTCTTATTTGTATGTGTTTTACATGAGGCTACCTTAATTAAATTTATTCTGGCTTGCTCTAAACCAGTAAACTTGTATCACTACCTTCACCATGTTTTGTATTCTGTGTGCAAGATGTAAAGTAATTACATTTTGGTTGCATTATAACTTAGCAGGTTCTAACAGAAACATGGAGAGAGCTGAATTTTTTCCATCTTCTCAATTGGTGTTTTAAATCACAGCCAGACGCTGACTTGCACAAGGGAAGCTAGATGGGTACCACAATGCACAGCCCAATTCTGTGCCTAGTTTAATTTGGAAATCTAGGCACAAGTACCTACTTATCATGTGCAGATGTAGCCTGGGAGGTCAACAGGGTCAGCGAGGCATCATCTGCTTCTATAACTCAAATGGGTTTACAGCACTTCAGCGTTTTTCTTGGTCATGTTTCAATCTACATCCTTCTCAATGGAAGGAAAAAATAAAATAACCCCAACAAAACCAGAAACAAAGAGGTGGAGACAAAAAGAAGGCTTTCTAGGAGGTCTGAAAGGAGATGGAGAGTTGGTGAGCAGCTTTAGGGAGAAGTGGTCCAGGTGTGGGAGGTTTGTTTTTAAGGCAGAGACTACTGACAGTGGTTTTACACAGGTGAAGGGAATGGATGAAGAGGTTTCAGTGAAAGAGTTAGGTCAAAGATATTCACAAGTAAATCATATGGGGTGGGGTTGCAGTATGCTTTTCTACCTGGAACCTGAAATGAGGGAGAAAATGGCACTTGTGGGGAGGACATTGGTACACGTGCTTTGATGGGGGAGATGGTGCTGTGGTGTGGAAAGAGGAGTCTTGTAGTGGTCACAGGGAAGAGACAAACCAGGCGAGATGGGACATGTGCAGCAGAGGAGGGCTGAAACAGCAGTATACGTGTGCGATGATGGAGATACAGATCTGATGACCCGGGAGATGAGGGGGAAAAGAAGGATTTGATGGAGGGTTACAGCACTGTTCCAGACAACACAGGCGAATAGGGAAATTTATTTTATGTTGCTTATTTGAACTATGAAGATTAGAAATAAATAAATTAACCTACTGTGAAGGCTTCTCTCTCTGACAGCATGAGGCTATTGGAAAAACAAAGCCTGTGCTGGAGCATCAGAAACAACACATTAAATGTGGGAAATACAATAGGCATTACATCAGATTCCAGATACTGCAGATGATGAATCAGACCAGCATGCTGTTTCTGCATCTGACAGCTTGTTGCATCCACTTTACACTTGCACTGAATTTGTCTTTCCAAGCCAAGAGGGGAAACAACCTGTGGAGTAACTTGCAGAATATGACCCGTGTACCAGTAAAAGACAGCCCTGAGGTCCTGCGCTGTTTTGTGCCCGGTTGTAGAACTACATGTCTGCATGAAGACATGGCACAACAGTATGTTTGTGTTGGAGCCAGTAAGTCTCCAAAATGTTAGGGAGATTCTTGGAAATCCCAAATAAAAATACAGCACTGAAAACACTTTGATTTTATAAAAGCAATACATATAGCTGTTAAGTCTTATAGAAATAAAGCAGTTTGGTCTTATGTATTTCTTTCTGCTATTTGTGAATCACAATGTTTCAGCATGGTATAAATGGAATTGAAACTGTTTTTATCAGCTAGAGGAATAAATTGAGTTTGTAACTTTCATAATTCAAATTAAGAGAACTGGCCTGAGGAGTAAAAAAATATCGTGGAGGGGAAAAAACCCTGAGTTTCTCCTAACTGGGTAACTCATTCTGCTCACTTCAGTTCTAAAATTCTTTCTTGTTTAACAATTTAAGGTTAAGTTACTAAGCACAAGTTAGAAAATTTGCATCTCTTTATCTTGATTGCTCATGGAAGAGACAGGTCAGTACAAGAGGGGATGATTTCAGTATACACCTGTGCCTCTTAATTTATAAGGCTTTAAAAAGACAGACCTAGTGGAGAAGTACGCTTAATTGCACCAAGATCTGACACTCTCGCTATTCTCCTAGGGCAGAGATTGAGCAGAACCAGTTTTTGTAAAAGCAGTGATTCATCTTTAACCAAAATTTACCCTTCCTCTGTTACTGGGTGTTGGGTCAATTGGCTGCAATAGCCCATTGTAGGATCCGTTCATTGTTGCCCACGCTTGAGCGGAACAGTATTTATTATGTACACGCACACGTGCAGTTCATGAAGCCATTTGGAAGAAACTTAAAAGGTACTAAACACAGAGATTGTCTTATTTAAGAAATATCTACTGAACTACTAGATCAAATAGCTTTCTGAGCATATGCTAATGTCAAATAAGGAATAAGAAAAGCAGTATTTTTCCATGCCACCATAGTACAAACACCTCTTTAAGAACAACAGCGACAAAAGTACAGCGATAACCCCACTGGAACGACCAATTAGTTAAATTTCTGAACAATAGTAATTTTTATCCTTCTCTGAGCTGACATTTAGGACTTGGACACATATACCATGAAAAAAAAAAGAAATGCCAGCGCCAGCCTGGGTCCCTTTAGGCGGACAGAGGCGTTTCCTCACAGGCTGACCCTCAATAGGTATTCACAGCTCTTGCTTCAGCTTTTAGTTTATAACCGTATGAGTGAAATGACAGCGAAGTGCAATTTTTGACGCGATTTCAGCGTGTTACGCTCCGGGGGGGCTGCGGAGCATGGCGCCTGGGAGCCCCTTCCCCAGGGGTTTCGGGCTGGCCTCTCTCTCTTAGCGGGGAGAGGGAGACCGACCCGGCCCTCCGTGCCCTTGTTAAAGGGTCGGGGGGACACGACGTTGATACCGGCCGCCCCCATAAACCCCTGCCCGCCACTGGGGGTGCGCTGCGCCGCGCCGCCCCTCCGCGCCGGCAGGGGGCGCTCTGCCCCGCCCGCCCCCACCGCGCCCTCCCGGCAGGGGGCGCTGCTCGCGCTTCCCCCCCCACACACCCCCCAATCCCCAGCGGGGGGGGCGGAGCGCCGCCATAAGAGGCGCGCTCCGATTGGCGGCAAGGCGGAGCGGGGATGAGAGCGGCGCTCTGATTGGTCGCGGGCATCAGTTGGGGGGGGGGGGGAGTAAAGGCCCAGGCAGGGGTTCCCCCCTCCCCACCCTCCCCTCCCGGTGGATCGGGGGCCCCCCCCCCCTTGCTCCCCTGCCCCCTGACCTGGCCGCCTCCGAGTCTTTTCTCGAAGACTTTTCTGCCCCATCTTCTCCGGGAGGAGGCGTTTCAGCCAATCAGCGTGCAGCGCGGCGGCCTGTTGCCAGGCAGATTATGGTAATGAGGCCCGCGCGGCCGCCCGCCTCCCCCCCCCCCCCCCCCTCCCGCTCTGCAGCTACCATTGTGAGGTGAGGACAGGTGGGGGGGGTTTGGGGCCGCAGCGGGGCCGGCGGCGGAGGCCGGGACGCGGCACCCGCACGGGACCCCCTCAGGTAACGCGATGGGACGGTCCGGGAGGGAATCCCGATGCGGGGGCGCCGCGGGGACCCGCCGGGGGTTTTGGAGATGTTGTTTTAGTCGCACCCAAGATGGCGCCCGGAGCTGGCGGCTCCTTAGCGCTGGGGACGGGATAAACCGTTCGCTCCCGCGAGTGGGGGGGGGGGGGGAGCGGGGCGCAATTATTCCCCTTCCCCCCCCCCGCGGGAGAGGTACAGTCCGCTCCCCCCCCCTCCCCGCCCCAGCCGGGATCCCTCACCCGCCCCGGACAGAGGGAGAAGGGGCTGCCCCCACCCCTGTTTCCCCCCCCTCGCTGGATGGTACAGTCCGGACCCCGGCACCTCAGTGGCGGGGGGGGGGGTGGGTGTCAGAGCCATCTTGTCGTCCCCCCCCAGCACTGTGGACGCCTCAGCCCTCCCCCCCATTACTTTGGGCCGCTCGTGGTTAGACCGGCTCCCCTACTCTCGCCTTGCCGGGCCGGCCTCCCTCCTCGGCCTCTCGCCGCCAGCCCGCGTCGTGTCCCCTCCCCGCCCAGGGCCGGAGTGGTTGGGGCTGACTGACCGTTGGGAGCCCTCACGGCGGGGGGTGGGGGACACACACGACACTGGCGGTGCCTCGCGCTTTCTCGGGGGTTGCTGGGGGGGGGGGGGTTTCCTCACACTGGGGAGCAGTGGCGGGAAGCGGGCCGGACATCTGCGCCTCCTGATTGGCCGCGTGCCTCGCGCCCCTGCCTCCCATTGGCTTAGTTAGGGGAGGGGGCGTCGCGCCCCTCCGCCCCCCGAGGGATTGGCTGCCGTTGATGGCGGCGGTGGGGCGCCGAGGGTATATAAGGGGGAGCAAGCGCGGGCGGGCCCGCAGTCCGGCCTGAGGGGAGAGAGGGGGCGCTGCCGCTTGGGGGGCCCTTTGGGCACCAGTATGGGCCCCAGAAGGGCTGGGGGGGGCTGGGGCTTGGTGTGGTGGGGTGGCAGCTTTTTCCCCACCGCCGTGAGGTGCCAGGATGGGGGTTGTGTGGTCATCCGAGGGCAGCGCAGGACCAGGTGGCATTGGGCCTGCTGCTGACTCCCAGCCGTGCGAGGTGGTTCCATCCATCCAGGGGCTGAAGGAAAGGGCAAGGCCTGCCTGTGAGCAGAAGCGGCTTCTGCAAGTGGAATCTGTGGTGTTTGCCACTGCTCTGCTAACGCTGGTCTTCGTGCCAGTGGTGGTGGTTGCCTCTGCCAAGTGCGCCTGTTCTTGTGGTGTGGGATACAGTTACAGCATGCGGCTGTTTGATCTCGTGGACCCTCTTGCTACCTAGGTTGTGGTGTTGAGTTGCCATATTCCTCGTCCTGTGCCATGGTTGCGTTGCACAAGTGTTAATGGGAGCTTGTTAAAGTGGGAAAATGGGGTTCTGGTGCTCTGTCTTTCAGACCTCCTAATCCTAAAGGGACAACTCACCCTTTAGCGGGTTAGTTTCCCTGTGTGAGATATCTCAAGCTATGCATGGTCACCTCTTACCCCTCAGCTGCTCATTGCAGACCGTCCAAAGGGGTTTTGCAGGGGTCTGTAGGTCAGAGTTAAAAACCTGGCTTAGGCTACTGAGCTTCATAGTCCCAAGAGTAAACTGAACGGTTGGTATTTGCGATGCGCTTTTTAGTATCTGTGCACCCACCTGCCTAGTGTATTACTGATTTATTGGTGGTTCTTGCAGGCCTTTAAAGAAGGAACAAGTGCAAAGCTGAGTGTCTGTGAGATGGGTATCGCTGTTTCTCTTTCAGAGTTTCAATGGGAATAGAGGCTATGTGGGACTTGAGCTTTATGCTGTTATTTTTATTAAATCAACTTTTTTTTTCTGTTGGTTAAATTAGAAGATGAAATGCTAATGAATCAAGTGATTTTACAAAAGGGTTCTTTGTGTCTTTTGTGGAAATAAAATAACTGACAGTCTCAAGCTTTCTAATACCTTCATATCTAGGGGGAAAAAATGTAAGAGGGTGTATTTCTCTAGTCAGTCCTTAAATGGAGAACTTATTGTGATGCTTTTTGGCACTTTGCTATATGCACACTTCTCTTGTGTGTTAGGTGTTTAAAATGAAAACAGCTTTATTACCTTGGTTATAGGATGAGGTATGGATGTAATTGTTATTATCAGACGGAATAATTGTTTTTAGAGAGAAATGGGTATGTTTTGTTGCTTGCTCTCCTCTGGCACCCTTACTACTAACCTGCAAAGAAAATCCCTGGATGAGCTCTTATGGTAATTTGCTCTGCAGCCAGCAGCTACTTTGAGTGTGTTTCTGACCACCTGCAGCTGCTGTCAGCTGTGCAAACTGAATTTTAATTGACTTATAAGTGTAGCTAATTATGGAGGCTGTTTTAGTATTGTGAATTTTGTTTTGACTTAAACATGAGATCGGGTCTGTTTGTCACTTTTACTTCATGCTGGTAAAACACACAGAAATAAAGTTGGGTTGTAGCCCTTAACTAGTGTTCTGTGTTAAGTTCCCTCCTGTTTTAATGTACAGAATTTGTTCTCTGTGGCCTGCAGTACTTCAGAGGAGCAGCTATTCTGAAAGAGACAAGTTGGGTTTTTTAAGTGCAGAAACAAGGTAGTTTTATCTTTTGAATTTTAAGAGCTTGAAGTAGAGGGGTGATTTAATTCAGAGGAGACTTGCAGGAGAGGTTTTGATACAGACCCTCTATTTTCCTTTTTTGTCATGTTGTAGTTTAAATATGTGTTTTCCCTGTATTCCTGCTTTATCAGACTTCTCCCTCTATCATTTATAAACCAAATCAATTAAGTGGACGGGGTCACTGCCTCAAGCAGGCGGAGCCTGAGAATTGTGGTGTGTGACAGTAAGAGATGATGATATCACAGGGACCTCAGAGTATGAAACATTCAGAGGAAGACGATGTGAAGAATGTTGGTCACAGGTTCTGGAGGCCGAGGGTGGGAGGAAGAAATTAGTTGCTGGAGTGGATAGGTAGATGCTGAGCGAATGGGAAGAGAGGCGGCTTAAGAAGAGCATGTGCACATGCAGAACTGTAGTTAACTCGTCTCTTTGCTCACTTGGAGGTGAAGGACCGATACTGTGAGAAACACTGATAACTGAGTTAGGGACTGAACAGAGATGTTCTTAGAGCGGGAACTGCATCTCTGAGTAGGTGTCTAGCCCGGCCTGTGGTAGTCCCGCAGGAGGATGTTAACCTCTCCTCCTGGGGCTCACTTGGAGTGCTTGATGGTTTTCTGTATTTTGTGGTAGAAAGGGTTAGGCTTTCAGCTACTTGACTGATACTTTGTGAGAAAATAGTTGCAAGAGACTGTCCTGCTCTCACCTTTAGTGCTTGGGCACTGTCCTTTTAGGAAAAGGGGAGTGTGACACACGTTGGACACAGTAGAGGAGGACTGGCCTTGGAGGTCTGAGATCTCTTCCAGCTCATTATTGCTTTGATGGATGTGCCGTAAGAATATAGATAGATCGTTTCATTATGCACAATTTGAGTAAAGAGTGAGTTTGTGTTTGGCTGAGCTCTTCTATTTATTATATGACTAAATAAATTGAAGCCATTTTTCCTTTTGTGGAAATAAATAATCTTAGTTGCCCCAGCCCTATGTATGATTTCCATTTCTAACTCACCAGTAAAACATAAATATTGTGGTTATATATTACCTGATTATTAACATTCAGCCAAAATGCATCAGAGCCAGGGTTCCTTGAAACAATATGTGCTTTTGATGGATGGGAATGCAGAGGAGGAGACGGCAGTGGTGACTCAGTCCTCAATGAGGTTAGAAACCTTCTTGCTGCAATGAAAGCGTATTCTTGCCAAGGGATCTCAGGAAATGCACCAACTCTGCCTTCTAGGCAAGCTGGGGTAATTAACTTAAGTGTGGGATATAGCTTTTTGCAGACACATGTGATGTTCCTTTTGAGCATAATAAATCATTTTCATATTAAAAGCTGGAGGAAGACCCGTAGTCGTAAAACGCCCTTTTCTAACAATCTTGCTGTCCTTGCATATGGTTGGCGTTGAGAAAGAGTGGTCAGTGAGCTCAGTACTTAAAGGATTAAGCTAAGAGCCCCTGCTATTATTGCTGCAGGGAGCCCCAATCTATATGCAAGCCTCTTTTACACTGGGGAGTAAATCACATTAGCTGTTTTATGCACCATTATCATAAAGTGGATTCTCATTTGAGATGCTGCAGTGGCTTTATCGCTCCCTGAGCAGGGAGGTGGACTTTTCCCCTTGCCCAGCTTTAATATTCCCCCATTCTTGTTGTCTCAAGAAAAGGGACAAAAAGGAGTGTTTGGCAGCCCCTGGCTCGGGTGCTGTCTCAGCAGAGTGTCCTTAATTAGACTTGGAGAGGTTGCTGCAGATGAAGTCCCCAGAGTTTTTGTCTGTGTGGCTTCTTGTGTAGTCCCAGCATTGAAAGAAATTGTCATTCCTTAATAGCAGATATGCCAAGAAAATATGGTTACTGCTCATAATTATTTTTTTTGGAGGGGTGGTGCTTTTCTCTGAATTTCAGAGCGGAGCTTTGCTTTGAAGCGCTATGTGAGTTCACTATAGTCAACTTGTATCAAAAACTCTTACAAGCCAAATACAAAAATAACAGTGACTTTTCTGTTATTGGAGGTTTTTTCTTAAAGCACCTTTCACTTCCATTTCTTAGGTGTTAGGATCCATAGGTGCACATACAAGGTGATGTGGCATGGGTGCTGTGATGGCTGAGGGTGGGGTGTCTTCTGCTGAGGGCACCATGGCTAATGAGGATGTTGCTGTTGGATAGTGAATGAGGTGCTTTGCCTCCTGAGTGGGGCTTTCTCGTCCTCCAGAGCAGAATGCAGTGACTGGGGAAAGCTGCTGATTTAATAATACAGCTTCAGAGAAAACAACACGCTGCAGGAACAGGAGAGAGGGGTTAGAGAATATCGTGGTGGTCAAAAGGGGTTTTCAAGTGAGATTTCCAAAAAGATGAAGAACTTTTCAGGCAATGACACAAAGGCGCTTTCCAGACATCAGGAGCTGCAGAGGAGAAGCTTCAGCGTTAATGAGATTTTTGGATTGGATGTAAAAGGCAAGAACTAAAGAGGAAGGCCATAGGTCTCTGACACCAGCAGGTCCCCAGAGGGTGTTGAGAAAAGCAAGGTAAATGCGAATGGCATACTGAAATGAACCTGTTTTGTCTGAAAGAGGTGGTGGATTTACTTGCACTTACCTGATGAGGCAGACAGCTGGATATTATGGGTGCACAGACATGTAGGAGGATGCTCGTCCTGCCCTGTGTGTCCGCTGACCATGCTCCAACTCTAAATTGGATGCTTTCTAGTTGTGTTTAGCACCAGGCTGTTCCTACACTGATAAGCATTGCTGAGAGATAAGTACAGCAACATGTTAGTGTTGCTTCCTAAATCTGAGCGTGTGTGAAAACCCTGGGCATGTCATAGGGAGCTCAAGGGCAGCACCCATGGGTGCTGTCTCAGGTACAGCTCCAGCAAACACAAGTCAGAATGAGCTTATCTTCCACTGGAGTGGAAATTCTGTGTGCCAGGATGAGCACCAGAATTTGATTATGTCCAAGGTAATATCAGTGTTTGAATTTAGATGTGCCTCTCTTTTAAAGTAATGGGAGTTTTGTGGGTTCTCGATTCACGTTATATTTTGATTCACGTTATATATGACACACTGCGTCCTGCCACTGACGTACTGGAGTGATACTGTGTTATATTTATACCTATTACCATTTCAGCTTGTGTCATCATCCAGCATGGACTGGTTGAGGCGTGCCTGCTATTTTGGGGAGGAAAATGCTGGCTTCACAGTCCCTGTAAATGATTTAGGATTTCACATGTTGGCATTGTTTCTTGCTCATGTGCGTGATGGTTATCAGGTTGTACACAAGCATTGGGGTGGTGACAGAATTGCAGTTGGTATATTGGGTGATAGGTCTCATGACGTGTGTGTGTGTGTCCCCTTGGACGCTGCAGAACTTGCCATTGAAGTATCAGCATTTAGCTTGCCTGAAAACGTCCAATGTGTGTGAGATAGGGGGAGAAAAATCAACAATTGCAAAGGATAATCCATGGGCAAACAGCGTGGAGAGCAAGCAGAGAGTGTTCCCTTGCACACCAGCTGTTTGGCAATGCTGATGCGCAAAGTTTCACATTTATTTCTGCTAAAAAAACCCAAACAACAAAGCTTCCAGCTAGACCCTTTGGGAAAGTAAGTCTTTTCTTTACCTGTATCTTCCAAAGTGGTATTGCTAACAGGCTTAGTGTAGAGACTGCGTACCCTAACGTACTTGTCACAATTCTTCTGCAGCTAATTTGAAAAAATATTGTGGCTATGTGCTGAGCTGGATGTCTGCTGCTTCCTTGTGCAGTGAGACGTCTCTGCTGAGAGAGGGCCACAGGGAAATCGTTAAAATCTTGAAGCACTGTGGCTGTCAGTGTCACGGCTGTAATGGATATTGAGAGGGGGATTTAAAGAAGAAAATAAGGTCATGCAGGATTAATGAGGGAGAGCATCCTATAGAGGACTAGGGAGCAAAGTTATTTCGGTCTTTTCTGTCATCAGTGTTGGAAAACTTACTCAGATGTTTGTGTTTCCTGGCAGTTTTGTTGTCAGTGACTTTGGACCAGATCATGCTTTCCAGCTCCTGACCTTACTTGCAGGTCTTGTTTCACTATTGGCTTTTGCACCGGCTAAATTTCAATGCTTGATCCTGCCTGGTGCCCTCTTTATTGCCTGGCCTTGGGACCTCTCTGGGACGTGGCCTGTCTGCTCTTGCACTGACTTCTCGCTCAGCACATCCACGTTTCCAGGGAAACGTGCTTTTCTGTGTATTTCAGCGATGATAGAAATGATGACAATTCAAGAGAGATGCAGTCTTTGGTAGGAATCCATACCAGAGGAGCAGATTCTGGGATGTATTTTGAAATACGGAAATTGAAAGCATCAGCAAATCCTGCAGCTCCTAATACTGATTGTTATTGCTACACAATTGGCAGGGCTGAGTGGTGTATTTTTTTCATTTCTGAAGAACAGCAATAACAGTACCATTTATAGAAACTACATCACAGAGCCACTGAATTTGGCTCAACCTTGCTTTTTTTCCCCCTGAGATTTGAGATTAGCTTTAACCTTTAGAACCACGGCAAAACTTGAAATTGCTGCCTTCTCCTTTCTTTTCCAAATTTTTGGTACTATTTTTTTGCAGATATGAATCTTAATGCCCAGTATTGTCTATTAAAGACCTGTCTGAACCCCTCAGTCTCCTTTGCACTCAAGTTTTGTTTGTGCCAAAATGAGTCTGCAGGAGTGAGTCAGCATCTTCCTTCAGACCTTCAATATCTGCTTGTAGGGAAGGTCAGCCAAAAATTCTGCTACTTGTTGCGCCATGTGGAATTAGCCAGAACCGTGCCTTTCTCTTAATTCAATCACTGGTTAATTTAATCACATTCTTATTAACAGGATAATTATATTTTAAAAGACCCAAACCACCCAAATTTGAAACCTCTAGCGTTTATTTTTATTTTTCTGAGCAATTAGGTAATTGATTAAACTACTGGCTATTGTTAGTGCAATTACCTGAACTGGCCCTTGATTAATGATGACAGTCAAGAAAAAGCGCTGTTTGGGATAAAGTAGCCAAAGAATATCAACAGGATAGGCATTTAATTTTATGTAAAAGTTGTTGTTCAGATTATGTTACTGACATAAATGGTGACACATTTCACACAAGCGGTTCTAGACCTCTTGGTGATCGTATACCTGATAAAATGAGCGATGGAGTTCAGTGACAGTGGTGGGATTAGGTATGAGAAAATCCCTGAATTAATCCGTAATAACATGACAAGTGGCTTTGAGGTAGCTGGATGAAAGGTGCTATGTAGGGATGGATGATATTTAGTTATGTATCAGTGCTTGTGTGTGCTGCAATATATAAATAAATAATATTTATTTGTAAATGACCCTGGCTTTCAACAGTTGGATGCTGGTGTTTATCGGTCCTAATCACTGTTTGCTACACTTCATTTTTCTGTGCCAATGGGATCCCCTAGCTAAAGCGTTGCATGCAGGTACGTGTATTTCTTTTTTCCTTTTCTCCTCAGTGCTTTTTCTGCATGTTTTGCATCAAATACTATGAATGGAGATAGGATTTCTGTTCCTTTATCCCAGAACCTAACAATGTAGGGGTCTAATAGATAGTGAGAGCAGCCATCGCACCGTTCCTCAGTCTCTGCATGTGTGGGGGACTGTGTGGCACGCATGTACTCTGTTGCTCGGCATGAGACAGCAAACGTTAGGCTCTAGTCACCAATAATGGCACGACTTACTGTCTAGCGATGCCCAGAAATATCTTTCCCACAGTTTTTCTTTGTATATGTGGAAGTAATATAATTTTTTTCTTCCACTGTGCAGTTCAGTGACGTTGGCCTGAGACTTTTCTGCGCTATTGATTTATACGTTCTGGCCAGGACCAGCGGTACAGTCAGTGCTCGGGTCTGCAAAGCTTATTCGTTGCTGCTGAAATTAGCAGAAGGCTAATCTTTTTTTCTTTTTCCTCCTTATCTTTTTTTAGCTTGTCAATGACAAGCCAACTGCTAGCATTTATGGGAATAAATTATGACTAAAATAATTTGCATTTAAAATGCAAATGAATGAAAGCGTCAGCAAGGAGCCTTCTGCTTTCTTCCTGGTGCACAGACGGGGTACTGGCATTGGATCAGCCCAGCGAGGCACTCAGTATAAAATAAAGTTAATTGGACTAACTGAAAAATGAAATGGGCTCAGCCTCATGCTAATTCCTGGGCCTGTGATTTAATACGACATTAGAGACGAAGGATTGGGAAGGTGCTGAACCACTGACTAAACCAATCACCAGAGCTGTAAATTACACTTCTGAGATTCCCAATGGCAGATTGAGAGCCCCCAATAAAATTGCGAGAGGTGAATAAAACCTAGCTCGGAAGCAATTTGTCAGGATCTTCGGTCTCGCATGAATTAGAGTTTAAGTTTCATTGTTCTTTTTCTAAAAGTTGTCTATTGTAACACTGCCTGAATACCAACTGGGACTGCAGTTTTGTACGAGGTGAAAGCTGCTTGTAAATGTGAAGCCAGTTGGTTCTCGAGCAAAACCTCTTTCAGACAAACCAAGAAACTGGTGATGCATCTCTGAATGTAGCGTTTTCTCATTGGGAGCTTAAGGTCAATTTTCTGCATCGTTTATTGATTTCTGGGACTGTAGGTGCCAGAAGAGCAATGTGAAGAATATTTTGTGAACTGCCTGTGGCCAAGGAAAGAAGCGCAGGAGGAATTCAGTATAATCCTTCAGTGCAATTGTAGCAATGGTTGGCTTGTTTCCTCCTTAATAGGACATGGAAAGTATTATACAGCAGAATTTGAGCATGGTAAACGGGAAAGCACATGTTCGTAAAGCCAGGCCTGCTTTACTCTGGTGGCGTGTTCCTGTAGCGTAGTAGCTGGTGATAATACCTCACACCTCCGTTCTGTGTGTCACACTTGTTTTAATACCTCCGTCTCTTTTGTTTTTTTATAGCCATGTTACTGAAGATCACCTCGTCTTCTGGAAGTAGAAACACAGTGAACAGATGAATCTATTCTGCCAGACGTTCCTCCAGTAGATCTGTCTCACCATGGAGCACCACGGCAGGGAGGAGATGGACTCAAAAGAGGAAAGTCCTCAGGTGTGGGCTGACTCTGCTGAGCAGGAACAGAATACTGCTCAGGTGACTAGTGCTTTCCAGAGCTCTCAGTTTCTGCTCAGACTGAATTAGGCTCAGTGTGGCTTAGCAGGCAGGTGTTCTTGTTTGACCCCTTCTTAGAGCCTGGAACCTCAGCTTTCATTTCAGGGTGAATACAAACTTGTCTGTGGTGATTTCGGATTAGAGCTTCAGAAAGTGAGCTGTGCAAACCGCAGCGGTGAATACACAGACATCCAAAACGAGCTCAACGAAACCAGCCAGTGGCTAGAGAAGTTTCAGTGTCCGAATATATGTATAACTGCGTGGGAAAGTAAAAGGGTATTCAGATTAATGAATATTAACAAAATCTGTGGTCTGTGGTAGCCCATTTTGATGGCATCAGTCGAATCAGTTGGAACTGTGGGTGGACCTTGGGGAAAGTAGTGTGAATAATTTTTTCCAGTCAGACATCTGGTAGTGAGGAAGGCAGAAATGTTAATTGTTAGTGACTAATACAGTCAGATTCTGACGTGTGCAGCTAGTCCCTCTGTCTCTGAGACAATGCAGCTGAGAATTTTTAGAAGACTGTAAATTGATTTATTCTTTTGAATATGTTATGAAGAGGGTGCTGCATGTCATTTGACTCACAAGCTGAGAAATTCTGACTTTCCTGGTAATTTCCAGCTTTGAAATTTGCAAAGAAAGGCACTTTTCAATGGCCCGTGTCCCCTTATCTGTACAATGGGATAACCATACTGTTGTTTGCACATGGCAGTTATAAGGCTTAATTAGTATTTGCAGAGTGCTCTCCAAATGTGAAACACTGCATGCATCCTCACTGTAGTGTTTGCGTTAGGATTTATTGTACAGAATCAGCACTCGGCATCCGCAGGGGAGTACCAGGTACCTTCTGAAGCATAAGCTAAAGGGTGAAACAAAGTAAATGAAATGTGTAACTGTGGCATCGTTTTATGTGAAAACATTTTATGTGAATATGAATACTAAATCTAAGCTTCCTGTTAACTGTCCTATTTTTCCCATAAGCTGAAAATGGTTTTCAGTGTGTAAAGGGTGTCAAAAGACAAACATGTTCCTATTGCCACTGGAATTAAGTATTCTAGGTTGTTTAATGTAGGCCACTGATCATCATTTATGATCATAATGTTCTGTCAAAATCGACTTGTTTGGATTTAAACTGCTGCCCTAGACATAACTTGTTCTAGTAGTCCTTGGAATCATTGCTGAAGGCTTTGTTATATGTTTCTCTGTTTAAATAGTTGAATTTTCTTCTGATACTGCATGTACATACCACAGAGAAGCAATCTAACATATGCTATTGCTGCCTTATGATGGGTGCAATACTATTACTCGAAGCAGTGTCAAAGTTAATAGGTTCTGTTAGACGTTCATCAAACAGAAAAAAATTACCTCCAACTACAGAACTAGCTGAATGAAGTAATTATCATAAATCCAGAAAGGAACATGAGAATAAAAGGGAAACAATATACCAATAAATTCAATAGATACACCAGTTCAAATCTGAACTTTCTTCCTCATGAATTTTCAAAGCATCGTGCAAGAGCTAAGTCTGGGTAGGTGCCCTTTACCAGCTAGGTGTTGAGTTAAAATGCAGAGTAAGACCAGAAACCGATGGTAGTTTATGTCCAGATTTCTAAGTTGCTAGCAGAATTCTGTGAGATTTTAAATACATATTATATAGTGAGTTTTTTTGAAAACAATTGGCTAGGTAGTTGGAACGCAGGGTTCTCTCTGCTTTCCAAGGCACCGTGCAACTGATGTGTTGTTTCCCAAAGGCGTATGTTTCAGTTTCAATACAGGATCCTTTTTTATTTTTTTCTCCAGGTGCACTTTGTCCCCGAGGGGGGGACAGTGGCCCAGATTGTGTACAGTGATGAGCAGGACCGTCCCTCGCAGCAGGTGGTCTACACGGCAGATGGCACCTCCTATACCTCTGTGGACACCTCGGAGCACACGCTCGTTTACATCCATCCCGTGGAAGCTACGCAGGCATGTGTGGTTCTGACCCCACCCCATTTTGGCACCTAGGAAAGAAAACAATCTTGTTTGAGATGAAAGCCAGTTACCAGCCAAGTGATACGACTGCAAAATAGCAGGCAGTTGCTCTTAACACTTTTATCTGCCCATTGCTGAACAGGGGCTTCATGCTGTTCGCTTGTCTGATGTGCAAATGTGGTAATCAAAGGATGTCGAGGCTATGAGTTATGAAATGCTGGTTATTTCACTGAAGGTGGACGAGATTATAATTAAATCAAAGATGTTTTCCAAAACACAGATAATCTCTCCAGAAATTCTGCCTGTGTTGTATTCCGTAAAAAGCTGAGCGATCTACGTGTCTTCTGGAAGAGTCCTTGTTTTGCATAGTACAGTTTCCAAAATTGATAGTTACAATAACAGTCATGTCTCTTTGCAGAGAATCTCCGTGTATTCAGTCTGACTTTGTAGTCTCTCTTCAGAGAAGCTGTTGATTTTATAGACCTAGGTTCTTCATAATTACACCAAGTAGCTTTTATTCTCTGACGACGTGTGTTTATATGGGGTTAATATAGTATGCATCTGTACCTCTGTGTGGACAGATTAAAAAAAGAGGAACAGGCACGCTTTGTCAAGAACGTTTTATATTGTCTTTGCTGACAGGACAGATTAGCAATGCTACAAAGTGCACGTACTTGACAATACTGGCATAGCCTCGTGTGGCGTGATCTCTCTCTTGTGCGGTTCTTAGCTGTCACGTAAGAACAATTCCTATGTGGCAGGATGCTCTGAGAGGATAAGATGCTTTGAGAGGATATCTCCCAGGAAGTTACTGACCAAGTAACTCCAAAACTCTGATTATTATCATCTGTCAAAAGAGGTGTAGTATTAAGACACTCTTATGCAACAGAGATGAAATTATCAAAGCGCTAATGGAATTTTTATTGTGCCATGATTTATTTTGTTGGAGCCAGATTGCTACAAGCTCGTGTATTTCAAGTTTTGGCAAAGCAAGCAAGGCTGACCTCAGTCAATACTTAGTTGTCATCTGAGTCTTGCTTTTCCTAGGGGAAAGCCCTCCCATTAGGGCTGTTCTTGCAGGCTGCTGTGAAAATATTGGAGTTGGCATGTCTTCTGTGCAATTAAAAAAGCAACGTCCTGGCCATAGTAAATTCAGATGTAGGATATGCCTGATATCTGCATGCTTTCTTTTGAGGAACTCTCTTGTGAATTTGCAGAAAGATAAAGTTAATAGTCATCTTCTGTCCTGCCCTCAAGTATTACTTAGCTTTCATACATTCTGTAGAATTTATCAAATCAACAATTGACGCAGTGATGTCTGTATTTAAAAAAAAAATACATTGTTGGGAAGCACTTTAAGTGGATAGATGAAAAGTGCCACATAAATATGGCATTATCTTTTTATGGAGCACTACCTAATTTTATTTGAATCTCTATGCGTGTGGGTTCATATGGGTAAGTTGAATTAGTCTGCTGTGGCGATAGGCACATTAGAAGATAGCAAAGGATCAAATGTGGATCGCTTCTTGGTGGCAGGGGAATTTTTGTGTGAGTTGGGAGTAAACAACCCCAAGGCCGGTTTGATAAGCCTTTTTCACTTTGTCTAGACTCTGTTTACAGATCCGTCCCAAGTGGCTTACGTCCAACAGGATACCACCACCCAGCAGGTAAGAAAGAGACGTTATTTTCCTTGGGCCTTCAACTGTAAGGGAACTGTTACCGAAGGTAAAGGGACATTGTTGTGGTGCTAGAGTGTAATAAGCTATCTCTGAATTTGTCAACTGGCAGTCTTCAGTTATTTACTGTCATCCCAGGGATCACGGGCAAAAAGCTTACGATAACGAGCCACTATTATCTTGGATAGTTTGCACATGAATGACAATAAGAAGTTAAGAGAGTTTGAGGTTGGGTTTTGTTTTTTTTTTTTTATTCATGTTCAACAAAAATATTAATTTACTACCCCAGATATGAAAAACCTTCTAACAGTGTCCCTTTAAGTCAGCAAGCTGATGTGCTGACTTTATTTTAGTGTCATTCTGGAAAGACCGGGTCCTCATACAGATGCTGATCCAAATGCCTTTGAATTCATAAAAGGCTCTCAAGGGATAGAAATTTTGGGTCAAATTCTAGATTTACCAGAAACTTCACAGGAAATTAATTGTAAAACCTGAAGAAGTTCAATTACTGGCTCCCTTGCTTAACCAGGGCTTCCCAGGTCTGATGCACTTGCCAGTGTGAAGTAGGCCAGGAACCGAATAAAATTGGAGTCCATGTTTATAAAGTTTTGATGATTTTTCTTTTTTATCCATCATCATGGATGGGAAGGTTTTGTTGTTACTCGTATCTTTAGGGACTGCATTGTGATAATCAGGTATCAGGTATAGGTGCTTTCAGATCTAGATCTCTAGTTCAAATTCTCCGCTTGTCATAGAGACTTAAAATCATTACTGCTTGGCGAGTCTTTAATGGCGTGTGTGAATTCACATGCTAGATCTGAATTGTTACTAACGCCGTCATTGAAATGCATATTTATTGACAGTCTTGGGGCAGAGTGAAGGGTTGAATGTGCACTGAAAATAAATTTCCTTCTTGCTAAAAGGAGACCTAAACTGTTGAGGCACAGGCAGGAAATTATATGACTGACACACTAAAGGTGTTACCTGTTTTCTTCCAGTTCTCTGGAGGTACTTGGAAGGTCATTCTGGAATTTTTTGCCACGTCAGTTTCCTTCCAATAAGAAGCCAAAAAAATCCCATTTAATTGTCTTAAAGTTCATTTACTAAATAAATATATGATCTAATTAAAAGGAGATATTACTTATATGTGCAGTGCAAATGACACTGACAGCAGAAGTGGTGTGCTGTTACTATCCTGTGAGTGTCAAGGGCACGAGCACTTGTCTGTGTGTCCTCAGCCTGTCCTCCCTTCCAACGCTGCCTATGACAGCAGTCGCAGCAGAGATGGTCTCGTGCTCGTGAATGGTGAGTCCCTCATTGTGGCAGCTTCTGCCTTTGCAGGTGTTTTTACATCAGCATTTCATGTGGGACATCCCTGAACTGGCAACAAATGTTAAAATAATAATCAAAGCTCCCCTTGTTTTTCAAAAGAAACTTTATTTTAAAAAGAAAGTTGTTTGTTTTTTTTTTTTTAAAAAAAAGCGCCTATATTCCTTGCAGTGTCTGACATGGAAGTGAAAGTAAGGATGCATTTGAAGTGTGATTAGTAGTAGGAAATGCTAATATGAGGTACAAATAGACGCAAGCTTGTGTGAACCTCTCACTGCTGGCGGACCTGGAGGTGTGCCATTGAATAATGATGCCTTTTCTGTTACCACTTGGCATCAGAAATGTCAATACCAGACAGCTTGGTTCAGCTGTCGTCTTGGCGGTTTCCTGCTCGCTGTCACACGGTTCCCTGAAGTCTTTTTGCTGTAGTTTTTAAGCAGTTTCATAAATTACTCTTAATACCTCTTTAAACAAAACAACTAGACTTGAAGTTTTAAGACTAACTGCTTATGTTATGGATTTTCTTGTCTGCTCCTTCCCTGTTGGCACAATTCATTGTTCTCAGATTTATCTGATATTTATTAAGCACTCTGTAGAGGGGCAGGGGATTTAATTTTAGCATAAAAGCTGTTTAACAGTCAGAGGCACAAACTAGAAGCCGCATGATGTCAACTACAGAGAAGGATGAAAAAGCATGCGGGATAACGGTGCAAATTCCTGTATAGATAAGCAGGAAACAAAAGACAGGAAAGGTGATTCCGAGGATCTTAATTTTGCTTTGTTTTATCGCTGAGTGGATGGGAGCAGTATGGTAATATGCATTAATTTTCTTGTTACTACACAAAAAGTTATAGGAAAACAGTAAAAAATGTATAGCGTGACTAAATAATGTAAAGAATAAATAATTCTTGGAATCCTCTCGTTTGAATGCGTGATCTACCAACGAGGTCAATACACTATCTTGTTTTTATAATGAATCTTGGTTTACTTGAGAAAAAGCGAGATAGGCAAAAAAAGGAGATGCTTCTTTTTCCTTCTTTACCTTTTGCCTTAAAAAAAAAAAAGTAAATTTGGAGATAGAAAAGAAAAAGACCCCAAATCACTGGTTTTACCAAGAGCTAAAGAGCTCCTCACACCTGTTTTTAGTGCAGTTTGAACCCAGGCTAGACAGGACCTTAATTTAAAGCCAAGAGTGGGAGATAGGAAATTCAAAAGCTGCAAAATCTAGCCTTTCCCTTTGTCCCCGGATCTGCCGGTTTTGTCAAAGTCCGTCATCCCTACTTAAAAAAAAAAAAAAAACCCGAAACATTAAAATGCTGCAGGTTTTGACCTAGTGTAGGACTCCAGGGAGCTTTGCATGCAGGGCACTGCCCGTATGTAAGTGACTGATGGAAATGACGCAGTGCTAAAATGAGTGCCTATAATTTTAGGTAACTGTGCTTTTGCCTGCTGCTGCTCAGAGCATGAATCCCACCAACCTGTCCGTGCTCGGCAACGTTGCCGAATCCCCCCAGCCAATGGCTCTGGAGCAGGGTCCTCAAGCAGATAGAGTAAGTTGCCAGGCACCCTTTTCTTTTAAATGTACAAGTACACCGATTTCATTGCTCCATTGTCTCAGGTGATGAAACGTGTCAGAGCGATACGGGGGATGAGAAAGCTGTAGCGCAGAGTTGTACTGACGTTCATAGTCTCACCATGGAATGTGTGGGGTGTTTTTAGCAGAGATCTTGTATTTAATATACAGAGAAACCTGTTCTACAGATTGTTCTGCTTGAGCAGCCACCTTAAAATACTCTCCTCAGCTTTGAAAACCGAAGTTAACAGAAGGTGCAATGCTGTCTGTCACATAGGACTGACATCCACTGGGTCTCTTTGCCAGTCTTTTAAGACAGCTTTACTGGGTGTAGTATTTCTTATTCTCTACCTGAGAAATCTGCATGGATGATGGAATATTCTGTGCAGTGCACTTCAATTATTTTTTGCCTTTTTTTGTAGGGAAAGAAAGGGATGAACTTTAAAAATCAGTGAAAGAATACAGTGCCTTCAGCTGTCCTCCATATCCCATAGTTTATATCCAGTCCCCGTGTTATCTCATCCCTTATTGACCTCTGTGTGTGTGCTCTGGGGATTGTGTTTGTTCATGTGCCAAAATGCAGGATTCTCTCACTGGTACAAAAGAAGTTAAAATAGAGCTTTAGGCTCCAGGTAATTTCTGCAGAGCCTGGACTTTGTTTCAAACCTTTTGTGAGGGTCCAGAACTTCTCTGATTTTAGTTTCTTCTGAGAAGTCAGTCCTTGACAGGGTAGAGCTAGGTAGTGACACAGAGCTGTCCTGAGCGAGGCTGTCAGCAGCAGTGATGCAAAACATCCCTCAGCAATCGTTTATCATGTCGCTTCACTTTCCCTTGCCCTTCTTTCCATTACCAAAGGAAGCAGAAAGGGTAGACTAGCAAGAACCTTCACTGTTTGTCTTTGTAAGAGAGGTGTGGGTTTTTTTTTTTCATGAATCAATTTCAACTGATTGTTTGTGAACTCTCTCCTCAGGCATCATTACCGGTGCATAACCAGGTGTTACCTCCTATGGAGGCAGTGGACGGTTCTGACCCTTTAGCACCTCTGCAGAATCAAATGGAAAGGATGGAAACAAAAGAGGAAGATGATGAGGATGAAGATGAGGATGAAGATGGGGAAGACACTGACATGGATGAATGGGATCCAGATCCACCTCGACCCTTTGATCCCAATGATTTGTGTAAGCATATGAAGTAGTATGTAGTGTATTAGCTGCCCTCCCCTTTTTTCTTTTCCCTCCCTCAGCCCGCTAGTAAATGGAGTTGAAAACCATTCAGATTTTAGCAGTAATAAGTAAACCCCCAAAATAAGCCACAAAGATGCTGCGAGGGCTGGAGCCCCTCTGCTATGAGGACAGGCTGAGAGAGTTGGGGTTGTTCAGCCTGGAGAAGAGAAGGCTCCGGGGAGACCTTATAGCAGCTTTCCAGTGTCTAAAGGGGTCCTACCAGACAGCTGGGGAGGGGCTTTTTACAAGGGCCTGTAGTGATAGGACGAGTGGGAATGGCTTCAAACTGGAAGAGGGGAGATTTAGATGAGATATTAGGAAGAAATTTTTCACTGAGGGTGCTGAGCCCCTGGCGCAGGTTGCCCCGAGAAGCTGTGGCTGCCCCATCCCTGGAGGTGTTCAAGGCCAGGTTGGACGGGGCTTGGAGCACCCTGGGCTGGGGGGAGGTGTCCCTGCCCAGGGCAGGGGGGTGGAACGAGATGATCTTCAAGGTCCCTTCCAATCTAAACTATTCTATGATTCTATACCCGGAAATGTGGACTCATATTGGCCTGCTGTACTGAAAAGACAAGATTCTGTCTCAGGTGGAGTCTCTGAGCTGCTTTATTCTTCATTTTGCAGGAGGCTACCCTCTCTAATGTTTTAAAATGTAGACAGACTATTGGAATAAATGTTCCCACAGCTGAGCCAAAGATGTGTAGAGAGAGATAAGGCTGTCTCTTCTGAGCTGGTGCTTGAGCGTCTGCCTGACAGTCATGTCCTCTCTGACTTTGTGTTGTAGGGTGTGAAGAGTGTAATAATGCACATCCCTCTGTGTGTCCAAAACACGGACCTTTGCATCCAATCCCAAACCGGCCTGTGCTGACCAGGGCGAGAGCCAGCCTCCCCTTGGTGCTCTATATAGACAGGTTTTTGGGAGGTGTGTTCTCCAAAAGGCGTATCCCAAAACGCACACAGTTTGGACCTGTGGAAGGACCCCTGGTTAGACAAACTGAACTCAAAGACTGCTATATCCATTTGAAGGTAAGGGTGTGCATGCGAGAGAAGAAGAGGGACCAATTTGTACTTAAGCTTTGATTTTTTTCATGAGTCTGTTGCTCTGCCTTGATCTTGCTTCACTGGAGATGTGCTTTTGTTACATCCATCTCTGAATGTAACTCAGAAATACCCGCATTGCTTTGGCTTGAAATCTTCTCTGTTATTCAGGGAGACACAATAATTGTGGTGAATATTCTAGCTTTATGGTGTTATGATGTATAGGATGGAATGCTGTGAATCACTCTCACATGGGCTGAAGCAGCATCTGGACACACAAATAGCAGCCTCATCTGAGGATGTTTTGCAGCCATTATTTTGTGTCATGCTGTAACTTAAGTTAAAAATACTTTTCTTCCCCTTTCCCTCTTCCCCCACAAGATGTAGGGGAGAAGAGAGATTTATTTTTTTTTCCCCTTTCCTCATGCCAAGTCGTTGGCGGGAGGTGTAATGGGTTTACTGAGTTTTATCCGTTGATTTACTGGTTTCGTTATAGGAATTGGTCCTTTATTTGCTGGAGATTAGGTCCACAGTCTTAGGAGCGCTGGTCTCCAATGGTCAGTGTCTGACAAGGAAGCTGCGACCACAGGCAGATTCAGTAACCCGAGAGAAATTCAGCTATAGAAGCGGTGCTTCTTAGCTTGAGTCAGTATCCTGAGTCAAGAAATGAAAGGAGAAGTAGGTCTACCAGTTAGGAATGTCTGACAACTGATGCCGTATAGCCTACTAAAGCTACAGCTTCTCGTGCCTCATAGCCGCACATCAAGTGCTGTGCCTGACCCTTTTAATGAATGCTTCTTGCCCTTGAAAGCCATGGAAGGCTTCATTGTGTCTTCCTAGTTAAATCTCTACCTGGTTTTAAGTATTTTCCTAAGTGCTGCCTGTTTCTGGATCCTTGTTAGCAAAGAGGAGAAAATTAGCTATGCCTTCATTGTTTTCCTAATGTAAAAGTTGCATGGTCGCAGTAGTTTGGTTTTTTTTTTTTAAAAACCTCAAATTGTTTTGAACGTGCTGTCAGCCAGTTACAGTCCCATGTAATTGGATTTTGCTACAGGTGTCTCTTGATAAGGGTGACAGAAAAGACAGAGATTTGCAAGAGGACCTGTGGTTTGAACTTTCTAGCGAGGCTTTATGTAACTGGATGATGTTTGTGCGTCCAGCTCAAAACCATTTGGAGCAGAACCTGGTAGCGTATCAATACGGCCACCATATTTATTACACAACCATTAAAAACGTGGAGCCCAAGCAGGAACTCAAGGTATGGCATTGCTCGTGTTTCGTGACTCATTTTTCTATGATGAAGTTAAATCTTAGAGTTGCTACCTAATAAGTGCATCTCCACTTACTGCAGTTAAATAGTTTTAGGGCTTTTTTTCTCTGATAAAGCATGCGATGGCCTGAATCAAATGTCACTGAAGTCAGTAAGTAGTTAGCCACTGACTAAAGGATTTTAAATGAGCTTTGGCTCAGGTATAAAAGGAGGAAGTTTTAAAATAAGAGTATGTAAATGATTTGTCTGTCACTGTCATGCTTTATACTGCATATATTTTGCTGATGCAATCTGATTTTTATTGCAGCAGTCTTATTCTTTTTAGTTCTGGATGCCCTTCCCAGTTAGTCCTGTGTGCCCTTGACTTGTTTTCTGGTGCCTTAAGTGAATATGGTCTCTCACTTTACCTGGCTTTCCTGGAACTTTTGAAACTTTGCATGTGGAAAATGATAAAGGATATTGTGACTTCCCTGTGAGTTACTTTTTGTTCCCTCTAAAAGTGTATTGATTACTTTGAGCTCAAAGCAGCCTGGCTGCCTGAGATGGCCTTCGTTTTCAACATCTTTTGGGGAACTGGGGGTAACTAAAAAAATTTTATATCAGGAAATTGTTTGTTCTTCAAATCTTTTCTTGCATGTGAATTTCAACAATGTAACAAAAAAACAGCTTTATACATACTTAGCTACACCAGGGCAAAAGCCTGCTTACACACTTGCTGCTGATTTTTAAGAGTAAGATTCTTTTTGGTTTCTCTGAAATCAGTCCTTACTTTGTTTAAGCTGAATCACTAGAAACCTTGTTAATCCGTTTTAGGTGTATCCAAACATCATTTTCTCAAAAGTTTTTAAATCCATTTGAAATCAGACTTTAAATCTGTACACACCCGCCTGTAGAAGCACTGTTTTTCTTGGTTCATGCGTTAGTAGTGTCTTTTGGGGTAAAATTGGTTTGATAATTGAAAGCAAATTACCTAGGCTCTGTAATGAGTTTTCCTCCCCAAGCGGTTGTAGGGTATTGTTGTAAATTTTGTCCAAAGAGGATCAGTCAGTTGAAGTTGCGAACTTCTGTATTGTGTGAGAGGTGAGTAGTCTAGGAGCTCCAGGCTTGCGTCTTTGCCCAGCTAGCGACATTCCTGCACCTGCTAGGGAATCTTTGAAGGAGTTAGAAATGCCACTCACCACTGCTATGAAAGAGCCAGCGGCCCACTACAACTTTAAACTTGCCCAGGTTTTTCATGCTGAAAATCTGTTCATGCCTTCTTTCAGAAATCTCTTTTAAAATTGAACCTTTTTAATCAAACAGTAAGATAAAATGAGAAATGATGCAAGAATCCTATGCTAAATGTGAGCATCTGATTTTCGGCTCTAATAAACTTTGTCTTTCTGCCTCCTGTGGTTCTCTCTGCTAAAGGCTTCCTAAATCCCTTGTATAGCGAAAGCGGCTCCAGCGTGCTGCAGCCTGGCAGTTCTTTGTTTTGGGAAGGAAGACCATATTGCTCCAATCCTTCAGAAGTTCAGAAACATTTTAAATGAGTCTTTGTGGACGGTGCTGCCTGTTGTCTATGTAAAGAGAGCAGGAAAGAAATGGGAAATCCCCCAAGTTAAAAACTTTTCTGTTCCTCTTGGTACAACAAGTAACAGTACTGTGCTGACATCTGTCCTTTAAAATCATACAGTCGGGTCTAAAGAGATTAATCTTATTTCCTTTAGAGCTACTGGTAGCCATGTGTGAGATTAACATTCATATTAGGAGGCTATGCCTTAAAATTAAATGGATATGCTTTCTGAGCAAAGCTCTTTTATTCCTCAGTGGGGGCATATTGATCTCAACAGGCTTTATCATTGAGGATGAAAGGAGCAATAAGAGTTAGTGGTTGAGGCAAGTGAAGTAAATGTATTGCTTAAAAACCATTTTCAAATGAATTCCCCTTAGTTCTGGTTCGATCTAAGAAAGCGTTCCGTTATCTTGTATCCCTGCTGCAGGTGTGGTACGCTGCCTCTTACGCAGAGTTTGTGAACCAGAAGATCCATGACATATCTGAGGAGGAAAGGAAGGGTAACTTGGGCTCTTCTGCTGTTCTTTTTTGCAGTGTGGTGGTGGCTGGGCATTGTACTTCTTAGTTTCAAGTATGTGGTCTGCATAGTGCTCCCAAATTTCTGCTAGGTTAAGAAAAGTTGAATTATTATTGGGACTTACTTCTGCTAACTCTTCTCATGCTAATATTACAATAATTTAACCTTCTGCCTCAGTTTCTGGGAAGCATTAGGTTGCTGCTGGAAGGAGGTATGTTTATGTACTTGTAGTCTAACCTTAAGTCCGTGTCATAAGCTGATGTGCTGCCGCTTTAGACTGAGAAATTTCTCTTGACCTTCCCTAACTTATGCTAGAAACACAGTCCTGTAGGTGCTTTTCCATAAAAGGGTAAATTTCAAAATCTCCGAGTTTTAAGCAGTGTTTATAGTGCATGTGAATTGTCCCCAGCGACCTTTTTCGTCTTTCTGTGATGAGCTGTAGTCATGCCACAGTGCAGAGGGGATAAAAGCAAAGCTAAATGGAGCGGTGCTGGGTATTCTGCAGTCTGTCTAACCTTCAGGGGAGAAATATGGCCCACAGAGGACAGAAAGGCTTGGGGAAAAAAAAATGAGGCATTTAATTGGTGGTGACTGAAATGCTGTTATTGAAATTTCCAATTGAACATAGTTCTCAGAGAGCAAGAGAAGAACTGGCCGTGTTACGAGTGCAATCGTCGCTTCATGAGCTCGGAGCAACTCCAGCAGCACCTCAACTCCCATGATGAGAAGCTGGACTTCTTCAGCAGGTACTGAAAGCTTTAGCTTTGTCTGTGTATCGCTACGGTGCTTCCCCAGACTTGCAGAAGGAAGGGTCTTTGCCCAGCAGATCATACTGGCCGGCTTGGGTACCCACGAGAGAACAGCTCAGCACCTGAAGGTAAGAACGTGGCACCGGGAAGCTGATCGGTGTAGGAGACTTTGCGAAAGAAGTAGATTGAGAGAAATAAATACCCTGTTGAAACTGGTGAGCTGCTTCTGGATTTTTGCCAATATTTTAGTACCACAATATTGAAATACTGGTGCTTCTCAGATGTGCGCAGATACAGAGCTTGGAAAACGAGACTTCTAGTGCTATGACTCCTCAGTTGGGCTGGCAAGATAGTTTATCCTGACCTATTAAAAGCTGAACCTACAAACATCCATGAGAGAGCGGAAGACATTGGTGCTGCCTTTTTCCTGAAATGTAGCCATTTGTTTGGCTGTGTTTTGGGGTTTTTTTGTTTGTTTTTTTTTTTTTTTGATGCAGAAAATTGTTCCCTTCAGCTTACTGCCTGACATCAATGGTGCCTTTCTGGGGAGGGATGTTATGGCTTTGGGTTTTAAATTGGTTTCCTTGTACAATTGTTCCATGTAGCTGAAAATGCTTTCCGGCACACTGTACACCGGGGTGTTGGAAGCAGGAGAGTTGCCATCGCAGAGGACTTGCTAGAAGCCAGTAGTCCTCTCGGTCCCACTGTTACTGAAATAAATTTCAACGTGTTCTGGACTTTGGTTTCTCATAGAGCACAAAATAAATAGATAATGGCCAGTACCCTATTTTTTTGCTGCCAGAATTTCCTCAGATTTTATTAATTACTGCAGGCCATTAGCATTGAGTTACATGGGTGAATGTTGAGAGAGAATGCATAAAATCAGTGGAGATTCCAAAAACATCTTTTGTCTCTAACCTGGAGCACTATGTATTCTGCAGAGCCAGAGGCCGAGGTCGTGGGCGAGGAAAGAGGAGGTTTGGACCAGGCAGACGCCCGGGGCGGCCTCCCAAATTCATGCGTATGGAAGTAACCAGTGAAAATGGGGAAAAGTGCGAAGAAGGGACGCAGGTATATTTTTGGGGATGGGGAGGAGGAAAAACAAGTATCACGTGGGATGTAAACTCCTGACTAAAAGAATTTGGGGCATCAGTGCAAATGGAGGGTGTGCTTTGGACTTGTACCCGAGTAATTCTTGGTTTTCAAGCTGTGATTCTCTGCCAGGGGAGCACACTACTTTCCTTCTATAAAAACTGTAAAATCACTTGCATTTCTACAGCAACTTTCATCCCAAAGCACTTAGCAGTGAGATAGGTTATTGCGGCAGTTTAGCAGCATCACAAAAGTAATTTAGACACTAAAACTGTAATGGGAATTTAGGTTCATATTTGTCCTTTCTGGAACGTGAGGTCAGAGCCTGCTCTTATAACTTGCTGGTAGAATTAAATCAGTTTGAGCTATGGTTCTTTATGATGTTTTAATATTAACGAAAGGGCCTCCTGTAGGCATACTTATTGCAAAACGTTCTCTTGCTTGGGGCTGTTGGTTATGTTCTGTAGGGACCTCATGTGATGCATTTATATAAGTAAAATGCTAAATTCTCTCTGATGCTGACCACGCTTAGGTTACCACCAAGTCCTTTTATGAAAGGTGTCACAAGGGATCAATGGCTCTGTTTCATGACTTGGCTGAAAGCTGATACCTGGAGTGGTAATTTTCCTCTGGCATCTCTGGGTCATGGTTCAGCGCTGACTCAGAGGGAGGAATGTATACGTTGCCTATGAATGCCTGCCACTCGCTTTCTGAGCGTGCAGAATTGCCCTAAACATTGCATTAAGTACAGACAGTTGCGAGATCACCCTCTTTGCAAGCTGACGTGACACAAGCCAGCTCCATTTAGACAAGTAAGCGTAATGCTGTTCCCAAACTCGTAACTCCAGAGAGACGGGGCTTACTGGGCTCAGTCCCCTGCTAATGTGTCTGAATGGCCTCTGGACTGGAGGTGCATGTGCTGTGCTCCATCTTGCCAGCTTGGAGCACGGCCCAGAGCTAGCTCATGTGTGTCTGTACAGTCAAGCAGGGCCACGGTTATGTCCCAAGCCTTTGGAGGTCTGCCTGCCTCGCTAATGACTAGGCAGGAGTTCATCTGCCTGAGAACTTGAGACTCAGGATGCTGTGAGCACAGTTTAGTGTCAGCAAGCGTGGAAACTTGCCACCTAGACCGGGACTGGACATTTGGCTGGTATATTGCTCTACTAAGTGTCTCTATCTGGTAAGCGTTTGCGGTTTATAACAGCTGTGCTCCTCCTGGCGCCTCTCTGTTTTTCTTCTCCCACACCTGCTTTTGCGCTTTGACAGTACCAGCCTTGAGCTGATATACTTTTGGCGCTCTGTTTCCTCGTTCATGTTTGAAGTTTCCTAAGTAGAATTAAGTGATGTCAAGTAAGGATCTATAGGTTTTTTTCCCCTCGTAAAACAAGAGGATTCCATCCCAGAGGAGTTATTGGAACTTACATGGAAAGAATGTAGATTTTTGGCATGTGCTTCCTGCTCCCAACACCCTCCTGTTTCTTTTATGCTAATGCAGAAAAGGAGGAAAACAGCTCTGTGTGATAAATACAAGTGATGTATGCAGCGGGGTAGATGAGAGTATGCAGAGCTTGGAAACTGGATAGCAAAAGACACAGTGCGCAGTATAATGATCTCATTTGTCATTCTTCAGTTCAGCATTCCAGCTAGTTTGTTAGAAAGGAGAAGACACTGCATAACAATACATGATAATGTTTTAAAGGGACAACAATTTCAACGAGACAGAAATTCTCTGCTTCCCCTGGTCTGTGCTAGTCACTTTGGTCGTAAAATTTCTCACAGGTCAGCCTACGTCATCTTTACTTAAAGCAGTAATGGGATCACCAGTAGAGAACTCCTCGCTTGGCTGTTAACAGCTGGGTCATTTAAATTGTCTGTGTCCAGCCAGACAATACGATGGCCAAGAGAGTCGCCTACCTGCAGCACTTTGTCCCTGGCGCTCTGAATGTTGTTGCTGTAGGTGGAGGTGAGCTGCTGAGAGCATCAGTGGAACGCAGCAGGAAAGCGTTAGCGTAGACACATTTTGTTTATAGCTTGTGATTAAATATGTAGAAATCTTGTTGTCTGCTGAGTGTTATCAAAGCATTTTTCAGTGGGTGGGGGGAATAATCACTGGTTGTATGATTTGCGATTTCAGGACTTGCTGCATTTTTCCAGCAAGGGGCAGTTTGATGAGGCCGGACAAGCCACACTGAATGGGTTGGAGCAGCAGGAGCAGACTCCAGTGCCATCAGAGACGCAGTCGGCACTGGAGCAGCAGTCAGAAAACCACCCGCTACAAATCCAACCGCAGCATGATGAGAGTACGGTGCCTACGCAGAGCACCATGACAGCAGATGACATGAGGCGAGCAAAGCGTATCAGGGTAAGCAAAGAGGACGGCGGATCACGTCTTCTCTCACCCTCTGCATTTGCTGTAACCCAGAGAATGCTGGACCTGCCTGCCAGGGCCAGCTGGTCTCTTTCTCCCACTGTCGTATCCATTTCTAAATCCTGCATAAAGCATCTCATTCCTCGCAATTTTCTTTGCACTGAGAGGAAGACAAATCTCATGTAAAGAACTAGTATCTCATGAGATGCTAGTGAGAACTGGTCACCAATTGGAGCTGATTCAATTCCAGCACAGTGATTTTTTTCATAGGAACGCAGTCCCTCCAAGCTGGCAAGCAGGAGTGCTTCAAACAGCCGGCTGAATCATGGTACTGTGGCACAGACTAATGACTTGTTCACAGCACCATCTGTGTCTCTCAGAACTCTTGTCTTGCAAATAATTGCCAAAGAGGAACCACGACCTCAGTTTAGATCCGCTTAATTGATGATGATGATGATATTTAGTGATAAAGTCCTTTCCTAGGGTAGAAAAACCTGACTGTCTTTGAGATTAAAACCTGTGCTAAGAGTTTTCTGTACCAACAGCAAACGCTTTGAGCCTGAGCTTTGTGTCAACTGGGTGAGCTGTTTTGTCTCTACTATGTGTGGGAGGGAAATGATTCAAGCAAATAATCCTTCAAGCCGTGTAACTGTGAGATGAGTTTATTTAGCTTGAAATCTCTTTTTTTCTTCCATGTGTAAAATTTTGATTACAGAAAGGAACAGCTGCAATTGGGTTAAGGCTTCATTTTCAGGGGATGAGAAAGGACTAGAAAAGAGTTGACTGACTCTTCTATTTAGGAAGATGTTGAGCCAGATTTTGCTCTCAGTTTATAGCAATATGTATGCGAGAGCAGTGGTGGTGTTACCCCATAAATGCAGTGGCATATCTTAAAGGAAGAATTTGGCTCAGGCACGTTAAGAGTTTGTAACAATATAAAATGCTCTCATTCTCTGCATGACAAGTTTCTAGCAGTAGTTTGATTTTCATATGTTAAAAGCTTGGGGGATTTTTACTGAATATATTGAAGGGTGGATAATAGAGTACAAAGACAGATGCTGCATTTTTGACAGTAAAGAGCATGGGTATTTACTGCTTAAGATATTCCACAACTTCCTCAGTAGAAAGTTGAGGCCTGGGTGTGATAGGAAGAGAAAGTGTTACCTGTTTCCCCAAACTTTTGAACCCAAGATGTGAACTTCAGATTTTTCTTAAACAGTAAATGTGGGAAGAAAGGGACAGAAATTCTGAAGTTCCTTCTTTGTCTTGTGACTTGGTTTTTGTTCCCTGGAAATTCATCGCAAGTGGATGACAGCTAAGAGCAGTGCAGTGGTGGTTTAGTCCTCGGTGACATGTTTGTATCTCCAAATCTCCCTAACGTCCCACACATCTGGCAGCTCGTGTTCAGCAGAGTCCTGGAGGTGTTTCAAGATAGAGGCACTGGCAGAATGGCAGGTGGATGGTTGCGTAGCGCCTTTCCGTATTGCATCAGACTGTGAGCAATGAGAACGTGACATAAGAGAAAACTCTAGCAAGCATTATTTTTTAAGCACTGAAAAAATCACAACAAGCTCTAGCACCCCATGAGCACTCATTCAATTCAATTATTCCCAGCACCTTCTTATAATAACATGCACTTAACGTTATAAGGAAGCAAACGTTTGGTTTTAAGAGGTGTAGTACATCGTCCACTTCCGAAGAACAGGTAGAAAGTCTTGACTCCTGCTTATGATCTGGCGACCTGTGTAGCTCTAGTTCTTCCTTATTACTCATGTAGGATTTTATTTTCAAAAACAAGAATTCTTTGTGAATTGCTTCAACTCTTCTAAGGTTTAAGGCGGTGATGCTCTGAAAGTGCTTTCATTCTAGCTGGAAGCACTGATCTCTGGTGCCCCAGGATTCAAGTCTTGATAGGATCAGTTCATATTTCAGCATCTGCTTTAGAGCCTGTGGAGTTTCCTTGGAGATCAGACCTTAAATACAGCAGTCATGTCTGTAGTATGGAAAAGAGGTACACCCGCTCTTCAAGATACTCCTCTAACAAATTAGAGGAACATTGTGATCCACAGCCAAAATGAGTATTTGTTTTTAATTCAGCTCTGGGCAGCATCCAGAGTGTCTGTAGGCCGATCCCAGAAACATCTGCATTTCCAAATTGCTTTTTTTTTAATATACAGACCTGATCCTAAAATGTCCTTTGTGTAGGTGACTGCTTTACTCAGAGGAAGCAACTGGCAAGGATAGGGATATGGTTTGGAAAGCACAGTCACTTCCTTCGTGCTGAAAGAAATGCAACTGGTTGTATAAAGAAGAGTACAAACAGTAAGATGAGGTCAAAAAAAAAAAAGTCCCCACTTTTTAACTCTTTCACCCTTCTAATTCTTGCCCTGTTGCCATCCTGCCCTAATTATTTCTTTCTGCTAAAAGCATTTCATTCTCACTGTGGCTCTGCAGTACGCATTACATCATTATTAATCAACTCAGAGAAAACATGAAAGGTCACAAAACACCTTCAAGATTATCTGTGGGTTTTATCTTTGCCCTTTAACTCCCCTTGGGCAGTTATTAACTACAGGGTAAACCTTGAAGATCTGCTTAGTGTTTCCTGAGGCAAAAACCTCAAAGGAGTTTTGCCTGAGTAAAGAGTAAACTCTAGCTCGAAGAGTTGGCCCTCGTAGTGACCCGCAGAAGCGTGACTGTTGCAGAAGTCAAGGCTTCTGTTTTAAAGTCCATTGCATAACATAAGTATTTTTCTCTCCCTCAATGCTGCCTGCTCAGCTGGAGCTGCAGGTAGGTTTGTTTTTTTGTTTCGTTGGTTTTTTGCTGTATCTAACCAAATGGTACGTAACAACGTTGCCTTCCATGTTGTTTTGTCCAGCATTTGTTTAGTGCTTCCTGATTGACCCCGCGTTGTAAATTGTCACATTTGTTCTTTAAGAAACCAATGTCCAGAACTAAGTGTTATCTGAATAACAACTTGCATCCTCCTAGTTCTTTTCATACTAATTAATTGCGGTTTAAGGTGAATATTATAGGGTTAAACTACTTGGATGGAATACTATAATATCCATCTTAAGGTTCTGGAGGATTTGTTTACGCAATTATTTGCACTGGATCAATATTATCTGTTAATGAGACAACACTTAGTTCTTTTCTTCTGTTTTCATAGCTGATAGTTTAACCAAAGAGCAGTAAAAGCTTTCACCCTTCTGTAGCCTTTGAGATAGTGACGGGACTATGTTGATTTACATTGTGTAGACGTCTGGCCTGCTATCTTACCAGTCAGATTGTTGGGGGTTACAAAGTACAGTAACAGCGGAGTTAAGAACTTGAAGTGCATCTCTTCAACTATTTGGTTTATTAGCATATCCCTGTAGTTAAGGGGCAAAATTATATACTTCTGACTCCAAGCAACACATTAATTTTTACACATAGGCGCATGCCTATCTTTCCAACTCACAGTGTGGTTTACAGCAGATCTGTGTATTTCCCACTGTCTCCACTTCTCCACTTGTAAAATGGAGAATGGAGATGGTAACTCCTGGGGGAGGGCTCCTTTGGGGCTCCTGTATGAAACTGTTAGCTCTTTTATAGCAAAACAGTTGCTGGCACATTCCTTTTTCTGGAATGAAAGTATAGGTTTCCCTCTGCAGTTCAGATGGTGAAAAGGATCATTCAGGTTCACTAATTTAATTTCATCTCTAGTACAACATTTCATAGTATTCCCAAGCTGTTCCGTCATTCCAGCAGAAAAGCTCCTAACTTTACTTTCCCAGTGTCAGCTGTTGGCATACACTTAGGGGACACAGCAAATGTCGGCCCAGACATCGCCACAAGAAAAGGAGAGAAGAAAACAGGGAAATCTGCTTGCAGAAGGCTTGAATGTATCTTATGGAGAAGTATGTAACATTGAACGTGTGTAAGCATAGGTGCCAGCAATGTTACAGCACTGTTTCTCTAACTATTGTGACATTGATTCTCTGTGTGACATCTGAAAAGAGAGGACCTCAATAAATGTCGATGTATAGATCTTATTTTGGAGAACAGTAAATATTCCTTAGGCTTCTTGCTGAGAAATGGCAATACTGCAGTGTACTTTCAGTACAGCGTGGGTGATAGTGTGCTGTGGGAATTTATGCATGTAGAGGTATGACTTACTTCCAGCTTTGCCAATAACCAACATAAAGGTTCTCATGCAATATTGAAATGCATGTGCCTGTTTCTACAGGCAACATGTCCAGCAGCGTCTGGTATCAGGACTGGGATGGCTCTGTAACGTTTGTCTGAAGGAAAGGAAGGGAAGAGATAACAATCATGAAATGTTACAGCAAAGGTAGACTGAAGGAAAGTACACACCAAAAGGAAGCAGGGACAGAGAAGAGAAAATTGTGCATGGTAGGAGTGGAGAAAAAAAAAACAAAAAAGAGCAGCCCAGTGTATTAAATTTTAAAATGAATGTTCGCACACCCCGCATTATGCTCAATTCACAATATTCTTAAAGGTTCTTGCAGTACCAAGAAAAGCAATTTCAAGTTTGACTGTGTATAATCAAACTACCCTTAGAGTAGGCAACAGAATCTACCAAGAGTTCCTCTTGATTTAGCACCAGTGTGTCTGTCTGCCATCTTTCTTCATTTTCAGGCTCTCGCACATGATATATGCTAAATGGCACAGATAGGTGAATTGCTCACAAGTTCTTACCTGTTGCTTGTAACCCTGCCATTCTGCCCCTGTTGTAATGTCTTGAAACTCCATTCTTTTTGATAACAAAAATGCTGAAGGTAAGTTTCACCAGAAGTTTTCCAGGCAATGCTAAACCACTGCTGCACATCTCTTTGGTGATCTTTGGTGCAGAAGCTGATTTTTGTAAAGGGCTGTGGAATTTCATAAGCCCTGCTCCTGCGTGAAAGCCAGGGCATTAGCTTGTCCTGCCTTTGTGTGGTGGCTGAACTCTTGACCCAATCCCCAAAAATCAGCTGGAATTGCAACTTTTCTCAGACCCAGGTCTGTACTTCAGAGAGGACTTAGTTTTATTTTACAGAAAAATGCCATGCTAAAGACAGAAGTTAGCTGAATCAGCAGAAAATAGGGACTGGAGAGGAAGCTCCTGCATTGTGTTCTTCTAACTCAGTGTGTAACTGCAGGTATATCCCTTAACTTCTGCCTGTCACAGCCTCCCTTTCTGTAAAATGGAGACAGTATCTACACAAAAGCGTTTTTTTTGAAGTTTAGGTTCACTGGTCATGTGGTATATTTAATCTTGAAAATATTTGGATGTGGAATCTGTACATAGTAATAAAAGGTAATGGTCTTCTCAATGTTTCTTTCAGAATGCAGCTCTTCAGCACCTGTTCATACGGAAATCCTTTCGCCCCTTCAAATGCCTCCAGTGTGGGAAGGCCTTCCGTGAAAAGGACAAACTGGATCAGCATTTGCGGTTTCACGGACGGGAAGGGAACTGCCCTTTGACTTGTGACATCTGCAACAAGGGCTTCATCAACAGCGGTGCTCTCGAGAGCCACATGAAGTTCCACATGGACCAGAAAACGTACTCCTGCATTTTCTGTCCAGAGTCCTTTGACCGCTTGGACCTGCTTAAAGATCATGTGGCCATCCATGTCAATGATGGCTATTTCACCTGCCCTACCTGCAAAAAACGCTTTCCAGACTTTATCCAGGTGAGATGCCGTACTGATTTGAAGCACCACCTTTGGATTCTCTTGCACGCATTCTGTTTATGACTTTTTCAGTACTGTTCTTATGTCACACTGCATGTCAGTACATTCGCACAAGATAAAGGGGTCCTTGTCAGTCAGAAATTAAAAAGGAAGAGTGACCAAGCATTGCTAGATGTTGTCTTATGCTACTGAAGTGCCCTTTCCACTAAATCATCAGATGTGGTGCTTCAGTCTGGCACTGGAAGGCACTGTACTGCAGGAGGGGTGGTCCCAAAAAATGCCTAAAGCAGAGGTCCTCACTACCTTTAGGCAGTACAGATCCATGGCACAAAAAGGAATTGACTTTTGCTGTATGCAGCTTGTACTTGAATACACCTTGTCCTTTGTCGTTAAAACTGAATCAAAATAAAATTGAGGTTTTGCATGACACAAATATCTTTTAATCCCTTGACTGTTTTTGTCAGGGTAATTCATTTAAACACTTTGCGGAAATGCCAGAACAGATCAGGATGCTCTGCTTCCTGACTCCCCCCCTGGGCTTTGTCTGGGTACTTTATTCCTCCTCTGGACAGTGCTTAGGAGAGGTTGCACTGGAGTAGTGAGGAACGTAACTATGTTGTGCAGTGTGCAGAGCTATTGGAGAAGGTCATTAATAGAATTTAAGGATGCTATTTCAATGTTCAGTAAGAAAAAACTGAGACATACCATGTACATATTCATTATCCTTCATACGGACAAAGAGCTCGATATGTTTTGCTGAGCTGCCTGGCTTAAACTGAAATGTAAAAATCCAGTTTATGTCAAGTAATGGGAACTGACAGACTATCCAATAGGCTAAAGAGGAAAGGATGGGGAAAAGTGGTTTACTAATACAATTCCATCCTGGCAAAACCCCTTTATCTTCTGTAAACGATGAACGAGGAAAAATGCTGATGATTCAGAAATGCTGTGCTGCAACCTGATTCCCCGTAAACTTTCCTGTGAAACTGAGCCAGTCAGAAGAAGGTCCCACAGCTTTTTTCCAGCCATTCAGCTCTATTTGGGAATTTAAAGATGATTTTTTCATTTGGTGCAATGTGAATAAGTAAGTCTAGTCACCATAGATTGCTGCCTACTTAAATATTTTTATGTGGAACAGATAAAGATAGCAAGTTGTTCCACATATGATCAGTATTAGAGGGTGGTAAAAATTCATTAGAGATCCATTTCTTGAGTAGTGCTTGGATTTCAAATGTCAAACCTCATTAGCTGCTTTATTGGGGGGGGAAGAAATCCCACTAGATGCTTGAAGAGGTCACGGATAGTCTGAAGTATGCAAAAGTAATTGCCATTCAGGAATGACGTACAAATGTTTTTCTGTCTAAGTTTTTGTTTGTTTGGTTTTGCCAATTGTAATTGCAAGCTTGTTCTCTCTGATTGAAAGGAATTAGTCCTTGAGTTGGGATTTCTTATAAATGAAGTAAAGATAATGAAACTCAGATGAATGTGTTAAATGATTCAGTAAAAATGGTACATCAGTCTTTTGCTGCCCATTAAGTGCTCAACTGTCAGCAATAGCTGATACCTTCAAGAATCAGTCTTGAGGAAATCAAATTGTCCATCCAGGTCGATCACAGGGGTGTTACAGCTTTATAGAAACTATTGCCAAGGTATCAGCTGTTCTGATGATAAAGTACTTTTTAAGCCAAAGCAGATCAGAGAACTCTTAGAACCTTTTTCCTCTTTGCTCCCCCCGCCCCTTTTTGCCAAGAGTTTCCTAGACTGTTTTACCACACATTTGTCTCTTTTGAATAACTTCTATTTTTCTATGATCTACAATTCTAGGTCAAGAAACATGTGCGCAGTTTCCACTCAGAAAAGATTTACCAGTGTACAGAATGTGACAAGGCTTTCTGCCGTCCTGACAAGCTGCGACTCCATATGTTGCGACACTCGGACCGCAAAGATTTCCTGTGCTCCACGTGTGGCAAGCAGTTCAAGGTAAGATGACTCCTGACTGGATCGCTCCTGCTACGGGTGGAGACAACACCATTTTTTACCCTCCTTCAAGCAGATAAGCTCGTGTTCTCCGATGTGGAAGAAACTAGCATGTGTAAACAGGCTAGACTTGGCTGCACGTTGCAGGCACTGCTTTGTGTCGTGTGTGAGCTACAATATTAATTTCTGATGGACAAGGGGCAAGATCCACCCCAGCATGCTCTGCTCTAACAGGGTGTCTCACCTATCAGATCTTATTTCTAATAACTTAATAGCAAAGGAAGTTTCATCTGCTCGTTAAGAACTGGGTCGTTATACAGCTCAATTGCCAGGTGCTTGGGTTGTATTGCTTTTATCAGTTTAGTTAAGAAAACTTCTTGATGATATCAATGTATTAATAATATTCCTGGCTGAGGTGCCTGTGTCCATGGGATGCATCTTGTCAGCGCATGACATCCAGATGCCTTTCCAGATCCCTCCAGTACAGATGGAGCAGACTGAGTGAGGTAAACTGTGGTGGCAGCAGCCTGCTCCTTGTTGCCTACTTTCTTATGGGATACTGAGGGACCGGATACTTTTGGGTGAAGCAGCGCACTCTAGGCAGTGTGTGTCCAGAGAGGCTGGATTGCATCTGGGCAGTAGGTTCAGTACCACTGTAGGACGTGAGGTCTTCCCCAGTCAAGAGCCTTGTTTGATGCAAGCTTCCAGCTGTACAGAGTTGAGCACTAATATTTTAGATAAATTCAACAAAAAGTCAGAGTGGAGGCGTTCGTTCTCACTGAGACTGTTAAACTAGCATCAGTTTGGCTCCTGCTTTTGTGGCTGAGCCAGCTCGGCTTGGTTTGAAGGACAGACCTAAGCCCAAAGGGTTCCTGCTGAGCTGTCCAATACTGAGCATGCAACTCTGTCTCATGGCAGCACTGGAGAGGAAACGCCAAAGAGATCTCAGAACAACGTACACTGTGGCTCTTTGTTGTAAGAGGTAGTAAGGCAGTAAGTGGTGCTGATATTTTTATCCCCGATTGCTTTTTTTTTTCCCTAGAGGAAAGACAAGCTGCGAGAGCACATGCAGAGGATGCACAACCCAGAGAGAGAGGCCAAGAAAGCCGATCGAATCAGCCGCTCAAAAACGTTCAAGCCTCGGATAGCTTCCACTGACTACGAAAGCTTCATGTTCAAGTGCCGACTCTGTATGATGGGTTTCCGCCGGAGGGGGATGTTGGTGAGTGTCTGTGTGCTCTAGCTTCTCTTAAACTTCTGTACTCAATTTTTATGAATAGTTAAGGAATAAAGATGAATTCCAATGGTTGGAACATAAGGATGCAGTGAAACTGGGAGAATTCGGTAGCTAAGTTGAGATTATATATCTTTTTTAAAACTGCGTGTCTTGTCTCTTCAGCAAATGTGTGCCTTTGCATATTTCATTGCCTGTGTTGTATGTCTGGTTGTCACTACCACATCTCAACACTAATGCTGATTGATTCGTAATGTATTTAGCAGAACGTGAGGTTAATATATTGCCTAGTTCAGCCTTACTGCCTCAGTTTTCCTGACTGTCTTTCCTATTTTTTGTTTCTCCCTCTTCTTGAGAGGCCATTCCTGGCTGTGCCCTGTAGCTGCCACTGTGTAAAGGGTATTATGCAGCAAGAGATCTTATTTGGAAATATTTTGTGAGGGTGGTTATCTCTGGTAGCAAAGGCCTCCCTGGGCAGAGGTCCTTTACGTTACCTCACTCTCAGCTGCAAGAGAGTTCTGGCAAGCTATTTTACCACTTCCCATCTTATTTTGATTACAGAAACTGTAAATGAGATCTAGCAAGAATGTGTTTGCCTTCAGCAGCTGACTGTGAATGCACAATAACCCTTGCAGCAGCAAATGCTTCTGGTGCTGCAGGCTAGCATCGCTACCGTTCTGGTTTGGCTGTTATCCATGTCTAGGAGAAGAAGCAATTGCTTGGCTTCCATCTGTAATATGCTCTCTTGTTCTCTTTGTTTCTTTCTCTTAAGGTGAATCATTTATCAAAGAGACATCCAGACATGAAAATCGAGGAGGTGCCAGAGCTCACGTTGCCCATCATCAAACCCAACAGAGATTACTTCTGTCAGTACTGTGATAAGGTATGTAAGGAAGTCACCCCTTAGAGGGTAGCTCAGTCCTAGACTTGCATGTAACCAATTTGTCTCTGCATAGGAAGGTCTGGCAGGGTTGTTAGGTTTTTTTGAGGTGCTTGCCAGCAACATTTCTGCAGCACTACCCAACAGAAATTAAGATGAAATGCACTTAGGCCAAGGCAGGTGGATGCTGGTTGTAAACTGTCAGCTGTCCTTTAGAGTTGGTAAAACTTAAATACAGGGATCCAGTAAGCAGTCACCCACCATTAGTTCTGTATAATTTTTTGCAACCGGGGACTAAGTATCCTATCTATCTATAATTCCTGAACACTAATTTACTTTGGTTTCTGTATCACTTCTAAAAGTTAGTCTCTAACTCCTTTTACTTTAAGCTGATTACTTAGTCACATGCCAGTAATTCCTAGTGTTCAGCGGACCTGAAGCTGCTTCTGCACTGCCTTTGGGTTCCTGTTCTTACTCCCTGGCTTTTGCTTTTTATGCATGTGGGCCTTTATTTACTAGGGAGTGTACTTTGCCTGATCGTTCCTATCCTTAGTACATTGTTCCATGATGCCTCCTTCCTTTAGTTTAAAGGGGAAAAAATTGATAGTTTTAAATAATATTACAGAATATTCACTTGTTGACATGCCTAAATGGAATTTAAAAATATGTTGATTGCTGAAGGCTATTAAAACCATTTGATGCTTTGTGTGAGAGTGGAGGCATCAACCCTCATGACAGTTAACATTGGACAAATTACAGCTCCGGTGATCAATGGCTTCTCGGGCGTTTGAACTTCAAGTATCAGGCAAAAAGCTTTCCTCTTACCTTCCTGTCCTGCTTTGCTTTGTTGTGGCACACATGTTCTTAAGTGGCTTCTGCATGCTATGCAAAAAGGGGTTGCTCTTCCAGGTTGGTAAATACTGGAGGGTGTATGTATATTCATGCATTATGTTGTAATTGTTTGAGGATTTAGATAAGCGTATTGACTCAAGCAACATGCAGACCTTCCAGATAAAGATAACTGATAGCTGTTTTCTGCGGAGACATCAGGATTACACCATTTCCATTGCAAATCTTTACCCTCCAGGTGTACAAGAGCGCCAGCAAACGCAAAGCGCACATCCTGAAGAACCACCCTGGTGCTGAGCTACCTCCAAGCATCCGGAAACTGCGCCCTGCGGGCCCAGGAGAGCCGGATCCCATGCTGAGCACCCACACCCAGCTGACAGGCACCATAGCCACCCCTCCGGTCTGCTGTCCTCACTGTTCCAAGCAGTACAGCAGCAAGGTACGGGGGCTGTCTCATAGCCTCAGAAGACAGCCTCTCCCTGGTGATGCTTTTTCACCATGGTCTCTGTCATCTGTCAGTCCTCAAGCAGAGCTCTTTTATTCTGGGTCAGAGTGCTGGTTTCATGCTGTGTGCTGACAATACAGCCGCAGCCTGCTCGGTTTATGGCAAAAAGGTTCCCTAAATAGAGGGCGTGAACTTTGAAAGAAGAAATTGAAATGTTATCAGAGTGTGGTCACAACCAGAAAAGCTTGGAAACTGCTCACTGACAGTGACAAGGGAGTAGAAGGAGTAGGGAAACAAAATGCAGAAAAAAATGACCTCTGGAAAAGGTCCCCAAAATATTTGGCTGTGTCGGGGTAAAAAGCTTAGATTGTGACGTTTGAGGCAATATTTCAGTATAAGCTCTAATCAGCAGCAACTTTGTGATCCTTGTTTCCTTCTTGCTGACCAAAGCATCCCATAGTGTGAATCCTTACTGAGGGAAACTTAAAAGCTGCAGTCCACAGGGCTGACTCGAAGCAGAGCTGCTGACCATCTTTCTAATGCTCTTTTGCATCTCTCTGTAGACGAAGATGGTACAACACATTCGCAAGAAGCACCCGGAGTTCGCTCAGCTCCCTAACACAATACATGCCCCGCTGGCGACAGCTGTCATCAGTTCCACTCCTGCCGTTCTAACCACCGACAGCACTACTGGAGAGACCGTTGTGGTAAGGATTCAAGACACGTTAGATCAGGCCAATGGAGAGAAACAAACAGAACAGAAGCCCTCTGGTATAGTAGTCTTAGTGTTTATTTGGCAGACATAATTTTAAAGCGTGTGTTAAGACATTATTTGAGATCACTTCTGGTATTGAATCTGTGTGTTTTAGTTTTGCTTTGCCAGGAATTATGTATTTCTTTCTGGAGCTCTAAGGATTTGTCTTCTTTCATTCAGACCCATATGCTACTAACTCCACATAATACTTTCACACATGCCTAACTAACTCAGGAATACACATCTCCTGGCTTTTCACTGGCACTGTTCTCTTGAGGCGCTTCCAGTCCTTGGGATCAAAAGGACATGTTTAACAGTGCAGTCAAGATCTCTCTGTACTCCTTCGGATGGTGCAGAACTGAGCAATACGAGCCTCCAGTGGATGATCTCTCCACTGTTAATACATCAGCTGCTACAGAAGTGAAAGCTGAGACTAGAAAATCAGTCTTGTGTCCTTTAGTGGTGCTGGGATGCTGTATAGTTTAAAAAAATCTTAACCACAATTTAAAGCTTCCTATTTGAAGACTGAAACTGGATAAAGGACTGTTTTGCTTGAAACTGGGAAGATTCAACCAGGATGCTGTTGGCTTCGTAAACCTGAGTAGTTAGGTGCTAAATGTCTTTACACACTTCAGAAATACAGTTGTCAAGAAAAGCGTCACTCTGGCAGGTGAGGAGGAAAGGCGGAATATGTCCGAGAAGCACTTTTTGACTTGGAGACTAAGTCAACTCTTTACAAATGCAGGAGTTTGGTTGTCTAATAGATTACTGTTAAGTCAGAAGATTAAGATAATTTTTTTATTATTGTCTTTTAAGCTAGTACTTAATGGTCCTGACTAGCATTCAGACAGAAGAGAGCAATCCTAGTGGATGATCCCTGGTGATTGCTTATGACTTCATCCTTTGTACACATTAAGCTCTTGTAAATAAATGATTAGGCCCCATGGTGTAAGTGTAGATTCAGTGTGATGAAAGAACTACAACCCTGCAAAGGCATTCGATCCAGTAGACGAGATGTGATGATGGTCTATATCTCTCTCTACCTGCTCAGACAACAGATTTACTGACGCAAGCAATGACGGAGATATCCCAGACCCTCACGACAGACTATCGAACTCCCCAGGGAGATTACCAGCGGATCCAGTACATCCCTGTGTCTCAGTCCACAACTGGCTTGCAGCAGCCCCAGCACATACAGCTGCAGGTTGTTCAAGTGGCCCAGGTGAGTAACCAGTTGGGGAACTTGATGTGCTTTTCACCCTCTCCATATCAAGCCTGTGCTTTCTTGGGGCTTTAACGCTGGGAAGTTTGTTAAGGAATAGTTACAGTAAGTGGTGCAGACTATGTTTTACATATAAACTGATAGATAATGCTTAGGGTTCCTATTGTAAGCGTTGTGTACTGGGCACAAATAGTTCTGCCAGTCTTGGTCACCTTGCTGGAGACACATTAACACAGTTCTAATTTAGTTCTACCCATCCGGGCACCTTTGCTCAAGTCTGCTCTAGGAAGGTTTTCCCGCAACTGGAAAAGTGGGTCAGTGGGTGACCCATTTTTGCAGTTGAGAAGACTAATTTGTACTTCCTTGTTCACAGTGAGCCAGAGCCAAAACTTGGAAGTACAGAAAGCGCTTGCTTTTTCCCTTCGTATCATCTATTAGAATATTCATTCTCTATGATGCTCAACAGCCTCCTAAAAATAAAAACAGAGTGTAACTAGAGTAACTGAGCTGAGGAAAATAACTCGCACAGCTATAAGAAATTGCCGTAGCCTTCAAATCTATTATCCACTGGGTGAAGCTGAAACTACTGTGTGTTTGTATTTGAATCTGAAATTCTGTGTTCTCTCTGGCCCCTCGTTACAAATTAAGTTATGAATTTGGTTAATAAAGGCCTAAACAATGGCCGCAATTAATATTGACTGTGGCTGTTCTAATGATACCAGAGCATGAATACCGATTCCTGCAGCTAATATGATTTTATCAAGATCTGAGACTTGTAATTAAATTACTCCAATTAGTATCATTAGCAGGTGTTGCTTAAAAAAGCTTTTAATCTGTAAGACTCTGAGCACTTGTCTTGATGCAGAGCTATGTCAGACTATGGTATTGGATATGCAGATCTTGAGTATGTATACAATTTATAGAAAGATGTTTACAAAGAAGGATGGTGCAGTGGTTAGCATTTAGCCCGTTTTTCAGGCCCTTTGATTTGAGTCCAGTCTCTGCCACAGACGGCTTGTATGACTTTTAGGCAAGTCCTTTCCATTGATATCACCGAGATGTAACCATCTCGGTGCCGTTACATCTGCTAAGTGTACTTCTTGATCTCCCAGGAGTGCAAAGAGGGTAAACACAGGCTTGAACACAAGGAGTGCTCGCTCCGTGGCCTCACTGAGGCTCATACCTCATTGTTCCACACCTTGGCCCACAGAAGAGGTTTACTCGCTCAGACCTTGTGTCACAGACGAGGTTTACTGGCTGCTGCTTCAAAGAATGAAGTATACACCTCTGCTTTGATTTTTTTTTTTCTTTATTTTATTTTCTTTTTTCCAGGCTACCTCACCTCACCAGTCCCAGCACTCCACAGTGGATGTTGGGCAGCTTCATGACCCCCAGACATACACTCAGCATGCTATCCAGGTGCAGCACATCCAGGTCACAGAGCCATCGCCAGCAACACAGTCATCATCGCAGGTATTTCGCTCTCCTCTTGCAGGAAACGTTTTCCCTACCAGTCTGCTCAGCTGGCATATTACATGTGCTGATGCAGGAGATAGAGACTTTTCTATGTCATTTAAAGGAGCACACATGAAATGACTCTCACATGAACATCTTTGAGATCATCAGGTAGTTCCCAGATGTTCCTAGGGTCTATGAGGGTGTTTTGTTGTGTTTTTGTTTGTGGTTTTTGTTATTCTTTTTTTTCTTAGCTCTATACAAGGTAGTGATAAATGACTGGGAACAGACAAATTTGCGTCTGAAATAAACCTAGCCAATTGAAAGATGGAAACGGAAACTGGCATTCCTCAAATATTTGAAGTTCAGCTTTTCATGCTCTTGGGTAGTGTTTAGCCTCTCATCTGAATTCTCTGCCACAGGCTCGCTACATAACCCTTGGCAAGCAATGTCTCTGTTTCCCCATCTCTGCTTACTAACCATAGAGTGAAACAAGTTGGAGGAAAGTGAGCAGAGCTTTGCAGTTCTTGTGCTCGATATGCTATAGAACCCGCTGCCTGCCCCTGTGTTTTCTCATCATAAAAAGGATATGTTTGTAACAGAAAAGAGGTATGCAATCCTTAGTACACTGAAAACTCTTATACCTTTTTTTTGTTTCTTTCTAGGTTGGGGGTCAGCCTTTGAGTCCCTCCTCGCAGCAGTCTCAGCAGGAACTCAGCCCCTCGCAGATGCAGACAACGACGTCGACACCAAACCAAGCCCTCCAGCAGCAGCAAGGCTCTTCAGTTCAGCACACGTATCTTCCCAGCACATGGAACTCATTTCGGAGCTATTGTAAGTGTCAGCTTCGCTAGTAGTCTGGCTAGTGTGTGGGACTAGTTTGTGCTCCATTTCTCCAGCTACCAAATGGGGTAGTATTTTTAGAGCTCATTAAGCTTTGTGATTAATATTCATAGAGGTCTAAGAAGATAAATGGTTTCAGACAAATGCAAATGATTGTACTAGCTTTTCTGCTGTAGGTCTGTAATTATCCAATATGTGGTTTGGGCAGGCAGACTCTGCTCCATTATTCCAAGGAACTTGGATTCAGCAAGTATCCACATGTTGGATAGCTGCTTGTTCAAATTTGGATGGATGCTTGAAAGAATCACACAGAAGCTGAGGGTGACATGAAATGATTTCTCATGTCCATGCAGGTCTGGATGGTAATTCTGTGATTTCTTGGGCGAGAACAGGATGTGTTGTCTGGGCATGAATTACCAAATCTGCAGCTGATGTTAGCTGGCATAATTCTGTTGAGGCCTGTAGAGTTTTACAAGGCTTTGTAGTACCTGAATTTCTGTTGAAAAAAACCCACTGTTTCAGGCTTGAAATCTTGCTGACGTAAGACATTATCTTTGAAGGTGGTCTTTGAGTTTGACTGAAGGTCTTAATTCTCCAATTTCCATTTTTCAGCATCGGAGATCCAAATGATGACCATTCCCCAAGGCCAGTATGTGATCACAGAGACCGCTGTAGGCACACCAGTCACCACTGTCAACACAGGGCAAGTGAAAGCAGTTACTCAGGTAAGAAAAACAATCACGGCCTTTTTTTTTTTTTTCTTTCATCCAGAATAACGTATCAGGCCTTCAGTTTGAAGGTTAAAGGAGTGCCAAAGGAATGACTGGGGCACAGAGAGTAGAGAATAACGGTGTATCTAGAGAGGTGCAGACTGTATAGCCCAAAAGGGCACTGGCTTTCTGTATCAATTGTGGCGAGTTCCCTGCTGGGCAAGAATCTATATGCAAAACAGCTAAGAAATGATAAGATGTGTTGTGTCATAAGCTAAGGAGAAAAGTGCTACCACTCAAACCTTGTAATGTTGTAAACTTGAGGTTACAGAAGGCAGGAAATAATCTCATGAGCTTCAAGGAAAAGATCTGTAACTAGCATCGTACTCCTTTATGTGGTGATTACAAATAGTTTTCTGCACCTAGCCATTTACGTGGCCCACGCTCTCTGGTCCTTGTATGTTTAAAGTGTTCACTTAATCACATTTGCAGGACAAGGTATGACTTAGTAGCATCAATTAGTCTTAAAAATATTTATGACTAAGCTGCATCTATTAAACCAAATGTCAGAACAGTTTCTGTAAATACTTTAATAGCTTTCTGTTATCCACAGGATTACAAAACAACAAGAGTTACTGCTATCTTCCCTAGTAGGCAGTCCAGCATAAGGAGGAAGGCCGTTGTACTGCATTGGTATTGGATGCTAGAAACGCAACTTCTGCTAGAACACGTGGAAAATGGAAAAACTTTCAGAATAGCTGTATTAAAAGCCACTATTTTAATTTGTAGTGATGGGTTAATTGTGTAATTAGTTTAACCATTCATAAGTTAACCAAATGCAAAGTAGTCCAGTGTGCTTCAAAACAAAGGACAAGGGCTGTGTTTCTCTCACAAGCATTTAAATGAAATACAACTTAATTTCAGAGTTCCTTGTTCATTCTGAAATGTCTTCCAGCACGGCAACAGGAAAGTTACAGACTATTAGAACAGAGAAGTTACAGAAGATGCAACAGTTACTACTTTTTTTCTTTTGTATTCCCCATGCAGACTCACTATGTGATATCTGAAGGCCAGCCTGATCTGGATGTCAAACAAAACTCTTCGCTCTCCAGCGAGGTACAGGTCGGCGTTTCCCAGCCACCAGCCCACACGGACACCTTGGAATCGCAAGCGAGCAGCCAGCAGCAAACCACCCAGTACATAATCACTACAACCACCAACGGGAACGGCGGCAGCGAAGTGCACATCACTAAACCAAGAACTTTCTCAGCAGAACACGAATGAAGAAGCCTCGCAGTGCCACTTGCTTCTACTTGTCACCTCTCCTGAAAGCCCAGATGTATAGAGCTCAATATGTTTTAAAGTATATGCTCACTTCAACTAAAATCTTGGAGCTCTTCTTAATGCTTTAAGAGGGTTTAAGTCCCCAGTGACTGTGAAGAAGTACCCTCAAAATTCTTCTGGGATGCAGCTTTTAACAAAAAGGATGAGAGAAGTGAAACATCTGCTTGCTCTGGACTTTATTTTTGGCATGTCTGCTGATCCTCATTTTTCCTTTTTGGAAGTGTCTCCAGTAAACAACTTCTTATTTCAATTGTATGGGGAGAAAGCTTGCCTAACTGAAGGTTAACTGGCAGATTGTTGTATGTATATTTTTAATAGGAGCTGTTAAACATGAGGACGTCGTGTAAATTGCCAGAATATGGCAGAACTGATTCCTGTCTCTTTGTTTCAGCAGCCAAAGTGAAAGGGAATATACCAGCTCTATGCCTGGAGAAAAAGAGCAGCAGCAGCAAAAGCGGTGGCTCCTTGCGTACGTGTGCGGGGACGGATATCACAACGAAGCTGTGAAGATGTGCCGAAGCAGTCCATTAAATTATTATTTTTTCCAACCCTCGAACTGTTTACATGCTGTCTGTCCTGCCTGACTTTACCAGGCAGTGCCAGAAAGAATGAAAAGTGCAGTCTTAAACCCATGTTGTGCGGAACAAACTGATGGAAATCATAGTAGCGCATAAGGGTAGTACAGAGCCACTGTTCTCTCTTTTTTCCCCTCCAGCATTTGCAGGGAAAATCGCCTTTTTGCCTCTAAACAAAAAAGGCTCAGCTTAGCCTGCAAAGCAGCTTCTGCTGTGACCTAAAGCTGTGCCGGGAGAAAATGAGGGTACAGGAGCACACCTCTGCAGAGGCGGGGTAGTTGTCTCCGTTGCCACCTCGAAGCGGACGTATTTTTCCCTTTGAAGACTGGATGGAGAGTTGGTTACTCCGATTTTCCAGCTAACCTTGTTAATAATGCACTGTAATTCCTTTGGACAGTTACATAAAATGACCAGCCCTGGACTCAGGAAACAGACAAGCAACATGCTAGTGGACCACTGTTTATGGGACACAGAAAGCCATCAGTGAGGGTTGCCTGCTTTGGTAGACCTGGTCTATGTACAGAATTCATGTTACATTTAGGGACCAGGAGAAAGGGACAGAGAAGGCAGCGTCATTTTTGTTTTCTTGCATAATTCTCTTTCATAGGTCTTGTTGGTTGGTTATTTACTGCATTCTGGTATTCGCAAGGATGTGACTACAACTCCATTGACTCCGGATGGGATACACTGGGTACGTCTAACCCTCCTTTCGCTGCCCGGAAACCCATCCCAGAATGCCTGTGCATAATAGGGTACATTTATTTATAAAACAAAAGCAAAGAAGGATGTTTTGTCTTAATGGCCCTCGAGACTGAAGAACCGAGAGAGGTTTTTTTTGGATGAGTTTTCTCGTGCCGCACTGAGCGTGAACGCGGGACTCTTTTGCATAAGTATTCCTGCAGTTTTAGATGAGGATTACCCGTGCGAGTTAAGCGCTACAGGTGTTCACAGGTGGTGGTATCTTCTAGATGTGAGAGAACTTCACACTCTCGGACTGGACAAGAGGAAGTCTGGTTCCGTGTGGGTAAAGCCTTGTGGCGGGTATTGCTTTGGTAATTAACATATCTGTTAATATGGTGTGGAAATAGCGACCATGCATGATGAGATAAATCAGATTGAAAATACTGGCCAGCTCAACTGTTTTGAGGTAGCTTTGAAGTGACTTGCCCCAATATATTGATTAATTTGTTCCTGGGATTTAGCTGCTTTTGCTGTACCACTGTACCGGGGCATTAACGAGATCAGTAAAGTTAATGAGGACCAGAGCTCCCGTTTAGTCAAGTGCGGTGATGAGTGTCTTTAAATTCAGTGGATTTGGGAGCCCATCGACTCAGCAGCGTGGCCAAGCGACAGCGGTTCCAACTAATTCATTTGGAGTTGTGTTGCTGAGCCCTTCTGAATTATGATGCTGGGCATTGCGACGTTGTTCGTGTGGGAGAAGAGAAGGGAGGTTTTGTCTTGGCTTTCCTCAGGCTGCTAGATGATTTAATAATGAGTCAAAAATAATGGTATGAGTAGTGGGAAAATAGGAGACTTGGAAATGGGGTAGTCCAGACGGATACTGCCCTACAGGAGCAATTTTAAAGTCTTAAAATGTCTGTAGTCTTTATGGATGAACATCGAACTTTCCCCCTTAATGATATTGCAGATGGAGGGATTAAAAAAATCTCTATTCACCTTTGTTGGAAGGGACCACAGAATGAGGACGCTGGCACCAGTTATTTAAAGCTGAAAACTACAAGGTGTTCCAGAAAACGATTTTAAAACAGCCTCTTTGAACTCAAATCTTCCTTGTCAAAGATTCCACTCTGTCCCACAGCAACAGCAGCGTCCTCGGTACCCGCGTTGGGTGACTCACCGCGTCCCAGGGTACACGGACGTGGAAGCGGCAGCCCTGGAAATGGGAGAATCATGAATTTGCCTTCCCAAGTAAGGAACTACAGTGATGGCACAGATGGCAGGGGCCTGCTTTCAGAAAGATGACAAGAGGAGGAAAAAAAAAAACAAAACAACAAAGACAACAGTTTGCATGGATTTTTTTCCAATTTCTGCAGTGCAGAAGGTATAAGATACATTATTGTTATTTTTAAACCAGAGCAACCCAAAGATGTGTCTCGGAAGTAATGTCCCACAGGAGCTTCACCCTGGAGTCCTCTCGCTGTCCTGCAAGGGCCACGTTTCGCTCGAAGATGGGCAAACGTTAACCCTGGCCCTTGTGGGTGTTTTGGGTCCCCATTCTGTATTTTCCTGGAGAAAAAACAAACACACACCAAACCCCAGCCCCCTGAATTTGCACCTCTCGGACTGCTCTGCCCCTTCTCTTATTTAACTGTGTATGTTTGTTGTACATTCAGTGACTGTTATTGTGTTCATAGTCTTGTGCAACCTGGCAGGTGTAAAAGAAGAAACAAAAAAAACGGAATTAATAAATTTTTTCTTTTTTAAAAAAAAAACCAAAACAACCCTGGCCTCTCTGTTCGCTGGGGGCATGGGGCGAGTGAAACGGGGCTTCGCTGTTCGCGGGTTATAAACGTCGCCTGTCGCGAAGGGCTCTGTCGCGACAACAACACCCCCCCCCACCCCTTTACACTTCCCGTCACCTCCGGGCGGGCAATGGCGGCCGCCCCCTCGCTGAGGGCGGCCGCGCACTGCGCAGGCGCGGCGGGGGCTGACGCGAGCGCGCAGGCGCCGCGAGCCGCCGCCGCCTTCCGCCTTCCGGTGCGGGCCGCGTGCGGGGGCTTCCCGCCCCCGCGGCCCAACGGTCGCCGCCGGGGCTGAGGGGAGCGGCCCGGGGCCGAGGGGCCGCCCGAACCTCCGCGGAGGCCTGGCCGGGGCGGGGGCTCGGGCCGCTTTCGCCTGCACTGGTGGGGAGACGCCGGTGTCACGCCCAGAGCCAGCGTAGCGGGTATGAAACGCGGTGGTTTTTTTTTCTCTCCCCTCCTCTTCTGTGTTTTCTTACTGTCTGACGCTGTTTTTAAAAGGTTTGTTTGGTTTTCTGTTGATTTATTCCGCGTGGTTCATGCGTTTTCCTCTCAGCCTGCGGCTGTTGCCGGTTGTGCTCGAGGGGAGCAGGGCTCTTGGCCCAGTCATAGCTGCAGATTCAACCTGGGAGAAGTCCTGCCTGAGACCCGTGATTCGCTTTGGCGCGTTAAAAACCCCTTTCAGGATTTACATGCGGTTTTTCGTGGTATTTATCTCTATTGACAACAGCTCCTGTAGGTGGGAAGCCGGGTGAGATGAGGGTCACCTGGACTTTACAGTCTGCCTTAGGGGCATGGTACACACTGTCTGGCAAAGCATTCCTCTGTCTTGCAGTCAAACAGTAAATTAACACTGTAATGTCTTACGTATCTTGTGGCCTGATTCTGTAGCTTGTGTTTAAACAGCTACTTCATCATCAAATCATAGAATGGATTGGGTTGGAAGGGACCTTTAAAGGTCATCTAGTCCAAGCCCCGTGCAATGAGCAGGGATATCTCCTGCTAGATCAGTTTGCTCAGAGCCCCGTCAGCTTCTCAGGCATTCCTCAGCTGGGGATGTACCTGGGTTTGGGATTTTCGGTTGTTGAGGGGTTTGCTGCCGTTCTTCAGGAGCGGAAGAGGGTGAAGAATGGACTCTCTGGATCACATGCTGACGGACCCCCTGGAGCTGGGACCCTGCGGGGAAGGGAATGGCACACATGGCATCATGGAAGACTGCATGCTGGGTACCACCAGGGTTAGTCTGCCTGAGGACCTGCTGGAGGATGTGAGTAGCGCTAAGATGCTTTACCTTTTCAGAACTATGATAAACAGTGTGTTTAACTCCCTTTGTGGGGCTTACAGAGCAAACTGAAAAGAGCGGAAATGTTTTTGAGTGTCCTGGAAAAGGTGTTGAACAAGACTTTGATTAATCTTTTTAAAACCATTCCGTTATGTTCTTTTTTTTAGATAATTATCTCTCTTATTTTAAAATTGGCTTTAAGAAACTTTCGTTTGTTCAAATTTTGAATTTATTTTCATGTTGCTAGTAGTATCGTTAATTTCCTCACCTTTCCTCTTTCTGCTCTGTTGTTTCCTGCATTTGGTGTGAGACAGTCTCCTGTCTTGTGTTATTTAACCACGGAAAGCCTTAAAGGCTAGAAAATGGTTAAGGACGTGGATGCGTTTTCTTCACTATCATTTTTTGCTTTCTTTAGCCTGAGATCTTCTTTGAAGTTGTCAGCTTGTCTACGTGGCAGGAGGTGCTGACAGATGCGCAGCAAGACCACCTAAAAAAATTCCTGCCTCACTTTCCTGAAAACAACCGAGAGCATCAGAACAAACTCATCTCTGCGTTATTCAGTGGTGAAAACTTCCGTTTTGGAAATCCACTGCACATCGCCCAGAAACTCTTCCGGGGTCAGTGAGCATAATAAGTTTCTGTGTAATTTCGAGTTTAAGTTCTCAATTACATCAACAGTTCATCAGCTTTTATCAAAAATTAATGGAAAGTTACGTGTTTTTAACCTCTCTATTACAGATGGACACTTTAATCCTGAAGTTGTGAAGTACCGGCAGCTCTGTTTCAAGTCCCAGTACAAACGCTACCTGAGCTCTCAGCAGCAGTACTTCTACCGACTGCTCAAGCAGATCCTCGCTTCCCGCAATGTGAGTGTCTTCGGGGTGCAGTCATTGCTTTCTTGTGTTCTGTAAGGAATAGGTTGTCTTTACAGCAAAGGGTCTTGGTATTTGTGCATTCACAATTCTTGAGGGTCTTTCGTTTAATGAATGCTGCGTTTCTGGTTTTCCAGTGTCGCCTGTAATACGAGAACACAAGAAACATTGTTACATTTGCAAATTTCAGGTTTTGAAACTCTCATAGCTCTCACTTGCGTATAGTGTCTTTTTTCTATGCCCACCTTCCCCCCTGCTTCCTGCATTGGCCCCTTTACACCTTACTGTCCTATTAACAAGTCATTCTGCCTTTGTTTTCTTTCATTTATGTCATTGTGAAACAAGAAAGGTTGCTAAATATGTACCTGTATGAATTTCCCGGCTTCACTGGGGACTAGTATAGAATAGATACAAAACTCTGATTCTGACCCCTGTAAATCCCTGATGAAGTCTTCGTCTATGCATACTGTCATCAGCTAATTGCTGCCAGCTGAAATGTCTTCATTGTAGACACTTGCTTACTTATTTCTAGGTGTTGAAACATATGGATATGTGGGTGAAGACAAATGTCTGTCTTTATAAAACCCCTCACAGTGATATGGGAAAAAGAATATGGAAGTGTCCAGGAACTTATTTCCTCTGTAGTCTCTCAGGTCAATGGTTAAGATCCTCTCAACAGTCACATAAAATGACAGTGAGGTATTGTGCGTGGAGATGAAGGTGCAGAAATTTCTTATTAGATCCCTCCTTGCTTTCCCCCTGATTTAAATGGTGGTCTAAAACACTGGTTTTAAAATTGCATACGTGGCAAATACTGATACTTTGTAAGGGTTACTTTATAAAGAACTGAGGTGCTTACCGCACCAGCCCCAAACATTATACTTGCTGAAAGTATGTGAGATGAGCTTCTCTGTTCAGAGGTGTAGCTGAGATAGCTAATGTCACACATATCTCGTCTTCCAGCACCTGCTGGATTTAGCTCGGAAAGGAGGCCCTGATATGACCCTCAGGAGAAAGCACTTGTCACCGACGTATGATACAGAAGAACGAGACAGACGGACACATCGGCGCTACTTAAAAATTCTGAGGGAGGTGAAAGAGGAGTGCGGAGATACCACCTTGTCCTCTGATGAAGAAGGTAATGCCCTGGGCTGAACGGGAGACTTGAGGTGTGAATGGAGAAAGACAAGCTTTTAATGTGAGGATAGTCTCTTTGATAGAGGAATGGAAACTGGACTCTGGTTTTATTGGCTGTGCTTTCACGAACACGAGGGAATAGAATTACATAGATTGGTGCTTGGTCTTGCAGAAACAAATTTATTTCTCTGTTTATTTTAGATCTAAGCTCATGGCCTCCAAGTTCTCCAGCACGTTGTCCAAGTCCACCGGTTCCCCTGAGAGTGATCCCGACATTGTCAACCTTGGACATGAAAACAGCAGGTGAGAACCAAACTAGGGGTCGGTATGGATTTAGGGATGAGAATTACTTAGAGACCCTGCAAGAAATCAGTTTGAAAATCCGTTGTTTGATGGGAGATCTTGTAATGCTTCATTTTTGCAGTCTCCAGAGCAGTTGGCTCTTCTCCCAATTTATTTAATCTTTTTCTCCTTGGAAGGCTAGTATTTTAACACAAGGGCCTACAGTGTGTGTAAAGCTACTGATTTCTCTGTTATGTTTTGCCTTTAATAGTTGAAGCATTAGCATAGTCCAGTTAAAAATATTTTGGTGTATGTGCCAGGGGAATCCCTTCTAAGGTTACTGTAATTGAATCTGCAAACCCTTTGTGCAGCACAGCTGGTTCTCACTTCTTTTCACTTCCATACTTGCATCAGCAATGAAATCTGATGACCCAAGGAAGAAAGTATTGAAAATAAATTGGTTCACTAAAAGGGTGAAATTCAAATGAGGAAAATTTAGTTCCTGAAATTTGGAGATTGTTGACAGAGGGAATGGATAGCAAATGGCGTTCTAAGAAGTCTGTAAAGTAACAATAATGGAAAAGTGTGCGAATAATCTCTGAATTATTTTTCGTTGCAGACAAGATAGAACTTGGGGAAAGTGATTTGAAGATGATGTTGAAGAAGCACCATGAGAAACGAAAACGTCAACCTGTAAGATGTCAAGAAGTCTTTGGGAGTGGGACTGGACTTATATCTATTAGTCTTTTACCTGTTAGCTGTGAAGTTACGGGTATTTCTGGGTGACAAAATGATGGTGCTTTTTGTGTGTGTGCATCCACCCTTCAACCCTTTATCGTAACCTGTATGTAATTGTCAGCCTATGTGTGCAACTCTGGTTTATGCTTACCTGTTTAGAAGGATTTTGTAATTTCAGTGTTGTGTTTTGGAGAGACAAAATTTTAGATTTCAGGCTTAGAAGACTTCCTTACTTTTATTGCAGTAAATAACTTTATAAGCTGCTCCTTGATAAGTTTGGGGCATTCAGTACTTGGTTGTCTTCTGTACCCTTGTTACTGTCTTTACATTTTGTCCTTCCCGTTTTAATTTCTATCCCATTGTCCTGTGTAGGACCACCCTGATCTAGTGACGACAGACGTGACTCTTGAGGACATTATGACTCGAGTAAATGCTGGCAGGAAAGGTTCCTTAGCAGGTCAGTGGCTTGGACATGGTACTTGCGCACGGCATGAACATCGGGTATTCTGTGTGTGTGAAACGCTGACAGCGAAGGTGGTCTCGATAGATTGTTGTATCCTTTTGCTTCTCACAGAGCTAGCTAACCACTCTAGGGTTGTGAGTTGTTCAGTTGCTCACAGACAGCTCCAGTTTCCACTGAAGGTGCTTCCAACTAATTGATGAAAGTTAATTTGTATCTCTGCTCTAAGCAGTTACCTTTGCCTTTCTAATGTCATATACCTTGGCTTTAAAAACTAGAGTTTTTCTATTAAAGCAGAGTGCATTGAAGGGGGAAGATAAAGATTCATGGAAATGACTGGGAGGATGGAATGAACTGGTGGTGAATGAGTGCACACTACCCACATTTCTGAATATACGTTTATAAATATATAGTTGGTTTATGGTTCTTAATGAAATATGATAAGTTTTTCTTATTATTCTTCTTACCTCTTATCATATCTAAAGCCTTATTTGACCTTGCAACCCTCAAGAAAAAGGTGAAGGAAAAGGAAGATAAGAAGAAAAAAAAGCTGAAGATTATTAAATCCGAGGTGGAAGATTTGGCTGACTCACTTAGCAATGCAGATGGAATCCCACCAATGTCTCAGGATCCTTCCCCCATCCCTCTGTCATCTGTCAAAGAGGAGTAAGTGCTTCAAAGGGCCCTGAACGCTTTGCATGGATGGAGAGAGCAGCAGATATTGCAGCTCAGATTTTTCTGGGACTTTTGCACGCTTTGGTTTTGTGGACCTTGGGATGTGTGAAATGTGTGGTGTTCATCTTTGTATATGAGGGTGAATATTTACTCTGGGAACTTATTCTGCTTGTGTTCTCTTTCATTTGAAGACCTCTTGAAGAGATGAAGCCATGCCTTGGAATAAATGAAATATCTTCCAGCTTCTTTTTCCTTCTTTTGGAGATCCTGTTTCTGGAAGGACCTGCTACTCTCTCTGTGGTAAGGAACCACCCACCTATCTTGGGATCTTTGCAGAAAGCAAAATTAGGTGATAGAGGGGTTTATAGCTATGTAATAGTGAGTTTTCTCCAGAATTGTGCTGCTGAAAATTACATTAAGATGTAGACTACACATTAAAGAAACGAAACCCTTTGGGAGTGCATACCACATTGTGTTTCAAACATGTTTCATAAATTTAGTCAGCTGGTTCTGTAAGTTTTTCCATACCTGTTCTTTAGGTCATGGTTAGATATATTCTATACATTAAGGGCAGAGATGATGGGGAAGTTTTTTTACCCTTTTTGGTGTCTGTTGTCTGAAATACCATGTTATGGTTACTTGAAAAAGACAGGTGATTTTCTTATATACGTAAAAATCTTTTTGTCCCCTGGATATGTTTAGCTGTTTTTTCTATTAAAACAGTCACAGTTTAAAGTGTGAGATCTTTAATAGAATATTTCTTTTACCTCTTCAGCTTGAAGATAAAATTCTAGACTGGCAATCTTCTCCTGCCAGCGCACTAAATAACTGGTTCTCCTTTGCTTCTAACTGGTCTGAACTGGTTTTACCCGCCTTGCAGTACTTGACAGGTGACAGCAGAGGTAAGAATGGCTGTGAAAAATACTAATGATGCTGGGACCTCAGTTCTACTCAGTGCTAGTTTATATTGTAGCTCAAATCAACTTTTAATTTATCACTGCAATAAATCATTATTTTGTTGACAGCATTTCGATGATAGGTTTTATGGCTTACATTTCTTGATTGTGGTAGACGCGTTTTGCATATGGATAGTAGATAAGACCCAGTTTGATTCCCAAGTATGTGAAAATGTGTGAAATTGCCTCTAGACAGGCAGTTTCTCCTGTTCAGATTGTGTGCTTCAGGCGGGATGTTTGGAGCAGGAAGAAATTATTCTCTTCCCAGTGCAAAGATGTTGTGGTTGTCTTCAGAGGTAATAAAAAATAAACTAGATGATGCCCTGAGCAATCCACTGGAAACATGAAGCTGGCCCAGCTTCGACTTGGGGCTTGGACCAGATAAGCTTCAGATGTTCCTTTCAAACTAAATTACTCCGTGGTTTTCATTTGCTTAGCGGGAAGTTTTAAAGGGAGACACAGCGTAGATTTCAGTGAACTTTGCAGCATGGATACTTAATGTTCTCCCTAATGCTGGTGAATGCTGGGAATCCTGAGTTCGCTTCCCATGAGCCCAGCAATAGTCACTGTACAGTAAGAGTTCCTGGTGCCTCACAGCATGAACGGGATCTCATCTGACAGCCTGTAGGTGAAAGACTTGTTATCCAGTTCTGTTCTTTTCTTGTGCTGGCACTGTTACTCTGAGATGCTTACCTTCCCTTTGGGCAAGTATAAATTTAGAGATGCACTTACATAATCACTTAAAATGCTTTATCTGTCATTATGAGTCTAACTCAACAGCTTGCATTACAACAGTAGGAATTTGGCGGTTGGACAATTGTATGATCTCTCTGATGTGCACATTTTTCATTGCAGATGTTCCTTCCAGCTTCTCACCTTTTGTTGAATTCAAGGAAAAAACTCAGCAGTGGAAATTGCTTGGTGAGTATCTTGTGCTCTTCTGCAATTTCTGCTACAGTAAAGGGTGGTTGTTTTTTCCAGGACTTTACTTTTCCGCTTGCTGCAGCCCGGAGAGAAAGACAAGTAGAGCTGTTAATTCATTGGTTAGGCCTTTTCTTCTGGCTGAGCGAAGATGTGGTTTACATTCTAGGTTTTCACAAGGCATTAGTATCAGCAGCAGACAGAGAATAAGTGGGCGAAGGCACCGGGCTTTATTTCTTTATGTTGCTGACCTGACCGTATTTGTGTCACGCTTCAAATCTGTCTGAACACCTTCACATGTTCCCTTCTTTACCTTCTGATTATTCAGAGTAATTATTAGTTATTACAATTATAAATGAATTAAGCTTCTCTGTGGAGCAAAGTGATACTATCCTTATTTTTAAAAGTGGGAATCAAAGAGCAAATTAATAGTAAACGTGCTGAGGCTCATACTGAGTGAATGACAGATTTCTTGTGTTTATGTTCATGCCTTTAGCTCCAAGGCAGAGTTTTCCGTTCTTAACTATAGTGATTCTAGGGATCATATTTGCGGGCTTAAACTGGGAGAGGTTTGGAGTCAGGAGGCTATTCCTCTGGTCCCTTCCACAGTCTTTGGTGGAGGTTATGTAGGCACGTGTTTCTGCTCATGGACTCAGTGACTGGGATTACTTTGGAGAGTAGGAGCCACCTGCAAATATCAGGCGGCTGTGTCTCAAACACTGTCTTGCTTGCTGTGCCGGGAGTTGAAGCACCATCCTTTGTACCAACATAGGAGAATAACTAGGTTTTAGCACTTTGCTAAGTCTGGATGTGTTCAAGTGTTGAAATGGGAGCATCTGTGTAGTATGGAAAATGCCTTATGACTGGTGACGCATAGAGGTGGGAAGGGAGTAGGAGATGATTGGGAAGTACAAGCAGCCAGCTTCATAACAAATAAAGGACTTCTCTTTCTTATTTTTCCTGGTTATTTGGACTAGGTTCTTGCCAAGATCATGAGAAGGAATTGGCAGCACTGTTTCAGCTCTGGTTGGAGACCAAAGACCAGACTTTTTTCAAAGTGAGTCAGAAAAAATCACCGTCTAGCAGCACAAAACCTGACTGAGTTATATCCAACATTGACATTTCTCTGTTTTTCGACAGGAAAATGAAGACAGCTCAGATGCCACAACACCAATTCCCAGAGTGTAAGTATGTAATACTGCTTGAAAGCTTCTGCAGTGCATGCTAACACTATGAAGTTTGGTCCTTGTGCCTCTGGATCTAAATGGCTGGTTGCTTAAAACAGAAAGATTTTGCGTCATGGGGCAGGAGGGAACTTAATAAGTTGTGTCCTGATAAATAGGTTATTTACAGTCCTTGCTTACGTTCAGGTAGTGCATAGAGCATATTTTAGGATCTCTACAGGCCTTATTTATATTATCATAAATGCTTTCAGAATTTGTTCAGAAGAATTTGCAGAAAGGGTGAGGTGACAAGTCACCAAGGTGACAAAGATGGGGATTGTTGGGGGCTCATTGTTGCTCAGAACCAATGGTGACCTTTGTTTCAGAAGGACTGACTATGTAGTCCGACCTAGCACTGGAGAGGAGAAACGTGTGTTTCAGGAGCAGGTAAGAAGAGAATCATCGTAATTTTAAATGCACGTGTTGAAACAGTTGGCCACTAAAACAAGAGAATTTGTGTGGGATGGCAGGTTTATACTCTATGTGAACTTTATTAATGTAAAGAATTAGTGTGGGTTTTTTGCCTTGAAGTAGGTGTCTTGACCTTACATAAAACATGCTAACTATATAGCCTAGCTGCTTATTTCAAAAGCGCCTGTATTTCCAGTGGGTATTGAGCAAAATTAATTGAAATGGGTAGTGCCAGTGGATGACTTCTCTATTTTTGGGGCATGTATGAGAACAAGCAGAAGAGAAGTGGCATCAAGTGCACCCATACAGTTAGTTATCTTGTCTGTAGTAGATGCAAGCATGTATTATAAGGTAAACATGATGATGATTCTTCTCCCTGGGTACATGTGCGGTGTGCATGGCAGAATATCCAGGTTAAATTTTGGAAATCTCTCTCTCCAGATTAGGGGAGGAAGAAAGGGCTTCTTGTTGCTGGGGGAAGGGTGTTTGCTGGGCAGAAGGTGTATCGCTGGCACCTCTCTAGTCTCTGCAGCTCCTTAGCAATGACTCTAATGCGTTACACCTGCACGCTTTGGTTAGGTGGTGCTTTGTATTCTGCTTGAAGTGGTTTGTGCTTGTCTTGATCCAAAGTAAGTTTATACAGCAGTATTTGAGCCTTTAATTTTAAAAAAACCATTTCTCTAGACAATGATGGTAACTTCTGTGATAATATAAATGTAGCACAAGCTTTAAGACTTCGCTCTATATGTTTCTGGCTAAATTCAGTCCTCTTGTTTCCAAATACAGGAACGTTACCGTTACAGCCAGCCCCACAAAGCTTTCACTTTCCGTATGCATGGCTTTGAGTCAGTTGTTGGTCCTGTGAAGGGGGTGTTTGACAAGGAAACCTCATTAAACAAAGCCCGAGAGCATTCTCTCCTACGCTCAGACAGACCAGCTTATGTCACCATCTTGTCTCTTGGTAAGGTGATGGCCAAAACCATTTTTTTAAACAAGAAAAGGGGGGTCCTGACCCCCCAAACAATGACTTTAGGAATCTATATTGTAAAGGGAAAAGGTGGGCAGGCTGGGATGACATAAGCGAAGAAGAAATAAATGCTATGAAATAAAGGTGATGAAATGCTGGGAGCAGGAATAACTAGAAAAGAAGGCATCTTCTGAGCGAAAATGGGAAATAGAGAGGAGAGAGCCCAGGGGGCTGGCTAAAACTAAGACTAAGGTAACTGGAAGACAAAAGAGTAGTGGTTTCAGTACATTGTTGTGAAGTTGAGGCATTGCAAAGTCATTCTGGGGTTCAGTGCTGTTCCCCAGATTCATCATTCCTAGCACAAAGCCAGCACAGTTTAAAGTGATCCTTTATAATCTCTGCTCGTATCTCTGGGGGGTCATGGGGGCTAGATTTTAGTCAGCAAGTAGGCACTATCAGAGCAGGGATGAGAGAGCCATACAGAAACATATCTTCTAAAATACTGGAATACAGCTACTTAGTTATGGCTGGAAGTTTAAGCTCTGATTTCGTGTTTCAGTTCGTGATGCTGCTGCTCGCCTTCCTAATGGAGAAGGAACTCGTGCTGAAATCTGCGAGCTCCTTAAAGATTCCCAGTTCCTAGCTCCTGATGTCACAAGTGCTCAAGTAAGTTGGATGTCATGTCTCGCCTCAAACAGATTCACCTAGAAATACACTGCACAGGCTCGGGCAGTATTCAGTGGCTGAGGCCCAATAATTTTTTGTGCTGCTTTGACTAGCGAGTGAGAACTATGTTCTACTCTGGTGAGCTGCTGCAGATCTGCACTGAACTCTGGATGATGAAAAAACAGCCAGAAAAGCCACAGAATTAACACTGTGTCTTATAGCTGCTGACATTTTAGATTCAGAAACAGTCAGTTTTCAGAGCTCTCAGGTTTGGTGGCAGCTCCATTTAATCCAGGGTGGCAAACAGCATCCTGTGCTACATCATCTGCTCTCAGTCAGTTCGTACTCAGAAGGATTGCTAGGCGCTTACTCAGGTTTTATGCCAGATAGCATTACTTCTCTATTCATGACCTTTGGCTAGCCCAGCCAGGGACATCTTGTAATTCTGTGAATTCTGAACTTTCAGGTTAATACTGTTGTTAGCGGTGCGCTGGATCGATTACATTATGAGAAAGATCCCTGTGTGAAATATGATATTGGACGCAAGCTGTGGATCTACCTGCACCGGGACAGGAGCGAGGAAGAGTTTGGTAAGCCTGGCTTGGTGATATCTTAATAATCAAAAATGTTTATAAATCTCTTGAGCTTCTTCAGTCCAGCTGGATAATGTGGATAATGAACATTAATTTATCAGTGTAGCTTTTTTCTCTAGTCAGTTTGCTAATGTTAGCCCCTAAGCACTTAAATTCAGTCTCGCAGAGCAGAGTGTGTTTCAAGTATTTGTTAAAAAAATAGCATCCTGTGTACAAGAACTGCAGGTGTACGTATATTCACAGCTTCTTATGTGTCTTTATTATCAGCCTTTTTGGCTGATTTTATATGGTATTTTTTCTTTATACTATTACATGTCAATGTGTGTTTGATTTCTTGTCTGAAGATGAACTTACAGTTCTGAATTGGCCTCTTCCTTTACTCTGTTTGCTCGTGTTCAGGAACTCTGACCATTAATTTGTATTTGCAGAACGGATCCACCAGGCTCAGGCTGCTGCAGCAAAGGCCAGGAAAGCTCTTCAGCAGAAGCCAAAACCTCCAGCTAAAATGGTAAATTTCTTTGTGCAGGTTTGCGCAGGTGCTTTTGGGATTGGGAAGGAGGCACGGGCTTAACTTAAACCATAAATTCTGCACCCATAATGGCTGATGAAAATTACCACGTATTTGAGTTACCAGTTCATTGTGTTTATGAATGTCAGTGTTAGTCTAGCACCGGTGCATAAAATGAAGAGGGAAAGAGGGAACTTTTCCTCCTCCCAGCTTCTGCCGTTATCCTTGTTCATCTCAGCAGAAAGCTCGATGGAATTCATTTGTGCTCCCTATCTTAGGGATGGTCTTTCAGATCTAGTTTTGAGGTTAATCTGTAGCAGAGTGTGTGGAACACGTCTGCTGCTCTCCCCCTTGCTGTGCTGAAACTGTCAGGGTTTGGATGTCTTTTTTTGTTGTTACTGTCTAAAGCAGTTGCTGTTGGCAAGTTAACCAAGGTGGAAATCTTCGTGTTACGAATGTTCATTACTGCTGAGGTGCACTTTTCCCTGAGAACAGGAGCAGCCAAACGCACCAGCCCACTTGTGGCTGCAGTTGAGGAAGGCAAGCAGGCAGTCGTCTGGGATTTCAGGATTAAGCACGGGGGCATCATTCATAACCGTACAGAACTCAGCTTCAAATGCTCAGCCCGCTCTCTAGGCTGTAGCAATCAAAACCAGTTTTTGTAAAGACCTTCATGCTTGACGTGATTTCTTTGCAGAAGTCTAGTAGCAAGGAGAGTTCTGTGAAAGCCCTCCCCAGCAGCACATCAGAGCCCAGTCAGCTGAGCCTTAGTGACTCCAGCATGCCACCAACTCCCGTGACTCCCGTGACACCAACTGCACCAGCATTGCCAGCAACGCCTATCTCACCCCCACCAGTGTCTGTGGTTAGCAAGAGTGTATCTAGTGCTGGATCAGAGCCAGCGAAACCCAGCCAAAGGTACTCCTTCTGTTCTGTACATCGATTGAGAAAGAACCAGTAACATTCACGTGCATTTTCTATGTCTTTGTTGACCTACTGACTTTATCTTTTCCGTAGTGTTCTTCTGGTGTCATCCCCTACCATGCCACAGCTCGGGACATTGCTTTCCACAGCCCAGAGTTCACAGTCGCAGCCGGCGACGCAGCCGCCTCCCGCCCGGGTGGTAAGTCACACCGCCTCCTCCGGCCTGCCGCAGGTCCGGGTGGTCACTGCCCAGTCCAGCCTCCCAGCTGTGTCTCAGCAAGCCCCGGTGGTAACGCAGCAGCAGCAACCTACGTCAGTGCCTCAAATCCGCGTCCCAGCTACAGCCACGCAGACCAAAGTGCTTCCCCAGGTGAGTTTGGCGGCGTGAAAGTAGTGGAGTAGCTCTGACTTCTAATCTGACTTACACTGTGTCGGTATGGTACGCAGGGATTATTGCTCACTTGGAACATGCAGTAACTGCAGAGCAAGAGCATAGAAACAGCTGTGCATAAATAATACTCTTCAGTTGTCCTTTTTTCCTCCCTATTGCCTGTTTATTTGGCACCATTAAATTGTGCATTACATTAAAAAGTCCATAGAACTTGCAAGCTGTAAGGCACAAGACAAAAAGAGTGAATTATTAGTCTGTTAGTATTGTGTTAGTGTGTTCATAGGCTGCCTCTTTGTCTTTCTGTAGGCTGTGATGACTCTGCCGGTAAAACCTCAAACCAGCCCAGTGCAGGTGCAAAGACCAGGAAGCTCCGTGACAGGACAGACGGGCATCACTGTGACAGGACTCTCTGCAGCGCCCAGTCCCGCTGTAAAGCCGGTAACCAGCTCTCCAGGCAGTTCTGCTACAAGCACCTCCTCTACCACTGTCATCCAGAACGTAGCTGGCCAGAATATCATCAAGCAGGTGAGAGAGAGGGAGAGACAAGGAACTGGGCTCCATGACCCAGTCGTTTTTTGTTTGTTGTGACAGATGTGATACGCAGATGTGAAAAGATAGTGGAAACTGTAGTGAGCCGAAAAGATGTGTTGGTGCAGGTTCTTTAATTAACCATCTTCAGATGTTGACCTCATTTTCATTCATCTTGTTTGAAAAAAGAAAGCAGCTCCACAGTATTCCATATTTTATATGGTTTTGGGAATGCCATCTGATGTGCAACCGAAACTATTTTCAGTAGTGTACTGAGTGCTAGCATCATGCCGCTTCAATTCTGATGGGAGCACACGTCATCCTGTTGGGAAGTTTTACTTTGACTGTGCCTTGGACTGCGTCCTGGTTTGATACAGCCGTTTCTCTGATCTCTTCCAGGTGGCTATTACAGGGCAACTTGGCATGAAGACCCAGCCTGGAAGTGGCATCCCACTCACAGCGACCAATTTTCGGATCCAAGGAAAGGATGTGTTGCGCCTACCCCCATCTTCTATCACCACAGATGCAAAGGGACAGACTGTGCTGCGTATCACCCCGGACATGATGGCCACCCTGGCCAAATCGCAAGTCACTACTGTCAAACTGACTCAGGACCTCTTCACAGCAGCTGCGGGAAGCAGTGCTGGTGGGAAGGGCATCTCTGCAACTTTGCACGTGACATCCAACCCTGTCCAGACTGCTGATTCTCCGGCCAAGACTAGCACGGCCACTTCTGCCTCTTCCAGCCCAGCTGGAAGCACAGTGGTTAAAGTGACTCCTGACTTAAAGACTGCAGAGCCAACAAGCTCCGCTTTCCGACTGATGCCTGCTCTGGGCATGACTGTGGCAGATCAGAAGAGCAAAGCCATAACTACGGTGGCATCCACCGAGGCCAAGCCGGCTGCTACTATAAGAATCGTGCAGGGGCTGGGGGTGATGCCGCCCAAAGCTGGGCAGACTATTACTGTAGCTACTCACGCTAAGCAAGTGCCCTCTTCCTCAGCAGTGAGTGTGCCCGGCACAGTCCATACCTCAGCTGTCTCTTTACCAACCATGAGCGCCACAGTGTCGAAAGCAGTCGCTGTGGCCTCGGGAGCTGCTGGGACTCCCATAACTATAGGCGCAGGAGCCACTGCTGTGCGGCAGGTACCCGTCAGCACCACAGTAGTATCTACATCCCAGGCAGTAAGTAATGCTAAACTTTTTCTGGAGGTGGGTGAGAAAGGGGAATGCTGAAATGTACTGATGTCTGAAAACTTCTCTTTACATCCACAGAGGCTCAAATTAAGTACTGTAGAATGTGGGTCTGCAATTAATTTGATGATGTTGAAATTGTAGCTAAATGCTGAATGATCAGAAAGCAGTCAGATATGTCTTCCCGTACTTCCTGTTGCGAGTAAATGAAATAAACTTTGCTTATCTAAAGTCCTACCTTGTGCAGCTCAGCGTCTTGCCCCACACCTCTGAAATAATTTCCCTTGGAATGGTGTCAGAAATAGAAGTGTTTGTTACTTGTATTAACTTTTTTACCAAATTCCCCGTTTAATACAAACATCCAAATTAATATATAAAATGTCCAAAGCTGAAGGCGCCATAAACTGTATCGTGAAAGCTGAATAAGCTAATTGACATTATCAGCGCTTCCTAAGGATAAAAATCATGGATGGATGCAGTGAGCCTTCCCAGAGAAATACTGTGGTGCAAAGATGATGTGGGTTTTCAGGGCTGAGGCAGCTGTGAAGTGAATGAGATGGTGGTGAATTTTAATGAGCCTGAAATGGAGCACGGATTTCATCAGCAAAGCTGCTGTTGGTTTCTACTCCCAGGACTCCTAAAAAGCAAGCTTAGTGGTAATTGCATGTTGTCAAGCAGTTTCTGTGCTCAGCTCCCCGCGGCTCCTCATGTGTTCTTCAACTTCTCTAGGGTAAACTACCAGCACGAATAACAGTGCCTCTGTCAGTGATCAGCCAGCCAGTGAAAGGCAAGAGCGTGGTGACTGCCCCCATCATCAAGGGCAACCTTGGGGCCAAGTGAGTATTTTGCATCAGAAACAGGCTGAGGAGGGGGGATGTTCGATAGGTTCCTGGGGACCTAGCAAGCAGAGGGTGGAATAGACTTACAGTCCCTTAATAGGTCCGTTAGCTGCAAGAAACTGAATGAATATGGTGTCTGGCAATGAGAATAAAATGTTTGTTTAGGTGCCCTGAGGTGTAGGTTCTAGCAAATACACTGAAGAAAAAATGTTCTTTGCCTTGAAACCAGCTATTAGATTAGTTCTGATTGAGCAAGAATTAACCTGCTGACATACCTAAAAATATGTGTAATCTGAGGCCATCTCTCCACTAAAGAGACCAGGGAAGTGTTAACAGTGAAAATTCCTCTGGCATTCAGATATTGAAGTCTTTTTGTTTATTCTTCCGTGAATTCTGATAATGTCTCCCATAGTTAATATTTCAAGGCAGAACACTGTGTGCTCGGCTGTTTTCTGTGTTCCTCGAGAGGTGTTCGGGTCTGATCAGACTAACCCAGTGATGTTGCACGGCCCAGAGGTAGAGGGTTTAATTCGTGTGATGCAGTAATTCTCTATCATACTGATAAACGTTGACATAAACTCATCGCTTATGTATTTGCCGGTTTTGTAGGGAAAAAAAACCCACTACTTAAAATCAGTAGTAAATTAGACAGGTAATTTAGTGAGTCTGAAAGACCTGGCCTGCTGTGCTGTTTACTAACCTTTCAACAATTCTCTTTCCTTAGCATCAGTGGGTTAGGTAGAAACATCATCCTGACTACGATGCCGGCAGGGACAAAACTGATCGCTGGGAACAAGCCAGTGAGTTTTCTGACTGCACAGCAACTACAGCAGCTGCAGCAGCAAGGCCAGGCCACGCAGGTAACGGCTCCTAGAATGATAATGTTATTTGCTTTTTTATGACTTAACATCTCCTGAGGACTTCACGCTTGATACATGGGGTTCCATAAAACGTACAGGTACACAGCTTGGCTGTAGCGTCTGCATTAAGCACGTGCAGTGCATAGTCTCCTTTACCTTCCCTTCATCCAGATACAGTTTTTAAATGTTTTTGAAGCGCTGATAGTATAATGAATATAAACCCCAAAGTCCTGTCAGGATATGTTCCCAACTGCTTGAAGGATTGTTTCTATTTGCTTGGCTGTTTTCGTAGTGCTTTGTACTTTGGCTTCTGTGAGTCACCATTTCTTGAAGAAATCCTGTTGCTGCTTTGCATATCCATCTCTCTGTCGGGAAACTTAGTGTTCTATAATTCTAAATAACTAACCTTTATTGAGAGGTGCTAGTAACAGGTCTGTAGAAGTGAAGTATTCAATGGATCCAAGTCCTCCTTCTGAAAACTTGTAAAACCAGCTGACATGTAGGTTTTTTATTCAATTAGGTCTTCCTCTCTAATCTTGAGATGTCTTGCCACCATCCCACATGAACAGTGGATGGAGTGATCTTGTGACAGATTCTGTTCTTGATGTGTTTTGGTGCTTCGTCTTGTTCACATAACTGAATTTTTGTTGGCAGCAGAAACAGATAATTTACTGGCGCTTCAGAATGCGATGCGAGTGCAATGTGTCAGCAGGTTGTTCTTAACACGAGTTGAGTGTTTTTCTTTCCGTTTCAAACAGGTTCGAATTCAAACTGTACCAGCCTCCCATCTCCAGCAGGGAACAGTGTCTGGCTCTACTAAAGCAGTTTCCACTGTGGTTGTGACAACAGCTCCATCTCCAAAGCAGACCCAAGATCAGCTATGAACACTGGTTTGAAAATGGATCACTTTCCAAGAACTTCCCTGAGTCTGCGGTTGTCCTCCATACAAGCGCCCAAGAGTACCTAACCACAGTCATGGCTAGGGGTTGGACTGGATTCTGTCGCATTGCTTGTCTGGAGTCAGTCGTGATGTCTAGGTAGAAATTCCACGGCAAAAGATGCTGTACCTACAAAACAAAATGTTTCAGTCCAGCTGTGTAAGGCCCAGTTCTGTGTCAGTGATAGTTTAAGAAATGTCTTCCTTTTCTTTCTTCTCTTCCCATCCAAAGGGCTTTTTACGAATATAATTTCTGTGCATTTTGGGTTGTAGACAAAGCAGTTGATCTTGGGTCTTCCTTAACCAGGGAAACTTGCTTGAAAGGGGTAATTCAGACTTTTCAAAGTCCTGAAGAAGATGCCTCCTTTTTCTGGAGCCTAGCTGTCACTACTTTTATATAGATGACTTAGGATGGTGGCTTGGACACCAGAGTTGGTTTGTAACATAGCCTGGAAGTAGATCCCTAACACATTCAGTGTGCTATTTATAGACTTTTTAAATACCTCTCCCCTATCTCTGAGCTCAAACTTCTTTTGAACAGATACCGCTTCCATGTCAAATTTCTGTCAAAGGCGGGATGAGAGTCAAGACGGTTTTTGCTGTAAAACAGCTAAGAACCATGGGGAAGAGCGAGAAGTGGAGGAGATAAAGTCACTGTGTGAACAAGTCTGTCAGCAAACGGGAATACGCTGGAAAGGAAAAAGGAAGTGTTCACCGGAAGGATCCTCCTTTAGTTTTCCTCAGCAAACAAACCAGTCAAAAAAGACTGTAGCTTGTTTTAAAAGTTTGGAATATGTTTTCAGGTATACCCAAACTGTAGTCTCTTGGACTCAGAGGAAATATTTTAACCCATGATCCTGGCCTTTAGTTTCGTTTTTACCTTTGCAATTTTATCTCTCTTATGTAAATTTGTTTGAATTTTGCACATACTGGAGATGAATTTGTGGTTCTGACATGGCCTTGAAGCTTTCTCGGAATGAGATCAGAAGACATGTTGGACCAGGAGAAGAATAAAAGGGCAGAAAGCCTTAAAAATCTCTCTGCCATCTCCTTTCAGTTTTGTACAGCGTGTTGTTTCGTGTACAATGGTTGTCTGGCTTGCCAAGGGCTAATAGATTATCCATCTTCTTTGTAAGATGGTTCTTTTTAATCTGGTTTCTCTTGTAGTCTTTTTTGGGTTTTTTTTGAAAATACGTGGTTTGCTCCGAGTTATACATTACTGAATAGAGTCTATTTAAAGAACCAAGTGGTACAGTTCAGCGCTCTCTGATGCCGGCTGAACTGTGTGGCTGCAGCCGTGCGCGTTGCTGTTCAGAGCCGCTGCATCTGAGCGGAGCAGGCAGTTCTGCTCTTCCGTGGCTAACCTACTCCAGGGGTGGGCTGGAGGAAATCGGGTATTTCAGTAAAAAAAGAAGTGGCAAGCTGCAAGTGGTGAATAAGCACGGCGCGTCAGTACTCCATTTTAAAGCAAGCACTTGAATTATGGTTTATATGCCTCAGGAACAGAATTTGGAGTGATAAAGGTTTTCTGAGCACCTGTGCTACTTTGTCAATTTTTGTACCTGTTTTGTACATTTAACTATCGAGTAGGGAGACAGCGGAAAGGCTGTGGTTTGGGAGGGAGGCGAGGGCATCCTTAAGTCCTTTTAGTTGTGAAATTAGAAATTAAAGAGACAACAAGCAACTTCCTGGTATTGCTTATGTGAAAGAGCCTCTAAATTCAAAACATAATCAAGATAATCCTGCTATGTTAGTTCTATTCTTAATTAATAAAGTTCTTCAGTATCAAAACAGAATCACAGAATCGCAATCAAGAAGGATGACCCGGGAAACTACAGCCCAGTCAGCCTCACCTCCACCCCTGGAAAGATGATGGAACAGCTCGTTCTGGGCGTCATCTCCAAGCATCTGGAAGAAAAGAAGGTTATCAGAAGTAGTCAACATGGATTCACCACGGGGAAGTCACGTCTGACTAATCTGATAGCCTTCTACGAAGGCGTGACTGGATGGGTGGATGAGGGGAGGGCAGTGGATGTTGTCTACCTGGACTTCAGGAAGGCTTTGGACACTGTCTCCCACATCATCCTCGCAGGCAAGCTTAGGAAGTGTGGCTTGGATGAATGGACAGTGGGGTGGATTGAACAGCGGCTGAACGATAGAGCTCAGAGGGTTGTGGTTAGCGGTGCAGAGTCCAGTTGGAGGCCAGTAACTAGTGGTGTCCCTCAGGGGTCAGTACTGGGTCCGGTCTTGTTCAGTATATTCATCAATGACCTGGATGAAGGGACACAGTGTACCGTCAGCCAGGTTGCTGATGACACAAAACTGGGAGGGGTGGCTGACACGCCGGAAGGCTGTGCCGCCATACAGCGTGACCTGGACAGGCTGGAGAGTTGGGCAGAGAAAAACCTGATGAAGTTCAACAAAGGCAAGTGTAGGGTACTGCATCTGGGGAGGAATAACCCCACGCACCAGTACAGGTTGGGGGCTGACCTCCTGGAGAGCAGCTCTGGGGAAAGGGACCTGGGAGTCCTGGGGGCCAACAGGGTGACCATGAGCCAGCAATGTGCCCTGGTGGCCAAGAAGGCCAATGGCACCCTGGGGGGCACCCAGCAGAGTGTGGCCAGCGGGGCGAGGGAGGGCATCCTCCCCCTCTGCTCTGCCCTGGGGAGGCCGCAGCCGGAGCACTGTGTGCAGTTCTGGGCTCCCCGGGTCAGGAAGGACAGGGAACTGCTGGAGAGGGTCCAGCAAAGGGCTACGGAGATGATGAGGGGATTGGAGCATCTCTCTGATGAGGAAAGGCTGAGGGCCTTGGGGCTTTTTAGTCTGGAGAAGAGAAGACTGAGGGGGGATCTTACCAATACTGTTAAATACTTAAAGGGAGGGTGCCAGGGGGATGGGAACAGTCTTTTTCCAGTGGTGCCCAGGGACAGGACAAGAGGGAACGGGCACAAACTTGAGCATAGGCAGTTCCACCTAAACCTGAGGAGGGACTTCTTCCCTGTGCGGGTGGCAGAGCAGTGGCACAGCTGCCCAGAGAGGTGGGGGAGTCTCCCACTCTGGAGCCATCCCAAACCCGCCTGGACGCCGTCCTGTGCCACTGCTGGAGGTGACCCTGCTGTGGCAGGGGGTGGGACTGGGGGACCTCCAGAGGGCCCTTCCAACCCTGACCATTCTCTGATTCTGTGAAGTGGGTTCGGCAGGAACCGTGCAGGCGAGCTGCCTGAAAAGCTATAGAGCAGTTTGCCCTCAAGGGGAGACCACTTTGAACAGGGTTTTTGGCACCTGCCTCATTCGAGCAGGGAGAGGTGGAAGTCTCTGCTCTGGAGAGAGCCAGCAGGGAGAAACAGCACCTAAACAGTGTTTCTCTCTGCGAGCAGTGAGTGTGTGCAGTTTGTCTTTGGGAAGCAAACCTACAATCAAGTGCTGAAAGATGGTTACAGTGCGAAGCCCCTTACGCTTCTGTGAATCCTCTTGGAAGTAACTACATAAATTTGTCACAGGATGCAGGAGACTGCGGCAGTATTAAGTTTAAAAAAAAAAACCAAGAAACCTGCATCTAATCCCTTCAGTTTAGTTCGTCTCACATTGTTGCTGCTACTGAGTTTTAATGTCTGGCTGTTCAGGTCAACACCAACCCCTTGCTCCCATATGTGTCTTTGCTAAACTGGTCGCTAAGGTGTGAGCAACCTTTGTGTTCCTTGCTGCTTCCTTTAGGCCCGTTCTCTTTGCTTTTGAAGTCTGGGATCTTTGGTGAAAGAGCATCAGTCGCTATGTGGGCTTCTTATTTCGGAGGGCCACGCGCTGGATTACATAGTGTATGTTTACTCCCGACTTTCAAGAACAAAGTACAGCCTGTTCTGTGGTTCAGCTGCCGTCTGATGGGTTGCTTCCACTCTGGTTGAAAAATAACCCTTAAACTACTGCGAGTAAAGAGCCCATGTTTTTAATAAGTAACCTTTAACTTCTGCACAGTAGGCTGAAAGGCAGAGAGCGGCTTGAGTTAATTTTTGGTGTATGCTGGGACTGGATGAGGGCATATTTAAGCTAGCCTGTGTTCCAGGTGGTGTTTGCTCCTATGTCCTCTTGCTCTGGCGCCTGAAAGCCGTTCCGGGTGAGTACTGCGGCAAGAGCTGCGCCGGGGAGCACGCGCGCGGAGGAGGAAGGCCTAGAGAAAGCAGTATGTTGACATTACCCATCTTCCACCTGTTTGTCCTGCCTCAAACCAAAGGGGCTTTCAGTCTGAGACATCTTTGCCGTTACCTTTTTTAATTAAAAAATGGAAGTACGGCCTGTTTTCGTCACAGTGAGATGCTCATTAGAGTTATCCCAGAGCCTTGATTATTTCTTAAAAACTGTGGGATAGACGCTTATTCCCAGCAAGAGAATATTGTGTCATCGTTGCTTACAGGCACTGAGCATGCTACCCAAACTGCAACAGGCCGTTTAAAGCCTTTCTAACCTTTATTGGAGCAACCGCTCTCTTTTATTTAAATCATGGGGAAATCTCTATTTATATACCTCAGTAGGACGCTCTCATAACCCAATGAACTCACCCTGGGGTTACTTCAGGTGTTTTATTTTTTGAAAAAAAAAAAACCCAACCAACTTTTCAAAAGCAATAGTTAATTGGACATCAACCTGTGCATTTTTAACAGTTGAGCTTTGTTTTCCGAACGCCTTGCAGTCACTGGCATAGTTTTTAGTTAAATACAGAAACCTCGCTACTTGTTTTTCACGTGGCAAACTTGAACCACAGAAACTAGAACAACATCATAACAGACTCAGCTCTTGTACCCGCTCCTGCCTGACATGAGTTTGGTACGTGGGTGCCAGACGTCGGGGCTGTCTGGCTGGGTACTGTTCACACAGCACTATAGGCAGTCTGAAATTTAAGATTTTTGCCCCGCAACCTTAAACACGGTGACTTCTCGCCGACTGGGGAGAGCTGTGGGGAAAGGAGAACGCGCAGCTGTGTCCTAGGTGGAAACTGGCTCGAAGACAAACGTGGTTGAATAATGGTGTTGCCCCATCGCAACCAACTTATCTCAATCTCAGATTTACTTGAATCATAGTTATGTGGGTAGGTCGGATGTGTTGTACATCAAAGGGGATCCTCAGGGCTACACCGTATCATTCAACGGTAGCCTAATGTATTGTTCGCTCGTTTGATAAAAGCTTCAGGCTAGCATCGTTATAGCTAATGAAGATTTTTTGAATACAAACTTAGCATCATCAGTTAATGGGAGTTTTGAGAATGTGTATTGGTCGTGACATGGGATCGTTTTCGCAAACCATTTCGCCCACCCTGCCCCTCACTGCCCAGCCCTGCTACAGACCAGTGAGCAATGGGACAGCTGAGGAGAACGAGGAGTAAAATAACCGTACAGTTTGTAAAAGGGGAATTATGGCACCCAGAGATGGTTGGCTGTATTCCTCTTTCTTCACTTGTGCATTGAACTTCTAGATGGAGAAATCTGAATTACTCACCCTCGGCAGCGGTTTCAGCCACTGATACCTCCAGAGGGCAATTCACCTGACCTCCCTCAGGTGGCTCCTGTAGGATGAGTCACTCTCTGGATATAGCCATTTCTTTCTGGGGACTATAAAAGAATTCTGGATGAGTAGCTCAAATTTGGGCTTTTAATGATTTAATTTAGGGATGACGCACCTTGCGTAAAGTGACCCATTCAGCGTGGATTAATCCATTTGAGCATGGATTAATCTTGTATATGGCATCCCGCGTAAATCAGAGGTAAATATTTTAAGAACCAGTTTGTTTCATTCTGTCTAGAAGTAATCACCAAGCTAATTTGGTAAGCCTTACGTCCCTATCTTCCAACGTTACCTTTTCTCACTCTCCTCCAACTTGCGAGACCTGGAGCGAAATAACTCACCTGCCAGAACCAAGATCCTCGAAGCAGAAACGTGCTGGTCCTTCAGAGCTCCAGGATCGGGCAGTTTCGCAACAACACTTAAAGAGCGAGCAGAAGGTGCCAACCAAATACAGGAGGGAGCATCAGTAAGTGGATGTGCTAACCCAGAGCAAGGCCGTCATGGTCCAGAAAACAGAAGAGCAAACCTGCTGAGGGCCATGCTGCTTTACCTCTTGTGCCACCTGAAGAGTTAACGAGGACCTGGAAGCAAGGACCTTGCAAAGATGCTGGCATAGTTTGAAACTCGGTGACTTTGACGTGTTGATGTGTCCTTCTGAATGAATTTTTGGCAACGGGGGAAAATTTTTCAGATTGCGCTTGGGGAAACAATGGCTACTGGGTATTTGTGAGACCTACGTAGAAAAATATGCTTCTATACATAGAAAAATATGCTTGATTGCTCAAAAAATGTATTTGCGCTGAGGACTTTTTCAACTGCTTAAGTAAGTTGCTTGAGTGGTGCGAATTGTTCCTGTGTTCTCAGTTATACAGTGAAATGATGGGTATGGGTAGTCAAAAGCCCTTGAATCACTGCAACTTTATGAATTACCGATCTCCCTTTGCGCTGCTTTGCTCGTGTAAGAAAATAAGTCCTGTTTTGTAGGTGGGGTGGCCTGAGTAGCTTAAACGATAAGAGATAACTTGGTAAGCTGTTGTATCGAGGTTTGCTTTTAACGGCGTTCCAGTACTGAAAGTGCCCTTCCAACTGTGTTTGGCCCCTGTGATGGCTGGGAAGGGCTCCTAAACTGGTGCTGGTGCGAAGCAGAGAGGGAGTTTTATTGTCATAGCGTTGTATGTGTTCTCTGTAGGAAGCTGGGAGCTTACCAAAAATCATAAATTTAACTGGATTGTTGTTCCAAACATGCACTAGGACAGCTGGGCAGGCATTAATGTGTCAAGCTGGGGATCTCTCCAAAAGCCTGAAGTGCTTCATTGTCACAAAAATAGCATCCTATTCCTTTGAAGGGCAACATGAAAGCTTAGTCTGTGTTTTTAGATTGCTGTGACCAAGAGAGAGCGAGCCCCCAGTCAGAGGGGTGAGTCTTTTGTAATTAGAAAGCTGAGTTTGTGTCTGGTTGATACGATTTATTCTATTTTTGTATTTCATTCTTGTGTTGTGGAGGTGGATTGCAGTGACGTGGATGTGCTGAAGGGGTACTCTATCTGTTCGGAGTTAGCAAACCCAGGAGCTCCCTCCTGTAGCAAGAAAGCTTTCATTGACTATGTCCCCATGCCTGGATTTTAACAACTTCAGCAAGAAGGATCAGAGTTTGCATTAGGGCTGGATTTAATCCCTGCTTATGTTCTTCCTGCTTTTTTTATGATGTAAGCCAACCATCCCAGAGAGCAACAACTGATTGACTGGGAACCAGCTGTTCCCAGCACACTGGTTCTCCAAGAGAAATGCTCTCTTCTCTCAGTAGTTGAGATGAGTTGCAAGGTGAGGCAGGTTTCCCAGCATCTCCCTGACATCTGATGGAAGGAATCCGAGGGCTCTCCTTCAGCCCATGCACAGTCTTGCCCCCACCAAGTGCTTGTGAGCCAAAGCTTGTGAGTCTGAGCTTCAGAGAATTGGGAAAGTAAGTTGGAGCTTACCAATTTTTCGTGCAGTGAGGGACATCTGGGTTGGATGTTATGAAAACACACGGAAAGTAAGGACACCTTAATGCTAGAATAGATTGTCTTGAGAGGAGGGGAGTTTCCAGACAAACATTGCAGGTAGTGATCCTACTTTTGGGGTGGAGAACGGACTACAGCAGGTCTGCCAGCCTGATCTAGCCAGCAGGGTGTTTCATCCAGCCTGCCACCTCATCCCGGCGATGACTAGCGTCATCTGGGAGAGCACATATTGCTTCTCACCTTTGACAGACTGAACTCTGCGGGAGAGTTCGCAGCCAGTTTTCCCGCTGTAGGGTGGGCATGTCACCAGCACATGCAGTCTCACCACACCCCGCTAGAGGGATAGCTGGAAGAACATCAGGCGGTCAGTTGTCTAAAAGACAGTAGGAGCTGGACCATAAATCAGCACAAAAACCCATGCCACATCCCTTTGACCTCTGCACCGACAAAGTGAGGGAAATAAGAGGAATAAATGAAAAGTCAATGCTGCATCGTTTTTGGTTTGGTTGTAAACAGCCAACACAAAGTCTGAAATTCTATTTTCTGTGGAAAATGAGGTGGCAAGGCAGGTGAGCATGGGTCAGCGCTACGTGTTTGTAATAAACCAAAGAGAAATGGGTAATTCCAGCGCGTTGTCTGTACCTCTCTCACCAGCTAAGTCACGGCCTCAGCTTATGCATTCGCAGCTTGTTAGGCAGGCAGGACCTTAACTGACTTTGAATCTTGGGCGTGCCTGCGTGCTCGGCCAGGTTTCAAAATACGCCGTGCCAGAAACCAGGCAGTCAAGCCTGTCCACTCTGTTGCACTTACAGTTTGGCTGGCAAACACTGCTCTTGCCGATTCAGAGCTTATGAAAAGAGGTTCTTTGCTTTCACGAGCCACGGAAGAGCTCAAGAAAAAGACACGGCAAATATTGCAGTCCCGGGAGCAAGCTTACATCCTATGGTGCGTTTGGTAGTGCTTTGGATTGCTTTGGGAGTCCCGTGACTGTCAGGTGGCTGGCACCAGTAGCAACAGAGGCACAAGAAATGATCCCCCTAAATTGTGAAAGCATGTCTCAGAGCCGCCTGGGAAGTGTTGGGAGGGCTGAGGGTGGACTTTCTCATTGCCAGCTAGTTGCACGCTGTCACATTCTTTACTCGCTGCTCATGCCCGTACCTTCCACAGGATGGAGCTGGTCACTGGTGCCCTTTGTTCTGGCCAGCTTTCATGATCTCAGGAGGGCAAAGCGACTTGTGCCCCCTGCCAAAGTCATGTTTTGGAAGCAGGACTCTCACTGCAGAGCTCGAGAGAAGCATTTGAGATCAAAGGATAAGTTCCCATCCAAACTACAGAGCGATGCTTGAACGGCTTTGGGGAAACTAGCACCACCGCTCGGCTCTGCCTCAAAGCAGCGTGTGGCCGGTTGAGGGCAACTCACTGCGCTTTTACAGGGCCCATTCTCCAAAGTCAGTAATTATTCTCCTTGCCTTACAGACGGAGAGGCTGAATCATCCCAGGACAACTGGCCTTAGGCCCCGGCGCAAGAAGAGCTGTCCCTGTGCGGATGGTCAGCCGAGCGGTACCCGGTGTTCACCTCTGCTCTCCGGGGGCTGCTGGTTCAGCTGGAAACCCCAGGGCTTCTGGATGACGTTTTCCTCTCCTCCCACTGAATCAGCCTTTTATTTACTCTTTGGAATGCAAAGTAACAGGACACCCTGTGAGTTTTATCTCTCTCCCAATCTTTTGTGTCGCTGTAGAAGTTGTCTGACCGGATTGAGTGTTTTAGCTGCAGACGGAGTTGGGGTGGTTTCGGGGTTGTCTGGCAGGAATCTGGGTGGGAGGGCACTGCCAGTGAAATTTGAATTTGGGAGTCACGCTGTGACCAGAATCCTGGGGACACGCTGCAGGGAGGAAAAGCCTTTGTCGCTGGCTGTTTGAATCCGGCCCTCCGCTGGCGTTGGCTGCGTGCATGGATGGTGCTCCTTGGCGGAGCTACAATTACTGGGAACTGCCTCCGCCAGAAGACGTTTTCCCCGCAGGCAGCCTGCCTTCGTTCCAGATGTAAGCAGCTACATTTTCACTTCTTTCACGTGGATGGCATTCCCAGGGCTGGGAGCTGATGTGGAAGTATCCTGCCTGTTCAGACAGTGTTTGCTGCTCCTGCAGCTTACCCCTGTCTCCTCTGGGACTCTCCTGGGGGTCGAGCCCGCGGCGGTTTAGCTCTTACAACTTGCGTACAGTTCTGACAAAGACGGACTCGGTTCCCAGATTCCAGCGGTGCCTAAAGCAAGTGCTCTCCTTCCTCCTAAAGGCGTGTTAAACCTCCACTCGCTGCTCTCATAATGCTGTTGTGGCCACACTGATACGCAGAGACAACGTGAGGAGGAGGAGGAGGTGACAGCTTTTGTTGAATGAACTGACATCAGTGGGCAGAAACAGAGGCTTTGTTGCTGACTGCAGCCGTTGCACGGGGGTAAGTGGCTTGATCTTTGCGCTTCAGTTACATCTTTCTCTGTTGGGACTTGGCTGGGCTCAGCCTCCTTCAGCCAGTCTAGAGAGACATGTGGAAGTGTTTTACCACAAAAGCACGTGGCAGGCTGCTGATGGGGAATTGCTGCTTTGATGTTTTGGGACTATACAGTGCCCACAAAGAGGGGTCCCTCATCTACTGCGGTGACTTAGCAACACAGCCACAAAATAAATCACTGCTTCAGCAGCAGAGAAGCAGGAATCCTGTCCTTGAGGGGTCTAAACCAGCTGCCTCCCAGCTATATAATATTTTACGTTTAAGCAGTATTAAGTGTTGCTTGCTTTTTTAACCCCGCGGTGATTGCATCCCCTTGTTCAAAGAGCCAGTTGGACTCGTGAATGTAGTTTGGGAAAGGTCAGTGGCTTGAACCACAGGAAGCACTGGGCATTTGCAGCTCCGCGTGAAACCGAGAGTTGTGGATCTTTGGAAGAGGCACCGTAGGCCTCAAAGAGCGAATCGCCATTAGCCACATCCCAGCGCAAGGGTGTTTTGCCTGGCACCTGCCCGGAGGAGATTAGTCGATAATGCTGAAGAGGAGAAATTTGCAGAAACAAAAGAGCAGTGGTTCGGCTGGGACTAGCTGCTTTCTACCTGAAATATGTTGTTTCGCGGGGGTATTAAGGCAAGCCGGAGCACCTGCAGTCAGCCAGGTAGGGAGTGGCTGTAAAACTACAGCGCTGGGCAGGGCTGGGCATCAGTGGGAGAGCCGAGAGCAGCTCCTGACATCAGCCAGCCGGCTAGTTTCAGCAGGCTGACAACAAAGCCACCTTTTGAAGGGGAATGCCTTAAATCCAGAGATACTTCCTCCTGTGCGGTGCTCAGCGAGCAGGTGGGATTCTGGTAGCCGCTGGGGGAGCAGGGAAGGCGGCGGCACGAGTGTTTCTGTAAGAGCACAGAAGTTGCATTGTGTTTTTCACCCAAAGAGGAACCAGCAGGATCAGAGACCTGACACCGCCTCTTTTTATCCCGAGAGAAACACCTGCAAAAGGGAGGCAAACCCTGTGCTCTGCAGGAGACGTTTTAGAGCAGGGGGAAACAAAAGGAGCCCAGCAAGCGTCTCCCTGCAGCATGTGAATCAGCAAGCAATCCTGTTACGTCAAAACCAGCTTTCTGGGAAATTTAAATGTTCAGGTGTGGAAAGAAATCGGTTTCAGGGCTGGAAGCAGTTGGTGGAAAGGAGTTCAGATCAGCGGTGGGATGGCCAGTTCAGGCTTCAAATATCTTGACTGGCATATCACATGTAGGTATAAACTGTCCCATGTAAGAGAAGGGAAGAGCCTCTCCAAGAAAGACGCTGTTGGTCCAGCTATCTTTAATCTTGACTTAGTTTCGAATGGGAGAAACCTAAATATTAGGGGGGGGAAAATCATCATTCTGAGAAGGGGAAAATGACAGAGTAAAACTGTGTCAGGAAGGCAGATTTCAGTGTTAAAAGCCCTCTTTCAAATTTGCCTTAGAACATTCTCAAAATCCAGGGCTTTGCCACTGGTCCCTCCTTTTCTTCTCTGGGGGCACCGTTTCACATTAGACTATAGAGACCCCGGGAGCTGTTGCTGGTACGTGAGCAACACTCCAAGTGCCAAATTTGGATTTCTGCTGGACTGCTGCGTTGCTCAGCATTTTGCATCTGGTCTCCTCTGTTTGGTAAGAGATGGCTCGTTCCTAAAGTGCTGTAGCCTAGCTGAGAGCAGGTTTCAGGCTGGGATAAAGGCAATATTTTGCTTTGGCAGCCCATCAGTGTACCAGATGGTTTTGGGAATAGCTGGCTTGTCCCTGGGGCAAATGTGCCTGTGCGTGCTAGCGAGTGCTCTCTTTGCAGCAGGGTTTCATAGCATGATAGTTGTTGTCACCCAAGCAGCGATAAGACCTTGGGTACATAAAGCTTTGCCCTAGAAATTGTTGTGTACATGAGTGCTGGCAAGCCCTCCTGCTGGCTGCGGGGCAGCTCGTGTTGGTAAAAGACAGATTTTTCAGGTTTCATTTACTAAAGCGAAGTAAATGGCAAAAGGGTCTCTTCGGGTGATGCAGAGCTTGCGCGGGGCTTCTCAGGCACGCCGTTTGCCTTAGTTTCCTCGCGGACACGGGCAAAGTGGGAGAGGCGGGAGCTGCAGCCGGACACGGGAGCGTCGGGGGACCCGCGGGGTGTTTCCGCCTTCCCGCACCTGCCAGCAGCGCGGAGAGGAGGAGCTGGGCACCGTGCCGAGCCGAGCCGTGCCGTGCCGTGCCGAGGCTGGGAGCGACCGTGCCATGGCGGCCTGAGCCGGCACGGCAGCCGCCCTGGCCATGGAGCGGGACCCCACGGCCACCGGGGCCGGCATGAGGTACAGCGCCCAACCGCAGGTGAGAGCGGCAGCCGGTGCTGGGAGGGGCAGCGGGGCTTTTCCAAACGCATTTAGTTTTTCGCCAAGCTGCCTCGTCCTCCATTCGCTCCTTTGAGCCTGGCGGGTCAGGGCTGACCGGGGCGGCTCCAGATCCCTCGGGGAGTGGGGGAGATTCCCGCTCCCCCTCCGCCGTCAGGTAAGATCAGGAGAACCCATTTGGGGGATGCTGCCGAGCCCAGCGGAGCAGGAAAATTAAAAACAGCTTTGAGAAAGTGGAAATCCCCGCAGCGCTCTGTGCCGGTGGTAGACCACCTCAATGTCAGCGCTACCATCGCTCCGAGGGTTTTGATTCCGGCTTAAGCCAGGTGCTGGGGATGTGAGTAAAGATAAAGTACGCGGGGGCGAACCGTTTGCAGCGCGTGGGTCCGGGTTGTTTAGCAACAGATCTAACTAAACCTGTTCAAGCCGACAGAAGGTCTGACTTTAGCTGAGGGCTTTGGGGCTTTGTTAATTAACTGATGTATTATCAGTGTGCTTTGAAACTTAAGTGAGCTTAAGCCGCTGTCTTTGCTTTTCATGTAGGTCCTCCTGGCAGAGGGTTGGGCAGGGACCGGTGGTTTTGGGTTGCACCTCCAGAGCCTATTCTGTGCCACAGAGCTGTTTCAAAACTCGGGCTTTTAGGTTAAAGCATGACAGCGGCACGTCCCAGCTCACCTGCTGGGCTGTCTGGTGTCGGTCTCTGAGGCCTGGCTTTAGCGGTTGTTATCTGGCAGCGGCGAAGGAGCTCGCAGTGCTAGCATCGATCAGAAAGCTGGCCTACAGCAAGGAAAAGTTCCCCTCGTCCCGCGGGTGTCGGGACCGTGGTGGCTGCCAGGAGCGGGAAGGAGATGCTCTCGCTGATACCGCTCAGCTCGAGCTCCTTGTTCCCTGGCCGGGTCGGGGTGACACTTTTGTGTGTGCAGTGTGATCTTCCCTGCCCGACACGTTCTCTTGGCAAAAGGTAGGTTTGCGCGCTGGTGTGTCTTTACGGCAGGGCTGAGTGCTCAAGCGAGTCCATTCACGCCGGGGCAGCGGCGTAGCAGGTCCTTTCCTCTGGTTCTGGATCAGTTTTCCCCCTGCGTCAGTTCAGGAGGAGCTGATCTGATCCAGGAGGACTTCCCCGAAGACGGTACCTTCCTTCCTGGCAGTAAACAGCCAAGGAATTTGTCCCTCATGGGCCGACTGTCGTTGGACTTGGCTCCCTATAAACACAACGGCAGAGCAAATGTGAGTCATTTTGCAATGACTGCGTCTCCTCCTGCGACGGAGAAGGAGCTGTGACAGTTCTTGGGCATGGTGAGGAGAAGCTACTCCTCTTCCTTGGAAAGAGCCTTTCTCTCGGGTAGTGGCTGGTGGGTGAGCTGCTGCTCGGGCCAGTTTTGCTGCTGTTGGTGCCAAAGGCAAACAGGGATAAGGAAGGCATGACGAGAAAAAGGCTGAGGCTGATCGAGAACGCACCAGACCTTTGCTCAGCAAACAAAAGATCACTTTATAAATCCATTGAGGGAGCAGTGAGAGCGTTTTTGAGGGCCTGGCTGCGGGGAAGGTATCAGACCAAAGGTTCTCGCCTTGCCCAGGCTAGAATATGCCATTTCCATCCAAAGGCCACCAGAGCCAGCCTTGCAAATAACGCACTGCAATATCCGAGTGATAGGCTGGAGCGGAGGAAGGAGCAGCTCACAGGGATGGGTTTGCCAGACAAAGGCTTTGCCCGGTCGGAGGTGCCGGGGTTTGCCCTGCTGTTGGCTCCAAACATTCAAATGTCGTGGGTCAGATCCACCTCAGTGCTGTAAGAGTCGGTCAAGAGCGTGGGTGAAATGTAATGATGAGCGTGGAGTGTTTCATCGAGGTCTGGAGCGCAGCTGGTTTTGTTAGGCTGCTGGAGGGCGGTTTTGTTGCTCAGACAGTACTTTCTGTACCAGGAAAGATGTAAGAGTGTTTTAAAATAAGCTATTTGCATCTGTGACGTGTTTCTTTTCTGGTCTTGGGACATAAGCGTGTTGTAGGGAGGAATTTTATGGCTCCTAGCTACATGTATCAGGCCTGTAAGATAGCTTTATTCCCCACTTCTCCCCAAGAATTGGCAAGACTCTGCTCCAGCAGACGCACTGTTAGAAGTGCGCGGGCTTTTTTTTTTTTTGAGCTGCTGTGTTGCATGACACGGCTGCACTGATAAGCCTGGCGCGGGGCAGCCAGCCAAGCCTGTGCTGTCCTGTGCAAACATTAACTTTGGTTTCTTCTGTAATAAACCTAAAGGAATTTGGTTTCTCGTATGACTCAGGATGGTCACAAGACGATTGAATGCTGTAGAGGATTGAGCTCAAAACTGGTGTGCGAAATCGGGGTGTGTGACTTGTATCTTTCACTATTTCACTTGCCCTCCGTGCCTGGAAGGCGGACTGTCTGGAGGACTCTGTGTCCTTTATTTCCTGCTCCATATTCCCTCGTTAGTTCTGATGTCATCATTTTACAATGTCATTGCCCTTAATGAGGAACTGAAGATGAAAAATAATAGGCTGGAAAAGTTTCCTCAGTGCTTTACTGCCCATGTTGGGGCAGCACAGCACGAATATGCCTTACGGAAACTTAGCTCTTATATGTGCTGTTTCCCTGTATTTCTTATCGAGAATAAGAAGAGAAGTGAGAAGATTATCCTTATCAGATCTCTTCTGGGAGGAGTATTGGGGTTTGCGGCACGAGTTGGTGCAGGAGTTGATCTCAAGAGTCGTGTAGCTGTACTCGAGCTACTTGGGTGAAGCCCGTTGCACGCTGCGCACACTGTGTGTCAGCAGCTTTTCGATCTTTGGGGCTTTTCCTCAGCTTTCGGTATGATCTGGGAAACCTCAGGTTTTGAAAATATAACTTTCTCGGCTCTTTCCATACTGTACAAGCCCACCTTGTTGATCTCCAAGGCTGGGATGTCCCAGGCTCGGAGCCCGTCTGGCTGCCAGTGTCCTGAGCCGATTGATGAGCCCATGGGTTTCATTCCTCTCATTTCTCCTGTGATATTTATTTTAGTTTTTATTGAGTGCCACCTGAGGCAGGTGTGGCTGGAAAAGGGGAGGTGGGAATAGCCTCTCAGATACACAGACTGGGATCTGCAGGGTGTAATTACCCAGCAAGAGTCTAGCCGCGTTGCCTGATGACTCTTCTTCATCTGAGACCTTTCCAGGCCACCTCCAAGTTTGTATTTTATGGGTTTCTTTTCTTGGCCGTGTACGTTAATGCCAGGCAGTGGGGCTTTTGCGGTGAGACTGCCTTGGTTGCACCCCTGCCCTTCCCTTCTGTGATCTGCACAGCTTCGGCCCTGAGCAGCGCTGTGGCAGAGCAGCTGGGGCTGGGGTGTGATAAAGGTCGAGGGAAGCAGCTGAATCTCCAGCCTTGTGCTGGACAAATAAACCAACCAACAGTGATAAGGGAAGGTGAAACTGAGGGACAGGTGAAACTAGTGGCCCAGAGCTCCGTCCTTCTGTGGGCCAGGGTCCAGTGAACCAGACACAGGCACTGAGTTGAGAGATGGAGCACCTATTTTGGAGGAGAGGGGAGCAGCGAGGGCCTTCGTGCCCGGGACGCATCACGATGCCTTGCCGGAACCGCCAAACGAGCCAGAAATCGGCCTCTACGGGAGATGCTGATCCCCGATGGACCCTGCTCTGTACACGTGCCAGGAATCTTCTTGCTGGAGAGCCGTACTCTGTGGCACAACCCGGCCTTTCTGGGGTCCCCCTTTGCGGGAGGATATCTCTGCTTTCCAGTAAAGCATCTCCGGTCCAGAGTGGGCTGTGGCGGTTCCCACCATCCCGGTGTGCCCGCCGAATTTCCTGCTGACAGAATTAGTCACTCCTGCATCTGATTTGTCCAGTCTGGCAGAGTACGGTTGCTGTCTAAAAATATATCATGCGGCTGGCTTACGGAGGAGGAGCGGGAAGGTTTGCTTATGCACAGGACTTCTCTCTGAGCTCTGCACAGAGGAGTCGCGCGCAGGAGACCTCCAAATTCTATATACATCTATCTGCGCGCTCCTTTTCCAGGTTTCCTCGTGGAGTCTGTATTCCGGGGGAAACCGAGGCGTGGAAGGAACGGGGCAACGTGTTCCAGACCCTTTCACTTGGTTGGCAGGTGGCTGTCCTGCCAGGGCTGACGCGGTGACCAGAAACCTCCGATGGGGCCGTGGGGAGCACCGCGGTGACGGTGAGGGCTGAGCAAGGAGGAGCAAGAGGAAGTAACTGAACCTGTGACTAAGGCGGAGAGAATATCAAGGAAGGTTTTTTCGTCAATACCGTTTACTGGAGTAGTTTCCTCGAGAAGGGCGAGAGAGTCAGACCTTGAGTCGCTTTGGGCGAGAGGCTGTTTGTCGGGGAGTCATGGACAAGGTGAGAGCAGGACGTGCTTTCAGATCCTCTTACATCTGCTGTGGCGATGGACTGTTCGGTACGGGGGAGGGAAACGTGCAGCAACCGTTAGCTAAAGGAGATTAAAATTGTCGCCGCCTTTTGACTTTTGCTTTAACTCTGATCTTTCGAGCCTGTCTTGCCTTTAAGTCCATCTGCATTCTGCCTAGCTAAGAGGATGGTGACCAGAACCCCAGCGGAGGTGTTTCTCCCCGACGGGCCGGAGTGGAGGCAGCGAAGGGGATGCGCAGCAGAGTGAGCGAGCGGCAGGGAGGCTGAGCCGCGGTCTTTGGGCACAGACGAGGCCGGTACTAAGGTCAAATGAGTGCTTTTTGTGCTGAGCGTGGGCAGGCAAGATTCAGCCTCTTACTCAGAGGTCGGGACACGGGACCTTGTCTGAAATCTTTCCCGGCGCGACCTGATTCAGCATTCCCGTAGTGCTTGGGGGATGCTTCAGATCCTTTGCCTTGTGTTGAGAAGAGAGTTTGCAGGAATCACCGTTGCTTACCCACGTTGCGACACGCGACAGCCCTTCAAAGCAGCTTCAGGCAAGTGTCGGAGTCAGCTGGGGAATACAACGGTGTACGTAAGGTGTGAGGATGGGAGAGGACGGGATCTGGAATGCAAAACAGAGGGCAGGGAGGGAAACCTCTTTGGATCCAGTCTCATATCTGCCTCTAATCACCGGGTAACTTCTGGCGAGTAACAGTGTCAGTGGCTGCTTACGCACCTTGTGCAGGAGTAATAACAAAAATAACCTCCCCAGGCGTCCTCAGACTCCGTTAATTTCTCCTGGTGCTGTGGGTGTCACTGCCATCTGTAAACGTACAGGCGTGCTGTAAACCCTGGCAGGTTTAAGATCATTCATCCTTTTTTTCCCAAGAAGAGCAGAGAAATTGTCTAACGAAAAATCAGAGGGTGAGTTTTCTTGCCTGCCTTCTTTCGGTCACGCTGCTGGCACCGGAGCGGTGTGCGGGTTTGGATGCGTTGGAGGCAGAGGGGAGCTGTGTTTTCCTTCTGGTTTAATCACACTGATTAGTTGCTCCCGTCTAAAAGTTTTCTCTCTGCAAAGACGCAGCCTTTAGCTGGAAGAGGATGCTGAAATGCATCCACCATGGAGCTGATGGTTGCACAGCCTGGCCTCGTACAGCGGTATCTCCTGCTTGCAGCTGAGCCCCATTTTTTTCTGGCAGTTTGGTGAAACTGAATCTTGGGAATTTTGCAGAGGGCTGAAGGTACCCTCAGCCGAAGGGTACGCTCTTTGAAAACAGGGGTTTCTTTAGGAGAGGAAATCTGATTTCATTGTGTTGTTTTGCTGCTGCTACAACCCCGTAAAGTTACACCTCTCATGCCAGAAGTGCGCAATCCCTCTTTCAGGGAAGAAACGCCACCTGGTTGGATTCAGCCTGCCAGGGGAGTGTGTTATTAAGGCCAAGATTTAACAGCTTGTGCCCAAAAATTGTTACTCGGAACACACAGAGATGCTGTCTTCCCCCTGCGAGCTGGGGGCTGGCAGTTCTTCCTCGCTGACCCCAAGAAGTCTGGGAAAGCTGCTGCAGTGTGAACAGATACATCATTTAAACCCCTGAGGTTGTTTTCTTGCTGCAGGATCCTGCAGATGTTAGAAGAGAATTAAATACTTTTCTTTCTGTTAACAGCAGCAACGGATTGGAAGTCCTGGGAAGGCTTGGTGCTGCAAGCGGTGGGAGAAGGGAGGTGTTTGCGAGATTTGTGGCCGGTTTCTTCTCTTTACCTGGTTTGGGGATATTTCTTGCATGATTTGCAAACTGGTGGGAGCCACATGGCTGTTTCGAAGATGGTGCGTCAGACTGCAGGCAAGCTTGACTTTGATTTAAGACTCTCTTGATTTAGGATGTCTGTATGTATTTAAGCTTTATTTTGTGTTGTGTTTTGAAGTTTCCTTGGGTTTTGAAACTTCTGTTGTGAAGTTCCCTTGGGTTATGTTTTCAAGTTTTTCCTGTACGATCGCGGAAGCCAAATGGGAATCAGAGCATCATCCTCCGTGGGATTGTCCTCTGTGGCCCTGCTGGGTCTTTTGTTTCTTGTGGCGGTGGCTGGACGTTGGTGATAGACGCAGCCTGGCCCCTCAGAGGTGGTGTGCTTCGTGTTGGTTACTTTCTGCCCAGCCTTGAGTAGTAAATCTCACAAATGAGGGCTTCGTTCTCCTTGCTGTAGCAGAGAGCTGTCAAATAATAAACTTGGATTATTCTGAGAGCAGATGGTGCGAGAAGTGGTAGGTTGCTCTGGTCTTAGTGGCCTTCTAGTAAGTGTTTGCAGAGGATTAAACTTCCGGAGTCCTTCACAAAAATGTAGGGTAAGGTGCCTGCCATGTCCCTTTCTTTTGTGAAAGGCCTCAGGCGAATACCGCAGGGAGGAGAGGCTTTGGTGAGGTGTGGAGGGTTGGAGGAGAGGACAGAGGTTGGGTGAAGGAAAGGGGCCGGGGCGGGGGGATGATGCAAGTGGGAGCTGGGCTTTCCTGCAAAGCCAGGCTTGGGAGAGGTGAGATGGCAAAGCCGTTGCACCTAAGGGCAGCGCAGCGAGGATGGCTCATCGCCTGGGTCATCAGGGGGCTCAGAGGTCCCGCTGCCGACAGGATCCCCTTTGCTGGTTGTTCTTCCTAGCTTTTAGGGGCTTGTGACATTTGCATCAAATTAGCCCGAGCTGTCAGTGCGTGTTTGTGCCAGCCCTGGGCTGAGAGGTGACGGGCGGCGTCTGACCCAGCATGGTGTTTGCGGCGACAAAGTGCATTTGAATGCAGCGAGTTTGTGCTAGTCGGCACTTTTGCGTTGTGGCGCCCTTGCTGTCATCCGGAGCCCCGTGCCGCTGCTCAGGAGGCTGCCAGATGCCCGGTAAGGCTCAGGAGAGGGGAAAATGGGAAGGTGGTGACCAAAAAAGTGAGGCATCCTCATGGTTTGGGCAGTTTGCAGCAGGCAGAGAGCCCTCCCTACCTGAGGGAGGCACGAGAAGAAAGCGGAAGATGCGGTCTCCTCTCCCGGCGCGTGTTAGCCAGCTCTGGGGAGGAGAGGAAGTGCTGGGGGTAGGGAGTGCAGATCTGGGCCCCCAAAATCTGCCTGTACCGAGGATGCTCCGGGCTGCGTGGCGTCCTCTGAAAACATCTGGGTCTGCAGCTGTTCTGTTCCCGGGCCGGAGGTGCAGGTACGTGAGCAGGGCAAGGACGGAGGGCGGCTAAGCCAAAGGTGCAAGAGAGTGAAACCCCGGGGCACCGAGGGTTTTGCACCGCAACGGAGACCTTCCTCTTCATCACCCAGCCTGGCGTGGGGCGGTGATTATCAGTGAGAGCTGTGCCCTGTGAGCGTCGTTTCTCATTCGTGGGCAGCTGTGTTCAGGACCTGCTCTTGCTTAGCCCAACATGTCTGGTCCTGAGAGTCTGGCTGGTCATAGAATCAGAGAATGGTTTAGGTTGGAAGGGACCTTGAAGATCATCGGGTTCCAACGCCCCTGCTATAGGCAGGGTTTTCCCCAAACGCATAGCAAACGGGCTGCAGGGATGTCTTCTGTGCTCATCTTAGGTTTTTTTTTTTTTGGTTTGTTTCTTTTAATCGGTGTTTGCGCTGAATGGGAAATCCCAAGCAGAACTACAGGAGCGCTGCGTTGGCCCGGGAGACATAGAGAGAGCTGTGTGTGTGTAAAGGGAGGAAGTAGCTCAGCTTTCTTCTTTTACAGGAATGCTATTTATAGCGTGCTGTGCCCCACGAGCTGTGGGTGACACACCTGCCACATAGCGAGCGTTTTGCAGGGGGTGGATTTTTGTTGGTAGTTTCATCTGCCGGCAGGCAGAGATCTTGGACGTTGGGAGCTTGTGACCTGCCACGGTCACGGGGGTTGTGCGGACTCGCCGCGGAGGTTACTTGAGCCAATCCACCTGTCTGTTCAGTCCAAGAAGGAATTAGGTGTGTGCAGAAAAGCAAAGCGAAAGCCTTCAGGGTTTGTCCTGTGGAGCTGCCGAGGCTGAGGCATGCCTTGTGCTCTCGGTGACGAGCAGCTGCCGCGGACGGGTAGCTCTACTCTAGGCTGCTTCGTGGTGGGACCTCTCCAAAGCAGGCTTTGGGAACGGCCTTTCCACCACCCTGCCCTCTCTCCCCTCCTAGGACATGAACAACCTGGAGGAAGGGGTGGAGTTCCTCCCTGCCATGAACTCCAAGAAGATGGAGAAGCGCGGCCCAAAGCGGCAGGTGGTCGTCACTGTCGTCATCGTCGTTTTCCTGCTCGTCTCCCTCGTCACTGGCCTCCTGGTCTGGCACTTCAAATGTGAGCGTGACGTCTGATGGGTGGGAGCGTGTAGGGCGATACCCTGGCCGATATCCACCCGGGAAAGCTTCGTTATCCCGTGTTGCTCACGTGTGCCCTCTCTTAGCTCTGGGAAGGCTCCAGGCAGTGGGGGGACACCTTTTCCACCCCCCTGCCCGGATTCCTGTCACTGGGGACCTGCCGTGCCACGGTCCCAACCCTCACTGCCCTTTCTGATGCTGAACTGTTGCCTTCCAGACAGGAACGCGCCCGTCCAGAAGATTTTCAATGGGCACTTGCGGGTCCTGAACTGGGACTTCCTTGACGCTTACGAGAACTCCAGCTCCTCGGACTTCATCATGCTGGCCAAGAAGGTGAAGAGCACGGTAAGAGGTTTCTTGCATCCCTCCTCCTGCCAGCAGGACTTTGTCCTCTTCCCCCGTGGCCATGGGGGTCTTGCGTGTAAGACTGCTTGGAGCTTTCTTGCTCCTCTCAGCTCTCCCCGCTCGCTGGGGAGCCCACACTGGGCTGGGGGCTGGGACCCTGCCGTTAAACTGGGTCTCGGCATCCCAGCTCCGCCATGCCACCGTGTCTGCCTGCCTCTGCCGCCCGGCGTGTGCCGTCGGGGGCTGCCTGGGCAAATCCTGAGGCCAGCGGATGAGTCAGGGCCGGGAGCTGAGGCAGGAGCGCGTTTGCCCCTCGTGCTGAAGCCGTGGCCGGTCTTGCCTTTCCCCTCAGACTCGGGTATTCGTTGTGCTTCCCCGGGGATAAAGCCGGGCGAGCTGTGGCAGGGCAGGCTGTGGTGTGCCGGTCTCAGCACTTCTGGGATTCTCAACTCTTCCTCTGGGGGAAGTCCCTCTTCTGGGACTCTCGACTTTCCCTCTGCAGATTCCTGCAGCCCAGGGTGCTGGGTACGTGCCCTGGTTTTCCATAGCAGGCTTGAAGCTCTGTCTGTCTTTAGCCTTTCCCTCCTCCTCACTTCTAGACATGCTGAACACCCTTCTTTAAACCTTTCAGGTGGAGGAGATCTACAGGAATCATGCAGATATCGGTCCTTACCACAAAGAGACAGTGATAACTGCGTTCAGGTGAGTGTTAGGTGCTGTCTGAGCCCTGTCTGGGGGTGGAGTAGGGCAATGCGGGGATGTCATGCAGTCACGAACCCTCACTCCTGGGCTGCTGTGGATGGTGACACCTCGTTAGCCACCCTGAGTGACACAGTAACGGGTGAGCAGTCAAAAGCGACCTGAAAAACGTGCATTGTTTTCTGCCAGTCCTCATAACTGTGTGCTGAGGGAGGTGTCCTGGGAAAACCCAGGCATGGTATGGCGGAGCACTGTGAACCGCAGTGGGTGGTGTCTGGCAGCTTTGAAAGGGACTCCCCGGGCGGGCAGGAGCCTTTTCCTGGGCGCAGTTTGCTTAACTTGTCATTGAGACTCTCCCTTTCCCATGGCCGTCCTCCAAAAACGGCTCGTTAAGTAGCTTGGACCCTTCTTCTACTGATACTTGAGCCCTCCCCATCTGTCCTTGCTCACACCCCGTAATTGCCCTTCCCCTGCAGCGAAGGCAGCGTCATTGCCTACTACTGGTCAGAGTTCATTGTCCCCAAGTACCGGGAGGAGAGTCTGGACAGGGCGATGGCGGACAAGCAGAGCCTGGTCCAGAGGTGGAACCCCCGCCTGCGAAACCCCGTGCTGAAGGTGGAGTCGGTCGTCGCTTTCCGTGAGTGCCGGCTCCGCGGTCCCCGGGCCTCTGCGTGGGACTGGGAGGGGGGACATTTCGCTGGAGGGATAAGCTGCCGGTCGCAGCCCTCCTTTGGGTTCTTTGGCTCGGGGAATCGCCCCGAGGTTGAGTGTAAGGACGCGGCTTTCACAGCGCTGTGTTGATGGGCCATACAGACTGGGGGAGGCTGCGCAGAGCCGCTCCCCGTCACTCGGACACTCTGTGTTCTCCTCTGAGCCCATCTGGGGAGGGATGGGGACGAATGCTGCCTCCTGCAGAGGAAAAGCTTGGTCGCTGGGCTCCCCAGAGCCCAGGCAGGAGCGGCCGCGCTGTGGCCAGCTGGCAGGGAGAGACCCCCCAGGCCAGGCCAGGTCAGGTCAACGCAGACCCCAGGGACCGCCTCAGCTTTGCACCCAGGGACTTTCCACAGCCCAAAGGATGACACCACCTCTGTTTTCTCCTGCAGCTGCCGACCCCAGCATAGCTTACTCCTCTCGGGACAGTAAGTACGGTTCTTCTTCAGTCTCATAACAGCCTCTGTGCGTGCCCAGCCCTCTTTGGGGGCGGCGATTTCCCTTGCGAGGTGGGAAAGGGCCTGAAGAGAGGTGCTCTGTGTGCGAGGCAGACCTCCGTGTCCTGCTTGGAGCTGGTTTGGGGTTGGCCGGACTGCGGCACAGGCCTTGCCGTTATCTAGCAGTAGCGGGTGGCCCCGGCTCTCCTTCCCCGGTGCCTCACTTTGTAGATGGAATTTGGTAAGCAAGGGTGCTCCCTGCAAGAGGCTCTGCCCAGAGACCACCTGCAGGCAGGCGAGGAATTGCTGCACTCACACTCCGCATTGCACTCTGCATCTCTTGGGGGAAAGGCAGGGCAAGAACCTCCTCGTTTGCTTTGTTAACTCTTCCCCCCTCTCTCGGGCAGAGAGCTGCATGTTTGCCCTCCATGCCAAGGAAGGAGAGATCACCAGTTTCACCACGCCGGGCTTCCCCAACAGCCCGTACCCCAACAACGCGCTCTGCTACTGGACGCTGAGGGCGGACGCCAACTCCGTCATCAGCCTGACCTTCAAGACGCTGGAGCTGGAGCAGTGCACAGACGGTGGTGACTACATCAAGGTGTACAACTCTCTGAGCCCCGTGGAGCCCCACGCTTTGGTCAGGTGAGTGTCCCCGTTAGGTGGCTGCATGGCCCCCCGAGTCCTGGCGTGCAGTGGCGGGGTGACACTGAGAAGTCCTGCCGATAACTGAGCTCCTGTCCCTGCTCGGAGGTGATCTGTGCTGCATGAGGCTCTCTGTGCAGTTGTGTTTAACGGATTTTTGTCCTTTACTTCCTAGGCTCTGTGGGAATTACGGCCCTTCCTACAACCTGACCTTCCTGTCCTCCCAGAACGTCATGCTCGTCACGTTGGTTACCAACAAGGAGGGGAGATTCCCCGGCTTTAAGGCCGAGTTCTTCCAGCTCCCCAAGATGAAGGGTGAGCAGGGGCCTTGGCCCAGTTCCCCCCACCTCTCCGTGCCATGGGCAACGGAAGAGGGAGGCGCAGCTGTGGCTGCGGTCAGTTTGCCACGGGGGCTTCCAAAGCCGGGAGACCTGGAAGCGGGTCACACCTCGGCTCTTGGAGCTTGCCTTGCCCACGGTGCTCTTGGCTGCTGTAACGATGTCCCTTGAGGAGGGCAAAATAAGAATTATGTTGGATTAGACATGCGGATTGTATGTACGCGGGAAGCACCTAATTGATCTCCTGGGTTCTCTCCAAGCCTTGGAGCAGAGCTGCTCGCTCCAGAGGCCGACTTAACCTTGTTAGAGACTGTTGCAGCTGCCTCCCTTCCTGCCTCGGGCCGTAGCCAGCTAAGGCTCGGGGAGACCACGTCTCTTTGCGTCTCTGACCTGTTTTCATCTTCTTGCATATCTTCTAGCCTGCGGTGGGACTCTGAAAGGAGAGAGGGGCACCTTCACGACTCCCTATTACCCGGCACACTACCCCCCAGCCATAGACTGTGTCTGGAACATCGAGGTAAGACGGCGCCCTCTCTTTGCCGTAATTAGTCTGTCAAATGAACTTGGTTATGCAGGACACCATGCAAGCGAGCTCGCAGCAGATGCTGCCTGGAGGCTGAGTCTGACGTGGCTGGAGGGAGGCTGTAGGTGCCAAAGGCAGAAGACGCTGTCGCTCGAACCCCGCGCGACACCATAGCCCCCAATAGATTAGGGCTACAAAGATGATGAGGGGATTGGAGCATCTTCCTTATGAGGAAAGGCTGAGGGCCTTGGGGCTTTTTAGTCTGGAGAAGAGAAGACTGAGGGGGGATCTTATCAATAGTTACAAATACTTAAGGGGAGGGTGCCAGGGGGATGGGAACAGTCTTTTTCCAGTGGTGCCCAGGGACAGGACAAGAGGGAACGGGCACAAACTCGACCATAGGCAGTTCCATCTTAACACGAGGAGGGACTTCTTCCCTGTGCAGGTGGCAGAGCAGTGGCACAGCTGCCCAGAGAGGTGGGGGAGTCTCCCACTCTGGAGCCATCCCAAACCCGCCTGGACGCCGTCCTGTGCCACTGCTGGAGGTGACCCTGCTGTGGCAGGGGTTGGACTGGGGGAGCTCCAGAGGGCCCTTCCAACCCTCACCACTCTGTGATTGTGTGAATAACTGTAGCTTTACACAAAAAGCACTAGAGCACGCGGGCTTCAGGACAGTTGCTTGCTGGCACGACTGGTGGGGGGGAAACCTTCTGCCCAGGGAGAGTGGGCGCTGTTGACAGAGGTCTTGGCTTCAACCCCTCTCTGTGTGCCTGTTTGATCTGGGGCCCTGGGCTCAGCAAGGCCAGCAACTGCCTAAAGTCAGGGTGAGCAACAGTGGCTCTTCAGGAAGGTTCTTCTTTTCCTGCTTGGCTTCTTTCCTTTTTCAGTTATCTTCTGTCCTCCCCGCAAACCCTTTACCCACAAAACTTATTCCCATTTTCTCTGCTCCAGAAAACAACATGCCACTGACTCCGCTTCCTTTCGCAGGTTCCCCCTGAAAAGAACGTGAAGGTGCGTTTCAACACGTTCTTTGTGCTGGAGCCCGGGATCCCGGTCAGCTCCTGCACCAAGGACTACGTGCAGATCAACGGCACGAGGTAGGCGTCGCGCGCTGTCTGACCTGCGGCTTTGCCCCTTGGTGCGGAGGGGCTGCGTTTAGTTACATGGCGCCTCGTGCTTTCCTTAAACTTGCTGTGGGAACAAGCGCGCCCGTGCTTTTTTTTGGGATACGATGAGGCAGGAGGGTGCTTGGGTCTGACCTGCTCTCGTAGCTCGATGCCCTGTGGTGAGAGGGGAGCAGCGCGCTTGGTTCTGGGGATTAGACCCTGGGTTTGTTGCCTACTGCAGCTGCATCCCCCCAAAATGCCGCGGAACATCACGCCACATGCCTCGCGTGCAGAAAGGCAGAAACATCTGGCGTGGTTTTGCTTGAACGAGCAAATCTCCATTGCTAGGGTAAATGCGTTGCGTTCTGCGATGCGTTTACTGTTACATTTACTGTTCGCTATCGCACAACCTAACGTAGGCTGGGCCACAAAGACAACCTGGTACTGCCTAGGGGGAGCGAGCAGTGTCGTTTCGCAACGTTTTGGGCAAAGGAGCTGACCCTTCCTTGAAGACAGAGGGTTTCAAAGTCAGCGCCTGCGCCTGTGGTTCCTGCAGTGATGCTCGTGTTAGTGATTCCTACCAACCCGTGGTGGGACGGGATCCTGCGGCCGAAAAGGCTGCCTGAATCCAGGGCCGGGGTGGGTCTGCGCTCAGAGACGTCGCTCTGTCAGGCAGGGGTTTGGACGAACTCGCTCCCAATCGCTTCCGAGGCCACAGCTCGGGTTTACAACTGGCCCAAACCTTCTGCCGACGGCAGGAAAATTCGGCTCCTGCGTGTCTCCAGCAGTTCGTGCTCCCTGTCCTCCTGCCCCCTTCGCTCTCTGGGTGCACGAGGCGACCCTCTGTGCTGCGGGGGAGTTCGGGGACGGGAGGCGGTTTGCCCAGTGCTGACCTACAGCGCTCCGTTTGTCTTTGCTCTCTCTCGCTGCAGGTACTGCGGGGATAAGCATTCCCAGCTTGTGGTGGCCAGTACTACCAACAAAATAGAGGTCCGCTTCCACTCAGACCAGTCCCACACCGACTCTGGCTTCTCTGCCGAGTACCTGTCCTACGACTCCAGCGATCGTGAGTTGAAACCCTGAGGGTTTCTGTGGGGAGGAACTGAGGTTCCGCGGTCTGGAGGCTCTCCGTCCTCTGCACTTGCGCTGCCCTGTAAATTGGGAAGCACGCTTTTCCGGGAGGACAGGAGCATGTCTTACTTTCCTGCAAACCTCCTCGTATTCCTGCTCTGTTGTGAGGAAAAGGTGTTTTTAACGCCGGCTGCTGTAAGCGGGCTCAGGGACCATTGCGTGCCTTGGGGGAAGGGACGTAGAGGGGATGGCTGGAAGGCTCACCCGTTGTTTTATCGCTTTCTCCCTTCTCAGCCTGCCCTGGCAAGTTTACCTGCGACACTGGCCGCTGCATTGACAGAAGCATGCGCTGCGACGGGTGGCTGGACTGCGTAGACGGCAGCGACGAGAGATCCTGCGGTAAGTCCTCTGTCCTTTGTTCCCTTTTGGCTTGTCACGGGAAGGGCTGCGCTGCCCTGGGGTGGCTGCGGGTATTTGCTCTGGGCTCGTTCTGGGTAGCTAAGCTTTAGTGCTGGGGTTTTGCAGATCAGCTGCCGGTCTCTCCCTCGCTAGCACCAGCGCTGCCTCACTCCTCCGGGCTGGAGTGAGAAGCACTCGGTGTGGGAATTGGTTTGGGATCCTTTCGCGGCATATAGGAGCCATGGGTCGCTGCTAATCCAGTGCTCTCCCAGTGCGATCTCCCTCCCTTTCCAGTCCCTCCCAGCTGGGACTGTGTTTTTCCATTTAATCCTCAAAGCTGTTGTGGGTTTGGCTGAGCCGGGTGGTGTAAAGGGGCGTTTTTTGTTACCGAACCTGGCGGGTATTGCAGAGCCCGTCTGGAAAACCCGTGAGATACACAGGAGTTGTTTCTTTGTGCAATAAGTTTTCCTCTGGGATTAGCAGAACTATCCCATAGGTAATGTTAACATCCAGGGTGCGCAGTTAATTAGAGAGGATGGGATCCGCCGGTTTGGGATTGAGGGACTGTTTTCTGCGGAGGGGCGTGCCGCTGGCCTGGCCGCCCGCGCCCCCGTCCGGGTATCGCGGGTGCTTTGCCACTGGTTGGAGCTTTGCTTGAGTTGTTGCCTCCGGCTGTCCTGCTGCTGTAATGCCCGCTTCAGCCTCAGACACTGCAGCGCTCCAAATAAATAGTTCTGTTGTCCAGAGCGGTGGAAACACAGTGCTGTAGCCTCAAAGCGCGGTATGTGTTTATGTACGTGTGCGTGGCCCCACAGTGTCGGGCTGTTTTCTGGTGCGATTCTTCCCGCGTGTTTGAGTGCCGCGGCAGACGGGTCACTGGTGGTGACTCCACAGGTGTGGAGCCTTCTGCAGGTTCCTCCCCTCATTTCTCGCTCTCCCTTTTCAGCCTGTACCGACAAGCAGTTCAAGTGCCAGAACGGCTGGTGCAAACCCAAGTTCTGGGTCTGTGACAACGTGAACGACTGCGGCGACAACAGCGACGAGCTGCAGTGCAGTGAGTAACCTGCCCCGCGGGCAGAAAGGGCCGAGGGCTTGAGCAAGGCGAAGGGGACGATGGAGGAGGGCGAAAAACCCAAAATATCAGCCGGCTGCAGAGGAGAAAAACAAGGCTGAGTAGAGGTGTAGGAAACGTGGGCTTTGGGGAAAGAAGGGGCTGCATAAATTGGTGGCGGTGCGCAGTTTAGAGAAGAAAAGAGTGGGGATGCAGGACATGACAGGCATAGGCGTTCGTGTGGTGGAGCTGCAGGGGCTTTGCTTGTCTCGGGGGGGGGAAGGGAGAGGGACGCGGGTGCGTGCCGGAGGTGCTGTGGGCTTTGCGCCCTGCCGGCTCTCAGGAGCTGCTCTCCCCCAGGTTGTGCGGCCGACAGCTTCAAGTGCGCCAGCGGGAAGTGCATCCCCAACGCGCAGAAGTGCGACGGCAAGGACGACTGCGGGGACGGGAGCGACGAGGGCAGCTGCAGCAACGGTGAGGATGGGCTGCCGAAGGGATCTCCCCTCAAACACAGCCTCTTGTGGATTTCCTCGGGGCCAGGAATCCTGGCATGCATTTTTTTTCACGGGGTGGCCATGTCCTGGGGATGGGCAGAAGAGGTGAAGGGCTCCTGGACGGCGCGACCTCCCCAGAACTGGAGCTCACCCTTCTCCTTTCGTCCTGCCTGCAGCGGTGCACGCAACGGTCCCCTGCAAGGAATACACGTACAAGTGCCGCAGCGGGCACTGCATCAGCAAGCAGAACCCGGAGTGCGATGGGGAGAAGGACTGCGAAGACAATTCTGACGAGGACAACTGCAGTGAGTACCCCGGGGAAACGCGGGGACGCGGGTTTCTGGGCTGGGCCCCTTAGAGAAACACTTAAGCGTGGCAGAGAGAGCCCCTGGATTTTTTTCTGAGCGATAGTTTGAGCTGCAAATAGCCAAGCTGCGTTTTCCAGCAGCGTGTGGGGTCTCTGTGGTGTTCAGGAGGGCTTACACAGGGGTTTGTCTGCACATTTATGGAGTTGGCCAGTAACTATTTTAGCAAATTTAGCATTTGTGCTCCCGTGCTGACGGCATCAGCCATCCCCGGTGTGGGTAATGGGGCACTTGCGCTGCGGGAGGTATCCCAGAGGAACGACGGGCAGGCACTGAACGGGAGCAAGAGTAACCGCGTGCCCCTTCTCCCTCCCCACCCAGACTGCGGGATCCGCTCCTACACGAGGATGTCGCGGATCGTCGGCGGGCTGGACTCGGACGTGGGAGAGTGGCCGTGGCAGGTCAGCCTCCACGTCAAGGGCCAGGGCCACATCTGCGGGGCCTCGCTGGTCTCGGAGAACTGGCTGGTGTCGGCGGCGCATTGCTTCCTGCAGGCGCAAGGCATCAGGTAGGTGGGAGCCGGCTCAGGGTCCGCCTGCTGCAGGAGGAAAAAGCAATTGTGACAGGCATTTTGTAAGGCAACTGTTTAAGATAGCGCGCTACGCCGTCTGTGAGACGGGGCTCACCCTGCCCTGCGTTTCGTGCCTCGTGCAGTTACTCGGACCCCAGCCTGTGGACAGCCTACCTGGGCCTGACCGACCAAGGCAACCGCAACGGCGCCAACGTGCAAACGCGGAAAGTCAAGCGCATCATCTCCCACCCCTACTTCAACGACTACACCTTCGACTACGACATTGCCGTCATGGAGCTGCAGAGCCCCGTCACCTTCACGTCCGTCGTCCAGCCCATCTGCCTGCCCGACGCCAGCCACAACTTCCCCGTGGGCAAGGACCTGTGGGTGACCGGATGGGGAGCCACCGTGGAAGGAGGTAAAGCGATGAATTTAGGGCCACGTTGATGTATTTTCATGTGTGGCTTTAAGGAAAAGCAGGGCTGGCCAGACGTGATGTAAATGGCTTAGCTTGCCTCGAGACCAGACTCAAAAAAGATTCCCTTGGGAGCGCACAAAGGTAATGTCTCGGTCCTGCTGGAAAAAACCACGGGCTGTTGCACCAGGGATTTACCTGGCAATTAGTCGGTCGTTCAGAGCGCGAGCTTAGTATGTACGGAAGGGAAACGCCGCACGTTTTTACTCAGGCTGCCCATCCCATCTCTCATCGTAGGCAGCGGCGCCTCCATCTTGCAGAAAGCAGAAATCCGTGTCATCAACCAGACGGTGTGCAACCAGCTGCTGACGGACCAGCTGACGCCGCGCATGATGTGCGTGGGGATCCTGACAGGCGGCGTGGACGCCTGCCAGGTAGGCCAGCGCTGCGGTGGCGCTCGGGTTTATTGCTATGAGGAGGAGCCTTAGGCAGGCAGACAGGCTGCTTGCCTCAGCCCTTTTTTTAATATTCTGGCGCTTCCACCCACATTTCCACATTTAATATACACCAAATTGATGTGGAGCCTCTTTGATTTGGACAACGGACGAATTGGAATGGGCCTGAGCAACACATTCTGTCGACGCATGACTTAGTCTCAAAAACTGCAGCCCACCAACGCATGACTTAGACTCAAAAATGTCTCGGTGGGAGAACAGTGCAACCACACTCCACTTTGTTACCGAGCGCCTCGGTTTTGAGCAAGATGGGCCGCTCAGCGTAGCGCTTTATTCTGGTGCCATGGCTCTTTTTGACCTACTTAAATATTTGCTTTCACTGCATGTACAATTTTTTCTTGATTTGGGAAATTGTACAGACAGCTGACTTAGAATTGTTTTTGAGACTTAGTTAGGAGGAGTAATTAATTATTGTGATTTATTGCTTATCAGTTCACAGTAGGACACTGTGCTGGGTTGGTGCTTATGCCACTGTTTGTGCCTGTGCAGGGAGACTCCGGGGGCCCGCTGGTCAGCGTGGAGGCCAGCAATCGGATGTTCCTGGCCGGCGTGGTGAGCTGGGGCGATGGCTGCGCGCAGAGGAACAAGCCTGGGGTCTACAGCCGCCTCACCAGCCTGCGAGACTGGATCAAACGGGAGACAGGCCTTTAGGGACACGCTCGTCCCTGCATGGACATGGACACCTCTTGTACACCACCGGCTGAGACACGTGGTACTGTCACGTCCTCCTGGCAGCACACAGCCTCTACTGTGAACTTCAACCCTCCCTCTACCTCGCCACAAGCGCCTGGGACTCGGGGTGTGTGTGTGTATGACCAGCAGTTTAGTTTTGCTTTTAGCATTCCCACATCTCAACTTTGAAACCAACAGTTGGAGTGTACGAAGTTTCCCGTTGTGGGTAAGCCAGCACTGCTCCCATGAACAACTTGAAGGAGCGGTCATTCAGGATAGATACACCATTACACTTAAATAATAATAAAAAAAGAAATTAAATTAAGAAAAAAAAAAAAGACAAACACTTTGTGTTTCAGGGGCAAACTTTATTGGGACAGGTTCAAAAACAGGCTTTCAGACTATAGTCTGAATCTCCTTCATTTGTTTTCAAACGGCCATCCGCACCCCTTTTTCTGGTCTTCAGTGATGGGGGGTGGGGGGAGAAGGTCTTACCCTGGTTTTGGGGGGACACCCTTTGGGCTCCCTCCCTTGGTGGTATCCCACGCTGTGGTCTCCATCCTCTGGCTGCCGTGGCTGCCGGTCGTGCTGAGCCCAGGGCTGTGGGGCTGAAAGAAACAGGTTGTCACTCACCCCGAGGGACACGGCACGCAGGGCTGCTGGTGCAGAGGGTCGCCCGCCGTAGGGACTGGGGCCCAGTGGCATTACCGCAACGTGCCTTCACACCACACTGTGGTGCAGATGATGCAGCTTCTTCTGAGTTCCGCCTGCCCCCGGTTGTGCTGCACCCAGCAACTTCCCCTTCCTTGCTGTGCCGAGCTACAGGGTGTCACCGAACGCCTTCCTGGAGCGTGGCCCCTGCAACAACACCACCACCCCCAGCTAGCTGTGCCAGACACCAGTCTTAGACCCTTCTTATTTTTGTAAAGAAAAACACAACGACATGCCTTGTGAATGTGCTGATTTGATTTCTTTAGTGCGTAGCACACTCCAGTCGAGTTTAGTTTGTCCCTTCCTTGCCTGTAAATAAATTGTTTTGTAAAACTCTATATGAAGTGGAGACGCTCTAATAAACTGGGATATTTTCTAATACTTTGGCTGTGTGGTTCTTCTCGGGCTTCTGTGCAAGCGTTCCTGAGCCAGGAACGCAGCAGCACATAGCCCCAGTGCAGGTAAAACTCTTTAGTCCTGTAGCCCTCCCACGCACAGCAGCTCCACCGTGCTCTTCCAGGCATCCTTAAGAAAACAGCCAGGATCCAGCATTTGCTGAGGCCGGGGAGATCCTGAGCATCACACCAAGCAGTTCTTGAAGCCGCTTCCCCCATGGAAACCTGTAGGAGTCATCCCCCCCAATCCATCACTCACCCCAGCGTTGGCATCAGCACGGCAGGAGCTGGAGCAGGCCACCACGCAGAGCTCTCCGGCTTTCTGTGCACTGCTTCCCTCCCAGGGCAAGCAAGCACACCCTAGGGAAAAAGCAGAAGAAACCCTACCAAAATAGTTGCCAGCATCCCAAAAAAGCCCAGCCCGGACACGCGGCAGGGCTGGGTTTACACAACGCATGGCTACTCTGTTCCTGCCAGCTTCTTTCTGCTGCGCACAGGATTTTAATCGCTTCGCAGTCTCACCTTTGAGCTGCAGAGGCGGCGCTGGCTGGCGGGGGCTGCACGGGCTCGCAGGGCGACAGTCGGTGCCTCAGATCTTTCAACAGAGAAACAGAGTTCAGGAACATTTTTATATCTGTGCTTACACAATCCTGCAGCAACATTAAAAAAAAAAAAAAAAAAGAGTTTACTGCATGCAGGTGACTGGTTGGTAGCTGACCCCTGATCTATGGTACATGGGGGGACCCGGCGTGGGTGCCAGGGCGTCCCCGCAGCGCTCTGCTCCAGCTGAGTTCTCAGCACCGCACCGGGGAGAGAAACGCTTGTTCCAGTACGGTCTGCCTGAAACCATTTGCAAGGTGGTCCAGTAAAAGGTACCGCTGCCTTAAAGGCACTTCAGTGCCAGGAGCTGGCTGGCTATAGCGAACCTGCGCTCCAACCCGAGGGCTGCGCACTTCCAGCGGCGGGGAAACCCCTCGGGCTAAGGCACATCGCCGATCACACACGCGGGCAGCCGACCGCAGGCCCCAAACTGCTCCTTGCTGTGTCTCTCCCCCGATGCCAGCCAGGCTCCGCGCTCTGTTTTCCCCAGCAGAAGCAGGACAGTCCCCACAGGCACAATTCGCAGCTCTGAAGCCATCTGCTGCTTCTGGGTCCAAACCGCCCTCCGCTGCCCAAGGGTCTTCCCTCCCCTGGTTCCTGCAGCTTTTCCTACCTCCATCCGTCCCCTCGCTCCTGTCTCATCGCTGGGGTGGGCTCCAGGCGTGGGTGCAGACGGGTCCTGCGCTGGCTGTTTACTGCGTGCAGGAGAGCGGTCCGCTCCCCACAGCGCAGACCAGGCTTGATGGCATCATAAAATAGAAGTGTGGAAAAGAGTCAACCAACCCCCAAAACTGCTGCTCCCCACCTCCTAGAACTGCTCGTGGCCAGAGGGGCTCAGCTCTTGGTGTCAATAAGAGACCAGAAACCCACCTGGGGGTTACTGCAGGCCAGTGTCTGCCGGCGTACGTGCAGGGCGTCTTGCACAGGGAGGATATACAGCAGTTTGCAGCGCCGAGCTACAAAAGCACGAACAGTTTAATTCTGCGGTGTCCCAGCTTGTGGTTAGCTCCCTCAGACACATGCCCCACAAATGATTTCCCTAAAATTGAGGGCTTATGGATGACACGCAGGAGATGTCCGGGATAACAGGGTGCCTGACTGAGACCCCACCCCAGGCACACACATCCATCGCACACCCCTGTCCTGGCCAAAACTCACATTCTCTGCCTGGAGCCACGGGACTGCCCGCTGCCACGTCAGCCGCCCCATCTCCTGGCAGATTTAGGAACACCAATTCCTTCGTGCACGATTCCAGGACCTGTGCACCCTTCCCAGCACGGCATCGCTGGCTAAAGACCACAGCCAGCCAAATCCAACCCACCTCCTGGGGAGAGAAGGTCCTCTGAGTCAACCACACAGGAGATCTGTGCCATTGTCTTACTTGCAAAGGTCCCAATGTCACCCTCACCCCTGCATTTCCTAGCCTCTGTGTCTGCTCCCCGCCATGCCATGGGGCATTTTGTCACATCCCTTACAGAACAGCCCTGCGTGGACTGGACGCAAGAGAAAAAGAGGAGTAAATCAGCTCAACCAAAGGCATCTAAGCCCGGCAATTCGCTCCCCAGCACCTGCACACAGGGGCATTGCAGTGGGATGTTTCCTCACCTGCTGAGCACAAGATGCAGCGTTTACTCCTTGTGTCCACACGTGCAGCTCCGGGATCCTGCCTCCGCCAGGAGGACATCGGGGCCAAGCAAGAATTGTGCAGGAAATCCTTTTCCTAACGGGAACGTGAACCCTGTGCAAGAAAAACCAAACCAAAGTGTGTTCAGGTGGGTTTTACCATCACCCACCAGGGTGAGATGCGACACAGCGCCTCTTTTCCTCCTTAAAAGCCCCAACCACAGGCTGGCACTGAGCACACCAGGGACTTTGAGCAAGCTGGCTCAGTCCCAGGCAGCGCAGGCCCACAGCAGCAGGGTGGTCTCCGAGGCTGGCTCGGCCTCCCAGCCTTTCCTCGAGGCATACAGATCAGCAGCGCTTCCACATCACTCGATATCAGCTCTACGCAAAGTATCGTCTGCCCTGAATTACTGGGGTGGGGGGGGAATTTCTTAAAAGCCTTTTTGGCTCAGGCATCAAAATCATCCTTGCTTTTGCCAGCATATTTCCTTTACACGCCAAACAGATGTAACTGGGATCCAGTTACCTGGGAAGACTGCACTCGCTTCTGCTCTGAGCAACCTCTCAGCAAACCCGTGAATGAAGGGCTCCTTCCTCCCACCACTGCAGCTCAATGTCAACCCAACTGGCCGGGGATGGCCCCGAGCCTTCTGTAGCATCGCCCCATGCACGAGGGAGGCGAGCAGAGACAAAAACACCACGTTCGCTCTTGGCATCGCTTTGGACACGCGTTTACTGTGCCTGTAACTCAAGAGGAACCTTGTTTTGATTGTGGTCTCAAGGGTGTCAGTTTGGCAAAGGGGATGTCAAAGAAGCCGTTGGGAGAAGAGACGAGAACATTAACAGATGGCTCAGCCATCACTCCAGTGTCACCTTCCCCTTGTCAGAGAAAGGCCAGTGCCCTTAAATCCACCTCCAGGGTTTGATAACCTGGTCTGGAGTATTTCTCTTGTACAGAGAAAGGAGCGAGTGTAATTCCCCCTAGAAGAGGGAGGAAACTGGCGTTACAATGACCACCCTACCCCAAAGCTTTGCAGGGACTCACTGCTTCAAAGAGGTGCAGTAACTGCTTTGGATCCCCCCTCGCCCAGCTTTTGTGCTCACCGTCTCCCGAAGGCTGGTAGGTACCAACACGGAGCTGTGACCCCCTCCCTGCTATAGCAAGCTATTAGGACTGTCTAAATCCCACTGGCTCATACAGGAGCCAGGAGAGAAGCAATGAAGCAGCAGAACGCTCTGGTTCGCTCTGATAATCTGGAGATGGTGGTGTTGAAATGGGTCTGTCTTCCCGAGCCATCCTCACTGTCCAACCCCTGCAAGGCAGACGGCGCTTGCCTATGTCCAAGCGCAAAGGTGCAGTGTAGTTACCCGTGCTTCGGAGCTCCTCATACTCTTGGAAAAGGGCAACAAGAACGGGCATGGATAAAAATATTCTGGCAACAAAGGCACAAATAAGAGCAGCGAGAGCTCTGACTGGTTCTCTTCTGCTCAGCTTCAGACCCGCAGCTGACCCTCAGCATAAGCCGTCTCACTCAGCCCACATTTCTCCCTCCATACTCGGGCTCTGTGGTGAGACAGACCCGACCTGGCCCCCCAGCCAAACCCCGCTTTCCCCCAGCCTTGCCCGAGAACACAGCCTCTCCCCTCACACACGTTCCTCCCTGCTGCTACTGCTGCCTTACTGCGGCCTGTTAGAGCGAGAAGAGGAGGAGGAGTGCCAAGAGTGGGATTTCAGCAAGAGACAAAACATGAAGTTAAAGATTAGCCCTGCCCTGGGGAAGCGGGGAGACACGCAAGGGGCAGGGGGGGCTCTCGGAGGCCTGGATCCATCCAAAACGGACAGGTCCTTTCGCTCTCACGCAGCCACATTCCTCTCTGGTGCTCCCCTCAGAAGTCAGACTCTTCCCGTTGGCACCCAGGTGATGACCAACTTAGTCTAAGGGCCCACCACACCTTGTCACAACCCAAGACTAGGACAGAAGACACCTCCTCGTTGGAAAGCCACCTCCAGAGAGGGTCAGAGGAACCAAGAACCCCAACCAAGATTCACACAGCACCAGGTGAGAAACACCCCTGAACCGGCCCCCCAAAGGTCTACTTCACCCCGAGGTGATCAACACAGCAGTACTCCTCAGAAACCTCAGTTTCTGCTCCTACAGAAACCAGCCAGCCCTTTGTAATGATTAAAAAAATTAAACCCACGAGAATTAAAGAAAAAAAAAAAAGCCCAGTCCCTGAGCTCCGACCCCACTAGATGTCTCTCTCGCCCAAGGCACAAGGGCTCCTGAAGCACCACCAAGAAGGTTCAAGGAAGCAGCGAAGGGGCAGGTCTGCAGGCTACAAGCCCTAAACCCCTCTCCCGAAGGCCAGTGGGGAGGGAGCCAAGAGGAGAAAGGAGGAATGAGTGGGCAGGGAAGGGAAACAAGTGTAGGCAGCACTGGATGGAGAACTGAGCTACGCAGCTCGCAACAGCTGGCCTTGCCTGCGAGGTGCCCAAATGAGGTACTTTGGGAGGGAAAAGCAGCTCTGAATCAGCCTGGGAAGTTCCATCCCTCAGGTTAAAGGTCCAAGTCCAATAGTTCATAAAATAGTTTGGGTTGAAGGGACCTTTAAAGGTCATCTAGTCCAAGCCCCCTGCCATAAGCAGGGACATCTCCAACCGCTTCAGGTTGCTCAGAGCCCCATCCAACCTGGCCTGGAATGTTTCCACAGATGGCACATCTACCACCTCTCTGGGCAACCTGCGCCAGGGGCTCACCACCCTCACAGGCAACAATTTCTTCCTAATATCTATCTAAATCTCCCCTCTCAGCGTCAAACCGTCATCCCTCATGCCATTGCTCCCCTCCCTGATCCAGAGTCCCCCCCAGCTCTCCTGGAGCCCCTTTAGGCACTGGAAGGGGCTCTGAGGTCTCCGCGGAGCCTTCTCCTCTCCAGGCTGAACCCCCCCCTCTCCCAGCCTGTCCTCCCCGCAGAGAGGCTCAGCCCTCGCAGCATCTCCAGGCCCTCCTCCGGCCCCGCTCCAACAGCTCCGTGTCCTTCTGCTGCTGGGACCCCCCGAGCTGGAGGCAGCGCTGCAGGGCGGTCTCACAAGAGCAGAATTCATCAGCAAACTGATGGCCAACAGCCCACTTGATTTTTATTCCCACCCCCCCATCCACCAGCAGTTCCCAAGATATTCCCCCTCTGCTTCAGCATTCAGAGGCATCAGAAGAAACAGTCTTCTATTTGTTTCATATTAAAAAAAAACCCCTTAATTATCAGACATCAAATATGCATTTCATTCTGATGCGGTGCATTTCTGATACCACGGGATTTAGGCAACACAAATCCAGCCTTAGTTTGTCCTCAAGGCTAGCAGGGGGGAAACACTGCTGAACTGGGGATGGAAACTGTTAACAGTCACACCGAGAAGTGGCAACACAAGGGGTTTGTATAACCCAGCGGCAGCTTGGAGGTGGAGCAGAGTCAGACTTGTCCCCGGGCACACAAAATATAAGAGGGTCTGACATTTGCGTCTGGTCGCACTGGTTGTCTTAGAAACTGTGTGAAAAGTAAAGAGATCGAGGAACCCTGTGCAATCATTGGGGGCAACCTCTCACCCCAGGGAGCCAACGCAAACAACGGGGTCAGGGAACAGGGAGCCGAGAGGATTTCATGCTGCTGGCAGCTATCAGGATACCTATGGGGAACCAGGGTGGGGGGGGGGGAAGGAAAGGCTGCATCCTCTGGAAGTGAACCCAGGCAAGGCTGCCTGGAGGTCAGCACCCTGACCGGCTGGTCCCAAATGGGAACAGATGACTTACAGGAAGCAAACCACCAGAAAAAGCATGCCAGGTCTTCGGGAGGAATTACAGCTGATGAATCAAAGGAAAATATCCCACACAATTGCTTGGAAAGCCTTCTCGCAGCGCCTGGCTGGGGCGGCCCAGCTGCTCCCATGGATGTGCACAGCAAGAAGACCAGGCTAAGGGTTTGCCTTTGCACCCTGAGCGACGTGGACCATCCCACTCCACAACCCCGCTCTCTTGGACGCTGCATGCTATTCTAGGCATTTTCACACCCACAGTGGTCTTAGAAAGCCCTTTGGGGGTCAAAGAGGATTTTACTCAAGGCAAAGCACTTTCTCCTACTCTTTTCCACCTAAAAGCTTTCAGTTTTCTCCAGACAAGGCATTAAGGCTCAGTCTTACTCAGAGACGCCAGCACAGAGATGCCCTGCAGGGCAGCAGACTGACACGCCGCAGAGGGCATACTGTACAGAAACACTCTCTTCGTGCCCCCCGCCACTAGGACCCAGCCACGATCGATGGGCACAGCAGCTGCACCCTGCTCTGCTCCGTGCCTGGGCTGCGATTCACTTGATGGCACGTGGCACAGCGCCTGCCACCCTCCCGGCCCTGGATCTCATGCCAGCTCTCCTTCCGCTTGGCCGATCCCCACTCCCTCCTGTCCTTCTGCTCGGCTGGCCCCAGGTGTCCATGCATGCCACGAGTCCCCGGCTCCCTTACTCGCTCTTGGCTGGTCCTTCTACCAGCAGATCTCCTTTGTGCTCACGAAGACCAGCCCCGCTACCTGTACCTCTCCGTACAGGATCATATCTTCCTTCGCATCCGTTACACCAGGGGTGTGCGTACTCCTCCAACTGAACTCAGCAAGGTGTAGGGGAGAGTTCGCTTCCTTCTCACCCAGCGCATGCACAGCAAACCCAGCGGGGATGGAGAGCCCACGTGTTGCCCTGAAAGAGCTGAAAGGAGGGGGAAAAAAAACCTCTGCGGACATTTTAGGGCTTGTCTTATCTGGGAAGACACCAGCCTCCCAAACACACACGTGTGCCTGCCCACCAGAAAAGCATCAGTTCACACTACCACACACTGTAATGCTACTCTGTCCCCACTACTTAACGAGCTCTGAAGAAAGCAATTGGATAAAAAAGCAGCTGTGCAGCATCCAACATCCCTCGCAAACTAGTAGGCTCGGGTTCTTGCCTTCTTCCTCCAAAACATTTTAGGGTTTGCAAGCAAGAAAGCAGCAAGTTATCTCTGGCCTTCAAATCACTGCTTGCATTATTGCTTTGCAATCACGTCTGTGCCAGCAGGGAGACTCGCTTCACATGCCACTGTCTGTCTGTTGATTTGTTTCCCACACGTATTCCCCAGCTTGCTGATGGGGAGATGAGCAGGGAAAAAGAAAAAAAAATTAAATCCAGCACAGCAGCCAAGCTTGTAAGTGGATTGTCTCTACAACATCCTTCAACAACAGTGATCTCAATCCACTAGGCAGACTTTCTACCTCACCGTTACTCAAATTCTTATCTTATCACGGCTGAAGGCTTATTGTAAGTGCCGAATGCCTCGGCCCTGCTTGGTTTCTCTGCCCAGCGACTCCAGCCTAGTTTGTGCTGCTACACTGGGGCTCCGCAGCCTGGAAGGGCAGGTTTCCCCCTCTCTCCCTCCCCAGGTCCAGATCCTGGATGCACTGGGAGAACTGGCTCCCATTGCCTGTCTCGCGAGCATGGCAGCATCACCCCGATAGCAAGAGGGAAACACCTTTTCTACCCTCTACCCCTTGGGAAACGTCAAGCGACACTATTTGCAGACATGGCAGCTGCCGCAGGGTTCCTGGAAAGCGCCTGACTGAACACACGCCAGCATCCCGGCCGTCTGGCGCAGTTGGCAGGCATCTCGGGAGAAACCCAGGGCTGAGAGAGTGAAGCAGGGACCGAGGTGTGCTGGCTGGAGGGTCTGCCCAGGTTTGGGAGCACAGACTTCGACAGACAGGCAGTAGGAAAGCTCTCGGGGGTGGGTTCCCCGCGGCTGCCTCTCGACACGGAGCAGACAGGCAAGCCACCTGCGCAACAAACCAGCGCTTGCGCTAAGTCCGGCACTTTCCCTCCCAGGGCTCACAGTGGGGGACAAAAATGACAGCAGCTTTTATAATTCAGGAGCACGCTGTCACCCACAGGGAACAGGAGCTTGGGATAAGTCAGCTCTTATCGTCATCTCATTTAAGTCCAGCTGTCAGACAGTTCAGTTACTCCAAGATAGTGGCTTTAGCTTTCTCCAGCAAGACAGAAGCCTCTCACTACACACCGAGGACACCAAGATCAAGACTGTACATTAAATGCCCATTTTTAAGCAGATGAAACTGGACAGAGTCCTCTGGTCTCACGTCCATATACAGTCTAGTAGGGAGGTGCTTTCACACAAAGAACATAGGGGTTTTGCCCTACCTTGCTCACCCCAGAGTATAGTCTTCTCGGCAACAAGAATGAACCAGACCCCAATTTCTGTATTACCAATAGATGAACCTGAGAAGGAAACATAACAGCAGCCTCTCAGTAAGCTGCAGGAGACCTAACACAAGCTTCAAGCCTTGCAGTTCCAGAGTGAGTTTTGGCAGTGGTCAACTCATTTCTATTCACAGAGTGGTGAGGGTTGGCAGGGCCCTCTGGAGCTCCCCCAGTCCCACCCCCTCCCAGAGCAGGGTCCCCTCCAGCAGTGGCACAGGACGGCGTCCAGGCGGGTTTGGGATGGCTCCAGAGTGGGAGACTCCCCCACCTCTCTGGGCAGCTGCGCCACTGCTCTGCCACCCGCACAGGGGAGAAGTTCCTCCTCATGTTCAGATGGAACTTCCTACGTTCAAGTTTGTGCCCATTACGTCTTGTCCTGTCACTGGGCACCACTGAAAAAAGACTGTTCCCATCCCCCTGGCACCCTCCCCTTAAGTATTTGTAACTATTGATAAGATCCCCCCTCAGTCTTCTCTTCTCCGGGCTAAAAAGGCCCAAGTCCCTCACCCTTTCCTCATGAGGAAGATGTTCCAATCCCCTCATCATCTCCGTAGCCCTTTGCTGGACCCTCTCCAGCAGTTCCCTGTCCTTCCTGACCCGGGGAGCCCAGAACTGCACACAGTGCTCCGGCTGCGGCCTCCCCAGGGCAGAGCAGAGGGGGAGGATGACCTCCCTCGCCCTGCTGGCCACACTGCTGGATGCACCGAGTGTCTATTAGGGCTAGTTAGAGGACAAGGTATCCACACTACCCAAGTTACAGCCTCTCTTAGAGCAGTCCAGAGGACTTTATGGGATGCTGGAGGCAGGTAATTGCCCATCTGAACTACCAAGTTAAATACCCATGACAGAGAGGGTGGGTGCTCCTCCAGAGAAATACAACCAGCAGCTTCTGCTCAAGAGAAGCCACCATGGGACACGACAGTCTGAGCTGCGGCTCAGTTGTTTCCTTACCAAGGGCAAACAACTGCAGGACCGGTACATCCGCCTGCATCTGGAACGAATCCTTTCAGTGGCATATGCCAGCGCTGCAAGGCCCTGCCTCAGCAGAGATCTCCAGCGATCTTCATGGCAGCCCAGCCTCTTCATGCAAGCACAGCTGGCTACAGACACAGCAACAGGCTTGGCGAGCACGTAGAGAGGATAACTAGTGGGACAGAAAGACATTTTGTGACATGATGAGTGGACAGACAGCATCTTTAAGCAGGGAATGTTATAGCCAAGGCAGCATTGTTCCTTAGAACAACAGCGTCCTGGTCTAGAGTTCATTGGCACAGGTAAAATCTTTCACATCTGCTGCACTTACAGTAAGAAGGATGACAGCTTCTTTACGAACACACAGAGCTTCCAAAGAAGAACAGCATGGAGGGTTGCCTTGGAGACTGCAGTAAGCAATGTGCTGCCAGATGACTGGGTCTCATACCACAGCAGGCGCTTGCCAGAAGGGTGATCTCAGCGGTGCGTGCTGCATTATCAAACATTCCTGAAGGAAAGACTGAATCTGTGCAAGGATTGGGTGAATCAGGCCGCGCGGAAGGTGGTTCTTTATGTTACCATTAGTCATGTTCTTTGGCTTTGCCCCCCCCGGCACAGCCACAGTGCTGGTCAGAGCGGAGAAACCTCTCTTCCCCATGAAAGCAGCAGTTCCTCCCTTCGCACCCAGAGGTTGGCAGGACCGGTGTGTGGCACAGGGCTGCGAGGGGAACGCAGACCCACTAACCACCCAGTAGTTACCCCGCTGAGCTGCGAATATGGCATCGCTCCCTATGCCTGGTCAAACCAGGGTAGAAAAGTGAGAGTTGAAGAACCCACTGCTCATTTTTGACAAACCATGAAACGGCTTCCCAAGCGACCCTCAACAGAAACCAAAGCTTCCCATCGCACAAGTTATTACACCACCACAGACCTCTGAACCACTACCAACGTTCCACCCTGCCCTAAATATTTCTGGAATTACCTCAGTGGTGGACCATTGGACTTGCTTCTAGATTTGCCCCTTGCACAGCCACGCTTTAAACATTTATTTCCCCCCTTCTTGTGCGGGCTCCCATTTGACAGCATATCCAAGGTCTGATCCCACTCATCTTTCATGGAAAATGGCTTTATCCCATCACGACCAATCTATTTAGCAGACAATATTTTAAGAATTACTTCAGCATTACAGTCAAGCTACCGGTTACACAGCATTGGCAGCACAGACAGGATAAGCAGAGAAAGTGATCCATGGGAAAATCCTCAGCTTGTTAATTAAAAAAAGAAAAATCAAGCTTCTGAACTAAGTTTAGGCACGAACCATCAGTTTGCCATTTAGTTCAATATTTCAGGGGTGCTCTTTCCAGTTTCCACCAGTTGCAGTTATGCTTATATTCAGCAGAAAAAAAAAAGAAAAAAAAGCCTTTCACAAATCCGTAACTCCTGTAGGAGTAACGCAGCTCTCTGTACTCAGGCTACTAATGCTTGTCAGTCTTCAAGACAAGTATCACCATAGTGGCACCATAACATTCTCCTTTCAAAGGCCTTTTTATTCAGGACATATAAAGTGACCCAGAAAGAGTTAAGCAATACTCAAGCCATTTAACAAACATTAACCCACTGTAGCTTTGCGCTGGCTGCTCTTCCAGTGCAGGGCTGGAATCAAGGAGGGGAACAGATCAGGTGGAGCATTAGGAAAACATCTCTCATGGTGACCAATCTGCCAGGCTCCCAGGGGAAACGATGAAAACCCTGCTGCTTGAGTCACTTAAAACTGGACCCAGTACAGGAAAAACTAGTGTAGGGAACAAGCCTTCCCCCATAGGGGGAAAATGGAGAAGTTAGATGACCTCAGATCTTTCCCATCTCCAGTTTTTGTGGTTCCAGGAATTTGCAGAGGCGAGAGCTTACACAGTGCAGAACAGGTAAGTTGGATGATTAACGGTTGCTACCAAACCTGCCAGAGCGAGTCAACAGATCAACAAGGCTCATACAACAGTATTTGGGCCCTGGACTGCTAGGACCACACGGCTTCTAACAAGAGAAAAGACTTCAGCAGCCACAGGAAAACCCACAGCCTATGCAACAGCCAGAACACCAAAAGACAGTGAGTCTACAACAGCTGCCTTGGTAGCTTTTAATCTTAACTGGTCAAATCTCCAAGCTCAAGCATTAGAGACAGAAGTTATCTGACAAGGAATTTAAACTTTGCATAGTGAAATCGTGGTGTCTATGTTTTCGGACAAATTCTTCCAGTTACTTAATGAGTCCGAGGCCTCGGAAAAACCAGTAGACAAGGAGACAACCCCAGTAACGCTGAACAGGATACTGCTGTTTTTGGTGTTGTTTAAGAGCCACATGCTTCAAACCCAGACTTACCTACTACTAGCTGGAGTGAAGAAGAGCTAGGAAGAGTTCATTCCTTGATTAATATCAGCCTCTCGTGCTTTCTTTTGGAGACAACTGCTGCTAATGCCTGGAAGATAGTGGACTAAACAGATCATTAGTTTTCTAGCAAATCCCAGCAAGCACAAGATAATTCAAACACATGGTTCATCCATCAGAGACCTGCACTGGCCACTGCATTCCCCAATACGCTAGCAGATAAACCCACAACGAGAAATCAACACTCTAAGCCTGTCTGGATCTCTGGAAGGCAGCAGTTGCCCATGCAAGGACGCTTGGCCTTGACAGAGACTTGGCAGAGCAGCTAGGAGGTCTATTACTATTGTCGTTCTAGCAGAGAGCCAGCCTGCCTGTTAAAACAAGCTATTTGCAGGGTGATGAATTCTGATTTCAAGATAATTTATAGCCTTAGTAAACAAACAGGCTTACGGCTGTTTAAACACTGTTTAAACAGTCATATACAATAGCCCGGGGCAAGCATGCTGAAGAACAGAAGAGTTGTCTGAGCTGGGAAGGGATAGCAGAGGAAAGCAAGTGAAACTCAGAGCACTTCCCATCCGAAATGAAATTCTTCCCCTCTCCAAAACACCACCTCACCCCACTCCCCCAAACATACTTCTCATTCACCCTTCTACCCACATCTCTGTGCCAGAAATCCAAGACATCTTTAACACGACAGGCTATCACATCGCCTTTCACCACTGCCTTTTACACTGCTCAATCCAACTTGCTGCACCTGAGTTCACGCCAATTTCACCCCACCTGTTCAGGCAACAGTATACAGTAAAAATCCTAGTTATAACTTTTGCTGTTGTTAAGCTTTTGTACTTCTGTGTGCGTTTGTGTTTTCTTGGGTTCTTTTTAACTGGGCTTGATAGGACTGGAAAGCCTGCAGACTGGTTTAGACACCAAATTAAGACACCTTTGAAACCAGGGTCATGGGGGATCCACTTTGTTTTTGTTCCATTACTAGAGGCGTTTTAGAGGGGCTGTATGTCCCACAGCACAACTACAGCCACGATCATCGGGGCTGGGGCAGAGCCAGTGAAGGAGCAGAGGTGTCCTTTGCTTCATTTTAGATGCGCTCCTGCAGGCAAGCTGCAATTGCCTGCTATTCCAAGAACAAGAGAAATTATGAAGGGCTGGAGGCACCAACTTGGGAGAAAGCAGCTAAAAAGTGCAAGAAAGGAAACAGCCAGCCTACAGATACCAAAACACACTAAATGCTCTGGACAGTGGAATTATTCTGGACAATGCAAGGGACTGGATATTCCCTTGCAGTCATGGGACGATAGGAAAAGGAAAGTTTCAGCTGCCTACCAAGGACTGCTCCCGGGAGGAAGGTTCAGATGAATCTCTTCTTCCAGGGAAGGGACAGGGCGTTCTCCCTGCAACCAGCTTATCACCCCACTGCGGCACGTGGAGGAATATAGGAACAGCCCTGCTACGGCCAAGAGCACAGATGAGATGAACTCATTCCCTCCCCCGTGCGCTTGTTCCTATAGATGAAGCCACTCGGAATATTTATCCTGTGTTTTGATCATGCCTATGGGCCTGCTTGGCTTGCCGCCCTGAAGAGATTACAAGCAAGGAAAGGTAGATTGCCAGCCAAGAGTGGCAAGGTCTCCGTCCCCACACGGCAGCTAGGATGTGTTCAGCAAGACTCCCACCCCAAGCAGAGCTGTTATGGACTCGGAGCAGTATGCCCTGCCGTTAGCTGCTGGGCTTGCTGGCACCTCGGCCAGGGACGTGGTCACGGCAGCAAGGGGAGCTCAGCAAGCAGGAAAGCTGTTTCAGCCACACCTTACACCACGGCTGAAGGAAAGGATGAGTTAAAGACAACAGGAGCCAGGGATGAGGGAGAAGACAGTCTTGCACGTACAGGATCTGAATAGCCTCTCTTGGAGAAGAGACAGCTTCTATGCCAGTCTGCCCCTGGCTTGTCAAACAGCCTCGAGCAATCCTCTCAGCCCCTCTGTTTCCTTCTCTAAGACAGGACAATACTTCAGAACCACCTCTGTAATGAGAAAACACACAAGATATTGCTATCACAGCAAATGACCTCATACAGACATGCAGAAGGCTTCACCTCAGCAAATATGTTTCACAGAGATGACGTTTCCTCACCTGAGGAAACAGCGCAGGGCTGGCAATAGCTCCCAGAAGCCGTAAGCGTCAGTCCCTCAATTTACTGCATTTCACCCAAAGCGAACACGGCTCCCACTGTGAAGGCTGCCAGGGCTGCCCATCCCTCTCGCACCCAGCAGGAAGGGTTCACGGGCAGGTGGAAGGAAAGCTGAACACACGTCCTGGTCCTGGCCCAGAGGGCTGGCATCAGAGTTCACACCTTTGGATTTGGAGCTGAATTGCCACAAAACTCAGAGGAGCTCAAGATACAGCTTGTGTCATGTCTATACACGTGCTATGACTATGTCCGAGCCAACTGGAAGTCCTGTGGCTGCATTAACTCAGTGCCAAATCAGCACTAAAGGATCCCACCTCTTAACTGAGTTCACCGCTGCTACAGGGTGCCAGTTCAGACCTGGTTCACGTCCAAATGTCTCTGAACACAGGCAAAAGGAACACGCATCTACCTGCAAAATACCATACAGAGGCACCCAGGAAGAAACAGGCCAGGTTCAGAGTGAAGTCAGGCTCTCCAGGGTCACCACCTCAGTCTCCCGAAGGTTGGTTCTCCAATATCCTGCAGCGCCCTGCCCAGAGCACGACGAGCCACAGTAGCGAGTTTCCTAAAGTCATAGGACACACAAGAAAGATAAAGTCCGGTTGGCTAAGGCTTCATCTCACGTCTGACCCAGAACACCACCAGAATAGCTAGGGTGCCCAACAGCAGGCTAGGCACTAGTTGGTGCCACACAAAACACCCAGAGACACCTCTAACCCGTTTACTGTCTCTTCTTTCTCAAAAACTTAGAGAGAGGTCTAGGATATTTCCCAAACCTTCCCACCAGCCCCAGTTTCTGCTCACAGGCGTAGGTGTTACTGAGAATTGCTGCTGCTGGGAAGAATCGTTCAGCAAACACACTTTGAACAGGATCCATATAGAAGAGGTTTGTATTTCCTGAATGGAAACGAAACCCCTTTATATAGGCTGGATTGGAGATTCAATGGCCAAACTGTTCCCTTCAGACCTTATTTTCTTTGGACCTTGAGTATACCCCACATGAGACATCTGGCACAGAGCTTACAGGATACAGTTTGCTTTGGCACTGGCCGGCTTTTGGAGCTCACAGTGTTTAAATAGGATTTTATGAATTGAACAGTCTCACTCTTCTGTAATGCTTCAAATTAAGGTTTCCACATATGCCTTTAATAGAGATTCACTAAGACACTTATTGCATGTTAAATAAACATCACTCAGTGAAATAGAACACCCTCATTGAGGATTAACAAACATACAATTCAGTCAGGCTGCTGCAGCTGCTAAACCTCAACTACAACTTCTATGTCATAATCAGTCACTTTATTAAGATAATAATTGCCCTATTAATGCTAATTAAATGACTAATGCCTTTACACTCCCGTGACGCTGTTCACTGATAATCCCTAAAAAGCAGACGCAGCAGTCAGTGCCCCCTCCATCTCCAGAGGGGCGCAGGTTGGTGAATGGGACAGCCAGGCGTTGCTCACTGTCCACTACCCCAAATAAGCTTCCGGACAGAAGGTAGAGAAACGCAATCTGGCTTTTTGGAGAATGAAGGCGGGGTGCGCAAAAAAATTACCATCTTCCTGAAAAATTATCCAAGGGATGGGAGACCCAAGCTTGTTTTTAAGCAGGTAAGCGGGGCAGAGCAATAACTACTGGTCAACATCGCCAGCTATAGAGCTAGCAACATAGAAAGGGATCACCGCCCTAACCGCAAGGCCTCCTTACACACTCACGCCATGCCAAGAACACCTCACCGGGACCTTGTTTGGAGGGCTGGGGAAGCCCAGGCAACGTGCAAACCCAGCGTTCCGCTCTGAGGCGTTCAAGCCAGGAGGCTGAAGGGGAACGGAGGATGCCGATGTGCAGCCTGCACCTCCCAGAGCGACCTCGCAAGCTGAGCTCTTTCCCCAGGAGCGTCTCGAGCTATGCAGGCTCCCAGCTCTGCGCCGAGTACAGCAGACACAGCTGTTCAGCCCCCACAGTCTAGGCACTCGTGCAGTAGTCGGGACCAGACTCCGTTGCCCGGCTGTTCAGGCTGACCTTCCATCGGGAGATGGACCAGATGTTCCAGCATGGGCTATGAAGGGGCTTAGCAGCAGCCTCGGTGCCTGAAGCCAAAGCTATGTTGTAACACTTGGCTTGCTACGCAAGAGAGATTCCCCTGCCCCTCATTCCCAGATTTTTGGTAGTGATTATTACTTTAAAAGTTTAAAATAAGGAAAGCAAAAGTGGATTCCTTGCATCCTCCTCATTTCAATTGGAAGAATATCTTCCATAAATGGTAAACGTAATTGACCTCATCTCAAAAGAGGCAGGGAGGAGCAAGTTATCACTCGCCATGTGATAGTAACCTTTAGTGGAGCTCAGGGATTCAACCTATTAGCACAGGCAGGCTCCCATTTGTTAGACTATAAAATAACACATTGCCAAGCCCTATAATGGACTGCAGATTTAGATATTGATTAATTGTTAAAATATCTCTGAAATGTTCTAAGTTAAAAGGGAAATGACCTCATGTTTCCTTTGAGACTCTTCACCTTCCTCCTGCTCCAAGAATTTCCACAGCATGGCTTCCTGCGATCCCTGCCATCCCCTTGCTGCAGGGGACTCCAGCACGACTCGCACGAGCCCGTTTTCAGAGCTCAGCTCACCATCTAAAGCAACACCAACCAAACCCAGCTCAAAAAACCAACCCAGACAGACTCCTTGTTAACCTGTTCACCTCTCACCCAAGCTTCCTCCGCTAGCATTGAAGGAAAAAAGGAAAGGAAAGAGAAGCAAAAAAGTCAAATTCAAGCCAAAAGCTTTGCTGAGACTGACCTCCATGGTTCAGGCCACCTCATAACTAGACACGTTGTGGTTTGAACATAGAAAACAAGACAGAGAGAAAATAGAGCTTTGCCAATCCCCTAAAGTTTTTCCATGGGAGGCACCGCCTGTTCCAAGCCCCTGAGCCTATAGCTGATTTTTATTCCATTCACTTCTTTTCTGTTCCTCAGAGAAAGGGATGAGCAAGAGGATAGGAGCACCAAGGGCTCCTGAGATACTCGAGCACACATAAACGTCACACCAGCCTGCCAAAGTAGGCACGTTTGAAATTCAAGGCGCTTGGATCAGAGTGTGATCTCAACAGGAGAGAAACACTGAATCCTGCTCCAAGCCCGAGGCTCCGGAGAAGACATTTGGCAAGACCAGGAAGGGGAGGCCGGTAACCATGACAACCACTCATTTCTTCGTATCAGACAACAAGAATGACTCCTGAAGACACAAGCCCCGTGACCACTGCTTCCATTCCCCCATCCCGGGAGGGCTCTCCGTTAGTCATGCCATGCACAGAACTACACCCAGGAATGTAACACAGGCTCCCCCCCGCCAATAACCATACCTCCTTTCAGCACACTCATAGGAAGCTGCCGAATTTCTTGCTTCTGGGTCAATCTTCCCCATTTCAGTACTAATACGGACAGATGCCAGGTAGTTATCTCCGAGCATTTGGCTTCCAAAGGCTGAAAAAAAAAAAAAAAATGAAAAAGCCATAGGAAAATTAACAACATAGGTGCCAAGAAACACTCAAAGTTTAAGGAAATCCACCATTTTTGTGGCAGAGCTTCATCCACCTAGAATAGCAGAAACGATTCCAAAACGTGCAACTTAATTCTCATTGTTATTCACCGTACACGTCAGGTAAGCAGCTTTCATCTCCACTGGGCAACCACATCACTGATTTTTATGATCTGCGCACAGCGCATAAAATTAGGAATAAAATTAAAACTATTCAGATCTTGGCATTAACACAACCACGGTGCAGGCAAAAGGCACTGAACTAAGCAGCACCCTCACCCTCCAAACCCACCTCCCAGGCATCTTAAACAGCTCACACAAGTAAATTCTTCTCCCTACCTTTCACTACCTTCATGTCAGCTGCATTTTCCCAGCGCTTAGGGCACCTTTTGATCGCACTGTCCTCCCAGCACGTTCAGCCAGATACAAGACAGAGAGCTGCTCCAATAAAAGCTTTGGTTTTTCCAAGACAGCCATTTGTTGTTGTTATCTGCTCCTGTTTTGGGGAGAGGAAAAGACTTCTACATCCCTGGCCGCCTGAGGAAGGGCTCTAGCAGCTGGTCAAGCTAGAAATGGAAACTAAGGAGTAAGGGGGGAAACACTGCATTACTTTTGCAAGTTCCTTAGATCTTGGCCCCAACTCAGGCTTTTTCTAGACAGCCTTTGCTTTCTCAAAGTGAGGGTTTTTCCAAAAGCAAAACCACACGTACCCTTGCCTCCTCTCCCAGCAGCATTCCCTAGCTCTCCACTCCTCAGAGCACAATTAGGTCAAAATACAGTCACTGTAAAACTTTATCTCTCCCCAGTTCAAATAGCATTATATTGTGCTACTCACTTTCCACGTTGATTGTCCTCCACGCTGCCAGCCACAGGATCCTGAAAGGAGCACAGCGTGGTCTCCTGGATCTGATGCAGAGGAGTTTCAGCCATGGTCTCCAACGTTCATCTCCTGCAAAACCACAGTCCTGTTTTGAGCTCCTCTCCTTCAAGCTTCCAGTTCCCCAGGAAGGGCTACAGAAGCTCAACAAGCAGAAGGCAAGTCTAGCCAGCTCTCCTCCCCCAAGAAGCAGTATTTAAGCCCAGTCAGGTGCCCATGTTTAGCCTAACTGGCAGATTTGGGTCAAGCTGCACCTGGCCCTAAACCAAGCCCAACCTGAAGTGAACACACCTTGTCCCCACTACAGACATACACAGCCCAATGTCCACCCAGTCATAGAACAGTTTAGGTTGGAAGGGACCTTGAAGACCATCTTATTCCAACCCTGTTGCCATGGGCGGGGACACCTCCCACCAGCCCAGGGTGCTCCAAGCCTCGTCCAACCTGGCCTTGAACACCTCCAGGGATGGGGCAGCCACAGCTTCTTGGGGCAACCTGGGCCAGGGGCTCACCACCCTCACAGGAAATTATTTCTTCCTGGTATCTCATCTACATCTCCCCTCTTTCAGTGTAAAACCATTCCCCCTCGTCCCATTGCTCCCCTCCCTGATGCAGAGTCCCTCCCCAGCTCTCCTGGAGCCCCTTTAGGCACTGGAAGGGGCTCTGAGGTCTCCGCGGAGCCTTCTCTTCTCCAGGCTGAACACCCCCACCTCTCCCAGCCTGTCCTCCCCGCAGAGGGGCTCAGCCCTCGGATCATCTTCATGGCCTCCTCCAGACTCGCTCCAACAGGTCCATGTCCTTCTGGAGTGAGTCAGCTGCCCAAGCAGCTTCCTCCGTGCCAAATAATACTGCCCCCTGGGCTGGCTTCCAGTTAGCCAGCCAAACTGGGAGTCACGCTACTTGTGTTTGACTCCTGGCTCTGCACAAGTCGCACCATTTCCCTGTGCTAAAGCTCCGATGCCAGGATGAGATAACTGCTCTGTGGGGACCTTCGGGTGGCTATGGGCCAGGACACGCACCCTTCCCGTGCTAACTCAGAAGCTGATGCAGGGCAGCTTCTCCACCGTGGCTCTGTCCCAGAGGGCAGCAGTCGCCTGTTCAGATGGGAAGACCGGCCAACAAGAAAACAGCCTGAGAGCCTACCTCTTCCCAGCTAAGGGGTCATCGTCCCCGAGCACCTGCTTTTCTGGCTTGTGTTCATTGCAAGGCACTCCGTGCAAGCCACATATCCCAGAGAGAAGCTCTGTGCCATAAAGAGAGCCAGGACTGTTTCAGATGTCAGCGTCTACAGCTGCTGTGTTGATTTTGAGGGAGCAAATGTGCCTAGTGAAGCAGAGAGGTTAACATAACCCTGTCACTGCTCAATGCTACAAAAAGCATTAAGGTTCAAGGAGCGAGTACAGCGATCTGCGGTGAGCACACAAAAACCTTATTTGGAAATGTACTGATTTAAACACACAAAAGAATAAGAATGGAAACAAAATGCACAGAATTTGAAAACTGAGATCAAATGAGCTCTGCAGAACGAGCTTTTAATTAAACCATATTGAAGGCCCCTTTTTCAGAAAAAAAGGAGCGGGGCTTAAAGCTGTCCTCTTTGTAAAGTAGTTCTTCTCATGGGGAGACAAAAGTTGATGGGACTTGAGTTTTGAGTTGGGAAGACGGGTATCACCCTGCCCTTGGCAAGAGCAGCAGAAAGGAGAGGAAGAAGGCACTTGTGGCCTGGGACATCGTCTGGCTGCTGCGGTTCGACCCCTTTCTTTCAGGACTAAGTGCAGACCACTTGAACAGACACGATCAGGGGAGAGCTCGGGGCAGCATTTTTGGGAAGAAGAGCCAAAAGCAGACAACTGGTCTGCTTTAACCCTGGCACTGGGGTCTTGTAGGGGCTTCCTATCTGGAGAGCAGATGCACACGTGTAGGCTGGGAAATGGGGAGGGAGGAGGGAGAAGATATGGCAGGGACAGGAAAGGGGAAAGGCAATTATGGTCTACAACGCTGTGTTGTATTTCAAGCCCGTGGCTGCAAGTTTCTCTTCCTTTACTTCCAAAACACTTCTTACTCAGCTTTGCCAGGGGCTTTGCAGCAGGGAAGAAGGTGTTACGTGAACACAGGGTCTAAATATTGCCTGAGAGCCCTTCAGTTGTTGAAAAAAAAATGCAGAAAATAAAATTTTAAAGGATCTCACAAACAAACAAACAAAAAATCAATCAGGAAAAAACTCTGCTGGACTAAACAAGGAAATGAATTCCCCTAATTACCACAAGATGCTCCCCAAGTCTGACAGTATCTCTTGGAGCAGATGTGCTCAAATAATATTTCCTCAGCCTCCAGCTTGCGTGGGCAGATTCCAGCACCAGCCACTAATGTTAAAAAGTACCTAATGAGCATCGACATTAAGAAACTGCCTTGGCTTTCGGTGTCTGCTTTTTTCCCATCCTTCAAGCCAAGTTGCAAACATTTTGTTGGTATTATTCACATCAGAAAGTGCTTGATTTAAAAAAAAAAAACCAAAACCAACAAACCACTAAAATCTGGATCCATGAAAGCAATTGCTAGAAAGGAAGGACTGGAGTCCTTGAAGTTCTTCTCTGGGCAGAATAAGTGCAAAGGGGCAGGTCTGAGGTTTTTCTAGCGGTGACAGCAAACTCTGCCTGCCTTGCTCAGATGTTACTTAGGGATGAAGAATTATACACACTCACACATATATCCCAAGAGGGTTTCTCTCGCTAATTTCCCATGTGATGAGCTTTATTCAAAATGCTGCATAGGAGGTTCCTGGAGGTTCCTTCACCGATCGACAGGCAAGCGTGCAGCTGCAGAAATGCAGCAGATAAAATTATGCCAAGTTTTTCTCCGCTGTGCTTCCCTTGCTGCCTGGGACGGGACTGTCCAAAGATCTCAGATTGTGTAGCAGACCCAAGAACAAATGTTCTAAATTCTGCTATCCGTTGCCTCTCCTCTACCACTGGTGTTATATAGCTGTGCTACAAATGTTTAAGTGGAGATCATTATAACAGCTTGTAAAGAACGACTTCACAAGAGTCTCTTTTCCAGTTCCTTCTCCCCTCGCCCCCTTCCCTTGTTCAGAGCAAGCTCGCTCTCCTTCTCTTCTCAGTAATCCACATTTATGCTCAGAAAGCAACTGTTTTAATTAGACAATGATTGCTTTAAACAGAAAAAAAAATGTACTGGAATGAGGGGACTCTGGGAAAATTTGCTTTCGCCTGTGGTAGCCACCTGACCTTTTATCTGAGCGGTGCTGCGCATGTCCCTTGCGGGGCTCCATGAGGACAGGGATGGGATAGCTTCTTGGAAGAGCTGGAAATTAAGAAATGCTACTTGAAACCTTGCCAGTTAATCCTTCAAAGGGTGAGGGACGGGTCCCTACAGCACTATGCTGACAGCAGGTATCTTCCCTGCTTGTTGCAAGCTCTGTTTCCGAATCCAAGACCTTGTCCTCCTCAGGGCCCCCCTCTCTACCCCCACTCTCCATCCTCATTTCTGAACGAGCTCCAAGGTTGATTTCCTGCGTGTTTGAATAGGACCAGCTTGACACAGCCTGCCTTGGGATGAAATCACCAACTTGGCTTGCCTTCTGTCTGAAAAACAAATCCTTCTGCAGGGCTTTCATCTAGAAAAAGGACAAGGATTCTGAAACACAGGCAGGCCTCTGCCAAGTTCCTGTGAACTGCTGCCTGAGTAAAGCTTGTTTGCTGTGTATTTAGTTGAGCTTTAATAAAGGTTACCTAGCTGAGTTTTTGCACTAAAAAGAATCAATGAACCTCCTCCTGTCTGCTCCCCTAGTTGCTCAAAATAAGGAAGTAGAAACACAGGTAAGCGAGACATGGAGTACTTGCAGGGACTAGCTGTTTTCAAAGAGGAATGGGAAACCACGCATGGGGAAATCTCGCACGCTGTGTGAGCAAAGACCAGGGCGAGCTCGGAGGAAGGAAAACTAAGACACCAGCCTCAAAGTGAGAGGACCTTCTTCCACGACCCGATCTTTCAGGGTATTTAGGTCGTGATGGGAATAATGTCTTCTGCGATATGTGGGCTTCAGCTTTCCTGTAACTCTGCAGGAAATGGTGATGATGATGCTAACGTATGGGGAGCTGAGAGCTCTGCACGCACGGTATGCAAGCAGTATCATGCAAGGGCATAGTGGGCCGACAGGCTCCGCACGCCTGCTGCACGCTGTGGTTCCTGCACTGGTTTTGGGACAGGGCTGCTTCTATGACAGTCCTCAAATTTGACAACCAATTGACGGGCCGTTCTAGCTAGGGATGGTAGGTAGTATTTGCATCCTCAAAGAATGAGATGCCAAAATTATAATGTACCTATTGTACGTGGTGTGCCTCTAAACCTTGAAATTAGCCCAAGGCCTGCCTCTGCCCTTCCTCAACCGCTCTAATTTTCTTTCCCAGAACAGAAAATAGTTTCTGTGCTCAGACAGAAAGGAGTGGAGACGGGCAGGACGCTTCCCTCTCCCCGTCAAAGTGCTGGAGCAGAGAAGTGCTATAGGAGCTGTGAGCTCGAAGACAAGAGCTTGTTACACGAGGATTCCTGTACTCCAGGAGTTCCTCAACCCAACTCATTAGCCCAATCCTCCTCAGATTAGGTGAAGCTGAACTAGGAAACAAGGTACTACAACCGGTACTAGGTCGTGAAGGTGTTTGCTGGGCACACGCAAGCAGCTACAGGCATGGCTGGGTTACGTATCTACTCTGCAGGAGCCTGCACTGATTCTTGCTAACACTTCTCCTTGTTGGAGAGCTGGGGTCTAAAAGCCACCATATGGTTATCATTGGTACCGGAGAAGCATGTGGCCAGGACATGTGTAACTCACATTTTCCTCTGGACCACACTCAGCTTGCACTTGTTTATTGTGGGGGAGGGACTGGAAAAATCATTGACTCACCATCAGGAACAAAACGTTTAAAATCTTGAATTGAAAACGACTCTTTTTTGACAAAGCTTTTCTGCTGTTGCAGAGGAAAGGGAACAAGTATTGAGTGGGAAAGTTTGGGGGCTGCACAATGTTTTCCCTCAGTGGACAGAAGTGGGAGGGATATACTGAAGGGACAGCTCTTTCTGGTGCTGCTCTAGACAATGCCAGGTTTCTACTCCGGCCTTGCTCTAGTCTGTACCTGGTTGAACCCATACAGAAAAAACAGGAGCCACACTACCTCTGTTCCTCAAGTCATGTCTGGTTTAAGTTTTCTTGGACTTAGAAATGTCTCCATCAGAAATGAAATGCAGATGGGAACCGTGTATCTCAAACTACCCACCCATCAGCTAGGATACATGGATGTGGACAGACCAAAAATGGCACTCTGCAAATAGCCCATACAGTGCTAAAATGCAATGTGCCGGGAGTGGAGGGGATTAAAGGGTTAACGCGGAATTCAGTGCATTTCAGGTGTAATACACAGCTCTGCTGGACATTTACAGGCAACTTCGTGCATGCCATTTTGCAGCATATTGCTGTGAATGCATTAATATGCATTTTGCATATTAACGGGTCAAAGCTTGCAATGTCTGTGTAGTTCTAACAGTCTTGTTTGATCTACAGTGGGAGAAGAAAATAAGCCGGTGGAAAAATCAAAGACATAAAATGGCTGTGGGCAAAAAGTTCTCTAATTTGGGCAACGCCACCCTCTGCCCTGTTCCACAGCTGAATTCAACAGCTGCACTTGCGTCTGCTTCAGCGAGGCTGGCTGAAATGCATTCATCTACTCACAAAGCTCCTGCAGATCTAAGGAGGCTCTACTGGGTCTAAGATCTGAGCCAAGCTTAAGCCTGGATTCTGTTGCATCCAGCTCCATTTGCCACGACGGATTCTGCCAAGCTCGCCTGAGCACGAGAAAGGCTTCCAGTCTAATTCTCAGCTCTGCTCTCTTGCCTCTTTCTGTTCTTCCTCTCTCGTTCTGCTGCCGGAAAACACATGAACAATGGAGATTAGCCAGAGCTCAAAGGCCTTTCAAGTTTTTTCCAAAAAGCACGAAACCTCTGCCTCTATTCCTGGCTGGTGTCACACAAAGCCAATTCTCCCCCCACCTCACACACTCTCCCGGACGTCTGAGAACAGTGAGTGCCTCACATAACTGAAGGGGGTTCCTGTCCTCAAATCTAACAAACAATGAGATGACTGAACATCTGGAAGGAACAGATGCTTCTCATCTCCTCGGACGGCGCGTTTCAATGTGTGCTTTATGCCACCCAGGGCTATCTACCCACAAAGAAAGGGAATATGGGCTCCTTGGCAGAGCGGAGCCCGTCAGCCATGAGTCAGAGAGCTGTTGGTTCACCAACATGGAGATGTGCAGTTGGTGTCTCACTGCAAAGAACAGATTGAACAGCACTGTTCACCTGCTGATCTCAAAACACACAGCGAAGACAGGGAGGTATCGGCAGCACATGTGGGTAGGATAGATCTAGGAAGAATTGGGATCAGTTGCTGTCTGAAGATTGCGCAGACAGGCACGTGCAAAATCAGCGGGCTCCACCCATGGCCCTGCTCTTCAGAAAATCTTCTCTCCCAACTCACGGCAGGGTGCACGGAGAACTGACTTGCTGGCTCAGCCTGCAGAGTCTCCAATCAGAGAGACTGATACACATTCGCAGGTAAATAACAGGGACTAAACCCACAGCCATCTACTGTGAAAGAGCCATCTCTGGGTTTGCAGCTGAAACCACTACCGGAGCAGGAGCCTCTCGTCTCCCGTTGCAGACCAAGAGCAGACAGGAACAAACTACACCTGTCCTTTAGCCATGACATCTGAGCGCCCTGCTCAGGTATCACGTTTTCTCTGCCTAGCACCCAAGGAAGCAGGAGCCGCAGCACAGACCCACGGAGGCTGCCAAGCCAAGGTTTCACGGGAAGGACACTTTGAAGACCGATCCTGCGCTATTTTCACAGCCCAGTCCTTTGCGGTCTCACCTTTGGAGATGGACGAGTAAGATCATACCTGTCGGGTGAGAAAGGGGAGAGCTGTGCTGAGAAGTCCCACCTGCCTGCACCAGGAAAGGGAGACGAGGACGATGCAAGTGCTGCAGTTCTAGTCTGTACTCAGCTAAGCTGAGCCCCAGAACTCCAAACTCATGGAAGTTCGTAGTTCAAATCCACAAGGTATTAATCTAGTTCAGTTGCTTCCAACACAGTCACTAAGCTGCCAAGCAGCAGCGTTGGGAGTTACATAGAAATAATCCCAGCCTGAGCTTCTTGTGGCATCATAAATTGCCTGTGTCGTCAGTCAGCAGAAACCTGAGATGAAATTCTTTCCTTTGCAGTTAATTATTTCCAAGCCTTTGCAGCCTTAGCAGAACTGGTGAAAGGTGCTGAACTGACAGCCCTGGAGAAACAGGCTTCCCATTTGTCCACAGAGGCAGGCAGAAGTGAGCCCGTAGTGAGAACTTCAACCCGCTCTGCCAATGTACTGAAAACCTTGTGCTCGAGTTGGACCACTCTTCTTTCCCGCCAGTCCACGCTAAGCAGCTCTGCTTGCAAGACCCTGAAAAATCACAGCCTCAGACTTACGTAGCTTATTCGCGGGGCCAAACCCAATGTGAATTTTCGCCCGCGTATCTGGCAGCCCTCTAAGGGTGAAGCAGCCTCCTCCAGACCCGTTGCTGACGTTTATCATGGCCAGGTGCAAATCTTCTTGCGCTGGCCTAGCGCCATGAGACCAGCATGTTTTTAAGAATTTCACCCTCCTACCAGACAGTGTTTTTCAATATTTTGCATTAAATCTTCTGCTGTATTTGATTAGCCTGCAGCAGCTGTTTTCCACTCTCACAACAAATCATAAATCTATAAGCTTATGTGTGAGAGACTGTCTGTGCCTAAGAATGCGTGTGTCTGAGAAACTGCGTGGCTGCACAGCTGCGCATGAGCCTATACCTGAATATAGGCTTGAGCGAGAAAGAGCAAATCAATAAACCTTCGAACACAGTCAAGTTTGAATCTACATTGGAGGCCATGTGATTATACAGGGTGGTTTATACTTCTTTGTATATGCACGTGTGTAAGAATTCCCACTTGGACACGCAGACTAATTGGCGTAATTCGTTAAATGAGTGTTCCATACTGAGAACATGAGAATCAATGTTAATAAATGCTTGATTGCACCAGTGTGAGCTCATCTATGTGCATATGTCTCTACGAAGGAAGGTGAGTTTTAGCACAAGCATGTACAACACACGAGCATGGGAATATCAGAGGATGGGTAAGAAAGTGTTATGGAGCCCTGATGCTCCCATGCACAAAAACACGAGTCCACGTGCAATCAGGTTTGTGATTGTGTGTACTCAGTCAAAAACTGCTTGTTGTGAAGCCAAGATCTCCTGTCCCATGGCCAATTCAGATAAGGAGAGCAAATGGCTGAAAGAGAAGGGAGAGGAAACTGCTACATACATTAAAAAAAAAAAAAAAAGGCGTTATTCAAAGACTATAAAAGGCAAAAGTTTGGATGAAGGAGAAGAGAGAGGGTTGCCAAGTCGTTACAAAAAAAAAAAAAAAAAAAAAAAGAAGGAGCAAGCTGCTGCCAGGTCTTGGCACGTGTGCTTTTACTTGTATAAATCAGTCACTCTAGACCTATGGTAGTTCTTGCTGACAAGCTGTCAAGCTCCTTGGCTGGGGGAATAGGGCATGTGCTTTACATGCACTTACAGAATAGTAAACTGTTATTAAAAGTGGGAAAAAACCCCAGTCTGATTTACTTGTGGTTTTGCCTGCTTGGCTGTATTATCACAGAACAAACTCACTCGTGCGCGGAGTAGTCTGCTCGCATGGAAAACTACAGGCTAACCTCCCTGTGGAAGCACTTGACCTCTTAAGGGGATAGGCAGAAACAAAACATCTCCAAGAACAGAGAACGTTAAATGAAGAAATCGGCTAAAGCCAGAGAAATGCTGTGCGGATTTCAAACAGCCCAGAGCATCGAGGGATGTGGTTCACCCGTGCTTTGAACTGGACAGACACCTGTGAACGTCTCAGCCTGGTTCAGGAGATGGGGAAAGCACCTCTAGGCAGGCTTAGATCAGGGTTGGGATTGGGCCCATTGCTACGTAAAACCCAGACACATTAGCTGGGCCCAGAGCAGAGAAACTAACTGCCTAAGCTCCGTTAGCAGCCAAGAGTCCCGAGCTGCCCGGGGGTGCCGCGAAGGGAAGAGAAGGGTGCTGTTTCGATGATGAGGGATGCGGGGAGACGTGCGCTTTGTCTGAAGGCTGCTGGGACCACTGGCAAGTATGGGCTTTAGACAGCAAAAGATAGGAAGGATAGATGCTCAGCTTAGGGGAGGAAAGGAGAATTAAAACCAGCCAAAAAAGGATTTAGGGAGATGTTATATGAAGACAATAAATACATAATTGTCTGAGGAAAACCTGACCAGACTAGTTCTCTCTGTATTGACTCTGCAGTTAAGCGCAGCCTTCCCACGTTACAGGGCATTCATCCTGTTTTATCACTCAACGAGCTGCACAAATGCACGCACATATATAAATACAGGCACGCACCAGTCTGGACAATCTGCCCGTGTTGCCTTACCAAAACACCACGTCGGCACTCATCCCAACTCCCATCCAGAACCTGTCAGCCTTCCCAAGACAGATGCCTGTTTTTCTAGTCTATCCCACAGAGCACACTAACTCATTTTGGACAGTAATACGGCACTCCCAGTGTCAGTCCACGCACCAGGTTTTTAGGAAACATGCTTGTCAGGCTTCTCCAACCTACAAGAATAAAAAGTGAAACCCAACGAAGATGTGATATTTTATGGTGCTGCTTGTAGCAAGACTTCCAAAGCTAGCTCTGGCTGGAACGCAGAGAGTCGGATCATGCTGATCCAAGACCCACAAAACACACAGAGCATCCTTATTGGAAGAGATTTGAGTTTTCTGTATGTCTTTTACTGTATTCCTCAGTTTATGGGGTGTAATTCATACCTCTGCTGTAACCTGTTCTGATCAGTCCCCGGGGCTGGTTTGTCCCGAACAGTACATTTAGGCCACTCTGAGTTTTACTGCTTATTTGTTGTAGGCATGTTTGGAGGAAAACGCTTATAAGATGAAAATAGAACTATTTAAAAAAATAACTGTCTGCTAACAAAACCCAACAACTGCTGCAGCCTAGCTTGAGATCTCATTTGAGCGTGCAAGCAGACAAAATTCCAGTAATAATCCAACCACTAATTCACAGGGAGTACAAGTTCTTCAGGACACAGACTGTGGATACAATGGAAAAAAAAATCAAGAAAATGAGATGTTTGTGTGGATTTGCAAAGCGAGGCTGTAGCCAAATCAAGCACTCAGGGTTTCCAAATCACAGCTCCTGGCCCCAGCTGACGGACTCACTGCCTTGCTAGTAAGACTTCAACACATGACCAGGACAGTGCGGAGGATGCTTTGAAATGGCTTGTGCTGCTGAGGTCTCAGGGTGGATCGTGGAGAGAAGGTCAGACTTGTGCAAGACTCATACGTTTAAGTAGGTCACCGATCCAACCCATCCATTTAGGGTTATAAGCCTTACTGATGACTTCAGCATCTAACTGTCTTGACAACACCAGCGAGAAGCACTGCTGCCAAAACATTAATGGATCTAGGGCAAAACTCAGCCCCGAGCAGGAAGCCAGTGTAACACCCAGGCACCTTAACCACCTTCAAAACAATGCTTAAGTTCATAAAAGCAAACCGAATCGTTAGCAAGCACATTCGCAACAACAGTCGTGTCCCTGGGTGGTCTCTGCAGTTACACAGAGGTCCGCATCCAACACGTTCAACAACTTTTCTACGTGTTACTGAGGATCGCTGCCTGTCTTACAGATGGGGACAGTGAGGCGCTTGCCCAAAGGGGGGGTTATGCAACAGAGAAGTGGACACTATCACAAAAAACACAGGCTCGTACTTTTGTGAACAATCACAGCATACACCCAAGCCCAACCGAACCAAAAAAATCAAGTACAAACACCTCAGTTGTTAAGTACATCGTTATCTCAGGTAGTTTACTTTGGTTGTCTTTGAAAGGTGTGGCTGGGAACAAGTCATGAGGCATGGGGGATTAAAGAAAGGGGGAGTAAGAGGTTAATTGGATTCTATTTGGAGAGGGATTTAGGTTGGCTGAGTTTTTTCAGTCAGCAGTGCATAGTGGAACATGTCACTTGTAATTGAGCTAATGAAACATCTCTGGAGATAAAAAAACACAAGCTTAAATTCAGACTTGGCTTAAAGACTTGAAGTTCCTTCACCACAAGGTTAGGCAGAGGTGTAACTGCTTTGTTTAAGGACAGTGGCCTGGAAAGGTAACAGCGGAACTGGTTTTACTTTGCTAAATCTGTTCTTCCTCACGCAAGGCTGCTGGACCTAGGGGTAATTAAGCAGATTGTTTTGTTATGGACACTCTTCCAGGACAGGAATCTAAACTCTGCCAATATGCTAATGCAATTTACTAAGTCCAACCTCTCTCCTGCTTTAATGGTATTATGTCTGTTTCCTATAGAATAGGGAGAGCAAGCATTTTGCTCCATGGTTGTGGCAATGGAACTACACACGTGGCTTAGCTGCAAGAGGGCTGCAGATACCCGCCCTTCTCGATGCACTTTTATGGTGGCCTGCCATCTTCCAGCACAGTCCCTTTTCACAAGGGGAATTAAGGGTTTGTTTTCTAGCCTTCAAAGCCATGACAAAACACCCTCTGCCCCAAAGCCAAGCTACCAAACATGACTTGAATGCAAGTAAGGGAGCGCTGGCTTCCCGAGTCTGTCTAAAGGCTAAGCCAGAGTCCTGCAGGGAACTCCATCCTCTTTGTGAAAAATGTTAATGATCTGAAATTACCTTGTCTTCCAAGTCAGGAAGAAAACCTTTAATAGCAAGGTATATCGTGGGGAAAAAAAAAAAAAAAAATCAGAGACATTTTCAGGAGGCTATTTCAAAAACATAGAGGTATTTCGTCAAAAAAAAAAAATTCTGTCTTTTCAAAATGAACCACCAATTCAGACTGGAAGTTACTTTCTAAATTAAAAAGCTGCAGTGAAAATTAGTTTCCAATTTTGCAGGTTTTATATTCTTGCTTTGGGGACAATTATAATAATCCAGTAATTATCTTTCCAAGACACTTTTAGAAAACCAAAACTACACTTCTTCCTTCCCCCTGTCTCCCTTCAGGAATTTAAGAATAAAGTTAGTTTTAATGAGAAAAGAGGACAGACTTGACACCCCTGATAAAAAAAAGAACCACAGTAATGAATTTTATGCAGTTGCATCAAAAATATTACAGGCATGAGGACCTCAGTGTCTGACTGCATAGAATCATAAAATCATCTAGGTTGGAAGGGACCTTTAAGATCATGGAGTCCAATCATCAACCTAACACTGTCAAAACCACCACTAAACCACATCCCTCAGCACCACGTCTGCCCGTCTTTTACATCCCTCCAGGGATGGTGACTCCACCATGTCCCTGGGCAGCCTGTGCCAGTGCTTGACAACCCTTTCGGTGAAAAAAATTTTCTTAATATCCATCCTAAACCTCCCTGGTGTAACTTGAGGCTGTTTCCTCTTGTCCTATCGCTTGTTACTTGGAAGAGACCTTTCAGGTAGTTGTAGAGAGTGATAAGGTCTCCCCTCAGCCTCCTTTTCTCCAGGCTGAACAACCCCAGTTCCCTCAGCCACTCCTCAGAAGACTTGTTCTCCAGACCCCTCACCAGCTCTGTTGCCCTTCTCTGGACACGCTCCAACACCTCAATGTCCTTCTTGTAGTGAGGGCCCCAAAACTGAACACAGCACTCGAGGAGGGGCCTCACCAGTGCCGAGTACAGGGGGATGATCACTTCCCTCGTCCAGCTCACCACACTGTTCCTGACACAGGCCAGGATGCTCTTGGCCTTCTTGGCCACCTGGGCACACTGCTGGCTCATACTCAGCCGGCTGTCCACCAACGCCCCCAGGGCCTTCTCCGCTGGGCAGCTTTCGAGCCACTCCGCCCCCAGTCTGTAGAACTGCATGGGGTTGTTGTGACCCAAGTGCAGGACCCGACACTTGGCCTTGTTGACCCTCATACCGTTGGCCTCAGCCCATCAGTCCAGTCTGTCCAGATCCCTCTGCAGGGCCAGCCTGCCCTCAAGCAGATCAACACTCCTGCCCAACGTGCTGTCATTTGCAAAAGTACTGAGGGTGTGCGCTCGATCCCCTTGTCCAGGTCGTTGATAAAGATATTCAGGAGAGCCGACCCCAATGCTGAGCCCTGGGGAACACCGTTAGTGATCGGCTGCCAACTGGATTTAACTCCATTCACCACGGCTCTTTGGGCCCAGTCTTCCAGCCAGTTTTTTACCCAGAGAAGAGTACACCCATCCAAGCCATGAGCAGCCAGCGTCTGGGTGCCCTAGAACACTTCTGTGCCAATCTCACAACACAAGAAACCCTGAAATGGTGTGGCTGCATCCTGTATAAGAGAAAGCCATAACAGCACGCAGCGTTGCATAAACCACTAAGTCACTACATGAGGAGATGGAGTGTAGACTTACGCCCATAGCCCCTGCACAGACTGCAATGGCAAGGAGATCCAGGAGGCTGTTTTTTTGTATCCTGGTAAGAGTGATGCTTGTTCAGCAGGAATTGCCTCTTTCTCTTCGATTCCTCCTGCTGCGGTTTGATTCTTCCCTCTTCCTGCTGAGGTTTGATTCCTCCTTCTCTGGCTTTAGGAAAGAAGACAGATAAGTAGCTGCCTGGTCCACTGGCAGATACCTAGAAAACAGAATGTCTCTGGTTAATTAAGGGATCAAAATAGCCCAGGTGCTGCAGGAGAGGAAAATGTGCCCTGGCATGTCAAGCAAGTTGCATTCTGTGCTGTTAGATTCTTTGTTTCTCCCAACATCCAGCTCAGGGTCTCTGTGTTGGACAGCAAACAAAAGAAATGCTTTTTCAGAACGCGGGTCCTGCAAACCCACTTTGAGATGGGAATTCAAGCTGCAGGCTTTCTGGCATCATCACTAGCAATAAAGACAAAGACAGATCATGCCCAGTTACAGCGCTGCAGCTGATTCAGTGAATTTGCACAAATGGCAACTGATGGGGAAAAGGCACCGTTGCCACCAGAGTTCAGCTGCCAGTTCAGCTGCCAGTTCTGGAAAGAAAGGAATCCAGTTCCCTCCCCCAAAGCTGCATTGTTCCTATAGCGCTGATACAGAGAGGGGCAAAACCAGTAGCAAAAACACTACTTAAGACATCAGAGAGAGCGAAAAGGATCATTTCCATGGAACAGCTTTATTGTACTGCGGGCTCTATAGCCACCCTTTTGATGAGAGCCATGCTTTAAAGGCAATCTGTCCTGGATTATAAACCGTTTAATATTTGAGGAGCCAAGAGTTTGCTATTTCACATTAAGTGCTATTAATTGTTCTGGTTATCATGTTGTGCAGTTTGACCTAACCTACTGATTTCCCCCCACTCCTGCTGTAAAACATCCATCACTTTTTAAAGGGTTACATAAAGCTACAGGGAAAGGTTCTGGTTTGTGTTAGCTTGATTGCTACAGACTTTAATAAAGCACCCATCACAGCTGCCTAGCCACACTATAGATCAAGCTCCTATAATTCTTTTCATGTCTCCAGAGGGGAAGGCTAAGCAAAACATAAAATTTAACTTCCCAGTGCTTTACTTCTGGCTTGGAGAGATGTCAGAGGCCATGCGAGCTTTCACTTTTTCCTTGCTCCCTTAGAATCCACAGCAGCAGACGGAAGGAAGGAAGGAAGCGGGAAAGGCAAGCAAGGACGAGATGGCTGCACAGACCGCACTCCTCATGGCACCTAACAGCACACCAAGGGTAACAGCAACACCGAGTTACTGGCCCACGAGTGTAAACAAGTGAAACTCAACAGCTAAGGCAGGTAGCTTTGAGATCAGCTTTTTTTCCTCAACAAAGCTACTGGGGATGAAGCCATTTGTCCAATGTCTACTTGTGGCAAACCTGGCAGGGGATCTGGCACAAAGGCTCATCACAGCTGAGCGTGCATGTACAAATAAGGAGCGTGCTATATTCTGCAGGTTTTCTCGCCGCTTTGCTCACTGAACCTGTTGCATAGCGGGTAGTGAATTCCATGGATGACTCACGCTAGCACACATGTCAGTGGGATGTGTAGCAAACCCATCTTGAGCAGGAGCCTCCAAAATCTGCTTCCTTCCCTCCCACTGGAAGCAACAAGCTCGAGGCTCCTCTGCCTCCTGCCACAGAGGGCGGAAAGGGTGAGGAAGAACAAAGAAACAACAAGTTTTATTCCTGACCCCATCCCTTCCTGGGTGTGTTATTCCCTGTATCAACAGGAGAAATCCTGGAGAAACAGAAAAGCCACAGTATTCCCTTGATAAGAGATCCACCCTGGCATTTTTTATACACCTACCTTACCAGGGCAGATGAATTCCACGAGGTTAGCTCATGTCCGCACAAAACCATTAATGGTACTGAACAGTCATTGCATCCTGCCTCTATCAGACAGATCACAGAAATGAGTCGGGCACAACACAGGCAGGACTCGGGCTTTGCCAGTACAGCAAAAGAATTTCCCCGAGTTTTCTTAATGTGAATTCAAGCGCGTCCAAATGGTACTCACTCTAACGAAGCGCTCCTCCCCAAGATACCAGACGCTGCCCGTGCAATGCGCGGCAGCCACATTGCCTTCAGTTTCACTCAAAACCATCTGAACACCTGCCAGATGGTGAGTGGAGGAAATACTGTGTACGCACACACGCGTACGTGGGCCTTCTCCTCAGATGGCGTGAACCAGGGACACTGGAACCACAATACCCAATGATAAAATGTGTTAAACAGTTTATAAAAAGAGAGTCTTCAAGTAGAAGGAACTTGAGCAAAATTGAATTATTGAATTACCTCACTGTCACACTAAAAAAAAAAAGGAGCTGTAAGCCTTAGAAGATAAACAAAAATCTGCCTCTAACACAAACAGAATTTTTAAGAAGAATTCACTTCGCCTGTTCTTCAAGGAGATTTTTCACCCTGGGCTTGCGCTCTCTTTTGAAAAAGAGGCTGACCTGAGCATTTTTTTTATTTATTTAAAACATAACAAGTCAACCCAAAGCCATTTCTTTGTGTTTGGCTCTTTCTTTCTCTGTATTAATTTCAATTCAATCAACCAGGCGGTTGCATAACTGTTGTTTATAATTGCTGTCACGTCAACCCTGAAACTGATCACTGCAACACTGAAGTTATATAAAAGGTTTTGTTAGGATTTTTGTTATTTTTCTCGGTTAAATTGTGGGAAGATGAAGTCCTACCCTGGAGAGATGTTTTGGTTTTCTGAGTTCTGTTGCCCATTAGTCCTGTGCTTTGGTGTCTTTCCTCTCCAGTTTTGTTTTACACATTGCAAGGGTCTGTTTATACACATAAACTCTCCAAAAACAGTTCTGTGCACCCCATTAGTACACAGGCTATAAAATACACTGCGCTGAGTCAGTGGCAAAGTAAAGTTCACCGCATGGGTAAGCTCTTAAGGAGCGATTTAAACCCATTTCTGGAAAGGTAGACTATTTAAATGCTTAAGTGGACGGAGACTGTAATGCACCTTGCTCTTCTGAAGCCAGTGGGCTGTTACCCTTCGGTGACACAGCATCAGACCCTGAGGGATCGCTTCTCCTTGCACGTGTGTCAAAATGTCTTCTTCACTTATACACACAGCAATGATCCTGAATTGAGAGTCACCTCCTCCACCAGCCCACAAACACATCATGGTTTCCTTGCTCCTCTCCCAGCGCTTCTGGTTCTTCCCCTTGGACTCAGAGGCGTACTCACCTGGTAGACGTCTCCCCTGCCTGCAACGAATTCAGATGATCCATTTTACCATTAGTTTTCTGCCTTTCTAGAGGCACAAATACCAGGGGCATACTCACAGCTACCTTGGGCCCAAGGTACTTTGAAAAACACTGCACTGCAGACATAAATGCTTTAAGCCAACAAATAACGAAGGACTGCAGAGAAATACACTGAAGTACCACCAGCACTTACCCCCCCTCCAAAAAAATCACCCTCTCAAGACCACAAAATATATCTGCTTCCTTACAATTAGTATCTTGCCCGTAAGTCCTGCCTCCCTGTGGAGAAGTTTGTTTAGAGAGGAGCAGAGCATCGCAGGAAACCATGCCTCTCCTTTTCACTCCAGACTCGAGGGAAGTTTGTCAAGGCTAGCAGAAAAGAGAAGTAAGGGTTCTTGCTGGAGGCTTAAGCTAGTAACCTGTTTCACCCGATGAGAATTAACCAAGAAAAAGACAGGAATACCAGTGGTTTCTGTAGGGAAGCAGCAAGGAAAGAGTTGGTCAATCGATGTTTTTGTATGGTCATTGTTCAAAATTCCTTCTGAATGAGCACATTCAGATTGTGTGTGCGTGCGCGCGTGCGCGTACAGGGGAAGAAGCAGTACTTTATGAGAAAAAACTGTTATCTTCTAAATGATGGGAGTATTACAAAACGTGGGGCCTAAGCATCTAGTTTTATGCAGGCATATGGAAGCCTGGGAACGCAGATTAGGCAGATGCAGCGGATGTATTATCAAAGATACTCCCACATAAATCCAATCAGTGGTATTTGAAATGGGGGGGGCGGGGGTGTATCTGAGCATCAGTGATAGTGGCACAGCCACATAAATTAACAGAGAGTTGAATAAGGCACCTTAACTTCAAAATCTATCTAATCTATCTCTATCTAAAGGATTTGTGAAAAGCAACTAAGACAATCAGGGTGACTATCAGCAAGTGTAAATCTGCTATTCAAGAGTTTGTGTCTCCTCTGAAAGAAGTGTTAACAGATCCCCAAAATCAGAACGACTGAAAACCACAGGTCTGAGCTGTACCCGAAGCTCTAACATGTACGCACTTACCCCTGCTCTGCTTGCTCAGGGTCTCACAGCAATCTCTGCTCTAAGAATGGCGATGACAGAGTTACGCTCGGTGCTCTGGAGATGCAGCATGCACCAGCAGCTTGTGAAAAGCCCTTTATACGTAATCCAAGCCAGGTTTCTCTTAGCAGCTTCATTTTCACCAGGCTATCACATACATAGGAATGGTGCAGTAAGCCCTGGGAGAACTCTGTTCCCTGCACTACTACGTTCTTAGTAGCTATGAGTTCAATCTCATCTCAGCCACTCTCCTCTGCGCAAAAGAAATAGTACTTCATTACTGGCAGGCATAAAATGCTTAAACGCTCTAAGGAAGCCACAGAAAAATGTCAATAGTGTACACTTGCCTTGTTAAGGCCAGCTAAAAGATGTTTTATGCTAAACTTAAACATCTGGTCATGCTTTGGAAAAATGCGCTCGAGTCACAAGTCTGGCCCTCGATATCCATCAAAGGTATGCATTTTAGCAGCCTTGTCTTAGCTTTATGATCGTGTATGTTCATATAGAGTCATACGGGCTTTAGATTTGCAACGGTCTGCTGAGCATCACTGCATACTCCTAACTGGGTCTGGCTGTCTTCAGAGAAGCAAAATTCTTGCTTTTGCAGAAGACGACCAGAGTCAAACCCTTTACATCTCAAACTTAATTCTCTCCAAAGCCTTCACCAGATATGTTCCCTCTTCCAACTATGCTTTTGATAAAATACTTCTGTCCCTACGCAAGGTCCTCAGGAAAACGAAAACTCAGAATTTAGAAACTCTCAAAGCCTGCCACCCAAGATTCATTTTGGCTGCTTACTGTGCACCATGGAATGCTTTTCCATTTTCGTTTTCACTCCCATCTCGGATGCTGAACACAATTTGACTGCTAGTGTATAAATCGCGCTGGCCTGCTTGTTATTCATACAGGCTACAGGGCAGAGTTAAAATAATTTCAGCCAAGCAGTTACAAAACCTCCATTTTCCTACCTGCGCCCTAGCTACGTGTTGAGCCAGCCAGCATTCCAGCTCCGTCACACAGGGGGGTCTGTAGGAGGCAAATTAACTTAATTGCAAGGGTTGCCAGAAACAGCAGAGGTGTACTTTAGGTCCCCTGACTCTAGGCTGTTTCGTGACTATTTTGAAGCTCACAGCTGCAATCACGGTGACTGTCTACTGTCCTTTTTAAACATCTTCTGCTTTGACTAATTTGATTAGGCTCATTCTTGGCTGGCTCTCCATCAATAAAACCCTGTTCAAAAGACGGCCTCACCGCTTTTGCAGAATACAGCCTAAAAGAGAACATTAACAAAAGGAAATGTAATATACAATGGAAAACTAAACAGAAATGTGTACTTTATAATCTTTACTCATGTAACTTCGCCAACCATTTATTTTGTTTTAAACTACCTTCCTCCCAATGACAGCTTCAGCAACAGTGAGTTCTCCTCATACTCAACTATTTTGAGACTAATTATAAGCAAAAGTTGTAAGAGAATGTAGCTCTAGCAACTGCGTTGCACCTTGTTACGCAAGGTCAAAGCTAGTCTTTTGTACCAGAAGGCAAACCCTGGTATAGTTAAATAACGACACAAAGCAAAGATATACTCCATAAAACATTAATATTTTAATGAAAAATCTTAGCTTCATGTTTCTATCCAAAGACACTCAAAACTAGTTTTTCTCCCCCCTTAATTTTGACCTATAATGGGACCAGTTTGGAGATATTTTTTTTGCATTTTAGAACTTTTTTTTTAAAGATTAAACAACCAGGCTAGCAAAAAGGTACCCAATACATACTTTTCTTATATCAAACAAGCTAGTATTTCAATACAATGTAACTATACAGAATATATACATTACACATATGATCACAAAGCAAACACTACAGGCTCAGAACAGATTTGAAAAAACATGATATTCACATTGATTACAATAACTCTAAAAATGATTGTAACGTTGAAACGGCACTTAGTTTACAAAAAAAGTCACAAAAATATATATAGCCACCAAGAACTATGGTTCCTGAAAAATACTAATAGCCAGATAGTATTATATAAAATGTGAAGTGTATTTAAACATCGTATACATTAAAAAACAAAACCAAAACCAAAAAACAATTCTGTTAAGTCAATAAACATGCCAAGTAATCTAGCTGTGGCCAGCATCAACAAGAGAAGCTGTACTGTGGATGAGATGACGACTGGATATACGGCTGGTGACCGGAGACTGGCACAGTTAAGGGGGTTTCACTGTTACTAAAATGCACAAAGAAGCCCAACAATAATTTAATTCACATTTTTTCCTCCAGCTTACTCTTTTCCCTCTTCGGGGTTTCACCATAGGGCAGCACCTAGAGTGAAGGCACTGCAGGAACAGGGCAAAGAAGCTGTCCAAGAACTTTGTGTAGCCAGGGCTGTAAGTCAGAATATCAAAAGCATGCATCAGCTAAACGAATGGTTAAACAAAATCACTCCTCTGGGGACTTCAGCAACCCTCAGGAAGACTGTAGGTACAGTTGCCACACAGGCTGGCAGCACCAGAAACTGATTCAGCTTTTTTTTTTTTTAGTGCATCCAAATTTGTAGTTGAGACCTGTGGGACACTGAATTACTGTGATAGCACACATTGAGTTAACAAAAACCCAGAGCAGTAAGTACTGTTGCATTGAAAAAATTCACATTTGTTTTATTTTTATGGTACATTTCCTCGAACACTTTGAACCGATTCTATTTACTAGGGACCTCTGATGCGGCTGAGGCACCCTCCGGCCTTGAACCCTCTTATCTGTCATCAAAATGCTATGGAATTTATTATGTCCGTAATCGGAGATGAGAACCCTCCAAAACCGGGTTTCACCTTGTAAGCAAAACTCGAACGTAATCGATCTGAATGAAAATTAGCTATTTTCCATATTCTGATGGTGTGGAAGTTGCAATGGACCTAGGAGCAACAGGTGCTCCTACATCTGCATTTTCTCCATCCCTGCAGGGTGCACAAAGCTCCCGTTCTATTTGCATATAAAATGCTTCATGGTTCGTCTCAGAGAGAGACCGGCAATAGTCTCAGTGCTCTTACATCCTGGGGCTGGAGGGGAAAGCCAGCAACCAAGAAGCGACTGAAGCCCTCATATAAAAACTTTAAACCATAGCTTAAAAACAATAAACTTTTATCCCGTAAGGGACATATAGGGATCATAGTCTTATAAAATATATTTTACTGCATTGGCAGCTATTACTTTTTTAAAAAGTTTTAAATTCACACCTTTTAGACTCAAGATACACGTGAACCCAGAACCATTTTCAATAACCTAGTCTACTAATCTCTCACTATGAGAGACTTGACCATAGTATCTGCGAGCCTGACAACTGAACTCAAACTGTAGCGAGACAGACAAATCATCAGGAACACACATCCTTTGCAATGCGGTGTAAGAACAGTGACAAGCAGTTCTGACGGGGAGCTTAATTTGCTGAATGTGTAGGCATCCCCATGGATTTCCAGGGGAGTTGTGCTATCCGTCTGCACTGAAAAACAAAACAAACCCTTACAACTTGGCCAAATCTCCTGCACAGCTAAAACGTCACTTCTTTTCCTCCCACTCTTTGCAGGGAAATAGAAAGCTTCCGATTTTTTTCCCCTCTCCCAAAACACCATGTTAAGTCAGAAAAAAACCTATCCCCTCCTTTCCCATTGTTCCCATCAGACGTACTGCTCTACACAATATGCAAGGAGTAAAGACCCTGCACAGACTCCGAGAATCCGGGTCCCTGGCATACGGCAGAACCTTGCTAGTTCTGGGGAAGTGAAGGCACTCTGCTTGCAAAATAAATGGGTGAGGAAAGGATTTTCCACTGAGTGCAAAGATTGGTGCCACATGGGAGAAGGATACGCAAAAGCAAGACATAAATCTCTTTGTGAATGAATTCAGAGACTACGCATCGACAAAGAAACTGCTGCAATGGGTCATACGTGTAGCTATTTGGAAAAAATTCTGAACAACTTATTAGAACCACAAAGATGATGAAGGGACTAGAGCACCTGCCATATAGGCTGAGAGTGATTGGACTGTTTTGTCTGGAGAAGGTCCAGGGGGACCTTACCAATGTGAAAAACTACCGGATAGAAGGGTGCAAGGAAGATGGAGCCAGACCTTTCTCAGTGAGCACAAACTGGAATACAAGAAGTCCCATCTAAGCATACTAAAACCTTTTTTACGGTGAGGGTGGTCAAACACGGGAACAGGTTTCCCAGAGAAGCTGGGGAGGCTCCATCTTTGCAGATATTCCAAATCTGCCTGGACTGAGCAACTTGTTGGTGCTGACTCCGCTTTGAGTACGGGAGTTGAACTAGGTCGCCTCCAGAGGTCCCCTCCAATCTCAACTGTTCTGTGATTCAGTGATCCTTGTCAAGCAGAAATATAAATGCATACCAAATAATGGGGACATTTTTGAAAAAAAAAAAAAAAAAAAGAAAGAAAAAAGAAAATGCACTCCAGAGTTCAAAACCCTCCGATAATGTATTGAAAGAAATTTATGCTTTACATTTAATCCCAAGTGTAGTTTAAGGCAAGCTTCTTCTAGCTTACTTAGATACCTGTCTTGCTCAATTTGGAATCTAAGCATATTAGCAACAGAGATTGTTTTAAGATACCCTACATTTTTACATCTCTCCTGTGAAGAACACCAGCATTTCAAAGAACTGAACACTTCCAACAAGTTAGGGAGGAGAAACAAAACAGTATTTGTATTTAATCTGTGCTCACTTCTATGGAGAAAAGAGATATTAACAAGAAACAATTACAAACAGGAAAATTAACGAGTAAACCCAACCCTAAAGCAAACAAACAAACAAAATCCTCTAAGAACTCTATTGTTCCTGCAGTTGAATCAGATTGAAAAGCAAGAACTAAATTAAGATGTTACACAGAGATTACCGGGTTGAAAAGATAATGTGTATCACGGGGCAACAAACAATGAAACCCATGACTTGCTCTGTACCGAGGTGTTAACAGTTCACGATACCCATTTCTTTTCAAGGAAGCACAGATCAGAGCTACAAAGTCTTTTAAACTTTTTTTTCCCCCCTTCTCTTTGGTATTCAGAAAGCAGTTTGCCTTCTGACACAAAATTTTAAGTCTTAAAAACCCAATATCCAGATATATCTATTCTATATTTGCACATCTCTTCACCGATAAACCGTTTAGCAAAATATCTAATGGGTGAAAATGATCAGATTCTAACAGAAGGTTATGTCCATCCATATCTGACCATCTTTGTTATTACATCTGTACAGTCTGGAAATGTGTTTCTGTGTGAAGTACTTTTTACTACATGAATCACATAGGATTCTTATATACCTGGAAAGATGAGTAACACTTATTACAAAAAAACAATGTATTTGAGTTCAGTGTCACAGCCCTATAATTCAGGATAAAACTCGGCAAAAGGCATTGTCTTGTCTCACTGGCTTCTCAGTTACAGAAACCAGACGTGGAAGAGAACCGGTCTTTAAATTCAGCCCATCAACAGGCACTGGACTAATTCACAGTACGGCATGCCAAAAAAAGAATTTCTCCTTCAAGCCCTTTTAAGAAGACTTACAAAGGTAGACATACAAGACTGAATTGTAGCAGAGAAGTTCTTTGCAGCATGTTTCTAAAACACCCTTTGGATCTGGTGGAGAAACTTCATTCCAGTAACTTGGAAAGGGCTTAAATCCCGACTGGTTTCGCTCTATTTAACTAAAATGTGTGTTTTTTACCTAAAACACAGCAGAGAAAAAAATGTTAAAGTCATCGAAACCCCTTAAGCTCTTTCCAAAGGGCAATTAATTTTTTTTCCTTACAAAAGTTGGGTATTAGTAGAAACAACGCAGACCTAGAGAGTATCAGAGCTGCCTAAGCTAACTGAATACAAATTGATCTTGCAATATAATACGACTTTTGTGTCTTCTGTTTCTTCAGGAGCAACCTTTCTCTATTGGTTTCATTTCCTCCTCATGTTTGCGTAAAACAAATCCGGACAGAAAGCAACAATTTAAAAAAACAAGATTCAAAACTAAGGGAGCATATCATGCCTTTGGAATACTAAGATCAAGTAATACCTACTCACTCAGCATGTCATCTGTAGGCGGTAGGCATTTGGCATCAAACACTGAGTTAACTTCAGAAGCAATAAGAAAAATCACAAACCTCCTAATGTATTTCCTAATTTAGGTTTCAAAGCAGTACTATAGCCCAAACAGCCTCGACAAAACAAGACTCACTGCTCTGAAAATCCCACACCCTAATTTGCAGCTTTTTCTAAATATGGAAAAATGAAATTGCAAATCTTTCAATTTATTGCTTACTTGAGCTGTGTATGTAGCTGGAGTAATGGCCTTTAATAAACCGAGTTGGCAAGGATTTAAAATGTCTTGAAACGGGAACAATTCATCATTGCTATATAGGCTTTTTCTAAACAACCCCCTGTTGGGTTAGAAAGTTGGCCTCTAAAGAGAATAAATTGCTTGTTTTGTCCAAAACAGACTAATAAAAATCTCAGAAACTATACATGCATATGTATAAACAAAAAAATGTGCAATAATGCACAAAAGAGCTCATTTTTTCCCATCTGTAAACTCCCTCTAGCTTGCTTTTGGATATTAGTAAAAATACAGTATATATGATAGGGGGAAGTGACCAGAACCGCAAACAATCTGGCCAGGATTTGAGAATTTCAGTTTGGGAAAACCTTCATTTTCATACGTGGTTCCCCTTCTACAGAAAGATACAGTCATGAGATATTTGTCAGGCTTGCATGGATATATACTTTTCTATCATCCTCAATTCATTATGCACCATTAGACTTCTCCTGACCGTAGCATTTCCACGCCTAACCTTAGATGGGCAAATCTGGACAGGCTATTTGATCAAGCAGTTTCTAAAAGGACTTGAATATAAGAAGTAGGAATACCTGGCATGACAATCACTTGGTTTGTCAAAACTGATTCATCTGAGATGAAAAGGGACAATGTGTTTTTAAAAAGCGTGTGACTGTTAGTTTCAAAAATGCTTACCATTTCCAAGAAAAGGGTTACAGTAAGCGCTTTGAAAAACAGCAGGCACGGAGATAGGAAGTATCATTTTTTTTTATGCAGAAGATTAAAGCATCCTCTCAAAACTAGTCAAAACCGTTCAATAAAGATTTCCAATGCATCCTTTTGTTTGTCATTTCAAAAAGGTTTCCTCTGATTTCTTTCCCTTAACCAGAGGGTCTGCAGAAGCAAGAGAAACTTAATGAGCTGCACTAACTGTGGAAGAAGAAATAGCTAAAGTGATCTGAATCAGTTGTTCTTCTTTAGAAGTGTATCACAGCTTCCATGATGTTCTGACAAGATCTTTTTGTGCATTCAGTCTTAAATATTTTCACAGAAGTGATCATTCAGTCATGAAAAATAATGTAACATCTGTTGCAATTTTCTGTTTAAAGCATAGCTTACAAAGTAAAAAGGGAAAATCTCCCCACTTTTGTTTAAAAAAATTAAATTAAAATGTACAGGACCAAACACAGGCACTTTCCAAAGAACAAAAATGAAACCAAACCATGAATTATTCAATAGTAATAGATGACAGCTCTGGTTTCGGAGGGTCACCTGCGGCTGCCTCAGCAGTGGCATTAGTCTTTGGCTGCTCTGGCACATCTTCTTCCTTCTCTGCCAACCCACCCAGAGACCCCAAGGGGAAACTGCTTTCACAATTCTGAGTTGACGACACCTGTGAAATGACAGGCATTTGGACAGAAGAGTTGCTTTCAAAGCCATGCTCCCCTAGCTCATACTGCCCGAGGGTCTCTTCTTGTTCCTGGTTTAAGTAGTCCGGTACTAGGAAGTCACTAGAAGAGGGGCAAAGGACAGAAGAGAAATGTCATTTCTCACACAAACATTAGCAATATCAGTTTCTTTGTATCAGTTACAACACACAAGCTACATACTGCATTGCACAGAGAACAAAGATATTCATTTCACATTGCTCCAAGATCATCACAGCGACATACTTCACTAAGCACTGTAACCTGGTTCTCATTTAAACACACAGAGAATTTATTCAAAAGCATCTATTTTGCATTGTTGTGCATCCTTATTTCCTACGCAGCAACTTCTCATTATTTAGGTTGTATCACCTTGATGAGAATGAAAGTTAATGTCTGGAACATCATATGGCACTGAAAACCTCATTGAAAAAAGGGAGCACTCAACCTTTAAAAATAGAAACAAAAATGAGTTCAGCACTGGCAAAGATGTGGGCCTTTTCCACCACTGAGGTAAGATCCACCCAAGAAACAGCAGCAGCACTCCTCTCAGAGTGGACAGGCTGTAAACAGAAGCATGAGGCGAGGAAGCACAAATTCTGCCGAGAGCGTAAGGAGGCTGCCAACTACAGCGGTGTTTCGTGACGCTGACACGTATCACACTACTGTGAAAAGAACCGAATTGCATTCCCTCCCCGTTTCAGTCCTTTCTGGACAACAGTTCTGTATCTTACTCTTACCAACTGATGGCTGAGTGTACCCACAGAAAATCTACCAAACTCTCCAGTAGTATTTTCAGAGCATGAGCACATAATGAAAATATTCAGCAAATTTTCAGCACCAGACACGTAAGTGCGTACTTGAGGCAAGTATATACATATATATTACATATATGGACATTTGTATGTTTTGGTTTCTCCTTGTAATTATCCATTTAAAAGCAGTAATTTTCTTCAATGACGGCAGCACTCACTGCTTCAAATTTGCCATCAACTATGCTAAACCTAGTGTTTGTAAATTCAAACTAAAGCAAGGCCTACAGACAACTAAAAATCACATACTTTAATCTGACTTTAATTTGACGACAACAATAAAGTGCTTACCACAATCATGGCATCATCCCTTACAGTTTTCGCTCTAGTTTTGGCACAAGTGCTAAGAACAAGAACTGCGTAAACCCACAGATATGAAGCACTTGTACTTTTAAACAATATTTTGCTGGAAGAACAGTGACTGGTTTTCCTGGTTTGTTTTGCAATTTTTTCATCCTACATCACTTCTGAGATAACCAAATAGGACAAAATGCTGAAATGTTTTGTAGGGGAAAAAGCGTAACGTCTAGAAACCATGCAGGATGGTATTGTAGATGCCGTAACATTTACAATACACTTCTTCTGCATTTCTGAAGACAGATGACTTATACACACCAAACTGCACCCTCTCTAAAGATTTAAGAGCTGTGAGATCTATCTTCCTCCAGTTTCCCACATTCGCTTTCGTATTTTTCTATCTCAAATTCCAGCAGTTACAAACATTCATTTCAATATGAGAATACAGTGCCAGTCTCATGCCTCAGAACCCTCTTAACAGCCCTTAGTGAAGTGCATTTGTGAGATGCCAAGTCTTTTGTGCCCTGATAAACAAGGAATGTCCAACTGACCCTTACTATTTCAAACCCTGTTGGTCTGATCATTTTCAATATGTTACCTAGAAAACGAAAAAAGAGAAGGTAGGGAGTCATGCAATCTTTCCACAATATCCACCATCAAGCAAGTACTTAAAATGAAGCCACATGTCTATCCCCTGTGTAAGTGAACAGCCTGTGTACAAGATTTTGAATAGCAAATCATTTACAGAACTCCACAGATACTATCGTATAGCACGCTATGGCTTAACATCATTAGCCTGTCCATAGATACTACTGAAAAGAGAAATTAAGTAGCCCAGAAGCAGCTTCTGCATATCACTCGATTCTTCAGTGCCCTCCTATATAGCTTACATGCTGTAAGACAGATCAGATATAACAGAGAGTGGCGCAAGAATGAATTTGACTGGAATTAGCTGGCAACCTGATGAGAGGCACAGCAGGCTGCCCTGAAAGCAGGAAAAGATGATTTAGGAAAAAAAAAAAAAAAAAAAAGAAAAAAAGAAAGTTTCCCTGTTAGGTTTTTGCTGTGCACCTCACCTGCTCTGGAAGTAGTTTGCTAGCTCTGACGCTTCATGGTTCAAGCTCCTCAGGTGAACGATTAAATTTCCAGAGTTGGTGAACATGGCGCCACATGTTTTGCACTCGTAAATCCGAGGCTTGCGGATAATATGCCGGGAAACCCGCATGTGGTGTTTATATTCCCCGAAGGAAGTGAAAGTGGCACTACATATCTGGCACCGGAAACAGCGTTTACCTTCGTGCTTCAGGCGATGCATCTTTAGCGAGTAAGCTCGGGTGAACTTTTTCCCACAGCGGTCACACTGAAATGGTTTAATGCCTGCGGAAGAGAGAGCAAAAAAAAAAACGTTCACCTTTTGTAATGAGGTCACTGGCAAAATCCTTCCAGATTTCTAACAGCAAAAGGACAGCAGCTGCAGCCAGTCACAGCGCAGCGCTGTTTTAGGAAGCGATTCTCTGGTTAACTTTAAAATGGCAGAATCACAGAGCTACACTTTCTCAGAACCAACTGCCAATAAATTTCATAACAATGTGACCTGTCCATAACGCTTACACGTCTTCTTCCCCACAGTTTAAAATGAACATAAGCCTCCACGGATTATACTATGGTTAAGATCGTGAGCCACAGCCAAAAAGTCTCCGATGCAGCAGTCATCTCAAACCATCTTTGAACTCTTTTGATCTTGGGAGATTCTTGTGCCAGACTGGTTCCCAACAATGCAATTATCAGACTACCCTTAATTGCAATGTCTTTTTCTGGCTGCCTTTGGCCTCAGAGAAGAGTTCTGGCAGGGGGACTGTGTGCACAAGGATACCCCTGTAATGCAGCAGGAATGGTGATAAAAGGGTGAAGTAGCAGCCTTTATATTGCGTGGGAACCTTTCTATACAAGAATCTTCAGCAACTTTGCATGACAGACAGCTCTCTAAGACAGTTCAGGTTCATGCGTCTCATTTTTTTCTCGTATAAATTTAGTGATTCTGTTACTAGTTCATTTTTCATTTATTAAAGGCACTAATAAAACCCCAAAATGTACAAGCTCTGCAACATGTTGCAGTGGCTGAGAGTACGTAATCACACCCAAACAGAACTATTACAACATAAAAGACTGAATCACCTAAAAGCTAAGATTTAATAAAAAGTCTGAACTCCAGAAAGTGTGGAAATCCAAACATGAGGCCAAGTATCTGGAATACAGAGTTCTATTCATAATAGGGCTGTCAAGGAATAAAAAAGGTTTTTTCAAAAGGCTGAATGTGCATCAGTCCAGGCTGTTAATTCCACCAGTCTTTCACTCTGCTTTCCTTACGTTCAAAGCAGGAGCTGAACTTTTAATTGGGGCTTTTATACAGAGAAAGCTGTAGTTAAGGCTACACTGAAACGCCTTGTTAAGCATGTGAAAACAAGTTAATATACTAGAATATTGTCTTGTGGAGCTAAAACTTTTCATGCCTTCGTACCGTCCAAGGGCATCTATTTCCTCTGATCGTTTGAGGAAAATCTCTTCAGCCATTTTGCTTATGAGAAAACACTTTCAACATTTACAAGTTTTGAGAGCTTCTTTTGCATGCTAATTACTCTAAAACAGTTATTCAAATCTCTCCCAACTTTGCCCAGGGGTTGCCAGTTGACAGGCTGGCCAGAGGTGCTTTGCTGAAGCCTGTCTGTCTGCTGTCAGTTAAGACTTTAGCAACCAGCTGGGGCTAATTTCGCACCTGATATGCCCACCAAGTTTGCTTTTTTAAGTATTAAACATGTATTATTACTGCTGTCCTAACCATAGTATGGTCACTTTGCTTGAAGGGATTTGACAAATAATTGCTGACAGTGAAAAAATTACACCTTGACAATTGTGGTTGCTCTCCCCCAAAATGGTACAGCATTTGTGTGCAGGTAAAGAGCCAAGCTCAAACCAGGAGATGCTAAACCATGAGGTTTAGCGTTCAAGTGCAATAACCCTTTAATATTCCCTTCATTCACTAAAATGTCAATGCTACTGCCAGATAACGCTGACAAGTCTTTGAAAAACACCAATAGCAAAGACATTAGGAGTTCATACTTAGGTTAGGAATCAAAATGAATGGAACAACGTGGGGATCAAGACTCGGAGGAGGCATTCACACAAACCTTTTGCTACCTGTACTATCTCTAGTAGCTAAATTGCTTATCAAACCAATTCAGTTGTCCTGCAACCCCTCCAAAATTCTGAGATCCAAAGGCATACAACATTCCTCAATGCAAGGACATAAGACAGATAATATTTTCTTACGGCTGCAAGTCTCCTCTAAAACACAGCAGACAATTACAACATGTAAAAGGAAGAACTTCAATCTACATCACCTCTTTAGTATAATAAAAAAGCCAAGTATACTTGGATTCATCTCAAATTTTTATCATGAAAATGACTTATTCTGATACATTTCAGGCAATCAGGTTTTTTTCAGTCCATACAAATGCTAATCATCCATGAGTAGAGCTATCAGTCGGATCTGGAGTATCAAAACAAGCATTCAATGAGACATACCTCTACCCAATCATTCTGAAATAAATTCTCAAGCGCTTGGCAGGCGATTAAAAAAGAACTGCATTATTATATTTGCTGCACAGTGAGCAAACCTCTGTGAGTCTATAAATTAGTAATTCTTGGAAACGGTAATATTTCTTACCTGAGTGGATAAGCATGTGTTGTTTTAAGTTCTGAATGCGAGTGAACCGGACCCCACAGGTTGGACACTGAAAAGGTCTGTCTGGACCATTTGGGCTGGGTCTCTCTGTGCTGCTGGTAGAAGGAGCAATGTAGAGTTGGTAGGGATACTGAACGTTCTCCAAACTACAAAGAAAAAATTCACTGATTTACAAGCAAGCTAAAGGAAAAAACTAAGAAGCCTTGCCCATGGAAATCTGAACCTTGAACACATTTATATGAGAAGAAGAAAAAGACTTTTGCATTTCTGTTTAGATCTATATTTACGCTGGAAACCTCTGCCTCTATAGCAATGTGCCTGACCTGCATCTGGTCTTGTATTCACTGACTTTGCACTTCTGAACAAAATCAGAGAATAAACTCTAACTTCTGTTTCTTTGGGCAACAGGTCTGAGCAGCAGCTGCAAACTGAACTTTATTTTCCAGGCATGGGCATTTTCTCAAGCATATCAATGATTTACAATCAACAAACAGTCCCCGAGGAAGAATTTAAAGAACTGAGCAAACTGGAAAGCAAAGGAGTATTTTGCAGCTTCAGTGATATTTACAAATACAATTAAAGCCGATTCATTTTCATGTCCATTCAAGTTCAATGAACAACTATTAGTATCTACAATCATATATTTCTATGTTTAAAATACTAATCTAATTTATCAGTACTTGCTCCTTGTCTGATTCAATCAGCTCTATGAGAATAGCCTAAGCGCTGTATTTAAAAAACAGCACACAGACTATAATACAGGAACAATTTAACTTTCAAAGTAATTTATTTAAAACTGACTAATTGCTCCTACATAGCCTCTAGCTGCAAACTGTTTCAGGGAACTACAGTGTTACAATCCAAGTCCTCTGGCAAGGAACTTGCTTTGCTAAAGGGCATAGGAAAATAAAAACAAATCTGCTGGTACAAACACAATAACAATAGGAGTTTGTACTTACCTGGGGTTTCCCTTTCCTGAGCATTAAGGTCTATGGTTTTTGTTGAAATAGACATTTCAGCTTGCTCACAGCCTGATGGCACTGGCTGTCACTGGCAGCAGGGAACTGCTCTGACCCTGAATATTCCATGGCCAGAACAATGCAATTTTAGTTTTACTAAACTGTAACGTCTGAAATGTATTGAGAAAAAAGTACAACGATGTCTCCTGTTGCACATAGTCAGAAAGTCTCCCTAACCGAACAAATCCTTTTGCTGGTCTGCTTCCATCTCGAGCCCAGATTGTTGGTTTCAAGTTTGCCTGAATTTGTGGACTTCTAATGCTCGGGGGAATGAAACGTGCACTTTGCACAAACACATTTTCCTATGCATCATATAAAAATCCACAGACCAGATCAGCACAGGAGGACGAGAACTAGGATCATCTCCTTAAAATCAATACCTTAATTGTCTTTATCTACTCTGGAAATGGATGTCAATACAACTGTGAGAACTGGGTATCTGAATTCTGAGTACAATGATGGGTCTTGGTGGCAAAAGTTCCAGTTGTAAAATTTATCTGGAGAGAAAGAGCACCAGGCACCTCTTGATGTACACAAGAGAAGAGTTTCCTGCAGGAGTTTAGTATCAATCAGTCTGTAAAACCAGTAAGGATTTCTGGTCTCACATGGAACTGGAATAATATTTGCTCTAAGGAAGAAACTTTATTGTCCTTCACTTCTTTTTATACACAGTAGTGTCCCAGAGAGCTGTGGAAAAGACAGATGCTGACAGACTTGTTGATCTTTGCTGAAGGGAATATTTGCAAGAGGGAAGTGATCAGCACATATCCCGGGGCCTGGCAGAATGCGGTTCACTGCCACTTATGGGTCTAAAAAGGCCAACTGATGGCTCGCCAAATGCACTTGAAATAAATGAGGGTATTTTTAAACATAGGTTCTGATTTGTCTGACAAAGTCTGCCACTCCTGTTCCTTTGGGAGCTGATCACTAGCTAAAGAACAGATTTTACTCTAGTAACACCAGTTTTGCCTCTGGAGTTGGTATGACCATACACTTTCAACTTTACCAATGAAAACTCCATCAACCCAGACTAACAGATGGGTCTGTTATCCCCCCCCCCCCCCCAAATTAAAAACAAAAGAACAACATTGAAAAAAAAAGCATAAGGCATAGAAGTCCTGCTGCCATAATAGTCTAATAATCAAATAGTCAAGTTGATTTGGGCCCAGGATGGAGAACTTGCCCCTCACCTGGTATTTGACAAATGTCACACAGTCTGGCTAAGGGGCAAATCCCTTCAGAAAAGGTTTCCTTGCACTCAGCTGACTGGAGAACTCAATTAAAATTTCACAGCTATGTGCAACAGAAGTGACAGCTGCAATGCAGGCATGATAAAGGGATAACTCGCTGGGCAGCAAGAGCTCCCACTCTTAGATGTACCGATAGATGTACAAATCTAGTGTGCTCAAATAAGAATTACATTTGTTTTTTGTGACAACACTTAACTTGCTTTATAGAGAACTTCATCTTCTGGTAACACATTTCTTAGGTCCTTCCTCCCTCATTTCTGCATTAGGGGATTGTGAAGAGGCAAAAGTGCATCGTGCTCCTAGAGCTTTCTAGGGAGACACTCAACTAGAGCCGAAATTAGGAGCCTCAGCTCTCCTTTTCTTTCCAGCTTTCTCAGGCTAGCTCATCCTCAAAACCTCTACTGGTGTCAGCTTCTCTGCAATTGAAAGGGAAAGGAGAAGTGCTATGGGGACAATCTTCCTAGAAGAAATTTAAAATAAAGTTTGGGGTTTTTTTTTCCTACATAAAAGCTTCGTGATGAGAAAGGCTGGTTAACACAGATAAAATGGGAATCACGAGGCTCTCCAGCTACCAGCGACTGGCCTGTCTTTTTCCATCCTTACGCTGCAAGCAGGCTGAAATACCTACTGGTGACATAACTGCAGACCTTAGCACAATGAAGAAATTACATCTGAAACACAATTATATTTACTCTCCCCTGCTTCTTTTTCCCCATATATACTCAATTTTTCGTGACTTGCAATTTGTGATATATGTGGCATTTAACAATTGAGGTTTGTCTAACATCTCAGCGAATTTCTGTAACAGCTAGAGAGAGAGAGAGGTTTAAAATGTTTTCACTGTAACGCTAAAGTATTCTACTTGCAATTTTTTCTTCTTTTCACCAAGAGGTTATAAACATATTTAACTATGTAGAACTAAACTGACAAACGTGAATGCCAGAACGCTCAGTGAGCCTAGAAATGGTCTCTATTTGTAAATAACAATTACTTTAGAAAAGTGGACGTTCTCATAATATTGGGTCAGAGAGATCTTTTGTAATTAAGCCTTTGCAACTCCTTTTTAAATGCAGCCACAAACTGATCCAGAGACTGTTAAATGAATTATGGATCTATCCTAGAAAAGTGTACTGCAATTCAAATGCGAAATATCAGAGAAAGAACATATCAGACTTCACTGTGAAACAGTACTTTTAATACTTAAGAGATTCCTGTGTGCCTATTAAGCTGACAACAATTACATGTGACCTGCTGTTTATGAAACATATTATGGAGGAGGATCAATTTATTATGTTAATTATTTAACACAGAATCTCAAGAGATATCCTAAATTTTGAAATATTTATGATTCTTTCCACAGTGATAAGTATGTCATATTTAAAGACCTTTAGATGGAACAATGTTTTGCTCTGGTTTATGAACAGAAATATAATAAATATATATTCAAATACATATTTTTCAATGTAAATTTGCATTGTCCACTCACAACTGATTTTGACATTTTGAAAATGTCTACTAATAAAGCAATGTACAACCTGGACTCAAACTAAAGGTGCATTAAAGAAAATACCAAAAAAAAAGTTAGGGAAACTTTCTACATTCATATGATTTACTAATCATGTTTTCATTTGATTCAGCTACAGCTGAATGTTTCATTTTATTCAGAAATCTGTATTATCTCATTTTATGCACCCAAAACTGGTGCATAGCCCAAACTGCTGCATGGTGAATTTTTATTTACTTGCTGATGTGCTCATCCTGTGCCAGGAATTCAAAAGTCCAGTCCTTGAAGGGCTGTCACAGCACATCAGAATGCATGGTCCCAATCCGACAGGCATATGCACGCACACACACATGTGAAAGAAAACTTCTTAGGACTTGAAAGCACCATTTTACACATTTAACTGAGTCACAGAGTAAGTGTGGTCTTGGCACTTTCACTTGAATGTATAAAATAAATCACTTGGTATTAAATTTTAGTTCTGGAGTCTGAAGTTTTCATAAATTCCCACAACTATTAATATCCTTATTGTTTAAACAATGTGCAAATTCTAGTTCATTTTGCTGATGCTTCTGCTACTCTGAGACTAATTATTTGCAAACTTGGGCGTAAACTAAGGCCAATATTCTTTTCTTCTCTGCATGGAAGAGATCTTTTAGTGCGAATTTTCAGTGCGTTGAAAGGATTTTATATATTTTGAATTTTCTATGCAGTTTGTGCTGATGCTCTGCAATTTTAAAGGAAATTTCTGAAATAATCCACTACTGAAAATATGTATGCCACTTGACTTTAGAATTCTAGCTTTAAAAACCTGGATTAGAGCTAATGCAACATGTACTCCTAGTATCAAGTCAAACCCTAAATGGTGGGTATTATTTTTATACTGAGGTTTGTTAGCAGATAGATAAAATCTTCTATGTCATACAAAAAATCTTACCTAGGCAGTTATTTTCCCTTCAGATTTAATCCAACAATGGGACAGGTTTTAGATGGAAATGGCAGGAAAGATTTTTATGAGCTACGAAAATGCAGCTCTTGATAGTTATCTCCGTAGGGAGTTTCACTTGACACAGTTTCTGGAACAACTCCCAAAGGTTCACACTTCTTCCTCAGATCCGCTTGTCTAACAAAACACTATGCAAAAGCCAGCTTGCCAATACTTCAAAAATTTTGCTTAGAAAGGGAATAGCTAGCTATATACCATACTTCACACATACCACAAAAGCAACCAAAGAAAAGTCAAACCAGTTGCGTGTACCCTTGTATGCCACTTGCAGGTACATCATTTCACTCTAACAGAACTCCGATACATATTCGACCAAACAGACCCATTTTAGTTCTGCCTTCTCTGCCAGCCTTCCCTTATAAGAGACTCCCTTAATAAATCACTCATCCCAGCACAGCAAAAGACCGCTAAATATTTACAGTAAGGGACACACAGCATCTTGGAAAGAAGCTACATGCAGCACGTTTGGGAGACAAGGTTTAAGGCTGCTCTGCCTGCTGAAGCCAAGACTAGGTACTTGTTTTCACTTTGTTGCTTTTGTGGCTTTATGTCAGCTTTAGCATGCATGCAACTACCACACCTGTTTCACAGTAAAGATTTTTTTTTGTTTCTTATTAATAAAGAGCAGTGATGAAGAAACAGCAAAAACATGAGTATCTTTCTTCACCAGTGTTGCCTGGAAATAGACAGGAAATGAAAAGCAACAAGTAAGCAAATTCTGATTTTCATCACCTACATTCTTCTAAAGCATCTGATCCTTCAGGCACTGATTGTACTTTGATCAACACAGAGAAGTAGATGTACGAACAACGAAACATTCCAGGATTAAGGCTGGGTAGGTCAATTACAGCACAGCACTTGCTGCAGAACAGTTTGCACACTACATTGGTACATACCGATCATCATCATCTGCATGCGCGTTAGTGCCAGAGGTGCTTTGGAGTGTGGGTAATCCCTCCGTAACCCCCTCATCTATTGAGCCTAGGCAAAGAAAAAAGGGCAATTTAATGCAAGAAAGTGTTCAAAAAGGGTTGGCATGGCAGGTAAATACACATAAAGCTTGCTTTCCCAAATCTCTGAGAGACCCTGCTGCCTGGGTGATAAGATACTAAAATTGTCTTCAGAAAATCATTTAGAAAACCCAGAAGCAACGTGTTCCAAATCAACTTCTCCCCTGCACAGGTTATTTAGTAAATGGACAACTTAATAAAGGGCAAATATTTGGCACACCTAGAAAATGGAAAGAATCTATGTTAAATATAGCCAGAGTTTTCAAAACACATCCAGTACTAACACTGTAAAGCAGCAATGTTACCTTCACCTAAATGGACTATTTCATCAATTCTCAAGACTTCTTGAGCAATAGAGTTCAACCCTGCTACGCTACATTGCTTTCGTGTTCCAAATCTTCCATATATACATTTGTTGATAATGCTTTCATTTATTGATAAGATGCTGAGACAGAAAGAGCCCTCTGAGAAATTAGAAACGCAACACAGAAGAGACCAAACTTCTCTTTGTAAGAGAAACACATACACAAAACCATTCCAGAGCTTTGTTCAGTGCACCAACAATCAAGCAAATGTAGCTCAAGTGGGTTTTGGAAGCAGAATCCAAGGTAAATGCAGCACTAAAGCAAAACTATGACTTCATTCACCTGATGTGGTTGTTGCTCAGATGGGCCTCCCTCATCACCACCTGGAGTTTGGCATTCAATCCTTGTTTAAGCAAGGTTATTTTGGCCTGATGTCACCATAACAGGAAGGGAAGTTGGCAGTATAGTACTAAACAATTCTAAGAACTGGTACCCACCCCCTGCCAACCATACCCCTTGATAAAAAACCCTCTGGTTTGGTAATGTGTGACCACTTAGATAAATCATGTTTTGTTCCCTCTTTAAGCTGAGTGTACAGAGCAGACTGAATCACCTCACATTCCTCCTTTTCCTCTGATGGTGTCTATGGGTGCAATGGGAGATGATAAAAACGAATGACTGAACTCTCCCAAACTTCCAAACGATCAGAATTGCTGTCATTCCTCTCCAAAACAGGGGCTCCCAAATCATGACATATGTATGATTAGTAGCATGAAAGTCACTTGGAAGTGGTAATTCCATCTTGCCTCTTTTCCCCTCTGTTGAGACTGAATACTAAGCACCGCTCTAACTTTTCTGAACAGCCAAGCAGCCTTTGGGCCTCCACCACTGAATCCATGTGAGATGACAACAGATGGGGGAAGGAGATTTCTCTCTGTATACCCACAGCCTGAGAATCAGTGAAGCTTAGGGCAGTGCTCTTGCTGCTATGGCAAAAATAATTCTGCTTTCTAAGAGAGTGGTACATGAGCAATCTGAATTTGGGAACCCTTCTCTAAAGCTAGGAAAATCTCACTAGGAAAATCCAGCATCATTAGGTCTATGATGACAAGTGTCAGACAAAATGGAAAACAAACAGAAGGAACAAAGACATGGAAAGAGAAGTAGAAAACGTGCTTCTTTTGTCAAAAAGAATGAGAGTACTGACTCCAAAAAAGGCTGTCCCTATAAAGGACAGTGTGTTCTACAAAACCTTACTGAAGTGAAAGATTACTGTCTTAACGTGACCTCATGTTATGGGGCCAGTGATGGGAAGAAACTTGCATCTCTAGCAGTTTCAAAATAACGCTAGTAGCATCAAAATTTATAATTTTGTTACGGGCTGACAAACTGTGTTTGGGAAATTCAGTAACTATGCAATCTATAAAGTTACAAAAGTTAATGACGTTTTGATTTACCCTTCTTTCTCATGAAATACTTAACTAAAAGTCTACTGAAAAATAAGCCCAATTGCTCTCAGGTTTAATTTTATGCCTTCACCTCTCAAATGGAAACAGTGTTAATGAGTTATGAAAATATCTTCTCAGACATAGCTATTGTTGTAACCATAATGACTTATTTATCAAGGCCCTGCTTCACGTCTCCTTCCATATTATAAAGTGCTTCCAAATATAATAAATTGCAAATGAACGATTCTTGAAATTGCCCAAAGAGTGAATAAGAGCTTTTTGCAATATCAGGAAGAGAGGCAGGAATGCTTTTATAAATGCACTATAAAACACTGAGATAAATATATGCAATTATACGAGGAAAATACGTTCAGGGAGGAGAAAGCTCTACTTTAACATATCTTGCTGCCTCCATTTACTGTTCTTGTATTACTGCATAAGGAAATACATCTTTGGGAGGTAAAAAGTGCTTTCTAGCTACAAAGCATGCCTTATCATATATTTAGGTATATCTGAACTGTGCTAGAAAGCAAGAGCACTGCTTCTCTTTATAGCACAATGTGAATAAAAACTATTCTGAGGATAGTTAACAATGTTATGCAAATACACTGAACATTAATTCAAACATATTCAAAGACAAAGAACAGATTTGTACTTTGAAGACTTTGGCCTAGCACATTTTTCTTCTCTCTGTAGCCATTTTAAGGAAGAACATGTTGTACTAACATCCTCAATAACAGACATTTAAGTTCAAACATTATAATCACTGAAGCCTAAGATCATCCGCCCCATGCGTAGAAATGGTCAGGTACACGACCTCAGGGGTAGAAAACCCAGAATGGCAAGAAGAAAATGGAAAACTTTCCCCAAAACATCATGAGGCTTCAAAACAGACACCTTTTGAAGACAGATGTGCAAAGTTGCTTGTCAACAGAAACCATTTCACAGCTGAGGAAACTGGCTAAAGCAAGAACAGAATTCAGTAAGTTGTCTGGCTACTGGAGTATGTTTTGAAGTGTTTTTTTGTTTAACACTAGGACTCTCTTAGAACAGGAGATTTTACAGCATTCAGTGGCACCTCTCTCTGCAGTTCAGTCCTAGTCTCACATTCTCACGTCCCAATTCATTCAAGCCACTTTTGAGTATGCAAGTTTTCTGATATTTCTAACTCCAGGAGATGTCCTCCAAAAAGTTCCATAGATCGTATGCTACTCATCTGCAATCTAGAATTTACACCCAGTTTGTTCTTTTAAGCTGCTCAGGTATGATATTTACAGTCGGTAAAACTCCCTCCTTTCACTTGATATGCTATTTGTAACATTCCCTTATCATTATGTACCATCACAGACGAAACAGAACAAGTAGGCAAGTATATTGATGAAATAATTCACATCTCTTGTCACATAGCCCTGGCAAGGCCTTTCCAAAGTTCCTACTATAATGAGTTAAAAACTGAGTGAAACTAAACCTGTTCTTGAACAAGAACCACTTTTCCTGGAGACCACCCAGCAAACAGATTTTCTTTTAGTTTTTAATCTATGCACTATTTTGGCAATCTATATTTAAAGATTTGTATCTAAACTGATACTAAGTCTCCTTCTCAGAAAAGGTAAACAGCCTTGTCTCCGGTAAAGAAAACATTTTCATTTGGAAAAAGCATTACCGATCTAAAATATCAACACGTGAGCTATACAAACTGATGAACAAAAACCCAACAACATAAAGCCTTGAAGGATGGGACAAATGGAAAATATTTTCATTTCTTTTTAGTGAGTATTACCTGAAGAGTTTAACAACACCGATTATATATTGCAATCCTGGAATGGTCAGTCTGATCTAACACTCACTTTCTTCAGAGAAGGCACAGTGTTACGCTGACCAAACAAAACAAATAATGCAGGCTACTTAACTACATTTATTTACTTTGTTGTCGTTTATTTATTTAATTAACTGAAGCAGTCTTTCATGTATACATTATTTGAATGAAGCAGACCAGTACCCTTGCCATTCTTACAGTCTTCAAACAAAACAGGCTTTATTAAAAATCTGTCAGTAAACAAACTCTACCGAGCATAGATCAAGCCACTTAACTGAAAGCAAAATAGCTGACTTAGGCAAAAATTTGGTAATTAAACTAGAAATATTGCAAACCCCTTTTCTTCTGGCTTACTAAAAGCCACTCAATGCATTCTGTGCAAAGAGGAAAAAAAGGATTGCTACAGTAACCTTTAAGTATTAGCTATTAATAACCAACAGCCTGCTAGAAGAACCCAAAACTGGCTTCCAATTGTCTTTCATGGAAAAAAGGTTTCTCTCAGCAACTGGCAGCATTTGAAGAAGGAACTTGAGAACCAAATCCCAGAGAAATGGAAAGATTCTCAATATTATGACTGTGTGGTTTTGTTTTCATCTGGAGCATTAAGATGACAGTGTTCCACCACTTATTTTGCAAATCTTCTTACAAAGGCTCTCTGTCATGATTATACCAAATTTTATGTCTGATGCAAAGTACCATTCTATTCCTCTGTGGCTACAGTCACAAGTCTTTCAGATTTGGTGTTGCAGCTCAGCTGAGATCATGCTTTGCGACCCTACTGAAAAGAGAATTATTTTCCCCAGCCAAACAACTAGAGGTAAAAAGGGGTTATCAATCTCTCCTGAATAAGGAGGTCTACCAACAGGCTTACCTTTCTTAGCTGCCTTCTGCAAAGTTATTTAAAGAGCTCCAAGTCCCCCATCAGGGTTTATATGTCACATTTCATAAAACGGGGAAAAACAGGCAGTTTCACAAAAGTAAAGCATGAAAAAACATGAAGCATATTTTCTCCAACAAAATCACAAGCGCGCACATGCCTATTTGTACATTTATTTAACCCCAGAAATGGTCATACCTATAGAGGAAGACTGTGGGCTGATCAGGAGATCTTCCTGCACTTGCTCGCTTCCCGGGACTGTCTGTTGATCGCTCAGAGAGCTCTGGGATGCGCTAACAGGCTGCGATACTTCCTCGTGAACCTCCTCATCGCTTAACCTTTCCACTTTGACACGCACGTCTTCTTCAATCACAAGGGGAGAACTGGCTTTTGTGCTCTCACAAGTCACGTAATCTGCAATTCTTCTGTTGGACTCGGAGGGCCCAGGCATTTCCAAAGTCCTAGAGTTCTCCGCCTGCTTCACCTTCTCAGATTGAAGTCTTCGATCAATTCCAAAAGGAAAAGTCCAGGGAAAAGCTAAGGACGAGTCCACGGGCTGATTTCTGGACTCCGGGTAAGAAGTCGAAGGATTCAGCACTTGGGGGGAACTTGTTTGTGTGTTACACTTAAGGGGGCTCTCGGGAGACATAACTATGTAGCTCTTGCGCTTTCTTCGCGACTCTCGGCAAACAGGAATGGTTCTTTCCACTACACTGCACTCAGAAGAAACTGGAGAAAGGCTGCCATCCCGAGAAGTAAAATTGCAGTTTGCGCTGTTCTCCTGTCCTGCATCCAGCACCTTCTCTTGCTGGCTGTTGGGAGTATTCCATAAAATGCTGGACTTCATGAATTCTGAGCACGTGCTAGCAACGCTGAACATCTGCATGTAGCTGGCTGCAGCCAACACATCAATAATGTTTTCTGTATTAATAGATAGTGTTGCTGTGTAAGCATACTCCAGAAGAGGTATAAAACCAGTCACTGTCACATGGTGCAGGTCTAACACGCTCTTGCTCTCATCTTCTGCTTGGCCGACGAGTTTGGAACGGAAGAAGTCGCTGCAGGCTGCCAAAACCACCTTGTGCGCCCTGAAGATTTTGTCCTGGACGCGGATGGTGATATCACAAAAATGTCCATCGTTGCGAAGCATGTTCAGCTTTCCCAGCATCTCCTGACTGTGAGCAGGGGAATTATGAGTGAATGTTTTAACACCCATTTTTTCACCTTTCTGCTAGCGTTCTTTCCACATAGGAGAGATCACAGGTATCCTAAAACAAAGAGGAAAATTGTCACTTTCATCTCTGAAAGCAAAAGTGAAGTGGCTTCATGATTATAAGACTTTGTATGAAGAAAACTCAGCCGAATCCTCTAGGGTCAGGTTTTTCTAGGATCCAGACTGGGCAATGGACTAACTCTACAGAAATGCAATTACTTACAATTTTCAAAACCACAGATGAAATTATTTGCAATCTATCACTAATATCATCTTTCACATTTCTGCTACTGCCCACTCAAAACAAATCCCTAACACCGTTTAGAGAAAAACAAATGTCTGTAATACTAAAAAGAAAGCGTTTTTGAAACTATCATCTGTGCAAGAAACCTGTATTTTAACTTTCTGGGCTCAGGAAACTATTGCTCACGGTTCTTAAATATGACAGACTTTGTTGAATATTTCTTTTAAGTGGAAAAGACATTAGCTTGGGTTCACTTACAAGTGTGCAGGAGCAAGCAAATCTCCCAGAGAAGATATTTAATACCAGAAAAGCTTTAGAGAAACTACAGCACGAATTTTCAGAGGAAAGAGTTCAAGCTAGTAAACATAAAATAACAGTTGCCAATAGCTCTGCTTTCCTGCTGTAGTGCAGGTACTGATTGCCTAAAGCTGCTTTTAATAAATAGTTTTGGACTAGGATGAGACGTTATTGAAAATTCCTTCAAAAACACAATGGATTATAAACCTCAAAGGAAAGTTTAGGTTTAAATCAAATACACACAAATTGATTTTATGTATGTGATAAATAATACAAGGAGGGCAACTTTCTTCTGAAAAATAACAAACTGCCTTCTTGGGGACCAGTTCTATCCTACGCGTGGGAGCAAACGCGCAAGGTCCTGAAGGAGCAGAAGGGACTGTATGGCCCACACTGTCTGCAAGTTTTAAGGCTGCAGCAGTACATGGAAACTAAATGCCTCTGACTTGAGGAGGATGAAGCTGATGACGATTCACTCCCTCTGCAATACGCAGGGGGATGACCCTGTGCCAAGCTAGGTGCAGCATGCCTAGACATCCTCTGGCCCTGCAGCGGAACTCCTGTGGCCACCACGGCTGTCTCTACTTGCAGAGAGCGGAGCCTCTCCGAACAAGGAAAATCAGTTCCTGGGTTTGCTCCAATTATTTCTGAATTATTTCACTGTCAAGCAAACATAAGCCACCATGTTTCACCTTCTTAAGCCTTCCCCAAGCTTCCATGAAAAGTCTTCTGTGTTCCACATGACTCAGACAATTAACATGATATAGAAATATCATCTCGGTAAAGCTGGTGGTTAAACATCAACAACATAATTGGATCTGATTATTTCCTGGAGTCAGCCAGCTTCTTCACATCATCCTTTTCCTTTCCCTTACACGCATGCAAAAATCGTACCACGCTTGCAAATTGCCCATGTGGAGCTTCACGGATACAAAGAGCACTGCAAGTTTGGAACAACTTATCACAAATCTCACCAGTCTTAGCACATATTTAAATGGCAGCTGTCAGAGCCTACCTTGTTCTACAGACATTTACACTTGGCTGCTTCTTGTTCCTATGATTTCACTTTTGATATTGCGAACCCTTTCAGACAGAGGAAAAATATCTATTTGAGAGAACAGATTAACTAACCCTTAACAATATATATAAAGCCTGAGTGAAACTATAAGGGCCATTTGGATTTAAAATGAAATCTCACACTACTGCAGAGGAAGAAGTTAAGCACAAGCAAAACACTCCCTTCAGTGAAAGAAAACATATCGACCTCAAGAGGCATCTGAAGATCCAGACTTTGTTCTCCAGCATGAATCAAATGAAAAGCATATTTAATTGATCTCAGACCAAAACACTACAGTAAAATCTTGTAACGGCACATTCTAAAATGGCCTTGGGATACCGTTCCTTCTGAATTCCCAGTCGCTGCAGCAATTCCTTGGCACATCAGAAGTCCAGAAGTACTTCTGTTCAGCAACCGGCTACAAAAAGCATAATCCATTTGCAAGGACTATCAACGGTATATCTGGTATTTAGAAATAGTACCAATACATAATCATAAACAAGGAGAAAAATCTAAGCAAGCAATACTCCCAATTCTTATATACTCAGAAGACTAACCCGTTTTCCTTCTCTGTTCGTCTGAGTAAGTAATGCTCAGCTCTCCAGTCTCTAAGTGTGAGAGCTCTATTCTGCACACCTCCTTCAAACCCTGCTCTGAACCATGCCTTGTCCTGCTTCCCCCTTCCTGCCCGCCTCTCCCCTCTTCTGGTTTCCTTTCCCCTTCTCCTTTCATCTTTTGCTTCCTTGACCTTGATCTGGTTACAGAATTTAAAATAAAATAGCGGAAGTCAGTGATGTGCAATATATTGATTTAAATTTGTTACAGGAGCAGCATGCCTGCCATGAATGTGCGATACTGCTCCGTTAAGTCACTCCTGTAAAATGACCTTCCCCCTCCTTGTGCTGACACCACCATTCAAACAAGTGGCTCCTACACAAACTTCACTGTGGACAAAGGACGTATGCATATGCATGCTATTTTCAGAAAAATCAAAAGGGGTGAGCCGAGGAGGGGGAACAATACCAGTTCTTTACAGTTAATGAGGCAGTAAAAACATCAAATATTTTTAGAAGGTAATTTAAACAATATGAAAATATTTTCCGCATGAAAAGATGAGCCTGCTCAAGCTCAGCCAGGTTATAAAATGGTTCAATTCTCTTCGTTAATCTTTCAGTGGCACAGGGCACTTTTACAGCTGCACTAAGTCACAGTGACAAGAGAGAGTAAAGGACTGCAACGTTACAACCTCAAGTCTAACATCTTTGGATCGTCATCATTTCAAAATCACATTTTGTCGTATCTTATTAACCATTATTAGACAGTCCATGCAGCAGTTGTTAGACCGCAAGGTATGGGGTGCCACATTCAGGAGTGATTTAAGAACCATAAAGAACCATAAACTAGAACTAAATATGCACAGTGCTTTGGGAGCGTTTGGGGTGGGGAGATCAAGGTGCACGCATCAACTAAGTGATAAGTGGGTTGGAGCTGGAAAAGTTGTTGTTCATCTTCAAGGCACAAATCATCAGCGATTCTCTAAGCAGGGACTGGGATCGGTATAAAAGAAATGGTGGCTTGCTCCTTCTTCCTTTCCAGCTGCTGCCAGCATGGCTCCTCCTCCCCACTATCCCCACGCACACGCTTATGCCCTGGCCCATGAGGCATTAGAGTATTTCAACGCTCAAGAGAAACATGGTGAAATTTAAAGATACTTTCGAAAGTTTTAAAAATATTCTCAGTGGGATATTTCAACCTGTATTTAATGGGCTGTATTTAACTTTGTCGCAGACACTTACAGTTTGAGAGAATGTTTTTTCCAGCATGTATTCCTGCACTGAAAATGTGTGGGGATTCACCATCCCTGGACAAGGTGAGAATTCAAAAGCGAGCACTTCAGGACTTCCAGGGTGAGGAGAATTTTCTCCACTATTAGCTGAAAGATGTCTGAAGGTAAGTGCTACTGTACCAAAGACTTTGTATAATTCATTTGAAAATTAGTTTGTTTTCTTTTTAATCCTACAAGCAGTAATGTAAACCTGACCTTTAAGTAGTTCAAAGTAATTTAGCTCATTCTTACTGTTTCAAGGCTACTGAAAAACAAGTTTTAGCAACAGTTACCAATTCACATACACTATTTTGGGACAATGATTAAACACACGTCAAGTTTCTGCGCTTAGAAACAGTAAAGGTGAAGGTGTACACTATGTTGTGTAAATGAAAAAGAAACCATAACGGAATTGAAAAATACTGCTTATGTGACCTGCCTACTTCCATGTACCCAAAAGCTAGCTTCTTATTCACCTCCTGCCTAAGCTTATGGCTCAAGTAACTGGTTTTGAAACATGGTACGTATAATAATCTTGGGGTTTTTTCTTTGGAAGAGTCAGTGAAGTGAACTCATAAAGCTGTTCACATTCAGTTTCTCACTTTGCTACATCATTTTACAACAGAAGTGAATAATTTTTAGCACCACAAAATTACCAACCCGCCTTTAACCTCTGTGTCCTCATTCACAGCCACTTACAAAATATCATGAAAACACAAACTTTTCTGAATACCAAAACCAACAGACTTCAGATATGTAAACGCCACATTGGCTTTAGCACCCAATAAAGCTTAGGAAATTCCCACCCTCGTGCTCACCGGTCCCTCAGGCACACTCATCCAACTGTGAGACCATGGTATAAATCAGATCACTTGTTATCTTTTTTTGAAATTAATTTTTAACCCAGACTGCTTCTTGGGCACTGGTTACAGCACCATCCCATAAGCAGCACTAGCAGCCCAGGCACAGAAGAATCTCCTGTGGGGATAAACCTGGGACCTGGAAAGTCCTCAACCAGGAACGATGCACAGCTATGCCCTTAGCAGAAATATTTGCCTGATAACGTAACTTTGACAACACACCTCATCTCTAAATATTCCTTCAACAGATAATAACTGGTTGCTCTGAGATAGAGAGGGAAAAAACCCCACCTTGTATCTGTCAACATCTCGCTGTGCTACATAGGTACCAGCACCCCTCTAACTGTCTAACTAGTTAGCATAATTAAGTTTATAATTGAATTAGAACAACTGCTCTTAGTGTATACTTAACTTCAAGTTTGCTATTTCTATTTCAGAATTGAAACACTTGTGTATCTAAACATGCATCTGTTTCCCCCAACACCAGCTGGCCTAATAAAAGGTACTGTCTCCCACTACAAATCTTGCCTTGCTTCACTTGACAGAAGTGCTGGCTGGAGCTGCCAAACTGTTCTTGTTCCAAACAAATCAACACCACTTTCTAAACTTTATTTAAAACTGTATTTTAAGTCAGGTCAGTAAACCTAGTTTGAACTCAGCCCACCACTGCCAAGCCTGATGGTATTTATAAAAAAAGAGAAGGCAAACACAAGGTTTCTGTGCTCAAAATTACGTCAATGTGCAGTATTCACTTTGGTGTACTGGAATCTGTGGAATGCAAACCTGTAACCTTCAGCTGTACTGGGTGACTGGACCAGGGAAATGAACCATCCAGATAAGTATGCAGTGTTTCAGAACTTCAGTTTCCTCTAGGACAGCATACTTCAAACTGCAAGTGCACAAAGGATCTAGTGTTAAGTTAGCTACTTCACAAACACCGTTATGTTAAAACCTGAAATAGATGCTGAGGGGCAGTCTATAAACGGGGCCTGAGGTGATACCATACCCTGCAAAAAACAGGAGAGCATTCAGTACTGGGGCTGACGTGGTCCTTGGTTCCTGGCAAAGAGACTTCCCAAAAGATCTTCCTAAATTTTAGGTACAGACCACCAGAAGTTGCTGCAGAAGGGTGGCAGGCAGCGTTTCAGAACGGGACTTAAGCTTCATAGAGGCAGACTAAAACACTATCAGGAAACAGCTATGGTTTCAAATATGGAAGCGCACACAAATAATTCTAACTGATCCAGGTCTGGGTAAATAGCCTGCACAATTTTCAGGTGAAACATGAACTCTGTGCAGCCAGGCCTCTAACTGCTAAACATTTGTGCAAACTGCACTGTGGCAATAAGCTCCCCCCCAGTCTTAAATGAATTTGTAAGGATCTAGCCAAGTTCCTTGCCACAGCTGTAACAGCTGAGGCTTACAAAGTCAAAGGACCAGGGCTGCAACTCTTCACAAACAATGGTTGAAAAGATTTGCACATCTGGAAATCCTGAGCTGCGCCAGGGTCTACAATAACTTCACTTGCTTGGTACCAACCAAGGTAAAACTCTGCAGGACAGTAAAGAGAGGCAGGTGCAAAAGCACACATTATCCCTTTACTCTAAGTTCTCTGACAGAGCAGGAAGAGTATCTGCAAAGGACAAGGAGAAAAAGCATCCAACAGCTCCTCTTCCAAAATAATTACTTGGGAACAAGGAAATCTCAGAATGTCCACGCAATACCTGTTTCATATTCCTAACATGTCTCTTAAGTTTCCCCAAAATTAAACCCTATAATAATAGAAAGCAAAAGCTTTAACTGCAATGCGCCATGAGAAGACAGAAAATGTGTGAGGCTACAGCAAAGTCCTAGATCACAGTTACAGCACTGACTCGAACTATCGTTGCTACTGAAAACATAAGTCTTTAAAGTGGATTGGAAGAGAATGACATGGATCTTAGATGATGGAAAAGTGGATTTGCATGACGCAAATCTGGTAGGTGCATTTGAATCCTCAGAGCTGGTGAAAGCATTGAGACAAGTAGCGGGGTGCCAAAACCAGCAATTTATTTTACAAAATGGTTTTATTGTAAATTGAGATGGCAGGTCAGCTGCAACAGAATACTTCTGAAAGGATAAAATTAGAAAACATGTACATATACATTTTAAGGGAAAGTTCAGGGTGTAATTTTTGCAGTAACATTGGACTTCTTTCCCCTCACAGTAGAGTACAGACTATCTTAGTCTGCTTTGCATGACTGGAACTTCAGCCGAGTGTTGAATTTAGAGGGAGTCGATACCCCTCCTTTTCAAGATGCCATGTCTCCCAGACACTCATCACCCCTGCAATTTATCATTCAAAACCCAGATACTGTTTTTGGCAACTGTGCCTTAATTGCTGCTGTTTTTTAAAAAAGTTAATCTAATTAACTTCTTGAACTATATTGCCATACAAGAGACAGTAAGAAATTCACTGATTCTGGCTTTCAGTTTTAACTGTTATTAGCATCACGGTGCAAGCTTTGGTCAGAAACCAATGCTGCTGCTGAATGCACTGAACTCAAGCTCTTCACATGCTAGAACATGTGATTTACTCAGTGGTGAGGAAACTGATATGCACCAGGTATGAGGTTAATGAAAGGGCTCCTATTTCTGTGCAAATTCCTAAAAATAGTTACCAAAATTCTCAGCTCTCCCCTCAGCTTTTGTCACGATGAGCCCAGGGCCTGCTCACCGTCTTGTCATCCTCATTCATCACCTTGAAGTTCAACACCTCCCAAGTTTTGACTGAACAGAGCGTGCTCCTGGCCAGCACCCTTTCAAAACTCCAGAAGCCCATCCCTCAACTGCCACTGCCCTCCTGGCACCCAGGGAGAGAAACACATCCACTTAGCGCGGCTGTCCTGACTCAGAGCTGATCTGAACAGTGCTGAAGGGGCCTGTGAGAGAAGCCAAATTATCTTGTTAGAGACCCTGGTAACAGCATATTATCAAATCTCTGCTGCGAGGCAGGACGGGAAAAGGTACTGTTCTTGCAATCTGTTTCTGTACGTTCCTGTTACCCAATTTCGAAAGTTCGCCAAAAGACGGGCAGCACCTTAGCATGCTCTTCTATTTCCTCCTTGGTTTTGCAGAGTATTTTTTTTTTACACCATGGATATTAAACACAAACATCACAATACCGGCTGTTAAACCAATACGGACCAAGAAATATTTGCTTAGTTCCAAACACCTCGGTTGTACTGGTTCTGAATTATTAAGGTCCAAGTAAAAAGTATGCAGATTCCAGAGTGAGACAACCAAAGTCTTCCTCATGCTACAAGACTGCCTCAGCATATAAAAGCAGGCTGTTTGCTGGATACATGAAAAAAGCAACGTCTACCATAACGAAAAAAAGAGGGGAACATATCTACTACTTTTATTTTAGAATATTAAAACCAACATAAAACATATCACAGAGCTGTTGTTCTTGTAGCACGAGGTCCATAACAAAGAAAAAGCTTTAAACCATTAGTTAAACCATCACTATTTTTCAGGAGTTGCTGTTTCTACACATAATGTGAAGCACAACGTGTCTTAGGGATTTTTGTTTTGTTTTCCAGATTAGTCATTAGCATGGAAATAAAGAAGTCAGGTGTAAAAATTCAGCAGCCATGTTCTGACAGCGTGCCAGGTGATATCAGATACAGAGAGCCTGGCTGCAGGCTGACAGAAAGAAGTATTACAGCCTAAAGAGGAGCCTACATTAGAACCCAGCACACAGCACAGAGGATGGAAATGGGTGCGCCCAGAGGAAGCTGGATCTGTCGACACAAGTGCCTCCACAAACCTTCAAAAACTTCCCAGTGATGGAACAGAACAGGAGACAGAACTTACCAATTTGGACCAACACATCTTCCAGCATGTCCTTTGCAGACTGTATTTGTTTGAGAGCCCCAAGCATGTCCTGGAACTCAGAAAGGAGCTCTTCCAATCCCTGCATCTGGCAGAATTAAGAAGTCATCTGCCTGACCGTAATAGATTACAGATGCCAAGGCCACAATCATTAAGTTTACCAGCAGCCACATACTTGCAGCAGACTCTTGTGCAGCTCTGGCTTGTCATTTCCTTGTGAAAGTAACACTTCTAGATTTATTCTTGTCCCTTATCATCCTGTATATATGGCCTACAGGAAGCCGCCTGCAAGATTTTCTTCTGACCGATCTCAAATTGGCAAGAGATTTTAATCCTACTGTAAACCTTTATTTTTAATTTCTATTGCAGGAACTGCACACCACTTATGTCTCGGGCAAACAGGAGACAAATGAGAGTTTTGGTCTCCACCGCTGACAAACTCACAGCTGTCATGAGGCAGCTCTGTAGCAGATAACCAATACACAGATAAATCAGGAAATTAACAACTGTGGAAATGTCACAGAACTGGAATTCAAGTCATACATAGCGAAATTTAACCTGCTAAATAGTCCCACTGGCTTCTGGGCAACGAAAACTACTCTGCGCGGTATTGTAAATGGCCACGGCCAACAGCAGACCCTTCTGACTGATGGGAGAAGCTGAGAGCTGACAACAGCTTGTAACCAAAAAAGCTTGGGAACCACTGACAGGCAATCGAGAGCTCTGTATGTAGGCACTGAGTGTGCTGGATTAATTCAGCAAGAAGATTAAAGCATAGCTACAACTCCTAGTCTAGATAAAACTTGAAGATTAAAGATCACGTTGTAGGTGTGTAAAACATGTTACCACTCCTTTCATTAGAAGTCAATCTATAAATGTTTCCATTAGACACAGCTGTGATTACAAACATGCAAACCGGTATTTTAATTCTGAAGAAAGAGGTGCTCGCGTACCTGAAGAAGAGGCAGGACTTTTCAAAACTTGTCTCATTTTGTGGTACACACCTGCCAGGAAGCTTGGCAACATTAACAATGTGTTCATTTCACCTCTCAAATATTTAGTGCACAAGCTCTGATTATTTAAAAATATAGAGATGTTTTCATCTTTCAAAGATATACAATTATAGGTGTTTGTATACAACTGCAGAAATCTGGCTAAATGAAAACTACCTGAAGAAAAGAAGAAAACAAACAGAAAAGGGGACACCACCTGTGTTTACTGAAGCTAAATTATGTCAAACTGACTTGATAATATATTTTTCAGAAAAAAAGGAAATGCCAAGTATGATGAGAACTTCATTGAAACGTTTGAATAGCGTGACATACAGAGTTATTAGTGAAAACAAGGAGATGAATAGACAAACTGCAGCTAAGAGGCCAGCTGAAAAGAAGTAATTCATGAGCTTGAAATAACAGGTTAAAGAATTTACCTGTGAAGTGCCATAAGGACTTGTTTTAGCAATGATCTCTGAGTGTTTCCGTAGAGACACTGGCTCAAAAAATGCTGATGAAAAGGTTAAGATCTATCGTCAGCATAACGCATAAAAACAAATGGCTGAGAACTGGAGTCCTAGGAACAGAACTAAATTCTAAATACACTAATCTAAAAATACAAATAAAATATAAATAATAAATACTAAACAGCATGAAATTAAAACCTTGACATTATATACAAGGGAGCTAGTAATGGACTTGGGCTATAATTTGGAAGCTAATTAGTCAAAAATGACTTTGGAGAAAGCTCTCCATACTATTAGAATAAATTGAACGGCTAACTGAAAGGCCTACAGAACAACGAGACTATTTTAAATACCTGATTTTTTGTCAGATGTTTGTCAATATCTATTTTAACCTCCTGAAAGGTTCTCAAAAGGGTTTTTTTGGTGTGTTTTTCTTCTCTGTGCAGTTCCCCCTTAACATGTCTGTAAAATAAACTATGCTTAGATCTTTTCAGAGCATCTGACTTACGCAGACGACGTTCCAGCTAGAAACATGTACTAGCTAGAACTGATAGGGCATACAGTAAGTGCACTGATCAGCAAGACAGCTCTTAATCTCAGGATCTAATTAAAAGAAGAGATTACAATAATCAGGGCAGGACAGTAGTGCGTGCCGTATGTAAACTGTTGATCTGACGCCACTGAGTGTTTTTACGCAACAGCTAGAAGACAAGATGTTTCTTGAGACCATTTACAGATACATAAAGAAGATAGAAGTCATTTTCTTAAAAGTTTCTGCACCTTTCTGCATACCTGAGGTTCATTGGCTCCAATAAATTCCACGTTTCATGCAGCAACCAAACTCTTCAATAAGATTTATCTGGGGAGAATTTAAAACAGTAACTTTGCACCATTCTAGTACAAAATGGGCAAAAAGCTTCAGGAATGCAATCAGGTGCAGTATTCACGATGTGCAAGAAATTCCACACATTTTCATAGCCTGTTTTTTTTTCAGCCCCCAAGTCTTGTTTTCCCTAGTCATAACAGAATTTATCAAGTTTTGGTGTGATCATTTGAAGTCAACTCTTTCAGAGAACAGAATGTTACCACTCACTACTTCAAAGGACCCAGATTTAACTTGTTGCCTTTTTGAAGCTGCAGTGCAAAGTATAAACTTTATGTGCCTAATATAGCTTTCACATGGTTGAATAAGCAAACTAGATAAATGCCACTTTCCCCAGCCTCCAGCACTTTGAACTTTTCCTTGTAGGAATCTCACATTAGTGTTCCATATAACACATAAAAGCAAATTTTCAGACAGTACTTAAAACTGAGGCTCATTTAACAATATAAGCAGTAACTGCTAAAAGGTCTTGTTATATACTGAATTACATTTATTCTCATAGTAAAAATTAACGTGCAAACTTCACTAGATAGAATGTATTGAGATATTTCACAACAGATTCACTGCCCTGCAATTTCTGGTTTTCACCAGTGCTCTGAAAAAGCACGTGGCCAAAATATTAGACCGCTAGTTTAACAGCAGTTTGCCCTGAAAATGCATGCTAGAGATGCTTATGCCGTTAATACATGGTCAAATCTCTAGGAGTTTTTTTACTAGAATAAAAGCAACAAGTGAATTCATAGCCATCTTTGTATCTTCATGTCGGCAAGCCCCACAGAACGTAATCAGATTATACTGAACAGACAGATGTGTACATCCCTGAGGCACCCATTCAAGTTTAACCACTCTTTCCATGACAGTGTTCATGCATAATTTCTATGTGATCTTAATACCTTCTTTACATTTTTACTCTGTGCAAATTTAGGTTAACTTTTTCCCAAATTTCTCAGCGTAGCCAAGCCATTACATGACCGTTTCCCACTCTGTGTAATAAAAAGTGAGTCTTCGGTTTTATAGTCTTTGGTCTTTAACAGCAGTACAAATGAATGACACAAACCAAAAAAAAAAAAAATACAAGTTGAACACTAAATTCTTCTAAGAACTGCAAATTGCAAAAAAAATTTTTAAAAAATCCATAAAGTACTTTTATTTGTCACATGGCAGCAAACTTCTAGTTTAAACTAACTCCAGAAAGCTATTTTTTTCTTGTTTTTCCATGGCTACCCATAGCATTTCAGTCTTCACTTTCAGAAGCTTTGCAAGAACATCAACACAAACTTACGAAAAATATACATCAAAAAGACTGCTCAAGCCAACCTCCCAAATTAGCAACAAAAGCAAAAATCTCCAAGCCCTTTTTGGTGGTACCAAGTGAAAGAAATATCAAGAAAAATGGCACAGTTTTTTGTATCTAGTAGGGTCCAAGATTTTCTTGGTAGCACTACTGCATCAGATCCGTGAAAGAGTCAAAAGGAAAAAAAAAAAAAAGAAAAAGAAACAAAAAAAGCCTATCTGTGCTTCCTCACACACGTGTACACCTATTTACAGAATAGTGCCAAGTCCTACTACATGTCTTTGAAGAGAGAAAAGGGCACATGCCTTGTTTTCAGACAGAAAAGGATCAATTTCAGAGATCATTTTAACTGATGGCACAGTGAAAACCACGCTTGGAAAAGAAATCATTTCTTCATTTCCTCCAAGACAAAAACTAGGGCCTAATCGGGTGCATTATGGCCCAAGAGCTGCCAACAGCAACCAAACTTTGGTAGCTGAAGAATCTCTCCCCTCCGCTATCACCCCCAAGCTGTGCCTCCTACCTTGTTGTGTACGAGCCTTTAATTTTTGTCACTTGGAAATGACAAACCTGTCTCCTCATTTTACAGAAACAAATGACTGTAACTGCATATCACAATCACTAGGTTTGTGACAGCCAAATTTGGCTAAGTGCTAGTTTTAACTAGTTCAGCACAAAGCTTACCTGTCAACCGATTTGTTGTTTGAAGTATTCAGGTTTATTACAAAAAAATGACAGCTTTCCTTCTCTCATTGTTATTCTAGATTAGCAAGGGAGCATTACACCTTAATGAAATCCATGTTAGCTACAACAAATGAATTTTTCTGAAGTCCAATGCAAATCTTAAATCTCCCTGAAGCATGCTAGCCCCATTAATGCCCAGAGTACTGGAAGCCTGCACTGACAAGCAACACTGCGGAAAAACCTGCGTAAAGAGCAAAGGGGAGAGATCAAGGCAAAGTCACACATCATGTACAATCTGAAGAGGCAAAAAGGCATCGCTAATCCAGACAGCATGGACCGCAGCCAGCTAGTCAAGGTGTCACAGACATATAAACAAGCAGCCACCTTTCAAACGGAAGCGGCTATAAAGAATCCTGAACAAGTTTCAGCAAGGCAGGAATGCGGTTGTGTCATCACCCTTTTAGCACTATGTGTACCCTTTATTTTCCTAATGACTCATTTATGCAGATAAACTGAAATGCCTAAAAGGAGTTCTTCTTGGCCCCAAAAACTAAAAATCCTTGTATTTATCCACAAATCATGCAATCAGGTGAGCAGCAACTATACAGGCTAACATTCTTTCCTTGTATGGCCAAACCTGGTCTGGCAGAACCATGTCCATGGTTCAGACTGGGGATAAGGAGAGTTTTGTGTTTTTTTTTTTTTTTTAAACCTCTCGCATCTTTACTAACATTTTACAGAAACTTCTCTGAGTAGGTCTTTCTTAACAGGGGTATTTACCCACGTTAAAAAACCCCAAGATGCTGAAAGAAAACTGCAGAGCTCCACCACTACGTACATATCTGTCCCTAACATGGGACCAACTCGCTCCTTAACCCATCAGCTATTCCCAAAACCATTAGCGATTTCTAGGGCTCTTGGGTCTCCACAGGACATGACATCTTCATGCTTCCAAAACCTTCTAAAAGACTTAACTCTGGCAAGTACCCACTATAATTGCAGTTCTTCCATAAAGCACTCTTGGTAATATCCAAATACAAAATGCCATATCAACTACCATCTGTAGCTAGATTTCTAAACTAAGATCTTCTTCAGTATCTGTATTTCCACTAAAATAGCTCTCACTACAATTACTATGTTCATTTGTACTTTTGAATATAAAACATTACACAAAGTAAATGTTTATAATGTTATCACAGATGAGCTACAAAGCATCCCTTTATTAGAAAGCTTCTCTTAATGCTCTGAAAAAAAATGCCTTTATTCAGTCTTCTTGGGTAAAACAAGCAAACAAATGTTGTGGTCAAATCACCTCAAAACAATATAGCACAGCTCAAACAAAAAAAAAAAAGTGATGTAGAACAGCCCCTGCAGACAGATGTACTAAATAGACTGGGACAATACAGCCTGGAAAAGAAAAGAAACCCAAAGAGAGAAAACTGAGAACACAGAGATCTATAAAATTGCAAATGAGGTGGTGACTGGAAAAAGATTTTTTTATTCTTTCCCATACTACAAAAACTAGGAGGCACTCAATGAGATTACCAGTCATTGGGTTTAAAACAAAAAAAAAAAACCCACCCAAACCCAGGAATTATTTTTGCACAAATTGTGGGATGCACTGCATGGTATACTATAAAAGCTACAGGTATAAGCTGTTCAAAAGGCCGAGGCAAATCCATCGACGACAAGTCCTACAGGCACTATTAAGCATGATTGTCAGCACATACCCTCTAGCTCAGGCCACCTCCAAACCCTTCACCGCAGGTAGATGTACTGAGGAATGATTACTGCGCCGTCTATGTACGCTCTTCCACTTTCCCCCTAATGATTTACTTCTGGCCACTGTCACAGACCACATGCTGAGCTCAACACACACTTTTTGCAGTCCTTATTATCCCATCATTCACATACTCTGATAAACACGTTCACGTCAAATAATTATTTCCCCAGCTGTAAATTGGAATACATTAAAAACACGCTATCTACAAATAACGCACAGTTTAAGTCACTTCCTTAACTTGATTAAATGGAATGTAAGAATTAAATGAAATGCCAAGCATTTACAATTCCTCTCTTCCCATCTGTATGCGCGAATGCCATTTTAATCAGGTTTGCAGTTCGTTTCCTACCACCACCATTTCATTTAGACACCTTTTACAAAGCAGTACTAGACATTTGTTTTCATCCAGTGAAACCATTAGAAGAATCAATTTGATCTCCAAGGCAAGTTAAGAGTAATGGACTCCTATGTTTACTTAGCAATAAGTACACAACGATTTAATTAGATCTATATGCTGTAAACTGCATCTTTCGAGGCAACAGCAGCAGCCATGAAGAAAGCGAGGCATTTCAACTTTTTACGTAAATCAATGTTTTCAGTATTTTTTTTCTGCTTTTAGCTGTTGAAATGCTAACCACCTACTTCCATATCGAAACGCCATTGCAGGTAGAGGTGCATCTCCCACCCAGTTTTGTTCCTGCAAACTTACACAGCACTTTTTCAAAGAAACAAGCAATTAAGTTGCTGCCCCTTTTCAGCCACACGCAATTCCAAGACTGATGTCATATTTCAAGCGACAGACTGTGAACGCGCTCTGCAACCGTAGCATTTAATTTAGAAGTCAGCACTTGACACGTTGAAGTATTTGGAATTCCTGAAGTCTGGCTGTCTGCACAGTTGCATAATTTGAGCAGGGATAACCTACTTATAACCGGGCGAGATAGAAGAATGTCAACAGACAATCCCCTCTACGTCAAGGGACATCTTCCTCATCACGTGCCAGCGAGAGCATCACTCCTTTGTCACAGTTTGACTTTCTTCTTAAGCTAGTGAATTACAATGCCTAAAAGGAGTGAAGTTACACGTATCGCCAGATAGTCTCACAGAAATACACTCAAATGTTCTCAAAGCCCACTGAAAAAGTGGTTTACCAGGTGTAACAGACAATGCCAGCAAAATGAAGCAACTAATACAAGGGCAAAGTACCCAAGACCTGCTCCTTGTCACTGACAAGTCACACAAACACTGCTCACCTCACAACACAGGCATCACGCTTCCATTCACAAGGAGGACATAAAAATAAAAGCCTCCTTCAAGCAAGTCATGGGATACAACCAAAAATAACGTTCGGACGCTTGTCCAACTTCACGCAGGGGGGAAGCTGTATTTGCTTTTGATCCTCTTCGCAAACAGCTGACCAGACCCTCCTAACAGCACACATTTGCTACAGACACCGCAGAACGAAACCGCCCCTTTTAAAAGTTGCCAGAGTTTATGATTAACCTCCTGTTGCAACAAACATGGCAAGGATTCAGTTTCACTTGCTGACTACTTCTCTTACGTATTACAGAAGAAATACATAAGGACACTCCCCCCTCTCCAAACCTCACAGTCACAAGAAGAGGAATTCTCTCAGCCTGTAAACAAAAGCAGCGCGAAACCTTCTGTGTGGGAAAGCAAGTGCGATCCTCCCTCCTGACAAGTCAGCGTCCGTGTAACATCCACCTGGGGAGACTAAAGTAGGGCTGGAAATTCCCTTCCCCTGGAAAGGGACTGCTTGGAGTGTTCACACCAATTAAAGTTTCGGATTAAAAACAGCTGTTTAAATAGAAGTAGTCCCTAGGGAGAGACACTTACAGCATTGTAACTGGTGTCTGGTATAAACAGTTTTACATCAATGGAGGCATTTATAGTGGTAGAGCTGTGTCTAAGCTAGCAGGTTAACACTTGTTCAGCTCGATCTCCTTAAATAGATGCACTTAAACCCAGGCAAGGTCTCCAGGTGCATCACACCTTGGATCTGCGTTAGATGTAGACGTCAAGCAGCAGTAAGAGAGACCTCAATGGCAAAGGAAAAGCACATCACGCTCGAAATACCTTAAAAGACTCCTAGACTCTCATCTGCGACCAGCCTGTGCGAAAGCTGCTCCCACTCAGTGTCACCTTGCAGGGTCCACAGAGCAGTACCACAGGTGTGCCCCGCACACCATAAACAACACATCACCTAGTTGACAAAAACACACAGCTAGAAGCCAGGGAACAACTCAGGAGGCAAACTGGGTGACCTCCACCTGAGTAAAAGCTAAGTGTACTAGCCACCCCAAGGATAAATAAAATAAAAATTAAAAAATGGGAAAACGAAAAGCCTCGTGTCAGACAGAAGCACAGAGAGAAAGCAGGGACATACGTGTAAGTGGGAAACCTGAGAAATTCCTCTCGTGGGTATGGCAAACCCAGGACCTCACGTGAGGAAAATTATCAAGGCGGGAGACTTCTAGAAACTTCAGAAGAGATCCCGGGCTGAACAAATTATGTCTATGACCAAACAAGAGAATTTGGATATACATTAGACCCGTGGGTTTCAACTCGGGATCTGCAGATACCTAGGAAGTACGCTGACTACTTTTTACTCTGGCAGACTGCTCAGCAAAGAAAAACCAAAAGTCAAAGCAAAAAGCAAGGCAGGCTTAACCTCATGTATCGCACCGCAGTATCAGCAGGACACATGAAGAAAAAGGGTTGAAAGTCTCAGTCATGAAAGATGTAACAGGCAGCTGTGAAGCGCAGCCAAGAAGAGATAAGAAATGGGTAAGAACAGGTGACCTCTCTGGCACGTGTAGCAAGGAAGTACTACAGTCTGGGGGCAGGCACCGAAACAGCTGCTGCTGGGTGTCTGTGGGAACACGAAAGACATGAAAGGACAAACAGTGGAAACCTTCTCTCTGGCAGCCTGTAGGAGAAATGCCTGTCCGTCTCCCCAGGGCTACCGGTGAAATGCTGCCTGTGCCTTTCCTGAGGTGCGCCAACACACACAACACGGGATGCACCCATGGGCTTCTGGTAGGCAGTCGGTGGGATAACCCTGGTGTGCGTATATATACGTAGGAGGAGACAGACGCTCCCTCCCCAGCGAGCAGAACAAGCTCCACAGTGCAAATAGGAGATGGGCTGGAGGAGTCGTTCTTAGGCTTTGGCGGAAAATATCTGCATGTCTATTTGGGCGGAAAAAAAAAATCTTTTTGTAGATAGGAAGAAGCCTCCTGGGGTGTATGTATTTAACAGGCTGTGGCGGTCAAGCATGGAGGCATTCCCAGCACACCTGTGTGTGGAAAGAAGTACAGCAGATTTTGGAAGGCAGCGGTACCCTTGCCCTGTGTGTATGAAAGGAGGCAGTAGGCTCTTGGCAAGCAAGAAGCAGACTATAGCCACTCCCCCCCCCCAGCATCTGCCAATGTTTATGTTTGTATATAGGAAAATAAACCCAAATACATGGAAGGAGAGCAGAGAAACATGCAACAGATCTTGGCAGATGAGCACTACAATATCCTCCTCATGCGTGGACATGGGTGCAAGCAGAGGCAGCACAGCAGACCCTGGCAGATGGGCAGTACAGAATATGCAGAAAGAGGGGAAAAAAAAAAAAACAACCACCCAACCAACAACAAAGGGGCGGCAAGCATTGCCTAACAGCTAGCGGGAATCCCTCTTTTCCTCCCATAAGCCTGCAGTGGATAAAGAGGCAGCAGGTATCCCGCTGGGATGCAGGAGACAACACAACTCCCCCACCCCCTCCAGAAACTACATGTTTGCGTGTGCCCGGGCAGCCGAGCGCACCCACGGCCTTCGCCAACAACGCAGCTCCCTCGGGATCCGCGTAAACACCGCGCACGACGGGCCGGGAGTGGGCTAACACCCCCCACACCCCCTCCCTCCCTCCCTCCCCTGCCCCGGGATAACCCCCTCGGGAGGCGCGGAGGTGACGCGGCCCCAGGGGGAGTGGGGGGGGGGGGCAGAAAGAAGGGGACGGACCCGCGGGGTGCAGCACTCAAAGCCCTCCCCCGGGTGGGCGCCCGCCTCTGAGGGGAACCAACGGCCGCCCCCCCGCCCTTTCCCTGCTCCCCCGCCGCCTCAGGCCCGCGCTTACCTGCGGTCGGTGGGGCCGGCTGGGCCCGGCGTGGGCGGGAGGCCGAGCCCCCTATCTGGGGCCGCGCCGGGGCCCTGCCTGGGCCATGACGGCGGGGCCGGGAGGCGGCGGAGGAGGAGGACGAGGAGGAGGAGGAGGAAGAGGCCGCCGCCGCCGCCGCCTCCCCCTCAGGCGAGGTGAGGGGAGGCGGGGGGGGGGGGCCGCGCGCGAGCCCCCCCCGCGAGAGGTGCGCGGGGTGGGGCGCGCGGGCGGCGGGGCGCGCGCGCTGGCCAGCTCGCGGGGAGGGGCGGGGCGGAGAAGGGGGGGGGGCGGAGGGAGAGGAGGAGGAAGGGGGGGGGGGGGGGGGGGGGGGGTTCCCGGCGGTCCGAGCTGCCGCGCGCGCCGCGCCGCCCGGCCGGGCACTTTGTTTGTGTCCCAGAGTGCACCGCGGCGGTGGGCGGGGCGGCGGGAGGGGCGGGGGTGGGGCGCATGCGCAGTGCCGCGCGGCGGGACGGTGGCGGGACGGGCACCCCGCGGCGGGCAGCGCCGGGACGGGGGGGGGGGGGGGCGCGGTCACACACACCCCCACCCCCCCCAAACCCCACCGCCACCGGGGTGCCCCGCTGCGGGCATCCTCCCGAGCACGGAGGGGCTCCGGTGCTTGCACCCCCGGGACCAGCACCGTGCATCCCACCCTCCCCGGGGCTCCGGAGCATCACCCCCGGGGCAGCACCGGGCACACGGTGCATCCCACCCTCCCCGGTGCTCCGGTGCATCACCCCCGGGGCAGCACCGTACACACCGTGCATCCCACCCTCCCCGGTGCTCCGGTGCATGCAGCCCCGGGGCAGCACCGTACACACCGTGCATCCCACCCTCCCCGGGGCTCCGGTGCATGCAGCCCCGGGACCGGGACTGTGCAAGCTTCCCTCCAGTTTGCATCCATCCCAATCAAGTTTAAAGTTAACGAGCCTCTAATTAACTCACCCCTATAACTTGGTCCAAATCTGCACTAACTTGGGTTAAGCACAGCTTAATTTCACGTGATTAGCGCAACTGTTTCCTCCATGGCTTGTTTTTGCAGCGGATTTTTTGTTGTTGTTGTTGGGTTTTGGATTGTTTTTTTTTTTTTCTCGCGGTGAGCGCCCGGTAAATCGAAGCAGGAAACAACAGATCGAAAGGCCGCGGTCCAAAAATGTTAATCAGCAGCAAAAAAAAAATTAAAACCAGCCCCTTGGAAAACATTGAACTCCCCACGCTGTTGCAATTTTTTACGACATTTTTACATGGGACCTGGGACCCCGGGACCGTTTTAGACGATTCCTTGGAAAATTGGGGAGAGCCCCAGCCGTCCCCAGGGTTGGCGTTTCTGCTGCTTAATTCTCCTTTCACTTCCTCTTAGATTGGCTTCTTATTCGCGGGGAGCTGGATCGCAATCTCCTCCTCTGCAAAAAAAAAAAAAAAAGGAAACATCGCACCGATTTCGGCAGGTTACGTGGTGTGAGAGACTGGAACGTCAAGTATTTGCCTCAAAGCTTCCTTACGTGTACCTTGCAAGGTGCGCCAGCAGACCATTCGTTTGCAAATGAGGCACCACCAAAACCGGCAGCTGAAGACCATTCAAGGTGCAAATGAGCGGTGACAGCAGACCATTCGTTGCGAATGCGGCACCACCAAAACCGGCAGCAGAAGACCATTGTGAGGCGCCACCAAAGCCGAGGTTTGTCTGGGCTGGGCTGGCAGCCCGCCAAGGTCTTTTCCTGGTCTTATAAAAAGCCTGTGGAAACAAGCTTTGGTGTGCACCCACCACCGAAGAAACTGAAGACTGAGCACCAACGAGACGTCGCTGGATCCGTGGTGGTGACTATCCTTTGCTTATCCTTCTGAACGCTTGCTTAGTTTCCTTCTAAGATTTCCTGCCGTTCCTGTCGCTCCATTCCTCTGTACCTACTCAATAAAAACGGCCGGATTGGCGGCATTTGACCTCGTTTGCATCTCAGTCTCACTCTTGGGATCATTAGTAACCTCCCCCGAGCCCGAAATCGGACCGAAACTTGACATTTTTAGTGGCGACAGGATCCCTTGGAGTGAGAGTGCCGCACTTTTCACCCTTTTGTCCATATTACCTTTGATCTGTTTTACGTGCATACCTCTCAGGGACGTTAGGGGTGGAACTTTGTATAGAAATAATACTTGTGTGGTGCCTCCCTGAGACGACCACCCCCCCCCTCCCCCCACTCGTTGAATATGGGCAATGAAAACACCATCCCTGCAGGCAGGGATGTACTGTGTAATTTGTCGGAGAAACATAATGCACGCCCTTCCGTACCAGGTAACGATTGGGCACGGGATAATTGGCATAATCTGCAGAGTGTTACTGACCGAATCAGTGCCCTGCAAAGGGACGCGAGGCTTCGGCCTGGAAAAGGGAAAGCTATCATATGTGCCGTTTTGGGTGCCAGTTTAATTGCGGCTGTGGAAGCAAGAGAGCAACAGCGTAGTGCTGAGTCTCAAACCATACAGTCTCTGCAAGCCCTTGTCCAGTCCCTGCAAGCACAAATGGAGAATTTAAAGGGACAATTAAGAGAAACCATATACCCCTGCAAGGAGCTGGAGGAGGCAAGATCAAGATTAGACAAATTGGAAATGCCTTCTCACTCGCTCCGACCTTTGGTCAAAACTGAATTTGTGTATGATGATGACCAAGATGAATCCCCTCAAATTACTACCAAAGAAGTGCCGTATACTGCTACGGAACTGGCTAAATTAAAAAAGGAGTTTGGCCGCACCCCTAACGAATCAGAGACAGAATATGTGTGGAGGGTGTCATTGTCGGGTGGGGACCAGATACTACTAAGTGAAAAGGAGTCTGAAGGGTATTGGGGGCCTGGAGTGTTTTTAACTACTGGCAATTACCGTGCTCCCTGGTCCCTAACCCAAAGAGCAGCCTACTGGGCTGGAGGTCTCAATCCCTTGGAACGAGGAGACCCTCTTGCTATTACGGGATCTGTCGACCAATTAGTAGAAAATGTACAGAAAGCGGCATGCCTGCAAATGATGCATAATCGCGAGCTTAGACCCCGACAGGAATCCCCGATGATGATACCAGTTGATCCTGAACGAATGACTCCCTTGATAAGGGGTTTCCCTGAATCTTTAAAGCCTATTGGCATACAGTTACAGAGTACAATCAAAGCAGTGCCTCAAGACAAAAGGGTCACGGGGCAGTTAACCCCTAATCACAAGCCCCAAAATTTGAAAGTGTGGACCTGGGGAGAGGTTGCCCAAGAATTAATCAATTACGGGTGAAAATATGGCCCTATTAGCACCCCATCTGCAAAGCCAGATCTGAAGAGTTTAAGACGTACTGAAATGAAGCCTCCTCCGCACCTTAGTAATGATAAAAGACCCTTTCCCTTTAAACCTCCTGGCGGAAGAGACATACCGAACAGGCGGAACAGCCTGTGGACCATGGGGTGGTGGAGGGGTATCCCTCAAGATCTTATGGACGGGCTACCGACTGATAAATTTGAGAAATTAATTTTAGGATGGCCTGAAAAGCCAGCGGCTAAGGGGGAGGTGCGTGAAACTCTGGTTCCTAGTGTACCTCCGCCCGTAATTAATCTGACTGGCCTGACTGCCTCCCAGGGGTTAATGGGAAACTAACGCCTTCGCCCCTTTGTAGTGAGCGGGGGAGCGAAGGGTGGGTCCATATTAGGCAGCTCACTATAAGCCATCGAGGTGATTTATTAATCACCTGTTTTGTAGGATCTAGACAAGTACCAATAACGTTTTTAGTGGATACTGGTGCCCAAATTTCAGCCATTAAAACAGAAGACGCAACACGCGGTGGCATATCATTGTCCAAGCGACACTTGTTTGTGGCTGATGCGTTCGGTAACGTTCAGGCACAGGCATTGGCTACGGTCAATTTGCGGCTACCAGGGGAGGAGGTGACTACTCCGGTGGCGATGGTCGTGGGACCGTTCCCGCTTAATCTTTTAGGACTTGATGTCCTGAAGGGTAAAGTGTGGATAGATGATAAGGGAGGAAGATGGTCTTTTGGTGCCCCACCGATAGACATACGGCTCTTACGAACTGCACCATTACTTCCCCCTTCAAAATTGACGAATGTTAAACCCTATCCATTACCCTTAGGGGCCCGGGAGGGGATAACCCCAGTACTGCAAGAATTAAGAGAGCAGGGGGTTGTAGTTTCCGCTCACTCCCCCTTTAGCTCCCCAGTATGGCCAGTGCGGAAGCCAAATGGCAAATGGAGACTGACAGTGGATTACCGCAGGCTCAGTGCGAACACAGGCCCACTGACTGCTGCTGTGCCGAACATTGCTGACCTCATTGTCACTATCCAGGAACAAGCACACCCTATTATGGCAACTATTGACGTTAAGGATATGTTCTTTATGGTCCCTCTGCAACCTGAGGACCAAGATCGTTTTGCTTTTACTTGGGAGGGGCAACAGTTTACCTTTACACGGCTCCCTCAAGGATACAAGCACTCCCCCACGTTAGCCCATCATGCTTTAGCACAGGAACTAGAACTAATCCCATCAGAGGAAGGGGTTAAGATTTACCAGTATATAGACGATGTGCTCATAGGAGGGAGTCAGACAGAGAAAGTCCAAAGGACGCAGGATAATATTATCATCCATTTGGAAAACTTAGGGTTAAAGATTCCACCTGAGAAAATTCAGACTCCTTCAAATGAAGTTAAATTTTTAGGGATTTGGTGGAAAGGGGGAATGACGTGTATCCCCCCGGATACTCTTTCTACATTAGATCAGGTAAAAATGCCCGAGTCAAAGAAGGAGTTGCAGCATGTGTTGGGAATACTTGTGTTTTGGCGAAAGCACATTCCAGATTTTTCTATCATTGCAAGACCCTTGTATGATTTATTGCGAAAAGGTGTGTCATGGGACTGAACTCCAGTCCACAAAGAGGCCTTGCAGCTCCTACTGTTTGAGGCGGCTAACCACCAGGCTCTTGGCCCGATCCACCCTACCGACCCTGTTCAGATTGAATGGGGATTTGCTCAGTCGGGTTGGTCGATGCACTTTTGGCAAATGGGCCCCGAGGGACCCACTCGACCCATCGGGTTTTATTCCCACAGTTTTAAGGATGCGGAGAAACGGTATACTGCATGGGAAAAGGGACTGTTTGTGGTCAGCCTAGCCTTGCAAGAGGCAGAACGCACTATTTGCCAGCAACCGATAGTGCTTAGAGGCCCCTTCAAAGTAATTAAAGCTGTTTTAGCAGGTACACCTCCCCCTGACGGGGTGGCAGAAAGAGCTTCGGTGCAGAAATGGTATGCACAGATAGAACATTATTGTGACATCTTTAAGCTGTCTGAGGGCGCTGCCAAGAATTTAGTTATTCAAGAGGAAGTTGCCCCTGACCAGGAGGGTAACATACTTACTCCTGTTGTGCAAGTAGCCCCCCCATTTTCAGAACAATTAAAAAATGTCTGGTTTACCGACGCCTCCGCCAAGCGAGAAGGCAAGACCTGGAAATACCGTTCTGTCGCTTTACAAATAAAGACTGACCAAAAAATAGTTACTGAAGGGGAAGGCAGCGCACAAGTAGGGGAACTAGTCGCTGTATGGAGTGTCTTTCAACACGAAGCCCAATCTACTTCTCTAGTCTACAGTTATACTGACTCTTTTGCTGTTTTTAAAGGGTGCACAGAGTGGCTTCCTTTTTGGGAACAAAATGGGTGGGAAGTCAACAGAATACCCGTGTGGCAGAAGGAAAGGTGGCAAGACATTCTAGCTATTGCTAAACAAGGGAACTTTGCAGTAGCATGGGTTGCCTCTCACCAGACCAATGAAGCTCCGGCTAGCCGCTGGAATAATAAAGCTGATGAGCTGGCCCGACTTGCCCCCTTGCAGTGTGAACCAGTGGTAGAGGACTGGGAGCGACTCTTAGAGTGGCTGCATTTAAGAAGGGGGCACACGGGGGCCAAAGACCTTTATCGGGAAGCTCAAGCGAGGGGATGGCCGGTCACCCGAGAGAACTGTCAGACCTGTATCTCAGCTTGTGGCCAGTGCCGCATGCGGTTGGAGAGACACCCTCTCAAAGACAACTCTCTACATGTTAGAACAGGCAAAGGAGTATGGGACTCCTGGCAAATAGACTATATTGGCCCGTTCCGAAAGTCCAACGGGAAACATTATGTGTTAGTAGGAGTAGAAATAGTATCAGGCCTAGTGCAAGGTGAAGCTTTTGCCCGTGCTACAGGGGAAAACACTGTTAAGGCCTTGCAGCTGTGGTTTAGTACCTTTCCGATGCCACAGTCAATTCAGTCAGATAATGGTTCCCACTTCACTGCCAAAGTTGTCCAGGACTGGGCAGCTGGGGAGGGAATTGCATGGGTTTTCCACACTCCCTATTATCCACAAGCCAATGGGATAGTGGAAAGAACTAATGGCCTTCTCAAACGATTCCTCAAACCACACGAACCTGGGTGGGCAGAACGTTTGTGGGATGCCATTACCCATGTTAACAACCGGTGGGGAGTAAACGGATGCCCAAAAATCATGGCATTCTGTCCAAAGGCTCCGGCCATAATTCCGGCTTCCTCAGACTCTGACTGTCCTAAAGATCCCTCCCATTTTCCTGGTCAACCTGTATTAGTCGACCTTCCCACTGTTGGGAATGTACCATTAGTACTTGAAACCCCATTGAATAAATATACTTGGAAGGCAAAAGATGCCCGTGGAAAAGAACACAAAATTAACACGCGATGGATTGTCCCATCCTTTTAATAATAACAATCTATTTCCGGTTCTCGAAACGAACCGAGGATATTTTCTTTTTCTCTTGCAGGCCAACACTTAGAAGAATCGTGTCATGAACCACGACAGAAAATCCGCATGTGGATTTTGATTCCTTGTATTGTATTGATGTTTATCGCTCTGTTAATATTTCTAGGATGCCTTGCACGTTACCGCAAAAATTGTTTTGGGTGACTTGTTTCTTTGCCCTTGGTCCCTGGGAAAGCTTTGGCTTTTTTAATGTTAACCGAGAACAGGAAAACCGATTTTTGACTCTAGGGGAGGAGGTAGCCAGAGCTTTCAACCTTACTAACTGCTGGATTTGTGGAAGTCCAGGAGGAGCCGAGGAGTGGCCGTGGGTAGCTCAGCCTGTCCCGCCTAAATGGTGGGTCACCCAACTAAGTGATGTGCATGATGGGACTGGATTAAATACTGGTCAGCTACAAATCGAACTAAAACCAATTGTAACTCTAACAATGGTATCCAGATGTAGGAGCCTTTGAATGTGAGTATTGTGATCTCTATGGTCATAACAGCATAGTAGGAGGGCCGTTCGGACCAGCTCGTTCTATATACTATGAGAACCCAGAAGATGACGAAACATGGGGAGGCCCATTTGCTAACGGAGCTTGGGCTTTGAAAGGTCACTATTGGATTTGTGGACAATATGCTTACCGAAGATTACCTCCTAATTGGTCAGGGATATGTTATGTAGGGTATATTAGGCCATTATTTTTCTTATTATCACAATCTCAAGGAAATCAGTTAGGAATTAAAGTATATGATGAATTAATAAGAGAAAAACGATCAATTGATACTTCCCTAACTAAAGGTAGTACCCAGTCATGGGGAAAAGATGACTGGACCCCCCCCAGCGAATTATTGCACATTACGGTCCAGCCACCTGGAACCCCAATGAGCCAATTAGTGGTGCTCGAGAACCCATTTACAACCTAAACCGTATAATTCGACTCCAAGCCGTTTTAGAAATTGTTACTAATGAAACTGCTTATGCCCTAGACCTATTGGCAGACCAAGCCTCTCAAATGCAAACCGCAATTTTGCAACACTGCATGGTTCTCAACTACCTGCTAGCTGAAGAAGGAGGTGTTTGTGGTAAATTAAATGATTCAAACTGTTGTTTGAAAATTGATGATAATGGTCAGGTTGTTAAACAGATAACTTCTGGAATAAGAAAATTAGCCCATGTCCCAGTTCAGACCTGGAAGAGTTGGGAATTTGATCCCTTTTCATGGCTTCCGGGTGGCCCATGGGTTAAGCGCATTTTGTTTTATATGTTGTGTGGCATAGCAATGTTGTTGTTTTTACCATGTATCGTTCCGTGTTTAATACAATTGATTCAACGTGTTGTGACCAATACACAGTTTGTAGCCGCCTCATCACCAGATGATGTTAAATATATCCGTGCACTGTATCAGCCGAAACTTTCAGTTGTGAAAATTATATGAACAAATGCTCTTTTCCTACTTTACTATTCTCTCCCTCTATCACCACCTTGGACCATGAAGACAGCAGCAGCAACCTTTGAGCCACGGGGTGGTGTGAGAGACTGGAACGTCAAGTATTTGCCTCAAAGCTTGCTTAGGTGTACCTTGCAAGGTGCGCCAGCAGACCATTCGTTTGCAAATGAGGCACCACCAAAACCGGCAGGTGAAGACCATTCATGGTGCAAATAACCGGTGACAGCAGACCATTCGTTGCTAATGTGGCACCACCAAAACCGGCAGCAGAAGACCATTGTGAGGCACCACCAAAGCCAAGGTTTGTCTGGGCCGGGCTGGCAGCCCGCCAAGGTCTTTTCCTGGTCTTATAAAAAGCCTGTGGAAACAAGCTTTGGTGTGCACCCACCACCGAAGAAACTGAAGACTGAGGAGCAACGAGACGTCGCTGGATCCATGGTGGTGACTATCCTTTGCTTATCCTTCTGAACGCTTGCTTAGTTTCCTTCTAAGATTTCCTGCCTTTCCTGTCGCTCCATTCCTCTGTACCTACTCAATAAAAACGGCCGGATTGGCGGCATTTGACCTCGTTTGCATCTCAGTCTCACTCTTGGGATCATTAGTAACCTCCCCCGAGCCCGAAATCGGACCGGGACTTGACACGTGTGCGCACAGATTGCTTCCACTTTAATAAGACAGCCTTTCCAAGGCAAGGAAGAATCTGCTCCGGGCGATCCGTGGTAACTCCTGAATCACAGAGGATTAATAAAAAAAAAACCCACCTCAGGTTGCCATCCCTCACCTGCACAATGCTGCTCCAAAAAGTTTTGAGCTGGGGTTGTTTGGTGGCAAAACTGTTGGAGATCGAGTGATTTTAGTCAACCCGGAGCGGTACCCTGCTTGAGACTTGCTCTGAGCAGGTCGTGGGCTTCGCACAGGAGGGAAAAAGGGTCCAAAGTACCCAGAGTCACATCTGGAAGACGGTAAAATTCAGCATGGTCTATGTTCTCGCCCTGCTTCAGCAAAATAAAATAAAAAAATCCTCCAAGTGAAGCATTTAAACTGTCTATGTGTGGCCTGCAAACAAGCCATAAAACTGCACAATGAAGCACCACCTTGAGTTGGTTTGTTTTGTTTTTTTTTTTTAAGGAATTAATTCATGACAACACATAAACACCCCGAGAATAAAGCACGGCGCCGGCGTCAGGCGAGCGGTCGGGCTGCGGGTACCCAGCTGGGATGCCCAGGCTTCCCCTACGGAGGAGCGCAGGAGGAGCGCAGGACGCTCGACTGGTGCAAATCAGCATCCGGGGGTCGGATTTACCTCCGAGTTGCCAGCATTTTCCAGATGGAAAAGCAAGCTGCCTCACAGACGGTGGTGTTTGCGAGGCGAGGAGCTGGCCCAAGCACGAGTATTGATTTCCCCTCCCCAAAAATCGCCGTGTCTTCGGCGATTCAAACCCATCCCTTCTTACAAAAAAAAAACCAACCCAAAAAAACAAACCCTTTTGTTTCATTTCTTCCTCTTTCTCCTTTTTCCTTACAACTTCCAGCAATGGCACACCCGCCTCCCAGCCGCCATCTCTGCGTGGCTCGTTAGGTTTCCAATTAACGGCGGGGCATTTGGGTGGGGGAAGCCGGTAGGTTTGGGCTACGCATCCCGCAGAGCAGCGCATCAGCCTCCCCAGCCTGACTCCGAAATGAATTTCCTCCCGCTTCCAGCAGCAGAAGCTGTTTTATTAATAACAATTTATTAGCCCTAGATACCTGAAGAGGTTCTCCAGCGATTCCCAGAGCCACGGCCTTTGCTGGAGTAAATCTGGGAGGGAGCTGTATTGATTTACGCCTGCTCGGGTTTCCTAAGCTACCAGGTCGTCCTTTACTGCTGTTTGCTTTTGCTGCAGAGTTGGAGTTTCTCAGCGAGAGGCGTTGCGATGGAATTGCCAAAATACCGACTCCCGGTTAAGGGGATTTGCTCTTACACGCGTTTTACAACATCGTGGTCTCGATTCGTGGCCGTAGGTGGAGCAACACGGGCATAAACCCTGAGTGATTTCGCGGTAAATCTGGTCTGCGCATCTACTGGGGACCTATAGGGACCGTGGGAGTCCCTTGGCTGAACCGGCTGGAATTTGATGGGTATAAAACACCGGTGGGAAAACGTGGAGAAAGCTTCCAAAGGGCCGCCTGTAGCCTCCGCTTTCGGCTTTTAAACGGGATGTGGGGTGCCGGAGCTGGGGATGCTTAGCAGGGCAGTCCTGTGTCCTGCCAGCGGCCACTGCGAGGAAGGGGGTCCCGTCTGCAGCATGCTGGATGCAGCAGGAGGCCGTGCCGTCCCTGAAAGCCCTCCCTGTCTGTCTAAACAGAAATCGTCCTTCCCCATTCTGCCCAGAAGACACCCAGCTATGTCTCCCATCTGTCCCCAGTGCCTGGCCTCTCGCTTTAATCCTTGAATCTCCCCCTTGCTCACCCCCATCCAAGCAACCGGAACGCGCAATTCCCGCCTGGAGGCTGTTTTACCCTCTTTTTGCAGCCCGTGCGATAGGTTTTCCTTCGCTTCAGCGGCTCTTGGAGCAGATCCCACGCTGCTACGAGCCTGCTTTCCTGCTCCTGGCAGGATGCATCCACTAACGCCAAACGCAAATGACACCTTCCCCGCACAGCCTTCCTCTCCCTTCCCTGACCTCGGCACCTCCAGAGGGAAAACCTCTTCGCTCCCACCCTCGAGGACTCGCTGCCTACTCCTTAATTTACCACCAGTGTGCAGGAGCCGTCTCCTTTCCATCGTCCTGCCTGGTGCGGTCTTTGGGGCTTGTTTAATTTACTTTAGCTCAATCCCGCTGACTTCTCTCTTTGGCAACCCCTCGTTTTCTCCTGGGATTAGGAGGATTTGGGATTTATGTCCTCTCCAGACCTAGGAACGCTTTGCCTGGTCCTCGGGGAGCGCAGTCCCGGGGTTTAAAGCATCCTGGTTGGTGGGAGAGGAGGCTGAAGGGGGCGGTTTAGGAGAGGATCCTGTTTCATAGATGCTCTGAATCACAACAGCCCCTCTGAAATGCCATTTTCCAGGAGCTCTGGGAATGAGATCCCTTGCTTGGGCGACCCAGGATAAGTTCAGCAGGTATTTGTAGGGAGAAAGAGGGATTCAAAAGAGCAGAGGGGTTGTAAGACCAGGATGGATGAGCTGAGCAGAGGATAATAGCAGAAAAGGGACATTATGGTCTTCGGACGTGTCAGGAAGGATGTTTCCATCAGAACCACAGAAGGATTTGTGGCTGGAGCACCAGGTGCTGGTGTGACCTTGCTGGGACGCTGTGGTCACCTCTGTCTGGGGACAATAAATTCAGATTTATGCAGAGTCTCCAGCAGTAGTAGCAGGAGGTTGGTTTGGTTAGTTTTTTTTATTTATTTTATGACCTTTTTTATTATTATTATTTTATGAGCTAATCCTACAGGGTTTGGCTTGCCAAGTTTAGCAAAATGAGGTTGAAAGAGAGTACGACTCCTGCCTGCAAACACATGGGAGGGGAAATACAAACCAAGGAGGGAGGAAAGCCATTAAACTAAAGAACAGCATTAGCACAAGGACAAGGGGGAGCAAATATCCAGGAATAACTTGGGTTGGAGATCGGGAGAGCCCAACCCTTGGAGGGAGAAGGAAGATCGGGACCCAAAGAGCAAACCATCATTTCAACACGTACCTGGTGATGTTCACGCATGGGGGAGCAGCCTGGGGCATCCTACAGCCTCTGAAAATGCTGCAGATGAGGAAACACGCCGATAAAATAGAATTACCCCTGATCGGGGAGCAGCACTATTCGCAGCATGGGGTGGGGGGGATCCAGCCAAGGGTTGACCCTAATAATTTCTCCCTGATGGGACTAGAGGAACGCATCTCTCTGCCCGCTGGTCCCCATTGTCTCTGGGGTACCATTGTGGGTACGGTGACAGAGAAGCTCCTGTAAGGTTTATTTTCTTATCCCACAATTTTTTTTTCTTTTTTTTAAAGTTAAACTGCGACGCTTGTGCTGCTGTGATTAATTAGGGACTTTTTCCCTATCTGTTAATATCCCAAAGCCCATTTAGCATTGTTTGAAATTCCAACTCTTCAACTCAAACCCAGCGACGGCAACGAAACGACAAGCAAGAAAGGTGGGAGAAAAGCCGGGGCAGGCTGTGCCTTAATGAGCCGAAACCCAGGACCCGGCTGTACAGGCGCCAAGGGAAGTCATCTAAAATGAATGTCACACCTGGTTATAAATAGGGTGGCATGCATCGCTGTGCCCATTAACGTAATGACACATCCCACTGCGATGGGTTAACCCTTTCCCTTGCCTTCCCCTAGGGCGAAATATAGGCAGCCTCCACCCAGCCGCGGCGGTGTTGGTTTTTAGCCCATCAGTGGATGGAAATCACCGATATACAGAAAATAAACCCCAGCCGCTACCCAACGCGAGGCTGTGCTTTTGACATCTAGCAGCAGAGCCTGTTTGACCCAAGCAAAGGTATCCCAATTACCTTATAACAACTCCACGCTTATTCCAATGAGACAGCTCCAAAATCTGCGTCGCCGCGTACCAAATTTCAGCCAGCCGGTGTTTCAGAGGACAACACTGCACCTAGAGAGACAGCACCGACTTCCCACTGCCTATGGTTATTCTACAGCTATGTGAAGGAGCCAGCATCCCTCCTGGTTTAGCCCTGTTTAGCCTGCATTTTGTCTTAGGAAATAGCAGAGTTATCTATATGTATGTACGTATGTGTAGAGACTGCTCATAAGCAGTCAAATTTTCAAAATTTCTGGGGAATAATTTTTGCTGCCTGGGTTTTGCCTACTCTGTCACGTAATGTTATGGTTCAGCACCTTAAAACCAAATTAGCCATTTATTTAAGGCTGGATAAGCTATGGAAAAGGGAGTTTTAAGATACTGCTCTTGGGATGGAGCTAAAAAAACCCCATAGCCTGAGAAAAGTGCAAAAAGAGACAAATGCAAAGAGGTTAACAGGCAAGAAATCCTTTATTGAGGGGGTAAAGGCAGAGTCACAAACAGACTGGTTTCAAAGTTAAAAACAAATACAAACAAAAGGCTAAAAACTGGAAAATTATATTTCCACCCCCTCCCACCCCCCTTCAAATGAAAGTCCGAAGCTTAATTTGGGTTGGATTTGTTACGCTTACACAGCCCGGTTGGCAATCGCACCCTGATTTGGGGGGGGACCAGGGAGGAGGGGGACACCAGTCATATACCGAAGTGGTTAAACACTGAGCAGAGACGTCCCCTCTCCAACCCCGCCACGGGTTTCGGAGCGGGGATGTGGCAGCAGCATGTTAAAACACAGACAGTCTTTTTTTTTTTAATATATACTTCGTTTTTTTCCTCTTTTTTTTCCCCCCTCTCCTTTCCAGACAACTACTGTACAAAACAAACCAGAAATTTGTAATAAATACCTAACACAAGAGGCTCAGTACATTGCTACAATCCTTCACTGAAGGGAAACATATATATACATATATATATCCTAATATATAACCCTCTTTGACTTAAATCAGCGTGAAGGCTAAGTGTTTCTACGGGATGGCTAGGGCGGGAATCCCACTTACCGTCACCCAGACCCCACACCTCAACCGAGCATCGCTGCCTCCGGTTCCCCCGTCCTTTTCCTTGCTGGAAAAAGCAGCAGGATTTGCCCGCGGCAGGGAGTTTTTGCATCTAGGAAGGGGGGATTTTGCATCCAGGAAGGGGGATTTTAGCATCTAGGAAGCTCCGGCCAAGCGACTGCGTGGTGAATATAAAAAAACCCCCAAACTGGAAGAGACCCCTTGGCACGCCCGACTCCTGCGTGATAAATGCAGACGTTTTCCTTGGCACCGTTCTCAGGCTGAAATTTCTGCCCCATCCTAAACGCTGGTTATGGCACTGGAGAGGAAACGCGGGCTGGCCTTTGAGTTAAAACCCTCGCAGGCTCGAAGGGGAAAAAGAAAATAACCCTGCAAAGGCTTCATGACTTTAGCATCCAGCTATTTGTTAGAGCGAGAGAGGGCTTAAATTCCTGGAGATTAATTAGCAGACGCAGAACATTGCCCGAAGGTAGGTCTGAACGACAGCCCAAACAGCTCTGCATCCAAACTCTGCAGCTGGCCTTTATTAGTTGGGTTTTTTTTTTCCCTTCTTTCCTAAAAAAAAAAAAAAAAGGAGCTGAGCCCTCAGTACCCTCAGTCCTTGGCTGTAGCCCCCTTGGTTTCAATAGGAATCACTACGGGAGATAAAAGCCGAGCATCTCGGGTTTTCAAATAAATGGTAGGGTTTCTGGCACGGCTTCGGGCGAGCGGCTTATCCCGCAGTCCCATTCCAAACCTACCCGGACAGCGAGAAAAGGATCTCCCGGGAGCTTAGCTCAGGCAAAAGAGACGAGAAAAAGGATTCGCTCCGCAATTGCAAAGGGGGAAAGCTCAGACATCGCAAATTCGAGCCCTCCTCTTTCAGCCCTTCTCCCCTTCCTACCAGAAAAAAACGCTGTTCCCACTAGAAATTCGACCTTGTGCTGCCAAAAAGGGAGGGTATAGGCATCCGCAGGGATGTGGCGAGGTGTGAGAGGGGAGCCTGGAGATACCACATGGCTCATGCAGGGACGACAAAACCTTCCCAAATTACATCCCCACTCTCCAGGCACTGGCTGTGCGGGAATAACTCTTTATTCCCTTTTTACAGGCAATAAAGGTGGGGTTTTTTGTTGTTTTTGGTTGGTTGTTGGTTTTTTTTGTTTGTTTTTGGGTTTTTTTTGTTTTGTTTTGGTTTTTTTTTACAGGTTTTACACCAAGAATTGCTCAAGCAAGTCTGGAGCCTGGTGCCGGATCTGAGCATCTTCCCGTATCCTGGGAAAGCAGAGGTGAAGAGCGGCACCGGTCACCGCAACGGGCTGGGAGAGGCTCAGCACCTGCAGATACCGGGCCCACGCCTGCTGCAAGCCAAATTATCTCCAAAATTAAAGCAGAGCCAAGAAAATGAGCACACCGGGGCCTGAAAGCTGAGGAAAGGCTGGCACACCCCGGTGTCCGCTCCAAGGAGGGGGGGGGACGGGGTATGGCAAGAGGCATTTCACAGCGAACGCACTGCAGAATTCGTAATTAATTAATGAATCCTCACGGCAACCCTGCAATCCAGATCAGGTGTCATTAAGCCTCAGCTTTGCATCTAGGGAAACCGAGGCACGGGGTTGCAGCTCTGGGAATAACTCTGCGGATGCCGGGGGGGGGTTTGGAGGCAGTGATTTATTGCCTCGTGGGTTATAAATCCAGCAGACACCGCCGCGACCATCTCCCCTGTCCTCCTGCCCAACGTGTGCCGGGATCTCATCAGCCAAGCTAAACCCACAGCCGATAAAACGCTCCCCACGCTCAAGGACAACCACGCCGCCGCAGGGAGGGGATGGCAACCCGATCCCAGCCTTTTCCAAAGGAATCCTGATTTTATTGACAGAGCTGCCCACCCTGGACCTCCTCAACCTGCAGCTGGGACGGGGCGATGACAAAGCCAGGCTCGGCGTTTTTTTTTCCAGCAACAAACTCCAGCGAACCTTCCAAAGGGAGCCTGCAACCACGTTTAACAAGAGCTCTTTGGAAACACCCTACCCATATACTTATTTTTCCCCTCAAATCACAACTCGCCTGCGTGCAGCCACCCAGAAAGAAAGGAAGGAAGAAAGAAAGGAAAAGAAGTGATTCCTCCCCGTTTTGCCGCCGTTATTCCCCCCTCTGAGGTAGACGTCGATGGGGTGGGGATGAACCGCTGGAGAGTGGTTATTCATCTGGTGATCAAGCCCATGGCATCCTCGCCGCCCTGCCCCGGTGTCGCCGGCGCGGTGCGTGGCCGCTGAGCCCGTCCCGGCTCAGCACTGCCCGAGCACACAGGTGGCGGTAGCCGGCGGTGGCCCCGGCGAGCTGCATTTCTCCGGGGCGGTGATTTTACCGGTGTAATCGATACAGGAGGCGTTGCGCGTCCGCACGCCCTCGCCGCAAGTTTGGGAGCAAGGGGACCAGGGACCCAGGCGCCAGAGCGGGCAGGGGACGTCTCCGCAGGGCTTGATGTCCTCAGGCTTGAGGGCTCTGTCGCAGGCGGTGGAGGATTGACCCTCCACGTCCCGGCAATCCACCGTCCGTCTCTGCCAGCCGGAGCCGCACGTCTTGGAGCACTCGGACCAGTCGCCCAGGACCCACTGGGATGTCAGCATGGGTCGGATGACGTTGGCCGATTTCTTCTCTTTGCCTTTTTGCTTGCTGAAAGGGACATCCTTGGGGATGAAGAAGGTGTACTTGACTTTTGGTGGGAAGACCTCGCTGGCGATGGTCAGCAGCTGGACGGTCAGGGGCTCCGGGAGCTGTCGGAAGCTCTGCAGCCTCTCCAGGGTCGTCATGGAGCCGCTGTATTTCAGGATGGTCCCCTTAATGAGGATGTCCTGCTCCATGGCCGAGATGGCAAAGTCTCCATTCAGCAGGTATTTGCCCTCGAGGGTCCTCAGGGCCAGGTAATTCCCGTCGTGACGGACCCCGCGGTGGCTGCGCTGCTTGATGTCGATGTTGGTTGCCCCGGCGGGGATGGTGACGATGTCGTTGTAGCCGTATCTGCATGGGGCAAAGGGACACGGTTATTTTCCCGGATTTATTAAAAGGAGACCCATGCAGGGGACAGCACTTGGCGAGTGGGATCGTGGCTCTGAAGCCCTCTCTCTGTAACCCAGAGTGCTCAAGAGCTGGAAATAGTGCAGTTGTGCCAGATGTGTGCTCGGCTGGACGATTTTGTGGCATTACATGCGAAAATGAGCACCGCAATCAAACGAACAGCCCCACGGTTACCAGCCTTGGTGGGAAATTCCCCTTCCTCCCTTGCTTTTGAGATGGGTGAAGCGTTTGGGACTAAAAGCCTGGCTCTGCCCAGTGATGCTGAAGGATAGCAGCAGCTATAGCCAGATGCAGAACAGCTGGACAGGAGAGAGTTGGGGTGCTGCTGGCATCATACGCATACGTACGTCGGCCAGATGTTGCTGCTAAAAAACGGACCAGTAGTTAAACAGTTAACCCAACAGACATCTCATGTTGTAGATGACTTGATATCAACTTGAAAGCCTTCCCTGGAAGACAGCACGCACTACGGCAGCAAAACCATCTCCTATCCACGGGCGGGCGTCTCTGCACCCCAGGTTCATCTTTGGAAGGGTTTTGCACCCACTGCCCCGATGCAGAAGAGCTCCCGTCGGAGGGCACAGAGCACATTCCCATGCCGGGGTAGGATTTCCCTGCAAAGCCAGCCAGAGCCCATGGCCATCCCCGGAGCACCACGGCTCCCAGGACAGCACTGGGAAGGCTTCGGCGCTCAGCACCCAATGCCATGGTAGTTACTTGCTGCTATAATCAAACGCCACCCTGGAAAGACTCCCTCCGTGGGGCCAGATCGTTTTCCACGCATCCCCACGGTTGACGCTGAGGTTGGTAATTAGGTTTAGAGCATTTTGGAACAAAGCCTTTGGGTCAATCTCTGCTCTCAGTCACCCCGGCCTCCCTAGCCCTGATCTTAATGGGATCTCTTCTTGGCTGTAGCTACCACGCTAATCTCTCTTTAGTCAATCGCAAACAATTCATAGGAGAGTGGAAGCCCCATTTCAGCTGGCTCCCTGGAAGGAAACCATTTAGGAAATCTAATTTGACTGCGTGAGTCACCTCGCTGCATGGAATTGGACGCGTTGAGCTTTTGTTACGATCTTTGCAACAAAAGCCTTAAATTCAGCTCTTTGGCAAAGCACCGGAGATCTTGGGCGAGGGAAGTGGCTGCCTCAATGCCCACGTCCCAGGACTGAAATTCACCCCCAAGCCTCGGGAAAAGTTATTAAACTATTTATATCCCAACACCAGCCCTCAAAATATGTGTCCAGCTGGCTGCATTGGGGCGAGATGCATATTGTAAACTCCTCGAGGCAGCAGATTTATTTGCAGTGGCGCGCTGAGCCCATCGCCGGCGTCAGCACCAGCTATTATTTTAGGAAATAAACTCTGCTTGACTTGCATAACGCTGCCCCGAAATAAACTTAGCGTAAGCTCCGGAGTTTGGGGAGGAGACCAGGCTGCTGCAAGGCCACCCGGCCGAGGGCGTTTGCGTGGCTGCAAGCCCAGGTTAACGGCACGGAGGGGAAGCCGAGCGCTCCTCGAGCCCAGGGGTTTGCAGTTCGGTGCGATGCTTTCCGTACAGAAACCAAAGTGGCTTTACACGTCGTCGGAAGAGTCCTAACATTCCTAGCCTAGCCCTTCTGCACTAAAAAAATAACAAAGAAAAAAAGGAGAATGAGAGGGGAAAATGGTTTTTCTCCCCCCGCCCCAGCCCGTCTCTGCAGACCCTTACTTGGATCGGTTGAGCGAGCCAGATATTTTCCTGCAGGTCGAGCCGTTGCCGCCACACACGCCGCACTTGTCCAGCTTCTTGGAGGACCCGACGACGTGATCGCAGCCAGCCTTGATGCACTGCCCGTGGACGCAGATGGAGAGCGTCTCCGGTCCGCACAGCGTCCCATCGATCACCTAGGGAACACGGAGGAGCAATTAGGGCATTCGATCTGCAACGGGGTAAAGAGGGGTGGCTATCATCACCGGGTATCTTACTTTGGCCTCAAAGACTTTAAACTCGCTCCTGCCCCTGGCTCGGCAAAAGAGCTTGCATCGGTCTCGGGGTGACACTCCCGCGTATTTGGGAACCCACTCCAGGCGATTCCCTTCCAGATCCGTAAAGTTGTAGCTGTTGTACTTCTCGCACTGCTGCTCCCGAAAGCTTTTGCCTGAAAGGAAAGGCGAAACGTGACCCAAAAGCTGCGGGAAGCCAGCGGGAACCGCCGTCCTCCTCGGCCATTGCGGAGATGCAGGAGCAAGCAGCGAGCGCGCAAAGCACAGCAGGGACGCCACACACCTCCCCACCCAGCCAGAGGGGATCACAACCCCCAGCAGAAAGGTATTGCACCCCTCCCTCCTCCCCCAAAAATAGGAATATTCAAGGGATAGTGGAGCAACGACGGGTCCTGGAGAAACGGGGGCGGGAGGTGAACGTGCACTTGAGGGTCGCATCCTTACCATCCGGCGGGCACTCGTCGGTGTGGCAGGACTGGTACTTGGCTCGCTGGCCCTCGCAGTACCTGCCGCCGTGCTGGGGCTTGGGGCTGTCGCAGTGGCGGTAGGAGAACTGCACGCCGCCGCCACAGGTCCGGGAGCAGGAGCCCCAGGGGCTCCACGGGCCCCAGCCGCCGTCCACTGCCGGCTGCAAGAGGCCATGAGAAGCCGCTAGATCCATCCCCAAGCTCATCTATCCCCGGTTGCTCGCTCCCGGGGCAAGAAAAAGTCTGGAGCAACATTAAAATCTTCCCCCCAGCTCCTCCCCTCGTGTCCCCAGCCGGGGCCCTGATCCAGCAAAGCACTTAAGCGCATACTTCACATGAAGTTATTACTGACTTCCACCAGTCTGTTCATGTGCTTAAAGTTAAGCTTGGGTTTAAGTACTTTGCTGACCAATTCAAAAATTGCCGCTAATTCCCCCGGCAGGCCAAAAAGTGATGATTTAATTGCAGAACTGCAGCTGCTTGTTCTGTTTCGGACCAGCCTGCTCCTCGGCGAAAGGCACGGCAGCGTTTACCCACCAGCTGGGCTTGCCAGTAATAAAGATTAACGAAAGGTGCCGTTGAAGGAGAGATACCCAGAAAAGAAATCGGGCAAATCCAAAGCTAGTCCAGGAGATGGCAGGATCGGGGTGAGAGGTTTAGGAATTCCAAAGGGTCCCTAATTTCTCCCCCCCTTACCTGCGGCTTCAGAGCATCCTGCGGCACGCAGCGTCCGTCCCAGCACAGCCCGTCGGTTTTGCAGGGGGTGCCGTCGGCCCATGGCAAGCTGCCGTTCTTGGTGTGGCACAGGGGCTCCCCGCTGCCCGTCCGGCACCAGAGCTGGGCACAGACGTCCTCCTCTGTGGTGTTGGGGCAGTGCTGGAAGTCCTTGCCGAAGATCTGCTGGCATTGCTGGTCCAGGCTGTAGAGGGCTCCTCGGCCGGGCAGCTCGGCGGGCAGCGAGAGGGGGTCGGCCGGGGCATCCAGCAAGCAGTCGCCTGGGCAAAGTGGGAGAGTTAGGCTGGAGACACGTCAAGGCTTGATGGACCACGCAGGGCACCCCAAACCTCTCTCCGCAGTCGGATTTGGACCCTGTCAACGGTGAGGTTCCTTACCGTGCCCTCCATCCAGGAATTCGGTGAGGTACATGGCGCTGCAAGGCGACCAGGGCTGGGTCTTGTTCAAGTGGATGAAAAGAGGGGCCATCATATGGTGTTTGCCGAGGGGCCCGAAGAGCCGCTCGCAGGTCTTGGAGTCGTCGTGGGGCATGCTGAGCACGTGGCCTGGGGAGCGGAGAGCGTGGGTGAGCCGTAGCACCCCCAGCCCCTGCGCCGCTGCAGACGGTGCGCGGGCAGCTGGGAGCACCAAGAGTTACCCACGCAGCTCGTCTTGCTGCGAAAGCCTGTTTGCTTCCATAAGTCGGAAGCGACAAACCAAACAGTGCTTGCTCTGTCTCGGCGGTACGCTGTGTGCAGCCCAAATTAGCCAGTGCATCTCTGGGAGCAGCGAACCATGGGGGAGAAGGGCTGGGTCCCAAGCCTTAGCTCAGCACATCAGGCAAAGCACAATTACAGAATGGTCAGGGTTGGAAGGGACCTCTGGAGATCATCTAGTACAACGCCCAGTATAAATAATACACCGATTTTTTTAATTTTAGGGTTGTGATCAGCGGCACAGAGTCTAGTTTGAGGACTGTAACGAGCGGTGTCCCCCAGGGGCCAATACTCGGTCCAATCTTGTTCAATATATTCATCAGTGACCTGGATGAGGGGACAGAGCGTATCCTCAGCAAGTTCGCTGCTGATACCAAACTGGGAGGGGTGGCTGACACTCCAGAGGGCCGCGCTGCCATCCATCGTGCCCTGGACAGGCTGTAGAGCTGGGCAGAGAAGAACCTCATGAGGTTCAACAAGAGCAAGTGTAGGGTCCTGCACCTGGGGAGGAAGAATGCTGGGCACCAGTATAGGTTAGGGGTGGACCTGCTGGGAAGTAGTTCTGAGGAGAAGGATCTGAGGGTCCTGGTAGATAGTAAATTATCCATGAGCCAGCAATGTGCCCTTGTCACCAAAAAGGCCAACGGCATCCTGGGCTGCATAGGGAAGAGTGTGGCCAGCAGGGCGAGGGAGGTCGTTCTCCCCCTCTGCTCTGCACTGGTGAGGCCACAACTGGAATACTGTGTCCAGTTCTGGGCTCCCCGGGTCAAGAGAGACAGGGAACTGCTGGAGAGAGTCCAGCGTAGGGCAACTAAGATGACTGAGGGATTAGAGCATCTCCCGTCTGAGGAAAGGCGGAGAGAGCTGGGACTCTTTAGCCTGGAGAAGAGAAGGCCGAGGGGAGACCTTATTATGGTGTACAAGTATGTAAAGGGTGGGTTAAAGGAGGATGGAGCCAGACTCTTTCCAGTGGTTCCCAGTGACAGGACAAGGGGCAATGGGCACAAGTTGGAACATAGGAAGTTCCGTTCAAATACACAGAAAAACCTTCTTTCCAGTTGGGGTGGCAGAGCCCTGGCACAGGCTGCCCAGGGGGGTTGGGCAGTCCCCTTTGCTGGAGATTTTCAAGACCCGCCTGGATGCAGTCCGGAGTAATGTGCTCTGGGCAATCCTGCTCTGGCAGGGGAGTCGGACTGGATGATCTCTAGAGGTCCCTTCCAACTCTGAAAGTTCCGTGATTCCGTTATTATACAATACCAATTTACCAATATATACCAATTTACACCAACAAATAAATACCCCAATTCGCACCAGCTTAAGCACTTCTAAGCGCTTCTGCTGGTGCAAACCAGCTTCTGCCGGTGCCAGAAGCTCCTCGGTGCTGTCCGAGGCTCGGCGGGTGGTACCCAACTGGTGCTGTGCTGTGCTACATCCCCTCCCAGCCCGCCGGGTTGAAAAAGCAGGACCCCCCCCCGACGCTCGGGAAGGGATGCGTTACCCAGTTCGTGAGCCAGGGTGTAGGCTGCCTGCAGGCCCTCGTCCTCGATCACCGAGCAGCTTTTGTTGCGGTCGCACATGGTGCCGATATCCGCCACTCCCAGCGTGTCGCAGCTTTGGTGTCCGCAGAAGTCCTGTAGGCGAGCAGCGCCAAGGCGGGGAGGGGTGGAGGGTGAGGCAGGGTGAAGGTCTCCCACGTTTGGTAGCCCCAACATCTCCAAGCAGAGCCGAGTAACCCATCGGTGCTCTGCACCCCAAATGCAACCACCCCCTCCCATTGCTTTGCTGCAAGCGCCATCCTTTGCATGCTGGGGGGATCTCTCCTCTACCTCCAGGGACACCTCAAGCCCTTCCTCTCCCCCCACCAAGAGCATCCCCGAGGGACCCTTGAGACCTGTCTGGTCAGCAGGATGGCGGTGTCGTAGTGCTCGGGGTGCCGGTCGCTCGGGGGGTTGAACCTTTGCTGCCAGCTGCAGAAGTTGCGCAGGGTGAGCCCGCCGTTGTCAGAGACCTCCGGCCCCGCCGCCGCCTCGTCCACCACCAGCACCTTCACCACCACCAGGCTGATGGAGTTCTTCAGGCTGGGGTGCTTGTAGATGCGAGCCGCCATGGACATCAGGGTCAGGACGTGGTTCTGTGGAAGGAGAGAGAGAGAAGGGGGCAGACAAAGCCTGGGTGAAACCTTCACCGCGGGGCTCTTTGTTTTTGCTTAGAAAAGGAGAAATCAACCTTATTGATGAAGCCTACCACATCCAGACCAACTCAGGCAGCCACCCGGGTTGATGGACTAAGTGCTGCCTTTTCTGTCTGGGATGCTTTACACCTTGTGCCAACGGGAAGGACGGGCAGGACAAGCCCCCCCGCCCTGCATCCCCTTCTCCAGCCACCGCGTCTCACCTACCGTGAACCCTTTGCACCCAGAAACCCTTTGGGAAAACCTCACGTGTCCCTGCGAGTGCTCTTGCATATTCCCAACGCATTAACCCTGCCCTCGCTTGCCCCGGGGCAGGAACCGCCTCACGCACAACCTCCCATGGATGCAAAACCGCTCTCGCATTGCTCCAGAACTCCGTGCTGGTCGGCGGCGTTTGAACCCAACGTCCTCAGTGACCAAGCGGAGCCAAAGCACTTTGACGGCCGAGTCTTTGCCCAGCAGCATCCCCTGCTCGGGTGATTGGGACAACCAGAGATTACTTAATATGTCAAACGCGCCAGCGATGTTTAGGCTGATGTAAACATCTTATCGGAGCATCGAAATTCCTCCTCTGCTTGGCACCCGTTCACGGCCCCGGAGTCAGGAGAAAAAAATGCAGCTATTACACAATATAGTATTGGGAAAGAGAAAGTGGCTTCTCTCCTCCCCAGACGAATTACACCCCGCGGTCTCGCTTCAGCGCCACCATCTCATTAAACTGGAAGGACTCGGTGGAAGCCCTCTCCGACAGCTGAGTTTCACCCCAAATCCGTGTTTCCCAAGTTGCTCACCCATCGCGACACTGCCGGCACAGCGCCGTGCACAAAAAGGCCATTTTTTTTTAGCAAGCGAGGGAGCTGTTTAGGGAGACACCCCCCTCCTCAAACAGCGAGGGCACATTTGCTGCACCGCGGGCAGCTCGCGGGGCAGAGCCGCTCGCCCAGGGAGGTTGCGGCTATTCTAAATTATTCTGCCACTTTTTATCCCGTCGCTGGCAGCTCCGCGTAAACAGATGTCTCGCTTCAGCAAGACGTATCCCAAGGCTCATTATCCGAGGGCAGGCCCCGGCAAGGATGATGGGAGCGCTGAATAGACTGGTTTATTTAGACTGGCCAGATCTCCGCGACATGACTCACATCCCAGCCTGAAGCATGCAACAAATGTCACAGAGAAGCCACCGCCGAGGCAAGAAACCCAGGCGAGATCCCCACCAGCGGCTCCTCCAGGGGACTGGAGGACTTGTTTACCCCATGGGGAAAGTCCATTGGGAAGCTTCCCAAAAATAATCACAAAGCCTTCCTAAAATTACGCACATGAAGACCGAGAAGGATGCTCTCGGCTGGAGCTGCGCATCATGGCATCATCCGTCATTTCCAAGGGAGCACATCTTTGCCCCATCCTTCTCTAACCCATTACAGGTTTCTCTCCATCCCAGTAGTTTTCACCTGGGAGCTTTCAGTCCCTACAGCGAATCCCCTGGGACATCGACCCTCGTGTCCGCAGGGTTACGTCCAGCCAAGAAACTCTTTCAGCATCAGGGACGGCGGGACTCGGAAAACATCCATCCGCCCTCCCTTTGTCTGGAAAGCGAACCCAACAAACAGCTATTTAGTGCAGATTAAAAGGTCAAATTCACTTGTTCCACCATCTGGTGTCTAATTATACCCATCCCCGGACTGTGCGGGAGTCGGTTGGGTTTTGGGTGGACCCTGACTGCTCCGGGGAGAGGAAGAATCCACCTGCAACACCTTGGCTTGGCCAAGGGTTTGGAGCTGGGGCCAAAAGCAAGTTACAGGATCTCCAGGGCTCAGGAGAGGCTGACTGAGTGCTTTTGGCCAACAACTGTCTGCGGATGAGTTGAATCCCGCTCGTCCCCTCCTCCCCGTGCCTTTGCAAACAGGCTCTGGCTTGAGGAGCCACCCGGGAGGCAACGCTGCCTTCTCCAGGGTGTCCTTCCCAGCATTGAGGCTGAGGACGTAGGTACAGGGATCAGATACCCGCAGGGGCAGGTTTGGGGAGCCCAGAGGTACAAACAGACTGGTTTCTGCCCCCCAAAACCTCCTACCTCTTTCCCAACATCGAGGCTGAGGACATAGGTATGGGGATCAGATGCCCACAGGGGCAGGTTTGGGGAGCACAGAGATGCAAACAGACTGGTTTCTGCCCCCTAAAACCTCCTACCTCTTTTTTTTTCCCTGGCTGCAATCCCTCTGCTCTCAAGAAGACCGCAGCTCCGCTATCCCTCCGGCCACAGCATCGCCCCAAGGCAGGTGCGCACGGGTACCACCAGCTTTGGCCAACGCGAGACCGCCAGCAGCAAACAGCACGTGCAGAGGGTTAGCGATGGACAAAACAAATACCCACCAGAGCACGGGGAACCGAAGTGGCTGTTTTTAACCCGAGAAAGCTGAAGGATTTTGCTTTCTGATACAGGCTTGCAAAATCTCAGCTGACATTCGCCTCCGTGGGAACCACTCAGAAGCTGAAGGCTGCAGAGATCGCCAAACTGTAACGTGTTTTTTTTTTTGGTTTTTTTTTTTTTGTTTTTGTTTTTTTTTTTTTTTTTTTTAATTATTATTATCTTTGGGGGAAGAAACTGCTCTTACACACACACTAAACTATTATTGTGGTATGCGCATAATGATCTAATATCGCCGGACCCACCCAGTGCAGGAGGATGGCAGGGAGCACCCGTGCAACACCCCGGCACAACTCCCCAACCTCCGACTCGCTTCCCGGAGATTCATGCTCAGCCCGACCCGGGGCTGTAGGTTTGTTTGTTTGTTCATAAGGTTGTTGGGGTTTGGTTTTGTCGTTTGTTTGTTTGTTTTTCTTCCCCTTCCTTTCTCCCTAAAAGCCAGCATTTCGGGGGGGGGGGGGGGGGGGGGGTGGGATAAGAAAAATGAAACGCTGAGATTTCTGGAGCGCAGACAGATGGAAGGAAGCAAACATGGGGTCAGATGCGAGGGCTGCCCAGCTTTTAAAAAACAACTGGTAAAAACATATCCCAGCCTGTCTCTCTCTCTCTCTCCCCCCCCACAAAGCAATGTCGGCACGCTGGTCCCCTGGCTCGGATACCCGCGGCGGCCGCTCTGGCAGCCTCCTCCTGCCATTTCAAGCTCGGGCCAAGAATTTCCGTGCAGAAACGTGGGCAGCAGCCAAGAGAACAAGGGGGCGAGGGGGACACCCTCCTGCCTTCCCAGCTCTCTCCCCCATCCCTTTTCTGTTTGACACTTGATTTCCCCCTCCTCCTTGCCTTCTCTTTCCCCTCTTTGCTGGATATTCGGGGCTGACCTGCGAGAGAAGCAATTACCCCCCTTTTCAGGGCAGGGGAAACCGAGGCACGAGGAGGACCGCCGCCACCTCTTTGCAGGCACGGCTGAACACAAAGCAAAACCCTGTCCCCGGAGCATCCCGGGGCAGGAGCGCTGCCGTTTGCCATCGCGGCGGTGGGAGCCAGCTCCCTCCGCGCTGTGCCTTTCATACCAAAGCCCTCGATAAGCGGCAGTGACCGCGCCAGCAGCAGGGCTGAAATGCGGCAGCTGTTTGACATTACGGGGCGACGCGGGGAAGCGAGTGCACGGGCCAGGGGAATATTTAGGGAGGTTGCCTGGTCCTCCGACCCCTTGCACCAATGTGGATGCGGGAGGGGGGGGGGTCACACATCCCAGAGGACAAGCGCCAGCGATGCTGGGGGATGGCAGCGGCAGCGCAGGTTCCCCCTTTGCTTTGCAAAAAAACCCTTTTAATCCCATCCCGGTTGCCTTTAGGATGGGCTCAGGAGGGGCTGGCTCCTTTTGTCAAGGGATTAAGCGAATTCACCCCTGCTCAAGCTGCAAAAAGTGAGCCCAGGAGCCAGACGCGAGGGGAGCTGAGGCTCCAGGGTGGCGTTGGCTTTACCTCCAAGGTCATTTTGATGGTGGCTGGGGGTGTGGGAGAGCCAGCAGCGCCCCACGCCACCCACTCCGGCACCCACCTGGTCCTGGAGGGAAGGGATTGCAACAGCGCTCCTAAAACCTCGTAAATCTGCCTGGAAAAACCACAGAAGTCAAGTGAGGAATCCCAGCTTAATCAGATCGATCTGGTTTCACCGTGGTCCTCGGTCATTAGGGGCTCTTGGAGTCAGGGATCGCAGATTCCTCTCTTGCAAGAGCAAGGGGGAAAGAAAAGGGGACCGCAGCCATCACGCTTGGAGAGGAGAGCTTGGAAACACATCTTGTCTGCACCCAAGAGACCAGAGAAATCCCACCACAGGAATCCCATTCTGCTGCCAGCTGGCCGGGGATGCTGCTGGATGGTTTTTGTAACCGCCTGTTGCTTTAGGTGTCTCGGCAAACATCACCCGAGCCTTGCAGAGCCTCTCTGCAAGTGCAGCCCGCGCTGCAGGTGCTCAGCCCCGCTGCCCGTCAGACGGATTAGCCCTTACACTGCCTCCCGCCTCAGTTTCCCATACTCAAAAGCTCCACTTAATTCTGTCAGTGATGCTCACCGCCCTTTTTTTTCACCCCCCCTAAACATTTGGGTCCGTCTGCAGGAAAAATGCCAGGGAGAACTTGTGCGTCCAGCCTGGGGCATCGCACCCATCCCCTGTATAAGGGGGCTCTTCCTAATCACTGCAGGTCGCACCCTGCACCGTCCTCCACGACCTTCTACCTGCTCCCAGGTGTTATTGCTCAGCACCATCCTGCTGCTAATGCCCTCCCCCCTCCTCCCCCAAGTACCCCATCTGCCTGCAAGCATCAAGCCAGAAGCATGATTAACCCCCAAATTTCAGGTCTGGTCCTGCTCTCACTTCATCGTTTCCTCCTGGTTCACGCGAGGATTGATGGAGGTGGAATTAAACTCTTGTTATCTAAATTAGGTTAACAGCTGAGCGATAATGGCTCAGATTGATTGGAAACAGATCATTAATAGCATTTGCCTAGCAACAGCATGACATTGATTACAACTTGCAATGCTCGAACGCATCTTATGGGGACTATCTTCTACTTGAGCTCTTCCAGCTTGTGCAAGAAAATAACTGGGAATACAAACAATGCTTGTGACCTTTAATGAATATTTGGTAATTAAAGTGTGGTTACGGGAAGAAAACTCACTATATAAATATGGTTTCTTCTGACTCAATGTTTCTGCTCCCTGGGCATCTCCTAGCCAGCTCTCAAAGATCTCACCAGCACCAAGCAAGCCACCGCATTTTTTGGCCCATGAAACATAGGTATTTAGGGAGAAGCGAGATGGTTGTTTGGGCTCCTGAGTTAGCAGCAGCAACTGTGCTTCTCCCCGCATTTTTGTTGCTGAGAACAAAAGACGCAGAAACACAGCAGGTGGTTTGTTTGTTTGTTTTTTTTTTTAACTGCTACATGAAAGCTGGTCCTGGTTGAAGTTTTCTCCCAACTACTTAAATACCCTATTGCTCTGTTCACCCAAAACAAGATCTTTAAAGGCTTTCTCCCCATCGAGAAATACTCTGAGGGATGATGCAAAGATGAAGAGCAGCTCTTGGGGACTAAGAGGAGATGATGGTAAAATGGGAGCCAAGCAGGCTGGAAACTCACTGGTAATTACGGAGGGAGCTGTCATCTACCTACCGGGCAGCATCACCCCCCTCCCAGGGCTGTACGAGATAACCGGGGCAGGGTACCAGCTTTTCAGCCCCTTGGCTGTGTAGACGTGCCTTCTGCCTTCAAGAGCTGCCATGGCACACATTTACCCAGAGGACTGTTATTTCCGCCTCCCCCCAGCTCAAGCTGGGCATTATTAGGAATTCTGCCCCTCAAAATATATATATAAATACCTTATTTGTAACAGGAGACCCCCGGGCATTGTTTAAAACCCTTGGGTGCCCAGCTGGTTGCAGAAGATGCAATACACTGTTTTTCCTGTCCTCTTGGGGAATCGCAGACCAGCTTCACACTGCTGGGAGAGTCATTTCCACTCCCGTTTATACGCCCGTTGCTTAAAAATTCAGGTTACTCCTTTGCAAACTCTGGTTTTGGCTGCTGTAAGCTCGGGGGGGTGGGAGTGGGGGTTTGTCTCCAAGTGTAGCATCCATCGCTGCTTAATTTTCTGCTATCTGTTCCTGCCAGCCTGGCTCGGTGGCGGGCGAGAAAAACCAAGCAAGGGGTGAAACCTGAGTGATGCTGAGCAGCTGAAATCAGCTGGAGCGCCAAGGTTTAGCGTTTCTCCTGCCTGAGCAGGGCTGGAATTAAAACACTGCCCTTTTTTTTTTTTTTTTCTTCTTTTTAGGAGTGGAGAAGCTGGATGAAGCCCCCAGGGGAAGGACAAAGTGGGCAAAAATGGCAAAGCCAGGCTGCCAAACTGGTTTCAGCTGCCCGACTGCTCCCTGCTGAGCTCCAGCTTCAAGGACTCCTCCAAGAGTACCCACCCGACCCACGGCAGAGGACGAGCAACTTCAGCGCACCGTTATCCCTCGCAAAGACCCGAGTGCGTTTCACACCACGCAAACCTGAATTCGGTCCCGAGGACCCAAACAGCCCATCGCTGCGGGGAGCGTGGTGGTGGGGAGCTGGCTTTGCAAGAGACATGAAAAATAACCCGGTGTGGATGAAAAGTGGCTGGGCAAGAGCCCTGGAGATGGATGGAGGTCGGGGGGGTGAGAGACCAGGATCTCCGCTCCCCGGGGACTCCGCAAAGCTCCACCATGGGCAGGGAGGGGGCTCCGCTCCGCAGCCGGAGCGCGTTGAAGGAGAGGGAGAGTTTCTGGGGGTGGTGGCTGGGGGAAAGGGTTGTTCGTCCATCTGCTCGGCTGCTAACAGGTGGCTTAGGAGCGGGACTACGCATTACTCAGTTTATTTACTATCTGGCCCGAGCTGCTATCCGGAAGGGAGTTAAGCCCATTGCTTTGCAGCACGGCTCTTTCCCTGTAGCGAGAAAGGCATTAACCCACTCTGTCCCTCATCTGTGGGGGACACCAGACTGATGGGACATCGCGGTGTCCAGCCTGCGCAGACACAGGATCCCCCAGGATGGATGCTGGGTCTGGGAAAGGGTCCCCAAATACTGACCGAACCCTGTAGATCAACCCTGCAGCCTTTGCCCCAGGGATTTACAGCCCCTACGCATCAAGGAAAGGTGGGGAGAGAGCCATGGTCCCCCACCCCGTCCCGTCCCGTCCCCAGCTCTCTACTCACTCCCCCAAGGCGGTCTCTGGCACCCCGGGGACTGCTTATAGAATCATAGATTAGAATAGTTTGGGTCAGAAGGGACCTTCAAATGCCATCTAGTCCAACCCCCGCCCCTGCCATGAGCAGGAACATCTTCCACTACCTCAGGTTGCTCAGAGCCCCGTCCAGCCTGGCCTGGAATGTTTCCAGGGATGGGGCATCAGCCACCTCTCCGGGCAACCCGCGCCGGTGCCTCACCACCCTCAGCCTAAAACATTCCGTACTGATATCGGGTCCCTGCGGGGGCCAGGCAGGCAAGGGGGGGGGCCCGGCAGCGGGCAGAGCCGGCGGGCTGGGGACACAGTGGGGATGGAGAGGCAGCGGGGACAGAGGGCTATAGACAGGAGGAGGAGGAGAGGCAGTGGGGATGGGGACAAGAGGGGCCGGAGGGATGCAGGGGCAGGGAGGATGGAGCCAGAGGGATGCAGGGGGGGGCAGAGGATGGAGGGATGAGGGGCTGGAGGGATGCAGGGGCAGGGAGGATGGAGCCGGAGGGATGCGGGGGGGGGAGCAGAGGATGGAGGGATGAAGGAGACAGAGGGATGCAGGGATGAAAGGGATGGAGGGGACAGAGTGGCAACAGGGACAGAGGGACGGAGGAGACAGAGGCACGCAGGACCCCAGCAGCCCTTACCTCCACGTCTTCCCCGTAGAAGCGCACCATGGAGGCATCAGCCACCAGCAGCGTCTCCACGTACCGCGCCTGGGAGACGAAGCGCTTGGCCCGGCGGCGCGGCTCCCCGGGGCCGGCGGGGGGGGCTCCCGACGGGGCGGCCCGGCGCTGGAGGCGGTGCAGGCGTCTCCAGGGCGGTCCGGGCCAGGGATGCCCGAGGGGTTGCAGCTCGTAAGCCGCCCCGTCGAGGAGGAAAGCGGCTCGGAGCCCTCCTCCTCCTCCTCCTCCGCAGCGGTTGAGCACAGCGGGGGCATCGGGGCTCCCCTCGACGGTTCCCGCGTAGAAGCAGCCCCGGCGCGACGGGCTCCGTCCCGGTGGCCGCCGACCCCCCAAGCGTTGGAGGCGGAGGCGGGGGGGGCCAAAAAAAGCGGCGTCGGGGCGGAGGCGGAGAACGACGGCGCGGCCGAAGGCGGCGAGCCGCAGGGCCAGCTGCCCCGAGGGTGCGGGCAAGCGGGTGGGCAACACCGCCTGCTGCTGCTGCGGCGGCGGCGGCGGCGGCTGCGGCTCCCGGGGAGGCGGCGGCAGCGCCCACGCGTGGCACAGCAGCAGTAAGTGGAGCGGAGCCCGGCCCCCCAGCAGCCCCCGCCGCCCCACGGCCCGGCCCTGCCGCCCCATCGCCGGGCTCTCGGCCGCTCCCCCGCAGCCTCCGCGCCGGCTGCGGAGCCCGCTGTATTTATACTTTCTCCCCCCGGCTTTGACATAAGAGGTTTATTTTTGATCTCTCGCTGTTCCCCCACTCCCCTCCCCTGCCAGCCAGAGCCTGGGGGGAGGAGGAGAAGTGAAAGAGAAAAAAAAAAAAAAAAAAAAAAAAAAAAAGAAGAAGAAGCAGCAGAGGGAAAAAAAAAAAAAAAAACCAACACACACACACACACACATACACACAAAAAAAAAACCAACCCACTTTTGGATGCGATTTGAGGCCAATCAGGCGCCGGGAGCCCCGCCTGCTTCCAAGTGTCAACTCCAGCCTGTTACTCTCCCAGTATTAACCCCTTCAGCCCAGCTTCTGCCCCCCCCTCGGGCCCGATCCTGCCCAGGCGGGCAGCAGAGGGCTCGGGGAGGTGGTCCTGCCCCAGGGGATGGGGTTTGGCACCCGGTTCCGCTTCCCCCATGGGGGAAATTACCCCAGGGAGCTGATTCTTCTCCCATTCCTCCTCCCCCCAGCATCCCTTCACTGCTGGCAAGCGCCAGCTGGAGAGCATCTCATTTCAGCCTGCAAGGGAGAAGGTGCCTCGGGGGGTTTCGCCCCCCTGGTTCCCATGTCCTTTGCTTAACCAGCGACAGGGAGGGCTTTGGGCCCCAGGGAAAGCTCCAACAGTGACAAATACAAGGAGGTTTCCATGCCCTGAACAAACAGCTGGGTCCACATGGGGTTTCCTCTGGCTGGAATAAGGCAACGGGCTAAATCAGACTTGTGGAAAATACCTATGAGAATAAAACAATGCAGCCAGCTCCTCCTGTTGCTTGCTTTCTCTTTTTTTTTTTTTTTTTTTTTTTTTTTTTTTTGGTTTTTTGTTTTTGTTTGGGGTGGGAATATTGCACTTGGGTTCATTTAAAACCCAGATCTCCCTCTTTCAGACCGAGTTTTTCTCCCCATCCACACTCCCTCGCAGTGGGTGAAAATCCTACAGGTGTATAATAAAGTCTCAGGCTGTAAAACCAGGTAGCTACTGTCATGTGCTCAGCGGTGGCAAACATCAGGAGATGGACAGAAACACACTGTCCCTGGCTGGGAACCCGCTCAGCACCAGGGAACAACCAGCTGTAATGGAGAAAGGGAAATTAATCCTTACATATTACTCCTTCTTTCCTCTTGAGCCCTCCTTCCCCATTAGTTCATGAGATTCCTGGCCTTTGGAGCACCCTTTGTGCGGCACTGAGATATCCCGGGATGTCCTTGCTGCAGTTTGGAGGTGGTGGGTCCTATCCTGCTCCTTGTCCTGATTTTCTAAACCTTTTAAAGGGAGCAGCACATGCGCAGGACCGGGCTGGTGCTCCATTAACCTCGCTGTGGATGCAGGCTCAAGGACCAGCTCCTCTACGCTGGGGGGCTTTTTTTCCCAATTAGCCTAAGCCTAAAAAGATCCGAAAGGGTAAAGCAACATTTGGCACCTCAGAATTCCTGGGAAACCAGAGTCTGGCCACGGCTGAGCAACGGGGTGCAGAGTTAAAGGCTGTTCTCCCTTTACTTGAGGATGTATTTACATCTGCCTCTCTATTATTATCTCCACTTAAAAGCCACAACCCTACCTATACAGTAAACACGCTGCCGTGTCTCTAAATAGCAGCGCTGCCCTGGGGCCAAGGGCTCTGCTTACTTTGTCTTTTTAAAATGTGGGGTTTGCAACCATAGGAGGGGAGGAAACAATAACAACAACAACAACAACGATAATAACAACAATAACAACAAAAATAATAATAACAACAACAACAACAATTATTATTATTATTATTTAAAAAGGCAACCCCAGGCATGGTGCAGTTCGGGCTGGGACATCTCTCCAGGGCTGCGTATCAAATCTGTTCCCTGCCTGGACACCCAGCGCCTTGGCTGCTCTCCTGCGGCAGCTGGCTCCGGCCGCGGCCCCCTCCTCTCCTGGCAGGGAGCTCAGCCTGCAGCTGGAGCACCTTCTGCGCACTGGCCAGGGTGGGTTTCCCTCCCTCCGCAGCATCGCTGGGCTGGGGAGAAAACACAGCTTGCGTTTTAAAATCAGAAGGAAAGGGCAGAGGCAGGACCAGAAGCCAAAAGCGAGCCCTGATTCTGCCTCCTCCGACCCCAAAGCCCACTGCAGGTGTCGCATCTCACTGGGCTTCGCTTCGCCATGGGAGGGTGGGCACGGAGAGGGGGTGCCCCTGCTCTGAGCTAGGACAGGTAAGGCTGCAGACGACACAGGGCACGTCTCTCCCGACAGGATGCAATTTATTCCCGGCTTTCCGCTCCCGGAGCTGCATCTTTGATCTCGGAGGACACGCTTGCATCTTAGCTTGAAGGCACCGCTGGTTTTCATTAGCGGCTCGCTCTGCAAACGGTAGCTGGAATTTCTTGTAGCCCATACGAGCCTCGCCGGGCTCGTTAGGAGCCGGCTCGAAGGCACGCTGGGAGAGAGCAAAACCTCCCCTGGCTCCCCCTCAGCATCTCCTCCCAGCAGAGGATGAGGCACCCCAAGGCTTTCCGGGGTTCCTGCTTCTTAACCCCTTGTGGGACACGCTGCCACCAAACCTTGCCTGCGGCTTTCATTTCTGTGGGGCTGGCTGAGCATGTGAAAGCCATTAACTCCCTAGTCACTGTGATTTAAAGACCCTTTTGATCAAGCAGCTTGCAAATGTCTGCCCTGCTCCCCTCTGCACGTCCCCAGCTCCGCAAAGCCAGGCAGCGGGCAGTTCCCTCCCGCATCCCTCCCGGAGAGCCAAACCCTGGGCTCCTGCTGCCCAGGACCCATCTCCCAGCAGGGTTTCGGCTGCCAGGATGAGGCCCACGGTGCATTTTGCTCTTCCTGCTCTCCAGCAGCAAGATCGCCCCGTTTTGGTGGTCTCCGAGATGCTTTGCTGTGCCCTCCTTGCCCCTGTAAATGGGATCGCATCCAGATTCGCAGTGCCAGGCGGGGCCTTTTAAGGATTCCCCTGTTTGCTTTGCCCTCGGCCCCCGGGGAAAAACATTTGGGAGAATTATTTGAGCTATCGACAAAGCAAATACAATCTCAACAAACAATACCGCTAGATGTCAGTGCCGCCCTACGCTGCCCGGTGGGAAACCCTAAATCCATCCCTGGGAGCGGGGAGCAGATCCTGCAGCAGCTAGAGGAGAGCGAAGGGCTCCTGCAGCCGGCCCAAAACCCACCTGATGTCAAAAGGAGCAATTCCGTTAGTTTTCCTTTTAAAGTGAGCAGCTGGGGGGGAAATCTCGCCCGGAAAAGCGGAGGGATTTTAAATCAGGGGCCCCGGCTTTGCGTCCTGCCAAGTTACCTTCAGTGAAACCATCTTAAGCTGAACAAGCGAGGTTCGGGGAAACGGCTGCTTGCCTTAGTTTCGCATGAGAAGGGGAGATTTGGGCTTCATTTGGAGCGAGTGAGAACCGGCAAGTGAATTAAGTAGCAAAATGTGCCACCCTAATATAAATCTGTTACCAGGGAGTTGAACCCCCGCTGCATGAGCACAGCCACGAGAGGGCCCCCCTGCCTTACAAGTGGTGGTTATTTAACGTTTGGTACCCCAAAACCCTCAGTAACTCGTAAAAAAAAACCTGCTTTTGCCTTCTCCTTAGTGCAGTATTTGACCCCACCTCGGTGCAGCAGCACATCCCTGGGGACCGCGCACCGACGGTACGGGGAGGTTCGGTGTCTGTGAGAGTGATGTTGGAAAAACCATAGATCCTACTGGGGCATGTAAAGGTGGGGAAATCAGATTTTTTTCGGATTTAAGAAAGAGAGAGGGACAGCTGGGCTAGATCTCGATTTATCAGCCGATGATGCCGCCTCCAAAAGCTTTTGGTACCATAGGAGCTCCGTAAGCTGGGTACTTCGAGAGCAAAGGGCCACGGTTGTGATTTGGGGTTGAGTTGACTTGATTTGAAAGGGTTTCCACCTCTGTTTTCTAACCATGTTAAGGCAGCTCCACATTTATTCTCTTGGTTTTGGTTTCTTTTTCTTTTTTTTTTCATCGCGTTTCGGTTTGTAGTGCGCTCCATTGCACTCAATCGCGTTCCATACCTTGACTTGCAGAGCAAGAACGTGTCACCAGAGGGCAACCTTGCTTCGGGGTGGTTTTGGTGCTCCAGTTGCCTGCAGGTGTGGCTGTAAGGGAGGCAGGTTTATGGCTTTCCAAAATCAGGGCTAAATCCGATTCCCAGCTCTGCAGCCTCCTCCCAGGCTTTGTCCTCCTTGGGGAGCTGCTTTGTCCGCTTCCCGGCTGGGTCTTGAAGCTTGCAAGGTGTCCTGAGACCAGCACATCAGTGAGAAGAGCCTCCGAGGGTCGCCTGGTCCTTCCCCAAACCCTTTGCAAAGCTGTGTCCGACCTGGGCTTAAAAACCTCCAAATTTGATGGAGACCTCCAAGCCTGCCCTAGGGCTGCTTTTCCTATGAACCAGCCCATAAACAGCGCTAAATCAATATGGCATTATAATGGAAATACTCTTCTCTAGAAAAAAAACCACGTATATGAACACCCCCCCCCCCCCCTTCTCCCTGTTCCACTCTCGCATGGTTTATGGGCTGATGAAAATGAGTGAGCTTCATAATGGTTTGCCTGAGTGACGAGCATCCTCGGCAGCTGCCTTGCGAATCACCGTCACCCCAGGTTTATTCCAGATGTGCACCAGTTTGACAACCTTCCAGGCTTACCCGGACCCGTAGCTTCACCCTTTTGCAAGCTTGACGTCTTTGTGCATCTTTGGGTTATGTATTTCTAACATGAGCAGCGCATAAAGTTCATTAATCAAGCGTGGGCCCTGTCTCAGGCGGGGGGGTACAACACAGAGCCGTGTAGTCCCGGGTCATCAATCTTCAGGCTGAAGGGGTGTGTGAACGATAAGAAACGTGGGATGCTGCTTTTTGGGAGATGTGTGGGACCACCATCTAGCTCCTCCAAATTTCCATTTGCTGTCTTAAAACACCCTGGAAAAAGCCACTTCTGTCTTCCTTTAAACAGGGGAGAGCCTTAAATACCAAGGGGGGTGAGTAAAGAGGGGAATTTTGGGTGCTTTCTGGGTATATGTGCTATCAGCAACCCCAGGACCCGCAATACTGGCTGGAAATCAGGCAAAACCAAACTTTACGATTTTTTTTTCAACATACCTTGGTGTTCCCATATGGAAGCCCTGCCAGATGCCAGAGGTGACATTACGTGTCGGGACCATGCGAGAAGGCAGCAGAGACGCTCCTATTCCAGGAGTGAGGAGACAGGGCACAGGCATCCTCCTCCTGTGGCGCCTCTGCGTGGGGGAAGCAGGCTGATCTGATTTTCTTTGTTGTGTTGCACGAGTGCTCGAAGGTGTTCGAAGCACAGATCCTCTTCTGTCTCGGGGCAGGTAAAGCGCTGCCGCCATCCCTGTTGCACAGAAGAACAGCAAGGGCTGCACGGGAAACCCACAGCGGAGCATCCTGCCCGTACCCAGTCCCTATCATCCAAGCCAGAATAAATCTAATTAAATTCAGCATCTTCCTGGACCAAGGATGGGGCAGGTTTTCGGTTACACAGACCTCCACGTGCTCGGGTTTCTCGCGTATCTCTCCCTCAATGACCCCATCTAGACCCAGCCAGATTTTGTTCTCCAAGCCTTTCTTTCCTGGAAAGCCGCCTAACAACCCGCTTTGACTCATCTTCGGTCCCTGGAGAGGATCCTCCTTCCTGCCCATGTGGTGGGGAGCTGGGAGAGCACAGCCTGAACTTTTGGGTGAGCGCCCAGGCCTCCGATCTGCCAACCTTTGAGCCGAAGGCGAGCAAACGGCTTTGCAAGGCCAGCTTTTCCCTGCCTACAACCTTTCCACTCTATCTTTGGCCTGGAGCTCTCGGACGGGCTATTTAAAACTATTTCTTTTGTGACCTGGAACATACGTGAGGTTTGCGGTTTTTGGTTTTTGTTTTTGTTTTTTTTTCTCTTTTATTTCTAAATTCACACCCTTGGCATTGCAACGATGGTGGAAAAAAGGAAGAAAATCACTGGTTGTCACTTCCCGGAGATGCTTGGGATGAAGCGGGAGGAAGGTGGGAGAAGGATGGCTCGCACTGCAGACCAGCTCACACTGATATTTCAAGACCAGGGTGAGCTACGGATTAGGCCTGGGTGAGACAGGTTTTATTTTAAAGCAATTTCTAGGCAAAAATCAAAGTAGGAGCCAAATTTATCTTATTTTTCCTTATTACTCATAGCTGTTTGCTGAGGTCCAAAGGCATCTTCCATCTCCGTTCCCTACTTGCCATGTGCTCTCCTTCAGGTCACCTACATCCAGCCCATCTCCGTTAAATCCAGGCAAACCACGGGGCGTGAAGAGCAGTCAGATTCAACCCCCAACACCTGGAAAAACATACAGAGAGAGACCAAGGTGATATCTCAGGCCGGTTGCTTCGTGCAGATGTAAAGGTTTGTGGGGTGCAAGCAACTGCTGGGAGGTCCCCAAAGAAGGGACCTGCGGGCTCTCTCCTGGCCCTGACCCTCCCCTGTCGTGGCTGATGGCTGTGATCTGCCCCTTCGTCTTGGCAGGAGACACAACAGAGATGTTCCTCTCTTCCCACCCTGGTTGGAGAAGGATGTGCTGTGGCGATAGAAGAGCCCCGAGCAGACACCACAACCCTGGGACTGCTCGAAGGCTTTGTCTGGGTCCTCTCTAGTGACAGGGACTGGGAAAAACACGTCATGTCCTTGAGCTAGAAGGAAAATAAAATAAAAATATGCCTCTCTCCTTGTGTGGAGTGCTCTGAGACGTGCCAGTAGTCCCTGGAGCTGCCTGTAAAGGGTGAGCCCAAAGGGCAAGGTATGCTCCATGGACTCAGCAGCTTTTCTACTCACCGCGGGCAGGAAAATGGAAGGCAGCAGACGATTTGGCTTGCAAACAAAACTCCGTCCTTTGGTGGGTGATTCCCCCCTGTTCAGAGCGAGAGCAAGGATGGGGAGGCTGTGAGACAGCAGCCAGCTGATCCATCCCTTCGCTTCAACCCCAAAGATGGGGGCACACCGTTACTGTCACGGGACCGAGCGAGTCTGGCTAAAACCCCGTGTCTGGCGGGATGGAGCTCAGCTCAGGCAGAGCCGAAACACTCGCATTTTCTGCCTGCCTTTCCCCATCAGGAGGCAATCAGATGTTCTCCAGGCTGGAGGTAAAGTCCTGCCAGTTCGGTTTGACTCATTCTCTGCTGCTGGAGAAGACCTACCAGATGGAGGGGCTGGAGCTCTCGGGCAGCAAATGACTGACCCTGGCTTGATGATGGGGTACTTGGAGCCAAGGTGCCCTCACGGTGTGCATAGGAACCTTTCTACTCCCTTTCGCGTCTGCTCCTCACCGGTATCTCTGCACGGCAGCGCTCCCCTGAGCTCTTTACAGCTCAGCGTAGCTGCCAGCCTTGGGGGGGGTCTTCTGCTGTGTCTTTCCCCGTTGCTGAACACCAGACACCGCCTGAGATGGTGCGAGTGCCGTTGCCTGCCCATCACGTGTGAAGGGAATGAGAATTCACTGTCTTTAAACATGAAACCACAAAGAGCAAACAGAGCAGAGGTGGGGATGGGAGGAAGCACGACAGCCTCCCCGTCCCCCTCAGCAACCCGGCACGGCTTCAAAAATAAGCTTCAGTCCCAAAATGTGCCCAGGAACCACGGGCTGAGCCCAGAGCTGGATGCTGCTGCTGTGAGGTGGCACCTCCGGGACCAGGGATGCTGCTGTGGTCTCCGGGATAAACTCACCCCGTTGAAGAGGACAGTGCCGCGGGAAGGCGAAGTTCCCTCCTGGCACCTCGAGATGCTCAGGGCTGTGTCCTTTCCCCCTTTGCTGCCCGTTCTCACTTTGCGATGCGATTGACATCCCTGGACACATTGCACTTTGGCCAGCGGACAAAATCCCTGATTCACTGAGCCCGGCGCAGTCAGATGATTATTCTGGGTCACAAGTTCAGCTGCAAGGCACACGACCCAGCAAACCACGGCACAGGGAAGCGCTGGCACCGAAACGAGCCAGGCTGCAGGCTGCGGGCTCTGTGTCTTAAGCAACCGTCTTGGCTTATATTTCACATATGCACAAATTCTTAAGCTGCGCTCGCAGCCTTTGCTGAGGCTTGAAATCACCTCGAAACCAGCCTGTCTATGAGAAAGGCCTTAATTTTACTATTAAACCAACCCAGAGTGCTGGAAAGGAGTGTGGGCTCTGCGGATGTGCAGGACTTGGGTGCCCTGTGGTAGTTTGGGACCATTACTGAAATATCCATCCTTCCCTCTGGGCACAAAAGCGGTTTGTGTGGAAACAGAGCTGCTGCCGGGGCAAAAGACCCATTGGGTACCCCCTGTGCAGCCCATCCTGGTGTTGGGGTGCTCATTGCTGCTAATAAATCTATTCCTCAGCCACAGATGGTTACTGAGGACTCTATTGCTCTCCTTTTAGTTGTCCTGCTCTAAAAGAATCCCATCCTTGACGAGATCTTTCTAAGTTGCAGTAGCATCAGCTGGACCTCAGCATCCTGCCTGGTCCCCAGTGCCGTTGTGGTGGGTCACAGTGTTTGGTGGGCACGGGGGGATTCCTGTATACTCCATATAGTGTGTCCCGGGGTATCTGAGGAGGGGACATTATGGGTATTAACGCTTACCAAGCGGTGCCTTTGGTGGCCCTGGGGATGCGGGGAGGCTGAGCTCCATCTGAGAGGTGGAGAATCGCCCCCTTTGCCCCTCGGTTGGAGGCATGGAAAGGGGGCTGGGGGTTAGGGGATGCGAGGGATGCGGGTCCCCTGGGGAGTGAGGGATGCGGGTCCCCTGGGGAGTGAGGGATGCGGGGTACCCCGGCTCTGGAGGCACACGGGGTGGCATTTCGCTTGTGGCGGCAGGTCTGTAAGGTGCGTGGAAGGCAGTGCTAGGGCTCACCTGGGCTGTGAAAAACAGATTACCTATTTTCCCGAAGGAGTCCGAGAGCCAAACCCCTCAGGCTGCCAAATAGCCGCCCACCCCCCCCCCCCCCCCCCCCCCCCCAACCCCCCCCCCCCCCCCCCCCCCGTCCCCGCACCCGCCACCCGCCCACAAACCGCTCAACTGTCCCAAACACCAGCGCGGAGCAGAGGCCCTTTCCCCTTCACTGGCACACCCCTGCCCCAACCAGACCCCCCCCTCCCCCTCAACACCCCCATCTTTCTGGATTTAAACCCTCCCCGGGAGCTTCACCGCTTCGAGAGCGACCGGAGAGCGGCGGGAGGGAGCGCGGCAGACGGCAGCATCCCTCCGGGGGGGGGGGGGGGGGCGGTGTTCGGGACCCCCTCTCCGCTGCAAGGAATACAAGTAAAGAGGCTCGTCCCCCCCATATTGGACAACACCCCCCCCCCCCATTGCCCCCCCCTCCAGCACCGCCCCGGGAGGCGGCGAAGCAGCCCCGGGCGGAGCGCTGCTCTCCCCGGCGCCGCTCCTTCCGCCGGCCCGCTCCCGCTCCACGGCCCCCCGCACCGGAGTGGCTGCCGGCGGGGGCCAAGCCTCGCCCCGATCCCATCCCCCCACCCCCTTTGCACCCCCTCCTTTCCCTTTCCCCGACCCGGTCCCGCCCCGTATATATAAAACCCGATGGGCCCCCACAAGGCAGGTAGCGAGCGGGGCAGGCGGCTCGCACCGGCCGCTCCCGCTCCCCTCCAGCCTCCGCCGAGTTTTGGGAGGAGGAAGGAGGGAGGGAGGGAGGAAGGAAGGAAGGGGGGGGGCCGGGTCTTGCTTTGTCCCCCCCCCCCTCCCCCCTTATCCCCCCCCCCCCCTTCCCCCCCAAAAAAACCCCACGATGCCGCCGGCGTGAGCCCGCCGGGAGGATAGCTGCCGCTGCTGACCGCTGCTGCCTGCTGGCGCCCCCGGGCTGAGCCTGCCCCTCGGGGGGGGCCCCCGGCGGACACCGAGCTGGTCACCCCCCTCCGCCTGGACCCCGACATCAACGGGCGGCCTTACTTCAGGCGGGGGTCCCGCCGAACCCCCCCCGGGGAGAGGGCATAGCCGTGGTTTTCCAGCTTTCGGCTTTTCGGGGAGGATTTCTACCTCCATCTCACCCCCGACGCCCACATCATCGCGCCCGCCTTCCACCGCCCATCACCTGGGGGCGCGCCCGGGGCCGCCCGCCCCCTCCCCGGCCCTCCGCCACTGCTTTTATTCGGGGGATGTCAACGCCGACCGGGAATCTTTCGCCCGCCCTCGCCTTTGCGGGGGGCTCCGGGGGGCTTTCGGCTACCGTGGAGCCGAGTATCATCATCAGCCCGTTGGCGGGGGGGGCGGCCGGCGGAGCCCACCGCCTGCAGCGCCGGAGCCCCGGCCGCCCCGGTCGGGGGCAGGAGCATCCCGCTGCGCCGTGGGCTCCGGGCTCACCCCCGGGGTGCTGCAGGCTCTGGACAAGTACCGGGGGCGTGGGGGGGGGAAAGGGGGTCGGGCCAAGCGCTTCGCCTCGGTCCCCCGTTACGTGGAGACCTTGGTGGTGGCCGACGAGTCGATGGTGAAGTTCCACGGGGATGACCTCCAGCACTACCTGCTCACCCTGATGGCCACGGCCGCCCGCCTCTACAAGCACCCCAGCATCCGTAACCCCATCCAGATCTCCGTCGTCAAGTTCCTCCTCATCGGGCAGGATGACAAGGGGCCCAAGGTCACCGGCAACGCCGCCCTCACCCTCCGCAACTTCTGCGCCTGGCAGAAGAAGTGGAACAAGGTCAGCGACAAGCACCCCGAGTACTGGGACACCGCCATCCTCTTCACCAAGCAGGTGGGTGCAGGGGAGATGACCCGGAGGGGCTGTCCCCAATTTCAAAGAGCCCTGCACCGTGCTAAGACTTTCTGCCACATGCGCCCCCACCTCTGGTGCACGCTGGAGGAGATGCCTGGTGCCCCCCTTTCCCAAGGGACCCTCCACCCTCAGATGCCGGGGCCGGGGGTGCGGAGAGGTGTGGAGCGAGCCTGGTTGAGCCAGCGCTCACTGTCTCCTCGGCAGGTTTTGGCCAGTAGCTCGGAGAAAGCCCTGCCAGGGGGGTGCGCGAGGCCAGGAGGTGCGCAAAGGCAGGTTGTCCCCAGGGGCAGAACCTTTGCCGCTCCATCCCCTGCCTGCTGGCAGGAGCCTCGGCAGCCGGCGCTTGGCAGTTTTCGGTGCACGGCGGCCGCCACCCCGAAATGTGGGGGTGCGAGCCCGGAGAGGAGGAGTGCAGCCCCGCTTCTCCCCCCCTCCCCTCCCCGGCTGGCAACAGCTCACGGTGCCACCTGCCAAGGAAAAAAAAAACAAACCCCCAACCAAACCTCTCCCCTCTTCCTCTGACTCATGGTCCTCCTGAGAACCTGACCTCTCCTCCGCGCGCTGGCTGCTCCGCGTGGACCCGGTTCAGGGGCTGGAAGAAAAGCAGCGAGATGCAGCCAGCGCTTGCCGCTCTTGGAGGGGGGGAGGCCAGAGTCCCCCCCAGCGCTGCCGTGAGCTGGCCCCATCCCTGCGGCGGGAGAGGGGCCGCCTTTTGCTCGCCTTTGGCTACGTGGGGTGGTCGCTGCGCCAGGATGAGCTCTCCCATCCCCCCCCCCCCCCCGCGCCCCGATAAACTGGGCGACACCGAAGCGGTGACACTGGTGCCCAGAGCCTCCCCCCACAACTGCTCCTCCTCTTCCTGTGGTCCTGTCTCAGCGTCGACGCCGGTGTGGTGCCCGGCTGCGGGGTGTTAGAGCCCGCACCCCCAAATTGCTAATGGGGAGGGGGAAAGGAGGGTTCCAGCTTGAAGGGGACTGTCACGTTTCACCTACTTGGATTTTCTCCTTTCCCCATCCCTGCCCAGATGTCTTTGGATGAGGGACAGGTCGGGAAACTCCCCCTCAAGAGCAGGGAGACCATTCCCAAAACCTTTTTTCCAGGTCAAGCGCTTGTGGGTGGAAGGATACAGCATCCAGCTCGGTTCAGCCGTCCCTAGCCTGGGGTCAGCGTGGGGCCTGGTGACAGCCTGTAGCAAAAATGATGCTGTGCGGGACGTGCGAGACCTCATCCTGCCCATTGTCCTTGTCTCCCCCACCCCGGGCAGGGGCCGTGTCCTTCTGTCCGGCTGTAAACCCTGCCGGAGCAGAGGCAGGGTGAACCCCAGCCTGTTGGAGCAGGTCCTGCCTGCGCGGGGGCGGCCGCAAAGAGGAGGAACCCTGCCGACACCCCTGCAGGGGACCGAGCCAGCTCCATCTCTGGTGGAAACCCGGTGAGGGTCACCGGAGCCGCACGTGGGACGCATTCGGTCCCAGCAATTCGAAAGCTGCGGATGGCGGCCGGGCTGCATTTTTTTAAACATTGCTAAACCATCCATTCCTGAAATCCCAAAGCAAGCTTGGTGCAAAGGGCACACGATGGAGGAGACATCTGCCTTCCTTGAGTGCATCCATCTGTGGTCCCCTGACACCCCGAAGCTTATCTCCCTGCCAAAAAGCTGTTGCATAAGCCCCCGACTTAAATTTCATCTCAAGACCGGTTGATAGGCAGTTTCCAGTTGTGTCAACGAGTTGCTGATGAATGGGGCTGTTCCCTCCTGCTCGGCTTTGCTCCCTCCCGATGTCGGTCGTGCTGGATTGTGGATTTGCCTGCGGGGAGCTCCGTCCTGCTCAGCTGGTGGATGCAGATGCGCCAGCAACCACAGCCGTGGGACCTTCACCTTCCTACCTTGTTGGAGGATCCCGCAAAGCATCCAGCACACTCCTGCCTCTTGGAAATATCACTGCACACCATGGCAAAGGGCTTGGCGGTGCTTCCCACCCATCCTAAACCTTGACATCCTACCAGAAGATGTTTGCTGAACGTCTTTGGCCTGCTGTAAAAACCGAAGGGACGTCGCACCAAGGGGACGTCACACCAAGGAATGTCTGGCAGTTGCAGCAAATGCTGCAAGGGAATTTGGAAACCCACGCTCTGTAGCTTAAGGCTCAGGTTTTTGGGGTTGCTTTGGACACACACATCCATGGTTGGGAGAGCGCGTACGACCTGGCGTCTGAGCAGGCAAATTTATGCACTAGCCACAAGGATCCTCCCTGAGTGACCTGCAGAACATCTCGAGAAGTTCACAGGGGGACGGAGGAGTGCCCACAGAGGAAGGGCAGACTGGCAGGAGAGCCCTGGCGGTGCACAGAGCAGGATGCTTGCAGCACCCCGGCGTGGTGCGAGGGGCACGGGGCGCCCTCCCTCTCTTTGGGCTGGCAGCGGGGGATGTCGGTGACGGTGAGCACACCGCGCAAAGGCAGAGCTGGCCCTTTGCATGCCGCTTTCCCATCTTAAACCTCTTGCATCTCTCTCTTCTCCCCTCCGTAGCTCCATCCTTGTACCGCCGCTTGCATCGCCTCCCCTCCTGAGCAGGCTGGACCCCCGGCAAGGCTGGAAAGAGGGTTTTGGGGGGGGGGAGCGGGGTGAGGATCCCTCATTCGAGCCCAGAGATGCTGCTCAGCCTTGGAAAGCGGGCTGCCCTAGCAGGCTGTGGCTGGAGTGGGGGGGTGGGTTAGGGAAAAACCCCGTTAAGAGCCGCTGGTTCGTGTATCCCCGTGGTTGGCAGGCTAAGGAAGTGGGTCAGTGTGTCAGTGCAGGTGTTGGGGCCGGGAGCCAAAAGCTCGCCGCGCCAGCGAGGAACCGGGTGGCTCTTCAAAGAGCCGCCAGCGGCCGCCTCTCCCCTGTGATGCTGGCGTGTGTCCCCACCTTCACCCCCAAACCCCCAGCGCTGGCATTGCCACAGGGGAGAGCGTGGGCAGGGGGGGGGGGGGTTCGGGCAAGCTGCATCCCTGGGTTAGCTCAGCATGGCGATGGCACTGGCTCTTGGTGGCATTTTGGGGCAGGGGGACCCTGTGCTGGGGCTTGCCAGCCTCCTTGAGTCACCCTAGGGCTCGCCCGTGGTGGCCCTGCCACTAGGCATGGGGGGTTTGCTACCTGATGTCCCTGCCAGCGTCGATGCGCGGTGGGATCAGGGATGCGACGGGGTCCCAGCCGACAAGGAAAACCTCTGCAGAGCAGAGAGCTGAACCCTGTTGTACGATGGGCTTTTCCACCAGCCATGACAGCCAGCCCAGACCCAGGCATTTCTCTGCCTCCCCTCTCCGGAGATCACGGTCTCCGCCTGTGCCTCCAGACTTTGTAGCCACCGGTCTCCTGTTAAAGCCATCTCAGCCCTGGCCGGGGCTCTCTGAAGTCGTCGGGACTGTTATTTACCCACGGCTGAACCTGCCTGCGCGGGAATGCCTTCAGCTTGGAAACCTCGCTGGAAATGTTGGCAGAGCCGCTCGTGCAAGATTTCGAGCAACCCAGGCGCTTGGCCGGGCGAGCGCTGAGCATGAATCACGCTTATTTATAGCATGGGAGCGCCCGGCGAGGCCCTTACGTTTTCTTTTCATGTGGAAAGCTGCTCCCTGGCCCCTGCACGGCCTCTCCGGCAGCTCCCAGCCCAGCTGGGACAGCACCGAGGGATGGGGATGATGCTCCAGCCCTCACAAGCCATCAAGAGACCCCAGGGGGCATCCAAGGACAAGGCTGCAGTGGCCGTGCAGCTTCAAACAAGGACTTTTTATTTGCACGAAGGCCTTTGGATCCCAAAAAAGGGCAGATCCACCTATGATGGGACCTTTCCATACTCTGTCCCAGCAGCATCTACGGGGGGGTCAAGGTGTCCTCAAGTTGGGGGGTGGAAGACCAGGCTTGGTTGCTCCTCAAGGGATGGCTGCAAAGTGTCTTGGAGAGACAGGAGCGTTTCCCTTAGCCCTGGGAACCCCTGGACCCGGTCCAGGGGCTTCTTGTTCCTAGGAAGATGTTGAGAAATGAGGTCGAGAAGCGGGTCAGCTGTGACACCAAGGCCAGGTGCCTTCCCGTCCCCCCCGCCCGGGTCCAGTCCTTGAGCTCGTGCTGAAGAACCGGAGCCAGGCTGACTCCTCCGTGCCGAAACCGGCTCCACCCCGGCCGGAGGGAGCCGTTCGGGTGGGAAAAGCTGTTGCTGAAGGCACGGGAGGATGCTACACACAAAAAGCATCCCCGGTGCTGGGGGTTAAATGCAAACACATCGTTGCAGCCCGGTCAGGGTGAGGTTTCCTGCCACACCGCAGCCTGGTGCGGTCCTCGTCCCTTTGGGCTGCCACCCCCCAGTAGCCTGGGATCAGCTCCCCATGGGGTGCCCGGGCTGGGGAAACTGTGATGCCCGTGCTGGCCCCAGGACTAACCCCTTGCCCTCCGTGCCTCGCAGGACCTGTGCGGTGCCACCACCTGCGACACGCTGGGGATGGCGGACGTGGGTACCATGTGCGACCCCCAAGCGCAGCTGCTCGGTCATCGAGGACGATGGGCTGCCGTCGGCTTTCACCACTGCCCACGAGCTGGGTAAGGGCTCCCCGCTCTCCCCATCCTCTCGGGAGGAAGGGCAGGAGCCAGCGAGGTTCGAAATAACCTGGTTTCAGCCTCCGGAAGATCAGAGAATAACCGGCATCTGGTGATGGGGAAAGTTCACGAGTCCCCCCCTCGAGCTGGGTGGGAAAGAGCTGCTGAGAAAGCAAAAGGCTTTGCTGTTTTGGTTGTTACCTCAGTGGGTTTCCAGGATTCGGGAGTCCTGAAATAACAGGCAGAGGGCACACCAACCCCCGGAGACACTTGCGTTGTTCGGCAGGAGGGAGGGGGGCGAGCGCTGAAGTCTCCTTCTCTTTGCAATGTCCCTTGTCCTTCCTTTCCCCTGTACTTTCCGCACGCACGCAGCAGCCGGGACAGCGTGCCGGAATAGCGCGCTGCCTCGGGGATGCTGCAGCAGGGTGGCTCGCGTGTGCCGGGCCTGCGAGCTCCCAGCATCTTCATGGGGCATATGCGAGCATCATCCTTCCCCGGGTATCTCCTGGGCTGCCCACAGCCGTTGCAATCCTTGCAAGGGCTCTGCCCCACTCTGTGCCTCGATTTCCCCCATTGCAAGAAGCTGCGGGGGGCCCTCACCTGCGTGCCGAGTAGGGTTATTCATGCTGCCCCTCCTTTCCTTTCCCCCCCCCCAGGCCACGTCTTCAACATGCCCCACGACAACGTGAAGGCCTGCGAGGAGGGTCTTCGGGCAGCTGAAGACCAACCACATGATGTCCCCCACCCTCATCCAGATCGACCGTGCCAACCCCTGGTCAGCCTGCAGCGCTGCCATCATCACCGACTTCCTCGACAGCGGCCACGGTGAGCCCTCCTCCGCCCCTTGCCCTCTTACCTGTGCTCCTGCCCCATGGGAGCAGGATTCATCCCTGGGACTTGTTACCGGGAGAGGCTGATGGGCTGTAGAGCAACTCTTCTAACTTGGTTTGCAGAGGGGGGAGAAGGAAACGGGGAGTTTGGTGGTGTTTCTGCACCAGACGAGCTTTGGTGGTGGCGGGGTGTCCCCAGCAGTGATGGCTGCCCTGAGGCTGCCGGCACTGCTCTACCCAGCGTCACCGAGAGATGTAGTCACTCGGGTCTGGGGATGCAGCTGACCTTGAGGCCATCCCTGGGGTACCACCAGGGGTACCAGGAGGTACCACTGGGTACCACCCGGTCCCGCTGGCAGCGTGCGGCTAGGATGGCGTTGGCCAAATTCCCAGCAGCCACCCCTCACCTCCCTGCAGCGATGCTCTCCCTCCCCACCCTGGTCCATACAACCCCCCCTGAGGACCCGGTAAGACCCCCTCCATCCCCACTCCCGTAGGAGACTGCTTGCTGGACCAGCCTGCCAAACCCATCCCGCTGCCCGAAGACCTGCCGGGGGACGAGCTACAGCCTGAACCAGCAGTGCGAGCTGGCCTTCGGCGTGGGCTCCAAGCCCTGCCCGTACATGCAGTACTGCGCCAAGCTCTGGTGCACGGGGCAAAGCGCGCGGGGCAGATCGTCTGCCAGACCCGTCACTTCCCCTGGGCGGATGGCACCGGCTGCGGCGAGGGACGCTTCTGCTTGAAGGGTGCCTGCGTTGAGAGGCACAACATCAGTAAGTACAGGGTGAGTACCAGCGCTGCGAGCCCCGAAAACATCCCACGGGGTCGCCCTGAGTTTTTGCGTGGGGTTTTGGTTGAGTAATGCCCCCACCTCCTGGTGCTAAGGTGGGGGACAGTGGATGTGAAAAAGAGGTGGAGGTCCCTCGGGTATTGTGTGTTTTCTCAATCCTACTCCTGTGGATTCCTGTGATCCTACTGCTCCTCTTCAGCCAGCCCCAGATGGGTTTGGGCAGAGGTTTTTGCTTGCAAAGGGATGGCTCTGAGCGTGGAGAGCCCCAGCTCGGGATAGACGGAGGCCGGCGGGGAAGGAGATGCAGCATCTCATCCCTCCACATCCCCGCAGGTGGACGGTGGCTGGGCGAAGTGGGCGCCCTACGGGCAGTGCGCGCGGACGTGCGGGCGGTGGGGTGCAGCTGGCCAAGCGGGAGTGCACCGACCCGGTGCCTGCCAACGGGGGCTTCCTACTGCGAGGGGCGTCCGCGTCAAGTACCGCTCCTGCAACCTGGACCCCTGCCCTGCTGCAGGTAAGGGGCTGGAGCTCAGCTTGCTCGCGGTTGGGTGCGTGACCTATAACAACCCCATAAAACCAGTGCCTGAGGTCCAGAATGGTCCCCAAGCCCATACACATCCCCGTTTCTTCCAGTGCCGGGGAAGAGCTTCCGCGAGGAGCAGTGTGAGGGCTTTCAACGGCTACAGCCACAGCACCAACCGTCTCACCGCCTCCGTCTCCTGGGTCCCCAAATACTCCGGCGTCTCGCCCCGGGATAAATGCAAGCTCATCTGCCGGGCTAACGGCACTGGCTACTTCTACGTGCTGGCACCCAAGGTTGGTGAGGGACCCCCAGGTCAGCGTCTGGGCTGTAGGATGACTCCAGCGTGCTTGGACATGAATGCATTTTCCTTGTCTGTTGGGCAGCTGGTGTTAGATGTAGAGGAGGGGGAATCCACCAGGCTGGTATGAACCAGCATGTACGCGTCCGCTTATTTATTTCGGGGCTGGAGGTTTGGTCCGTGGAGGGTCTTCCTCCAGTTTTTAAAGGTGCCTCTGGGATATAGTCCTGAAATAGAGAATGATAATTACAGCGCTGGGGAAGCGATGTGCATTCCGGACAGGGCAGGTGGCCAGATGTGGGACCGAGAGGGGTGGCGGTAGCTTGTCTTCCTCATGCAGCCCATTCCCTTTGCACCGATGCAACGGAAAGGGGAGAAAATAATGCAGATGCAGCAGAAAAGGCATACAGTCCTATCTGTCTCTTCTCAGAGACCCTAAAAATCCCGACTGCAAAGCAGAGCACGAGCAAAGGGTGACACGGTGTCCTGCTAGCATCTCCTCAGGACCTGCTGGATGGATTCAGGTGTCCCTGGGTTGGATGGCTGTTCCAGGGGGGTGACACGGGGAAACGCAGCGGTTTGTTTTGCTCACCCTCGTGCAGGTTGTGGACGGCACCCCTTGCTCTCCAGACTCCACCTCGGTCTGCGTCCAGGGCAAATGCATCAAAGCGGGCTGCGACGGGAAGCTGGGCTCCAAGAAGAAGTTTGACAAATGCAGCGTGTGTGGAGGAGACAATAAAAGCTGCAAGAAGGTCTCAGGCTTGTTCACCAAACCCATGTAAGTGTTAGGTGACCACGTGCACTTCTCCCACTCCCGGCGTTGCTTTTTGCGGTGGATGCAGGAAGGTGGTGGAGATGGTGATGGGGGCTAGGTCCATCCTGAGCCAGCTCTCCTAGTGCTGGCGTACATCACTGCATGGAGACCTGGGCTAGCTCTGGAGGAGAAGCAGGACAGATTTAACATGCTATCAGCTTCTGCTGGTCGAGATCTCTCTGGTACATCCTTACTATTGAGCCAGAGGAAATGAAGCATCTTCTCGTATCTGGGTGACCTCAGCCTAGACAAAACAGCATAGGAAGGAAGTTCAGGATTGTCTTCATGGGAAGGAGGAGATACCCATAGGGGTGGAAAGATGTCAGGTCTGTAGCTGCAGAGCTTTGGGCTGAGGCCACATTGTAGCAGTGTGTCCCCCTGCCTGATGGCCTGCCCTGCCTGCTCTTCTCTTCCAGGCACGGCTACAACTTCGTGGTGGTCATCCCTGCGGGCGCCTCCAACATCGACATCAGGCAGCGGGGCTACAAAGGGCTGATCAGCGACGACAACTACCTGGCGCTGAAGAATGGGCAGGGCAAGTACCTGCTGAACGGCCACTTCATCGTCTCAGCCGTGGAGAGGGGACCTGATTGGTGAAGGGCAGCGTCCTGCGGTACAGTGGCACCAGCACCGCCGTCGAGAGCCTGCAAGCCTTCAAGCCCATCCAGGAACCCCTGACTTTGGAGGTGCTCTCCGTGGGGAAGATGACCCCTCCTCGGGTACGCTACTCCTTCTACCTCCCCAAGGAGAGCAAGGAGGACAAGTCCTCCTACAAGAAGGAGGGCAAGACCCACCGGACCTCAACAACAGCGTCCTCAGCCTGTCCAACCGCTTGGATGGTGGGAGACCAAGCTACAAACGTCCCTCCTACAAGTGGGGCGGCGGGCGGTTGGGAGGCTTGCTCCGTCACCTGCGGCGATGGGGTTGCAGAAGCGTTCGGTGGCTTGTCGCGACTCCTATGGCCAACCGGCCGCCGAGTGCGACGCGGCACAACGACCGGGCCGATGTCCGGCTCTGCGGGGAGCCCTGCCCGACCTGGGAAGCTGGACCTTGGTCTCCCTGCTCCAAGAGCTGCGGTCGGGGTTTCAAGAGACGGGCGCTGAAGTGCTCGGTCCCGACCGGGCGCCTGCTGCCCCGGGAGAGTTGCAATTTTCGGAGGAAGCCGCAGGAGTTGGATTTTTTGCACCTTGAGGCCCGTGCTGAGCGGGGTCAAGGAGTGTCTGTGAGGAATGGCATGGTGTTCCTCTGGTTGGATGGGGCCAAGCAGCAGCCAAGGGTTGGGAGAGGGGGAGATGTCCATAGCACATAGCAAACAGTGGGGGTGGAAAAAAAAAAAAAAGAAAAAGAAGAAAATGGGGGGAAAAAAAGGACCTGGGTGTGTGGGACAGAGCACGCACACCCCATGTGCCCAGGAGAGAGGGATTTTACCGACCAGGTCACTCAGAGACAGGGCAGGAACGAACATCTACCTCGAAGCCGCCGAACAATGCGGAAACCCACCGGCAGAGGCTGGGAGTCGGGGTGGGGGATGGATGGAAACGAAGGGGACCGCTGCCTGGGATGGATCCGAGGACAGGCAGGGAAGATGCCCCTAAATTGCACAGTCGAAGCCTCCCCCGTCTTCCCAAGGCCAAGCCTACCTCCCCCTTCCCCAGACTCCCCTGACACTCGTGCTAAAAGGGACCGAAAGGATTTGCCAACGCAACAACGACAAATCACACTGTCCAACTGCCGGTGCGGCAAGGTGCTAGGCCTGATGCCTCCAGGGCTCGCCGGCGATGACTTTGCAGCCCCGGACGGTCCGGAGAGCCCCAGCGGCATCCCTGGGCCAGGCTGGAAGGTGGTGGCTTTCTTTTCGTTTTCTCCTCGTGTTTATGACCTGACCAGTGTAGATTTTTACGGTGCTTAACTCTGTATTTTGTTAACCTCCTTCCTCCCCTCCCCGACGGATGTAAACCTTGCGGAGCGGGAACGGCGTTATTCCCCAGTGGGCGTTATTCCCCATCCTATGGTGCTTCGGGATGGGGCTGTGCCGGCATCCCATGCGTAGCTGGATGCTCCTTTACACCCCGGGCCAGGGCAGGTTGTAAACCGCCCGCCTGAAGTTTTTCAGGGCTAAAAGGGATCAACACAGACCTGAGATCTGAGCTGTCATTCCAAAAAAAAAAAAAAAAAAAAAAAAAGAAAGAAAAAAATCAATTAGCAACTGTACTGTAGTACCCCGGTGCGGTGCCCTACAGGGTCAGACACAGCCCCGTGAGCCGCCAGTACTTGGCTCCGCTCTGGAAATGGTGCTTGTTGCTTACTGGGACCAGTACGCCGTGCCCAGACATCCCACCACCCTCTGGCCTTTGGACCAGGTTGGGTTATTTTTCCTCTGCGTTAATCCCTGCCTGAGATATCCTGAGCCGAACTCTAGCGGAGCTGGGACGACGTTCCCAGCATCGCTTTTGAGCTGTGGGAGTGGAAGAGAAATTCAGGTCTTGGGTTTTCCTGGGGGAAAAGGGGCTCAGCGGGGTTCGGGTGTGCAGGGAAAGAGGTGGGGTGGGCGTTGAACCTCTTGCTGCTGCAGAGCATCTACAACCAGCTTCCCCCTCCAGGGTTTTGTGCAAGGGTTTGTTTGGTACCTCTGAGGGCGACATAGCGTCCTTGCGGTCGGAGGCTGTCTTACCTCACACACCGCCCTCCTCCCAGCGACCCTTTATAACGCATCGTTTAGGTCTCTCGCTCAGATCATTTCATTGGGGACCGTTTCACTTTTTGCTTTTCCGCTGATGAAGGTGCCTCTTAATCAATTCTCTGTGACCGTGAGCAAGCCAGGGTCTCTGGGTCCAGCTATGCTCTTACTGGGATCCGCAGAAAGGGACTATGAGGACGGCGCACAGATTATGGGTAGGCAGAAGATGCTGTGTCAGCAGCTTGGAGCCTACCTTGCTCGTGCAGTCCTGTGTAGGTATGGTGTGGAAACTCCTTGTGCCCTTTGGTCTGCTCTGGAAGGTCTCCAGCTGTGGGCAAAGTGAGAAAAGTCACAAGAGATGGGGCAGCGGTAGCACAAGGGTTTCCTTGCAGGACCTTTCCACCAGCTTCACAAACTCCTGGGGACAATGTTCGTGGACCCATCCTCCCTGGATTTATGCAATGCCTTTGTGAACACGAGAATATTTTGGGTCTCCACGCTGCTCCACAGAGCCAGGAGCAGATGTTGCGGTTGCTCTGCACGGCAGGGGATGGGATTTAGTTTTCTAGGGAATCCCTTCCAGGTCGCCATTCCCATGAACGTATCATCCATTTTCGGAGGGTTTTCCCACATAGCCGAGCCCGCCGCCCTTTCCTTTGGGGACAGAGCTGCCCCTTTTTGTGTCTTGCCATCCAACAGATGGTTTCCGAGCCACCGAGAAATCATCACCCTCCTTCACGGTGGAGGGAGGGGGGAAAGGACAGGGCAGGAGGGATTTCTTGTGTTGCGGTTCTTTTGCCGAGTGTGCAGCAAAAGGACGGAGATGCCGATCGTACTGGCTGCTTTGTGTATACCATGTATACTAAACATCGATCTCTGCTGTTTGTGCGTCAATAGCAAACCTGAAATAAAATCGTATTTAAAGTTACACCGGGTTCCCCGGGGGGGAAATGTTTGCGCCCAGGTCATTTAATTGGTGTTTGCAGAGCGTTTCTGGTCTTATTGTGATCCCGGCCTCTTCGAAGCCTCAACTCATTAATGCAAGGGGGGAAAAAAAAAAACCCAACCCTTAAAAGCCTAACAGGTTTATTCTGACTTGCTTCTGCTGCAGGATTTGTTATTGGCAAAAGAAAAACCTCAGCCTGAAGGAGCCCGGTGGTGGATTATTCCACACAAGCCCTGGGACATGAAATACATGAGGTTGGTTTGCTTTAGCCTGAAATCAGGATGCTCTTTTGTCAGGATAACAGCAATATGGGGTTTAAACGGATTAATGTAAACTGGAAGGGTGCTCTCATATCCCGGAACAACCGCGTCTGCACATACCATTGTCCGGGACCATCCCTTCCCCACGTGTTATTCCGGAGTCACCCACTCCATACGCGGACAAACCCTCCGCCTCAGCCCCTCGTCACATCACCTTCGGGTGGTCCAGCAAAAGCCAGGTTGGTGTTACAGCGGAGCCCACCCGGTGTGGCTATAGCGTTGCTGGGTGCCGGGAAAACAGCCCACATTCCTCCTGCCGGTTCCCAGCTCACCCTCCCCGAGCCAGAGCCCTCTTTCCCCCGTTACATCGGGGCCAATGGTGAGATAAAGCCCTGCCCTGTAATGGCACAGGTCTGCCTGAAGTCACCCCCTCCAGCTCTCCGCAAATTGCCCGGTATTTTATCTCAATTTTTTTTTTCTCCTGTTGCATTGTAATTATTTGGCAAATTTAATGTGTTTTATTGGGGTGGGGGCGCAAGCTCACTTTGCTTTTCACGACCATAAAGAAACAAACACGACAGACCCGACCGAGCATCTTGCCAGCTCCTACAGGGGAAATAAAGGATCAATTGCCTGCGCCTCTCCCCACAAGAAAGCTCAGTTTCAGCCCAAATGTATCCCACGCTGCAAAGGCTGCAGCTGCAAACAGCTTTATTAGGAAGAGAGGAGGAGATTCCCACCTGGCACGATATCCCATGCCATAGCTCTCCCCTCGAGTATCTGTTCAGGTGCAGAAACCTGAGTTAAAACTGACCCCCTGCTCCTCCAGCACCGGGTGACAGCCACACTTTTAACTGGGTACCCTTAAAAACCACCCAGAAAGACAAAAAAAACCCACACAACCCCCAAGTATTTACCTGGTAAGTAAGAAAGAAAGAAATGGAGCCCTGACGCTAGAAGCACCTGCTCAGAGGGAAGGCTGATGCTCAGCCAACTCAGGGGCTGTTTGCTCAGGGCTCTTTGCCCCAGGAAAGCCGGCGGTGATTTAACGGGGCTGAGCCAAACACCGACACCTGGCACTGGGTGGGTGACACAGGTGATGTCCCGCATCCATATCAAGCCCGAAGCCATACGAACAGGCTCCCGGTGAAAGAGAAGTGATGCAGAGCATCATATGCTGTGTCCAAGGGGAAGGGTTTAACTTTGCCCAGCGTCATGAGATGCTGCCAACCGACAGCTCTCGAGGTTCCTGGTTTTCTGACATGAAAAGATCCTGTGTTTTGTATCCCTTCACTGCGCGTTTGTCTTCTTTGGATTCTCTGATGTCTAATAAAAGGCTGAGCCAGCTGCTTTCCCCTTCAGGGGACACTGGTGCATCTTCACCTGCATTCTCCAGCTCTGCTAAATGTGAAGGAAACCCATACCTTTGAAACCTCAGCTTTGTTGTGATCAAAATGGGGTTAAAAACCACCAGAGAATTGGAAGTGGGCATGAGACCCAGGCCCTTCGGCCAAGTGCCCAGCAGAAGCCACCAAGCTCCCAGCAAACATCTCAGTCCAGAGAAGGGACTTCTTTACACCCTGGCAGAGGCCCAGGGAGTATTTCTGAAATTCCCCTCCGGTAGCGTTCTATTTCCCTGTTCCCCGGCGTTGGCACATGGAGAGCACTGTGGGTTTCTGTGGAAAAGTAAAAAAAAAAAAGCTACAAAAAAAACCCCCAAACCTACCAAAAAAAAGAAAAGACCTACACAAGTTCTCTGCGAGAATAAGTGCATTTACTTCCCCCGGTTATTTTAGCCTCCCATCCACTTTGTTTGCCCTTTTCTTGTGCGCCTCTCCAGGCATCTGCTTTTGGCCACCTTTGAAGAAAGATGCTGGAGTAGCCAAACCTCTGCTCTGACCCAATACACCTTTTCTTCCATTGTAAGCAGTAAAAATGGCACAAAAATGGAATCTACCCCCATGATGCAGTAGCACGAGGCATGGCTGCTGTTCATGATGGGACATCAAGGTCTCCAGCCCCTTATGCTCTTACAGCAACACATACAACAAGTGCTAAACTCTCTCAACACTTTCATACGCAGGGGAATTTGCTGAGAATGAAGGTCCTGCGGTGCTCCGGCCAAACTGCCGAGTGTTTTGCCCCAAACCCATCCCTGGCTGAGCCCGAGGGTTGAAGATGGCTTGGACAGAATCACAGAACCCCAGACTGGCAAGGGTTGGAAGGGCCCTCTGGAGCTCCCCCAGCCCAACCCCCTGCCACAGCAGGGTCACCTCCAGCAGTGGCACAGGACGGCGTCCAGGCGGGTTTGGGATGGCTCCAGAGTGGGAGACTCCCCCACCTCTCTGGGCAGCTGTGCCACTGCTCTGCCACCTGCACAGGGAAGAAGTCCCTCCTCAGGTTGAGATGGAACTCCCTATGGCCAAGTTTGTGCCCGTTCCCTCTTGTCCCCGTCACTGGGCACCACTGGAAAAAGACTGTTCCCATCCCCCTGGCACCCTCCCCTTAAGTATTTATAAGCATTGATAAGATCCCCCCTCAGTCTTCTCTTCTCCAGACTAAAAAGCCCCACGGCCCTCAGCCTCTCCTCATCAGAGAGATGCTCCAATCCCCTCATCATCTCCGTAGCCCTTTGCTGGACCCTCTCCAGCAGTTCCCTGTCCTTCCTGACCCGGGGAGCCCAGAACTGCACACAGTGCTCCGGCTGCGGCCTCCCCAGGGCAGAGCAGAGGGGGAGGATGCCCTCCCTCGCCCTGCTGGCCACACTCTGCTGGGTGCACCCCAGGGTGCCATTGGCCTTCTTGGCCACCAGGGCACATTGCTGGCTCATGGTCACCCTGTTGGTCCCCAGGACTCCCAGGTCCCTTTCCACACTGCTGCTGTCCAGGTCAGTGCCTCCCGACTGCCTTTATGGAACTAAAACCCCATCCCGCGTCTGGGACCGCTTGCAAATCCACTTGTTTTCATTTGTCCTAAGCTGAAACCTGAGAAGCTTGAAAAAAAACCTAAAAAAAAAAGGGGGGGGGGGTTACCTGAAGTGTTCATGTCAGGGGGAGAAACCATGGAGGGTGAGGGCAGTGCTCGTGTCTCCTCTGTCCTTCTGGTCCAGGGCGCTTCGATGTGGCTGCGGATCCGCTCCCTGGGGTTGGGATGCTGCCTTGCTATTATTATTGCTATTATTATTGTTGTTATTATTATTATTACTGGGTTTTGCCAGGAGACAAAAGCAAAACCAGATGTAGGTTGAACAAATGGACCTAATAGATAACACGTGTCCCGCAGAAAACCTCGCCGGGGCGTGGAGGGAATAAACTGCGATGGGCAGCGCATGGCTTTTCCGCACGGGGAAACCGGGGCCGTTCACCCGAGGTCGGGGATGTGAAATGAAATGCGGACGTGGAGCAGGGGTGAGAGATCCCCCGGCCCCTCTCCCCGCATCTCTCCATCACCTCTCCCGGCGCTGACGGCGGTGATAGCTGTGGTGGGACCGATGGCAGAGGACGGATCGTGCTGGTTACGGCCGGTCTTCCCTGAGTCTGGCAGGAAAAAACCCGCTCTCCAAGCAGAAAAGGCCTTTTTCCCACTCTGGCAGCTCTGAGGATGTGTCATTGATCCTCATCCCAGGTCAGGTGCTTGTGGAAAGCTCGGGAAGCTTTTCGGCAGCCGGGTGATGGAGAGGAGCCCCAGCACCACCGCGGGACCGGCCGAGGAGGGATGCCAACCCCCCGGTGATGCCGACCCTTGCTGGCTATTTGCAGCAGACTGAACTTCCCCCCGCCAGCAAACTGACACGTTCCCACAAGCATTTCTGCCTTTTTTTATTTTATTTTATTTTTTAATATTTTTTTCTAATTATAAAACGCGGTCAGTGCCAAATTTGTCCGGCCAACTCTAATCTGGCAAGCAGACCCCGCGGATTTCTGGCGAGCAAACTCCCACCTCCTTATTGACCGGTGGCAGGAGCTGGATTTTATCTTTTTGGAGGTCCCCATCCCACATTTTCGCTCCTATAAATGCATAATCCTCGAAGAAACGATGGCAGAAGGAGAGAGACACGGCGTTCGCCGGCCGAGGACTGCGTCGGCATCTCCGAAGGAATGAGCTGAGTAAATCAGGCAGCTGTTAAAGATTATAATCCTTAACTAGGTAAAGCCCTTGGAAATTGCAGCCATGGGGTGAGCGGTGAGAGCTTTCCAGCCGACTACCGGGGGAAGGTGCTGCGTTTGGATTTAGCCTAATTAATATCAAGTTCAGCCAAGCAAGCCTGGGAGGTGGATGGTCTCCCAAATGGTTATTTAATGTGGCTTGATTATTTATTTTTTTAAAGCATTTCTTTTGGGGTTTTGGGTTTTTTTGGGTTGGTTTTCTTTTGGGTTTTTTTGTTGGCGGGGGGGGGTTGTGTGTTTGGTTGGGTTTTTTTTTAATGAATTTAGCGCTGGTGAGAGGTGTTGGATTGACAGCTCTGGAAATACAAGCCCTCAAGGAGAAATGTTTTGGAGTCGCGGAAGGAACAACACTGTACGTAATCCAGGCGTAAGGGTAATTATTTGGAGGAACGGCTGCTTTTTTGCTCTAAAATCAAAAATAGAGACTGCGGGGGTTTGACAGAGCAGCTGAGACACTTTCAGGTGGCCGAAGCATCAGGCACGGCCGGAGCCGGCTAAGCAATACACTGTCCCTGAGCCACCGAGGCACTCGGGGCCACGTTTCGGTGCTTAATTGCTATTCATGCTTAAATACCGCACATTTTTTCTCAGCCCTTAAGCATGTTCTTAATTTTGAGCAGGCACTTCAGCACCTCCCGGCTCGGTACAGCCTGTAAGCAAAGCAACTTCACACACATGCTGGAAGTTTACACCGAGGCTGAATCAAAAGCCTTTGGGGTGTATAGAGCTGAGAAAATATCCTAAATATATCCTTCCCCACGTCACAGAAAAGGCTTTTTTTTTTTTTTTTTTCCTTCTTTTTTACTTGCTAATATACTGCTTCAGCCTTTTCTGCAACTCTGTATCGTTCGGAATATTTTCAAAGCGCAGCGCCCAGGCTCCGGATAGCAGAAACACATGTTCCCGAAATTATGGTCACTATAGGGACCACATCATCATGACAGAGATAATTAAGGCTCTCTGTGTTCTCGATGACATATGTTGGCCAGAAGCAGCCCCATATGCTATAGAAACACAGGCGTGAGAGGTAGGGGAAGGACATCTGGACAAGGGATGGAGGGGAAGGTGCAGCGAGATGATGCGTAAAGAGTAGACTGAACCTATTTAAGCTTGGTCTGCCTGTGCATCTTAGAAAATCCCAGGCAGTTTGGGGAAAAACCCCTATATCCACACGCTAGATGTTAAGTGAAATTAGGGAGACTAAAGGCCACGTCTTCATCCATAGAATCATAGAATGGTTTAGGTGGGAAGGGACCTTAAAGATCATCTCATTCCAACCCTGTTGCTATGGGCAGGGACACCTCCCACCAGCCCAGGGTGCTCCAAGCCCCGTCCAACCCGGCCTTGAACACCTCCAGGGATGGGGCAGCCACAGCTTCTCGGGGCAGCCTGCGCCAGGGGCTCACCACCCTCACAGTCAACAATTTCTTCTGAATATCTCATCTCAATCTCCTCTCTTCCAGTTTGAAGCCATTCCCCCTCGTCTCATGGCTCCCCTCCCTGACCCAGAGTCCCCCCCAGCTCTCCTGGAGCCCCTTTAGGCACTGGAAGGGGCTCTGGGGTTTCCCTGGAGCCTTCTCCTCTCCAGGCTGAACACCCCCCTCTCCCAGCCTGTCCTCCCCGCAGAGGGGCTCAGCCCTCGCAGCATCTCCGGGCCCTCCTCTGGCTCCGCTCCACCAGGTCCGTGTCTTTCCTCTGTTGGGGGCTCCAGAGCTGGACGCAGTACTCCAGGTGGGGTCTCACAGAGCGCAGCAGAGGGGCACAATCCCCCCCTCGCCCGCTGGCCACGCTGCTGGTGCTGTAACCCAGGTTATGGTTGGCCTTCTGGGCTGCGATGGCGCATTGCCAGCTCATGGTGAGCTTCTCATCAATCAGCACCCCCAGGACCTTCTCCTCAGGGCTGCTCTCCAGCCATTCCCTGCCCAGCCTGGATTGCACAATCCATCTTTAGATACCTCCAGGATTGAGGGAGAGGTGGCAGCTGGGTTCCGGGGTCTTGCCCGGGGTCACACAGGATGGCTGCAGCAAGGTATGGCCTTGATCATAGTTTTTCCAAGTTGCCCATTAACCCCCTGGCTTCAGCACTTACTTTGGAGGTGAGGATATATTACGTGGAAAAACAAACAGGGAGGAAAATGGGCACTGAAAGACAGGGAGAACTTGGGCTGTGTTTCTTTGCTCCCAAAGGCAGGAGAAAAAGGAGTGAGCAGAGAGAAAAGGAAACAAGAAGAAAGAAGAAAAACAAAGGAAACCTCAAGAGGGAGATGTTAATGCGAAGCAGCTGTTACCCCACCTGAATCCCAGGTTTTGGGGGCTTCTCCGCATCCCCGGAGCATCGCAGAGGAGCCGGGGACCCTCCGTGAGTCTGTGCCTGCTGTGCTACGCCATGCCCAGGGGGACAGGTAAAACACGGCTGCCAAAAGGCGATGGGGAGGAAAGGAAAATCACTTTTATATTATCCACAGCGTGCTTTACTCAGTCATATAAAACTGTTCAAAATCTGTGTCTTTTTTAAAAGTAAAACTTTGGCTCAATCCCATTTAAACTTTTTTTTTTTTTTTCCTGCTTTTGAGGAGGAGAAGGGGAAGCGAAAAGAGACGACATGTGTCCTCCTTCCAGTCCTTAGCACCATCCCCTCTAGAGCAAGGATCTGATGTCTTGAAGAAAATGTGAATCACATAATTTTAAAGCATTTAAGCTGCTCTTTATTTAAAAAAAAAAAAGCCCATCTCCTGTACAAATGATTCTGCATAATTCCTTGCATCCATCCTTCCTTCCTTCCTTCCTCCCATCCCCAATGCAGATGCAATTAGAAAGGCTTCGGGGATTTGACTTTCTGATGCAGCTGAAGGGCTGCTGGAAGCGCGCAGCCGAGGTGGTTTTCCAGCCGTGGCCGACGTTTCCTATTTGGACCCGAAAAACAAAAGTCTGCCGTAATTAGCGCACCGCGTGCGCGTGAGTCAATGTTTTTGTTTTCTTTTAGGAAAGAAAAGGGAAAAAAAAAAAAAAGGCACAAAATTAGCTCTGTCACAAAGCCGACGAGGTGGTACGAAGCGATGGGCGTCCAAATGTTTTGTTCTGAGCTGCCCGGGGGACCGTGCGGGGGCTCCGCGGGTGATGCTGAGCATCCCGCGCAGCCGGGCGCTCGGCCCCGCCATGTGCCATGGGAAAGCACCTCACCCACACACCCAGGCCTGAAAATTATTCACTAAATTCGGCTGGGATTCACTCCTAAAAATGCCATTGGGGGGTATATATATTTTTTGGGGGGGGGCGAGGGTTGAGTTTACGTGGGAAAAAAAATAAGCCTGCCCTTGGCTTTGCCCTGGGTACCAGACTGTGTGGCTTTTCTCTCCCTGCTGCCAGGGATTCCTCTTGCCTTTGATTTTTTGCAGTGTTTCTGCTGGTGGGAAGCCAAAAGCGCCAGGGAACCTGTTTCTGATCCATCTTCTTTCTCCTCCCCGCTGCTGGGAGCTCTCGGCCCCCTCTGCGGTACGGAGACGCAGCTCCAGCAAGGGTTAACTCTTCCACCCGCCTTTTCACATTTTTCCTTTTCAATATTGCCTCTGAAGAAACAAACAGAGGCGAATCCCACCCTCTCCCCAGAGACTCTTTCTTGGCTTGTTCCAGAGAACATGCAAATAATAATTATTTGTCCTATATTTTCTTTTTCGGTGCCTCATTTCAGCAGCCTTGGGGATTGAGTAAACGAACGACAAAATGAACAAGCAATAAACCCAAATAAATAAATAACTGATAAAACCGGAGTGGGAAGGAGATAAAAAAAAACCCCGACAACATTCCCCTCGTGGCACGAAGCGCAGGGGCTGAAAATGCCGATAAACCAAACAACACGGTGGGACAGACAGACAGGGCTGTGGGGCTCCGCTGATGGATGCCAGCAAGCGCAGACGTCTAGGAAAAGGCTCTAAATCCTCCTTTTTCTGGGTAGCGAGTCCAAATTTTGGAGGATAAATCCTTTATGGAGCAGTGGTGAGATATTTCAGTGCCTGTCTTTGCTCCTATTAAGGGACAGCGTGGCCAGCGGGCGAGGGGGGGATTGTGCCCCTCTGCTGCGCTCTGGGGAGCCCCCCCTGCAGCGCTGCCTCCAGCTCGGGGGGGGCCCAACAGCAGAAGGACACGGAGCTGTTGGAGCGGGGCCGGAGGAGGGCCCGGAGATGCTGCGAGGGCTGAGCCCCTCTGCGGGGAGGACAGGCTGGGAGAGGGGGGGTTCAGCCTGGAGAGGAGAAGGCTCCACGGAGACCTCAGAGCCCCTTCCAGTGCCTAAAGGGGCTCCGGGAGAGCTGGGGGGGCTCTGGATCAGGGAGGGGAGCGATGGGATGAGGGGGAATGGTTTTACACTGAGAAGGGGAGATTGAGATGAGATATGAGGAAGAAATTGTTGACTGTGCGGGTGGTGAGCCCCTGGCGCAGGTTGCCCCGAGAAGCTGTGGCTGCCCCATCCCTGGAGGTGTTCAAGGCCGGGTTGGACGGGGCTTGGAGCACCCTGGGCTGGGGGGAGGTGTCCCTGCCCAGGGCAGGGGGTGGAACAAGATGGTCTTCAAGGTCTCTTCCAACCTACACCATTCTGTGATTCCATAATTCTGTGAAATTCCTTTGGGATGGGACCTTCTGGTTCTGCTTCCCACGTGCTGCTATTTCCATTGCTCCATGCTTTCATGCATCTTTTGGTCTTCCCCAGGTGGCTTTTTCACTCCTCAAATTGGTTCACCTATATATATATACACACACATATACATTCTCTCCTCTGTAGCTGTAGGGTGGTGTGCCAAATGACCTCTGAAGCTAGAAGCAATCATGAGCTCTTGCTCAAATCCGGGCTACAGAGGCTCAAGCTGTGTCTGCCCCTGCGGGACAGACGCCAAACCCATTGGCGCTGTGGCAGGGCTGGGGTTTGGACTGCAAGCCAAGGGCGAGGAGGAGATACGTAACACGTTTTGCACCGGACAAGTGGGTATTTGCAAGAAATCACATTGCTTTGCTGAATCAGAGTCTCCCGTCTTGACCCACTCCCTCCTTTAGCTTTGCCTCTTTTCCCGGGATCAACTTCAATTTCTGTGGGTGCCTCCTAAAAAACCCCAGATCCTGCTATACAAAAAAAAAAAAGAAAAAAATGTAAAAACCAAAGCCCACTTTGTTTTTCCCAAATGGAAAAAACATTTCAGGTTGGTGGGTGCACCCCAAGATGCTGTGAAACTCCCGCACCGTCTCTTGCTGGCCAGGCTGCAGGTCCCAACTGCGTCTGCACTGTAGTCTGACGTTATATATACAAAGAGCAAATATTGTGCTTCTCCGAGTTGAAATATTTGGGGTTTGCCCAAAATATTGTGAAAAAAAATGCAAAGAGCATGGCAAACTGAGGAAACGGGGGGAGCGGCGCTGTCAAAGGTGCCGCTTTCCTCCTTTCACTGCTTTCTGGTAGATTTTCTTTGCTAAAACCACACGGGCGGCTGCTCAGAGCCCACATCTGGTCACCCCCGACACGGGTTTGGGCTACCTGAGTTCACATCTGGATGCAGCCAGTATTTCCAAGGTATTTTCACAACTTACCGAAGAGAGATCCTGTATTTTTCTTTCCCGGAGCTGTGGATTTGCATGCCTTTCCCCCCCTAATCTCTCATCTCCGAACTCCTCGGAGCCGATAATGAAAAACTTCCCCCTGCGCTGGGACCGCTGCTTTTCCAGATTAAGAAATGCTCCTCAAGGAAACCGACAACCATAACAAACCCATTTGCTAAGACAACATTATTTCAGGATCGGGGCTGCTTTCCTACACGTGCCGCAGCTCGGCTCCTACAGATACCAACCGGCTCCGACCGACAAACTCTCCTAAAGCCCTGGAGCATGCCCTGCAGAGGTGATATCCATCCCGGCGCATCCCATAGGTGATTTGAGTTGCACACTGGGCTGAACTGGGACCCCACAAGAGGTACCAGGTACATTGCGAGGGGTTTTGGGGATGCTCCAGGCTGCGCTGCCGCCTCCTGCATCCCACCTCCGGCTGCCACGTGGGTCTCACCCACCGAAAAGCGCTGGCTCCGGCAGCCACATCACCTTTCCCTCCTTGTCTGCCGTGGACAGAAACCTTTTACTTTACCCTCTTGGCTTGCTAAACATTAACATCTGCTGAGTATAAACCGGTTAGCGGGGAGTGTTTGTACAGGCTTTGCAATCTGCGCTTCCATGTTTACTCACATCGGGCTTGTTTAAAGCCCATTTGACGGGAAAACGAATGTGTGTGGTTTTGTTATGACTCAGGGCGATCTGACATCTCCCCCCAAAAGCCCGACAATGCCTCGTTTCAGGGACAGCAAACCCGATGTGCCAGCCCGCTGCCGCGCAAGGAGGGCTCTCGGCAGCTCTAAAGTGTGGGGGGAAATAAAACAGGGAGTGGCAAGAGCAAAAAGAGTGGTGCAGGCGGATGATATACGTATTTTATTGTGAAGAGGGGAGAGGCACGTCATTCCTGGTTGATGTCACCCCCGTTTACCCCAGCTGGCAATGGGATCTCTCCCGTCTCAGAGTTGGGAAAGCAAACAAGAGGGCAAATGATGCTCGAGGGCTCAGCTTTTGGGGCTGGGGTACAAAAAGCGCTCAGCATCCCTTTCCCTTTGTAAAGCCAAGTCTGCAAATCCTCGCAGACAACGCTATTCTCCTATAAAGGGTGTGGGAGAGAAGCAGGAGGGAAAGAAATATTAATGGAGACCCTCTAGACACGCAACCACAAACTGGGATGCTCCTGAGCTCTCAGCCACTGCTTTGAGGGTAGGGGAGCTCAAGGAATGTGCCTTATCCGAAATTATGCAAATCACACCCCAACGAACCCTAAGAAGGAAGAAAGAAGCAGGGGCCTGATCGCACCTGATGGCAACGGGACGGTTTCCCAGCGGGATGCTTTTTGGGGCAGAAGGATGGTGGGAAGGGCCACCACCGTGGGCGGTCGGATGGGCTGGCTTTGGACTCGCATCGCCGCAGGGGGAAGGGAGGTTCCCCGGGGAGGAGGGAAACGGGAGCCGCTTCCTTCAGAAATCCAAATACCGCAAATAGCCTGAGAAGGAGCCTGCTCGGCAGATGGCATTTGGGCCCTTTCTGGGGAAGCTTTCTATCTCTGCTGCTGGGAATCCATCCTGGGAATCCGATCCCGGGAAGCTGCAAAGCTGCAAACCCAGGAGGCTTGGGTAGCTTGGGAAATTCGGAGTTTATGCCTTGCCCTGAACCTTGGACAGGAGCCCAGCTCTGATCTCGGTCCATTTAAGCCGTGCCACTAAGCCCCTTCCCCAGCCCACCTCTCTAGACCTTGCCCTGGTACGTCCAGCTCTGCAAGGCCACCCCGTGTCCCACAGCCCGGAGCCGGACAGCCCTGACCAGCCAGAGAAAGTCACTTTCTGTCCCAAAGCCACATCCTCAGCCCCTTGGCTTCTTCAAAGGACTCTCGCATCCAAGCCAACGTCATATCTGCTCTCATCAAAGACTTTCCCAGTGTCCTTTCCTGGCACTGGTGGCTTCCTCCAGCCTTTTCTGGATGTCCCCTTTCCTGGGGACATCTTGCACTCATCAGCGCGATCCCAGCTCCCCCCGCCTCCTCCAGCTCATTGCGCAACCTGGGTCGACCGCCGAGACCTGGGAACCGGACATCGTTTCTCACTGGGCCGCTCTGAACGATCCTTGCGGGCAACTTCTTTATCTCCTTCGCGGTCGCTTGTGCAATTCGTATAAAACCAAGGCGCTGGCCTCCAGCAAAGCCCAGAGAAACGTGGTGGCTGCTCAGATTTCCCTGAATGTCAACATTTTGACTAGGGAAAAAAAAAAAAAAAAAGGGAGGTGTGTGTGAATTTTCCATCAGTTTTAGGGGAAATTTGGTGAAGACTGCAGGTATTCTGTGATCAAAGCTGAGGTGGGACAGGGGGGAGATGTCCTTTGGTGCCAGCTTGGGCAGCGACAGCAGGAAAGCTCACGGAGAGGGGTGAGGTTGAATCAAAGGAGGTCTCCACTGGGGTTTCAAAGTGTAGAATTTATAAATCTTTCTTTTTTTTTCCCCCCTCTTGGCTACCTAAACCGAAAGACAGCACCTCATCAGCTCGTGATCCAGGCACCGCGAGGTCCGAGAGGCAGCAAAGCATCCTTGTATGCAGCATCTCCTGCACAGTATCCAGCAAAGGCTCAGGAGGATTAACGATAGGGATGGGAGTTTTCCAAGCTCTGTGACATTTTGGGGATAGCTGCAACCCACTGAGATCTGGCCAGCTCGTTTCTTTGCATTTTCTTCAAAAAAAATCCCTGTTTAGCACCTGCTTTGCAGAGTTTTGCCTCCTCCCAGCTCCCCGCGAGGGAGGGACGCATTTGGTGGGTCCCCAACCCACCCCACGGGGTCCAGCCAGAAATAAGGGTGTCATTTTGGGTTGTGCTTTAAGCAGCTCTGGACGGAGAGGAACGTGGGTTGCCCCCGTGGCGGTACCTCCCCAGAGCGTTGGTTTTCACTCTCAAGTGCTTTAATGGTTTATGTTTACGAGAGCTAAAAATATTTACTCGGGGAAGAAGGGGCAGAGAAAGGGGACATCGCTTGAAGGGTTTATAGGCCCTGTTTTGGAAAGAGGCTTCTATAAAAATAACATGGCATTAAAGATTAAAGATTAAAAAAAAAAAAAGCAAAAGCAAGCAACCAACCACCCAAACCAGCAAAACAAAGTCTCTGCACGACCCCGAGGACGGAGCTGGATGATGGAGACCCCGCCAGGAGCCAGCCTCTTGCAGCCCTTGCTCACGTTTCATGGCCAGGAGGGTTTACGTTGGGATTTGAGCTCTCCCCAGCATTTCACCCAGCCTTTTACAGGGCCTGGTCCCTAACTTGAAGATGTGCTTTTACCACCCGCTGACAGCGGTTCCCGGAAGGAGGGAGATTTGGGGGTGATGCCGATGCCGGCAGCTCTCCAGGGAAGACGGAGACTTCGCTCAGATGAAACCCAACCGGGGCTGCTGGCGAAGAGCAGCAGGGATTTCGGCACGGGCCAGCAGCAGCCTGGATGCCGGCCGGGCTCTTGCTCCCGACTTGCATGTTAGAAATATGAAGTGCTAATTCCCTTCTCCCCGGGGGCCCGGGCCAGCGTGAGCCGGGGTTATCGGCACGGGCAGGCCACCCTACAGAAAAGGCCATACAAGGGGGGACTGGCGGTATTCAGACCGAAGGCACGGCCAGTTCAGCTCTTTCGCTTTATTTTTAAAGGGCATTTTGTTTCCAGCCAGAAAAGGGTATAAATCAATGACGTCCATCACCCTGAGAAAGGAACGCCTGTGCCCTGCCACCATAAGACCCTTTTTGTGCTGCTGATCATCAGCCCTCCAAGCGCCATCATATTGGTGCGACGATGCTGCGATGGGCACAGGCTGTGCATTGTGTGAGGCATTTCCAAGGGCGGACCGGGGCCTGGCGATGCTGCAGGGCGTCAGCGCAGCCCTCTCCCTTGGCATGAGCTCCTCGAGCAATCAATGGGGTATTGTCTGCTCAGAGCACCGGGCGGCATATAGCAACTCGCAGCGGTGGCAGAGAGGTCAAGAACATAAAGATGACCCGAGAGTCTTTCACTTGTGCTTTGGAACACTATGGATTTTGCTTCAACTCTGGCACACCTTGCACTTTACGAGGTGCCAAGCACCAATATTGGATAGCAAAGCCAGACGAGACCTAACGAAGGAACTCGTCGAGGTGTCATCTAGCCCAGGGACCGGCTCTGTCTCTGGGGGTGGCAAACGGCAGCGGAGGCACAGGGGAGCCGGAGCTCGCGTTGCCGCTCCATCACGAGCGTGGTGGAAGAAACAACGTGGTGCTTGAGGGCTCTGGGAGCACTGCCAACCCCGTTTGCTTCAGACCAGGACGCGTAGATAGTTTGCAGGAAGGCATGTTACCGGGAACAACTCTGTGTTGCTGTTCAGAGCCCAAATATGGGTCTGATCTGAATTTTGCTACTTTGCCCTTGATTTCTGAACCCAAATTTGGGACTGAAAAGGGCCCGAAGTGAAGCAAGCTGAGAAACCCGTGTTCACATCTGCCATTTCCAGCTCACAGCCAAAGCCTGACACGTCTCTTGCAGGATCGTCAGTGCTGGTGATGAAAAAGCAAGAGCGAGCCTACAGGTTTGGGAGCTGAAAAATAACCTCTCCACTTGTAAAGGCTGCAAGCTTTTGTGGGGGGGCAACGAGGACAGAGGGATGCCCCTTTATACAGCCAGAACCAGAAGAAATCGCTGCTGAAGTCCAAAAAAAATCACTGCTAAAGCCAAACCTCAGCCTCAGTGCTACAGCCCATCTCTGCAGATCAGGTTTGATCATGGAAACGCCGACGTGGGCTGTGGCGCTGGCCAGGCTCTGCCAAATTACTCCCTAAATTCATTAACCATCAATGCTTGGACCTGCCGTTGCATGTTCACAGACGAGCAGACGTAAGGAGTGGAGCGAGGGGAAGGTCCTTGCACAGGGCATGGCGTCGTTGGTGGGGGTGACAGCCTCCCCAGCTATTTAGGAGCCTTGTGCCAGCAGGTTTTGGGGTAATCAGTGACAGCAGCTGTGTTCATTGAACCTTCCAGCATTTTGCAAGCCAGGAGCATGGCGAAGTCAACAGAAATGTATGAGTTTTAACGGGGATGGGGTTGGGTCCAGAAGGAATCTGCAATCTAAAACGCCCACAGACCCTGCGGACATCTGGACGCTGACCTGACCCCCTTCCCAGTCCTTAGCCGCGGCTGAGATCACATACTCCAGGAGTAGTGAGCCTCAAGTATCCTTGTTGTAGATGAGGAGTGGGCTCGTTCAGCAAAACCCTACCTGGCCACAGGGAGTGATCGCAGCAGGTGAGCATCTGCCCTTGTGGGCACAACTATGGGGAGGTGGCATGTCCCATTGCACCCGGTCATGTGCAGGGATGATGGCACCACCAAGAAGTATGGCTTGATGCTTTGCTTGGCCTCCGAAAGAAGGAAGACTGGGTTGTTGAGGTTGATGAGATCCCCAGATCCCCTACCGCTGAGCTCAGGGGGTGTCTGATTAAAGGATGGGGTTTTCAGTAGATAACCACAAGAAGAAAGAGGCAATGTCGGTACGGAGCGGCTCTGCTCTCAAATTCCTGCTTCCTCCACATGGTATGATTTTCCCTGCTTGAATTCCTCATGTCTATTCAGAACACATCTGACTTCTATCCCCAGCACGTCTGGAGGACTGGTTAGAGAAAACAAAAGTTGGGAGGATGGAGATAAGGTTTCTGACACTGGAAATCTGTTTATCCCCTTGGTCCTGGGGGCTACCTGCAGCACATAAGAAATTCTCTATGAAAAATCACAGGTTTCTCCAAGACTCCCAGAAAAAAACCTGCTTTCCTGCCTATCTCCCAAGGCATCAATGCTTTGCAGACAAAATCTCCCTCTGTGCCCAGCACGGATGATTTTGTGTGTGTGTGTGTGTGTGTGTGTGTGTGTGTGTCAGCCCCACCAAACGGCCGTGAAACCCCGCCATAAACAATGAGTCAGCTAATCCAAACCACACGGCAGTAAAACGCTGGAGGTCAACCCAGTGCACGGTCCTGATCTTGAAAAGCAGAATTGCATCTCCAGCAAAACCAGTAATAATCAGACATCGGTGGAGGAGCACCCTCCCGCCTGCGTGGCAGCCGAGCCGAGGCCCTGGGAGCGAGTGGGACAGTGCCCGGTGTCACCCAGGATGGGTGCCAGGTCTGGTGGCACCCACCTGGGACACGGTCCCTGGGGAAGTGTTGGCTTCCCCCATCCCCTGGACTGCCTTGCTGTGCAGATACTTCCCAGTACGCCGTCTCTGGATCAACTTCTCCCATCCCTTGCTGCCCCATCGGTCTTCCGATGGTTATTATATACATGGGGGTTATTTCCATCCCCATTACGCTGGGCTCCCCTTTCGTTCGTTGCTCCCCTTCCTCATCTTTCTCTCTTTGAAAGATCTGGCTCGGACACGCTTGCACAGAGGAAAAAAAGCCAACTTCCAGCCAGCTGCCAGCTCTGCCTTTGGCCTATTGCTCCGGTTTCATGTTTGACTCTAATCCCACAATTTATACAGCTGAGAGCTCCGGGCCAAACCGAATGTCTCAGGAACCTGCCAGAAACCTCAGCTTTTCCTAAGCCCTATAAACAGTTTCCTGCCTCCATCCCTGCACCTGCTGCCCCGCTGCCGGCCGGGGATGCCGGTCCATCTTGGGGGGGACGGGATGCCACCAGGGTGCCCTACCATCTCACCATCTTCCCCGGCTGCTTCGTGGGTACCGCTGCCAACATCTCGCTTGCATCAAAACCGGCTGCTCCCCCGCGCCGATGGGAAATGAGCTAATGGCATCACTTCCTCGGGACAACGCTGCTGTTCCTGGTGGTCCGGGCACCGGCCCTGGCCAAAAAGTGCATTTCTGCTCTAAGTTGTTTGCACAATTTTGTTATCATGTGGTGCTTCTTGGGTTGGAGCATCCTTTGAGGGCTGGATGCCCACCCGACCGGTACCCAGCCCCTGTGTCCGCACCCCAGCGGAGGTCTGGGTCTAAAGTAGAAGGATTTGTGATTGATGGTCTCTTCCCGCAACATCTGAGAGTTGTGAAATGCTCATTCGAGGCTGGAACGGTGAAGAAATTCAATGTCACAGGTGGCTTCTGCGTGACCTTGGGGCAATCTGGGAGGAGGTGGGCAAGGGGCGGGTTATGGGGGGCAAGGAGGGAGCAGGCAAGCAGGGACCGGGACTGGGCATCCCAGGCAAAGGGATGTCCAAGAAAGCGCCAGCAGCTAAGTCATGGAAACCAGAGAAACAAAAACACTCAAGTCCTGCCTGTGAGGCCATTTGCTCAGCTGAACCATTGCATTCCATACTTTTCCATTTGCACATGAGAAAAACCAAAGCGACCGCTGCGGCGCTTTAGTGATGGAAGTGGAACATCCAAGGGAGATACAGCGAACGATATGATTAGGAGTTTTATCTTCCCGGGGCACTGATGGGTTCTTTTGAAACCCAATTGCAATGTCTTTTTTTCATGTTATTTTTCCACCCCTGTATGTTTTCTGAGCAAACAAAAGCTCGGGGACGCAAATAAGCAGCAGGCTTAGGGTCCGAGGCACTTGTGTTCAACTGCAATAAAACTGCAACTCCTTGTTACTGCCGCGATGTGCTCGAAATCAAGTTATCACAACGCAATAAACTGGGCCTCAGCTTCCTCTATTTGCAGTAGCACTTTTGACAAAACAAATGCTTTTTAATCCTCTTTCTCAACAGCCTTTTGCTGGGGATGGACCACTTCATCCCAGGGAGGAGGATGCAAATTATTGAGCACCATCTGCTGGCACCTTATTTATTAACTCACTATTTACTCGTATGCGGCACGGGGACGTCTTTTTCCTGATGGACCCAGCTCTGCTTTGCTGAACAGGTCCCTCTCCATCTGGTCTCGCTCATCACTGCAGCATCCCTGCAGCGAGGCATCGCGGGGGCTTTTTGTGGGTGTCATACAAGGGCAGTGTCTAAAATATCTGTAAAAGGTGGGATGAGAAGAAAAGGATGGGCAGCGTGAGCTGGGTGAACTGTTGCTCAGCAGAAGACTAAGGCGAAATCTCCCACCGAGGGCAGGACTTCACCCCTAAACCTCATCACAATGGTGAGCTCAGAGCTTAAATTCATTAAATTGGCGGTGTCCTTCCCCAGTGCGTGATTAAAAGCGGGAGATTTTGCAGGTCTTTACTGGCAGGATTCAGGACTCCAGTTGAAAAGGACATAAAGCCATTTCCTCCTGTATAAATCACCTGAATATTTTAGCTCACTCCAAGGCCTAAACCCATGATTTCAGATTCAAGTTTGCTGCTTGGTAATTCCTCCTGGCAGCTGGCTCCATCAATCTCCAGCCCAGGCACGTAACTCAAGCCTCTGACAAGTGCTGATTTACGGCTCCGGCCAGTAAATCAGCAGAAAATCATCGCAGTACGGGCTAATATTTTTCCACATGCAAGGCGAAAGGTCCTGGGACCCAGTGTGACAGCCCTCGCGCTCGTATCAGTAGACAAACTACAGGCTGTTCTCACCCATGTCCTAGGTCCTACAGGCAAGGTTCTCACTGCCCTGGTGTCACCGCAAAGGGGGTGGCCAACACAAATCCCCATGATACGAGGGACGGAGATGGTGGGAAATGAATCCAAGGGCGTTTTCTGCTGGGGAGGCAATTTGGGCACCCGTTAAGTTGGCATTGCACCACTCTGGGAGTAAAAAGCGGACTTACAGGGAGCCTTAGTGGCCCAGACGCAGTATTATTACAGGGATTTAAGCACGGGGTCTATGGTAGTAGTGGTCCCAAGGGCTCCCTCAAAGGCCAGGAGCGTGTCCTCCAGTGTAAATCCATGTGAGATCCAACTCGCTCCCTCTTATTGCAGAGGAAGCAGAGGGTAACGATGCCCTTTAGGTAAATTAAATGAGCGTGTAACATTATACAGGGTGACGCTGGAGCAGCGTAAACGAGCCAGGGTCTGTGTTTCCCAGCATGTACGTCTCTCCTGTGCGCTGTTCTGCTGGCAGCACAGGAATGCGAAATTTTCGTGACTTCAAAGCCCCTCTTCCAGTCTGGGCTGTGTGATCCAAGCCAAAGTGCAGCCCCAATCCATCATCCAAAAAAAGGGATGTTTGTATATTTGTGTAAAATGACAGATTGGAGAGACCCAGAGCTGGAAACCAGATGCTTTCCCAAGAAACTAAAAGGGCTAAGGATTTAGAAATGCAGGAATGCAGAAAGAGCCTGTGAAGAAAACGGCGTTGCGGCTACCGTCTTTAAAAACGCTGATCCTTGGCTTTCTGTGGGGCTGTGGGGCTGGGAATGGCAGCATCCCCATGAGCATCACAGGTCACCTTTTATGGAGCGCACAAGGGAGATGAGGTGACATGGCCAAGGCCACACCGTAAGTCAGTGCTGGAGTGGAAAGCAGCAGTCGGTCGTCCCTCTGAACTAGAGGAGGTTCTCCTTTTTCAGTTCCCAATTGTTTCACCGTAAACAAGTAGGTCCTTAACAGGGCCAGCAAGTTCAAAGAAACTGCAGAAATCAACATCCGCACCATTGAGAGCTCACTCTCTTTCCAAACAAATATCCATCAGTAAGGGTAGATGTCTGACGAAAGAGTTTGTTTCTGTAAACAGTCTATTCATCGCACGGTCCCACTTTCCTCCCCGATCGAAAGTAAAAGGCAAAGGACAGAAGGGCTGAAATCCATCCCAAAGCCCTACCAAGCTATGAAAGCACGTGGTGATTTCGTTCCTGGCTGGATATCTGTCTTTCCTTCTTTTTTTTTTTTTTTTTTATTTAATTTTTGGATTTGGCCATAAGCAGGAAAAGCTGAGCTCATTACAGCTGAAAATCCCCTGTGAGATCCGCTGCCAGGCTCGGGCTGCGCAGGTGGAAAGGAAACCTCCTGCGTGAACCCAAAAAGGTGGGGGCAGTTCCTGCTGTCCTCCGGCATCTCACGGGCACAAGCCAAAGTCCTGTATATCCTCTGTTAAAAGCTACCCGAGGTGGATTCAAATCCATCTCTGCAGCGTCTTAATAGACCACAAACAGCCCCTGGGAGGAGAGGTGTCTCCCCACCACAACCCCATCTGCATGGGGCACGTTAGGGAAAAACATTTCCATCACTGATTCAGCAAAGGATCATAGAATCACAGAATTGTTGAGGTTGGAAGGGATCTTTAAGATCATCAAGCCCAACCATTAACCTAACACTACCAAGACCACCACTAAACCATGTCCCTAATCACCATGGCTACCCATCTTTTAAACACCTCCAGGGATGGTGAATCCACCCCCTCCCTGGGCAGCCTCTTCCAATGGTTGATAACCCTTTCCGTGAACATTTTTTTTCCTAATATCCAGTCTAAACCTCCCCTGGCGCAACTTGAACCCATTTCCTCTCATTCTGTCGCTTGTCACCTGGGAGAAGAGGTCAGCCCCCACCTCTCTGCACCCTCCTTTCAGGGAGCTGTAGAGGGTGATAAGGTCTCCCCTCAGCCTCCTCTTCTCCAGGCTGAACAACCCCAGTTCCCTCAGTCGTTCCTTGTCAGATTTGTCCTCCAGACCCCTCCCCAGCCTTGTAGCCCTTCTCTGGACACGCTCCAACACCTCAATGTCCTTCTTGTAGTGAGGGGCCCAAAACTGAACGCAGTACTCGAGGTGAGGCCTCACCAGTGCCGAGTGATGGGGGACCATCACTGCCCTAGTCCGGCTCACCACACTGTTCCTGATACAGGCCAGGATGCTGTTGGCCTTCTTGGCCACCTGGGCACGCTGCGGGCTCATGTCCAGCCGGCTGTCCACCAACACCCCCAGGGCCTTCTCCACCCGGCAGCTTTCCAGCCACCCCGCCCCAATCCTGTAGCGCTGTGTGGGATTGTTGTGACCCAAACGCAGGACCCAGCACTTGGCCTTGGTGAACCTCACACCACTGGCCCATCGATCCAGCCTGTCCAGATCCCTCTGTAGAGCCATCCTACCCTCAAGCAGATCAACACTCCCACCCAACATGGTGTCATCTGCAAACGTACTGAGGGTGCGCTCGATCCCCTTGTCCAGGTCATTGATAAAGATATTAAAGAGATAAAAGAGCCGAATGCAGCTCCAGCCATCGCTGGGGACGCGTTCCCGGCGACCAAGAGCCAGGCAGGGTGTTAACAGTTTGACAAAGCTGCTAAAAACGTGCACGGGAGGCTGGCACACAGGCTGAGCCTGTAAAAATGAAGATCAGTCCCCAGCTGCTAGCCAGCAATGGGGGAAATTGCTTTTTTTCAGGGTGTTTTGGAAGTGTTTCTCAGCCTTGAGGAAGGATGGGCTGCCGGTTCCCGGGTCCTGCTGGTCTACGGGCGCTGGAAAAGTGGCCGAGTTTGTTGCGCTGCCTTGTGCCGTGCATGTAAGAAGGGGTTTCTGCGCTGACGTGCCCAGCAGTGAAGCGTTCTCTGTACAGCACAGGCTCCAGCTGTCGTTCCCAAAAACCCGTGCAAAGAATCCTGTTTCATTCTACATGCCGTGATTAGCCACGTGTACGATGGGGTTGACCACCGGTATGCGGGGTGATGCCAGAAGTAAATGAAACTCCTCCCCGGGGAAAAGGGTCAATCGCTTTTGGCTGCGAAAATTTGCGAAATTTTCATTTTTTTTTTTTTCCAAAATGCCTCCTTGGAAAATGTCTCTGCGTTTTGATTCAAAGGAAAATAAGCCCATGCTTTTGATTGTGCAAGGGGGAGGGGAAAAAAAAAAAAAATTAAAAAAATCATGTATATTTTTGAAAGCTGGATAATTTTAGCCAAAGATGGGGAACAGAACTTGAATAAGATCCACGGCCATTGGAAAGGCTTAAGAGAGCTTGCAAGAGTCTGCTGACAAGGGAGTATTAGCCTGTTGACACCTTTCAGATGCAATGAGCTGAGCTCACGGCTGCAACCCAAATAAGCGGCGGGGAGGGCGACAGGCAGCGCCCTGCAGCGATGGGTGCCGTGAAAGCACACACCCTGAAAACCATCCCTGCATTACGCTGCGTGGGCGCCCGGGATGTGGGGTGCTTCTGCCTCATCCTGAGCCTGTCGACCGCCGAAAAGTAAGGTTGGAAGAAAGGGATGGTGGGAAAAAAGAGCATAAAAGGTAAAAGGACAGAGGGAAACACCGGTTTTTACAATTTAATTTCCTTCTTTGAGCGGGAGCTGCTTTAATAACGCGCACAAGGAGCGCATAATACTTTAAAATATTCCCAGAGAATGGATAATATGTAATAATATTCACAGAGCATTTATTTGACTAATTTCCCCCAGTGTTTTTGGCCCAGGATCTAACAGCCCTGGATCTTAAAGGGGAGATGTGCGTTTGACTTCCTTGGGTCCGGATCAGGCCCCCAACACCTAACGAACCTGTGTTCAAGCAAGCACAGCCAAAGGGTCAACCAATACACCTCCAGTAAATGGTTGGGTGACTTTTCCCTGCTGATCCGCATATAAATTATCCGCCAATAAATGGAACCAGAAGTGGCTCGGCCAGATGTTCCACCGGGGCCCCAGGGAGTCGCGGTGCAGAAAGGGTAAAATAGAAGGGGGAGGTAAGGGGAAAAAAATAAAAAAAAAGCCAATAAAAAATAAAATATTAACATCCCAACCTCATTTGGCGCTCAGTGCCTGCGTCGCGCTGCCCTCCCCGGCCACAGCAGCTGTGCCCGCGTTACGGAGCGAGGTGCAACGCCCCAGCTGGGAGGACGTGCCAAAAGCAGGCTATGGGAAAAAGGCAGTGTTCAAACACAGACGGATTAAACCTTTATTCCTTTTTAAATTACATTTTAATGTGCTGGCTACCCTGGAAATGTCAGCAGGACACGCTGGGCTTGAATAGGTTTAGGGTGAGAGTCCCCAGGGCATCTTGCTAACCCTGTCCAGAGTTACTCAGGTGGCCCTGGTGTCCTCCCCAGAACATCTTGTTAACCCCATCCAGAGTGACTCAGGTGGCCCTGGTGTCCTCCCCAGCCCACCCCTCCCCAAATGCCTTTTGGCAGCCAGCGCAGCACCCTGTCCTTGTGCCCTACATCACCTCTAACGCCTCCAGGGCAGCTCCATCCCGATTTCGGTGCTGTGGGAGTCACCAAAGTGGCTCCCCTTCCAGGCGGTCGGGGTTCGTCCCGTGCTCGGCTCCCATCTCCCGTGGGAGCAGCACTCACGTTCAACATCTCTGCCCGTCCTGCGAGGCTGGACTTGCTCCTCTTCCAAAACACGCAGCCACCTCTTGGAGCGTTTGGCTTCCAGACCTTCTTGAATTGAAGAATTGCTGTGAATGAACCATGAATTTAAAGGCTTGGTTACTCTGACAGCATAAACCAGGGGTAAACGTGCGAGATGCTCTGCAAGCGCAGCCCCAGATGGTGACACCTTGGAGCAAGATGCCACCCTGCGACTAAAAAGAAACCCGTAGATGCGTCTTGCATGAGACACGCACAGGGTGACATGCTGGGCGGAAAGGGGTCTCAGCGCATCCATATCTGATACTTCTTGGGTTTTTTGGTGGGTGGTTTGCCTGAGAAGAGGTGATAGAGGGGCTGTTTGGGCACCTCGGTGGGTATTTAAGTACAGGTGGGAGAGCTGGCAGAGGGACTTCACCCTGATCTGCAAACCTCAGCGTGTGCCTCGGAGGGCAACGGGTCCCAGCGCTCTGTAACCCACCAGAAAGCGGAGATTTACAGATAAAGCAGAAGGACCTTTTCTTTTGTTTTGTTTTTCCAGCTGGAAACAGAAAGAAAAGGGAATGTTCCCACAGAGGAAACACCGTATTTACTTTTTTTTTTTTCCCTTTTCTTTCTGCTTTTTTATTGTGGTTGAGCTGAGCTGTACCAAGTCACTTCAGCTCTCTCGAATGCAGGATTTTCTCACTTTCCGGTAAACTGCGGTTACCATGGAGAGGGCTGAGACAAGCCAAATGCAAAACATTGGAAACTACACCCAAACTCACCGCAGCCATATCAAACAGTTAATTAGAAAGACCGTCCATGTGTTTCCCATTCCCTGGAATGGTTTGAATCAATTGCCCCGTGATTTATCACCTGTTTTCTGTGCGAACGGTTCAGCTCTGCTCTCGTGCATGTGTTGGAAAGGGGATTTGTGCTGTACAGTGAAGGAGGGGAGGCAGATATTAAGGGCTTTTAAGAAAAACCAACAACACAACAAAACCCAACCCAATCATCAAATAACCAATTCTGCCCCTTCCCCCAGTATAAATCTCCCACTGGAACAATACACTTTGGATCTTGATGGGATTTCTAGCCCTTGGCAAGGGGGGAAAATAGGAGAGACAGCTTTTGCCTTGCTTTGATTTTGGAGAGTGGAAGATCATAGCGTGCCTGGCCGTTCCCGGGGCGGTGTTATACTGTGCCCAGATGGAAATTCAGACCAGCGTGTTTTCCCGGGGCCGTTTCCTTTCCCACTGCACATGGAGTTGGGCGGGTGGGGGGGAAGCAGGGAGGGGGTGGCTGGAGGGGAGAGGAGAGAGGGGGATGAAGAAGAAATCCAAACTTCCCACAAGATCTCCTCTCGACGCGTGAGGTTGTCCACCCGCTACGCAATAACACCTCATTGCGCACCGGGATGGTGGCAGAGGCGCTTCGGTGACCACGGCTCGTGGCTGGAAAGTCATTTGGAGACGGTTCTGCGCTGCCAGGCGGGGAGCAGAGTCTGTCCGTCTGTCCAGAGACATGGCTCTTCTCCAGCCTGCCGATGGCTGCGAATCCTCCTTCCCCAGGTTGCATCTTCTTGGTCCCACGGCCACCATGGAAAGAAGGTGGCCGGCCAAGCAGATGACAGCAAGAAGTTGATGGGAAAGTGTGCAGAAAGTGTCATTCCTGAGCCTGCTGCGTCCTCCCCGCACGAGCTGGGGCTGCAGCCCCACTGTCCCTCCGCTCCCCCTTCGCTTGGCAGTGTGGGGGGGGGAAACCCCACACCTCGGTCTCGCCTTGCGTGCAAGCGCTTCAGAGCTGGGTTGGTTCCTCCCGCGGGGACAGCCCTAGCATCCAAAAGCAGCAAACGATGTCTTGGAGGAGATCCCTCTGCCTTTCAGCTCCTTCCAAAAGTGAGCTGACCTGGTTTTCTCTCTGCCACCTCCTTTCGCATCCCTAAGCCGAACAAGCGGCACCTTCGCAGGGGATTCGCCAGCCGGGATCGCCCAGGACGAATGCAGCGTTATCAGAGTCAGCCATTCCCCCGCACCCGTGCTCCGGTGAAGACTTCTGGCCGGGATGATTGGAAATCCTGCACATTTATCTAACCCATCCCCCAAACCAGCTGTTGGCCTGAAAGGTGGCTGCTCCTCTCGCGATCCGCATTCCACCTTTTCTGCCAAGACCGGGGGAGAGAGGGAATAAAAGTTGCTTTCCTATCATTAGCAGATGATTGAAAAACCTTGCAGCTCCCCCAGCCAAGTGTGAGAGATACCAGCCCCTTTAAGAGGGACCCGAAAGGGTTGGACTTTTGGGGTCAAAGCCCCCAGAGGGGGTTTGGGGGTTGAGGGTGACACCTAAGAGGGCTGGAAATGGAGATTTGTGGGGGATTTCACAGCAGAGGAGACGGAGAAAATCTCTCTTCAAGGGGAAACTGAGGCAGCGACAAGGGACTTAAGTGGAGCAGAAGTGTGTCGAAATTGTCCTTTATCCACACTCCTCTGTTTCCACAGTGAACATACAAAAGCATGGGTTGGTTTAGCTTGAACTAAATTTGCTCTGTTTGCAGCCGGTCTTAACTTCTGCCCCAACCCTGGCCGTTGGGGCAGAAAAATCCATCTCTTCTGAGCGTGCAGAGGTCTGAAGAAGGTCTCCTTCAAAAGGAAAGGTTGGGTCTGTGCCTCAGTTTCCCCTCTCGCTGCTGGGGGCAGGGGACGCAGGGTGTTGCCTTGGGAAGGTGCGGAGCAGTGACAGTGCCGTGAAACAGCTGAAAGACGCGGCGGGGTGGTTTGTCCTAGCGGGCGAGTTGCTGTTTGTATCGCCCGGGACCCTGCAATCTGCAAGGAAGGAAAGTGGCCTCAAGCGGCAGGGAGGAAAAACAAAACAAAAACAAAAACAAAAACAAAAACAAAAACAAAAACAAAAACAAAAAAAAAAAAAAAAAAAAAAAAAACAAAAAAAAAAAAAGAGAAATTTCCCAGGAATTTCCAAAGGTTTTCCCACCCTGGGAAAAAATGGAAATGGTGGGTGTGTGCCCCGAGATCGCGGCAACCCCTGTCACTACCCTTACCCATGGAACCCCAGCTCCAGCGTGGCAGCTCTGGACCAGCATTGAGGATGCTGCAGGCAGCCGGGATGCTTTTTGGTACAATCCTGCTGTATTTTCGCACAGGCTTCTTGAGCTGGAGGTACTTCTCGACTCCTTCTCTTAGGTTTGCCAGAGCTGCTCGGGAAGCTTCTGCGCTGAATTTCGTCTCAGCTTTGCAGCAGTGACCTTGCGAAACCGCAAAGAAACCACCGACGCCTCATTTCGGGGCTGCGGGATGCTCTCCCCAGCCTCAGGCTGTCAGCAAGAGCGAGCTCCGCTTGCCGCTTCGGGCCCCTACGATGAAAACGGACCTGTTTTATATGGCTGCCGATGGGCAGAGCTGCTCGTGGGAAGTTTCCCAGCAAAGCTGAGCAAGGAGAAGGAGTTTTTTGTCGGGGAAAAGGAGAGGGGCTCTACTGAAGGGCCCGAAACCTCCCAGCAGGAGGGAAGAAAACGGCAGAGATATTTGCAAGGCAAGAGGGAACGAGGCTTGCAAAGAGGAATGACCTCTGCGAAGTGCTCCGAGGAGGAGCAGCTTGGAAAGGAGGATCACGGCTACAGATGTGTGAGTGATGGATCCAAGATAATTCAGCTGGGATCTGGCTCAAATGGGCGGCTTTTCATCGGCGCATACGCTGCCTTCCACGACAGCCCCTCTTCAAACGCTCTGCTCTGACAGATTAAAAACCGTTCCTCTGATCTTTGTTTTCCAAACCCAGAGTCAAGTCGCTCTTTGGTCGTCTCCCTTTCGAAACTGCAGCCATGAAGTCTTTCAGCATTTAGGGGACTCTTTCCCTAATGAAGCTCCGCATCAGGTCGCGTTAAATTCCTTCGGTCTTACCCATTTTGGTGAGCAGGTCTCCTCGGGCCCTGCCAGCGCCGCACGAATCGAGAAGAAATCACAACCGCCAAAACTAGAAGCCTACACACATCCCAGGGGCTCACAGGGGTTGGCAACAGGGTGTTTGTCACCCCTGCAACCTCCAAGAGGTAATGAATATGAAGGAGCAGAGCCAGAATTTGCTTTGCAGACATACATATGCCTTATACAAGGGCAAAAAAAAACCAAAAAAAACCAACCCAAAAAAACCAACGTGCGTAAAAACATTAAGAGCTAAACCTGCTTTATGTGCAGGTCCCAGTGTGCCAGCACGAGCCGCGAAGGCTCTGCGCAGGTGGGAGCGATGGTAGCGGGCGTTGCTGGCCAAAACGCGTGGGCTGTGAGATCCTGGACTCGAGCCTCGTGATCTCAGAGCGTGAAATAGCTTCAATTAAGGATAATCATCCAGGTAAGCGCAGGGCACGCTACGTCCCTGCTCGGGGTGACCTGGCCCCCGGTGAATGGTAGGAGGCAAGTTTCTGCGTTCGGAGGTTGGGTTACACTGCCTTTTCATTTCTCAGGGAGGGACTCTGTGGTTTTTGCATTTTATTATATTTAATGGGGTATTATTTTTTTCTCGCTGGCTGTTTGTTTGAGAAATTTCTCCCAGGGGAGCTTCTTTTGATCGCTCGGTTGCCAGACGGAATGACATCAGACAGACGCTCAGAGGAATGATAAAAAGGCAGAGCCTTATTTCTTAATAACAGCCTCTGGCAAAACCCAGAGGGAAGTTAAACACGCTGGAGAGCACCAGGCCCTGGTGCTGGTTGGGGTACAGGGCAGGGGGGAGGAGGAGGAGGAGGAGGCTGCTCTCCCCCAGCTTGCCCACCAACACCTCCGCATTAGCCAGGGGTAGTGCCAGAGTATCACATTCCTCTTCAAAAGAAAGGAGCAGAGGCAGCAGAGGACGCTAAGTCAAGAAGGTGCTAGCCTAATTACCCCTCACCGTGTCCCAGGGAAGTCATGCAAGTCCCCACCCCGGTTTAGCCTAGCATTCCTCTTTACTCTTCGCACCCCGCTGTAGTGTTGTTACCGATTTCTCCAGCAGCCACTGGGACTGACCCCCCCTCAAACCGGCACCGGTAGAAGAAGATCTGAGCCCGTATTTGCAAAGGGGAAATCCTGTGCCTTGAGCATCTCTCAGCCTCATGCCTTACCCGAGTTCTGGTTGACAAGAGGTTTAGCCAAGGACGTCCTTCCAAAGGAGCTTGCTTGTGTTGCAGGACCTCACTCCAGTCACTAGTGGGTGGTTTGCTGCTTTGCCCTCCTCCTCAAAAGCCACTTGTCCCCACCACGAGCATTGCACCTTTCCTCCCATAGCTATTCTTGACGTTCCCCTCTCGAGCAAAGCAAAGTTTTGCTTGTGTTTCCAGGTCAGTTCATGCCAGAGCACGAGTATGTATTGAAGTATAACATGTCGAGTATGGATTACCTCTTTATTTGGAATATTTTTGTTCTCTGGAGCCAAGCCCCCAGGATGTGCCTTCAAGACGAACGCTGTTTGGGGTGTTTTGCAGCTCCCGAGTCCAGGATTTCACAGCATTTCTGTTGATTCCTGCTCCTCTCTTCCTCATATCAGCATCTAAAAGTGAGAGTTTAACGAGATGGTCAGATACTCCCTTTTCGAGACGGGCAGAAGACCAGGAAATAAGTGATCAAAAGTTCACGGTTGCCTCAACGCTCGATTATAAGCATTGCAGAAATCCTAAGGTTTCCCGTTAGAGCCCCTGCAAAATTTGAAACTAAACTAAAAGCCATCTAAAGCTGTAGTTACATCTGGCTTTCAGTTTCTTCTCACTGCCTTCTCTTTTTAAGTTGCTCATAAATTCTTTGGGTAAAATTCCTTTTGGGCTAAAGTTTTCTATGTTTGGACATTCCTCAAAAGTGCTTTTAAAAAACAACAACAACAAAAAAAAAGTAGAAAAACGGAGAAAAGGGGTCTGGTAATTCACATATTTCGTCATGCAAACATACTGTCTTGCCACCACTTTCCCCAAACCCCCTCTGCCCCCTGACCTAGTCAGCCAGACCACACCAGTGTGCACACTGGAATAACATGGCCTTTGTGAGAGGGGCTGGGTGGAAGAGGATTCCGATCTCCTTCGTCCCAGCCCCTTCCTCCCGGCACTTTTGCAGAGGAGTGGGATAGCACCAGCTAGGAAAAAAAACCTCATCCTGAACTCCCATGATCATATATAGTCCCCAATATGCATGTACTCCCCAACTAATACCCTGCTTCTTGATAACACGCAGAAGGCGGCGCGTGAAAATGCTAAAACTCACCGGGTCCTACACATTCAGGGTGAATTTGTGCTCTCACCACTGTAAGAGATGGCTGAGATGGTTTCAGGTAAACAAGAGTCTCGTGTGAGCACCCTCCGACAGCGTGGGTATACCAGTGGGCTTTCCCTCCTCTTTGTTTCCTTGCTGCCCTCTTCTAAGCAGGCTTTGTGGGGACTCCTAAAGAGCACCCAGTAAATAAGGCTGTAAAAGAATATTTCCCTGCTCGTCTATTTTTATTTTTTTTTTAGTGTACTGAATTATTTCGGAGCAGTAAGAAAAAGCAATGCAGCCAGCAAGAAGATCAAAGTGGGGTTTGCCTGGGGTGGGAGCTTTCCCTTCACCCAGGAGCTGAGAACTTGCCCGGGGAACAGAGAGCCGGTTGTCAGCCCAACACAGGAGATCATTTTCCATTCATGCTCCATGACCATTGTCTGGACCACATGGTCATCCCCAGCCTTGGGCAAGACGGTGGTACCACGCTCTGGTGGGTGTCCTGCCCTGGGGAGCATGGCCATGGAGACAAGAGATGCAGTGTGGTTGCTCCTGGGTCGGGGAGGAAGGGGATACACGCGTTAATTCAGAAATACAGAGCAGGGTTTGTAGGAGTCTCGTATTTTCTGCTTTTATTTGCCTTGATGCTTTCCTCCAGGCTGAATTCCCACTTTTCTGGTCAAGTCTGCAGAACATGGACACCCCAGTTTTAACCTGTTGTAACACACAAATACAGAATTTGAATAAGTAAATCCACCAACACCTAGTCCTTAGAGATTTATTGGATCAAATTTCTCTTCCAGTTTCTTCAAGGGACACCGTAGGATTCAAGACCAGGGACATGAATGGGGATTTCTCCAACTGAGGGCAAGTTTGGGAAGGGCCTATGCGTAATTTAGACGGTTTTACCTCATTTAGATGACTTTGCCTCATCTGCAGATGCCTTAAAGAAGCTTACAAATTGTGGGTTTTGCCTCCAAGCTTTGGAGACAGAACAGGAACTGCTTTACCCCCTCGAGGATGTTCTCAGAGTAGGGATCCTGTATCCACACCCAGGACTATCCTGGCAGTTAAATTAAGGTCCTTAATACAACATTTGCCTTCCTTGGCCCCTTCCGTGCCCTTCAACTCGAATGCAAACCCAACTTTACCCCCACCCATGAGGCTTGACCCTGCGGGCTTAATAAATCTGGGTCTGAGCGGAAAAAAAAAACCCAAACAAACCTAAGGCGGGGGGAAAAACCCCAACCAGCCCCCAGTCCTAATGCCCAGTATCGCATCCCCTGCTGCTAAAAACCATCTGGCTCCAGGCGAGATGGACGCGGGGCTGCAGGCAACTGGCCGCATGTGAAACAGATGATCTTGAGAGGTTTTGGAAGAGCTGATGGGGCCAGAGGCGTCCCTGGAAGAAGCGCTCCGGGGTGGGGAAGGGCAGCGGGAGGGTGGGATGGCAAAGGCTTCTTCCAGGAAAGAGCCAGCTGAGATTATTACATGTAGTTCGTTGTAATTTCCAACGAAAAAGGGGGCTGGGAAGGCTGGGGGGAGAGACAGGCTTCCCTGGAAAGACCACAGAGTAACAGAATGGTCAGGGTTGGAAGGGACCTCTGGAGATCATCTAGTCCAACGCCCTGCCACAGCAGGGACACCTCCAGCAGTGGCACAGGACGGCGTCCAGGCGGGTTTGGGATGGCTCCAGAGCGGGAGACTCCCCCACCTCTCTGGGCAGCTGTGCCACTGCTCTGCCACCCTCAAAGGAGAGAAGTCCCTCCTCATGTTTGGATGGAACTTCCTGTGCTCAAGTTTGTGCCCGTTCCCTCTTGTCCCGTCACTGGGCACCACTGGAAAAAGACTGTTCCCATCCCCCTGGCACCCTCCCCTTAAGTATTTATAAGCATTGATAAGATCCCCCCTCAGTCTTCTCTTCTCCAGACTAAAAAGCCCCACGGCCCTCAGCCTCTCCTCATCAGAGAGATGCTCCAATCCCCTCACCATCTCCGTAGCCCTTTGCTGGACCCTCTCCAGCAGTTCCCTGTCCTTCCTGACCCGGGGAGCCCAGAACTGCACACAGTGCTCCGGCTGCGGCCTCCCCAGGGCAGAGCAGAGGGGGAGGATGCCCTCCCTCGCCCTGCTGGCCACACTCTGCTGGGTGCCCCCCAGGGTGCCATTGGCCTTCTTGGCCACCAGGGCACATTGCTGGCTCAGATGGGGAGGGGGTCTGGACGGCTGTCATCTGGACAACCCTTTGCCCACGCGAACCCACTCTGCTTTCTCTCCCCCTACTCCGGATTTTCCAAACAGGTGGAAAGCTTCCATCCCTGCCTGCTACGGCACCTGCGGGCTTACATTGACTTCCAGCTCGACACCCTGCGGGAACGGAGTCACCAGCTGAAATAAATACCCCGTGTTTCTTACCAGCAGCCCAGGTGCTGGCAGGGAAAGCCCCCCGAAAGCAGACCTCGCACCCTCCTGCCCCCCCAAAAGAGCCGGCCGAGCAAACACGTGCTCCTAAAATCCGCCATTCCAGAAGCGTTGCCCAACACTTGGGCTATTAATAACGGCAGCAATAACGCTTAACACGTGGACTGTGCCTTTTGCTGTCCAACTGCCTTTCCCGCATTAACCGCCTAATTAACTGATAAGGGAAGGAAGCGGGGAACAGCTTTTCCAGTCGGAGCCACAATGCGAGATGAAGGACGCAGGATACCTTTACCCAAGCTTAAATTTGGCCTTTTCTTCCTCTTGCCAAAACAAGCAAACAAACAAATATCTGACAGCTCAGCGTGGCTTTTTTTGTGGGACGACAAGCGATGGGGACCAATGCTAATTTGATAACTCATCTGCAAGATCGCTTTGTTGGCAGCCGGGAGCCTGCGGGGACAGAGATGGCTCCGACGGAGGACCGCTGGCTGAGCCGCGTACACTGCTGCCCTCGCCCTGGGGACAACGCGGGTGACAGGACACAGAACAATGGCCTGGGACGGAGCCGAAAGGTTTCGATAGCGGCTGAAACCGGGCATCAGCAACGCTCTTTTCCCTGGAGGTTACTGTGGCATAGATTAAAGGAGGACTAAAGTTCAAGGCAAAGGCGAGCCAGCATTGCACAATGCTGGCAAAAGGTCTCCTTTCAGGAAGAACACTCTGAGGATGTGGAGAAGAAGAAATGCCACCCCTTTTTTAGCTTTTTTTTTTCCTTCCTACCATCATGCCACCCAGATGGCCTCCAGCGGGTCCAGATGGATCTGCCGACCTTTCCGACTGCGATTTGCAAGCGCGAAGGGACGAGGTGAGATGACGGAGGGGTTTGCTGCCTCTGACAGCCCTGGCTGTCACATAACCTGCCCCCGGGACACGCAGCTCAGGGAAACCAAGGCAAGTGGCTGTTCCCCACACCTCCTCCGTCAGACTGCGTGGGATGCAGGTACAGTTTTGGGTTCCTTGGCTTGAGATACAAAACCAAAAAGGGGCTTGTTTTCAGAGCAGTATAGCACTCGACCAGAAATAGGGGTCCAGTCTGCAAATGGCTCTACATATCTACCTGCACATTTGGAACCTCGCCACCCATGAGTGCTTGGCCCTGCATCCCTGTCCTCGGCTCGTTCCACCCAGCTTTCCTTCGGAAACCATGATATCTTATTTTCTGAGCCAAAGCCATCTCAAACCCCTCCTGCTGTTGCTAAGGGGGATTTGGGTTTCAGCTGCCAGAGAGATTACTGCCTACGCGTCCTCTGAGCTGCTGGTGTTTTACAGACCCTCACGGTGGGACGTAAAGCCCACGGCCCCAACTCCTTGAACCTCCTGATTTGTGCTGGGTCACTTGATTCTGCAAAAGGATTCACAGCCCCAAGAGGACAGCGTGTCCTCGGTGGTTTTAGGGGAAGAAGGATGTGGTCCAGGTTAACCTCCCTGCATCCACCGCAAGGAAATCTTGCAGGAAGAGGACTTTCTCATGAGGTTTTTACAGTTTCTTCTCCATCTTGCCCTGCTGTCAGATCCATGCGAGCCCCTGAGACCGTCCCACGCTGACGCACGCACAGGCACGAGGAGGTGGCACGGATGAGGCCGCAGGTCTCAGCTCTTCCCCTCTCCCCACTGCTGGAATCTGCAAGCTCAGCAGCAGCAGCAGCAGCCGCCGCATAGCTGCTGACTCCGCCTGAGCTGTGGAGCAGCCCCAGCCCGGCACCACAGCTGGACGGAGCCAGGGATGCTCACCTCCGGGCACTGCCTGCCATCCAAGCTGCAATGCCGAAGCGCCCCGTCACGTTTCCCCACAGCAGCGCGGTGGCCCCGACCCAAAGCATGTCCAGCGATTGCGGCAAGGCTCTCCACCCTACGAAAAAAATCATCCCTGGCAGGGCAGGCAAGGAGGGAAATAACATACCCAGCATAGCTGGAATTAAGAAATTCCCTTCCCTCCCTGCAGGCAGAGACACCAGCCTCTAACGCGCAAGACCGCTCGCTTCTGCCTGCGGTTTCACCACGACCAGATGAAATCTGGGAGATAGGCGAGGAAATCAGAGGCCCAGCTTTGATGTGCAACCACCACCCGTCTCCTCTCTGTTATTCCTTCTCCCTTGTGCCAAACCGCTGTAATAGATGCTTCCCCTCTGCCCCCGCCATTCAGGGGTCCCTGGGCAGATGAATTCATCACTCAGATAACTATCCGGCAGCCACAAGGTGGGGAAGGCCAAGGTAAACACGCATCCATCTATCAGCAGATACACGACAAAGCTCTCCTCCTCTTGGAGGGATTCGCCCCAGGAGTTCAATCGCAAAGCCATGGCTGTAGGGAGGCGAGGTGGGAGGGAAGCCAGCGCTCACCAAGCCGGATCGGCCCTGAAAATCCCACTGAGCCACAGAGGATGCTGCCGGCATCCCTGCCAACGTGATTCATCGGGGAGGAGCACAGCCCACCTTTGAGACAGTCCCAGCCTTTGCCAGCCAAACAGATCTTCTCCTGCAAAAGCCGCCGAGGGGAAGGCGTTGGTGCTGCACGTGCTGGTAGCTTTGGCAAGGCGGCAGGCAAGGACAGGACAGATGCCATCAGCTCACAGCCTTTCTGAACTGTAGAAAAACACAAGTGGCATCCTTGTGGTTTAAAATATCCCCCCCCAAAAGGCAAAATAAAATAAAAAAAAAACAAACAGGAAAGGGAAAGCAAGACAAATTCCCATGAAGACAGCAAAGCCCCGAGCGCGCCTTCACCGTGTCTTCCCATCTCGCCTTCCCACGGAGGCACAGACGGACCCTGGCGGATCTCCAGACCCCAGCTGGGCGAGCAGCAAAAATTTCTCCAGCGCGACAAACTGGCTGATCCGTGTGACACGGGGAGCTGCCTCCTGAGCAGAGGGGCACCGAGCAAGATGCTCTCTCCCTCGCCCACCCCCATCGCAAAGGAGCAGGAATTTGTGGCCTGCTGGGCCAAGCGAGATAAAAGATGTGCCGTCACCATCCGGCACCGAGGGGGCTTCTCCGGGGGATGCTGGGACTGAAGGGATGGGGTTTTTTTTGGCTAAGCTGGGAGGATGAGTCAGGCTGGGGGGTCACAGCCAACCCAAAGACAGATCGGGGTGGAAGGGGCTGCGCTGGCCGGTACCAGGCGTTAGCAGAGGCTGGTAACCACAACCCCACACACGTGGCTCATGGCTCCTGACCGGCCCTCCCAGCTGCTCTCATCAAGACTACTTTTAATCTTGATAAATCCATTCTTTCCATGGATTGTTAGCGTATGACATGCCTCAGGGAGGACTCCTCCACCTCCCACCTCATACCAGTAAAGCCATCTAGATGCAACCCCCTCCAGAGAGCTGCTCTACCTAGAGCTCTGCTGGTCCCTCTTCTGATAAGGGTGACCTATGCTGTGTGCTACATGGGTCTTTGCAGGGTTAATCCTACAGGAACACAACTTTGAGACCTCTGTCTCTATGGGATGTGATGGGAGGTGGTCTGGGCTCTGAGGAGGAGGAGGGTTCAGCAGACACATCCACAGAGAAACACAGGCATGGGAACAGTTGGCCAAAGTCAACAGTGATACTGGGAGAGGAGCTTGGTCACTGGCTGGGAGAACAAGGATCAGACCATGATGGATTTGAAAATGCACCATGTTTGCCCGGAGCTGTCAAGGAAAAGTAATTTATGTGCTGACAGGGTGGTAGCAAAGAAGAATAAGAGAAAGAAACAACAATAGGGTGTAGCAGGTTCTCTCTGTGCTTTGGTCCACCCTTCAGTCCCACCCTTGGGTGGATGTGGGTCTCTTTGGACTGAGGATGGCACAAGAGTAGAAATTTAGAGCAACGTCAGGATCAAAGCCTTAAGAAGTTGTTTGCACTGACACGGTGTAAGAAATAGGTGCATAGTACAACATTTTCCTGCTGTTGGGGTCCATTTTCCCCTTACCCTTTGCACATAACTTAGAGCTCTGCCCTGCGATTCTGTTGAGTTGGCTCCAATAATAAACCTAATTTATATCTGGTGGGAGCCCTGACTCTTCCCTCCCACCAACTCTGTGAGATACAAGTGCTCTGCCTGTAAATGCTGATATAAGGGAAACACGCTGCTCGCAGCGAGCGCCCAATGCTGTTCGTATTGGCATGTGATATATCATGATTAACAGCCTCTCCTGCATGATATTACTGGCCCCAACCCGTGATCTTGGGAAGAATTCAAAGTCTGGCTTATCAGCAAAAAAATAAGCTAGTTAAACTTAAAACAGCAAGACTCAGCTCAGGCTAGAGGATGATTTATTAAGAATCATGGACTTTGGAGACGGAGAGAGGGAAAGGAAGCCACAAACCCCACATACAGCCTGTAAAAGTTCCAGTTTATAATCTAACACGAGTTGACTGCGCAGCTCAGGCTGAGAACTCATCTGGGATTCATCACAAGGTAGAGACAAGCAGCTGCAGCGAGTTCACAGGCAGGAGCGTCGCTCCCGTGGGCACGACGCAGAATCCGGCTCCTCTTTCGCAGCCGCTCCCGCGCCCTGCCCGGGTACCCCCATCTCCTGCACCTCCCAGGCTCGGGGATCCGGGGGGGACACAGCACACCTCGGGGCGGGGGGGGTTTGCCTGGTTTGGGCACAGCCTGGCTCTAACGGGACTTCACAGCATCCTCTGTTTCCACCGACAGGTAGCTGCAGGTCCCCATTTGGGCAGCATCCCCTTGTTCCCTCTTAACTAGGCAGAAATATTTCCTTTTGGCGTCTCTTCCTTTGTTGGAAGTAGGCATCTCCGTTATGAACATCTGAAAATCTCACCTAAAGCCAGGCAAAATAGCGTGCAAAAACACGTCACACCGACAGTTTTCTTTTTACAAAAGCAAAGCAAAGTGCTGAAAATAAAGTGAAAAGAAAATATCAGAACCGAGGTGGCATTTTTGCAAAGTCTTTTGATTTGGAGGATGCTCGCTTTTTTCCTCTAGGAAGCCGATACATCCCAAACCTTCGGCTCGCACTTACAGAAAGCATTGTGAGCGTTATTAATGATCACAAAAACTTGAGGACCAAAGCATCCAAGCTGACACCTCCCTTTCTGCAAAAGGATTATGTTCATTCATAGAACAAACAAACAAAAAAACCCCACCTGCCAATCTGATACCGTCAGCCGGGACGAAAATCATTCAGGAAACAAAGCAGTGAGGCCGGATTTCTTAGCTTTGGCTTTATCACTCTCATTAAGGCTTTACAATTTAATGCAGTCCCTGGAAACAGGCGAAAACCTGAGGTTCCCTTAAGGGCAGAAATCACAGTTTGGCTTTCAGATGGGTCCCGATGAGAAGGGGACAGGTAAAACGTATTAATCAAGCCAGAAATTATTATGGGAGCATTTGATCAGGGGAAACCTTTCCTTCCCCCTGCTGACTGCCCAAAAGGTGTTTTGCCGTAAAGCGGGTTATAGGGAGAGGTGAGCGGTTACGTGGGGATGGGAATGCGCTTGGTAGGGCTGTTAAAGGCTGGGCTTTAATCCCTACCAGGGCCAAAGCCTGGGAGAACAGCTGAGCACGGCTGCTGGCATTTAATATCCAACATCTGCATCCTTACAGCTTTGCCGCACGAGGACCACCGCCGTGGGATGGAGACAGATGCGGGTGGCAGCGGGTCCCACCGAGAAACCTCCCGCCTGTTGCTCTTGGAGGAGGCAGCTGCTCTTTACACGAGCTCCCGGGACTTGTTTCGCCATTTTTCGGCAGCCAAGTGCCAATCTGCGGGAGGTTACCTGTGAGTTACCTTCACCAGCGCTTCCTCCCAAAGCTGTGAAAGCAGATATGGCTCAGCTTATTGGAGACATCCTACCCGTGGGGTACCCCAAACCTCAAGCCATAGAATCACAGAATTGTTGAGGTTGGAAGGGACCTTTAAATCATTCACCAACCCTGACCAAATCACTTCTAAACCATGGCCCCAAGTACCACGTCTACCTGTTTTTTAAACACCTCCAGGGATGGCAAATCCACCCCCTCCCTGGGCAGCCTCTTCCAATGTTTAATAACCCTTTCAGTGAAAAAAGTTTTCCTGATATCCCGTCTAAACCTCACCTGGCATAATTTGAACCCATTTTCTCTCGTTCTATCACTTGTCACCCGGGAGAAGAGGTCGGCCCCCACCTCTCTACACCCTCCTTTCAGGGAGCTGTAGAGGGTGATAAGGTCTCCCCTCAGCCTCCTCTTCTCCAGGCTGAACAACCCCAGTTCCCTCAGTCGTTCCTCGTCAGATTTGTCCTCCAGACACCTCACCAGCCTTGTAGCCCTTCTCTGGACACGCTCCAACACCTCAATGTCCTTCTTGTAGTGAGGGGCCCAAAACTGAACGCAGTACTCGAGATGGGGCCTCACCAGTGCCCAGCGATGGGGGACCATCACTGCCCCAGTCCTGCTCACCACACTAAGTCAACAGGGATAGGGAGCACCTGCCCGTTTGGAAGAGGGGGAGAGGATGGGGGACTGTCCCCCAGGGAGTAAAATCCTTCCCCCCCCCCCCCCCCCCCCAGATCTGCTGCTTTTCCAGCTGCAAACATCGGCGGGAGGCTGAGTTTGCTGTCTGCTTCCCAGGAGAGCGGCGGCGATAGCTCGGGCCCTCGGGCTTCCTCGCGTTTGATCTGGAGCTGGCACCGGGGGAACCAGACGGGGCAGGCAGATAAGAGAATTGAGTCCTGAGCTCCGGAGACGTCATCTCCGGCCAGGAAAGCACAGCGTCACGGACAAGCGGGAAGGGCTCAGGGAAGTTAAGGGCATAGGACAAACTCCTCTTCTCCTCCTTTGGGGACAGCGAGGGCATTCCTCCTCTGCCTCACGCCTCAATTTCCCCATCTCTGAACAGGGAAACCCTTTCTGCCAAAGGGATTCTGAGGTTTAATCTCAAAAAAAGGAGATGCGGATAACGCAGACAGGGTGCCTTTGGTGTGCGAGGAGGGAAAAACCCAGGGGAAGAGCCCTCTGCTCCCTGGCTTGTCCCCCTGCCTGCCGGTACCCCGTGCAATGGCCCCTTCCTACGATGGGAGCACCGTGCCGAGCCTCCCTGCGAGGGTCGTTCCCCTCCGGCCCCCGAACCCGCTCCCATAGTGTGGCCCTGGGTTTGTGCACTGTTTTGTAGGGAGGGAGAAGCCAGCAAACATAAACTGAGCGAGCAGGGAAGCTAACGGGCTGCTCGCAGGCCTCGCTGCCCGTAAGAACAGAGCTGCGACAGGCAGGGCTGGCCTGGGGCGAGGGGCCGTGCCCAGCTCGCGAGACGCCTGACCCCGCACGCAGAGCATTTCTACACCCCCAAAAAAAGAATCTATGTTGTCCTGTTTGGGGTGGTTGGGTGCTTTCAGGCTCGGGGTCCGTACTGTGCCCACCCTCCGTCCCAACCATCATCTCAGGCAGCAGAGCCTGTGCTGGGGGGACGGCCTCTCCCAGAAGACACATGAAAACCAAGGAAGGCTTCAGGCTTGCCCTGGGAGGGGGGTTGGTCCAGATGATCTCCAGAGGTCCCTTCCAACCCTGACCGTTCTGGGATTCTGTATTGCTCACTGCAGCGGCTGCGGAGGGAGCAGCCCGACAGAAAGCCTCTATTTCCCGTCCTCCCCCCTCCGGATCAGCCCGTGCGGAACCTCGGGGGAGACGGTTTCCTCCAGGATGCTCATTTCTACAGCCGGGAACCAGCGGAGTCGCAGGGCACCACAAATGCCTGACCTCAGCGAGATCTCTGCTCCCTCGAAGTTCGCAGGCAGAGAGCGGAGGGGTCAAAGCGTCCTGGCCCACTCCCTTTCCGCTGGGGTAACCCCAGTCAGTTCCATACAGCGTTTACACAGCGCGGACTGGGGGTTGCACGGTCGAGTGTTTGAACCCTGAGCATCAGGCTGGTGTCTGCCTGGACCTGTCCCCAAAAGCAGCAAGGACTGAGCTGGGAGGCTGAGGCAATTCCCCCTCCACTGCATCCCTAGCATCTTCCCCAATTCGGCCGGCACCTGAATTTTCACCTCCAGCCCCAAACGCTCACCCCCCCCAAGTCAAGAGCTTTCAGCTAACACACCAAAACTGCACGAAACGGGATGGTTTATAAAAATGTCAAATTTTTATAAAAAAAATCAGCCTGGCACCGCAGTGACACACGTGCTACGTACCCCGGACCCGCTCCCTCCAAACGCGGGCGGCGGGATGCAACGAGCTACGCTCATTCTCAGCTTCACAACTCGGTCTGCCTCTGGTTTTGGGCACCCTGCTTTCAAACACCAAAGCCCTGCTCTTCCTAGCAGCTGAGCACCGATGGCTTTCGTCACGTTAATAGGCACCGACAGTATTTCGCTGCTGAGACAGTGCGGTCAATAAGAGCAACGGTCCGAGGCGACCCCCGGCCGGCTGCCAGCCCGACACACCGCTTCATTTCCAAGTTATCCCCACTGGCCTGCAACGGTTTATGTATCTTCACTTGATGTGAAGTGGATCCACTTCCTTCTCCCCGGAGAAAGAAATAAACAGTAAGGAGGCAGCCGCCGAGCAACGTGTGGCCAAACCGAGCCCGAACTCAGGAGAGCTCGGGCTGCACCCCAGGACCCTCTTTGAGCTTTCGGGCTTTATTCTGAGTCCTCATCTACTGTAAAGAAATATGCTTGTATTGCTGCGATCCAGCCAGCACTCCAGCACAGACAAGTAAATAAATGACCCAAGCTAAGTAAACCTGCTTGAATGGGAGTTAAGCAAGTGCGGACTGAAAAACAGACTATTTTTTTTTATTTTTTTTTTGCCTTCTGTTTTAAAACCAGTCGGAGGATGTCGGCAAACGCTCTCACCGTGGCCCGAGAGCCGGACGAGGTTTCTCTGGGACTTTCCTAAGAGGAAGCAGAGAACAGGCTCAGCTCCCTGTCACCGCACACTTTAAACTCAAGTGGTTTGCAGGAGAAATCACTTACACCTAAGAGAACCGTTCAAACAGCAGCCTGACCGTCCTGAGCCGCAACCCCAGCTGAGGACATCCGTCTCCTCTCCTGGAAAGACCCAGACCCGAAAGAGAGCGGCATTGCAATGAGAAATGGAAAACCATCGCATGTTAATTCCCACCGATCCCAGCTGGTTTTTTTTTCCCCCCTTCTTGTTCTTATCAGGTCAGGAAACCCAAGCTGAGTCTTGATAAATTTCTTCATACATTAAATACTCATTCCCTGGGTTTAATCTTTATGACCCAGGGGCAAGAAAAATACAGTCTCCCCCCTTAGAGCTGGGCCTCTTACAGCCCCACACGGTGATTTCGGATCCCTCCTCACCCCTTCAATATTAATTTTTTGCTTTTTTTTTTTGGTGGCTATTCATTTCCCATTCATGAAACACCCATCGCTTAGGCTCACGCAGGATTCGCATTTTGAGGGGCGGGATTCAGGTCAGCTGAATCCACCGAGAAAAGAAAAAAAAAGAAACAACCCCCCCCCCCAAAAAAAACCCCAGACAGCCCCAAAAATCTCTTTTGCATTTCCAAATCCAGGCTGGTGGGAAGCGTGAGGCCTCGGCAGCGCTGACCCCAGGGGCTCAGCGCCCGCGGGAGAGGGCTGGGGCATCGCGCCCCGCATCCCGCACGGAGCTGACATCAGTTCCTCCCGGTTTTATTGATGCCGTCCCAGCTCTGGCCTGATTTTTTTTAATTGCCTTGTAATTCCTGCAGCACTCAAGAGTTTTTATAAGCCTCCTGCTTTCCCCGAGGTCAAGAATGAGTGCCCCCAGCTCCCCCGTTTTCTTAATCACCAAATAGCGAGTGAGCAGTAAAAGAGGAACGCGGATGCCATTTCCTTGCACCGATGGGGTACGTGCGCCGTGCAGGGCACTGCGGTTTAAAGGAGGAAAAATGACTCACAATTTAAGGAGCTTTGTGGCCTTTCTTGGCCCTCTTCATCTCTTGGTGCCAGGAGGTACCTAGAAAGGGTGGAGAAGCTTTGAGCAAATGACAGATGTCCTTCACGCCCTGAGCACTCAAGGCTCCTGCTTTGGGGAGGTTTTTGAAGGTTTGTTTTTTGGTTTTTTTTTTGGTCAGACACTTTGGAAACGTCTTATGGGAGACGGCAGCAATAAGGGGAGATTTTAAACCCGCACAGTTCACCGGGAGAAGTGGTCCTGGTGGGCTGCCCGTGGGTGGTAGGAAGCAGGTGGGTTTTGGCTCGCTTTATGGCAATTAGGAACAGATCGAAGCTATATGAGACTCTCTCGAGCAGGGTGTAAGGGCTGGTTCCAGCCGCAGCCAGGTGGGGTTTTCTAGGGAAGAGTTCTCATTAAAACACCCACCATGCAACAAACCCCAGTGCTGATGGAGACAATCCCAGCCCGCTCCGGTGACGTTCACGTCGCACATAAAGAAGCAAAAGCCTGTGCTCTGTTATTTGGCCAAGACAGAGAGAAGATATTTTCCTCCCCAAACAACTGGTTGGATCCCCCGGGGCCGGAGCCACCCCCTGCTCAGAGCAGAGAAATTCCTCAGCAGCGGACACCCGGCAGGCAGCAGCCCCACCAGGCCCTGCATTTGTGAACAGGATATATAATATAATATAATGTAATATCTGATATGTTACCGGGTCGCTCGGTCCTGTTTAGGTTGGCCGGGCGATGCGGAGTTAGCACATCTGCCAGGATGGCCTCAACTCGCAGCGCGGCCGCGCTCCGCAGCCCCGGGCAAACCCGCGTCCTCCCTGCAGAGCCCAGAAGCCGCGGGTTTATCCGCTGTGAGTGGCACAAGCTGTTTGAGCAGCTGGTTTTGCCACGCGGGTCCCTAAAGGTGACACATACCGCACCGCATCCCCTGCCTGAGGCTGTTACAGAAGAGGTCCCACAGGCACGATGCGAGCTGGTTTGGGGTGACACGTAGGGAAGGGCCAAAAGTGACAGTTTTTGGAGGTTGTGACCCGGTGCGTAGCTGGTGCTGCAAGACACTGTCCATCAGCAGCTCACCTCCGGGAGAGCCGGCAGCCAACACGTGAGCCTGCACAGAGACGGACACCCATTAATGTGATACGAGGCCAACACAACGAACGGCTGCAAATGGGTCTAAAAGGCAAAGCTTGTGCTGGCTGTGGCGTTTTCGCTCCAGCACTGTGAGCCCTGATATGTCACCTCCTCCTGTGCTTCGAGCTCCTGTTCTCCCATCATTTGGGCTAGTGCAACGGCATCGGCGGAAACCTTCCCTCCATCAGAGGCCAGCGGTGGTCCGGGGAGAAGGACAACGCTCCGGGGCGCCTGCACTGACCCTACCCCATCACCTGGAGCTGGAGGGAGGATGAGCAACGCAACACCCCCTGCAAACACCCGCTAAAGAGAAATGGGTCCTCCTGACCTGCCAGTCACCCAGGCTGGGGGAAACGGCCGGCCACGTGAACCCTATCTATTTCCAACCGAGCCGCCAGCTGGCCTTGGGGGCTGCGGGTTTCGCTGGAGCGCTGATTGAGCAAGCACCCTCAGCCTTGAAATGGGAAATCACACAGCCTCCAGCGTACTGCTGGACCCCCCCCGCTACCTAATAACCCACCTCAGAGCGCTCATCCCTGCATCGCTGTGGTACCCGAGGCCACGGGGATGGACAGCAGGGGCTCGGCCAGGCCCAGCGTTTGCCATGGGGAAAGAGACGTCAGGGAGATTGCACATGCACAAACACACGTCCGCAGGGGGCAGTTTGGATGCCTGGGCCTATTCGGAGGGGTCAAGTCTGCTCTTCCCGTGAGAAAGTCAGAGTGGGGCTTCCAGTGAGCCCAGTTAAGTTCAGAAATACCTCTTTATCCCTCAGCAAGCTCTCCGGCAACACTGGAAAGGGACACAGCTTCTCCTGACCCCTGCTTTCCCTGGGTACCAGGATGAACAGAAATAGCCCGGGAGACAGAGACTGAAGCAGAAAGGTCCCCGACGACCGTCCCCGTGTCCCGGGACAGGAGGCAGGGAGCCGCTTTCCTGCACACAACCGTCTCCATCCCTTTTCACGCCTCCCAGGAGCGCCTCGTGCCGAGAGCATTACAGACCACACGCGTGCATCGTCTCGGGGCTGCAGCCCAAGAGCGGCTTTTTGCCGCCCCTGTTACGCCCTTCCCAAACCAAAGGCACAGACGGGTAGGATTGCTCATAAAACTCAGCCTGTGTGCACGCCGGGCGCCTCCAGAGCCCAAAAGACTTAAGCAGAGGAGGCAGCCACAACAGACCCCAAGCTCACACGCGATATAGTTTTGGGGTAACACCACCTTCTCGCTCCTGTCCTACAGCCCCACATACAGACAGCCCCTATCGCAGCGCTGATAAATTCAGAGATAGCCGATAGTCGCTTAAACTCCACGTGCTGGGGCTGAATAATTTCATTAGCATCCTAAATTCCAAAGAAAAAAAAACTCAACACATTTCTCGCGCTGAGAATCACCGAGAAGCTCGGAGACATCCAAGAGCGATTCAAACTGCGGAGGGAACAGGAGCAACGAAAGCAAAATTAAAAAGAAAGCCCTTCGCGGTTTTTGAGCGAGTCCCTGATGCCGGAGAGGCAAATCATGATTTGTGGGTGCCTAGAGATGGAGAAGTGGAGACCATCTGAAAAGGGAGTGAATAAATAAGACTTTGTATGAGGTCTAGAGAGATAACTTGAAGGGAGAGAGAGCCAGACAGTGTTTTTCCAGCTGAATAGAGTTTTGCCAGACAGCGTTTTGCAGGCATGTTTCAGTTTGATGAAAACACCTATTCAGGACGATGAAAGCATTGCGTGTCGGGAGGGTTAGTGCCTTGTCCTGCGCCCTTCTTCCTCTCTCGTATTCCGTCTTATTTGTAAAGACAAAAGGAAATATTTCTTCGTGTGAGTATTTCTTTCTAGGTGACATCCCAAACTTCTAAATTTAAAGATGATCCCGACAGTAGGAAATTTTCTGACGGGATGGAAATTCCTTATTTCTTTGAAACCCTCCGCTTTCTGCTGGCTGCTGGGTCCTCCGGGGAGACCGCAAGCTCGCGGTGCGCCGGCCCTGCCGCTGCCCTGCCTCAGTTTCCCCACACACGAAGCAAGGACGAGGCTACGCGTTGGGAAGGGATGAACTCGTCCCTGGCACGTGCGTTGCATCCGGGCTGCCGATCCCCCACGGTTCCCCTTCCAGATGGCCGCCCAGACCCAGACGGAGCCTCGGGCCGCTCGCTCCCGGCTGCGCGAGCACCGGCGAGACGCTAAACCGAGCAGAGAGGGTCGGCGGAGGGCTTCCCCTTGGCGCTCGCAGACAGGCTCTTCCTTCTCACCAGACGTCTCGGCTGATGGCTCGCCGCTTCGCCGGCGGGAGAAGCGCCAGCTTTGTCTCCTGGCACACGCTGGTGGCGGTGATGGAGGGTGAGAGGCGCGGCGATGGAAGGGAAGCCGGGTCGAGCCGGCAGCTCAGCCTCCCCTAAGTGCATCTCCTGCCTGGGCCGCGCCGCTGCTTCTGCCGACAGCTTTATTGCCGCTGCGGGTTGAGAAAAGTCTGTGGGGTGACCTGGCCCTGCACCGTCCCTGCTCGACAGCTGCTTGGACAGGGAGAAGAGTTTTGAAGAGGTGGCAGGAGAGGGGGAAAGTCTCCCAGAAAGCAGCTATGGAAAGTCGGCCACCCTCGAGGAAGTTTCTGCTTGGCCTTTCTGCAGCGCAGAGGAAGGCTGGCAGGAAAAAATCCCCAGATGAGCTTATTCGAACAGGAAAGAAGCAAAAACAAAACAAAACAAAAAAATAAAAGCAGAGCTTTGCTAAGGCTGCCCATCCCTTCCTGCACAGTCCCCAGCCATGACCCAGGTTCTCCCCCAGACGCTCTCGCCCTCTCCCCGGCACTAGCCCAACACAGTCCTTGATAGCCCCAGGCAACTGAGGAGGGGGGCATTGACCCCCCCCAGCCTGCAGCTACCAGCACAATCCCGCTTCACTTGGCTCCCCCCTTCCCGCCAGACCTCGGTCCTTCTGGGGTTTTAGCCACGCAAAATGCACATTTTCATTTTTTTAAAAGTAAAGATTGCATTTCACAGAGGAAAAGGTCTGCGCGGATGGAGAGAACCACCACCCTTGACTGGGCTTAGCCAAAACTGGGGTTTTTTCCCCCCCCTTTTCTTTCCACATTGCCCATAGCAACACTTGAGCATCCTCACTCCCTCCTGCATCCTCCTGGTACCCGTTACACTCCATGCCGTGGAGCATTTCAGACGGAGCCCATCACCTCGCAGAAGATCCCGACGGGGAAACGTCTCACAGAAAGGGAGAACTGGGGCTGTGATGGAAACAGCCGCGTCGGATGGGATCACGGGGAGACGGGATGAGGGTGGCGGGTCTCTCCAGCCCTGCAAGCATCCCACCCACACACCGACATCTGCCGCCGCGGGGAGGTCAGGCACGGAAATAGCACCTGGCGGTGAAAATATTTGGCCGTGCCGGCAACCCAGGTAGCCGCTGGGCGCGACGAGCTCCGAGGCTGGGAAAGTTTACAAGGTGGGCTGCGGAAAACTGGCCGGCGGCTCCGCAGACAAAGCCTGCCGGCTTCCAAAACAAACAGCGCCCGCTTCCAAGCACCAGCACACGGGGCTGCGGGGCTCCCAGCCGCCACCGAAGCACGGTGCGAGGGGGGACACTGCAAAGGGAGCTGGAAAGAACGTGCTCCCTTAACCCTCTCTGCTCCGGCTGCTTCTGGGCTTGTGGCGCCGCTGGAGAAGGGTTCAGAGGGATGTTTCATTTGCACTGTCAGCAGCGACCTGCCAGCCCAGAGCATTCGTGCCCTGACCCCCCAGAGAATGGTGCAAACGGACCTTTTTTTTTTTTGGAAAACGTGTTAAAAATTCCACATCCAACACTGGTTGTACTCAAGCGTTGAGCCCAGGAACCCTCTCTCGCAGACGCCGAGACCATGGCCCTGGCTGCTGCCGCCCACGGTCCCCGCGCACTGACCCCGTCTCGCCATCCTCCCTCTGCGCGCCGTTCACTCGCGGTGCCCGACGCGGCCCCGTCCCAATAAATGCCAGTGCCCAGACGTGACCTAGGTGTGGAGGACGGTGGCGGGCGATGGCGGAGGGCCAACCGCCCCGTTATGAGATGCCCCACTGTTCTCCACGAAGAATAGCCCCTTGTCCTGCCCCGACGGCTCCCCCATCGGCCGAGGCGGGGCGGGGGTAGCGGGGTGTTGGGGACAAAAAGCATTAATTTGGAGACCTAGAGACAAAAGAGCCACAAAAGGGGGTCAGAGAGGGTTGCCCCAGCCCGTGGTCTGTACCCAGCGGTACCGGCGCCATGGCTTCACGCTGGGGTGGTGGCACTCCGAAAGGCAAAGGGCTGCTACCCGCTTTTCCCTGTGAAGCTTTGGTTATTCAGCGCCGAGGACACATCACCATGAGTGGCACGCTGGGGGACAACACCAAGGGGATGGCGGGGGGGTGAGGAGGGTCTCCCACACATCTGCCTTTCCTTGGCACGGCGTGGAGCAGCTGGGACGGGAGCAAGTCCACCTCCCGCATGGCAGCATCTCATGCTAAGCAGGGGAGGCGCCAGCTTCAAGCTGCGGCGAGGATTTATTTTTCCAGCTAAAATAGTTTAATTTAGTGGAATTTTTTCCCCTTTTCAACCTGTCTTCTCCCGTAACCAACCCATCCTTGGGAACGGCTGGTCAGCTGGATGGCACGTCGAGTCAGAAGGCGCGTGAAAAGCCAGCCCAGGTTATGTCATTTTATTTTCCAACTGAGCGTAGCTGGGGGACAGACGGACGCGTTTTCTTCTCACCACCAGAAACGTTAAGGCCCAAAATGTCATCGCTCATGGAATTTACTTTTCCTGATGTCAGAGCAGATGCACGGGAGGGGGTACGCACCATGCTATGAGCGGTGCTGCCCGTGCAGCAGTATGTGCGCATGTTTCGTGCGCTTCTGCAAAGCTCCCGGCTCTGCTGATGGAAATACCACTTTTGCTGCCGTACCGCTTGCGTGCAGAAGCTATAATGGGTTTATTTTAGCAGAGCTACTGAAGTTGTAAGAACTGACAAAGTTTCATACACGGACCAACAAAACTTTATATGTGTCATCTCACTGCTCTTACAACCTGAACAGACAGAACAGCCAAGGCGGAACAAAATGCACCGAGCAATGCTAAAAATGAGCAGGTAGCAGGTGCCCGGCCAGAGAAAAAAACACTCACCTGCGAGGGTCTCAGCAAACCCCTCTCCCGGTGAATGTCCTCGTACAGCAAGTGCAAGGACCAGCCGGGATCCTCATGCAAGGACCAGCCGGGACTCTCGTGGGACATGGAAGGCTTGGATACCCGAGCTGAGCCGTCCGCTTGTGGTTTTGGTAATATCTCCTGAGCCGCAGAAGTTAATGAGCCTGTAGGAAAAAAAAAAAAAAAGCTTGCAATTCTTTATAACAAGGCTGCCAGCTATACATTACTTTTAATAGGACAGTTATCGTATGTTAAATACTGGCATGATTAAAAACATATTTATAAAGGATTAACAGCTCCGTAATGGCTACATGTCTGTTCCGAGGCCGTTAAATCTCCCAGAATATGTTTCTAATCATCTATACAATAACCGTCTTAATAAATCAGAATTAAAGGCATATTTGGGGGAGCGTGGATTCCAGACTGCACCTGGTGGGTTTTCTGTAGAGGGGAAGCAGAGCCGGGGGGAACCAAAACCAAGGGGCATAAGAGGTTTGAAGAAGAAACAACTGCTGTTTGTGGAAATCCAGCGGTGCGCGAACACGGAGAGCATTTGACGGAGACACGACCGTTATCTCCGCGAGTGATCACTGCCGACCACAGGTTTGCGGGACCAAAGCGAGGAGAGCTGGATGATCTCCAGAGGTCCCTTCCAGCCCTCACCGTTGCGTGACTCTGTGAGAGGCATTGTGCCTGCACGCCCAACCACGCACTTTTCCTTCCCCACCTGCTAAAAAAACCCGAGCCCTGCCAAGAGAGAAACCCCTCCGCGACACCCTGGGGCAGGAGAAACCCTTTGGCTTGGAGCTAAACCGGGAAAGCACCCAGGAAGAACTACTCCTGTGTTTCCAAAAAGAAACTCCAAAAGTTTTCTCGCACTTCTGTTTGGTGCGGTTCTCGGCCGGCCTCGCCAGCTCCCGCTCCAGCCGCGCTCCTGGGGATGGATTCGGGGCAGCGGTACCCCGCCGCTAGCAAAACGCCCCGGCGCAGCGAAGGCATTCAGCAAAAATAAACGCCGAGGCAGAGCTTGAAATGTTTATTTTCCAGCTCCAGGCCATTCATCCAGTGACACCGCTCTGTTCCAGTGAGTCTCCCTCTGTTTATATCAGATGATTAATGAGACACAGATTGTCTTTAGCCCTGACGGATGTTGCAGTCACCGGGGGTAAGTATGAATTTGGGCTTGATCTCCCCCTTTCTCCTCCCACCTCCGTCTGCAGCCACCACGCCGTCCTGATTGGCCTGGAGAACAGATTTTCTTCCCTTTCCATGCAATCAAAACCAAGATTTTATTACTTTTTGGGTTGTTTTTTTTTTTTTTTTTTTAATGGCCTCTTCATCTGCCCTGTGCAATCAGCCCTCTTTTAGCTGGGACCGCTGACGACACAGGGTCTGAGCTGCAATTAGCCCAGAGAAAGTGAAGGTACAGATCAAACGATAACTAAAGGAGGGAGATGGGGGGATAAGGCAGAAGACAACTTGGGTTTAGCCTGCCCATAGCTCACTACTGAATTAGGGGAGAGAACTCTACTGGGATGCACACAGCGATGCTCGAGAGCGCAGCAACCACCGCACCGCTATAACCAGTTACAACGAACAGGCCCAAAACCGGTGTGACGCACAGATGTCGTTTCCAGAGGACACAGGACCGTCCCCTGCTCCAGAAAACACTACCTACAACTTCAGCAGCACCCACCTACTTTTTCCCGCTCGACCAACACCTTTCCTACGCGGCACCCATGGGTGCGCCTCCCGTTTTTCCTACGGATGGAAGATTTGTGAAGCAGCTCAGCTTTGCCCCCCTTCAAGAAACTACTGTAAAACACTCCCCACCAGTTTATTGTTGCCAAGGAGAGGGACCGGTGAGCTAGGGCTGAAGCCAGAGGCGTGGGGTCTAAAGCACGGGCGCGGTGGCTAATTAGCCCCACTAATCAAACATCACGAGGGAATCATGCTGCATGGAGATGGGGAAGTTGTAAGCAAGCGGAGAACACGTTATTAATGAGCTCAATTAATAATAGTAATAGCAAAGGCGTCTTTGCAATGGCTAAATGGGGTTGGATTGGAACCAGCTTGAACGTGTCACCGCAACAATGCTTTTGCATCCCCTCAAAGTATGGCTCGGGGCAGGAGTGGTTGACACATTTCTCCAGCACTCAAAGCTCAAATTGAAAAGCTGCCATTAACATTAAAAGGAAAAAATAGCTCTAAAAAAAACCCCCAAACTCCATACGTTTCTATTTTTTTTTCTCCCCCTTCCTCTCCTTCTTTCTGATTCACCCTTCTGATATTTTGCTTGGACTCCAATCCTAATGCATTCGTCCTTCTTAGCACATTTTTGGGCTGCTTCCACCATTGTTCTTGAAAACCTTTTTTCTTTTTTTTTTTTTTTAACCCGAGGACATATATTTAGATATACAACCTGGTCTCCCACGTTAAAAAAAAAAAAAAAGAAAACCCTACCTCAGGCTGGAAAGGGAAAAGCATCGAGAAAAATGGCTTTGGGCCCCGGGCCAAGGCTGCTGCCCGAGGCACACGCGGTGTGTGCGGCAGGAGGCACGTGCAAGGTGCGCACGCAGCTGGGTGTGTATTTGTGCACGTGTGTATATGTGTGTGCAAGGGGTGCGCGGGCCACCGACGCGTGGCTGGTGGGGACCCGGCTCTGGGCGACAGGGACCTCGCAGTGTCGGCAGAGGAGGTGGCGTCGCTGGGGGGACGTTCGGCAGCCTGTGGCATCCGAGGGCTCCGTCTCCAGCGCAGAAATGTCTCCCCCAAGGGTTTGCCGGCACAAACGGAGGGCTGGTGGCTGCGGCAGTCCCCACCTCGTCCCCACAGCCACCGTGGGGACTGCAACACGGCACTGTGGCTCCCAACCATCCCTCTTCTGCACCTTTCTCTGTAGCCCGGGTCTGGGGGACATGAGCAGTCCTTAAATCGTGCAACACACTCATAGATTTGCAGAAGGTTTTGGGGAATGGCTAGGGGTCACAGTCACCCCACACCGGCCCCCAGTTAGAGGAGACTGGGACCATCCATGCTGCTACAGATAACCCTGCTTTGCCGGTGGAAGGGGGGGGGCTTTGGCCAGGCTGGTTTTAATAACCCACGAGCGCTCAAGCCCGCACCCAAACATCTCATTCTGAAAAGGCAGGTTGGAGTCCAAGAAGCACTCGCAGGCTTTTCATAAACACACTTTAATAATCTTCATCAAGAATTTTAATACAGAGCGAGCTGCCTGCCAGGAAATGCATTTACACTGTCAGCTGCCGAGAGAAATAGCACCGCACCGCTGCTCAATACCAGAAACACCCTCTCTCCCTCCCCTCCGAGCTTTTACTCTCTTCCCCTTTGTACGAAACGTGGTCCTTAGGAAATCAGAGGGGCGAAAAACCCTGGCGGGGAGCGTGGCAGCTCCCTGTAGCGTCCCCTTCGCCTTGCCCCGCCACGTGCCCACCATCATCCCCTTCCCATCGCTTGCAGACCTGGACCTCCCCTGGCCGCATGCTTCACCTCTTTTTATTTTTAAGGGGTTTAAAGGCCGCAGCGGCATCTCTCCTCCTCTCCCATTACCCTGCTGAAGGTGCTGGTGCAGGCTCTGCGCCGGGCAATGGTAGCGAGAGGCTGGTATTTAGATTTTGGGCATAACAGGGAGTTTTGCTAGCTGCAGATACAGTTACAAAAGCTTTGCTTTCACAGCAAAGATTAACGGGATCAGAAAACATTTCCTTGCTGGCTGTGGTATTAAACAATTACAGGGATTAGTCGTGGGCTTTGCCATCCTTCGGCACATCAGGTTTTGGTTTCTGCCAGAGGCAAAATACCCAATTTGATGTACTCCCAACCCAGAGGGCTGTTTATGGTGGGAACTGTGTTTTACAGCCTTTTTCCCAACAGCTGAAAATGCTCCGGCTGTAAGCACGCTCCATATGCTGCTCCAGAGCCAGCTAAGCCTGCTCTCCCCAGGTAGGGATGGATGTCACCCCTCCGTGTCCCTACACAACTGCCCCAAAGCCAAGTGCCACCTGCGTGGAAGGGCTGAGACTGGAGTGGGGACAAGGGGAGGCCGGAGAAATACCTTGGGGTGATTTCAGCATCAAGCAACTCCTTCCACACACCTCTTATCAAATCTTGTATTACTTGCGGGGAGGATTTCTGAACACCAATCCCTGGCACATCAGAGAGTTTGTCTATTTATAAGTCGGTTCCCAAGTGACTGACAAAAAGAAAGAATGAAAAGAAACCCAACCCGATCCAGTGAAATAAAATGATGAGATTAGAAATACACGTACCACATGGCCTCTCTGAACCTCGTTTAGCAGCGGCGGGGAATTCCAGCCTTCCAACAGGAACGGCACCATCACCTCCGCCGCCTTCCCTCTCCTTGTGAAGTTCTTGCCTTATTTATTTGCTTGAGATCAGAAGAGTCGGGGGGAAGCCGCCTGGCAGAAATACCAACCTTTTGGCCAAGCGTTTTGAAGTTTCAGCACAAATTGCCTTTTACAGGCAGGGGTGTGGGGGGAAAAAGAGGTAGAGAGAAGGTCATTTCTGCTTGAGGAAACCCCCAAAATGCTTCGGTAGAGCTGAAGGGGCCTTTTCATCACACCGGTAGCCCATGGAGGGGCAAGGCGCCGGATGGGTTTGGGGAAACGGTGGTGGGAATGATGGACGGGAGGTGCCTGCGTGGTTATGGCATGCACGGGCTCCAGCTCTGTTAGTGCCAGGGTGCAAGACACCTTAATAAATAAACCTTAAAATCGGTAAGAACTCAAAAGATGCTACCCCAAAAACCTCTCCGGAGCAGACAGAATTCTCCCACGGACTTTCTGAGCGGTGCGCCTCAACTTACAGATACTCATTACTCTTGGTAATGCCCTTCTTCAGCTCTTTAAGGCTACAAAAAAGGCTACCTACAAAATCACTTCCACCCCCCCAAGAGCTCACACTCCCCGCCCCTGCCCGAGGGATGCTGCAGTTTTGGGGCAGTGTCCGTCTGTCTGCACGTGCTCGCACACCGCAAACCCGAGGCCACGGCACAGAGGCAGCAAGATCCCGCAGTAGCTCGTGCTTGCGGGGAATGATAACCACAGATGTGCGAGGAAAAGGACTTTATAAGAACCTTCACCAGTGCCACAGGACTCTCCGGGCAATTCATTGCCACCAGGAGCTTCCTCGGCTACGGGCACAGTATTTGTCCAGGTTCACTCCTGCACTGGTTTCTCCCTGTGCCGGGAGCATCCTAAAAACGCAAGCCCTGGAGCAACGCACGAGCCACGATCATGGACTGAGTGGCCACGGAGAAAATCCAGGTATCCCGGTGCCTCGCGTCAAGCTCGAAGCAGCGGGCTGCACAGCCACGGAGCTGCCGCTCCCCGGGGGCTCCGCTCTCCACCGGCCGGTGGAGCGAGATGTTGTACCTTGTTTGTGTTTCTATGGTGTTACCCTGCCTGCTGGCTCCCATCCGACGGCCCCCACCGGCTAAATCTCTGCGAGGTTAATTTCTAACATGAAAAACGGCCTCCCAAGAGCAACTGCGGTTGATTTAAAATAATAAAAATGGAAATCTCAGATTTGATGACTAATCTCGGGAGACCGGCTTAAATTAGCGCTAACCAATCGGCCGCAAAAGACCAGAGGAAAATTCCTGCTGGACTTCTCTCCTCAGTCCACTCCCTGGCTTCATTTTCCATCCCCAGATCCTTCCAGCCTGCAAACATATACAGTGTTGCCTCGGCAACTCAAAGACGAGATATATGTACACGAAAAAAAAAATATGAGACAATCTCTTTCCTCGGCAATTGCCGGGAAGGTGGAAAATGTAAACCTATTCTAGCCTTAAAGCGGCGTCAGCTTGTACCAGACGCGCTCACCCCCCGACGTGCTCCTCCTGCTCCCACGTGAACATAACTTAACCATCCTCTCATGGGCATCTGTCCCCAGGTGTACCTGCTCCCTCATCCCAAAGGGAGGATGCTCAAGACAGGCGGACTCACCAAAACACACGTGTTGCCCAAAGGTGCTTTCTCTCTTGCACGCACAAACCGGCTTATTCGTCTGTCGTGCAGAAACCCGGGTTCATTTGTGAACCCCAGTTTAGGGGTAAGCGGGCTTTCAGCCTGGCCTGGACCAGACGGACTCTACTCAGCTGGGTCATCCACCGGTGCCCCATCTCTGCCACCCTTGCTCTTCGAAAAGCTCCTGCGGCTCAGGGCTTGTGTGTACATGAAAAATAAGCTGGCATCGAGTACACTAGGGGTTCAAAGCAGAGTATATATGCCATACGATATCTCATGCCACCTTTAAATCCTGCTCTGAGTCCCCACTGCTCTGGGCATCTGATGCCCTTTGGTTCCTTTGGAATGGGGACTTTCAATGGATCTTTAAATCCATGCTCTGGTCCCATTGCAGCCCGTGGTCCATTGGAAGGGGCCAGCCGGGATGAGGCTGTCCTGCAGCAACGCAGGAGCACAGGGATGCGCATGGAGATGTCCCGCGGGCCGCTGCAGCCATCGCCACCATCCCCATCTGCCTGCGCAGCCCCTCTTCGGAGCAGCATCCGTACTCACCCCGGTTATTCCCCCGCAGCCTCGTGCCGAATGAATCCCGATACTGGAAGTTTCATCTGCATTATCAGCACTTTTTCCTCTCCAACCCCATACCCTAAGGACCTGCCTGACCTGCAAGCAATTAAAACACTGGGTCTCACGAACTCCCCGCGATGCCTTGGCTGCAAAAGGACACGATGAAAAGACCGATTCCCCCCACTCCACCTCGGCACCAGCCTCCGCTTCCCTACGAGCGGTGTTGCGAACTGGGGATCTCGGAGCGCTCCTTACTCAGACATTTCCCATCTGGAGCCAATCGCTTCATCGGTCCCCTCAACCGGCAGGAATCCTGCAGCATGATCCTGATTGATTAAAGCACGAACGACTTATTACAAATAACAGGAAGGCTCCAAAACAAGGGAAATAGCCGGGTGAAGAGGGATGCTTGCGCACGTCACGGATACCACTGGCTTCCCTCCAGACGTTTACAGCATCCTTCCCCGAGTCAACCCAACCAGGGCTGGGTCCCTGCAGCACTGTTTTGTTTCTGCCCAGTCATACAGCACTTTGACTGGTGTAATCCAGTGTTAGTGGTGTTTTTGGGAAAGGCTGGGCAGGCACTGGTGATGCCCCAGCTGAAAAATAGTTCATGAGTTCGTACTCGAGAGATATCTTCCTACGGGGGTATCAGAAGGATGGGAAACACCTTCTTCTTACTGCAAGTGAGAAGCAGGATGGACTGACCAGGGATATAGATTCAGGGGCTGCTGTCACGATGGAGCAGTCAAGGTAAAACCCCCTTCACCACCCTACTACAGCTGAGCACGGGTCGAGCTGGAGGCTCCCGGGGAGTCCTTCCTTCGGCTCAGACACTAAGTCCTATGCCTGGGATGCCGAGAAAAGCTTCAAGTCAAATTCTGGCTTTCTCAAAAGCAGCGCAGGCTTTGCCGCAGGTCTCAGCGGAGCCAAGAAATCACCCCTTGCTTCCAGCCCCACCACCATCTTTTTCCATAAAGCTCCTCTTCTGACATTTGCCCCCTCAAACAAAGGGTACGCCTGTTAAAACCCACTGTCCCCACACCGGAGGCGTAACTGGCTGCTCCATCACTGCACCACCTGATATTAAATAACCTCATCTCACATTGAGATTGTCATCTGCAAAACCGGGACGGCAGCGTTAACGCTACCACCCGCTGCCGAGGCAGCCGGGCAGCTTCCTTCAGGGGCGACTTTGAAATGCAAAACTGGGAAAGTGGAGGACGGCACATCATGACTCATAAAGACAAGGCGAAATATGCTTTGCCAAAGTGTGAAAAATATTTATTTCCAGGCAAGAAAGCGTCTCAAATTTGCACGCTCAGGAACCTGAGCCATATTTCTGGAAACGGCTGCGGAGGTAAGCTGATTTCTGCCATTAAATTGTGCCGGTGCTGGGGGGCAGAGAAGATGAAGTGAAAAAAAAGGGTGGGAAGATGCGATTTGATCTGCCTTTTCAGCAATAACAGTTTCACTGAAAAGCCTCACAACCTGCAATGTGTAGGGTGGAGCAGGATTAAGATCATAAATAACTCCCGGAGAAGAAAAATGATGCCCTTTCACATGCTGGTAGCATGTTATCTTTAAAGCCAAAGAAAGATAAAATAGCTGTCTTCAAATATCACCACCTTTCATCCAGAAGGATTGTTTTTAACGGGTTTTACAGGGCTCGCTTTTTCTCCAGCTGCAGCGTGGCCGCCTTTGGGCTGGAATGCAGCAGCAGCTCGGCCACGCCGGACCGCGCTCGCAGCAGGGGGATGAATATTTATCCCATTAAAATGATGAGCTGGCATTTGCAGCGGTTATTGGTAACAACCTCTCTGGAAGGGGAATTAAATACCCTATGGAAACGCTGGTTGTGAGGCCAGTCTTTAAGTAGTAGAGGTGAGGGCTGATCCAAGGGCAGAGCATCTCCTATATTAGAAACCAGCCCGGGACACGCTTTTTCCCTTTAAAGATAAAGGCTTAAGACCCAAACCGTACCCCACGACCCCAAAAGCGAGGGTTTTGCTTCCCCCGAAAGGGATGAGTGCCAGATTCCCTGCTGAATTCGCCGCATCCCTAAAGCGGTAGCTATTTTCTCCCTGGTAGCACTGACGAAGGGCAGAGGCACTGTTCAGACCTATCGATCAACGGTTGGGAATACGGACCCGGCACCGAGTTAAAATGCAGGTGGAATTTTAGATAGTTGGGACGCATTTCCTTAAACTGGAATTTAGGCAGGAGTCCAAGACTAACACCCCCTTCCCTGCCTCCCCTCTCGCAAATAGTGCCGAGGGCTCTTTAACGACCACGAGTGGTCTAGGCCCGGGTTAATGTCTTATCCATAAGTTATTCAGTATTTCCTTTTAAAGACAAAATAGTTGGAATACCTCTCTTTCTCTCTTTAAATTGCAGTTGTGGCTGTTACAAAAAAAAAAAAAAAACAAAAAAACCAAACCCCAACGCTCAGAGCCTCTGCACTATTTCCATATGGGGCACCGAAGTGTCCGTTTCATGGGAGTCCCACCTCTTGAATTTTTATGGGAACTGCGGCGTTATCAAGTTTATAGCGGCGCTAATACCTGCAGAGATAAAAGCAGCCTCCTTGTTAGCATCAGAGCTTGGCGGGGCTGGGAAAAGAGGCTCCCCGGACCGCCAGTCACGTCTCGGTGTATCCTGGGTGGGTTTTTGGGGTAGGCACATCTCCTGGTCCTTCCACCGAGGTGGCATCGGTGGGGGGATGATGGCCAGAGGGGTTCCTCAGGGAGTGTGAGCTACACCCGCTGTCCCAAACCGAAGCCTGAGTACCAGCCTCCAGGCAGCTGCGGTAATGGGATTTTGCACAAAAAGTGTCCCACATATAGTCAGTGACCTGACTATATCCTAGTCCTGAACACCTTGGAAAACCGGGAAAGACAGGTCTGGATCCATCCAACATCTCCAGCCTGCTCAGGAAATTATGTCTTCTTCCCATTACAAACTTTGATTAACATTTCCCTCCCCCCCCCCCCATTCCTTCAAGTTTTTCAGACCTTTGTTGAAGAAACCAACGCAGAAAGGCCAAAACCACTTTGTTTTCTGGCACCAGCATTCCCCTTGGGAGGCTAATTCCCACGTAATGGATCTCATTGCTGGGGAGATATAGAGCTTTAGATACAGACAAACCGAACCGGCGGACCGCGCACTGAGCGCCGTTCGTGTCCCAGAGCCGACGGGGTTTGGCGGGGACGATCACGGAGGATGATCATCCTCCCGTGCTGAGGCTCGAGGACGCAGCCGAAAATCGTGGCTCTTTTTTTGGCTCCCAAAGGGTAACATTTTCCCAAGTGCCAAAGAGCCTTTAATCCTAAGGGGGATTTAGGGCTTAGTTTCTTCAGCAATTTGGAAACGCGTCCCAGGAATGATCCTCGCGTATCACTGCGAGGCTTTGTGCGCGGACTGGTGTGGATTGAGGGAACACCGACCATCTCCTCCTCCTCCTCTCTTGCAAGAATTGTTTCACACGGATGCTTGCAGGTAAAAGAGGGGTCGGGGCTCTGCTTAGTTGGTCCTGGTGCTACAGGGCCCCCCCTCTTCGATATGAGCTGCTAATGGCTACTGTAATGTTACAGCCGCTACCGAGGAGCTGGAAAGGCCATTGACAGGAAAAGCTTTCCATCCACCCAGAGCACAGACATCGGCTACATTTTTGGAATAGCTCAAGCGATCGGGACTCCAGAGATATATCATTGGGAGGGGAAACAAATGACACGGCGTTTGACGTCCTGCGCTGCACTCAGTGCTATAAAACCTATATATATAACTCCATACATGTGCATATATATATACACACACACACATGCATAAAACAAATGAGATTCCATACTCCTGGAAAAAGTGCTCAGTAAGCCCAGCTCCCCTTTAAGCACTTGGTAAAAACATCAGGCACAAGGTTAGGCAAATCACAGCAAATAAGACTTCACACAAATACCTGACAGTGGCTTGCCCCCCCTGACTAAAAAGGAGACCCATTTTCTGGTCTAACCTCACTGTTGTGAAGGGGGGAAAAAAAAATTAAAAAAAATAACAAGCAGGTATGCAAATGGGTACTCTGAAGTGTCAGTCTCCATAATTTGCAGGCAGCACCTCTGCCTAACCCCTGCCTGCGCTGCCAGATGCGGCCGAAGGTACGAGCGGCACCTGGCAAAGGGACTTCGGCATCAGCTTCTCAGCATGGAGCTCAGCTGGAACACAACCGACATGGCCCAGCTTAAGGCATCGCAGAAGACAACACCTGGTAAGGTGACAGGGATGTTTTAACGCTGATGGTTTCTCTCCCCGTGCGCTGAGAGGGGTTTTTCTGCAGGCGACCAGGTGCTATGAGCGCACACCTTAAGAGACTGCTCCTGTCCCATGGAACACAAAAGTAAACCTCAGCCTCCCTCATTTACAGACTAAAACGCGAGGGAGACGCTTGCAGCACTCCCCAGAGGAACCCCCGGGTTCGAAATGCCGGGTTTTGTATTATTATTGCACTCAGCGTTGGCCGTAAACCCCCCCAGTTACAGCTTCAGGCGCATTCTGGGCTGCATCAAAAGAAGAGTGGCCAGCAGGTCAAGGGAGGTGATTCTGCCCCTCTGCTCCGCTCTCGTGAGACCCCACCTGGAGTACTGCATCCAGCTCTGGAGTCCCCAACATAAGAAGGACATGGACCTGCTGGAGCGCGTCCAGAGGAGAGCCACGGGGATGATCAGAGGGCTGGAGCACCTCTCCTATGAGGAGAGGCTGAGAGAGTTGGGGCTGTTCAGCCTGGAGAAGAGAAGGCTCCGGGGAGATCTTATTGTGGCCTTCCAGTCCCTAAAGGGCCTACAGGAGAGCTGGGGAAGGACTTTTTACACGGGCATGGAGTGACAGGACGAGGGGAAATGGCTTTAAGCTGGAAGAGGGCAGGTTTAGATTAAACATCAGGAAGAAGTTTTTCCCTTTAAGGGTGGTGAGGCACTGGAACAGGTTGCCCAGAGAGGTTGTTGAAGCCCCATCCCTGGAGGTGTTGAAGGCCAGGCTGGACGTGGCCTTGGGCAACCTGGGCTGGTGGGAGGTGTCCCTGCCTGTGGCAGGGGGGTTGGAACTCGATGATCTTCAAGGTCCCTTCCAACCTAAACCATTCTATGATTCTATGATTCTATGATTCGGAGTGACTCAGAAAATAAAGCCATGTACGGATGAGCCTCTGCTCCGGTTACGCACGAGGCCCCGCATCCCTCCCACAAACAACGCGGGGGACCCCACTCATGGGCCAAGGGCTAAGAGGAAAAAATTCGGCCGAGAGCATAACGTTTTCATGAATTTTCACGGAAGAGGAACAACTCTTGGTGTGGCTGCCCATTTCTTTCTCGCCTGCCCCGCAGGCGTTTCCAGCCTGCAGCGATAGAGGAGGACAGCGTGTGGCAGCCCGGATGGGTCTCCTCCATTGCCCCCCTCCCCAGCGATGCGGCAGCACAAGGACATATCGGTGTCACTTTGCTTGTCCCTCCCCATCCTGCTCTGGCTTTGCCACGTTTTGCCGGGATGGGGGAAAGGCTGCAAGTGGCGCAACGCAAACCCACCGGGGCTTAGCACGGAGCAAACACGTTTTGCCACTTCTGCAACACTTTCTGCATGGGGATCAGCAGGGCTTTCGCACACACGAGTGCCTCAGCTTATTCACAGAATGGTCAGGGTTGGAAGGGACCTCTGGAGATCATCTAGATGGAGGATTATTGAGGATAACCCAGGGAAAAAAACCCTCAAGCCTGGGAGAGGGAAAGGACTCACTCCAGAAGACGCCAGGGCAGAGTGCTTTGCAAAAGCCCCATCCAGTTCACAAAAGCTCATTTTCTTCCCCAACTTCACCTTTTCTCAGGTTTTATTGCTGGTCACAGTTGCCAAGCTGGGACCCCCGTCTTCTACAACACCCTCAAAGATAATTTTTCAAAGGCGCCTTCAAGAAACACCACTCAAGTCATGGCCAAAACCTTTACCATCATGAGCCCTGCCGTTTCAGCTAGCAAATACACTCAGGACAAGGGGTGTAGAACAACTCTTCCAAGGCATTAGCACCAAAAACACACACAAGGAGGCATTTTCCCTACCCTATTTTCACATTTTTTGACAGGAATGGCAGCAGCTGCAGTGAAAGTAGAAAGGAAAGGCCTGGCCCAGAGCTCTTTGATATGTTGGTGAGCTCTCCTAAACGCCCGTCTGCATTTGGATCGAGGATCTGGGTCACTTCGGAGTCTGTCAAGAAATATATTTTGGTTTTGTGAAAAATGTCAGTGAAAGAAAAAACATTTCCTTTGATATTTCTCTTTAAAAGCTTTCAGGCTTCCTTTGAAAAGAATATGCCAGAACCTTGCAAGAGGAGAAATATCCAGTCTGGACATTTCTAACAGAACACTTTTATTTCCAAATAATATTTCTTTTTCCCCCCGCTAGGATCCCTCTCACCGTGTCTTCCCCCTCCCTCTGCTTGAACAGCAAATTGTTTCCATCTCCAGATTAGCGCATACTCAGTCCAGATTAATTCCTGTGCTCCTGCCAGGTGCGGCTTTAGTTTCGCTGCAGAAGCCAGTGGATCTAGAGGAAGATCCCACAGTTCACTGAAGACGTTTCACCCCTCTAACTATCAGCGCCAGAGGTACCTGTTGCTTTACCAAGTCACCTCCCTCTTTTCGAGGCTGGTAAAGAGACAGCTAATTATAAATTGATGATGGCACATCCTAGGGTAGGGTCAGGATCCCTGCTAGGCCAACGCAATGTGCTCCTGGGCGAGGGTTAACGTGGGGCTGGCCGGGATGCTGATTTTACGTAACCTGGCAGGGAGATGCTAATTCACAACAGGCGAAATTCAGCTAAAACGAAGCAGTTGCTCAAGTCAGGAGGTTGGGTGGGAAATACCTGGTCCAGCTCTCCCCTGCTCCGCCGCCTCACTCCAGCCAAGGTTCTGAGGATTCAGATGATTTTGCCTTGCATGTTCGAGGCAGATAACCCGACCTGGAGGCTGCTCTGGGCAGGATCTCTCTCCAGCTGGCTGGCTGAGCTTTTCCACTTTGAAAAATAATAATTAAATATTCTTGAGTCTCTATTACAGAATCACAGAATGGTCAGGGTTGGAAGGGACCTCTTGAGATCATCTAGTCCAACCCCCCTGCCACAGCAGGGTCACCTACAGCAGGTAAAGTGTCCTATGGAGCCCATGTTCAAGTCTTAGCTTTACTATCACCCTGCCTTCAGGAGCTTAAAATACAAGGAGGCAGGCCTGGAGAGGTGTAATGCCTTCTCTGTTTCACAGAGGCGGTCCAGATTTGAGTTTGGCGTTGGTTTGCTTCTGGCCCAAAGACTCCTCTGGCCCATCCCTGGATGCCTCATGGACCTACAGCCACCTGAGGCTCCAAACCCTGCACCCTCGGTGGGATTTGCTGAGGTTTCTGCAGTCAGTGTGGCACTAAATCGTAGAATGGTTTGGGCTGGGAGGCACCTTGAAGATCATCTCGTCCCACCCCCTGCTCTGGGCAGGGACACCTCCCACCAGCCCAGGGTGCTCCAAGCCCCGTCCAACCCGGCCTTGAACACCTCCAGGGATGGGGCGTCTCCAGGCACTGAATCCCTGGGGGAGCTGTCAGCCCCCAAAGGAAGAGAGGCACAAAGCAAGGGAGCGCTTTCCTCAAGGTCTCTCCACTTTCCTACCCAAAGCCACGAGTCTCCTGCTTGCTTTCTTGCTTGTGCTCCCCGCCTCCTTCCCCAATGCCCTTCTCCTACCTGAAAGTCACAGTCCTGCCTTATTTTAGCCATTACAATTAATAATCTTTGTTGTCAGCGGTATATAACACCAATATATTGGTGTATAAGAGCTTTTATAACCATTATTATGCCTCGGTAGAGCTTGGATACTTCAGACCAAAGCGAGATGTGGCCCAGTCTACCCACATCCAGGCTGCTCCGGCGGCCGAGCGAGGGGACAGAGGTAAAGGAGCGGGTGAGAGCAGGGGACAGTGGCTGTGGGGCCCCTCCTCGGCGGTGTCACCTCTGCTTTTCCCACCCCGGGAAACCAGGAGCCCTTCCCTGCAAAGGGCTGCGGGCTCCCAGATGAATGGCACTATTGAGAAGTCCGTTCCTAAACATATCTCCGGCTCCGAATCGCTACACAACTGATTTTTTTTGGATGCCTCGAGTCACCAGTAAAAGTTTCCCTTGTTTTCATCTTCCCGGCAGCTCCCAGCCACAAGCAGAATGCTCTTCTCCTGCCAGGTTAGCCAGAAAAACAGGAAAGACCAAGGGGGAAAAAAAAAACCCACCATCACCCAAAAAATAGGTGTCACGCAGCTCACAGCCACCCTCCACCAGCACGCGCGGGGTTTGCTGCACCCACCGGCTCTCCTGCGGGCACATCGCTGATTCTGGAGACTGAAAAGGAGGGGAAAAAGGCAGGGGGAAGGCTGGACGTGTCATCTCGGGTACACCTGTATGTCATTTTTGTCCGCCCCGATACGTTTTCGGAGATCCGCAAATAGCACAACACCCCGCCAGTTCACGCCGGTTTCGCAAATTGTTCCAAAAGGAAACAATTTTGAAGGAGTAAAAATAGTCCCCCGTGGACTTTTGCAGGCAACCTAGGCACAGATTTCGTTTCTGTCACGCCTGTGATTTTTCTGATTCAAAGTAGATCGCCACTTCTAAATTTTCACCTTTTAAATTTGGTTGAAAGAATCAGCACGGAAATGGAAAAAAACCAATTCCCTAAAGACTGAAGCAAGTCTTGATTTGATAAGAAACCCTTCAGATTTGGGGTTTTTTTTTGTTTTTTTTTTTACTAGCTGAGAAAAATCAACAGAATTATTTGGACTGAGCCACAAGCACTTTCTTAATTATTAAGCTTTTAGGAACTGCCCGTAAACCACAGAAACCATTATTCACACAAGTCAGGCTTTGTATACCTGACCTGGGAAACCTCGCAGAAGGCAGAATTTAAGACTTCCTGAAAATTATGGCAAGCCAAACTTTTCAGATGGGTCCTCGCAGTCACCGGACACTTGGGAAAAAAGGAAAAAAAAGCTTTAACCTCAGCCTAAAGAGCCACAGATGCCACCAGGGGGTTTGGTCTGGGATTTGGCTGTAGGAGAATGTGATGGTTAATGAGATGACCGTATGAGCTCAAGTTTGTACGGCAGTTTTTAAGCTGTTTTCACGTCAAGTTTGCAAACGTGGGAAGAACAGCTGGGCTGGGGATGGGGAGGTTGGGTCATCCTCGCGACGCGTGAGTTGGATGCAGGCGAGGCCATCGCTCGCCCTTCGCGTCCAAGCCCCCGGGGTGTGGGAATTGGCAGCGGCGGAGGTCGAGAGGGGAAATTTGGGCGGACCCCGTGTTGAAAAGGTGGACGGGCAGCCACCACGGGGGCTGACATCACCCCCACTTACGTGGGTTGCGGATGATTTAAAGCAGGCGTGGGGCTGGGTGGGCCTGGGTGCTAATTCGGGGGGCTGCTGCCTAGAAGAAGCCCGCCTGAAATTACACCCCGGGGAGGGGTTCGGGGCCAAAATACCGGAGCAGCCTCCAAAACAGCCTCGGAGCAAGCGGCGAGCCAGGGAGGTAAATAAAGCACAAGGCTACTTACTGCAGCCACTGACCTCAGGCTCTTCCCCAAAATATTTGGGAAACATCTGGCACTCCAATAACTTAAAGGCAGCGCCCGTAACCAGGAGTTATTTTTATTTAAAAAAAAAAAAATTAAAAAAATTTCTTTTTTAATCATTACTGCCCTCAAAGTGGGTTTGCCCGTCCAGAAAAGCAGCTAAAACATGTAGGTGTGAGCAAGTTGGCTTCCCCTGGAGAAATAAGAGAGCAAATGCAGAGCTCATGCCTATAATTTGAGGGGAGCTTTTTTCCTGAACATAATAGGTTTGTGGCCTCGGTGGTTAAAATAGGGGAAGGAAAAAGAAAAAAAAAAAAAAACAAAAACACAACAGCAGGAGAAACTTGCAGTTTGGGTCAAAAGTAACTGAGTCTTTGGAGAGTTTTCAGAAAAAAAAGCCAAATATAAACAAACAACTGCTTTGGGTCAACTTAATATTTTTGCTGATTTAAAACAGTATTCTGTTTCACTTTGATTCATTCTTTTAATTTGGTAGTTTATTCTTTCAGTTCTGTAGAACATTTTATTCTCTTAGTTTGGCCAATATTTGAAAATCCCCTATACAGAAAGAAGGGTCAAAAGGGTTTATTTTGAAAAATGTCAAAGCAAAACATTTCTACATCAAAAAAAATTACTCCTTTCTGGCCAAAACATACTTGCCAAATTAGACTGGTATTTGTGAGTCATTTCTCCACCACATTTTTTAGTGAATTTACTATTTGTCAAAAAAAAAAAAAAAAAAAAAAAAAAAAAAAAAAAAAGGTTAACCTTACTCTAATGAGAGCACACATACATTGGTTTCACACAAACATACTTTGTGAAGAAAAGGTTTTGGAAAGAACTTCCACTTGCTTTGTATTAGTTTCAGCGTCTGTCCCTGCACAAGTTGGATGTAAAATAGAGGCGCACAGAGAAAATACAGACACAGACACCCCCCCGCCATTTCCCTTGTGATACTCATTTCTCCGGCGAGACCTGGGGAACCACACGCCAGCCCCACGGAGCGAAGCGATTCGGGTAACGTATTTCAGCAGATAAGCTTTTAGGTTTATTGAAACTTCAGTGTGGGGCACGGTGAATGGGAGTGTCCAAGAGCATCACTGGTAGTGCTGGTATCTCCCCTCCAAAGGGAAGACAGTCTCGCCACGAGCAGGATTGTAATACATATTTTTTCTCTCCTTCCTGCACATTGCCCCAAAAGGTCCTTTTACTTTAAGGAGATTTCCTCCTCCCTCAGATGATTTGCAAAACACTGATTTAAATAAAACATTTCGATTGCCTGAATTAAAAGAAATAATGATGAGTCCTTACATGTGAGCTGTCAAGTGCCATACCTTGGTCCCTGCCACTGGAGTGGAAGTGGGTTTTTGACATCTCCACTTCTGATGAAGGAAAAAACAATGGTGAAAACAACAACTAAGGTCCACCTAAGAGCACTGAAAATTTAAGCACCTCCAGCCTCTAGACTTAATAAACCGCAAGTTCACATGTTTGGCATCTCTGAATAACCCCGGGCAGCTGCGGAGGATGAGATCAGCCCGTGCTCCCTTGCACAGGACAGTGGCAGACCTATGCTCCGGTGTCTAAAACGGACCTTTCTGGACCATTCCCATTCCCTATATGCCAATCCAACGAAACAGTATTTTTGGGGACACTCTGCTAGCCCAGGAATAGCCCCCCTCTTTGAATCAAGCCGCATGGGATGCGCGTGGCAAAGCCTCCGGTTCCCCAGGCAAGGAGTTGCCCCTAGGGTTTAATATGCACCCGTCCAAACGGTCCAGAAAAAGCAACGCTGGGCCAATTTAACATCCAGTGAAGGTGTTAAATCCAAAAGCTGCAGTCTCTGATAACGCCACGCTGCCCTGGAGCCCCCAAGCTCTTTGCTCCATGTTTCTTCTAGGGAGCTTCCTCCCTTCAGGCCGAACTACAAAAATCCCTGCTAGGACACAGCTTGAAAAATAGCCATTAAAATCGTTTTTCCAAGGAAAGATGGCGCTTTCATTTAAATGGAGAAAGCTCACAAAGAGCACCTGATTTCCTTCAAAGTGTTTGATTTGTTTTATCAGGAAATAAAATGACCAAAACCTGAGAAATTCCATTTTGAGCAGAGAACGATCAAGTTTGGGTCACTAATACCTGATTTCTTTTCCAGCAAAAGTCAACGTTTCCTTTTTTCTGGACACATCAGAAGGGAACGTTTTTTCCTGGGCAAGGCAGCACATGGACCCGAATTTTGCATTCGGGCACCTACAGAAGACCAGAGATGCACAGGACTATGGTTTTCAACCACCTGGACAAGGATGTAAAAGCAATGCTGGAGCACGGCCATGTTTACAAGCCCACCGGAGCACACTCCAAGGACAGTTTGTCTCCACAGAGATGCAATCTGCTCCACAAGACCATTTTAGCAGTTGTGCCATTTGCAGGCAGTAGCGAGAGGGACCACCACCACCACCACGTAGGCCGAAACCAATGTCTACCCCCAAACCAAGCAGCTCTTTAAAGCTTTCTTGGATTTATTGCCCATTTTGCGCCTGCAGATGAGACAGAAAACAGCACAGTCCCTTGTAGAGGAGGAAGGACAAGACAGAGATGCTGTGGATGCGAACAGACCCCGTGCTGCTCTCCAACTCCCTTGCATTCACACCAACAGGCCCACCGTATAATATAAACACACAGCCTTTCTCTAAATCCTTCTTCCTTGTGCTCGGTTGTTACGGGACAGGAGGCTATCTTCACTAAGATTGGTTAACCCCCCCCAAAATTTGCAGGGTTAATGGCATAAAAAGCGTTAGATTCAGCTGTTCTGAGAACAAATTTCCATCTCCCACACTGCCCGAAGCTCCCTCAGCACTTTGGTCTCCCTGAATAATACATGTCGTTTCCCCAAGGCTGTTGTTTTTCTTCTTTCCAAGAGGGCAGCCTATGAATACACCTGCTTGTTCTTGATTTTGTTAATGAATAATCCTGAATTATCCACGAAATGCTAAATGGCACCATGATCTCATCAGGCATTAACCATGCATGAGACAAGCTTAGCAACCAGGCAAAACACAGCAGCCCAAGCTGTAGACCACTTTAGTCAAAGATGGACTTTCTGAGTATTTTGCAAAGCAGGAAACGAAAATATCTTTCCTGGCGATAACTACATCAGCACCAGCAGATACGAAAGAGGCTTGGATGGGGCTGCGTGTGTAGAGCTTGGGGCTTTCACTCCCACCCTGACCAGCTTCACCAGACTTGGTTAAATCCCATTTTTCTCTTCCATTCTTTTTTTTTTCCTTCCCCTTCCTGCTGCTTGTCCCATCTTGCCCACTTCTAGCCTGTCTGCTGCAGCAGAAGCATCTGCAGGACGAGACTAACACTTTCAGTCCATGCTTTTTCAAGGGCATCATGGGCAGAAACAATCTCAATTTGGGGACATTTTTTTACTTCAGAGTCACGCAGCAGAAAAGTTCTGAGCGCTGGTTCAGGTATTGAGAAAAAAACCCCACAATTAAATATTTAAACATCTTTCTAGACCCTTTCCCTGCCCTATTCCTAGTCTGTTTCCCCATGTTTTCGCTGCAGGTCTGTCCCAGCTCCTTTGGGTACGGTGGCTGTGGGTTGTTTTTAAGCCTGTCCTTGCTGGGCTGCACAGATCCCCCGATGCGCTGATGTTTCAGTGCTCAACGGGGTGTTGGGAGGTTTCAGATCCGGCTGTGAGCAGCTGGGACCAGCACCCAGCAAACAAACCGGAATGCAGCAAGCCCTGCAATTTATTCCCATGACAGAAAGGATAGAGATATTTAACCTACTCTGGTCTTTCCTTCCCACTGAACTCCTGACCCAAAGGAAAACGAGCACAGGAGGAATCAGGAGAGGAGTGGGGTGGCAGTGCCTGACATCTTTTCACCAACAAAGGGGCAGCCGTGCTGGGGAAGGAGGGCTGGAGCAGGGACAGGACCATTGTATTTCACCAGTAAGGAACCCATCAGCTCCTTAACCCGCCGGGCACCTTTGAGAGGTGGGCAAGTGTTTGCAGACGGGCAAACTGAGACACATGGTCACGGAGCGAGTCAGTACCAGAGCCAGGATTAAGATTTAGGAGGTCTGAAAGGACCACCCCACCTCCCGTAGGGCATTGACCGGCCCTGGCTCTCCATCCAAGGAGGTCTGACAACATGCAACATTAAACCGCTGCGGCCCTGGGCGATATCAGCCAAGAGATGGCAGGTTATGGGCTCTCTAAAACCCTTGCAGACACAGATGCCAAATTGAAATGAAGTCACGGGAGCCCTGGAGGCTCCCACCACCTGCTGACCCCATTCAGAGCAAGGTGCACCCAAAATGCTCTTCGAATTACTCTTTGCACCACACCAAAGAGACAGCGCTGGGGAAACTGAGGCACTGAGGGAGTCGGAGACTTGTCCAAGACCAGAAGCAAACCCTGCGGCAGGGTCAGGGCGCTTCAGCTGCAATAATCCCAGACTTCGTTTAATCACAAAACCATTTCTCCTCTCCGCCCCAGGAGCCTGGTGTGCTTCATTCCCATTCTGATCAAAGCCAGCCCGAGCTGTAAAATAAGGATGGTTTACAGTTATCTAATCATCAGCTTTTCAGTCCCTAGACACGCTGGAGCCAAAGGTTTGAGTCCCACCAGGATTCACAACATTGTTTTGCTTTAGGAGGTTCCCTTCTGATGAGAGCTTTAAACTCCAGCTCTGCACCGGGGAGATGTTTAAGAAGGAACAGACAGGTAGGTAATTGCAGCCCAGCCCCAAATTGTCTCTTTTTCTGCTCTGCTTTGAGGTCCACGATCCCCATCCTCTGCTCAGACATCCTTAAGCTCCAGGTCCAGATTCTGCAAAGCGCTTCAGCATGTTTCCACGGGAAGAGGCAGCTAATTTCATCTTTAAACGGGCCCCGATCCTGATATCCCATGCCCCGCGTGCTGACCCAAGGGCTTGCACAACACTTCTTGATCTGGAGGAAATGGAGTGATTAATGCTAAGCAAAACACTTTTGCAAGCTGTCATGAGAAAGTGACTGTGTGAAGGAGAAGGGCTTAGCTAGTAACTTATAAACGCTCAGCCTTACTCAAGTTGACCCCACTCTAGCAGGAAACCCTTGAACACGACCTGCTCTTTCTGGGCTGGGCACCGAGTCCTGTTTACAGCTGTGCTCGCAAAACCCCAGCACAACGCAGAAAGCCGCGGCAGCTCTTCCTACCTTAATTACATCCCTAAAGACGCAAGCACGCACACGGATGCACAAAAAAACCCCACGCTCCTAAACCAGTTATCCTCCCCGTTACGCTGTTTTGGTGCCTGGGCTTACTGAGGTATCAAGAGACAGAGCCTGGGAGTGTTTTCACACTCCAGGGCTGTGTCATGCGGCATCTCTGCCCTGAGCTGGTGACACCGAAGCCACCCCCTGCCCTGGCGTCCTCGGGACGAGCAGCCAGCAGGGCAGCAGCAACTCTTTGCACAGGCTTCATCACCTCCTAAGACTAAAACGGGATTTCCAGGCTCGGGGTGGAATGAGAAAGCGGCTGTAAAACCCCCTTTCTCTCACTTTCTTCTCCCTCTTCAGCGCAGGGAAAAGCATTTTATTGTATTTGCACAGCACCCTGCACAGGGGGCTCTTACCTCTTTGAAGCCTCAGCTGACACATTCGAACCGCCCTAAACTCTCATGGATCAGGAATACACTCAGAAGGGGGGGAAAACACCCCCCAACTCATCAGGGTGTTTGTACACAAAATATTCCCTTTGTTATCTCCTTACTTTTCTGGATGGCTCAGAAGAGCAGGAGTGAGATCAGAGTCTAATGCCACGTCTACTTAGCAAAAGTGTTCTGTTTGCTGTTTAGGGATGCCATTCCACACTCGGGCTTTTCCGCCGGCCCCAAATACTCACCGTGTCTGGAGTAACCGGCTTGTAAAATGCAGAGGTGGGAAGTTTGTTTTGCTTGTGGAACAGGCTTGGAAGCAAAGTGCCTTTTGAGTGCTTTGTACGGGGAAATCTAAATGCCCGTGAGAGGTGAGCAGCGTTGGAGGCTACAGAAGTACCTAAAAACATCCACGTTTTAGCTGGCCCTGAAGCGGTAAACATACAGACCCAACACGTTTTAGACTACAGCAGCAAAACTTAACCCAGTTTCAAGCACGGGAACACACGCAAATAAACTCCACCTCACTATAACGCTATGAATATCCTGAAAGTCCAGCCCAAAAGAGCAATATGAGTAGCTTCAGCCAAAAATCATGTTTTCTTTTTTTGTTGTTTCCCCCACCCCCCCAAAAAATAAGTAAAAAGCACGGCTGATTGAATTTCCCCCATTGAACACTGAAAAATTCTGCAGAAACACCTCCCGTTTTCCAGCCAATTCAGAGCAACGCTCGGTGCTAAAATGTACGCAACCCATTTCACTGTAAAGCAGAACATTCAGGGAGCCAACTCCGCAGCAAAATGCTTATTGCTGGATCCTGTTCATCCCTGGCGAGGAGCCGACGAATTCGGGGAGGAATCTGGTTCATTTTGTCCAGTTACAAGACAGAGACGTCAGAAGGCACAGACGCAGCCACTTCGCAGCCCAATTCTCATCTCACAGCATCATTTCACTGATTTCAAAGCGTCCTCCAAGCTCACAGAGAAATGGGAGTCAGCGCCGTGCTCGTACACGCTTGTGTGCGACACATGTTGGGCTGACTTCGCTCGACGCATTTCTTAAGAGTTGTACTCTTAAGCACAATCTGTATTCAAAACACCAGAGACGGTCATCCACTTTGAGTGGGAATAGGGGGAACTGGGAATGATGTTAATCCTCAAAAGTAAATTGGGAAATAAATAAATAAATAAAATAAATAGCTGGAGAGCGGATGAAGCAAGAAGACAGAAGCAGGTCAGCCCAGCTGGTAAGGGAAGCTGGAAGAGGGCAGCAAGGGCTGGCTGGGGACGCAGCTGGGGCTCGGAGGATTCCAAGGCAGTGGGAGAGGAGCAGAGGGAGTTCAAGGGGTCCGGGTCAGAGGGAAACGTTAAGTGGATTTAAGGGAACAGAGCTGATGCAAGCCCCATGCTTTGGGCTTGGAGGAAGGTCTGATTCATACCAACGCCGAGTCATTTTTCCAGGTCAGCCTAAGTTCCCTGGAAGCAGGCTGACCGGCAATCCTGTTGTGCCTTTCACCGACTGCCCTTTGGTGCGGGGACAGCGGGTACAATCCGGACACAGGAGAGGTCTGAGCTTACCTGCGCTGGACCATCTCCCACGTCAGGTCCGTCAAGGACAAACAGAGCCTTGGAGACACAACCGAACCCCTGCCCGGCCAGGGAGGTGCAACCCACTGCATTGACAGGCCAGATATTCCTGGGAAGGACTGGAGCTTGAAAGCCAGTTTGCAAGAGCAAGCTGAGTTGGGAAGACAGTGCGGAATGGAAACTAGCCCATTTAAGAAAGCAAATTGCAGAGCTCAGCAGTCACCGGGCGGCCAGGAGGACGTAGGGGTGGTAAAACAGTGGTGGGATAGACTACGGTAATAGCTTTCCAATGGCTCCAGATTTTCTTGTAGGTTGTCCTGAGGTTTTTTCCAGCCAAACCCCTGCGCTTAATGTACTTCGGATATTTGTGCCCAGGTGTTATTGTTATTTTACCATGGTTTTGTCATCATCTAATAAAGAGTGGGATTCCTTTTTGGCATCCTTTGCTCCTGCCTGCTCGCCTGAGTCCCAAAGCGATGCGCGCTCCCTGGCTTGCTTTCCGCGCTCACCGCTTCCTAAACGCAAGGCCAACCCGAGAGGTACCCGAGCCCAGAAGCGCAGCTCCATCCTGCGGAGACACCCACAGCTTCGGGCACACGAGCCACCCCCCTGATTTCGGTAGGCAGGGGTTAAGCAGCAGCAGAAAAAGCTTAAACCCTTTATCAGGCTGTTCAAGGAGCCGCAGCCCTCCCCGAGGAATCAGAGCAGCGTGGAAAAGGCCGGCTGCGCACGATGCCCACCCACGGAGACGCGACTGCAAGGTCGGGACCCAACATCGCGTTGCAACACGCTGCGACGGGGAGAGGAGGAGCCTCCCTCCTTGGGATGCTGCAGGGGGAACAGAGGGGAAAGAGGCTCCGTCGCGCTCAGCGGGCAGGACAGCAGGGCCAAAGCAGCCTCTCCCTCCTCCCAAATTGCTATCGCAAGCAAGCCTTACACAACATCGCAGCAACCTCGGACGGTTTGCCTTCTCACCCTGCCCCAACCATCCTCACCACGGAACACGGGCTGTTTCCACCGCATCCCTCCTCCAAAGGATGCTCAAGTGCCCCCCGAAATAACTCCACCCAAAGGCAGGAAGATGCCAGGGCAGGATCAGGCCTTCAGGGAATGCATCTTATTCCCCACCATGGCTTGCAAATACTTGCTTGCAAGAACTCTTGAAAAAAGGCTGAATTCCAGTATATTCCATTACACCATATAGGTTCCCAAGCATGTCTTTAATTTAAGCTTAATAAAGCTGTTATTGTCCAGTCATTAATGACTGCTTATTAAAAACATATTTATTGTATACGGTGCTGAGAGATCTCACAGAGAGAGCCCAAGGCAACAATCCCTACCTCCACCCCGTCGCGTTTAATGAGAGATACATGTGTATGGGGCCGTTAATTCACAGCAAGTATGTTTCTAATAAGCACTCGTGTCTCAGCTGAGGTAGCGCGCACACATACCTGTATGTGCACCGACGCGAGATGTAAATGAAATGCAGGTTTAGGAACCGTGGTTTGACAGCGTTAGCGGGTGTTTCGGGACAGGATGAAAACACATTACAGCGTGGCACCTAGCAAAAGTCAGCGTTTGCCCTATATTAACAACGGTTTCAAAGATGTTCAGTATGGGTGATGGTCAGGGCAGTATCTGGGGAAGGTCCAAATCCCACCACACTCTCCCTGCTTCCCAGCATCGCCCCCGAATTATCCTATGAGGTTGACAGTCTCGCTGAGATCCAAAGATAGCATCAATATTAGGGGAAAAGTCCTGTGCAGACACCAGGCCTTTTGCTTCGCATAGACAAGGGCTAAGAAATAATCTGACATTAACGTGAGGCAAGCCAGCATCGCTGAATTTTAGGAAAAGGACTCGCAGAAAGCAAAAAAGAAAATAAATTCCTTCTGCATCCCAAAAATTGAATTTTCAATTCTATGTCTAGAACCACAGAGGCTGCTGATTTTGGTACCGCAATCCCAGTTATGCAAATATCAAGATCCTTAGCCAGACCGCAGATAAGAAAAGCACACGAAGAGGGAGGTGGGGTTACAAGCAATCTGCCGGGAATGGCATCTGACCTCGGCACTGTGCTCTGTGTGCCCGAAACACCACGGAAAACCCGTGTCCCGAGGCACCGAAGGGGATGGGTCCACAACAGGAGAGCTCTTCGGGATGGGGATTTACTGTGAATTTTACGGGTGCTCTGTGCCCAGCTGAACACCTCTGCGTCCACCAACCAGGCTAGCCACCAGCCTTTTTTTTGCGAGGAGGACATTTGTCGTTCTTTGGGACCATTTACCCTATAAAATGATGATGTCTCAGATGTACGAGACATCGACCCCCATGTGCACCACTTTGCCCACCTCCCCAGAGCCACCCGGCCCACTTGTCCTGGTTTATTTGCTCAGCTCAATGAGCCTTGCCGTGTCTGTCAGTAGATTATTTATTTTTTTATTTTTTATTTTTTTTCTAGGTTTGATTTTTGGAGCATTCAACAACGCTCCCCCCCAGCCTTTCCCTTTCTGTTTTCCCTCAAAACAGCTTAGCCAGAGGTTGGGGGTAGGAGGGGAAACGCTGCCAGAAAAGCTCCTAACAACCCTCTTTGGAGACAGGGTTTATACGCTCAGCTGTCCCTTGTAAACTAAGCCCTGTGTGAGAGTTTTTTTCCCAAACCTTTCAATCCCCCCCCTCCCCTTCCTTGCCCTCACCCCTCCTGCTTTGCTCACGCTGCAAGTATGCAGAAAAAAATACTTTGGTACAAGAATGTCCCTTTGTGCTGCGGGAGAGAGAGGGCAAGAGGAAAAATAAAACAACCCGGGCTGCAAAAAGGCCAGGGGGGAGCACCAATATCGCCTTGGCCATCCTTTCCCAGAGGGCTCCGCTGGACAGAGAAAGGTCCCTCTTGCAGACCCAAGTCCCCCAGACAGCAGCGTGGCCAAAAACCTGTTGTTCACCACCACAGCAACGTCACCGTCATGACCTGTAAGTGGAAGTGACAGCACGGGGAGGTTCTGCTGGGATTGTTTTCCTGCAGGCCGTGCACTGGGGGTTCAAATAATGCCTGAGCATGGACAAGGTGAAGGTTTACAAGTGGAGCAGTCCTTGGGGGGCACTCCTGATCCCAAGGTGGAGCAGGAAAGGGGGGTCCCATGCAGGGTGGGGAGATGTTGGGGTTGTTCAGCCTGGAGAAGAGAAGGCTCCGCAGAGACCTCAGAGCCCCTTCCAGTGCCTAAAGGGGCTCCAGGAGAGCTGGGGAGGGACTTTTTACAAGGGCATGGAGTGATGGGACAAGGGGGAATGGCTTCTAACTGGAAGAGAGGAGATTTAGATGAGATATGAGGAAGAAATTGTTGACTGTGAGGGTGGTGAGCCCCTGGCCCAGGTTGCCCCGAGAAGCTGTGGCTGCCCCATCCCTGGAGGTGTCCAAGGCCGGGTTGGACGGGGCTTGGAGCACCCTGGGCTGGGGGGAGGTGTCCCTGCCCAGGGCAGGGGGGTGGAACGAGATGATCTTTAAGGTCCCTTCCAACCCAAACCATTCTGTGATTCTATGATACTGCTTCTCCATGGAAGCAGGGATGCTTCATTGGTGTTAACTGGGTGGGATCTCACTTGTTTTAGCTGGAGAGAGGACCTGTCCCACACTTGCATCCCTCTCCAAGGCTCTTGGTGCACATGGGGAGGAGAGAAGACAGCCACCAGGATCTGACGTGGCCCAAACTCTTTGGAAAAGGGAAACACTAAGAGCTTTCTGGCTTGGAGCGGGATTAAAAAAAAAAAAAAAAAAAGCAAAAAAAAAAGAGCAGACTTTGCTCTGTTGTGGCCAGAGCGGATGTGTCAGCACAGCAAGTCTCCAGGGCGAAGGATTTCTGGCTCCGGCTGGGATGGACTCACAGGGCAGACAAGAGGGTCCCGGAAACGCGTGTCCCTGCTGGCCAGATGTGCGTTCTCCACAGGGCCGGGAGAAGAAAATCCAGCTAATGCGACCAAGCCGGGGAGCTGCTGTCACCTCCCTGCCCTGCCGGCCCCAGGCGGGACAAAGCAGAGGGGACGGCCGTGCCGGGGAGCTGGCCGCACTGGGCATTACTCAGAGCATCCTTAGCGCAACCCACATCCCCCTGTCCCACAATGAGCTCAGGAGAAGCTCAGGGCCGAGTGATGCTGCCCCGGGAGCCGTCACGCCATGCAAAAGCATCGCTGCTATCAAAGCAGGTGTGAGCCTCCACGCTGGGGTCTCGCTGACATCTGGGTGATAGACGAGCACCATTACTCCAGCTACACTGCCTCTCCAGCACGGCCTGGGCCCCGAGCCCGAGAGTTTCGCTCCCTGAGTTAATGGAAATATTATACACATGGATCTGGCCCCTTCCCAAAGACACTCCTGCCTTGCAGAGGGAGTCACTCCTCACGGCGCTCTGCTCTGCAGATGGCTGCATTGGAGGGGACAGAGGGAAGAAGGAGGCAAAAGCCTTACGCTAGGCAGCAGGACATGTCAAGGAGCACTTGTCTGTCCTCCTCCGTGCAGGCTGTGTCTAGAAGGTAGGGGTAGGAAGCCAACTGGCCACCTCCTGCATCCCAGAAAGGCTCTTTCCAAGATGGGTGGGCAAGGAGGACGCCGGGGCTCACCCACCACTTCAGGCATGAGGTGCAAAAGCAGCACCACTCACCCATTCCCTGACTGTCCTGCCCGAAGCTGCCACCCAAAAGAAATAATCCCCCCCCCAACATCCCACGAGTCACAGCTTTTCGCGGTGCAATGAGCCAAAATTCAAGACAGAAGAAGTCAGAGAGGGATTTCTGCCATCAGAGCATCCCTGACAGCTCCACGATGCCTGCGGCTGTTTTTAAGCCATGTGCAACACACTGGCCTTCAATCCCAGCTACGGAGTCCAAACCCGAGGAGGGTCTTGTTTTTATTAAAATGTTTTACATCTTTTATAACCCCTCTGCCAGCTGGACAGCTGCACTCTCAGGGCAATTATATGCATCATCTAAACATCATCTAAAATGAAAGGACCTCATTTAATTAGGTTATTTAAATGACACGTTTGTTGAAAAAAGCCAAGCAGACTTAACAGGATATTTAACGCTCACGTTAGTTTGCACGCATACAGAACATTATCTGAAAGCCTCGGAAATTAATGGCAAGACTTCTGTTGACTTCAGAGGCTGCAGACCAGATGTCGGCAAAGAAATGATCAGAGAGACGATACAGGGAGCTGCCACCTGGAGAGCGCGGGCACCGCTGCCGCGCGGGAGGTTGCCAAAGGGGAATTTTCACTTTGGTCAAAAAGTCAGCGGTTTTTCTTCCCTATGATACGAAATTGGGTTTTCAGGCAGGTGCCGAAATGGTTAAATCGCAGACAGAATGGAAACAGCATAAAAAGAGATAACAGAAAGAGTACTGCCGCAAGTTTCACCAAAATTAGTTTTTCCTCCTGCTTTTCACCCGATTTCCTCTGTGCAGAAAAGAAATCGGAAAGGGACTTTGAAAAGGGAAAGTTCCTTCCCTTCAGCAAAACCAAACCTAAAAGCTCAATCTGATGTTGAAAAATAATAAAAAAAAAAATCTGTTGTTTTGTACCAACACAAACAGCAGTGTCGTTCCGATTCTTCCTACTCCCTAGTCCCAAATCTGAAAAACCTAAACCAAAGTGCAGATTTTAAGCTTATTTTTAGAAGTGACACAGAAAATACTTCCGACTTTATTACCCTCTAAAAACCACACTCCGCAGGTGCAAAAGGCAAAAGATGCACAGGACATCCGCCTGGGGGAAGGCACAATCTCAGGCGTCACGCCAACGAGCGCAGCATGAAAAGCCTTTTTGCACTGACAAGCAGCGTTTAACCTTTTCAGACGGCGTTATACCCATTCTGCTGGAATAAAGCATGCAGCAAGAGAATCTGCTTCTGCATACACGGACGCAATCAGTGCTGAGAGTTAAGAGCCAATTCCTATATGCCACGTTCAATATTACCCCTCTGAAACACAGAACAGCAACTGCAACAGAGAAACAAAGAGAAAAGTTGTCCTATGTGGCGTCTTGAGAACCAGACAGGAAAGACACAGAATCACAGAATGGTTTAGGTTGGAACGGACCTTAAAGCCCATCTCCTTCCACCCCCTGCCCTGGGCAGGGACACCTCCCACCAGCCCAGGGTGCTCCAAGCCCCGTCCAACCCGGCCTTGGACACCTCCGGGGATGGGGCAGCCACAGCTTCTCGGGGCAGCCTGGGCCAGGGGCTCACCACCCGCACAGTCAACAATTTCTTCCTGATATCTAATCTAAAACTCCCCTCTTCCAGTTTGAAGCTGTTACCCCCTCATCCTATCACTACACGCCCTTGCAAAAAGTTCCTCTCCAGCTTTCTTGTAGGCCTCCTTCAGATACTGGAAGGCCACTATAAGATCTCCCTGGAGCCTTCTGTAACATCTGTAACACTTGAAAGGAAAATTATTGGAAAGTTTTCAGATTTCCTGAGCTGTGTAAAGTGTTTTGAAACATTTTTACTTTTTCCTAGCCGACACCGCTTCTAACAATTCCCAGTTTCTCATGGAGAACGAGAAACCAAGCTTTCACCTTTTTCCTCGACGCAACCCAACGTTGTTGCCATCAGTAACGCAGCGCCTCAAAGTCCTAATGCTGGCCCACAACCCTTCCATGCCACGCAGCAGAAGACCACTGGCATCCCTCCGCGATGCCCCTCTGCTTTGCCCAGGGCCGTGAGCATTACACGGTGAGCAGCTCCTTCGCTTTTCCCTTGGCCCCTTCCAAGCCCAGGAGGGCAGCCAAAAGAGTCAGCAAGTGAGTCACCAGCAATGGAAAGACTTGTGCCGCTAAGCCCGGCTCCTGGCCCTGGCCTTTGCAAGTGACACAACCATTTTGGCACTTGGCCCTTGCTCTCTCTTTAATCCGTAGATCTATAGCCCCCATCGCTTTGCTCCGGAGGTCTCTCCTAATGTCACATACACACTCTCTTTGGTCCCCTTCTCTCCCCGCCGCTGCAGGGCAAAATAGCCTATGGGGCTGAAGGAAGAAAAACAGAGGTGCCTCTTGAAGCTGCAGGAGCCGGTCTTAAATCCTGACACTTTTTGGACATGAAAAGCTTTGAGGGGGGAAGCACCAAGCTAAGGAAAGCAGTAAAAGCCTCACGCTTGTCAGAAAGGTAGCAGGGAGCCTAATGTCAGCTTCGGTAATCTTCTGGCCATGGGCAACCTACAGCTGTGGGACAGCCCTTTAAAACAGGTACCAAAGGCGGTGTGCTGGAGGCAGCCCAGACCAAACGGAATGGGAAATGTTACACACTCATCGTTAGCAGGTAATCTGCGCAGATGGGGGGGCTGCGGGCAGGGGAGGGAAAGGGGTCGGGCACAATGGCAGCGCTCGAGCTGCGACTCGTGGGGTGCAAATGCCGCCGGGAGCAGCCGAGAGCGCGGTGTATTCGGTTCCTGACAGATGCCACGGGATTTGGAGTGGAAGCGCAGCTCAACACAAACGGCCACGGCATTAAGACTCCTGACACGCCGCACGCTCCCTGTACAATGACATTTAGACCTGGATGCTTACCAGCGCATCTTTTATAAAAGATAATTCTCCTTATCTTTTAGCACGCGGACCTGATTCGAGGCACCACCCCACCTCAACTGTGTCTACTCTCCTGCAGTCGGTAACCCCATCCCTGCCGAGACAGCGATTCCCTAACTCCAGTTGCTTTAGCTTCCAGCGCTGGCTCTTCCCAGTCCATCTGCAGAAGCTCAGCCTAATCTGTAAGGTCTGTGCGTTTACACGCAGCAGAGGTTTAAGCAAGGAGAAAGTGTTTCCAGCAGATTCGGGAGAGTCCAACGTGCCATTTCCAAACCCGGCAGAATCCCGGGGAAACCTGTCTGTGGTGCTTCGGGAGGTCTGTGGAGAGGAAAACAGCCCTGGAAAAAAAATAAAAGTCTGAGAAATTTACTGAGCTTGGCTTGGTGCATGGTTGTGCATCAGAGCTGGGTAAGTGAAGATCTCAGGAAAAGGTTGGCTTGGCTCAAGCCAAAACAAACTTTTTCCAAAAATGAATAAAGAAACTGAAAACCAGATCCACGAATAGCCTCAGTCCCTTCCCCGCTCTTTCCAAAACTGCACTTCTTTTGGTGAATTAACTTTTTGGACCTCCTACAATGAAAGAGCCACTGCCGAATATGAACAGAGGAACCGAGAGCACGTTCAAATAAACACTCTCCTTGTGTATATTTGACTCTTTCATCGTGTTCTAAGTTTCTGTGTAAGACTTTTATTTGTATTTGTAAACTTTGAGATAAAGGTACTCTGAGAGTTTACTTCTTTCTAACATCACACATCCAAACAACCAGGGAGCACAAATCCCCTACAGACCTGTTTACCTTTTCCCCATATTTCTTTTACTTCAATATCCTCTTGCCCAAAACCAACAATAACAAATCAAATGAAGGAAACAACACAAACAACCTTGTTCGCACGATGCCGGTCTGCAAAAAGTTCAAGGATTCGATCTGCAAATCCAGCCATAAGACTCCAGAAATAATTGCGGGACTGGCAGCAGCGAGAGATTAATCACGTTTAACTATACTTCACTTTTCCCCCGCCAAATTAATTTAGGTCTTCACGAACCGTTTGATTTCAAAATGGGTGAAGAAAACTGGCAGCAACACAAAAATGGGGCTGTAGGGTTCAGTGTAAGCCCACGGTCATCGAGTGTTAGATCCCTCTTTCCTCACGCGGTGCAAAACACGCCGGCAGCACGATGGAACGTGGTTTCGAGAGGGAAGAAATCCCAAGCAACCACCAAATAAAGAGGAGAGAAGGCAAAATGTGTCCATCTATCTTTCCACCATAAAAAGCAAACTTGGAAAAGACAGTCTGGAGATGCACATCAGCGTGTCCAAATTTTTCAGCCCACCCTCCTCCGAAATGCAGACATTACCAAAAGCATCCCAAGAATTGTATCCAGTTATAACTCTACCTGTCAGCAGTGAAAAGGGCACTTGTGGTTTTTTGTCCTGACAAACATTTACCACAAAGGACAGTCTGCAGGATACATGCAGACCTATTTCAAGCGCTTCTTGCCAGGGAGAAGCGATTTCCACCATTTACGCCTCATCCAGGCTCCCACCAGATGGTTTCTAGGGGAAAGCTATGGGGTGCAGGCAATGCACAGCCTCCCTGAGCAAAGGGGATGCCGAGGCTCCTCCTGCCATCGACTCCTTCTCTGTTTAATAATGGAACAAGCAAAAAGAACACGGGGAAAAATAACCACATTCCTTTCAAAAAAAAAAACCCTCCTCAAAGCGTTTCCTTGTGAATTATATGCACAGAAAATCATTTGTGTGGGCTCTTATTTTATCAAAACCATCCCACTTCCTATGTCAATAAAGGGCCATTACCGGTTACATGATATTTCTGGCTTGTAACTTGATGTCTTGCCCATATTTCTTTGCACTGGAATCAAAAATGTCTTGTCTGTGAAGCATGGGTCAAATAATCTGGGTTTTACAGGTTTTGGCAGCTCAGAGATTGTTGGTTTTGCTTTCCCTTCACAATTGCTCGCTTTCTTAAACCAGTCAACATCCCTGCCCGTGGTTATCTCTTCTCTCCAGTAAAGCAAACCCCTCTAATAAAAACCGTGATTTTACACACCACGCACCCAAGACAATCCTGTGGAGAAGGACAACGGCTGTGCCGCCATCCAGCGAGACCTGGACAGGCTGGAGAGTTGGGCGGAGAGGAATCTTATGAAGTTCAACAAGGGCGAGTGTAGGGTCCTGCACCGAGGGAGGAGTAACCCCATGCACCAGTACAGGTTGGGGGCTGACCTCCTGGAGCGCAGCTCTGTGGAAAGGGACCTGGGAGTCCTGGGGGCCAACAGGGTGACCATGAGCCAGCAATGTGCCCTGGTGGCCAAGAAGGCCAATGGCACCCTGGGGGGCACCCAGCAGAGCGTGGCCAGCAGGGCGAGGGAGGGCATCCTCCCCCTCTGCTCTGCCCTGGGGAGGCCGCAGCTGAGCACTGTGTGCAGTTCTGGGCTGCCCGGGTCAGGAAGGACAGGGAACTGCTGGGGAGGGTCCAGCAAAGGGCTACAGAGATGATGAGGGGACTGGAGCATCTCTCTGATGAGGAAAGGCTGAGCGCCCTGGCTCTGTCAGCCTGGAGAAGACAGAGGGGTTCTCAACAATGCTTATCAATATCTGAAGGGTGGGTGGCAAGAGGATGGGGCCAGACTCTTTCCAGTGGTGCCCAGCGACAGGACAAAGTGCAATGGGCACAAACTGGAACACAGGAAATTCCATCTCAACATGAGGAAAAACTTCTTTCCTTTGACGGTGGCAGAGCACTGGCACAGGCTGCCCAGAGAGGCTGTGGAGTCTCCTTCTCTGGAGATATTCCAAACCAGGATGCAATCCTGTCCAACCTGTTCAAGGTGACCATGCTTTGGCAGAGGGCTTGGACCAGATGATCTCCAAAGGTCCCTTCCAACACCTGCCACTCTGTGATTCTGTGAAGTCTCCATTATTGTAGCAGGAGCCATGGGCATGGAAACCCACCCAGCCCTAAGCACTTGCAGGTATTTTGGGGGGACTTATCAGGTTCCCCGAGTGGTTTGCAAACACCTTGAGTCAGGCTGAATCCAGGATCTGATCCTGCCTCAAGAGGCCACTTCCTTCCTCTTGGATACACAAACCAAGAGTCACTTCCCCCAGACGGATGGGGTTACAGTTGGAGGACCATATGAGACGGGGAAGAGATGCCCTGCTGCATCCCTGCCCCGGAATTAAATTTTCTTACCACTTCAGCTTCACGATAGCTTCGGCTCCCAGATAGCAGCTCCGCGATAGCAGAGTTTCGCTGACTCGCGTCAACAAGTGGGGCTTTGTCAGGTTTTATTAATTGCACTGTAACTACCTCCGCGTTGATGTTTCTCTTTCTAGTGATTTCTTGGTCTCTGGGAGCTGCTGATATTGTGTCTCTCCTCTCAGGCTATTTGATATCATGATATATCTTGTTCTGCTCAGCGCCTTTCTGTGCTTTTCCTGCTGATTGCGGTCCCTCCCATTGCCTTTGTAATTCTTTACCTCTGTGCATCAGCAGCGCGGAGGCTTCCTCCGACTTTCAACCGAAGCCAAAATTGGCCTTGTCCAGCTGGGTCTGCCATTAGTTTTATTTTAGTTTCACGTCCATCTCGCTCCAGCGGCCGAGGAGAAGGCAGATGCTTTGCCGCGGGGCTGCCGTCAGGCTTCCCGCGCCTCTCCTCAGCTTGGGAAGCACCGTAAGCAGGACCAGGTTATACATTTCTCCAGATTGTTTTGAATCTGGAGAGCGGAAAAAGCGCAGAGTACTTGGGGTCCTGACTTTGCTGCCTTAGCCTACAGTTTAAGGGAGAAATAAGGGCCCTTGTGTTTATTTCCCAGCTCTCTAGGGGCTCTTCCAGTGCTACATTAAGTGAAAACAGATGAGCTGCGTACAGTAACCTCAATGTCTCCTTGGGACACTCTCCAACCCTCTTGGAAGTCAACATCCTTGAAGGAGCATACGATTCCCTGGAAGGTGAGGTTATTCCTAATGAATCTCTCCAGGGGAGCAAGAGAAGGGAGGTGGAATTTTTGCACATGCAACCGAAAATCCTGGAGATGGCTTTTGGCTGAGCTGCACTAATAAATAAGGACTAATTTTTGAGAGCATAACTCATGCTGGTGGGAGATAAGAAAGGAATGCAAGTTCCCTCCGAGACCAGCCTAGGAGAGAGTTATCCTCCGAGATCAGAGCAGAAATCATCGAGTCAACAGCAGAGGCCAGTCACCAATAATAAATCCAACCTCAGCAGAGCAGAGCCCGAATCGGCGGAGCGAGGCACCGTCCCACCCGGCAGGCAGCAGGAAAGCAGGAGGCATGCCAAACTCTTGTCCCGGAGCAAGAGTTTGGTGTTCGCAACACAAACTCCATTTAAACAGCAGGCCGTTTATCTCGGTTATGAAGCGAACGCATTCCTCCAAGGTGAGGCAACGGGCCCCGTGGACGGGAAATGGTGCCAGTCCTTCCAGTAGTGGTTTCTCCTGTTTGGGGAACTGTCAGGGAGTCAGGTCCAAGTGGTTTAAAGCTGGAGGGCTTCCCAAGAAGCCCAGCGCTTCTCCGCACCCATGAGAAGAGAAGCGAGCCTCCTGGTTACCCTGCTCTTGCACAACTTCTGCTCCGCCTGCTCCTTGCTTCCCTCCTTTACCAAGTGATGGAGGTTCAACCAGCATTTTGAGAAAATGCACCACTGCTTAGAGAACCTCATATTTCCCCTGAAAAGCTACACCTTCCTTCGCTGGCTTAGTTAAGCTTTCGGATTTATTCAAATTATTGTCAGTCTTGGAGATACCAGGCAACCTGTATGCCACCACCTCCAGGCTTGCCTACATCGTGCTGCTGATGTGCAGGCTCCACCCCTGATCACGCAGTTATTCTGAAACCACGGATATTGTGACTTAACCTTCTCGCCCTGTCCTGCATATCTGCCTGTATCTTCCCCTCTTTCCCCAGAGGAAGCTTTTAATCACTGTCTTAAATGACACTGCGGGTCTGGCCTGCATGGCTGGTTTGTCCCACGCTATTCATTCATAACAAAGCGATTCTCAAATATTTGCCTAAAACACGTCCTGACTCCTACGCACATGCCCAGTATTCATTTTATAAAGGTGAAATCAATATTTAGGTGGGAATCCCAACCCAAATTCTACAATCTGAACCACCTAAGACTTGGGAAATTCTCAGTGCCTGTCCTGACCCTTCCAAACTCAAATTTGGGCTTTAAAGGAATTTAGGTCTTGTGACCCTAGGTACACACTCAGAAGCCTGCCAAATCCGAAACTGCATCCCATCCATGGGTGTGACTAAAAGCCATTCTGCAGGATGTTTCCCATTCCCTGGACTTTTCCACTGAAACCCCATTCCCGGTCTCCAGGGGCTGTGTACGCATCTCCCTCTCCTCATCTGTTGTGACATTTTTTTGGCAGCCGAGCCTTCGCTGCAGCGGGAGAAATGGGCTGACAGAACTTCTAGCGCAGCCTGGTCCCTTCCTGCTGTTCCGGGATACTCACCGGTTTCACTCTCGCTGCTCTGTGCCTCCCCATGTCACTGCAGCCAGGTGACATCATGGTCAGGGATTATGAAATACTCTTCCCTGCTGGCCAGGCGGGGCACGACAGCGAAAAGAAACACATTTTATGTGCACAGAAATAAATGACAACCACACAACGTAGCAGCAATCCTACTGCTGGTACCACTACAAGTCCCCACCAGCTACGGCAGAGCCTCCTCGCTCAACCAATAGATACATCCAGCCTCCAAGTATGCCGCTTTGGTACAGTATGGCAGAAAGCAGGTGCTTGTTGGCTTTGCTACGATGTGTAGCATGGACTAAAGGGAGCTGCAGCAAAGCAGCGGCTTGGTAACACTGGGGGGACCACTGGCTTGTCTTGTTGGATGCCTCTTTCTTGCTCCACACGGAATATGTTTGTCAACTGCTTCTACGATCCTGCCCAACATCGAATAAGGGTTTGTTGACTGGAGGGGCCAGTGGCTTGTTTTGTTGGATGCCTCTTTCTTGCTTCACATGGAATATGTCTGTCTCAACTGCTTTTAGGATCCTGCCCAACATCTAATAAGGGTTTGTTGACACGGGACGCTAAGGAATAGTCATCTGAATCCTTTGGGATTGTATTAGCTTAATGGTATCAAACTCCTGCGTGGGGTTACGTTCAAATCTTTATTTGCTTTGGGACACCTGGGGTTCGCACAGTCCTCTCATGTGCTCTGACTGTCCCTCTTGGATTAACACCTTCAGTCAACTCAGAAAAACCTTTTTGAATGTTTTGGCACAGGCAGGCCAAGATCTTTGCTTCCTTCAGAGGGTGTCAGAGACAGCAGGACACACCAGGACGGTGTTGATTGAGCATTAGACCTTGTGCCAGGTCAGACATTCTCCCCAGCCAGATCTTCTCTCTGACGGGAGCAGGACCGAGCTGCAGTGAAACCAGAGAGTCAAAAAGTCCCAATTTTAAATTGGGCACCTGCCTTTCAGGGAAGACAGCGCTCCTCCAGAGGACTCACGGTTTTGCAGGGAGAGAAGGGCTGGGGGCTTTTTCCTCCTGCTCCCCTAACCTGTCTGGTACTGGGACAGAGGGAAAGGGACACCACCGCAGACCTCTGGAAAGGGGGAGCTGAAACCCAGCACTTCCCCACGGATCAGACCGTGATGATCCTGGAGCGCTTGCGGCACCTGCTCTGTATTTATAGATCACTCTAGTGGGAAAAAGTCAAGGCAATGGGACTGAGGAGAACACAGGGTGGGAAAATCGGATCTCAGCTATGCAACACTGCATTTTTCTACAAGCGTATTAAATAAAATCTTCTATATTAAACCAAAGCCACATTGTTGAAATCCTAAGGGGCTAATCCAGTTTCCTATCTAATCCCGCATCTCCCCAGTGCATCTTCTAACAGGCTCTCAGAGATGTGCTCTAAATAAACGGAAAGAAGTGAAAAAAATTTCACAGCAATCCCTTAGCCCATGCATCTTAAAGAATTTTAAGGAAAGCTTCCTTGAAAGTGAGATATTTGGGGCTTTGCTGGACCTTCTTACATACCAGAAAACACGCTGTTTTAAGACAGTTACTCAGTGCGTTGTCAAATTGGCAGAGACAGGCGATTCTGCCACAGCAGGCACTGCGGAATCTCTTTCTGGAGCAGGGATGCGTATGTTAATGAACCTCACAGCACCTAAGAAGCTAACAAACTGAGTTTCGGCATCAGCTTTCCCATTTACCGGCCACCATACCCTCTGCTCAACACACAGGAATTGCTATCAGCTCAGTAACATGCTTGCAGGAACAGCTTATTTCAGCAGAAACTCCAGTTTCGGAGCAACGGGCTCTTCCTGGGGACCTCAGCTCCCAGCAGTGACTCTCGGTAGCCAGATCTTGCAAGCCATCGGTCAGTAAAAAGCGCCTCCATCTTTTACTGTGAGAGCCACGTCTCTCAATAAGGCAGAATAAGAGGAATAACCTCATGCAAGAAGGGAAGGAGGACTTCTCGGGACACGCATCACTTCAAGCATACCTTAGGTGCAAGGAACTGTCATCCCACTTTCAAACCCACCTTTTTAATTCCAGTGGGACCGTGCCAATGCCACCGAGGACCCAACTCAGCCTGTTACCTGGATTCCAATGCCTCCAAAGTCACTTTTTCCAAAGCCAGCTTTCCCCATTCACCACCCCGCCATAAAAACCTGCAAAACACCCAGCATTAAAAACCTGCTGGGAGCGCACTGGGATTTGTAGCAGCAAACACCGGCCAACGTGACAGAGACATCACCAAATAGCTATGCAAGGAGCTCTATTTTTAAACCTTTGCCTTGGCTACCTATTAACTCCTTTTTTCCTGGGAGGAGGAGGCGCAGAGATGCCTTTAAGTTTGCAGAAAGCCACAGCCCCGATTCCTGCCTTTTTACCCTTTACGATTTGTTTTCATCTCCAGGAGGGAGAACTGCACCCCCTGGACTCCGTTTCAAGGCCCGGCTGTGTTAGTTTTGGACGGGTCCTGAGCTGTTTCATACTTTGTACTGGCACCGACTTGTTATACCAGCTGCTTAATAACAACACACCTGTACGCAAGCTGGGGCTGGGGGCTGCAGAGTAACCAAGCAGCGGTCTTAATTATTGCAGGGCGACGCAGTGATGTCAGCATGACCTCATGGTTTACTTTAGCCAGATGATCTGATGCGATGAAGGGCACATGTTTTCTCAGCTGTCCGTGGCCCCTCCAGGAGACCCGACTGACCTGTGGGCTAAACCTCCGGTCCGGAGGTGGACACCCCTATGTAGGAACCGGAGCCCTTCACCCATCCTTAATGAAGTTGCATCTCTTCCCCGCTGAAGTATAATCAGTTTTCCCTTTTCGGGAAGATTTGTTGAAAGCGGTTTTGGGGTTTGGTTTGGCATTCAAAACTGATGACAACAAAAAAAAAAAGACTCCAATTCTCTCTTTTGGAAATCTGTGCCTTACTACGGCTGCCTACAACGGGCCAGGAAGCTACAAACCCAATGGCATCCATATAAAGGCTGGGAAAACATCTCTGCGGCAAGCTGAAGGCTCGTGCAGGAAAATATGAGACACATTTACGTAATAATTATAACTCACGCTCGCACAGAACCTTTCAGCAGGGAATTAAAAAGCACTTTGCGAACATTATCAACCACAACTCTTCTACGAGGTAGGTATGAGTCCCCCCCTTTCTTGGCAGGAGAAGCCGAGGCAGAGAGAGGCGTTTTCCCAGCCCATCCTTTCGGAAGGCAGCTTGCGCGTTCAGAGGCCTCGGTGTTTGGATGCTAAAATGAAATCCCAGGAGACCCGATTTCCCCCCTGGATTCAGCACCTGCATTTCCCAGAGGCGACAGCTCAGGTTGGGATTACCAGTATCCTCACGAACCAGCTCCGAAAAGTTTCGAGAAAGGCAACTAAGAGGCTCACGCACCAAATCACAGTGGCCGCTGTTGCAAATAAGAGCATATAAGAAACTTTAAAATTAGGACTAGAGTCCAGGAGTTGTAATTACCAAAGCTTGGGTATAAACACATTATTTCAGCATTATTATTGTGCTAGCTAGGAGAGAAATAACATGGTTTTTTCAGTCTTTGTGCTTTAGGGAATAATCAGGTGCACCACGGAGCACCCCATCTTTATTAATGTTTGAATTTGCCAATAAGATGAATAGATTTTTCCTCTTCCCCCAAAACCCAACTAGCGAATTGGAAGACACCAAGCCACGCTGGAGGCAAGAAGAATTAGGAATCAACCCGCTTATGATGCTCTAGGAAGTCATCTCCTTCCTCTTCTCTTGCAAATAACCAGGAGAACGCAGGAAACCAGGCGCTGCCAACACAAGAAGGGAGTTGTGACCGCGCTCCTAAGCCACGTCCGAGAGCCACAGTCTCTCCCACACGGCACAAGGGTTTTGCAAAGGTCCGATACGGGCCCCGGAGAAGGACTGTGTGTTTACAGACTGCTCCTGGAAACCCTGAAGGCCATGGGAAATGTGACATTTAGACACCTCACAGTCAGGAAGAAAGGTGGCCCAGAGCTTGCTGCAAGGGTTAATTCACTGGCCCTGCTCCTAACACACACGTACAGACCTCAATTACACTACCCATGTTTTAAGAGGGCTGTAAAACATATATTGCATTGGCAAGATAGTCGAAAGCACCCCCGGGACTTGTGCTCTGAACTCCTTAAAGAGGTTTTACTTGATTTAATTTTCATTTTTTGGTGGTTTTTTTTTTTTTTTTTTTTTTTTTTTTACTTATCCCATACATCTGTGTTATTGTGAGGTTCTGGGAGATTAAAGAACTTCTACCTGTAAGTACTCTACCTATATAAATAGATCACACTGGACCAGGGGTATCATTTTTCAAAATACTTGAGTATTTGTCATCTGTCTCCCACCGACTGCCAGCACAGCATATGCTCCCAAGCCCCTAAAGCTGTGCCGAAATTAAAGCGTGGGCTCCCAGCTCACCGGGTGCTTTTGAAAGCTTTGCTCTGGACCACTCCAGTCTCAGCTTTTTTCCCCCCCAGCTTTAGCACAACTGCTCCTCAGGCATGCGAAGTACCCTTAAAATGTGGCTGTATTCCGAAAAGTAACTGTATAAAAGTGACACCTCATTACCACAAACATCTGCCCCGCATGTTTCGGGTGAGTCATAGGCGCTCCGTTTACAGAGCAGGAACACAAACACATGTTTTTACTCCTCTGACCAACACGGTGCCAGCACAGCTCGGGAAAAGCCCACGAGGGTCTCCGCTGCCTCACGTTGTCATCCCAAAACGGCCGGCTCCGCAGCCCGCATGGCAACAAAACAGCCGCCTCCTTCCCTGCTCAACACCCTTCACTCTGACAAAGGCTCTTATTTCTTCTGCAGGTAGGGAGGTAGCACCACCGGGGTCCAAAAGGATTTTAAGATCAAGAGCAGACTGATGAAAGACCCCTGCAGCAACAGGGGTTGCAAAACTTCACGTACTCTTGATATGAGGGTCCCCTTCATAAACTCACAACCTCAATCACTGCTCCAGGCTTAACAGTGTGCTATTACATTAAGCTGAGCATGAATAATACGCAAAAAAAAAAAAAAAGCCTGTTATTAGCTTTGGGAACAGCTGCTATTATTGCCATTTATCGAGTGGGGAAACTGAGGCACAAAGCCGCAATGAGCAGGCGCCTGCCGTAACTTAAGACAAGTTCAGAGCTCAGGACACAGAAGTATCGAGTGATGTTAAAATACAGAACTAAACCTACACAGAGGCACTTCTGCCTGAGCAGAAGGTGCCACTGTTTCAGTTTAGGTGAAATGAGAATGCAAGGAGGCTCATAACCCAAACTACCACGTTTTCCCGCACCGTGATGCAATTGAACAGGCTCTAACGCTTTCCCAAGTCGGGGAATGAAGGATTCACAGTATCAGAACCCAAACTGAGTTCCCCATCCACACCCCCAGCACCACAGATGCTAAAACATAGCAGTACCACACACTCTTTGTAACAAAAGACCTGCTCCAACCTTAGTTTACACCACGGAGAGCCCAAGGAGAGCAGACTCAGCAGCATGCATGGCCTTTAGCTAACCTGGGAGATCTGCAAGGGAGACGGACACTCAAATTATGATTAATCCAAGCTGTTTCTAACCCTCCGTGCGACACAAACCTGAGGGCTGGGCCCAGACCTGCAGCAATTGAAGTATTACAGGTTGGGCCCACCTTGCAACCACGTCTCAGCAGCATTCACGCTGCAGTCAAGCAGATGAGATCTCCTCTGCTCGAGTTGAACCGAGTAATGTGACATTACCCATCACTAAAAATGCACCCGAAGTGTCTGCTTTGCTCCTAAGATGGTTTTACCTTTTGGTGCCAGGAACTACACCATCCTGGACGAAGCTTTGGGAAATAAGCTTGGTTCCAACAAAATATTTGGGACCTGCAAAACAAGCCCCGTACAACAATAAGCACATCCTCAAACGCTCTGCTGCAAACAAGCCTTAAAGTCACGCACAAGAGCGCCGGCGCTGCAGTATCTTGTCACAGCATAACACATCAGGTCAGCTACTAGTTATTTGTTAAGAAAAAAAAAAAACAAACCACCCCTGCCCCCCCCGAAACACTGGAAAGGCTCCAGTGCCGTCCTGCCTTCCAGTCGCAACCAGACACAGCAGCACCCATGGGCAGAGTTAGAGCCGGGACAAGGCACTTTTTCAGGCTAAGGAGGACTATAATTGAAACTCAGAGGTTCTTCTGACCCGCGCTTCATCATGTGTTTCTCATTTTGACCCTAATTTTGTCCCCCTCCACTTGCCATGGAGGGCGGTCACACAACCGCCGAGCTTTGATGGTATCCAGAGCCCATCCGAGATCACGCTTCGGCATCTACGGACAGTCTATTCCAGCCAAAAATGGCAGGCAGGGCACAAGCTCTGATTAGGAAAAGCTGTTTCACAATGCAACGCAATTACAGGACAACTGGTGGATTCTGCCAGGAAGAGTTTATTTTCAGGGTTTGGTTTTTGGTTGTTTTTTTTTTTTTTTTTTCAAAACAAAACTAAAGCAGAGAAATGTGTGATTTTTATTGCTGGTGAAAGGTGCTGGATTTGCACTCAAAGGAAGCACAGGATTGTGAAATGAGCCAGGGAGAACTGATTTCTCTATCTGATGAAGTTTTGCAGTATCCTGAATTTCTTCACATCCACATCACAGCAGCAAGAACTCAGAATTACCTTCTTTCTCGGATTTTACATTAGCTTTGACAGCAAAGTTATCAGCTTCTGACTGTAAATCCGAATATCCGACATAAGACTTGTCAAAATTAAAGTGTTCCTATTCCTCCCCTGAGGTTTTTTCAGTAGAAAAACCTCAAGTTTCCTAGAGGAATTTTCAGGGACTGAGAAACATTTAACCAAAATCCCTCTAGAAGAAGCTAGTAACCAGCACGGTAAGCAAGCCTCACAGCAGGGGCTGGATCCTAATTTTACATCTGCAGATGAGTACACCACAAAGAACAACCCACCCTTGGCTTATATTGCCTTCCCACCTCTGATGGTGTAATGGTTTGTGGTGTTATCCCGTAAGCTGTTAAATAAGCCACATGGGTTTAAACACCCACCACCCTGCTAGTAAAAGGGCATCAGCTGACACATAATTTTGGAGAAATGGGAGAAAAGAAGCAAACTTCTGCACTGATAGTGGTAGAGAAGATGACGACAGAGTGAGGTGGGGCAAAGGCCACCTCTAAATCCAACTCCCCTTTAGCTGAAGCATCACTGACTTCAACCTAAGAGTCCACAACAGCAGCTTCAGCTGCCAGCTCTGACAAATCATGGTATACACAAGGCATTTTATTTGCCCTTCCATTACAGAGGCAGAAGAGCCTATAAGCCAAGAAGAATTCTCTTCTATGGGAAAGAAAACAAAAATGTTCTGCCGCTTTCAACACAAATTCAGCCAGTCAGGGAAGCGTCCCCATGGCAGGGTCTCCACGGTGCCTTCTCCAACACCCATTGGGTTAGTCAACACATGAGCACGGACCAAGTGCAGGGATCTATGGTTTCAAAGCAAACACACAAAGCTGGGGTTGCTTTACACCATCGGACAATGTTCTCTCCATCATTTATCTTGGCCAGCGAAGAACTCGCACTCTAGATTAACTCTGTTTAGGGGAGCGGCAGCGAATTCCAGGCCACAGGGCTCCGACGGGACATGTGGATGGAAACCATCACTGCTGAGCACGCAAGTGCTGCTAGGAAGTCTTCTTCAGAGAAGTCCCCAGAACAGCTGAACCCTTCCCAGGGCGCAGCCGGTTGCACCAAAGCTTTAGTATCACCCGACAAAAGCCGTACTGCAAAGAATAGGGCTGGGAAAGAGTTTAGGCGGTGCCAGGATGCAATCCTTCCAAAAAAACTCAGAAACCACAAAATAACTTCCCCAGTCATGTACAAAAACAATCATTTTGGAAGAGCCTCCTGTGAGTACATATACTCATTTACACTCTGTTGTTATTATTATACGTGTTATTCTCCATTGGTGATGAAATCCATATGTCTGCTTTTCCCTTCGTTCTTTCTACATTACTATCTGAGGCTTTGATTTATTTCCTGGCTTTCTAAATTGGTTATTCAGAGCCATATAGGAGGGAAAGCATGATACTAGAGACCCAGAGACAAAGCCATAAGCAAAAACAAAGGGCAAAAAAAAAAAAAAAAAAAAAAGATCACAGTGCCAAGTATCACACATCTGTAGTGTCTCTTGACAGACGTGGGGGAAAACACCAAGCTGTTCTCCGAAATGAAACAGACAGGGATTTATTGCAAAAACTACGGTAAACTAAACTTATTGGGCAAGGGTTAAGAAACTAAGGACACGATCTTATAAACACTAAAGCACATACTTAGCTCGATTTCAACATCAAAGCCTACTCACGTGAGTAAAGTTATTGAGCATGTGTTTGCAGGGCATGAGGGGTTAGCGTTACAGTCATAAAAGTCCGAAAAGGCTGGGATAAAGAGCGCAAATAAGCAAAGATTAAAAATAACCAAAACAGAGAAAGCTGGCAAGGAACCCTTGGCAGCTAAAATAATAATAGTAAAAACCCCACATAAATTAAAACATTGCTAACATTATATATGCGAGGGATCCTCAATCTGCGTGTTTGCCAGACTGAGCAATGAGATGGTCTCACTGTTGGGACCTTTGTTCTTTATCACCCCTCTTATTGCACGTCTAAAGCTGGAGCCTCGTACATGAGAAAACAGCTTTGTTTGCTTCAATTTTCTCACCCAAATAAGACAACCTGCAGAGCACCATCAGCACTGATGGTTAAATCTTGCTAGTTGGACCTTCTCTTCCTCGATGTGTCATTTCTGCTGTAGCAGTGCCCGATGCCAGCACGTAGATGGAGCAAAAAGTTGTTTAAAGCTATGACGACGTATCTAAGTAGCAAAAGCCAAGCTGAACCCCAGACCTATTACTTTTGCGTCGCTGGTAGAGCACCTGCAAGTTCCCATCGTAGATGAGGACCACACATCAGCCCACGCCCAGTAACCTCAGCCTGACTGCAATAACAGCAGTACAGAGCAGATGTAACCGAGCAAGCCTTAAATGTCCCTGCAGGTACCACAACACAGCCACCGTGGCCCACCTTACCCTTTGAGGGACCAGCTGTCATCTACCTACATCTGGGTCAGGGCAATCCCAAGCACAACTCCAGGCTGGGCGGGGAATGGCCGGAGAGCAGCCCTGAGCAGATGAACCTGAGGGTGCTGATGGATGAGAAGCTCCCCATGAGCCGGCAATGCGCGATCGCAGCCCAGAAGGCCAACCCCATCCCGGGCTGCATCAGAAGAAGTGTGGCCAGCGGGGCGAGGGAGGGGATTCTGCCCCTCTGCTCCACTCTTGTGAGACCCCACCTGGAGTACTGCCTCTAGATCTGGGGGTGCCGACATAGGACAGACATGGACCTGTTGGAGCAGGGCCAGAGGAGGGCCCGGAGATGCTGCGAGGGCTGAGCCCCTCTGCGGGGAGGACAGGCTGGGAGAGGGGGGGTTCAGCCTGGAGAAGAGAAGGCTCCGCGGAGACCTCAGAGCCCCTTCCAGTGCCTAAAGGGGCTCCAGGAGAGCTGGGGGGGACTTTTTACACAGGCATGGAGTGATGGGATGAGGGGGAATGGCTTCAAACTGGAAGAGGGGAGATTTAGATGAGATATGAGGAAGAAATTGTTGACTTGTGGGCGGTGAGCCCCTGCCGCAGGCTGCCCCGAGAAGCTGTGGCTGCCCCATCCCTGGAGGTGTTCAAGGCCGGGTTGGACGGGGCTTGGAGCACCCTGGGCTGGTGGGAGGTGTCCCTGCCCAGGGCCGGGGGGTGGAATGAATGGTCTTCAAGGTCCCTTCCAACCCAAACCGTTCTATGATTCTAGAAAACTCCCCACCCAAAAAAAAAAAAGAATACGTTGCAGGAAATTTATTATGGTTCTGAAACGCACTTTCAAATGGTGGACTCCTGCCTACTTCTCGATGGCTCTCTGCAGCTGAGAGGAAAAGCCTCACCCGTTACTGCCCTTGTCCAACTTCTGCCAGCTGAGAGCAAGAGAAATGTCAAGCTCAGGCTGGAAAAACTTAGAGACAGCGAGAAAGTGAGGAAAAACCCACTTACCCACAACTTGCAAGTTTCCTGTGGGAAAATTAGAAATTTTTTTGTGTGTGTGGAAGGTTGTCAAAAAAGGGATTTTTCCCATAACTTACTTTCTTTCAGGGGAAATGCTGGAGTTGCAGCCAGCTCTATTCTAAAGCTCTTAGGTTTCCAGTATTAGGCTGGGAATATAATAAAAATAAGCTTCTTTGGAAGAGTGCTGGTTTTTCTAACTCCTAATAGAGCTGATTTTAGGACCAGCACGAACAGCTATTAGTAGTTTTTAGAAAACTGTCAATAGGAGATACAGCAGCACACATGAAAAATGTCAGTAGGAGCTTTGGAGAACAGTTTAGCTCCCATTCCCTTCTCCAAGCTACTTCTTTTGCCATATTTCTCAGAAACAAGTTATTAATTGTTCTCAGAGAGATGAGAAAGCTTTTGTAGGTGTCTGTCTCTGCTGTTCAATGTCCATTTAAAGGGTGGTCTACCAAACTTTGCCCAAGGAGCTTGACCATTTTGCTTCTTTGGCTACCTATTTGTCAACATCACTCCCTTTGCTCAGCAAACACCTACCCCAAACTACTCAGAGTCCACACGTCCAAAACCCAACCCTGACATACAAGTCTCTTCTTCAGGGAAGCAGTGGGAGCTGCTCACTGTTCTGGCTGCTGGGAGCAACCACTCTCCTTAAATCATCCTCCCTCCTTGTTTCTTTACCCCGCTTCAGATTGGTGCGAGGTCCCACCAACTCCACGTCGGGCTGGGAGAGGTCTGCTGCTGACCCCATGGAAGCAGATTTGCGGAAGAGGCAGCTTCTGCTGGTTATCGCACGTCAGCATTTGCGGCTTCTGGGCCCTGCTCCTCCACCAACTCATTCTTAAATACTTCAAGTATTGACTTGCTGCCTTTTTAGGGCAGTTGAGGGATGAAACCTTCCCAGCTCAGACACCGGAGGACAGCCCTTTCCATTGCTCCCACTGAAAATGAGCAGCACACCAGCAGAGCAGGGGTTGACAAGGGATCCCCCTTTCCTATAATTTAAGGAAAGTCACAGCACCGTGCCTGGAATTTCATCAAGTAACTTGTTTAGAGGTTCCTCCCCTCATTTGTTGACTGGAAGAGGCTAACACAAATAAAAGCAGAAGAAAGCAAAGCTGGCTACAAAAAGAAATTAGGGGTTTGTTAAAGGCAAAACCTCACTTTGCTGGAATAGTTGAAATGACAATCCCATAGCACCACACACCAGTAAAGCCCAAGGCATGTTTGCTCGAGCAGTCGATCTCAGACAGTCAATATCTAGGGACTAGATCAGCACAAACTACATGCAACAAGGAATGCGCTGTATCTTTATCCCCAACTTCTTCCAGCAACCATTAACTTCCTTCCTCTACTCTTGAACTGTCTGGGTTTTCAGCATTTGGTACCATATCCCATACTTGGAATTGGCAGGAAGATTAAAGAAGTCTGTAGCTCTTGTCTTCACGAAGCATTGCAAAGGGATCATGTCATGGCTAATCCCTCCCCCACCACCTATCACTTATTATTACAAGAGAACTAAACTGCTTTGGAACCAGGAAAGTCCTTTTTTTTTTTTTCATGTTAAGATTGTCTCCACTTACAATCTACAGCGTAACGTTAAACCCCTCTCTCCAGTAACACTAGCCCCGCTGGGCATCTGATCTCACCAGCGAAGAACCGTCCCATCAGAGCCACGGAAGCGCCGGCAGACAGAAATACAGGATCCAGACTTTGGCTCCGTGGGACAGGGAGACTACCTCGCGCTCTGATAAGACGCAGCAGAAGGAAGAAAGAGCCTTAGGGATTTTCGAGAGTCCGTGAAGCCTTGCAGCTGGATGAGAGCACACAAACGCAGGGCTCCGTAGTTAGAGCTGAAGAGATATTGCAAGAGAATACATCTCTTCCCTTGGAGATACCATCTGGGCCAATAAACAGTAACCTGAGAGGGGCTGTGGTTACTGAACTATGCTAGATAACACCCTGACGCTGTCACCACAACCTAGACCCACCCTTCTCTCTCCAATCACTTTCCCAGAAGTCTAACCTTTTCTTTTTTTTTCCCGGGCATTGCTTTATTTTTTTTTTTTTTGCAGAACAGTTTGCTCGCCATTGCCCTGTGGACAGTTTGTTGCAATACGCTTTTGTACCCGCACCGATGACGGCGTCCCCTCTGCTCCTTGATTAGTCACGGCCACTTACAGGCGCCCTGAAAGAAACCCTGCAGCATCCCTTCGCTTCTTTAACCACTACGAATACAAAGCAGATGGTACCAGCGGCGTTGAGGTTTACCAACACCTACCAAGGGAAGAACCATGACTAAACACAAGCTCGGGATAGAGGGAACCTATTTGCCCCCCCACCCCGTTGCAATGCAGAGTGTGAGTAGACACCAGGGACCCCGACTCCCAGCCCCGTGGTCTGTCCAGCCTGGGAACACCAGTAATTTCGCCTGCTCCGTGGCTTCTTGCCACAAATACAAGCGATCACGCTTCAGGGGCTGCGCTCTCTTCCCATAGACGAGCTGCCTCTGCACATTCCCAAACAAAGCATTACGCGATGTGAAAAGAAGGCACAAGCCCCGCGAAGCCCATCCCGCTGGCTAAGACAGGAAATATCTCCCATCGTCTCAGCTAATCCTCCGCCGATACAATGAGAAATGATGTCCCAACAGCCGCCAAAAGATTATTAAGCGGAGAACAAAAATACTGCACCGCCCATCGCAGCAGAGCCAAAGGCAATAAAAGGGGAAACGCAAACTGCAGCCAATGGCTGGAAGGAGGAGGGGGCGAGAAGCAGCATCGAAGAGCAGGCAATGCCTTCAGCAAAGCCCCAGCCTTGGACTACAGGTGGTTTGAGGACAGCACAGCTCAACCCCAGCTCCCCAGGAGGCCGTATCAGCCTCTTCGCTGCACCAACGCGTCCGCTTTGCTGGAAAACGGCCTTACGTTCCTGACACGAGAGAGGGCCAAAGTAAGGCCAATGCACTGATGCTAAAATAGGAGCAGACCTGAGCGCACAACGCTGCCGGATACAAGCCAGGTGCCCAAAAAGATCTCCCTGGTCGGGCAAGTTCAGGTAACACCACGTTTCACAGCAACGTGCCAGCTCGACATGGCACCTTCTGTATGCTCAATAGCTTCTCCCCGGAGGCTTGGCTCTAATGAAAGGACACACAAGGCCACGGCTTGAGTTTACTGTACACCCCAAGACCTGCCTGCAGCTAACAGAGCTTCGAGCCGCGGGAGACATCGCTAGCGGGGTCCTACCAGCGCATCCTACCACAGAAACGCTACTTTTCCCCTTTTATCAGCACACTTGACTAACAGATTGGCTTTAGCTGCAAAGATGCAGCTAGAACAGCCACGTGCAAACACTTTTACATATTCCAGCACCAGGATATTAAGAGCTCTGGGTTACCTGGGACAGTCACACGTATCCCAGCACCAGCAAACCAGCTGCTTTGAGGAGTATGGCATTTGGATGCCATGCCGAAATTCTCGCGGCGTCTCCCTCCTGCTCCTCTCCCCGCCGCTCGGGAAGGTCTGGGAAATTCAACAAGGCATTTGGACGGACAGCACTGAGGGGAAACTTGGCATCTGCTTCTATACCAGCCTCCAAAAAGCATTTCCCAGGTTGAATAACTTGTTTTTAAAGGCAGCATTCCTTGAGATTTTTTTGTTTTGTTTTCTAACAAGTGCATTTAAGGCAAATAGATTTAACTCTTGCAGAAGCAGCGTAGATAAGCCCCCCCTTCCCTTTGCTCCCTCTTGGAGAACACCTTCCCCTTCTAGCGTTTTTACAGAGTTCACGTACACAGCCCCATCACGCTGCTGCCACGGGAAATATTACTTTGGGGGAATTTATCAGGGGAAAAAAAAATAATATTCCACCAAGAAGGTTTAGAGTTGATTTATTTTTTTTCTTTCCGCATGACAACAAAAATAAAAACCTCTCGTTTTGTGCCTGAATTGACATTTTTGGTTAAAAGCGGTGTTCTGAAGTTTCACGTTTTACCTCGGGAGAAAACACCCATATTGTAAAGCCCACCTTTACCATTCAGATCTTCCACTTGACCTTCTCGACATACCAAAATATTGCTCTCACCCTACATAACAAACCTTGCCCATCATCTGACCGCTACGCCACCCTCGCAGCCAAGGAGACTCTTTAGCTGACGGTGCCAAATGATGCCAGATGAGGAGGTGCTTTAGCCTCAATTGCCTGGATAGCTCTTAGCGATGGGGAATATAAAAAAAAACCACTTTTTTTTCAGCCTACAGCTTGCAGACGCCCCCAGATACCCTTGCACCACCTAATATTTCATCAGCTCTTCTACATCTACGCTGGTTCACACTCATCTTCCTTTAGCCAGCGATTTTTCCGCTGCCCCAGAGCAGAGCTGTGCTCTCCGGTGGTTTGCAGTGACAGAGCAGCACCGCTTGCCAATCCCCAACAGCTGAAGCCAGACTTAATCCCCTGTATAGACAAAGGCCTGGGAAACAAACATAATTGGGTTTAATTCATTGTTTGCTTACATTTTTGATAACGAACAGAGTGATCTTGGCACCCTGCAGAGCACAAGCTCTCCTTGGTGAGGGTTTCATTGCCGTCTCTCATTTCCACGCAGGAATATCAACTGATGCCCTCACTTCAGGGAAACATTTCTTTCTTTCGTGTGCTGGAGACAGCACGCTGACTCATATCCTGCTTCGACACCACCACCAGGCGTTCGTGTTCCTCCAAAACATTTGGGAACACCTATGGATAAGTTTGGGCTCAGAGATACAGGGCAAGATAGCAGCCAGGAATTAAGACTGATGGAGTTTGCATAACCCCCACACACCCCAGTCCTTAAAGCACTGCCCAGGTCTCCGCTGACTCCCCAGGCAACCTTCACCCCTCCACATTTGAAGGCAAACAAGCATCTCACATGCAGTTTTGCGGTCAGATGCTTGCAGAAGCGTTCGGGGAGACCCAAGGACCGATTCTCTTCGAGCACAATAAACGCCTGGGTCTCACTTCCAGCGAGGCTGAGCTCCCACCGATGCTGGTTAGAGCTGCATGTTACTGGAAATCGGGCAGTTCATTACAGTTTAGCAAAAAGCGTGAATACGTGAGAAAGTCTGTGGCTGGGCCCCCTCGGTGGCACCACAATTATGCTAATAACGATAACAAAAAAAAAAGAGGATGTTCCCTCCCAGAAAGTTTACAGTCTGAAGAGACAGCCAGACAAGACCGGAGCAAAGGATTATCATTATCAGTAGTTTCTGGGACTCGGAGGGGCTTACCCAGAAATCACACACAGACTGGAACAGTGCTGGGAAGGAGTTCAGCATCCTAATTCCCACAGCCGTACCTCCCACGTGCCGTACTTCAGCAGCCCTTCTCTCTGCACCTTCCCCACGAGCGGGACCATCCAGGTTTGGAGGCTAAAGCTGTGTTTTAGAGGGAAGAGTCCTGCTGCTGACTCAAGTTATTATCAAATCCTCCAGTTTCATAAATACCCGAAACACTTGACATCAAAGTCTGGTTTATGACAACTCCCAGCTCAGACATCTTGATTTCTGCACACAGGACACTGCAAATTGTTCTGTAACACATCATTAAAATCCTATGGGAACGCTGAAGTGATTACACAAAAACTGGAACACCCAACACCTTCCAGGAAAACTTAAAGGTGTTTTCATTAAACATACCCAACAAATCCTTTGCCACAGTGAGTGACCTATTGGGGATCTCATCAATGCTTATAAATACTTAAGGGGAGGGTGCCAGGTAGATGAGTCTGTTTTCAGCGGTGCCCAGTGATAGAACAAGAGGTAATGGGCACAAACTTGAGCACAGGAAGTTCCATCTTAACATGAGGAGGAACTTCTTCCCTGTGCGGGTGGCAGAGCAGTGGCACAGCTGCCCAGAGAGTGGGGGGAGTCTCCCACTCTGGAGCCATCCCAAACCCGCCTGGACGCCGTCCTGTGCCACTGCTGGAGGTGACCCTGCTGTGGCAGGGGTTGGACTGGGGGAGCTCCAGAGGGCCCTTCCAGCCCTGACCACTCTGGGATTCATAGAATCATAGAATGGTTTAGGTTGGAAGGGACCTTGAAGATCACCGAGTTCCAACCCCCCTGCCCTGGGCAGGGACACCTCCCACCAGCCCAGGTTGCCCAAGGCCACGTCCAGCCTGGCCTTGAACACCTCCAGGGATGGAGATTCAACAACTTCTCTGGGCAACCTGTTCCAGTGCCTCACCACCCTTAAAGTGAAAAACTTCTTCCTAATGTTTAATCTAAACCTGCCCTCTTCCAGCTTAAAGCCGTTCCCCCTCGTCCTGTCACTCCATGCCCGTGTAAAAAGTCCTTCCCCAGCTCTCCTGTAGGCCCCCTTTAGGGACTGGAAGGCCGCAATAATGTCTCCCCGGAGCCTTCTCTTCTCCAGGCTGAACAGCCCCAACTCTCTCAGCCTCTCCTCATAGGAGAGGTGCTCCAGCCCTCGGATCATCTATGCCTCAGATTCCGGCATTTGGGTATTATACTGTGGACCTATTGCCAAATTTTCTGCATGAGTAATGCTGAGTAGGTGGACGCACATCCTCACTTCTCATCAGGCTCGAGATCTGTCCCAGGCTCCAAACTGGCAGAGTGAGACAGGGGGGTCCCCAATTCCCACCTCCGCCTTGCCACTGGAAGTCATCTGCCCTCCAAGGAGGTACGGAGCAAACTGGAGCGTGTGCTAGTTCTGATGGTTTGGGCGCTACTGGGTAACTGGATTTCTTGGGACCGGTCTGAGTTCAAATCCCACATAACTGTATCCTCACCTAAAAGCTGCTGTTACTGTTAAGCAGAATCATTTTCTCCTGGCGGTCTTAAAAAGAGGGTGGTTTCCAGTGGAGGTTGCTCCTATTAAACTGTCGGGAGTTGTTCCAGGGCTTGCAGCAGTGAAAGCAAGTTTGCTACGTGGGGACGGCTTTTATTCCAAAACCTGACAACAGGACTCCTCACGCAGAAGCTTCACCACTTCAAAGCTCCCAGAGGAGTCGGCGGAGAGGGGTGAGGTGCCAGCAGGCAGCGTACACCTTCGTCATTCCCCCATCACTCCCTGAAGGCGGTTTAAACCTACAGAGAGCCCGAGATGCACATACTCCCGACCTTGACACCCGAGTGCGTAGGTACACATAGCACGGTGAAAGAGAATCCCCCAACCATCCCAGCCTACACCGGCAACTCCTACCAGTGACAGCCGACAGCACGCCGACGCTGAGTTTGAGTCTTTGCAAGAGCCCCGTTTATACATCCCAGCGCCATACTTGTCTTTTCTTATTTGCAATAGGAAACCCCACGCGAGCCAGGCCTCGGTCCAGCCCAAACCCTCCCAGGCAGAGCTGTGAGCCGGCCAGTCCTTCCTCCTCCTCCATTTATGCACCTGGTGATTTATGTGCAAACCTCGTCCATGACAAATTATAGCCAGGGCTTGTTCCCCACCCAGAAGGGAGGGTGTTTCTCTCCACCGCGACAGTCGCCTCAAACGCTCATCTCATCCCCCGGCACCTCCCTGACGGGCAGCACTGACACACGTATTCCCTCCTCTATCATCCAGAACCTCAGGGATTATGAAACACTTTGGGTTTCAGTGGAGGGGTTTTTTTTGGTGTGTTTTTTTTTTTTTTTTTTCCTTTCAGCCCTGGCAAAATCTCACTTAATAAAGCTTGCTGTTTTGGCAGCGAACCATTAACAACTGTTCTGTGTCTGGTTTTCTCCTGCTTACATCTACCTTTTAGCAGCAGTCTCCAGACCGTGTTTCCCAAGTTAGAGGAAGGGCCACAGCAGAGTGCCAACAACCTTCAAGTTGAAGATATACAAGTTTACTCTTCCCTATCCTCCTATCTGGTTACCCATCAGGAAAGGCAATTAAATCACCTGGTTGGGAATAAATCACCAGTAATAGCCATTATTCCTTGACATTCACTTGTTTTCTTCTATGTCACAGCATGTACTTCAATAAGAAAACATCAGGCAAACAACTGCAGAATCCAAAGACTCAATTTCAAAATAGTTTCTGGAGTCCCCGCAAGTAACACAGGTCACAGGGGTAGAGTTTCTCTGCATTGATACCACCACATGTTTATTTGCAAGATGCTCCCAGGGCACACTTATGTGAATTGGGCTCTATTTATGTTGAACTTGCCCCAGATTTCTACCTGGGGATCTACTAAATGGGCTAAACCCTGGGGCAGCAGGTATTCAATTAATGTGGTATCAGAAAAGCCAACAGAAGCATGCATGGAAGCTCTGGGCATTTTTTAATTCCCAAACCCAAACAGCTCACTTGTTGCCCTATAAAGGTTATAATCTCTGCGTATGTCTGCAGGAACATGCAAGCAATTGGTACGCAGGCTACTTCTCAGCTGCCTGGAGCAGCGAGAAAAGCATCGTTATAAGAACCTGGAAGCCACCTCTGCTTATTATCGAGCAGTTATCGAGCTCCCATTCTGCACATAGTTGCTTTTCACCTACCAAGACTGGCAGAAAGACATCTCTCACATACAATACAGTACTCGGAAAATAACTGTGATAAAGCGTAAGAAGTAGCAACAGAAGTGATCCAGCAGATGTTTCGCTATGATACTTTTTCCAAAACGATGCTCATCTTTAAAAAAAAAAAAAACCAAAAACCCACCTAACAGACATACAGAGCAGTCACCCTGCTCACCAGTTTGTCCAGACAGTATCAGACACCAGTTAATATCCTGCTTCCTATTTCACGCAGGAATCACCGAGTTTTCCATTACTAGAGACCTAAACACCCACATCGTACCATTTTGCCCGCTCGCTCCCACTCCCTCTCTGTGGCCGATGATTGTCTGCGTCCCGCTTCCGCAAGTCTTCCCAGCACGTTGCAGTAACAGCTAGCTCAAGCTCATGCTCCGCTGTGCAATGCCAGCTCCTCCCCTGCTTAGCCAAGCTCTTCGCATCCACGTGGTAGCAATTAAAGGATGACTTCCACTCAGTCTCTGTTTTGCTGTCGCTTCCCTGGCTTACTGCTAAATACTGTTCCTTTGCTTCCCTCCTCATCCTTTTATTTCCATATTAGTAGTATCTCTCCAAGGAGACCCTCCGTGAGACTTTCTGGAGTACTCTGGGTGAGACTGGTCTTCTCTTTGGCTACCCCTTCCACACGTGCAGACGCTTTCTCTTGTGCCAGTAGTGCACACAGATCTCACCTCGGTGCCATCCCAGCCAGCTTTTTTCCCCACTTACTGCCTCCACCCCATCATCACCTTGCTGTGATCCCAGAGCCCTTTCCTGGAACCACACACAGCCCGCGTCCCACCCTAACATCTCACAGAGGTTTCCTGATCCCAGAGCCCTTTCCTGGAGCCACACACAGCCCGCGTCCCACCCTAACATCTCACAGAGGTTTCCTGACCCCAGAGATGAATGCACCCTCCTGATCCCAGAGCCCTTTCCTGGAGCCACACACAGCCCGCATCCCACCCTAACATCTCACAGAGGTTTCCTGACCCCAGAGATGAATGCACCCTCCTGAATCCAGAGCCCTTTCCTGGAGCCACACACAGCCCGCATCCCACCCTAACATCTCAGAGGTTTCCCGAACCCGGAGATGAATGCACCCTCCTGAATCCAGAGCCCTTTCCTGGAGCCATACACAAACCCACATCCCACCCTAACATCTCACAGGTTTCCCGAGCCTGGAGATGAATGCACCCTCCATCCTCCCATGGTGCCCTTATTCTTCACTGCAGAAAAGCTTCCTCGCCCCTCTTCCTTTTCTCTCTGCCCCTCGATCTCTGTGCTATGTACAGTGCCTCACCTCACAACACCGTGATTATTTCCCTGCCTGGAAACAGGGACAATTTTTGCGTCGTTCTCTTTGGGATAGACACCTCAAGTAACTCTAAAGGAACAAAACCCCCTAAACAACAGGATTGGCTCGATGCAATGAGTACAACCGCAATTAGCCAAGCGGGAGAGGGGTATAGCCACAGCTCCAAGGTATTGTAACCATACGAGCAGCCGTTCTACGGTTGAGAGGAAGCCATGGGATTTATTTGTATCGTGCGATGATGAAATAGCTCCTTAGCTTCTAATCCAACAGTAACTAAGAGGGATGTTAAGCCACAGCTAGTAAATGAGGTATTTTGAAATCAGCAAGCCCAGAGAACTTGTATTCGAGATTTAAAAGGGACCTGGCCAAAGAGAGCTCGGGATCATTAATGTTGACTTTTAATAAGTCTTTGGAACACTGAGGGCTGGAAGAAAGCTTATGTTGTGCCAGAGTTTTAAGAGGATAGAAACAGGATGACCCACATAATTATCCACCTGTGACCCTGACTCCTATCCCAGGTGAAATAATGGAACAGCTGTAAAAGAACTTCATTAATAAAGCATTAAAGGAGGGTAACAGCAGATGCCAACAGCTTGGGTTTATAGGAAGCAGATTTGTCACTAAGTTGAGAAATTTTTTTGGAGTTGAATATGTTCCTTCAGCTTGCAGGCTGGATGTAAAAAGAGTACAAAGTTTATACAATTTAAAGCCAACTGAGGCCTTACAAAAACCTCAGCCTTCCTATCCCTGTAGAAGGGCTACCAAACCAGTTACAGAAACCCTGACGCAAGCCAGGAAACTGTGGGGTAAGACGGGCAAGCAATCCTTGAGTCACCACGTTCTGCGGAAAGTCACAATCGCATGAGCAAAGGGAAAGGAGCAGCCATCACGGGAATTTCCCCAGTACGAAGTGCAGAACATCGTCACTCCCCGCTCTGGATTTCCTTGGCTCAACGCTTCCACTACTGAGAAGCCCATTGGCTTCTAATTAGTTTTGTCTTCAGCGCAATATCAACATGATGTTCGTAAAAACCTCATTTAGTTGAAACTGAAGCCACCAGCTGAAGCGCAAGCATGAATACCAGAGATGCTTCCAGGTACACACCAAAAGATGTGCCTCTGACGCTCAGAGAGGGCAGCGAGAGCCAGAACAGAACAATATCCTACCGGTAAGGGACTAGTAAATTCATTACACATCGTGAAGGCTTTGGGTCCTCGCCCAAGGGTAAGAAGAGTAACATGGAGGGGAAATAAAATAATAAAGTTGCTGTTCATGTCATCTTCCGGTATGAAGCAATGGGTGATGAACAGCCAAACTGCCGAACGCTTTTGGGTCCGATATTACACAAAGGATGCGCTTCATCTCCAGCAACATCTCTGCCCTGCCTGAGGCTTAGGAGCAGCTCTCCTCCCTCGCCCCTTCCTGCGAGGTCAGCTATGGTGTCACCTTTACAAAAAGGCCATTTTTCCAACCCTGGAGCCAAAAAAAAAATAAAATAAAAAAATCTTCAGCCACAACCCTGTCATCTTCCCCTTGATTTATCCCTGCGGGGGAGTCCCTGCCAGCTCCAGGTGGAGCAGTGGTGAGTTAGGGAGGAAAGTCATTCTTTGCTCTAGAAATCGTTAGCACACAGCTACGCGCATCAGATATCGCTCCCACTCTGCCAAACAGCTGGGCTACCCTGGGCATCTCGGGGACAGATAGAGGGTCTGTGAACAATTTCAAAATCCCCCTGATGGTCATTGCTGAGCCTATATGACTTCATCTCAGTTACTGTTATGTTTTTGAGAGTCAAGAATAACATTAATTTTCCATATCTTGTGGTTTTTGGAGGGTGTGAATAAATTCTCTCGCTGTGAGTTATTTAGGTATCAGTAAACCCAACCCAGCAGTGGCGAAGCCATTGAGCAACACAGAAAGCCCACGGTAGAGATGTGGCAAGCAAAGACTCACCAGTATGACACATCCTGAGGTCCTAAGCGTCAAATCAGAACCATCAAGAATTGCAGATACTTTTTACGGTCATGATAGGTCTACTCAGAGAAGTTACCCAATTTCAAAACTTGTGAAAAACGGATTTACCTTCCTTTCCTACGTCTGGTTTCACACCTTATGCACATGCATGAATACAAAACGCCAAAAGACACCAGATTTGTGCCCTTTCAGACCACGAGTAATCCAGTAACCCCTCAAATCTTTCAGAAAAATAAGCAAAGCCATGCCTTGTGATCTCCCACCACCATGCTGTCCCTTCTTTAAGATGTATCACAGCAGGGGCTTTGAACTGAAGTGTCGTTTGGTCCAGCGGTCACTGAAAGTTAAGCCCAGCTCAGACGGACTTAGAGCTAGTCTCTCGCAGCCTTATTATACTTATCTTGTACTTAGCTCACCCAGGCTCGTACTACCTGTTTGGCCACGTCAATCAGAGGACTACAAAACATACCCTGGAGAGCCAAAAAAAAAAAATAAAATCAAAGCTGGTTTTGGTCTCAGGTTTCATTCAGCTCATCCCCATGTTTGGGACTCCAGTTGCACATATTTTCACCAACTGTGATTTCTCAGGGTTGGAAGAAGCAGGGAGGGCACGACGAACGGTGTAGCCCAAAGCCTGAATGCTTCCTGAAGGCAAACTTGTACCCATGGTGGTTAGGGCTAATTCCCCCTCACCTCTGCGTTTCCCTTCCTACCTCCAAAAACATCCGGCTCTTTCAAAGCGTGCTCCTCAGCTGAGCTGAAGCCCACGAAACCACACAGAACGCCTCCATTTTACTCGGTGGATTTTTTTAATCCAGCTCAAGAGGAACGAGCCTCCTACACGAACAAGTGCAGGAAGAACAGGAGGAGGAGGAGAGACCTCATTTAAGACTATACAAGGGGAAATTGCAAAAAATTACCTAAACCTTTAGGAACATATTTATATTTTGATTTCATGTAATATTACTTCCTGGTTTCCAGCACATATTCCCTGGGCGTCCCCTATCAAATATCAGGCAGTATTAAATCACTGATCCCTGATCCCCGTAGCTCTCAGAAAAACATCTGTACTAATTTGTTGGTTTTCCTTAACATGAGGGCCAGATGAACTCCTCCAGGGCTCAGCCAAGTGAGATCGCTGACAGATGCAGAATAGAAGTGCAAAGATTTTTCCTTTATTAAAAATAAGGTTCCGCACTCCAAGCCCTGAGCTTGCCGCTTGCCAGAGTGATGAAATGACACGCGGCAACCTTGATCCAACACTGTTGTGGATACAAAAACAGGGTTCTTACCTAATGCGACTCCGCTAGCAAACAGTTTCTGACAGCACATCCAAATTGGCGCGGGCCAACAAGGTGAGGGGTCTGGCAACTGGATACTGCCTTTTTGGGTTGGTTTTTTTTTTTTTTTTACAATGGGTCTCTGCAATATCTCAAAGGTGTATAGTTATTTAAGTTCGCTGACCCGTGAATACAGCAAATTTGGCACTCCGCTCACCGCTTTCAGGACTTTTCAGGACTCCATTTCTGATAAACTTCGGCGCAGCAGTTCAAGGCGAAGCCACCTTCTTAAGAAGGGGCGGCAGAATGGGCAGGTAAGCCAGCTCCTTCTCCTTGCTGCTCACGGTAAGACACGCTAATCCAAACCACCAGCAAGGACGGCTGCCGAAATAAGCCGCAAAGCCCCAGAGGGATGAGCGAGCACCATCTTTGGTGGGTGATCCTTGGCACCTTCCAACTCTTTCTTCCTACGCACAAGGTAAACTCACGCTAAAGGTCTACCAGGTGGTTCGCAGAAGCGAGCAGGGATTGACAGCAGCACGCCTGAGTTTGCTCCGGCCACCTTAGCTATGTTTTGCATCAACAGCCTCACGCACCCCAGCAAGGTGTTCACCCAGGTGTTTATTAATGATCACACAGACATTGATCTCGGCTGCTTCGCTTTTCAGCCGCCACAACAAGCAGATCTAGCCATATTCGTGTTTCGCAGGCAAAGCTGTGATCCTCCTCTACTGTTGCCCTGGCTTGGGGGAGGCACTGTCCTCCCAAACCAGTTAGTTGCAACTCAGTTGAATAACCAGCCTTCCCTTGAAACAAAGAGTAATTTTCATCGGAAAAGCTCCCTTCCAATTTCAGAGGAGTCCCAAGGGAAGGCGCTGGCAGCACGCAAGTACAAGACCTTGTTTTTTTCTCCCCATCTTCGTGATATGGATGCTCAGGGATGCGTTTAGCCCCAAAAGACTCGCTACAAAACTTGTCAGCACCGTGTGTCTGCACAGGAATGGCTCGGACCCCTTCGCCAGTGCTGGTGGTTCACGGTGGCATTCCCCCTGCAGGAAATTCTCCCAGTCAAAATGCAGAAAAAAACCAAACCCTCCACCAAACCAGATCCCTCCACCAGAAGGCTGAGGATGCATCCCAGCCAGGGGCATTGGTCAGCCCATCGACAGGCTGTATCTGCTTTCAATAAACTTTTATAGCCTGTCAATGCGCTGAATCCTACGCAATAAAATTTGTGTCATAAAAAAAAAGGCTCACAGTGCCAGTGTCTTCCCCCCCCCCCCCCCCCCCCCCTTTTTAATTTGAGGACAGCTGGGAGGGACTGATTCAGGGGCCAAGTTCATAAGAGGGTTTTTTTGGGAAAAAACAAACCAAAACAAAAAAACCCACAACCAACCCCAACAACAAAACTTTAAATTACAATGGGATTTTTCAGAGTCTCCTCCTGGGGAGAGCAGCCATTTTCAAAAGTGACTTCATTCCCAGAGCTGGCTTTCCTCCCAGTATTTGAACAAGCAAGGAAAGAAAAGTTCAGAAAGTAGATAGGTTTCAAGTTTGGCTTAATCGGTATCGAGTTTAACCGTCATAAACCAGCCTTTAAAGTTCCAGGCAAATCCTAGGATGGTTCAGCTCATCAGGCTGCCAGTCCTGAACCTCAGCTCCCTGACCAGGAGGGATGATACTGCCCAGCATCGCCTCCAGTAGACATCTTAATGCAGAAACCTGGCACAGACAAGGAACCTGAAAACCCTCAGCCAGCTAATCTGCGGATTTAACCCCGCAAGGCTGTTGCGTGGACTTTTGCACGGGACCAAGGTCTGAAACCCTCTGTTTGTGTCCCTACCCTGGGATGCGCTTCTGTGCCAGTCTTTAAGGGCCATATTTAGCCAGCTGAAATCCCTTTCAAGTCCCCACACCTAGCAAAATAGAGAGCAAGGGACATTCCAGAGCAATTCAGAGACCCCAGTAAAGCACCAGCTGGAGACACTGGGACCAAGGAGACTTCAGGGCAGCTAACAGGCTCTTTATTCCCTACCTTTAAGATGCAGATAACATTGTTTTCTTAACGAGCATGTTAGGAAGATAAATATGCTGCCAGTGGTTAAGAGGCTCCATAGCTCTCAGCCCAATTCCCAGTCCCACTGATGGCTGTTTGGGGCAGTTCTCAGCCCAGCTGATGGCTGTTTGTAATGCCTGGTTATCAGGCAGAGTTTTCCCTGGGAGGAGCAGAGCTTTGATAAAGCTCCTGCAAAAAAAAATAAATAAATAAAAATATGAGTAAGCAAGAGGAATTTTCCCTGCTGGCGGTCGTTTGGGCTGTCAGTCACCCCTGGCTGTGCTAGGAGTAATACGTGAGCTTAGGAGCCAGCAGTAAATACCGTGTCCCAGCGTGTGTCGAAGGGAGGGGGATTCGCGCATGTAGGGTGCAAACAGCTGGAGCTATAGACAGCTGTTCTCCACCGCAGCACATTGACGGATGGGGTCTCTCGCCGAGATGTCAGCTTTCGCTGGTGTTTCAGGCAAGATAAGTCGCTAATGACCGCTGTTTAAATGATTCTTGGCAGGAAGAAAAACACAGAGGTCCTTTATGAAGAGTTGCTCTTTATCTGTCAGAATAGCAGCGCCAGTTAATTTTTAATTTTTTTTTTTTTTTTTTTTTGTTTCCACGCTATATGTTGTCTCTGGGGTGGGTTGGGGGGGATGCACGTGGGGGAAGAACTGCTTTCCAAGTCTTCTAGACTAGACGTTAATGCCTAAGACATGATGGACTGACTGCTGGAGTCCCACGGCTCTATCTCCTACAATCACCTCTTCAATTTTTAAGCGCTTTTGTTTCTGGTGAGAGGTAGGGGATTGACAGCAATCAGTTCGAACAGCCGCAGGAGAGGCGAGGAAAGCTGCTCGGGTCCACCCTGACACAGAGGGACCAGCTCAAGCTGACAACGCTGCCGGGCGATCCATCCCAGAAGGGCGACACACACTGATGGGCGGCCTCTGGTCAGACTGGTTTCAAGCAGGATCCCAAGCAGCGCCTCTTTGGCGAGTTCTGCTAGCAATCTGGCTGGCCGGAAAGCAAATTAAACAACATAATGCCAATTCTCCAGGTGGCATCACAAGAAGAAAAAGCAAATACAACAAGCCATGCCCTGGTGACAGAAACCTTTCTTATCCACCCTCTATATCTCATACTGCTTTGGGCTTCAGCCTCCACAGTGCACAAGCTTTTGCATGGCAGCAAACCTAAGCTGTGTGCTTCTTTATCCAAAATAACTACACAGACATTAGTACACAGAAGTTACCATTTACCAGACGCCTTCATAAGGAGCAGGGGAGGTTTCTATGAGGCTGTTGGCATCGTCGCAGCAAAAGGGCACCGTGCAACTGCAATGGAAGAGCAGGTTCTGGAGCATCTGGGTCTAATGCCCTCCTGCGCGACCTCAAAAAGGTCACGCTTGTCCTCCTCAGCACAGAGATGGAGAGCCAGACCGCCCTACCAAGTGGTGAGAATTAACTAGCGCCCATAAAGCACGCCGAGAGACTCAGATGACAGGTACTATATAACTGCAAACTCTATTATATCATTCCACCATCCCTTTTGCCAAAAATCTGCCTTTGCGGAAAAGATCCAGACACCAAATACATTATTAAGTGAGGATGTCTGACAGTAGTTCAAGCTACGTAGAGATGTTAAATAGTAATAATAATGAAACAATACTCAGCATTTGAGGATGCTGTACATCTTCAAAGCACTTCACCAAAACATTAACTGATTATACCCAAAATAAATTGCTCACAGCTGTTAGAGATCCATGAAGCATTCAAAAGAAATGGATGGAACATCATCCACCTTGGATCATACAGGGGTTGCATGTGCTATAGCGTAATCAAGAGCTCAAAGGAAATAACTTGCAGGGAGTTCGGCTTTTAGTGCTCTTCTGTACACCTCAAAGCACGGTTTATTGTTAGAAAAAGCAGCCCAGAGGGCTGAGCTCCCTCCTCTCCACTGCAGAAGAGAGTTGTGACAGAGCCAAAGCCGTATTCAAAGTCCAATGTCATACCATTAAAACTCCTATTTCAACTTAATCTTAGCAGAAATAGCTGCATGCCAGACAGCTTAAGGCATCGATGGTGTTTATAGCCGCAGAGAACATCGATCTGGCCCTCTTGTAATAAACACGAGCTCATCCAACCACCCCTCTCGCATTCACCTGTCTTAATTTAAGCGTGGACTTCACTACTGCAATTCCACATTATGTTGAAGAAATAGGACTACCTGCACCCAATCAGTTCAGATCCGGGGCTTATAAAAGCATCGCATCCCTCTGCCCTGCCCGCTTCTCCCATCCCCACAGCAGGCAGCTGGGAAAAAGCAATTTCAAGGGCTGTAACCGCCCGGTAGCACACAAAGCACTCAAAAGAGCACCAGGGCACTTGCATCTAAATAAACCCAGGAGAAGTATTATTTCCACATACAATTATTGGCTAGCTTTCCACCGCTGGAGCTAGTTCCTGGGCCGTTCCCTGCCAGAGCACAGCATCTGCCTAGGCAGATGCCTGGAAAGACACGAGCAGGGGACCTGGCATCTGCAATAACCATTAAGGTATAAAAGGTTGTTTGTTCGCAGAGCTGCAGGCTTGCTCGTTTACAGCGCACGGCTGAACGCCGCTGTGGCCCCCGTGTTTGCCACTGACCCACTTTGTGGTTTGCCTACATTCCCTCAAGGTCCCAAAGAGCAGCGCTCAGAAGAAAACAAGCCCCGAGGAGCCCAAAACCAACCGCTAATTTAACACCACTTCACCGCAGCGTTAAGCTTGGCCTGTTTAGTCCATCCCTTCCGAAAGCAAGGCAGCCCGCACACCTGATCTCATCTCGCAGCACGAGTGCAGCACATCAGGGCAGACGTGCTGGAGCACAGTGGTGGGGTGGAGGACCAAAGGGTGGAGCGTGCCCCAGGTCCAGGGTGGAGCGTACAGAGAGCATCATCCCTGATAAAACCTGCAGCAACCAGCACAAATCAAAACTGAGAGGTGCAGCAGAACTTCATTCTGGAGGATGAGGCTAGCAAAGGACAGAAGAGGAGCATCACCATGGAAAGAGCAGGCAAGATGCAGGTCAGGAGTAACACGCACACCTCCCAGTGCCACGCAAGCCCAAGGCAGGAGGTTTCCAGATGCCAGTGGCTGAGACGGATGCAGAGCAGCCAACCTCACGCCTGCACAGGATCGCGGCACGCTGCAAGGACCTCGTCTCAGAAATCGGGGCAGTCAGGGCTTGCTAGGAAAGGGCAACAGCAGGGCTACAGCGAAGATACATTGACACAGCCCACGTCTAGAGGAAAGAAAAGCGGCTCCTCATTTTCTTGACTATTAAAGCTCGCGGCACGCACAGTCTCACAGGAGTTTGGGTTTCAGCTTTTTCTACCATTTGCACACCGTGTACTGGAGATCATCCTGCCACACATCATCAACATCTCCACAGAATCCCAAGGTGGCTGCGTTTAAAATGAAACCTCCAGTACCCTCCAGGAAAGCCGACATGCCCTTGGTAACGGAGACAGCAACCTATTTAAAGACGAGCTATTTGAAAGCAGTAGCCTGTGGTACTTCGCCAGACTCTTTGCACTCGAGGAGAACACCGTAACACATTTCGCTGGCGTGCCCCCAGTTCACAACACACCAACACAGAAGCCGGGGGGGCTTTTGTTTTGCAAACCACATTCCAGTGGAGGGGTCACTATGTCTATTGAGAGCTTTAGGCTCTACAAGATGGGAATCACACCCTTGCGCTGTGCTACAACCGAACTACAACTATATAGATTATATTAAGGAAACTCTTTAAACACACATCCCGCACACCAGATCAGCTTGAGATACACGCTCAAGGACATGAGCATGGAATAGGGGCTCAAAAGCTCACCCCCCTGCCTGTGCACGGTAGAAAATATCCTTACAACATCGCACCAGCTCAAGATATTAGGTATGGTCTGATCTCAAGGCACAGTGCCGCGCTAAGCAGAAGGATGCTGCGAGAGGCACTGTGCATCTCGGTCAAAAGAAACATCTTTAGACACAGCTCTGTCATTTAGGATCTGCAGCATAAGACATAAGGCCGGCTGTCCGCAGGTTGCATTGCCGAAGTCCGAAACTACAGCTTAAAAAGAAAAGACATCTGTGTGGGTCATCAGAGTGGGAAAAGCCGAGACCCACTGCAAATCAGCCCTGGAGTGCGTGGGCAGATGTAGATGTAGAGTTCCCAGGGCAGTGCAAGCCGTGCCCAGAGCCGCGCGCTGCAGTGATGGGTCAGACACAGGCTGGACTTGAGGTGTTTGTGACCATCCCGCACCCCAAACGCTGCACTCGCACAGCCAAGGGAGGAGAAACGTGGAAGAGCAAAGCACACGCAGCACCTGCTCGGGTTGTGCCTGGATCCAGTCAACGCTGTCAGCCTCTCACTTGAGGGGAAAAAAAAAAAAGCCACCACAAATACAGTTTCTCTCATCCAAACCTCTCTCCTTCCCCCTCTGAGCTCATTCATGGCTCCGGCTCCAGGACAGCTGCCGGGTTGCCAAGTCCCCCCTCCAGCTCACTGAAGCACAGAGCAACACGATCAGGATGATAGCTGGGCCAGCTGTTAGAAATCACTGCGGGACTCAAAACAACTAAAGACCAAGCAGGGGGAAAATAATAAAAAAAAATAAAATAAACCAGCCGAAAGCCCCTCAAACTCCTTTTCCTCTGCCCTGGACATTGTGGTCTCATTGTTACCACCATCCGTAAATGGCCAAGTGAGCCCTGGCCAAAACAACAGCTCGTTAAGGATATTTTAAAAATACACTGGGTGGGGAGTCGGGAGCCCAGGGACCAGGGAACAGGCAGTGGACTTTTTCACACCTAAGTGATTGTTTCGAATGCAGCTCAGGTCAATAGAAGGGACCTTGATCCTGACTGGGACCAGTGCCAGTGGGCTCCAGCATGAAGTCCGCCCCCCTCCAGGCACCGGCCGAGCCACGCTGAAGCTCGGGGTACTGCAGGAAGGTGAGCTGCGCGCCCGCAGGACCTGCTGCTACGGGAGGGCTCACACGCATTTCTATATGGGCTCTGCTTATCAGAGTTGCCCAACCCAGCGACCTGCAAACTTAACTCAAAGGCAGAATCCCCCCTCCACAAAAAAAAAAAAGCCCTCTCTAACTACAGGGGGTTACCATCTCCCACAACAGAAATCCACCAAACTCATTGGAAGAGACCCTTTTGTTTAAATTAGAGCACGTTAAAGCAGGCAGCAATGCCCCTGTCTGTGTTTATAGGGAGCATGTTGTCTTCCCGTGGTGACTTGCACAGCGGGCTACTGCGTGTCCTCAAGTGACACCAACCATCAGCAAAGGGACATGGAGAGGATGGAGGAGAGGAGGGCATCTGCTCCCTGAATATGTAGGGACCAGGAACAACAGAAACTCAACAGCTCAGCAAGGAAGGTGGTATTTTGGGATACAGACACCCACAGGACCCCCCACTGACAGCAGCTGGGCTGCAACTCTGGCTTGTTCTCCCCAAGAGAACAAGGGAAGGGTGGCAGCTGACCAAAAACGTTCATGTCAGTGCCCAGGCACCAGGCCCTGCGGAGGACACCCCCCGCCACGGCTCGGGGCAGAGGCGGGTCCCCGCACATCAGTTTGGGATGGGGCTTGGATGCCATGAGCGCTGGCGACGGTGACAGAGGGCTGTGTGGGAAGCCGAGGAAGAGCAGCAGCACTCAGGCGGTCAAGAACATCATATTTTTCTCAGCATATCACCTTACTGCTGCTCCCCAGCCTTCCAGGCAGGTCTTCCCAACCCCTCTGTTTCCAGCAGGTGGGATGGAGACTTACAGCTGATTTCAATTCGAAGCCATCACCAGGGGATAAGGTTATCGTTCCGCTTCTCCTCCGCTCGCCGGCTGGCAGGGGCTGTCTCGGTGGCAGGGCTCGGCCGCTCTCCCTCTACACCCCGCTGCCTGCGCGGGACCCAAGCCAAGACACAGAAGCCTGGGAGCTTCCCTCAAGATTTTAGGTGCCTCGCTGCCTCCGGGGTGGGAAGGGGACCAGGCTAAGGCGCCGCTCTGTTGGCGCCCCCAGCCCCAGCCCCGCAGGTGCCCAGGTACATTCTGAGCACCGGGAGTCTTCAGAGATGCCTCCACACCTCCTTCATGCTAGAAACAGCAGAGCCCCAATCTGTCAGCTCTATTGAGCTTTGCTGCAAGCACATCTGATGAAGCGGAGCCAGAGGTTACGCTCCCCATTACAGAGCTGGAAATAAGGTTGCAAGAAAAAAAAACACAACAAAACCACCCCAGAGCGGACACAGTTCTAGGCTGTGCCTGTCATCAAGATGCCTCCTGAGCTGTTTCCGCCATCATCTCCCTAATGCGCAACAGGGTTTCTGTCCAGAGTGTTTCTCCAGCACCGAACCCTCCCCATCTTTAACTCCCCTCTTCAGGGCAGCATATTAACCCCGGCGTGTGGCCATCCCAAACACCCTGCCCCTCCTGGCCATACGTTAAGCACGGTGCTTCACAGGGCTGTTCAGGAGACTCTTGGCTCTTTGGAAGGAGCCATCACCGCACATGCATTTCAGCAAACCCATGGGCTCCCACATCCTCTCAGCACATTAAGAAACAGCTGACTAGTTAGTTATTAGAGAGTCTGGTCCAGATGAACTCCTCCCTTCCTGTCCTCTGCCTTCCAGAAAGCTGGTCTCTCCCTTTGGAGAAGTCTCTCACCTACAGCAAAGGCTCCGGCAAGACAGCCCAAGGGTTAGTCATTTTTGGTGAGAACAGGAGCCTCGACAACCTCTCTCTCCTGCGATCCCTTTTCTTCACCAAGCCCCCAGCAGAAGCATCCTGACAGCAGCTTGCTACCCTCATGTCAGCCCTGGCTCCCTCCACCACTTCTTCCCATACCACGAGCTCTCCCCCGCCGCCTCCAGGTGCATAACACGAGCGTCTTTCTGCCTAAACACCACTCCTGGGCAACTGCCTTCTTTCTCTTCCATTCCTTTATCCTCCGCGGCTTTGCTGCGTGCGCAGAAGACGGGACAGATGTACAGGCTGCTGCAGCCCAGGGTGCCCTGTGGGACAGTAATTGCGGGATGAGGTAAGGCAGAAGGAAATGGGTGCTCTAAGCTGAAGGGAAGGACAGCTGTGGCTGTTCCCAGGATCTGGAGCACGTTAATTGATAAATACCAGAGTTGGACATGAAGGAAAGCTGGGCACTCACAGCCAAGAAAGCCGAACCGCTTTGGAAGAAGCCCTGGCCTTTGTTGCACAATCTCTGTGCGAGGCACTCACTGTACTCCAGGAGCAAGAGGCAAACGGGGATAAGCGCTCGCACACCCCCTCGCTCAGTCTCGCACAGCCCAAAACACAGCTCAGCGCAGGCCGCCAGCTTCCCACCTACCCCAAAAAACACACACAGCCTCCAAAAGGCAGCACTGCAGCTTAGCCCCTCGAGGCAGCTCAGGGTAAGAAGCAGCAAAATTTCAGCCTCCCTCAGGGCTCCAAAAAGTCAAAGGCACACACCATCCTGTCCGGCCAATTTCTGTAACTCTCAGTGCTTGACAGCCTCTGAAACCTCAGGGGAGAGTCAGCAGTGAGGAGGACCTCAAGCAGTCTTTCCAAAACAACGTTAAACATCCAAACAACTGCTAGGTAAAGAAAAACTGCGAGCCCTTTAGTATGAAACTCCACAACATTCAGCAACGCAATCTTGAGCTTCTCTTTATCGTTCATTAAAGGAGAACTCAAGCTGGTTCCCACCACCCCATAAGTTCACCCAAATCCTACCTTATCACTCAAAGCCAGCCAGGACTTTCTCTGCTGCACCAAACTGCCATGTGGTAGCTCAGGATGCTCTCACTGTTACAGAAAAGACTGGAAACGGGAAAAAGAAAGGTATAAGTCTTCAGAAAAATCAGGGTATAACACACACACATCCTCCTTGCTACTTCTCAAGTCTTTAATCTCCTAGGTCATTGCTAGCTTCTTACCACAAAGAGGACATCAAACACATCAGGAGAACTGTCTCTCTCCTCCCTTCCCTGAAAAACTCAGCCTCCCCTGAGTCCGATTTATATAAACTCTTTGCCCTCGCAGCCCTGCCAGGACAGGTTAACGAGCCACGAGGTTGACCTCCTTCTCTTCTGCAGGTGGGATGGTTTACTGTGTTAGCCCTCTTCCCCTTTCTTGTTTCCCCAAACAGCGACGGGTGGCCCAGGGAACGGCCGTTTAGATGTGCTTTAAAGCCTCTGCGGCACACTGATACTGGAAGAACTGGGAAGCCCTGTGTTTTTCCACTTTATCTAAAGAGCTTCACAAGGCTTAGAGAAAACACGGGGAATTACCGTGCAAGAGGTCTTATCTGAGTCACAGCCGTGCCCCTGGAAGCGCGCCCCTAAGCCACCTGTCGAACACGTATACATGAGGTTTCCCTTCTTGTATGTGCCAATGCATCCCCAAAATTACACATTCATTTCAAACCAAAATCACTGATGCACGCTTCCAGCCGCAGCGGCGGGATATAAGCAACACCTGCGTGTACACGTGCACGCGTATGTACCCGTGCACCCCCCAAATACACGTGCACACCCTTGTGTGCAAATTATCTGTCTTCCGTTCCTATTTGGCTTGGCTGCACAGCCTGCTCTCCGTGGGCTCGGCCAGTAGATATCCAGGCTAAGATAAACACCAGACAGCTGCTGGGAGCCAGAGATAGTTTGGTGATTAACAGCTGTGTGGGGCTACACAACAGAGAAGACCCCCCCCTTCTCCGACCCCCACGATCCCTCCAGAACAGGCTGTTTCGTTTCAGATGTCTGTTTGGCAGGCGAAGGCTGGAAGCCATCAGAGGAGATCCTCTGCAAAAGGCGCAGGTGGGAAACCTGGCGAGGAGAAGCCATTGCCCAAAGTCCCACCCCTTCCCCGGCACGCCGGCCGTTGGCTTTGCCCAGCACCTCTCGTGCGGCGCTCGTAGCCAAAACTGCAAAACCACACTTGGTTTTTCCGAGGTTTCTTGAATCCGTGGAGGAATAGCGAAAAGCTGACAGTGAAGCCCGTTCTCATGGCGTTCATGGTTTAAGATAACGGCATGCTTCAGAGGGTGGTCTTGCAAGCGTTTCCCCTTGCGCCCGTTGCAAACGGGCTCTTCTCTTCTAATACAGGCACGCAGCAAGTGACAGTGCAGTCCTACAACAGGAGAAGTTGGGAAAAGGAGACACACCTGCGCTTTGGAATAAGAATGGGGCCGATACACGGGGAAGACAAAAGAAATATCGTTGCCCCTTCATACAAAGAGGGATTGAGATGTGTAATGGGGTGTTCAGCCTGGAGAAGAGAAGGCTCCGGGGAGACCATAGAGCTCCTGCCCGTGCCTAAAGGGGCTCCAGGAGAGCTGGGGAGGGACTCTTGATCGGGGAAAGGAGCCATGGGACGAGAGGGAATGATTTTACACTGAAAGAGGGGAGATTTAGACCAGATATGGGGAAGAAATTCTTTCCTGTGCGGGCGGTGAGCCCCTGGCGCAGGCTGCCCCGAGAAGCTGTGGCTGCCCCATCCCTGGAGGTGTCCAAGGCCGGGTTGGACGGGGCTTGGAGCACCCTGGGCTGGTGGGAGGTGGCCCTGCCCGGGACAGGGAGGTTGCAATGAGATGCAAAGAAGGGCACCAAAGCTGGTGAGGGGTCTGGAGCACACATCTTATGAGGAATGGCTGCGGGAATTGGGGGTGTTCAGCCTGGAGAAAAGGAGGCTCAGGGGAGACCTTCTCGCTCTCTACAACTATCTGAAAGGAGGGTGCAGAGAGGTGGGAGTCGACTGTTCTGTCAAGTAAAGGGTGACAGAACAAGAGGAAATGGCTTCAAGTTGCACCAGGGGAAGTTTAGATTGGGTATTAGGAAGAATTTCTTTACTCAAAGGGTCATCGGGCATTGGAACGCGTTCCCCAGGGCAGTGGGGGAGTCCCCATCCCCGGAGGTATTTAAGGGTCGTGTAGATACAGTGCTCAGGGACATGGTTTAGTGGTGGGCTGTCAGTGTTGGGTTAATGATTGGACTAGATGATCTTACAGGGCTTTTCCAATCTAGGAGATTCTGTGATTCTGAGACGGTCTTCAAGGTCCCTCCCAACCTAACCCATTCTATGCTTCTATGATGTTACGATCATGACCGTAGCCGGTCTTTTCCAAAGGGCACAAGGAAATTCCCGGTCTGGTGTTCTGATTTTCCCGGTTAGAGAGGGGAGCTGCTGCCGCAGGTTTGGCAGGACTGCCGAATGGAAATCCACGCCGAGCAGCAGCAGTCTAGGACGCCTTCACACACGACTGGGGAGCCGAAGGCGTTTTGATGGAGGAAAGGGGCGAGAAGTGGGAAGTTGCTCACAACGCGACTATAAAAACAAAGTCTAGGGATTAGTTAATAATGTGTGGTCTGAGAAAACAAACACATCTCCCCGTAAAGACCCTCGTTCAAATAAACTGGTGCTGTTGTCATTAAAACCCACCATCTGCATGTCTGTTTTCCGCTGGGTCTAGTGTGAAATTTAAAGGGACCACTGCTCGGAGAAATAGTCCCCCAGCGTCATCCCGTTGGGGCACTTCAAAATCCAGATGTGGCTGAAAGACACCGTGACTTGGACTCATCCCTGCAGAGCATTTGTATCGAAACTAAACGTATAATAGCTGCAAGTCCTAAAGCTTTTAAGCAGGACGCCCAAGTTGGAGGTGCCGAGTTACAGCCACGGCTTTCTTGTCTTCGCAACGAGAAGCCTGGAAACCCTAAAAAGCCAGCAAACGCGGGTGTGGGGAATGACGGCTGGTTGTGCCGAAGGTGATCGCGTGCCTTGTGGAGCTCTCCTCCTCTTCATCCTTCCTCTCTCTGCTCCCAGCTCCCTCCCCGCAACGCAACAGAGAAAGCCCCGGCCCTGGTACTAAAGCCCCCCGAGGTCGGTGGGGGAGTGGAGACCTCCCCGCTCTCCTCAGGTCGCGCTTTCATGCCTGATTGCAGCTCATCAAGGCCCAAAGTCTAATAACGCAACAACCCAGGCCCAGAGCTCCCTCTGACAGCTTAACTGATGGTTGTAATTAGGGGCTAGCCCACACAGCTTTTCGTTAGTGCCCGGCACAGCACAAGGCTTACGATGACTGTTGTGGAGAGGCCGCGCTTCACGGCCAGGGAAAAGGCGTCAAAGCCCCCGACCTTCAGGGAAAAGGGGAGCAGAAAGGTTTGGTGGAAATGGGGAGCGCTCTGTGCTCTCAGGGAGTCGTAAATGGCCATTTTCAGTGCAGAGCGAAGTTTCATTTGCACGGAGTTTGCATTCTGGGTCCATCCGAGCACGTTCTTATTTCATTCCACGTGGCATACTCATCGTTTTGGAAACTTCTGATTATTCCCCAGACGCTGGGGACTGCAGAAAATCTCTTGAGTCTGCTTCTTTCTCTCCAGACAATCCACATATCCCTAAGTGAGCCTGACCATCTCCCTCCTTAGTCCGTGGGTCACTGGTTTTGGCTATGATTGACTTACCAGCTTTCTCTGAGCACTGGCTAAGATCTCCCTCCCCAGTCGCGGTGATGCTGGGTAGCCGGGCTGTCTATATCACTTCCTCTGTTTTGCTTCCTGCAAAATTAAAAATATTTTCTTACATAGCAAGAGACTCACCGTACCAAGAAACATGCTCGTTTTCTACACGAGAGGGAGAACAGAGTCCTCTGGGGTCCCTCCTTTCTCCCTCCCTTCTGTCTTTCCGAGCAGAACCTGCTTCTCCCTCCTGCCCTGCAAACAACATTTTGGGGTTTTGTCAGTTTGATTCTGCAGCTTCGAGTTTTCTTACTCCTGGGCAATGTCTGCTCTTCTCATAGCTGTTTTATAGAAGAACGTGTGGTTGTAAATGGCAAAGTGAAGGAAAAGGAAGTAAACTGGCTATTGTGCCAGAATCACTCCTGGCGCTCCTCCCATTTCTGTTTTCTCTTACATTACAAAGCTGGAATAAATCAGGAGCGAGCAGTACACCGGTAAACTGATGAAAGGGGAGCAAAATCAGCACTCTGGTCCCGTGCACTGGTCTAAAAAGGTGTAGTCCCACGCAGGCAACAGTTAGCCTGAATTACAAGTGCTGGGGAAGGAGAATAGACTCAGAGTGTTTATTAGCAGTCATAACCTTAATCAAATAACACTCAAGGATATGTAAAGAAATCTGTTCCACTGCAGCCTCCCAAGCCAAATAAAGGAGTAAATGGGACTTCTATCAAAAAATCCCTTTTAAAACTCATGCATGTTGGGTTCTAAAAAAAAAAAATAAAAAAAAATCCCAATTTCTTGGGCAACAGCCAAAGCTCCAGAGGAGCTGCCCTGGATCAAACCAGTGGCCCATCGCGCCAAGCCTTCAGCCTCCTGCTGTACCCAGCTCCAACGTACAGGAGAAAGGTGATGCCCCAGGATGAACCCGGCTGCTTGGGCAACGGTGTCCCGCGTGTGTGGAAGGAAGAGGATGCTCTTCCAAAAGCATCGGCCCTAAAGGCATCTCCCAGCTCAGAGGTCTCCATCCACCCATTTTACTGTGCGTAGCAGGAGCCTCGTTCGCCCCCTCTCCCCCATCTGTGGGACCGCTTTAGTCAACGTTTACATATTATGTAGAATTACATGGGGGAAAAAAGAAAAGAAAAGAAACAGACTCTGTGTAATAGAGGTGCATGTAAATAATCACTGGCCTAATCCCCTTTGACAATGAAAGATATGCAACCAGAAAACGTTCAAGTCTGCAACACAACCTGAAATTTAAGCACGAGGAAGTCGTGTCAAAAGGGGACTTGGGTTCCCATAAAAGCCTCTCTACTTCCAGACCCTGGGCCCCCTCGCCAAAAAAACAGAGCAAACTTCCAGACATAACATCTGAGAAGTGCAGGCCTCACAAAGGGACTCGCTAACCTCTGCCCGAGAGACAACCACCAGGAAAACAAGCAGAGCGAAGGAAGCCTTCGAGCCCAGATGAAGTACCTGCCACGGAAGAGAGGCACGCTTTCCATCAGGGATCTAGCGGGCTGTGGCGCGCTATCCCACGAGGGCTGGTGAAAGCCCTCTCAGGGGAGCCATTCAAAACCAGACTGGACAAAGCCCTGGGGAAGATTCGTGGCCGGAGTCTGTTCTCCTCCACGCTCTTGTGTAACAACCCTGAAGTCGGTGCACGACAGAAGAATCTAGCTTGGTGTAGGAAGGGCAACGAGAGGTGGATTAAATAACCTAACTGTGCTTTCAAGTCTCTTGCTCGAGCGCTTCTATCCCGCTAAGGATACGCAGTGTGTGTGGTCCACCAGCATTGCACGGGCGGGACCAAAAAGCTTCCTAAAAGCAGCCCCCATCAGCTGGGGAGCGGAGGGCACCTCTGAGGGAGGGGGTACTCACCTCCGCGTGAGGATGCCTGAGGTTAATGCCTCCTTTGCAGTCAATGATGATATTAAAGAAGAGAAGCAAGAGGAGCCAAATTTGAGGCTACTTTTAAGAGTAGAGGGCCAGGTCAGGACCTGGCTCCTGTTTTTTTCATGAAGGAAGAGAACCCCTAAGATGGCATTGTCTTTTCCAGGGCTAGCAGCTAGTCTGCTATATTCCCTGCCTCCACAAACCCTGCCTTGCCCGCCCGCACCTCAGCAGCTCCCCATGGACTGCCAGAGCACCACGCTGCCAGAATCCCAGATTCCTCCAGCCACGAAGCACCGAGGCGGGCACCTGCCAAGGGTGGCTCAGAGTCCACCCGCGGTCCATCAGAAAGAGCCCTCGTGGGGGCAAGAGCCTGTTATCGCTCTAGAGGAACCCCAAAGTTAAAAAAGAAGAGCTGTCTCCGTAGCCCACTTAGAAATTTCCTCCAGCCTTGTTAAGCCACGGGACCAGGGACTGCCTGGGGATATGTGAACACCAGAACTCAACCATCAGGCCTCTTCCAGAGCTCATCTCAGTTTCTCCCGTTATCTCCAATTGCATGGGCCCCCATTAGCTCCAGACCCCATCTCGGTTTCTCCCGTTATCTCCAATTGCACGGTCCCCCATTACCTCCAGACCCCCACCAAAGGCAGGGAGAACCACTGGAGGGTCAGCTTGTGCTCCCGTTGCCTCCATACCCCTAACAGGTCCTGCCTGTGCTGCCTCTGCTCTGTAACGCTTGCCCGCTGCACCCTCTGCCTGCACAGAGAGCAGCAACACCCTGACGAAAGAAAAATATTAAGGGGAAAGCGTTGGGGAAAAGAGCAGCGGGCTGCAGAGAGCAAAGCTGCTCAACTGCAGGACTTCACGGGTTTCCCCTTCTTGCCCCGAGCGGCGCTGGCTGCATTTCGTCTTTCTTTACCCAGAGCCTCCAGACGCAAGACTCCGCTGGTATTAAATTCCCGCCGCGTGCGACAGTATCCCTCCCCAGATACACTGGGGAGTTTCTCTTTGCTGGTTGGGAATTTTCCGATGAGATGGTTTCTCATCGGAAAATGCCGATACACTGAAATCAAAGCCCTTTGTGGGAACGTACCAGTTTCGGGGAATTCTTGCATGGGAAAATTGTCCTCAAACCCAGGCTGGAGCATTCCGCCTGAGAAGCGCGAGCCAGGGCGCTCCAGATCCAGCATCCCCATCACCTGGCAGAGCCGGCGTCCCCCCTGGCATGGGGACACCAACAACCCCTCTCTGTATTTTCTTCTCCCCGCTCCTAGGACCTCTCACCCTCAGGGTCATGTCTCTGCAGAGCGAAGTCATGAGACTTCTTTTACCTCTTATAAATGCTGTAACCCTCAGGGACACAGACCCTTCAGCCCTATGGGCAGGACATTATCTCAGGCCAGGAGGAAGGGCAGATGTGGATGTGAAGCCATGCGCGCCGGCATGCATCTCTTCTAGATCAATTCTCCACCGGCTTTTCCTGAGCAAAACCGGGCAGAGCCTTGGGATCACCCTGAAGCAGGGCTGGAAACGGGCTCAAATTTGAAAGAAGTGCCCACCAGCGAGCTGGGCCCTGTCCCGCACAGAGCTTTAGCTTGTGGGGTGGGGTGGTGGGCTTCACCAGTGTCCCCCTGCCCACGGTGGCTTTCCCTTGTCCCTCGCAGGCTCTGCCATGGCTGAGACAACAGCACCATCTTGTGCTTTGGCTCAGCCTGGGGAAAAAAGTGAAGGGAGAGCCTCCAAGCTCCCTCTCGTGGCTCCTGCAGCGAGCAGGTCACACCAACCAGGAGCAGATGTTTCCCTCCACATCCCCTGACGTGCAGGGTTGAGAGGGATGTGTAGGTGTGAGGGCAAACCAGGACCTCGCAGCTTGTCCGCTTTCCAAACCAAAGCGTTTCGGAGAAACAACCACTCCTGGGCATGGCAGGACACGGCACGTTCATGTCCCGTCTGCCCCCAACTCCATCCACGGCAGCCGGGGTCCATGCGAGGACATGGTGCAGGCAAAGCTTTATCCTCTGGGCAGGCAAGTCCGGATTTGATAGCTCAGACCCGCTGCCGCAGAGCACGGCGCGTTATTTCAGGAGCTACCTGAAAAAAAACACCAAGGGGTTCCCCAAAACCCACCCGAAGGGCTGCAAGTCCTTCAAAAGATGTTCAAAGCCAAGGGAGGTGTCTCCACCCGCGACCCGACCCGCTGCTGCAGCCCTGAGGCCCACAAGCGCTAACTTTCCGGGCAGTTTAACTTAAATTGCCACCTTCTTTGGCAGCGTAAGGTGGCGTCAGGAGGATGCTCACTGCAAACACGCTGTCGCAACGTTGACAGTGGCCACAAGGCTTTCAAGCCCTGGGGTTTCAAAGCTGCTTCTTTTGATTCAGCGTGGAGCTGGGGCGGGAAAGGGAGGATTTGCTCATATGAGGTTGTCCCGATTCTTTCCCAAATGGTTTCTTCCCCGATTGCAACCCCTTTCCAATTTCACATCCTGATGAAATCGGGTCCTTCTGAAGCTTTCCCCCAGAATGATCCGGAGGGCTGACAGATTGCAAAACCTCTTCGAGCCGTCTTATCTGCCAGTGCTTGTGCCGCACTCCAGGCTAAACACAGCTGCTGCCAAGCAGAAAAGATGAACTTTTTCTTAAGGACACTATGATCTACAGACCAAGTGTGAGGAGCTTTTTAAAGGGTATTAGTAGCTTGAGATGTAGCTTTAGCTCCATCTTTGCCACCCGAGAAAGGTAATGACGGTAGTTCTGTTCCCTCACGCTCATCTGGATGTTTTAGGGTACCTGATCTGCGTTCCTCTCTCTCACCCACATCATCTCCCTCTCAAGCCACAATAAAGCAGCGCAGTTTTCAGCCCCAGTCCCCCCCTTCCCTCCATGCAATCTCTCTCTTTCGTTCCTTGCCACCGCGCTGCGCAACCGTCCTCGGCCCTTCTGCGTCCTCCATCTCTCTCGCCTACGCTCTCCAACGTGACGGCGGTCCGTGGCTGAGGCGGCCCAGCCAGCATCTCCCCCCCTTTGACTAGCGCGAGCTTAGCCTTACAAGCTAAGCCTGCCTTCCCGTGTCCCTCGCCACGCGCCCCGAACTTTCCAGGGAATACCGCGCCTGACGGCGTGCCAGCCTTGTTGTTGGCTATCGATGAGATAATGTCTCTTAAATCTGGATCCCTGACACGAGGGCGTTCAACCCCCTTTCGCCTGTGGCTGCATTCCAATTTCAGGACAGAAATGACCAAGAGAAATATGAGAGGTTAGTGACATTCTTGGCTTGGAAATCATCAGCCTGTCGTGGAAAGGAATGTGATCAAAAAGAGACATCGCTGGTGTTTACTTTCAAGCCTTTGATGTGCGATGCGCTTTAATACACGCCGTTCCAATGCAGCTTTTGGGCTTCAGGTGAATGTTGCCGGAGGGGGTGGAACAGGTTATTTTTGTTGGCGGAGCATATTGGGTCAAGAAGAGCCCTTAAAAAGGATCGCAGCGCATCCTGCCTATTTATACCCTGCACGCTGTTTTCCTCCAGGCAGGAGAGCCGAGGGATGGAGGGGCCCTGCATCCCGCTCCTCCACGCGGGGCGGGCAGGAAACGTTGCCAAATGCCATTTCAAGTGGCCGCGGCGGGGGACGAGGGGATTTTCAGGCAGTCCGTAGCAGGCGCTGCTTTGGAGGTGCACGTGAATCCAGGATAAAGCTCTTGCAAGGTGCAAGGATGCGTTTGTGCTGTAGTGGGTTGAAAACGACAGCCATAAGTCAGTTTATTAGAATTTAATTGCACGGACGAAAGCAAGAACTTAATACAGTTTGATGGAGTGTACGGAGCCCAGAGCAGACTCGGTTCAATAAAAGCATGTTGCCTTTTGAGATAGTGATGAAGCGCAGTTCTGGGAAGGCTCTTTACCAGTCAGTCATGCTGGGAAAGCTCTGGTTGCTTCATCTTTATCGCTTTGTCACAAAAGGAGAAACAAGAAGCAATCTCCATCCTCTCAGAGTTATCGAATTGTTCCAAGAGCCCTTTTTATGGAGGAGTGACTTCCTCTCCCAAGGCCACGTCCAGAGGGGCACGGGAGGTAATCTGGGTGAGAAATGAAGCGTGCTGGTGGTTGCAGCACACGCGTGCCGGAGACAAGGGAGGAATCCAAGAATTTTTATTGGCCTAATCAGACAACAATGTTGACGAAATCCCTACCGGCGCAGGAGCACGCTCCCATCGCACAAACGAATTCCTCCGGTGGCCCCGACCGTACGGGCGGCAGATAGCATCAGAGCATCTGTCGAGACGAGGAGCTTAGGCAGTGCTAATGCTTTAAAAGGCCTCGGTTCCGCCAGCAGCTGCAAAGATGAGCAAACTAGAGAATATGTTGCGGACAGACCATCCAACAGCGGTTTTGCAATAAGCAAACCCGCCTGGACGCCGTCCTGCGCCACTGCTGGAGGTGTCTTTGCTCTGGCAGAGGGGTTGGACTGGGGGAGCTCCGGAGGGCCCTTCCGACCCTCACCACTCTGGGGTTCTGCGAAGTCACAAGCGCCATCAGGCGGAGGACACTGGCCATCAGCGGGAAGAAATCTCCGCTCAGTTCGCCAAGTGGCAAGCGGGGCATCTTGCGCCCTGCGCCAGCCACACACGGAAAGGACGCGCCACCAAGCTGCCAGCCCGATCTTAAGTCATGCGAGCGCAGCTCACGTGGCTCTTGCTCACCATCCTATATCACGATAGCTCCCGAGGTACCCAGAAATGGCACCGATTCTCCATGGGACGCAGCTCGCGGCCACCCTTATGGTGCTGTGCACGCCAGCGCCTTCTTGATGGCCACAGCCATCGAGGGAAGCTATTAAATATTGAGTTCCTTCCCATGAAGCTTGACATTTTTAATCCCCACGCTGCGTTCCCATTTCACACCCTGGTGGCTGGGGCCTTTCCCCAGTTCTCCAGCCTTATTGCTCCCTCCCACTCACAGCTGAGAATTAAAAGACATAATAAAGAGCCCTTGAACCAGAGGGGGAGACCAAAAAAAGAAAAAAAAAAAAAAAGCAGGTCCCTTGTTTGAGCCTGGGATTCATCTGCCTCTCCCCGCGGAGATAAAGAGGCCCTTTCACCCCAGCAACGAGAAGGTTGAAGCTGGATATGTGCTCACCAGCGCGGCCGTGGCTGGGAGCTGCCAGCCTGGGGTCTGACGGCGGTGACATTTCTCCCCCAGATTAGAGGGCACGGTGCAAAAACGCATTAGAGTTGCTGGGGAGACTGCCCCTTCATAAGGCTGCACGCTTGGGAGCGAGCCGCTGTAGCTATGAAACCGGGCCACGGCGTGGCTTTTTCTTTTTTTTGGGTTTCCCCCCGCCTTTTTCTGCAGATTAAGGTTAATAAGAGCCTCCCCAGCCCGCCGTGCCCACCGCGCTCTCCCAGCGGAGAGCGGTCCGGACGGAGGTGGGAGCCCAGCGCCTCTCATATCCCCACCGGCGAGCGCGCCGTGCCCCCGCTTTTGTTCTCCGCTTCTGCCCAGTGATTTTCATTACAAATATCCTCTTATCATGCGCGCATGGGGTGGGGGGAAACGGGGCCCACACAAAGAGAAAGAAAAGGCTGCTTGCTGGAAAAGCAGTAATTACAGGGCTGGGGCTTTCCTCGCGGAGGATTCATACGGATTCGACATGGCAGTGTTTCACACGTACGGCCCCTCCGGGGGCGAGCTCCCGTTTCGATTTCATTATCGGCAAGCTGGGCTGCCGGGGGAACTTTTGCCCCAAAACGAGTTCCCAAAAAGGGGACAGTTGCACTTCTTTTATTATTTGCTTGGCAAGCAATTTCGCTGCCGCCCCCAGAAGCCTCTGCGCGCGCGCGCGCGATGGGACAGCACAAATGCCACGAATTGGCTCGTCAGCACAGCGCTGCCGCTGCCTGTAAGCATGGGGAACCTTCTGAGATGTGGTCACCACCTGTTGTAGCAAAATCTGGAGGCGCTGAATCAACCCTTCAAACATCTCCCAGCCCCACGCGTGACTTTTCGAAGGCTGTGCTCACGAGGTGCTTATAAAGACAAGCAAATTCTCTACTTGTCCTTTTACAAGGGAGGTAAAACATAACACACGTATAAATGGATGCAAGTAGAGCTTTGCAGGACCAAAACTTGACCTTTTGTACTCACTTGCCATCGGTATTGCACGATTTCATGATGTGCTCCATCCCTGGAGGCGTTCAAGGCCAGGTTGGACGGGGCTTGGAGCACCCTGGGTTGGTGGGAGGTGTCCCTGCCCAGGGCAGCGGGGTTGGAATGAGATGGTCTTCAAGGTCCCTTCCAACCTAAACGATTCCATAATTTTTTTCAGTTCAAGCTGAACAGGTTAGCACAGCAGACAGAGCTTTGCCGTGTTAGGATGTCTGCACAGCTCTGGGTCGGGTTATCAACCCTCTTTTACAGGCGGGGGTGAAACAACGGTTCAGAACAACTGGGCCACGTTCACGCTGGAGCTCCAGAAGAAGAGGAAACCAAACTGCCTCCTCTCTGCTCAAAGAGCGTGTTAGCAACAGACACCCCTCCTACTCACTAACGCATCCCTGTATACTGTGCACAGACCCGAAAGGGGGCCTGTTTGGGGTAATTTTACACCATTCCTCTGGGGAATGCATCTTGGGGCTTTGCACCTTCCTTGGTGCTTGGCCAAGAACTCTGGGACATTTGTAGGACACCTCGCGGTGGCAGGACTGATGACAAGAGCCAGAAATCTCTGTAGGAAAGATGTTTCTGCCATTAGCGCGCACACTTTTAGGCAAGCTACCCTGATCCTTTGTGGTTTTTACGATGTGTACAAGACAAGGACCAGCACATGGATCCGCTCTGCAATCTCAGAGGTGAGGTACAATCATTCGATGACAAATACTGAGAAACACGCCCTTGTGGACAGAGTCCCACAGTACTACAGTCACTCCTCTCTCCGAGACCTCACAAACTCACCTGCCCGTGTACTTGTAGGTGCCTGGATCTTGGGCCAAATGCAAATGGGGAGTTGGACCATAGCTTTGGTTTCAGGTGACCCCAATCTGCGACTAAAACCGAGTCCCGGGTTTATGGTTTAGCTCCTCGTAAAGACAGGACCATTTGCAAAACTCAGACCCCTGCCCTGCATTTGGTTCCCAACCACGCCGAGTTTTGCTTCGGTTCCGTCTCTTAATTCCCATCGTCTTTTCTTTCTCTCCTTATTTACTTGTTAAATTTTCATGGGTCTTAATTTCCTGCACCCCGAGCCCCGCTGAGACCAGCCTCTGCCTACACGGGAGTGCACGCCACAGCCCTTCCCTCTTCGGGGAAAGGTCAGGAACGGAGGTTTAGTGTGCCGAGAAGAAAGGCAGCAGCAGACAGACAGAGAGCACTCATAAAGATCTGGCTGTGAGCCTCTCTGAGAAAATGTCAGGTTGGGGAGGCTATAATAGCTTTAATCTGCAGTACAAGGGGATTAAAAGACTCGTTCTCACAGGGCAAAAAAAAAAAGAAAGGAGCAGAGCGGAAGGAGCGGAACAAGGGGAGAATGAAGGCTGCGAGGGGAGGAAGGGAGAAAGTTAAAGAGCTCAACTCTAAAGAGCATCGGGATGTAAAGAGCTCCGTCTTCCAGCGTAATAAATGTGAAGTGGCCTGCACGGAGAAAGGGGCTTTAGCCAATGGCTCTGCTTTTGCTTTTTCACACTAAGCACACACACTTCAGCCTTCTTCAATCACGGCAACTCGTTATGTTTGGCTTTGTTGATTTTCAGGGGCAAAGGAGTAGGAGGGGGAAACAGAAGGTTAATGAGGCTCCGCCAGATGCGGCACTCGAGAGAGTGGGCATTATTTTTTTTTTTTTTTCTTTTTTTAAAACAGTGGTTGATGGTCTTTGATCCTCACCCCTGCTGTCCCTCCTCCAGCACGTCCCTCAAACCCCCCTTGTCCTGGAGGGCCGCGGAAGAGCGCGGGGGCCTGGGAACAGGAAGGAAGTACGCCGAATTGCGGGACGCTCTCCTCAAGTACTGCTGGAGCGACCTTTTCAGCCGCTCAGCGAGGCCGGGAGATGAAGAGAGCGTAATTGAAAGGGGAAGGAAAGAAGGAGACTTTAAATACTTTTCAAAAGGGGAAAGAAAAAAAATAAAAAATAAATACCACCAACCAACCCAATGCATCAACTGGGGGAGATATAAAGGCCAGGGAGCCACCAACGTGGACCAGCAAGCTGCGCTCCGAAAGGGAAACCGGGTCCTCAACGCCTGCTTTGAGCACTGCTCACGTACCGCAAGAAACGGGGTTTCTTCGGGCTGGATGCTAACCTCGACTCAAGGCAGGGCTGCTCCGCTAGGTTAGCGGGGAGGTTCGGACGTATTTACATTAGGACACTGCCAATACTCTTCTTGGAGACAAGGGGACTCTTCCCCCACCTACAAGTATGAACATACTTTAGTCTTCAAAATTATTTGATGAAATGGTGACACGGGGAGGTCAGACAACCGCCCAGGAGTCCCGAGTTTCCTCCCATTAACACGCTCGCCAGCCTAAGGCGCTCCGAGAAGAGAGGAGCGGGTTTTTAGCAGTCCACTGGGTTAAACAGGACTGCGGCACCTGGTCTGGTCTCTTACGTTATGCACTTTCCCAGCTCAGCGGGCTTATAAATCAGGAGAGATGCTCCAGGACACCACCAGGCACAGGGAAACGTCTCAGGCAGGTTCTCTAGACTATTTCAGCAGCTCAGCATAGCGCTGGGGGCCGGCTAACGCTCTGTGCGCCACTTGTACGCAGAGAGGGGGGGAAAAAAAAAAAGAAAAAGACTTTGTAACATAATAAGCAAGTTCCAGACAGGAATTAGAGTATAGCATATCCAGTGGAGACAGGGGGCTGGAGTGGCATTAAGGTAGGAAGAATATAATTACCTGAACTGGACTATGGCCAGGATAACGGTATTAATTTCTTTCAAGAAAGCCACAACTGCCAAAACCTGGATTTTACATTTAAATCCAGAAGATGGCAAATCACAGCACCCCAATTCCATTCTTCCAGCGTTCGGCTGGAAGGAAAGGTCTCCCGATGGGTTTACCCCCCTCTAACACCTCCTGCCTGTGGCCATGACCGGCGAGCTCACCCTCGGCTGTGTTTGGGAAGCCCGAGGCCACCCCAGTGCAAAGCCCTGTCGCTACCGATGCGCTGCTACAGGGCACATCACCGAGACAACGTCTGCACCGTACGGTACGGAGAAAACCTCAACCCACTCCCCGTAACTCGCCCGCAGGCGATAAAGTCACACTCGGTCACAAATACAGTCGCAAGCAAGCTCTCTCGAGCATAGCCCCTCGTTCGATCTGGTATTAATTATCCACTGTTCTGCAGAGATAAAGGCTTAATCCTCTGGCTGTTGACACTGGAAATGGACCAATCTGCCCTGGGGTGGATATTATACAGGGGAACTTGGCTTCAGCTATGATCCCCACATCACGTGCTGTACAAATGTTCGCTGGCTTGTAGGGAATGGATTTCATAGGGTGTACGGGATCTTTCCGTGGCAGAGCTAATCCAGAATAATACATGACTCAAGCATTCATTGTATCAGGTTTTTCTTCCTCCCTCTATTTTTTTTTTTCTGCGACGTAATATTTCAAATTTCACGTGGAATTTCTCATTTTCAGACATTCTCTATTTCCTTATAGCTTACCAGCTTTCCTCCTCCAGGACCGGTATCAAGGTGAACTTCCTAAGCAGCAGTGCCTGAGGGATGCAGAGATGGGTCTGCACAACCCCTGCTTCTCTGGGTGTCTTTCACCTTCTTCCAGGAGAAAGGCCAAAGATCTCCATGTTGCTTCTCTCGTTTCACACTCCCTGGAAAGCCTAAATCAAGACGTTTGCTTGCCAGGGAGAAAGAAGCAACGCTGATGCCACCAGAGATGGGAAAACTCTTCCTATTTCTGCCCAAGCTGCTAAGGACTTTGGTCTTTCCCATGTCTGAGCAGTCCCACTAAGGCTGCCATGTGCCAGGAGGGCAAACCACCGTCCCAGACCCATTGCCCCAGCCCTGCCACCCCAGCCAGGCGTTTCGGGACACCTGGGGAGATGCCTGCTCCCCACCTTCTCACTCCCACCGGGGCTTTCTTGCCTCTCCCCTACTTGCTCTCCTCTTCCCAAGAGCTGTCTTACAGGCAGTTTCTTAGCAAAAGCGAATTTGAAGCCCAAACGCAGAAATAAGTTCGAAATGGAGTATTATTGTACACAGAGTCAGAACAAAAGTCACAAGTACTTGGGAGCACTGGTTTGCTCCCTATTTAACAACAAAACAGGTTCTCAGGACAACGCTCTTCTACACGGACTTGAATGGCAGCACCCACAAATAACTGATAGAAGGGTCTGAATGCACAAAATATAACAGGCAGTCAGTGCGCAGTGGCACCTCTCCCCCCTTAAAACACAATCAAAAACCAAGTTCTGGCTCAACACAACTACTATTTAGCTTACGGCGGGGCCTTGAAGCTCCGTACCGCTGCACTGTGTTGTACACACACACACGCAGCCCCTGCTTCCAGCGAGCTTGCAGTCCAGCTATAGCCAGCGCTGGGGCAAACTGAGGCGGGGGGAAACAAAACGCTTTCCTCATTGCCACGTGGTCGGCGAGCGGTGGGCTGGAAGCAGATCACACATGTCCAGCAGGACCTAGAGAGCTGAGCGCCCACCTGAAGCGTGGGATGCTCTATACCCGATATGCCAGAAGCCTGCAACTTTGTCTTGAGATCAAATCTGGCCGCTCTCACCGCCCTCCCTTTAGCGAGAGGTGGCTGCAGCCTTCTGCACAAATTCCTGCCGAAACAGGGAGCTTGCTGGGAACGCTGACACACACAGAGCGAGTTCAAGTTTTATTTTGTTGGCCTTGTTTGTTTTACCAAAGCAGTATTTCCAGTCTTAGTCCAATGGAAATAAACTTTCAGCCCACCTGAATGCAGAAGTTTGCCTTTGCCACCGTCATGCTCAACTTAATCTGAAAAATACACTGAGGCAAAGAACTGGCACTACAAAAAAGCTGAACTTCTTACTGGATTTTGTATTCCTTAACAACAAGATACAGAGAGGGGCTGCTTGTTCCTACGCTGTTCCTGGGCAGCTTCACCTCGGCTATGAGAATGGACTAAGGTCTATGAAGGAGAGAATGGGAGCTTGAAGCCCAGTCAGTAAGAGCATGAGAAAGGGCTCCGGCAACCCTGGCTGCTGTTTTCCTTGCTCTAAGAAAAGAAAGGGGGTACTGGAGATTAAAACAAAGATCTTGCAATCCAAACTCCTGGGGTCTGCTCCTGACTCTGCTGCTGATTTCAGAGCACGTGCAAGTAAGCCTACCTCAGCTCTCTCTGCCCCAGCTCCTCCCACGGGAACACAGAGGAGATGTTGCTCCTCCAGCACGTGAGCAAGTCTGCCACGAGCAGCTTCGAGGCCCCTGGGCGAAACGTGCAGAGGATGCACACCCCAAGAAGTTGCCTGGTACAACCACAAATCACTGTCACACCGTCCCAGTGAAGGCTGGCTCTCAACCTATGCTCTTCGGAGCCTGCCGGCAGAACTGGCAAGTTATTTCCCTCAGGAGAAATGAATAGAAATGAATGAATTAGTCATTCGCCCAATGTCAGAGGTCAGGGTTAAAGGCAGGGATGCTAGGGCTTCCCAGCAAAGGAGAAGGGTAAGCTCGTTCTTCCAACACCACATCCAGTGTCCGTGAGGACTGCACTAGACCTTTGCCCTCACGGGGAGCTGGCAGCGCATAGTTCACACTCCATCTCTGAATGATCCTTCTCGGCAAACAGACTCTTAATGATCTCCCTAATCAATGACAGACTTATCTTAGAGGTTGAAACCCATAAAGTTAATAAGGAAGCAACAGCAAGCAGACACACCAAGAGCATGTGGAAAGCTACCAAGAACAACAGGGCTATGCTCCATCATCCCTGGCTGATGGCTCCTTCTCCTACTGCCTTCTCCCACTCCTCAAGACAGGTGATGTAGTAAATGGAAGTAGTAGGAAAGAGAATGGAAACAGGAGCCTGGCAGTAAAGCAGAGGGTGAAGCAGCTGCTCCAACCAGATGTTGTGCTTAAGGATATACGGGACTCTTGCTTCCGAACCTGATGCTTGGCCATTTGGGGTTATCCCATATGGAGCATTCTCCAATACTTTGTCTAATCTACTCTTAAGCTACTTAGCACACCTGCTCCCTCCTTTTCCAAGCAGGTGGCAAGTCTACAATCTCAAAAGTGCTGAGAAATGGCTCTGATGTGCGATGCAAAACTGCTTTGCTTGATTACATTGGATTCTGCCTAGTCTTGGGATGTCCTTACAGCTCCCTAAAAATATACTTGCTGGCAGCAAGCTAATCCTTCCCTGTATTTTCACAAAACACACGCACACAACAGAAACACGAAGCAGCACACACCACCACATGTCCATTATTAAGCAACTGCCTCTGGAAAGAGCAGAATATGCTTCCAGTGGTACGCATGTTGGAGTTACATCACCTTCTCTCCAAACATGGCACAGAGTATCCAGCTACAAGAAACAGCAGGCTGTATGAAATACACCGTTTGGTAACGTGACATGGGAACTAGCTGTGATCCTGCACGCTTCCCTCTTGCAAGGTCTCTCTAAGCACTTTAATCTGCAGACAATGCCCGGAGCAATATCCCCTTGATCAGCAAAGTCCAGCACAGGTTAGTTCATATTTCTCCCAGGAAATACACCAAAAGAGGTCAGACTGGTCTGTTGGTGCATATTACCCATGTCCGTATTCCCTGCGTCCATTTGCCTTGTCACAAACCTGACAGCTGGGCAGCGTAAGCTTGCAAAACCACTCGAAGTCTTGGATGACCCGGAAAAGCAGCTGCCAAATCGACATGCCGTTCTGTGCTGGGTGGCACTGACCATCGTGACCTGACAAGCTTTCTAGAGCCCTCTGCACACAGCTGCTATCATAGCAGGCATAGTAAACCAAAATATGGTGACGTAGCAATCAACAACAGAGCTAAGGTGGTGCTCGCAAGCTCATTGCTGTGGTCTAACCCACTGGCTGTCCGTGACATGCATCCGGTATTCCTCCTGGGCTCAGAGGTGCTCACTCTTCTTCCAGAGCTTCTCGTGCCAAGCACTTTTGGGCAGGAGCTGATTTACTTGCCGTGTGTCACACTCCGGTGTCTTTTTCTCCTGTGCCTTCCAGGTAACAGCCTCTGGGACCAAAATGTGACTCAGCAGGCAAAATACAAGGTAATCCTAAAGGCCAGCTCAGCTACCATTCCCCTTTAGCCTGGTGACAGTTCTCTTTTCCAGCACCACAGTCTAGCCTGCTTGCACCCTATCGTTCAGGCAGCAAAAGATGCCAGGTGCCATGTCAGAGCAGCGGCAGCGGGAGGCAGCTTATCTCTGCCCCTGAGGCAAATCACCAGCTTTGACTTCTGCGCTGCTTTCGACCTCCCAGTTATTTGGGCAGTGGGGATAGGTCCCCGACACTGACTTCAGGGCTGTCACCATATCTCCACATATCATTCTCTCCCCATCTTGCTTCTGGTAAAGCGGACATTGTGGTATAGCCACAGGGCAGGCTGCTTAGAGAGCAGGGACAGCATTTGGTCCTCCCTTCACCTGTCCTGGAGAAACATCTCAACAAGATGCCGTCGCATCAAGCCTCTGCGTGCCAGTGCCAGGTGGAGCCTGAGGCCACAAAAGCAAATCTTGTGTGCTGTCTGCCTTTAGATGTCAGAGATGTTCAGAAACGTGGGGCAAAACAACAGGGTTTGCGGGCAGCCTGCCATCCTTCTCCGACTGCTCAGATCAGCAGAGGTCAGGCATCTTCATTCCAGGCTCTCCAGCAGGTCAGCAATGGAACAGATGCTACACAGCAGAAAAGCATCTTCAGCCCCTGACACTGGGTTTAATCCATCACCCAGCCAGAACGGAGAAGCCTGGAAGCAGCCTCATTTAGCACTGGCTGGAAAAATTCTTTACAAGAAGCTCCCAGACATGTTCAGTAAACACTGAAAATCAAATCATCCCATGCCTGTGGCTGCTTCTCTCCTCCACTGCTGGCTACACCAGCCCTGGTTAATGTGCTGAAATGCCTGCTTTGTCCAGGCCGCTAGAGGCAGACGGCGCGACAGCTGCGGTCTCGAGCTCATCGCTGGAGCCCTTCAGAACCAAGAACTCCAGCAGAATGTCCAAGAGGCAGAAAACCAGGTGCCTGAAATGGAGAGAAGACAAAGCTCAGGCTGGTCAGTGCACACAGGAGCTGGGAGATCAGTTTCAGACACACAGAAGCCAAAGCTCACACAGGGAAGAAGCATTCTGACTGCCATCAGGGGAAAGACAAAAAAGATCTTGTGCCCTAGAAGAAGTGTTTCAAGGGATGGTTCAGGGTTTTTTTTCCACCCCCCAAACCAGTGGGTGTTTGAAGCTACTGAGCAGCACAGAAAACACAAACGCATCTCCTGGAGTGAGGCGGCACACGCATTTCTCCACAGTTTATCACAAAAATATTGTTTTCCAAATACACAGGGATGGGTACACAGAAAAGCACTACCTACACATAGATGCAGCTCTCTAAGCTCTACTAAAAACAACAAACTAAACCAGGTTTTGGTCTTATTTCCTCTGACAGTCCCCTGACATCCACAAACTAAGCAGGCCCAACAACATAATTAACAAGACTAGCTCAATAATCGCCATCCAGACCGAGGTCCTGGACATGCACCTTCATAATAAGCAAGCCAGATGCCCTTTGATAGTATGAGTCTAGGAAAATTAGCCAGATATGTTCTGTGCCAAGAAGCTGGCAGCATGAATCTCACGGCGAAGCCCTGAGCGTAGCTTACAGGCCCCATCGCAACGGGTAAAGAGACCATAATCCACGTACCTGTTTATCACAGGCTGGCCCAGGGACTCCAGTACCAGGTTCCAGCTCATCTGACATTTACTGGTTCCAAGAATTTCTTGGATCACATCTGTCGACATCAGAGATAAAGCTTTAGGAACTGCACATTTCCACGACAGTACAACAGGGTCAGTCTTCTGCTGGTGGGTGCTAAATCAAAAGTTTGTGACAGTGCTCTGAGCCTGAGGCATCTCATGCCCAACATTACCATGACAGAAAACAGCCCGGGACGGGACTGAATGCCAGAAAAGCCTTCCAGCCTGGAAGGGCACACTCTGGTAGCACTTTTTCATCCCTGAAGGATAGTAAGGGCCCCTTACACTGCAGCCGGGAGTCAGAAGTTCAGACTGCATTCACATGGATTAGGCAGCAGCTGCTTTAATGCCAGAGGTCCCCATGTCAAACTTCAAGAGAGGGAAATCCAGTGCAGCTGGGCTCATGATTTCAGTCCAGTGGAAAAGCCACTCTTTAGAGCGAGAAGCCAAAGGCTTTGCCTTATGACTCTTCTCAGCAATGGCACCCTTTGGCAGCAGGTGGGAGCACAGCGTGGCACTGCCTTTCCCGAGCCCTACCTCGTTTCAGGAAACTCAGCGGGAACTGCACCACCAGCACTATGTACAGAGTACGTGGCCACTCTGCATCTGGGAATCACCGAGACATACATCCTTTCTCTCGGACCTGTGCTGCTCCCCAAATGCTTATGCAAACTGTCTAGAACTGGGAAACCGTGGTTTTTGCTTGCAGCAAACCATTCAACCTTCAAAGGTCACACACGTTTCCCACTGCCTTGGCATACGCAGGCTCCATCGCTGTTTGTAACCATGTTTCCAGAGATGCCGATGCACTGGAGGGTTCTCCAGCCCTCTCAGGACAGCTCACACATCAGCACACTTACTAGGCAAGATCCCCATCAGGCTCTGCAGGGCCTGCTCTGCTGCTGCTTTCTTCTGTTGCTCTGTCCTGGCTGGTTTAGGCACTGCTGGTAAAACTCCTCCAGGCCAGATGGATTCCTGTAGCAACTGGAGGTACTGGACCCAACGCTGGGTGCAGGTCAGGTTAACCACCTGGACTTCCAGCCACCTGTGGGCACAGGGAGAGGGAGAGAGAGAAAGGTCAGGAAAAGTCAGGCGTGGTACTGACTCATGAGCTTTCCACTGATCAGAGGCCCTGGAGGGAGATATCAGCTTGCTGGGTAAGTTAACATGCAGTTTCCAAGTCCATACATTAAACATTTTCACAAGTATTAATTAGCTGAGTTTCCCCCTGCACCAGAAGTATGTAAATGTAAATCTTATAGACAGAAACGCTAATGCAAAGTCACAGGGGAAAGGCAAAAGCCATGAAAAGCTCCATCGCCCTGCTGCCCGCAGGAAACCAAACGAGTAACCGGTTCCTGAAGGGAGCACGGCTAAGGGATACCACTGGCCTTAACCTCCTCAGTCATGTCCGTGCACAAGCAGATGCGAGAGCCGAGACAGCCGGGAGAATCACCCAAATTGGCATTTTAACTCTAAAACAACCCCTGTGACTGACCGGAAGGACACGAGCGTGGCCTGGCAACCAGCGCTCCCCTCACCAGTCCCTTTGCTACCTAAAGAGTCACGGGTGTCTCGCCTGGAGACCAAGACGCACGCTCCCGGGACGCCAAGGCAGGAATATCCTGCTGCTTCGCGCTCCTCTCGCCTCCCTGCTTCCCTGCTGTCCAGCCCTGCTCCATCCACTGGTGGCAAGCGATGAAATCATCGCCGCTCCCGTCCAAAACCCTGCGCTGCGCATCTATTAAAAGGAAAGTTAGGTACCTGCCAACAAAACTGCTGGTCAGCCCTCCCGCTGGGCCAAGACTGTGCCCTTTACACGGTAACAACCTGCAAATCCCGAGGTTGCGGGAATGCTGCTCCACACCAGGGCTCCCAGGCGCTCGCAGCCTGCGTGGGGCAGATGTGTCCACGCCACCCAAGTGCTGGCCAGGAAAGGTTTCTAAATCAATCACACAGACCCTCTTTCCCAGACGTGAAATCACTTCCCCGTGTAATAGGAAAAGCCACGGCCGTCAGTCAAAACTTGTCAGTGCCTAAAATCTTTCCCTTTAGAATACGGAGAGGCCAGCGGCTGAATCCCTGACGCCACCGAGGCCAACAGGAGGGTCCCCATCAATTTAGCAAGACCAGGACTTGGCGGCACAGGACTGACGGCGACGGCCCACTGCCGCTGCCCTCGTCAGCGGGAGGCTCTGGAGGAAAGAGGGGAGCGTCAGCACGGGGTTGGGGTAGGGAGAAGGCTTGCGATGTTGCCAGTACTTCAAGAGTCCCAGAGGAGAGGAGTCCGCAAACAGGGCCAGGAGACCCTTTCCTCTTGGCAGCTGGCGTTCGTGCTTGCAATTCCGTCACCACTACGCCCCGGCAGCTCATAGTACATCCAAGAGCATGGGCCCTGCCAAGGCAAACTTTATTTAACCTGCGCTCTGCCAGACTGTCTGCATTCTTCTCAGGCGAGGCATTCGGGCCAAGGGCGTCTTTCCCCACACAACTGGGACAACGTGAGCGAAGAGTCTGGAATAGCAACACCTAAAGGTAACCAGGAGCAAAGGAACGGCAGGTAGGCATCATCAGGGCCAGGGCTGCAACACGATGCTCCTTTCTTCAGCAGGGAACCAGGTGCCTAGCTGCAGGTCTTTAAGGATGCACACCTGGGAAATGCCAGCTGCAAAAGCCATTCAAAAAAACCTGAAAATGAGCCTTGGTGCAGCCGTAAGGCCCGTTATGTCTCAGGGCAAGGTCTTACTGGAGCGTGAGCAATGCTCCTGGTGATCCCAGTAACAGCACTGGAAATGGGGAGACATGGCCTTTACACTCAGCCTCACCAGGGACCCCGAGTACTGCTACCGCTACAAGACAGGGCCAGAGGTCCAAAGGGTACCTTCCACCTGTCTTAGAGGACAAAATGTCACAGCAGTCTTGCCTGGGAAAATGCCTTGTTTGAAATACAATTGCTTAAAAGGGTTTTTATCTCCAGCCATCAGTAGAGTTTAACACCCCGGATCATGTTAAACCCTCCAGCCATCCCCAACCAAATTAAAGCCTTAAACTGTGGCTCCTCTAGGGGCAAGAGCTTTCATTAACATGGTTTTTCATTAACATGTTTTCTTATACAACCTGCTTTTCTAATTGAGAAAACATTTGACAAGCAACAGAAGTTCAGACACTTGGGGACAGAGCTGCAAACGGTACAACTCTGCGTCTAGAGAGATCAGATTGAACATTGACTCGAAATTCATTTCAGCAATAGTCGCTTACCATCCTTTAAAAGGTTGCAGAAAGCAAAGAACAAGCTTTCTTTTTCCTTAGGAATGTTCCTAATATAGCAACAAATCAAGCAAACAGTGGGCAGAGTGAAATCTGAACTTAGAGAAGACAGTACACGTTTCCAGACAGCTCAAGAGTGGACTGAGAACTGACGAATGGTGGAAGGCCCCATACAAACAACCTACAATTTCTAGATCATTTATTTCCATAAAGTGACCAGAACTAGGCAACGAAGCCTAGAAATAAGACCTATAAATCTGATCACATGTGCACGCACTGCGATTATGCAAGTGCTTACAGGTCTTAATTCCCACAGTTGCAAAACACCGTTGATGGATTTTTTTTTTTTTTTTTACTTAGTCTGGCAGCTCGCTGCCTGCCACTTCGGGAAGCGAAGGGCAAGATCTGAGAACGGCTCTGTCAGTTTTGCCCCACCTGCATTGACGTCTGCTACAGCTCCACGCGAGCTCCTGAGAAGAGGCCATTGTGCCCCGTCGCATGGTGCTCAGACAGTGGCATACTCACTGCTGGGAAAGGGGGAAGAGGCACCAAAAAGCACAGAGCACACAAAAAAACGAAGAAACTAGACAGGGAAGGGGACAAGAAAGAAGAAAGTGAAACGAAAGCTGGCACAAATGGAAGGAAGGCTAAAGTCACTGCGCTCTGGGTTCCCTTTCGCCAGTCTGTCAGTGTGAGGACGCATCCCAAAAGCACTGGGAAGAGAGGAACTGTCAAGACTGGTCCATCTGGCTCAGCATCCTCCCTGGGAGAGCAGCTGATGCTCTCAGATGCTCTGAAACAAAACATCAAAACAGAGTAACATCCATTTTCCTCCCTACTCTCAACCTGCACCTGTTAAAGTCACCGCCAGCACCCACTCTGGGGGACGCAGGCAGCCTTCGCACAGCACACACAGGAGCATGCCCGAGCAACTTTTATTAAACGGTGAGGAGCAAACTCCTCAGCTCACACAACTGTGGTTGCAACTCAGCGAGGGTCACACCAGGCTTCATTGAAAAATCCTACCTGAGTGAAGCCCAGATTTCTCTGGCAAATTGACCTTTCCACCAGACAGACTTGCTGCACCAGGCTCAGGATTAACAGCTCACACTTCTCACGCAGGAACTCCAAATATGTGCTGGGTCCAAAGCTGACCTTCGCCAGCAGATCACAGTCCTTTAATAGTACAAAAAATCATCTAAGCATTTGAGATCAATGTGCCACATCGAAAGCACACGCACGCCTTCTCCCAGGTAGAAATAAATCCAGCAAGAAACACAAATAGACTTTTTGGGTTTTTTTGGGTGGCTGATGAGTTACTATTTCCGTTCTGCTATTTCATGAAGAAATAGCCTTAATAAGAAAGAAAGAAAAACAAACCCATCACTGAACCATCTCCTTACACTTCAGCCGAGATCAGAAATAGATAGAAAGTGACCTCCTGGGCTCAGACGTTCAAATGCTTTGATAAAGCCCAATGCAAAGCGACAGGCTGCAAAGGCTACAAAGTCCTGGACGTTAGTCTGGAGGTGCATAACTTGCCCATGCTGTAAGGGTCCTCTGTTTGAAATAGCTGTTGATGGAGGAATGAAATGGCTGCTAAAAAAGAGCTGATTTAATGCCATGGCTTAAGCTGGAACTCCAAGGTCAGCTGAAGGGGCCCATTAAGATAGGAACGGCAGAAATGCCCTGGGAACGAGAAACAAGGCCCGGGGGGTACATACCTTGGCCCTCCTCTGGCACCTAGAAGCCGCAAAGGCTGCTAAGACAGAGCAGCCTACGATGAAGGCAGACTAAGGGTCAGGAACGGGCAAAACACAACGTATGGCCTTGGTTTTACTGAGCTCCTGCGAGTGGGATGCGCTCACTTAAGTGGGCTACCCAGAGGGTCCACCTGCAGATAGAGAGAGCTCAGCTCAGCAAGCAAAGGTTGGATTTGCTTAGTCTGGAAAATAAAGATGGACCAGGAATGGACAAAGAGATACGGTACTCTCCAAATTTACCAACAGCTGCTGGAAGCTGGTAAACCTCTGCTTTTCTCAGGCTATCAAGGTTAGGATAAGAACTGCTAAATTCGCTTGAGCCGAGGAACGGTTGAGTTAAATATGCTGATTGTAATTAGAATCTGAAGCAACAGCAATTGTGATTCCCCAAAAACTGGGGATTTTAAGGATTTAGACAAACACAAACTGGAGGCCACATTAGGAAGAAGACAAAGACGAGAAAGCCTCTACTAGTCTGCTTTAGCTGTATAAACACAAATAGCTCTATAAATACATGAGCTGTGCATAACAGTAGCAAGTCCAGCTCAACATCTACTACTTTCCACCCCAGAACAAGGCCTCCATCTCCCCGAGGTCAGTTAACACGGCATGGCTAACCAGAAGCTCAAAAAAGGCCCGTGAGACTAAGGTAGTGAAAAGGATGTAAGAAAAAGGCAACATCTGGAAATGCACAAGGCATTCAAGCATCTGACTCTTATGAAATCAAGAAAGGCTGGTACTTAAATCATGAGACCATCCCTCCCTTCACAGTACTTGTCCCCCAAATTCCTCCCCAAATTGTGCCTCAAACCACAAGAATATCTTTAACTCAAGGGCTCAGAAAGAGCAACATTTCAATGGCTCGACTGTAAAACATTTCTGAGCAAAGCTTGTAAAACAGCTGCAGCGGGCACAGTTAGAAGAATGGAAAAACACAAACGGAGAGCTTTCGCCCCCAGGCTGGGCTTTTAGCACCTGCTACTTGAGCCCACGTCCACCTTCTCTGCACAGCCGCCAGCAGAAACACGTGCAGCCGACTGCTGGCACACTCGACTCAAACACCTTCAAAGCAAACCCGCACTTGTCCAGGCCATCGGTAAACCCTTCGCAGAGGAAGGAAACAGGGGGAAAAAAAAAAAAAAGGAAAAAAAGTCCTCCATAAATCAAAGAATACGAAGCATCCCGAGTCCTTTTAAACTTCTGGCCAAAGACACACACGTAAAAAGTAAACTATCCTTCTCGCCTTACTGGAAATGTTCCTCTCCTGCTGCCCTATAAAAAGTTTACAATTGTATATACTATGAACAATACGTCCTGTACCCCTGCCCGAGCACATGGTAATGAAGTGTTTGACCAGCGAGGCAGCGGCCCCGTGGCCGAGTGCCTTCCCCTTGAACAGAGTGTCTTGCCAGCCTCGCACCGCCCAAGCACAGCTCCGAGGGCACTTGCACCGAAAAGTAAGAAATCAAGCTGCAAGGAGTTGACGCCGGTAGCATTTGCATCCCATGTGCCTTGATTAGACTTACCCACGTCAAAACCTTGCCAGCGTAGGGCAGTGGGGTTTTTCTACCCACTTCACACAGGCAGTGAGATGTGGAGCTGGCAGAAGCCCTGCGAGAAGCAGGTATGCAGGACTCTCTACTGTAGGGCAGAGAGAAGGAAGAACAGATCATCCTCTACCACCTGTAGGCACGAAACCACACCTCGGTGCTGGGGTTTGGGGCACCGGCTCTGTGCTGCTCCCTCCAAAACACACCTGCTGCAAAAAGAAGTCATGTAAACACAAAAGGGCTCCGACTCCAACATCTTCTCCCCCCTGTGAATTAACCGAGCTGCTCTGCTTTTGGCTTTTCTCAAGTTGGATCTCCCTGAAATGTCATGGGGCTCAGAAAAGGGGGAGAAAGCTACGTGTTTAAAAAAAAAAAATCGTCCCCAAACCCCCTTGATTTTTAACAAAGCATCCCGCCTTTCGATAACATCTTCATCAAGTATTTATTGAGCCAATTAAGCTCTCAGCAGTGCCCCAGGGAGAGGCCAGGCTGTCTCAGCCAGGTCCTGCTCAGAGCAGATTGCTTCATTAGCCCACTTCAGAATCAAAATACATAAAAACACCATTAACCCTTCACAAGCCAGGGAAAACTAAAACCAAACAAGGAGACATTATTTTCCCTCAATCCTTTTCTTTGTCTCTTCTAGTTGAAATAGGAAGTTGTTGGGTTTCTTGGTGTTTTTTTTAAATCTGGGAAAAAAAGTTGGCACGTATCTAATTGCTGTAACGGAGTCAAAAGAAAAAAAAAAAAAAAGAGATGCAGTTAAAATAATGTTGCAATTGTTATCAAAGCACAGACTGCTTGCTTCATTCTAGCGGCTGTTTTTGGAAGAATGCTGCTTCTAGAAGAGGAAAAAAAATTTTGTTTGGGACAGAGATTCAAAGCCGGATCCAAAATTTCCAGGTGCTTGGAGACAACTGAATCGAGGCCTGTTTCCAAGTTGATTTTTACTTACTTTACATACACACACGAAGACACACGCAGTCCTGAAGATCGCTTTTGCTGACATACCGCAGGCTCGCGATTTGTACTGCTCCTCGCAGCTACAATACAAATAGCCAACTCCAGAGATGAGAAAGAAGGTGCCATAAGGTTGGTTCCCCCATATAGGAACTCTGCGCTGGCTTTCAGGCTGGGTTAAACACTTGCACCTCCTTGGGAGAGACAGGACCTTTGCTGCCACGTACCTGAGCCTGCCAGCACAGCCCCTTGATGCGCAGTTGCAAAGGTCTTTACTAAATGTGCCCAAATCAATTCCCCCAGGTAACAAGCCAGAACAGAAAGCGGATTTAGTTGCTCCAGCTGCACTGATATTGCAGTATTGGCAGCTCATTTCTGCCAGCGAAACCCAGAGGTGCTGCCCAAGCCCGGAGTGGTAAGCTACCTGCCAGCTACGAAGCTAAAGGAGAGCGGGAGCAGCCACGCTGGGAACAGCTTTAGCATAAACCTTCACAGCTTCTCCTGGCTCCTGCAGAACACAAGCCCAACCCTCAGCTTTAATGTCTTTTTCAGAGATAACCTGTGGAGGAAACAAGGAGCCTCCGCAGCAAACGCCTGCCCACGCGCAGCCACGTCCTACCCCAGGATAGCCCCTACACGGGGTGACGCGCGTACGGCCCGGCCTCGCGCTCACCCCCGCTGCAACCTGGCGCCGAGACGAGGTCTGCCTCACCATCTCGGCTGTCGGACCCAGCCCCTGCGGGGCTCCCGAGGGCCAGGGCCGGGCAGAATTGCTTGCCCGTGGGCAGTGCGTTCCCAGCACACCCAGGGCTGCAGGTGCCTGGCTGCCCGAGCGGGCAGGTTTACTCAGGGACATTTAAGAGGGTCAGGCAACACTACATGCCGGTGGCACTTTCAAGTCAAGGAGGCTGCCAAGGGTCTTTGTTTTTGCCAGTTCTGCTGGCACAGAGATCAAGGAAGAAAGAAGAGAAAAAAACAGAAAAAAAACCACGCAGCAAGCAACTCCCTGAAGCTACAAGCTCCTTGACTCACACCAGCAGTTGCACAAGTGCCCACGACACCTGGCCTGACACCGACAGGCTCCGGCACAGAGCCCTGAAGCCAAGAGGACAGCAAGAAGGCAAGGGCAGCCTAGGGTTGTGCACGGGGGTAACCTCCAGCAGCAGCCCGCTTGAACCCACCTTGTCCCATGTTCAGGCACCGTGCCACATTCCTGCCAAAGGAGGGATGCGAGACGTGCCACGAGAGCGAGCTGCAGCGCCCTGTGGACTGGCGCAGACGGCCAGGACCCCAGGCTTGGCTGCAAGGACCCTGTGCTGCCCCATTAAATTGACAACACAGGACCTTTGCCAATCACAGGCTATGGATATTGGTCTGAAAAATTCTCACTGGATGGGGCTGGAAGCTGACTGAGCCTCCAGTGGGAGGCCTAACGACACCAGCCACACTGCTGAACTGTTACCCCTATGCACACAATGAAGCAGGGGCTGGGGGGACATAACATCTGGCATAGAGAGCCAGGAAAGGACAGAGGGGAGGCCACGGCAATGTAACAGTCACCCTGGAGACCAGAGGTCCCGCTGCTGATGGTGCTTTTTACCTCTGCAGGGAGCAACCTCTGTAGCAGCCAGCTCCGAGACCACTTCAGGGGCCAGGGAAAAACATCCTGCTCCCCCCAGCCTTGCACGTCCCATCAAACGTGCACTGAAGTGTGCCGGACAGCATTGGAAAGGATAAATTCTGGAATAACCCACAGTCCTGCAGGCTCCAGCCGCCTGCACAGGCTGTAGCGCTGTTCACATCATCCGCATCCTCCCTGCAGCTACCCCGGAGCACGGCATCAGCCTCCTCCACGTGCCGTAACCATACCTTGCCCCCATCGTTCCCACAGGCAAGCAGGGCTGCTTGTGTTGAGGCGTTTGCTCGTTAGACCGGGACCTAGCCATACTGTTTATCCAAACCCTAACAGACTGAACCCTCTGCCAAAATCTAGGCTGCAACAAGAATTCAGATGCTGCAGACCTACTGCTGACAGGATAAAGACTATTGTGCCTCTGCTGCTTGCCCAGCTCCTGACCCCCAGCAACACTTGGCAAGATCCAGCACCTCAAATCAAAGACAACCCCTTGCTGCTACAGCCTTCCTAGGACCATTCAGCCCCATTTTAGTGTACGTATTCAAAACCTGTCCCGTGCGCTGCCCAAGTGCCCCTTCTCTCCTCTGCTCTCACCCCAGGGCTCAGTGCCCCTCACCGCAGCACCCAAGAGCCAGGCTCCCTGCAAGACCACGGCCCAAGACTCAGCCCAGGGGTAGATCTGAGCTCAGATGGACTTTCCTTTCCCATATTAGTTCAGCAGTGGCTGAAAGCTGGGGAGAACCAGCTCAAGAGAGAAAACCCTCCACGGAAAACAAGTCAAAGCTAGCCAGACTCCAGGTTTCCTCACAATGGGAATCAGAGCTAGAAGAACTTGCAAGAAACCACTCTCATAAATGCCCGTCAGTCATCTGCAATCAGTCTCAAAGCACCCCTGGCTCTCCACCCTTTGGGGAGGAACATCACCTCCCCAAATCCACCCGCTCTGCCGAGGAACGATGGGACAGGGGACAAAGCCCAGAGGAGCACCAGAGTGACCCAAAGCGAACAGCAAGCCAGGCAGTGCTGAGCTCCTGGGTAAGGCAGGGATGCTTTGCATTTATTTTAACTCGTGCTCGGTGGAACATGACACCATCAAAGCTGCCTGTGTAGGTCCACACACTCCCTTATATACACACAAGCACTTCCGAGCCCTGGCACGGACTCTGCGCCCCAGCCCCGCTCAGGTTACCGGGTGCAGACAGCTGGGGTGTGACGAGACACCTTCCCTCCGCTCAGTGGTTTGCACTGCCCCAGCTTTCTGTTGTGATGCACGGGAAGGAGTTGGGAAAAGCATACAGACCTGGATCTGCATCTAAAATCCTCCCAGGTCCATCCCCGGGATGCTGGCGCTCTGCTGGGGCTCCTCTGCAGAAGGGGAAGCAGAGGTGGTCCTGGGAGAACCTCAGCAGCAGCCGAAGGGCATGGCGAGCTGGTACCCAGCGGCTGTCGCCCCAGCTCCATGGTTGCCCCCGGCTCATCGCCGCGCTGGCAGAACCCTGACCCAGTGACCATCATGCCATCGGGGACAGACTGAGGGCAGGGTGCAGTGTCACAGCCACGGCATGATTCACATGCTTGCCATATATTTTTAACACCGCTTTGACTCACAGGGTTCTAAAAAGCACACGGATTCTCCAAATGCTTTCTAGCTTTTCCACCAAACAGCCCCGGAGCCCAGAATAGCCCCATCTACCCCGCTCTGCAAACAGGTCCCTGCTGCAGCCTCCTCACGAAAGCAGGAGATCTGCACTTCCAGCCCGTGGGAGGGACGCGCGAGCCGGCCAGAGGAGGGGAGCAGAGCCGGAGCGGGGCAGCGGGTTTGTTTACAGGCACGGACCCAGCGCGCGGAGAGGCTGCTGGAAGCAATCCTCAGCCCCAGGGTCGTCCCCGCTCCCAGCGAGCCTCCCGGCCCCTCCACCTCTCCTTCGGCTCCAAAAAAGGATCACTCCCTGTTACATAATGGGTCGAGGGATGCACAGATGCGGTCTTGCACACTCCCTTTTACTTAACAATACCTTTTTCGGTCATACAGCCTTCCTCTCCCCGGTTACTGTTACACTGACACTCAGGGGAGATGGATAGCGCCTGGCTCCAGCTATTTCAGCTATGGAGAGGGGAAAGAAGAGTGTGGTGGGATGCTCCATGCAGAGAATGGCATATGGAGCATGGCAGGGAGGTCCCATAATGAGCAACAGTTTGGTCACAGTGATCACTCGATGTCACTGCAGAGGATGCTGTGTGCACCACAAGCCCAAGGCAGAAGGTTCCCCAAAGGAGAGGGAGATTGGCTCTCTGGAGAAGCTGGACCTTGTTCTTGGTGTTTTTCTGTTTGATTCTTCTGCTCTGGCATGAGACACACTCAGTGCAGAGCTGTAGCAATGCCCACAAAGGCAGCTGCAAAAAGGCTGCAGGGGCAGCACACTCCTCATCAAATACAAGCTGGCAGAGGAGCACGCACCCAGCAGCAGCCCCCTTCCTAACACCCAAAACACTGCTTGGACACCTCATTTCCCCCATCCACCACCTAACCCAGCCACTGACAACAACAGAGTAGGACCTCATCTCGTGGAGGTAAGATTCCTACTCGTACTTTGTGACCGGCAATGGTTAGAGACAGGATGTGTGCCCACCTGCTGCCCCATGTTTGTCCGCCTGTTCTCAGAGGCGGGAGCAACGATGCCTTGAATAGCACATGCTCCCAGAAGAGCTTCTGATATTTTCTCCACCTGTAAATGGTACCCAGAGGCAGTGCCAGCCAGAATGCCAGTGCCAGGGCTGTGCCAGGTCTGGCCGAGGAGCGATCAAGTTGCAAATACTTAAATGGAAGAGAAATGCCACCAAATCCACGCGGTGTCCCTGGATAGGCTGCTGGCAGCAGGTCTGGGCTAGAGAATTCTTGATCTGCTCAGGACAGCAGTGGCCACCTGGGCCAGCCGTGAGGACGAGCCTCAGCCGCCCTTCCGCAGGGCTCAGGGACAGGGTGCAATGGCAAGCCAGCACGGAGCCCCCCTTATTCCCAATTCTCCTCCACTGCAGAGGTAACTACACGCCTCATCTTGAATGGTTGTCTCAGGCACTGTCTGGACTCTGCTCTCAAACCAGATCACAGCTTTCACGACAGGCAGACACTGACTGCTCTCAGGGCAGCTCCTGCACCCACTGCAGTACCCTGCTGAGCCTCAGCCCTCCCTGTGGGCTTCCAGGATCACTAACAACCTGCCACCCTTGATTTGAGATAGGACAACCTCCACTTTAACACTCCTCCCTTTCAGGAGACTTAAAGGGCTGTCCCAGGCATGACCTTCTGCACTGGGGTGGTGACTACAGCAGCAGAAACAGGCGAGGAAAACGTTCCCTGCAGCAGTCCGTGAGCAACACCGTCCTCCTGGCAAGAGGTCAGTTCACACTAGGCAGTTCCTTCCCCCATCCCCTTCACACCAGACCTGCAGACCCCTGACTGTCCCAAAATAAGAGTGGAGCCAGCGTGGATACCTGCACAGACACGTACAGAACCAGGGACGCAGGGTTAGCTCAAAAGGTGGTATTTGCACCCTGCCCTGATCGTGACACCAAGGAGTCACAGGACTTCCCGACATCACCTCCAGCCAAAGGTTCGCCTGCAGCACATGTTGGTCCACCCAGACCCATTGGAGCGGAGCAACTACAAACACAGTCACCCTCACGCTGCTCCACTAGCGCAACTTGTGGAGCTCCTCCACCTTCCAGAGCAAGGCATGTGCTGTGTGTATGACAGCTTCTCTAGTGGAAAATACCAATGCCACGTGTTGGTGCTGCAGGCTCCCCGGGTGACCGGGACACAGCTTATTAGGAGGTGATGACATGCCTATTCAAGCTCTCATACCTCTGCGCTTACACACCAGGATTGGGTTCCAGCTCATTCCATAAGAGACCAGAACCCATTTTGGAGAAGTGGGAGCAACACCCACCTCCACCCACCCAAGGAAACAGACTCGGGAATGATGGTCAGCAGCCCCCGACCTCAAAGCGCTTTGGCAACCTCTGCTGAGGGCAGCTTAAATTACCAGCTCGGTTACAGTGTGCTGCCCTGCACATTCTGACACTGGCTTTGAATGCCCGTCAGAGAAGAAAGGGCGTAGGACTGGGAAAAGCAGTGCTCCAAGGCTCCCCCTAGCCAAAGTCATAGAACGGTTTGGGTTGGAAGGGACCTTAAAGATCGTCCAGTTCCAACCCCCCTGCCCTGGGCAGGGATACCTTCCACCAGCCCGGGTTGCTCAAAGCCCCGTCCAGCCTGGCCTTGAACACCTCCAGGGATGGGGCAAGTCCTTCCGGGAAGGCTTGCCTTTTACTCCAAAGGACCATATCCTCAGCTAGTGATAGTCACCAACCTACACAAGAAAACAGAAATGCTCTCTGTTTGTGTGTCTTGGTCTGGTGCCTTACCACACAGATGCACTGGCTTCAGCAAAGCTTGGCAAGTACATACCAGCTGGAAAGGAAGTCTTTCCCTAATACATCTGTAGGTCACTGCCCAAGGCACAGGCACTACTGGCCCACCGCAGATCAGAGAGGGGTGCATCTGTGAAAGCAAAGGCCCTGGGAAGCTGCGCTTTGAGCTGTTACTTGACAAGTCACTGTTCCCTGTGCCTGTTTATTCTCCTTTTGCAGAAAGAACCAGCTGAGCCCCTGGACAGCGAGAGACCAGGAGGCCAGCAGAGGCAAGTCTCTCCCTGGAGAGCGAAGGAGCTGGACACTCTTGCCCTTTCATGAGGCAAGAAGCCTCCCATTCCCAGGGTCGGATCCTTCCTTTCCCTTGTTGTTAAAGGACAGGATGCTGCCCACTAGAGTTACACTGTGGATCACAGGGAAAATAGCTCCTAGTGCAAACTGACGAGATGTTTTCTCTATACACATGCAATATCTTCTATTTTAGACTGTAAGTCCAAAGGCAATGCCACCTCACAGAGCTGTGAGGTTGGTCAGTGAGGCCTTACCTTTGAATAAGGGTACCGAAGAGCAGGTGGAAGACCTTCTGGATGTTCTCCGTGCACAGCCAGCTCCAGTGATCCATCAGCAGCAGACGAAGCACATCCAGGGCCAGGTCAGCCAAAGCTGTCTCAGACTCTGCCAGGAAGAAGAGAAGGGTCACACAAAGAAGCCAATTCAGCACCTAAGCAAACCTGGTGGAAAGCATCATCCAAAACTCATCCTCTTCCTCAAGAGCCTGCCTGATGCTCTTCTCCCCAGCCTAGCACCTTGTGCCACATGCAATGACCTGCTGCGGCTCATCCAGCCTGACGAGCCCGCCCTCCCAGGCTCCTGCCCCGACCGCTCTCTCATTTCTACTTTCCCCCAAGCAGCCCCAACCTCCCTACCAAGGGGCGCACCAGACCAGATCATGGCTGCTCCGAATGCTCAGCTCCTTCTCAGTTAAGCCAAGGGATTATCAAACCCAGTCCATGCACGGGAATAGCAATGTTCCCAAAACAGGTGAGAAAGAAGGCAGTGACTGTAGCCAGGAGAAAGGTACATTGCTGAGGACTATTTTCCTGGTCTTCAACACGCGCCTCTTCCGAGGCGCAGTTTTCCAGGCGCAAGACTCCCGTCGGTGTCTGCAGGCTGCCACCGTGTGGCAGCTCCAAGTCTCAGCAGGAAGATGGATGAACCACATCTGGATAAACCAGATGCACCAGTTTAAACAAAAATCCCCACATATGCCCATATATCCCTGGTGACACAGACCCGGGACAGAAAAACCTCTCAGTGATCCTCAGGAGGATGTCAAAGCCTACAGTGTAAACTATTCTACTCGCTAGAGAATTACTTTTATGCTGCTCGGCCCCAAAGTATCATAGGTGCTATGCAGAACAAGTTATTAATGTACCACAGGCCTACCCGGGACAACCACTCCCAGGCCAGCGCACCAACCTGAGGCTACTGCGTCGGCTCTGTTGGCAGAGTGAGCTCCTCGACAGCAGCTTCCCCTGCTCTGACCTTCCTTCGTGCGCAACCTTTCAACCCCTGTCTGCCAACAGAGAGCCAACGAGACCGTTCACACACGATTTACTGCTGGAGATACACAGGAGAGGGATTCTGGACCTCTGCACATCTCCTTCCCTCCTCTTCCTCTCCCTGCCGCATACGAGCTGGATTAATTAACTCCAGGCTATTTCACTTGGAAAAGACAAAGCATGAGTGCGTTTGGCACCTCTTGCTCTGGGCCACGCACGTGTTACTCCGCACTTGCTTTGCCCTTTGAGACTCAACTTCCCTGTGCAAAAACTGGAGCAGGCTGTTCAGCTTCACCGTAACCCCATACAAAAAGCATCGTCAGCAAGCTCTGTTTATTCCCGTAGCATCCAAGTCCCCTTCCTCAGAGAGCTGCTGGCCAACCTCTTCCAAGAAGTCACCCAGCGAGCAGATAGGGACACTGGTTGCCTTTACAGCCAGCCACTCCCCAGACATTCATTCCCCTTACCCTGCCAGACCAGCCTGCCCTGTCTCAGCTCTGAAGCATCACAGACCTGCAGGCATTTGACATCATTTGCGTAAAATTTCCTTAATAGTTCAGCTAACTTGGCCTGCCTGCATCTCTTGTGCTTTGTGCAGAGCACTGGCCTCCGATTCCAGTACTGCTCCCCAGCAGCCCCAAAACAACTGCAGTTGTGCGTTCAAAGATTATCGGCAAAGCTGGTAGCGCAGGCTGTGTTTCAGAATACCAGACCCATCCTGTCACAAGCACATGCTTTCAGTCACAGCTTGCCAAACTTGAACCACTGGAGTGAAATTTTTGGAAAGTTCCAGCTGATACAGCTCAACTATTCCAAGAAAAATATTAGAGAACATATTTTTGCTTGCATTCAGGATAATCGTGTAACCGCTCTGAGAGGCCGTAGCACCCCTGCACTTCAGAGGAGGGATCTATAATCAGGAAGGGAACATCATTCCTTGAACTGGCATTACATATTTGCTATTCCTACCAAATCTATCCAAACTTAACTGAACCTCAAAAAAACCTTTTATAGTGCATGGATGTATCAGGGCTAACTTGAGACTACCAAGAAACCGTAATTTGGCCATTATTCCGTTTCTAAGAGCTTGATCTCAGAACATTGGCAGTTTAAGCAGTGTGTCCTTAAGAAACTTATTTCTGCAGTAACTGTACCGAGTACACCAAGGTGAAGATCTACAGTGACACAATTGAGCTAAAACCCAATTTGTTTCCAATAGCAACAAAGACCAGAGCAATCGCCTAAGAGGGCTGGAAAAACTCAGTTTGCCTTTCCTTTAATCAAGGTGCAACAGGCAGGAGACCAGGGCCTCATCCTAAAGACCTTACACGCTGAGCTTGCGGATGTTGGAGCTGCTGCAGCACCACGGGAGACACAGTGAAGCACTAACAGAGGGGCTGAGCTCACCAGAGTCTGTGTCCACATGTGCCCCCTGCTCCGATGTGCCCAGCCTGTCCACACCCTCCTGCACAGAGCTCTCCTTAGCTTCTCTGCCTCCCTCGCCTTCGGGAGTTTTGCTGGGGACTGCTTCCAGCAGCTTCTCCTGCTTCTGGATGAAGGACTCCATAGCAGCCAGCGACAGGATGCCAGAGACCTACAAAAGCACCAGTGTGTTAGTACCACAGCGGTGAGCCGCACGCAGCCAGAGCTGAACAGGTATAGGAGATCTCCACTACCCAGACAGCCTCCCACCACCTGATTTGCACCTTGCTGTAGCCCACAGCACAGCCGGGGCTGCTTATTGCCTCTCCGCAAAGGCCTGGCAGGCGGGAACCGGGCTGCAGCAGCCACAACCCCCATGCAACTGGATTACACCAAGCCCAAGCAGGGCAGGGAATCACGAAAGGATTGCAAGAGGCATCTGAACTTACAGCGGTGCCCTCCCTGACAGAGTACACGATCCTGTCATGCGCTTCACTCACACTCAGCACTGGAGCAATTTTGCTGGATGAGAACCTCAGCCTGGACCTGAAAAGGAGAGACATGGCACAGTCAAGGTTTTCTCCGCAAGCTGCGAGGGATGAGTTTCCCAGCCTTGGCCAAAAACCTGGACCAGCCACCTTTGTCCAGCACCATGTCCCAGCTAAGAAGTCTGATTAGACCCGCAGTGGTTCAAAAAAAGAATCTGCCCCCAGGATAATTGAGAAGCTGCAGTAAAACCATGGAACAAAAGCATTAAAGCGCTTTTCCTCAACTACATATGGGCTTAACCAAGGCTTTCCAACACCCCCCACGTACACACACACCTTCTTTGGCAGGTATGTTACATATAAGCCTACACGCAGATGCGGGGATTTCTGTTCAGTGAGGCGTGAGCAGCATACACAGGAAAGTGTTCAGAAAAGCCTCTGAGATGAAACATACTCAACAAGATTGTGAAATCCAATTATAAACACGTACGCACAGAAAGGAGGATACGAAAGGGCGTTTGGGATTGTGGGACAAATTGTAAAATAGCCTGTTTATCATTAAGGAATGTCCTTTTCAGCCAAGACACTTCAAAACTTGTACTTTTTTGGTTTGTCTTTGTCCAAAGCAGCTTTTTCTAGCAAAACATCACTTTTCCAGAAAAAAAAGCCATATTCATGCAGAAACCTTTTCTTCTGTAAGGGAGGACTCACTGATGAGCGCAATGGGGCTCATCACTGCCAGCAACATCAAATAAACACTTGGTGAGCAACATACATGCAATGACCTTAAATACTACTTCTAAATAAACACGCAAACACTTGCTGGGCAAGGTGACATATCACTGTGTTAAACACATGGGGGAGAGAGAGTAAACCTTCAGGTAGACAAGTTATAGCTGTATTTTGCAGTGACTCACCACATATATAGGCCATGCACACATTTAAGGTTAAAAAGCAATTTTCTAGGAGCATCAACATCGTTGCTGGCAAATGCCACCACCTTGTAGCTCCCTCAGGAAGACACTCACCTTCTGTGAAAATCTGAGGGTTCCTGGAAAATCCTTTACCCAAACAGGAACTCAAATACCCTTACTCAGCATGTGAAAGGCAAAGCAATTCACCTACAGTACGACAGCAACATACTATCCGCAACATGTAAAGCACCAAGTCAGTGCTTCCCAACAGCTGAGTCAGCTTATGTATGAAGTTCATGTTCTGCACAAAGCACGGGGAAGCTGAAGAAGCCCTTACTTGTTAGCCTTCTTCCCATCTGTCTGAGACTTCCCATCCACTTCAGACTCGCTAAGATCCTCCGTGGGACTCTGGGGCTCTGACCTGGGGAATGCCGTCTTCAGGGTGTCCACAATGGCATTGACAACAATCTGCAAAAGCCAGCAGTGCCATCAATTATTGACTATATTCCTACTCCCTGAATACAAATTAAGAGTTTTCAGCCTTGCGCTCTATTTCCTATTTAAAATCCCAGGTTCTGTGAGATGGGCTCTGACTCTTCCCAGCTTTCCTGCGCAGCTGAGCCCAGCTACACAAACAGCACTTGAGTATTTTGGCTACTGCTGCAGCAGCCATATATGTAGACACTGAAGCCCAAGAGGCGTGTCTAGATGCAGTTGTAGGCGATTCAGATAAACAGTTTCCCACTTGTCTACCTTGTCTATCCTGGAGACAACGAAGGGCTTCTTGACAAACGCGATCCTGGCATCAGTGTTCAGGGCGAGGAACTCCTGCACCTCCTCACTGTTTGCAATCTCAGGAACTGCACACAATTGCTGCAAAGAAAGATGTAACTTTAGGTCCTTTTTGAGGCAGCTTCCCAGCTTGATCATGTAAAGTGCAGGTGGAAGAGATCTGATGGGCTCCATTGTCTGTCAGTACAGAGCTGTCCCGAGCACTGCTTTCTAGCTCACAGGAGCACACAAGCAAGTATCTCACCTTCAAGAAGGACTCCAGCAGACTTTTTCTGGCTTCCACTTTATCGCTGTCCATGTTTCCAAATGGGAGATCAGGGAACAGTTTCTTTGGGCCTTTGATATCTACAAAGGAAACAAACCCATTAGCAAGCTCGAGAAAACTGGAACAGTTGTTTTGAAATCTTAATGCTCTCATGGTTTAGACTACCACTACACAGTGCTCAGCATCAGCCCAAGATAATACGCTCCCCAAACCAGCGTGGCTGAATCAGACTTTAAATCCATACAGAACTTGCGTTCTGATGATACCATATCATCCGTGCCTTCAATGTTAAAGAAGCAAGAACACCAGTTTAGCACAAGGACTCTAGATCACTCAAAGAGCCCCAAAATTCCCAACAAAGTAGTTTTTCAGTCAAAACCCCAGTTCTACCGAAACCAAAGGATTATGTAGGAGCATGCTAAATTCAATGAAGCTTCATACATCAGTAGCATTAGAAGAAATATTTTTTCTTTTCAAAAAAGCTTACATTCATCACATATCACTCTACTTATATGCAAACAAGACGCTTGCTGATACCAGTGCTAAGGTGCAAAACTACAAAAGCAAGCATTGTGAGCTAAACAGCAACAAGGATGTTTTGAAATGCTGGAATTTGCTGCCAAAAGAAATAAACTCCTCTAGCCAGCTCTGCACAGAATAAGGACATGGGAGTTACAAACCGCCTGGCATCCAGAGCCGCACAGGCAGGACAGGATACCCTCAGAGCAGAGGAGCACAGACTGGCGGGAGAGGGATAAGGATTTTCTCAGGAAGCTAATGCAGGCACTGACTTTTCAGGAACTTGCGGAGCTCTGGTTTCTCCTCCAGTCTGGTCTGGAGGTTGAGGAACTCCCGGTAACGGCGGTTCACGGTGTGGTAAGCCATCTGCTGAAGGCTGCCTGTGCTCTCACCCTCCAGGGCTGTCTCATACTGAGGAGGAAGCAACAGTCAATAATCCTTACGGACCTCAAAACAATCCCGACAGGCTGCGGTCCCTGTCGGTCCCGCAGTCCCCAGACCCCATGGAGATCCCATCCAGCAATTTCTCAGATTGACCCTTCCTGAGGTACAGGCAAATCCCTCACAATGAAGGGAGCGGTGAAAAAAAGGATACAAAAGACTCAACCAGCCCCATGCAACCCTTGGCCATGAGTGGGAAGCCCTATCCCGCACCCGAACGACCACTGGAAAAGGCACTGTGCCCAATATTCCCCCACTACCAGATAAAATTTGTTGTCGAGCCACACACAGCACAAATTCTCATCCCCAAACACCAGCCCATGCTCCCCTGCCAGGGCAAGGATTCTGGAAAAGGGGTGACTGCGGGGGCAGCCCTTACCTTGACGGTGTACAGGGTGTAGGGGTGGAAGCCAGTCCCACTGTGCTCTCGGGCAGTGATGGTCCCGGTTATCCGCAGGTTCTGAATGACGACTGGCCCATCGGGGCTGCTGAGCGGCTCAAAGCTGAAGGTGCTGATGGAAGCCGTTGGGGAGGATGAGATCAGGGGCAGAGTCTGGCCTGGGTCTGAGGGGCTTTGTGGTGGGCCCTCTGCTGCCCCCAGATCTTTCCCCAAGCTGGAGGGCCTCTGCGAAGAGGACTTTTTGGGAACAGTCGGGCTCTCCTCTTCCTTCTCAATTGCCGGGTCAATCTGGATGCCAGGGCAGGAGCTCGGAGCAAAAGCAGAGGTGGGAAGCGGGCCAGCATCTGAGCTGGTGGCAATGCCCTCCTCCAGGTCCCCCACGCCATCCTCCGAAGTGGCCGGTCCCTCTAACACAGTAGAGGTGTCCTGGAGGGGTTCCTCGAGGAACTCCCCTGCAGGTGATGGTGCCAGCAGGTCCGTGTCCTGGCCCGCATCAGGCGCGGGGGACTCCAGCTCCAAACCCTCACAGGGAAATAGAGAGCCCAGGACTCGGGGGCGGAGGAAGGGCTCCTCTGTGTGGCACAGCCCACTTGCTGGGTCCTCTCCCTCCTCGCCACCAGCCCCTGCCTCTCGCCCAGGCATCTCCATGGCCCTTGGGGAGGGGGGCAGGCCAGCAGGGGCAGCGTCCGTCTGCACCATGAAGGGCAAGAAATCAGGCACTGGGGGTGCAGGGGATGGCTCCTTAGCCCTGGGCTTCTTGGAGAAAGCACCGATGAGCAGCAGGTTGATCCAGTCAGGATCAGCCATCTTCCTGATGGCTGGCAAAAGCACATTACAGGCGACCAGCTCCACCACCACAAAGCGTCCTGTCCGTGTCTCCAGGTGGGGCCGGGGCACCAGCGCCCGTAGCAGTGTCTCCACAGCAGCCCTAGCATAGTCCACCTCAGCTGCTGGGCTGCGGAGGGCAGGGTGCGGGCCAGCCAGCCGGCTGTACTCCTGCCACAGGGTTCGGCCACCCTCTGGGTCGTGCCTCAGGGCCTCACGGGCTTGCAGGTAGCTCTGCAAGTGATGGCCGCAGAGGAGGAGGAGGCGGCGAGCCAAGACTTGGCGGTCCACTCGCCCCATCCGCCGCCTCAGCTCAGTGGCCAGGCCCATCATGGCCTTCTCCACCTCAGCCTCAAAGGCCGGCTCACTGCTGACCGTGCAGTACCAGGAGGCGACAAAGTCCCGCACCACTTTGCGGATGGTGCCAGCGATCTCCCTCTCCAGCCTCCCCTCAGCCATCGGGCAATGAGGAGGAGGCCGCAGGGAGCTGACAAAGCGCTCCAGCCGCAGCCGCCGGCCAGGTGGGCTGAGGGCACGGGGGCCCAGCCAGCCACCCAGTGCCGCCAGCACCCCGCAGAGCAGCCCCAGAGCCCGCAGATCAAGCAGCAGCTGCAGGGCCAGGAACCAACCCAGTGTGGCCACCAGCACCAACAGCACCTGATGGCCCCTTGACGGCCCCTGGCCTGGCATGGCGGAGCTGGGCAAGGAGAGCCGCCCTGGGGCTCTGCAGGTTGCTGTGTCAATGGCTGCCGCAAAACAACAGGGTTTGTGAAGGCTCAAGCCAGTCAGGTTCCTCACTAAGTACTGGTCCTTGTCAGGGCTCAACCAAACAGCATCCTTACCAAGCACCAGGGCTCAACCCACCGAGCTCCTCACCAGGCACTGGGGCTCATCAGGGCCCAAGAAATCAAGCTTTTTTTACTAGGCACCAGGGCTCAACTGACCAGATCCCTCACTGAGCGCTGGGGCTCACCAGGGCCCAACAGATCAGGCTTCTTCACCAGGCACTGAGGCCCAACCAGTGGGACCCCTCATCAGGCACCAGAGCTCCTCTGGGCCCAACTGGCCAGGGTCCTTCACCAGGGCCCAACCGGCCAGGCCCCTCACCCGGTACTGGGGTTCACCAGGGCCCAACCAAGCAGGCTCCTCACCAAGCACTGGGGCTCGTAAGGGCCCAACCTGCCTGGAGCCTTCACCGCGCACCACGGCCCACCCGACTGAGGCCCTCACCGGGCACTGGGGCTCACCCAAGCCCAACCAACCTGGCCCCTCACCGGGGCTCGCCCAGGCCCAACGGGCCGCGGCCTTCACCAGGCACTACAACTCGCCAGAGCCCACCCAACCGGGGGCCTCCACCGAGCACCGGAACCCAACAGACCGGGCTCCTCAGCGGGCGAGCCGAACCCACCGGGAGCCTTCGCCAGACACCGCGGCCCAACTGACCGGGCTCCTCACCAGGCACCAGGGCTCGCCAGAACCCAACCGGTCAGGGGCCTTCACCAGACACCGGGGCCAAACGGACCGGGCTCCTCCAGCGGGGTCGCCCTGCCAGCGCCAGAACTCACGCTGCTGCGGAGACCCAGCCGGGACCGACACAACAGAACCCACCCGACCAAACTCCCCGCCCCGGGCCTACCAACCAGCGCGGCGGCCAAGCCTCGCCGGCACCGGCCGCCACTTCCGGCGCCGCTTCCGGTACCGCCCCGCCGGGGAGAGCGGCGTCGCCACCCGTCCCGGCTCCCCACAGCGCCCCCCTGCGGGCGGGCAGGCGGGCGGCCAACGGCGCTTCCTGCGGGGGTAGTTTCCTCCACGCACGTGGGTTTGGGGTTTTTTTTGTGTGGTTTTTTTTTGTGTGTGTTTTTTTTTTTGTGTGTGTGTGGTTTTTTTTGTTTGGTTTTCTTTTTTTGTTTTTGTTTTGTTTTGTTTTTGTTTTGTTTTTTTTTTTGGCTTATATTGGGAAAAACGCGCAGCCCTGCGCTGGGTTTGCCTCGGAGGCGGTAGGAGCGGCAGGATTTTATAGCCGTGCACCACCTGCTTTATTTTTATTATTATTTGCAAATGCGTTAAAAAAGCAAGCATCATACTTGTTATACATAAGTTCAAAAAAGAGGAAAAAAGTTGGGTTTTTCCACTTTTTTTTTTTTTTTTTTTAAGCTGGGTGGTGGTGCAAACAGGCAGCTCTGCTGCGTTCCAGGTGCTGCGTGCCCTGGAAAGCACCTGGGCATCATAAGCCTCATCAAGCGTGGCCAGAAAAGCCCAAAAATCAAAGAGAAAAAAAGGGCGTTGGGGTCAAACAGAGATGGGGCTGAGCGCCCTGAGCCTGCAGCTGGTGGTTAACTGGTGGTTAACTGGTGATTAACTGGTGATTCTGCTCACCTGTGATGGGGCGTGGGCACAAAAGGGGCTGGGGGAGCAGCAGCTCTTTGTCGGCTCTCTGTAGGCGAGGGGAGCTCCTGCTTGTAGCTTTGGTGGTGTGCTTGGAGGAGTTTGGACTGAAATGTTTTATAGCTGTAAAAAACGTACCGGGTTTTTTATCTTTTGTGACTAAGGAGGTGTAGGTCCATTAGCGGCCCCCGCCTTCTCCCTACAAGGGGCTCCCCAGAGATGTTTGTGGAGCTGCTGAAGGTATCTCAAGCAAGAGGAGACGTGGGATGGCAGCAGGGGTGAATTCTCTCTACGAAAAGGTCAGAGCAATTTTAAAAATCCTTCCAAAGCCATGTCAGGAGAGCGGTCCCAGCTCCATTGTCCTGGACTTTGCTGGGCGCGTTCAGTTTCTGGGATTTGAAGTGTTGCTGCAAGGCTTGTTCGTTCTGAACGATGATATTTGTATTGTGTGGTTGAATATTGAAGAGCTGTTTAGGACTGAAAAGCTTCTTGGCTGTGTTGTGCAAAGCCTGTTGAACTTTTTCTGTTTTGCCTTTGTTACAGTTCTTTTTTTTTTTTTCTTTTGTACATGAAGAGCAAAAAAAACCTCAAAATAACCGGGAGGAAGGGATGCTCCTGTGTGTGGGAGCTGGTATTGACTGGGGTTTGGGTGCTGCAGGGGGCCAGGGTGGAGAGCACGGGGTGAAACTGCTTCCCCTGGCTGGAGAATTTGGCAATATTGGTAAGAATTACCCAAACGATGTCAGCTTTGAGAATGTCTCTGACCTGTGTGTGGGTACTGCAGGAAGTAAGGAAAACTGGTTTAATCAAAACCTCCCCTTTTTTAAACAGAAAAAAAAAAACCCAAACCAACAGAAAAGCATTCTTTTGGAAAAGGCTTTTAAAGGCGGCCTTTGCAGCCTGGGAAGCAGAGGTGTGATGGAGGTCTCTGTGGCGCAACCCTGTGTGTCCAGGGGTGTCTCTGGGTGCGGGAGCTGCTTATATGCAGGGCTGTGCTGTGCCACCCGTTCCCTGGGTGCTCTTATCCCCGTTTTGGTGCAGTATGGTGTAAATATTTGTATTAAATAACCACCAGTACCTGGTACCGAAGGTTAGATGGGTAGGAACAAATGATGAAGTGTGTCTGCCTTTTTTTTTTTTTGTTTTGCAAACTGTTGCACGCTCTAAAATACACCTATACAAGGGAGAGTGTGAGATTTTGGGGTTAACAAAGCTTGTTCAGCCTGACTGCTGCTCCAGCGTTGAATATCCAAGAGGTTTACAATCACCTCCTCTACTGGAGCACCCCACACTCACCATGTTACTGTTAAAGCCTTGTGCCTTGGTTTCCCCCTTGCCTCCAGCCCTCCTCATCTCCTCTGGTTCCCCTTTCCTTTTCCAGAGAAACTTTTTTGGGGGAGAAAAGTGTCCACAAGTTGTTGCATGGGCTGAGCAGCATTGCCCTTATATTGGGGTACCGCAGCTGGAGGATGCTGAGCTGCTGGAGCGATGCTAATGTATTTTAATTGTGATGCTGGTGGTGACAAACACCCCCAAACTGGCTTTTTTTATTGCGGGTGGGAGGGGGGTGGCAGTGTCCTTCAGCAGGTCTGAACTCTTTGGTGCCATATAACCACTTGGCCATTGCTCCTGAGTTGGGCTGGGAAGCGTGGCCAGTTAAAAAAACATTAATTTATAGTGGGTTTGAAGCAGGAACCTTACAGCTCTTTTTATTGATGGATAAATGCAGAATAAGAGGGTACAGTGCGAGGAGAGAGGTGAGATGCTGCATGCACACCAGCTCCCGCCTGCCCTCGGGGGTGCAGGGTCCTCCCCAAGGGCTGGTATTTGGGGTTAAATCCACCTGCCTGAGATATCTTGCCTTTCTCAAGCACCTGGCTTCATTCTGATCATGATTTTTCCTGCTTGCAAGCATGGGGGTGGGACAGGGAAGAATACCTGGGGTCCTTAAACATTTAAATCTCCTGGAGCTCCTTCCGGGAGGGAAAATATTGGCAATTCCCCATTTTGACAAGAACTTCCGATGTGGGAAACAACTTAGGGTGCGATTCCTCTTCTTGCAATTCAGATGCAGCAAAGGTGATGGTGTGGCAAGGGGCTGCCAGAGCAGCCAGCTTCATCCCAGAGCTGCCATCTATCCTCTCTCCCCCTCAAAAAAAAAAAAAAGGCAGGAACAGCTTGAGGAGATGGATGGATATGGCAGGTCCATCCTTGATCATTCCCCGTAGCAAAATTGGGGCTGTCGCGCGTGTTGCTGTGCTGTTTGGAGGGTGAGTGTCTTAGGAGGGCAGCATCGCAGCGCTTCAGCAGTCGGGTATGCCTAAATATCTGCGAATAAATGGATTTGTTCTTTAAAGCAGGAACTTGGAGATCAAGTTTGGAAGATGTAGACACTCAACCCTTCCTCTGTGGACTTGGAAGAGGGGAGTGTGAAGCTGTTGGGATGATTTTCGTGACTTGAGCTCTGACATGAGCTGCAAAGCAGCCCCGGAACGCTGGTTTTAAGGTCCTTTAGGTGCCCACACTGAGTACCGGTGTTTTGCAAGCTATTGCAGAGCCTTCCCCTCGCTGCGTCCCCCCTTGCCCAGGTATTAGAGCAGGCTGGCTCCTTACATCTGATCTTGTGGGTGTTTTTCTTCTGGTTTCCTGCCTCTCTGGGAAGCAGGGTTATTAATATGGAGACAGTCTGTACAGTGTCTGGAACAAAAAGACCATGGTGGGACCCTCGTTGCTATAGAAATGTTGTGATTTGGAAGGTCCTTTGCCTCCTACGTGAGGCTTTAAGCGAACAAACAAGCGTGGTGTTGCTTTTCTGCAGTGCTCGGCTGGCTTTGAGCTTGGCTGTGCGCTCGCTGTCTTGTGATGTTGTTTTTAAGGGGCTCTTGGGCACTGGAAGCTGTTCCTCACGTAGATACTCTGAAGTTGGGAGTGTTTCTGCTGGGGGTGGTGGCTTTGATCTGCCTGGTTCATTTAGCAGCGTGGATCTCCACTTACCAGGGAGTGCAAGGAGATGAAAGAGCTGTTGTCACGCCGAGATGCTTGAGAGTTGGGCAGCCCTTCCCAGTGCCACTTCTGGAGTGTACAGGCTGAAGATGTCCCTGTGCATCGCTCGTACCTCCTGGGAGGGTCTGTGCTGAGAGAGGAGTTTGTGGGAATCCATCAGGGCAAGAGGGGAAGAGTCTCTTTGTAGCCAGTCCCCACCCTGGGGGGATATTGAGGTGTAACAGTGTTGTCTGAGTTGGAGAGCTGGGAAGGGCCAAGCTGAGCGGTCCTGATGCTGTCCAGGTGTAGAAGTCCCCCTTAGAGGATTTCTGGTGCCCCGTGGTTTGGTGAGCGCGGATCACCATTGCATCTGAGCTTGTCGGCGGGACCGTGTCTTGGAGACCTTGCAGACACGAACCACGCTTTATCCTATCCTATATATCCCTGCAGCAACCCTCTGCCCCGCTGGGAGGCAACATCCCGGCTGAATCCTGCACCGGGGATGATTAGTTGATTAACATACTCCTAGCTCATAAATCTAAGAAAGTGGATTTTGGAAAGAACTTTCCTGCCTCCAGTAAAACTTGCCTTTAAATTATTTAACAAGCTTCTTAAGCAACTCAGCCATTTTGCACGGAATTTGTCAAGGCTCCATCAGCTCTACACAGTGCAATGTGACAGCCATACTTTTATTATGAGCAGCGTATTAATCTTGGAATAGTGCTATTTGTTTTCCTCTCTTGCTTTTATGGTGCTTAAAAGCATGTATCTTCTCCTGAAAATCAATAACTAAAGCTATGAATAATAAAAAACACTGCAGTGAATGGCTCATAGAGATCCTATGGATGTAAGTTGCAGCAGTAATGACTCTGTTTGCTATCCATTAAGTATGTGAACTCAGAAGAATTATGCAGATTATAATAGCTGTATCAACATAAGTATGTTTTGCTGATAGACTTTCCTGATTGGATCCACGGGATATAAGCCTGCTAATCCCCTGTGCAGAGGACCTGATTATATTAGAGTGCTTTGCAGATCTGCAGATAGAAAGTTAAGAAACAATTAAAAATAATAAATAAAATAAATAAAATGTTGGCCGGTCTGGGGGGTTTCTCAAAAACACTCGGGTTGCTGCTGTATTGGGGGTTTTCTTGAGGGAAATGGGTGTTTTCTCTGCGTCTTCATCGGAAGCCCAACTCCAAGCCCCGGTAAAAATGCAGACGCGGATGGTTTATGTACAAGAAGGGAAATTTGCCCCGCGCTGAGCCTGAAATGACCCGGCAGCTCTGCGCTGCAGCCGCTCAGCCGGAGGTTTGAGCAGCGATTTGGCGCTGGGAGAGGACCTCAATCAGGGCACGCGCGGCATAGCCTTGGTAATTGCTCGTCTAAGTGGCCAGCTACCCTCACGCACGCTGCTGGTGCGTGTAGCTGCTAATTGCATGTAGATGTGTGTCTATGGATGCCTTTTTTGTGCCCCTCCTTTCCCGCAGCCTTCTAGTGATTAGTTGGCTGAAGCTAATAATGGAGTTGCAATGGGTGGGAAAAAAAAACCAACCTGCCACCCTGTAATTAAAAAAAAAAAATAGCTCGGTGTGCACTTGACACAAGGTTAAACGTCATGCAATTTTGTGTGTAGGATTTTGCACGCGAGATCTGCTTATTAATATCACCTTGCTGATATAGCGTGTCACCTCAGTAGATGATGTTATGCTCTGCAAACTCTGCTCTTTTTTCTTTTTTTTTTCTTCCCCTACAATGCTTCAGCTTTCTTAAAGTTGGGGAAACTGAGGCTGGGCCAGGGAAGCGATGCGTCCTGCTCATGTGGCTTGTCTTTCCGAAGCTGTGCTGCCTCCCTATATAATGACCTAAACCGACTGAAGCATTTCCACGGTGTAAGGGATGTGCAACCACGTGTGACGTATCGAAATCCCCCATCTGTGCGTCCGTGAAGTCTCCTTGGTCCCATCCTTTCTTGTGCTATTTGCTCGCAGGCTCCTGGTGCCTGGCAAAACACCTTGGCTCCCTTTTGCGTCGAGGTTTGGAGGGACTCCGGCAGATGCTGAAATAAGTGGAAAGGAGGTCGCCGCATAGTAGGACTCAGCAGAAAATGATCCCCCTCCGTCAGCGGAGATGCATACAAAATTTAAAACATACCTTTTAAATTTATTTCTTTTTTTTTGGAGAAAAGATGAAAGCACCTTTCCACCAGAATATCTTCCAGCATCTCTGCTCCACGCTGAGTGAGGAAGGGGGAGAGCAGTGTCGCAGGGCTGAGCTCAACGAGGCCGGGGCGGCGTTTGCAGCAAAATTCTGTTGGTTGTTGGGAGAAATTGGAGCTGGGATGGATGGCTTCAGCCCTCCATCGGCACGGCGAGGCTTGCAGCCGGCTGAAGTAGTAACCGGAGTGAGGTTTTTCTCCTGGCCAGCACTTGGCTTGAATTTTGTCCTAAAATACGGCCAAAAATACAAAGTTTAGGGCTTGATGGTGCCTCAGGATCCATAGGACAAACATTTATAGCTTGGATCCCATCTGGGGTGTGAATGCGCTTGATTTTGGTTTCCAGGCTGTTGGGGGAGCTATGATGAAGGGCGCTGCACCTATGTTATAACATCAGCCATAGGGTCGGCCTCAGCTTCCCCATACGGAGAAACTGGAAGAGCAGTGCTGCGGTTTGGGTTCGCATGAGGAATTTATTATCAACCGCTGGTTATTCTGTGGTTGGGGAACCCATTTTGCTTTATGCCATCCGCACCTCGTGCCGCAGCCTACCCAACGCCGGCCGGCGTCTCATTAGCAAATAAAATTGTTATTTTCGGGATAACGCTGTGAGTTAATGTGATGTGCGCATCACGAAACCCCAAACGTGCTGCATGCAGGATCGGGCGAGTTGCAGTGATGAATGTCATGCAAAACTCGGAGGCACTAATTGAAGGTGGTTTCAACAGAATATTCAATTAATGCTCTCTGCGTCGCAGACAGTCTGGAAAAGGCGCTGTTTTCTCCCGAGGATCTGTGTTACTGTGCAACAAACAGATGAAAATGAACCGTTTTACGGCCTTCTAATTGAAAGTCGATGCACCGGTTTTATTAAAATTTTCATGGTGGGGGGAACTGGATGCCTCAAGGGCCCAGTAATGGGATGAATAAACTCCCTCTTCTCTGCTGCCTCGCATCCAGCCCCGGGCAGAAGCGACTGAAAATAAATGCCTGAGATATCCCTAGTGGGATCCGTGGCCTCGGTGTCTCTTCTTGTGTGCACAGATCTCTTTTATTCATGTCCACTGCACCTTCGGCGCACCCCCGAGAGGAGCGAGGATCCCTGGGAAAAATGGCTTTTATGGAACAAAGTAGGGGACTTTGGGGCGAGGAGAGTGGAAATGATTTTTCCCACCCCTCTTTGTGGGCACAGGGCTGGGTTTCTTCTGGCTCCGAGTCTTTTTCCCTCCTCCTCGGTGCTGTTGTGCCATGTGCTGGGGAGCAGAAGCTTATTAGGAGGAGGACGGAGGAGAAGGAGCTTCTCTGCTCTGCCCTGTGATCTCTCCAGGGCAAGCTGCCCCTTAGGGTGGGGAATGAAATAATTAAATGAACTTCCCCCCCCCCCCCCCCTAATCTGGTCTCCTGTTGTCCTGCAGCAAACCCCACTTCTCCGCATTTTCCAGCCTGCGTTGGCTGCCTGGGTATGGGCATCTCTTCCCAGCCCGCCTGCGGAGTTGTGGCAGCTCTTGAGGGCACGGCTGGGAGCAGTTTGTTTCCTCCCTGCTTCATTTTACCAGCTGGACCTATCAATTCCTAAAGGTTATTGGCGTGAAGTTGCTATATATATATTAAGCAAAATGCCCAGACCGATGCGGTTGTTGCTTCTGGTGCTGTTGGGGTGTTGGGAAGCGGCAAAAGGAAGATGTTCTCCATGCGACTTCCAAAAATCTGTGTGTTTGCTGGCTGATGCATGGAAGCTGTTAGCTCAGGCTTTCCATGGCGTTGTGTATGGGCACTAATTTATGCTCTTGCATCCAATGATGATTTAGCTATTTTAAAGCATTATTTACGATGAGTTCCTGTACCCATTTTGCTGTGGTGATAGTGTTGTGATAATGGGAATTTACAGTTGTCTCCGACAAGAGACCGTAAACCAACCGGCTGGATATTTTTTTGTATTCCTACAGGCCTAATTTGTAACATAAAGCACTTAATAATTGTTATTAATGAACCTGCTGCGGTCGGTCTATAGACCCAGCTGGAAATCACATCTGCTATCTGATTTGCAGCAAACTCTTGCGTGTTGAGGGAGGCACGAGCAGGCGACGTGACCGGGAGGAGATGGCTTTGGCTGGCCAAAAAGAAGTGCCCGCAGATCAAGGGGAGACGTACAGTTTTGGGGAGGTTTGTGGAAATCTTAAAATCTGAATGGCTGCTGGGTGAGGTAGGAGCATCGCAATAAAGAGGGGTGGAAAAAAAAAACCCCAACCCTGAAACTGCTGGTTTCTTAGGGGTGAGGTGTTTGGGGCAATTAAATGCGTGTTGATAAACAATTGCCAGGGACTTTAGTACACATCCTTAGGGGTTTTCATACCCGTTCCTCACTCGAAAGCAAAGCAGCCAAGATTTTTACAGCCAGCTAGTGGTTTCTGACTGGTTCCAGTTTCGGATATCCAGCCTGCGATGGAAAGATAATGGATGCTTCTCGTTATTTTTTTTTTATTCTCCCACCTCGCCCACGGGGTCATGTGTGACCTTGAGAAAGACGTTTAATCTTGGTGCGCCTGGGCTCCTGGCTGAAATAAGGTTGTGTTGTAGTCTTCTGGGTTGCAGCCAAAATGGTGTAAAAGATACAGGCGGCGGCAAGCTTTATTGGCAATATCTTTTATTAAACCTTTGCAAATCTCCCTCCCGGTAGTCCCTCCTGTTTATTTAGATTTCGGGATATTCACTCACTTGGGATAACGGGCTCAGATCTGGGTGGAGGCGTCTTCATTACCGGCATAGAAAGGACAGATTAGAATATGATTTTTTTTTCTTTTTTGGAAGGCGTACAGATGCTTTCAAGCCATGATCTCAGTAATTAGATGACTTCAGAGGGTTTAATCATCCAAGCATCCCCCAGCTAAGCCCTTGTCTCCTGATTCACAGCCCCGTGCCTTGTCCACGGTGGTTGAAATGAGGTAATGCTTTGAAGTATCACGAGCAGATCTTTGCAAGGAGGATGCTTTGCATAATTGGTTTCTGACAAGGCCTAAAATACTATTTAGAGTTACATGGCTGAGTGTTAATTTATGCCCCGTACTCCTGAGCGTAACTTTGTTACATGAAAGCGTTATTTACGACGCGAGCTCAGATCTATTGTGTGTTGGTGATAGCGCCGTGATAATGGAGATATATAGCTCGTTGTGGCAAGAAGCTATAAAAGAAATGGGTAGATGTTTCTCTGCAGTTATGGACTTAATTTTTTAATGTGAGATATGGTAGCGATTGGAAGTGATGTGATCTGATAGTCAATAGGAAGCAGGATGGTAGAGGGTGGTTTGGGTTTTTTTTGTGGGTTTGTGTTTTTTGTTTTTTTGAGAAATAACTTTCTTCTGGAAGATGCTTTTTAGCTCATGCTGAGTCTGATCGCTTCTCCCAGCATTTTAAGTGACTTGAAATCAAAATAGCGGGTGTCGACCTGTCGCTTCTCTTAAATACAATTCTCACATTTAATTAAAGCTTAAATCATGTAAAAAAAATTAATCCTGTGTATTTAATATAGCAAAACTTCGCCTAGAAGCGAAGCAAGTTGTGTTTCGCTGTAGTCAGTTTGATGCTCCTCGGTTATTCTGAGCATTTCCACTTGGTGGAAAGGGCGACTCCTTTATCCTCATCCAAGGCGTGAGTTTTGAAATAGGTACATATCTCTATGCCCTTCCACCAGCAAAATTCTGTCTTCAGCTGTGAATTTTGGTGACGGTGGCATTGTTTTGAATGGGAGGGAAACGCTGCGTTTTCAAACTCCTTCAAAACATTGCAGGCAGAAACATATCTTGTTTTTGCGTTAACTTATTTATGTCTTACTTGACAAAGCACAACGGGGAAACAATTGAGGGAAAACAAGTCTGAGGTTAAAGCTGTTTTGAAACAAAGAATGCAAATGCTGGGTTTTGAGGAGTATCAAAGCAGGATGAGTCAAAGCTGTTGGGTGTTGTTTCCCCCCCTTCCCTCCTTCTGTGAAATGAAATTTCTGCGGAAAAAGACCTGACTCTGCAGAGGGTTTCGCTTCCAACAAATCTCGCCTCTCTGAGGGAAAGCGGTTCCATCCCAGCTTTTTCCAGTCAGACCTGCGACTTACCCTTCCCTGGGCCAGATTTATTCCTTCGCTCGATGTGTTTCCTTGTCATCGAGACGGCCCCGAAGCTCTGGGAAAGGAATCAAAACAGCGCCAGGTACTTCAAAGGGTGGAAGTCACTCGAGCACGTCGTGTTAGATGTCCTGTGACAACTAATCCAGCGTGTGATGTGACCCCTTTCCAGGTGGCCCGGCCTCTCTCAAAGACCTTGAAAAGAGCCCTGATAGACTGAACTCAACTTCTGCTTAAATCACCTGCCTATGAGACTTTCCCTGTGAAAATGCAGGGGACTGGGGAATATGAAAGACGCATGAGCCAGATGAAATGAGAAACAAGGGGGAAAGCAAGCAACGCGCCCGGGCAGGCAAGGCGTTAGCAAGATGGAAAGAGTAAAGGTTTTACTGCAAATGGTAAAAGGCAATCTGAAGCCATCACACTGGACGTAAAGCTAACAATTTACCGACAGCCCCGTGGCAGTAAATCACGGTTGAGCTCGATCTGAATATACGGAGTGCTGGTGTGCGGACTGCACAGGTGCCGTGGGATGGGGGAGGAAAGATGTTTGCATGAGGAAGAAGGTCCGTGTGCTGTTATGGGCTAAATAAGGGGAAAACTGAGGCTCGTCTCGATTGGGTCTCTAAAAGGCAAATCGTGGGCTTCACGGGACAGCCCTGGGGGCGCAGCAAAACTGCTGCTTCCTGGCTTCCCCACGGGCTTTCCTGCATATTCATCGTTTCCTGGGAGCTGCTCATGGGAGTGAAACTACATCTGTGCTTTAGCGTGTTGAGGATTAGAGTCATGCCCATAAGAAACAGAAGAAATCTATTGTTTAGTCTTGAAACCTCATCCCTCAGTGATGCAGAGGGTGCTTGTTAATATTCTCTCTGAAGGCTGTTCGTGATGATTCTTCACTTTTCACATCGCGTTTAAAAAATTTTCTTTAAACTGCTATCACTTAAAATCTTCTTAGCAATTATGGTTGTTTAAAAAAAAAAAACTTAAAGAAAATCCCCAAGGTCAAAGCAGTCTCATCTTTATATGGATTGCAATAAATTACTTCAAGTCTATTCATAGCATAGGGAAGACCTTTTTATGTAGAAAGGATCATTATAGAGTTGCCAGGTCGTTAATTACATTGGGTTCTTCTACTTGCGATGTGAGTCATTTCCATGAAGCAGCTAAGATCATGGTGAGAGATAATGCAGTAAAAAGTGCATTAAAATGCTTCCAATGTCCTTTTGCTCATATCTGTGCATCAGTCAGAACGACAACTGATTCAAAAAGGGCACTGCCAATTTAAATCAATAAATTTTTACTGGTGTGGCTGTGGCCCGTATAGATATTTCGAGTCAAGGCAGGGGGCTGGTAGCACGCTCGTTGTTGATGCTCAGAAGTATTAAAGTTTAATAGACTCTCCAGTCCCATTCTGGCTGTCTGTCATGTTGGTGCAAATCCAGAGTGGCTCCATCACAGTCAATGGAGGGATGCAGGTGCGAGAGCAGAATCTGGCCCTCTGTGCCTTATTTACCACTCCAACCACCTGCTTTAGGAGATAAAGCAGCTGCTATCTTTCGAGCTTTAAATGTGACATTCAGCCAGTTATACGCCTGGTCCCCTCATCACTTTAGATGCTTGTTGATTTTTCTTAAATGTCAGAAGAGTTTTTAAACTTGATTTGAATTCGGCTGCCAAGCGTCGGTGGCAGTGCTGTCACCTCCCGCGCGGCTCTCCCATGAGGTCTGTCTGCTGGGCGCCCGAGTCCTGTTGCCGTGCAGTTGTCTATTAAAATGTTGAGGTTGGGGGGGAAATTAGCCTCCTCTCCTTTACCTGCAGGGAGAGATTTTTGCTGTGATTTGCCTCCTTTATTGCTATCTCCTCCATCTCCAGCGTGTGGCTGGGGCTGGGCTATTTTCACCCCATTTTCCTTCCATCCCATGATGGCCAGAGGACCAGTAGATAAGTATAGCTTGGCTATTTTTTTTTTAAGGTGCTTGTTCTTGAAATAGTTGCCAAAATAATTATTTTGCAAGGGAAAACAGCCCTTTATGTCTACATTTTTCTCCTGGAGCTCCATCAGACTAATTCAGTGGTGGGGAGCTGCCTTCGCTTTCAAGTTGAGGCATGGTGGTTCTCCTTTGCTCACCTCGGTGGTGATGGTGTCAGGACGAAGAGGAGGCTTCATCTTCCAAACATCAGTCTTTCAATCTTCAAAATTCAATGAGGGATCCCTTAGGGTGTATATGGGGGAAGGAGTCAAGGGAAAGCTCTTTGAAGCTCTTGGCTCAGTCTCTGTCTGCCCTCTGTTGAGGTTAAGTGTCTCCTGGGGAGGCTATGCGGAAATGCAGGCTGTCAGGAGGACCGTAAACTATTTAATTCTGGTTGGTATGAGGAAGAAATAGTCTTGTCCGAACAGATCCAAAAGGCGGTATTGGACCATGGGGCTGCAAGGCGAATCCATTCTGGATTTGGCTCCCATTGGAAGGGTGGTGTAAGGTGGCTTTGGGTGAACCCAGGCAGATCTCCTCCTGCCCCCATGAGCCCTGAGCAAGGTGGGTTGCGACTGGGAAGGCAATCCATCCTGAGCCATGCTCTCCCAAGGTCTCTAAGCCCTGGTGGCTTGTCGAACCCTCGTTAGTGGGTCTATGAATCTACAGAAGTCTCCTCTGCACGGAAAGGACTGTTCTCATCAACAACATGGCTATCCAGAACAATTGACACTTAAGATTATTGAGGTCTTCCAAGCACATTAAGCATGGAGCTGATCAATAGCTGCTCAAAGTCAGCGTTGCTTTGTAGGCTTAAAGCTTTGTATCAGCTGGAGATCCTCTCAAAGCTGGAAAATGGTGTTTTTTCTCAGGCTGTGAAGACAGATATGTGGGTTGTGAGTATGGGGAGGAGGAAGAAGTGTGGTGTACGGCCGCGGTGTACTGAGCACTGCTCTTGTGAGGGTCGAGCAGCGTTTGCAGCAGCACCCGAGTGCCTGACCCGAGCTCTGCTCTCCGCTCTTGAAAGAGGCCGGGTGGCCGTGGGGCAGGCACAAATGCGCTGTGTCTAATCACGAGCTCAAAGCCTTCGCTATCAAACCTTCAGCTCTTCACAGTCTAATTACAACTTGCCTGGTGCATTGGTTACGATGAGCAATGAAGATATAATCACTGCTGTTATTTGTCCTTCCTGGCTCCAGCTGTTAAAACAATTCCTCCTTCATAGCCCAGCCAATTTCATGGCTTTAATGTGTCCCCACCGCTCCCAGCCCGCTCCCGAATCCCGTGCGTGAGGAGCGATGCACCAGAATCTCCATGAAAGCAGCCTATTTCCTGCATGAAGCCCGTGAAATTGGGGAAGATAATATTTTCAGAGCTGCTGGTACCCTGATTGCATGTTTGTTTGAAATGACAGTTTATGTTGTCTCTCTCTTTCATTAGGGAGGTTCAGCGATCGCGATGTTATTAACTAACAACAGCACTCACTGCATATAAACATGATTCCGCAGAGACACTCCAAGGAGCACTTGAAGGCAGAGGGGAGGGAGATGGAGAAGGAAGAGAGATGCGATGTTTCTTGCCTCTTTTCTTTTTTTTTTTCCCCCCTTCCAGAGGAGGGGAGGTTTGGAAGAGATTTTAAACTAGATTAGAAGCTCAGAAGAGTTTCATTTTGTACCGAATCCCCTGAGAGCGAGCGGCGAGCGTAGCGCTGACTCTCCAGTGTAAGATGTCTGGGCTCTGCCAGGGCTTGAGGACTTCCAGATTGCTGGGAAGCTGCTTTCTGCATCGACTGGTGTGTTAAAGATGGGGCTGAAACAAATCCTTACCTCTCCAGATGCTTGCTGCTGGCAGGGCGCAGGCTCGGTGAGCCACTCGTGCCCGGCGGGTGGGGAGATGAGGGCCTTGATGTTCTCCTAGCAGATCCTTTCCGGTCTAAATCATCCTACAAGTAGGGGCTGAGCTGCACCCAGTGAGATCCAGTGCACCTTGCTGTGGTTGTATCTACCTTCCAGTGTCTGTAACATCTCCTGAAGGAGGTCCTGCTTCCACCTAATACCTCTCACAGCTCCACCTCTGCACCAGGCAAATGCTGACCTTTAACAGACCGTGATGTCCATCCCAGGCAGTCCCTAGCTGAAGCCTCATCAGCCCTGCAAAGTCCCCTGTGACGGGGCTGCTTTGCGTGGCAAAACCCAGGCTACAGTCTCATCTTCCCTTGATGCAATTTAGAGATGGGTGTCAGTCTGGACTAACACCACTGTTGCCTGGGGGCTGCGGGAAAAGGAGGAGAGACCTTTCAGATTTTAGAAGTGAAGGACATTACTGGAGGCTGAGTTGCGGGGGTTTTCATGGACATAGGCTTCTGCATTTGAAATACCCCACTCAAAACACCAGCTAAACCTAGAAGCTGTAGCTTTCCGGGGGTGCCTCAAAAGCTCTCTGCCCCCCAACTCTTGCTGTGTGACCCGGGGGTAATTGAGCTGCAAGAAGAGCATCTTCCCCAGGGTCTGCTGACACCGTGCATTCCGTGATTATATAAAAAAAAAATAACCATGTCCAGGCCCTGGAGGCTGATCGTGAGGATGAAACGAAGGTGTTGAGCTATGGCAATTGCCTTGGGAAATAGCCGAGCGGCAGCCCTAACCGTGGTGGGAGCTGTGGCTGTCGCATCCCTCGCTGGGGTTGCTGAGGAGATGGTTATGCTGTCAGGACTGGGGCTCGTTGGAGGGTTTTGCCCTTAGATAGCTCTCCTGTCTGCGTGATGGAGGAATAAGATGAATGGGTTTGGCGTGTGCGTGAGCACCCAGCCCTCATCGCGGGATGTGCTGCTGATTTCCCATGCTGCTGGTGCTGCCGCTTATTAAACACAAATAGCTGTGAAATGGGCTGCAGGGGGGGGAGTTATCTATCCCGAGATATGGAGCTTGCTTTAAATGGAGCCAGCAAAGTTGTTTGTACCCAAGACTGCCCGTTATAAGATCCTGTTTGCAGCGGGTTAGCTCTCTACCAAGTGATAATTGCTCAAGCTAAAAATTTCCATGCTGTAAGTTTGCCTCGGGCTATATGAAATTGGGGGAGAGGGGATGGATTGTGTCTTCCCCCCCCCCCCCCCCCCCCCCCCCCCTTTAAAAAAAAATAAAAAGTAACTTCACAACGGAGCTGAAGAGATCCAGTCTCTCCATGAGATGGAGGCAGAGACTTGGAGTTCGGCAGGGGGATGCGAAGGCTGTGCAGAAGCTGAGATTCAGCGGTGGGTAAGAGCAGGGAGAGGCGCGATGGGTCTGGTGAGAGAGAACTGTCTATTTTCATTACCACCGACTCGTAAACAGGAGGCTCTGCTGTGGCTCTAATAGCTGCCGTCTTGTTCATCCCCGTATGGGCTGGTTGGTTAATGCGGTTCTCCTGGCTGCAGAGAGAAAACGTTCACCAGAGATTGTTAAAGGAGCTTGATTAAAGGTATAGCAATTTAGGAAATAGCAGAAGGCTTCTCATTCCGCCTTAATTTGGCCATTTGCATGGGTTTGTTCACTGTGATTGTTTTGAAAGATGTAATTGGGTGTTATTTTCTCTGTGGGAGCACTTTGTCTGTTGTGAGGAAGTGCTAGCTACAGTGCAAACATCCCTCCCCAGGTTCTGGTTTGTCTCCGTCCTGCCTGCAGGAATAACCATCAACACCAAAAAAGACGCGAGAGGCTGGAGATGTCCGCGGATGCTGGTTTTCAGCAGCCTGAGGGTTAGGGACTTCCTGAGCTAGCTGTGAGATGAGGCTCCTGTTCCAAAACCCTTTTCTCCCTGAATTTGATTTCTTACTGACCTTGCCCACGCTTCTGTCCTTTGCAGCACCCTGTTGCACCAAGTTTGAGGCGCTAATTGGCGTGTGTGCGTGCGCACAAAGGGAACGCTCACTTGGGTTTTGCGCTGGAGCCTGCCAAAACCGATGTCTGAACTTCAGACCAGCTCATCCCCCCGTGGCGCTGGCGGGAGCGAGCCGGCGAGCTGCATCCTTTCCCCGCTCCCCCGGGAGGGATGCTGGGCTGCGGTGGTACCCGAGGGGCTCCCTCCCCGAAGGCGAAGCGGTGGGCTGGCGCCGCGGCGGTGGAGCTGGGCGGCGCGAATGCCTCCCCGCGTGTGCCAGCTGATTAGAAAGCAGAAGAATGGCAAGAGAAAATGAAAATGGGAAGGAGCTTGACAGCCCATGGAGAGGTATTTCAGCTGCAACACAAAACATTTGGTGGTAATTATAGAATAACCTTCATTTAAATGCAAATAAGCCTGTAATTAAGATAAGGGCTCTGTCATTTGCCAGTATTCCTCCTTCCCTCCCTTGCCAGCCATGGGTTTTGAGATGTTCCCCATCTCGCTGTGGCGCTGCCTGTTTGTCTGAGGGCCCCTATGGCGAGGGACGGTGAGATGAGCGATGAAGGAAACCACTTCTGCTGCTCTTCGAGCCCATCCCGCCCAAACCGTGGAGTCTGGGATGGCACCGCGTGTCCTGCTTGGACCCTGTGGCTGACAGCTTCAGCTAAAACCCTCACTCCAAACACTTCTCAACTCTCCAAGGCTTGAAAGCTGGGCTGTGCTTGGCTATCGCTGAGATGCAGATCTTCTCCCCGGCTCATGCTGGGGTTGCGATGCTCGGCAGAGGCTGCAGGAGCAGAGCTCTTCTGCCGTGTCCTCCTGTGCCGGGGATGAGCGTGGAGCCCGGCTCAAATGAAAGCCAGGGCAGCCCACAGTTCCCATTGCAGAGGTGAGGTGCAAGCAGGGTTGTGGAGAGTATTTCCAGCCTTTCTTGTAGCTGGGACTTCCAAGACACTTCACTGGGAGGAAAAGATGTTACCCTTGGCCTCAGCACAGACACGAAGAACCGGATAAAGACAAGTTGGGAGCTTGAGTTGGAGTGAACTACACATGTATGTCCACACGGGGCTGGTGGACAGGGTGTAATAGTGTAATAGTAACATTTAGGCACTCCATCCTGGAAATATCAGTGGGAAAAAAAAAAAAGGTAGATGATGACTTGTAATGGTTGGAAATATCGGTGTATGGGGAGGCAGCATCCTGCCATAGCTTGCTGGGAGCACTTGCAGGGGTAGCAGCTGGGCTTCCACCGGGTCTCCTTGCTGGGGAGGGAAACTGGAGCGCTGGAAACAGCCGTTGCTGGAAAGGTTAGCCAGCAACCTTTGCTTAAACTGTCTCAATCTGTATGAAATGTTATCTCTCTGCCTGACTAAAGATACGTGAGCCCAGGGAGCGGAGATGCTCCCAGATTGTATTTATCTAGCCCTTTGAAAGGGCGTTTGAGGAATTAACTCGGCAGCTTAGGAGAACTTTAATGTTTCGATAAGTGGATGGTGCTGCGTCTCCGCCTGCCGCGGCGTGACACCTGCGATGGAGCATCTCTGTAGCAGACGTGGCCCGGTTAAGAGGAGGCAAACTCTCTTTCCCAGTTGTGCAAAAGCTGCCAAACTCACTGGTGCCCCTTCCTTCTCGGGCTCTTCCCTTCCTGTCCTGCTGGGAGCAGGCACTGCTGTCTGGATCCATCCCTCGGAGTCGGGAGCGGGCGATGCTCTGGCTGAACTGGCTTCCCCGAGCCCATCTGCATTGCAGATTCCCATGAAAATGATGCCTGGTATATTCATGTATTCCTTTTTTCTTCTCCTTCCTTCTCCGGAGGCTTCTGCAGGTGTTGGGGGGAGGAGGAAAGGCAGGCTCAGGCCCCGTTGCGGTGGAAGCGGAGGTGATTCCAGCCGGCTCTGGGAGCAGGACCTGGGGTGCTTTCTTGGGATGATGGTGGGATTTGGGAATTACAGAGCTGAGATCTTGCAGCAGTGAGGTCCTGGGGATGGAGGCAGAAGGGCAACCAGAAGCGGTTGGAAAAGATGGTGGTGTAGATGCTTTCCTCTGGACTTTTCCAGTAACGTATCTGTTGGAGAGAGCAGAAGACCTTGTCTCTAAGATGCCATGCTTAAGAAACCACATTTCCCTTAAATCCTGGCAGCGGGATTCGCTCCTGAGAGCGCTGAGCTGAGCAAGGGAGGCGGGAGAGGCTGGAGCGCAGATTTTCCTGGCTGGAGAGGACCAGAAATTTACAGCCTGCTGGCTTGGATGATTTCTGTGCTCCCAGCAAGGTCCAACCGATCTCTGTGCGGAGAGAGAGAGCGTGGGGGAGTGTAAAGGTGCAATTAAACAGCAAGACATTATCAGCAGGCCCTCGGGCTGCTCAGGAAACGGTCCAAAGGAGGAAAAAAGGAAAGAGCAATTTACTGGTGAAAGTGTTCTTGAACATACAAAGAATATGTCAATATAACTCTGCTTTTAATATTTGATACTGACCTATGAATAATTCACCTAAATGTACAGCCAACATGGTGACCTCCGAAGCGATGCGGCATGCACTGGTGGGGAGCAGGGAGTGCGTGGAGGTGGGATAAACGCTTTGTGATGGTAACGGGGACAAAGAAGCCCCGGGGAAAGAGTCCCCATGCTCTCTTCCCGCTGCCCAGGAGATGGCAGATGGTACCCACACCTCAGCACCCACCGGCCAGCTGGGAGCTGGGTTGGTGGTGGTGACACCTCGCCTTGGTCCAAGCTGCCTGACTTGCCGAAACCTCAGCACTTGAGGGCTTTGAGCACACCTGAAGTCTTGCGTCCCAAAAGTTGTGAGGAGCTGAAGCAGCTCAGTGCTTTGGTTCCCTGTAGATGGGAAGGAGGGGATAGGATCGCTTCTAGAAGCTAAACTTGCTGCTTGGTGAGGCCAAGCTCCTCAGAGGTGGCTCCTCAGGTGACGTGCCTATGCTTGGGATCCTCCCAGAGGCAGAAAGGACCCTCCATCAGCTTATTTTCTGCAAGATGGAGCTAATGCTCTTTCCTTCTTGTAGGCTGGCAGATGGACCTGCTCACAAACACTGGCAAGGAGCCTTTAACCCAGTGATGGACATGGGATGGGAGCCCTGTTCCCCGGGGGAGGCACTGCCAGCAATGCCGGGGAGGTTTCCCATCATTAGCTGTCTGATTGCACTCCCAGGCTGAGCGGAGGGCTGGGTGTTGGGCTCCTGATGCTTTATTGATTACTGCCACTTGTAACACTTCATTTTCTCCGTCTTCTCTGAATCCAAGCAGTTGACAGATTTCTTTTCTCCCTCCTCCCGGCCCCCCTTCAAATCACTTTGAAGGTTTATTTGTGATTTCCTATGCGTTAAATCTGTATTGAAGTTGGGGGAAAAAAAAAGAGTTGTGGAAGGACCTGAGCCAAAGCTGCCTGCAGAGGGGATGGAGGCAGGGGGCATCTGCAGCTGCCTCACCTGGGGTGGGCAGGGGGGGAATATTGGGGTGGGCAGGGGGGGAATATTTGGGTCTGTAGGGTTTGCAGCCGGAGGGGTGTGGGTTAGTACTCCTTGTTATTAATGTATTGCGGTTGCAACCTCATCCCCACCTCCCTCACCCATGCCAAAACTGGTGTTGGAGGGCACTGTCCCCCCACGCTGCCGCAGCACGGCAGAGGGCAGCAAGCCCCTGCTAAGCCAGCCCATCCTGGTCCATCCCCCCCCTCCCCTTGCGTTGCCCCTCTTGCTACAATAGTTCATGTGCTACAAACAGGCCCAATTACAGTATTGATCTCCTACATGCTGGGAGCTGATGGTAGGTCCCTCCCCAGCTGGCTTGGTAAACAGAGCTCTCCATCAGCAGGCACTTCATGAATGTCACAGAGCAACTTTCTCATCATCCCCCCGCGGCCGTAGCAGGCAGAGCGCTGTAAGGAAAAGGCAAACCGTCTTGCGAGGAGTAGGAAGAAATCGGGTCACCCCTTCCCCAGCCACCAGGCGTTTTCTGTGGTCCTAAAACTGGATTTGTTTGCCAGCAGAACGCCTAGGGAGGCTGCAAGCAGCAGGCAGGTGGTGATGTCCCATTGATGCTATGGGTTGGCGACTTGTCGATGAGGCTTCCCATTTTCCACGGGTCACTGGGATGTGTTGCTAAGAAAAGTGAGTGCTGCCCACCCGAGAAACACTTCTTGGGGGTGGGAGAGCTGGTCCTTGCTCTGGTGGCAAGGAAACGTGCTCAGGTTTTCCTGTGAGGCAGTCGGCATGCATCGCTGGAGGTGTGAAAAGGGGATGCGGTCCATGGTCTGCGTTGGAGGATCCAGCTTTTTTTTTTGGTTTTTTTTTTTCCTTCCATTGTGAACCCAAAAATGCAATGACTTGCTCAGGCCTGAAGGGGTTTCACCACCGTGAAACTCGTGTTTGCTTTTGCTTTGGTGAAGAAGGATGGGGAATACTGAACAGTCGCTTTGGTTTGGTGTACACCAGCCTTTATTGCCTTCATGGCTGAGCCAAAATAATCTGTGACTTGCGAAGCCCTGGCTGCAGGGCAGGTCCTTGAGGATGGGGGAGTTGAATATCCTTCCTGGGGATTTCAGTGAGTTAGAGGGTTCCGCTGTCTCTCTGCAAGCCCGGGGCGAGTGATTTTTCTTTTTACCAATCTGGTCACCCTGTACTGCTGATACAGGTGAAAATTTTGAGTGTGCGATGTTTGCTTTAAAGCAGTTTCCTTGTACAGGTAGTCCAGTGGGAAAGCAAAGCGCTCCCTGCTCTGTCCCTACGCGAGCAACACTGTGCTGAATTGAGTGAAGGTTTCAGAGGTGGCATCCACGCTCTGGTGGAGCTCGTCACATAGCATTGATTACGCATCATAGCCAACGAAAGCCGTGCCCATTAAGAAATGGAGTCCAGAGCATTGTTTTCACTGTCTCTAATTAGAAATATTGTGGAAGGGCCTAGCGGCATCCTCCTCTCCCTGGGGGTGAGATGCTTGAGGAACTGTGCTGCTGCCATGCCTTGGTGGCATGGGATGACTCGGTACCTGCTGCTGGAAGCAGCCTTGTGTCCCCGAGCTGTTTATACCCGTTATCTGAGTATTTGCACACAAAGTGATAAGGACAAATGGGGAAAGGGACGGGAAAGACCCTCTGTTTTGGCTTCTGGGTGTGCTCTTGTATCTGCTGAACTAAGTGGTCCCCAGCTGGGCTGTGCAGTCCTGCTTCAACATGGCATCCTCATCTGGAATGGGTTGAGTTGACCTTGACTTGGCTCCTGGTATGTGTTTGGCGTAAGTTATTACTAAGCAACTGTGGAAAAACTGTCACAGTAGGTGTGAGATGAAGTGGGTGACACTGTATGTTTATGTCTGGTTAGATAATGAGGTCCTGCTCAAGCTCCTTTGGTGCAGCAGGGTGCTGGCGGTCTTCCTTAAAGCATCTTGCTTCCTACCTACCGCGGGGGGCAGAAGACTCTGCTCTGGCTCTGCAGGCTCCTCGAATAATGACAATAAGAGCAAGCTGATGGGACGGCTCTTTTTTTTTTGGCGGGAGCGGGGGGATTTACCAGAAAGGCTAGCGAGCGAGAAGGATTTAAAACCCTATTTGTATTCGTCCAGTGTTGCAATTTGCAGCCAAATCGTGAGAGTTGGATGCCGAGAGAAATCCATAGTTGCCATAACAACCAGCCAACTATAATTAGTCAAAGAGTTGAGGAGAGGGGTCCAAGGGACAAATGGAAAAAGGAGCCGCTCTTCGAGGGGTGCTGATAGAGATCAGAAAGCCTGGGCACAAGCGTGTTACGGGAGAACTAATCTCTCCAGAAGCCGTTCAGTCTTTAGGCCCCCAGTGGAGTTGTTTGAAGCCGTATAAACTCTGGATTTTCTGATGTTTTCACTTCTCGAGGACGGAAGGATTAGAAACATCCCATGCATTGAGGCTGCTGCCTTTGAGGCGTGATTGGGTTGCATTGGCAGAGCTGTGTAGGCTGATAAAGGGGTTGCAAGGTTTTTTTTCTTGACCTAGAGAAGGGGCGTAGGACGTGAGGAAGAGCTTGAGGAACCAGGCTGAGCTGCGGAAAGATCTCCTTTACCTTGGCAGAGAGATGAAGAGCCAAAGTTTGGTGCTGCTGAGTAATGAAAACGTGTGTTCTGGCACCGCGGGAGAGACAAAACTCACCTTCGTCCAAGCAGCAAAGCTTTATCCGCCTTATTTCCAGCAGCTGGCTGAAGGCATGCTGGAGCGGTTGAAATAAAGCATCCTCGTGTGGTCACGGCCATGGGGATCCCTGTCTCGCTGGTTCCTGCAGTTGCACGAGCCGCTTGCTGAAATCCGGTTTGGTTTCCCAGTTTATCTGGGGAGGGGAACTGGGCTCTGCAGGCTCCCGGAGCCTAAAAACCACACTTTTTTTTTTTTTCCTCCCTAAAAACCACTGCTCCCGTTTGATCTTGCTCACTTGGGACTTTACTGTTGTTAAGAGTGAAAACTGTTACCAAAACTACAAGAAGCAGAAAAAAATCCCGTAGCAATTTTAGGTCACGATGAGCAGAAAAGTCCTTTCACGGGTCCTGGGACAGAAATCCCCAGTTGCTTTATTCTTTTTTTGTGGGCGTTTTATTTGCAGCCTGGCCGGGTACGGGTTGTTCTGCTGTTTAGTGTCCTAGTTCTGCCAAGGGAGAGGTGGCAATAAAACCCCGTGTAGTGTGGGGAAAGATAACGAGTTTAATCTCGACCCCGAGCAGCGCTGCCCCAGCTCCCTGCCCTCTTACCCCTTCCCTTCCTCGTATCGGAGGAGGCTGTTCTCATGCAGGCAGCATCCACGTGGAAAAAGTCATGCTAGCATGAAAAAAAAAATACAATAAAATACCCATTGAACACCTCACAGACAATATAGAACAAAAAAAAAATATATATTATAATATGTCTGGAATACAATAGAAGCAAAATCCCCTGGCAGCAAACATTCATGCACTTGACTGCCAAGAAAAAAGGACCTTACAGAAGATGAGACATGAAAGGGATCCCTGCACAAAAAACTAAAAGTCGGAACACAATAGTATATATTTCAGGCATATGAAAAGGAAGTGCGACAGTAATACTAAGGAGACAAGATACTGTAACAGAACTGGGAGCTGAGGAGAGAAGAAACTCAATCAGCAGTGACACAGGAGGCTTGGAGAAGGCAGCTCTTTGAATGGATCGGAGTCCTTTTTTAAAAAAAAGACAATCCTGCTTATTTATTTTATTTTTTTTTCCCTGGGAATTAATCTTTCTCCATTTTTCTCAGCTTGTAAAGAAACGAGGGAGCACATGAATAATACATTGCCAAGACCCAAAAGATACAAGGGGCTGTATGTACGGGAATTTGCGGCATTGATAAAAATATTACGCCGTACGGGGATGATGCTGCTGACTTTTGGGAGCGTGTTGGGGGGGAAAGGGGAGCGAGGGAAACGGTCTCAGGGGAGAGCGGAGGATGCACAGGAGCAGAGCCAGGTGGGGTTGGGTCCAGGGCAGCGCAGGAGCTCTCACCTGGGCTGGTGCCTGTCAAAAATAGTCTGCTTTCTGTCAATAAAGATTTGCGGTGCCTCTTCCTGCGGTCGTGAGGATTTGGTGCCTGTGTGGGGCTTGCAGCGATGTCTGCAGGAGCCTTTCTGGTGCGGAAGGCGCTGGGGTTGCTCGCGTAGGTGCTGGGGGTACCGCCGCTGGTGCTGCGAGGGAGGGATGCTCGGAGAGAAATCCCTGAGCTGCTTCCTCGCTGTCATCCCAGTGACAAGGAGGGAATTCCCAGCTGGGCATCTTGTACATCTCTCCCCTGTCAAACCTGAGCAAGACTTTCTGCCTAGCCTTAGAATTTTTTTTTTTTGGTGTGTGTATATTTAACAAAAGAGATTATTTTTGTCCCGCTAGAGTGACTTGAGCTGGTGCTTCACAGGGAAGAACCTATAACTGAGCTAAAACTGCAGGAGTTGTCAGTGCCTCAACTCTCCGGGTCAAATGATTTGGTGGCAAAGCAGTATGAGAGCTGATTTTTTTTATTTTTTTAAAATTAAATATTCAAATACAGTTGAAGGGCTGAAGCCTGGAGTTTTTCTGTCCTTGAAAAGGTACAAGAGCCTGGAGGCAGAGACCAGGGCTGTCCAACAGTTTGATGGCTCTATATGAGAGGCTAAATTCCTTTTTAATAGGTTGTTCTCTCTATCCAAGATCAGAGAGCTCGCCTTTCCCCTCGCTCATCCCTGGCAAGGTCCTGCTGACTGCAGTTCAAGCACATACATTATTTTTAATGATGTCCTGTAACAAGAAGCCTCCTGCAATTATCCCGTTTAGATCTGGAGCCTCTAAAGGATGGCTCGGAAAAATCTGAAGCGCCTTGGGAAGAAACAAAATCCTCTGCCAGACGTTGCTATGCTATGGGCAGCCGGGAGATTGCAGCCCTGATGCCACAGCCGAAGGTTGGAAGGGGGTATCGATTCGATTACCTTTGATCTCCCCGATCAAACATCATTTTGGAGCCCGGAGGGCGGCAAGGGAGAATTTTTGGTCTGACCCAGCATGGCTCTGCTGATGGTACTTGCCCTCAAGCAGGCGTTTGGCTGCAGTCTCATAAGCTGACTGCCCTTTGGAAACAAAATACTCATTTTAGGGTAGCCTTTTACGATTATTTTCTTGCTTGTTTTGCAAGAAGTGAGTTTTCAAAAAGAAACCCCTGGTGCTATTTAAGTTGAATTTTACCCCGCAGGGCAGGAGGGGGATAGGAAAGGATGAAAGTGTATCATTCCCAGGCCAGAAATTCCCAATACCGAGGAGCTGAATTCAGCTCGCCTCTCTCGCGAGGGGCTGGCCGGGGCTATGGTCTGAGGCAGCTCGCGCTGAAGATGAGTCTGCAGAAACGCGAGAGGCTGGCGGAGACGAGCGCAGCTTGTACGAGCATCCCGTCCCCGGGGACGCACGAGGAAGGTCCCCGTCTGCCACCCGGCAGAGGGCTCTTCCCCAGCTGGAGGGGAGCGGGGAGGACGAGGGGCTTGGGGAGGGATGGGACCTCGTTGATTTACCCGGCTGTTACTTTGTTTACCTGTCCTAATGCCTTTTTTTTTTTTTATGGGGCTGCCATAAAAAACACTCATTAGACAGTGTTGTTTTTCATTAATGTTGATTCACCAAAAGCTTAATCAATCTTCTGTGACCAACGACCCCGCTCCCGCGGGAGAACAAAGCTGTTGAACAAATTAGCCTTACAGATTGGAGGCAGAGCTTGCAGATGCGACAGCCTGGGTACCAAAGCGGGCGGTGTGTGGATTTGTGTAACATGCCCAGGAACAATGGCACTCAGCTGCCTTTTTTTTTTTTTTTCCCCTTGCCTCCTTTTTTTTCAATTTACATCTTGACTGAAGCATGCTGGCAAGGCGGCTCAGCCCTTCTCTTGTCTCGCCTTCCCTGTTCCGAGCCCTGCCGTCTGCGGGCGCGGGGAGACGGAGCGAGGAGCGGAGTTGTTAAAGGACTCGGCTGAGATGCAGACGCTCTCCGTTTGCTACCTGGCTCTGCCGCAAACTCCTGGTGCGGGCGCCGAGCCCCTCGGTGCCGTGGTGCCTCGCCCTTAACAATGAGCGCGATGCTTTTCCACCTCCTCAGGGTATAACCGCATCAGTTGGAGAGGTTTTTGAGAAAGAGGTTGTTAAAAACAGCCGGCATCTAAGTGTGTCTTCATCTCTGCTAGACCAAACCGCGTGTGGCGTGCTCGCTGGGAGAGGAGCGTAAACGCTTGGAGTGTTTTCCGTAAATGGGAGGGGGAATCCTCCCATAGTAGGGATCCCTACCCAGGGAGGGGATGGGATCACAGAACCCCAGAGTGGTGAGGGTTGGCAGGGCCCTCTGGAGCTCCGCCAGTCCCACCCCCTGCCACAGCAGGGTCACCTCCAGCAGTGGCACAGGACGGCGTCCAGGCGGGTTTGGGATGGCTCCAGAGTGGGAGACTCCCCCCCCCCCCCTCCTCTGGGCAGCTGTGCCACTGCTCTGCCACCCGCACAGGGAAGAAGTCCCTCCTCATGTTCAGATGGAACTTCCTATGGTCAAGTTTGTGCCCATTCCCTCTTGTGCTGTCGCTGGGCACCACTGGAAAAAGACTGTTCCCATCCCCCTGGCACCCTCCCCTTAAGTATTTAACAGTATTGATACGATCCCCCCTCAGTCTTCTCTTCTCCAGACTAAAAAGACCCAAGGCCCTGAGCCTTTCCTCGTAAGAAAGATGCTTCAATCTCCTCATCATCTCTGTAGCCCTTTGCTGGACCCTCTCCAGCAGTTCCCTGTCCTTCCTGACCCGGGGAGCCCAGAACTGCACACAGTGCTCCGGCTGCGGCCTCCCCAGGGCAGAGCAGAGGGGGAGGATGTCCTCCCTCGCCCTGCTGGCCACACTCTGCTGGATGCACCCCAGGGTGCCATTGGCCGCCTTGGCCACCAGGGCACATTGCTGGCTCATGGTCACCCTGTTGGCCCCCAGGACTCCCAGGTCCCTTTCCACAGAGCTGCTCTCCAGGAGGTCAGCCCCCAACCTGTACTGGTGCATGGGGTTATTCCTCCCCAGGTGCAGTACCCTACACTTGCCCAGTTAGATGCTGCTAAAAGCATCCAGGGAGGAGCGATCCGGACCCCCACGCTCTGGGAGCGAGGGTCTGCAGCGTCCCTCCTGGCAGACAGTGGTGGGGAGGGCGCTCTGTCCTGCTCCCGCTGCCTTTGTGATATCAAGCCGGTGGTTGCTCAGAGGCTCTGCAACCCGTTCCTCGTGCCCCTCGGCGCTTGCAGAGCCACCGACTCGTTTCACACCAGGCTGCTGCCCGGCCCTCAGGTTGGTAATGACTTTCCTTCTGCCTCCTGGGTGGATTTGAATGGCTGGTCCGGAGGTGAAAGGCCCCCATTCCCATTACCGATCCAATTTCCTGGACTTTTACCGGGTAGATAGGAATTGCCAGAGCGGAACAGCCTGATGGGCCATCGAGCCCGGTGTCTCCTCTCTGACAGCAGCCTGTGTTTGGCGTGTAATTAAAAGCCTTTGTACTATTTGACTTGTAATTTAATATCACGCTGCCACATACATACCTCGTTGAAGAAAGAACAGGCCCTGACGTTTGCAGAGATGGAGACGAGCCTGGTTCCTCGCGGGCTGCGTCCGTGGGGTCGGCTCTGCACCGACGCCATGCGTCCCTTGGCGCGCGCACTCCGTGCATTTCACGCGAGGTGCGGCACACTGGCGGGGATGCTCGTCTCTGGCAGAGGCTGGGGGGAAAGAATTTGGGGAGAGTGAAGTTTGCAGGGAGCGGTGTTGTGGCTGCCGGCGGGGGAGTTGCTCTGTGATTTATGGGGTTCTGCTGCAGACGCTGAGATTAAGGAAAGTGCCTTAAATGGTCCTTAAAAGCTGGTAGGAGAGATGAGCCTGTACGATTACACCCTGTCTGCCGCGGCGCGGGCTCGCTTGAGCCCCTCTGGGCTGACGTCGCTGCCTGACTTTGCGCTGGGGCAGATAAGGAGAGCGCACAGCCCTATCCATCAGCTGTGCCGCGAGGGCAGGACGGGGCACGGGCGGCAGCGCCGCATCAACCCGCGCTCGGAGGGTTTGCTGGCAGACGCGTGCCCGCTCCCTTGGCCTGAGCGGAGGGGTTGGGTTGCTCTGCCTCGCGGCGATAACCGCGCGGGAGATGGCAATCTGCCCTTCCCACGTTCGTTCGTTGCTCTCCTGTCCTGGGTAGGCGTCTGCGCTGCGGGATGCTGCTCCCATATGTACGTGCTCTGCGTGGTGCTTTCCCTATAGTTTGCGCTTAGTTCTGCTGGTGGGTTGGTGGCCACCCTCCCTGGAGGGGCTGTTGGGTCGTAGGAGATGCACATCCAAAAATGCCTGGGGGTACGGGGCAGAGGAGGGGCTGCTGGAGTCGGGATGAGACAAGCTGGGCGCAGAGGACTGGATGAGAAAGGTCTCTGATGGCTCTGCTTTTGAGCAGAAGCCGAGAGAACCTCTGAAACTCACTTTTAGTGGGACTGAGACGATGCTGAAAACTTTGCGTGGACCATTTTGCAAGCTCACCTCAGCAGGGGGGGGTCTCTGGGGAGGGTTTGCATTGGCATCAGGGCTTGCCAAGTCCCTCTCCATAGTGGGGCTCTACTTAAGACTGATTAATTTGCCCACCTGAGCGCTGTTCCCTCTAATTGACCGAGCCTACAAGAAAACAAACCCGGGCTGATCAATAGAGAAATAATTTTGCAAATTGTGGGCATAAATCATTCCCGATCGGCGCGTGCTCACGTTTTGTTAATGAATAAACCAAACCAAATCACCTTTCTTGATTAAAACGCAATTGTTTCATCTATTATTACTTTAGGCAGGCGGCGTGAGGAGGGGGACAGTGGCTGCTCACCGACCACAGGCTTGCCGTGCCGAGGTGTGATCAGGGCACTGCCCGCGTGTGCATCGCACGAGTGGGTGCAGCGTGCCTGTGGTCCATGCGTGTGTGCCCTGGGCAGGCGAGGAAGAGTAGGGAGCATCTTCGTTTGGGAAGCCGTATGGCCAGCCAGCCAAGTGTCATGGGGTGTTAATTAGCCTCGTTACTGCAATTTTTGTATCGGATGGTGGGATGGGTTGGATGGTGGGATGGGTTGCCTGTGTTGGTGTGTTGTGTCACTGCTGTTGTCACCCATCGCTCACGTGGCAGTCGTTCATCCCCCGGGACAGGAGCCCAGTGGGATCTTCCAGCCCTCACCTTGTACGCTGGGAATTTTGGGTGGCTCGTGCCGCTGCTCCCTTTCCCTCCATGAGATCTCCCTTCTCGGTCTGTGTGTTTTGTTGCTGTCGGAGCTGGAACGAGCCAGCCAGGCAGTTGATGCCTTGCTCTGTCCTTGGGCCTTTCCCATCATCAACCAGAGGTGATTTTCACCCCCGTAAAGCACTTCCAGATCCAGAGGCGCTCTGATCTGCATCTGGGCATCCAAACTGCTGCCCTACTCAGAGGTGAAAAGCAATTTTCTATTCCTAGGAGAAGGATCAGGACTGCTTTGTGTCCTGATTTACAGCCTTTCTGGCCAGGAGGAGAGTTGCTCTGGGTCGTTTGCCTCCTGTTATATGCGATAACTGCCTTGGAGAGCCGTGCGGGTGCCCTAAGTGTCTGTTTAGGGAGCCCCATCTTTTCATTGATTTTTGAATAGTACAAATGAACAAATAACAGTGCAACAATGGAAACAGGGGGATAAATAATCTGGTACTTGGCACGCTCGGCTGAACGAGGCCGAGTGAAATGCAACGCAGATGCACGCCCGGAGAAGGTCAAGTTTTTAAATCTAAACTGGAGCTAAGTAAAATATTGGCTAACTAACTGGATTCCAAAGCTCATAAAACGTTGATAGTGCTGAATGTCGGCTGGAATATATCTCCTCATCTTTTAGACAAGGAGCCGGTGCTTTCCTTGATCTTCCCTCCCTGGGGAAATGCTCCTCGGGAGCAGAAGGGAGCCTGTCAAGTGGCTTGTTTTCCTCCGTGTTGGCAGGGCAGAGCCGGAAAGGTCGCTCGGGTTAAGAGCAGCAGCGAAAGCTAAGCTACAAGCGGTGCTTCAAGTCGCCGTGCTTTGATTTCTTAAGCTGAGCCGCGGGCTGGGATGGTGGCGGAGGATGCTTGGGCAGAGGAGCTCTGGGCTCGGATCCTGGCTGAGGATTTCCCCGCTGGTGTTGAGTGTGAGGAGAGAAGGTTTGGGTGCGGGTGGTGGGAAGGTGTGTGCGTGTCTCCTTATCTGGGCCCCAGTGTCCTTCTGCGATGCAGGAGAGCACCTTCGTAGTTCATATCTTGGGCTTTATCTGGGGTGGACTTACCACGAGGATGGATGTTGTTCCGGGTGAGAACTCCCACTATGTCATCTGTAGGGGCTTAGTCAACCTGAGGGTTCGGGTTGATGAAGAGCTGACTTGCAGTGCTCCTTCTCGACCCCAGCGGAGCCCACCGGCTCCCAGGGAAGGGTGGGTTGGCACCCGGGGCACCCACGGCTGCTGAAGCAGCGTTGGATGCTCCAGCTTCAGACCACAGAGCCCGCAAAGCTTCGGGCTGGGGCCGGAACCAAGCTGCCCCTGCAGTGCGGAAAATAATAGTGCCTACCGCAAAGAGGTGTTGGGAAGACAAGTCAGTTAATGTTCATGGAAGCTTTGAAACGGGGAGGCTTTTGAAGTCGGGATTCGGTTCTTTGCTTTTCTTTCTTCTTTGTTCCCTTCGATGCTCTGTAAGGAGTGTGGCTCAGTGGTGTGCCGGTATCAAGGTTTGATGGCCTCTTGCTCCCCAGGAGAATTGCGTTCTCCCTCAATGGCTTCACTTCAAGGCAGCGTGTTCAATTGGTATTCTCTGTATGGCATTTGCTCTTGTACATAGTGCATTTTTATTCAAATAGTGGTATTGATCGTGGAAAAAGTAATGGAGAAAATAAATGAAAACAAATAAACACAGAAGATTTGTACTAAACTTTTTCAAGGTCTGGTTCTGAAAGTCAAGGAACTGTCTGTGTCCTCGGTAGCAGCAGTGACTGGTGGTGCAGCTGGTTCCTCCTTTATTCGCGTGTTGTTGCAAGATGCCTATGGCAGCAAAAGGGGTATAAGTATGCGAATGGTTGGGGCAGGCACCTGCTTGTAAATACCGATCACAACCACACGTGGTCTACCCCAGTTAGGAAGATATCCTGGCAAATATACCTAGCAAACAGGGTATTGCGCCAGCTCAGCTCGTGGGAGAGGAGATGGACTGCTGCATCTCCTTGTCCCGGGGTACTTTGTATGGTCCGCTTGGCTTGGTTTGGCAAGGCTTTTATCTTGCAATAGCCTTGAAAGATCTAGGCTTGCATTTTGGGTCACGGTCCATCTTCTCTCATTTATTGACTTGAAAGCTGGCCTAAGAGCCCTGCTTTTGCGTTTGATGCCAGGAATGTCCTCAGTAGTTTGAAGCACCAGAAGCATCACACCCATCTCCTACCAATTGATGAAGATGACTTCAATATAGAGTAGAACAACAGCTTCAAAAATTACTCTTTCCTCCCCAGAACGGACATTTCGCTGATATTTCTTGCTCCTGTGAGAGTTTTGCTGTGGGGAGAGACTCTCTTTTTTTTTTTTTTTTTGGTTAGAAATATTTCCAGGCCTTGTGGTTGATAGGAAGGCAAAAGGCATTGTCCAAAACAGTTGGAAGGACTATAATTTTAAACTGGTGGGTTTCTTAAAACTAGTCTCTTGTTAGGAGTGCGTTTAAAGTTGAGTTGCTTCAGCAATACTATATTTTTGCACCCAAAGGACAGGACTTCCTTCCTTGTTTATATAGTACCAAACATTTTTAGGTAAAAAAGGCAAACAAAAAAACCAGAAGTACAGTCTGTACTTGAAAGCACCGGCTGGATTTAGGGGTGTCCTTACCCTTCTAGGCGCAGAAAGGCTACTGAGGTGCAGAGATGGGATGGCACAGCCAGTGAGGAGCAAATGCCCCAAAATTGCACTCCGATCCTTGTTCCAACCTGTTTCTCAGCCTCGGGGAAGTGTCCTCTTGCAGAACAGATGGGGCCTTCAGGTGGTCCAGGTGGGGATTTTACCCGGGTCTGGTGCATGGGTCCCGCCAGGCTTTGCGTGGCGGCGTGCAAGTGATGGAGTGAGCTGGGGGAGCTGGCCGGTTCCAGATGACAAGATAATGAACTGCCAAATAAAGCATGGGAGAAAGGGAAATCCATGATAAATCCACCTCTCACGCGCCGCAGAGGAGACGGATAAACTCCCTCTCTCCTCTTGACGGTGGGGATTTTTCTCTCCCGCGCTCTCCGCAAGAGATGCGCTGAGGGTGCTGCTCCCATCGCTGCTCCTCACAGCCCTCCTCTGGCACCAACAGACAGATGGACACATGGATGGGGGGTGTGGGCATCGCTGCGCCATGCTGCATCGTGCCCTCTTGGAGGGCTGTGCATGGATGGGGGCAGAAGAGCCGTCCCCGGCAGTGCTGTGTCCCTTCGTAGGGCTGTGTCTCCTTTCAGTGTTGCACCACCACTAGAATCATTGGAACAGGAGGAAGGGAATTATCATGGCCACCCCAAGGCAGGAGGAGGGAAAGGTACCACCCCCCTTGGCTAGAAATGAAGGATTGGAAATTTTTTATGCACTTTTCATAGAATCCCAGGTTGGAGGGGACCTCGGGGATCACCTGGGCCAACCTTTCTTGGCCGAAGCACAGTCTAGACAAGATGGCCCCAGCACCCTGTCCAGCTGAATCTTAAAAGTGTCCAGTGATGGGGAATCCACCGCTTCCCTGGGGAGATTAACCCCAAAGGCTGATTGTTCTCATTGTGGAAAATTTTCCTCTCGTGTCCAATTGGAATCTCTCTTGGAATAACTTGTACCCATGACCCTCGTCTTTTCCCATGACTGTTGAGCCCTTGTGCTTGACCGGTGACAATAATTTTGAGGCTGTTGGGCTCTTATTGCCCTCCTTTGGGGTGTGGGGGTGTCCTTGTCTCTCTCCCCTCACTGCGCGGTGGCTGAAGCCCTTTCCCCAGCCAGATGCCACAAGGCGCAAATCTAACCCCAGCTCCCAAATCCAGACCCGGCTGCTCCTGCTTCTTCCACTGCTCTCTTTGTGGGGAAGTTGATGTAGTCTTACGTTTTCTCTGAAATCGGTGAAACGCACGTGTCGGTGAGGTGAACTGGAGTCAGCGGAGTGTTGGGAGGTGGAGAGCCGGGGGGGGATTTGGGGTGCAGGTCGCTCGCTGCGTGGGCTGTGCTGGCAGTGCATTAGCGGAGAAGCAGGGCGGGAGAATGAGATGCATCAGAAAAGCAATTTAGCGTGTGGGCCACGGACTGGAATAACGAGGGCGGTGGTGGGTCAGGGTTGGGGTGCAGCGCTGGAGCCCAGCGGCCCCCAGCATAGTGCTGTTAGGGGTGTCCTGCGAAGCCAGATGGAGCAGTGCCGCCTGCCTGGGCTGGGGTCGGTCTGCCCAGAAAATAAGAGGTCAGCCCCTTATTTTCAGTGCATTCGCTCTCCCAACTCTTTTTGCCATGTCTGATTAATAAATCATGACGTTTGCCCAAGACTCCCTCCGTCCCCACCCAAATACAAACATTCCCCATCACCGCCACCTTGCAACTAGCAAAGCTGCTCCCTCTGACAATCAATTACCCTCCGGAGATGAAATTATTGTTTAATGGCTTTTGGAACAGGCTCCTGCTCTGACATTCATCACAATCAATAATGCATCAGCGGGGACAAAAGAAATTACCTGCCTTCTGCTAAGTGAAAGAGTCCATTTGTATTCTGCACGGCCCCTTCACGCCCACTGAGCCGGCAGCCACGGGTGGATCGTGCCGATGGCACGGACGGCGGCTGGCTCCCGCCTGAACTCCAGCAAAGTTGGCTAAAACTTCATAAAACATCGTAAAACTCAGCTCTCATTTAGCAGGGCTGGGTGTGGGAGGCAGGATTAGGTGATGGAGGATGCCGAGGGATGCGGGGGGGAGGTGAAGGTGTGGTTTGGGATAGGCTTTCCTGAGGATAAGACGAAGGTTTAGGCTGTGCCTTGCTGAAAATACAGCTGGGATGGAAAGCCTGGCTGCTGGACTAACGAGGTGCGGAGGTAATGCGGTGGGGCAGGGTGATGAGGGATGGGTACTGGGATGACAGGGCCGTGGAGGCACTGGGAGGGCTGGAAGGGGTGCCAGGACGGTGGCAGAGGAGCTGAGGAGGCAGCGGGTACCCCTGAACACGTGCGGAGGAATATCAAGCCCAGGTTGCCTTGCAAGGCATCCTCGCCCTGCGGGAATCCCCGCTCCCCAGTGCTTGGTCCTTATTTTCCAGTAAGGCAGGGGATCTGCTTTGGTCTTTGCTCAAAGCTTAAGAGGGCAAAGCGTCCTCGGAGGGTTAGCTCTGATCTATCTAACTCATCTCCTGAGATGCGGTATGATATCAGCGCGTCCCTGCGAAAGGGATCGGCGTGATCGATGCATCTGCAGTGTGAGCGGCGGTGTCTCGTAATGTGTCTGCGAGGCGGTGTGTCTGCAGCCGGGCCTCGGGGTTATTCAGGGTCCTCGGCGGGGGGGATCCCCCCCTCCCCGCCCCGGGTCCAGCGTGTGTTGCTGCAGCAGCGTTAGAGAGCAGCGCTGCATCCCGGCAATCCCGAAGAAACCAGTTGTTCCAGCAGGCTGGGTGTCCCCGGGGCAAGTTTTGGGTTTTCTGCCTTTAAATCTTCAGATAAGAAAGCCCAAATACTCAAGAGCAGAGGACAGTCTTGGTGCTGCTTCCCTTAACGTGACTTTTGAGGTACCGGGTCTCCAGCAGCATCGGTCTCCCAGCGGGTGCCTCGGGGGCTCTCGCGGTGATTAGGTAGCGTTATTTTATTTTAAGCGGCCACCCCAATTAGCGCTGAAGTGGGGACCCTCATCAGCTCAGCGGCTCGAACACCGCTTGCGTTTAGAGCCACTCGATTGCTCCTTTTTGTTTCCCCCCCCCCGGCCCCCTGCTTAACCCCAAGCGTAACCGTGGGAGCCGGGAGGAAGGCGGCGATGGATCAGGCAGGACCGAGGGTCCCTGTTCCCGTGGTGCTCCGAGCAAGGCGAGTCCCTGATGTTGGACTCTGGGGAAGGGGGGGGTGTGCCTAAAAAAAAACCAACCCACCCCAACCAAATTCCCAAATTCTTACTTTTATTGCTTGAAAAAGAACATCTTTGATAGGGAGCCTGTTTCCACAAAGAGTTTGGGGATTTAGCAGCCTCTAGGGCGTTCCGGAACATAAGCTAGCTCCCACTGGGAGATGGTGTGTGACAAAAAAAAGCGTTTAATTGCTCAGTTTCCCCAGCCTGGCACTCGCGTTGGCTCCTTGCGGGGCTCTTTGCTGCCGGTTTCGGCGGGCGGGCGCCTTTTCTTGCATCAGGAGTATAAACCCTGAAGAGCATCCTGCACAGCATCGGTGCCGCGTGGTCCTGAGCAGCACCACCCTCCTGCAAGGAGAGGATTGGGCTGGAGAGAAGCCTTTCTGTGATATTTTCTTCTTTTTTGGGAGACCCTGAAATGGCTCCTTACTGGAGGTGGGTTGAGCAAAGGGGTTTGGCTGTGGATAGATCCCTTTTGGGGGCAATCTAATGGTTTTAGGGCTTGCTGGAGGGTGGCTGATCAAACGCCAACCCTTGCTCTGTGATTCCCAGGCAGCGGAGAGGATGTCGAGTGAGGACTGAGCAAACACCAAAGCTGGAGAAAGGGGAGAGAAGGCAGAGAGAGAGGCAAACGGCGTTCACACCAGCACCGTGTTTAGCTGTAATCTAACATGACTTTCCCCTCTGTTGGCGAAGGGGCGCCCGTGATGTTAACATTCATTATCATGTCATATTCGATTGACTGCCAGAACGCATTACGCCGCTCTCCCGTAACGCGCTGAACGCTGACAAACCCCATTCGCTCCCTCCGCAAAGGTCTGCGCCTCCCAATCGTCGCGGCGTGCCGGGGAGGTGGAAGGCCATCGATACAAACGTAATGAGTGTCGTTCCTCCCCGGCCCTTCATCCCACCGCCGCTGCTCACGGAGGCGGGGGGGAGATACAGCCCGGTTGGGATGCAGCTGCGCAGGGTGGCTCCTCCGCACAAATAAATTAATACTAATAAAATAAAGAAAAGCTGAGCAGGGCGCAGCAGGAGGGAGAACGCTGTGGGTTATGAGCGTGCCAGCAGGCTGGATGTGGGGCAAGGCAGGAGGGTGATGTGGCCCTTTGGTTCCCGAGGCTCAGTAACGGGGGATGTCGGCTGTGAAATGCCGCCTGCCATCCTGGAGGTGATGCTGTGTTTCGGAGCGAGCTCCACTCGGGGCTTTCCCCCTCTGTGTTATCGCTGGAGAGAAAGACAGGCGCTTGCAAAAGGGAGGAAAAATCCTGTTTGGTCCCTGTGTAGTGAAACTCCTTTTCTTCCCCCCGAGTCGAGTTTGAACTCGGCAAGGGGGAGCGCATCCCTGGAGTTTGCTGCACAAATGTTATTACGAGGGTTTTGATGGGGATATACGCATATACCAGAGAGTGGTGAGGGTCGGAAGGGCCCTCTGGAGCTCCCCCAGTCCCACCCCCTGCCACAGCAGGGGCACCTCCAGCAGTGGCACAGGACGGCGTCCAGGCGGGTTTGGGATGGCTCCAGAGTGGGAGACTCCCCCACCTCTCTGGGCAGCTGTGCCACTGCTCTGCCACCCGCACAGGGAAGAAGTCCTTCCTCATGTTAAGATGGAACTGCCTATGGTCAAGTTTGTGCCTGTTACCTCTTGTCCTGTCCCTGGGCACCACTGGAAAAAGACTGTTCCCATCCCCCTGGCACCCTCCCTTTAAGTATTTGTAACTATTGATGAGATCCCCCCTCAGTCTTCTCTTCTCCAGACTAAAAAGCCCCAAGGCCCTCAGCCTTTCCTCATAAGGAAGATGCTCCAATCCCCTCATCATCTCCGTAGCCCTTTGCTGGGCCCTCTCCAGCAGTTCCCTGTCCTTCCTGACCCGCTCGTACTGCGCACACCTAGTGCCTCCTCCTGCACTTTGCCTGCCTGTGGCTTCTCCGACTGCTTCCCCCACTGGTTGTTCCTTCAACCTGTGGCACCTACAGGGTTTGCTCTCCAGACGGTCCGTGCAGCAGATACTCAGAAAGCCATAAACCCCCAACATCCCCTCTGGCGTTCCCCCCAGTGGAGCCCTGTAAAACACCCACCTTTGCCCTCCCTTCTCCCAGGCTGAGGTTTCCCCAACTCCACAAACTTTGCCCAAACTCCCTATTGATTGACTCGGTGATTAAGCTGTTGAATCAGCGCTGCCATATTTGTAGTGTCGAACTGTCATTTTTCTCCCGCGATCTTAAAAGGATTTTTAACTGTCAGCCATATCCTGCGTATTTGCTCCTAATAATCAATATTGATTTTCTGGTAATACCGTCCGTCTAGATGCCATGCCTTATTTGTTGTGAGATTAGAATCTCGATGAGCTTATAAAATAAAGCACATATCTTCCTCATGCGTCTGCACGTGTACATATGCAGAAACACCCCGTTAAGATAATTATCTCGCTTCTGCTGGAAAAAAAGAACTGAGTCGTGCTCTGCAGCTGCAACAAAAGTCCAACTTTGGCTCTTTTGCTCTTGCTTTAAGGTGATGTGTCATTAATAGGAGGGGAGAGATACCCTAAGTGTGGGGTTTTTTTATTTTTTTTTTATTTTTTAATGGTTAGAAACCATGAAACTGGGTTTACTGGTCATGTTTAATCCCCCAGCGCCTTGGGGCTGGCCAAGAATCAGTGTTCTGCTCAGCAATGAATACAAAACAGTAACACTCTCCTAAATATGGGGCTAATATGTTCTGCGTGGCATTACCTGCCGAAGCAATAAATGGTGTTCTTATGTTGGGTGGTTGTTTTTCAGGGATCTTAAGGCTTATTAGTATTTTTGGTCAGAGTATGGTAGGATTTGACTGGAGAAAAGCTCTTGTTTCCTAAGCAGAAAAAGATTTTTCTATAAGGAGACGCAGCCGAGAGAACACTAAAACAAAAGGTGAGTCAATGTGACTGAAAATGTGCCCAAGAAAATATAGGGTTTTATCCAAACTGTTGGAAGAAAAAAGTCGATTTTCCCATTTTTGACAGAGAACTGGCAGATAAGATGCTTCAAATCGGCTTATTGAATTATAAAACGCCGACATTTCCAAGCAGAACGCTTTGCTTTGAAGTGAAATGCTGAGATTTTTCATTCTGACATTTCCCAATTGATATTTTTTGGTAACTTTCTGCACACCTGGTAAAAGTGAGATTGGGGAGGGGAAGAAAAAAAAGGCAAGACACTAAAATAACTGAATTGCTGAATCGGTAAAAAATGCCGTTCTCTAGATAATTCTCATTAAAACCAAGCTGTTCGTTTTCTGCTTCGGCTCTCCATCACTATTCATAATCATGGCCCAAAGTACCCATCAGCTTGATTTTATTTTTTTTTAACTGAGTGTGGCAAAGATCCCATTGCGTTTTGGACCTCTGAAGCCATTGGAGGGGCTTTCTTGAATATGAAGATTTTTCTCGTCTTTTCCACTCCAAACTTCCTGATTATTGAAATTAACTCCTGAGGAAAGGAGTGGGAGAATCTCTTCTCCTTTACGATGGCTTCATATTTCTTTTTTTTTTTTCCTCTTTTTAGTAGGTATAAAAATATTGTCTTGCTTTGGGTTTGCTGCGAGGGGGATTTCTGGGAGAAAACTTGATAAATATTCTCTATCTATTCCGCACAATTCAATTTGGAGTTAAGCAGGATAATAAAGTCGCTGCTCTTGCCAGAAATAGCTGTTGCAGATGAGCCGGAGTTTGAATTGCTTTGGTTCATTTTTGGCTTTTTCAGGTTTTCATCTCGGATGGAGGGAGCGGAGCCACAAAGTGGGGGTCACCGCGGAGCCTGGAAAGTATTTGGGGGGAGGAAAACAGATTGGAGAGATCTCCGATTCCTCCAAATAATGTGTTTGGGCGTCGGTTTCAAAATCCTTTCTGGCAGAGGGTGCAGAGCTGTTTCTATAGGGCATGTCTGGACTGGGCATCCCTCCGATGCTCACTCCTCATCTTTGAGGAGCATCCTCTATGGGCTCTTGGCCATGGGGTGGGATTTGTGTCGTCCCCCCCTTTATTCCACAGGGATGCTTTCTGTAGCAACCTAAAGAGGGGAATGTGCATGGAGAGAAGGCTGGAGGGTTGTAATATGCACCAAAAAGTGCCTCTAAAAAAAAAGAAAAAGAGAAGAATAAATAAGACTTAAGGAAAGAAGGAAAATTAAACATCAAAAGAAAAGAAAAGGCAGGGGAAGACAAAGTGAAGTTCTGCTTCTCAAGCGTCTTTTGTGGGGGGTTCTGCGCATCCCGCTTGGATTTCCTCTCGGTTTGGGGGCTGGAGGGAGGGGGGCAGCGAGCTGCGGCTGAGCAAAGCTGAGCCAAGGATGCTTCGTATGGTAATAACCCCTCCTGAGAGTCCCCCAGCGCCGCGCACATGAAAGCCCTGCCCCTGGCACTGCTGATTATACAGCCTCTAATTGTCTCCCATGTCTGCTCCCAACATAAATACCGGCGAAGAGAGAAACCTAGATGCTGTTTGCTGAGCTGGCGAGCCAGCCACGTTGCTAAAATTTAACCTCCCCGTTGCATTTGGGAAGGAAGAGTCGGGGACAAGTGAGCTGCGGGTCCTTTCTCCCTCGCCGGGGATGGAGCGTGGCTCTGGGCCACCGGGGGGTGATGCCGAAGGTCTCCCCAGCGCAGTGCCTGCAGGCAGAGGGACGCGTGTTTGGGGTTAGTTTTGGGTAAAGCTTCTCAGCTTAGCCACACGTGCTCGATAAAGCTTTTAGTTCGATACCTCTTAATGCTAAGCCTCAGTGTATTAACTCGGGACTTCCCTGCGGTCGGGGCATAAACAGATGCGAGCTCTTACTGCAAAGAAAGCATTGGATTCTTCCCTCAGTATAAGATAAAAGCAGGTTATATCTTCTCCTCTCCTTCTGCCTGTTGTCGTATGCTCTGACTCGCATCTGGGACCTTTTCTTTTTGTGTCCTGGGAGAGACCAGCGTCACCCCAGCACAGCCCCGGGGGCGATGAGGAGAAGGGATATCCCCGTTGCCTCCTCGATTCCTCGAGGTCCCTTTGCGAACGCCCGGCCAGATGCTCAGCTCGGCATGACAGATATTTCAGGCGAGTGTCGCTCTCGCGTCGTGCGCATTTGCAAAGGAGCAATTTATCAGAGCGATTTTTATCCTCATTAAGGCAAATTAAGCCGGCAAAGCTGGCAACGGAAGGGGAGAGGGGAGAAAAAAAACAACCTAAAAAAAAAAAAAAAAAATTGGTGTTCATGAAATATTTATTAAAAACAGCCATTGTAATAAATATTTGAAACCTGGTTATTAACGTTAAATCATATCAGTGTCAAGTGCGTGTTTCCCGTCGTCTGTTCTGCTAATTGGGTGCAGGGGTCGGCAGACCCGGTCGCACCGCAGGTCAGCCGGCGCTGGGCACCCGGTGCCGACGGCGATGCTCTGCTTTCGGAGGGTGAGGGCGAAGCCTAAAAAGCGGTAGGTGATGGGAATAAGTGGAACCCTGAGGGCTCGCAGCAAGTGGCGTGGCTCTTCTGCACCCGTGTCCTGCCCCTGATCGTAACCCAAACGCCTCCGTGAAAAAGCTGATGATTATTTTCCGATAGGGTGTAAGCAGCGTGGTTTGCCAACGGGGCAACGTAATTATTAGGAGGTGTAAAATAAGGGCTTTGTGCTATAAACCCGCTGTCTCCTATAAACCCGCTGTCTCTACACGGTGCAAAACAAGAAAATAAATCTCCGAACTGGGATAACGACGCAGGCGGTAAAATCAATATTGATTATTAGAAGAGGGGGGGGCAGGAGGCAGTAAAAGTGGCTGCGAGGCAGAGGTAAGGTTATTGTGGGCAGCCGCTGAGCTGCCTCGGGGGCAAAGAGGGCTTTTCCCAGGGGACACGTGCGCGGTTTGGCTCTTTATCGGGACCGTTGTCTTGATGCACGTGTCTGTAAAGGATGAGGGGGTGGAGGAAGGGGCTGTGGTTGCTCTGAGCCCTGCACTGGGGTGTACCTGCTGGTGGGACGTGCCAGCATCGCCCCTCGATGGGGCTGGTAGGACCCAGGTGAGACTCCGCAGAGGGGAAACCCCAAGCGTTTGGTAGTTCTGCATGGTTTTCCTCAAGCTGTTGATGTCTGGGGAAAAAAAGAATTAAAAAAAAAAAAAAAGAAAAATAATAAAAAAGTGCATAAAAGTGTCAGTTATTAACAGAAGCGGTCTCTGGTTCAGCTGACTTTGCGTTTGAAACGTCTTTTGTGTTTATTAGAAAAAACAAAAAGCAATAAAAGCTTGAAAAGGAAGCTAAACGCTCGGCGAAGTCCCAAACTGGCTTTCAGCTGGTGCTCATGGATGGGTAGGGTAGAGACATGGGCATCCTTGTGCTTTTCTTACATACCTACCGCTTACTACACAGCCTTTGGCGAGCAATGCCCCTCCGTGCCTCAGTTTCTCTGCCTCGGAGGTGGTTATTTAATGGATAATTATCCAGAGGCTGGTGGTAATTATTTAATGCGTAATTATGCAGAGACTGGTGGGAGCATAAAGCGTGCTGGGCAGTTGGATGGGCATCCAGCCACGCGGCTCCCGGCTCCGCATCAGCCCCGTCCTGCTCATCCCTCGCGGGAACCGGCTCGGGAAAGGAGGGATCCCGCTGCCGGCTCGGCTCCGCTCGGCTCAGCATCCTCCCGCTGTGGGTGGACACGTGGTGGCTCTGCTCCACCCAGCGCCCTTTGCAAAACACATTTTGGTGATGCCAGCCCTCCAATCTGAGTGGTAGTGGGTATTTTTTTGTTGTTGTTGTTGTTGGGGTTTTTTTTTCTAAATTATTTGAAGCGAGCAAATAAATAAATGGTAATTTAGTCGTGGACCCAACCCAGCCTCCCGTAAAAGCTGATGTAGACCAGATTTACAGCACCGTGCTGAGATGCTTTTATGAGAAACAGAGCTTCAGAGGGGAAAGCCATCTATCAGGCGAGGAGCTGGAGTGAATGAGATTTAAAAGGCGGCTTCCTTTTGTTCCCTAATAGGTTGGACGCTTCGGTGTGAAAGTGGGGGAGGCGGGAAGGGGGAAATCAGAAGGCATTAGGAATGACATTTATAACGGCAACACTGCACACCTATTTTGGAAATAGGCTTTCAACATTTAAGGAGGTGAATCCTCTGATTTCCTGCGTTTATTTTCGCCGTGGCTGTAAATATACCAGTCGGGCTTGACTCCGCTGCGAGGAACCCGGTGCAAAACGCAAGACCCTGGCTCCTCGATAGCGCGGGGGACCTGTAATTTCCCCGGGGTGCGAGTCACCTGGGTTAATTTGAGTTTGCTTTTTTTAACCTTAGTGCCATGGCTGCGTAGTGGCTGTAGGCAGCTCTTCTCCTCTCCGGCATCCCTGCTCTCCTCTGGGTCCCTGCCTGGGGCTGGGAGGTGAGGTCCCTCGGCTGAGGGCACGTCCCACCGGCGCCTTGAAGGACCACCGATGCTCTCGCTGCCTCTAGCAGGAGGCAGAGGCTGACCGGTGGCCACCTCTCTCACCCCTCAGGTAGCCAACCTTGGGCTGAAATCCCCGTGCTGGCAAGCCCAGGCTGGGCTAGACATCCCCCCAAATTTACCAGTAAAGCTCCTTCTCCCGCCTTTAAGCTGGAAATTAGGGAGCTATAACCTCATTTTCCTAAAAACCAATTTTCCCCTGGGAAAAGCAGGCCATTGCGCTGCCTCGTTTGTGGACGGAGGTTGGGGCAGCGCTCGTCATCCCGTTCCCCCCCGGAAGCCACCATTGCTCCTCTTCACGCGTGCAAAGGTGATTTGCAATGCCATTCACGCTTGCTACGGGTTTTTTCCTCCTCCGGAGGAGGAGATCAGATGGGAGAGATGGCTTTGAAGGGTGCGGATGCGAGGAAGAGGACCGAGTAGGACTCCCCCCCACCCTGGGGCACCTCTTGTTTTGGGGGGGAGCTCAGTGCCACCCGCATGGGTGCCGGGTCCAACCCTGGCTCCGTTTCCCCTTGTCTGCAGGCGCGAGCCCTTCCCTGGCGGTGGCACGTCCCCTGCCGGGTGGCCCGGCCATGGGGACAGCATCCTTCGCCCCTGGGCAGCCCTTGCTCCGTGCTGCCGCTGGCTCCTTCCCAGCGCCAGCCGGCTCACGGGCATCGGCTGGTGACTCAGACGGGTTATAAAGCTGTCCGTCGGCTGTAATTCTCTAAGAAGCCTGGGCTCAAGCTGGGGCTGTTTATCTCTCGGCCCCTGGTAGAGCCAGAGCTCAGGGAGGGGGGGAAAAGGAGAGGGCATTGCGGGGAAACGAGGATCCTGCGGAAATTGGAGGCTGCGGCTGTTGCTCGTGAGGTTTTGCACTTCTTCCAGCGGCGATACGCTGCGGTCGGAGCATCTCGCTTTGCTGTCAGCCCTCGGGAGGGTGTGAGCAGAGCTACGTCCCTCCGATCCCCTCCGGTTCCCTCCGGTCTCTCCTTTCCACGGACCCGGCGTTCAAGGGAAACCGAAGGCTGCTTAAGCAGAAGCGTCGTGCCCGTGCACCTTTCCCCGGGGGAAGGATGGGAGAACCAAGGTGTGTGTCGGCTGTCACGCAGCATCTAAGGCATGGCTGCAAGGAGCTCGGCTGCTCCGGCGAGAAGCGCGTTACACAGGACTCTATTAAGGGGAAGGTGTACAAGGTCCGCTGGGAAAAAATAAGTTGTCCCTACAAGGCGACATCCGAGTGATTCAGATTGACACCAATCAGCCCCCCCCGAAGGAGAAAACAGTTTCTAAAAAGACAAAACGCCTTGGCTTTTCGGTGTAGGTGTGAAATGACTCCGCAGTGCCGGTGGCTGGCTTTTCCACGCTGGCCCGACGGGGGAAAAGAGAAACCAAAAAGGTGGTGGAAATGCCGTGGTTTGGGGTGATCAGAGGTCAGCCTCAGCTGCCCTTCGGCTTCCCCTTCCCTCCCCACTTAAACAAAATGCTATTTTCGCCGAGAAGAGTTGTGTGGTTGGGGACATCTCTGGGGTCTGGGGGGTTTTAAGGGGAAGCGATTCCCCGTTCGGCTCAGAGGTGAGGGCTGGAGCGCGCGCTGGCTGCACGCTTATAGGATATGATTTCAGCTGGTACTGTAACTATCCGGTATCGCATCGTCTAATAAAGACATCAATTTAAACCCCTTACAAGTGGCAATTACCTAATAAAATGCAGTAAGGATCTTCCAACTTGGCAGTAAAATTAGCATTACCGGGTTTTAATTAATAGCCCGAGCCTGAATGGCACTTGTATGTCCTGTGCGAGAGGAATGGCTGCACGGTGGTGCGTGAAGATGGGACAAAATTAGGCAAAAGAGGTCAATTAGCCCCAAAAGGGCTCTGTGCCTGGGAGCCGGCTGGGTGCTGGAGGTGTTGAGGAGCGAAGGGGACGTGTGGGGTCCAGCTGGTGGTACTGGGGCCAACGCTGGGACTGCTGGGGGTCATTTGCTCCCGATGCCGCTTCCCCATGGAGCGAGCGGCCACGGCGTTGGCGTCGCAACCCCGTCGCACGAGAAAACCACGCGAGAGCCCAAAAAGCTCCTTGCAACCGAGCCGGTGGCTCGGGGCTCTATCCAAAAGGCTTGGTTGAAGAGCCGCACGGCTTTGCCATCACCCCTCCTTCCCCCCTCCCTCAAAGGGCCATGTGCTTTTCCACTTATTTTTCCCGGATTTGTCCCGTATTGCGCAGCCCCCGTCGGGACTGGGCGCCAGCAGGGTCCTTCGCCTGCCGAAACCGAGCTCCGGGGAAGGGGGATAGAGCCGGGGGAGTTCTCCCTTTGCCGTTCCAGCAGCGCGCGAGACAATATTTGATCCCGTCAGCGTAAAACGGGGCCGCTACAAAGTCAACCTGTCAAAAACCGCCGAACAAATTTGAAATGGCAGGGTGACTTTATACCTCGCCGGCGCTCCGTATCGTGGAACCGCAGGATTTTTTGATGCGGTACGAGGAGCCCTCAAGCTAGACTGACTTGCGCTGTCAAAGCCTGGTCCTCCCTTGCCCTTTTTTCCTCGCTCCCCATCCCGTTTTCCTTTGCGAATTGGTAGCTCGTGGCTAGCTGGCAAGCTGCCTGGTGGAAGCAAATGGCCGGGGACGATGCGCCGAAGGAGGGAAGGACCCCCAGCGCGTTTCTCAGGAGGGTGGCTCCGTCAGAGGGAGAAATCGCAATGCTCCGGCGAGATTGCGCTTTCTCTCTTCCTCCCCCCTCTAAGAAAAGCAACCTGCGTGCTGGAGAAGATGGGGGGGGGGGGATATAAATAAATAAATAAAATTAAACTGCTGCGTTTAGCAAAGCCAATTTCCTCACGGAGCGGGAGGCGGCGGGGCGAGGGAAAGCGGGAGCTCAGATTGGTGCTTCCCGAGCTAATTGTATTGACAAAATAATGAAAGTATTTGTATGCGCTTGTTCTCGTTGTATATAAACTACAGCAAATAGAAATCCACGGGAATATATATGTATTTTTTTGTGTGTGTGTGGTGTTGCTGTTCTCAGGCAGGTGGGAGCTGGGAAAGGATGGGAATTCACCGCGCTGGCGGGTCGGCGAGAGGCTTCATCTCCCACCGTACTCCTGCCCTCGCCGCCCAGGGGCGAGCAGCGAGGTGGGCTTTAGTGTCGTCGTCCCCCCCAGCAAAAAGTCGCACGTGATCTGTTGTCTCCCCCGACGCTCCTTAATGTCAAGGGTGGCTTTTGATTAAGGAGCAGGAGCCGGGCCGGAGCGTTGGCTGCGGGGCAGAGTCCCCAGCAGCTTCCTGCAAGCACACAGAGCTGAACAAAACGCCGTCCTGAAACACACGGCTCCTGTACCGGCGCGCCTTCCCTCTCCCAGAAAACCTGGCCGCTTCTGCCCAGTGCCTACTACAGTGTGGGGCTTTTTTGGGTGGTTTTCCTTTTTCTTTTTTTTTTCTTTTTGGCAAAGCTGCTCCTTTTAGCCCATTTCCAGTGCAGTGTGGGAATCCCTTCCCTTCGGGGTGGTGCATCACACGCTTGTGTGTGAGCGTGAGGATGGAGAACGGTGCTGCCCGGAGAGGAATTGCTCAACGAGCAGATGTTGGGGAGCTCAACGATCCCAGATGTTGGGGTGAAGCTGCCGATGTTCGGGCGGTTTGGAGCCAGGGATGGATCCTGCATCTCGTTGGGGTCAGTTTGGGGCTGCGCGTCGCTTGCGCCGTGTCACCGGAGCTGCAGGTTGTAGCTCCGTGGGGCAGAGCTTGGTGTCTTCTGGCTCGTTCGGGGTTGTGGAGCCCGGACCTGAGCCGTGTGGGTGCTGTGGCAGGGCGAGACGAGGGAGCAGCGCTGGGAACGCCGCGCAGCCGATTCAACGAGGGGGTCACTGCGCACGTCTCCGCTTTGCAGATGGAAGGATGGAGAAGAGGAGCTGAACGACCTGTGCTGCTTCTCTCCAGGCACCTTTGGAGTCTTTTTTTTTTGTTTTTTTTTTTACTCCCTCATCCTCTGCCAGAGCTGTGCAGGGGGGAGCCCCGCTGCTGAACAGCCCTTTTTGGCATTTCCAGCCGCCCTCCCTGCCCGGCTTAGCCAGGGCAGCGCTGGCAGAGGAGGGACCGATAACTTTGGAGACAGTAAAGAGAAGGCAGGAGCCCTTCATAAAGTGTCACTGATGTGGAAATACAGGATCAAATGAGTAGCAATTCGTGTGTCACCGCATGACAGAACAAAACCCTCTACCGAGGAATTAAAGCCATAAATATCCTACAGGGCCCCTTCCTGCTAACATGTTCCTGACATCTGGAGTGGCAGCCCACTGGAACCTATCTGCTGTCAAAGAGCTGTTGCAATTAAGTCGTGAATGCAGAGGGGAGAAGGGGGAAAACAATTTTTTAAATGACTTGGCAGGTGATGGAAAACCAAAATACCCTTTTCCATTAACGTGAGCAAATTTACCTTAAAAGGAACTGGGTTAGAGACTAAGTAAGTTAATTGCCAGAGTCATTCAGTCGGTTTTCGGTCTCCTTGGGGCCGGCGCGGGAGCGATGGAGGGTCTATGGTTGGGTTCCCACCTAGGTCTACGCTGCTGCAATATTTAACGCTTTCTTGGGCTTCTGTGCCCTGCCACGGCTCGATGGGCACGCCGCGGTGCGGAGACGCAGCCGTGGCCGGCAATGGGGAGGCAGGTGAGGGGTTGCGTTGTTTTTAGCGAGGCAGTGCTGGGGGTTTGCGGTGCCAGGCGGGAGCTCTTGGGGCTTTCGCTGCGTGCGGGGGGTACTGCCTGGTGCTCCCATCGCGTGGCAAAGGTTGGGGGGATCAAGAGGATCCGCTGGGTCTGGATGTTGTTGGCTGGGACTAGAGGGGAAAGAGGTGTTGGGATGGTGTCTTGCGGCGCAACTAGCTCGAGTTGTGCGTTGAAGAAGCTGGAGGGGCACGTCCCTGCGTCTCAGGCTCTCCAGGAGCCTGGCGGGTGCCAACGGTGAAGACCCCCTCTCTGGGTGGGAATTACCCTGCTCCTTGCTCCAGGGGGGAGCCGAGGCTTGGCGATGGGAAGGGCCATTTGGCGGGGGTCACCGTGGTGCTCCGAAATTGCCGTTCGCCCCAAAGGCAGCAGGGTTTGGGGTTTTGGCAGGAGGTGCTACGCAGTCCCTTGCGGATGGTCCCCCATCCTCCTGTCCCTCCCACACTGCGGGATTTCACGGGCGTTAGCCACAGCATCCGTACAAAAGCTTCGCCGCCCTGCAGAGCATCGCGAAGGCGGTCCTGTGCGAGGCTCTCCGGCCATCCCGCTGCAGCGACGGTGCCTGCGAAGACTCATTTGAATTCCGCGTGGCTGCTCGGTGCCATCCTGCTCGCTCGCCTTTCGGTGCTCTTCGCAGAGGTGGGACTGCGCTCGATGCAATTTGCATTTCTGGAGTTTACAGGAGGTGTCACGAAGCAGATATACTGGCAAGCTGCGTCTCGCAGAGAATTTATTTTGTCGGGGTTTCGCTCCCTCCTTTCCAATCTGGCCGGCTTGATTTCGATTAAAGCATCTAGCTGCTCCGCTAGATTATAAGGCACCGAACCCAACAGCAGGCTTTGTGTTGGGCTTGGGTGGTTGTTTTTTTTTTTCCCCTCTTCCTTGCCCCGCCGTTTGGCTCCTCTCCAAAGGGCCAGCCGTTGCGAGACTGCCACGTACATGTCTGCGCTGGAAATTTTTCTCACCGGCCATCTTAAAAAAGAAAAAAAATAAAAAATCAGGGAGCAGAATTGTTCCCAGGGTGACCGGGCTGAGCTCGGAAATAATGAGTCGCTGTTAATCGGAGGCTGAGAAGTTGAAAAGTGCTTCGGTGACTTGGCGCAGTTCTCTTGGTTCACCCAATTTTGGGGGAAAAATGGGTTCACCCATTCTTTCACCCATTTTTCAGAAGGAAGGTGCCTGTCTGGATGGGTCCTTTTAAGATACTGAAGAGGCTGTTTGAAAACTGCCAATCACTTTTGGCCGCTGTTTGCTAAACATCAAATTATTTCACCAGCAGCTTAGTCTTGACCAAACTGTTTTCTGTCATTTTTTTTCCCCACCTAATTTGCACAAATTGGTGGGAGGGGAGGAAAGACCTAAGCTGGACAACCTGCAGCAAGCGGTCCGAGCTGCTCTCATGTTTGCTCCCTTGTGCCTTAAAAGCGACGATATTTTCTTCCCAGCCCTGTCTCATTCAGCATGTGCTCTCCGGGGCTGTTCGGGAAGGTTGGGAGTTTCTGGTACCCGAAATGAGCACAAGGGCTGCGGCGTCGCCCGGAGAGAAGGTTGGTTCATGCTGTCCTCCTGGGGTTGGCTCCATCTCAAAGCCCATCCCTTCTTCTTGAAGGAGCTCCGAGGACTCCTTGCCATCCCTTCCCTGCTGAGGGCTGATGCACTTTGGACGCTTCCATCTGCTTTAGATGGGCAAATTGTGGCCTCAGAGAAGTTTCTCGGTGGTTTTGTAGGAGGAAAAGGGCTAGAGCGGCTCCGACGGGGGCCTGCCGTGCACGCACGTGGCATGGAGGGGCTGAGCGAGGAGCGGGGATGGGGAGAAGAGAAGCAGCGTGCTTTCTCCTCAGCTCTAACGAGCAAGGTGATTGCCGGCTCGCTGCAGAGGTTTCAGGAGTAATGCCACACCGTCCAAGCTATTCCTCACCCCATGGGTCCATCTCTAAGCTCAAAACACCCACCAAAATCAGGCGGGACACTGCCTTCTCATCAAACCTCACCTTGCAGAGCCTGTGCTGGACCATCAGCCAGGTTGCCTGGGCTACACGGCCATCCTCTTGTATTATTCTGGGTAAATAATGTTTAGTTTCTCACTCGGAGCCTCTGAGTCCGCAGCGGTAATTTCGGGCCAGCTTGCAGAGTCTGGGAGTTTTAACTCTCCAATTTGGCCTGCAGCGGCGCTGGGCAAATTGCTCGCAGCAACTAGTTTATTCACCCCCAAACGCGGTTTTGTGCTGACCCAAGCGGTCTACTCAGCACATGTTTTCAGCCAGGAAAACAGAAATTAAAAGGAAAAAAAAAAAAAAGGCAAATTGTTTCCAAATGGTGCGTGTTTTCTCCAAAGCCAGCTATATAGATTTTTTTTTTTTTTAAGAGGCAGTGGAAGAAAAAAGCCATTTGAAAGCAGTGTATTTCAGCTGGTTCAACTGTTTGAAGGTCATGTTTTCAGCCCTAGAAACACACGTACGTGTTTTTAATTGACCCGTTGTGTTAGTGGCTTGTTCTTTTGAGTTTGACCAGGAGGCCGAGCATCCCGCATGCCTTCCCTGTATGGGAAAATTGGGGGGAAAGCGCTAAAATAGGAATTATCTTATTTTGCACATGCTATTGGAGAACCCTTTAGACTGATTTTAGATTTAGGCTTGGATGATGCAGCGTCCCTAGGCCTCATCCTGATGCTTTCTTTCAATGTGAAGAACATTAAGGAATAGCTTAACCCTTTCCTTCAGCCCCAAAGGTTGAGTTCCGTCCCCGCTCCAGCTGTTTTCTGGACAAGAACCCGCCTTGACTCTCTCAAGGTCACTGCAGCGATGGTACTGAATGCTTTTCTTCCCCAGGAGCCAGCTTCGGATGGCTGTAAAGCTGAAGGGCATCTCCGTCTCCCCCTCCCAAGTCCTCCTGGCTCCTATCACGTACCCGTTAGGCTGCTCGGGAGATGGGGAACTGGCAGCTCCCTAACAAGAAAGGACCTGGAAATGCAGAGCGTGGGGACTGCGGTGTCTTGGCAGAGTTGTCTGGGCATGTTTATTGCACAGAGCCTGATTATTTATAGACAGCTCTGCGAGTCTTTCGCCACGTCTTACTAAGCAGACCTGATGGTCTCCCTCCGAGAAGGGATGCTTAGATGCGTGCCGGAGCCGGCCGTGCGCCGCTGCCCAGGATACCTGCCTGGGAAATCCCACCTCTGGGCACGTGCTCTTGGTGCTGGGATGCCACTGCTCTGCGCGGGGCCACCGCCACGTCTGGTCACCCCCTAAAACATCGCACGGCCGCAGGAGCCGGACCTGGTGGCCCTGCCCATGGCAAAGCAGCAAAAACACACGCCAAAGGCTGCGACCCGGGGGTCCTAGGCATCGTTCTCCATCCTGGGGCCGTGCTTCGGCTTCCGACACCGCTCCATGAATTTATCTAGGGCAGTCTGAGCCGGGGGGGGCTGCACCTTAGCGTGGGGGGGCTGCCCCAGCAGTGATTGCATCTCCTCCCGAGAGTTTACGGGTGTCCTGCAGCAACCGGGCTCCCTGGAGAGAGGCGGCTGCAGGGGTGAGGCGCTTTGAAATGGGTGAAACGCTGCGACAATGGTTATGATTAAAAAAGGAGAGCGTCGGGGATGGTTTTGTCTTATTTAATGCTGACATCCTGAGGTCAAACTGTTCCTCTCCGAGGAAAGCACAGCAACATTAGTCAAACACAGAAATCTCTCTGGCTTTGTAGTTTTGCTGCATGATTTATAAGCCACGGGGGTGAAAAGAAGTTTTTCTCGGAAAATACTAGGGGATATTTCCATCCTTTAGTTTCCTTGGTGCGTTCCTTTCCTCGTTTGAACTTCAGGTTTACGACATCAAAGCGCTGGCGTTGAGCTCTCCTGGTACCCGTTTGCGGGATGCGGTATCGTGCCACGTCTGGCTGCTTTGCTCTTGCCAATCGTTCCGCAGTAATACATCACCTAGGCACCGTCCCACGCCCCTCTGGGTTTCTTTAAACGAGCGCCTCCTGTTCCAAAGAGATGATAAAATACTAGTAATGTATATAACGCGTTGCATCATCTGGCACAGGAGCAAGAAATCCGGCTTCAAGCCACTTGGCAATGAGTGGCGTGAGCTTTGTCGGCGCTCAGAGCACGGGGCAGATGAGATTCAGGTCTCTGCCGGCGTCATGACAGAAGGATTACTTTTCCAGCCCTGAGCCCCTGCGTGGCATTAGGGAAATGTCAGGTCGTCCCTCCCTGTGCCTATAAAACGGGTGTTTAAGGGACTAGTTTGGTTATTGCTGCTCTCAATTAGTCCTCGCATTTCGGCTCGGAGACCAAATGGCACCGCGTGAACCGCTGCTGAGGTCAAAAAGTAAAATTCCCTTTCAGCAAAGATTTCGAGATGACGAGGCTTTGTTTCATTCCGCATTTGCAACTCTAATGTATTCTTCCCCTGCACTCCCACCCACTCCTCACACTCAACCCCAGACTTTCTACTCACATGGCTATCAGTGTCACTTCTGAAACATGTCTTTCCTTAAATTTCCAGCTTTTCATCAATTAAACATTTTTGACAGCTTTTCTGAAACAAATCCTCTTTAAAAAAAAAAAAAAAAAAAAATTAAAAAAAAATACTCTTTGCTTTCCCTGCAAAGTTTTGCTGGCTTTACCTTAAAAGACTCCAGCTGCCCGACTGCGATGGGGGGCTGGATGATCCAGGCGTGGACGGGAAGAGTTTGGGGCAGCTTTGGGCTGTTCCTGGGGGTGCTGTGGGACACAACCCCGTGCCTGCAGCTTGTTGCTGTTAGTGGAGTGCTGCTTTAATGCCTGTGGCACTGGCGGCATGGATTGGAGAGGGCTGGGATGGAGGCGCATGTGTTCGGTGTTCCTTCTGTGCAGTGCATGGCTGGGATGTCCTCAGGTCCCCAGCTGGCGCGTTTGCGGGATGTTTTCGTAGAATTATAGAATTGTTTTGGTTGGAAGAGACGTTTGAAGATCGTCGAGCCCAACCATTAACCCAGCACTGCCAAGCCCACTGCTAAACCATGTCCCGCAGCACCGTGGCTCTTAAATCCTTCCAGGGATGGTGACTCAACCCCTTGATCTCCAGAGGTCCCTTCCAACACTGACCGTTCTGTGATTCCCTGGGCAGCCTGTTCCCATGCTTGACAACCCTTTTGGTGATGAAATTCTTCCTAATATCCAATCTAAACCTCCCCTGGCGCCACTTGATGCTGTTTCCTCTTGTTCTATCGCCCGTTTCTTGGGAGAAGAGATCAATCCCCACCTCGCTACACCCTCCTGCCAGGTAAAGAGTTGTTTTATTTCTCCCCCTCTATCATCTCCTTCTTTCCTCCCCCTAAAAAGCCCCCCAGGTAACAACCCACCCGTCCTTCCCACGTAGCCAACCCCCTTCTCCCCATCCCCTGCTGCCGCCCCTCCGTCCGTGCGTCGGCAGCGCTGGGCTGCCTGCTTGGGGTCTGGCTTTCTCCCAGTCCTGCCCAGTTTGCTGCTGGCCGCTTCTTGCAGCCGATTCCAAGGCCAGCCGGATAAACGGTGGCTTTGTCGTTTCTAGCGAGGGACACGCTTCTGGACCCACGCTCCCAAGGGCATGAACCGTGTGCAGTGCGGGCTGCGGGCATGAGGTTTGCACAAGGTGTCCCCTGCCTTGGCTCTAATCAGCTGGTGAGCTAGCTGTTATTTCTTGGAAGAGCAGGTAAATCTCTTGCGTACTTAATCGCCTTTATCCTCTTCTGCTGCTTGACTTGAGTCCTTCAGTGTGACAAAAGAGTTTATGATCTGAAATCAGTCTCTAGAGTGCGTTCCCTCCGGTGGCGGTTCTACCCTGTCACTGCAGCATCCCCTGTTTTGGGAGCAGGGGCCGAGCATCCCGACCCAGACAGGCCAACTGCCGTATAAACTGTAAGTACAACGATCGCATCCTTTTGGTAAAAAGCAGAAAGATTTGCAAACTTAACCTCTGCGGCCAACTCGGCCCAGACTTTGCCCTTTCGCCTTTGTTGTATCTTTCCCGTAAGTCGTATCTTCTATAAATGCTGTTTAAGACAGTCCACTCCCTTTCCCTTTACTGAAAATACTTGTCTTATTCATACATCCTTCTCTTCCCATCTGGATCGGATTTAATTTTCTCGCCTACTGGCACTTTGAAGCCCCTAATGAACAGAAGCTCCCATCCCTTAGTGCCAGTCATACAAAATTGGTTTTGTGGGCACACAAACGCTTAAATGATAAGACGGAACTGGCAGGACATGATGGCTTTGCAATGACTTGCAGACTCCTTTAATTAAGGTGAACATGTTTAGCTGGAAAAAAAAAGCACAGTCCATGAAAGTATGCTAAGCATGTTGATTTAATTGGCAATAACGGAATTTAAAGTAAGCATTCAAGTGTAGCCAAACCCCTTGTAAGACAAAGTCTTAGCCCAAAGTCCTCTGAGGCAAGCACCAAGAAAATGAGGCAGAGAAAGATTAAACGCCTCGCCCGAGGTCGCGCGGAAAGATGTGCCAGAGGTGGGAACTGAGCTGGTTTTTGCTGGAGCAAGTTGGTCCCGTGGCTGGCTGTCCTCCGCGGCACCGCTCGTGTCCGGGGAGCTTTCTCCTCTCGCCATCTCCAGCAGGATCGTAGAGCTCGAGGAGGCTTTTTAAATATAATCATCTCTTGTAAGTTGGCTTTAATGACTTGATGTTATTCCCTTCCCCCTTTCCAGTGAGGTCGGGGACATCATCGAGCAGCTGGCGCGAGGTTTGCGGTCGGTCTGAATCTGTCTTTTGTGCCACCGGCCCAGAACGGTCTCCTGCCATCTCTCCCCTCCGAATGCATCGATCTTTCAAACCTGGGGCTGTCTGCGACGGCCACAAACCAGCCTACCAAATCCCAGCCCCCTTCACCTTAGAGGAGCTTTGGGTTGGGTTTTTTTTCTTCATTAGAAGTGGGTGCAGAATGCTAATTACGCTCATTAGGGGGTGTTTATGCTCCCCCTCGGTTTTTTGAGCATCCTTCTGCATTCAGCGTCCCTTGCCATGCGGGCGGGGAGAGCCCCCGGGCGCTGCCGTTCCCGATAACATTAATAATCTGCCGGGGTGCAGCTGCGCTGCCGTGGCACCGAGCGCGTTTTGGAGGGACGCCGTGGAAGGAGGGGGGGAGGCTGCGCGGAGCCAAGCCGGGACAGCGAGCACCGGCCAAGGACTGACAGAGCTCGGCGGCGCTGGCCAGAAAGCGGCATTTGGGCTGTTGATTCAAAGGTGGGTGGGTTGGGGTTTTTTTTTTTGCTATTAAAAAAAAAAAAAAGACTAATTTGTGAGTTTTCTTGAGGTTTTGCCACAAGCTCCTCCCTCTGGGGGAGGAAACATTTCAGTAGAAGTTTTTGGGGGACTTCGGAGCTGTTGTGCTGAACCCTTTATTTGCCGCATCGTTTAAAGGATGCTTTCCTAGCAGGGAAACGTGCGCTTTGCAGCCAAGAACAGCCGGTGCCTCCCTGAGCTTTGCAAAGGAGGGAAAACTCCCTCCTGCAACAGGTGCCCTTCACTCCTAAAGAAAGTGATGTTTTTATAGGATTGCCTTAATGTGAAATTAAATGTAAAGCCTCGCCAGCATGACAAGGATCAGCCCCTGCGTGCTGCCGCCGGCTGCACCCCTCGCGCTTCTGCACTTCTGACCTTCCAGCGAGGAAACGCGGAGAAATCAATTAAATCCGGCACCGTTTAAACTTGTTTTCTCATGCCTCCACACAGCAGTAAGTCGCGGCGCAGCTGGGAAGAGCTTTTTGCGTTTCGAAGCTTTGCGTCCTGTGTCTGGATGGAGCAGGAGCTGCAGATAACAGCAAAGCGGTGATTATAGATGGGCGTTGCAGAGGGGGACTGTCGCTACTTCTGCAGGTAGCTGCTTGGGACCTGAAGGAGTGAAGGAGGTGGAGAAAGCCCCCGGCACCCCGGGCTGCATCCCCAGCAGCGTGGCCAGCGGGCGAGGGGGGACTGTGCCCCTCTGCTGCGCTCTGGGGAGCCCCCCCTGCAGCGCTGCCTCCAGCTCGGGGGGGGCCCAACAGCAGAAGGACACGGAGCTGTTGGAGCGGGGCCGGAGGAGGGCCCGGAGATGCTGCGAGGGCTGAGCCCCTCTGCGGGGAGGACAGGCTGGGAGAGGGGGGGTTCAGCCTGGAGAGGAGAAGGCTCCGCGGAGACCTCAGAGCCCCTTCCAGTGCCTAAAGGGGCTCCAGGAGAGCTGGGGGGGGACTTTTTACACGGGCATGGAGTGATAGGACAAGGGGGAATGGCTTCAAACTGGAAGAGGGGAGATTTAGATGAGATAAGAGGAAGAAATTGTTGACTGTGAGGGTGGTGAGCCCCTGGCCCAGGTTGCCCCGAGAAGCTGTGGCTGCCCCATCCCTGGAGGTGTCCAAGGCCGGGTTGGACGGGGCTGGGAGCACCCTGGGCTGGGGGGAGGTGTCCCTGCCCAGGGCAGGAGGGTGGAACGGGATGATCCTTAAGGTCCCTTCCAACCTAAACCAATCTATGAATGTATGATTCTATAATTTATCCCGCAAGCAAGGACACCAGGACTTCAAACTCCCTCCAGCATCTCAAGGCCAGGTTGGACGGGGCTGGGAGCACCCTGGGCTGGTGGGGGGTGTCCCTGCCCAGGGCAGGGGGTGGAACTGGATGGTCTTCAAGGTCCCTTCCAACCCAAAGCATTCTGTGATTTCTATGTAAAGTGCTGGCCCGCAGAGGTGACGGCGCTGTGCGTGTGAGAGGTGGCTGCCAGCCGGGCAGCGTGCGAGGAGGGAGAAGGGGCTTTGGGCAGCGGCGGAGGGGCTTCCAGCCCGGCGAGGAGGTGTGCCAGGGAAAGGGGCCAGAAACCCAGGGAACGGGGCCAGGCAGGGTTATTATAATTCCTTGGAGGATTGATTTGCCAGCTACTAAAGCAAAAGAAAGCAGCACCCTGAAATGGAGAGTAGCTATTTTGCAGCAATTAGCTGTCGCTGCCGGCTGCTGCTTTTGGAGGGGAGCCGAGGGCAAGCCGAGGGGCAGGGAGGCGAGAGCCCGCCTTGCTTTGGGGTGGGCTGCTCGCGCCCCTCGCTGGCACATCGGGGATGTCCCTCAGACCCCCGTGCCGTGAGCCTGGACGCACGCAGCGTTGGGAGAGAAGGGGGTTGTTGCCGTCCTCCAAAGCGCCTCGTGGCCGGGAGCTGCTGGAGGGATGCTGGCGGTCCTCGACTCAATAAATGAGACCCCTGCAAGGGCTCAGCCCTCTCCAAAGCCCCTAAAAACGGGACCTCCTGCGTGAGAGGAGTTAAGTGGACACGTGCATTGCCTCTACCAACTGCGTGGTGTATTTATATATGTGCCACTTATGTTTTGATGCGATGACTGTTTGTATAGCATGTGCTTTAGCTTTTAGTACGTGCTTTGCAAATACCCGCCGGGATGCCGGCGCGGTGCGGCGGGAGAGGGAAGCGCGGGACGATTCGGCTGGCGGGGGCGGGCGGGTGATGGCGGGAGTCTCTTCTTTTTACAGAAAGTGAAAAATCAATCCTTGACCTTTAAAGGAGTTTATGAATTCCTGGCTTAGGGATCGATGGGCATTGATTTTTGTGTGTCTGCGTGGGCTTGCCGTGTACGCTGTCGGGTGATGAAAGCTGAGTTTTGCTGAGTCTGGAGCGGGCAGAAGCAGGTGCTGTCTCCGCCGAGCTGCCAGGAGTGAAAACATTATTTTTCTTCTTTCCTCCCCGCCTTTTGCTACGTGGGGTCGAGGTCACTTGGAGATACCGCGTTTGGTATTTTGGTGACATAGCACCTCCCTGCCTCTTGCTCTGCTGCGCGGAGGCTCTTCATCACGCTGCAGAGCATCCGAAAAAGCGCTCCTGCCGCCTCCTGTGCCCCACAGACCTGCCCGGGGATGTTGCAGGCTGTCTCGCCTCCTTATTTAAAGGGTCTGCGAGAGGGGGAAGCTGCCGGCTTGTGCTGGGAGGCAGCACCGCTGTTGATTCCCCCCCTCCATAATTCAGGATGGGGCTGTTCTTGCTTGCTCAGGGGGTGAATTTTAGCAGCGTGCTGCGTTGCGGCGGAGGAGAGGATGGAAAAACTGGTCCTGTGGACTTCGTGGCAGTCGGGGTTGTCACTCTTTCGTTAACCCTTGGGGGAAGCGCCCAAGTCCAGGTTAGCAGAGGAGGTGCTGGTGGGAACCCAAATTCTGGTGACAACTGCCTTGGGTAGCAGCAAGCAGAGCTTTCCCACTTCTTCCCCAAGAAAACAGCCGTTTTCTCCAAGACTGCAGACTCAGCCAGCGCTGAAGTTAGCTTAATGAATTAAAACTCGGCGTGGCTTGACCTCGGAGGTGTGTGACGTTCCTCCTTGTGAATGAGGATTTAAAGGAGGAGATGCGCTGGCAGCCCGTTTCCCGACCTGCTCCCACGAGACGTGCGAGCAGAAGCAAGGCCCTCCTGTGCACATTTCTATATATATATTTGGTGTATATTCGTGTCCGCCCACTGATCTCCCGAGATGAAGCCGTGCGAGCTGACAGCTGCCGAGGAGCCGAGAGGTGCTGGGGGTGGGATGGGAACAGAAGGCTCTGAAGGCTGCTCAGCTGCGACGGGCTGGGGAAGGGGGGGAGCAAGGAACCAGAAAAGCTGACGTGTCTCAACTCACAAATGTTGAAGGAAGGCACGGCACGAAATACCGGCGCCCGACAAACAGCCCAGGCCGGAGTTGAATCGCCGGCGTAGCATAAAGAAGATTTTCTGCAGCAAGCTCCAGTTCCTCATGGGCCAAAAGCACCGGGTGATGTTGAAGGGAGCTGTACTGGCGTTTGGCACAGAGGGGTTTGAAGAGCTATTTCTCCATCCCGTGAAGTGTGGGGGAAATAAGGTGATGAGGCTTGCTCTTGTGATGGGGAAACTGAGGCACGGAGAGAGAAGTAACCCAGGGAGACTGCAGCAGAGCCAGGAAGCACATCCAGGTCCGTAGAATCGTAGAATGGTTTGGGTTGGAAGGCATCTTGAAGATCATCTCATTCCACCCCCCTGCCCTGGGCAGGGACACCTCCCAGTAGACGATTTCCATGCTCTGTTGCTTTTTGGGGAAAGAAAACGCTACTTTTGTGACCTGACCACCAGCCCAGGGTGCTCCAAGCCCCATCCAACCTGGCCTTGGACACCTCCAGGGATGGGGCAGCCACAGCTTCTCGGGGCAACCTGCGCCAGGGGCTCACCACCCTCACAGTCAAGATTTTCTTCCTCATATCTCATCTAAATCTCCCCTCTTCCAGTTTAGGACCATTCCCCCTCGTTTCAGAAGATCCATCTTTTCCCCTTGCATCATCTCCCTCGGGGTATTTTCCAAATCTTTGATGTACAGCGAAATTTGGTAGGAAGTGTACTCTCGCCTCTGCCGTCGTAAAAGCCACCTCTACTAACCGATAGCGTAACAACATGCTAGAATCATCACCCTTACTTGGTTTTAGTCGTCTTTGATAGCTGTGGTGGATCCGTAGTGAAATGCAGAGGCTTCCCTGCCTCTTCTCTGACCGTTTGCCTCTACCATGATATGTATAACAAAAGGAAGATGCTTTCCTGTATTCTGGCGGTTTTCTCACCCCATCCACAGATCCCGGCTAATGCACGCTCCAGGACTTTGTGTTGGCAGTGTCATGCCAGATTTTTTTCTTGGAAAAAAAACCCAAAACACTGACTCCCCTGAATCCTAGAGCTGCTGGACCTGATGTGGTGGGAAAGGGCTGGAAGGAGCAAGTGGATCAGCAGATGGGAGGTGGGTCCTTGCTGACGCCAGGGGCTTTATTCCCCGCCATCCCAGGACCCTGCTGGTCTCTCCCCGGGCAGGGTTTGGGGGTCGGCAGGGTTGGGAGCTGCGAGGGGAAAACAACCCGCTTGCTCGGGGAGTCTGCTGCTGCTTTATTTAATCCGACAATTTTTCCAGCCTCTCCTACTGTCTCTTCTAATGTATTCGTATTTGTTTGATCTCCTACAAACTTCCCCTCTCTGATCTTCTGATGAAATAATAAATCTGGGGCCCTTGAAGACACTTCGCGGCAGGAGAGTCTAAACGAAAACCCTTTTAAGCATTTAGAGTTTTTTAATGTGACAATCCCCTCCTGCAAGGGTACCGTATATACTGGATTGCTCATGGCTGCTCCCTGTGAAATACAGGGCCATAAAACCTTGTTATTTCCACGGCTGGATTGGCTCCCCTGTCTTTGAAAGACAAGGATGTGGAATATCCTCCTGCCACATGGCTTAACAGCTGATGAGCAGATGCAGCAGATACTCGTACTTGTCTTTGGAAAGATGCGCATCTGCACCCAGGGTGCAACAGGTAGAAGGCAGATGTGCCGTATGCACAGTGTGATGGGGAGAAAAGAGGAGTTTGAAGGAACGTATTGCTTATTTTCACCCCTTAAACTGCTTCAAAAGATGAAAAAACCCCAAGAAAATGGGTAGGAATGTTTTTTGTGATACCTGGCAGATGAATGAAAGGAAATAGGGGTAGTTATGAGCAGCTCTTCTCATTATGAGTGGAGATAACAACCTTTGGACAAGCCATGGTCGGATCTGTTTGCAATCCTTGCAACTCCAGTTGCAGGCAGGAACGAGCTTTTCCTTCCAGCTGTTCCTATAGTCACAGCCTGGGAACGGCTGTTATGTGGTTTAATATTTTAGGAGCGATGCTCTGTCTATGCGGCTTCTCTCCTTACACCAGCTGGGAGAAGCGGAGCGGCCGTCGCCCCTTGCTATTGCAAAGGGAAAAGACTGCATTGTGTCTTGCGCGGCCGGGCGCTGCCGCTGAAATCGCAGCGCTCTGGAAAATGCAGTGCCATCGTGTGGCTTTGCTCCAGGCATCGAGGCTTGGTGTCCCCACGCAGTTCCGCAGAGCCAGCTCCGGGATGTATTCCCCGGCTTTTATTTCTTTACAGCATATAATGATGTTGGGTTTTTTTTTTTTCCATTTAAGCGGTTTCGGCTGCTGCTACTCTTGATTGCATTGGATCCCTCAATCTGCAGTGTCTGATTACATCAGTGTCCTGGAGCCCCCTAATCGCGTTTGCTGGCGTTGAGGTTTCGCTGAGGAGGAGGGCAGGTTTGGGGAAGCCAGCAGCAAAAAAAACATCTGGTGTTGGGACATGAAGCAGCTCTGGTCAGAGTTGTGCGTTTTTGCAGGGCAGAGTCCCATTTTTAGGGAGTCTCTGGAGTATGAAGCTGCTTGGGATGGCAGCCCACGGGAGGTCCTGGGTCTGTGATGCTGCAGTACGGTGGGGTTTTGAGCTGCCTGGGTACTTGGAGGCTGGTGGACTCGTCCCATCACTCCATGCCCTTGTAAAAAGTCCCCCCAGCTCTCCTGGAGCCCCTTTGGGCACTGGAAGGGGCTCTGAGGTCTCCACGGAGCCTTCTCCTCTCCAGGCTGAACCCCCCCTCTCCCAGCCTGTCCTCCCCGCAGAGGGGCTCAGCCCTCGCAGCGTCTCCGGGGCCTCCTCTGGACTCGCTGTGTGATGCCCTGTGGAATGATAACATACTGCAAAGGCATCCGCAAAGCCCTCTGGGCTGTAGGGAGATGTCCTGCTGCCCTCTTTGCTGTACAGGAGGAGGATCGGCTCTGTCAGTCCCAGTAACGTGGTCATACAGGTAGAAATGCCACCAAATGGCTTTGAGAAATTTGTCAGGTGCCAGCTCTAGACCGTGAGCCACGCAGAGCTCGTCATAACCCCTGTGAGCCCCTGCAAGGGGCTTGTTCAGCCTCAAGATTAATTGTCATCAGTCAAGCACAAGGGCTCAACAGTCATGGGAAAAGACGAGGGTCATGGGTACAAGTTATTCCAAGAGAGATTCCAATTGGACACGAGAGGAAAATTTTCCACAATGAGAACAATCAGCCTTTGGGGTTAATCTCCCCAGGGAAGCAGTGGATTCCCCATCACTGGACACTTTTAAGATTCAGCTGGACAGGGTGCTGGGGCCATCTTGTCTAGACTGTGCGTTGGCCAAGAAAGGTTGGCCCAGGTGATCCTTGAGGTCCCCTCCAACCTGGGATTCTATGAAAAGTGCACAAAAAATTTCCAATCCTTCATTTCTAGCCAAGGGGCGGTACCTTTCCCTCCTCCTGCCTTGGGGTGGCGATGATAATTCCCTTTCTCATGTGCTAATGGATGTCTCTAAGTGCTTTGCAAAAGCATGCATGGCTGCAGAAGCGCCAGGCGCTGTCATTATTCGCATCCCAGCGGCATCGCGAAGCTTCAGTCAAGAGCAAGACCAACACTTTGTGCCGGCTCTTGCACGCGGGCCGGCTGCAGCTCTGCATAGAGAAAAAGGGGGAGGCGATGGAGATGGAGAAAATGCCTTACCCAAGGTCACTGAAGGAGAGAACAGTCCAGGTATTTTATTTCCAGGACCAATAGCCTTTCCTTGTGCTTCTTATCATCATAGTTCTTTTTTTCCCCTTTTCCAATGTTGGCACCTGCTGTTTCGATCCCATCCGTTGCGAGTGTTCAGGCAGTCAAACACCGGGATTGGCTAAACATCCTTAAGTGATTTTAAAACGAGGGGAAAAACACGAGCTAGGAAGAAAATAATGAAGTTTGTGGCTCTGAATCTTAAGCAGTCGCTTTGGTCGGGGCTGCGCGGTGCACAGGCATGAACTCACCCCTTTGCAAAGCTCGCCAGCCAATTGGCGGTTCCCTCAAGCCAAGCTGCTTTATAATTAAGTGATAATTGTTTTTGCTGGGGAGCACACAAGAAAGATAAACAGCTTGAGGAATCAATAAGCATCAAGGTCATAGGCTGAGTTATTTACTGAATCATCTGCAATTTATCTACCGACTTTTCTGTACGAAAGAAAACAGTGACTATTTCACGGAGGGTTTAGAAGTACCGGGGTGAACAGCGTTACTTTAAAACCAAAACCTTGCAGATTTGGCGGCTTCGTTTGAAAAACCTTCAGAATTACCCGAGGAAGATTTGGGGGCAAACTGCCACGGTGCAATAGAGTTATCCACGCACATGCATACACACGTCCACACGTGCACTCGCTCTCTTATATTGGTTTAACCAAATCGATGTAAAGCCCTGCCTGGACACTTACTTCTCATTAGCTTAAATTTGTCCTTAATTGACGTAGACTAAACAGCGGCAAACTTGGGTTAAAGTGAGCTGTGAGCCGGCCCTTACATCCGTGGATTTGAATTGCTTTGAAGCTGAACTCTTGCTTGGCGGAGGCCGGTTTGCGGGGTCGGGCGGTCGATGAGTTGGGGCAGAGGGATGGAGGGAGCAGGAGGACCTGCAGCAATCGACAGCGACGGGTTCGTTTTTCGCTAACGGCGGCTGAAAGTGGCTCTTCTGTGCGAGGGCTGTGTGGTGGGTCCCGGCTTTGGTCTGATTGCAAATAGTGGGGGTTATATTCACGCTACCCTATCCTGAGGGACTGCTCCTGCAGGGTAGCTAACGCATCAGTGCCCATAGGTGCCGGGTTTGTTGTCTCCTCCTTTGTGGTCTCTCATGCAGGCTTTGCTGGAGACCTTCTGTATATTCTCCAGTCCCTGAAATAACGATTACGGAGCGCTTTCCGCTGGGGGACCTCAAATCTGTCGATTACCACTACTTTACTCACGAGCAAGCAGAGAGGACCCAAAGGGGGGATTTAACTGTCTCAAGGTTATCTGCCAAACCCCAGGTCCCAGCCTGGTACGTTACCCAGTGGGCAGCACCATCCCCTTGCACTGTGCTCTAGAGGGGGTGTTTGATTCATACAGTCTCAAGTGAAGTGCAAGAAAGACTTTTGCCTGGGTAGTGACATGCATTATCCTCATTACCTTACACGAAATCCAAATACTAGTGAGCTGCAGGACTGATAAATGAATAAATAGCCCAGATGTAGGACCCGCGTTTCCAGCACTCCGGTGCCTTGAGTGCTCCGCGTGGGAGAACATCTCTATTTAAAATATTTCCCCTTTGCTGAGGGGTCGGAGGAAGGCATCGCACGCGGCTTTGCCCGTGGCAGCTGCCGGCTGGCCCCCGAAACAGATTAATGAGATCAAAATCAATCTGGCAGCTCGCTTGCTGGCGCGGGAGGGCTTTTGCCAGTGCCGCGGCTGCGAGCGGCTCTCCTGCCGCGGTAATCTCTTCGTGCCGGATTCCACCACCCCGCGTTTCACTGTATTGATTAAGTAATGTCACTGCTAGGCTTGTTTTTAGATAAAGTGGCTTTGTGGATGGTGAAGGGCCGGGTGGATGCAGGGGCTCCTGGCTGTCGTTGTGGCGGGGGGGTTCTGGAAGAGCCTGAGCCCCCCCTGCTCCTCTCTGATTGCTGAGCTTCTCTGCTGCAGGACCGTGCTCTGCGGCTTCTCCTTCGCGCGGGCTCCCTGCAATGCCCTCGGAGACACTGCTGGACCCGCTGAACCCTACGGCTTTCAGCATCCTTAATCTCTTGCTGGCTTTCCCAGCTCCTTCCCCGTCTTCTCCAGAAGAGCATCCCTCCCCTTTTTCAGTCTCCTGCTTTGTCATACCCTGATGATCTCCATCGCTTTGCTCCCCCTCCGACCAGCAGCATTCATTAGTCTCCCTTAGGTGGCTGCCAAAGCAGCCTCCCATTTCTCCGTCTTGTTTTTCTGTGAGCAAAAGTGCCGGAGCAGGTACTCAGAGCTTGCCGTGCTCGTTTCCCTGTGGTGTTGGAGCTGAATTTAAACGAAGGCTGGAGAGGGCCGGCTCGGCGAGCTACCTGGATCCCCAGTGCTTGCAGATGGAAGTGGCAGGAGCTGGCACGTTAGCAGGGATTATACTGCCCATAGCTGTGTCACTGCCTACTGCCCAGTCCTCCGTGTACAGCCTGGACAGCAGAGCACATTTCTGGCGTCAGTTTTTTATGTCTCTACTAGCTGCCTTGTGTAGTAGCGTTGCAGACGAGGTCCGCGGTCCCCCTGGGCTTAGGGGAATGATATTTCATTTTTCCCGTGTAGTCTGCCCGGTCGGTGTTTCGAGATGCTTCCCGTGCTATGGAGTTCACGGGTTCAAGTAGCCATCAGAACGCTATTACGTGGTTATCTCTGATGGGGGGGAAAAGTAGGGCTGCTTGACCCAAAGGTCTCTCCCAGTCCCCTGTACAACTCTCTTTTGTTCAGCTCTTGACTCTAATGTAAACCCGGCGAGCCATGCCGCCACCCCCTTTCCTGCGCATCTGCGCTTCGTGCCACCAGATGCTTTCTGAGTGCCGCGCCTGTTATCTCGGCTTCCTTTATCTAATGAATTTATCATATCAAGGAAGCAATTCACACACCTCCTTCACTCTCGGCAAAGGCTGGAGTGCATTACCCGTCATGCTAGCGTCCAAAATTACAACTTGGCATAGATCAATCCCGGCTTTTGAAATCCATTTAAATGGATGTAGCCATCTCCAGCAAGTGAGACTCGAGAGAAGAGATGCTGTGTTAATCTGTAATGAAACAAGAACTAACCCTGAAGGGAAAGACAAGCGAGGGTGAATGGGGCTCTTGTTCGAATGAGCATTTCCCGTGATGTTCTCATTCTCTTTCCATTTTTGCTATATACCCTCTATTTTTCTCTATCCTTTCTTTCTATGCATCGCCTTTTTCCTTTGGAGATGCTCTGTATAATGATCCCGTCACTTGAGTTTTCCCGAACAGAAACGAGCTCTTTCTTTTATTTCATTTGCTCACGACCCTAAGAAATTTTAAATGGAGATGGTGTTAGTGAAAAGCAAGCTGTAAGCGTGGAGATGACAACCTTATATTATATTTATAAAGTCTGCCTTTAGATGAGTTTGAATATACTTTCCCGTACTTCAGGAAAGAAACTTCTGAAATTACTCTCCCACATTACGATTAATTTAATTTCTTAAAGTTGAAGTGTTTGCAAAGTCAAAAAGTGCTTCCATTCGCTGTATCTCTGTGTCATAAACTTCTCTGCTTTACAACACAAATTAAATTGTTTTGAAGCTCGAGACTGAAAGTTTCAAAAATGCCTAAAGCACTTTGATTAGAGCTGGTTGAAAAAATTTTCTAATGAATCCATTTTCAAAATGAAAACACAGATTCTCCGAAATCAAATCATTTCGTGGGGCCATCACCATTTTCTCATTTAAAATTTCATCAAAACGTTTTATTTCAATGAAGCCAAATCCCCTTGGTTCCGTTGATCATTTTGCGTGTCGGCTGTGTTGCAATTTGTAATAGGAAGCGGTATAAGAGCAAAACAAAGCCTCTGATGAGACCGTTGTGGTATTGCTGAGGTCAATTTTTTTTTTAATCAACTCTTTTTTTTTTTTTTTTCTTAAGAAAAAAATTGTTTTGGGGAGGTGGGAAACTTGCTTTTTCTGGTTAATGAAGAGAACCATCCAGGTTGGAATTTCCCAAGGACAGAAACGTGGTGTTTGCTCCAGCTGTGGTCTGGGTCCCTGTTTCTGATGTGGTTTCTCCTAGCGCTGGCCCCATCCACCAACGCTTTCCCATCTCTCCCGTATCAGAGGAGCTCAGCTGTCACCGCAACTCATAAATCAAAATTTTGTCTGCAGTGTAGCTGGGACGAGATTGCTTTGAAGATTAATTCCTTTAAAAGATTAGGGCTGAGGGCAAGATTAGGACCTTTCTCACCCCTGGAAATGGCAGCGGCGATGTGAAATGTCTCGTGGTCTGAAGGAAACGGCAGGGCTGGGTGGTTGCGGTTGTGGTTGGGGAGTGGTGGGGCAGCGGGTCTCCAAGGAGCAGAGGTTGTGTTGCGTGGTGGGTCACCATAAGCCATGCATGCATCTCCAGCATCCTGGGCTCCATCTGCTCTTGGGGGAACACGCTTCCATTGGAAATTTGGGAATTGCATCCCGGAGGCTGTGCTTCCCCAAATCCTGTCCCAGTACTGAGCTGTGGGGTCATGCTCTTCTCAGTGTGATCACATACATCCCTATGGTGCTTCTCCATGTCTCTGCGGTGCTTTGGTTGAAGCCCATAAATGTGATGCCATCAATTGTGCACCACGGTCTCTCCATGTGTGACAGCAACCTCTCATTTTCTTTAAACATAGAATATTATCTTTTGGGGTATGGTCTGCATGATAGGGCTCCATCTGAGGTCAAAACCTCCTGTGTTAGTTGTTGGAAAAATGAAGGCATTGTCCATATTGTTAGGAGTTTCTTGTCTAGTAGGTGACCAAAGCATGGAGGGAGGAGAGGAAGGTATCACAACCCCATGTCGTATGCCCAAAATAGCGCTGAGCTGACTTAGACAGCAGCAACTATCCTAAGAAAAGCCTTTCCCAGTCTTTTAGGAGCTCGGCCTCGCTGCCAAGCTCCCGCTTTTTTCACAAAACCGGCCCTGGTAGATCCCTCACGCCCATGCCGTTGGTGTTTGCTAGTTCTCCCCATTTTTTTGCAGGATACCTGTAGGGTTGGCAGAGTCGGGGTGAAAGCCCCACCACTGAGGTCCGGCGCTGCCTTTGCTGGCGCTGTTTCCAGCGAACCTTGACACCTTTGTGCTGCGAAATCCCGCGGGTGCGCTGGGCCGGCCGGCCGGGAGGCTTTTCAATTTCCCGGTGCTGGCAGGTAGAGCGCGAGGGTTGGGATTTAGGGCTTGGCCCAGCCATTTCTCCTGCCTGCTTGCCAATTAATCCCCTGCCGAGTAAATACATTCCCTGCGCTTTATCATCCCGCAAAGAGTCTTAAAGACAAACAGAAAAAGCAAGAAGGAAACAAAACAAGCCACCCGCCAATAAATTAAATGCACCGAGGAAAACGTAGAAAAGCCCAAGCAAAGCCGGAGCAGCCCCTTCCTCTGAGTTAATTAATTGGAGCCCTGTTTGAGGACAAGCACCCTCTTAAATCCCCCATTGCTGAATGCAATTTTCTCGGTACAATCACTCAGTGTCCCTGACGGACAGGAGCCCAATCACTTCTCGACAGAAGGCGAGCGCTGCTGCGGTACCAGAGTGAAAAGAATAGATTTTTTTTTAACACTACTGCAAGGCTTGTAAATACCCAAGGAGAAACAATTCTCCCTCGCAGCCATCCCTCTGTCCTTCCGAGGAGGCCACCATTGACAGGAGATGCTTCTGGGCTTCAGCTGGTGTTGCCTACAGCAGGAGACAAGGTGGTGATTGACTTCTCCCACTGGTGTTTGCAATGGGAGCCTGCGAATTGGCTGGGATGCGGGAGGTGATTGGGTTTTTTGTGGAGGCAAAGACCATGCTGCTACCCCCTGCCCATCCCTGGGGTGGGAGGACATCATCTTGGGGTGTGCAACCACCCTGAGAAAAGGTTGGGAAGGAGAAAGGCTGGATGGGAGTTGGGTAGATGCGAGCAAACGGCTGGAGTAAAGCTCAGGATGTATTTCGCGTAGCTCCGAGCGGCTTTTTAGCTGTTAAATTGCCGGCTGCGTCCTTGACTACGAACCAGCCCTGAAGATTTTTTGGTGGCTGTATGCGCAGCACCGGCCAGCCGGCGTGGGTCGTGGAGGTCAGCGCTATTAAAGGCCTAATTCTCGGGCACAAGGCTAACGACTTAACTATGTTTATAATATCAGCGAGAACCCATGTCAAATCCATTGTTGCATGATGTGACCAAATCCATTACTGCACACATGGAAATCAATTACTGCACATTAGGGAACATTTAACACTTGAGCCTTTTCCGCCGCGTTGTTTGCACGGCGTGGCTGGAGGAATCGTTATCTGCCACTCTGGAAATGGATTTTCTTTTTTTTTTTTTATTTAGTTTGTTTTTTTTTTTTAAACATCTGTAACAAATGCGCACAGGTATGGAGCAAAACACGCGTGTAAAAGGGGTTGGTTAACGGTGAGAGGGTGAAGCAGAGCCGGTGCGGGACGGGCGTTGCGTGAGCGGGCGTTACTAGACAGCCCTTATCCCAAATGAGTGGGAATAAATGTTTTCCTCTGCCGTGTTCACACGTACTTCTCTGTCTGATGTTTCTCTGTCTCGGAGCCACCTCTCCCACGCAAGCAGCAGACGTTCCTGCACTCATTGGCCCACACTTCTGTGTTTCTTTTATCTTTTCTGTGCTGTTTAACCCCAAAAAACAGACAACCCTTGGTGTTCCTGCTGGCGTTGCGGGAGGATCAAGGAAGAAGAAAGGTGTGTTGGGACGTGTTTTGGTGGCAGTAGGTGGGGGAGAGCCCGTCCTTGCTGGCGCCTGGGGGGGGCTTTGCCTTCCCCTTCGCCTCCTGACGCTTGCGAGGGCTGAGGAGGGGTTTGGGGACACGGGTAGAGAAAAACAACGCGTAACAGCGGGGAAAGGAGAATCCCCCTCCCACATAATGGGATTGATGGAGCTCTTTCCCACGCCGGAGCACTCCTTCCCATCCTGGGCTGGGGCGGGGGGAAGCCCTGATCCATCTCTCCTTTTGCAGCAGCCCTCTCCTCGTGCCCTCTCCCAAATTCCCCGCCCCACATCAGCCTTTTCCTTTCCATCCCTGCTTGCACGTCCCACCTTTCCCCCCGACGCTAATGCGCTCACTTAGCAGGCGCTCGCCACCTTTCTTCCTCCCGCGCACGCACAGAGATGAAGGAAATGGATGAAGGTTAATTTTTTTGGTCCCTCTCATAATGACTCATCCATAACGATTTCTATTGGTTATATTTCCTTGTGTGACAGAAACAATTTACTGCATTCCTGCAAAGCCTATTTTCTCTGCATGATCTGCTTGTGTGGAGGTTTGGGGAAGTAATTTACAGATATTTTGCCTTAAAATAGCTTACAAAGACAAAAGAGTCCTGTTGACACCAAGGTGCGCTCCTCGTGAGCTAGGGAAACGGGGTAAAACAGCTTAAAAATAAAAACACTTTATTATAGTCACTCAAAGTCAAATTCTACATCACGCACCGCGATCAAAAGCTCCTTTTGCCGGTGGGAGCTCGGCAAGGCGCAGGGCTTCTCCGAGGACCGCTTTCGATTCGGGCTTGGGGTTGTAGAAGGATCCTCGGTTGATATAAATCAGCAGGAGCTTCGGCGGGGGGGGGGGTCGGGATGCTCCTTGTGGATCTGGTTCTGCGTATTCTGCTCCAGGGGAAAGCCAGCCACAGGGCTGCCGTGGGTCGCGAGAGCACGGTGCTGCCCAGCCGCCGTCGGGGGTGATTTCGGGGTGTGTGTGATCGGGGCCAGAAGCCCCGGAGGAGGCAGGGGGTCGTGAAACGATGCGTTTTGGCAGAGCCCAGTTTTTCTTTCTGTCTTAATGCCCACCAGGCTGCTGCCTGCGCTTGCAGCTCTCTTCCCCGCTCCGTGAGCAAATAAGCTCGGAGATAATGACCGTTCAAGGTAATTTGCTCAGGTAAATGCTTCTGCTAATGTGCTCGATGCTCTGCGATGGATAGCTCGGTTATTTCTTGGGTGTCCACTACTCCAGGACCTAATCCCCCCTCCCTGCGTGTTTCCATTGCCCCCAGGAGCTCAGCGTCTCCCGCGCTTAGCACGGCACGGGAATGACCTGTGGCCGGTGCAAATGGAAGCAGTGGGGGGGACGTTTCATGTTTGCTTCTCCATCTGCTCGTGCTCTTGGCCTCAAATTTAGTTAGCAGGCACGGTGGCAGAAAGGTGAGCCTTGCCACGCACTACGAAAGCGGGCAGGGTTTTGCCTTCTCCTGCGGTCACTGATGTAGATAACAACCCCCCCGGGCTGGGAGCGAAGGCCACTGTCGCTGTCAGGGCAGGAGCCGTAGGAGGTTGGAGGCAGGTCGATGCGCCAGGCGCCTCGGCCGGGCACGGGGGATGAATTAGAGAGGGCGAGAGGAGGGGGAAAGGTTTCTGTGCTGCAGAGCTGGGCTGCGCCGGCGGTCACGGCTGGAGTCAAAAGGATGCAGCGCACGCAGTGCGTTCGAAACCTGGGAGCCGGAGCAAGAGCCTTTGGTGGGAGCCTGGGCTGGTTTATCTCGAGGTGGGGGAAGTGGAAAAAGATACCGACTGGCCTAAAGTTTGTGCCTCACACCCAGGCTGAATCCAATCTGGGTGCTGCAGTGGTACCTGCCACCTAATAGTTTGGGATTTACTGGGAACTCTTCGTTGCCTTTTTGCTTTCCCTTATTTCATAGAATCATGGGACCGTTTAGGTTGGAAGGGACCTTGAAGATCATCTTGTTCCAACCCCCCTGCTATAGGCAGGGACACCTCCCAGTAGACTATTTCCATGCTCTGTTGCTTTTTGGGGAAAGAAAATGCTACTTTTGTGACTTATTTGGCGCTGTGAAACCTGAACCCAACAGAAATTTCTCAACACAGGCTGCTTTAACGCGTGATGAGGTTGGACGGGGCTTGGAGCAACCTGGTCTAGTTGGAGGTGTCCCTGCCCAGGGCAGGGGGGTTGGAACGAGATGATCTTCAAGGTCCCTTCCAACCCAAACCATCCTATGATGCTGTTAGAAGAATTGCAAGCGAATTGCAGGTTGCAAGGTCAGGACCAGCGTTGGCCATGTCTCTGTGTGCCAATTCCAGTGATCCACCGCTCTCCAGCCTAACCTAAGGGTGTGTTTTGGAGGCAGAAGGATAGAGGGGGGGATGTGTGTCAGCAAGGGGGGGTAGAGGCTGGCACAACCCCTCTCGGTCCCGCTGCATCCCACAGGGCTCCCCATCAAATACATGAAATAAGGGAAAGCAAATAGGCAACTAAGAGTTGCCAAAGTGTCTGGAGGTGGATGGAAACTTTGGTTTCTGTCCGTTATGGGGGGGCTCTTGCTTGGACACCCCCATATTTTCGCTGAAGCAGTTGGTGTTGTGCTCCAAAAAGACGAAGGTAAACAGCGACGCTGTGATGCTCGAGGGGAAGCGCTCGTGCTGTCGGCACCGCTCTCCCCGCGCCCTGGAGAGCCCACGTCAGGGACTTGAGCAGGGTACCTGCCTCCTTCCAGCATCCCAGCGCCCCTTGCTGTCCCTCGCAGGGGGGTGGCACGATGCTGGGGTGTCAGAGCGGGTCAGGGCAGTCACGGATCCGGGCGCGGGGAAAGGCAGGCGCTTGTTTGCGGGCACGGGTCAGCCGGTAACGCCGGCGGCAGCAAACACTGGTTCTTTATCTGCCTCCTCCCTTGCGAAACATAAGCCCTCTTGTTGCCGAGCATCGCGCTCGCAGCAGCACCCGAGGAGCGGGTTCGAGTGCCGCTGCAGGCTCGGGCCAACGGCTGCCGTTAACCGCGCCGTCAACGGGCCCTTTGTGCAGGCAGTGAAGACGTGGAGCCCGTTCTCCCTCCGCCTGCTGTGGGTGATGGGGCTTCATTGTGTCGGTCCGTTTTGCGGCGTGGGGTCCGGAGTGACTGGGTTGCACTGGGTGCTGCAGCCCTGGTTGTGGTCGGGGCTGAACAAACCCGAGAAGAGCGAGAAGCAGCATCCTCGTTCTCCGTCTCTCACCAACGTCATGTTCCTCCTCCCTTTGCTCGCTTGCCCAGCTCTCTGTGGTACTGGGGAGCTGCCTCAGGGAAGGCTCGGGGCTGCTTTTGCAGCATCTCTGGATGTTGTCCTCCCTGCCTGAGGGCTGTAGAGCTGGGTTTGACCACCTCCCGGCGATGAGAAGAGGTGGTGCTCCTCCTCCTGGGAGCGATGGAGGAGACTACATCGCACCTTTCACCCAGGAGGAGTTAAAACCTTGTTGACAGCCAAACCCCCAGTCGGTGTGAGTGGCAAGAGGAGGGGAGAATCGGCTGCTGCAGACAGGCGATAGGGCAGCTCCCCGCTTTGCTGTGGCTGCGCTGGTGAGCCCGGTTGCAGCCCTGCTCTGCTCCTGCACCTCCGGCAATTGCGTGTCCTCATCTGCTCTGGCTGCTGCATCTCTCATCGGTGCCCCAAAAGCACTAGTGAGCGTGTCCATACCAGCACGTCTATATAAGCTCCATCCCTTTGAAGGCAGGGAGCTGCTGGCATTAGGGACCATCAAGCTTGCACAGGCAGTGGCAGCAGTTGCCACCAAATCATAGCATTGTTAGGGTTGGAAGTGACCTTAGAGATCGTCTAGTTCCAACCCCCTGAGGGTGACGGTTTGACACTGAAAGAGGGGAGATTGAGATGAGATATTAGGAAGAAATGTTTTACACTGAGGGTGGTGAGCCCCTGGCGCAGGTTGCCCCGAGAAGCTGTGGCTGCCCCATCCCTGGAGGTGTTCAAGGCCGGGTTGGACGGGGCTTGGAGCACCCTGGGCTGGTGGGGGGTGGCCCTGCCCATGGCCCAGGTTGACCAGTTGGGGCTCCAGGATAACATCTAATGCCAAGGGGTGGTTGCTGTGCTGCTTTCTCATTTTTTGAGGAGAACTTATTTGAGGTGCTGCACGTTGGCCCAGCCCAATTAAATTCATTGCAGGCAATTAGGGAGCATAATTGGCTGATTGGATTTGGGAGGCATAAGGCCACAAGTCGCCTTTCTGCTGGTGTATTCTGCACCCAATGGATCTGAGAGCAGTGCTGCTGGAGTAAAAGCTACTGATTTGGGATAGGTTCCCGAATTCAAAAGAACTGTCTGATCCCTGGCACTGGGTGTCTGATGCAACCCCACCTCCCTGAAATAAGTTATACATTCTCATAAGTCATTATTGGAACTATTTGAACTCAACTTTCCTTGTGAAATATCAGGGCGCAATTGCCCATAATTTTGCTGATTTTTTTTTTTTTTTTTTTTTGTGGTTTTTAGACTGTCCATCCAGCATCGATGCGAAATTCTCACCTGAAATCTTAGCTATTGAAAATTCCCCTCTTGAAAACGTAAAATGAGTTCCCCGGACACTGAACGCATTTGTTGCAAACGTGGTTTGAGCACATTTTTATCCAGAGCCCTTTTAAAGAACAGCACACGAATCTGGAGGATCTCTTCTTCCCTGAGCCATCCCAACCCACTGCGAATAGTCAGTTCGGTCCCAAATGACACCAGACTTAGAGCAGGTATAAACTTCACCTCTATGCCGAGGTCTGCTCTTGCGTTCATTCCCTCGAAGCCTTCAGGGAAGGATTTAAGGGATGTACGCACCTTTTATGGGTTTGTGGCAAAAGGCTGAATTTCTCCCCAATTTCGGCAGCTTTGATCACGTTCCAGGGTCTGTATTTAATCTTTTTTTGTCCCTGTGCCCATTGCAACAGGACAAAACCCTGAAGCGCCGGCGTGCGGAGCAGGTAGCAGGGATCTTGCGTAACCGAGCCCCAAAAGAGCAGCCTTGGCTGGTGCGGCTTCTTTCTGTGCTAATTTGAAATGAGGTGAGCGATGGCAAATTGAGTTTCAAGGGCAGCAGAGACAACTTGTCAATTTAGCCTCGGCTCCTCTCTGTCGGCGCAATCCTTCGGAGCTGGATCTGAAGCTTGTTTACGGCAGTGGATATAATAGCTGCAATCCCCCAGGTAGATTAAGCAATTTCTTCATTTAGGACTCTCAAAACTCTATGACGTTTTGCGGGATTTTTCTTGACCTTGCGAAGGCCGCCTTCCCCCGCCACCCTCGTGGCTTTTTCTAATGAGTCCAAAGGGGAAAATAGAGCTTGTCAGGATGGGAGTTGCCGTGGGATTGGGTTTGTTGGGGAGGTGTGGGGCTGAGCGGTGCTGGAGCGCGGTGAAGTCTTCCCACCACCTTCTCCATTGGGTTTTAGTGCTTGCATTCCCGGCCGGGGATGTGGCTGTTTGAGTGATGGGTGAGCAGGTCCTGTCCTCTTTGTGTGCCTCAGTTTCCCTGTCTTAAATGGCCATTTGTTAAAAAAAACCTCAAAATAAAACCATTTAGAGATTTACCAGCAACATGTGTTGGGCAGAAGGAAGGAAAGATTATTTACTGTCGCAGTAGCATCCAAAATCAAGCAGGTACTTTGATAATACAAGAGTAGCCTCGGTCTTAGCGGTGAAGCACTTAAAATAAAACATGAGATGATGAAGCGCCGGGGGGATGTGGAGGCAACAGCAGTGTCGGGGAGAGAAAGCGGCAAAGACCATTCCCTCAAACGCAGTTTTGGAAAGCCCTCAACCCGTGACTTCTATCTAAAGCCTGAGTTTGTACTTGTTGAGCGAAAGGGCTTTCCCTGACCCCGCGCTGGTGCTAAAGCCTGGTCAGCTAAAGCTGAAGCATCTGCTCATGGATACTAATTTCTTACAAGGTCTATGTCCTGTCGAGGGCGCAATGTGAGCTGTAGGTGGTGGTGTGATAGCTCCTTAAGGGGGGGGATTCTGCCCCTCTGCTCTGGGGAGACCCCACTTGGAGTGCTGCCTCCAGCTCTGGAGCCCCCAACACAGGAAAGACATGGACCTGGTGGAGCGGGGCCAGAGGAGGGCACAGAGATACTCCAAGGGCTGGAGAACCTCTGGTAGGAGGACAGGCTGGGAGAGTTGGGAGTGTTCAGCCTGGAGAAGAGAAGGCTCCGGGGAGACCTCAGAGCCCCTTCCAGTGCCTAAAGGGGCTCCAGGAGAGCTGGGGGGGACTCTGGGTCAGGGAGGGGAGCCATGGGATGAGGGGGAACAGTTTCAAAGTGAAAGAGGGGAGATGTAGATGAGATACCGGGAAGAAATTGTTGACTGTGCGGGTGGTGAGCCCCTGGCGCAGGTTGCCCCGAGAAGCTGTGGCTGCCCCATCCCTGGAGGTGTTCAAGGCCGGGTTGGACGGGGCTTGGAGCACCCTGGGCTGGTGGGAGGTGGCCCTGCCCAGGGCAGGGGGTGGAACGAGATGGTCTTCAAGGTCCTTTCCAACTCTAACCATTCTGTGGGTCTGTGAAGAGGCAGCTGAGAACTGCTGTGGGGTTTTTGGGGGGCGTAGGGGGGGCAGCAGAGACACAGAAATCTCAGCAGCGCTTGAGCAGGCGATGCATTTGCCTCCTGCAGGGTTCAATGGGGAGTAGGCACCTCTGCCTTGTGCCTTATGAGAATCCCACCAGGCAACGGATCTGCATCTTTAGGTACCTAAATGCCTTTGCAAATGTGTCTCTCTGTAGCTGCCAGATCGGATGAGAGCGATACTGCATCCAGCCCAGGACCCTGCCCGCAGCTGCAGGCACCCCCGGGTGCCCGGGGGAAGGTGGAAGGAGACTTTGCACCGGAGCAGGCAGACAAGGTCAAGGTAAGGGCTGAATTGCCATGGGCAGGGGCATTAATGGGGTAAACAGGCAATAAGGCGTCTCTGCTTGGATGCTGAAACTTCTCGAGCAGGGAATGGAAAAAAAAAAAAAAGAAGCAAATGGAACTTTTTAAATCTTAATGGGGAAAAAAAAAAAAAAACCCCAACCAAAGAGAATAGCAACCTGAAGGCTTTCAAGGCAGGGGAGCGGTTGGTGACATCCCTGCTTACCTCCCCGCTCCGCTTGCAGCTGATACGCTGCCTGATTAAGTCTCACCAGCGTGAATGTTCACAGCTGCATATAGGACATGGGAAGCGCCTAATGACTGCTCGAGCTGGCGTAATTCCTAAGTAGGTATGGCATGTGGTTGCTCTGTAAAGGATTTCGGGACTGACAGGCTGTGAAAAGTGATAGAGGAGAGAAATGCCAGAGCCGGGGAATTAAACACATGTACAGATGAAACGAACTCAGGACTGCGCTGGTGTTGCCTGAGCCTGCCGCGGGCTGCTGCGGCTGGGGAGCAGCCGGGGTTTTGGGGTGCACGCAACGGAAAGCGGGTGATGGGAGGGCGCCTGGGTGGGAGGGGCCGTGCAGGGTTGAGCCCTGGGTTCACCCCGTCCTCATCTTTTGGCGATGTTTCCTGGGGTTTCTTGGATGCTCTGGCCCGTTCCCACGTGGAGCAGGGACCCGTGGGCTGCCTGCTGCGGGCACCGAGCAGCAGCTCGCCTCCTAACAGCTTTCTCTGCCTTCTGAGCCAGTGTTTAGGGTAGAAAGCTGCAGGATCCATCCCCCTGGCCCTGGTGCCCGGGGCTGTCTTCTGTACAAACACTTCCTTGGGGGAATTGTGGCTTATAAATCCCCTTCCCTGCCTGTTTTCGCCTCTCCTGCTGTCCCACCAGCCCTCCCTCCCCTCCCACGCATACATCCTCTCCCCGGGTTTTCATTATGATAATTAGGGAATTAAAATAATTTTCAATATTTTTAAACGGAATGATGAACTCGCGGGCTGCTTTTGCTACTGCCATATTGCTAAGTGTCTTAATAGGCCTATTTCCTATTTAAATATACTTCATGTGTCGTTGCTCAGATGGTCGATGTGCAACAGCCACTGTAACCGTTCCTGGTTATGCAGTGAGAGGAAGCGACCGGTTTGTGGAGGCCTAAGAAAAGAAATTATCAGCGTTTTGGAACAGAAATAAATATCTGGCAAGGGCTGCTGTGGCTCAGGAGGGCGGTATTTGGATGCGGGGGTATTTTAGCATCAGGATGCCGGTTGGAATGCAAACAAAAGCGGGGTCCTCCAGGCTGTGCGTGCCCTTGGGGGGGTGACTCGTTTTTATTTCTTGTACCCCCGTCGGCAACGCCAGCTGCACGGGGGGAACCAGCGGCGTACGGGCGATTAGCAGGGAGCAGTTTGCCTACTCCGAAGATGGGATCTTAAATTTATATTTTGGGGCAGGATACTGCTCTGGGCTCTTGGGTTTGATCCCAATGTCGCAAAAACACAAAAGAAACCTCTCTCCCTGGCTTCGAGGAGCTGCTACAGCTTGCTGAAAAGCAGGAGGTTGGTTTGCTCCATGACTCCGGGATGCTCCAAAAGGCGAGCAGGAGCCCAGCCGGTCTCTTAACCTGCACGAAAGGGATGTGGGGTAGGTTTGCTCTCAGCTGGAGCAGGATTTCTTCCATCCCTGCCTCCCTCCGGGGCTGTCAGGGCTATGATGGAGCAAATGAAATCAATAGTCCAGGGGGAAAAAAAAAACCAAACCCAAACAGATCCCCAAAGAAGGCGAAAGTATCACAATAAAGCGTAAAATGTTGGAATAAATATTATCAGAGCGTCTTCAGCAGCAATAAAAAGATTAATTTGCTATTGCAGGAAAGAAAAAAAACCCAACAATGTGTTTATGCTGAAAATTGCTGCCAAGAATTGCTTTTCATCTAGTGCATTCTATTTTATTGGGGTTTTTTTTGCCTTTTCACCCTCCCCTTCTTGCTCCGTCTCTCCGAGATTCTCTGTTTCGCTGCAGGTGATTGTGAAGGTCTGATCTATTGGTAGGATATCCCTCAAACATCTCACACGCATCTCCCCAGGGCTCTGCGACTTGGGATTTTACTTTTTTTTTTTTTCTCCTTTTTCTTTTTTTTTTGTTAACCCTGAAGAAACTGATTTGCCACCGGCTGCTGCGAGAGGGTTGCGCAGACTAGACTGGCAACATCTGATGTATGGCCGCATTTGGAGCCACAGACTACACCAGCCTTAATAACATTCTTCTTTACAAAGTGCTTACTGTTAAATATTTATGAGACGAGGCAAGAACAACCGCTGCCATCGTCCAGGAGCGCGCGAGCATCCCTCCTCCCTGCGGTTTAATGGGCCTGTGTTTTGGAAGGCAGGTAGGCAGCCCCCCCTCCTTTGTCATTCCTATATAGCTCTGGGCTCGCCAAGCCCCGACGCTGCCCTTATTAATGACGTTTTCAATGGCTGAATATTGGGCGTTACAGATTTACTCGGGGCAAAGGACTCTGTGTGGAGTCCGAGGGCTGTGTTTTTTTTTTTTTTTTTTTAAGTCATCTTAACTGCTCCGTCCTGGTTTGGGTCCAGGGGAATATGATTTTTGGTGATGTGCGGAGGATGGAGGCTCGTGGCAGCGGAGCGGGGAGAGTTGGAGTCCCGTTCCGAGATGCTCTTTGCTTTTTTTTTTCCTGCCCCTTTTTTTTTTTGGTTTTAATATGTTCTCAATTGAACGTTCAACTCTTGCTCTTACCTTAGTCCCCGCCACCCCCTGGGAGGTCTCCGAGGCTTTTTACACCTCTGGTTTGGCTCTCGCACCACCCAGAAGTCTTTAAAAGTCTCCCGAGTGCCAGTTCAGTGTGGCTGAAGGGGACAGAGGTGGCTTTTTTTCCGCCCACGGGGAGGATAAAAGCGCCGCTGCCGCTGGCTAACTATGCCTTTCCTTTGGTTTGGGCGGGTTTATTTTGACAGTGGCAGATCCTGGCTCTGTTCCCCGCGGTGAGAATGTATCACTGCTGGCAGTTCTAGCGTTACTTACATGCAGCATCATTAAAGCATATATTATATCCCAAGGGGAGATGGTCTAAACTCAACATTTCCAATTGTTTTAAAGTTATCTGATTTTATCCGAGCGATAACGATCTACAAATTGCGCTAGTCATCTCCGAAAGCGGGCTTTCCTGTAATGTCCTCTTTACGTCGGGCTGCCGGGGAATTGCTTTAATAAGCATAACGAGCTCTTATTAGCATTTCCACCCGTAGGTTTGGAGCTTTTTTTTTTTTTATATGGAGGTGGTGGCTTCACCCATCACCCTGCAAAGAGGGAAAAGGAGGCGCAGCCGGTGAAGCCCGATGTCGAGGATGCTGCCGGAGCACCAGGCTGCCTCGAGGCGCCTTAGCCTTTCTGCCCGAGGTGCCAGCCAAGCTCCCAAAAACCCGCACGAGCGTGTCAAAACACGCAGAAAGAGCGGCTGCGACTCCTTCAAAAGTTGCCTGTTTCGTTGTTTGTGGGTTTTTTTTTTTTTTTTTAACCTTGGGAAAAGGGGGTTTTTGGTTCGGCGCAGGCTGTTTCCATGTGGCGCGCCCTTATTTTTACGTTCTTACCCGAATGCTGAGGGGTTGGCGAACACGTTTGTAACCTCCAATTCAGCATAAAGCGATAACGCCGGGTGGCTGAAATGCTCTTTACTCCGGTAACTTCCCCTCCATGATAGGGAAGGAGTGCTAAACCCGGGCAGAGAGGCAGAGCGTTGTTTCCGTACAGCATGGCACTGCGAGCTGAAGGCGCCTTTAATAAAGAAATGAGATTACGGCAAGGAGGCTTTTAGGGTAGACAACACGGGGTGATTCTCTAGCTTGCTGCCTGCTACCTATTTATTCGGGCAGTGGGCTGGACGGTAACGATTTACGGGGAAGGCTGGGTGCGGGGTTTGGCTGCCGCCCCGTTATCTCTCCCTCGCGGCGAGCAGAAGCGGTCCCTTGGGATCGCCCTGTGCTCAGGGAAGGCACGCAACTACAGTCGGGGCCGCACAATCCCACCTCCTGCGCTATTTCATGTGAAATCGGGGCTTTAATCTTCCCAGAGGAAGTCTGTAACCCTTACGAGAGAGAATAAGGTGACCGCTGTCAAAGGCCAATGAAGAAGGACCGTGTATTTATGTATGCGTGTGATTTTTTTGGTTACCTGAGGAAGTTTTGGGGCAAGGAAGACTTAGTGCGTATATATTTATTTATTTCCTCGGTGTATCTGTACGGACGGCGCATCCTCGGCGTGGGTGTGTGTGATGTTTAGGCAACTCAGTGCCGTGGGGTTGGCTGTGCGAGAAGACGCCTTCGCCTCCCAACGTTTAAATTACTGAGTCAGGGGCAGAGCGAGTGACAGCCGGGGGATATCTGGGTGGGTGAAGAAGGGGGGAAAGAGGTGAAGGACCAAGCCCGGAGATGGAACGGTTTGGCAGGATGCTGGTGCTGGAAATGTCATCTGGCTCAACAGTCACTGCTGTGGGCTCGAAACCATCCCAGCCATTAGATTGCTTGTTGCTGCCGGGTGAGCCCCCAGGACGTGCGTGTTGAGCTGTAAATGGGACACATAATATTACTAATAATTTCACAGACAGCTCTGTTCGCTTCTGAAGTGAGAGGAGACACTTGTGCTATTCCGCCCGGCTCTCTTTATGGTATAATCTCCCATTGAGATTCAAGGCACAGCTCCGCTAATTAAAATGATGAATGCCGGAGGAAGGCTTTGGGTTTGGGTTTGGATTTTTTTTTTTATTTTTTTTCTTTTTTAATTCCTCCTTCTTCTGGTAGGTCTATCTGGTATCTGCACACGCAGAGACTGCTTCAGGCAGAGGATATTTGCTCGCTGGATGAGTACCCAGGATAGATAGAAACGCTCCCGTACCCACACACAAATGCTGGCTGAGAGATACCTGAGCCCCACCGAAAGTCTGGGGTTTGTGTCGGTGCACGCAGCCGTCACGGCGGCTTTCGGAGCCAGCATTGTGCTGCTGTCCTGCAGCGGGGATCTCCCCTGCCTGTGAGGAAGGGGCTGAGCTGAGCTTCGACGGGGCCGGGTGCCTTCGGGGATTGAGCGTCCTCCCCAGGGCGAGATGCAGCTGTTTTGGGGACGCCAGCCTTGGGACGCGGGGGGATTTAAAAAACTCCCCCGAGTGTGTTAAAGAGCTGCCGTGCTGCTCCTTACGGGCAGCCACAAACGACATGACTGTTTTCATTTTTGGAAATGAAGCCAGAGCTATACCGTGCCTGGTCCCAGCCCCGGGGGCAGAGAGCAAGGAGCATGGGCAGCAGTGGTTGTGCGTTGCTGTTGCACGTATGAGACCAAATATTGCGGTGACGACAGGCCTGACACGGGGTGCACGAACAGCCGTAGGTCCGGCTGCAGTCCAGAGGAGCAGTCAGGTGCACAAATAGCACGGTTTATTTTTTTTATGCAAGATATACAGAGTCCCAGAGTGGTGAGGGTTGAAGGGCCCTCTGGAGCTCCCCCAGTCCCACCCCCTGCCACAGCAGGGACACCTCCAGCAGTGGCACAGGACGGCGTCCAGGCGGGTTTGGGATGGCTCCAGAGTGGGAGACTCCCCCCCCTCTCTGGGCAGCTGTGCCACTGCTCTGACACCCTCAGAGTAAAGAAGTCCCTCCTCATGTTCAGATGGAACTTCCTGTGCTCAAGTTTGTGCCCGTTCCCTCTTGTCCCGTCACTGGGCACCGCTGGAAAAAGACTGTTCCCATCCCCCCAGCACCCTCCCTTTAAGGATTTGTAAGCATTGATAAGATTCCCCCTCAGTCTTCTCTTCTCCAGACTAAAAAGCCCCACGGCCCTCAGCCTCTCCTCATCAGAGAGATGCTCCAATCCCCTCACCATCTCCGTAGCCCTCTGCTGGACCCTCTCCAGCAGTTCCCTGTCCTTCCTGACCCGGGGAGCCCAGAACTGCACACAGTGCTCAGCTGCGGCCTCCCCAGGGCAGAGCAGAGGGGGAGGATGCCCTCCCTCGCCCCGCTGGCCACACTCTGCTGGGTGCACCCCAGGGTGCCATTGGCCTTCTTGGCCACCAGGGCACATTGCTGGCTCATGGTCACCCTGTTGGCCCCCAGGACTCCCAGGTCCCTTTCCACAGAGCTGCTCTCCAGCAGGTCAGCCCCCAACCTGTACTGATGCGTGGGGTTATTCCTCCCCAGGTGCAGTACCCTACACTTGCCCTTGATGAGCTTCATAATGTTCATATCATACAGATTCTTTAAGATTGCCAGTGAGAAATGCACTAAACTGCAGTACAGCTATATAGTTTTAAAGATAGCATTAGTATCACAAGCTTGTGTAAGGACTCAACGCGGCTGAGGTCACAAATCTTATCAAAAGGTGTCATTTTTGGGGGGGGCGAGGAGGACAAACCCGTCAATCTGTCCCTACAACCTGGTGTTGAATTCTCCTCCCCCATTTAGGTACGAAATCGGGGTGATATTGTTACCTCTTGTCGTTCAAAGCGAGTGGGTGGGACTGTGGTCAAGCCATGGTTGGTTCCTTGTGGTTGTTGCACAAAACATTCATTGTTCCTCATGGCCGTACCCTTAGCCGTTGCACAAAACATTTCTCGTGGAAAATGGAACAACGCGACCTCCACCCCATTTCTCCTTTGTCTTCGGTACTGTGGCGATGCAAACCACTGGATCTTCCCCCGGTTTTTCATGTCTGCTCTGGGCACCAGGGGGTTATAGCTGTGCTACCGTTTGGTGCTTCCAACAATTGCTTACTTTCCCAAAGCGCCACCGGGGGCTTTGCTTTCAGTTGCCCACCAACACTTTTCTACTTTAAATATCTCGTGTTTCAATTAATAAAAAGACAGGCTAAATTAAGAGATCTGGTGGGCTCTCTTATCCTGTAATTAAAGCCTTTTTTTTCTTTTTTTTTTCCTGGAGTAGAGCGTTGAGTACAGGCGTGGAGGCACTTGAGAACAGCGTTTCCATGCGGTGGGAAGATCTGGGAGCAGATGTGTACTCCGGCGGGTTGCGAGCGAAGGGAATGAATGAGCAGAAACGCATCAGGATGGTTCTCGGAGGGGATTGAAATGTCTGTGTCATGTGCTGTCACCAAAGCAGAGCTTTAAATAGGCGCTCTCTATAAGGTGCTTGCATAACTGCTGCGCTAACATTAGCTCCTGCGCGGGGCAGGGAGGCTATATGGGGAAAAAGGGCTAATCGAGAGAAAGCAGGATTATTTTTCTTGTTTTTTTTTTTTTTTTCTTGTTAAGTCCTCATTGCCCTCCCTGTGTTTGTGAACCGGAGGGTGGAAATGATGGTCAGGTTGGAGGAGGCCCTGAGGGCTGTGCATATGCAAAGGGTGGCAGGAGGCTGCCACATCCCCGTGGTGCCCGCCGGGCTGCGGGGCTTGCCGAGACAGCCCCGTTGTGTGCGCGGGCAGGGAGCAATCGCGATTGTTTCTCCTCCTAACAAAGTGACTCTTGTCTGAGCACATGCTCTCAGCTGGAGCATCCCATATCCCATGCCAGAGGTGTCCCGGGGCTGTGTCACTCTTTCCCCCCAACCCGGAGGAGGAACAGAACTGCCTCTTTGCCCGCCCTGGGAGAGGTTTGCATTCAGCTCCTCGCTTCCCCAGGACAGTGAGGGCTGGAAGCGTTTACTGGTTTAAAAGTAACGTAAAAAAAAACCAAACCCTGACCTTGCACCAGAGTGAGAAGATCCTGATGGCTTGATCAGTGCCTGCTAACCAGCACGTCCTCTGAGCGTGCAAGGAAGGAGGAGAAGGAGGAGAAGGCCCTGGGGGTGCTGATTGATGAGAAACACCATGAGCCGGCAATGCGCGATCGTAGCCCAAAAAGCCACCCGCACCCCGGGCTGCATCCCCAGCAGCGTGGCCAGCGGGGCGAGGGGGGGATTGTGCCCCTCTGCTGCGCTCTGGGGAGCCCCCCCTGCAGCGCTGCCTCCAGCTCGGGGGGGCCCAACAGCAGAAGGACACGGAGCTGTTGGAGCGGGGCCGGAGGAGGGCCCGGAGATGCTGCGGGGGCTGAGCCCCTCTGCGGGGAGGACAGGCTGGGAGAGGGGGGGTTCAGCCTGGAGAGGAGAAGGCTCCGGGGAGACCTCAGAGCCCCTTCCAGTGCCCAAAGGGGCTCCAGGAGAGCTGGGGGGAACTCTGGGTCAGGGAGGGGAGCGATGGGACGAGGGGGAGTGGTTTTACACTGGAAGAGGGGAGATTGAGATGAGATATTAGGAAGAAATGTTTTACACTGAGGGTGATGAGCCCCTGGCGCAGGCTGCCCTGAGAAGCTGTGGCTGCCCCATCCCTGGAGGTGTCCAAGGCCGGGTTGGACGGGGCTTGGAGCACCCTGGGCTGGCGGGAGGTGTCCCTGCCCAGGGCAGGGGGTGGAGTGAGATGGTCTTCAAGGTCCCTTCCAACCTACACCATTCTGTGATAAGTGACAGCCTCGGGAAGGGGGTGACGTGCATCGCCGCAGGGAGCAGAGGGGGTGGGTGTATCGCCCTGCCGAAGCTGGCTGTTCGGCTCCTCCGTTTAATATTCCAAATCCCATCCAAGCAGGCAGCAACCCCGCGCGTGCTTTTCTGCTCTTTGAATTCTGTGAAACCCTGGCAGTGGTAAAACTCAGGTCCTCCGTGTGCCCGTCACCTAAGCGTCCCCTCGGGCCGCAGCTCGGCGGGGTGAGATCTCCTCCCTCCGCCCTTGGGAGCGTGCGAGCGGAGAGTTTCCAGCTTAAGTCTGATTCCCCTCGGTCTTTGGCTGGCGATTTTTTTGCAGCTAGCTCCTCTGCCTCCGATCCAAACAGCTGTGCTCGTGGGGGCATGGGAAGGCATGGAAATCTTCAGGCAGATGCTCTGACTCGAACTGCTCTTTAATTCGGATGATTTAAATGGAAATGGTGAGAGCTTACTGTGGGACGGCTCCAGCCGCTCCGCAGCGGTCGAGCGTTGTGCGTTTGTACGATCTGAGCTTTTTTGCAGGGACGGGATTAGTTTGTTTTCATTTCTCCTCTTGCTTGCTGATCGTCCAACTGTCTCAGTGTTTGGGTGAGATGCAAAGATGCTTAGAAACACCAATAATAATTAAAAATAGCAGGCAGCAGAACCAAAACTGCAGCCTGCAGTTTGGCCGGTGGCCACTGGAAACGGCTCAGTCCTGAGGCGCAGAGATAGGACCCGCGTGAAAACCCCGTGTCCTGGAGGCTCTGGGTGGCGGCGGTGGCGTTTCGATGGATAGCAGCCCCCGACCCCTTCTCTACGTCTCCCCGGAGCGTGTGTTTTAAGACGCGTAAGATGTATTTATCCCCATCGAGTCATTCGGCTCCGGCGTCCCACCCTCCGAATCCATCTGGCTTTCTGCCCACAAGATTATGTTATATAAACCACCCCTAAATGCAGTGTCTGGGAAAGTGCCTTTATGTTTTAATTTCCAAATAGGCAGGCAAAATTGAGTGCTCTGATTGGCATCTGCAATCAGAGCCCCATTCAGCGGGAGCTGTGAAGGGAGCTGATTGCAACGAGCGCTGCTCTGACCTTCTGGGGCCTCCGCTGCTGCCTCTGCTTCATTAACAGGATAAATATTTTTCCAGAAACAACATTTCTGAGCTGCCAGGAGTCATGACAGGGATGGGGACTATTCTGTGGCACGGTCTGCATCGAGGCAGCGCTCTCCAGCTTAAGATTTGGGGGATAAATAGATATTTTTAGCAGGCTGGGGATGCTGCCTGGGACATGGCTGGGGACACCTGGGCTCCGTTCCCGCAGTGCCACCGAGTGGCACAGTGTTGATCCTCCCTCCTTCCACGCTTGCCTTCCCTCAGCAGCTTTCCTCCTTCCTTCTCTGTTGAGCGCTGCAGAGTGAGGAACCCTATTTTGGGATGTTTTGTCTAATGGAGCCTTGGTATGGTCCCAGCGCCTTGGGATAACGTCCCGGCACGTAGAGTGGTAATGGGAGGGTAAAGGGGTCTGTGTCGCAGGAGCGCGTCAGGGACACGGGCATGGCTGATAACCCTCAATCCTGTGCTGTGACCGTGCTGCTGTGCCCGCGAGTTGGTGCGGAGTCAAACGCCGTGGAGTGCCAGAGCCTGGGACTGTGCTGAGAGCATCTGCGGCATCAGCTGAGCCCCTCCAGTGAGTTACAGCCCCGTCTCTGCTCCAGGGGCCTCTTAGCATCCTGCAGCCGGTAATAGATGTTTTTAATTCTTGGGGAATTATTGAACAAACATCAGGGAAATATGTTTTACAGTCCAGAGCCAGCTCTGAGCATCGTTAACATTGTTATTGGAGACGAGGCGGATGATTTAAGCAGGGACCTCTGACAAAGACGCACACCTGTCCATGAATAAAAGGCTGCAATTTAATACCCGCGCTGTTAATTAAGAAGAGGATGAGGGTCAAGTGTAGTGCCTGTTCCAAAGGTCTCCCGAGCCTGGCAGGCGAGATGACAGCGCTAACGCCTCCTTCGCCGCTCCTTGGCGTGCCGAGCGGGCATCGGCTGCGAGAGGGGGTCTGGTAAGGGCACGCGAGTGTCGGGCACCTCATGTCAGCTGTGGTCTGATGCCACGTAATCTCAGCACCGAGCCAGGCGGTGCGGCGATGGAAACGAGCAGATGCTGCCAGTTTAAAGAGCGAGAGCGCGTCCGTCTCCTATCAGAGCAGAGCAAACTGCCCTTCTGGCCAGGCGCTGACAGCCGTCAGCATCCGCGGCTCCGGCTGGAGCCAGGAAAAGCTGGCGCATCCCTTCAGTGCACGCCAGTGCCTTGGCGGTGACAGCTTCCCCCCCCAGCCTGCCCCCACGTTGAGGTTTTGGGGTGAAAGACACCCCGTCGCTCCACAGCAGTGAGCTCCTGAGCTCGCTCCTGCATCGCCTGGAGGCGGTTCGGGGCACCCCAGCAGTGCTGGTTCAAGTGGATTTAGCTTTGCCCACAGGAGAGGGGCAAACGCCGCCAGCTCTGACGCGGGCACCCGCGTCTCTGTGCGGAGATCCTAAACCCCAGTGGCTGCATCCGTGTGGGTGATGCAGCGCTACACGCAAGCGCTCAGGCTTAGCGTGTCCTCTCCAGCTCCCTGAAAGGAGGGTGTAGCGAGGGGGAGGTCGGTCTCTTCTCCCAAGGAACAGGCAGTGGGGCAAGAGGAAATGGCCTCAAGATGCACCGGGGGGGGTGTTAAATTGGATATTAGGATTTCATCAGCAAAAGGGTTGTCAAGCATTGGAACAGGCTGCCTGGAGAAGCGGTGGAATTGCCATCCCTGGAGGTATTTAAAAGATGGGCAGATATGGTGCTGAGGGATGTGCTTTAGTGGTGGACTTGGGAGTGTTAGGTTGATGATCTTGGTGATCTTAAAGGTCTCTTCCAACCTAGACGATTCTAGGATTCTACTCTGGCTGTAAAGACGACACTAATTGATTTAAGGGTGGCATTGCACGGTTGCATGTTCCTTGCTCTGGAGCTGCTCGGGGCTTTGCTAGGCAGGACTGCAATGAGGTGGTCACATCTCCCAAGTGATAGATCCCGGCTGGCCACGGCTCCTGTCGCAGATGCAGCAGCACCAGAAGCGTTGCACTCGTATAGGTTTGGTGTATTCGGTGTAAATTGTCATAACCCAGGTCGTGCCGGGGCGCTCCACAGCGACAGCCGCAAAGCCAAGCCCTGCCACAGCAACATCCCTGGGAGCTGGATTCGGAGGGAAAGGCGAAACAAGGAATTGCATCTCCCCACCGCTGGGGACTGGGAAGGTAAAGGGAGAACCGGCATGACAAAGCCAGGGCCGTGGCTGGGAAAAGGTCCCATTTCTACTCCCTTTACCTCCTCCCTCGGTCTGCTGAGGTTCCTCCTGTTGTATTAGGGCTTGCAAAGACTCAGCTGGGCTGCTTGAACCCACCTCCCTTGGTCACAGCGGGCACGCGGCGAGGTGTGGTACGCCCTGCCCCGCTTGGTCCCCCTCGTCTCTCGACTTCCCAGGTTAACGTCTTTGCTAGGGACTGAAAAAGTTGATTAAAAAGCCAATGCGAGAAACACGATAATCCTAGGAGGGCCTCAAAGCAGAAATCTTGTATTTTTGGCTGTCAGCGAGCTCCAGAAATGCTGGTAAACACTGATTTTGCTTCATTTGGATGCAGAGATGAGCCTATGGGAGATTTTGGAGAAGCAGAGCTTGTTTGCATGCATGTTTAAGCGCACAGGCGTAGTCGTACACATGTTGGCATACAGTTTGGTTCACTTCACTTGCATCCCGCGTAGGCAGCCATGCAAGGAAATTACTTCTGCATCGGTTGTGTTCCTCTATTACAATAAAGGACCAGCAGCTGGTGAGCTCCTACCGCTCCTCGTCTGCCTCCCCTCGGACCAAACATCATCTCTTCTCCAGTGTAACTTATCTCTTCTCCACCCACACATCTCAAATCGTTTTCGGTGTCCTACTGTACAGCCTTCCTTCTGCCCGTGGCTCCTAGGAGAGAAATGGGGCGTGTGTGTGTGTGGTGCAAATACTGTGTCCGTGGTGGTGAGATGCTGGTTTTTGAAGAGAAGGGCTCTGTCCTGCAACATCTCAGCCTCGACAGGCTGGGAGAGGTGGGGGTGTTCAGCCTGGAGAAGAGAAGGCTCTGTAGAGACCTCAGAGCCCCTTCCAGTGCCTAAAGGGGCTCCAGGAGAGCTGGGGGGGACTCTGGGTCAGGGAGGGGAGCACTGGGATGAGGGGGAACAGTTTTACACTGGAGGAGGGGAGATTTGGTTTAGATATTCGGTAGAAATTCTTTGCTGTGAGGGTGGTGAGCCCCTGGCGCAGGCTGCCCCGAGAAGCTGTGGCTGCCCCATCCCTGGAGGTGTTCAAGGCCGGGTTGGACGGGGCTTGGAACACCCTGGGCTGGTGGGAGGTGTCCCTGCCCAGGGCAGGGGGGTGGAACGAGATGGGCTTCAAGGTCCCTTCCAACCCAAACCATTCTGTGACTCAATGATCTGTGTTGCCTTCTCGTGTGAACGGCTCAAGTGCCCGTCTTGCACGCAGCAGCGTAGGTTGGAAAGTCTCTGGCAAGCTCTTTGCAGCCAGATTTCTGGGGAAGCGGCTCCCCTGGGGCTCCACACTAGTCAGGGACACTTTTGAGTCTTTTCAACCAGCTTGCGCCCAAAGGTAGTGGGTTTGGTGTAGGCAGCTTGGTGGGGAGGGGAGAAACCACCCAGCGAAAGCCGCTGTGGGAGGAGAGGCAGCGAGATGAGCTCAGCCGTTACTGGAGCCTTGGAGGATCCCCAGATGAGTGTATTGTTATCAATTCCCCGATGGTGGGGGGAAAAACTTTGATCAGAGCTTGCACCTCATTAGACATCAGAGAATTGAGCCGTGAGACACCGATCCATAGGCAGCCAGGCTTCATTAGTTCTGCTGCTCATGGGACTGCCTGGTTAAGGAACACGTAGATGCTACAGAATTGACTTTTGTTTTTAATTATTTTTATGAGGACTTGACTCTCTCCCTTCCCCGCTATGTATTCTTGCTTGGAGGGCTCCAGTGAGATCTTTGCAGCAGGCTCTGGGCGGCCGAAATCGGTATGTTTTGCTTCATCAAAGCAAGCCAAAAATTTTCTTTTAGTTGAATATTAATGTGTGTATCCATCTGCTGTGCCTAAGGGATGATATTTTGGATCATGTCCCCCATGGGGCAGGTTCCCAGCTCAGGCTCCCGATCCCCCGTCGCGTGTCCATGCTTCTCCTGGTGCTGCGTTGGAGGAACTGAATCCCAAGCTGACGGTTTCGATTCAGCCCAAAAAGCCCAAGTTAAACACTACAGTTCAAGAGCGCCAGGCAGCAGAAATGTCAAAAAGAAACAGTTTGACATTTCCCAACCGAACCTTTTCAGAACTCTCTGAAAAGAAATAGATGGCGAAGGCAGAGGGACTTCTCAGCCGTGGTTCGGGGGCGATAAAGCAGATTTCAGAGCAGCAGATGGATGGAAACCTGGGCTGGCTTTCGCCATTAAAGGCAGAACGGGCTGCAGTTTGGGGCTGGGTTTGGAGAGTTTTTGTGTGATGGGGTTGCGTGAGCTGAGCTCTGGGTTTCCGTGCTCAGCTCTGCCTCTGCCCGTGGCTCCGGAGGAGCCTCCGCCTGAGCATCCCTTCCCGCGGAGCCAGGCGGAGGGCAGCCCCCAGCGCGGAGGGCACGGCGCCGCGTCCATAAGCCTAATTCCTCTTAAAACTCCTCGGTTGAAAGATGTGGAGGAAGATAAATGGGGCTCTGAAAAGCCCGATTTGCGCCATTCTCCTTCTCAGCTGCGCTCGGAGAAGAGAAGTGGCAAAGCACAGAAGCCCCACGTGCTACAGACAGACCCCACCGCTGAGGGGAAGGAATTACTTGCTGGCGGACCGAGTTCCAGTCGAGATCACAGCTCAGCGAGAAAATAGAAGCAGACAAGGTAGTCCTGCTATTGCCTCCAACCTACTTGATACAGAAATGGAGAAGAAAAGCCGAGCACAGAGCAGATGAGAGAGACATTTGCCTCCTTGTGTGCAGGCTGACAAGAACCAGGGATGGACGAATTCATCGCAGGTTCTCTGTCGAGTGGAGGGGGGGGGGGGAATAGGAAGCCATCCAAGCTGATTAGTGAGAGGTCTCTCAAAGAGACAGGCTGGCTGGATTTAATTCCCTAGTCAGCATTCCCAGTACATTGATCTCCTCCTAAGTAGGAGGGAGGGGGGAGCAGTGAAGAGGGATGGTGGGGAGGGGGGGAGAAGAGAGGAAAAATAGGTTAGGAGGTGGTGAGAGAATGAAGGCAGAGGGAGAAAAATGAGGAGTGGAAGAAGAGAGGAGGAAAATGGAAGAAGAGAGGAGGAAAATGGAGAGAAAAAGTGCAGGGATAGGGAGGTGGCAGGGCTGCAGAACCAGCCTTGGTTATGTTCCAGCTGTGCCATCAGCCAGCACCAGAGCTGTGACGTGTGATGGAGGCACTACCGGTGAATAATGAAGGACAAACCAGCTTGGTTGTCCTCTGCTAGGTCCTCCTTGCCCATGGTAGGGACGGAGTGGTCCTCCATCCCGCTGCTGGCCGTGACCGAGGAAGGGCAGAGGATGTGGGAGCGGTTTGGATGTACCCCTGAACTGTCTGGGTGGGGATGGAGGACGGTCAGACGCTTACAGATGTGCTCCAGAGCATGGAGCAAATGCAGGTAGCTTTATCGTCTGATACCTCCTGCAACACCAGGGCTGGAGGTGGGAGAGATTAAGTCTTTGCAAGGCAGGATCTCCCACTTGCAACAAGCATGAAGCTTTAATTTCTAGCCCCAGCTGGTTGTGAGATATTGGGCATTAAAAGCACATTATTCTGATTACTGTCTTACTTCTTTTTCCACTTCTATTCCTCAGTTGGATTTCAGCTTGATTTTTAGTGTGTACTCCCTCAAGATCCACCAGTGCCAGAAGTCAGTGCTGTATACCATTCGAAAGCTCAGCCTCCCAAGCTTTCAGATGGTATAATTAAAGCATTAATCTCTTACTCCAGCAGTCTGTAAGACAGCAGCTGCTAAAATAACATGGAAGGACTGCTACAAAAAAAAAAAAAAAAAAAAAAAAAGGTGCTTTGCTTCCAAGATAACCGCAACAACTTTTTGGGGGCAGCAAACCTCCTCTTGTGCTGGGGAGGGTCCAGGGGCAAGAACAGTACTGGCCTTTGAAACTAGAGGCTGCTGTTGTGTCTCAAATCTGCTCCTCCTGACGCAGTGGGAACCTGCCACAGGGCAAAACGTATTTGAATCTCTTCATGCTTTGTTGAGCTCGGACCGGGCTGGTGGCTTCTCGCGTCCAAACCTGCTTCGCTGGAGTTGAAATACCTTTGGGAAATGCAGCCTTGAGCTTGGCGTGGCTGGGCGAGACGGCGCCGTGCGAGTCGAGGATCTGTAGCGATGCTGTTGGATGCAGTCGCAAAAATTGTTGGGTTTTTTTCTTGACGTGGGAGCGTTGATTATTTTAATATTTTTTTTATCACCTTTGTGGGAGTCCTGTTTTGTTTGGGGGTTTTTTGTTTGTTTTTTTTTTTAATTTATTTTTATTTTGTATTTTTTAAGATGCTGTTGCAAGTAGCTGGCCTTAATCTCTGGGAAGAATATTAAATTCTGGTGCAATATTGAGCCTTAGGAGACAGAGGGCTCTGATACCCTGTGTGGGAGCTCTGCAATAAGGACGGCTCCCTGCCGTTTGGCCGCAGCAGGACTAAAGAGTAGGTACCGGAGCGTGACGTTATTGAGATTACTGCTCACCTGTAAGGCCGGGGATGTTTGTTGCCGCTTGACAGAAGGGTGACAGCGAGTGGTTAGCCTTGATTAAACACTGAATATTGGCTTCAGAAGTTCCCCACCCCTCCACGAGTCCCGAGGGAGCCCAAATCCCTTCTCTCCTGTTCCTTTGGCATCCGGCTCCACAGGGCAAAACATCTGCGAGAGCCAAGGGGAGGTTTGGGATCTTGACTCACCTTTGCAAAGGTCCAGTTTTAGACTTGTGTGAATATGGAAAGAAGAGTAACCCGGGGAGAAACAATACCCTGGGGCTTGTGGAGATGGTTCTTTGCAGGCTGGGACGGCACCGTGCCTGGGGTAGCAGGATCTGTGTCTCTCCATAGCAGTCCTTGGAGAGGAGCAAAGCCTTCGTTCATCTTGAAAGGGCAGCGATGAGCTCTGCTAGAGGGAGAACAGGCTCCTCCCGAGGTGCTGTGGCCTCTGAACCCAAGCAGGGTTTCTCTTCATTCAAGGCGTGAGCTGCCAATGACTTTCATAGCTTGATTAGCGCTCTTCAGACCCATTCCCATTGGCTGCTGCAGAGGAGCAGGAGAAGATGGATGTCTTCCATTACTTGATGTAATGACTGTGAGGCAGCCTAATGAAACCTTTACAACCAAAGTTTACCGAGAGCCCGCAAACAGTGATCAATAGCCGGAGCTCCAGGGCATAGATTGGCGGGGGCCGTGCTGCAGGAGACCAGCAGGGAGAGGGGATGGAGTGGGGAGCGCTGGAGCAGGGAACGGACGGAGGAGGAGTGTCTCGGGTGTGAGATGGGATATGCAAGGCAGGGGGAGGTGGGAGGTGGTGGGTTTTGTTGCTCCCACAGCTCGTGCCTGCTTTGTTCGGCTCTCTAGTGCAATGTCGCTGGCTTTTCCGTTCCCTCTGGGGGAAAATCATCGCATCTCCAGGCTCTAAATTGCCTGCAGAGCTCTCTTGTTGTCTTCCTTCGGCGGCAGTGCCCTCAGGGAAGAAGGAAGGGAGCACAAAGTCCTTGGGAATCGGTAAAAATTTCTCCCAGAAGAATCAAGGCGGGTCTACACTGGAAAAAAGGCAAACCAAACCTCTTGGCCACATCCAGGAACCAATTTAAGCTCCATGCTGCCCGTCCAACCCGGGGGAAGCGTGGCCAAAAGCAAGCCCTGACCCAGGCTGCTCTGTGGCTTCTGTGAGCTACTGCATCAGTCTCCTGCGTGTACTGGTACTGCCAAGTGAAAACTTAGTGCAGCACGGCCAGTTTGCGTTGACTGGCCTGTTGGTGGATGGACAACGACCCCGGGAAAGCGATCTCAGTGTACGCGTAGGGCCATTTCTGCATGCCCGCCCGCACCGCGATGCTGGAAACTTGCTTTATGGACCTGGACTTCATCACAGCGAGCGCAGGAAAGCGTGTTCCCGGCTGAAGAGAGGTTAGTCCGCAATTTTCAGCTGAGCGAACAGGTCAGGCAGGGTGTGGGCAAGACAGCATCTGTGTCAAGCAGGAGATGCCCCAGCTTTTCCTTGTTGCAGAAAACAGCTCCTTCAGGCTCTTATCTCCTCCCTTGCAGCTGGTGGCTCCCACCTGCGGGAGCCGTGGTGTTGGGAGGGCAGGGACGTGGTGCCGTTAGCATCGCCAGGCGCAGGCGGTAATGGGATCCACCTGCTAGCACACAATGCTGGGGGGATTAAAAAAAAATGCTCCATTGTGCCTCTGGAATAGCTGCAATTAACAAAAACTGAGCAGCCGAGGGCTGGATTCGTCTCACAGAGGCCGTGGGAGAGAGCTTGAAATGTACCCACAAGCACTGATTGGGGTCTCAGCCTAATTAGCCCCCAAGAGGCACCCGGTTAGGATGCAAGACTGATGTGCTGCGGGCTCCAGGCAGGTCTATCCTGCGCGGGAGCGTGGTGAGCTGCTGCGAGGAAGGGCTGAACACCGTCCTCGAGATGCTGCCGACCCGCAGCTATAGTAAAAAGGGCACGTGGGCAGCATCAGAGCCTCCGCTGTGCTGGGCAAAGCCGTTGCCCTGCTACCGGCTGCTGGAACGCTGCAAGAAGCCATCTCCAGCGCTGAAGGTGGGCTTGGGCTGTCCAGACTAGGTCGCTGAGCTCTGTCGGAGCGTGGCTATCTGCAGTTTTGCTGGCGGGCTGCGAGCGGAGAGGCTCTCATCCGCACCTCAGGACCACGGGCACTTTTCATCCCTCTTGGTTGACGCCAGCCAGGCCTATGGCTCCAGATGTGGCACAGCTGTATCCAGGCAGGTCTCTGGCCTCCTGGGAAATGGTGCTGATGTCAGGCAGAGCCCCTGGGGCTGTACCGAGGAACGCTGCGGGTTATATATATTTCCCAGGGACAGAGCAGCAGATTGCGGCTGCAGACCTGTATTTTATTGATGACTCAGCCATTTCCCCATCCACAAAGTGAGCATAATGATACATTCTTTCTTTAGAAAGAGCTTGTCGTCTCCAAGCGTGTTAAAAACTCTGGCAACAATGCACGTTAATTGAATACTTCTACTTTTTCGAGTTCCAAGAGAAAGTTTTCAGAGAGGATAATTCTTATTTTATCCATATTTAATACTGTGAGGCGCGTGGCAGAGTAAAGATGGTCACATCCAAAGCGGGAGGAGGAGAAAGGACTCTTTGGGTCCGCTCTCTGTTGTGGCGTTGGGGCTCAATGTGCTGAGCAAGCACTTGTAAATCAAGGCAGCAAAAATTAAAGGCCCCAGTAATGGGTTGGATTAATCTGCTCTGACTTCCGTGGCTAAAAGTTGGATGTCAACGTCGGGGTTGGTTGCCTCGGGCTCCCTCCTAGTCGGTGGAGAGAAATAGGCACCTCCAGAGGCCATTTATCTCTTCCCAGACAGGCTGGTTGGATGAATTGCCCTCTGGAGGTGCTGGTCTTTCTCCATGGACAAAAGGGAGCTCCGGATACTTTTCATATATTTATATTAAAAATATATGGGGGGGGGATGAAGGTGAATCCTGCCTGTGGGGCTGAAAGGAGACAGGTCTGCAGCTGTACAGGGGGTAGAGCTGCAGGGATGCTCTCAGTAGCGATACCTAAAGCTAAGGGGATAGCCAGCCTTTTAGGAGCTGCCCTGTGTCCCATGTGTTTCGCATCCCAAGGAGTGCTTTCCCCACTGAATCTCCCAACCGAAGCTCTTGTCGGTAGAGTCATGCATACTTCACGGTTTGGCGTGAAAACCAGACGGATGCCCTGCAAGCATTTGCTGCATAGCTGCATCTCACCCGTATAGACACAGGACCCTTAAATTATTGGTCTTCATGAATAGCAGCGAGCAAATAGCACAGGCTCAACCAGCAAAGATTTGCATGTAGACAGTAGAGTGATGGGCAACATTATAAAATCGTAAAATGGAGGAAATGGAAATACCGGGCTCCTAACTACCAAACCCCTAAGCTCTGTGTGTTTTGTCTTCCTAAAAACTATTCCAGAGATGTCAGAAACAAACTACACACTTCCACAGTCTCTCGTGTCCTCCTTCTGTATTTCACATGAATAATAGATAAAGGAATCATTTTATTTAAAGAGAATGAGTTGAATGGAGTTTGCTTTATAAAAAAAAAAAAAAATCCACACAAAAAAGCGCCGCGGCACTCGTCCCTGATTGCTATTATAAAAGAAAACTTCCCTTTTTCATTTATTATTGAAGTAAATTAGGTTGATTGTCAGAAACTTGTGCGTCGGGTAAAAACGTTGCCATTGTGAGTTGCGGGGAGATGAATGCATTTAATTTACCCCTTCGGTACATTCAGCAGGCGGCCAGCGAGCGAGCGGCTCCGGCTCTCGGCTCCCCTGCCTCCTCCCGGCAAAGCCATCGCCAAGTTTCCTGCGGGATTTTTCCTTGGTGGGATTTTACCTCTTCGCAGGGGCATCCTTGTCCCCCTGCCTTAGGGCTGGGTAGGGGGGAAAAAAAGAGGACAAGGAGGAGGTGTTGGTTTCTTCCCTCCTCTCTCTGACGGTGTGCCGTAGCAGCCAAGTCCTCGCCTGGTTGTTTTCGGAGCCAGAAAATTGCCTGAAAGCTGCTCAAAACAGGCAGGAGTCAGGTGTCGCTTCCAGATTGCCTTGGCCTGCGGTTCCCTCCATCGCAGCCGCTGCCGGCGGAGGGGGAGCAAGGCTGCATCCCCGGGCGAAGGACGGATCGGCAGCCGAAGGGGGATGCAGGCTGGCTGGGTTTTTGGGAGGCGTGCTGGGGCTTTGCTGCGGGTACCACGGGGCCGTGACGGTAGTATCGGAGAGGCAAAAGTGTTTCGGTGCCGCCGCGGGCGGTCTGTGACTCGGTTGGGAGTCAAGCTGCGGATAAACAATTTTCAGCTCCGGGACGAGGCGCGACAGATCTGTTGGTCGCCCTCCAAAAGCGCCGTTTCTGATCTCGATCGGATCAGAGCGGTGCTGCTGACTTCAGGCCCGTGTCCAGCTCTTCCGCGGGTAAACGCAGCCCCCTCCTAGCTTGCGATGGAGAAGACATCCCTCCTGTCTTCCTCCAGTGCTTCCCAGTGCCAGGAACAAGCCGAGGGAGCATTGGCCGCTTGGAAATCAGAGCGGTGGGATCCCAATAAACGCGCTGTGGGAGCGCGGAGGGTGTGAGCAGAGTTTCTGGCGGGAGCAGCGCCAGCAGAAGCGCACCCGGGGCGGGGAAAGGCGTTCGTCAGCGGGGGTTAACGGGGACCGATGGAGAGGGAAGACGCCGCCGTTGAGATTTCAGCCGTTGAATTTCAGGTTATTGCTTGTTCGCAGGCCAGCCAGGCGAAGGCTAAATCTCTGCGTTTCCACTCGCCGCACACCTTGAGCGCCTGCAAACCCGCGGCTGGGTCAACGGCGGGGGAGGCTGAGACAGGTGGAAAATTCCTGGGGGAAGCCCGGCTCTGGAGAAGGACGTGGGTTGAACCGCACGCTTCGCTGCTTAAACGCTGGGGTTGCAGGGAAATCCTTTGCTGGAAGAGCAAATGAACCCAGAACAAATGAAGGGCAACATCTTGAAGCGAAAAAAGGGGGAGAGAAGGGGTTTGCAACCAGGTCGGCGCTAGAAGTGGTTGCTGATATAAATCAGTAGTGAAGGGAAATCTTAACAGGAGGGTGATGCTGGGCTACGTTCTCTGTATGCGTTAACTTAACGTGCGGGTGAGCACCACACGCCGTTTCTGTGTGTTGGTGCTTAATCTGAGCATTTGAAACTTGCCTCACCCGGTGCTGTGACCGCGCAACGCCGTCCTCCACCCCATTGATATGTCTTTAGGCTACGCAGGAGCCCTGGGTGGTTTTTTGGGGGGGTGCACGGCATGGTAACCATGAGGTGAGCTACAAAAAGCTCCAGTGACTTCTGGTAATCACTGAGCGTGATTGCTCAGGGCAAGAGCAAATGAAGGATGTCTTCTTGGAGAGGAAAGGCAGAGAGAAGGAGCCACAGCAGACCTTGGCACTCTAAATGTTTGCCACTATGATATTGCTGGCTGGAAGCGTGATTTTCTCCCTCTGCCAGTCGGTCTACGTACACAAAACTTCCACTGTGGTTGCGATTACACGGCTCTAAAGAGTTTTTCTTGTCATTGCTTGTTCTGCCCAAGAAGCAGGACAACCTGTCCCAGTAACTTGTCCACACCGTGTAGCACAAAGCCACTTGTGTGCAAACAGTATTTGAGTGCCTGGAAAAAAATTAAAAAGCCAGGGCAGCTGCTTGGGTTGAGTTGTTTCTGGTTTGGATTTGCAAAATTGGAGCCAGAAGTAACTTTTCGAGAGTCATCTCTCTAGCCGCCCTTTTTTTTGCTTTATTCTCACCCAAAGCCAACCGCAGACGGGCAGGAGGAGAAGGTAAAGAGGGAGAAGGTTTAATTGAAACTTTCCCCGGTTTCATCGCGGTTTGGTTTAGCCTGAATTTTGGGCAAAGTGGGGGTGGGAGATTGTGATGGCAGAAACACAGCGAGCAGCTTCAATGCCAAACTTTGGGGGTTGATTGCAGGGTTGGCCAGGCAGGATTGTGCTTCCCAAGATCTATCGAGGATCAGCTGCAGCGGCACAATGAATTTAGGGCCAGAAGGGACTTTTAGATCACATAAACAGGCCCCGGAAAGTCACTAGGTACCTCTTTCCTGAGCTGAGGATTTTGTGTTTGTCCAACATAAATCTTCCAAAAAGGTGTTCAGGGTTGATTTAAAGATCTCAGGAGATGCTGAATCCAGGACTGCCATTGGTAGTGGATTTTAAAGGTTAATCACCCTCGCTGCTAAACATTTGTGCAGTATTTAATTTGTCTGTCTTTTAACTTCTGGTTGTTGGTTATTGCGGTGTCTTTCCCTGCTTGGAGAACTCATCTGGCATTTTCTCCTTTAATCAGAGTGGACCTCCCTCTTTTCTCCCCCCTCCAAACTAAAGAGTTTCTCAATGTCCTTCAGCTCAGATGGTTTTTATCACCCAATCTATCCTCAGAGCTCTTTTCCCCTTCCAGTTTTAGCCAACTTCCCTTTTTTATTTTTTTAGATGAATATTAGAAGAAAAAAAATATCAGAAGGGCTCTGCAGAACTGAGGGGAGATTTAAAAAGCCAGCAGGATTCAGGGGATGGGAGAGAGTAAGGTCTGTGTCGTGCTTTTCCACTGCAGAAATAGCCCTGCTAAGCACCGGGGGAGCCGGGCTACTGCGGGGCTTGGGCCAGAAACAGGGGCGGGGGGGGATAAAAAGCTTTGTGTTTTAAAAAATGTAATAGATTTTAAATTGCATTGCCTTTTAATGAATGAGTCACCCAATTACCGCAGCCTGAACACCTGTGCCCGAGATTTGAAGTCTCCAGAGAGGCTTTCCCTTTTAACAATATTTATTACGCTGAGTGTTATCGCATTAGATGGGATCAGCGAGGAGGGAGGCAGCGGCCGTGGGCAGCGTCGGGGCACCGGTGGGTTATCTTCCCCGCAGATGCTCCGCCGCCGCCGCGGTGGTGCCAGCGGTGCCACCGGCACGTGTGGCGTGAATTTCATAGAATCCCAGAAGGGTTTGGGTTGGAAGAAGGGACCTTAAAGCTCATCTCGTTCCAACCCCCCTGCCCTGGGCAGGGGTACTCGATCAGGAGGGGGATTCTCTACCGGTAGGACTCGGCGACGCCAACGTCACTGCCAGCCCGTGGCTGTCCTCAGGTCTCCTTGCGGAACCCCGGGGCAGAGAGGTGGAGCCGTAGGATCAGAGAATGGTTAGAGGTGGAAGGGACCTTAAAGATTTTTCCAAGTGATGTCCCCAAAGCACTTTGTCCCTTTCCCCCCTGCTTAACCCCTCGCTCCCGAAGGAGGACAGGAGAGCGCTTTGCCTAAAGCTCTGCATGTTGCGGGCGGGCTGATTCCCCAGGTGGCCCAGGACCATCCAGATGGGGAGAACTTGCCCTGAACTGCTACCTGGAGTCACCAGGGACTGGATTTTGGGGTTTTTTTTTCGGCTTAACAAATGGGAGTAACCAAAGGAGCGACTGCCGTGCAGCTAGGTCTGCTTTAACACCCGCAAAGTCGTGCGGTCACCGAGGAAAGGAGCTGAAGAACCCTCTATCTGCAGCAGAAACTCAGAGGAAGCAGGGGCTCGTCTGCTCAGCCCTTGGAGCTGCTCAAAAAGCCGGTGGAGTTTATCAATAACCACAAACCACCCGAGCCTGAGAGGGCTCGCTGGGCTCTGAGCTGTGATGGCCGTGATGCTGCTCAGAGGAATCGGGTTCTGCCCTCCCTGGGGCCGATTAATTCCCTCCCCGGTGGTAGGTGTTGGTGGGCCACCTCCTCCTGGGGTAAAAGGGAAGGCGGGAGGGCGGTTTGGGCAGCCGTGCAGCTCTTTGGAGAGAAAAAGGGGGCTTTCTGGGAGGAGAAATAGCTTTAGTTTTGGTGTCCGGGGCGGCGCTCGGGAGCTTTGCCAGCGGGTGAGTTGGCTTTATCCCCTTTGCGGTCTGGAGAGCTGGTTCTTGCAAAACGGCAGAGGGATTTTTTGGTTTTTTTTAGCCGTTATAACCCCCCGCCTTGGGCAGCAAAAGAAGGCAAAGACCAGTCCCAGCTGGAAATATCGGCTGTTTCTTCCTTCGATGTAAAACTTCTGGGGGTGTTGGGAGCAGGCGGGAAGAGGCTTTTTTGTAGCAGCCCGCGGGGGGGTTGGAAAACCCTCACCTCAGAGGCGTAGGGGCTGAGATAGCTTCATTTTGACCCCCTCCTGCAAACCGGAGGATGATTTGAGAAGGGAATTAGCTAGCATCTTGCCCCGGTAATTTCACCTCCCTCCCACTCCAGCATCGCCGGGGTCGGGGCCGAAAGCCCGTTAGCGTGGGGATGGGGGGGCGTGAGCTGTTTCGGTGCGTAACACTGCGGCCGTGCCGGCTGTACGGAGACAGAGGTATAATTATCCCCGCTCCCGTCGCTCCCCACGCTCTGCCAACGCTTCGGCGGGCCAGAGGGCTCAACTGATGTATTTATGCACCTTCCCCTGTCTGTGTTTAAACAGCACCTTCGAAAACGCAGGAAAAGAAGCCACAACTCTTCTCAGTGTCCTCTAGGGGTTTTAATTTATTTTTTATTGTGTTGGATCCTTGCTTCAGTGTGTCTTTTTAGGTGGTTTGGGTTTGGTTTTTTTTTTTTTTTTCAATGCTGGAAGTTGGCTCTACTGCAGAGCAGAGGTTGGTGCAAAGAAATAGAGGTCGCGGGGTGTTAATGGGTATGATAAGTCAAGGTAGTGTGGCGGGATCCGGCAGAGCTGGCACTAAGATGTGGGGTTACTTCAGCTCTGTGTTTAATAGCAAGGCTGTATTTTTTATTTTCCCTATAGTTTTATGGGTTTGGGCCCCTGTTTTCCCTGGGGCACAGCCTGAATTCCCTGCTCTGTTCGATTGCGCAGTCAGGCGCTTCTCCCGCATCCTTGCAGGCTGAGGATGCTCAGTGCTTGAGGACAGTGTTCTCCCCTGCAAAAAAAAACAAAAAACCACCCAAATCCAAAAACCTGCGGTGGAATTTATTTATTACTGTTTCCAGCTCAGGGTAGGACTGTGCAATGGGGAAGGATTCCTTCAGCCATTTTGTTATGCTCATTAAAAAAATGGTTAGAAATCGCTTTATTTTTCTCCCCAAGGAACGGAACTAGCAAGAAACAGTTGAGTTCTTTGCAGCTCACGTGAATGAGCATCCTCTTCCCGTTGCAGGCAGGGCCAGGCTGACTTGCAGCCACCTCGACCCTCCTGGCCGCGCTGGACTGCCGCATCACCTCGAGAAGAAGACATCTCCAAGGTACCGTAGGCTTTTTTTTTTTTCCGTATTATAAGCCGATGTGTTTCTGACCGGCGTGAATTGGTTTTCAAAGCATTGAAGGTGGTTTATTCTGTGGCTGTGAGGTGTGAAGTTGCCCGTACGGTGAGGTTTTTTGGGAGCGTGGTTTCATCCGCCTGGCATTAGGTAACCCTGCCTAATGCAGAACTGGAAGCTTTGGAAAGTGATTTTGCAAACCTGGAGATGTTTCGAGCCTATGAGGCTTTTGACCTGTCTCATTTACGCTCGCCTCTCGCATCGCTGAGGGAGAAGCTTAGAAATGTGAATTACGTGAAATACGGTGTGAAATCTTTTTGAGATCTCTAAATCGTGTGCATATACACATAGGCGCTTCCATCTCCTTAAAACTTCATCTCTCCTTCCTCAGTCGATCCCCGGTCTGGTTACGTTATGCTATAGCGGTGTAGTGTAGCGTATTGTGGGTAGGAGCTGGGGAAGGACGTGGACGTACGCTCCCCATCTCCCTTCCCCGGTGGCACCCTGCCCCTCTTTCTGCGTTCCTCTCGGTGCTCCACCAGGACCCAAAAGCAAATTCCTCCTTCAAATCCCAACTCGGACGTGGGGATGGTGGGAACGACCTCCAGCAGGCTGGGGGCTGTGTGTTTGAGGCTCACATGAGGGGTTTTTTTTATTTGATCATTTTTCTTTTCCCCATCCTATTTTACAAAGCTGAGAACCATATCAGAACATGTCTATTAGGCTGAGAAATTAATACTTCTTCCTAAATATAAGTTTCCAGAATCTACCTGGTTTTCATATGCGGGTTTCGTGTTCCTCCTGCTACTTTTCCTAGCAGATGCTTTGCTGTTGCAAGGCTCAAACGTGTTGGTCCGAGCCGTGGATCTCTCCTGTGCTGCACAGCCTTTTTTATGTGGCCTTTGGTCTTGAAGAAAGAAGAAAGCCTATGCTGGGGGCGCGGGTGGGCTGTGCGTCATCTTTCCAAGGATATTGGTGGAAAAAAAAACCCACCACAACCCCAGAACTTGAAAGTTGCAGCTGATAAAGGGTGACCTTCTAGTTGCTGGTTCTCCAAACCCCGACCCACCTCGGTGTCTGTGATCCCAGCCGGCTGCTCCGGTCCAGCGCCGGCATCCCGCAGCACTGCTGCAGTGGTGAGATCTGAGGGCAGAGAGCATCTTTCTTCCTCCTGTGGCATCAGAGCTGCGCGACGGCCCCTTTCCCGAGGCTGCTGCGGTGGGGAGGGAAGGGAAGGAGGAAGGAAACAGCCAGGAAAGGCAGAAAGAGGGAAAGAAATGGAGGGAGGGGAGCGATGCAGCTTGAACCACCTTAATGATCCCAGGCTTTTCCAATCATTCAGTGACGCTCTGGGTTTGCCACCTAATTTCATCCCAAACATCCTAAACTGAAAATAAAGCGCTGTTTAATAAACAGCAGTCGGCATTTCATTTCCCTGAATGTTCTGGCAGCAACTGCTAATTATTCCAATGATTTCCCCCCACTGTAATTATTCGGAACCGACTATTCACAGATTCCTCCGTTGACTTTTGTATCTGTACAAGCGCGTGCTGAAATATGTATGTATTTTGGTGTCCTATTGAAAATTCAATAGGATCCAATTTCAATTGCTCTTGCCTTCCCCCCCCCATCCCCGTGCCTCCCGTCTCCAATTTGCCGATGCTACAGCTGCACGATGGAGAAGAAAGGATGCAGCGTCTAGCGCGGACGTAAACAGCAGCGTCCAACTGAAATGGGGAGAGAAAAATTACTTCCTTGTACTACCACGCTCTCGACAAGAGCTGGCTCTTTCTTTTTCTTTTTTTTTTTTTTCTTTTTTCTTTTTTTTTTTCCTCTTCCCTTCTTTTTCTTCCCCGTTCAATTTTCTGACTCTGCCGGGCAGGTTACAGAACTAATCTTGAACGTGCTTTGAGCCTGCTGTATGACACCACGAGCCTTTCAAGCTTGGGGTTGGGGGGGGGGGGAGAAGGAAAAGGAGCATGCGGGGAATGCAATTAGTTTGGGGCGGCAGGATGAGAGGGAGAAGCTAAAATTGCAAATGCGGGTTATTGGGGGGGAAAATTAATCTCGTTCCTCCCAGGGCTGGCTTACCTGGGTTCCTTTTTTTGGCAGCTGGAGAGTGGGAGACGTGAATTAGATGGGAAGAAATCCCTAGACGCTCTGCAGGGTCTCAAATGGCACTGTCATCACAGAAAGTGTTTTGTAACGCGAACGTTTATTTTTTTTCCCCTCTGCCTTCGTCCGGCGTACAAAGGCTCTCATGTCTGAGGCCCGTCGAGGATCGACTGGGAATTAGAGGCTGGATTCAGAGGGGTCGCAATCGGCGCCCGAAAGCAAAAATAGGTGCTGGGTGTGTTTGAGCGCTGCAGCGAAGGCATCGCCTCTGCTGCGCCGAGGGTGGCCCTTCCAGAATTGAGAATATTGGTGGGTAAATGGCATCTGGTGGCCTTCCCGCTGTTCCCAGCCCCTGGTGAGTCTGCTCACCAGGGACACCAAGGTGGCCGCCCGGCTCCTTTATTGCCCGCAAGCCAAACTGCTGCGTCGGGTCGCTGCCGAGCCCTGGCCGTCTCGCCGTGCCCAGTGCCATCAGAGGGGCTGGGGAAGAGCCGCGCGAGTGCTTTCACCCCCTGGAATGAATATCCCGTTGTCACTTTTGAAAAGATGGTTGGAAATGTCAAAAATGGGAGAGCTCTGAGGGGCGGGTATTTTAAAACCAGTATGTCTTGCAGCCATCTTCCAGGCAGCTGGCTGAGTCTTTGTCTTCACTCTCCAAGTCCCAGAGAGGGTGGTAGAGAGCTTGAGGAGGGGAAGAAATAAAAAAAAAAAACCCACGTAGGGATGTGCCAGGGCTGTGTCACCCTCAAGCCCAGAGGCACGCACAAGGTAGTAAACATCCTCTATCTCCTCGAGCCATCTGTTTGCAGAGTCTTTGCCCATGCAACAGTGCCTCTTCCCCGGGTGGACTTGTTGCCTCCTTGTAATCCGTAGGTAAATAGACATGTAATCAACTGGAAAGCAGGGAGCGGAGGCGGTGAGCCGCGATAAGAGTCCGGTTGGGACAGGGACTAACGCCAGCACATGCTGCAGCGGGTGGGATGCTGGAAAACGTCCCTGCAAAATCTTTGGAGCAAGGAGGAATCTGGTTTGCGTGGGGGAAAAGGAAGGAATTAAGGGGGGGATAGTGGGACCGTGCAGACTTGCGGCTGTTGAGCATCTCTCCGGTGGCTCTTTGCACCTCATCAGGTCAAACCCTGTTGTTTCACTGCTGTGTGGCTACATGCTTGAAATTGGGAAAATTTTATTCTCTGGGTGATGCAGGTGACTGGTCCCTGCACTCTGAGCGAGGCCGTGGTTTGCAAGCGTCCCCTGCAGGGACGCCGGTCACTGCTCCTGCTGAGTTTGCAGCTTTGAGGGAGAAGCTCAAGGAGTTTGGGGCTCACAGAGTGCCTCGTACCTGGGCAGATGTTTGGCCGGGCTGAGCCAGCCCCTTCTCCATCCACTCCTTTCTTTGTGCTCGCTCGGTGAAGATCATCTTGTCCCTCAGCATGTAATTTGCCATGGGTTCAATTTTAATGGGAAATGAGGTGCGCTTAGCACTGGAGCTGCTGGTTGCTGAGGTTTTTGTGTCTGAAGGGTTCTTTGTAATCATAGAATCAGAGTGGTTTAGGTTGGAAGGGACCTTCAAGACCATCTCGTTCCACCCCCCTGCCCTGGGCAGGGAAACCTCCCACCAGCCCAGGGTGCTCCCAGCCCCGTCCAACCTGGCCTTGAACACCTCCAGGGATGGGGCAGCCGCAGCTTCTTGGGGCAGCCTGCGCCAGGGGCTCACCACCCTCACAGTCAACAATTTCTTCCTCATATCTCATCTAAATCTCCCCTCTTCCAGTTTGAAGCCATTCCCCCTCATCTTATCACTCCATGCCCTTGGGAAAAGTCCCCCCCCAGCTCTCCTGGAGCCCCTTTAGGCGCTGGAAGGGGCTCTGAGGTCTCCCTGGAGCCTTCTCTTCTCCAGGCTGAACCCCCCCTCTCCCAGCCTGTCCTCCCCGCAGAGGGGCTCAGCCCTCGCAGCATCTCCGGGCCCTCCTCCGGCCCCGCTCCAACAGCTCCGTGTCCTTCTGCTGTTGGGCCCCCCCGAGCTGGAGGCAGCGCTGCAGGGGGGGCTCCCCAGAGCGCAGCAGAGGGGCACAGTCCCCCCTCGCCCCGCTGGCCACACTTCTTCTGGTGCAGCCCGGGATGGGGTTGGCCTTCTGGGCTGCGATCGCGTGTTGCCGGCTCATGGTGAGCTTCTCGTCAGTCAGCACCCCCAGGGCCTTCTGCTCAGGGCTGCTCTCCAGCCGTTCCCCGCCCAGCCTGGAGTTGTGCTTGGGATTGCCCCGACCCAGATGTAGGACCCTGCACTTGGCCATGTTGAGCTTCCTGAGGTTGGCATGGGCCCACCTCTCCAGCCTGCCCTGGTCCCTCTGGATGGCACGCTCTGTAATGCTCTCCGCTGCTTGGGAGAGGCTGGTGTGCCTTAGGCATTGCAGACCGGAGCTAAAAACGGGCCTGGCAAGAGGCCCCTCGTTTTTGGGAAGGTGTTACGGGGCGTTCGGAGCCGGGGTGGTGACCCAATGCCCTTTAGTACATGGCATTACCGTGTTTAATGTACTCGGCGCTAATCTTTCTCTAAACAGAAGCGATCTTGCTGAGTTCAGCACTGGAGGAGCAATAACCAATGAAGGAGATGAGATTAAGAAAACTCACAAGAATCAAATGTGCTAGAAAAGGGCTGGGGAAGTGCCAGGGGCACTGCGGTAAATGACCTCCCGGGGAATCGAGGACAAATAAAATCCATGCCCCGTCTCTCTTCTCCCAGGCGCCGTATGCCGGTGCCGTAGCCCTCCCCTCCCCAGTGTGACCATAGACGGTGCTCTCAGGGTTATTTTTGCACTGGAGTACGACAAATCCTCTGCGCTGTGGGGCCGAGCCGAGGATCCGTGTCGCTGCATTCAGAAAAACGAACCTCTCGAGCTCAAGGAGAGCTGCTTCAGTTGGCAGTAGCATTAGGTGCTTTATTCTGTCTGGAACAGCCTTGAGAGGGCAAACAAAACCTCTGCGCCGTGGCTCTTGTTTCCCAAGGCTCTCCGCAGGCAGGGCTGCCGGTGATTGTGGCTTTATTTTATCTTTGCAAGACAGAAGGAAGCCCAAAACTTGCCCAAATGCCAGCGGGTTGGGGGTGAAAATGGGACGCGGCAACCCAAGGGAATCAGCGGTGCCGCTCTGAGCTCTGCCGGGCTCGGTGAGGACGTAGGAAAGTCTTCAACGTGCCCGGGAGCTGCTTGCAACTGCTAAATGGGGATTTGGGGGTGGTGATGGTGGGGGGCTGTTATCCAAAATGGGCTGGAGGTGATGGGGAGGGGTAGGGTTTGGGGGGTTTTTGCCAGTTTTGGGGTTTGGGAACATCTCGGTGACGGGCTGGCTGGAAGGAGGTCGGTTGGCCGCCAGCGTGGTCCCCCGCAGCAGCGTGAGGAGGATGTCCTTCACGGAGCGTGGGCATCCCGAAACGTCTGGAGAGCGGCCGCTGCCTCGGATCCCTACCCCGCGCGCCGTGCAGGCTCAGAGGCTGCGAGGATGACTTGGCAGTGATATATTTACTACAATTACCATCTCTCTTCCCAGAGGAGGAAAAAATAGATGAATAATATGTTTTGAAGGTGTCATGGAGTGAAAGCAAGAGAGGAGCTTGAGCCTGAACTTATGAATAACTTATAGGCTTCCTCCCTTCATGCAGTCACTCCATTTGGGCTTATCTTTCTCACCCGTAGGAGGTGTAATTAAAGGAGCAAAGCCGGGCATCCACGCGCATGGCGGCTGCCTGTGGGCACTCGTCTGTCTGGCTGCGTGTGTCCTGTGCCCGCAAGGGCACGGGGGGGCTGAAATGCCTTTGTGTGCAGATGTGGGCTGGAGGATGCATTGGGTTAAGCTTTACAAATCCCCCCCCCCCTCCTCAGTCACTATCCCTTGTGAAGAAAAAGGGTATTTTGCGCATAACTCATCTTTGATGTTTTGATGTAACTGGTAGAAGGATTCCATAAACTCTCCACTTGCACCGGTGAAACCGGGAGCAGAAGTAACCTGGGATGGGGAAAGCCCACACGAGGAAGCAGCCAAGTCCTACAACCTTTATTTAAGATTTGGGAGATTTTTGTTGGGTTCTTTGACACGGCTGGAAATTCCCTTCCTGACCCCATGCGGTGACTTAGCCTTTCCGAGTCTTATTTTTCTAGCCATAAAATGAGAAGCAATTTGCTCTTGTCTCAACACCTTTCTCTGCTTTCTCTATTTTGACTTTAAGAGCTCAAGGGAGGGACTGTTTTTTACCGGGTGTACACACAGAGTCTGACATAATGGAACTAGGATCTTATCAAAGGCTTGTGAATGCTATTGTAATGCATATAGTAATTATAGGTGTGTATACGTAGGGATGATGAAAAAAAATCCAATGAAACGTGGCATTTCCCTCCGGAAAAATGTTAGCGGAATAAAACCACGCCTGGGAGTATGTCAGTTCCAGCAAAAAATGTCTATTAAAAATTATGCAGTGCTGTTCAGCAAGGTCACAACGCTCCTTTTAGAGCCAGTTAGAGGTTTCGTTTCAAAGCAGCATGTCCCTTTTTTTATTTTTTTTTTTCTTTTCTTCCCCCTGCAGACTTTTTAGCTAAGGTGTTGTATTTTGGTCTTCTGCGCAGATCTGTGGTTGGGGGGCGGGGGGGGAGGAAAACCTCCTGTAAAATTTTGCGGAAACTTCAGCCAAAAGGGGCCTTCTGCAGCTCGGTGTGCGTGGAGGTGTGGGATCCCTGCTTAACACCGTATATATGTGTGTGATTTCCAATGAATAACTTCTTCCCCCCCTCCCCGCTGCTCCGTCCCCCTATCTCGGGAGTGCAGCCCTGCTTATCTGTATGTTCATATCAGGCCGGCACATAGATATGTATGAGCGTAATGGATATTAGGCATTTATTGCAAGGCATTCTGTTGAACATCACCTGCTGTTCGACATGAAAAGTTGATGTTCCACAAAGCCACAAGCCGAAGGCTCCTTAAGAGCTGTTCTGGTGCAGCGGGTAAATATACGTGCTCGGAACGAGCGCCGCGTGAATTAATAATGCATAGAGCAAATCCGTAGGAAGAGCAGCTCTCCTGCGTAGGGCCGCCTTATAAACTGCTCTCTCCGCTTAGGCAAATAGACGGGGAAGTTGTGTTTTTTAAAGCGTAATGGGTAGGTAATAAACCAGACTAACCTAATCAACTGCTTCCAGCTGCTCGAAGTGCGGTAGCTGGCTCGGCAGCCGGGGTCAACTTCGGAAGTGTTGCGAAAAGTGGTAAAAAATCCTAGGCGGCATCTCGCGTTATCGTAGGTAACTCGTGTTGATGGCGTAGTGGGGAAGAAGTTGGAGAGGACGTGATGATGCGATGGTGGTGGGAATCCTTACCCCTTACCAAGAGTCTCCCCATCCGAGAGATATCAGCTGGAGGTTGCTGGGGGTGGGTTTGGGGCTGGAGGAAGAGCTCAAGCCCTAACATCACAGGGTGGGGAGGACCGGGGTGTTGGATACCCCAGAGCCTGTATTTGCTTCCCGAGAAACATCCTGCTGAGCCGCGTGTGTGCAACTGGGTCGTTAGTGGTACCGTTGCCGTTAGCTCTTCCCGTCCTAACGCTCTGGGAGGCTGTGCAGGCGCCAGCAGGCTGTGGCTGCCCCTGGTGGTACCATAAAACGGTGGTGGAGAGCTCTGGGGCAATCGGACCTCCTCCAGGTCTACGGTTTGAACCAAGCCTTGGGAGAGGAAGAGGAAGGAGAGCTGAGAGCTCTCGGCGCCACGCCGCAGCTTTACGCCAGCTGCTGTTTTTTGGCAAGACCCCCGTGAGAACTGATGGGTGATAGCAGTGGAGGTCTTGGGGAGGACCCCAGGGATGGTGAAATGCGTCTTGCCTGGTTGGGGACAGCGTGACCTTCTGGGCTGGCTGGTGGCAGGGGCACGCAAGCACCAAACGGGGCTGTTGGGGACATCCAGCTGGAGCTGCTGCTCCCTCCCCGGCTGCCAGCTTTTGACGTGCGGGTCGGTGTTGTCCGACCTGTCAAGGGGGGGGCTTAAGGAGAGGGACTGGTGCCTGTGGTTTGTCACCTTGCTTCAGCGGAACGGCTGGCCCAGATCTGACGCGGAGACTCTCTCTAGGCGGCAGCGGCGGAGAGGAGAGCGAGGGAAACACAGCTGGATTTTCCGAGAGTTTGCAGCCAAATCTTCTTCTGAATTGCAAAGTGAACAGCTCAGATTTTTGGAAGCCTCTGAGGAGGAATAAATACAAAAAGCCAAGATATCTCTTTTCTTTTTTTTTTTTTTTCTTTTGCTTTGTCATTTTTCTGCCTATAATGTTGTTTTAAGGGGCTGTGAGTCACCTCGAGCAACAAAATGAGACATCCTTACCACTAATGAAAATAATGAATATTTAACAAGATATTATTTATTTAGGTTGTGTCAAACAGGAGTCTCGGGGTTCAGTGCCTCTGATATTCTCCATGTTGGACAGAGGCTGAAAAAAAAAAGTAAGGTTTTAGTCTTGAGGACTTTTTCTGCGTAGGCATGCTGGTGTCATGCTCTCGACACTAGGCTGTGATATGGACAGATGTGGGGTTTTAGGTATCTCAAGTTGGAGAAAGGTCTCTCTTGTTTCTGTTATTGTGATAATAGGCACCAGAAATGGGCATGCGGCAAGGAGTTTAACGGGAGTGTGTTCAAAGCAAAGCAGGGTGCAAGTGGCCCAGGTGAAGGTGGCCCAGTGGCTGAAGGTCTTGCTGCAAGGAATGGGAGGCGTGTGGTTGCGGCACAGGGGAGAAAAAGAAAAGGCTTGGTCATGGAATCATAGAATGGTTTGGGTTGGAAGGGACCTTCAAAGGCCGCCTAGTCCAACCCCTGCCACGAGCGGGGACATCTTCAGCTACATCAGGTTGTGCAGAGCTCCGTCAACCTTGGCCTGGAATGCTTCCAGGGATGGGGCAGCCACCACCCCTCTGGGCAACCCGGGCCGGTGTCTCACCACCCTCAGGGTAAAACTGTCTTCCTTATGTCTAGTCTAAATCTCCCCTCTTTCAGTGTAAAACTGTTCCCCCTCGTCCCATTGCTCCCCTCCCTGACCCAGAGTCCCCCCCAGCTCTCCTGGAGCCCCTTTAGGCACTGGAAGGGGCTCTGAGGTCTCCGCGGAGCCTTCTCCTCTCCAGGCTGAACCCCCCCTCTCCCCGCCTGTCCTCCCCGCAGAGGGGCTCAGCCCTCGCAGCATCTCCGGGCCCTCCTCTGGCCCCGCTCCAACAGCTCTGTGTCCTTCTGCTGTTGGGCCCCCCCGAGCTGGAGGCAGCGCTGCAGGGGGGGCTCCCCAGAGCGCAGCAGAGGGGCACAATCCCCCCCCCCCCCCCCCTTTTGATGCAGCGCAGGATGGGGTTGGCATTGATCTGGAATAGAAGTCGATTTCTGCTACAAATCGAAGAGGTTTTTTTCCCCTGTTAAATTTGCTTTTAGAGCGATTTCCGTATGGGAGTTAGCCCTGTAGGACGAAGAGGTTTCTTCGAACAGTGCGAACACCTCCCACCCCCCCTCAAGAGCAGAGGCAGATGCTGGGGGTGCACCCATTCATTTTGGGTGAGGCGAGGCGGGGGGTCTCGCTTCCCCCTGTCCCTTCCTCCTCGTTTCTTCTGCTCAGAATTTGTGCTTTTTTTTTTTTTTTTTAATATATATATATATTTGATGCTTGCACTTGGCTCCTGACTTGGCTTCCTCGCGGTTGTATTCCTTGCCTCTGGTAATGTCTTGGGGGGGGGGGGGGGTGTCTCCCTCCCATCATCACGCAGGTGGGGAAACTGAGTCACGGCAGACCCCTGTGTGTGTGTCACCCCCAAGGGGGGAAGAATGTCACCCCTGGGGGAGGTAGCGTCAACCTGGGGGGGGTATCAATCTGTGTGTGTGTGTGGGTGTCACCCTGTAGGGGGGGATGTCACCCCGTGGTGGTGGGGGAGATGTGGTGTCACCCCGTGGGTGGGGGGGAGATGTCACCCTGGGGGGGGGGGATGTGATGTCACACCGAGGGGGGGGGATTGTCAGCCTGGGGGGAGGGATGTGGTGATAGCCCAAATGGGGGGTGTCACCCTGGTGGATGATGTCACCCCGGGGTGGGGGGGGAGGGGGTATCACCCCGGGGGATGTGTGGTGTCACTCCGGGGGGGGATATCACCTCGTGGGGGTGATTATCACCCCGGGGGGTGTGTGGTGTCACTCCGAGGGGGGGGGGGGTGTCACCCTGGTGGATGATGTGGTGTAACCCCGGGGGGAGGTATCACCCCCGGGAGGGGGTGGTATCACCCCGGGGGGTGTGTGGTGTCACCCCGAGGCGGGGGGGTATTACCCCGGGGTGTGTGTGCTGTCACCCCGGGGGGGCGGTATCACCCCCGGGGGGTGTGTGGTGTCACTCCGGGGGGGGGGGTATCACCCCCGGGGGGTGTGTGGTGTCACTCCGGGGGGGGGTATCACCCCCTGGGGGGGTATCCCGCCGTTTCGCCGCCGGGGCAGGGCAGTGCGGGGCCGGGGACGCCGCCAGTGGGGGATGCTGGGGGATGCTGGGGGGATGCTGGGGGATGCTGGGGGATGCTGGGGGATGCTGGGGGGATGCTGGGGGGGCGCGGGGGTGCGGGGCGGGGTGCGGGCAGCCAATGAGCGCGGGGCGGGGCGGGGGCGGCGGCTGCGGGCGGCGTGTGCGGGCCGGAGCGGCGGGCACGGCAGCGCCTGTCCCTCGCACCTGACAACCCCCCTTTTTTCCCCCCTCCCTTCCCCCCCTTTTTTTTTTTCTTTTCGGGTTTTTTCCCTTCCCCCGCCCTGCGGTGCTTTTATTTATTTTTTTTTTTTTTCCTTTTTAGCCCTCTTCGGTGTTTTGTGGTTTTTGTTTTTTTTTTTTCCCCCCCACTGCGCTTCGCTCCGGGAAACGCTGGATTTTAAACCTCTCCCCGCCAGGCAGTGAGCGGGGAAGGGGAGAGAAAGGCAGCCCGCGGGTAAAACATGGCCCAGGCGAAAATGCACCACCCCGTCTCTTGGGTGATCTTCGCCGGGATGGCCGCACTCCTCCTCTCCCAAGGTAGGGCCGGTCCGGGGGGGGGGGACGGATGGATGGATGGACGGACGGACGGATGGATGGATGGATGCTGCGGGGGATGCAGCCGAGGCGTGCGGCGGGTGCTGGGCCCCACGGCAGCACCCTAAAAAATGGGGTTTGGGGGGGGGGGGTGAGGAGCCCCCAGAGCGGGGGCAGAGCTGGGAGAGGGTCCCCAGCCCGCTGCTAAGTTGTGGGGCAAGGGGGGGGGGGGGGGATGCGGGTATAGCATCCCCTAAATCCATGCTCCCCCCCACCGGTGCACCGGGCTGCGAAGGGGGGGGACACTTCTCCCATGGCGCGGCACCCCCCGTGCTGCTGTTTTGGGTGGTTTTTTAGGTTGGTTTTTTTTTTTTTTGGGGGGGGGGGGGAGATGGTGCCGATCGACTCTGCCGTCTCAACTTAGTTCCCGCAGGAGCAATGCATCCAACAGGCTGGGGGCAGGGAAAAAAGGGGGGGGGGTCGGGGCTCCTCTGTGCTGTGTCGTTGTGTCGCCCCCCCCCCCCTTTATACTGCCGGACCCGCCTGCAAGGTCGTCCCAAAAACTCGGTGCAGCCCCGGCTTGGGGAGTTGGGAAGTCCTTGTCCAGCCCGTCCCGGGCGAGCACGGCTGCCTCCCCCCCTCCCCGGGGGGAGATGGTGCTTCGTTGGGGGGGGGGGGGGGCACACACACTGTGCAAGGAAAAAGAGGGAAAAAAAAATAAAAAAAGAAAAAAAAAGAAGGGAGAAAAGGAAGGAGCCGGGAGCCAGCCCCATCTGGCCGGGAGCACCGAGCCTGTCAGCTTGCGTTAGTCTCCTGGCAGCCATCTGGAGGGGCCGTGGGAGAGGGGGTTACCTCCCGGGGGGGGGCACAGACAGACAGACAGACGCACGCCAGGGGGGGACGGGGCCGTATCCCGCACCGGGCCCCCCCGCCGGGCTGGGGGCTGCGGCGGAGCGGGCTGGGAAAGGCGCTGGGGGGGTCCGGGGAGGGGGGGGTGGGCTGCATTGCACCGTGCCCGGGAGGCGCTCCCCCGGGGGTGGTACCCGGGGAGGGGGATGCAGGCGCGCGCCGGAGGATGGATGCACCGCCGGCGGGGGGGGATGGATGGAGGGAGGGATGCACCCCCCGGGGGGATGGATGGAGGGAGGGAGGGATGGATGGATAGATGGATGCAGCCTCTTTTTGCACGGGGAAAAGGAGAGCAGGCAGCAGCTCGGAGGCAGCTACCCTCTGCGGTGCCCACCGAAGGTTGGGGACGGGGTTTGGGTACCCACATGCCCAAATCAGCCCTGCCTGGTGGCCCCCCACCGCCTCGCTTCAGCCGGGGTGGGGGGGGGCTCTGCAGCAGGGCTCCGGTGGGGTGGGAAACCTCTGCGTGCGTGGGGCAGGGGGCTGCCCGAGCCGGGCTGGGGGCCGGTGTGTGCTGGGGGGGAGATGGCCAGCCACCGTCTCCGCTCAAACTTCTCTCTCCTGGGCAGACTGGGGCCCGCTCTTGCGGAGAGCCACCCCTGCCATATCGACCAGCGCGGGCTGCTTAGCATGCACATCACACACCAAGGCATTTCTCCTCTTCGCCTTCTTCCTTCTCTCCCTCCTCAAGCCTCTCGCCTTCTCCCGGCGTTGCTGTTTCCCCGCGCGGGATGCCGGCATCCCTGCATCCCCGGCTCCCACAGGGCTTTCCTGGGGCTGGGAGCCGCGGCCCCCTCGCTGCCACCTCGGTGGGGTGCTGGAGGGCTGGGGGTCCCCAGGAGGGGGGGCAAAGCAGTCCTTCCCCTCCTCACTTCTTCCCAAAATTTATGCTGCTTTTAAAAATATTTTTTCCTTTTTTCTTTTTTTTTTTTTTTTTTTAATTTAATGCTTGCATTTGGCTTCCTTGCAGTCTCATTCTCTGCCTCTGGTCATCTCTCATGCTTCCTCTCCCTGCTCCCATCAAAGCTTACACATCAGAAACTAGTTGTTATTTATTTATTTTATTTATTTATTTTTATTCTCCACGGTGGGGAGGAATTCGTTGCCTCCCCAAGCAAAAATCCCCCGAGTCCCCCGCCTTGTAGGAATCCGATCTGGGTGCCAGAAGTCCCTGAGTCACTGCCGGGGTGGGGGGAAGCGGGGAGCTGTGCTGCACCCTGGTCCGGGGGGGGACACGGACGGACGGACACACCAGTGCAGAGCCGTGGGGTGCTGGGCAAAGTATCGCACAGGGCAGCCTTCGGCAGCAACAAGTTTGGGCCTTTTTTTTGGGCTGGGAGATGCTGGATGTGCTGGGTTGTCGCGGGGAAGGAGTTACTCTGAGAGGTTTTATTGCATAATTGTCTTTAAAAGAGTTATTAAAAAAAATAATTTAAAAAAAAACCCAAACAACCCCACCCAGCAAAAATAATTTTGTTTTTTAGCAAAAACTTTCTAAGGCAGTTTTGAGAAATTGGGGGTTGTTGAGCCCCAAAGGTAACATACAGGTATGCACGTGTTGGCAGGTATCTGCAGTACGGTGCTGCTGCTTCATGAACTCATCTGATATGCACGGTGTTTTTTTGAATTTCTAACTTTTCTCTCTGGCTTGGCGCACAAAAGCGGAGCTGGCTTGTGTTTGAAAACGTGAAAATTATTGTCGTGCCGGAAAACTGTGTTTTGCACAAATCTACTCCAAATAGCTCAAGAGATCTGTGCTGCCCTCTGCAGCAGTTTATCAATACTCCAGGTCATTTACCTATTTACAGCCAAACGAACAATAAGAGAAGTGGGTTGTGAGTACGCTTGAGAGTGAAGTGGAGCATGAAGTGGGATAACTCCGAAGTGCTTGACCATCTGCATTTGTGCAAACATCCATAGATCCTCCAAGTTTTGCAGCCTCACTGTTGGGGTTTTTTTTGGGTTTTTTTTTTAGAAACGTGCCCCCGAAACGGGAGCCGTCGAGTGTGGTTGTCCGTGAGGAAGGAGCCCTCTGAAAGGTCCGGCGTGGTTTGGTGCGCGGCGATGCCGCCGGTCCCCGGGGAGCCGTTGAGTTGACGGCCGGGTGGTGGTACCGGCGAAGGGAGGCTGGGGCGCTTCCTCGCACGCTGCGTCTCCGTGGGAATGAGATGCGGGTGCCCATCGCACCAGCACGTGGGAAGGGCAGAGCCTTCCAAAAAGTCCGGCCGTGGCTTTTGGGAGGGAAGGAGCTGGGAAAAAGGAGGATACGGAGGGCTGGGATAGCCCCGGGCGGCGGGAAATGAGCGGCTGTTTGGGAACATAGCTCTCATTGTGTTTGCTATATTTTATTTTTTTTCCCTGCGTGATTTTTAAATAGCGCCAATTAGTATCCGGAGGCAGCTACTATCTAAGGACCCCCGCAGCAGCGGCGTTTTTCTCTTCCCGCTTTCCGTGTTTCAAAGCAGAGAGATGGTCTGGCGTGTGCCCGGTGCCCCTGACTCGCACCCCCCTGGGTTTCTTGAGGAAGAGGAGGGCTTGGGCCAAAATCCCACCCCAGCACGCGGGAGTGGGGAGGGAGAGAAGAACACTCTTCGCTCAGCCATGCGGAAAAGGATTAACCAGGCTAAAAGGTCACAGAAGATTTAGCTGGGCCTTTAGCATCAGTAAGCCAAGAATTATGGGAATTTGATTTACAAATTAGCATAAAGACCTTATTCTAATAAGCATATGAGCCGAAATAGGTATGTAAAATAATAGCGTATGTCAACACGGTACGCGGAGCGCTCCTCATCCGAAAGAATTATTCGCTCGGTCGATGCGGCTGGCTCGCAGATAAAGGGGCGAAGCGGAGCGAGGGGGCCGCGGTGGAAGGGGCCGGGATCTGGCCCGGGCACGCGTCTGCGGGGAGGAGCGGCCGGCTGGATCCCCTCGGGAAGGGCAGGACTGGGGAGCCGGGAGGAGATCGGGGTTCTGCATCCCACGAGGACTATCTTTTTTTATTTTTTTTCTCGGCGGAGGCAGGAGGTTGGGGGGGGGTGGGGGGGTGGGAAGACCTTCTGGCAGTTTGCGCAAGAAGGTAATTGCGCTAATGAATGTGTATAAGAAAAATTAGGCGTATCGACGGCTTTCTGTGAATACCCGGATTTATTGTTCCCCGGGGAAAATATTAGCTGTGGCTTCGTGGTGGTTAATAGTTACCGTGCAGGTCAATAAAATGTGATATTCACCCCAACAGCAGAAAATAGCTGTTTAATAGGTAATAACAGTAATAATCAATACCTACATGATTAGATAACCCAGTTATACGTCGTACATAAAAGGAGGGGAATGCGCTGTGGTTACTCAACGGCCTGATTTGGAGCATTGCTGCCAGTCTGTCATTCTGGTTGATTTTAACCCAAGCTGTAAGCAGGTGTTCGGCACCTCTGGAAATCAGGCCGCCACGTGGGATTAATTGGCGTATTTTTAAGACTCGGCAGAGTAAACGGGAACCCGAGGAGACCTTTGCCGTTGGAAAGATGCTTTCGAAAGCGGGCTGCACGGCGCGAAAGCGTGGGATGGCACCTAAACCACTGGGGTGGCGCTTGGGGGCTGGGTTTGGTCGGGGGCTTTGCTGTGGGCGCTCCGTGGAGCGTTGCGTGGTGGGGTATCGCTGTTTCCCTGGGAGCATCCCTCTCCTGGTCTGGTCACGCAGTGGTGGGTTGGCAGAACATAGCCAGGAGTAAACTCGTCGTGGTCGCTCTACCCTGCGTGTATGGAGAGATCTCCATCCAAAGAGTCGTCGCTTGTAATGAGGCGCCTTATGGTGCGGCGTGGTGGAACGTGCGCTGGAGTTGGTTCATGCTGTACCTACGATAGCTTTAGGAGCCCCGACTGTGCAATAGAGATGGGTGAGGTCCCATGCACACTGCCACGCGTTTCGGGACACGCAGTTGCTTTGCTGTTGGTGGAATCCAGGCGTGAAGAAGGTGGCCGTGGTTACCTACAGTGGGACTCACGAGGAGGCAATGAAGCAGACCTGCACAGCCAAGGAGGTGTGGGACTGCTCAGCCACCCTCACGTTTGGGATGGGTCTCGCTGACCAGCCAAGAGGAGATGACTATGAGTTTGGCAAGCGAAGAAGATCAGGTGGTAGCTGAAAAAATAAAGTTGTGGGTTTTTTTTTTTCGAAAAACCTCCTCTGGTTTAGTTTAGTTTAGTTTTACTTCTGAAGCATCGTAGGGACCATCCCTGTTTACAAGACTTGGAGGTGCTGGGTGGGTGCTCTGGAGGCTGCAACCAGTTTTGGGATGTCCTAGTGCTTAGCAAAAACTACTTTTTCTTTATCCATGTCGGCATTCTGACCACCGTAGTAACCCTGGTTAATGTTTTTTCTGTCTTTCTCTTGTGCCAGCCCTGACTTGTGCACGAGATGAGCACATTCAATATTGGAAGTGTCTCCTTGGTGTATTTTTCTTGCAGCTTTTGCTTAAAAATATTCATATTGTGTTTTCCACCCCTCTACTTCCCCCCCCCATTTTATTTTTTTCCCTATGGGGAAAAAATTGATCAGTTGACAGATTTAGGTCAAGTTAGCGAGCAGGGCTTGCTGTTTTGCGTGGTAAACCGGGGTGGAAGTGGAGGGGGAGAGCTCACCAGCTTGCTTCCCAGGCAACTCGCAGTCAGACGGCGGAGGTGGGCTCCAGCCTTCCTCCGCAGCCTGCGAAGCACCACGTGGGGAGTATCTTTCTGGCCACGGGGATCAGAAAAATAACTCTTTTGCATCTGTCTTCCATTCTCAAACTTCAAATAGTGGCAGGGAAGGGCAAAATTTTCTTTGCTTGGTCCCCAGTTGAAGGGATGTCTTGCTCGAGCAAAGCTTTAAAGAGGGTAAATATGATTTTATTTTATTAATTTTTTTTTCAGTGGTGCTGGTAGAGCCCCTTTGATGCGCAGTGGCAAATCTCCCATTAGACTCAGCGGGACCCGGACACGATCCGTCTCAGGTGTTCATGGCAAAGGCTTGCGGCTGCCTTGGAGCTGCGACTTGGAGTAGAGCTCTTGGTTTCCAATAGGGGCCAAAATGATCAAGGTGCCACGTTTGGGGATTCTTTAGTGGGAGTCCAAACCGTACTGCCACCTCCCATCTTCAGCCAGCATCCTACACCTCCGCACGGGGGTCTTTCCGTGCCTTTAGGACCTTTTATAGGTAAAAAGGGAAATTGCGAAGGGTGAGCTCTTTGTCACTGCGTCCCCTGGGGCACCCTAATCCCAGGGGCCTGGAGCCCTTTTGTGGGTGCTGGAGCATCCTCCAGGCATCGCCCGCTGCGTGCTGCCGGCCGGTTTGGAGCTGTGGCTGCTAGCCCGGAGGAGGTAGCCACCTCCCTCCTCCTTCCCCAAGCACGCACCTTGCTCGTGGTTAATAATAAATCAGAGGTGCTGCCTTCGCTGGGCTCTGTTATCTCCCGCCAAGAAGGATATCATGGATTTTTGATGCGCTTACACTTAATATGTCCAATGCTGAAAGCTGTTGTAAATTAATTGACCCTTTGACCCCCTCGTCCCGTTGACTGTTCCCAGTAAAGGCAGCGTTCGGTTCTTGGCATCTTCCTCCCCCCTCCCCGCCCTCACTTTCCCTTCCTCTGACTCCTCCACCTCCCGCATGCTTCGCTTACTAATCAGGGGGAGCCGAAAAAGGCCCTCTGAGCAGGGCTTCGTGTAGCTGAGGAGCTCCGAAACGCTTTGTGGCAGCCGTGCGGGGAAGCCAGCATGCCGGCGACCCAACGTGCATATATTACTGGTGGTTGGAGTATTCCCTTTAAAGCGCAGGGGGAGGCGGTGATGGAAGCTGGCACGGCATCCTCCGCCTTCCCACGGGGACGGGGGACAGAGCGGTGTAGCTGCTGCTGAGCAAAAAAGTGATGGTGCACCACTGAGGACCTTCTGGAGGTGGGTGGACCCCAGCATCGGTGGGGTGGAAGGGTGCTCAGCACCTCACGGGAGGGCACCTCTACCCATCTAGCGAGCTATGGCTCACGCCAAGCCCTTGCTTTCGGAGCCATGGGGAGGATGGGAGCAGGTACTCAGCGGGTGTTTGGTGGGAAAGGAGCGGAAAAAGATGCTGTGAGCACGGAGGTCCTGGGCTGGGACGTGGTCCTGGGCTGGGACGTGGTCTTGAGGCTGTGTCCTTTGCTCATCCTGCACGATTCGGGCTCGTTGCGTGGTCCTTCTCCTTCCTCACTTGGGCATACACTCCACGAGCCATCTTTTCCCTTCGTGTCTGGTCTAGCTAACTGGGATTTGCCTTGAAAATGGGGTCTCTCCCCTCCCCAGGATGTAACTGTACATCACTGAGCACAGGGAAACCCTGATTTAGTTTGGAAAGGAGCTTGTAAAACCACAAAAGCTCCACCTGCGTGGCCCGTTCGCATCCTCCCGTGGCTCGCGATGCGAGGCAGCAGCTGCTAAGAAGTAGGAAACGCCACAGGAAATTGTGTAATATTAGAAACCAAGAGTATTTTTTTTTATTTTATTCCAAAACGGAATAAAACAGTAGAATCACAAATTCCCAGTGCAAGTAAATTCTGGGAAAAATAGAGATTGATTTAGAAGTATTTTTGTTCCCGTTCTGAGCTCGCAGAAGCTTTATGTACAAAGTTGTGAAGCGCTTGCAAACAAAAAGAGAGATCCGAAGGCTGCGTTCTGGCGGTATCCAAAGAGCCCGGAGTCTCGAGCTTTGTTACATTTTTCTGGTGTTTTGTTTTGGGTTTTTTTTGGTTTTTTTTGTATTTTATTGTTATTTCTTCAAAACAGATCCTCTGCTAATGTTTTGATTTTGCCCGAAACGGCATTCTTGATTTAAAGAACTGGTTTGAAAGCCAAATCTGACCTGCCTCGTTGGAAGCGTGACAAGCACTTGAAGCGAAGCAACGTTCATTAATACGATAATATCAGCTCCCCGGTTAAGTGTTTTTTTTTCCCCCCCTCCTCTTGCAGGAGTGAACTGGTGAATAGCGCGAAGTTCCTGGGTTGGTTTGCCTGGTTTTGAGCTTTATTCCCTTTCTGCAGGACAGATGGTATTTATAGATCAGAGGGGTGCCTGTGCATTAGACATCCTTTTTTTTTTTTTCTTTCTTTCTTTTTTTGCAAAGTCAATCCCCAAAGCCAACACCGGGGTGTTTGATAGCGGGCCAAAGAGAAGGAGAGCGGCGGGGCTGGTTGGCAAGAGGTGAATTTGGATTTCCCGTGATTGACATCTCTCTTAATGAAGCCCTTTCTGGAGTGAAGCCGGCGAGGAGCGGGATCCATTAGAGGCCGGGGGAGCGGCGAAGCCAAAACCGCGTTGTCATTGAAGGCAACATTTAAAAATTTGTTTTATTTATTGTTTACCTTTTGTGGCCGCTTTTCTGCACGTCGACGCTTCCCATTGTACGTTTTGGGCTTCAAAACCTGACATCACATTAGCAGCTGGCTCCAAAGCCCCCAAATAATGCATAAACTATGATTATTCCTTCTGATCCACTTGTGTTTATGTAAATGGCTGGAAAAGCGGTTTTCAGCTTATTTCAGAAGCTTAAGGGATTCATACCAAGCCTATTATTGAAAAAATCAGAAAGTGAAAAGCAACTTCTGAGACAAGGAATTAGCAACTCAATGGCAGCGTGCGTACTGCTGGCGGTACGGGATCCGGCTCTATCGCAGATGGGAATTTCCCCCCCCCCTCCCTGTCCCGGGATTCAAAAAGTCCAACACGTGGCAACGGGTTGTGGGGCTCTGCGGGGAAGGGGGGGCGGCTGGACGGAGGTTTGCCCTGCATCCAGAGGGACGAGGGGCCGGGGTGGGAGGCTGGAGAGGAGGGAGCCGGGGGGCCAAACCGTGGGGCTGGGGTTGGGTATTGGGAATTTTTTGGGGGGGGGGGGGGGGGATGGAGGGCAGCCCTGAGGAGAAGGCCCTGGGGGTGTTGGTGGGTGAGAAGCTCACCATGAGCCGGCAATGTGCGATCGCAGCCCAGAAGGCCAACCCCATCCCGGGCTGCATCCCCAGCAGCGTGGCCAGCGGGCGAGGGGGGGGACTGTGCCCCTCTGCTGCGCTCTGGGGAGCCCCCCCTGCAGCGCTGCCTCCAGCTCAGGGGGGGCCAACAGCAGAAGGACACGGAGCTGTTGGAGCGGGGCCGGAGGAGGGCCCGGAGATGCTGCGAGGGCTGAGCCCCTCTGCGGGGAGGACAGGCTGGGAGAGGGGGGGTTCAGCCTGGAGAGGAGAAGGCTCCGGGGAGACCGCAGAGCCCCTTCCAGTGCCCAAAGGGGCTCCAGGAGAGCTGGGGAGGGACTTTTTCCAAGGGCATGGAGTGATGGGACGAGGGGGAATGGTTTCAAACTGGAAGAGGGGAGATTTAGATGAGATATGAGGAAGAAATTGTTGACTGTGAGGGCGGTGAGCCCCTGGCGCAGGCTGCCCCGAGAAGCTGTGGCTGCCCCATCCCTGGAGGTGTTCAAGGCCGGGTTGGACGGGGCTGGGAGCACCCTGGGCTGGTGGGAGGTGTCCCTGCCCAGGGCAGGAGGGTGGAACGAGATGATCTTCAAGGTCCCTTCCAACCCAAACCATTCCATGACTCTATGATGTTTGGTGTGTGCATGGCTGCAAAAAGCCCCCAGCCGCTCGGCTGCTCGCCCCGGCTCTGTGTCCCTGGCGTGGGAAGGGGCTGGCGGTGCTCGGGGGCACCCGTACGTCCCCAGCGGGGCTGTCCCCGCTCTGTGAAAGCCGTTTCCCTCTGTCCCAGCAGAGATGGGAACAGATGCCAATCCTCCTTGGGACACTGGTCCCTTCCAGCCAGCCCTGCAGCATCTCATCCCTCCTCTCCTGCCGCTTGCTTTCCCCCCCGCTCCGGTTCAGTCCCTTTTTCCCCCCTTCCTTATGTTAATTTCCCACCTGAGCACCAAGTACTTTATAAATAGCAAATCTGAAATGAATTTCCTAGCAGCAATCATTATCTCCCTCGACAGCCATTAAACATTCACACAAGCAGAGCAAAATGACAAAGGGGATTGATTTTTACAGTATGTTGGGGGGGGAGGTAGGAGAAAGGAAATATGTTGACAAGGCTTTTTTTTTTTCTCCTTCCTTCTTTTCCCCCTCTCCACTCTCCCCTCCCTTCCAGATCCTCTATATCGAGGAATTTAAAATCACCCAGCAACTCTCTTTTTTTTCTTTTTTTTTTGGGGGATGAGGTTGGGAGGGGGTGGGAGAGAGCAAAGTTGGAAAGAAATATTTTTTTATATATTTTATTGAAAAAAAAAGCCCTATTTCCTCCTCCTTCAACCCCTGCAAACCTGTCTCCGATCTGGCGGCTGCGCGCGAGTGGTGAACGTGAAGTTAGTTACGCGGCCCCGGCTGTTGAGATGAATATGTCAGAGTTAATGCCGCCGAAGATGGAGGGGTGGGCTGGAGGGGGTGCGGGGGGGGGGGGCCCAATCTCCGCAGCCTTCTCAGCAGAATAAATGTGTTGATGCAATAGTTGGGAGCCGGCGAGCTGCTGCCGTATGAGGCACTGTAGCTGAAAATTTAACTTTGATTTCAATTTTCATATTTGTCAGCAATAATTAGATTCAAGAAATGTTTTTGCCGCTGTTCTAAAATACTAATAAGTAGGAGCCTTTGTAGTATGGCTAATGGAGTCTTTTTTTTCCTAGTGGGCTAGAAAAATTCCATTAAAGGGAAAAGTCATACTATATTACCGTGCTTCAACATGCATTGACTCGGCTGCCACGGGAATATCTGCGCTGGGAGACAGCGGTCCTTGCTTGGAGCCGTGGGGACGATGCTCGGGAATGGGGCTGGTATCCCACCGTCGGGATCTGATGGGGCAGCCCGGGGAGGGCTGGAGCACCCCCCAGATACTTTGGCGGGGGGGTGATGCTCTTTGGGGCGGCTGGAGGCTTTCGAAAGCGCTGGTTGAGGGGATGTTGCAGCGGTAGCCTGGCTCCCGTCCAACCTGCTCGCTTTGGCCGTGGGTTTTTTGTTATTTTTTTTGCAGCATGGCAAATTCCCGTGGGGTTTAAAGCCTTAAATCGGTGAGGGGTCTCCCCTTGGCGGCTCTGCCAAAGGCAGAAAAAGCCCCTTCTCCCCCTCCCCACCCCCCTGCCCTGGATTTCCCTGGCGGCGTGTGCCAGGTTTGATCCCAGAGCAACGCCGTTAAAGGAAAGCGCTATTAAATTTGCTGGCGATATGCGCAGCAAATGGGGGAAGCTCTAAGTTGTGTCATTCTCAAGTTACTTCAGCCTATTAAGCAAACAAAAGCACTTGTGGAGTGAGAAATGGAAATGGCCAACGCGGCCCGATTAATCCTGGATGTACAATTCCATTAATAAGCCCGATTTTAATAGGTGGTTCTTTCCAGGAGCTGCTGGGACTAAGAATTGATGTATTCACTGTAATTGTATTGCAACTAATAGGATATGAAGAAAATTGTATGGAGAACCTGTTCCTTCGCCACCGTTTTCCAATCAGTTGAAATAATGCTTCCCCCTGGAAGAGCCCAGCAAGGTAATGATACTTACATCTAAATAGAAACAGGAATATTTTTAATTTCAGCGGAGGTGATTTTTGCCTCGTGCTTTTGCCTTTCCCCATGGAGCGGGCAGAAGCCGCAACGGGAGTTAGCAAAAAGGCCGGAGGTAAAAAGGGATGGCAATCCCCGTGGAAATATGCCCCGTGGCTGGATGCTGGGGCTGCCGTCCCGCCGTGGGATGCGGCCGCCGATGCGGAGAGCTGGGGTAGGTCTGGGAGCCTCCAGCATAGAATCATAGAATCATGGAATGGTTTGGGTTGGAAGGGACCTTGAAGATCATCAAGTTCCAACCCCCCTGCCACAGGCAGGGACACCTCCCACCAGCCCAGGGTGCCCAAGGCCACGTCCAGCCTGGCCTTGAACACCTCCAGGGACGGGGCTTCAACAGCCTCTCTGGGCAACCTGTTCCAGTGCCTCACCACCCTTAAAGGGAAAAACTTCTTCCTAATGATTAATCTAAACCGGCCCTCTTCCAGCTTAAAGCCATTAAAAAAATTAAAAGCATCCCTCCTGAGAGTGAAGGGGGGGGGGGGTGTGTTTCTGGGTGCCCGGGCACGGGGCTGCCCCTCTGGCATCTCCCCCGGAGCCTTTTGTTCCCGTCTTTGGCAGCGAGAGGCGCCTTCACCCTCTGCAGTCGATGCGGTTCTCTGCGAGAGCTCATTAAGGAGCCCGAGGTCCTCGCTCCATTCATCCCCCGGTATTTATTCAGACCCGCGGTCCCAGGGCTCTGACAGTTTGCTGATACTCTCTTTGCAGAGAACTCCTGTTTTCGCAGCCCCAGCGAAAAACTCGCCTCATGGAGTCAAACGTTACCTTTGCGGCCGCGGCTTCTGGGCCCCCGTGGTGTTCGGGGGGGGGGGATTTGGGCTTTTTGATGGGTGAGCATCTCGCCAAGGGCAGCGGGGCCATGCCGTTGGGCCGGCGCTGCGAATCCCAGGCAGGCTGGGGGGATCAGCACCTCCGAGGTGATGCCGACCTCCCCGATAGCTACGCAATCGTGGAATAACGCCCGTTAAAGAGAAGGAAGCGTTAACCGTAAGGGCTGATTCATTCCGAATCCAGGCGGCCCCTGATTATTGCAGCCGTTTCTTTGCCTAACGGGCTGGGGAATTTGGAGAAGTTTGCAGCCGCTTCTCGTCTGTTCGTCACCGCCGGCCACTGGTTCGGGGTTGTTTGTTTTTCAATCCTCCTCCCTATTTGTATGCATGCTCTGACCCTTCTTTGGTAGCAGGCTAGAGAGTAAATATAAAGGGGAAGGAGAAAAAAAAAAAAAAAGGAAAAAAAAAAAAAGCGCCAAGGCACAGTTCAGCTCAAATCCCCGAGGAAACAGATGTGATTGCCTTACAGAAATGGCTCCAATAAGGCCAGAAAGGAATATTGCTTTTATAGCTTTTGGGATATAAAACATTTAGAAAATGTGATTGACTGGCGGGGCCTAATTTATCATTTCCCCATTTCTTGCTCGCTCTCCGTCCTCGTGTCCACCTAAACACAGAAGCCTGCTCAGACAGACTCGGTGCTGCTTTTTTTCTTTTGCTTTCTGTCGCTCTCCGGCACGTAACGCACGTGCAAACCCACATTTCCTTGCACGCCGAGCCGTGTGCGTGCACACGCAGGCACGTGTTCCCCCGTGCTCCTGACTCCTTGTCCCTCCGCCTGTGTCATGGATTTATCATCATTCTGCTAAGCACTCGAACTCCTGTGGCTATTTATAATTAATGCTCAGAAACCTGCCAATCCATTTAATGACACTAGGAGGTCATGGCCTCCCTTATAGCTTCCCATTAATCATCATTAGAACAGTTCTGGGTTTTTTACATTCTTTTTAAATGTTAATTCACCTTTATAATGCTCCTTTCAGCTCTGACTGTAAAGGGAGACTCTGCAGTGACTCCAGACTGTCTTGCAAGTGTGTGCAGGTGAAAGGCGCAGTGGGACAATTGCACTTGATAAAGTCTCTTGGATGTCTCCCGCTGGAATGAATTACACTCACAAACTCTGTGAGATGGGATTTCTTCACTGCCCTCTGCTGCCTGCTCCTCGCAGTGATGCTGGCACGGCTCCCTCCCTCCCGGCTCCATCCCTCGGGTACCACCGAGCCCCTCGCCATCGCTCCCTCCCTGCAGAGACCCATGCGCCGCTGGGAACCACGCAGCGAGCTGTTCCCGGAGGGGAATGAGCGCAGCCATGCTGGCGCGGAGCTTTAGAAGGCTCTGCCAGGGTGAGCTGGGGCATGTCTGTGCTCGGCAAACTTGCTTTGGCGTAAGCCGAGCTCGTGCATGGCTTGGCTTTATGGGGTTGTGGTCGTTGTGTCCCCTAAGCATCTTTCATAGAATCATGGAATGGTTTGGGTTGGAAGGGACCTTGAAGACCATCTCATTCCACCCCCCTGCCCTGGGCAGGGACACCTCCCACCAGCCCAGGGTGCTCCAAGCCCCGTCCAACCTGGCCTTGAGATGCCTGAGGGAGTTTGAAGTCCTGGTGTCCTTGCTTGCAGGATAAATCATAGAATGGTTTAGGTTGGAAGGGACCTTGAAGATCATCCAGTTCCACCCCCCTGCCCTGGGCAGGGACCCCTCCCACCAGCCCAGGGTGCTCCAAGCCCCGTCCAACCTGGCCTTGAACACCTCCAGGGATGGGGCAGCCACAACACCTCCTGTTTGAGTGGGGCATCAAACACCCCCTGTGAAGGTTAACAAAAATCCCAGTTCCCGGAGAGGAGGGCTGCTCGTGGTGCTGAGCCCATCCCCTTTGCTCTCCGGCTGCCACCCTGGGAGCAGGAGACCCCCAACCCTTTCCCCACGTCCCCAGGCACCCGCTGTCATCATCGTAGCCCCGGGCCCTTTGGAGCCGATGGGACAGCACAGCAGAGGGGGCTGAGCAGAGATGTCAGGCGGCAGCTTGGGGGAAGGAAAGCTTTGGGTGCAATCTGGTAGCTTTTGGCAAGCAGCAGCTCTTCTTAAATAGCCCTCTCTTGTCTTGCTCGCGGAAGCTATCGTCCCCTCTCTGAAGTCAATCTGTGCTCACCATTAACCGGGAACGGGTCCGAAGCGGCGCGTGTCCCATCCGGATTGTGCTTCTCATCCTTTTGGGGAGGGGTCCCTGATGCGGTGCTGCTCGGCTTCGCAGAAGTTTGCTGCGCGGCGCGGAGCCGTGAGAGCTGCTGCTCTGACGGAGGCTTTTCATAGCCCCGCGGAAGGAAACCTGCAGAGCATCCCGTGACTCTCGCTCCGTGATCGTGCAGCGCTCCGCAAGGCAGGGAGAAGGCAGCCCCGGCACCCACGGCCCCGCGTGGGGTGGGCGAAGGTTCTTTTTGGGTGAAACGGGGTTCACTCCTGCTCCTTTGGGGAGTTCTGGACTTGGTGAGAGCCCAGCACAGCCCTGTTTCTCTGAGTAAATACGCCAGCAGCGTTTGGCTTAATGAACTGTGGCTTTTAATAAATGGCTCTTATCTTGCTGAAGTGCTGCTAAATTGTCAGGATTTAAAATTAGCCTAATAGATTTGCGGGCGATGTTTTATTCACTGGTTAGTTGGGAAAAGAGAGAGAGAGAGACGGGGGAGAGATGGCTCCACCCAATTCTCCCTGAATTATACAAGAGTTATTTATTTGTTTGGGCCGAAGGGGAAATGTTCTGGATTAATGTGCGATGCCTCAGCACCTGACTTAATGAGAATTTAGAGACCTATCCCAAACTGATAGTCTCCAATTAATCACTCGGTGGCCCCTCTGCTTTGCTGTCCCTGCGATATATTTCGCAGAGGGGTGGTTGGGTTGTGGTACCCACTGCTGCTTGCCAGGAGAAGCGGGGGACGGGGATGGACTAGGGAGGTTTTGGGTGCTGTGGTGGCTTTACAGGACCACTTCTTGCAGCTTTGCTCCATGTCCGTGTTAAGCAGAGCCTGTATATCTCTCTGTACCATCTGTAGAGCTGTGCAACTTGTATTCTTGAGCATAAAGTTGAGCTGGTCCTTGCTCAGCTTCTGATACATCCTGTGAACTCGCATAAGCCGCTTTGTGCCTTTATTTCTTTTGGCAACGTGGAGCCAGTTATGATCCTGTTGACAGTTTGGAGACATATGGAGAATCAAGGCAGAACAGTGTTTTATAATAGAGTAATGCGGGATCTGGTTGGGATGAAAGATGCCAGGGAAATGTCAATCACTATCATTATCCTAACAAACTGCTGTACCTGCAGAGATAATAATAATATTTAGCAATTATATAGCACCTAACAAGCTCAAACAGCCCAGACAGTAGCTAATTAAATCTCCCAAGACTTCCTTTGGGTGGGGTGTTTTCCTAAGAGCGTGGCCCAGCTTCTGCCCAGAGTGTTTTGTGCGAAGCTCAATGCACGTCTCTCCCAGTTCAGAGGCGGAGGCAGGCAGCGGTCCTGCTGCAAATCCTCAGTCCGGGCGAGCCCAAGCTCAGGAACGGGCTGGCAGCGAGGGCAGCGTGTGACCTTGGCACCCCATGGTGCTGCTGGTGGCTCCGTTTGCAAGAGCGTTGTGTGGCCTTGACCAAAGGACCCCGATGGCCAAAGGTGCTGGGATGCTGAACGCCTCAGGGTGCTCGTTGCTTGTCCTTTCTGAAATCGGGGAGAGTTTGGGTGCTGGGCATCCGAATGAGGACACCAACAGCATCCCTCGGTGAAGCAGAGGTGGTGGTACAGGTGGTTTGCGGGGCTGGATGATCAGCGGTGTGTTTTATCCCTTGTCCTTCTGGCTTGCTGGGCTGCTGCTGTCTCCCCCTTGGTTCATCGTTCCCCTGCCCAACCTTGCATCCCTCTTAAGAAACCTTTCTGGAAGGTGTTACTTCTCCACCAACATCCCAGGTTTGGCCGGGGCATCCAAGATCACAGCCTTTGAAAGCAAGACTTTCAACTTTTCCCCATTTGTGGCGCTCTTCTCACCTTGCCCTTTCTGGAAAGCAGCGGGTGGAATGATACGGGGCTACTGGGATCCAGCCGGGATCCTCGAGCCCTGACTCCAGCCCGGAGAGGCAGCGGTCTCCCCGTGACTTTGTGAAGGTCAGCGTTCACGTCTGAAGTGGGGCTGGTAGTAGCAATGCGTGATGCACAGTGTCAGCCATAAAGGAAATATTGTATATAAAAGATAAGTTTTTTTTTTTTTTGTTCTCCTTTCTTGTGGCAGAGGAACAAGGCGCCGGGTTCATTTAGCATTCATAAAGTCTTGCTTTGGAAACGCCTTTAAGTACTGCTGAGGGAGACTTGAAGGAGCGTGTTTGAGAGTCAAATGCACATCTCCTTGGGCTCTCCTTTCATCTGCTTTAAAAAACACAATCTTTTTTTTTTTTTTTTTTTTTTAATCTTTCTTTTCCCCCTCTGTAAAAATACTAATCTTCTCCAACAGCAGCAGACACCCAGGGTGCAGGCGCTCAGCAATTAGTTCAGTGAACAGAATAAGCGAGGAGCAGAGGGAAGGGGAGACTCAGCCAAGTACCGGGAGGACGGCGAAATGCAGCCTGCTAATTAGGAGGCAGCAGGGCACGGCGCGGGGGGACGGCGCCCGGGTAATCCAGGTGCAAAACTGCTAGGTCACCACGCGTGTCGTCTGCCCGGGTGGCAACGCGCTCGCTGGGACGCTGAAGTCTTCCTCGGGGATGCTGGGCTGAGCTTCGGCAGAGAGGAGCACCTACAAGGGAATTTATGTCTTGGACTGGACCCGAAATCAAGCGGTGAAGGAGCCCAGGGAGGATGAGGTGAGGACGAAGCATGCAGCTTGGCGAGATTTACAGTCTAGCAAGCGTATTCCCGACTCCGAGCTGGCCACGAGTCTCTGTTGGGAGAAACACATGGAGCTTTTTTGGCTTGAGTCCTCTCTGGACTCTTGGCCAACGTGGGGAGAGGAGCGGCCGTCCTCCAGAGGCTGGGCTTTCCCGGCAGAGAGTCGTCGCGTCGGGCTGCGCGTCGGCGTGGAAATTCAACGGGCGATTCCTGCCGTCATCGTCGGAGCCGAGGCAGAAGGAGCAAGCACGGAGAAGGGAGAAAGCAACGAGTGTTGTCGACATCCAACCTCCTTCAGCCGGTGAAGAGCCAGCTTCAGGAGAAGTGTCAGATGGGCAGAAGTTCAGCTCGGCCCCTTCTTTTGGCTGAAACTTTTCTCGTCCTTGAAATCTCTCTCCTCTGCTCTCCACTCGAGGGAAGGGAATCTATTGCAATGAAATACGTTGTCTTGTGGCTTTTTATGAAAACAGCACATGTCACTGCCCCTATTTCCTGGAGCCAAAGGATGTGGCTGGATTTCAAAAAGAAAAGGACTGGATGATTTCATTATTGCTAACAACTGTTCCCACCAAGATAAGGACAGTCTAATCGCATTCCCTGTGCAGAAGTACCAAGGGAACCAAAAGGGAACGTTTCCATTTGATTTTCTGCGTTGTCTGCTGTGTTTTGGTCCTCTTCGGTCCCGTGCGGTGCCAGAAGCAGGCTGCGAGGCTAAATGGGCTTTGGGGGGGAGTCAAGGCAGCGATGCATGGCGGGGCGTGTTACGGTTATCAAGGCCCTGGTGTCCCAGATTGGAGATGCTCTGCCAGCAGCAGTCTTCCCCCAACCTGATGCACGGATTTATCTCGCTGACCGCCTGCGATCAGGGCTCGGGCTCCGCTGTCCCAAACTCCTCGAGTGAAGGTGATGATGGAGGCTTCCTTCCTCCTGAAGTGATGATGGAGGCTTAGCGCTCAGCAGAGGGGTAGTTTGGAGTTGTACGTTCCCTAGAAGAAAAGTGCCACCGCCTGCGTAAAAAAAAAAAAGAATAAATAATGAGGTTGATGCCAGTAGGTTGGCTTTTCTTAATGACATTTTGCAGATGACGCTGAGAACTGGTTCGTAGCTGAAAATTACCTCCATGCTCCATTTTGTACTGCCAAGAGGTGATGTTGACCATAGTGTGGCGCAGGTAGAGCCAATTCGGCTGCCCGAGAGAAGGTGGGGACTGGGGGGGCGTAGAGCCAAGAGGTGGAGGGGGACGAGTTTCGCCTGCGCCCTCCAACGCGGTCGTCTTCTGCCCGCACGGAGCCGAGCGGCCGCGTGTCCCCGCTGAAAAGCTTTGTGTCGCAGGGAAGGAACGCTCTAGGCTTTGATTTGCCTTGTAGCAATAGATAACATTATCGTCTCGTCCTTTAATGATCTGAGGACGGAATATTTTGCGCATCGATTTATCTATCTGGGTGGCCCCGATTCCGTGCTCGCGCTGCTGGGGGGAGGATGGTGTGAAAACCGGTGCAAGCGGAGGGGATGAAGTAACTCAGTCTTCCTCCTCGTCCTCTCCCTGTTCACGTGTTGAGGAGCTCCGCGAAGGCACTAATTGCTCGGTCCCGTTAGCGCAGTCGGCGAGGAGTTGTCATTTGGCGAGCAAAGTGGGGTGCTCTCTTCTGGAGCAGAGGGTCACTGATTCGGGTCCCGGCAGCGCCCACCCAAAGAGAAAAGATGGTTTATAATTACATTCATAATTGAAAGTGATTAATGGTAGCAAAAGAACTTCGAGCGATTTCTTGTAATTAAATACTAATTTTAATTCCTTTGCAGTGCCGAGCACCATATTTGCTTTACTGGTGATATTTATGGCTGCGCCTTAGCACAGCTAATATCTTAAAAATACATGCGAAGTGATTAACATTTTTTGTGTAACCGGGTAAACAAGTAAATATCAATTAATTTGTTTACTTTGTGTCTGTAATTAGCGATTATTATTTCATATTTTGGAGGATCTCTGTTCCTGGAGGATTTGGGGCTTTGAGTGGAAGCAGAGGAACCCTGGCTTGCTCCTGAGCCGGGGGAGTCCTGGTCTCTGCTCCAGGCTGGTCTAGCTGCAAAAAAAAATTAAATAACGGAGCAAGGAGGAGGCGGCAGCGGTCACATCTGCAATGGTTTAGGCTCGGAGGCCGTGGTGGCCAAGTTTTGAGCCTGCTGGCAGTGAAGCCCCTTGCGATGGCTTGGAGCGAGGGGAAGGGAGTTGTCTGAGGGCGGCAGACGCTCGCTGGCTGTTGCTCGGTCTTGGAGAACGCAAGTGTCACGAAATCAGCTGCTCCTGCCAGGTTTTTGCTGTCTGTAAGTGACACCTTTACAAACTCAGCCGCTGCTGGCGATGCCGCGGGTCGAGAGGGCTGCGGGGGTTCCAACCGCCACCGTCGTCCCCTCCCCGCCGCCCTTTGGGGGGAAGGCTTTTCCCCTGCCGATGCGCGCTGGACCTTTGGGGACATATTTGCAGAATTTAACGTTTTCATCCTCAATACTACCGCAGTATGGATTAGGGTTTGGATTTTGCTGTGGCAAACGGGGCACGCCGCCACCAGCCAGCGTGGTTTGGGGGTTTGGCTGTGATGGATGCTGGTTTGGGGTGGCTGTAGTGGGATGTGGGATTCCCATCCTGGGACGGGATCCCCTGCCAGTGCCCGGGGAGAGCCGCAGTGATCTGCTCTACCTGAAAATATCATTAAACCTGGGTTTGGTCATCGCCCGCGCCAGCTGCATGGCTCGTTTTCAAGCACGATAGGATGAGTGGTTTATGCTTAGATGTTGCTCGTGTCCTTCCTGCGCCTTGACAAAATTGTTTTCGGGTGAGCCAGGCTGGGGAATCTGTTTCCCCGAAAACTTGGGTTCTGCTCACATAGCAACACACTGGGCCAGAAAGCGCTTGATGGAAAGCGTGTCTCTTCCTCACCAGTTCCTTGATTCCTTGCTAATGCTTTTCATTCCCTCTTGCTGCTTGAGAGAGCTGATCGTCTGATTAAATTAAGACAGACACAAAAGCAGCTGGCCTGCCAAAGCCTCGGATTTTATTAAAAATAATATTGTTTACAGAGTTCTCTCCTTTTATGGCGCATATAAAACAGCGTGTTCCACCCGAGCAGCCGGCAGGCTCACTGCAATTTACCCGGGAAGAGATGGAAAGACATTAAACCTTGTCTTGATGGGGGAGAAAGGAGGGCATGGAGGAGAGGGAGCTTGGGGAGAAGAGACGGAGCGTCGCTGTGACAGCGAATGAGAGGGAAGGAAATGCAGGGACGGGGGCAAAAAAAAAAGCGGAGAAAAGGAAGGACGGTTCCCTGTTCCCCACCTCCCCTTCTCCCCTCGCATACCTGTGCTGAAATGAAGCGTTCGAAAAGGAGAGAGATCATGGAAAAGAAAAGATAAACTAGGCCAAAGAGCTTCGTCAGGGGACCCAGCCTCCACCCGAACGAGAAGGAGAGCCGCTTGCCCTCCTTGCAATATTCAGGGGCCCTTCCCGGGCTCTCCGTGCGGGTGGAAGGGCTCCTCCGCTCTGCTCTCACCTCCTTTGAGGTCTTGCGGATGCTTTCACCAGCCCTCGGGCGGTGGGGCAAGTCAGTGCTGGCTCCTGTCCGCCCAAAAGCTCACCAAAGAGTCCTTGCGGTTTGGAAATGATTTATATTTGTAGTTTATTTGCGCTTTAAGGGTCTGCCGGGGGCAAAGGGAGGGCGTGCGGGGTACGGCACGTGGCAGTGGGTCAGGGCACGGGGTGCTGGTGGTAAAGTGAGGAGAGACGAAGAGGTTTTTCCGAGGTCGTAGAAGCAGCTTGAGATAGCGCCCAGGCTTGAAGCCAGGGCCCCCCACCTCCCAACGCACCCTTGTGCTGGTTGTAATGGTTATAATGGGTTGGTGGCTTGCTCTGGGGGGCGCGGAGGAGCCTTGCTAACGCCCCGCCGCAGGAGCGCCCTGTCTCCGCTGCGCTGCCTCTCTTCTTTCTCCGTCTTCTGTTTGTTTGTTTGTTTGATTCGGTTCCAAATAATTAATTGTAAAAACCCATGGCTAATGGTTTGAATGAAGGATGGATGGGTACTTTAATTAACTCGTGAAAGGATTATACACTTATGTTTTCAGTCTCCCTGACCCCAGCCGGAGTAACAAGGCTTGAACATCCCCGCGTTCCGCGGGAGCCGAACATGAAAGCGCTCTGGGGATGGGGAGCGGGGGGGGATCAGCTGGAGGTCCCCCGGGGGCTGAGCTGGGAAAACGCAGCTGGGATCCTGATAGTAGTCAGCACACGGGGGTCACTCGTCTTCCCGCTGTGGCCGGGACCCCGGGAGAAACGCCTCCCACCCCATTTCCTCGGACCACTGAGCTCCAGTGTGTGCGGGTCACGGCGAGCACCTTCTCATGGCTGTTCCGCAGCCACCTTAAAGGGGTTCGGTGTGGGTGTCCCATGAGTTGTACGGAGATTTTAGGGACTGAATAGAGCCGGCGCCGTATTTTGGGCTAACGCACGTGAAATTTGGACTGCCCGTGAGCCATCTCACCCCTTCTTTATAGGATGGTTAGCTGCAAGCTTCTGAAGTCTAGCGTGAGAGGAGATGCCACCTCACTTTCTACCCTAAACCAGGCAAGATTCATTGAGTCGGGTTAGAAATAAGCTCAGCCCAACCGGTTTTGGGGAACTGAAACTGCCCAGCTCCCCCGTGCAGGGGGGTTTCTGCAAAGCCGGGAGGCGAAGGGATTGCTGGAGAGCAGAGCGGAGGTGGCACTGGGTCCCTCCTTGCTAGCCCGTAGGCACGCTGGAGCTTGATGGGTGTCAAAACCCGTATGGATCCCTCAGTCTGAAGGCAGTGAAAAGCGTGGGGCTATAGCAATGGGCACTCCAACCTTTACAGCCCCACGCGTCACCACCTCGTTGGTTATTTGCGTCTCAAGAGTCGCCGAGTTAGACACGGAGAAAAAGCTTTGAAGAAAAGCGCTGAGCTCCCGCCGCCCTCCCAACCCTTCCACCCACTGTCTCTCCCAGCCCGTCCCCAAAACTAACACCTCCCAATGACTTCTCTGCTTTTTAGGACGGTGCTGAGAGATGAAGAGTGTCTCGTTTTAATGAGCAAGTAAAATCGAGAGCCCATTCCAGCAGGATGGGTTGAGGGAGCAGAACTTTTGCAGCTCCTCTGCCGCGTGGTTCAGAAAGTTGGGATCAGGCTGGGTCAAATAATTTGCTGAATGAGTCAAAAAGTGCTTTGAAATACCTATGAGAGGGCTGGGGACTATAGCTCGCATCGTGCTACTGAGTCACCGGGCAATTTCCCATCCCTCCCAGCGCAAAACACTCCAGGTGGGAGCTTCAGCATTGCTGCTTAAAACAAGGCTGATTGGGCTTGTTCGCTCATGGAAAATGCATGAGAAAAAAATGAATTTCCATGCTGTATTTGGGATCAAAAGCCGGTTTTGCTCTAAACAAGGCCTTTTTGGCCTTCTTTTAGTAGTGCTATCTGCCCCTGGATTCCTCCTCACTTATCAGTCCCCCAGCAAGCCACTCTGTTTGATTGCTAATCTGCCTTATTATGTTTTTAAATGCACTTTAATATTTTAGTTTTAGTGACTTTTTTTTTTTTTATAAGGCCAAATTCCGGCTTCTGAAGTGCATACCTCTCTCTTACTTCAATGGCAGCTTTTCACGTTTATCCCGAGGCGTAACATGGTCCTTACACTGTTTGAAATTAGATGCACTGATTAGAGCATCTCTCAGCTGCCACCGCCGCCGTTCTGCACCTCAAAGGACGGCGCAGAGAAGCGGCTGTGGAAGTTGGAGCTGGCAGTATTTACGCGCTCAGCGTGTGATTGCTTGGGACTTCACGCTTGTTGTAACCCCTCTTTCAAGTGACCTGGAAATAGATGTCTGCTTGTAGGTCATGAAATGCCTTAGTGGTGGTGTTGATGTGTTTGGTGGGAGGTCTGTGATGCGCGTGGGTCGTGCCTGTGAGGATGTGCGTGATAAACCAGAGAGGAGCGATGGACACCCAAAGTCAGTCGGAGTTATCGCTTTTGTCCCGGATTTGGTTTTTAGCAAGAATGGTGAAATAGCGAGGAAGTCCCTAAAAATTGCTGCACCGGATATTCTATGTTGAGAGCGCTTCTGGCCCAGGTATTCGGTGTTTTCAGTTCTTGCTGAAGCCAGCAGCGACCTGAACCCTGCCGTGCGTGCTCGGAGGTGCTCAGCACCCGTGGCGATAGGGTGCAAAACTTGCAGAGTGCTGTCTGAGAGACGACAGCCAGAAATGCGTGCCTGGCGTGCTGTCTGAAGCCGAGTTAGGCTGCTGCTCTGATCGTAATAGCTCCTTGGAGAAGCCTCCTTTTGTTTAACAGGAGTTAAGCATTTTGTTAAGGGAATTCATTGGGTTGTTTTGAGGTTTCTTTTTTTTATTCCTGCCAACTCGGTGTGGTCATGGGGAAATCATACATGAAATAGGGAGGAGGAGTGATGGAGAGGGCAGATGTTGCAGATGTGGGGTTGAGCTGCTGCTGCCGGTACCTGGCGGTGCAGCACCCGCACAGGACTTGGCAGAGGAGCAACGACAAGTTCTGGTAGCGATGTGTTTTGCTCTGTCCTGGTTTGAGGTAAAGCAGAACCGATTTTCTTCTCAGTAATTTTACTTTCCAGTTAGGTCCCTCCTAACTAGCTGCACTCGCTGAAATTAACGGCATGTTTTTCAGACAGTGACTGCTTCTGGCAGCGATAAGGTCTGATGTTTGCAGGTGATGCCAAGGAATGGCATGCAGAGAGGCTCTGGCTTATACTTATTGCTATAACAGCCAAGGGCAGCTCACTTGGTTGCGTACCAGCTCGGAGGGTGGGAAACAGAAGAACACGGAGGGATCCCACCTGCGGAGAGGAGCGGACAGAACAGGGGACCCAAAACTGGCCAGCAGGGTATTCCATCCCATCTACATCATGCTCAGGATAAAAGTTTAGGGATCGAAGGGCTCAGGCTCTTTCTTCGATGTCCAGTGTCCGAGAAGGACTCTGTCTGTCTGCCTTTAATCCTGATCTGTGCATTCCTGAATGCTGATCCGGAGTTGAGTTCCCATCCATCGCTGAGTCCAGCCTAGGGCTTTCCTGCCAGTGTTGTGATCCTCACCCTGGGAGCTTGATATGGATTTTGTATGTATTTGTATATACAAGACCAGGATCGAGCTCCCAGGGTGATTCCAGGATGTTCATTTAGTTCCTAATTGTGGGTTTCCATCTATCCTAGCAGCCTCTCAGGGCAGGAAAGATGCTATGAAATTCGTGGTGGTTCGTGCCCACGGGTAGCATGTTCCCCTCGAAGAGTTCACTGGGCGCCGCTTAATGAAGCTGGCTCTGGTTTCATCACCGCTTTGTTGTCCTGAAAAAACACTTGTTGAACGCTGTTAGCGTTATGTAGCAATTAACATCATACAGCTCAAACCTGAGTATTCTCACCCAGGGTTAAATTTCCTTCAGGTGCACATTGGACTTCTTTCTTCAGCATCACCCACGGAGTACATCCAGGTCCTTGAGCAAAACCAGAACCACCAATGGGTTTGCCTTTGCCTCAAGTAGAAAAAACCCAAACAGTTTTCCCCAACAAATTCCTTTCATGCACCATGGGGACTTTATTCCCTTCTACAACCGTGTAAAAGGTCTGATTGAGCAGGACCAGCTCGACTGATGGATCCCCTGGTGTTAACTAACCAGGTAGCTTGCGCTAAATGCTTGTCCCAATTTTTAAAAAGTTCCACCCCCCCATCACTCTCAGGGTGGTTTTTAACAGTCTGTTGTTATGTTCGGTTTTCCCAGAAGCTGGTACGTGGTAGGGGATACGATATACCCACTCAATGCTATGTTAACAGATTAATGGATGGGTTCTTACCTGCGCTGGAGAACTGCTCACCGTAGACCGGAGCAGCCGTCCTCCTGGGAAAACTTTCTTCTCTCTGTTGTACCTTGCAACTCAGCCACTTTTTCCACGGCTGCAACAGTGAGGGGACAAGAGAGACTGTCCTCATACTGTCGTACTTTGTTAGCCACTTCATTTACAGTTGGTGTGTGGGCATCAGATCCTGCCCAGGCTGTTGTTGACAATGTGTGGGAATACATCGGTGCACTCTGCACAGAATTCCTCACCGTAGGTCGTTTGCATGGCATTTTGTCAGGGTCCGCATTCACTCGCCTGTCACCGTAGATCACCTCTCCCACAGCCAATTCTCTCAGGTACTTAATACCTTTCTCCACGGTGGTCTGTTTGCGCGGGTGGCATTTGATACCACCCTTAAAGGGGTCCCAGCCCTTTACGGCTGACACCAGTCGCCTCCAGAGACTGAGCGTGTTTGACTTTCTCCCAATCCCTTCATCGATACCTCCGTCTCTGGCCAGGTTTCCCAACTGCCTGGCTTCTCTGCCATCTCAGTCTATCGTATCGGCCCCGTTATCCCAGCGTCAGAGCAACCAGGTGATAAGCGTCTCATCTTCACGATGGCTAAAGTCCTTTCTCATATTTCGCAAGCCCTTCGTAGATCAGGATTGAACGATTACCTCTGTGTCTGAATCCTCCTCCTGCAGTGATGCTGCCCGAGGAGGACTCTCTCCCTGTTCTGCCCAAGAAGGACCCATTCCATGGATCTACTTTGGAAGGACCCTTTCCCTCACCTGCTTTAGAAGGAACCCTCTCCTGGTTCTTCGCCAGAAGAATTCTTTCTCTCCCACGCTATTTGGCTTGAACCGGTCTTTGTCATAAGGGGTAGGGGAACGAGCTGACCTCTTTTCTTTTTTGGTTCCTGGTCACCGGGGCGACTTGTAGAGGTACTGATGGAGTTGGAGTAGCAGTGGTACTCGCTGTCGGAGCAGCTGGAGTGGTGGTGGTGGTGGTGGTCGTTGTGGGAGCTGGAGTAGCGGCAGTGCGTATCGTATAACTTCTGCACCGAAGTTTAATATGAAACCACCCCTGCAACACATGCAGGAGAATCAATCAAAAAAAAAAAAACCAATATGATTTTACAGTAACAATACTTTCCGAAATCCAAAAAGTATCCATGCCCTACCTCAATGGTGTCAATTTGGCATAAGCATAAAAGGGCGAAGTTAACTTTCCCAAGGTAAAATTGAAAGTGTAATTGGTAATAGAAGCCATTACACGATGCCCAAGGTATGCGGGTAAAGTAGTTATCCAGTTTATCACAGCATAGATCAGAATTAAACACCGTAGCAGAGTAGCACGTCTCACCCACCACGTACAAAGACAAAGAGCAAATAAATTATACAGCACATACAGCAGGTTAAGCAGCATTGTATCAACTAAATTTAAAGAAAACCCTATAAAGACACGATACAATATTCTGCTCAAGAAGGACACGATGCGAGCTGTCTGTTTTAATTCCCAGCCCCTCAAGGCTCTCAAAGGAGAAATCGGATACGCTCTCAGCTGAGCGAGCTGGAATTGGGACTATTGGGGCAATCTGTCAGAGCCCCGGTTGCGCCCCACGTCGGGCGCTGTCGCGGTTTGGGCTGCGCTGGCCGCTACCACCAACGCCAGACGCTCTCTTTATCTCTTTGCCCTTCAGAGCACGGAAAGCATCTCCCTTCGGATGGGAGCGGAAAAGGAGAGAGAGAGACTTATGAGTTGTAGAAGAAACTGAACTACTTCAATGAAATATTAATAATGAAAAGATAATAATATTAATAAGAAAATGAGATGTATACAATATATATAAAACTGCATCAAGCAGCAGGCACCAGGAGGCACTGGGAAAGTCCCAGACTGGGCTCAGCAATGGGTGGGAACTGGGCTCCAGGACTGGATTTGGTAACGCGCAGAGCGGGATTAAAGGCAGAGGGACAGACAGAGTCCTTCTTGGACGCTGGACATCAAAGAAAGAGCCTGAGCCCTTCAATCCCTCAGCTTTTATACTGAGCATGAGGCAGATGGGATGGAGTACCCCGCTGGTCAGTTTTGGGTCCCCTGTCCTGTCCGCTCCTCCCTGCGGGTGGGACCCCTCTGTGTTCTTCTGCTTCCCACCCTCCGAGCTGGTACGCAACCAAGTGAGCTGCCCTTGGCTGTTACAGCAATAAATATAGGTAGGAGCCTCTCTGCATGCCATTCCTGGGTATTCACTGTAAAAATTGGGCCTTATCTGCTAGAAATGGGCAGTTTGAAAACATGCCGTTAATTTCAGAGAGTGCCGTTCGTTAGAAGAGACTGCACTGAAAAGTGAAATTACTGAGAAGAAAATTGGTTCTGCTTTACCTCGAATCAGGACGTGCCCTTAGAAATACTTTTCCTCCTCTGGATGCTTTCTCACGGAGGGTGAAACTTTAATATGTCAGCACTTCAGATAGGGAAACTGACCCCCCTCTCCCTGGGGGAAGGAGGATGTGTTTTGCAGCGCTGGTTGGCGTCGGGAGGCACCAGTCCCATCCAGCGTGGGCGATGGGGCTTGCCTGGGAGGGAGGGCTGTGCCCGGAGGTCTGACCTGGGCTCTCGCTCGCCTAAGGGCAAATAGTGTGATCTCAGTCAGCTTGGAGAACAGGTACTGACCCACCACGATAACCTTTCAGCCTTCAGAGCTTTGTAAAACGGATAAAAGTCCATCTGCGCTCCGAGGTGCAGCCTTGAAACAGGGATGGTTAAAACCCTGTGGTGCCGGGGGATGTGGAAATCTGTTGGATATCTCTCCTGAATTCAAGCCAGCAGCCACCCTGCTCTTAATGACCAGCCCTTGCTTGTCTCTCCAGGTAGGAGTTAATATGTGTCGGAATTGGTTTAGCTGCTTCGGTTTCTGAAGATGGCCAGAAAAGCTGGTCTGAGTGAGTCGCCTCGGGAAATTCTCCGTGCTGCTGTCAGTCAGTGTCTGAGCCTTAGCTGTCATTTTTGGCTCAGCTTTTTCCATCCTCCCCTCGTTGGCAGAACCCTCGAGTGGTGTGAGAGAGGGGACAAAGGAGGAACGGGATGGTGCCCCACGATGGGCTGAGACGGACGGGAACATTATTACGTGAACGGCGGTAGCGCCGTGTCCAAACACCATGTAAAGGGGGATAAGAGCTGGGGGTGAGTAGAGAGGAGAGACTGTGATAACTCTATCCAGCGAAGCGGGTTGTCCCTGGAAATAGAACATGAATAAGTAATCTGGATAAATAATGGAGCTGTCTGAACTGTAACAGTAAAGAATAAAAGTGCTGAGTGCGGCTTGCGGTGATTTGTGGGGTCAGGCTGTCTGGACGGTGGAGCCCTCGCTCCCCCGGGTGAGCAGGTGCTCGCGGACGGATCTCATTGACGTTGCAGAGATTACTGGGACGGCGGTCGCTTGCCAGCAGCAGGGGCTGGTTTATGTGGTCCAGTCTGTTGTTACACTGCTGCAACACGTTTGCCAAACCTCAAAGCTTGCTGTGTCCTTAGCCTGCCGCTGAATAACCTCTGGAGGATTACAAAACCGTAGGGCTAGGTGAGATCCCAGCTGATGCAGACCTTGGGGGGAGTGGGGGACACGTGGGACATCCTCAATGGGCAACCGCGCTGCTCTTTGGTGATGGAGGTGGTGTAGCTTCCCGGAGACCCTCTGTGAAAGGGTTTCATGAGCTGGAGTGAAAGTTATTCCAAGTATCCAACCAAAATCTTCCCTGCAGCAAATCAGGCTGTTTTCTTCTTCTGCCTCTTCGAAGGGATGTGGCAAATAATTATTCACCGCTTCCTTCTTATGGTATTTATGTATGGGAAGAGTGCCGTCGTGTCTTCCTCAATCTTTTCTTTCAGCGACGAACCAAACCCCAGAGTCTTTTATCTTTCTTTATAGAGTTGTATGTGTCTCTCACCAATGTCATTGCTATTCTGTGGACTCATCCTGGCTCATCCGTGGCTCGGACGTGCAGTCCGTTGCATCGCATCAGTTAAGAGATGCGGGTCTTGCGCTGTGGCAAATGCAGCTTAGATCAGTCTGAAAAGAAAGGGAACCTCCAGCTGCGGGTTCGGCAGAGCCAGATGTGCTGCGGAGGAAGATGACACGGTTAGTGCAGGTCATCAGGTGGCTGCTAATGTGTTAAGCCACGGTGACTTAACCTTTAGCTTTCCGAAAGCGTGATGTCCATATCAGGATGAAGTCCTGCAGCTGAGGCCTTGAATTAAACCAAGTGGAGCAAAATAATTCTCCTTCGTCCTTCTTGCAATGCTCATGGTAATGTAAGCTTTGCCATCTTAGCCTGGTTGATCCCTTTGTGGTCTGCTGAAACACCCTGGTCCTCTTCTGCACATGGTTCCCTAGCCCATCTGCCTTGTTTTTATAGGTGCACTTGATTTCTCCTCCCTAAGCGTATCGCATCACGCCTGTCCACATCAGATTTTCTATTCCTCCTTCCGGAGGCGATTTGAGATTCTGGTCCTACCCCCGGAGCCTTTCCAGCCCGTCTCCTCCTAGCTTGGCGTCATCTGCCAATTTTCATAAGCGTGCTCCTGGAGCTGCAACGCAAGCTGTTAAATGCAAATGTTGGAGAGAGCGGGGCTCGGGACAGCCCCCAGAGGAGTCCCACTGTAGGTTGCCCTCCTCGCTTGGTCATAAATAATAGATAAGCGCTCTTTGAGAGCGCTTTGTCAACAGGCTGTTATCCCTCCTCCCCTCTGCCCCCAGCCTCGGCGATTACATCCAGACCGTGTTTCCTCAACTTTCCTCGGCGGGTGCCGTGTGGGACCGGCATCAGAAGCCTTATTAAAGTCAAGGTATATCATGTCTACAGCTTTCGTCTTATCCACCAAGTCTAGTTATCCTGTCAAGGCGGAAATTAGGTTGGTTTGACATGATCTGTTCTTGACAAACTCATGTTGGTGGTGGTTGTGGTTTTTTTTTTTTTTTTCTTGCTTTATTAAATTCCCAGGACTTACAAGCTGTGATAGTTTCATCGTTTGTTTTAGTATCTTCCCGGTGATTGAAGTTGAGCTGATTGCCTACAGCTCCTGGCTTTTTTCTTAAAGATATGAAGATTTCTTGCCCTTTCTGTTGGCCTCCACGAGCTCCCGAAGAGCAGCGCTGGTGGCTCAGGGATGATTCTGCCCGATTTTTCAGCGCTCTCAGGAGAGCTTCCTCGGTCTCTGCCAGCTTATTTATTTTTAACCCTCTTCTTTCCCTCCCAGCTCTGGCGTGAGTGCCCAGCTCCCTGTTAACGTGCATTTTGGAGCTGTCTGCTTACCAGATACCTTCCTTTATACAGATTCAATCAAACACGGCAGCGAAGGTCCCTGCCGCATGCTTTCCTCTCCTGCTTGGTAATGGACCTAACCTTCCTTTTCTTCTTCCTTTGAACACATCCAAGAGCCTTTTTGTTCTCCTCTCGTGTCCCTCGCTAATTGAAACTTGTTTTGCGTGTTAGCACTGCTGACTTTATCCCTGTATGCCATTGCAATTCTGTTATAGCCATCCCTAATTACGAGCCCCTGTTTCCAAATTTTATTTTATTTTTTTTTTTCTGTGGTTCCTCCTTTATTTCTAGGTCATTGAATGGCTCCTGATTCAGCCACAGCAGCTTCTTGCTATGCCTCCTATCTTCCCTTTGCATGGGGATAGCCTGCTATTGTGCGTGTAATACAGTCTCTTTCAGTAACTGCCAGCTCTCCCCTTCTTTGTACCTTAGATTATTTTCCCAGGAGACCCCATCTACCAGCTTCCTGAATTTGTTAAAATCTGGCTTTTGAAGTCCGTTATCCTCATTCCGCGGCTTGCTTTCCGTCGGGTTGTGAACTCTATCATTTCATCGCCACTCTCACCCAAATTACCTTGCCCCTTAGAGCCCGCAGGCCGTCTTTACTGGGCACAGCCCAGTCTCAGGCTCTTCCCCTGTGCCTTCCCAAATGCTGAGGTGGCTTTGAACCCGTAACAGGGCCTCCATGGACTGTGTCCTGCCGTGTTGTCCTTCTGTCTGTCCCTCAATTCTTGGTTTGGCAAGGGATGGAGCACCCGTGCCCTTGGCTCTCATTCTCTCCATGCTCTCCCTGTCTCCTGCTTGCACGTTTTGGGTTGGGGGCTCTCCTGGTTGTGTCCTGCTCCAGCTGAGGACATTAGGTGGTTTGCCGTCACCACGGTCACCTCGGCTGCTTGGCCAAACCACGTGGCACATGTCTGCATGCGTCCAGCTCCTTGTAGGAAGGACTGGCTAACTTTTCTGCTGGTGCTTGTGCTGGCAGAGCCTCCTGCGTCAATGCCCCGTGGCTCTAAGGCTTTGGTGGCCATGGCAGACCCAGCAGGGCTGTGATGGGACCCCGGGCATGCTTCTTGTCACCGAGCCAGTGACTGCCATAGCACCCAAAGAGGCAAAAATAGCTTAGACTCGACGCTGAACTTTAAGGCTTGGGTGAAGCGAATCCCATCCTCCATAATAGGTGTGGGGCCAGGATGGCAAAGACCTTTAAAGGTCAACAAAGGAATTGTGCACAGCCCACAAATCTTGGCGTGGAGCTGACGGGGACTGCGGTGCTGGGCAAACTGTCTGACTCCGGAGCAACCGGGCTGTCTCAGAGCATACTCTGGCCAAGCCGAGACCTGCGACGTTGATGTGGTTGCAAACCAAAGGGCGCACCGGTGGTTGCTAGAGCAGATCCATCTGCTTCAGTGGTTTCCGTGGGGATAGCGGGAGGGGAGTCCCTCTTTCCCACGGGATTTGTGGGAGCTTTTTTTTTAAAGCAGGCAACGCCAGGCAGGGGCAGCTCGAGCGTGGTTCCTGCAGGGCTTGGATGCAGGCATGGAGATGGCGTGGAGTGGCTGGAGGGTGTCGAGAGACAAATTCTGGGATTGCAACAACAGAGCCAGTCTGAGACATCTCTGGAAAGCAGTCCTGTTGCCTTCAAGTCTAAGAATATGGCTTCAAAGAGGAAGAGGGGAGATTTAGATGAGGTATCAGGAAGAAATTGTTGACTGTGCGGGCGGTGAGCCCCTGGCGCAGGCTGCCCCGAGAAGCTGTGGCTGCCCCATCCCTGGAGGTGTCCAAGGCCGGGTTGGACGGGGCTTGGAGCACCCTGGGCTGGTGGGAGGTGTCCCTGCCCAGGGCAGGGGGGGTGGAACGGGATGGTCTTCAAGGTCCCTTCCAACCTAAACCATTCTATGATTTGCCCCTCCAGCAGTGCCTGAGAAACCACAGAATCACAGAATGGTCAGGGTTGGAAGGGAGCTCTGGAGATCATCTAGTCCAACCCCCCTGCCACAGCAGGGTCACCTACAACCGCGTGTGCTTTGCTTGCGCAAAAATGCTGGCACCGACCATGGTGGAGTTAAACTTTGCAGCAACCCCTGGCCGGCTTGTGCTTTGGGTTGGTGTTAAACGCGGGGATTTTGGGGCTGAGCCTCCCCCCAGCGGCTCTCTGTCCGGATGGAGCACGGGAGGCTGACGCCCGATTAGCCATGCACAGTGGGATGCAATTTGGCATCTCTTCGTAGGTCACGGAGCCGGCATCGGTGTCCCAACATACCGACACGGTGGCAGACATGTGGGTGGGCTGGTTGACAGACACCTTCCCAAAACAGGCTGTCGTGTCCTCAGCCGGTGCTTGGGGACATGTCCCCGGCGTCTGGCCGCTGACAGCTGGATGTGCTGTTGTGGAGGAGGCACAAACGCACAGGCTTGGAGCTGCGCCGCAGTGGAAAACACATCCGCTGCGTGCACGGCAGCTCAGGCAGACGTGCCATGGGGTGGGCTGGCGGTGCCTGGGTCCTCTCCCCTCCGTGCGCAGGGTCAGAGAGATGCAGTCCTTCTCAGTAGCCCGCCAGGGTATTAAATTTAATGTGTTGATGTCCAGAAATTATCATATTTGGGAAACGCTCATTAATCTCTGTCTGCCTCCCTGGGTTTTATTGTCTTCCCTTCTTGCGAGCCCTCCTCTGCCGTGGCTCTTGCTCTCAATTCATGTCATCTTCTTTCCACCCAAGTTTTGTCTCCCACCCCTTCCCGGCTCCCGCCGCACCTCTGTACCCGGGGAAGCTCTTCGCAAAGCCTGCGTCCCACAGCCCATCAACTGCAAACCGAGCGGCAGGGGCAGAGCTGTTTAAATATATCTAGATTTTGTCGGCGGGTATTTTTATTGCTTTGGAAGGCTGCAGGAGCGGAGGGGGAGATGATGGATAGCGGTGTTGGATCTGGCTCTGGGCAGGGGGCTGGCGAGCATCTCTGTCTCTGCCCCTCAGCCTGACCCTCGGGCGTTGCCCACTGGTTTTGGCGTAGGGATGCTCTTCCTCACCACTGGTTGTGCTTCATTGATGGCACCTTGTCCCCAAGCTATGCCACGGGGACGGGTCCGTCCTTGGCGCTGCTGCTCTGTTGCTAAACCTGCAGCCCTCTGCCATAGCTCCAACCCGGGGTGCGTGCTCTACTGCAAATGCGCAGCATCGCCTCTCCTCCCCTATAGCCAAGCCTTAAACAAGCGTGGATTTCTCACTATCCCGTGATACATACAGGGAATCTTCCCTGCTCCAACGGGCAGCGTGGCGAAGGGGAGAAGGTTTGCTCTTGCCCGGTGGTGGCAATGGCTGGGGCTCCTGCCGGCTGGCAGCCACACCAGGCACATCCCTTCCCTGGAAGTTTCGTGACTGCTAAAGCACGCTGGATTGTAGAAGTCGAGCAAAATAGGCTTCTTAACTTAATGAGTAAACTAATTTGTCAGGCGGGCGCTGTGCTGTTTCCCTCCGCAGTGCAGGTCCTCTCTGCCAGCGTTGCACATCGTGTGACACGCCGGTTACTGTACGGCTGGGAATAGCTCGGCCCCATCAGCAGGGCTGTGATTTGGCACCGAGGCTCTTTCCGCACAAAGATTTTTTTGTTTAATAAAGCATAAGACTGAACAGTTTGCTCTCACTCGCAGGTTCTGAAATATGCATTTAATTTAGGCTTAATGAGGAAATTACTGTATATAAAATGAAATGCCTTGCGATGGCTCTCCAGGACGGAGCTTCTGTGGGATGAGAGCTGTTGGGACAAGTTAAGCTGGGAAGATCTCGGGGATGGGGGATGCTGAGGGCTAGACCTGGAGTGATGAGGATGGACCTGCGAGGCAGGAGGGAAAGACGCTTGTGGGGACACCATAGGGTGGGAATGGCTGCAGCAAGGGAAGACAAAGAGCTGTATGACTCGAATCTTCCAAGTACTTTTACATGTAAGCAAGGTTCTTCGTGTAAATGAGCCTCGCCAGCATCGGTAGAGCTGTTGGAGGAGCAGCGGTCTCCCTAGCGTGTAGGGTGTGTGGGTCGCAGAGGAGGAGGTGTGGACTGAGCTGCATTGGAGAAGCTCTGGCGGTGCTTTTCGGACGTGCAGGGCCGGGATAGGGAGCCCGCGCAGGGCCGCGTGGTGCAGAATGCCTGTTTTCGGGTATGCATGGCGGGGAATAGCAGGCAAAGAATTTGGAGGTCTTCAGCAGAAGGTGAGCGCTGGTAGCCAGGTGTGCTGTTGCCCAGTGCCTCGACTCGGAGCACATTGTACCTACGGAAAGGCGCAAAAGATCTCGGGGGCTGCTCATGATTCTCAACGGGACTGGGTTATTCCAGGTATTTAGGTATTTATTTCGATGATTCAACAAATAAGGTGACATGGGCAGGGTTGCAGTGGTCTGGAAGGAAAGACTCTGGCTAGCTGAGGAATAGCTTTCAATGAAAGGGCCTAAAGATGCAAGCGCCATCCATCCCCTCCGGTTACACGGTTGGAGCAGTGGGGACGAGTTCAAAGCCACTGCACAAATAAACTCTAATAGCTTTCCTCTTGCATTTATGTTATTAGGGGGTTCGTTTGACTGGCATTATGATGATAAATGAAAAATGCTTTGCACCATTACGTTGGGCGCTAATGCGTAGTGGGAAGAATTTCTACTCGTTTAAAAAAAAAAAAAGGAAAGGAAAAAAAAAAAAAGGCAGCGGCAGAGGGGGGATGTGATGGGTTTGTGCGGTGGCACCGAGCTGTTTGCATGCAGCGCACCCCTCGCCCGCCTCCTCCCCTCGCCCCTCTGCTCTTGCTGGGTTGGGGCTGGGGGGGGCAAACAAGCACGGAGGGCTGCTGCCTGAAAGAAGTCCTCCGAAGAGGTGCTGCCGACTTGTAGTGAATAAATAGATGTGTCTACACCCCGGGGTTCCGTGTCACTCCCGTCTGGTAGGTTGTGCTCCCTTTTGCACCGCATCCCGCCTAACCCCATCCCTGCAGGGTCTGGGATGCCACCTCCCTCCCCAGGTAGGAACCCGGAGCCGTAGCTTTAGGGTGAGGCCCCCCCAAAAGCTCGTGCCGGAGTCTGCAGCCACCCCCTTGGAAGCCAGATGAGGAGTTTGACAGTCCAAAGGCTTTCCTTCGTTTTAAAGCTGTGGAGCAAATTGAGTTCAGAGGGTCACTGTTACTCCCAGCTGCCGCGACAGAAATCCCTAATGCACCGTATGCCAGCTTTCTCCAAAGCTTCGGCTGCTTTTTTATGAGGCACTGTCACTCTATTATCTGTCTCTGAGTTGGTCTTTAGCTCTTTAACCTCATGAGAAGGGAGGGAAAAGGAACCTTGAAAAGGGGAAAGAAAAAAAATAGAAAGAAAAGAAAACAGGATGCTCTGGAGAGCCGCTTTTCATCCCTGGCCATGGAGCCGTAATTGGGTGCTTGGCGAGAGCCGGGCGTGAAAGGGGCAGGTTTGAAAGGGTCCCGGGGTGGGGGGAGCAGGTTCTGGCCGTGCCCTTTGGGAGCGGAGGCGGATGCTGCGGGTTGGAGCCCATCAGAGGCGTCGGCGTCAAACGGGGACCGGCTGCCCGCGGGGTGGCCGCGGAGGCAGGTGGGGAAGGGATGAGGTGGGGACGCTGACGGCAGGTAAGGCTCGGAGGGGACGAGCCCCAGCAGAGGAGGAGGAGGAGAGCTCAATGCCGAGCTGGGGGATGTGGTACGGCGTGGGTGCTGGGCAGGGTGCGTCACACCTGGGTGCTGCTGCTGTCGTTAGGGGTCGTGGGTCCCTAGTGGGAGCTGGCTAGGAGCTGCAACTGGGGAGGAAAGGATGGAGCAAAGAAATGGCGCTCCTGGAGCAAAGAGGATGAGTTCCTCGGTGGTCCTGCCCAACAGGGGTGGTGGGATCCCAGCGTCGCCCCACTGCTCTGAGCGGTCACCGCTGCTCTGCAGAGGGAAACGGAGGCAGAGAGGTTAAGCGCCAACCCCAGCTTTGGAACCGTGAGCTGAATGGGAAGAACAGCACAAGAAGGACGTGGGGCTGTTGGAGCGGGGCCGGAGGAGGGCCCGGAGATGCTGCGAGGGCTGAGCCCCTCTGCGGGGAGGACAGGCGGGGAGAGGGGGGGTTCAGCCTGGAGAGGAGAAAGCTCCGCGGAGACCTCAGAGCCCCTTCCAGTGCCTAAAGGGGCTCCAGGAGAGCTGGGGAGGACTCTGGGTCAGGGAGGGGAGCCATGGGACGAGGGGCAATGGTTTGACACTGGAAGAGGGGAGATTTGGATTAGATATTAGGTAGAAATTGTTGACTGTGAGGGCGGTGAGCCCCTGGCGCAGGCTGCCCCGAGAAGCTGTGGCTGCCCCATCCCTGGAGGTGTCCAAGGCCGGGTTGGACGGGGCTGGGAGCACCCTGGGCTGGGGGGAGGTGTCCCTGCCCAGGGCAGGGGGGTGGAAATGGGTGATCTTTAAGGTCCCTTCCAACCCAAACCATTCTATAAGAGGGGGAGCGGCGGAGGGGGTATGATGAGTTCCCTGGGCATCCCAGTCTTTCCAGCAGCGTTTTGCTGCTCCTGGCCAGCTGCGTGGCAGCCCCCGTGGCACGAGACAGGGCTTTTGCTCAGCACTCTCTCCTGCATGCTAAACACGCCGTCTCCCTGCAGGATCCTGCAGCCTTCTGCACTGCTCTGCTGCAGAGGGGGTGGGGAGGAGGCGGCTTTCGTCTTCCAGCACAGCAGCAGGCGGGTGGCGGGGAGATGGAAAGCAGCAGGATGGAGTCCCTCCTCCCTTGGACAGGGTCCTGCAGGGATGTTCTCCCCCAAAACGACCCCAGCGGGTGTCCGACCCGAGCTGCTGCGTGCCCCTGTGCCGCTGCAGCGTGTTAACACACGCGGCGGCTGCTTTCCCTCCTGCACGCTCACCCTGCAGGCATCCGCAGCCTCCAGCATCCAGTTGCTGCCCGCCCCGTGGGTTGTTTGTGTCTGCCTTCATTTCTGCTCCTCCGTGGGTGGTGACGTCCTGGATATTGGGGTTTGCGGACCGCCAGCTCCTTGCTTGACCCTACAGCAGCCAGTGCTGCAGGATAAGGGGTTGCATCCTGACCAGGGTGCTGAGGCCACCGCTGGCAGCTAACCGTGGGCGCGCGGGGGCTCCTCTGCATGTCCGAGTTGCTGTCAGTCCTGTATCGGTGCAGAGACTTCGTCGGAGAAGTTTTGAAGGGAGCGAAGCAGCTCCTACACTTCTTAGGGGGGTACGTTGTCATTCATGAAGTGAGGTCTTCTGCTGAGCTTGTTGGGCATCCAGTGGGTTTGGCGTCGTTTCTGGGAGCACATTCCCCTTTCCTTCCCTCGTGCTCGCATCGATTATTTTTCAAAAGACGCAAGCAGGCTCTTGGACTGGGCCTCCTTCCGCCAACACCTCCTCCAAACCACCTCGGCGGTGGTTTTCACCGGCGCTGGGAGCTGCTCGCTGGGAGCCGGGCACGGTTGGGACCATGTGTGGTCCCGGGCTGAGCTTTGGCGCTCTGGGGGTCTCTGCTCTTTGCAGGGTGGAAGGAGCCGGGCAGCTGCGTGAGGAATAGCTGGGGCGAGGTGCTTGGGAGGTCCCAAAGGGACCCTACAGGGACCTTTGCGTGGTGGGAGATGCTGGTGTCTGCTCGGGGTCCAATCTCCCCATCCCCAAATAAACTCCCACGCCGCTGCCGTTGCCTCTGCTTAGGTCACCGGCACAGGCGGCGTTGCGCAGGGGTCTGCGGGGCGAGAGCACACACCACAAGGCTTGTGGTCTTCAGGAGCACATCCCTGGTATTTCCAAAATGCTCCATATTTTTAAGCCAGATCCAGAAAACGTGTAGTTGTGATTTTTCCCCCTTTCTAGTAATTCCTTCTTTTCAGAGCTAAAATAAAGCACTGAAAGAGAAGGAGAGCACACCAAAAAATGGATTTATTTTTTATTTTTAAAGTTTTTACTTGTGCCTAACAAAGAAACAACCATGGAAATAAGTCTCTTCTTTGGGGGGGGGGAAAGAAGACATTTTGAATGGGGTGATGAGGGTAGAGTAGGAACGAGAGATCACATTAAAAACTTCCACCAGCTCCAGTAATGAGATTTAGGGAGCTGCCAGATGAAACCATCTGCCTAATCTTTTACCCAGAGCCGCTCTGTTCCCAGCTTCCATCCAAGGATGGGACCAAAGCCACCTTCTGCCATGGACTGGCCTGACAGAAGATGCTCCGGTGCCTGTGTCCCCGCAGCCGGGGAAGGACCGCTCTCTCCAGACACCGCGCTCCTCGCTGCCAGCCGCCGTGCTGAGCACCCGAGGAGGAGGGGGGAAGAAAAAGGGGGCGAAAAAAAAAAAAAAGAAAAAAAAAGGCACTCATAAAAAAGACAGTTTGACATTTTCTTGACTGTTTTGAAATTTTCCTAGCACAACAAGCTGTTTATCCGCCACTCCAGCTCTTATTGAATTAAAGTGTGGAGGGGGTGTTAGGAAGAAATCAATTCGTGCTCCATATGCTGCTCTGCCGAGGAACGTGGCTCTCTGCACACTATGGAATATGTAGGGAAGGGTGGGGGAAGGAGAGATAAATCCATCAGCTAACAAGATAAGTGCCTTGTTCCTCCATCTGTTACTGCTGTGTCCTTATCTGGGATTGCAGCGTGGCAGCAGTGATACATCTTGTGTCAGGTATTATATTCCAAATTCATATGAATGAATTTTCATGCTCGCAACAATCCATGATCCCGCCGGGGGTGCGGGGTTTGCCGCGGAGCCTCCGTGTCTTGCAGGGCTTATCCTCACCCGCTTCTTCTCTTGCTGTAGGAATTTGGGACGTTGAGAGGGGTCAAGTTAGGCACAGCGCCGGCTCGATGAGGGGATGGTGCAGCTGGGAGGAGGACCTGGAGGCCGTCCAGCCTCGGGATGCCGACAGCGCGGACATGTGCTTTACGGAGAGGAAAATCAGCCTGGGAATAAAGCGCCGTGGTTAGGGGTGGCAGGAGGGACAAGAACTTCTCGGGTCTTTGCTTTTCTGCTAAAGACTCTTTAGGTGGAGTATGGTAATTAGCGGCTGCGGTCCGGCCGGCGTTAGGGTGGGTAGCGGGGAGGGAGGCAGTGCCGAAGCGCTGTTCATATCATCCTTAGGTAAGGGGTTTTTTTTAGAGGCATCAATCTCCGCTCCCGATGGAGGAGCCGGATTTTCTGCACTCAACCAGATCGCCAGGATTTTGGGAGCAGAAGCTGGATGAGATGAGCAACCTCGGGGAGCTCATTTAGCTGTACACGCCTGAACTCCTGACGGTCTTCTCTGCCCAGCTGCAAACCAACTCCAAATGCATCTGGCTGCCAAAGCGCCGAATTTCTAGATGGTGCCTGTGTTTAAAAATCAATTTAGCTCTGGACCGGCCTCAAGGCCTGTCCTGGATTCGGTGGCTCACGCCGCAGCGAGCCAGGCTCTCCCGAGCTGGGAGCTGCTCTCAAAGTCGAGTCTTAAAGCTAATCCAAAACTCTCCCCGCCGGATCGCTGCCACGCGCGTAATTGACTGTACGAATGAAAGCTACCGCGGAATTTTACGGGCGGTCTTCAAAACTCTGGCCTCTGTATAACCAGATCGCTGCCTGAAATCTCGGTCGTTACGACCGTCTGGTCAGCTCGGTGTCTGCGAGGGTTTCTGCAGCTCGCAGGGATAAATCAAAGCCTGGCCGGGATGCAAGGCGGCTTGTAAAATCCACGGCGGCGTTGCAGAGCGGCACAGCTGGGGGGGAACGGCAGTATTAGGGTTTGCTGCTTTGTCTTTTTGAACGCGCTGGTGTTTGCCGTCGGGCCAGCTTTTCCTGGAGAGGACTCCGTAGAGATACGGAAAGTTTAGACGGGGAATAGGAATGCATCTAAGTCATCTCTAACCGGCCATACTCGAGTGAGTCTCTCTTGACCTGCGACCCCTTGGGTTGCCCTGGAGGACCTGCCGCTGCCGAGCAGATGAATTAAGTCTGCACAGGCTGGCGGGCGGCTTGCGCAGAGGGTTTGCTCTCCACCTCTCAGCTCTGGAAATGTGATTTTTTTTTTCCTGGCTGGGCTTTTTGCACACCCGGGCTACGGGCAGGGGTGGCCGGAGGGAGATTGGTGAAGGTCAGAGCCAAACCCCAACCGTTGCTGGGACCAGGAGTGCCTGGAGCTGGCTGATTTAATTTTAGGCTTGTTGTTAGTCTGGGTTCGTATTTGCTAGTGGAAGGCACAGACTGTAGCACTGTTCCCAAGCCAAGAATTTAGAAACCTGTTTTTAGAAGCAAAGTCTAATTTGGAATTAAAGCACAGGAGTTGCTAATACGCTCATGGAACTAAACTGTGGCTGGATCCTATTTTCTGCTTCTCATGTGTACTCCTTTGAGTAATATCCATTGAGTAACATCACTCGGGGCTGGGGGAGAGCAGGTAAGAGGAGTCAGTCCGTCACCAAGACCTTTGGAAAGAGAGAAAGGGAGATGCTGCCGCTAAGTACCTGGCTCCTAAGCATCCCTCCTGCCTGGGACTGGGATGTAAGAAGAATTCAGCCCCTCTGAACGTATCACAGATGCTCAAATGTGCGTAGCTTGGGGGTTGCTTGTTGGGGTGAGTTGCCTTTCTGCTGCTTAGGATGTCAGTCCCAGGGCGCAGAGGGACGCAGGAGTTGAAGCAGCAATAAAAGCAGGAGTTGTGCCTTTTTTTCTGGTGGTCCGTCCCTCACCTTTCGTGCCCGCACGCCTCGGCTCCGGAATAAAAGGAATAAAAGCGAGGGCACTTATCTTTGCTGCCGTGAGCACCAGGGTAAAGAGCATGTTTCATTTGCAGAGTGGTAAAAAGTTTCAGGCAAGGGTAGAGAACCGGACCCCGAGCTCAGCTCACCCCGGGTTTCATTGGAGCACAGGAGGTGCGGTTTGATCTCGAAATATCCTTTCTGAACTTGCGCTTGAGCCGAAAAGGCAGAGCGATGCCTGCGTGAGAAGCGGGAGCACATCGTCTCTGCCCTGCCTGCAGGAATCCGTGGTGGGACAAAACCCAGCCTCAGAAGCGAGGGCTGTAAAAACCAGGTGTGCCGAAGCCAGAGAGAATCTTTTTTTTTTTTTTTTTTCCCTTATTGCCCACCTTCTTGTTCTCGAATAAAGATGCTATTTTTATTTTCCCTTCTGTTTAGCCCCGATGGGCTTAACCCATCTCTGCAGAGGCGCAGAAATCCCAGCTCTAATTTCAATTAAGAGCGCTCCTTTTGATTGCAGCCCAGGCTGGGGTTTGGGATCTATTCCTAATCCCTATATTAGCACTGATTCATCTCTTCCATGAGTATTATCATCAGCGGCCCTTAGGGTAGGGAGGGGAGGGATCTTTTGGGAGGATAAATACCATTTGTTTGTGTTTGTATTAGCTTCCACGCCGCATCCTGATTACATCCCGCATTTTGACACAACAATTATTATTAATTTCCCGGCGTCTGCATTTGGATTCTCGCCGACACAAAGGGAAGATGACGGATAATGTCAGGCTCGGTAATTGGGTGGGGGAGGGATGGAGAAGGGGACGGTGGGGGTGCAGATGGGATATTATTAGATTGCAATTCTCCGAGTGGAGCAGGGAAGGTATTTCTTAGCAGATGTCGGCATCGGCTATTTATCCACACGTTAGCGCCGGCGGAGCGATTGTCTGGGACGTGCTCGGCTCCCTCACCCCTGCCCCTCTCTGCCCCTTTCCACATCGAAATCCCATCAGCTCTTTATCGTGGGAATTGGCTTTTCCGGAGAGCGCTGCCAGTTGCCTTCTGCTCCGGCACTGCCGTCTTTGCAATTAACTTGGCAAAGGTGAGCCCCAGCCGGTGAAGAAGCGAGCTGTGGTGATGCAGGAGGGCTTTTCTCTGCAGGATGAGGGTTTTGGAGAAGCCCCAGTGGGTCCCGAGTCCCTTTGGGGTTGGGGAATAAAGAGTTTGGCGCCCGTTGCAGAAGCGGGAGCTCCCGTGACTTGTCCACCACCGCTGCGGGCAGAGCCAAGATGGGAACCTGCCGGTCCTGCCTCCTCGTTTCAGAGACGTGGTCCTTGACCCAAAGGACCCATCGGATGCTTGGCTGGGGCAAAGGCGGCCGCTAATGCGTGGTGAGGTTGATGGAGAGACATTGCTGGTGGAGAAATCAGAGGAGGACATGTGCCCCAGTGCTCCTCTGTCCTCGCTGCCGGGGATTTTTGCTAACTGACTGCTTTTCTCCTTTAACCGGTCATCACAGGAGAATTGCAGCCGGGCCAGTGTGTCAAACACAGCCCAGGTGGTGCAAAAATCTAGAAAAACACTCGGGAAATCCTTTGTTCTTCTCCCAGGTCTCACATCCATCACCTGACTCAGGCTGCGTTGTACCTGGTGGCACCCAAAGCAATGCGCTGGAAGGGAAGGTCTCCTGCCCTTCCTGTGTCTCGGTGTCATCTCACCCCTTCCCCGCAGAGCTGGTGCTTCTAAAGCGCTGGGTGGTTCTTCCCCGGCTCTCCCCAGGCGGAAGGAGGTTTGAGTTCAAGCTGGGAAAATAATAAATAAACCAAAGGAACTAACTGTGATTCAGTGAGCATCGATCTCTGAGGTTGCTCGTGAAACACGGAGAGATGCTTGCGATGGAGGAGAGGAGGAACAGATCCGTCTTTGAACCTTTGGGGAGCCTTCCTCCTCTTCATTATAAATCTACGCAGGGCGGGTGTTTTGCTGGAATATCGTTTCCTCCTCAGCACGGATACTGACGGCGGTGATGGAGTTGCTCTGGTGGCTCGTGCATGGGGTTGGGAGGGGAGGAGGGGGCCCACAGCCGTTTTGGGGCTTTAGCAGTGAGATGCCCTGGCTCTGGCCGGAGCACGGCAGGGATTTGGGAGATGAGCAGAAATGCTGCTGGTGCCTGACCCTTGCTGGGGTTGGAAAGTGCCTTCGTGGCCGCGCTTAGAGCAGCAGCACAAGGTCAAGCTGCGTCTCTGCCCAAGAGACAACCAAGCGCATTGACCTTGTAACTCGTAAAATCATCCAGAAGAGGTGAGAGGGGTGGGTTTTGTTCTTTAACACCGAAGCTTTGGCATCCACGCTCAGTGCTGGGTCCCATTGCACAAACAAGCTGTCCCCTGGTGCTCCCCCCTCGGCCAGACACTGGTGTCGGCATCTTGCAGTGATGGGGCAGGAGTAATGCTCTATTTCTTGGATTTGTGGTTCTTTTGCTAGCCATGCGCTCCTCTAACGTAACCAAATCCCTCTCCTTCTTCCCTCCCCCTCCACGTAGGGTCCTGCCCATCCCAGTCCCAAGCCCTCTCCCTCCAGCGAGCCCCGGAGCTGAGGCTCCCCTTCGTCTCTCCTACCAGGTTATCCCCATAGGGCAGGATGACAGGAGCATGGCGTGCCTCCAAGTGGGTCAGGATTTCTCCTGCTGATGAGCTGGGCCTTCCCCGTCATCATCCTGCAAAGCGTTTAACCCCTGAGGCACCGCTCCCAGGGCTTGGCAGCTCCCACCCGGAGGGGTGGCCGGTCCGTCCCAGCGATGTCAGGGCGGTCGGATGCCCAGGGCTGTGGTGCTTGGAGGTTGCAACCGCCCGCTGGAAGGGTTGTGTGCGTACCTCGATACGGTGGGGTGTCACATTGTGAGCGGTGGCTCACACGGAAGGCTCCTGGCCTTGGTGGGCGCAGAGATGGGATTGCAGGAGACCACGCGCCTGGCTCCAAGTTGGAGTCCTGCCGGTGGATAGAAGCACTTTTGAAAGCTTTTTACTGAAATAGAGCTGCTTTCCCCGCTGCGTGGTGGCTGTTCCGGATGATGGACATAGCTGGGCTTGCCGGAGCAGCCGGCTTTGTCTCCAGCAGCGATGCAGGAGGTGCTTTGCCATGAGCCACGCAGCTGGGCTTGGCTTGCAGAGGCAGGGCGACGCCGTGCCGGGGACGGGAGCCTGCTCTGCAGCGACTGGAAGAAGAATTAGGAGGTTTTGTTCGGGTTTTGCCCCCTCTAGCAGCTTGCTGTGCGAGCTGGGCTGCGAGAGGGGTTGGAAGGGCATCGTGAATGGCATCGGGAAGCATTTACCTACAGGTTGGGCACGGGCATGGCTTGACACTGCCAGAGAAAGTGACCGGTTTGATGCTTTGCTCTGAAATTGGGCTAAATCGCAACCGCTGGGACCAGTTGTTGAAATTAAAGAACGCATATGCCGTACTCGTCGCGATATTTGGTCCTTTTGGCAGGCAGAAAGGCTGAGGTGGGCAGGGGTGGTGCGGCGCGGTCCCTCGGCAGCATGAGTGCGCGTAGGACCTGGGGCCGAGGAGCGGCTGCGTCCCCGCTGCAGAGCAGCCGGGTGATGCTGGCCAAGCCCCTTCTCCTTGTTTTTCTTTCTCAGACTTTGATCTTTTCTCTTCAGCCTTTAAGCGCTTCCAGCCGAGGATTTGTGTGTTCGATATCCAGCGCAACTCCTGTGGCGTTGCCGGGGGTTAGCATAATGGCCGTAGTAATGCGGGGAATTATCAGAGACGTTATCAGCACAATCAAACCCAAACTTTGCAGCTTTTTCCCATTCACCCCTACAGCAGGACCCGCTTTCTGTGTGGCGTGACCTGTAGGTGCCAGAGCCAGGCCTTGGGGTCATCTCATCTAATAGCAAATCCTTTGTCCTTAGAACAATAAATCCGGCGCTTCGTTCCCTCTCTTGCATCTTTTTATGTCCATTTGCACATTGAAATCTCTTCGGCTGACTCCTGCCAGTCTTCACAAAAAGCTTTTGCAGCTTCAGATGTTTCAAAGATTGAAGGGTTGCCCATCAACCGGAGAGCTTTCCTTGTAAGCAGCTCTGGCTCTGCAGAAGGCAGAGGGAGGGAGGTGAACGTACGTGGAAGAAATGGGGAAAGGAGGCAAAAAGAGAAGGGGTTTTGTACCCTGTTCTCCTGGGGGATGCATTTTTTTTTTTTTTTTATCTCTAAATCTGTGTAATTGATGCCCAGATACTCTGGTGATGAGTGCCTTAGAAATGCATCTGCAGTAATAATCTAATATCCATTTGTTAGGGCTCCAAGGAAATCTAATAATACCGATGCTTTGCCTAATAGAGCTCCTTTCATCCCAGGATAAAATGCAAGGAGTTTGAGATGGAAAAGACCAATTTTAGGTCGTGTAGTTCATCTCCCTTCCAATGCAAACTCTCGAGGTATTTTACAGACATTAAATAATTAAGGAGCAAGCATGGTCAGGGAGGCAACTAGGTGAAGAAAGCAGCAGCTGGCGAGCGCGCCAGCCCGGCTCCCCGGGTGTGCTGCCAGCGCTGCGAGGAGGGGAGCGGGGAGCATCGCACGCTCCCGCGGCCAGATGTGAGCCAGGACCACTGCGCTCTACTGCGGCCTCCTTGGCTGGTTGCTGGGCAGGACTCTGAGCCACGCTGGGAGCGGAGGTGATGCCCGGCTCGTCCGATCCTGCCCGGCCCAGCTTGGCCCCACTGCTGCTGTGCTGCTTAATGCCGATGGCTGCTTTGGGACGTTGGCGCTGCTAGATGGGGGTTTGTCAGTGGCATCGGGATTCATAGAATCATAGAATGGTTTAGGTTGGAAGGGACCTTGAAGATCACCTCGTTCCACCCCCCCTGCCCTGGGCAGGGACACCCCCCACCAGCCCAGGGTGCTCCAAGCCCCGTCCAACCCGGCCTTGAACGCCTCCAGGGATGGGGCAGCCACAGCTTCTCGGGGCAGCCTGCGCCAGGGGCTCACCACCCGCACAGCAAAGAATTTCTCCCTAATATCTCATCTAAATCTCCCCTTTTTCAGTGTCAAACCGTTCCCCCTCGTCCCATTGCTCCCCTCCCTGACCCAGAGTCCCCCCCCAGCTCTCCTGGAGCCCCTTTAGGCACTGGAAGGGGCTCTGAGGTCTCCGCGGAGCCTTCTCCTCTCCAGGCTGAACCCCCCCTCTCCCAGCCTGTCCTCCCCGCAGAGGGGCTCAGCCCTCGCAGCATCTCCGGGCCCTCCTCTGGCCCCGCTCTAACAGGTCTTTCCTATGTTGGGGGCTCCAGAGCTGGACGCAACTGGGGCAGAGTGGCAGCTTGGTGGCCTCAGAAGTGACCTCACCTCTTTACTGACCATCCACATGAGCGATGGAGCATGGCGACGGCCAACGGAGCTCGTCAGAGCTGGAAGCCGAGGTGTCCCTTCTGCAGGCGTAGCTCCAAAGAGGAGCTGCCACCCGAGTCCCCAGTTCACCAGCAGCTCCTGGTGGTAATTGTAAGCAGAAGACTCTCCTTCGGTTTCCGGTGGTTTCAATCATGTCGGTTGGTTATTTTTGGGAAGACAGCCTGGAAAGGTCTGGGTTTACATCTGCTCGTCGGCTTTGCTCCACACGGGAGCACGACTAGCCCCGGATCCGGGTCCCTCCACTGCCGGACCCAAAGCAGAGGTGACCCCAGCTCTTCCCTGGCTGGCTTGCTTGCTCACCGCTGGGACACAACGCCGTGGAGGGTCTTGCTGCCTCCTTGTGCAGCGCTTGCCCTAATTGCCCATGGACCAGGCAGGATCCGGGCTCGGGCGGGGGGGGAAGGCGGGGATGGGGCTGCGGCTGCCGTCAGTCTTAGCACATTTGTCTCCATCTTTCCCAGGGCGAGGGGTGGCAGGAGGGTGGGATTTGGGGACCGGCAGAATTGATGATATCTGCAGTGAGGTGTCTGGCGCCTGCGGCTCCCTGCGGAGCGGAGCCGGTGGCGAGGGGAAATCACCTGTGACCGCTTCCTCGGTTCTGCCCTCCGGTAAATAATCGTAGATGAAAATGTCAAACCCAGAGCTCCTAATGCCAGGCAAAAGGAGGGGAGAAGCGAAGGGAAATGCGTGTGTTGGTGTGGGAGGGGGAGTGATGGAGAGAGCAATGGAGGGAGACGGTCGGTGCGTGATGGAGATGCAAACCCTGGGCGAGGGAGGGCTGGAGCCGACCTCCACAGGCAGCGGGGCTGGGGGGGAGCGCAGGGAGATGCTCGGGATCCCGTGTGGGGCTCCGCGGGGGTGGGAAGGTGTGCGCTGCGGGGCAGCCAGCTTGTGCGGTACCTCCGCCTTAGGATGCTTCTCCCTGGGACCGTGGTCCTGGCACCTCAGGCCAATTCCCGCTCCTTGAGTTGGCCTCGGGGAGGGGATTTTCGGAGTTCAACGTGCAGATGTGCCCTTTCACCGCAGGTAGAAACACCCAGCGTGGAGGGATGGCTGCTCCTCTTCCCCCAGCCCGGGCTCTGCCACCTCCTCGGTAAAGACAGCCTTCTCCTGGTCCTTTGCCTCTCTGCTGAGAGTGTTAATTAGAGGGCCAATTAGTGTTCAAGGTCAATTTGATTTGCACACTTACTCCACCAGGAATTGGGGAGGGAGCCCGGCTGCTGGTTTTGCACAGCACAAGTGGTGGGGACTTTGGGGGGGGGGATCAACGCCGAGCAGGGGGAGCGGGAGGGGAGACGGCTGCTCCCTCTCCATCGCCGGCCCCGGCAGCCTGGCCGTGCGCCGCGCACATCTGGGCGGCTGCTGCGCACATCTGGGCAGCGCTGGCGTGGCTGCCGGGAAGCAGCGGGGCTCGGCGTGCTGCGGGGGGCTCGGGCCGGACCGCTGCCGCCGGGCATCCAGGGCTTGCTCAGGGGGAGCGGAGCTCAGACGCACTCAGGTGGTCGGAGGGGTGGAAAAAAGATTTGGGAAGCTCGGAGAGGGGATGGCAGAACGGGAGAGGGGATGGCGGAACGGGAGAGTGGAGAAACGCAGGATTTTATGTTGTTTAATTTACATTTAAGCCCCGGAGCTGGTGGTTTTGCTGCAGAAGGTCGAAGAGGGGGCAGGTGCCGAACAGCCTGTGCGTGCAGTCCTCAGCCGGGGTCGTTGTCCTTGTCCTCGGTTCCCCGTGCCCAATCCTGCTCCAGTGCCACCAGCTTTCTGGACAGGAGCACGTCGCCTTGTCCAGGAGTCGTGACAGCAGTCGGGGATGCAGTATCCTCTCCAGGAACTCGTGTGTGCGGGGATAAGGCTGGCAGCTCCCTCCAGCGTGGCTGGATGTCACACCATCCCAGCTGGCCTGCAAATTTGGCTTTTTTTTGGGTGTGGGACAGGTACCAGAGCCTGCTTTCCGTGGCCGCCTCAAGCGCAAGGGCACAGCAAAGGCGCAGGAGAACACCTTTGGTGTGGTTCTCCCCTGGAGTGGCGTTTTCTGGCTGGGTTTGACGGCGGGTAAGGTGCACAGGCTGCCCCGCCGTACCCATGTCAGTGCACGGAACGTATTTTGTACCCGAGGTGGGGCTGGTCCCCCCTGCAGAGCCAGCGTGCCGACAGCCCCCCATCCTGGCCCTGCCGTCAGGGTTTCTGGGCACAAACCAAGGAGCAGACGGAGCGGGAACCTGCAGGAGCACCCTGCCCGTCTGGCATCCCCCCCACCTCCCAAAAAAAAACCCCAACCCCTTTGGGTGCAGAAATCCCCGTAGGGCGTGCGGGCAGGTCCGTACACGCGCCGCGGAGAGACGTGGGCACGTCCGCCGTCTCCTCCGCCAGCGCCTGCCTTCCCCGCGGCCAAAGCCGGCTGCACGAAAATCTGCGCTGGGGGCATCCGCTTGATACCAGCTCCAGCCCAAAAAGCCGATGAGAAATGCACAGACTGGCGGTGCCGGACTGCATACTAATGGCGCGAGAGCTCGCAGGGAGCAGGGAAGAGAAAGGGAAGGAGCCAGCCTGCAGCTCCTGGCTACCCGCGATTGATTTATTACCAGGTTTGCTGATGAATGTGTGAGAAACGCTATTGGTGATAAAGCAGAAAGCCCGTAATTAAAGTAACAGCTTTCAGTTTTTAAGCACCGCTTGCGTGTTTTCTTCTCTCTGGCAGATTTTGTGCCTCGGTGCCGCTCGGCAGCATCCCCTCCTGCCGTCCCGCGCCGACGCTGCCTTTCGGCTCCGGCATGGAGGTGCTGTGCCCACAGCCGATGGGGTGCGGGGTTATGGCGTTAAAGGGCCTCAGTGGCTGCTTCGGGAGAGGGGGACGGGGGATTTTGGAGACGGGGGATTTCGGAGACGTGGGCTGCTTGCTCTGCCGCGGCAGCACGCACATCTGCGCTGTGCACCGGGGAAATCCCCCCCTCCTGCCCTTGCACTTGGATGCGGGGCACTGATGCTCTTCCCTGGCACAGGGCTCAGGATTTTACTTTAAATCCTTGCTGCACGCTGGCGGAGGATGCTCAGCACCTTTGTTATAAGCGGTCACCTGCATTTTACGCGCTGCCGTGGTTCGCTCCTGCCCGGACCAGGGGCTGGCTCCTTTCTCCTGCCTGTGCACACATATGGCACGGCGTGTGCGGGTCCGGCGCAGCCCGGGGGGCTCGGCAAGGTTGAGCGCTCCTCATCCCTCCAGCCACCAGTCTCTGCGGCTGGTTCGGAGCGCCTTTCCCGCTCGATCCCTTCTCCGGGGCTGCCAGGGTGTGGGAGAAGGGGCCCAGCCGCTTGGTGGGGTACGGATCCGGTGATCCATAGCAAAATATCAGGTGCCCTCGGGTAGTAAATTGAGCAAAGAATCATGCCAGCCCCTGCGAGTGAGCGGCTGTGATGGATGGGCCGGCAGATAGAAGGATACGTGCGGTGAGGGATGGCGGGGGGGTGGAAGGGGAGAGGAGGTGAGCACTCTGCCGATGACAGATGGACGGACGGGGAGGGGTGTGTGCGGGCATATACGTGTGTATATATGAAGGTGGGTAGGGAAAGGGTCTCTCTGATGAGAGATAGATTGGGAGAGATGGATGGATGGGATATTTATAGTGATGGCTAGGTAGATAGAGCTGGATGTGTGTTGATGAATAGGTGGATGATGGATAGAGGGCAAGGGCTGTGCGAGCTGGCGAGCTAAAGGGTATATACGGTGCTAGATAGATTAGATAGAAGGATACATGTGATGATAGAGAGATAGTATAAGCAGCAGCCTCTGACTCCCCAGCAACGTTGCTGCTTTTAGCTTCTCTGAGCTCCGCCGTAATCTCATTTTGCCCTGGTAAATTCCTTATCAAGGCAGCTTTTTTAAATGAAATCCCCTTAAAAGAAATGAAAAAAAATGAACGGATCGCAACTGGTGGCGCTCCCCGGCTCCTCCGCCGACAACCGCTGACCCAGGCTGGCCGTTTCCATGATTACAAATTAACTGATGCTCTGCAGCAGCCCCAAGTTTTTCCCGGCAGCTGCGGCGGGGTCTGCCCAGGTGCCATCAGGGAGATGCCATCCCTTGGCTGCCACCTCCCTCCCTCCCTGGTTCGGGGGAAGCCTTTGTGTCCTCAGGCAACCTTGCCGTGTCCCCACGGGTGTTGTAGGCACGTAAGGCATCGGCGTGCGTGATGTCTCCGGTGCTGGCTCACGTGGAACGTGGGCATCTCTCCGGGCTCAGCTCTGGCGCTCGCGTGTTTTGGCAAGCCCCCGGTGCGATTTCCCGGCGTTCACCAAGAGAAGGAGGGCTGGGAGACGAGCGTTGGCTCTTTTCCCCTCTCCCTGCCTCCTCCTCCAAACAGCTGAGGAGCCCCAGGGACAGATTGTGCACGGAGGAGACCGAACTTCCAGCCTGCAGGATTCGGGGCTGCACGCCGGTGGTTTTTTCCTTATCCCTGAGCAGGCAGACAGACTCGGCAGACGTGCGAAAGTCTGTCGTTCCTCTGTGCCGATAGCAATTAAGATGTGCTAATGGGTTCAGACGAGCCCTTAAAAAAAAAAAAAAAAGAAAAAAAAATTAAAATAAAAAATGTGGATGTTTCGCTGAGCCTTCTGGAAGCTTTCACTCATCTGCAAACATTTCTGCTGGTGGGAAACGAAAGCTTTCCGCGGCGAGCCCGAGCACCAGCACGCCTTCTGCGGCGGCGTCTGGAGCGACCCTCTTCATCCCACGCGTGGTACGGAAGGTCAGGGAGCCCTTGAGACGTTTTTTGAGCATCCTCACCGAGGTCTGACCTCAGCTGGCTTTTGGCAGCCGCGGGATGCTGTTTTACCCGTCGCTTTGTGGCTGTGCCGGGCAAGGACACGGGAGAGAGACAGGAGCCATGGACCTACCGCAGGCTTGGCCTCTGCCCTGCTGCAGTGAAGTGATTCCCCAACACTATTTTTAAAGGGTTTGGTGGAAAATAGAGCCCAGACCTGGTTGGCTTCGCCGTCTCGGGTTGCTGATGAAGGGAGAAAGGAATCGGGCTCTCCCTGGCTCTTAGCTTCACCCAAGAGCCGGCTGAAGGGGTGGTTTCATCTGGTGATGCTCATCGTGGCACGTGGGGAGTCCTGGCTGATACTGCAGGACCTGGAGCCACCGGTGCCCTGATGCCGTGCAGGGAGAGGCTGTAGTGGATGTTTTCTGGCCAGCGGTCCCCCGTGCTGGATGCAGACTCTGTGTTTCCACTGTTTGCAGCCTGGGACGTGCTGGTGAAAAGATGTCCGCAATTTGCGCTCGGTTATCCCAGCGAGCAGCGGCGGTTGACTTCCCAAATGGGGAGCCGGCAAAGCGCCTCCGCTGCGAGTGAGTAGCATCCCAACCTTTTCGGTGAATGCCCTGCACCAAAAAGAAAAAAAAAAAAAACGGAAAAAAAAAACCCAGATAAAAGCTAGTACACTGCTGCTTGTTTTATTTTATGTGTCAGAGGGGTGGGGAAAACGCTGAGCAGAACTTAAAGCGCTCACACTGGGATTCCCTCTACTCTTCCTCCGTACAGCGCTTTGCAAACTAAGCCCGTGTGGCCGAGCGCGTGGGAATTGGAGCGTGAAGGCGTTGCGCGGCGTCGGCTGCAGTGCTCAGCCCGAGACGTGTGTTTTATTTCGGTGCAGGGGGGCTCAGCCCTCCAGCACCCGCAGCCGCACGTGGCCGCTCGTGGCAGCACCCTGTGCGGTGTCCCCCGCAGCCCTCGGCACCGGCGCGGTCAGCCGAGCGAGCGTTTCCAGCCCCTTTTGGGGAGTGCTGGTGCGTGCGGGGGACTGACTGGTCATGCTGGGGGGGGAGAAAGAGGAGAAATGAGAACTGGGCGTCACTGCTGGGGAGCTGAGTTGCGGCGACGCTGCTCCGCAGCGGGGTCGGTAGCATCACCCACAGCACTTTGCCGGGCTGTTGCGTGGTTCGGGGTGCCTTGGGAGGGGGTTTTGGGCTGGCGCGGAGGTTTCTGCTGGAGGACTTGCTGGTAGGCAAGGAAATGAACCAAAACTTGGCGTGCCTTCGTGCAAAGAGCTCTCGTGCCTCCTCGCAGGAGTGTCGCCGGAGGAAATCAATGGGTGCGGGGGAGTGAGGTCGGCTCCGGCGGAGGGTGCGTGGTGCTCCCAGGACCCCCGTCCTGTGCCGGGGGGTGCAAGCCCGAATGCAGCCCCTCTCCTGGTGTGTGTGTGGGGTGAGACCTTTGGCTTAATCTGTGCCCGGTAAAGATGCTCAAATAGGGAACACCAAGACGGTGGGACTGCAGATCCAGCCAGCCCAGCGCCTTTCTTTGATGCTCCATCGATCGGGAACATCAGGGGATGCTCGAGGAGCTCGATGGGAGGCAAATACCAGGCAGGATTGCTTAGGAGGGGAGAGTTTCCGTGCCGGCGGGTAGGTGGTATGACATCCTTTGTACTAAGTTTTCAGCCCCGGATGGTAAACACTTAGCTAACCTTATTATTATTTTTATACGCCTATAGTTTGCTCCAGTGATCTGAAAGAAAGCTGCGGTTTTCAGCTACGCTTAATGGGAACTATTTGAATTTCTTTGAATTTTTCCCTTCCGCTTTGCAAAACGCATGTACTCCTTACAGAGGGACGGACTCTGCTGCAGGCAGCCCCCTCCGCCGAGTGCTGCCTGCCTGCATCCCTGCCTGCATCCCTGCCTGCATCCCTGCCTGCATCCCTGCCTGCCGCGGCGCGTCCCCTTCCAGCCAGCTCCTCGCTGCCTTTTGATTGATTGATCGGCGTGGCAGTCTAATAAGCGATAACAGCACATATGACAAACTAAACAACCGTCTAATGAATTGATTGACATCCGAAGGATTTGACTTGATGCACAACCCCAGTCACAGATAAGGTTAATGAGGGAGAAATTAAAATGTAGCTCAATGGGTAATGAATACAGCATGTGCCTTGTTGTAACACATGCCAGATCCATCACTCTGAATCAAGTGATGGTAGCAATTTCTAAATTATTTATTGCGCCCCTCATCCTCCTGTCTCAAGGGAAGAGGCACTCGGACTGGCTTTTGTATTTTTTTGGTATATATATATATATAACTGTATCTGTCTATCTGTGCATTGTGAGGATCCATAGCCAAAGAAAATTGCTTTGAATTTTGCAATTTTCATGTTGGTTTTTTTTTTTTTGTAAACTCAATAGCAAAAAATACAACAATCCAGAACCTGTCATGCCATTTGAATCATAATAGCTACAAATTCACTCCCCTGAATAAATGGAGAGGCTTATTTATCAAATATATACAAGATGTCTGTCTAGTTGTTAACACACAGAGGTTTGAGTAGGCAGAGGAAATCGAGAAAGTTTACATATTCACTGCTATCTCCAGGGACCTTTCCTTTCCTCCTACTTCTTATTCCCTCTCCCCTCCCCCAGTCGCATCTCCAACTTGCTTTGACTTGCTCGGGCTTTTTTTTATTATTATTATTTTTTATTTTTTTTTAAATGCGTCTGGCTGACAAAACTCAGGCTGTCAGAAATGATCAAGAGATGAAGTTGCCAAGGAAGGGGAGAGAGATTTGCATGGCGCTTGCGTCTCCCCACGTCTTGCTGCCTACATGGGGAGGGTTTCTCCTCCGCTAGCCAGGAGGAGTGCCGGGACCGTCGGTCTGCTCGAGATACTTGCGTGCTCCTGATTATCGTGTGCATTTCTTTCCACTTTAGGAAAGGGGAAGCCAGATTCGCTAGAAGTGGGTCTATACTGGTTTTCAAAGGTCATCCTCATGGCCAGGTGGAGAGAGAAGAAGCCAACAAGCATCATCCAGGCTCCCTATATTGTTACTGATCCCTGAGCTGGGGTATTTGGAGGCAGGACTAGGCGATGTCTTGCGGCAAAGGAGGAGGGAGGAGTAGACAGGGACCGGGCAAATACTTGTTTGGGTTTGTGCCGCCTTGTGAAGCTGCTGTCGGTGAGAAGGGTGTTTGCTGCCCGCGGCGGCGGCGTTGGATGCTGGGCGCGCCTGGGAAATTACCACCGCCGTGCCTTGAGCCGGCTGAGCCGCGAAGTCCTCGGTGCCGAGCCGAGCTCTTCCCATGCCTGCTCTGCTCCGGGAGGGAAAGCCACTTACTCCTCCTCCTGCTTTGTGTCCCAGCGGCAGCCAATGAGTTCATTTTTGACCTCGGCATCCTTTCCCTAAGAGCGAGGCAGGGACGGAAAGGACTCAGGTAGCGTGACTTCATCGCAGATGGAGTGAGACTGGGCAGCTCGAGGGAGGGGGGGAAAAAAATAAATAATATCCATCTCTTTGCTTATAAAGTGCAGCTGGGTCTGATGCCATTCAGAGGAAATGGCTGTGGATCCCCTCCCGTGCCATTCTTCAAAAATAGAGCCATTCTCCGCCGAGCACTCTTCCAGGATTCGTTTGAAACCCCCCATTGTACCTCGGCGGCTATTTGGGTTTGGAGCGCAGGAGTTGGTGGCTATTAAGAGGTCTGCTCCTGCCACAGGTGTCCTTTGGAGACAGTGCCTATCTATTACGGGGCAGCAGGTAGATGCCACCACCCGGCGTCGGGGAGGCCGGGAGAAGCAATCTTAGCAAGGCACCGGTGGTTCAATTAACCTGCAAGGCAGCCGACGTTTCAGCACCTGTACATCTCTCTCCCTAGCAGCCGGGATGTATTGTATTATAAATAACAATAAGCAGGCCCAGTCAAAGGCTGTAATTGAATCTCTTCATTTTGCTGACTCGGGTGAAAAAGCCCCTTTGAGTGAATTACAACGTGTGTATATAATTTGGGCGACGCGGAGAGGTAACACGCGCGGTGTAATTAAAACCCCGCGTCCCTCCCGCTCGGCGTCGCTGCCCTGGGAGCTGCTCCGGATGGTCTCACCGTGGGGAGGTCCCGCTGTAGGCACGGGAGCATCGCTCATCTCCAAAACTTTCCCTTCTCCTGAAGGGCGGTCACCAGTGACGGAGCTTTGGATACCTGTTGAAGAGGGAAAGCAAATTCCCTTCTCTCCTTGCATTACGGGACTCGCACCCCAGCTCCTTTCCTGCCTGTCGCCGGTGGCTCTGCCTCCCTGGTGAGGCAAGGGGAGATGGCAGCACACCTGGGCCAGCGGTGGGAGCTGCAAAAGCTGCAAAACCACGGGATTGCTCCTTGCTAGTGGGGTCAGCAGTGGTGCCCTGCAGATGTGAGGTCTCTGAAGGTGTCTCGGGTGCATCGCCCTGGTACACGGGTGTCTCTGCGGTGGTCCCTTTGGGTCCAGATGTCTACAGCTGATGTGCATCAAGCCGCCTCGCGGGCATGAAGATTGTCCCTTGTGGTGCTCATCCCTTCGGCAGGGAGGGAGGCACGAGCCCCCGGCCCTGCCACGCTCGCCTGGTGGCCGGAGGCTGAGCCCTCCCTTCGACAGCGTTGGGGACATTGCACAGCCCAAGGCAGCGGGCGGGGGCTCACTGCTCCCCCCGTCTTCTTACGGCTTTTTCTTACAGTGGTAGTGCATCCTCCCTCCCGTGTTGTCCTGTTGTTACCTGGTCTCCAAAATCCTCATTTTCATGATGGTGGAGCCCCCCTGTCTGCTCACGAGCTCCTGGGAGGTGCCCATCGCGTGCACCCCAGCTTGCAAGCCCGGCGTTGAGCAAGTTTTATGGATTTAGGTGAATACGAGATTCCTTTTGCATCTTGAAATCGAGTCATGCAGATGACGTTGCCGTACAGGAATGAGTGGTTCGGTCATCCTTTGCTTTGAGTAGTAGCCAAGGATGTCTTTTGGCTGACAGGGAGAGCCAAAAAGTTGATGCCTTCCAGATTCTCGGTTCCCTTCCATCCCTTGAGCCCGACTGCAGCGCTTTTGCTCGGCACGCACCCTCCTCCTCCTCCTCCTCTCACCCCTCCCATCCAATCCAGACATCTCCCGAAGGCTGGCACATTTCTCAGCCCAAATTTTGCACTGACAGAGTACATTATATCTGCATCGAGGCGGAATATAAAGCGAAGAGGAGCTTGGGGGGGCGGTGGCGGGGGGAGCGCAGGGAAATGAGGTTTGCTCTGTTGCGAGAGCACGGGGTTAAATCGGCAGCTGCAGCCGGTGGTTCTTGGTCCCTGCGCGCTCCCCCTGTGCTGCTCCTGCTCTTCGTGACCATGCCCCGCCGCTGTCTGGGGGTTTTCTTGGAGGTTCGTGTTGAAAACATGCTCTGCTTTTTCTTTTTTTTCCCCTCTCTAGAATCCACTTTGTATGTCACTTGCCTTTTTTTTTTTTCCTTTTTTTTTTTTTTCTTAATATTATCTTAAACATCCATTATTTAGAAACTGCTGGAGCCTGGAAACCAATTTCCGTGCTTATTTCAAAGAGTTTGCAGCGTTTAGGCGGTTACGCAGAGGCTATTACATGAACTGACCAGGGGAAAAGGGAGCCTGGCAGGGCTGGCTGCCCTGTGGGGAGGGGGCGGCGGACCCCCGGCGGGCGGGCGTCGGGGGTAAATACGGGATAACTCCTGCCTGATGGACATCTGTGCCTCCAGCTGAGCAAGGGGGGGGATGAAAATCAGTATCGCTTTTAGCACAGGGTCCCGTGCCGGGGAGGGGGGGAAGGGATGGGAGCCCAGGTCTCCCCTCGCAAACGGGGTTTGCGGTGGGATCGCGGGACGTGCTGGGCATCGTGGGGCGCGCTGGGCTCCCGCCGCCGCGGGGACGTGGTTGCAGGCGGTGTCCTTCGCTGTTCTTGGCTTTGCAGGGCTCAGCGTGTAAAGCAGCGGATCCCTGAGGATGCTTTAAGCTACTCAAGGGATTAGGCAGGGTTATGAGCAATCCCAGGACGCGGGAGATGTCCTCCTCTCCTCCCACCAAGTCATGGAGTTGGAGCGACCTTTTCCTCTTGGTTTTGCCATTTGTGGGTGGGGGGATGGATGGATGGTTGAGGAAGCCCCAGGTGCTGGAGGACTCCCTCATCCCAGCAAACCGTGCTGATCATATTTAGGGCCAGAGGAGGTGATGGGAGGGAAATCCAGGATTGAGGGATTGAGTTCATCCCTCTTGTAAGCCCGTCAAAGTCAGCAGACTCATGGCAAGAGCGGGGCTGGCCCGACGCGTTCATGGACCGAGAGCAATCCCTAAATGCTATTGACTTAGCGTAACCCTCTGCTGAGCTCCGGCGTGGGAGTCTGAGTCACAAGGATCCCTCAACAAACGGCGTCGGGGATGGGGGGGACCCCTGCGCCACTTCGGTGCCCTGCTTAGGAGGCGAGGGAGCACCGCAGGAGTCACCGTCACGAGGGCACACGGACAAAGGGAAGAGGTGTCCCAGCGGGACACACTCCTTTTTCCCGGTGCTAAGCCCCGGGTCTTTCATCCTGAGGCTTCAAAACGGCTGAAAAAGATCAGTCGGTAGCATTATCGCTGCTTTTTGCAGACAGGGAAACCGAGGTAGGAGAGCAAAGCCGGGGTGAAACAGCCTCTGCCCTCCCTGGGTGCTCCCCAGCCCTCTCCCCCCTTCCCAGGGTGTCGGGACACACAGCCCGGGGTTTGCACGGGACACCTCTCCCAGCGCCCTTTAGAAATAAAACCCCGATGTAATTATTGAACTCGTGAGCAAATCTGGGTGGCATCAATTCCTCCTGGGCTCCCAGGCTGGCTCTCCTCCCTGCGGGATGCCGCTTGAGCATCCCTGCCCTAAATTTGCTGAGTAGCTTGACGTTGAGCGTCTCGGGTCAAACTGGGTTTTACAGGGCCGCAGCCCAAACCCGGAGGCTTTACAAGCATCCAAACCGCAATTCTATCCACATCGGAGCTCCCGGAGCCACAGCCCATTTTACAGGCAGCAAGACTGAGCCCTAGTAAGGGCCCTCTCCGAGCTGCTGCCATCCTCATCCTCACAAAGCAAAGTTAAGGCTAAAATCCCAGCTGTGCCATCATCGGTGGTGGGAGGCAGGCGGCAGCGGCGTTGGAATTTTCTCCGCGTCGCTGCGAGTTAATTCATTCCAGTAAATCATCCAAAATAATTTGCGGCGAATATCAATTTTCTGTGTGAACTTCTCGCTGGCTGCACAGAAGTATCTTCTGCCGACACGGCTCCCTAATTCTGCTGATCTGAGACAACAAAGCAGCTGGGGAATAAACAGGAGGCGAGCTGGAGTCCCCAGGGCCGCCGGCGCGAGGGAGGTGCCGGGGCTGAAACGCGCTCGCAGATAAAACCCAGCGAACGCAGGCGATGATTAAAGGCTAATTTGCTCTCTGTGTAGTGTTAAGTGCCCCCCTTTCCTAACGAGCAGAAGGCACTGCCAACCGCATTCTCCTTCGCCGCCTCTCTTTTTTTATTTACCTTTTCAATTATTTTAATGCTTTTTCAGTCTTTGATAAGGAATGCGTCTCCTGGGCTGGGACTTGCTGAGCCCACCTCTGCGCCAGGCCGGTGGCAGAGGATGTTTTCTGTGCTAGGAATGACTTTTATGGGTAGGGAATGTCTCAAAAAAACAAAAAAAAAACCAAGCCCAGCTCGCTCCACCTGTCTCGCGAGGGATTTCAGCCTGCGAGTGCCGGTGCTGGCTGTCGCTCGGCCGACCTTTCTCCCCACCAGCTGGTAGAGCAGAGCTGTCCCGCAGCCAAAGGCACGGCTGTACGGGAGCCGTGTCACCCCGGGATGATGGCTGCAAGGGCGGGAGACGCTACCACCATCTGCCCCCCACCCCCAAAGGAAAAAAATCTCAAGGGAAGGGTTTTGAGTTTGGTTTCATTGCTTTTTAAGGATGGTATTTCACGGTGTCTCCTTCCAAGGAGAAACATGAGTGGTGTGGGATCCTGCGTGTGCACGCACTGGGATGCTCTGGAGGAGTCACCCCAGGGGCACGTGTCCTGCTGCTGCACCCCAGTGCCAGCTTTTTGGAAGCAGGGATGTTTCTGCAGCTTCCCCACGCCCGGGTGCTGCTGTCACCTAGAGTAAGCTGAGGATGGTGTCCTGGAAGGAGGAATCGAGGGGAACCCCAAACACCCCGTAACACCGTAGCGATGCATTGCTGCTGCTGAGCACGGCGCTGTGCTCCAGCACCTTCATCGGCAGTGATGCGCAGCAGTTTGCGTGAGCACGGCAGCGCCGGATCAGTCCCTGGCTACACTACGGCTGCGCTCGCACCGGGAACTAGGGGAACTCATTCGGGTATTTTGGCTTTTGCTCCTGTCTCGATGGGAGCAGGTTTGGGGAGAGCTGGGATGAAGGGAGCCCCTTCTCCCACCCGTCATCGTGGAGAGGATTTGCCAAGAGGAGCTGCAAAGGGGAGAAAAGGAGGAGCGGTTGCCCCACGAGCAGGGTCTGATGCAACTTATCTCCACGGTACGTATTGCAGATGTCTTCAGCATCGCTTCTCAGCAGCTCTCTAGCCTGGGTTTATCTGCTGAGGATACGAGTGCCTTCAGCTCCTCGCCTGCAGGAACCGGCAGCATTGCAGTGTCCCTCCCAGGGGGAAGGCAAATTCCTCCTTGTTGATGCTCCCAGTGGAAGTGGATCAGGCGGCTCGAGCACCTTCTCCCGCCCCGGCCAGGCCAGCCAGCTTCCCCAACCCATGTGCGCCCATGGTGGGGACCTGCCAGAGGCACAGCCTCCCCCCCACCCTGGGGAGCTCAGCCCAAAATAGATCTGGGGCACCCATTTGCAACCGGCGCTAGGATTGCATAGCGGCTCCCGGTGGGGGAAGCGGCCCTGATTAAAAGAACTATTTATAAAGAGCCTGGATGTGGGAGAGGAAGAGGTGATAATTAGCTGGTGGCGGCGGCGGCTGCGCTGCGAGTCGGGGCTCGGGATGGCTACCTGTGCAAACGGGCAGATCCATGCTCCTGGGGCAAAACAGCCGGGATGGGGAAAGGAATAACTCCCTTCTCCTTTGCCTCTCTCCAAGAGGCCCTGCTCATTAACGCTATTGTTTTATTATTGTCATAGAATCATAGGATTGTTGAGGTTGGAAGGGACCTTTCAGATCATCAAGCCCAACCATTCACCTACCCTGACCAAACCGCTTCTAAACCATGGCCCCAAGTACCACGGCTACCCCGTTTTTTAAGCATCTCCAGGGTTGGGGAATCCACCCCCTCCCTGGGCGGCCTTTTCCAATGGTTGATAACCCTTCCAGTGAAAAAACTTTTCCTGATATCCGATCTAAACCTCACCTGGCATAACTTGAACCCCTTCCCTCTCATCCTATCACTTGTCAGTAGGGAGAAGAGGTCAGCCCCCACCTCTCTACAACTCTACATCGCTGTTTTATTTTCCCAGTTGTAGTCTCTGCTCCCTGTTCCCGGCGGTGGGAGCAATAAGGGTGCTGAGGGCGGGTTGGAAATTGTGTCTTGTCCGTGTGGCGAAGAGGATTCATCAGCAACGGTTTGGGCGATGTTTTCCACCAAGAAGGGTTTCTTTGTTTGTTTGCTTATTTGCTTTTTAGATGGCTGTGAGACAGAATGAATTTTTGATGCAGAAAAAATTCAACAGTGTTTTATTGTTTGAAAAATTGGCTTTAAGTGCACGTGTGTATATGTGCATGTAGAAAAATAAAAAGTGGAGCTCTACAGTCATCTCCACTTGTTTATTTGTGTGACGTATTGTGCGGATGTATTTAATTGATGGCAGTCCCTAGAGTGTGTTAGGGGCTTCCTAAGCGGTCCCAAAGGCTGGGGTTTGGGTTTGCTTCAGCGGCGCGCAGCCGAAGGACGGACAGACGTGGCGGTAGAGGTCAGCAGAAGGGGAAGAGCCGTAGACAATTTATGTACGAGCTAAATCTCTTCCCTCTGAGCCGCCGAGAGCCAATACCTGCAGCCTCTCGGGGGGCTGGATTAGCTCCCTGTCACCTCCCCAGAGTGGATTCAGTTTATATATATATATGTGTGCGTGTATTTCTCTTTCATTTGGCTGGGATGAAAATTGCTGAGTCAAAGATTCATTTTCTTAGCGAGCCCCTTGGAAGGCAGATAAAGGGGACGGCGGCGCTAGGCAGGGCTATAAATAATGCATAGAGCACAGGAGCAGCCCGAGCAGCCCTCTGCTTACAAATAGAAGATTTCTCAATAACATATTACCCTGTCTACTGTCCCCAGTACCAGCACTTCTTCGCTCACCTTAGGCTAACACCTACTGCTCGTGGAAATAAATAAATAAATGAGCCTAATAAAGCTGCTAGTTATCACTAGTCCTGCCTGATCCTATCGTTGCAGCCCTCGTAACGCCCTGCTTTGCGTAGCGTCCTGGGTTTAATGCTTCTGAAAGTCACCGTGCTCAAGGTGATGTGAGGACAGGGGGGGAAAACGTGCCTGGTTATCCCTCTGCCTATTTCATCGAATCATAGGATGGTTTGGGTTGGAAGGGACCTTGAAGACTGCCTCGTTCCACCCCTGTGCCCCGGGCAGGGACACCCCCCACCAGCCCAGGGTGCTCCAAGCCCTGTCCAACCTGGCCTTGAACACCTCCAGGGATGGGGCAGCCGCAGCTTCTCTGGGCCTGTCCCCCCAAGGCTTGAAACGCTGCTTTCCCACTCTCTCCCCTCCTCTTTGGGATAAGCTGCTTGCCCATCTAAACACGAGATATCCCCCTGTGCCTGTGTGGCTGTGCCGAGCTGGAACACCAAATCCAAGGCAGCCCAGGTTGCGGAGGAGGTTCCAGATGTAGCTGAAGTTGGGTCTTCACGGAAATGCATCTTAGGATTCACTCTTGCTTCATACCATTGAGCAAATTGCTTCCAACCAGCCGCTGGTGGCCTGAGCCGCTCTGGTGTTGGAGACGACTTAGAAGGGCTCGTTGGTGGGGAGGGTGGAAGCCGGAGGCTTCACGGTGGCTCAGCAGCCCGGCTGAAGCGTAGTTCAGTCTTGGCTGCTGTGCACTTGTCTGCTCGGGGTTGTAACTGGCTCCGGCAACTCTGTGGAGCAACGAGGACTTGTGTGGGCTCAGTCCTGAGCTCTCAGCGATGCTCTGCGGAGGCACAAGTGAGCCCCGGCACAAAGGGAACGAGGGTGTTACCGAGCTGGTAAGGGCTCATGGGGACTTTTTCATGCAGTCCCAAACCGCGGGGGGCTTCAAAGGGCCTTTCCCTTCCCTTTGAGCTGCTCCTTCAAACAAGCCTCAGCCCTCAAAGCGAAACGCCGAGCAAAACTGCCGCATTTCATCCAATTCCCATCGAGTCTCAACGCTGAGCTGCAAATCGGTCCCAGGTTGGCACAGGGGATGCAGGCGAATAAACGGAGCCGCTGCCCCCCCCCGTCTCGTGGTGTACGGATGCTGCTGAGCGAAGCCACAAAGCAGTAAATGTCAAACCGATGAAAGAAAATCTTTCTTCTCCCTTTTTTTCTGCCTTCTTGTGAAACAAACTGTTACTCCTGAAGTTTCTCACCTTTTTTTTTTTTTTTTTTCGCTGGTCTTTGGCCTCAAATTCCCTGTCATGAGCTGCCTTTAAAACCATAAGCGTAGCTGTGGGAAGGCAGGCGGGAAGGACACGTTTCACGGCCAACCTGGACAACCTTGGAGAGTTTGAAGGAACCCTGAATCATCCCGCTTGAGGGCACTGGGCAACGTCTCATCGAGGGAGGGTCAGGAAGGGAGGGTTGGCTTGGGAAGGGTAGCCCATGAGTGCCATCTTCAGGATTGTCGTTACCTTTTTTCCCGAACTTATAACGAGCAGGTTGGGTGCTGCTGCCGCAGTTGCCTGCTGATTTGAGCAGGCTGGAAAATCCAGTGTGGCCAAGTTCTCTGGGGTTTTACCCCAAGCCTCCTCCCCGGCTCTCCCTGTGGCCACACGCGCTCTGGGCAATGCCTCTTCGGTGATGTTTCTTTGGGTATCATTGCGCCGCGCCGCGCTTAATTGCCCGATTCAACGTTTTCAAGGGTATTTGGAGGAAATGTGGATGGTTCATTGACTGGTATTTGAAGGAAGCGGAGAATTTAATTAAAAAACATGAGGGAAAATTAGTAGTAAAGGAGACTGATTGCAAGGCTTGACATAGGGAGGATTTAGGTATGGCAGCCCGGCCGGGGACTGGGAAGCGCTGGCTCCCTGCTCCATCCCGGTCCTCTGCCCTTGGGGAAAATAATAACAAGGGGAAGCAGAGGAGGGAGGGGGGAAATAGCTGGTTTTTATTGTTGTTTGTGATTTTTACATAAATTTTGCAGATTGCACAGCCTGGTTGTTTTTTGTTTTTTTTTTTTTTTTTTTCTCTCCCTGTCTGCTCTGTTTAATGCAAACGGCACCTTCCTGCTGATTGCAATCACAGGCTGATTGAGAGAGGCTGGCTCTGCCTGGGCTGGGGAGGGAAGGAGAGGAGCCTTAACCCTTTCTCTCGCCTCCCCTCCTCCCTCCTTGCTGGCTCCCTCCTTCCCCGCTTGCTACCCTTCCCCCGTGACTCGAAACCCCGCTCCCCAAAGCCCTTCTGCTTATATATGCGCAAGACGGTCCGCAGCTCTAATAGTGAATTTATTTTAATAAGCGAAGGCTTTGAAATAGATACAAACCTGCCCGCTGCGGGGCACGGGCCCAGCTCCAGCTAATGGGATTAGGAAGAAACTTTTCTCGCTGCGAAATCATCGCCTATCTGCCTGCTGCAGACCGCTGCCCCGGGAGGCAGGGAGCAGAGGTGGATGCCTCTGCTCGGCGGATCATTGTCTGTTCTGTCCCGGTTCTTGTATCCTCCCCATCAGCTCGGCGTGGTGGCTCCTTCCCATGGCGCGTGAAACAACACCCGGCCCGTACGGCCTCCCCTTGCGCTTACCCGCTCCTTGCGGGCAGGTGGATGGGCGCCGTGGGAGGCCGCCTTGCAACTAAGGCGCGTGCTTTGTGTCGGCGTCTGCACACAGGGACCGGGGCTGCATCCCGCAACCGGGGTTACGTGTGGAAAGAGCATCATGGAGAGCGGTCCTTTTGGCGGTGGCTTTGAGCAACGGCTGCTGGAGCCATCCGGGCTTTTTGCAGCGTCGCATCCTGTAAAGGCTCTTAAACCTCTGTAATCCTTAAATGCAGAATTTAACGCGGGACACACAGGCTGGGGGCATGAGACCCCACCTGGGGCACTGCATCCAGCTTTGGTGTCCGCGGCACAAGAAGGACGTGGGGCTGTTGGAGCGGGGCCGGAGGAGGGCCCGGAGATGCTGCGAGGGCTGAGCCCCTCTGCGGGGAGGACAGGCTGGGAGAGGGGGGGTTCAGCCTGGAGAGGAGAAGGCTCCGCGGAGACCTCAGAGCCCCTTCCAGTGCCTAAAGGGACTCCGGGAGAGCTGGAGAGGGACTCTGGATCAGGGAGGGGAGCAATGGGACAATGGGGGACGGTTTTACACTGAAAGAGGGGAGATTTAGATGAGATCTGAGGAAGAAATTCTTCACTGTGAGGGTGGTGAGCCCCTGGCGCAGGTTGCCCCGAGAAGCTGTGGCTGCCCCATCCCTGGAGGTGTCCAAGGCCAGGTTGGACGGGGCTTGGAGCACCCTGGGCTGGTGGGAGGTGTCCCTGCCCAGGGCAGGGGGTGAGAGGAAATGGTCTTCAAGGTCCCTTCCAACCCAAACCATTCTATGATGATTCTTTGGCCCAGTAGTTGGACGAGTAGGATTGTTGCTTGCTCAGGTTTGTCCCCGTCAAGCCGTGTGATCTCGGATCTAGATCCCATGTGTTGCCTTGAAGCTTCCCTCGCAGCGTGCCGAGATCCGGCAGGCACCTGGTGCAATGCATCTCCTCCAAAAAAACCCCAAAACCCCATTCCTCTGGGGAATGGGGAAAGGGGGGGATGTGGTGATTGCTCCCGTTTCACTGCAGGTTGCCCATGCTTGGGGTGGGGGAGCCGGGTAGCTGCGAGGACAGGCTGATAACCGCACTTCTGAAGGGTTAACAACCTCATGCCAAGCCGTGTCACCTGCTTTTTGGTGCATCATGCAAAAATAAGAGCGAAGATGGTCCTGGTCCCCTCTTGCAGGAATTTGGGGCTGTGATGCTGCTCGGCGGGAGCTCAGCGAGGCCAGGCACGTGCATCCCGAAATTGGGCTGTGCTGGTTCCCCCCCTCCCCGCCGGCCCATCTTCCTCTGTGATAAAGGCGCCGTAAGAGATAGGGAGTCGAGCGCTTTGCAGGCGCAGCGGTGCCTGCGCCGAGGTCAGGAGCAAATGTGGTCCACGGGCTGATAAGTTACCTGCGAAGGCAATGACTTCGGGGATTGGATTGCGTTGCCCAACTCGGTTACGTCTAGATAACATCGTGGTTTTAAGACATCGATCATTTCAAAGGAACCTGCAGAGGGATTTTAATGCCTCGCAAATTGCTTTTCCTTCTATTCAATTTACATTCACGATTGCACAGAGCATATTTAGGAGCTTTCCAAACCGCCACAAACAATGACAAATCTCTCCTGAAATGTTCTCCTGTTGCAGTAAATTTGACCTGACAAAAGAAAGAGAGAAACTTCAGCCTCCTCCTGCGCCGTAAGGGCCTCTTAACCCTGCGGCAAGCCGGGGCTTGGGCTCCGCCAGCTCCCTACCTGCTGCCCTCCGTAGCGAGTGCGGGGAAATGCTTTGCTGCCATCGCTACAGCATCCCGGGGCTGTGCCGGGATGCGCTGCCAAGAGACGGGCGTGAGAAAAGTCGCCGAGCCTGAAATCGCATCCCCCGTAGAAAGCCTTTATTGATGGAGCCGGAGCCTCTCAAATTAAAAAGGCTGCTGGCTGGGATTTGTGGCTGAAAAGGGCTCTTCTAGGTGGAATAGTGAGTTTTTGAGGCGTTTTTTTTCCAGGGATGCTGGCTATGGCATGGGGCACGAGGGGTGCCTCTGGATTGAAATGCATTTTTCGCTGTTGAGCAGGCTCGGTGGCGCTGCCAGCCCTGTCGCTGCCTCTCCGGTCCTGCCCGGCCCGCCGCCCGGGTGGGATTGGCGCTAATTGAAATGTAATCGATACCGGCGGTGATTGGTTTGCTGGCGAGAGAGGAGCCCTTTCTGCCGCCGGAGGGATGGTTGCCCTGATATCTGGGGAAACACAATCATCTGCGGCCTCACCGGGGGATCTCCGCCGTGCTATTTTGGGATTCCCAAGCTTGCCCCCAGCACAGCTGAGTCTGATCCTTATGGTTCAGGAGGTGCAACGCGCTTTAAATCCTTGACCCTTACGCATGCCTAGTGACCTCTCTGCTCCCACACCCATGGGTTTGGCGTAGGTGTCTTTCCCGTGGCTCCGGGTGGGATCGGTGGTGGGGAGAGGGCTGGAAGCGGTGTGGAAATTCCAGGAGGAGGGAAGGACCTTTTTGCCAGGCATCCTCCAGGACTCGCTTCACCCCAGCACGGCTTTTTCCCGTGCTTCCCCAGCCATCGAGCCCTGGTCGGGCAAACAGGTCTCTCGCCTGCGGTATTATTTGTTTGAAGATGTTAATTCTGGCTGGCTGTCCTCCTGCCCTGCCTCTGCATATTCATGAGCCCGTGGTGTCCTCCCGCTGCCGTGGACAGCCGGCATGGTGCCACGAACGGGAGCGTGCCGGGCTCGGTTCGGCCCAATTCCCCTCCAGCTCGTACCTACTCTTTACAGGGGGCTTTGGGAGCCGGTGCAGAGATGCGATGGGTTTGCTCCGAAACTCTCACTGGGTTTTTCCAGGGGCAGTTCTTGCCCCAAAGGCTGCCTGCAAGCCCACGTGGCTCCCGCTTGCTCTGAGGCACCTGGGTGGTGACCCCACAGAGCACCCCAGAGCTTCTGCAATTAGTTTCCCAAATGGGAATCTAAAGATCGCAAAGGGCCCTGCTGAGCTCCTTGCTTGTCATGGCCGAGACATCCGAGTGAAGCATCTCGCTGTGCCTACGTCCGCCGATTTGCTATCTGGCGCCTGCCAGAGCATCGCCTGCGCTGATAGAGCCGGAGATTTCAACGGGAAAATGTCAGCTAGCCTTGGATGGATTAAGCCCAGGAGTTTTGGCGTCGTTCCTGGCACCTTTTTATCTCGTTCCTCCATGAAGCTATGATCCCAGGAATGACCGTGCTCGAGGGGAAAGAAGCAATCAAACGCGGCAAGGAGTAAAGCTCCTACAACGGAGCAAAACCTCTTGCCAAGGCCCCAAGTGTGGACAGGCTTCCCGAGTCCTTTCATTTAGCTGGTGCTTCTGTTTGGGGATGGTGTGCTTGGCTCTTTCTCTGATTTTCCTGCTCTTTGGGGGAAATAAAGCTTTTCGGTATTACTCACCTGTCCCAGGAGCCTGGGAAGGGCTCTGCGGAGCTGGAGGCTGTGGTGGTGGTTCTGCTTTTCCAGCTAGAGGTGGACGCAGTGCTTTCAAGCTGGTATCTAGCGTTGCTGCGTGCCTCTGTGTCCCAGCTCTCCACCTCGTTTTTCCCCCTTTTTGGAGCCCTGCAATAGCTGAGCACAAAGCTAGGCTGTCCCACGGGCCCTCTTCCCCTGAGATGGCTCCAGAAGGCTGCCAACCCCATGGCTGTTCTTGATTTAAGCCTGGCTTTTGCGTTACAGTCTGAAAATCCTCATGGCCATTAGGGGACATCACATTAGGGATCTAGAGCCGCGTGGTCAAGCCTTGCTCAGGCTGGAATGCTCCTGCGGCTGTCACGATCGTGGAGGTGTTGCCGGGATGCTCAGGCAGCGGGAGAGGACCTGCTGCATCGCTTCCTCCTGCGCCATCAGCTGCAGAAGCTGCTGTGCGCCGGGGCTTGGGCCGAGGAGCGAGGTGACGTCGGTTGGGGTGGCTGGGAGAGCCCCGGTGCGGAGCTGGCTGGGATGCTTTCGAAGGATCTGCTGAACTACCGGAGCGACACGTGGAAGGAAACGCCGGTGAGCGTCAGGTTGGATGCCGGGCTTCAATTTGCCATGGTTCGGAAGGTGCTGCAGGAGCAGCTGAGCCGTATGGCAAAGCGGGAGCGTCGGGATGGCTGGGGTGGAGGTGCAAGGGCAAGAGCGCATCTCCAGCAGCGCCATGTGTCGCTGCTTGCGCGTCGTGCTCCATCAGACTGACCTCCGGAGCTCGTCCTTCCCGGGTGATTGGGATACCCAGAGAAAATGAAATAGTTTCGTGCTCGCATCTTCTCCCAAGTGCCGCGGTTAGACTGGGAGGTAAATTCGCAGCTCCTTAGTCTGGAGGAACGTGACCCATGGGCATGGGAGCACCAGGGCCCTCTCCTGTCTGGGCAGGCTGCTGCCTTCAGCACATCTTTGATCTGCTCCTAATGCTCTCGGCTTTTTAGGAGCTCGACCCCTTTCCCTCAGGTAGCCCTAAAAGGCGCAGAGGAATTGTGATTTTTTTTTTTTTTTTTCAATCATTGCTGCCCTATTTTGCTGCCTCGTCCATCCGAAAACAAGTTGGCACCGTGGAAAATATCACGACTCTATTCCCTTCCCCTGCCTTGCCCCTTCGGAGCCAGCCCTCGCATTGAATTAGCGGAGGCACCAGGGCTGGTCGTTAATCTTCTGTGTCTCCCCAGCACTGCTGGTAAATCTGCTGGGGTGAAGCCATGGAGTCATCTCTGCCAAGGGCTCTGACCCTGCTCAGGGCTCGAGAGGGTCCCCAAGGTGTCACCCAGCTGGCGGTGGCGGTGACACGGTGTCGCGGTGCTGGCTGGCAGGGAGAGCAAGCGCTGGGCTCTCTCTCCATCTCTCTTCTCTCCTCCTGCCTGGAGCTTTTGCCAGTTTGCATTGCATAGGAGGAAATGGGAAAGTCATAAATCAATCTCGAGTGTTTCTCTTCTCTTTAGGGGAAAAATAATAACCCCAAACAAAACAAGCTTGCAGTCGGGAGAAAGGAATTCCTAATGACAAACTTACTTCAGCTAGGACACCAGGGGCTTCAGCAATATGAGATTAAACCTGCTGTGCTGAGACTCTATTACTCCATATATTACTGTGTGCTGCTGGACTGATGGTTCTCACAGGCGGAAATATAACCCTTTGAAATGTCAAGGCACATAATAAAGAGACCTAGCAGGGGAGGCTGGATGGCTCCGGGGATTGATAAAGCCTTTACAGCGCTGGCTCTGCTGCGAGGAGGGGTGGGTGCCTGGTGGAGCTCACACGTTTTGCTGGCCCTTTTGTTAGGCGGCTCGAAGGGAGAGGTGGCAGGGGAGAAATTCTCCTGGAACCAACCCTGTCTGGCCAAGTTTGCTTTGGAAATAAAGCAGGGAACCTCAAAATGAAAGCTCGGATGAATAGCTGACTCCTCCTGCAGTCCTCGGCTGTAAGTGTTTGTCCCCGGGGTGGCTGTCGTGCTTATTCCTCTTAATTAACTCCTAATACCTCCCGCATCCTCTCGGCATTGCAGATCTCTTGTGGACGGACCGTTTCCCTGGGAGCCCGACTGGGTCCCCTGAGTTTGTGTAAGACCACGCTGTAAATCTCTTGAGAAAGGTCTTCGTAGTGGCTGGTGGGTACAGCCGTTTCACAATGAAGGCGGGCAGCAAACGGGATCGTTGTCGAGGACCTCTTAGCAAATCCTTAAGGGTCGGGAAAAGCGTTTGCTCGTCGGCCGGTGGATCTGTAATTCCCGTTTTTGGGAATGAGCGTGGGCGATGGCGGTGGGGCTGTGCCTGCTGGTCCCCTGAGTCCCGCTTGCCTCTGCCGTGCAGCACAGGGCTCCCCGGTCCCCCTGAAAAATGCCGGCTGGCGGCTGTAAACTATGAACCTTCCCATCTCTCCATGGCTGCTGTGGGCTCGTTAAGGCGAGAAGAGGGGGAATAAATCTCCTGGAACTCATGAACTATTTACAGCTGTGCTGAGCAAGCAGTCCACAATTATTTATTTATTCTCCCCAGCCAGGCTGCGCTTGCGAGCCCGGGGAGCGGGGAAGGCTGCCAGGGCTGCCCACGTCCAGCCCCACGCCGTCTCCTCTGCTGCGGGCAGGCAAGTCCCCGGAGACCCTGGGAGCATCTGTGCGGTTTTAGCTCCTGTTTGTGTCTTAGGAAGGGGAAAATAAAACCCAGCCTTTCCTTGTGCTGAGCGTGTGTTCAGCCCTGCTCTGGCTGGGCCAGCGTTGTGCCCCAAGGCCACAAAAAGGGGGAAAATCATATTGCAGAAGCGGGAGAGCCTTTTGCATGGCACAAGGAGATGTGTTGGAGGAGCCCATTGCGTGTGAAAGGTATCTGCCGCTGGTTTGGGGGGTAAGGGAGGGCGTTTGTGTGAGCACGCGTGAGCACACACACGTCATTCTGCTCAGGCACAGGGGGGAGGGCTGGAAGACAAATTATTTTGGCTTGCGGGAAAGTGGCTTCCCCTCTTTGGCCTCTGCTTTCCTGTGTGTAAAATGGGCACACGGGCTTTTGGCTCAGGAGAGTGTGTGGTGCGGGAAGGTGGTGAAGGCTGCTCGCATGCCCACTCCATGAGCTTGCTCGTGCGGATGATGGAGTGCAACGTCTCTAGGGAACGGAGTCACTTCTTTAGCTTGGAAGGTCAAAGCCTGTCCTTGAGGGGCTGAAAGTTTGATGTTCAACCCCTGCTCTGAGCCTTTTGGGCCCCTACTCTGTCTCCTTCCTTTTATCAAATAGCCTTGTTTCCCTGCAGCATCCCCAGACAATCAATAGGTATTTATGAGTGATCATTACAACAATTATGCAGCTGCCCGTGTTTTATGAAAACCGGTCTTTAAAACATCCAGGAGGCGAGACAGGGTTCGTTAGGTCATACCCGCGGCACCCCGCGTTGCTCGGGGGTGTTTTCAGGAGGCAGCACCAGCTGAAGGACACCCTGTTGTCCTTCCCGTCATGTCTCTGTGGTGCTGCGCCAGCCGTGCATCTTCCCCCACCGCCTAAAAAAAAATTGGGCTGAAGGGGAGGATGCTGCAAGGAAGCAGAAATTGGTCCCTTTCGCTCCCCTGGCAGCGCTGGCGCCTGCTTACCGGCACTTGTGTTGCTTCAAAGGTGGTTTGTTTTTTTTCATCGTCGGGCTTATGGGCCAAGGACACTTCTCGCCTGCAGCTTTATATCTGTCAGTTTGATCAGCAAATGGGGGAGAGGGCCATAAAACTGCGGAGGCTGAGTCCTAGTCCCTTTAATCCCGCCAGGAGGGCCGGCGTTATTTCTCCGCCGGGAGCGCTAATAGGATTCTAATACGCTGGCAAATGGGATTTTTTACAACTGCCATTCTGCCGTTACTGAGACGGTGTGTCACCGGGACAGCCCTATAAATTGTGCCGGGGATGGAGGGGGAACGGTGCCCACCGCCACCCGCCGCATCCCTCGCTGGTGACGATCTGCTGGACCCCCCCGTGGCTGCGTTCCGTGCTCTTAGGGCACGGCCAGGGCTCGGCTGGGCAGTATTGCCGGGCAATACATGCTGGTGGTTTGGCTGTTTCTTGCAGGGTTTGGTATCTGGCACCGTGGACTCACCCCTCCTTGTCCCCCTCCTTGCGCCGGTGTGGGCCGGGACTGAGCATCTCTGTGACTGCTCTCAGCAAGCAAAGCGATGAGTTGGGTGCCTGGTGGCCTCTGCGTGGCCTTGAAGGAATTAATACGCCCTAATAAAGCTGGGGAGGCTCTGGCAGGACCCATTTGTTCATCCCCTCCATGGCTAGCCCCTGGGTGGGTCTCCTCTGTCACCGCGGCTCTGCATCGCTGCTGCCCGCCTTGGCTGGGGGCGGCTGGATGGGCTCCAGCGGGGAGGTCGCATCCAGCCTTTCCCACCCAGCTCCGGTGCTGGGACCCGCCGCAGTGGGACCGTCAAGTCTGGTGGCACGGTGGGAGGGGGATTTCTCGGCAGTGCCAGCGCCTCGCGGGGTCGCTGCGGGGTGGCCACGCACAGAGCATCCGCCCTGGGGGCAGCAGGGAAATCCTGGGAGCAGCAGGGCTCGTTTTCGGGGCCCTGTTGCTCTCCTTGGTTTCACGCATATGGAAGTGTTGATGAAGTTACAGGATTCGTTGTGTAGGAGGGTGATGCGTTTATGGCCCTGCTGTAAATCCCTCAGCTAGCGCAGGGACGGCGGAGCGGGCAGTGCCCCCGGGCGCAAATGAATCCAACTCCATTCGAGCACCTCTTGGGCACCCACGGGACACACCAGCGACTGCACTTCATCCCCTCCTCAGCGGGCAGCGCCCGACTCGAGTGCCAAAGCCATAAATATTGTATTACCGTATCCAATCTCAGCTGCGGATTGATTTTTTTTTTATTTTTATTTTTATTTTTATTTTTTTTTCCCTTTTCCTCCAGCCCTGATCGCGGAGAGATGGGAAGATGGGATTATTTTCCAGGGCAATCACAGGTTGATGGGTCCTTGCAGCTGCTTCCACACTTCTTGACATCAGTAAATAAGCAGCTCCCCGCATTCCTTTCTGAGTAGCACCTATTTCCCCGGGACGTCTGCTGGGGTTTTGTCATACTTAGCTGCAAATTGGTACCCGAGACTGGCCCGACCCTTCTTGTTTTACAGCAGCATAGGCATGTAGGCTTTATCTTATCTATTATCACCTCTGCCCGATGGCTAACAGGGTCCCATCTACCTCTCTTGCAAATCCTATTTGTCATCCCGTTTCTACAGCTGCCCAAAAGTCCCAACCTGACGGCAGGCATCCTCGTGCTAGGTGCTGTACAAGCAGAGAGCCAGAGACAGACCTGCCCCGCAGATAATAAAGCAGCTGTCGTTATTCCCATTTTACAGACAGCTGAGCCAAGGGGAAGCGCGTGGTCCAAGTTAATAAAAGCTTGCGGAATAATCCCCCGTGATTTATTCAAGGTTATAAAGGAAGTCTGAGGTTTGAAAAGAGATCTCAAGAGCGCTAAACAGAAATTTGCCTGCCTGTAAACAGCTCGCTCCAGGTTTTTATGTCGCCGCTTTAGGGATGCAACCAAAGTAGCAGAGTTTCTTCCCCAATTAAAAAGAAAAAAAAAAAAAAAAATCAGAAAAGTTCTGCATGTAAATCGGCACCGGAGGATGAGATCATGGTGTGCAATAAATAGGTGAAGGCAGGAAAATGTCACATTTTATTGAGGCAAAATTTGTGATGAGAGAGAATGTCTTCTCTTAGACTAACTGCTATGTTTGGGGAAAAATAAACCAGCAGCAAACCAGCTCTTGCACAGAGTGGCAGCTGCAAGAGGAGGGGGCGAGGGAGGAGGCGGGTGTCCCTGGTAGGGACATCAGAGGTACCTCTGCTGCAAGGACATGGGAACAACACGGGGAAGGGCTCCTGAGCTGCCACCGGTTACAGCAGAGAGTTAATGCGAAATTGCTACCATCTGCTGCACGTCAGGATTTGCTTCCCAGGCTGCTGAGTCCTGCCCGCACGCATCTGTGCGAGGAGGGGCTGTCGAGAGGGCTGCTGGGGACAGCACCCCTTGCTGTTACCAGGCGGCGTTTTAGCTCAGGCTGCTCCAAATTCTCCCAAATTCTGGCAATCCCAAGCTTTTCTCGACTCGGACCAGCGGCTGTGGCTCTCCATGCTCCTGAAGCTGGGCTCGAATTGATGCAAAGTCTTGCAGGCTTTGGTGGGGACAGGTGGGATGTCCTCTCCTGGACCAAGGGTCTCTTCAAAGCATAGATTCATAGAATAGTTTAGGTTGGAAGGGACCTTGAAGACCATCTCGTTCCACCCCCTGCCCTGGGCAGAGACCCCTCCCCCCAGCCCAGGGTGCTCCAAGCCCCGTCCAACCCGGCCTTGAACACCTCCAGGGATGGGACAGCCACAGCTTCTCGGGGCAGCCTGCGCCAGGGGCTCACCGCCCTCACAGGAAAGAATTTCTTCCTCATATCTCATCTCAATCTCCCCTCTTCCAGTTTGAAGCCATTCCCCCTCATCCTATCACTCCATGCCCTTGCAAAAAGTTCCCCTCCAGCTTTCTGGTAGGCGCTCTTCAGATACTGGAAGGCTGTTACAATAACAACAAACAGCTCAGTGATGAGGGCAAACAAGTCAGAAGAAAGATGAGTATTTTGCTTGGAGAGGACTGTTTCATTCCTGTCCATACCAAGATAGGATCTTCCTTTCCCACCCAAGAAGGAAAATTAGGTTGCAGTGATGATCTTTGGGTTTTGGTTGTAGAAGGGTTCATATGGGAGAAGGAGAAGCAGAGGGAAAAACAGACCTGCCTGTGCTCACGTTGAACCTTAACGCGATTTTTTCATTAAATAACTCGGTATTAAATATTTTTATTATTTTTTTATTAATAATTTAAAATGAGATTTTTAATGTATGCTGGATAGTTGAGCTTGGGAGAGTCTGAAGCTTTGTACCCCGTACTGAGGATACGGTGGGTATGAAAGCCGTGCGTGGCCAAGCCTTGTTAGGAGCTGAAAACTGTCGACTTGACGGGAAATGGAGAATAAGACAAATAGATCAATTTTCATTGCAGCAAAAGCTTAACGGTAGAGGGCCTCAAATTTCCTCTGGGGTCTAATGTTGTTTAACTTATTTCTTAATGGTCTGAAACACGGGGTGACCGGGGCTGTGACTTTTGACTGCAAGAGAAATATAAAGTTGCCCTAATAATGGAGCGTTGGGAGTTATGAAAAGGAACTGGATAAATTAGTTGGCGGTCTTGTGTGTGGCAACGGCCGTGTCCTTCTGGAGAGGTAAATATCATTATTAAATAAGGGGAAAGGAAAAAGCAGGGCAAATTTGTTCTACGTGGAAGAGGATTTATTCTGGGGAGGGAAACACTGGGATGGGTGATGCTCTATCCGGGTGTCCTTGCGGGAGCGGTGGGATTTCACGGAGAGCGGTGCATCCCTGGGGGTTGCAGAGGGGGCAGCTCGGGAACGCGCTGCTGGCAGAAGATGGGCAAGGTTTCCAGGCTCAGCAGAGAGGCGAGGAAATTAAAAGGCTGAGGAGATGGGTTCCACGTGCGATTTTACGGCAAGGAAAAGCTTCTCGCTTAGGCACGGGCAGGAAATAGGGAATATCTGCTCACGAACGGTGCTGATGTCCTTAGTCACGCTGGGTGGAAGTGACCCGATGCAAAACAGAGTTATAGATTTCTTGTGCTGCTGGACATATGGCTAGACTGGTATTTAAGTGCTGCTTTTGCAGCCTGTGGGCTGCAGCTATAAATGGAAGGAAACGCTGATCCAAAGATGTTTTCTGGAGACTCCCTGCTGATTCCAAGAAAACAAAAATTAAAAAAAAAAAAAAAGACTGCTTTCGCAATGCAATACTGTAAAAAAAGAACCACAAACTGAATTTAAGCACTTAAGAACACACTTTTTTGACTTAAAGGTGCCTTTTTTTTCTCCTAACTCCCATTTCAGGAAGCCAGCAGAGGCTCAGCCGGCCCCATTGGGGCATTTCTTGGTGGCCAGCCCCACTTCGCCCTGCCCACGGCTTGTCCAGACCTGGTGGTTCACATCCCATCTACTGTCCCCAGGGCTGGCGTGAGCCCTTGGCGCGTCACACGCTGCTCGCTGGCCCTTCGGGCAAGCAACGGCATCATCAAATCTCCCAAAACTCCCGTGTCCCAGCCTGTGTTGCTGCTTTAAATTCTCCTTGCTCCGTGGAGAGGAGCTGGAGGGGAACATGATTTACGTTCCCCGCAGCGAGCGTTTGGGCCGGTGTCCTCCTCGGTCTGGGTGATTTGCGACATTCCGCCTGTCGTTTCGACTTCTGAAGTTCTTGTGCTTGGGCAGAGCGAACTTCCACGAGCGGCGAAGAAAAAAAGCCCAAAAAAGCCATTGATTAAATCCACTAGGTTCATGTTTTTCTTTCCCTGTCTGCAGCTTGTTGAATCTGCTCCTTCCTCGGCGGGAAGCGGGAATAAAGTTCACGGCGTCGGGAGCATAATCGAGCAAATGGCCTTTGCGCTTATCAAGTGCCTCTGTTCTGCTTGGGCATTTAATCACCCGCAAAAGCCATTTATTGCCTCGTATACTCCTCTTCTATGAACATTAGCCCTTAAATACCTGGCATAATTAAAGGTGAAGCTGCGGCGCTGCGCTCCGTCTCCTGCCCGTGGAAGGGTAACAGATGAGGTGGGAGTTCTGGCGGAGTTCAAGGTGAGAGCCGTAAAGCCCATTTTCTGCATGTGTCAGGGACATTATTTTAGGAATGTCTAATTCTGCTGGCGAAAATTGAGGCTGGCTCAAATAATAATTCACGCTTAATGAACTTAGAGTTATAGCCGCGGCTCTGCGATTCCCTCTGTGCCCGGCGCGGTCGATTGGCCTTGTCAGATGTTTAAAGGATGGCGAAGAAATGACAAAAAGGATTTGATGGAATTAGGCGGAATTCCCCCCAAAACCTATTTCTTTGTGTTTAGATCCCTGTCTGGGAAGAAAGAGAGAAATTCGCCGCAGCTTTGGCTGTAATCCAGTCGGCTCCTTGATCGGGACTTTGCAGGGCTTTAACCTTGTGCGTTCTTCTTGCAGCTCAGCGCTTCAAAAGGCTCGCGCCCTGCCTTTATGTGAGGGGGAAAAATAAACATAAAGTATTGATGAAGGGTTAATACCTGGCGCTGTGTGCAGGTAGCAGATTGAAGTAGCTGTCTGTCACGTTCCTGACACGTCCTCGGCTACCCAACAATCAGACGTTCGGAGACTTGATCATTAATGCAGTTATCCCCGTAACACCCCTTTGATAGTAAATTAATGGGCTGTGGTATGTAGAACATCAGACTATTGCTACAGCCGCGTTTATACACTGGCAAGCTCGATCGCAGGGAAATATTCACCCTCTGATGAGGTCGGGGAATGGAGGCAATTGACTCAAAGCCACGCAGCAAATTGTTGCAAGGAGGGAGCGAAATGTGAGTGTTCCTCATACCCAAACTGTTTGTCCCAGCTGCTGGTTAAATCCCGACTTGCTTCATGCTGTGAGGGCGGTGAGCCCCTGGTGCAGGCTGCCCCGAGAAGCTGTGGCTGCCCCATCCCTGGAGGTGTTCAAGGCCGGGTTGGACGGGGCTGGGAGCACCCTGGGCTGGTGGGAGGTGTCCCTGCCCAGGGCAGGGGGTGGAACGGGATGGTCTTCAAGGTCCCTTCCAACCCAAACCATCCTGTGATTCTATGCAGAAGGGGTTGAGGCGTCGTCTGCTGGTGGCAGAGGTGTTTGTCCTTACAGGTTGTCTTATGATGGGAGAAACTTTGGCGCTAAGGTACCGGCAGATCTCCTCGCAAGGTGCTGAGGCAGCTGGTGTGGTATTTCACATGAAGAAAATACGATTTATATTTTTGGGGATGGCGCATTAGGAGCTGAACTGCTGACTGTTGGCTCAGCGCTTCTTCCTGCCCCCGAAAGCCCTCCCGTGGAGCTGGTGACCTGCAGAGGAGATGTGGCTGGAGCCTTGGGCTGCTGGCGCTTCTCAGGTGAGCAGGTAGACCCGCCACAGATTGCACGTCGGGCTTGGCCAGCAATGCGGGCAAGCGTGACTCGGGTGCATCTGGCAGCCGGGCGTCGCGGGAGGCTCTTCCCAAGGTTGCTGCAGGGTGAAGGAGGGGTTGGCATTGGGCTGGGGCAAGTGGGGGACCATCAGGGACCCCCCCAGGTGACCCTTCTGCATCCCAAACCCACCTCTAACGCGGGAATGCTGAGCTCTGCGTTGCTTCCTAGAAAGACGGGGATTTTTCTGGCTGTTGGAAACGCCAGGCATCTGGATAAACAATTGTATTAAGCTGCTGTTGTAGTAATTGTGTTTGTACAGTGAAGCAAAAAGGCTCAGTTTACCCCTCTGCCGTCTGGAAATGATTCCTCCAGGTTATGTGTGAAGCGTTTTTTTCAGTGTACTGATTTCATTCAGGGGGAGAGAGAAAAAAAAAAAGAAAAGAGAAGATACTATTACAATGACATATTCTTCCCCAATGGTAACTTTATCCCTGCTTCTGGCTCAGTGCAGAATCATAATTCATTTTGTCACAAGGATAGCAAATAAATAATAAGAATAAATTGAGCAGATTATCTCATCTTTAAGCCATGCCCAGCATTCATCACATCCGTGCCAAGAAGCAAGACTTATCTGCAGTCAAATTGATCCTACAAGAACACCTACCTTAAGCTCCATTAGTGTACCTCGGAGCCGCTCACCCATCTCCCCGGTCCTCGGTTGCTTAAAATGACGAGTCATTAAAGTGACACACATTCCCAAAGTGTCTTTATTATAAAAGGCCTGGTGAAAAACGTATGTGTTGCTATTTCTTGCCATTGATTTTTACTGAAAGGACCGAAACGTACAAAGGCTAAATTTGCCTCGGCAGAAGTTTGCTACTCGCGCTGCAGATGCAAAAAAACCCATCCATTTCTTCTCTCACTTCAAGGAAGTTTTAATAACGGATGCTGCAGGGTGTTTCCGCAGGACTAAGGTCTCATTACTCTTGGAGGAGACGCTACTGCACATTTGCTAGTGTACCGCAAAGCCTTATAAATAATTAACGTGGAACTACACCCAATAAACTTACTGCAGTCCTACTAATTGGTAAACAGACATGTATTTCACTTGGAGTACATGAGAAGTAATACCACTTTCAGTGGGTTGATTCGCTTGTATAAATTTAAGCTCATGAATAATGGTTTAAAGGTTCGAGGCTTGCTTTTATTTATTTCACAGCGCTCCAAAACTTGGGAGGGAGGCGCGTCGAACGGATAAAGGTGAGGTTTGTTGCCCCAGAAAATGTTGACTCTAAAGCCTCATCTAAACTAAAGCTGGAACCGAAGGAAGTAACTTTGTTAGTGAGTAACAATTATTTCGCTGGAAGGCTCTGTGTGTTCAATCGAAATAATGTTCACCGAACCTACTCTGAGCCCCCCTCCCGTGTTATCGCGAAACAGCACATACGGAATGCAGAAGAAGGTTGTTAATTCGCGGTTGTGCTCTCCAGGTGTGTGTAACGAAGGTCTTGCCGACAGCACGAGGCGGTTTAATATGAATTTAACCCACTATATTTAAGCTGGAAAACATGCCAGGGTGAATGGCTCCGCTTCGGCTCAACTTGAGTGGGAACATATTTAAGATTAAGCCGGAACGAGCCCGTTTTAAACCGAAATAGGTTCGTGCTCATGCGTGTTTGCCCGCGTTTAGGTGCGTTGGTTTAATAACTGGCTCTTGTTAAAAGGCGCTTAGCTACACGCCCTCTATTATTCCCTTGGGGTGGATGCCAGGAGCAATTTTCCGCTGCGGGTTTGAGTTACCCTCGTGCGGTGGGAGTGCAGACCGGACACGAAACCATTGCCAGGTGAGGGGAGAAACGTGCTGGCGTGGGTTTCGTGCGGCAGAAGGGGACGAGGCGAGGTGAAAGCTAACGCGGCGGTGGTGCCGAAGCGGGAAATGTCAGAAGGAGGGACTTGCAAAACACTCAGGTTTGCAGCAGGTACGGCAAAAAAAAGTGACGCTGTGACTCAAAAAGGCAAGCTGCCAGCATGGTGGCACGCAACATTTCAAGACTATATATAAATATCTGACCTATTTCTTATGGATAGCACAATAAGGACTCGATCAAAACCCCATTGAATTCTGCAGGAGCCTTTCCATTGACTTCAATGGCTTTTGGATTGGCCCCTATAAATGGCTCTTGAGGAGAAGATAGTGGTGCATTTGCCTGACTATTTTTATAATGTGTTTGATCACTCGCTCGGTGATTTTTCAAACTTCAGCCGTTCGCAATGGGGAGCTAGTGCAAATTACAATGTTCGATGTCCAAAGAAATGTCTCTTGAAATTGAACTGAGACTCATAAAACAGATAAATGCGTTGGCATCCCATGGCCGCTGAAATGAAAGGAGAGCATTAACACTCATTAAAAGGGACAAGTCGGTGCCACGCTTCCCGTGACCCTGTCGCAGAAACACGAGGGTTTTGTCACTTTATTTTTTCAGTCCTCCCGGCTTTCGGACTAGCGTGGGGCTTGCAGGATCAGTGGGGCCAGCTTGTCCCCTCTCCTCGTTCTGAAAGATGGGAGGCTGGGGAAGGTCCAAGAAGCGTCCCAGAGTGTGGCTGCAGAGTCACGTCCCACTTGGAGAAGTTCCTTTCTGACCCTGAAGCACGAGGGACTTGTTTTATTCTGCCGTGGAACTATGCAAGTGCTCATCGCTCGTACAAGTCCTCCATCCTTTTGGTTCCCTTCTAAGCTCTTCTATTTAACGACACCCGGAGGCAGGGAGGTTAATTATGCCTTGCAGAAAGAGGGGTCTCGTCTCGTACCTTTGCGCGGTGTTGCCTGTCAGCTTTCGTGGAGGGGCTCCTCCGTTTCTCCTCTTTGAGGGCTGGGAAGTACGAGGCAACAGTTCTGTGGTGGAAGGCTTTTCCGTCACCAGTTACAGTTGACATCCAAATATCTGGGAAAGTCACTTCCACTGGAGCTTTTGCAGAGCGTCACCAATGGGTATCGAAACGATACTATGTTCCAGCCTTATCTTTTTGTCTTATTTTATAGAATAAAAAAAAAACCCCACCATTGGAATCAAAATGAAAGCGTTCAGCGAGGTCAAAAGACTGTTCCTGGGAATATTCTGTGATGTGAAGGAAATTCACAGTTTCGGAGTTTTGCCCCGGGTTTTGCCCTAGATTTCAAAGTCTTAGAATTTCTTATAAAAGAGAATTTACATGTTTTGACTTTTTTTTTTTTCCAGGGAATAAAGACGTCTGGTTTTACTCCTATTGTATCATGCTCATCTAGACAGTAATATTCAATCTTTGTCAAACCTAGAAATTTTCGACTGAAGGCACAGAGCGTTTGAGAAATATTATGTGCATAGATTGCTTTATATGATAATAATGGAGTTTTTAGGGTTTTGTTGTTGGTGGTTTTTTTTAAAGCCTTTTGTGGACGTCTTAGAAGCAGGCAGTGGATTAGGTATAGAAAACCAGCTGGAGGGTTACTCATCACGTCTCAGCCAAATTGCTGGGTTTTGCAAGGACGCCTGTCATCCTTGCTTTTTTCGGATGGATACAGCGTTGGCTGTCGGTCTCAGCGTTCACTCCAGCAGTTGGTTTCAAGGAAGACATGATACGTTTTTCTTGGAATAAGGGGATCGGAGGCTCCTCCACAACCTTGCGGCTGGAGGTCACCTTCTCAATGTCACCACCCGTCCCAGGGCTTGTCATTTAATTCTTTGCTTCCCGCTCTCATCCTGCCAATGATAATCCCCCTTCAATATGCAGGAGGAGCGAGTCTGGGACGGCTGTCTCCCCCGTGCCTGCTGTGGCGAAGATGACCAAGGACTTTATTTAATTTCTCCTCCATGTCCTTACTCTCTAATTGCTCCCCAGCAGACCAGCTTGGTTGGGAAGCTTCCTGCTGTCGGTACTTAGGGATTCCGCTCAGGAGCTGGTTTGTGGAGGTTGTGGGTCGGATGGTAAAATCCCAGTTTGCTCTTTCTGGTCTGACCGTGCTCCCCACCCAACAGGGAGATCTCCTGGATGCGGGAGCCATGCTTGTCCTTGACCCCTTTTTCCTTCTAAATGCACTATTTTTTCTTGGGTCACGGTGTACTTCTCTGCTATTTACTGACCTTTAAAACCTTGATTTTTCTCATCAAACCCAGCCTTTCTGTTGCTTAAGACAAACAGGGAAGACTTCTCCGCCAGACCTACGTGTGTTTGTGTCTATGTTTGTCATCATGTCACACCGATGCGCCCAAAAAGCAGTCCCTGAGCCAACGAGCAGGTCTGGTTGAACCAACCCACCCCCCCTTTTTTTACGCTGCTTTAGGTAAAGGCATTCAAATGATGCGTGTAGATCTCGTGATTATTTTGACCGTGAGGAATCTCAGTGACTGTGCTTATGTATTTCATGCAGGGGACGGTTGCCCACATGCTCTTTGGAGAGAGTTTCTCCTTTCCGGGATTCACCGTTGCTGTGTTTTGCCGCTCGATGCTGGAATGGGCTCTTAGAACGGACTAACCAAAGATTTGAGGGTTGGTTTTTTTTTTTTAAAGAAATAAAAATAACTCAGAATCACATCCGTAACTCAGTTTGGTGGACGGACAGCCATTTGTCAAAGATCTGCTCCGTACAGCTGAATAGGGAATTAGACTGTTTTTATACCCTTTTTAAAGTAGATGGGAGAATTACGTCCTACGCTTAACTTTTAAGTCCCTCTCACCTCCTTATGTGCAGGATCTCATATTTCTGTGTGATGGGCTTGTCCGTCGGCACTGTCCTGCAGGGCCATAAAGTGCTGCTGAGCCCGGTCCTTGTGTGTCCTCAGGAAAGGTCCCCGTCTGTCCCCCGGTCCCTCCCGCGCAGGGTCTTGGGGCTGGACTGACGCAGATGCTCCTCCGTTAGCCACAGCAGGACTTTCTCACGATTGAAACGTGCTGCTTTTTTTCTTTCTTTCTTTCTTTTTTTTTTTTTTTTTTTTTTTTTGCCTAAAGGAGAACTGAAAATTAAGCGAACTGATCTGTTTAAACCTTTATAAATACATGTTTAATATCTGCTTAATGTGAGATGGAATTTATGAGCCGTTAAGTGATGCTAGATCGTTTTTATAAGAATAGAGAAGTCTGGTGGGAAAACTTCCTCCTGGGACATAATCTCATATTATTATTTTTTTAAGAGAGAGATTTAATATGTTATAGTTGACGTTTTCAGTGACATTGGAATATTTCCTACGCGGGAGCTTTCACAAGTGCTTTATAAATCTTTAACGATTTAAGTTAATAAAATCCTTATGCCAGTGGTAAGGATTATGCCTCCTCTGCAGATAAGTAAACTGAGGCACGGCTACAGAGACGGGCAGAGCCACAGACGGGACCCGCGAGCCCTGCTCTTGGTTTTTGGCAGTCCAGCCGCTTCAGGGCTTTCCCCCAAATGCTGAGACAACGCTGTGCTTCGCATCCCCCTCCCCCTTTTTTTTTTTTTTCCTTGCGCTTGGTGCGGTTTTGCAGGCATCGGTGCAAGCAGAGCATGTGCTGCATCTCCTCGGCAGCCACCGGGTCCCTGTCCCCCACTTCCCTCCCATCAGTTTTTTCTTTTTTTTTTTGTTTTGTTTGGTTCCCCCCCCCTTTTACCCCTTTTTTCTTGCCCCCCTTTTTTCTTCCCTCCTTTTTTTCTTCCCCCTTTTTTCTTTTCCCCCCTTTTTTCTTCCCCCCCTTTTTCTTTCCCCCCTTTTTCTTTCCCCCCTTTTTCTTTCCCCCCTTTTTCTTTCCCCCCTTTTTTCTTTTCCCCCTTTTCTCCCCCCCTTTCTCTCCCCCCCATTTCTCTTCCCCCCCTTTCTCTTCCCCCCTCTCTCCTCCCCCCTTTCCCCTCCTCCCTTTCTCCTCCCCCCTTTCGCCCCTTTCCCCCCTTTTCCCCCTTCCCCCATTCCCCCTTTTCCCCTCTTCTCCCTCTTCCCCCCCACTTCCTCCATTTTTCCCTTTTCTTTTTTTTTTTTTTTTTGTTTTCATTCCCCCCCCCATTTTTGTGTGTGCACATCTGTAAGGAAGCACTGCATCTCTCGCCTCCCCTCTGCCCCTGGGTTCGCTGGGAGCTGCTGGGTTTGGGTTCGGGCTCGGATGCTCTGGTGGCCCTTCTGCACCGACGGTGCTGCGGTACCCGTTGCCTTGAAGCGGTACGCTGGAGCCCTGCTGCTGCAAGGGCAGAAAATCACGGCGTCGCAGGGCTCGGCCGGGGGCGAGAGGCGATGGGGGGCACAGGCCAGCCCGGGGAAGGACTCGGATGTTGTATGTGACGCAGAGATTTTAGCTGTGGTGATTTTGGGGGTGGCACTGCTGCTTTGGGGAACAAAGGGCTTTCTGCTTCCTGCAGCTGGGGCTGAAATGAGATTTTTCTTTTTCCTCTGTGTGAAAAACATCAGTGAAATCCCTCTGTTGCTGTTGCAGTTTGCTTCGAACATTTCGAGTCTTTCTGAAAGATCCCCAAACATTTTTTTTTGGTTTTTTGTTTTTTTTTTTTTTTATATGAAAGTTTAATGGTTTCTCTTCCATCTTAAACCCGCACTTTGAGGAGAATACAGATGGGTGGGGAGGGATGGACGGGTGGACAGGGGAGATGCCACAGGTCTCATCTCCTCAGGTAGCTCCTTCCCGTCAAAAGAGCTAACTCGATGCTGAGTTATTTTTTCCAACTCCCAAAATATTCTCCCATTCCCGGGAATGCCTCGGCGGTCATTAGCTGGGTGACACGGGGAGGTAAATCCCGGAGCAGGGATTGCGTTCTCCCTGCGCAGGTCCAAGGCGGGGGCTCCCAGGCATCGCTGACAACGTCCCCGTCCCCGTCCCCACCTGTATTTATCATTCAGACCCCGTTCCAGGTTCATATCTGGTCGCCGGCCTGCAGCTGACGCGGGGCATTGAGGTTTGCAGCCCGGCTTCCTCCCGCCTGCAGCTAATTAGGTTCAGCAGAGCCTCATTAGGATCTGCTCCCGACCGGGGGGGTTGACCCTTTCCCTGGGGTGGGGGGGAAAGTGGGATGGGAAGTCAGGATGTGGTCCACGGGAGACTGAGTTTTGCAGCCGTGAGGTCTCCTTTGCCTCCTGCCCCCTGTTTTGGGGGTGCCGGGAGACGGCAGCATCCCGCGGGATGCTCGTGCCATCCCCCGGTCCGGATGGAGGTGAGAATTACTAATAACCCCATGGCGGGGAAGGGCTATCTCGGATGATCGGCAACCATTTGTCGGGTTTCTTATGAATAATTAAAAAAATATATATATAAAAAAAAAAAGGGTGGGGGGAGAGGCAGAGAGAGCTGAAGAAATAATCTTTTTACATTTTAATCTGAGCAGTTTTCAAGCGGTTTGATAAGGCGGGTTGTAGAAATGTCAGCTTCCCCTTATCTCTAATTGACTTAAAGTAGAAGCAGGCTTTAATCCGCGCATGCAGAGGAGCTTCTGATGGGGAGATGAGGGCAATTGATTTCTGCCTTTTTAATTAACAGTCTGGCTGCTTTTAAAAAACAATAGGGAAGGGGAAAAGCACGTGGTGACATTTGGAGCTGGCGTGGGCTGGGTGACGGGCTGTCGGGGAAGCTCAGTGCTGCCCGCTTCCCAGAGAGTGAAGTCGGACTGGTCCCAGTTTAAGAGGGGGAATTGGCTCCCGGTGTCTCTGAGCGGAGGAGGTGAAGGCTGGGGCTCTGGGGATTCCCGCAGGGCTGGTGCATTAAGCGGACTGTGCGGATTAGGGTTATCGGCCCGGCTGTGCCACGCTTCCCTGAGCCGGGGGATTGGGCTCGGGCTGCGGGAGACGACGGAGGGCGGCGCGTCCCTCCCCCGCCGCACCGGGGCAAACCCACAGGGGATGGAGAGGGGGCTGCGCTCCCCCCATCCTCTGCCTCCTCCGGGCAAAGAGGCGCAAAACCCAGAGCCGCTGTGATGAGCAGGACCCTGTGTTGGGTCGGGATGGGGTAAAATCAACCTCTTGGGTGCCGTTCCTTTGCAAGGCTTTCCTCTTGCCCCCTGGCCTGGCAGTAGCCCTGCTCACCTCCAGCCCATGCACTGCCAAGTGCACACACACACGTGCGGGACACACGCTTAATTAGGGTGTAGGGGCATACGGAAAGCGCTTTCTGCATGGGCGGGCGAGGAAATAGAGGTTTGCCTGCTGTCCTCTTGTGCTGCATCCCCGGCATCCCACGGGTGAGCTCCGCAGAGTCGTCAGCCCTCCTTGTAAAAACCCCCAAATTTCGCTGCGCCAGGGCGGGAGTTTTCTGCTTGAAGTGGCTCTTCCAGCCGATTTCTGGGTGGGCGAGTGGCACAGATGTGCCGCCGGTAATGGCTTTCGCAGCGGGGGGAGCTCGCTGCTGTGACTGTGATGGCTCCGCTCGCTGTCCTGCTGCAATACGCTTACACTTGTCCGCTTAAGTGTCAGCCACGCAGCGGAGAGGGTTGTTTATGCAGCACTTAGTAACATCTACGGGGTAATGGGCTGTGCAGAAGACCCTGGGCTGGTTGGTAAAATGTCTGGACGTGGGTTAGCGGTGCGTCTGGGTGGCGGGTATTTGGAAATGCAGATGTACGGTCAATCTTTAAATACATATTAGGCTAAACTCCTGTTTCTCCCGGGGATTGCGGAGGTGGGGTTAATGTTGTGTGAATGCAGCGGGTTAAGATCTCGTCTGCCCGGGCAGAGCTGGGAGAGGCTGGCTGGGTCCCAGGAGGGGCTGCGTGCCCGTGGCGCGTCCGTGCACGGTGGGATGAAGGGGTGAGGGTGGACCGACCTCCCCCATACCACCGTGGCTAAAGATGGTGAGACAAGTGGTGGTGGAAAGATGCTGAGACAAAGTGATTTGGGGATTGTGGCTGAAAAAGAGCAGGGAGATGCGGGAGGCAGGCGGGGGAGCATCCCGGGAACAGGCAGCTCTGTGATGCCTCCAACTTGTTTGCCCTTTGCTCTTGGCGGAGGAGGGCAGGCTGTTAGCAGTCTGCAGTGCCCCAGCTCCCCCGGGCTTCATCCTGCTCCCTTACCTTCCTCAGCCGCCTTTTTATTATTATTTTCTTCCAAGCAAACTGCTCTCTCCCAGCAGGAGGGAGAGGAATAAGTAAACTTGCCTGCCCAGGGATGCGAGCCGCTCCGTACCGCTCGGCGCAGGAGGCGGCCACTTCCAGATGTGGGGTTTTGGGCCACCCCGAGCACCCCGGCTCTGCGCAGACCCCAGGGATGCTCAGCCCTGCTGGCCCCGGCCCGCCAAACCCTCCCACTGCTCGTTATATTCCAGGCGCTTTCAATTAATTTTTTTTTTTTATGAGCTTCCTGCGAGGCTGAGCAGATGAGAGGAGCGCGGAGTTTGGAGAGGAGATGAAGAAATGGGGGGAAGGCTTTTGATTTGTGAAGAGCCATCGTGAGCGGGAGGGGAACGGGAGCTGGAGCATCCCTCTCGCCGGTTCGGAATGGAAGCAGGGCTTCAAAACGGAGATTTGACCCCGTTCTCGCTGGGGTTTTGAGCCCAGGACGCCGCATTGCGGGACCCATGTTGTAGCACTGTGCAAAGGCATTGCAAATCCCCGTGTTTTCCCCATGGTTTTATAGGTATCAATTTTTCCACTTTTAAAGCTCCCTAATAATTCATAATTTCTTAATACCGTGTGCCTGTCTCTCTCCTTCCGACAAATCAATTTGTTACGGGTTATATCTGCTGCTGAACCGTGATGGGGAGGAGAAGGAAAAGCAGTGTTTTCTCTCTGCTTTTCGCATTCCCTTTCATATCCTAAGGGTTATCAAGTCAGCCACCAAAATGCCACAACCTACCGTGACGGGTATTTAAAGGGAAAAAAAAAGCCCAACAACAAAGTAATTCTGTAGCAGAAACTCTAAAACACATCTGAAATGATGAAGCAAGGTGCAAGTCCTGCCTTCCCCATGTACAGATGTAATAGAAAAGCGTTATCCGTGTGTGAGCCGCTAACGTGTGCTGATGGAAGGAGCCCGCGATTCAATGTACATCCTGCGATCCCAAATCAATATGAAAATACTGCCAAATCTGCCCGGATAAATCGCTGCCGACTCCAGCGCAGTCATCGTCTGCAAGGAAAAATGAATGGGGAAAGAAGGGTTAAGGGCAAAGGTGTGGACACCCAGGCTACAACGGCAGGATGGATGGGTTGGAGGCTTCACGCCGAATTTCCGAAGCCATGTGGCAGACCACGAGGTTTCTCTAAAAGTTAATGGCGCTTAGACTCACGACCGTATGGAAAAGTGGGAATTAGACCTCTAAAACCGTCTGGGTCCTTTGGGGAGCGGTTGTCCTCGTGGTGCTGGAGATAGGCACGTGGTTCCCATGCCCAAAGCCCGGCGCGGGTGTAAATTGGTACAGCTCCGTTGGGTTTCATTGATTTCACGTCGGGATCCGGCCGGAGGGGCTTTTCCTTCAGCCAGCCTGAGATTTTTGCAGCTTTGTTGGTTCGGTATAATTAACGTCTGGGAGGAATTAAAAGGGGTCTTGGGGGAGAAAAGCGAGATCTGAAGTTTAAATAACAATTTAGTTTCGGCACAATTAAAAATAAGGCGCTCTGTGATTAGCGGGGCGGCTGCTCACACGGAGAGGAGGGGAAGAGGGTTTGGGGTGGGTTTACTGCGTGTCAACGGGATCTCTGGGGCGAGGAGAGAAGGGCAGCGATGGGCACGGAAAGGGTAGGAGGCTGAGCGAGGACCAAACCCGATCCTCGAGCTCCGAGGAATAAATCTGGGTTGCACGAAGAAGAAAAGTAGTTTCACACAGAACGCAGTAATACAAGTGCTTGCTGCTTCCGAGGATCTCCAGAGCATCCTTGTCATCCTTTGTGTGCAAATTTTGGACAGAGGCAGGCTCAAACTCCTTACAGAAATAAAAAACCCAACACAAAACCACCTCAGAACCCACTCTAGAAAATCAAATATTTTGCAGGTTGGGTGCCAAGACCCTCTTGAAACTGATTGGTATCAATGGCCGTCTGCGAATCCCATGCGATTTCTTTAATTGCTTTATTTTCACTCCTCTGATTGCATCTGGCGACGTGGAATTTGAAGGCAGGGGGAAAAAAAAAAGTGAAGCAAACAGAAATTGTTTCGTGCAAATTGAAACACTCCAGTTGCCCAGCAGCGAAGCGTTTGGAGAAAACTTCAAACAGCTTCGGGTCTGATTTGAAATACAGCCAAAATTTTACAAACTTGCAGCAAATTAAGGGTTTTTGGGTTTTTTTTTCATCCTGTCTTTGGATGGAGTCAGGCTTTGCTGTTATATATGCACTAAAGAACAGCCCAGAAATAGCTTTAAATAATAAATTTTGGGGGTTTTGGCCATCTCCACCCTGGCAGGAAGGAATGACAGGGTTCTTGGAGAAACGGCAAAGCGTGAGATAGATGAGTGATCAAAGGAAATATCATTTTAACCAGGGTTTCACTGGCCTGTGGAAGGCGCTGGCGGAAAATATCGCTGGCAACGGTGGAACGGGAGAGCGGAGCGAAGCTTCAGACCCTCCGAACTCGTGACGGGATGGGTTTGTGGGGCTGAGGATGCTTCACCGCATCCCCCAGTGCACCCATCTCCCTCGTCCCTGCCGGCGATGGACCGGTAATAACACGAAACCATAAGGAATTCATCAAAGCGCAGCGAAGGGCTAAACCCGCTCATTTCTGTACGAAGCCACGCGCCACTTTTGTCGGCGGGAGACAGCGGAGTCCCTGTTTTCACCGGCTTTACGGATTTCCATATTTATTACTTGTTTTGTGCTGCAGGGAAGGGGTGGGGGGGGGAGAATGTTTTGCAATTGGCAATTTCAGCGGAGGATGCGGAGGGGTGCGGAGTTGCCCACGCTACTCCTGCATCCTTGGGGTGGCAGCGGCGGCGTTTGTCACTGGGTAATTAAATGTAGAATCTGTTAAGGTGGTGGTTGGGGGTTGGATTTTTATTTGTATGTGGTTGTGCATTCTGCGTGGTTTTATGTGACGGCTTTATTTAGATCCCCGCATGAAATAAACACGCTGGATTTATGGGAAGCTTGAAAATTTGAGTTTTAAAGCCCAGAAGGCAAGTGGCAAATGAGGCGGGAGAGACCTCCAGGCCAGAGCCTCTCCAAACATCTATGAAAACTGGAAATCTGGTTATTTTTATTTTCAAGGGGCAATGAGCATTAACCACCGCTCCATCGCGGGGAGGGGGCAGCTCCAGGGAAAATCCCATGGTCCCTTTAAGCCTCTCCTCCCAAAATTATCGGCAAGGACTGACACGGGTCACAAATGGCAATTATTTTTTATTTTGAAAGACAGTGAGACTTGCTATAATTTCCCTGCTATCTTCCTCGCTTTTTTCACTGTAAAACATAAATAAAGAAAGAACAGGGAGCAAACCAACCCACTGGAACTGCTTCAGGTGGAAATTACAAAGGATTTTTTAATCCCTTTCTCTTCTAAATTTTTTTTCTTTTTTTTTTTTTTAAGGAGAGTTTGATCCGAATAATCTCCACAGAAGTGGTTATTTTGTACAGAAACCCAATTGACATTCCCAAAATATGCTCAGAAGAAACATCACCAGCTTCTACCGGTTATCACGGACTTTTATTTCGTACGGGAACGAGTATCTCATTTGTCTTTTAATTTCTCAGAGCTCGCTTAGCGGTTAGTTTTGGACCCAGGCTTATTACAGTGATCGTTTCCTCAGCAATTTGTACCCGTTTCTACACCATAGAGTTGGGGCTGTGCCTCACAAGCGATTTGGGCAACGGTGGTTGTTCTGTTCCTCGCACAGAGCTCTGCACCCGAAGCGGAGATTTGAGTCTTCTGGGCATTGCAGTTGCCCAAATAATAAATAATATTAGCAAAAGTCGGGAGTACTGGCTAATTGGTCAGTGACTTACTTCGCGTTTGAAATTCTTGTGCCTCTGCGATAGACTTGTTCCGTTCCTTTATTGACCCTTGATTAAATTTTTGTAACAATTACAGACCAATAATAGGCAGCTATTGATTTCTGTGGAGGTGAGTCTCAAGATTTACCGCCGCGAGAGTGGAAGCTATTGACTTGGAGGAGAATAATAGCTGGTGTTGAGTAGGGGGTGTTGCTCATCGAGGCAGCATTATTTTGCATGCCCAATGGGGCTGGTTTAATGTCTCGCCGGCCTCGGGATTCGCCGACTCTAGAAATAGAGCGCCTTGGGATGCGTACCTGCCCCGGGGACACCTCCTGCTGTGTCACCAAATGTGGTTTTTGAGACGGGAACTCATATGTATGTCTACAACTAGAACTGCTTTTGTAGGAGTTGGACCTTTTTCCTGCCAAAATCCAGTTTTGAGGAGTTCCCAAACTGACGGAGAAGTTGGAACCTGCCAAAAGTCCCTGAAATGGTTCCTTTTGGCTTCTGTTTTCTGTCCAACCTTTCTGTTGAATTCAGCTCTTCTGTTTCGGCAAGTGGTTTCTGCTTTTCTTCAAGATCGTTCACTTTCCGTTGCGTTTGGGAGGAAAAAGTGCTTGTGAGCTCGCTTTTCATCTCAAAAACTCTCATAAGATCCCACTCTTGTGCTTATCACCTTTCCAAATGGAGGCTGCGCGTGTCATCCCGGGCACTTGAAATTAAAAGGTACTTTGAAATAGTGCCTTTAACAACATCGTAAGCAACTTGAAAATCGGCTGCTTCATCTCCAAAACGACAAGAACCCGCTGCTTGAACTGCTGATCTGGATGTGCAGGTGATGCTATCTCCTCCATCGCCCCTGTGGCCGTGCCAATAGGTGGCAATCTCTCCCCGGATGCGGCGTGTGGCACCTCTCCTCGCACGCGTATTGCAGGAGCTCATGTGGGAATTGTACGGACGTTGGTGTGACGGGTCTCACTTAGAAGGAAAGAGGAGGGGGAAAAAAGGGGATTTAATCCTTTTTATGGTGCTGCTTTAGGACTCCTTGCGCAGTTTGGCTTTGTTGGGTAGGTGGGATGGAGAAGGGGGACAAACCAACTTCTCTGTCCCTTTAAGAGCCTTTGTTGGCGTAACGGGAGCCTTGATCTCACGACTGCATAAATCACAGGCAGCCAGTTGAAGTCAATTCATATTTTTGCAGTTCGTTAGCAGCTCGGGAGGAAATTGCATTTATTATAATTGTCTCTAATTGCACCAGATTAGTGATTACAATTATTGATGGTGGCTGATTATTCATTAGGCTTCAAATCAATTCCCCTGCTTCATCATTACCCAAAACAGTAACTCTGATGAAGAGAGAGAGAGAGAGAGAGAGGTCTGGAGGAGTCCACATCCCCGCTCTTGCCGGGGAGCCCGCCTGCCTCCAGAAGTCGTGCGAAATCAGCACTCGAAGCTGATTAGTGCCTTGACACGATGGGAGAGGTCGTTAGCCAGGACTTGGGACGCCTTCGGTGGCTGGGAGCCGAATTAAGTCAAGATCCGTTCCGCGCGGCCGGCGCTTCTCCTCTCTCGGGTGGCTTCCGCGGCGGGGCCGGCTCTTTCGCACGGGGATTGAGGGTCATGGAAAAGAGTTTGTGATAAGTCGTGTGGGATCTCAAAGTGATTTGCGGGCCTGAGACCGGCCTGGGAAGGCAGTTGGAAAAAGCAACGCGAGGGGGGACCCCCTCCACCCCTAAAGCATCCCCCAGTTTGCCGCGGCGCAGTGCGCAGCCCCAGGTGCAGGCAGCCCGGCCACCTGCGCCCGCCTTCCAGAGATGCCTTAATTGTCGCGAGAGCTGCCTGACTCGCATCGTAACCGGCGCTCCGGCTCGAACGTGTCCCCGAGCAGCGCTGCGCCAGCCTGCTTGGGTATTCAGCTGAGACGCCACGGGATGCAGAACGGCCGGCCGGCTGTGCCAAGCACATCGCGATGCTCGCCGGGCTGTCCCCTTCCCTCTTCTGTCTCTTCAGACCTGTCCCCAAGCTGCAGATGGGGTGGTGGCTTATCTTGGGGGGGTCGTGCCGCCTCTTCCACCCGGATAGGCACAGCTCGGAGAAGCTGAAGCCACCCAGGAGAAGTCTTCTTCTAGCTTGGTAGCCGTACAGTTGCTTTGGTTGGTGTGTGTGGTGTTTGGCTTTGGCTGGAGATGATGCTGGTCACAGGTCTGACCCATCACACTGTGCTCTTTCTCCTGTCCCTCGTCTGCGCCTAAAGGTTGCTTCAAAACCCCAAGCTGTCCCGGTGGTAATGGCAATCAACTCCTCTGCAAATCTTAATTATACGTATATTGCGCTGATTGGCGGGTGCTAATATTGGGTATGGTATTGCGGAGCTTGAACATGTCACCAGAAAGTGATGGATGGGTCAGGAGCCTTCCCCGTTCCGGGGATCAGCTGCCAACCGTCCCTCCCGCTCTGCCCCATGAAGCCGAGATCCCGGATCCCTTCCTGGTGGTGGGGGGACATCAAGGGACGAACTCAGTCCTTAAAGCAATGCTGATTATTGGCCTCTCTCCAGTGATGGAGCCACTTTGCGGGAGTCAAGGGGACGCTGGGCCAAAATGATGCCCGTCGGGCAGGAATGGGATCTTAGTTGAGCAGGACATGCGGGTCCCAGATGTTGTCTTAAAAGCCAGTTATTATCTGCATTTTTCACCTATTGATCCCCGTTCTGCTGCTGTGCTCAAACATTGCTGGCAAAAAAAAAAAAAAAAAAAAAAGAATCATAGGAAAAAGGGAAAAAGAAAAAGGCTGATTCCGTTCATTAATCTCCCCCGTTCCCGTCGTCGGGAGGAGCGGGGCCTGAAGGCTCAATTAGCCTTGGTGGCTGCGGCTCGGCGACACATGACAGCTTCCATCGCTTTCTTCCCGCAGACTTTCCCTCCCCGCAGCCGGGCACCGCCGGCCCTGTCGAGGCTTTGAGGGGGGAGACGAGGTGGGGGGCACTGGTGGGACACGGCCATTGCCTCCTGCCCCCAGACGGAGGGGGACGTGGTTGGAGGTGGTGGGCAGGAGATGGCTCTGCTGGGCCAGATGGGGTCAGTGGTGCCTGTCCTCTTGAAAAGCAGGATTTGGGACTGCCACAGGGTCCGTAGGGATGGTTTGTGTTGCAGCCTGGGGGGTTTTAGCTGAAAGTGGAAGGGTCAGGACCCCGGTGTCCCCATCCTGCCCTTGCAATGCGACTGTTGTCACCATCTCAAGCGTGTCTATCACCCGCCAAGGCCAGGAAGGTTTTACGTAGGGCGAGATGGACATCTCGCTTCTCGCTATAAGCGTCCCAGTTGGAAAGATGTAAATCTGGGTCCCCTGGATCTCCTGCAGCGCTAGCGATTGCGTTTGTCCCGGGGGAGCTAAAATTCAGATTGCAGTGCTAATGCAGCTAATGTCTCCTGCTGGGGTTCAGGCAGAGCTCTCTATGTTTTATGCATGCCCCAGTACGGTTGCGAAAACGTGCAGGCGTGCCAGAAATAATAGGAATGAGGTGCCAGTGCCCCCACCGCCGCCACCATCTCTCCTGCCACCCACTCGTGGCGGGTGGATGAGCGGCAGGAGAAGGGCTGGACGTGCCACCAGGAGCTTGTCACGGCTCGTGACTGCTTCCCCAAATGCCCCTTGACTCCCACCTTCTCAGTTACCTTCTCCTGGGCTCGGCGGGACTGAGCAGCATCTATTTGTGTTGGAAGTTTCGACGATTTCCATTGCATCTAACGCGGCTGTCCTGTTCGTGCATCGCTCTGGTTCTCCTAATTTGCCTGAGCATATGCTCAGGAATGATTTGTTTTGGGGATGGTTCACAGGAAAGAGTTATTCTTTCGCCCTGCTATTTCAAATAGCGATGAGTGTCTCCAAGTCCCCAATTATTTTGCAGTTTACATTCAGCAGGTATTGCCACAGCAAAATTCAGACGCTCGGATTTTTCTCCCCGTGTCTCTAAGCGTCCAGCCTGTGCAGTGCCCTTACATAGTACTTTGCCATTGTCTGTAGGATTTTGGTAATGCCGTGGAGAGATCTCCACTTCCACCAAGGTGAGAAACAACTCAAAAGCATGGGCCTGAAGTTTTTAAGGTGTTAGCAAAGGGAAAAGATGCCCCGGTATTTTCAAATCTCCCGATTTTTTGAGGACTAGATTCTTGCTGAAGGTTTGAGCATCTTCCACAGGTTTGCACGGAATTAGTTGCTGTTAATATGGATTTACACAAAGCGAGTTTTGAGCACGTCTCTCTGACTTGCAAAAGTTAAAGGAAAAAATAAGGTACCAGTAAGGAATAAAACCGGCATTATCGGAGCTTTTCTACTAGAGCAACACAGCTTGAACTTGACTAATGAGCCCGAGAGTTTAAAAATAGATATAGAGAGATATATATATGTATGTACCACCTTTGTAACTTTGAAGTATTGGCAGTCGGATATCTTCATGTTTTTTATGGTCTGCAAACACGGGCAGTTTGGCATGATGTGCCATGTCCACTATTTACTCCAAATTTTCTCCGGTTTGCTGCTTGTAGCTTCATTGCTGGAAGCTCCTCTCCATCTTGTGATACTGTCCAGTGCTCAGAAGTGACATTAAGTAGGTGCCGAGCTTGTCTGGAGGGAGCGGGGGGTTCCTTGCGACCTCAATGATGGGAGAGGGATTTCCACCTCCCCATAATGCTGAGTCAGCGCTGTTTAGGGAGTTGAATAAGGAGCGCTCTGCGGGCTTTTAGGGAACCAGGATTCTCGTTTTGGGGTGGAAAGATCTTTACCTGCGGGTAAAAGAAATTAGAAAGTGAACTAACAAGCTGAAATCGTTATGTCCGAGAAGGGCGCTGGGTAATTAGCGTGCTTACAGGCAGCGTCCTTGCGGGATGTGGTCCCTACGAGCAGAGCGCCGTCCCCTGCCCCCTTCCTCTCTTGCCTAAATGCGCCGAGGGAGTTTTCAGGCAATTTACAGCTGACTGAGGAGATCAATCTCTCCCGGCAGACGGGAGGGAACTCATTTTGGGGTTTTGAAGCAAACAGTTAAATCTTCTTTTCCCGGCTGAGCCACTTGGGAATGACAAGAGGGCTCATGGCTGGGAGCTCTTCCCTGCTGCTGCCATGGGACCCACGGAGTCGCCTTTGGAGGTCTCCAAACTTTGCTGGTGGTGGGAGGGACGACAGGTTCTGTAGGGACCAGGTATGGAAGGGGGGGCTCTGTTTGTAGGGCGAAAGCACAAAATGCAGGGATTTACCTGGGCGTGCGCAGCAGAGCCCAGAGGGGGAACCTGCTCCTGGGGGTCCAAGCCCAGGCCTTGCTGGCTAAGCTGTTGCTTCTCCATCTCTTCCGGACAGCTTTCCATCTGGACAGCTTTCCATCTCCGTTTCTAGTGAAGTTACCTGCAATTGTCATGGAAACGAGCTCTGATGTGGGCCGGGTTGTAGCACACAGCGCAGAGCCATCTGACCCTCGCCTGCCTCCCATTTCCCCCAATATCTTCTTTCCTGCTTCCCATTTCCCCCATTTCCCCCAATATCTTCTTTCCTGCCTCCCAGTTCCCCCATTTCCCCCAACACCTTCATTCCAAACCCGCTGTCGGGCTCTCGCAGAGCGCGGAAGGATGCTCAGTGCGGGATGAAAGCGGTGGGTTGCTCATAACCGCTGCGAGAGGGTCCGCCTTTCTGATGGCCCTTGTGCTGCCTGCATTCGTAGTAGGTGATTTGCCCCCCACCCCGAATTCCCTCTGTCCCAGGCCTGAGAGAAATTCCTGAAAAAGTGGAAGTTGTCGGAAAAATACCCTGGGTCAGAAACAGGGAAGTGTCCGTATCAAAATGCATCTGAGGTAGAACCGCTCTGCTTTGCCTAATGTCGCAGGAGGGAGATTGCAATGAAACACGTGGAGTTTATTGAAGAGATGAGAATTGACAATTTCATGTTTTTATTATTATTTTTTATTTATTTTTGCTGCCGTCGCTGGGGTTTTGAGAATCACTGCTCTTTAACAGCAAGAGCATTTTCCACGCGTGTGGTGATTTTGGGGGTGTGTTTTAGGGTTTGGGGGCAGCAAAGGGGATCTCGAGGGGGCTTCCGTTTGGCAAAGGCAAGGTTTCCAGGGAGCTGCGGGGTCACGCTGCTTTCTGGCCATTCTGGGAGGTGGTTTTTGAAGCAGTGCTGGTTTTGTGCGGGGTGAAAAGTGGAGGCTCAGCAGAATATTTATCCCAGGCTCTGCCACTGAGATGCTGTTTGACCTCATGGCAGTCATGAAGGTGCTCCGTGCCTCAGTTTCCCCTTTCCAGTTGCCTTCTCCATAGCATTACCACCACCTGAGCCGTGCGGGATGTTACAGCAGCACAAGCCAAGAGGGAGGGAGGGAAGGAAGAGTTTGGAAATAACTTTTGCTCGGTGCCCAAATCCCCGATACAACCGAAAGCACTTCGGAAAGGTCCCAGATGCTCCCGGGGAAGCGGGCTGCTCAGCCAAGCGGGACGGAGAGGCGCATGATACAGCGATGCGGTGCTGGAGAACGACAGCCTTGTCACGCTGACTTATGATGGATGAGGAAAAAACCTATTTCTCATCGGCGGTGGGAAGATGTGAAGTGTAAAGAAGGATGCGCCAGGAGTCTCTGGGCGATTCATCTTGTGTCGGGCGTGCTCCTGGAGTCGGCAGAGTTGAGAGAGAGTGTGCGCCAGCAAAGCCAAAAGGCACAAAAAAAAAAAAAAAAGGGGGGGGGGGTGGAAAGAAAAGGAGGGGCTGGGGAGAAAATTCATTATGTGAAGGATAATCTCACCGGGATATATCAAAATGTCAGCAGCACCCCAGATAGGGGGAGAGGAGAAAAATTAACTGGGGGCATTTGTCAGCTGTTCAAGCAGGCGTGGAGCGGAGCGGAGGGATGCTGAGGCCGTGCGGGATGGGAAGCGTTACGGAGAGGATGCCGGAGCGGTGTGGGATGGAGGCGTTGTGGAGGGGGGAGCAGGGCAGAAGGGGTTCCGTTCCCCCCCGGAGCGGGGGGATTTCAGTGTTGGGGCTGGGGGCACTGTCTGCTCGGTGCCCTCGCTCGGCCCTGTGCCGTGGGGTGCAGCTTTCAGCTTGGGTTTTTGGGGAGGAAAAAAAAGATTACCATGCCCCTATGCCCCAAGAGCTACTTTTCACCCCTCGGCAATGACTGTACGTCTCATTTTTATTATGGTTTTGGGTTTTTTTTTTATAATTGCAAAAGAGGATGGCTCTACTCGCAGAGCCAGGGCTGGCGACCTCCGGCTCGACCGCTGGTTCTGGCCCCATTAAAGTGGCGTGGAGCCCCATTAGCCACGGCGGAGAGCCAAGGGGCTGCCGGATCCATGCTGTTGTTTGCACAACTGGAAAAAGCCTGACCGCAACCTGCGCAAGGGCCTCATTTCATCCCTGGCACAGAGAGTACCAATTTCCAGCAAAGGAGCTGAGCTCCCGTCTGGACTGCAATAGCTGTTTGAAAGAAAATCGAGGCTGAGCCCTGCCAGAAGAGGAAAACGGTGATATTCTTCTTGGCCAGGGTACTTTAGGAGGTTTTTAGTGTTTTATCTCATCCTAGGTTGAATAAGCGTGCTGCCCTCGGCATCCCCGCGGGAGCTGGGGAAGGGTCTGCGCTGGGGGAGGCTCCCGGGTGCCTTGTTTTCCATTTCGTAAATCTAAAAAAGCGCTTTGGCTTCGAGAAATCTCCTGGGTCAGGTGGCAGCAGTAAATGGCCGGGGCGTTTAGAAATGATTGAGCCATTATTTCAAAGTGTCACCAAGCCCGCTGCCCCAGCAGCGCGTCGGGCGGCGCTTTCTGCTCGGTACGCACGGAGCGCAGAGGGAAAGTTTAATAGCTGGGGGTCCCAGGGCACAGTATTTGGTGTAAAAGTTGGGGCTTGACACAAAATAAAAATCCCCTATTAAAGACATCAGGTTAATTTACTGTGTGAAATGAACCAACTTAAACGGCTCCCAAATAGACAATATATTGTACTTTTTCAGTGGGAGTGGAAAAATTATCGGAAGCTGCTGCAGCAGCCCGTGGGTCTTCTCCTGGGGCTGTGACGGCTTCTCTCTGCCTTCCCGTGCATCCCTGCCCGGCCACGGGTAAAAACCTCCCTCCTGACCCTACGGACGGGAGCGCGCAGCATCTCGGTGCTGCTCTCGAACGGGCTCAGCAGCATCCAGGGACCTGCCGCATCCATCCCGGCAGCTGGGAGAGAGGAGCCTGCCTGTGCCTAAAACCCAATCCACGCGAGTTGCAGCCCTCGATACTGCTGTTCTTGTACGCGTGATTTTTTGGGAACGCTCAGGAGCATGCAAAGCTCGACCCTGGGAAGGGGACCCCCGAACTGAGCAGGGACCCAGCACGAAGCGAGGGAGAGGTGGGTGAGAGGCATCAATCAGCTGCTCTGCTGTAAAACCTCATAGGGCCCCGTTCAGCGCTCAAAAACGGACTTTCAAGGGACAAAAATGGGCTTGCGGGTGAGCGGCTCTCTGGGGGAGCGCTGAGAGCCCCTCTGAGAAAGCCGGAGGACCAGGGCCGCTTGCCGTGATGGCCGAGGGACCCCCGGGATCGCAGCTCTGCTGCCCTTCGAGGCGTCCCGGGGCTTATCGATCCTCACCGCGAGCGACGCGGGGAACCGGAGGTGTAAGCGCTGCTCTCTTCTGCGCTGTTAAGTGAGACTTTTCTTGCCGAATCCTGAAAAGACAAGACAGTCTCCTGCGCAACCGGAGACCCCCTTTCTCCTTCCCGCCCCAGGAAACCGTGGTACAACTTGAAACCGATTAATAATACACAAAGGGATGATGTGGTTGGGCAAAGTGCGGCGGTTTCCTCGGCTTGCTTGTGTTATGCTTTTATTAAGCTGCGATCTAAAGCGAAGGAGAGGGAGTGATTTTATAGCCTGCAGCGTCTTGTTTGCAGATTATTTTCCAAAGATGCTCGGTAGAATATCAATTGCCTGCGACGAGAAATCCCGGCAGGTGCTGCCTCGAACAGAGGAGGCTGCACGAGTCGGCGCGGTCCCTCCTGGCACCGATCTGCCGGTGCAGGCAGGACTCGAGCTCGGTCCCCCGCTCGGACTCGGCGCGGTACGGGCTGCCGCGGGATGGAGATGGAGCCTGGGGGCCGGGGAGAGGCTGTCGGGGCGGGCAGAGGGCTGGAAGGGCAGGGGACGTGGGGGGACTGAGGCAAAGCCCCCCTGCTTGTGCTCCTCCCGTGCCTGCAGCTCCCGAAATCCAGAGGTTTTAGTGGAAGAACAGATGTTCAGCCCCGCACGTCCAGGTTTCAATGGCATCGCTCATTAGCGCTTGCAGGGAGCGGTGCAGCAGCTGGGGTTTGGAGAGGGGACAAGGAAACAGCCCGTGTGTCAGATGGCAGAGAAGGGCAAAAGGAAAGGGGAGCCGGGGAAGCGCGGTGACCTGCCCAAAGTCACGCCGCAGCGCGCGGGGAGGGAGCCAGGCGCCTGGCTGCTCTCTCAGCCCGCTGACCTGTCTGCTGGATTGTGCCATGGGAAGTAAAAAGCATCTTTTTCCCTCCCTCGTGGGGATGTTTCGAGGACAACTCACGGTTATTGGCGTCCTTCCTAACCGCTGTGGCGAAAGCAGCCGAATTCCTGAATGTACAGCGGGGGGGAAAAAAGGGGTAAAAAGAAGCTAGGCAGGGGTTTCGCTTTAAGAAAATAATACTCTGTGGTTCTTTGCGATGCTCTGAATCCTCCACGATCCCTTCGAGCCCCCTTAAGCGCCAGTCGATGGAGGGTGCAGGCAGGCTCCTGCCATCAAGCAGAAGCTCTCGCAGAGCCACAAAGCCCAATCAGCAGGAGAGGAACAATCGCGGCGCTGGCGGTCTCGGAGCTCTTCTGTTGATGAAGAAGAGCAGGGTCCGGATAAATTTGGAATAAGAAATCAGGCGCTGAGGGAGGAACACCTAGTGACCTAGCTGGGGAAAGGAGGCAAAAAGTTCTCAGCTATTACTTCTGTGTCTTTTCAGAGCATCTTTAATCACATCCCACATCATCTTCATCAGAGGGAAGGTGGTAATCAAGGCAGCTGGCTGGGGATGCTGCTGCTTCTATATGTCGCCGAGGCTGTTCTTTTTGGGGGTAGTCATGAGAGTAGCTCTGGAGTGCGGGGAATGCATTTTGGATGTGTTTGGCTTTTTTTTCTTTTTTTTTTCTTTTCTTTTTTTTTTTTTTTTTGTAGCCACTTAGGAGATGGCTCATATTGTGCTAAGGACAGGGATTGAGATGCTCTTGCAGAGGGAGCTAACGAAAGACAAATACAATGTAGTCTCTTATTTATTTTTTTTCCTCCTGCCTTCTTTCTTTATAGTGGTAAAATGATAGAATTTCATGCAGTCAATTGAGGCTATTGAGTTGTTTTGCCACTAAAGTGCTGGAGCATTGACTGTATAGATTCACAGCGTCCCCTCGGAATAACATCCCTTTTAACAATGTGCCATCAAGGGAGAGCTGTGCAGGCTTTAAAAGGTTTTCCAGGGTTGTATTTCTGTCTCTCTCTCTTGCCGCTCTATGCACTGAAATCAGACCTCAAGCAAGTTTCAAGGGAAACGGGAGGCCCCGAGCCGTGGCCGGGAGGGAATCGGTGGTGCTGGTGCCCTGCTTTGTGGCAAGACACCAAATCCCAGATTTGCTCGGGGTTGGGGCCGCATGGGATGCTCGTCTCTTCCCTGCTGGGTCCATCGCACCAGCTCGCTTGGCTCCTCCGGGAGTTACTGGGCGATAGCTAATGCTTGGTACTTAGGGTAAAAGTAAGGGATAAAAGGAATGCAAACCCAAGGTTTGGAGGGAAAGCATACAGCTGAAGAATCCTTGTTTTCTCTGAATTCCTGTGATTTTTCCCTCCCTCTGTGTATGCTCGCCCTCCTTTTCTGTCTGCTGCCCCTCGAGGAGAAACCTTTGCTTGAACTGAGCCGCAAAGGGACGTGCCGGTCCCTTAATTCACGGGCAGAAACCTCATCGTGGTCCTTATCTGCTGTGATTCAGCGGTGGCGTTGGTCTTTGCTCTCCATGGGCGATTAAAATGAGATTTCCTCCAAATGAGAAGAGTAGCTTTGCCGTGCAGCACCTGGCGGCATCCCCGTGACTGTCACTGCTCTTGGGCGTGCGTGGTCACCCGTGGGTTTCAGGTGGGGCTGCCCAGACCCCCGTTGGCTCCAGTGCCGTGGTGTATAATCCGTGCCGCGGCGTGAGATGAGTTGCAGCCCCAAAAGAGCTCGGGAGGTGTCATCCAGGGAGAGCATCAGCCTCCTGGGGCTGCCCGTGGGGCGGATCTGCCGGGGAAGCGCCGTGCCCATCGCCCCATGCGTGTTACCGAAGCATCTCCCCGCTGCGCCCTGCCTCCTGCCAGCCCAGCCGTAATGCGCATCTCGCCCGCTGTCCGTGCTGTGTTAGCCCTGCTGCAGATCAGGCTGTGGCTGTGATATTTATGAAACCCGGCTTTCCAAATTTCAGCTTGTTTTAACCTTCAGTCCTCGGTTTCCTGGCTCTTCGGTGTGTGCTCTTTTAATAACTGTTACCCATCTGATAGTGTTGTTATAAATTAATGATCTGTTTACAACCTTAACTCTGTTTTAATGAAGACTTTTTTTGTTGAGGAAAATAAAAGCTACTGTAATTATACCTTGTAACTGCAGGGTTTTATAGCCGGTGAACTCATCCAACAAGCAATTTCGATTAGTTTATCCAGGCAAATATTCTGGTGTTGATTTCATGTGTATAAAAAACACACAGCGACTTCCGTGAGCAGCAGAAATAATTATTCCTGGATCCTTGTGTGTCTGCGTATCGAGAGCGAACTCGTGCTAGATTTTTCTGATGTCTGAGAAAAGTTGAATTCACAGTCCTGCCTTTCTCTCGGTAAGAGCATTAATGGTATCTTTCATCTGACTGGCTTCCTATTTTTCCCCAAACTTGTATCTTGGAGATAAATGTGTCCTCCTATCAGATTTTATTGAAACGGGTTATAAGGTTTAGAAATCACTAGAGATGGGGAAAGGCAACAGCCGGGCAGGCACTGCTGGCATGTAAGCCTCATTTCCTCAGGAAACCAGGCTGAAAATACTTTGGGTGCCATTAAAAAGTTGGAGCTGCGGGTGGCTGTCATTTAAGGGTAAAGCTTCAGAGATACTTGGGAGCTGTTTTCCAAGTGCTTGGTTCAGTCTGCGTTCTCCAAAGCGCTCAGCTTGGACATTTGGATGAATTCCTGCATTTCTGAGCAACACAACAGCCAATGTCTTGAGCACATAGAGAAAACTAAGCTACTTCTTTTGGGACCTACGTGGAGCCAGATCCACCAGATCCTTCTGACGCTGGCCGTCACAGACCCTGGTACCTTCATTTCATTTTCAGTTGTCCTGAGATTCGCCAGTGAGCCTTCGCTTCCCACTAGCTGAGGTTGAACCCAATTGCCTGAGAAACCTTATGAAGCTCAACAAGGGCAAGCGTAGGGTACTGCACCTGGGGAGGAATAACCCCATGCATCAGTACAGGTTGGGGGCTGACCTCCTGGAGAGCAGCTCTGTGGAAAGGGACCTGGGAGTCCTGGGGGCCAACAGGGTGACCATGAGCCAGCAATGTGCCCTGGTGGCCAAGAAGGCCAATGGCATCCTGGGGTGCACCCAGCAGAGTGTGGCCAGCAGGGCGAGGGAGGTCATCCTCCCCCTCTGCTCTGCCCTGGGGAGGCCGCAGCCGGAGCACTGTGTGCAGTTCTGGGCTCCCCGGGTCAGGAAGGACAGGGAACTGCTGGAGAGGGTCCAGCAAAGGGCTACAGAGATGATGAGGGGATTGGAGCATCTCTCTGATGAGGAAAGGCTGAGGGCCTTGGGGCTTTTTAGTCTGGAGAAGAGAAGACTGAGGGGGGACCTTATCAATGCTTATAAATACTTAAGGGGAGGGTGCCAGGGGGATGGGAACAGTCTTTTTCCAGTGGTGCCCAGTGACAGGACAAGAGGGAACGGGCACAAACTTGAGCATAGGACGTTCCATCTGAACATGAGGAGGGGCTTCTTTCCTGTGTGGGTGGCAGAGCCCTGGCACGGCTGCCCAGAGAGGTGGGGGAGTCTCCCACTCTGGAGCCATCCCAAACCCGCCTGGACACTGTCCTGTGCCACTGCTGGAGGGGACCCTGCTGTGGCAGGGGGTGGGACTGGGGGAGGTCCAGAGGGCCCTTCCAACCCTTACTCTGGGGTTCTGCCAGAACAGATATGGCAAGGAAAAAGGTGGAGAGGAAAGGCAATGGGTTGGGATTTGGGAGACGCCAATTTTGAGTGGCCCTCGGTGCTGTGCTTCCGGCAGAGTTGCAGAGGGGGCTGCAGTTGAATGTGTGTGCTCGGGAGCATCTGTCAGTGGCTGTCCAGAAATACCTGTGGGGATGGGAAAATCCGGTTAGTCTTCCATGGTGATGCTGCTCTAGAGGGGTGCACAAGGATGGTGATCCCCCCATCTGAGCAGCCTTTCTTCTCCCATCTCTGAGCCCACCCCATCTGGCTGGAAATCATCCCCACAGCGATCACTCCCTTCTCCCAGCCCTGCTCAGGGGGGATGATGGGAGGCCGCAAGGTTCCTGGCTGCCTTGGGCAGCTCTGCCGCTCGCCAGCAGCATTGGCACCAGGGATTGCACTTGCCCTTGTTCACAGCGCTCCCAACCTGCCCCAGCCCTCCTCGTGCCCCCCTCTTCTGTTGCTTCGCACCCCACACATGCCGCTGTTGACCATGGACCTTGCTTTCTCCCTGCCCTGGCCGGGAGCCGCTCATCTTCTCAGCTTTCTGCTCATGTTAGATTTGCAAGTTGAAAAATAACCAGCTCTGGGCATGAAGGAGGAATTGAGCCTAATGAGGACATTGGGGAATTGGTGCCACTCTGTGCACCCACAGTAACTCCATTTCACACCTGCCATAAAATATGTGAGGTTTCTGCCTCGGCTGTAGCCTTTGCAGTCCTGGTGATGGCACCTACCTGGGGTTTCTCTGTGGACCTCCTCCTCATCTGCAAGGTGTAGAAAGAAATCATAGAATCATAGAATGGTTTGGGTTGGAAGGGACCTTGAAGATCATCCCGTTCCACCCCCCTGCCCTGGGCAGGGACACCTCCCACCAGCCCAGGGTGCTCCAAGCCCTGTCCAACCCGGCCTTGAACACCTCCAGGGATGGGGCAGCCACAGCTTCTCGGGGCAGCCTGCGCCAGGGGCTCACCGCCCCCACAGTCAAGAATTTCGTCCTCATATCTCATCTCAATCTGCCCTCTTCCAGTGTCAAACCATTCCCCCTCGTCCCATCGCTCCCCTCCCTGACCCAGAGTCCCCCCCCAGCTCTCCTGGAGCCCCTTTAGGCGCTGGAAGGGGCTGTGAGGTCTCCGCGGAGCCTTCTCCTCTCCAGGCTGAACCCCCCCTCTCCCAGCCTGTCCTCCCCGCAGAGGGGCTCAGCCCTCGCAGCATCTCCGGGCCCTCCTCCGGCCCCGCTCCAACAGCTCCGTGTCCTTCTGCTGTTGGGCCCCCCCGAGCTGGAGGCAGCGCTGCAGGGGGGGCTCCCCAGAGCGCAGCAGAGGGGCACAGTCCCCCCTCGCCCGCTGGCCACGCTGCTGGGGATGCAGCCCGGGATGGGGTTGGCCTTCTGGGCTGCGATGGCGCATTGCCGGCTCATGGTGACCTTCTCATCAGTCAGCACCCCCAGGGCCTTCTCCTCAGGGCTGCCCTCCAGCCATTCCCTGCCCGGCCTGGGGTAAAGGAAAATGAGTTCCCTGGAGGTTTTGCTTATTTGATTTGGGCTTTTTTGTGTGCGGTGGGACCCTGGCTCTGCCTTGTGGATTCTCCATGTTACCGCGATGTCGGTAACAGTAAGAGGAGAGTGATTTTTTGCGGGAGGCTGTCTAGCAAGGACGCTGGAGCAGGGACGTGCTCTCCCGCCTGGCAGGCTGGCCTCGGCGCAGCGCGCCGCTTCCTCGCCCTGCAATCAACTCCTCCAATTCCAGCCCCCTCCTGCAACAACAAAAAGTTGCCCAAAAGCCTTTCCCGCCCCTGAAAAATCCATTACTGTCCTTGTCACTGTCCTTTTCTCATGGTTGCTTTTTATTTTATTTTATTTGGGTGGGGTTTTTGTGGTTTTTTTTTCTTTTCTGGCTGGGTTCGGTGGGGCTGTTTTCCCGTACTGATTACAAGCAGTTATCGGAGAAATCCTGTGCCAAGTGTCAGCCCGCAGCCACCTGAAGCAGCAGGACTAAGAGTTATCAGTGTTTGAACAGGTATGAAAATGGCTCCTGGCCGCGACTGGGGCAGCGTCCTTCCTTGTGTCCTTGCGACGGGCGGGAGGGATCATCAAACTAAAGATACGGAGTGCAGCTGGAGGAATGGGGGTTCGGATGTGATTTTGGCCAGCCCTTGGGGGCTCGCCTCCGTTTCTCCACGTGTGGGATGAGGGTCGTCCCCGTCCCCCCCCCGATGCTGAACCAGGGACGGTCTCGCTGCTGTGACCCGCTGTGCGCTGCCAAAGCGGCTCTTAAGATCCATCGCCACATTTTAAAATTCCTCCCCCCTCTTTGTAAGTCCAGAGCTTCAGGTGCTGTTTTCCCGTTGTTTTATTTTACTTATTTACTTGTTTTTAAATTCCCAAATGGTGGGAACTGAACCTTGGGGATGGGAGCGGGAACATCACGGGAAATCTATGCCTTAATTTTCCATCTCTCTTTTTTTATTCTTTCCTTTCTGTCTCCGCCAGGAATCTGCATAAAGCGGCTCCTCCACGTATCATTTATTCATACGTATTTTAGCGAGAGAGGCTCGGCCTTGTGATGGAGATGTCATTTGCAAAATAATAAGGTCCCGGTTGCTGTGAAAAGAGCACCCCCGCTCTTCCCCCAAGAGGTCATTCCCTCTAAATTATAAATCTTTTTAACCGTTTACCTTGTGGGTATACATGAGCACAGCACTTAGATTAATTCCAGGTCTTCTTCCTTGTCGCCTCCTTTGCTTTTTTTATTTTTTTTAATTTTTTTTTTTTTTTAACGTACACATAAACCATTCAGCTCTCTTGAATGTCGGATCTGTATTCCTAATTGGTTCGCATCAAAGGATCTCTTTGCCTTCAGCTGCCGAGAGGTCTCTGCATTGCGAGGAGACGTTAAGTCCCAGCTATCATCAGATAATTAAGCCGGTATTAGGTGTCGGGAAGCGGCGCTTCCCTTTTTGATCCCCTCCTGTGCCGTACACGGCGTCGCAACCACCCGGCAAAGCCCCGGCGCTCGCTGGGGGAGGGAGGAGGTGGAGGCATCAGTGCTACCTTAGGAGGTGAAAAAGGGCATGAATTTTCTTTACGGGGTTTTTTCCCGCAGCAGGTCACGGTGCGAACGCCGGGGGTGAGCGGGGCACCGGTGTTTGGGTGGGCAAAAGGGGTTTGGTTTTTTTTGCCTGCTGGCCATCCTGCCCAGCGGGGCACGGTGCAGAGCCTCCTGGAGGGCGCCCGTGGGAACCAGGGGTGCAAAAGCGGCTCTGCAGCCCTTCTCCCAAACGCCAGATCCGGCCCTTAGCTCTAATTCGGTTCAACCCTACCGGGGGCTGTGCTGGCTCACGCCGGCGGTGAATCCCTCCCTGTATTTACGGCGCGGCGGGGACGGATGCTTTTCTAGGACACCTCCCTTGAGCCCACCCCATTACCTTCATCCCACTCCCTAAACTTTGGACTTTGTTCCCCCGCATCTGCCCCGAAAACCACCTGAGGCTGAGCCAGCTGCATCCCAGGGGCTGCTCACGTGGCCGCTCTCGCGGAAGGGAAATTATTAATAACCCAAGGTGTAATTATATATGTCTTAAGCCTCGCTCAGGCACCGCCAACATCTTTCCAGGGGAGGGAGGAGGGGTTTCAGGGAGACACCTTGCTGTTTAATAAATAAAAGAAGAGATTCATAAAGTGTCTGGCAAGCACATTCCTCACATAGAAATGTTACGGAATAACACAGGATGAATAATAGAAAAGGTTATTGAAAAATTCATAATTTCCAAGCGCCAGTGAAGGCCAGGCTTCCATGCCGTTTATTTGCCTCTAGAAAAGTGATTAAAATATATATTATTGTCCTGTCTATAGGAAAATGTATTATTAAGTGGATACTAGCATGACATTTGAAAAATCCATTTCATTCCATTTAGTGGCGGGCGGTGGGAGGGGAAGGGGGGGTCTTTCTCCTGCTTTCGTGGAGGAAGGTTTTACAGGCGTTTTAGTCAGGCCTTCAGAAAAACAGTAAAAATAAAAAATAAGAAGGGGGAGGGTTTAATTATGGCCCCTTGCCTCTCAGCGGTGCCATTCCTTCTCCATTTTCATGCCTTTTTGCATTAAAAATGAAATGAGATTCCCTCGCCTTTATTTATTGCTTTAATTGCCAAAGAAGGGGGTCCGAGGACGGGCGGCGGGTTTGCTCTGGTGGTGGGGGACGCGGGGGGCCGGACCACCTTGAGGGACGGGTGGCTTTCTGCCAAGTTTTGGGGTGCTTTTTAGAGTTTCTTGTTATCTCGCTGGGCCATCAGGTCAACCTCGGCGGCCGGTGGGACTTTCCTGCCCATGGGTTGTGTGGATGGAGCTGGTGGCATGCCCGGTTGTCACGCTGGCCTCGTCCCCCTTGGTTTTGGGTGCTTTGCGATGGCTTTGGAAACAGAGAGTCCATGCGGAGGCCGTGCTTGCAGAGCTGTGCTGAGCGTTGGCTTGGGAAGCTTGGAGGATTTGGGTGGTTTTGGGGATGCTGGGTGCATTGTTTGCCCTCGGTTCCTCTCCTCACCCCTCTGGGCAGCCCAGTTGTGCAAAGCTGGGTGGGAAATCGCGCTGTACAGGGGAAAAAAAAACCCACCTTTCCACAGGCGAAAGATACAGGTCATCTAACAGATTGATTTGGGCTTTTTTTCCAAGAGCAGCCCCGTGAGATGGGCACTTTGGGCAGGAAGGTTGTGCCATGCATAGCTGGAAGCGCCCCCCGACCCCCAGGGAGAGCGTTTTATATACTGCCTGTGTACGCTGAATTTATCTGGGGATTAAAGAACCAGACCCTCTGCTCTGTTAATGTCGGCGGGGATGCGTCATTTCACATCAGCCTGCATCCGTCCCCGAGAAGAGAGGTGGAAGCTTTTCTCCCCCCCCAACTCCGTGCCTTAGCTCTTGAGCAGAGTCTATATTTGCTGCGTTAATGACTCGGAGCCTATCTCCAGCTCCTCTTTAGTTTTATTCATAGATCCCATCTGGGACCGTCGGAAATAGAAAGGCAAAACCTGCAAAGAAGCCATGTGGCAGGAGAGGACATGAGGCAAATAGCTGCTTCTCTAAAAAGAAAACAAGGGCTGGGATTGACTTAAACTATTCATCAATCTGGAAGGATTTGCTACGTAGCTCCAATTAAAACAATTTAAAAGCCAGGACCCCTTTTTCTGGGGGTTTTTGGGAAATGTTTTGGTTTTGAGGGAGCGTCCAACGTCTCGTAGGGCCTCCAGCATCCCTACAAAGCAGCTCGCGAAGCGCTGACGTCGAGCGTCTCTGGAGGTACCTCCGTCCGTCCTTCCCTCGCGCGGCAAGCCGCAGACCCTGCCTCTCAAATTAGATACCTGAAAGTACGTAAAACCCGAGCGCTCCTGCCCGTGTCGCAGCAGCGGTGTGCCTGAAGTGTAGCGCCGTTCATTGTTGTAGAGCTCTTTTAAATCTGCATGGCAAATCAGGTTGGGAGGACAGGAATAGAGAGAGCGCGCTGCAAAGGAGAACTTAATGTACCCAGAAGCCGTTGATAGACTGCCTGATACCCGGCAGTCGCAGCCGGGTGGGCAGCATCTTCCTCTCCTGCCTGGAAAATCTATCTCGGAGCAGGAAAAGAGGCTGTGCCCAGGAAAAATGGCAATATTTGGCGGCGGAGGGGCTGCGGCTTGGTGTTCACCCCGGGAATTGTATAGGATGAGGGGGGGGGATTAGGCGGGGAAGGAGCGCGGACGAGCGGGCAGAGGGACGACAGCGCTGCTGCCGTGAGCGCGAGGCTCCGTGGTCAGCATGGCAAATTGCCGGACACAACTTTTGCGATCAGCTATCTCTCCTTTTTTATTTATTTTTCTTTTCTCCCCCCCGCCCTTCCCGCCCCTTCCCCTTCTTACAACCTGGAGCTAAGCTAGCCTCTTTCTCCGGCTCTCCCTCCCCAGCCCCGGTACCCATCTTGGACGATCTAAATTAAAATCTGTTATCATTTCCCGGATAATCCCCTTTGATGCCCTGAATACAGCAGAATCTGTCCTGCTTCAACCTTGCATGTAAGTGCTGATAGCTTTTGAACAGCTAAATGGCTTTGTATATCTCATACAAATGTCTGTCTCATCCAGGAGCTGGCAAGCACGGCGCAGTCGGCTGGGGAAGCTTTATGAGTTACAAGTGGAATTACTTCGGAGAGATGCTAAGGAGGCCAAACCTTTCAGCGCACGTTCCCTTGGCATCTTCTGTCTGGCAGGGACGGGGTTTGCATTGTCTTAACCTCTCGGAGCAGCTAATTGGTGTCGCGGCGCTGATGCAGTTTGTCAGCGGGGCTTTCCCGCGTGCCAGCCCGCCGCACCGGCCCAAACCTACTGCTCGGTGCTCGCCTGGGGTTACCGCTTCACCCCAAACTGAGCTGCTGGGGAGCTTTGCCTCGAGGAGAGCTTGCGGATGACCTGTGTTCGTGGGCTTTGTGCAGAGATGGGGCTGAAAGGAGTGTTTGTGCGTCTCTGCCCGACCTGGTGCAGTCGATATCCTCGGCTGGGGCGCCGGTGCTGGTTCTCCCAGCAGAGCTGATGTTCTCCCGGCAGAGCTGATGTTCTCCCAGCAGAGCTGATGCTTGTGCTGGGACTCCTGAGTTGTGTCCCCAATGTGTTTGGCCCTACTGGTGCCACTTCTCCCTGTCCACGCTGGCTTTTCCCGTTTGAAATGGGGTTGTGGCAGCTCTGCCAGACCCTCGCTCCGTTGCCCGCCTTCCCCAGGGTCTGGTTGGCACTTGGGGGCAAGGTGAGGGATGTCTTTAGCATTAAACCCTGCCCGTCTCCCCCTCACCTCGGGCTGTAGGAGGAGATGGAGCAGAGTGGAGCTTTCCCCAGCGGGAGCCCATCGCAAATGGGCAGAGCAGGGCTGGTGTCGGGGGGTGAGCGGGCTTGCCGGCACATCCCGGGGCTGCGAGCATCCCCGGCAGCCTGCTGCAAAATGCAAAATGCAGCACAAAAGCCTGTCTAAAATAGAAACCTGTCCGTCTAGGAGAGCATTCTGAAGAGCAGCCGAGCATCGCTGTAGCCGGTGATGTCTTCAGGCCCCCTCTGAGGACACAGCGAGACCTATCGGCATCTGGGGAAAGCAGAGCGGGGGGAAAAATCCGTGGGAATCTGGTAATAGTTTAGTAATGGCCCAGTGACTTGAGCTGATGTGGCAGGGTACAGCTGTGATGGAGAAGCATCTTTACGGCTCTTAGCCCCAGGTGACGGGACATGAAAATGCAGCCCCCTGCCTGGGGAGCTGCGCGTAGCAGAAAGGCCGGAGGAGAGAAGATCGAGGGGGAGAAGAGCCAAAGGAAAAGAGGCAGAGCTTTATTTTTAAAAAGGAAAAAAAAAACCCCAAAAACCAAAAACCAACCCAATAAAAAAAACCCTTTTTGGTCGCGGTCACTTCTCTCCCCTCTCCGCTCCTCCCGCGGTAGAGCTGTTTCTGGGTAGCAGATGGGTCCGCGGCTCTCGGTTAAATCGCGGGAGCATCGGTGGCGGGCGCAGGGTCGGGCAGGGGGGCTGCGGTGCGGGTGGGGAAGGGGAAGCCGCGTTTCTGCAGGTCGAGAGCCTTGTGTTTGGCTCGTGGATGGGCGAGGACCAGGGCCGCACGGACGCAAGCCAGCCCTGGCTGCATTCGTTTCTCAAAGCCGCCTGATGTGCAGGAACTCATCTGGCAAACCGGCCAGAGAGCCGGCAGAGAGCAGCGAAGTGCACTTAACCTTCCACCTCTGCTCGTGCTTCCTCAACACACACAAAAAAAAGCCCAAACAGACGGATCTTGCTGAGCAGGGGCTTTATCTGAACTACAGGCTAAGGGAGAGAGGGCAGCTGGGCTGCGGTGCGCTTCTGGCTCTGGCCAGGCAGCCGTGGCTCCTCCAAGCATCCCGTGTCCCCCCAGAAGAAGGGGGATTCACCCCTGCTTGCTCCTTCTTTCTCTCCAAAGGCTCGGAAATCTCCCAGCTGTGCCGGAGGGAGCTTCCCCTGGGTGGGAAACGCAGAGCTGGATGGTAAGCGAGGTGCCACGGCCAGCGGGGAGCCCCCAAAGCTGGGGCGGGAGAGAGGAGCTGAGCTTGCAGCGTCGCACCAGAGCCGTTCCCTGAACCCGGCCGGATCGTGGCACGGGGCTGCGCCAGGATCTGCCTCTGGCTGGCACCGCGCTTCCTCCCTTCGAAGGGATGATGATTTTTTTCCCCCCAGTTTGGACAGATGCTCGCGGCTGGGGACAGCAGCTGCGGGATGAGCAGGGCTGGATGCAGCCCAGCCTGGAGCATCCCTCTGCAGAGGCGGGTTGGGATGGCACGGTGCGTGCCTTGCCCCGCTGCCGAGCGGCAGATGCGCCTGTCCCCGCGGCTGGTGACTCTGGTCCAAGGGTGGTGGCTTCTGCCAGCGATGCTCCAGGTGCCCGTGGGCAAGGTCAGAGCTTCCCGGGGCTCTGCCTCGGTTCCTCCCCCACTGCAGCGCCGGGATCTCGCTGGCAAACGGGGTGGTTGAATATTTTTGGGTGTAGGGATCAACGTTGGTCATTGCTGTGATGGTGAAGGGGGATGAAGGAGGGCGGTTCCTTGCGTGGGGTGTGGGGATGCTGGCGGCAGAGGTGGAAACTCGAACCCCCAAAATGGGCAGCCTCCCGATGCTGCTTCGTTCCAGGGGCTAACGCCGTTGGGTTGGGTTGGACACTGGTGTGCCGAGCTGCTTCTGTCCTCTGCATCCTCGAGGGCAGCCAGATCCTTCCCACTGATGGAGCAGATCTGCTCCCCGCCTTCCCCCTCCCGTGCTGAACCCAGAAGAAAAGAAAAAGCGCTCACACACCCCCCCCCCCCCCTACTTAATGAACTCAGCATTAATCGCTTGTGTCAAATCCTTGTGCTAACAAGCTAACGAAATCAAACAGGCCTCCCCGGGGAGAGCCAGGGAGTCAACACTCATCCATTAAAATGGTAATTTTGTATTTTTCACCGTGGCATTTGTCGCCTCTTGCCCTTGTGCACTCGTTAGTGCTTTGGCCTTTAAATTATAGTCGTCTTTTTTTTTTTAAAAAAAAAAAAACTAACCGCAAAACCACCCCTCTTCAGCCTTCTTCCCTTCTTCCTCCTCGTTCTGGGAGATGCTGAGCTGCGTGCAGGGCAGCGCGTCGGCGTGTGGGCCGTTATTTTGGCTTCGGTAATAGAAGGAAAGCGCCCAATGCTTCAGAGGTGACTGCTCTTCTCCTGGGGAGGGGAGAAAATAGGAAAGCTGATCCCACCCCCCTCCGAAAAAAAAAAAGTGACTCGTGAGCGTTTTGCTTGAATCCAAGTAGTAATTTCAGGTCGCTTGTTATTCGGGGGCTTGTAATAGCTTCTTGCTCGTGAGGTTTCTGCGGGCCGCTGGGAAATCATAGAAATATTTGCAAATCCCAGGGGTTTTTTAGTTTTTTTTTTTTTTTTTTTTTTTTTTGTAACCGTTGTCGGCGACGTGCTGAATGCAGGAGGACGGGGCTGGCTGCTGTTTGCTGCTCCCCCTCTTTTAAAAAGTTAGCGGGGACGCGTGCTGAAGGAACGACCTTTTATTAGGCAGCCGGGAGAAGGTGGACAAATGCAGCATCCCTTTATCGGAGCTCAATCAGATCTGGCGTTTTGGCATAAAAGCTGCTTTTTCCAGCTCTGCCTCAGCTGCTCTAATGAAAGATATCACCTCTCGCCGCAAACCTTGCTGCTTCATCACCGCTGCGGTGGGAAGGCGGTTAAAATTACCATGTATGCAGCAGGAACGAGGAGTTACTGAGATGCAGCATCTCCGGAGCAGCCCGGGAGAGGAGGCGCTGCCGAGGCAAAGCCACTTTGCTGCCCAACGTGCCTCAGTTTCCCCATCGCTAAAATAAAGAATAAGGAAATATCCTTCCTGGTAGAGATCTGCGTATGGAAAAATGCCACAGGAGGGCTGCGGATGTGTCAGTGACGCTGAGAACAGACGTGGTTTTGAAATCAAGGCAGTTCTTGCTGGCTGGGAAATAGGCACGGGGCCGAGGTGGGCTGTGGGTTTGGTACGGGGGTCTCGTTCGCCTTTTCCAGCCCGGCTGGCTGTTCAGTTAAGCGACTGGTTCTTTGCGACCGAAGTCGCTCGGTGGCCGGCCTCTGCTGGAGCGGGGAGGGCTTCGGGGGCTCTCTCTCATCTCTCCGTCGTCAGCGCAATTAAACACACCCTAACGACGTGTCAGGCGGCGCCGGGATGCCAGCGCGACGGCAGCGTTTCCCCGCGGAGCCTGCCGTGTAGAATACAATGAATAATCATGCCCGTCCTCCTCTCTCCACATGGAAATATTCCGATAAATAAATAAAATCAAAGATGGTTTTTTTCATGTCATTAAATTTTTTCCTCCTTTTTTTTTTTTTCCTCCCCCCTTTCTGTTTTTCATCAAAGCTCTCCCTCTGGTGAGCAGTTTCCAGCCAGCGTGGTGCTTAGCGGCGCAGAGGAGAGGATCTGCGTTCCTCATTTTCTCGTTGTCCCATTTTTGGGGATGAAGGGGACTGGTAATTCTCCTTTCTGGACTGGTTTCGGCTTGCCGTGATCCAGCTGCCCACCATACTCTCCTGGAGCTGGTCCCAGTTGCATCCATAAGCTTCTGCCTGGCTGTTAGGGAGGGGAGGAAACCATGCATGGTCTGGAGGGGCTTAATTTTACTCGTTTGGGGTTAAAATGGGGCCGGGCAGTGGCTATGGGTGCAGGGATGGCTGGAAAAGAGCAGGAGCCAGTGGGGGTTACGTGTGCGCGCGCAGTGGCAATGCCACGGGCACTCCGCAGGGCCGTGGAATCAGGATTAATGGCTCCAGCATCCTTCCAGCAAACTGTATCTCAGAGCGCTTTCTAGAGTTAAATGACACAAGACGGTGGGTAATATATGGTGTAAATTGCAAGAAAACAGCGGCACAAAGATATGGCAGGGGGAATAAATTAAAGCCTTCCGTCACAAAGCCAATACCGGGGAAAGGGGGAGTGGAGAGGTGGAAACAAGGGAGAGGATATTTATTTTCAGATGAGGTATGAAAGCAGTGGAGAATCAATGAGTAGAACATACAGCATCTCATGCGTATCACCAATATATACACAGCCCTTGCAGCCAGCCCCGGCCAGATGCTGGGGGGGCACCGAGGGTACCCGGTTCCTTCAGCCGCCGTTAAAAGTGATGCAGGGTGTACCGGGCTCCTGCGCTGAGGTTTCTCCCCTTGGAGGTGGGTTGGTTGGGTTTTTTGGTTTTTTTTTCCCCCAGAGGTGCTGAGAGCTTCTGAAATCGGTCTCCTTAAGGTGTCTCAAGCTGGGTCCATCTTCCCACCTCGTAGGTTGTCCTTCAAAGCCAGTCTGACCTGGGCTTACCCAGCAGATGCCGTGAACCTCGTGTAGAACACGGGATTTTGCCTCCAGCCTCCCAAAGGAGGAAAGCATCGCACGTCAGGCAGGTGTAAGGATGCTAAAGGTGAATTTTTACAGCATAGCTGAGATAGCAGAAGAGTTGTATCAACTCTTCGGAGCCTAAATCGCTTGGGAAGGTGAGGCCCGAGCACCCCGCTCCCTGCAAGGATGTCGGCAGTTTTAATGTCTGTGATTTATTCAAGGTCGTATGGTGGAGCGGGACGAGTTCCCGGCGAGGAAGCAGCATCTTTTCCAGGCCTGCTTTTATCGGGGAGGGAACGAGAGGGAGAGGGAAGGGAAGGGGGGGGCAGCAAGAGGGAGAGGAAGATCCCTCACATGCCTTGTTCGACAAGTTTGCAAACCAGGGAAGGGGTTTGCAGGCGTCCTCACGTCCCTGGTTGCGCCGGGGAATCTGTCGGCTGCTCCCCGGCTCCCCGCTCGCCCCCTCTGATAAGGTAATGAGATGCGAGGCTTTGGTGTGTTTGACAAGCTGCTGTCCTACAGCGCGAGAGCCGAGAGTGCTCAGAGGCTGGGAGAGGAGATTAATTAATGCTAAAAGACACAGTTTGATGTGGCAATGAAATTTCGATTATAATAATCTCTAATTATCTTGTAGCACAAGTGCCTCGGCTCTCCCAGGTGTCTTCCCCAGTTTGAAATTGTTATTTGTCGGCATCAAAGAGAGAGAGGAGCCAGCGCAGGGGGTGTGCGGGTGGTCCCCTGGGATCGGGAGCCCGTCTTCTGCCGGGGCTGTCCCTTCGCGGGGACGTCTGCCTGCTTCCACGGACCCTGTCCGGGCCCACTGTCCCCAGTTGGGGCAAAACGGGGGATTTTGGGTCTTCGGTGCTTTTTCCGCAGGGTGTAATTTGCGGAGCACAGGGAGCCGATCTGAGGGTTGTGCAGCTGTGTCGTGGCGCTTCCACTTTGCCTTTCCAAAGCGTGTCATTCAAACACCTGGTCCCTCCTGCGCTTTTTTTTTATTTTATTTTATTTTTCCTGATGGTTTTTACTCAAAATCAACTCGTTCCCAGGGAGAAGTTCGGTCTTGACAAAAACGACACTTTGCCCAGGAAAGCCATTTCCTTCAGCAGGCTTCTAGGTGCTTTATTGCCTATCCTCCAGGCTCAGCGAGCTTTAAAGTCCTCCTCCTCTGCCATCAGCCTAAGCCCTTCCATCCCAACATCTTCACCGGAACGCTGTGACCGGGAGGGACCCGGTGGCCTTTTGCGGAGTGCCCTGTGAGAGGGGCCGGACGGTCGTGCGCTGAATGGCAGATGGGCACGTTAGCATCTCCAGGAGCAGGAATAATTGGCTGCTGTGCTCAGTCAGGGCTTTAAGGGGTTCTATGCTGCTCCGGATCGTATTTATCTACTTAAATGTGCTCCCAGGAGAGGAAAAACCTTGGGTTTGAAGTCGCTGCCCCCGTGGCGTGCTCGCCATACAGAGGTTCAGTTTACCCGGTGCTTCTTGGGGCTGCGGAGGGGGAAGGCGTCCCTTATCCCCCGTCCTCCTCCGGCCCTGCAGAGCCTTGGGTGGGTTCCCCGCCTCCCCGGGGGCTGCAGCGGGGTGGGGGGGGGTGGGGGGGAAGGCAGGGTGCATCGCCGAGCCCGGCGTGGGGAAGGGGCGCAGCGTGCTGCTGGCTGTCGTGACCGGTTGCGTATCGTTGGTCGGAGCATCGTGAAGATGCAGAAGGGTGGGGGGGGGAAAGCAGCCGGGCTGCAAGGGAAGCGGCTTTCCCGAAGCCCTCCCCCCATGCCTTCGCCCTAAGGGGTGATGGAGAGTCGCCCTCTTCTCCTCCGCTGCCCTCGGATGCATCTCTGCTGCGAGGGGGCAGCTCTTAAGCCCCCCGACGCTGTAAGCAGCAAACCCGCTGCATCCCACCTTTGCACTTCTTGCATCCGCAGAGAGAAGAGGGGAGGAAAAGCAACACAAACCACCAGAAAAAAAAAATATCCCTGTGCGGGTTGTTTTGAGTCGCGGATCCGTTTGCAAATGAGCTTGGGGGCTCGCCGGGTAAAAAGGGGATGCTTGGTAAATCCTATTTCACTTCACCAATGAGCTGAGAAACTCTTGGATAATGGGTTATGAGTTGTAGATCTGTTTGATTGCATTGTTGCAAAGTGGGAATTGTTTTGCAACATAGATTCTTAATCACTGAGGCATCTATGATTGAATGCGTCGAAAATTGGTTGAAATTGAAAGTTAACTATACTGCAGACGGCTTATTCTTGTGTATAATTGAAAATAAATTCTAATAACTCTTCCTGAAAAGGGCTGCCAGGAGGAAATTTCCAACCTTGTCCTCTCCTCAGCCCCCTCCTCCAAACCCACAGATCCTCTCCCCTCCCCTCTGCTCCTTTTCTTCTCCTTCCTGCGGAGCTGGGAAATAAAATCCAATCTCTGCACGTCACTCCCTGCATCGTCAGCTGTGAAATCTATAACTTGCGAATAGTTCCTGTCCTAACGCCCGGGGATGGGAGCGGTAGGAGGACCTAGTGGAGGTGGTTGGTTGTGCCACGCGTGATTGCACCGTGGGGTAAGGTGCACGAGTAGAACATCAGCGAAAAGGGAGCATCAAACCTTCTGCAGTCTCTTGCATGGGCAGCTGCAAATTTGCAGGAGCCGGGGGCACGGCCACTTAGAGCCTAAAATGATTTCCGTTGGTCCGCAACCAAGCACAAAGGTGCCTGGCCCTCACCGAGGCATCGGCTCTGGGTGCAAATTAATTACTCCTCTGTTTGCCCAGGGAGGCGATGGGGAGATCAGGCCAGATATTTCAGTTCATCTCTGGAGCGTTTGGCGGTGTTCGCAGGATGGTTAATGACGGAGGGGAGGTCAACTGCAACTCCTGCTCGTTCTCTCGTAATTCAGGATCCAAGGGATGTCCTACGGAATTGAAAACTAACAAAATTAAGCCTGATACAGGGGATTTTTATATCCATAATAAAATTTTATTAGGGATGCAATCGCCCTGCCAAGACCTCCTGCCCCAAGTTATTATGGGGGCTGAGAGTTTAGCGGACCTCAGGAAAAACTGACTGCTCCGGAGAATAACGTCATCCGGCATGGTACGATGTGGGGGAGAGATCTTTGACATTGTGGTTCCTGCAATACTCAAGGATAGCAATGGGTAATTCGGGTCTCAGAGCACTATATGGTCTTTTTGGGCTGTCTTTCTACGTTGGCTAGACCTCTGCTACCCCAATTCTAGGTGAGTCCTCCATGCTCGTCCCACCTGTGGGCACCCTACTCCTTGAGGACTGCAGTGCAACCCCTTGGCTTGCTGTTTCCCCTCCTGCCACCTCCATGGCTGGGGCTCCTTGTGCTCCGGGAATTTTTGGGTTTGAGAGAAGATGCACACAAAAAGTCCTGCCTCACCGTTTTATGCAGCCCACAGAGGCGAAAATCAAATGGTACCCTGCTTTTTGGAAGCTTGCAGCAGTCTGCTGGGGGGTTATTCTTCATGGGACGAGAGGTCAATTTTGCTTGACAAAGAGAAGGGGCTTTCTTTTTCTTTTTTTTTTTTTTCTTTTTCTTGCAGTGCTCTGCACTGTGCTCGAGCTATTTTTGTTCCTTTTTCCACCCTCGTGATGGGATGAGGCAGTCAATAGGGTGCTTCCATGGCCTCGTTTCAGAGAGGGCTTTGCAGAAGTTGAAGAGATGGGTTATTATTAAGTCCTTGTCGTGCTAAAGATGCTTTGAAGCCACACCTGGACCCGCTCATGATCTAAGCCTGGACCACCAAGGAAGAGAGGGCAGGGCAGTACCCAGGGATGGGGAACAAAAAAAAAGAAAAGCTTTTTTCATGTATTGACTCTTCTTTGGTTGCTTGGGAAAAGCAGGTTGGACTCTCTTCTGCTCTGCCCAGAAAAGTTTGGGCAATGCTACCTCCTTTTGGAAGAGTACTGTGACTTTTCTAGGGGATAATATCTGTTTAAAGCTGGGTTAACTATGGGGTCCTTCGTCATTACTTAAAGTTATCATCCAAATTTGGCATTGGATACCTTTTGGGAAAGCGCCAGCGATGAAATAAAGCAAGTGGCAGACCAAAACTCAACCCAAGCTTAGCGACATCTTTGCTTGCAATAGAAAAGTTGCACGAAATCAAGTAAATTGATTTTAAATCAATTTATTTAAAATGGTGCAAACTCCTAATACAGACAGGACTAGTTTAACCTTTGCTTAAATTGATTTTGCTTGCAACAGTAAATTGCCGAGTGAGACTGAACTGATTTAATGGAGGGTTAAGCCTGTTTAAGCGTGTCCATTCTCAGGGTTTTCATTGGTTTGGAGGGTGAGGATGGCCCGGTCGTCAGGAGCTCGTGAGGGGTTCGGGAGACCTGATTTCTCTTTCTTGCTCTGCCACAGACGTTGGTGAGTTCCTCTCTCTGGGCCGCAGTTTCCTAGGCGTGATGGGGGATTATAGAGTGTTTCTGGTTTTGTAGGAGCGTTGTTGCCTTGGTGGTGAGAAGTGGACACCTTAGGGGTTGTCTGTCCCGAGAAAGAAATAGTGACTTCTTTACTAACTCAAGTTAAAATAATAGTAAAGTAGCTGCTAACAGTTTTAAGTTGAGTTGGGCGAACTGAGCCGGGGCCGTATTTTGGGTTGCAGGATGGAAAACCACATGTTCTTATAACGTGAGGTCTGAAAGCCAACCCCACACACTGCCAGCATCCCTCCTCCAGCCGGCAAACGCCGTGTTTGAGGACAAGTTGGAGCATCTCCTGCAGGACGGGGAGGGCTGCAGGCTCCGCGGTCGTACATGCCTTTTGTTTTGACATTTGTCTTTCGGGGCTTGTTCAAAGAGGTGGAAGGAGGCTGCTGGGGATGCACCGGTTTCGCCTTGCTCCTCCAAGGCTCATCGGTGCTCAGCCCCGGCAGAGAGTTTGAGGTTCAGGTGGTTTTCCTGTACACCGGAGTGGCTCAGACCTGGGTTTTTGGGAGTGGAGGAGCCTCCGTCCACCTGAACGAGTGTTTTTCAGTGGATAGGGAAGTCGTCGGTGTTGCTTGTCTGGGAGTGATGTGATTTGAATTAATCAAAATGCTCAACTGCAGGAGGGGAAGGGGAAAAAAAAAGTGGAAAAAAAGGTCTAGATTGACGGAAGAAATGGAGTGGTGATAACTGTGTTTTAATCCAGTAGCTGAGGGTTTAGAGCAGCCGCCTGGGAATCAATCCTCCTTTTTTTGCCTGGGGAATTTGAACCCCGCAGCTCGCCGGGAAGCGCTGAAGGACGTTGGCGGCTGGGAGGTGCTGGGCTGCCCTCCTGCTTGGAGCGCTCTGCTTTGTATACCAATAGGTATTTATTAATTAGGAATCCGAGTGGCTCCCTCGTTCAGAGGTTAGGCTACTCGCTAGGGAAGCTCTGGTCCCTATTCTCATTAAGGTTTAATTATATAAAGTAAAATATCATCAACAGGAGGGAGCGAGCCCCCCTGAATGCTATATGAGGGGGTGGCTGGCGGTGTGCCGACGAGCGGGAGATGGACACGGCTTCAGCTCCCTATGGATGGGGGAGGCCGAACACCTCCAGTCTGGGGCAGAGGGTCTTGTGCAAAGGTGCAAATTTGGGGTGTAGGAGAGTGTTAGTGCCACGGCGGGCGGGCGGCGCCCGAGCAAAACCAGGTATCGCCGTGGAACGAATGGCAGAGGAGCCGAGGCTGCTGTTGGCTTAAATACCCATCTGCCTGCGTCCCGGGAGCCTATAAATTTCAAGGGATAATTAGTAGCTGCCATACAGAAAGCAGCGGGGCACTAACTGTTTTCACTCGAATTTCAGGGCGTCTTCTGCCCAGGCAGTGGCGCGGTGGGGACAAGGACAGCCATGTCCCTCCTCCTGGGGTCTGACACCAGCACAGCCCCTTGCGCAGGGATCTCGTCCCCGGCAGGGAGATGAATTTGGAGGATGGGAGGAGTTGGGGAATGGCGTGTACATGGATGGCTTCATTTGGAATTGGAGAAATCGGATGGGCAAGTGACAGCATCTCACCCCCGTGTCCATAGCCAGCCCCAAGCTCTTGCCTCCTACGGCCCTTCTCTCTGTGGCATCTCCAGGTCTTTTACCACGGCAGGCATCTCGATCACGGCTTTTGCAAGGTGGCAACGGAGCTAGGAAGTGGTTTTACTGCCAAGATAAAGATAAGTTTCTTAATTTTCCCACTGCTCCGGTCACCGAACCGCAGGTCCCGCTCCTGGGGTGGCTGGGGACAGAGCAGGGTCCGACGGGCACCACGGGCTCGGCCTCGCCGCGGGAAGGGAGGCTTTAACGAGTTCACGTTTTGGAAGCGCTCTCGGCTCTTCAGGTGAAAGTTGCTCTCCAGGAGAAGTGCAAAGAGCGCTGATTTGCATTCTTATTGCTGGCAATATCCATAGGGAGAGAATGTCAGAACAGCTGTTATGTCAAATTACCTTCCTCCAGTAACAGGGGATTTTATCTGTCATCTCGTGGAGGGCAGAGGCACTTGCACCCCTTGGGGGAAGCCTGGTTTTGCATATTTTTTGCATCGAGCGCTTTGTGAAATGACTTAGCCTAGCCCGGCGCGGTGCAGGAGAGGCACCGGGTGAGAAGCTGAGCGAGATGGGCGGCGGGTTGAGGGATGGAGCAGAGCAAAAGGGTCGGGGCGAGGGCTGGGGGCAGCCCCGGTGCTGCTCTTCCCCCATCACTTGCCCAGGACGATGCCCAAGTCCTTCCCCGTCCTGGGCTCTCGTAGCGTGTCCTGCGTCGTGAAGCCTTTATTACAGGCTTTTGATATAATCACTTCTTAATTAACTCAAGCGATGGCTTTATTTCTTGGAGCACATTTCCAAGGGCTTAATTTTATTTCTACACAAAATTAATATTTTAAAGTTTTTTTCTGCTCGGAAGGAAGCGCCCGCGTCCACGCGAAGCGGGGAGGGGGGAGAGGAGGAAGCTGAGCCAGCGCCGCTCCTCGCGCCGAAACGCTTCTGCTGCCGTCTGTGTTTTCCCAAGCAGCCATCAAGTTCTGGTGATCATTTGCAGGGAGGAAAAAATAAAAATAAAACCAAGCCCGGATCAGGATCATTAAAAGGCTCCATCTGGACCGAATTAAGGATGGGTGATGGCAGCAGGACTTGGCCATGCCTGGCCTCTGCTGTGCCCATCGCAGGCAGGGTCAGCCAGCCAGGCTATTTTTACATTTAGGCAAGATTTTGGGGGCTCGCAAGAGCCTCTAAATGTGCTTCGTGCCTCTTGGCTATTTGGGCAATAAAGCTCTGCGGCGGGGGGGATGCTGAGCATGGGGTTTGGTCCATCTGGACCCCGTGTGGGATGGCTTTGGGGCAGGGATTGCCCTTCGGTTTCAGGATTCTGTGATGCCAGGGCTGCTGAATAGCAAGATGTGCTGCCGGTGCTCTCTCCCCCGACCTTACCCTGCCCCGAGCCGCCCCCGGGCAGCTCAGGCTGGTTTTGTGCATGGGGACCCCATCGTTAAAGCTCCAGGCTGGGCGTGGAGGTTCAGTGCCAGCAGCGATGCGTTGTGCCTCAGTTTCCCCTTCCGCGAAGCTGTGCTGATGCTTTTTCTTGAGGTGCTTTGAAAGGTATTGGGGCCCTTGGGAGAGCAAAGGACCTCTGCTGTCGTCCATGGGAATGGCTCCGGCTTGTCCGTGCCTTTTGCTCAGCCTGCAGCTCGGAGCAGGTCTAAGCCAAGCGGCATCTGATGGGAATCTCTCCCCCTGCCGCTAATCCCGTGTACGCAGTCCAGCCCTAAGCTGCTCAGTGGCATTAGGTTTCTAAATCAGCTTCAGGTGGGACAGGCCACCCCAGGGAGAGGGCCATGAATAGAGTTGGGTGTCCCCGGCCAGGTGAGCCCCAAAATAGCCACAGGCCAGCTCAGATGAGCTCGACGTCAACCGCCTCCGTTTCAAGCACTTTGGAATTAAATCGCCTCCCCCAAGTCCCAGCCCGCAGCCAAGCCTGGGAGCTGGGGCTCAGTCCCGCAAGGGTCGGGACATCCAGCTCTGCTCCCCGTCCCCTGATGGACATCTGTCGCCTGCATCCCTGCTGGTGGTACCCCAGGGATGTGACCGTGCCCTGCGCCCCCAGCTCAGGAGGTGTTAAATGTTGTGTGTGATTAATCGTAACGGCTGGATCACACTCGCAAGCTTTGGTGCGCGATTCCTTTGCTGCGCTATCATTCCCTTGCTCCAAACATAAAGAGTCTAGAGCGAGTTAAGCGCTGGAAGTGAGGCAGAGGGACGCTGGGAGATATTAAATCTCTGTAGTCTTTCAGAGGCTCCATAATTCATAATCCTGAAACGCACAGGCTGATAATTGCCCTAATCACTGGAGAAACATGGCCAAAATGTACTGAAATAAGCCATAAAACTCATTACAAGATAACAAGATTCTATCTATTCTCGGAGGTCGCGTTAAAGCTCGGCAGGTCAGGGAGTTAATCACCTCCTCCAGCAGAAGCAACGCCGATAAGCGGCGGCGCGGGGCGCGTGCCCGCAGCCTGCCTCTCGCCCTGTGGTACCCACCCTGCTCTGGAGGGGGATGCGAAAATGGGATGGGGTTTGCAAGCGGGTTGGATTCCCCAGGGGGACCGGAGACAGGGCCGGGAAGGCTGTTATCCCTTCTCATCCGGAGAAGCAGCAGCCTTTGCAGAGCGGCGATGCTTCCCTCGCCGTCTGCCGCAGCCCAGCGCTCCTGGAGGACCCGCCTTGGTGTTTTCCTCCTTCCACTTTGCGCAGCCAGCCGAGCCTTGGTAAAACCCGCTTTCAGGGAGGGGATCCCTCCACCAAATTTATTTTTTTTGCCGGGTGTGACGCTGCGGGCCCTGTTTTTCAGGGGATTGGGAGTTAGGATGCTTTCCTCTCCTCCATCGCTCCTGGCGCCTTATCAGCTTTGCTCCAGCCCAAGTCTTGGGGGGAATTCTGGGCTTAGCACTGCTGAAACATTGTTTGAGGGGGACCCACTGCAGTTCCTGCGTGGGAAATGGCCCTTTTAGGGACCTCTTTGAGCCAGGAGGGACTGCCTCTGCCCTCGTGCCCTTCGGAAGCGGCTGCAGGTGCTCCCCGTGCCGCGGGACAGCCGTGTGCCGGCACCGCCGGCAGCCGCCTCCCCGCTGGATTTGTAGTGATGGAGACCAGGCACGCGGCTAATCCATAATCCTCGGTAAATGCTGCTGATGAGTCAGTGCTCATTTAACATGAAATAGCCCTCCTGTGAAATCCATCTCCTTGGATTTAGCAGAGCTGCTTGTTGACTAAATATTAATTGGTTATTAAAAGTATTGGTGAGGGGGAAGAAATTATAAGTTTCCCCGGGGCTGTGGCTCGTTCTGCCTCTCCTGCACGTGCCCTTTCATGCCCCGTGCGCACAGGGACCCCCCTACTCCTTCAGTGCCTGAGCCCTCCTTGCTCAGATTTGTTATCCTCCTTTTATTTACTGCCCTCAGCCTTGAAGAAACTGCGGGGAAGGGACCCAAGGTCCCCTGGTACTGATACGCAACACCTCCGCACATCCTTCTTCTCTGACCGTAGTCCTTCTCCTTCCTTTTTCCTTCTTTTTCTCATGAACTTTTGAAAAATGATTAGTTTTTCCCTCTCCCCTGCCCTGGGGGAGATACATGCGACAAGGGGCAACGAGGGCAAGGGTTGGTAGATGTGGACTGGGGAGCACGAGGGGCTGGCAGGAGGGAAGGAGGGGTGGTTGGGATAGAGAAGCGTTTTCTGATGTCTTCCAAATCACACCAACTCCTGCTGTAGCTGTGGATGGGGCCGTGGGGTTGTGGATGGGAAGGTGCGAGCGTGGGGCCCGGGAGATGTACGCCTTCCCCGCCATCGCGCTCCATCTGCAGGACTGCGGGAGATTGCCAAGCCGAGAAGGGGCCGAGGACCAAAGCATCTCCTCTCCTGATGGAGAGCGGGGGCTTGAAGTGAAGGAGACCCGAGACCCTGGGGTTTCCTTACAGGTGTTGGGGAAGAAGGTCGTTGCTTGACGCTTGGCAATAATACCCCCTAAGGGATGCTGCATCCCTCCGTGGGTCCTCGGGGAGGATCCGTTTGCGTTGCTGTGGCTGGAGTTGAGCGTTTTAAGCAGAGGATTGGGAGAAATACGTGCACCCGATGCGGACTTCAGTTGTGCATAGGGAGGGTGGTCAGCGGCAGTCTGGCTCTGCGCTTGGTGGCAGTCCGAGCCGACCCACCGCAGCATCCCCGGGGTGATCCGCAGTGATTTTCTTGTGGACAAGCTGTAGGGCAGGGTTTTAAAGAGGAAAATCATTTCAGTTGGAAGACCGCATCATTTTTTTTTCAGTAAGAAATGAATAAAAGGAATGCTTTTTGTGTGCTTGCACGGACCTGTGTCCTGCTGGGTGACAGGAGCAACAGTTTAAAGCTGTCATGCATTTTTCCGTCCCCTAATCCTCTCTCCCGCTTCATGAGGGATGGCAGGGAGCCCCGTGGGTCCTGCAAATGAAGATCCCCACAGGTGCAGAACGTGTTGCTTTGCCCAGTGAGAAAAATCAATAAATATGCCTGCTGGAAGGAAAAAAAAAAAAAAAGAAAAACCCAAAACACAATACACAGGAAAACTTGCTACAAAGCAGGGAGGAGGGAGAGCAAGAGCTCCTCTCAAAGGAATAGCTGTTTGAGAGAGAGACCTTAGAAAACCGATAATAAAGCAAAGCACTTGGCTGGGGAAGTGGAATAGCATCAGACTGGGGATGCTGCGGGCATCTGCCTGGTGAAAAGGTTTTGACTCTCGCCCTGGGTTTTCCAGAAGGGTTTTTTTGTTTTCCTTTTCCTTTTTTTTCCCTCACATTCCCGCTGGAGCTTTGCAGGCGGTGAGTGGAGGCGGTCGATGGAAAGGGGCTGCGGTCCCTCGCCGCGGTCCCGGAGCATCCCCGCGGGTCGGGCTCTGGGGATGCTGAGCGCCATCCCCGGCTGCGGCGGGGCTCTGTCCCCATCTAGCGATGGCTGCGCTGCGGTTGGCACTGCCGCAGCCTCCGCTGGCGCAGGAGGGCTTTGTGGGGTCGGATTTTTATTTTTGTTGTCGCTTGATTGCTCCCACGCAATGGGATGAAGCTGAACTTGACCCCCGCCTGCTCGGGGCTGCCTTCACCTCCCTGCCTGGCAGCACCGAGGGAGGGGAGTTAAACCCACCGCCGCGACTTTTAAAGCTAAAAGCGAGAGGAACCCCATGAGTTGAGGGGGATGAGGAGCAGCCAGGCTGTCACCGCGCCTGGTTTTATGATGGTGTTAGCAAGAGCAACCGGTAATTCATTAGAGCGGGCTTCGTTTGCCCTGCTCTGGACTGCGCAGAGCAATTAGGGCATCCTCCGAGCAGGTATCACCCTCCCAGGAAAGAAAGGGAGAGGGGTTTATGACTCATGTACCCGAAAAAGTGAGGTGTGGGGCCAGCAGGCAGGGTTGGGCTGGCAGGCGCTTGTGGGTGCAGCGAGGGGAGGGAGGAGGACGGTGAGGATGGAGCGCCAGCAGCCGACCGTGGCGTCGCGACCACAGGGGACGGAGGTGATGGAGCGCTCGGAGCTTCGGCCTGCCGTTACGGATGGGGACCGTCTCAGTCTGGCGGTTTGCAATAAAACCCCACCACCCATCACAAGCGCAATGAATCGAGCCAGGCGCAAGCACAGAAGGATTTTTTTGGGGGGGTGGGTGGTGTATGCACTACTCTCGGTAGTGACCATTAATGGCCACGGGGTTGGAACTTGATGATCTTCAAGGTGCCTTCCAACCTAAACCATTCTATGATTAGCTCTGTCAGGAGCAGGCAGGTGCCAGGGACGGCGTGTTTGTAGGCAGGAGCTCCGGGTGGGCTCTTGCTCTCCTCCTGCCAGAGCTCCGTTCCTGCCATCAGCTCTCCGTGGGGATTGTTAGCAGGATGCTCAGCCTGAAGGAATAACCCCCCAGGTCGTAAATACGCTCCGGTCTTCCCGTTCAGGCAGCACACGTGGCTGCAGGTGCTTTGCGAAGGGGCGAGGAGGGATGAGACCCAAATTTCTCCCCCTTCCTACTTGGAGCACGTGAGACCCTACGTCGCGTTTCTACAGGTTTTGAGGATTTCCATACGTCACTCGTATACCGGCAATGAGCGTGTTGTAAAGGTGGGCAGGTGGATGGATGGAGCTGATAAAACTTCTCTTTAATAATAAAAATCTCTTTTGGCGCTAAGCTTTCCTTAGCGTCAGGGCCTGTTAGGCTGCAGACAGCGTTGTAAAAGATGGGGCAGGAGCCTTTTGCTTAAATCGTATAGGACTGAGCTGGAGAAAGCCCTGCGTGGGTTGGTCCTGAGTCACAGGAGGAGCAGGAAGGTTTCCCAGGCTCCCCGTGCGCTTGCATTTCCCATCCCTTCAATGGGGACAATCTGGGCAAATTAATTGGGAAGTGCCGAGGCACGCGAAGACGAGGCCACTGAAGTGCGCTGAGTTGACCTCCTCTGTGTCCTCTCCCTGCCACCGTTTCTCCCCCTTTATTTGTTGTTGTGCTTTTTCTCCAGCTCTTCCCTTTGCCCCCGGAGCGGGGAAGCAGCCGCGTGTGTGTGTGTGCCCACGCAGGTGGCAGGAGGAGGTGGACATTGGCACATTATGGCAAAAAAAAAGCCATAACGGAGAGAAAGCTGGACTCCCAGAAACACTTTGAAAGTAAGAGAGTCCTTTAAAAGAGGGGGGAAAAGAGGAAGGGAAGTGGGAGGAAAATATCTTTCAATTTTTGCCATTTCAAAGCTTTAAGCTGACCTGATTTCAAAGAACACGCGTGTAATACTTTCCCTCTTTCTTCTCTCTTTTTTTTTTTTTCCTAATAGGTAAGTGACATTTTATTCTGTTTGTCCTTAAGGCAAAGTTGGATTATTTTTTTTTATTTTTTTATTTTTGTTTTTAATAAAGGCAGAGGGGGGATAAGACATGCAGTGAGAGAGCCACGCAGGCACAGTGGCCGGTGGCACCGGGAGAGAGGGATCAGAAAGCTGTGCAGGTAGGTGGCTCCGAGCGGGGATCCACCGCCGACCCAGGGAAAGGGCTGCAGCCCTCGGGGGCCACGCAACCACCGTGGCCATCACAAAACCCTCCCTCGCGCCTGGTTTTGAGAAAAAAAAATGTTGGGAAGAGCCTCAGGAGGAGCCTTTTGCGGCAGATCGTGGGAAGCAGAGGGAGATGCGGGCGGGCAGGAGCGCGGGCGCGGGGCTCGCTCCCCGTTTACGCCTGGTGCCATGGGGTTTGGTGGGCTGGATGCGCCGATGGCCAAGCGTACAGATGTGGTGGTTCCCTGTCATTTTTTGCAGCCTGATGCTCGTTCATACCTTTTGTTAACGATGCGGGCTGTAGCGATGCTTTGGGTGCTGTGGTGTAGGGGAAAAACATGAGAGGATATGGAAGCAAATCCAGTTAGCACATGGAAATACTACCTTAGCTCCTGGAGTACATGTTGTGATGACGCTAGACATCTCCTTGATCTCCTGCGCATCCCGCTCATCCCGAAAGCTCCTAGGGTAGGGCTCGATGGGGCCAAACCTTGCTCCTTGCGTTTCGGCGCTGCAGCGCAACACCGGAGCCACGTCACGTCGCGTGACTGTCCGGGATGCTTTAGCGGGAGCTGGTTTTTGCTGATGGTTTGCGGCAGGAATGAGGTAATTTCTCAGAGGGTCTTTCCAGGCGGATCATCTGCGAGCGTGCTGACTTCTTCTGAAAATTTAGCCTGGCAAGAAAAACCGAAATTACAGCAGCAAATGCCCTGGGCACCGTCCAGGAACGGGTGGGAAAGAATTATTGTTTCCTGCCCTGTTTTGCTCTGCGGCAAGATATCTTTATAACCACGTGTGTGTGAGCAGGACAGGGTATTGCCGAGCAGGTATGCGGCTGCAGGGCTTATCTGGAAGTCTAGCAAGAGAAATAAGTAGCTGTAAAGAACAGCTAAAAAAAAGCCCAACCTAAGCAAACAGCAGCGTGTCCTTTCTCTCCTGGAGTCCCTGTGGAGCCCGGAGGAGCGTGGAGCAGCACGTTGTAACCTGTGTTGTCGGCTCGCTCTTCATTTTTCGTCTTCCTTTCCACTCCTCGTCAACCAAGTTGACCACTGCGTCGCAATCCCTCCCTGCTCGTGCGGATGCTCCAAGCAACCGGTTGCGCTACTGGGTGATTCCAGAGCCCGGCTGGAGCTGAGCTGCTGGCAGGGGAAAAGTGGGGAAATCTGCATTTTTTTTTTTTTTTGACTTGAAATTGAAGGAAAAGAGGCTGGGAGAGAATAAAGATGGGCCACGGAGACCTTGGGTCTATATGAAGTTGTTTTGTCATCCACGCAGTCCTGCCCCAGGTCTGCACGGATGCGCAGCTCCCTCCGACTCTCCGTGACGGCGGTTCTTCATTAGCCGCTTGCTAATGTTTTTTAAACCATATCCTTGGTCCTCCCCTCTTTATTTTCTTTACTGCAAGGCAGTCTCGAACCCTTCTCCAAGCCCGTTTTGCTGCTCCAGCGTGGGGTGTTAGGAGGAGCAGGGATGGAGGCAGGAGGAGACAAGGCGTGTGTGTGTGGGGGGTGAAGCACGGTCCTCCAAACAGATAATTAATTTGTATTAAAAAGTACAAATTGAACCCTTTTTTGGGGGGGCTGGGAGGAAAAGGTTTGACAAAAGTCAGTGTTTTGATTTCTATTTTGAACTTTGGTGGTTTTCTTTCACCAGCCCGGATTTACAGAATAAGAGGGAAAATAGAAAGTAAATGGTTTAAAACCAACTTTGCTCCAAGAAGATGATTTTCCCTTCGCTTTGATGTTTTATTTTTGGGGGAAGGAGCCAATGTGTAGGCTCGGGGTTCGCTTTATCAGGCAGCACTTGAGATCTCATCCCTGCGCTCCCGGCGAGTCCCGAGCGTCATCGCCGGCGGCAGTGGTACCCGGGCTGCGGCGGTGGCCTGGGGGACCCGAGATAGATGGGAAAGTCGGAGCGAAACACCCCCGAGGGGAGCGGAGCTGAGAGGCAAAACACAAAGTGTGTTTGAGGCAAATATTTGGACAATCTCAAGGCTTTGTTTAAACGAAGCGTCAACTGTTAATAGCTGATCCCGCAGGGAAAAGCGGATCCTCCTGCCGTGCGCAGATTAGAGCAGGAGAGCATCGCCGACAGGGGGGGACGGCAAAGTCAAAGCCATCCCAAGCTCTTGAGTTTCTGCTCGGATCCCGCTTGGAAAAGCAGCAAATTGAGCAATTTATTTCCCAAAAAGGGTGAGCTGGTGCATCCCCTCGCCAAGGTTTGGCGTGGGGAATATGACACGTGTCCTGCAGCGCTGGGGCGCGGACTGCGAGGGATGGCTTTGGGGCGGCGCCGGGGGGAGGTTTTCTCGTCTGGTTTAAGGAGCGAGCGGAACGAGGTGGGGGGGATGTATGGGCTGGGAGACTAACGCAGCGCTGAGGCTGTTCCCGCGCCCCTCCAGCCCCGCTGTCAGACTTCACAGGAATGAGGAAGCAGCACTATATAGATTTTAATAATTTTTCCTTTGATCTTGCTCGTCCTCCTGCCTCTCCCGTTCACACCCCCGGTTTTGATCTCTCTTGTAAAGTGTTTACATCCCACAATTACTGTAATTACCTGTAGAAAACCCAGGAATATGCTGCCAAAACTGGGTAAATCAAAGGGCTTTTAACCCTTTCTGTGCTGAGCAGTCCTGGCAGCAGGTGCCTCTGAGCGCGCTCCCCGTCGCGTCGCCCTGCTGGTCCTGGCTTTGCTGGATTAAATGTTTTAAGTAGTGCAGGTGTTAAACTCAATGCTCGGGTTTTAGCATACGTGAGGGGGGGACTAAAACAGCTTTTTCTCCCTCTTTTCCCCTCATTTCCCCCTGCCTGTCCCTGCACCTCCACCTTATGCCCCCGGAGCAAAGGCTGAATGCCGTTCCTCCTCGGCCGGGTGCTTGGGGCTGTATAAATGTATGACAAAAAAGCCCTGTGCCATGCTGTGGAGGCTGCAGCTGGTAAGAAAAGGGCCTTGATCAAGAGCCAAGGTGAAAATAAATGGACCCGCTCCTTCTAATACCTGCCCGCCCCACGTGCTGGTGCCGCCGAGCGCTCGCGGGTCTTTGCTGGCTGCTGGGGGCAGCTCGGCCGTGGTGGGATGGGGGTCCAGGCGCTGCCTATCGATCCCGTCGGTTCCCGTCAGCCCCAACCGACAACTGTTATCCTTTCTCAGCTGGGATCGGTTTCCCTTCCTCCTTGGCCATCTCTTTCTTTATGTCTCTGCTGCTCCGGGCCAGCTCCTGGTGGCTTTTTGGGGATGCCCAGCTGGAAACGCCACTGGGAGCAAGACAGCGAGTGACAGCAGAAATGGATAATCGTGAGTTTTTTTCACTTTGAGGGTGGTGAGGCACTGGAACGGGTTGCCCAGAGCAGTTGTGGAGGCTCCATCCCTGGAGGTGTCCAAGGCCGGGCTGGATGGGGCTTGGAGCACCCTGGGCTGGTGGGAGGTTCTATGGCAGAGGGGTGGAACGAGATGAGCTTCAAGGTCCCTTCCAACCCAAACCATGCTATGATTCTATGAAATACCCAGCTGTAAGACCATCGCGCCGAGGTGGTAAAGCCCCGAGAGGGAGGTATATTATGGTATAGGTATTGGTGGAAAGGGGATGGGCTCCGCGGAACCTGCTGTGGGTCTGCGTTGCTGCAGGTCCGACCCAGCTGGGGGTAGCCGGTTCCCTGCCTCCCTCGAGAGCCCCCAGTGCGAGAAATTGAGCTGCAAGCCCGCTGCAGGGAGCCTTGTGCTCACACGCCAGCGCTGCCCAGGCCCTGGGAGAGCTTTAAGGCTCTGAAGCCCAAGCAGCTGAGCCACCCCGAGATGTGGCCCTCGCTGCGATGGGCTCAGCGATGCTCGAGGCTTTCCCCCCCTTCCCCGAGCGAGACGGAAAGCACTGACCACTGCAACAGGTCGTGTTTCCTCCCTTTCCTTTGAATCCCTGATTTTGGACAAACACCGACCCAGGAAGGGAGAGAAGAGGAATTAAATTAACGAACACAATTTCTCCCTGTCATTGAACTCTGACTAATGAGTCTATTTCTGGGTAATAAGAAGGAGCAGGAAGTGACAAGGCACTGTAATGAATTAGTGGCCCAGAACCTCGTTAGTCAGAATAATCTTTCCATGAAAGATAAACGATGCAAACATTAATTATGAAGCCGCTGCGGAAATGCATTTTGTTATTCGGCATCCCGAGACGTCTCTCCAAGTTATGACTGGAGTGAGGTGCTTTAGGGGGGAAAAAAAAAAATAAAATAATAAAATTATAAAAAGGAGTGGTGATCATATGTTGATCGCCGAGCAGGATCACCTTTGCGAGGTGACGCATAAGCTGAGCGGCAGGGTGATTTCCAGGGGACATCACAGATTTCCAGCGGCGTCCCTCCCTGCCTGTGCTGATCGTCCGTCGCGCGGTGATGCCGGCGGGTGCCTGCCGGCCCCGTGCCAGGCGCTGCGCGATCCCGGGGGCGCCGGGAAACGCCGTTTCAAAGAAATGCATCCTAGGAGGGCTTGAAAAAAATAATAGTAATAAAAAAAAAAAAAAATAGTTGGGAGTGGGATCCAGATTATTCATTGCTGTCATTCTGCACATGGGGTTGCAGAGTTTTGGCTGCGAGGGTTTTGGCTGTAGCTCGGTTTTTACTGTGTTCTGAAGAAGGTGGCTTAAAACTGGGGCAGGTACATCCCCGCGAGCCGCAACCGTGCCTCAGATTGCCCTGGAGGTAATGGGGTGGCAGCAGGTGAAACCAGGCTAGATTTTAAAGGGGGAGAAAGAAGCAGGAACGCCTTTAAAAAAAAAAAAATTATTAAAAAAAATTAAAAAATCATATAGATATATGTATGCCTGTAGATCTCATGAGGGAATAAGGAAAATCATTCCGCCCCCGCTCTCCTTTCCAGCTACTGGCTGCTCCCACCTCCACCGTATTAGCGTGGCTTGTCCCAATTTTCTCCTTTGTTGTTTTTATTCCCGATGTATTCCGGCGCTGCTTGCAAATTTCAAAGCGGCGGCAGCGCCCGGTGTTTGGTCGCAGCGGCGGCTCTGCCTTCCAGGTGCAATTACTTTGCAACACAACTTTATTTTGCGCGGTGCCTTTCATATCAAGCAGCTGGAGAAAACGCTTTGTGGGGTCTACGGGGGCTGTGGGGAAGGCGAGGGAGAGCCGGTACCCGCGGGAGGGATGGAGGGAGATGGCTGTGCTATCAGTATCTGCCTCACATTTTAATTCGGCAGCCCTAGCAATGCCACCTGGACGCCAGGGTGGGGTGGGATGCGTCGGGTGGACACGGTGGTCTTCTGGGGCTCTGGCTTCCCTCGGATGCTCTTCCTGGAGGACCTGAGGTCTGTGCCACTGGTGCCCGGGTTTAGTTTGGATGCTCCGGGCCGGCTTTAGCCAAGGAGCAGAACAAGTCAGATACTCGTGCTTTTGCAAATCCGGCTGAGCATTTCCAGGATTATGGAAGTGTTATTTTGGCAAACCCTCCTGCCTGGATCGGAGATCACTGTCTGGTAACGTTAGTGGTACGTTGCCTTTTGCAGAGGGTTGCGAGGATACAGGCATCTGTAATTACAAGGTGCTCGGAAAGTGCTGTAATGGGGCCAGCTATGTATTGTGGCGATGCAAATACTTCATAATAATGTCTGTGCTGCTTCTGAGAGTCTGTCTCTAAACGCATTCGTGCCGCTCCGGCTGCGTCGCTCTGCGGATGGGTCTCGTTAAAGCAATACAAATCTAATAGCCCGTGTGTCGCTGTGCCGCCCAGAGGGCACTTCTGGGTCTGGGTGAGAGTCGGTTGCGCCAGTTCGAGACGTCTTTATGCTGGTCCCCATCCCCGGGGTCCGCGTCCGACCTGCTTAGCTCCTGGGGGCCGGAGACGTGGTGGGGAAGGAGAGGTTAACCCCCGTGGGGTAACGAGCTCGCCGGCAGCCCTGGTTAGCTGGCCCTGCCCCAGCGCGTAGCCTGCAACACATCCAAAAGCCAAGCGCCTTAACGCGCCCGTCCTTCCCCAGAGGCATAAGCAAAGTTTCGGCTTGCGAATGGTTAAGAGCAGTCGGTTATTGCAGCTCTGCCTTGTCCACAGATCCCCCCACGCACCGTGCGAGCCCTTAAATCTCTTGTGAATCCCACCCTGGGATCCGTGCTCTTCAAGGGGGTGTAGTGCTGGGCTCCCACTGCTGGCAACGGGTGGTGGTTGCCCACATGCCTGAAAACTTTGCTGGGGTCTGTCCCCTGCCTGTAAGGACGTGAAAGGGAAGCGATGGAGGGATGGGGATGCTGTGACGTCAGCCCCAGTGCTGATCCGGGACCCGCTGGGTACCCACACGGGGGGAAGGATGTTTGGTACCCACACGGGGGGAAGGATGTTTGGTACCCACACGGGGGGAAGGGTGTTTGGCACCCACACGGGGGGAAGGGTGTTTGTTCCCCTGGTCGCTGGGAGAGATGCTGTCCATGCCTGTCTCCGTTTCTGCCCTGCCCTGGCACCTCCTTGCGCCCAAAAGGCCGAGGGAAGGGGGGGAAAAGTCTCAATGAGTGACCCCGGCTCATAGTGAGCCCTCAAACGCAGTGTGAAATTACCTTACGTTGCCAGTAATCATTCCCATCATCATCGCTATTGTCTCAAGAAGGGGAGAGAGAAAAGAAATAACCCCGACCTTGTCTTTTTAAAACGTTATGATTGTTTTCCATCAATTGTTACCCAGTTGTACTCGGTACTCAAGTTAAGGGAAGAGAGAAACAAGCTGGAAATACGCTGAGAAATAGATGTGCTAAACCACTTCTAGCCAGAGCTAAAGGACTCCGGTGCCTGGATAATTAAGGAGCCCAGCAAGCCCCCTGCGCACCCGGTTATTGTGTTGCTGCCTCAGGTGCTCCTCTGCATTTTCAAAGTGCACAGGAATGGATCAAACAGGATTTACTCCTTTCTGCAAGGGCTGGCTGACAAGCTGGGATTACGCTCTGTGAAAGCATCTGATTGAGGAACGAAATGAGACATTGTAAAAAAGCCGTCTGTAGAAAAACCCAACCGAGCAGGTGGGGAGGGGAAGGGAAGGGAAGCGGCAAACGGGGACGGCGTCCTGGCTTCGCGGCCGGGTGGCTCCTTGGGTGGCACGGGGGTGGCAGTGGCGAACCCTGCTCCCTCCCGTTAGGGCTGGCTGGGGTGTCACGTGGGGAAACGTTGGGATTTTTGGTGGTGCTTGGTTTTGAGAGGGGGGCTGGAAGGTGAGTTTCCCGGGAGGGGTCCTAACCTGCTGGGGTGGGCTACTTGTCTTCTCCTGCTGTGACTTTCTGCCTCTGTGAGACCTTCTCCGAAGCCTATTGAGCGCGGTAAAGTAATCTTTTTATTTCTGTGGGTTGAGGAACGCAGCCCATAGAAAAAGGGGAGCCCTTATCCTGAACAAATTTGTCCCCGGGGGTGGAGATGCCGCAACTGGAAGGGACATTTCTGCAAGGAGCACTGTTACAGCCAAACAGTCCTGTCCTCTTCTCATGAAAAGCATAACCACGAGGCCCTGGGGAAGCTTGCACCCCGTCTCCCCTCCTGCTGCCTACCGAAGGGAGACAGCTTAGCCTCTGGATGGGGCTGGGGATGAGCTCCTTGCCGTGGGGGTGAGACCTGGAAGGGAGACGCATCCCTTTCCATGCCAGCGCCGGCTCGCGAAGCACTCGTGTGCTGCCGAGTGTCTTTTGCAAGCCATTGTCATTTCACAGGCTTGACATCCCCATCAGGGGATTGTGGGGGGTGTTTTTTGACCCCCTCTTTCCCTTCTCTCCTTCATCCCCCACCCGGGTTTCGGGTCCCCCCCGGCGCGGCGATGTCAGATGGCTGATGTGCCGCAAGGCAGAGCCGAGCGGGCGTACGTGTGCGGGGAGCGCAGCCTCCGGGAGATAATTGACTTCGGAAGCGCTTCGTATGAGATCTGAGGAAGAAAACAAGTGAAAATATGTTATTTTACAACCTTGATACTCCTGACCTCATTGGAAATAAATATACACATAACAGCCTGGAGAAATCAGACGCTGCATTTAATGGAGAGGCAGGGCTGGGAGTGCGGGGCTGTGGTGGCCTCGCACGGCTCCGCCGAGTACTACAAGGCTCCGCTCCCGAGCAGAGACGCCTGGGAAGGATGCGCAGGCTGCCGGGTTATCCGAAAGCAGACGGGGAACAGCCCCATTTTCCCCATCCTCCTCCCCAGCCGCTGCTGGGGGGCTGTAGGCGATGCCCGCGCGGCGATGCCGGTGGTGCTGGTGTGGAGGTGGATGCGGACCACCGTGCTCCGGGGGGGTTTTGGAGGGAGCTGGGCCCCTGGGTGGGCTGCAGGGCCTTAGGGAACAGAATCAGAGAGGTGTTCAGATTGGAAAAGACCCTGAAGATCATCAAGTCCAACCGTAGATCATCAAGTCCAACGTGAAGCAAAGCCCCCCCGCCCCCCGTATACCACGGTCCAGCCACAGTTGCACCCCAGAACGTGACGCTTTGGCGTTGACACCCTGCGGCAGCCAAATCCCCCGGCCCAGGTGGGTGTTGAGGGTGCTGGGGGTGTGCGTGTGTGATGCTGTGCCCCCCCCCCAGCACAACCACAGCCTCCCCGGGGGGCCAGGGCACCTTGGCTGCCCCTGCCTTCCCCGCATCCCTCTCTGCCATCTGTGCCAGGGTCGTTAAAGGTGTGAATTAGTGCTTGTCGTGCGGAGCTACTTAAAGGTAATGAAGTTTACTTGGCTGGGTAAATTACCAGCTCTCTTTAAATGGCCCTTTTTTCCCTTCATTGCTATGCAGATGTATGCTAATGCGATGGTCTCCAAACACAACTTTGATGACCTTCTAATTTTTATTTATTTATTTACTTGACGAAGCAGTTTCGGCTGGCAGTGTAATTTAATTAGCATCTCCATTTCGGAGCCGGCCTGGCAGGCAGGAGAGAGGAGCCGGGGCTGCAGAGGGGCTCTGGCAAAGGAGATGGAGGGGGGGGCTGCCCAAGCTGGGGGTCTGGCCGGTTTGACCACCCATTTGGGGAGCAACTGCGCACCGGTGGGGTTTATCGCATCGAGTGGGGTGAATCCTGCGTTTCTGGGGTTGTGCAAAAGGAAGGCTGTGAAAATAAGCTTAATGTAGGGAAATCTTTGCATCTAGGCTGAAGGAGGGCGCTGCAAGGAGCATCTCCTGCGGGCAGAGACAGCCTGTGCCTGCGGTCCCCTGCCCTGGTGTCCGCTGCCGGCTCATTATCTCGGGGTGGGGAGCAGCTCGGGGGACATGTCAGCCCCAGGGACAGGGACGGTGAATGAAGTGGCGTCGCCTCCTCTTGCAAAGCGTCCGCCTTGCTGTAATGAATCGCAGCGCGGGAGGAGCGCGCTCCGACATCTCGGGTGATAGATCTGGAATTCCTGTCCTGCGCGGGAACGTGTGGCACAGCCATAATCAAGGACCGTCTGGGGAAATGAGGAACTTGGACATGCAGTGCCCGTCGATAGGTTTGCGGAGGAGCAGCTTGCACCCCCCAATTCCCCATTCTCCCACTGGACAGCCTCTTCTTTTCCCCCATCAGTCCTTTGCTCTTGTAATGCTTTGCCTCTTCCCCTTCCCAAAACCCCCTTCAGCCCTCTCCCAGGCGCAGAGCATCCCTCCGCCTTCCCTTCAGCCCTCTCCCAGGCACAGAGCATCCCTCCGCCTTCCCTTCAGCCCTCTCCCAGGCACAGAGCATCCCTCCGCCTTCCCTTCAGCCCTCTCCCAGGCACAGAGCATCCCTCCGCCTTCCTTTCAGCCCTCTCCCAGGCACAGAGCATCCCTCCGCCTTCCCTTCAGCCCTCTCCCAGGTGCAGAGCATCCCTCCGCCTTCCCTTCAGCCCTCTCCCAGGCACAGAGCATCCCTCCGCCTTCCCTTCAGCCCTCTCCCAGGCACAGAGCATCCCTCCGCCTTCCTTTCAGCCCTCTCCCAGGCACAGAGCATCCATCCGCCTTCCCTTCAGCCCTCTCCCAGGCACAGAGCATCCCTCCGCCTTCCTTTCAGCCCTCTCCCAGGTGCAGAGCATCCTTCTGCCTTCCTTTCAGCCCTCTCCCAGGTGCAGAGCATCCCTCCGCCTTCCCTTCAGCCCTCTCCCAGGCGCAGAGCATCCTTCTGCTCCCCCTTCAGCCCTCTCCCAGGCACAGAGCATCCCTCCACCTTCCCTTCGGCCCTCTCCCAGGCACAGAGCATCCCTCCGCTTTCCCTTCAGCCCTCTCCCAGGCACAGAGCATCCCTCCGCCTTCCCTTCAGCCCTCTCCCAGGCACAGAGCATCCCTCCGCCTTCCCTTCAGCCCTCTCCCAGGCACAGAGCATCCCTCCACCTTCCCTTCAGCCCTCTCCCCAGGTGCAGAGCATCCCTCCGCCTTCCCTTCAGCCCTCTCCCAGGCACAGAGCATCCCTCCGCCTTCCCTTCAGCCCTCTCCCAGGCACAGAGCATCCCTCCGCCTTCCTTTCAGCCCTCTCCCAGGCGCAGAGCATCCTTCTGCCTTCCCTTCAGCCCTCTCCCAGGCGCAGAGCACCCCTCCGCCTTCCCTTCAGCCCTCTCCCAGGCACAGAGCATCCCTCCGCCTTCCCTTCAGCCCTCTCCCAGGTGCAGAGCATCCCTCCGCCTTCCCTTCAGCCCTCTCCCAGGCACAGAGCATCCCTCCGCCTTCCTTTCAGCCCTCTCCCAGGCGCAGAGCATCCTTCTGCCTTCCCTTCAGCCCTCTCCCAGGCGCAGAGCATCCCTCCGCCTTCCCTTCAGCCCTCTCCCAGGCACAGAGCATCCCTCCGCCTTCCCTTCAGCCCTCTCCCAGGCACAGAGCATCCCTCCGCCTTACCTTCAGCCCTCTCCCAGGCACAGAGCATCCCTCCGCCTTCCTTTCAGCCCTCTCCCAGGCGCAGAGCATCCTTCTGCCTTCCCTTCAGCCCTCTCCCAGGCGCAGAGCATCCCTCCGCCTTCCCTTCAGCCCTCTCCCAGGCGCAGAGCATCCCTCTGCCTCCCCTTCGTCCCTGCGCCGGCGTTGGATCGGCAGCAGGCAGCGTGCCGCCGGTGCCCTGGGGTGCCCAGACACGCCAGCTCCAGCTGCTGCTGTTTAGGTATAAGTGTTTACATTTGTTTATCGCAAAGACGCCCCTGAGATTTCCCAGCTCATCCGCAAGCGGGGCCGGAGAGCTTAGCGAGGAAAGCCGTGCAAGGCGTTCGCCTGCAAAACCGGCACCCGGCGGCCTTCTCTGCTCCTGGGTGCCCAGCTGGGGGCTGTGGGAGATGCTGGGACCCCCCCCGGCTCTGGGTCACGTGGGACCTGTCCCTTGTCGACACTTTTTGGGCACCTTCGGAGCGGGACCAAGCACTGCTGGCCATCCTTTTACTCCCCCAGCCCTGTGGTTTGCTTGAGGCGCTCATCTTGCAACTATCACTCCCTGAGCCTGGTGTGGGGAGGAGAATAATAATCATATTAATAATATTAATAACAGCAGTAATGCGCTGGCTGGGATTGCGGCCTGTTCTGCCTGGTTAGAGGCTAATGTGGCACCCAGGGGAGGGGACGGCAGCTTCGAGGGAGGCTCCTTCTTGCTGGGTCGCACGGCCGTCCCCTGCTGCGGCAGATCGGAGCCCAGGCAGGGAGCCGGGCGACTCCGCGCACGCAGACGTGTATCGCGGGCGGCTGAGATGTCCCTTGCGGGGGTGGGAAGCATTGCTGCTGTCCCTCGCGTGGGTGCACAGCGTGACGTCCGCGGAGCAGAGAGCCGTAGGGCTGAGTCTGGCATCCATCAGTGGTCCATGTGGACCTGCTGAAGCCCTCCAGCTCCAGAGGGGATGAGCTGCCCAAGCCCCTCTCGTTAGATGCTGTTCAAGCCCTGCATCCTCTGCCCGGTAAACGCAAGCAGCCCTGTGCCAGGCGGGCAGAGAGGAGGCTGCGCGCCTCTCCTCGGCCTCTCATCTCCCCGTTTTGTCCTCGGCCAGGAGCTGAGAAGCATGAAGCCATTTTGGTGACCGTCTGGTCCCCCTCCAGCCTCGGGCTGGGCCAGAGCCGGGCTGCTGGCAAGCAAGGAGGTAGTTCAAACTTTTATTGGCGTATTCATGTCCTCCGATTGACTGATAAACTGGCTCCTCATTATGTTTTTGTGTTCTACTCGTCTTTTTAATTAGCCTAAGGGCCTCATTAGCAGCAGCAGCAATGACTCTGTGATCAGCCTTGCCTGGCATCCAACCTGCACGCCGTCGCACAGGCTCCGTGCGGAGGGCTCACCTGCGCGGGGGGCAGAGCCGCTGCCCAAAGCCACCCTCCTCCTCCCCGGACCCCTGTCCCCCAAGGGAGGAGGGGGGACATGGGGACAATCCTGGAGGTGGAGTGAGGAACGGTGGTGGTGGCTTCGTGGTGCAAGTGCTGAAAAGCTGCCCTGCGCTTCAGGGTCCTCTGCTTTTGCTCTTCTAGTTCGTGTGGGGTGGGTGGTTTATGCCTCAGTTTCCCTGCCCTCAAACTGAGCCCCTTCCCCTCCTCCTGCCCTCGGGTAAGCGGAGGGTGAGGGTCCCTCTGGCAGGGCAGTGAAAGGCTGCGATCCGTCCCCGTCCTGGGGAATAGGGACTTCAACTTCTGCACCCGACTTTGCTGGAGGAAGCCAAAACCCTCCGGCGGCGCGCAGCAGCCAGGCAAGGCGCTGCTCCGGCAGCCAGCTGGTGCCCCCTTGCTCTGCCTGTGCCATCAGGCAGCCAATTAGCAAGAAATTAATATTGTGATTAGCAAATATTATGATTTTCTATCTGAATCTGTAATAAGCTGATTATTCACTCGTGAGTCGCAGCCGCTGCCGGTAGATGCCGCTGCCTTTTCCCACGCCGTGCCGGTACAGGGCAGCATCCCGGGCCTCATCCTGCCCAGGATGCGGGATGCCACCCCGTAGCTCGCTGGGCTCCAGGGAGAGCCGTGGAGAGCCGTGAGTCTCCTCGCAGGCAGGAGGAACGCGCAGGCAGGAGCATGCAGGGCTGCAGCTTGTCAGCAGATGGCAATCCCCTCCTGCAGCAGCGCCAGCCAGGCTGGTTGGCACTTTTGGGGGGGGAGATGGGACCACAGGGTCTGCCGGAGACCACCCTCTCTCCAGTTCGCAAATATCCGGGCTGATTTGGGCACGCTGGTGGATGTCAAACTCTGCTTTGCCCTCGCAAGGGCTGTTGGGGAGGAGGTTACGGTGTGGGTCTTCTGGAAAGCGTTGTGCGTTCAGGCGTTTTGTCCTTCGAGAAGGTGTTGGCAAACTTTCCTCAAGATTCCCAGCGTGCCGGTGAGGTACGAAAAGAGGTAATTTTTTCTCTGCATTGTTAGAGCGAGCGGTTTTCCTCCCTCCCGCTCGGTTCCGGTTGGGGAAAACGCAGCGCTCACAGTGATTTCTCAAAGCTGAGGAAAAAAAGGCAGCGCTGTGGGCACGGGGAAGGCAGGAGCAGAAAGCGAAGTTTCGGGTACCAAAACCACTGTGTCCTCCCCGTACCTTTCCTGTGCCCATCTGGGACTGCTCAGTTCTGTTCTCTGCACCTACATGCAAAAAATACTCCTTATAAATGACTCAAACGTGAGCATTTATGACCCTTTCCAGCTCTGGGGCTTCAGGTGCGCAGGTCTGAACTGCCTCAGGGTCTGATTTCCATCTCGGGCGGTTCTGTACATGTGAAATAATGCATATTTTTGCCTGTATCTCTGTGGAAGAGGGTGCGGGATGGCTTTAGTTTGCTCCTCGGTGGAGACTTGAGCGCTAGATGGCGAAAACGAGCCGTGGAAAAGCCTTTTAGTCCTCACCCTGCCCTCCTCCCGGCTCTCACCCCTGTCCGCTCCGCTGAAGGCTTGGGCAAAAAGAGAGATAAGTTGGGGGAACAAAATTTCTCTTGAGCGTAGCTGCGACGTGGAGCTACAACTCTTCCCTGACCTTGAGCGTCCTCAGGCCGGGACGTGATGCTCGTGCAGGTGATACAGCTTGGTCCTCCTTCTCCTCTTTCCTTTGCTCCGCGGTGCCACCAGCCCGGTGGCTTGCAGCGAAAGGCTGGTCGGAAAAGGTGTTCAAAAGATGTAGGGCTCAAACTCTGCGAGAGAGCTTTGGGGAAGAGGAGGTGGTCCTGCAGCAGGGTGATCGCGGAGCTGGGCAGGGGCTTGTCTTGGGCTCCTGTAACCCCCTGCGTGGGAAATCACTGCACCTCTCACGGGCACCGTCCCCTCCCTGCGCATCCCGGGGCATCGCCACCCTGTCCCCCCCGGCTGGACCCGGGGAGATTTGCCCTGTGGGTGTGGGTCACTTCTCCTGCCAGCGCCGCATCGTCTCTGCCCCTGTGCAAACGCCCCGAGCATCCTGGTGTAGAAACAGCGAGGCAGCAGCATCTCCTCTCCTCCCTCTTCCTCCTCTCCCACCCGGTGCTTGTGTCACAGGGTTTTGGGGCTCCCGAGCCCAGGCAGACCCTTCGCTGCCCCTTCTGTGCTGGGCAGAGCCTTTCCCGGCTCCTGCTCGCCGTGGGCAGAGCGGGTTCCCGCTGGTCAGCCCTTTGTTTGCTTTCCTGCCGTCAGGCTACGCCGAGGCGAGCCGGCGTCTCATCCGAGCAGCTTCGCCCCACGTGTGTTTACGACCTGCGCCTAAGGCGCGTTCCCTCCCGTCGAGCGTTGGCCGGGGCTCCTGCAGCTGCTTTTCCTCCCCGTGCCAAGCCTGTAAGGAGTTTGTTGCATGCTAAACCATGCACGATCCATCCCAGCGGGGAGCAGAGGCAGAAGCGCTGGCTCAGGGAGGGCCGTATGGCCGTCTGTTTGTCTGTCCGCACACGTAGCCATCCTTTTCCGCAGTTTTTTTCCCAACGCCGACGGCCCCGATGTTCCCATCCTACCCAGGGGCTGTGGAGAGAAAGGGGTGAAGTCGTTGCATGCCCGGGAGCTAGAGGCATCCATGGCTTTTTGGGGCTGAGCTCAGTAGAGCTGACATTGTCTCCAGAGCAAGAAATGGGACTGCTGCGTGAGCTTTAGGGGGGAAGAAGTGAGAGTGGGTGCAGTTTGGGGGGGTCCTGTGGTACACGAAAGTGGAAAGCGGGATGGGAGAGGTGCTGTGGTGCTGCAGAGCAAATGCTCATCCTCTCTTTGAAGCACGCTCTTCTCCAGGGAATTAATTTTCTGCCGTGGGTTTGCCACAACCTGGAATTGAGAATTTCAACTTTCTTCCTTCCTTTTTTAAAGAAAAGCAAAAAAAAAACCCCAAACCTACAATTTTCTTATCTGGTGGTTTTAGTGAAAATCATGAAAATAAGGATGTAAACTACCCCCAGAGTGTCAGCAGTTTGTAAATGCATTAAACCCCGATCCCGGACCGGAGCAGGGCTGCGGGGTTGGCGATGCTGCAGGAGCGACACCAAGCAGCCAAGCGAACTAAAAGCAACCCGATGGGGACGTGGGGACTCTTATCCGGGCTGAGTTAGAGACACCAGCTCTGTAATCACTGGCAAAAAAAAGGAGATTAAGAAGGGGCTTCGTTGAGGGCTTACACGTTTCTGAAGGGAATTGAGCGGATTGATGCCACGAGGCTTTTTGAGCTCGTGTCAGATTAGAGGAACGAGTGGGCATCAATTTACGCCAAGACGCTGTGAAGCAGGACACTAAAGGAATTTAGGTGAATATGCATATTTTTAAACTATTTTCCTATGTGCTGTGATTAGTTAATCTAAGTCATTGACTACCCAAGGCAGCAGTCAGAGTAATCAGTGCAAATGACTCTAAAATGAAGCCAAGCTGGTAATTAGGGATAACAAATGTCATGTCAGAAAAGTGGTGACTTGGCTGGATGGCGCCGGAGCTTTGCAAAGGTTGTCCGGACCCCGTGTCCACCCGGGGAGTGGGGAGGACGGGTGGGAGATAACGGCAGGCTCTTTCGTGGCTGCGGGGAGCTGACGATGGAAAGGATGTTGCGCCGTGCTAATAGTGTGCTACCCAGCTCTGCGTGGCTGCTGCCTCGGGGTAAATGCTCTCTGACTGCCCTTTTTGGGCTGGTTTGTGGGTGTTAAGGGACCTCTCCTTGGAGAGGAAGCGGAAGGCTGAGGAAGGCTGTGCACACAGCTGGAGAGTAGCTGAGCACGTCGAGCGAAACGCTAAGATGACTTTTAGCTCACCATCAGTATGCTTCAGAGTTAACATCGACTGGTGTGAACGCGTGATAAGCCATCCGACGGGTCTGCAACGCTTAGCACCAGATCTCCGCTGTCTGTGCTGTAATTCAGAGCAAGTGCAGGCCTTTGCTGAAGGGAGGGACTGTTTTTTGCATGTTTGTGAAGCGCACAGCAGGGCCCTGATTTCAGCTGTTATCTCTGGGGCTCACCGCAACGACAACAATATTGGAAAGCGTGGAGTTTCGTAATGACTGTTTTTACAAAGTCTCCTCTAGTTGCGTTTGAATTTTTTATTTTTTTTTTTTTGAAGTTGCTCTGCGAATAAATTTAACGCAGACAAAAAAAAAACCCAACCGTCGCCAACCCCCTGGAAAGTGTCACCTTCACAGTGACGCCGACCGTGGCACTGACAAAATCGCCTGTCGGGGTGACGCGCTGGCAGATGGCAACCTCCGCTGGGACGGAGCAAACGAGCAACTCGAAATCCTGCAAAGAAACAGCCAAAATAACCCCCAATCCACCCAGTGATGAGTGCGAGGGCTGTGTGTGCTGGGACAAATGGGGAAGGGACCGCTGCTGGGTGTGAGATGCTCCCTTGCACCCTCCCACCCAGCGTTTGCCGAATCTCCGCTAAACCCAACCACCTTCCCGGCAAAGACAAAGCTAGAAGTAGTCTGGGAATTTCTTTTTCTTTTCCTTCCTTTTCTTCCCCTTCTTCTTTTCTCCCTGCCTCTTTCCTTGCCCACAACTCCGGCAGACATCTGTCTAATGAATTTGAAGGCATTTATACTGGCCAAAGTGAAATGTATGAGGCTGATCGCCTTCATCTTATTACCGCTAATGGGAGCCCGGGTAGATAAATCCTCACGGGTCCTGATGGAAACTTACCTTTAAATATCTGGCGTTCGGCGTGAAATATGGTAATGCTGAGTCCAGGGGAAGGGGGAGACACACGCGGTGCCTGCCGTAACCACGGGGCTTAATTTGCTCCTCTGGGGATTTTAAGAGCCTTCCCGGTGAGATGCAGTCGCGGAGGGAGGAGACGGCAGCTCCGGGCTTGGTTTGGGAGAGATGGGGGTTCAGTGGCTGCCTTTGTTGGGTGGTCAGGGCTTGGGCAGCCCTTGGCTTGGCCCCGCGGCCGCCTGGGGCTGGTGTCCCCATGGGTGGTGGCACGGGGCTCGCTCGCTCGCAGGCTTTTCAACCCCCGGGAGATACTGCTGGGCTGGATCAAAGCGGGACAGCGGGGCAGGTGATGTGACCGTCTCGTCCTCCCCGTGGCTCTGATCCCTCCTCCACGCTGGGGAAGAATGGCAGCGAGACCGTGCGCTCCGTGGACAGCAAAGGAGGTGTCATTTCCCAGGGCTGTCAGAGCTACGTCCCCGTTGGTATTTATTTTTTCCCCCCAAGAAGCCCTGAACTCGCTGGCTAATTAAATAGCAAATGGCTCTTAAGCACACGCCCAGGACTAAGGTTTAATAAGGCGGTAATAGGTACTGTGTATTTTTACATGTGTACCCAGCCTGAGGTGGTAAACCTCAACCCAGGCGCTCTTTAAATAATCAATAGTTATTTATTAAACATGGAGCAGCTATCCAGCTACATTTAAATTAAAGTCCTAGCTGGGAGATGAGCTCGGATTTAAAAGAGTTAGCGGTCTAGCACGGCATGCACCGGAATCCTAAAACTGCTGATCTTAACCCAACCCGGTGCCTGCCCACCTTCCCACGCCGTGCCCGGCTGGGCTCGGGCAGCCCCGGAGAGGGTCACAGGGCTGGAGGTGGCCGCAGGACCGGGACGCCCATCCCCGTGGCCTCCCGGCTCCCCAGGGCCAGCTCGGTGCCGTGGGCCGGTGGGGGAAAAGCAGAAGGGGAAGCAAACCATTGCCATTTAATCTGAGCCAGCTCCCTATCTGCTCTGTAAACACCATCGAAGGGTCACAGTTTTTAACAGTTTCGGGCTGGCTGCTTGCCCTCTGCCGGCGATTTGGGCGCGTAAAAGCCCAAATGGAGAGCTCTCCCGGTGCTGCCGCTTCCCACCGGAGTCCTCACCTCCTCGGCGCGGGGCTTGCTGGCACGACCGCAAGTGCGTAAGCCGCACGTGAGAGCCCTCTTGTCTCTTTGGGGTTGGCCAAAGGGGCGATGCCCAACGACCTACAGGAGCAGTGGGGCAAAAATACCCCGATTAGGGCAGCAAAGCGCATCCGTGGGGTGGATGGCATATCCTGGGCTGCATCAAAAGAAGTGTGGCCAGCAGGTCAAGGGAGGTGATTCTGCCCCTCTACTCCACTCTTGTGAGACCCCACCTGGAGTACTGCATCCAGCTCTGGAGCCCCCAACAGAAGAAGGACATGGACCTGCTGGAGCGCGTCCAGAGGAGAGCCACGGGGATGATCCGAGGGCTGGAGCACCTCTCCTATGAGGAGAGGCTGAGAGAGTTGGGGCTGTTCAGCCTGGAGAAGAGAAGGCTCCGGGGAGATCTTATTGCGGCCTTCCAGTGCCTAAAGGGGGCCTACAGGAGAGCTGGGGAAGGACTTTTTACACAGGCATGGAGTGACAGGACGAGGGGGAATGGCTTTAAGCTGGAAGAGGGCAGGTTTAGATTAAACATTAGGAAGAAGTTTTTCACTTTAAGGGTGGTGAGGCACTGGAACAGGTTGCCCAGAGAGGTTGTTGAAGCCCCGTCCCTGGAGGTGTTCAAGGCCAGGCTGGACGTGGCCTTGGGCAACCTGGGCTGGTGGGAGGTGTCCCTGCCTGTGGCAGGGGGGTTGGAACTCGATGATCTTCAAGGTCCCTTCCAACCTAAACCATTCTATGATTCCATGATGGCAAACGCTCGCAGCATGCAACGTTGGTGTAAAGCGAACGCAACTCTCAGCATCACCTTTCCCATACCTTCTCTTCACTTTCCAGCCTTAGAAATGCTCGCTTATTATTATTTTATTATTTTTATTATGTTTTCACCGAAGGGGGATGGGTTGGCTCTGCCCTGCTGGCACTTTGAACCGGATGTTTTCCAGCATCTGGGGACTTGCAAGCCTTCCCTCGCGGAGCAGCTCTCCTCTGGGTTTTGTCTTCCCCGCTGCCGCCCCAGGCTGCGAGCTGGTTCCCAGCAAGTTGCCTGCGCCTGGGAGCAGCTCCCTGAGTGTCAATAACTTTGCTGCAATTGGTTCAGCATTCCTCTAGGAGAAAAAAAAAAAAAAGGAGGGCGGGGGGAGGAAAAAAGTGCCTTAACTGCTGCTGTTTATCCCTCTTATTTTCGGTTCATTTTATGCAGCTTCAAACACAGCCGACACTCACCCAGGTCCATTAATGGAAAATAAAGGTCAGGGCTGGAGGCAGCAAGTGCTGCCGTCCCCGGCTCCCGCGCGGTGTGCGGCGGGCGTGCGAGGGCCGCAATCTTTTCAATTTTCTTTTTCTGATCTGGTGGAAGCAATCAGCTGAATTGGCCCCGAGCGCTGGCAGCAGCGGTCCCTCCGTGACAGCACCCGGCGCAGCGGCTCCCACCGGCGGCTCCAGCCCAGGCATGGGGACAGGACCGGGCAGGATGGCTCCTTGTCACTCCTCAGTCCGGGCTGGATGCTTTGCAGCCTTGTCTCCTGGGATGAATACTATGGCTAAATTTAAGAGCCAGTTCCAGCTTATGGCTCCGTTTCAGCGGGTTTGGATGATTTTGGGCAAGCTGCTGCCTCAAAGCCTCACTTGTCCCAGAAGGATGCTGTTGAGCTTCTCCTTAAGGGAGATTTACTGATGTTAAGGGCTGAAAGGAGCTGAAGGTGATTTGCTGGTGGCTTCAAGGTAGGTCCCTCCACTTCTCCAAAGCACACCAGGAGCTGCGGTCGGCTGAAATGTTGCCGGTGAGCGGCGTGAGTTGCCGTAGTGCACGGGCGCAGGGTGTGGGACTGAGGCTCCTGGACTCCGTCCCCTCCATCTCGGTGGGAAGCACGGCTGAGAAACAGGCGTGCTGCTTTTAATTTGGGTGATGCCCTGGTTGGGTGTTTTTCCAAGGAGTCTGAGAGGATGAGGCGCGCTCATCCTTCAGGAGATCATAGAATCGTGGAATGGTTTAGGTTGGAAGGGACCTTGAAGATCATCCAAGTACCCCATAGCGATGAGTTATGAGTCCAGGGATGGACTCTTGTCCTTTTGCACTTTGCTGGTGCTTTGGCGTGTGGATCCCATCTCTTCACACAAAATAGCAACAGGTTGGCAGGACCTGGGTGGCGGCGGGCTGCAGCAAACCCTTGTAGAGCTGGGGGTCTTCCCTTCCAGCCTGCCATAGGATAACTTACCTAAGGCAGCCAAAAGCTGGTGGTATTTTTTAAATCTTGCCTCTGTTTGTGGCTTTTTCTCCCGATTTTAGCAATGTGTGAAGACAGCTCTTGCCTCTCCCTCGTGCCTGGTCGCCGTGTGATGTCTCTATCAGGCAGTGGCTTGTGCCGAGCGTCCGTCTCCAGCACGGCAGCGCGTCCCTCGCCAGCGCTCCCCCCTCACTTCCCAGCTCTCAGTCGCTTCGTGATGTGGCTACGTGACAAAGTCCTCCTTGCCGCTGCCCTCAGGCTCTGCCTTCCAGCTGGAACGGAGGGGTGGGGGAAAGGGGAGCTTCGTTTCGGGGCGGCATACGAACTCCATCGCGCTTTACTCCTTCCAAAGCCAAGCCATCCATCAAGGCTTCCTTGCAGTCAGGTCTTGCATCTCCCTGTCTCCTTATCTCCCAGCTGCTCCTCGCACGAGCCAGGCTGACCACCCCTGCTCGCAGCCCCAGCTCCAAGGAGCATCTCCAGGACGTCCCCGCGGGCGGCGAGCCCCGGGCGGCGGGAAACGTGCTTTAGGACCAGCAGATCCCCTTGTTTGTATTTCAAAGCAGCGGTGGAGTGGGACTGGGATTTTTGCCAGAGTCTTGCTGGAGGGAAAGTTTTCTCTGGCTCAGTTCACACAACCAAGGATTTTTTTTTTCCCCCCCTCTGCTTTATTCTGATACCTTTTTAACAGAATCAGCTAAATAAGCAGATAGAGTATACCGCCCCGAGAGGTGAAAAGCCACCACAGATTAAAGTATTTTTTGTGATCTCCAAAGCAGCTGTATTTTACATGCTGACCCTGTTTTGCTGATCCTATTAAGGGGTATCGTGAAACACAGCACCTCACAGCTATATGGTTTTTTGGCTTTCAGCGAGCAGGGTTTTTTTTCTGGTTGTGTTTTGTTTTGGTGGATCTCGTGCCTCCCCTCAGTCCCTGAGTGACCAGACCCCCAAACTGTAAGGTCTCTCCTTGGGCTGGAAGGGGATTTCCTTTAACCCGGGACTGAATTCCCATAAAGTCCTTTGAGAAACGTCATCCTCCGCATCTTGAAGGGTCACCCTTCTGCTCTTCTGGAGCAGCTGATGGTGTGTTTGGGTGGAGGGAGCTGTGACAGTTCGGGGGCCAGGCTGACAATTTCTTGTTTCTATTAATCCCCGTATGGGATGTAGATGCTGTGGGCCGGGAAATGGGGAGATGTCCTCTCCCCTCTACCAACTCTTCCATTTTGGGGGGGGGTGTAGCTTCATTACACCCTCCCAGTGACGCGATAAGTGCATTACTGCTCCTCCCAGCATGTCTCTATCCCTCCTGATTTCCATTGTGGCCCTCGTCCCAGGGACTGTGCAGAGATTTTGGGAGTCACCATGACCCAGCGAGGAGAGTCGTGGACTTCCCTCCCCCGTCCGTTCCTGCAGTGCTGGAAAACCCAACCGCTGAGCTGAATATTTGAAACCAACCCTCCTGCAAAGCCCTGGACCCGAGCACCCCCCGAGCTACCTGTCAGAGCCTGTCCAGGGACCCCCTCTCATGCTAATGAATAAGGACAGTAATTAATGATCGTCATTATTTGTGTTGAGGACTATAAGCGCCATCACCGCTGACAGCGCTGGCACTTACAAAGGCTGCTCCTGCTTTGCACTGGCCGGAGGAGAAGGAGGAGGAGGAGGAGGAGGAGGAGGAGGAGGTGGAGTGACCGCGATGCTCGGGGCCGGCCAGCCCAAAAGTGCCCCTCAGCATCACTGCACTGAGCACAGGAGTGACCAGCGGCAAGTCCCCGCGGTGCTCCAGCCACCTCGCCCTCCTCCTCCTCCTCCTCCTCCTGGTATCAATCAGCCCGGCGGAGCCTGCTTCCCCAGATGGGTCTCACTTTCTGTTCCATCTCATTTGACACTTCATCAGCTGTAGACGGCAGAGAGACATGTCAGCTCCTGAGATCCATCCCCTACCTGCCAAAAGGCTTCTGCTCCTTGGCAAGAAATGTGATGAGGCTGGTTCGCGGCGGCGATTTCTCTCCGCGTTCTCTTGTGGGGAGGCAATCGCAGCCCCCGTCCCATTCCCTTCCCCTTCCCCAGCCCAGCAAAGCCTCGTCACTTCCTCTGGCCTGATGTAGAGGTGACACAGAGCTTTCTGTGCTTGCTAACGAGCCAATTTGTGCGTGCGCGTTGGGACGCCGGTGCTGTTCCTATAGCTGTGTGCCTGGTGCAGAGGCGAAGGGCTGCACTCCTTCGCTGGGTTAAGCGCAAGCCGCTACTCCCTGTGCGAAAATACCAGCAGCATACGGGAGCTTGTGGTCAAAAGAGGGGTGGGAAAACCTTTTTTCTTCTGTTATGAATGCACCCTGAGCATGGAGATGTCTCCTGGAAGCTTTGATGCCCGCTCGGTGCGGAGGGAGAGGCTGGGCAGCAGATGCAGCCGTGCCACGCCAGCAGCCTGGCACCTTCCCGTTTCGTCCCTCCGTGTCCTCCGGCAACCGGGAAGATGCTGAGCCACCCCAGGAACTCCTCCCGAGATCCTGCTGCTCATCCCTCTCCGTAGCCGGTCCTCACCCCGTGTCCCTGCTGCTGTCTGGCCCGTGGGAAGTTTCCGAGGCTTCCCACACGCGTGTCGGTGTCCCGTGGACCGTAATGATGGGCATTATGTTTTGAGGCCATTTGAAGGGAGAACGCAAAACCTAATAGGTAAAAATATGCTTCTCCAACCAAATCCCTTAGGAAATGAAACACGGTCTCTCACAAGCGTGGGTTTGGCGAGTCCCTTTTCCATGGGGCTGGTGATCCCGGGGGCTCGGCTCTCCCCCACGGAGCTGGGGTGCGATTCCTGAGCCCTGTTGGAGTCGGCTCAAAGCAGGGGAAAGATGTTGTCTCTGGAGTCGCTGGCAGGTGGAGAAGCTAAAGGAGGTGAGGATTTAAGAGCCTGGATTCCTCCCGTTGCGCGCTGGGGCTGTGACTTGTGATAATGCCCCTAGGCACCGACTGTAATGCACATAATAAATTAAAACCAAAAATGTGATTACTTTGTCGCTTGGAAGACAAATGCGTGTGCCTGGGGAGTAACAAAGCATGTTTGATTTGTTGTTGTTTTTACTATGTTTACTATTATTATAACTTATTCCAAATTATTCCAGTCTGAAACGGAGAGGAGGCTGCGGCTTGCAGAACTCCTCGGAGGAGTGGGTTTGGGGAAGGGACTTCAAGGAGGCAAAGCCGATAAAGCCGAGCGTCGTGGCAACGAAGCGTCTCGATTATCGGGGTGCCGGTGGGGGAACTGGGAAGGTCTGGGTAGTGCCAGGGTTGAATGGTGCTGGTAGACATCAGGTGGATTATTCACGGCGCTGTTGGGGGGGGAGATCCGGACCCCGTGGCGGTGGGTGCGGACCAAAGGCGCCGTAGGAGTGAATGTTTCGCAGTCAAAATCGATCGGGAGGGAGTCGTCACCCCCCTTTTTGGGACAGAAAGCTGAGGTTGGAGCCTTTCTGGGTGTTCGCTCGCCCTGAGTAACCTTCAGCTCGGGGATGAGTCCTTGGATTTGGGTCCAGCTTGCTTCTCCGTCCCACCCAGCGAGCAGCATCACCCGGGGCGCGACGCGCTCCTCAGACCCTACGAGGTACCCACGGGGACGACAAAAGGAGGGATCCACTCTTCTTTTCTCCTCCGTAGGAGCAGAAATCTCCAAAGCGAGCTCCATCTCCCATCATTCCTGACTGGGGGGGGGGGGAAAGAAACGGAGCTTCTAATACCCATCTCCACAGGAGTCTCTAATGCTAAAGAGCTTAGAGGGAGCGCTCGTGACTTTGAGAAGAGTAAAAGGCTCCCTTGTCCCCTAAGCGGTGTCCGGCTCAGTGAGCCAATACGCTCTGATAACATGGCAGATGGGTATTTCTAGCATTTGTTTTGATGATGAAAGTGTACATTGTGCTCAAAGATGCCCCCAGGACACATTGTTCTCTGGATAAAGTGATGAAAATTAAAACTAAGTTTCCTAGGTCAAAAGGACGCTCGTTAAACCGTTCAGGCCTAAGAGAAAAAAGAGGGTGGGGGGAAAAAAACCCCTCAGCTAACAAAACCCAGTCCTTTCCTTAAAGGAAAGTGGCTGTGGAGGAGCCACGTGGGATCTGTTTGTTGTTTGCCTGCGCTGGAAGAGCTGTTTTGGGTGATGATCTCAGTGCATCAGGCACCGTGCACGTGGTCCCCTGTTGGGGAGCGGGGTGGGGGCTGGAGGGGCAGAAAACTCTGGGGTGACTCTTATTTTCGGGTTGCAGCCAGTGCACTCGTGCCGGCGGGGAAAACACGGAGCCGTGGGGTTTAATCTTGGGAGTTTAATACGTTGGGACGCGGTTCGCTGCATCAGCGGGCGGGGGGAGGTTGGGGACGTGCTGGTTGGCAGAGCTAACGGTGGGAGAAGTATTGCAGGAGGGGGATCGCAAACTATCCCGCCGTAATGCTACAAGGTGCGTGCTGCTCTCTGCTTTGCAAAAAAAAAAAACCAAAAAACAACCCCAAAAAAGGGACAACTGAAGGGAAATCATAGAATCATTTAGGTTGGAAGGGACTTTGAAGAACATCGGGTTCCAACCCCCCTGCCCTGGGCAGGGCCACCTCCCCCGAGCCCAGGGTGCTCCCAGCCCCGTCCAACCCGGCCTTGGACACCTCCAGGGATGGGGCAGCCACAGCTTCTCGGGGCAGCCTGCGCCAGGGGCTCACCGCCCTCACAGTCAACAATTTCCTCCTCATATCTCATCTAAATCTCCTCTCTTTGAGTTGAAAACCATTCCACCTTGTCCTGTCACTCCATGCCCGTGTAAAAAGTCCCCCCCAGCTCTCCTGGAGCCCCTTTAGGCACTGGAAGGGGCTCTGAGGTCTCCGCGGAGCCTTCTCCTCTCCAGGCTGAACCCCCCCTCTCCCCGCCTGTCCTCCCCGCAGAGGGGCTCAGCCCTCGCAGCATCTCCGGGCCCTCCTCTGGCCCCACTCCAACAGCTCCGTGTCCTTCTGCTGTTGGGCCCCCCCGAGCTGGAGGCAGCGCTGCAGGGGGGGCTCCCCAGAGCGCAGCAGAGGGGCACAGTCCCCCCTCGCCCGCTGGCCACGCTGCTGGGGATGCAGCCCGGGATGGGGTTGGCCTTCTGGGCTGTGATCGCACATTGCCGGCTCATGGTGAGCTTCTCGTCAGTCAGCACCCCCAGGGCCTTCTTCTCAGGGCTGCTCTCCAGCCGTTCCCTGCCCGGCCTGGAGTTGTGCTTGGGAATGCCCCGACCCAGATGTAGGACCCTGCACTTGGCCATGTTGAGCTTCATGAGGTTGGCATGGGCCCACCTCTCCAGCCTGCCCTGGTCCCTCTGGATGGCATCTGAAAATGCAGATTTCGTGTAGGTTTAGGGTCCAAGCAGGGACCACACTCTTTTGTTCTCTGCTTTCCGACCCCCTCGCCGTTCAAGAAGAAGCCAGGAGCCCCCGGAGAAGCGTGGTTCCCTTGGTGAAGGGCTGAACACCCCGGCACGGAGATGGAAATTGCCCATCGTTGGGAGCCGAGGGGAAGAGAGGAGCAGCGTGTGGCCTCCGCAAATTGCGGAAAAAAGTGAGACGGTTATTCAGAGCTGCTCGGGGAGGCAGTTCGGTTTAGCAGTCAGGCGGGAAAAGTGGTCTCGGATTCTTTTTATAACCACATTATTGAGACAGCATGGGCAAATTGTTTCCCATCTCTGTTGCCCCAGTTTCTCCAGTCCTTCAGGAACGGGACTGATTTTTACCTGCTGGCTACCCAGAGGTGTGAGCGAAGCTCGGCTTGTTCTTGCCGAGTGCTTGGGCACGGCCAGAAAAGCGGTGCCCCGGAAAGGCAGAGTGCTTTTTGGCCTCGATAGCAGCGTATCAGACATTTCAGCGATCGTGTTTAGACTCTGCGCAGTTGCTACCCAGCTGGAGAGTATGCCAAACCCAGCCAAGCCACCCATCGAATAATCGCATCTCATTATTCACAAGGTTTAAGAGATCGATTAAGAAGAAAAATTTGGTTTTTGAAGCAACCTTTCCCCTTCCTTTTTCCCCCCAGAAACAACGCCAAACCAACAATCCCCGTGCTTTATTTTTCTGCGTGTCTATTTTTGTGCGATACAAACCGCGCTGTATCTCCCTGAGTGCTTTTCCCCTTATTTGTCATTTGATTTGCCCTCCGGAGATCAGCAAAGAGCATCAAACGTCATTTTAGCTCTACCCTCTAGATCAAGGGAGAAGATTAATAGATGAGGGCTTTTATTGTGTGGGTATGCGCGTGTGCGTGCCGGGGTGTAGAGCTCTTTCTTCTCCGTAAACGTTTTCCATCTGGAATCAAATTTGGGACACTCTGCCCCAGAGTTTGAACACCAGATTCCTCCTCTCTCCCCCCAAAAACCCATCAGAAATATTAATCCCCTTGGCGGCAAGAAAAGCCCTGGGGCCGCGGGGTTTTTCATCCTTTTCTCCATCCTCCACCGACCCCCCATTTGTTTTCTGTCATTAAAAAGTCTCCTTTTTTGAGCTGGAAATTAATTTCCAGATAAACTCAGGCAGGCAGAAGCCGTTTTGGTGGCACCTCCTGTAGTTACGCTGCGGATCAGCCCGACTTCTGATGCATCCCCGGGCCACAGCAGGCACCAAGCGCAACAGGCGCGTGTAGGATTAAGCTGTTCTATGGAAAAATATATATTTTATTCATGTATAAAAATATATATAATATAGGAATGTGCATATATATATATTTTTACTTTATTTTTATTTTTTTTCCCCTCCATTCTTTGCAAGCTTCTTCCTTTGGGGGAGCGGCAGGGCTTTTGTTCAGGAGCTGCGCATCTTTTTTCCCCCCATAAGCAATATTTTCGGTACGTGGAGTTTGCTCCCACCCTCTTCCAGAGCCGCGCCGGTTTTCCTGACACCGCAGCTCACAGGGAGTCCCGCTGCAATCCCGACTTCCCTTTTCCCTTTGAAATCAGTCTCTATTCAGGGCGGTTAAGCACAAGAGCTCGAAAAGGCAGATGCAGAGGGCTTAAAAACCGGGAGAAAAGAGGGGGGGGGGGGGGGGGGAATAGGAAAAAGTCTGTGAGTGCATCTTCTTTTTTTAATCCCTTCCTATTTTAAGGGCTGTGTGCAGGTAATGCGAAATGCCTGGGGGCAGGGCAGCCCTTTGGACCAGTCGTGAGACGTGCGACGGGCAGAGGTGGGAAATTGAGTTTCTGGATGGATTTCCCTTAACGGCAGCTCATGCCTCAGTTTCCCTTTATCTGCTGTCACCAGTGCTGGACTGGGCAGTGGGGACGAGCGCTGGGGAGGGGTCTGGGGACCACGCGCAGCCTTGGGCGATGCCGGCGACACGAAGAGGCATCGGGATGGGGGATGCGACTGGAATCCAGGTGTTTTAAAAAAAAAAAAAAATCCTCTCCGCTTGACTTAAAAGTGGATTTATTCATAATTCGCTGTCCATATATGTACTATTAAGGATTTAGGCTCTCAGAGATTTATATTTTTTTAAGACATATTACTTTTTTTTTTTTTAAAGGGAGCACGTGAGGGGAAAAAGCAGCTAAGTTCACCTTTCAGGATTTATTATCGTTTCTCTAGAGCAGGTATTTACTGGGGGTATTTCTCTGAGGAAATGACTGTCGATTATAAAAAATAAAATAAAATAATAAAAAAAAACCCCCAAACCTCTCTCCTGAAGCCAGTAACCTTGCTGAGTGATGGATTGTCTTGCTCAAAGTGGAGTTAGGGAGAAATGGAGAAGGAGAGGAAGAAATGTAGATACCGGAGTATACTCCGGGGGGTTGGGAAAGGGATATGAATTATTAAATAAAATTAATAATTGAAATAATTAACAGCTGCGAGAGATTTTTGTCCATCCTCCACATAATAGGGGAGCAATGTTTAGTATCAAGCTGTAGTAACCACTAGTAATTTGATGTTAATTAATTCGTTGGCTCAGCATTCCGAGCGTTTATGGGTGTTTTCTTTCCTTATAAATATATTAATAAGTTTAAGTAGTTCTACAAAGTAATTTCGAAAATAGAAAGAAAAAAAAAAGTCCTAGCAAATGGCAAGTCATTTATTTTTGATCAGTAATTAAAATGGCTTCCCCCCCACCCCCACCCCCCATGAATGTACATCAGAGGAAAATGGCTTTGTTCTGAAGAGCTTCTAATTTTTATTCTTCTTCCTCTGATCTGAATCGATACCGTTTGCTGTTTCAGGGGCCAGACCCTGCTTCGCTCTCAGCGTTGGGGTTTTTCTTCGTCGTGGGCTTTTGGAGTTTGTTGCTGGGTCTCCTAAAGCCCAGAGGTTTTCCCTCCCTCGGCCCCCTTGGATAATTTAGGAGGCGGTGGCGAGAAGGCTCCAAAAGGCGTAGCTTAGTGATGGTGGCTTGTTTTGGGGGCAGATAAATTTGGGGATGCTGTAGGTGATGGCTGTGGTTAGGAGGAGCCCAACCCCTCTGCCGGGAGGTAGATCCATCTCGAGGTAGATCCGGAGGCAGATTATTGGGGTGCAGCGGGGTTTATTGCAAACCCGAGTGCTCCACACCGGGGTCGGAGGGGCAGGATGCAGAGGGATGCAGGGATGCTTAAAGCATGTATGTGTCTGGGAGGATGCCCCACTGCTCTGCTGACCTTCTGCTCCCTCTTTGGTGAGGAGAAGGACCAAAAGGTCCCTGTTTTGAACAGCGAAGGTGTCAGACGCCTGTCCCCAGGTTCTGGTGCCTTGCGCTCACGTGCATCTTACAGCAGAATAAGCACCGTGCGGCTGATTTGGTGTGGTGGCGTTGTTCTTCACTGATGGCTCAGGAAAGGGTTGGTCTGGATGAAGTTCCCCTCGGGTTGTTGCAGCTCTACAACTTGCCGGGAGGGACCAGGGAACCCTCCCGGTGGCAAAAGCCACCCCAGCAATGCTGAGCTCGTGGTCTGAGTGATGGCAAGCACTGCGGCTGGTTATCCCTATGGGTGATCCAGGTTTTTGCAGGTTTTAAGGACCTTCCCATGGCAGTGCACGAAGCGGAGAGGAAAAATTGGGGAAGGAGAGCAACAAGGAGAGGTTGGTATTAGGAGATGGAAAAAGAGAAGTGATGTAGGGACTCTTTCCCTGGGCTGGGGTCAGAGACATCATCATCTCTCTGAGTCTGTATGGGCCTATGGACTGAAAAAGGCATTTCCCACACGCCAGCAGAGAAGGGGTTTGCCATGGGCTGACAGCCCCAAATTCAGTCCCAGACCGTACTGCTGGCAGCAAATTCCCTTTCAGAGCCGAGGCAGCAGGGACAGTGCCCTCTTTGCCATGCTCTGCTTTCCACCTGGGGAAAGTGAGACCACACCGATGCACGGGAAAACAAGGCTCGGGGCTCCAGGCAGCATTATTTCGGCTCTGGATTGGGGTCTGGGAGCCTGGGGGAGGGGGGTGGCTTGGCGGTTGGGGATGGGTCAGCGTTGGGAATAGGTCAGCATTGGGGATGGCTCAGTGGTTGGGGTGGCTTGGTGTTGGGGATGCTCGGCGCTGGGGATGGCTTGGCATTGGGAATGCTCGGCGGTTGGGGATGCTCAGCGGTTGGGGGGGCTCAGTGTTGGGGATGCTCGGTGGTTGGGGATGGCTCGGTGTTGGGGATGGCTCGGCAGTCAGGGATTCTCAGCATTGGGGATGCTTGGCAGTTGGGGATGCTCAGCATTGGAGATGCTCAGCGGTTGGGGAAGCTCGGTGTTGGGGATGCTCGGTGTTGGGGATGGCTCGGCGGTTGGGGATGCTCAGCATTGAGGATGCTCGGTGTTGGGGATGCTCGGCGATGGGGATGCTCAGCATTGGGGATGCTCGGCGGTTGGGGATGCTCGGCGTTGGGGATGCTCGGCGGTTGGGGATGCTCAGCATTGGAGATGCTCAGCGGTTGGGGAAGCTCGGTGTTGGGGATGCTCGGTGTTGGGGATGCTCGGCGATGGGGATGCTCAGCATTGGGGATGCTCGGCAGCTGGGGATGCTCAGCATTGGGGATGCTCGGCGGTTGGGGATGCTCGGCGTTGGGGATGGCTCAGGGGTTGGGGATGGCTCGGCTGTTGGGGATGCTCAGCGTTGGGGGGGATGCTCAGCGTCTCGGGATGCTCGCGGGCTGCAGCAGCAGACGGGGGCTCTTGGCTGGGAGATGGCCTCGCTTTCCGTGGGGAGCATCAGCGTGTTATCTGCAGGCGGCAGCAGCAGTGCCTGCCTTTGCACAGCTCAGCACAAACCAGCGGAGCGGGGAAGGGGCTGATTCCCATCCTCGGCAGCAGATGGGGGTGAGATGGATTTCTGGGCTGGGCCGGTGGGAGAGGGGGTTGCAGGGAATTATAGATATCCCGGCTGCTTTCCTGTTGGGTAGCAGGGGCAATTTAGGTGCTGAGCGGGAGGGATGGAGGAGGGAGTCTCAGGAGGTGGAGCAAAAGGTGGGAAATACTTCTTTTTTCCCTCGCTCTAAATGCTGTGGGAGCTGCAGGGAGCCTGGCAGCAGGGACCGACCCTGCTCCTGCCCCAGGGAGTGAAGGAGCATTAAAAGTTTGAAGTTAAACTAATGGGGCTCAGCTATAGAAGCAGAATTCTGCACATTTCTCCCACTCAGGGATTTGCTCTATATTTAATTTTTTTCCTGACTGCTTTAGTGTCTCTGTAAACGTTGCGGAGTTTGTGTGTATTTTTTTTTTTTTCCCTTTCCTGCTAGATGAAGTGGGTTTAGTTTTTATTGAATCAGTTTCCTCCGAGGATAGAGGTTGCGAGTGGATAAAACCTCTTTCAATCCCATAAAAATGCCGTCAGGGGATTCACTTAAATTTATTTAATCCTGTGCACTTTATCGCGGTCACTTCATCATGGCAGGTAAGTGGATGCTAATGGATCCCTTTTTTTTTTTATGGCCTGCAGCCTCCTGGAATTAGATCCCCCAGCTGCAAATCTCTGGTTTGTGGTTGGCATTTTATCTTCTTTCTTTTATTTGATTATTGTGGGGGGAGACAAGAGGCAGGGCGCCTGTTTCAGGGTATTAAGGCCGGGAGAGCTTGTTGCTCTAATCTAGTCTGACCTTCTGGTAGCACCAGCCCAAATTTCACCCGGAGGAGACGCTCTGCGAATGTCAGGACATGAAATCCTCCCTCCGTCCCTCCCATCCGAACCCAGTGAGCCGGGATCTCTCGGTCCGGGGTCGTATGGCCAAAAAATAAGGAAAGCTTTTGCACTTCTCTGCCTCGGCGATGAGTCAGAGTTGATGTGAATATGCCTCTTCTGCTGGCCTGACTCACTCTCCTCCAAACCTGACAAGCCCTTCTCATTGAAACGTTGAACTTCATTGTCACTAAACCATTTTCTTTTATAAAGTCGAAGTGTTTGGATGCTTTCAGGTGAAGGCTGTTGAATTGCTTGCTCCATTAATGCTTTTAAGACCGAGATATCCTTTGGTGTCACAATTCTGCTTTTTTTTTTCTTTCCCTTCTTTTTGTGACCTGCTTCAGTATTTAGTTTCGGCTGCAAAATCTGAAGCGGTTGTCCTGTATGACCTCTGAGCTTCAGCCTGGGTTTGTCTGCTGGGGCTCAAGGCTTGCGGGATGCTTCCCCCACAACCGTGGGGTCCAGGCCCCCCGTGGAGCTCCAGAGCTTAGAGAAGGAGCGCTGCGTGGGCTGCTCCTCGTGATGCTCTTGAATCCTTTCCCACCGGGAAAATACAGCTGTCCAGGTTTAGCGTCACGCCGGCGATGACGTGTGGAGCTCGGGTGGAAATTCAGATTAACTTAAGCTTTGGTGAACCTAAGGGCTTTGTGCATTGGGAGCATCCCCGTGTTGTCCCCAAGCGCAGCAGAAGGGACTCCCACCCTATGCAAGTCTGTCCCAGAGCGCTGAAAGGCATCGTCAAGCAGTAGTTGGCTGTGTTGCAAGGTCTTATCTCTGGGAAAGCCTTAACTGGGGGCTATAACGGAGAGTTTCCTGATAGCAAAATGTCCTTTTACAGCACCAGGCACCAAAATCGGTCGTAACTCCACAATACTCAGCAAAGGAGAAAGCAAAGCCCAGTGTGGGGAAAATTAATCTAGCAGGGACTGCTGGCGGTTGGTGACATGGGAGGAGCGGTGTGCGCTGATCCCCGAAGGGATGTACACGGCCTCTTGGAAGGGATCTCCCGCACGCCAGAGCATCCCTCATCCCTCGGGACGCAGCCCCCCCTCGCCGTGCCTCCCCGGGCGGGGGCAGGCGGGTGTCAGAGCGGGAATGGAAAAAGCTAAATAACTCTTGAAATGAAAAAAAGCCACGGGTTGAAAAAACAGAGGCTGATTTTGAATTATTAAGGAGCCCTATCGCCACTTGCTGCGGAGAGAGAGGGGGGGTGGATATTGGTGTTTGGGAAGTCCAATTATTTCTGAACTGCAGACAGTCTTATTAACTTGGGCAGAAAATTAATTAGTCTAATTAGAAAACCTCATTGGATTCTGGTGAGGAGTTACTGGGGGAGATGGTGGTGGTGGTGGGGAATCGGGGAGTGACAACAGCCGTGGGAGGGAGGGGGCAGAGGGAAAGGCGAGCGATGGGGGAGCTGGCCAGATTGATGGGAGCGAAGGAAGCCTGGGGAAGAGGTGGCAGAGAGGCAGGAGGATTGTTTTTTTCAGTCATAATGGTCTAAATTTGGCAATTTTATTCTTTTTTTAAAAGCATGACTATTGCTATATGCGCACACTCATATATATATATTTTTATATATGTGTTTTATATATATACACGCATTCATATATATAAAATGTATATATAGAATATAACGTGGAGGAGAGTTATCGGAAGGTTTCCGTGGGTGGTTGTATTTATTTCTGATACACCACTCCGTCAGCATGGGGTTTCGTTAGAAAGCGCTGGGTGGGTGGGGTGGGTTTGGGTTTATTGTTTTTTTTATCTTCCCGGCTTTATGAAGCCCTTAAAACATCTGTTCCGTCCTGATTCCCCAGTCCTTTAGCGGCTCGGGGGGAGAGAGAGAGAGAGACGTTCCTCGGCGGAGCTGGCTGGCGTGGATCGAGATGCGTTCGCCGAGTGTTGATAGCGGTGACGGAGGAAGGGGCAAAGGAGCAGCATCCCTCCTGGGAAGGGACGGGGCAAAGAAAATTCATCCTGAAGCGGTCCAGGCTTTGATGCTGGTGGGGCGAGAGATGCTGCAGCACGGGAGGGGAAGGTCGGTGTGTGGGATTGGGCTTTTTGAAGGAGTTTTGAAGGCACTTTAGGAGTTCGGGAAGAAATCAGCTTTTTCTTCTTTCCTCCTATGAGCGGTTGGTTACGAAAGCAAGCGCGCTTTCCCCGTGCGCCACGTAGGCTGGAGATAAACACGCCATTCTCGACCTTTTTGACTCAAGAATATTAAGGCCAGAGATGGGCAAAGACCAGGATCCAGTGGGCATTCTCCCCAAGCCATGGCAAAAACTGGCAGCCGAGCCTTCTAGTGGTCAAAGAGCTCCAAAAAAATACGATAAAACACAGATTTGGATGAAGGCGAGCGCTGGGGCGTTGGGGATCGCGCTCTGATTTTCCAGTTGGTGTTTTCCCAAGCTGAAGCGGCGCAGAGGTGTAACACCCGCCCTGCCGATAGCAGGGGCTGGGCCTTGTATCTGCAGCTCGACTGTTCGCCTGCGGACCCCTCCGCGGGCCACGCTGCGTCGCGGTGGCCGAGAGCCACTGCCCATCGGTGACATTGTGGGGCGGTTTCGCGGCGGCGGAGCCAACTCTGCAGCCTGGCAGGCTGCGCGGCCCCCGGGTTTTCCCCAGTGCCTTCGCTCTGATGGCTTTGCTGCCTGTTACTGAAATAACCTGTCAAGCTCGAGCTAATAATGAGCCATAAGTCAGATTCTCTCTGGTAGGTTGCCCTGGGTGTCTATCACAATCTTTAGGGGTGACCCAATTATGATAATTGGCCAATCTTGCTACTGGTGTGGGAAAAGAATTGCCAAACAAAGAAGGAGAAATAAAAGCTCCTTGGAAACTCACAGAAAACCCAAATGTAGCTTTTTTTTTTTTTAATTTCAGGGCCCCTTCTGGCATGAGGTGCCTTTTAATATTAACCTTTTCAGCCTGCCCTGCCCCCCATGCCTGCAGAGAACAGCGAAATAAAACCCCAAACGCGGCGGATCGCGTAGGTGATGCTCCGTGCAGGTCCGGCATCGCTAGCAACCCGGAGATACAGCCGTTTGCTCAGCTTCATGCCCAAGACTATGTGTTTAGAGCAATAGTTTCACTCCCGTTCAGTCAAAAGACCTTGATTTTGCAAGAATATCTGGGATTATTCAGAGATGGACTCAAGGCGGGGAGGGAAGAGGAGTGATTTCTTTTCCACCCAGCTGTGTACGACATGTACCTTCAGTTAGTCAGGGCGAGATAAAGGGAATAAAGACAATTTTTAGCCCCGTCCTTGCTCCTTTCCGTCCCCCCCCACCCACCCACCTTCTCTTTCCCCACGCACCGGCCTTGTGTAGTGCACTGGTATTATTTCTGCATCAGAATAATAATAATACAGAGAGAACATACTGTGTATGACTGCTGTGACCTCCTGCCCAGCGTGCTCCGCTGAAACGCTGCTGGAATTGCAACTTGGCACCGGTCTTTTTGGTTGAAGGATCGCTTCTGGCTAATCTATTATTTACAAAACACACTCAGATTCATTTTTTATGGGCTGTTTTGATATGCTGCCATTTAAAAATTGGACAGAAACGATGCACCTTTTGAAAGGTTGCTCTTGATTCCTCTTGCTCCTGGTTTTTTGGGTGGGTATTTTTTTTGCTGTTTTGTTTTGGGGAGGGCATGTTATTTTTCTTGCCGTTACCATCTGACCAGGGAAAGGGAATTTCTTACTATCGCAGCTTTCTGGACTGTCCCCCGCGGTGTTGGTGACAGAGCCTCGTGTCGCACCTACACCTCCAGCGGCCAAGCTGCCCTGCGACCCTCTGTGTATTCCTGCTGGCTTTCCCCCCCTCTCTCGACTTGTGCTACATAGTTAGGAGGAGGAGAGTGGTGCATTTATTTCACCCCCTGCTTTTGCTGAGGAAGGCTGGGCAGGGAGGGAGAGGGAAGAACCCCCGTGACACCCCCCGGGTGATGCCCGGCTGTATCATCATGCGGTACCTCCTGCAGCCTCTTGGTTCTGGAGCGCTGAGAAGTCCTCGCCGAGCAGGGGAGACCAAAATCCTGATATACCAAGAGTTAAGAGAGTTTCTGCTGGTGGTGGGGTGGCTCAGCAGGGAGGGCAGAGCCTTTTTTTGGGGGCCCAAGGCTTGCTGCTTGGGTGGCAGTGCTTCTCCCGGGTGTTTTATTGCCTGCAGGCTCCTTCTCCTCTTCCGTACGCCGTTTTATGGTGCCCCTTTCTGACTAATGCGAATCCCATCCGGCATATATTAGCAGGAAGGGCATCGTTAGCAGGAAGAGCAGCGCGGTAAGAAACCAACCATGAATCTTCTGGGGCTCGCAGAGGCTCTGCGAATAGCACAGGAGGGATTAAATATGTTCATCTTTACAGTCCGAAGGGAAGGGGAAGAGGTTTCTCATCAGACCCCGGCTGCAGCGTGTCCGCGGTATGATGATGTAGCTATAATTAACCTCCTCCCCGACGGAGACTGAGCTGCTTTTCAATCACCCATGAGTTGCCCGGCGTGGGAAGGCGGTGTCTTGAGCAGGAAAAGCTTCATATCTGTTGATAAATAGAGGCCGTGCTCTTCAGCGACCAGGTACTTGAATGCAGGGAGCGTCGGCAGCCCTTGTGCTCATTTATATCGGCGCGCGGGGTGAAGTAGGTGGTGTTTTATGCCTGCCTTCATCCATGCAAATGGGCAATGCCGGCCCGCGGGCAAGGAGATCCGCGCTCTTCCAGAGATATATGGGAAATAGCTTAACTTTTCTGACATTTCCGTGCAGTCCCAAAGAGCTTTAGCTGTTCGTTTATAAAAAAACTCAAGCATAGAGGTGGACAACCCAAAAAGTCTGGGGGGGATGATCTTCCATCAGGTGGATTGCAGGGGAGGCGAGCAAGGCGTTGCAGCTCGGCGGAGGGTTCACTGACGGCTGATTGGTGACAACTCGGTCGCCTACGGTGGGATAAGAGGGATGTGGTGGGGCATCGATGCTCAAAAATGGGGTGAGGTGCCCCAAACACCTCGAAGGAAGGTGGATTGTGGAGCGAGAAGGTGGTCTGGAAGGCAAGCCGGAGTGATGTGGCGGCTGGTGGGGGCTGGCAGGACGGGACATTGGGCTCCGCATCCTTGGGGCTGCCGCGATCCCAATTACTGGGTTAAGAGGCATCAAACTCAGCGCGGTGGCTGAGGAGGAGTAAACCGGGCTCTGGGGAGGAGCACGTGAGTGAGGAGCATTAAACAGAACAAAACTGATAATGAATGCTGCTGTTATAGCACCTGTCACAACTGCTCAGGAGTTTAATACTGTGCAATTTCAGAAGAGAGAGAAACATCTTTCTGTGATTTCTTTCCTTTTTTTTTTTTTTTTTTAAAGAGGAAAAATATTTCGCGCTCTCTTCTTCCGTTTTAGCCTTTTTTCTATCCCTTTTGTAAAGGTGGGGAAACTGAGGCAGCGTATTGCACGGGCAGACGCGGGGGTGAGGGCTGGCGTGGGTTACTGCGGCACCGCACCGTGTCCTACCCCGTACACCTGTAAATCCTCGGGAAGGAGCTGTGCAGTCTGATTTTGAGAAGCCCACGTAGCCACGACTCTGCCGCACGGTGAATATTTAGGTCAGCCGAATCTAATTCCTTTTAAAATCATAATATTATCATTGTAATTGCAAATGTTTTCATTAGGCACTGGCGCTTGGGAGCCTGGCACATGCCTGCAAAGGGTTTCTGCTTCTTGCTTGGGTGTCCCGGCTGCTAAGCAATAGCGAGAAATACTTTGTCCCCCTTTACCCCCCACCTCCAAAACCCAACTGTCCCCACGCGCCGTCCTCCGGAGAGCCCTACAGCCCCGTAGGATGACCAGGAGTGACAAAGTACCTTGGTAAACGCCACCGCAGCGCTCGGTCCCAATGCAATACGGATTATTTTCTTTTTCTTTCGCACTCCGTGCCTTGCGCCAGGCCGTGCGCCGAAGGCTGAGCGAGCACCTGGGGAACCGGGGATTTGCAGCCCTACCCTGCGAGCATCCGAGCACGGGCGAGGAGAGAGGCGAGAGGTGTTGCCAGGCTGTCATTTTACTGTCGCCTTTTCTGCCGCGCTTTAAATTCACCGGCAGAGCGAATTAGCTTTCCTTAAGTGAGTTATTGTGTCTCAAAGTCAGGGCTCCGCTTCCCGCGAATAAAACAAAACTCTCTGGAGATCCGGTCTTAATACCACCTGCCTGGAAGTCCTGATAGGGGACTTAATGCCGAAATGAATATTCATCCTTTGCGGTGGGAATTCTGATCCTGCTCCCCACCTCAGAGCCGGGGGATTACAGCCTTCTCCCGGAGGGGTGGTGTTGGTGACAGCTTGCTTTGGGGTGGGGAGCAGAGGAGGGGCCGTCTGTCCCCAAATATCCCAGGGGACAGTCCCAGGGCTGTGATGCAGCCGGCTGTAGTCCCGATTTTCAGGCAGGGCTGGTGAGATGCTGAGTTAGGTTGGGACCGGGGTGGAAAAAGCGATGCCACCTTCCCCGTGGGTTTGCTTCTTTCAAGGCTCAAGACCCAGGACTGAAAGACAACGCGATGCTGCTGCTTGCAGTCATCCGTCTGTCTGTCCGCGGTACCTCTGTGAGCATCCTGGGTGCGTTCCACCTTCGCACCAGGAGGACCAGCCACAAATTCCCGTGCTGTGCGGCAATCCATCCTCCGGCTGGAATGGAAATACTGGCGAGGAAACCGCAGGAACAAGATCCCGGATAGCAGAGCCCCTCGCAGCTTACCCCAGCTGGGGCTGGAGAAAGCTCTGCCAATCCCTGCCGCAGCCCGGCTCTCCGTTATACCTTGTTTAAATAACATTCTTGTTTTTACAGCGGCTAATCTCTCCGGTTTCCCTAACGCGTCGCCGCTCGGCAATATCCGCCGGGGAGAATTGGGACGGTGCCGGGATGCGGGGCGTCTCCCACCCCTCGCCAGCCGCCGCAGGATTTCAAGTGCAATTTTATTTATTTTTTTTTTCTCGCGCATCAGACGGCAGTTTGCCTCGCCAAAATCACAACCTGTGCAAACTCTGCCCTAATCAAATCTATCAAGCCCCAATTTAGGAGCCTCGCTGCTGTCTGTTTATCAGGGAAATGGACTCAAAATTGGCCCCTTTAATGGAAGCCCGGCTCTCTCACAAGTGTTTGAATTAATGGCAGTGCCTGCTGCGAGCCGGCAAGTTGGGCATTTGATTCCAGTTACAGGAAATTGCCATAATTTCTGCTCTGCGCTCCTCTCAAGTGACACTAACCATCTATCTCTTTTTTTTTATTTTATTATTTTTTTTTTGTCTCCTTATTTATTTATTTTGGGAGAGGAGGCTGGCAGTGTACGTGGGTGCTTTTTCCCACCCGAAGCAGCCGAGGGCTTGTCTTGTTATCATGGCAACCCCTGCTTAGCAGCAGACCTTTTGTATACTGAAAAAGGGAGAGAGAAGGGAGGTCTGGAGGAAGGAAAGGATGGTTCGGAGGGAGAAAAGGCTGCAAATACGATCTTAAGGGCTGGTTTCACAAATGGGACAGTTGATGCATGGTATTGCCTACAGCTGCCATGCTTCTCACGTATAATCAAGCTAGGAGAACCAAGGGATAGCCCAGGAGATGTCCGGTTGCTGGGGTTGGACCTCTGAGGAGCAGTGTGGTCCTCGGGGTGCCGTCCCCACGGAGCATCCCCCCTCCTGGCCCCTCGGAGCCCTCCGGCGAAGCAGCGCGAGGGTGGCTGCTCCTGGCAGAGCTCCTCGTCCCGCAGCCTGGGCAGGCGTCTCCTTGGGTGACCTCCTGGAGAAGCAGCTCTCTCCTGCGCAGCTTTGCCGAGGGAGAGCTGGCTTCTTAATTTAGACGCCTGAATTCGAGTATGTAAATATCCCGCCCCGCGCCTCAGATGCTGTGGGTCTGAACTGTTTATTTTACCCGCGCCTGAAGGTCATCCTCATCCCCCTGGATGTTCAGTTGGGGTTGGTGCTCTTTTTTTGTTGTTGTTTTTTTCACCTCCCCCCTTTTTTTCCTGCTGGCAAAGGTTATTTGGGGAGCTCGAGCAGCCGGGGGCCCGGGGCTCCGCTCCCGGCTGTAAAACAGGCAAAATATTGAAACCGAGGGAGGGATGCGAAGATGAATGCACGGATGCTCGCAAAGCATTTAACACTGTCATGAGGGGCACCAGAGAAAGGCTGAGGAGGAGGTGAATAATTTTGTCTTCGGAGCGGGTTTGAACAGTGTAAAATAAATAAGGTCTGGAGCCACCCGAGCAACGAGGACCCGTGCCGAAGCTTTGGGATGGGGATGCGCCGAGAGCTGTAATTAATGCCTGCCCTAATGCTTAAGCACTCGACTCCTCGGCCCTCGTGCTGGTCACTCAGCGTGTCCTGGGCTTTCTCTAGAACGCGGAGCAGAAGGATGAGCTGGAATCTCCGGGGAAGGGATGGCTCTTTGGGCGTTCAACAACAGCAACGCCAGAAGGTGACAGAGGGGGATCCTGCATCTCCCAGTGCGGTGGCAGCGGGGCTGCTGGCTTTTCCCTTTTTGCCCTTGAGTGCCTCTCCCTGTAGCAGGCTGCTCTCGTTAAGACCCAAACGAGCCAAGCCAGCGTCTTCCTCCACCCTTTTCCAATTAGTTACCTACCTGTTGTTTTGCCTGGCTTCGCCGTGGCGCAGGGTGACTTTACATCTGCTCAAGTTAGGGCCCTTTTTTATTGTTAACCAGAGCTGTCCCTAAGTCACGCCGGCGATCCTCAGCAGAGCCGTAAATTTTCGGAGGCAGTGTGGCAGGCAGCGAGAGGGGCGCGGGCACCGGGAGGAATGCATTTCTGGGTGTACGGAGGGGCCGAGGAGCTGTTGGCATCCTCTTCCAGGGAGGGACGGGATGCAGGCACGGTGGCCCAAAGACCCCGCGGCGTTTGCTTGGACCCTTTGTGCAAGAAAATGGGAGGAGGGGCTCCTCTTTTCACCCTGAAGGAATGTTGGTTTAAGAAATGATGGCAGTATAGGACAGCAAGTAAAATGCGAAGGAGCGTATTCTACAGGTGGGTGCTGCAAAATCTGTAAATAAGGCTTTAAATAAATAAATAAATAAAAGCATGATATGCAGCTGCAAAGTTCCCAAATCAGCTAAGGCGGTGCATACATCGGCGTTAGCTGCCTGCCAGCGCTGTTGGGTCCCAGCGGCAGTGGCTCAGGAAGGAGGAAAGTGGGACCCGATTCTGTTTTCCCCCTGGAAAAACAGGGAAAAGCCCATCGCTGTGGGTTCAGCGGCGCGTAAAGGGAGATGGCAGCTGTGGGGGAAGAGACGGTTTATGGGTTTGGGGGCATCTGCTGTGTTTTCCTGCCGCTACGTAAGTACCGGTGAGCCCTTTTGAGGCATGCAGATACCCCTTTTTTGCTGGAATAACGTGCTCCCTCTTTGCTCCGGGGGGATCTGCCGGCAATTTTGCACGAGATCTTCCCCCTTGTGAGGGTGTATGGACCCGTGAGGGTGGGTTGCCGCCACTGTTTTGCGCCACTGAACCCCGCGTTTCCGCAGAGATCGAGGCTGGGGCCGAACGCTGCTGTGCGCTTGGGAGGAGAAACCCAAGGGTATCGTTAATGCCTCGGCATCCGTCGCCGGCAATCGGCCTAATTCGGGCCGTGCTCCCCAGGAGGAAGGTCACAGCTATCTCTTTCTGCCCCCCGCTTTGCCAGCCAGCGCCGTCCTATGATCCCGACTGACCTTCTTAAAAGGGATCAAGCGGGTAAAACGAAGAGATGAAGAGTAAAGGGAGGAGCCGGGGAGGAGGGGGAGGAATGAAATTAGGAGCAGATATTAATAACCGTGTTAAATATTTATCTGACCTCCTTTCACATGATCCTTTTTAGTGGTGACCCAAAAAGCTGATGCGCTAATATTCGCTCTGGCTCTCCTTTCTTGCCTCCCTGTCAAAGGCTTCGGGTTTGAGCAGGGAAAAAAAGAAAAGCCTTTCTCGCCCGCCCTGGGAGGAGATGTTGGGCGATGGGAGAGGTCGGGGTCCCCGGGGAGCCTCGGTTAAAAAGTGATGATGGGGCTTGCGATGGGAGCAAACGTCCTCTGGGGAAAGACAAATGAAATAAATAAAAAGGGGAGATGGATCAAATGGGTGGGGGAAAAAAGTGACAATATCTCTGGGAATTGCAGTGGGTTTGCCTGGCGGTCACCGGCACCGTTGCACATCTCCCCGCGCAGCCCGTTTCTGGCTTCAGAGGGGGAACCCTGAGCCGAACCACGCGATATCCCAAGACTTTTATGGGCCTGGGGCTTCTCCATCGCTCCAGGCAATGCTGCTGGGGCACTTTTTGCATTCCAAACTCTATCCCACCATTGGGAGTTCCTCAGGTCTCTCCTATCCCAGTTAAAACGACAAAACCAGTAAAATTTCGTTGTAAAGGCAGCCTCTGAATAGACATTTGCTGCAGAAATGGCTCTAATTGTGTAGTTCTGCCTTGCTCCATCCTTAATATTGCCCATTTCTGACTGAAGGATTTGGGTTTTTTTTAGTTTAATCTATTTATTTTCTTTTAAGCAGCCCTGTTCTGAATGGCTCCAGGCATTTCGAGCTATTGCTCGGGGAAACATTGCTGCCTTTAAAACTTGGACGTGGACCTCAGGAATTTATACCAGCTCAGTGAATTACGGGTGATGTACAAGTCATTAGTGAAGGTTTGTGAATTCCTGACTGGTTTTCCTTCCCGGTGCCTGAAAGCGTGTTGCGTTGGAGCGCTGAAGCGCGTGCTGTGGTCTGACCCCTTCGGCTGAAGATGAGAGCGGCGGGGTTTCGCTCCTGGCCGTGGTTGAGTTCTCCGAGGGAGGTCTGAGCTGGGGTGCAGGGGAAAATCAGCAACGGCTTTAGTGTAATTTTAACCCAGGGAGCTCCTTTGTGTTTTTCTCATCGCCTTTTTACCGCTTTTCCATTTATCCCTTTGGTTTCCTTCTCCCGTCAGCTCCTGAATGGCAGGAGCGTCGGCTGCGCATCCGAACTGGTCCGTGTTTTCCATCAACTCGTCAGCTCGCCTTTTGGCTGCTGAAGTGCCTGCTGTGCTTTGTCTCTTCTTTTGGTGGCTCAAAGCCCGTAAAAAGCTCTTGAGAGCCGATGTGAAATACCCTCTCCTATTGTAGTATTTGTCATTTTAAAGGAAACTGTATTCGTTAGAAGCGGGACTGAATACAGTACTGGGATTTTTCTAAGCTCGCCAACATCATCCCACCCCTGCGATGACACCCTTTCAGTTGGCGTCACTAGATCCGCTGAGGTGTAATTTGTGTTTTCAATATAAGCACCAATTAAATTCAATATAAGCACCAATTAAGCAGTAGCATCGCCCCGCTTGGCCCCAGTTTCCCCTTTGCAGGACGGAGCTGAGGGCACTTACCCATCTCTGTCAAGTGCATTGGAGATCTAAACCCGGCGAGTCTTTCCCTTGCTCTGAGTCCCTGCAGCCTGGGCAACCACCAAGCATTTCAGTAGGACAACACTTTATTTGGGAGGGGTTAAAATAATGGAATTAGGGATAAAAAGTGGTATTTGGGTCCAGTGTCAGAGCAGAGTGCAGCGCAGGACCGTATTTTCCCAGCAGGATGGCTGTTTCCAGGGCTTGGAGTGTACCTTTTATAATTAATTGCATTTAGTTTTAGGCCAGGGGGGAGGAAACCCAACATGTTTCTTGCATTCCTGAGCTTGTCCTGGATGGAGAGAGCTGCTGAGAGTCTTTCGCAAAGTCCCTATCACCACCGCCGCCAGCAAAACAGAAACGCGTTTAATCTTACTAAATGTAATCTTGTTGTAGAACAGGAAATTCTCCGCTGGTCAGAGAGGATATTAAGATGTCTGCTCTGAAAAGTGTTTGAAATTATCATCATTAATCTGGAAATGATTATTGCTTAGTTCAAGCTGAGTAACGTGAAAAATAAAGTTAACCTGAAGTGTATATGGTGAAAAGTAAATTGGATTTTTAAAAAGCTCTTGTTTTCCTAATGGAAGATAAGATTAATAGCGTGGCTCAGGAATTTAGTGAAAGTGCAGATTTCCAAAATTTAAAAGCAACTGGCGCTTAAGATGTGCGGAAACCTCTTAGTCGGGGAGATGTGTGTCTGGTCCTCTCCCGGCACCCACTCTGGGAAAAATCAGAGCTCCATAAATTGTCTTAAGAGCACCCCAAATCTCTCATCACCCAGAAAATAACTGTGGTCGCCCAGATACAGTGGTTCTTGCCTCTCCTCAAAGTGGGTTTTCTTTGGGTAACAAGCGTGTTCTCCGGCTCCGGTAAATGTAGTGATGTTTTAACCCACCGGGACCAGGGGAAGGCACTGTTGCAAGGTGATGTGTGCAATTACCCACCGTCCTTTTTGCCACCACGGGGCTCGTCACGATGTGGAAACATCAACGTGAAGAGTCTCTTCGCTTTTGCATCTTCGGCACGATGCAAGGCTGAAGTGGAGGTGTTGCAGCTGGCAGGGGGGCTCAGGCAAAGGGGGCGGTGGGTGCAGATGTGCGAGAAATGGGCTGCAGGCACTTGATTTCATCTTCAGTTAGTGTAAGAGGGGACCTGATAAGGGAAAGCCAAGTTGTCCAGGTCTGACCTCTGGACAGAGGTGTGCTAATGCTGGGAATCCCCATCTGCGGACCTGGGGCTTCCTCCAGAACATCTCTTGGAAGGTTTCTGGCCATCCCTCGCCATCGTCTTTGGCCAGGTTTGGGTTACGGCTGTGTCCTCGTGTCTGAGCTAGAGCTGCACTGTTGTCTTTGCAATGGGAGCCGCAGTTGAGTTCTGTTTCGGAGCTGAGCCTAGCAGATGGAGAAAGCCATGTGATGAAAAGGAGGGCTTTGGGAGGGAGTTTTTTTTTTTCCTTGTGTTTCGAGCAGAGAGATTTGAGATAATCTCCGATATTCCCCTCTCACTGTCAGTCCTGTCTCAAGTTTGTTGCTGCGAACTCTCCCTGGTTTATTTTTTCTAGCTTTCGCTCCGATTTGGATCTGAGAGAGCTATCTCCCCTACTGACACCCGCTGATCTCTGATAGCACCACAGTAATAAATCCTGGGTTTCTGTTGCCTCCTTGATCCCTGTTGATGCTTCTGTCTTGCGTGGCCCTGATACCCAGGTCCATGGGGCCGGCAAACTCTTGTCCCCACACGTGCCCCAAAGCCTGTGTTTGCATTGATAGAAGGTTAATGCCGATGGGGTTTCACAACTTTTTGATTTATTGTCTTTTGGCATTCATCACTCTTTTCTTTAAATTAAAACTCCCTCCAGATGGGGTCTCTGACACAGATTTATTGATCTGCAATAAAACCTCCCTCATAACCTGTACAGCTGCCCATTCATCTTTCGGTGAAGGAGGGATCATTTCTCTGTGGATGTCCCAAGAATGAAAGCGAGCTGCTAACTTTTTCCCCTCTTCTGCCCGTCTGGTTTCCCCCACCATTTCCATGCCTCGTCCCAGGTCGGTTGCAAGGCACTGGATGGGAACAACACCATCAGTGAGCTAGCCCTCGTGCCCCTTCTATCTCCAGGTGCCCAGAAGGTGACGTGGTGGCAGGAAGGCCACCTGGAAAGGTCCCAAGTGATGGTGCAAGCCATAGGAGTCTATTTTACATACTGCAAGTCCTAATGAGGCTTCTAGCTCTGACTCTCACGGGGATATGCAGAAGGAGGGCATAATGGCAATAAGTTGTGGCTTCTCTGGTGCAAGAAACCAGCGATAATTAGATGCTGAAAGAAATTCTAGCAAGATAAGTTGGCTGCAAGCTGTAATGATCTTCTTGTTTGTGACTTCTTGCATTCACTTGTGTTTTTTTTCACAAATAGCTCAATTTCTGAACCTAAGAGGAGTCCATCTGAAAACGTTGCCTTTGGTGGTGATGTGATTTTGCTCAAGTTTGGTTTTTTTTTTCAGTGATGTGATCACATCTTCCAAAATGGTTTCAATCTTGGGCCAGAGTTACTAGCGAGATCAGTTGTTCTCTGAGAAGCATCATTTTCCAATGGCGAAAAATCAAGTGTGTGTACGTGATACAAAACATGATGTGGAAATATTGAGTTTCTGCAGTTTCAGGCAGATTGATGAAAAATAAGTTCCCAGAACAGACACTAAAGTCTAGACTTGCCCAACTAAATTCTTCTTCCTGAGTTTCACATCGTAGAAAGATGAAAATTAAGGCGGCGGCCAACATTTCAGTAGCCTGAAGCCAGCCCCTCTAACTTGCATTTATGGTTTGAAGCCTGGTCCCTGGCTTGATAGACCCGATACTTAACATCTTCAGGAATCACGCAGTGTCACTCGCTCTTCGGGAAGCAAATGGGATTAAGGAAGGATGAGTCGTTTTGACAGTTGAGATGGGGTTTTTTAGGTGCCTCAAAGCACAACGCTGCGTGAAGCAGGATTATGGTATGTCTGACTGAAGCCACTTGACACATTGAATGCACGTAAAGATGACTACATGTGTAAGTCTGTCAGATGTTGGCTGTGCATGCGAGGGCTGACTTTGGGTGACTATGTTGACCCGCCTACGTCCATCCAGGTCACAGTCATTCCCGAGAATGTCTCTTCTGATGCTTTACCTAAACTCCAGAGATGGTCCAAGCTGCGCCAGCGGCTACTTTGAAGCACGTGGGGGCAGGTGAAGCTGCAAGAGGAATGCACACACTGGCAGAGAGGCGAATGGATGGATGAGGTGACCCAGAAACGGTAGATGGGAAAGATCCGAGTGCTGCCTGGGGGGGGGTGAGCACTGCCCATGGATCAGTCGGGAAGGGTACTGGCCTGGCTGGGGGCGATCAGGGGAGGACGGGCGAGTGTTGAGTCAGAAGGGGGAAGGTATAATCATTTATCACCATAATCAGGAAGCCAGGCTGAGAAGGTTTTAATCACTGTGCACGGAGCTGGAATGCAGAGCAAGTTTATGGTTTACAGGGAGCGGACTGACACAGCTGATTGATGTCAAATATGTCATGATGTATATTGTAAAGCCAGGAGATTTAATGGTGTAACTCCATGGTAGTCTTGGAAGTGAGGCGCTGCAGAGCAGGGAGTGATGGATGGGCTCATTTACATGTAAAATTGCCGATGGCATTGACAGCACTGGTATGCGGAGGGAAGATAAGAGGGAGACAGTGAGATTCACTCTGACCCTGGTATTGAAATATTAAAATACAGCTGTAGGATCATCTGGACTTTGCAAACTGAATGTATGTCTGTGTGTATTTGAGCGTATATATACACTTGTGCTTATGGTTATAATTATGTGCACAGTATGCCTCTGCGAAGTAGACAGCTCCGTGTGGCATTATCAACTCTTGGCTCAGGCAAAAATAGTTTGTGCTGCTCCTCCATCCTGGGGGAGATGAACTCCCAGCGAATCCAGTTATTGCCGGGCTTTGATGCCGATGCTTTTGGGGGTAGCGTTGCAGAGCAGAGGCAGTCGGGTCCATGCTGGCAACCGGGTTCGGAAGAGCTTGCTCCGGGAAAGCACAGGCTGCTGGCCCGGGGCTCAGCGTGTCCCACGGCGCAAGGCTGGGTTCCCAGCTCCCATGCACCATTAACCCAGATTTCAGCGTACTCCCGGCATTGCCGCTACGTGTCGGGAACAGAACTGGTGTAGAAGTAGCTCAGGATCTCCCTTCTAATTTTGGTTGACTTCAGGGGAGGGTGGGAGGGGGGGAGGGGAAAAAAAAAGAAGAAAAAGGAAAAATTTGGCTGCTGAGGTGATACAAACCGAATGTGGCAGAGCAGAGAGCCCAGCCTAAATAAACTGTCAAAGGATGTTTTGTTTTCATTACGCCTGCTGCAAGCCCTTAAAATTCCCCGGGTGCGCTCTGTAACGTGATCCTCGGCTGATTTCTTTAGGATAATGTCGCTGAGATTTGGTGAGCTGCTCCTAAGGAGCCTGGGGAAGGTCATCGGGAGAAGCAAGGTTTTTGTTTCTGGGTGCAAATGCATCGCTGCTGGGAAGCCTGGAAGGGGTTGCAGGAGTCCAAATGGTTGAAGACCTGTGTTTAGGATGGTTTTATAAGGATTTAACTCTCCTTTGAACCTCTCCAGTGAAAAGCCGATCTGCTGTCCCCCAGCTCCGCCAGCATACCTGTCTCTGCAAGTGACTCCGTTGAAGCTGATGGACTCACCTCCGGGGATGAGTCATCCTGGTCATCTCCATCAGAAATTTGGAGGGCTGGGAAGCAAAGGAAGAGAAGATCTCCCTCTGCAGCTGCTCGGGCTGGCTCGGGGAAGGGTCCGGGAGCAGTCCAGTACGGGGATGGGTGGGAAAGAGGAGGTTATAAAAGGTTCTTGCTCCCTAATGAGGGCTACTTGCAGGGCATTCACCTTCATCCCCTTGGTCCCTGCTGCCTTTGATCCCGTCCCGCGTCTCAGCCTACTTGACAGTCAGCGGAAGGGCCTAAATTGGGATGTTTTTCCAGAGGCAGGTTGACTAAGCACCAACTGAGCTGACCCTGATATAAACGCTTAAGAGGCTTTGCAGGGGATTAAGTGACTGTATTTTAATCTTGCCGCCTTCGTGGGGATGTGTCGCGGGTCCCAGCCCAGGGCTGCAGGTTCGCTCTCCCTCCTGGTCCCCGGCTGCTTATGCTCCCGGGACAGATGGACCAAGTATTTCCAGGAATTAACTTGAATTGCTCTTTCCTTTAATGAAAAGCCTTATATTAAAACCATCCTTGCAAAGGAGTATTTTTTTTTATTTTTTTTTTTAAATTTATGAGCTGCTCTGTCGTCTTTGGAGACAATGTATAAATTATAGAATAGCCATATATCTGAGCCAGAGTCAGAGGCGAAGGGTGCTCTGTTAGGGAGAGCAGTCGTGGGGGTGAGGGAAAAAGGATTTAGAGACTTTTTGACTTCCTGAGCTCATTTTGGTTCTGATCCCAAATCCTTGGGAGATGGTGTGAAGCCCATTTTCCATTAACTCTCACAGGCTCTGGAGGAGAAAGCCCTTTTCTGAGCAGAAATAGGGATTGTAATACCAGGTCAGCATAGTGTCCTATCTCCAAAAGCTGCCAGTGGCAGATGCTCGGGGAAAAAAAGTAATAGAGAGTTACGCTGGAGTAATAAATTTTATCTGGGAAGCTGGGATGGGGGCTGCAGAAACAATTATGCCATACCAGTCCTTGCCCAGATGGGTTCCTGAGATAAAATAGAGGGTCACCAGTATTTGAAATGTCGTTGCCTGGGGGAGAACGGAAAGGGCCATCTCTGTCCCCACATAGCCCCAAGTGTTAAGAAATGACAAAGCAAGAGAGAAGTGTTGATGCTGGTTTGTTATTGTTTTTTTGTTTTTTTTTTTTTTTTTTTTTTTTTGCAATTCCCCTGCGTGGCTGCTTGAATCTGTCTCCTGGGCAAAAGCACTGGTGAAATCGCTGGACTTGCCTCATATACAGCATCACTCCTGAAAAACTGAGGTTTTTGTGGATTTAGGTTCTACAGGAAGGGGGTCTCTGAAGCATAGCCGCTTGCAGGAGCTCTGTAGCCATCCCCTCACTCTCTCCTGTAACTTCCTCCAAGGTTTCATGTGGCAGAAAATACTTGGACGCGCTTGGGGATGCCCTAACCCCCATGGACGCACTGTCATTGTGGCTGCAATTTGCTCGCTTTTTAGAGGATCTAATTAGAACCACAGAATCCTAGAATGGCTTAGGTTGGAAGGGACTTTGAAGATCATCTCGTTCCACCCCCCTGCCCTGGGCAGGGACCCCTCCCCCCAGCCCAGGGTGCTCCAAGCCCCGTCCAACCCGGCCTTGAACACCTCCAGGGATGGGGCAGCCACAGCTTCTCGGGGCAGCCTGCGCCAGGGGCTCACCACCCGCACAGTCAACAATTTCTTCCTCATATCTCATCTAAATCTCCCTTCTTCCAGTTTGAAGCCGTTCCCCCCTCGTCCCGTCACTCCATGCCCTTGTGAAAAGTCCCTCCCCAGCTCTCCTGGAGCCCCTTTAGGCACTGGAAGGGGCTCTGAGGTCTCCGCGGAGCCTTCTCCTCTCCAGGCTGAACCCCCCCTCTCCCAGCCTGTCCTCCCCGCAGAGGGGCTCAGCCCTCGCAGCATCTCCGGGCCCTCCTCCGGCCCCGCTCCAACAGCTCCGTGTCTTTCCTGTGTTGGGGGCTCCGGAGCTGGAGGCAGCACTGCAGGTGTGGTCTCCCCAGAGTGCAGCAGAGGGGCAGAAATGCTCTCAGGACGCTCTGCTGCTCCCCACATCAGGGATCAGCCTATGATCCTATGCTCATCCTTCGCCGGGGTTTGCTCCAGCCTTCTGACGTTGCATTTCGGTAGGTGGTTTTAAAGATGTCGTGGTTTAACCATCCTTCAGGTGCTGCTGCCCTTCGGCACCATCTGGCGAGAGGGAAGGGTGGAAGCAACGCCCCCCACCTCTCCCCTAGGAAATCACCCCCCACCAGGGTCCCAGTCCCCCCCAGCTTCAGCTCAGCTCTCCCTTTTGCCCTCCACCACGTCCCAGTGGCAGCCAGCCGCCCCGCCATCTCTTACCCGTGAAGTTGAGGCTACTTTTTGTTTGTTTATTTTAATTATCATCTTTCTCCCTGGCTTGGTGCTCCCGCAAGGGAGACGGCGTCTGTGTTAATGGGATTATGCGTGCTGTTTGCTGATGTGTACGTGTTTGCCACTTCCTCTCCCTTTGAATTTCACCCAGATAATTGATTTCTGTCTCTTCCTTGGCACTTGCTTTTGCGGCGCGGGGTGTTATTAGTCCCCTTTTGTTTCATTGCTGAGCGACAAAGCCTTTACAAGGCAGCCCCAGCAAAAACAATTGTTGAATCTCTCGTTTTCCTTATTAACTGACAGGGGATTGCGGGCAGCTTGAAGCCCACGGAGAGGTGTAATAACATCAGCGACGGCTCGGGAGCAAAGCGGCTCCTTCCCACCGCAAGAGGTTGGGTGGATTATCCAGGTCTCCATTGCTGGTTATTCACCTAATTTGACTCTGGCTGTCTCCCGTCCATCCGTTTATCCCAATGCTGGGAGCCGAAGGACTGAATCCTTCCCCGATTTGCACGTGTGGAGCTGAGGGTGCGCTGAGATTTGTGGCACGGACCCCCCCTTCTGCCATGGTTGGTTGGAGGCGATGATGGAGGGTGCTTGGTCCTTCTTAAACTGGGACATGCTGGTTTAGGGAGACCAGCCTTTCCAAGCGAACAGGAGTGCTTGGGCAGAACTAACAAATACAGGGAAAATAACAGCATTTTGCAAAATTTAAAAATATATATATACACTTTTTTTTTTTAAGGAAAAAAAAGTGATTTTTCTGGCTCAAAATGAAAAATTGAGGCGTAGTTGAATTTTTCGTTTATTTAATATGCAAAAATGGTTGAAATGTAAAGATCATGTTGACTTTGGCCCAATTATCACTTGAGTTTAAATCATTTGAGAACTTTGGTTTGTGAATTTTTAGGGCTTCTTCCCCCCTCCTTCCCTTCACAGGAAAGGGCAAAATTTTTATAGAGCAGGAACAGTTATTTTCTGCCCAGCTTTTTTCAGACTGCGGAGATTTCCAGAAGAACATCCTGTCGAATGTCACACAAGCACTCTGAGCGTGGAGAAGAAATTCCGTTGTTGAGCTAAAGAGTAGCTCAATTCCATGGAAAATGAATACAAATGAGGCTTAACTAGCTAGATTCCCCTTCGCTCCAGCGTCTGGGCGGAAGGGAGGATGCGCTCCCCCAAAACACAGCAAACTCGCTCCCCTCTCTGCCCTTCTGGCTCTTGGCTTTGTCATCTTTTATTTGCATAATTTCTCAGCGTATTTTCTCTTCCTATGTTGTTTTTTTTTCTTTTCTTTTTTCCCTACTTTCCATTTATTTTCTCTTCTCTCGCTGCCTGTTTTCTGTTTGATTTCTGCTTTTTTTCTTCCCTCCCTCGCTAGCCTCGAATGTGGCTAGCACGAATGAGTGATTTCTAGAAGGAATAAAATTGTTTAAGGAGGAAAAAAAGCAACAACATTTTCTGTGCATCACTGTGTAAAATGTACAATAATAAAGCAGAACCACACTAAATGAATTATGGTAAAAAACCCAAATTACCAACATGTCAAATACTATTAGCACTCAGATTTGTAGAAAGAATGTATGCACAGAGGAAGCTTTTCTTATTTTATTTTATTTTCCCTGCTCTCTTTGTAAAGCAAATGCCAGCCACTCATAACAGCTGGTTTTGGTGCCTTGAATGAATAACCGATAAAAAGAAGGAAAGCAAGACACGTTCCCCAGAACCATTTTTCATGATGTCAGGGTATCAAGGTAATGTGTTACTTCTTGCAGGAACTTCAGATGTGTTTCTATATGTGAGCGAAAGTCTCATTTCCTTTGACGGGATTAATGATCGCTTATTCCACTGGAGAAGGGAGATGGAAGAGAATCAAAACTAGGAGGGCCGAGAAAGAGAAATTCTGTCTAGGAATTGATTTGCTGGCACGGACTAGCAAATCAAAGAAGGACCACTTTAATACGATGGCTTCCTAAGGGACTGGGTGTCTTGTAGCATCCTCAAGGACTGTGCTTATTGCTGGTGGAGTTTGCAATTGGGTGGGTGGCCTTTGCTATCATTGGAGGAGGCCACTGTGCCTGTCCATGTTCGACAGTCCCAAAAGCTGAGTTAAAGCACCTTGGGTAAGGCGGCTATTTTCCTCATCCAAAGCATTTTTTAATTTTATTAATAATATTGCTGCTCTTGGAATTATTACAGTTATTTTTACTTGTATGGTTGAGTTGGGAAGGATGACAAGTTCAGCCAAGAGATGAAATTATTTTGGGTTTGGCCAACAAAACCGCATGTCCACGTTGTCAGTGTTTGCTCCTGGTTGAGTTCTCTGAAGAGCAAAAGGGTAGAGCGTGACTTGGTCTGTCTTTTTATCGAAGCTGCTCCATTTTGCGTGAATAAATATTTGTTGGGCCAGCAGAGATTTTATAGCCCATCAGCTAGGGCACTCAGCCGGGATGGAGGAGACGTGTGTTCAGGTCCCTGTTCCAGCACGTATTTAATTATTTATCTGCAACAGAATGGCTCAGAGAAGAGACTGAGAGAAAGAGCCAGAGGCCAAGTCTGTAGCGTGATAGTTGAGATATTTAGTTGCCAAGAGAGGCTGTGATTTTTTATTACTGCAGATAACTGGCTTTTTAGGGTTCAAGCGGGTTTTCTGCTCTAGGGCTGAGCGGGAAGGTTATAGTGGATTTTAGAGGTTGCTCCTGATAAGTTGGGCTGATTCGGGGTGGGGTGTCAGGGGGTTGTTTGTAATTCTCTATGTGGAAATGTTCCCAGGTCTAGGAAAGGTGGTGGTTCTTTGAAATGTCCGGCTCTTTCCAGGGTGGGATAACTCTTTCCCTTCATGTGTTCTCCGTTGGCTCTCTATGCTCTCTTGCTCCTTCGTATCATCTGCCATTTCCCTTCTCAAAGGACAACTTGTACAACCCATATTATGTCTGTCCGGGCTAACGTACACCCTGTCTCCCAACCAACACTGCAGAAGAGGGCACGCTTGGTGCAGGGATACTGGGACGTTTCTTTGAAGACCTTTCCTCCTAGCTCAGCTGCTACAGCTGCCACAAAGTTCTGCTGAGGTAGCTGCCAAGCCATGTGTGTCCTGGACCAAAGGGTCTGCAAAGAGTTCACTTTATTCTAGATGTAGGCATTTAGCTTAAGGTGAGTTAATTAGCAGCTGAATTAAAATGGAAGGAGAAGTTCTAGTCGAATAGACCCATGACTTGCAGAGGTTTCTTCCATCCGTGCTTTTCCAGAAGGGCTAGGACTTCAGAGATGTTGTGTAGTTTATAATGAAGACACACTCTGAAGTCTGCCCGCGTCCAGCAGTCAGACTCTCATCCTTTGCTATTAAGTGGGAAGAAAAAGGTCACCCTCTCTGACCTTCCACTGGGCAGAGTTTACACCAAAGGAAAGCTGAAACTCCTTGTCAGAAAGGCTGTGAAGCAAATTAAACAATACAAAATATTTGTCGTTCCTTTGAGGCTCGTTCGTTACCAATTTGCAAAATTATGCTGCTCCCCCTCCCAAAAAAAATTTCTGGGATACTTTTAAATAATTACCCAAATCAAAACAATTGATTCGACTAGAAAATGCTTTAGCAGACACATCTTCTTATTAAGGCCGTGGTTAATAAGAAATAAGTTAATTGTGCAGTTAGTACTGGTGGGTTCCAGCGTTCCCAAGCCTTTGAGTGGATTTAGTAGGTGAATGAAAACAGCCTTAAGGTGTAGGCTTATTCTAAATTTGGAGGAAGTTAGGCTCACCTTTGGGTTGAAACCTACCCCTGCTTTGAGTGGGGGACTGGACCAGGTGATCTCTGGAGGGCTCTTCTGACCTAAACGATGCCCCTGTGAAAGACGTTCTTGGTGTCCTCATTGTGTTGCTTGAGATTTTTTCCCTTCAGAGCCAGTGGGAGGAAGTCTGAGCAGCTGTGCAAAGTTGATCTTTATTATTACCACGCTTTGGTTTCCTCTCTTTAAGTGCTGGACTCCTGAGGAGTGCCAGAATGAACGCATTGAGATGGTCAATGAGAGCGAGAGAAGCATCCTAGCCAAGGCATGGGTACCGCTTCCCACCGATGATGTCCTCGATGGTTGGGCAGCCCCAGAGGTGACGGTGACTTTATCCAGTGACCTTTGCCTTGTTCTCGCAGACCGCCCCTGTGTCCGAACGCGTGTTCCTGCCGGGGTGCTCACAATGGAGGAAGCTTGAGGAAGGCCACGTGCGTAGTGCCGCGTTTTATATTAAACAAAAATAAATTCCCTCTAACGTGAGTTTTTCAGACAGGTTGTCCTAATATATTAACTTCTGTCTGTGTTTTGAATAGTCAATTTCACGGTGAAATGAGTTCTTAATAATATATTTACCACCTGGGAGAAATCTCCCAGCCATCTGGAAAGGAGTGGGGATTTAGTGCCTCCAAATGGAGATTGGTTTTTTATTTATTTATTTAGCCCACGTTTCCTCCCCCCGCCAGGTGGGACCCAGAGGATGCTTTGGGTCCGACCTGACCATTGCAGCCGGTTTGGAGGTGTCTTTTTGCCCCGTGTCTAACTGGTTTGGAGGTGTCGAGAAGCACATGGAGGTTCTCGGCAGCTTCCCAGGCTGGCGACTGGTGATAAGGCAGCGCGGGGACGTGTCCCCTTCACCAACCCCCGGCTAGGACAGCTTCTGTCCCGGGCGCTGAGGGGCTGGTTTGGAGGCAGAGGAGTTTTGCTTGTAGCTGCTGGCAAAGCCTTACTCTTTCGATGGAGATGTCAGTGATACATGAGCTAAACTCAGGCTGGTTTGTGTAATACATCTTTTGAACTCCAGTAGGATGGAAGCCAGATGCAAACCAAGCTATCCCTTGATTACGTGGGGAAAATGGTAAATTCATCATCACTTGAAGTCTTTTAAACAAGACTGATTGTCCGGCTAAAAGCTATCCGTTGCATCAGCAAGAAGTGATTGGGTTTGATAGTGTTTGCCTGAGCGCAAGGGAATAATCCTTCTGTTTGCTACGGGGCTTACAGGGGGAAATTGTGTGGCGTGGCATCTTCAGGCTGTCAGATTTGATTGTCTCTTCTGGCCTTTGACATTGTGGATTGATGGAAACTCATCATGGCCTTTCTCTTGTGGCCTTACATAGCTTCCCTGTGTGCTAAAACCTCATCTTTTATATCGCTGGAGTATGAAATTCCCACATGCCTCGGTGTTCACCCAACACGAGTCCCTGCAGGAGAAGAGGAATGCGGTGGCTCCAGGGCTTGAAAAGCATTAATTTTGTTTGCAAAAGTGATCGCATTAGCATATCCTGATCCTCTGCTTTAACACTCTGCGCGGGTCGCTCGTGTGACATTAACCGAAACTCTTGGCTGGGGGGTTCTGCGCAACCCATGCGCGGTGCTATCGAAATTTCTCTGGATGTGTCTGCAGGTGTCCTTGCAGGGGGGAAGCTCCGCAGCCCGGCTGTCTGAATAATCTGTGCTGTGGAAATGTGTCTATGATCGGGTGAAATTTTAACTGCCAAAAATTTTCTCCGTGGGGAATGGTGGGAAAGCCCGGAATATAAGGCTCTGCAGGGATGGGGGCAGCAGGGTTAGCAGACGCCCGTCTCTCCGTAGTACCTGCTCACGTAGTCTCTGACGCCGTTGTACGTGCAAGCTGATGCGGTGTAGGCTGCCCTCCCCAAAGGTGCCATAAACCTCCTTTGCATTTTTCCCGGGCTAAATGAGCCCAGGCAGGAAAGCAGGTCTCACCCTACCATTTTCTGCGGCTCAACTCGCCCCTTTGCAGGCTGTGAAAGGTGGGGGGAGGAAGGGTTGAAGGTCCCCTTTGACTGAGGTTGAAAGCAATAAGGTTTTGTTTGCCCTAACCGTTTATCCCATCTATCTCAGCCGTCCGTGGCAGGGGATGCCTCTACCAATGCACCCCTTTGAACTCTGCAGTCTCTAATTCGGTGCGGGCACCCGGCGGCTCCTGAAATATGTACGGGGACAGGGGGGGAAAGAAAGGAGCCCTCGTAGGAGCTGCATTTTACAACAGGTTGCACCAAACCCCTGGCTTTTAGCTCTCCTTGAACTTGAAGTTGGCAATAATTGAAGACCAGATTTTGCAGCTGCTGTTCTGACATGATATCGCTGCCGGGTGTTATGAAAACCACTAGAGCTAGAAACCAGCGCTATATACTCTTCTTGGAGTTTTAGCTTTCAAACATATGAAGCATCAATCTCTAGCTAGCGGCTCATGAGCTATCAGCTCCTACAATCAAGTGGAAAAGAGTATTTCAAAAGTGCTTAGTTACTGGAACAGTACAAATGCTTTCTGGACCAGTAAATGCTTCCATGTATTGGTCCCGGACCATGATTAGGAAGATAAAAATCTGGTCCCTGAGAAAGTACACTGCCTGGCTGCTGCTAGTGCAGAAATGTCAAAATAAACGGGAGGATGAGGAAGGGTGCAGAGGCTCCGGGGGCAGTTAGCTCGCCCTGTGGGGCTGCTCCCAGGCGTGTTGGGGCATGTTTTTATTTTTATTCTCCCGGGTGGCAAAATAACTGCTTTTCTTTCTTGACCTTTTAATACAAAATGTTTGTTCTCGAGCCTATGAATAGGCGGATTCCGTAGTCCTCCTTGTAAGGATTTATTTTCAGGGCTTAGGGTCATGCAGGCTATACCTGAAATTTTGAGAGACCTCGATGATCTTTGAGGGGCATCAGACATACCCTTGGGTCTAGCTAGAAGGCATAGAAAGTTTGTTACTCCTTATTTGATGTTGCCAGTACCGTAACTGGACTATCTTACTTGATTAAGTGAGCATGACCACGTGCTTGAGTGCCAAGGTGGCATCGGTGTGGCTTGAGCTATAGCCCAGCTCTCTCTGCTCAGCCTCTAGAAATCCACCGTATAGCCCTATATTGTGTAAGCATTGCTGCAAGCCTTGCTTTTTATATACTTAAGTGCATCTCATAGGCTGCATTTGTGATATTGCCGTTGAAACGACCAGTTACACCATGCGAGTGCTGTGTTTTTACCTACAACAATGAGAATTTGTGGGCTCGAACCCCCCAAGGTTCAAGCTGAATGTCATGTTCAGTACGTCTGATGAAGAACCGCGTTTTGTTGCATTGCTGGCATAACTTGGTGTTCAAGGGCAAATCAACTGTAGCCTTTTGCGTTTCGAAGTTTGGTGGCTGCGGCGCGGGCGAAGAGAGCCTATGCTCGCTGGCGGGCGAGGGATGGCGTAGGGCCGGATTCGGTGGAAGGAGCAAGCGAAACTCCTCCAGGGATCCGTTTCCTACCAACAGTTTGGGATCCACAGCAAGCTTGTCCCAACCTTGCCCCTGAAATGACCCCTCTGGTCACTGGCGCCGTCGGGGTTGAATTTCCACGCGTGACGTCACCGCGCGTTAGCTTGATTTATCTTGAAATGATGTAAAAGGTCGGGATGTTTTAAATTGCGACCGGCTCCATTCACAGTCCATTTTCCATAAGCTGTTTTACTGGTGATGTGACATGATATCAATAACAATGAGGTTTCTCGCTGCCTGCTATAGTTGTTTATGGAAAAGGAGTTTCAGAAAACATATTATTATAGAGAATAATGGATGGGCTGTAGGGAGACAAGGAAATAATTGCATTGAGGGGGCTTGAAAACATCATAAAGCCAAGAATGGAGTTTGGTTGGACTCTCATGTCACAAGGTCCCTAGGACTAAACTAATTCTCCATAAATCTGTGCAGCCCATTTAGGCTTACGGGTTTTCTTTTCTTCTCTTCTCTACTAGAGTGTTTGGTGGTTTTTTTTTTTATTTTTCTTCCCCTCTTTTCTTTTGAAGAAACACCGCAGAGGAGATTGAAATGAATAAAACCCACCCAACCCACAATTATGGTGATTAATTATCCATTTGTATTTTGTTAGCACCTCTGGATTCTCTGTCAGGGGGCTGAGAATCATCCCAGCACAGACCAGAAAAACACGCGTCCTTTTTCTAAGGATCCTGAAGCCTTGTTTAAAAAGAAGAATAAATAAATATTTAAAAAAAAAAAACCAAACAAAACAACTAAGGAATTAAAAAAGAAAGAAAAGGAGCTGCTGCAGAGTTGACATCCTGATCAGAAATGTTGCCAGCACTCTGGCTGCTAAAACCACCTGCCTTTTGCTCTGATTTGGATTTTTGCCCCTGTGGGGAAGAGCCGAAGCTGTTAAAGCAGTTAATTTGTAAGCAGAGCCCGTTTGAAGCACGTTGTAAAAAAAATAAGTCTCTTCTTCGCAGGTTCGCAGGTTGGAGGGTGATGAGGGGGCAGGATGAGATCCTCAGTGTGCCCGTGCTGCTTTTTTAGGGGGCTTTGAGGTCCAACCATGCGTGAAGTTGGAAGGAGTTTGGGCATCTCGGTCCTTCCCCGGCCGCTCCTGCCTGCCGATGCTGGGCACACCGGCATTCTCAGCCCTGAGAAACTCAGGGGAGGGCAAACATCTTCCAAAGCCGGTCTGAATATTGCCCCTGCGGTGATTGCCCCCCCCCCCAGTTGGAAGTTTCAAATTGATATATCACAAAAGACCCATTGACTGGCCGTTTCGCAGAGAAATTTTCCCTCTATTTTCCAGTCAATCATTCCCTCCCGGCCCTGTAATTTTTATTTGCATTACATCAGCGCGGGGAGAGGGGGGGGGAATTGAGAGAAATCAGGACTTTGACCAGTTCTTTCAGAGGTTGGATGAAAGGGCCTTTTCTGCTTTGGGGAGGGGGGGCGGTTGTTCAGATTTACAGGGAAAAAAAACCAACCCAACCCAGCCTGGAAGCATGGCATTATAATTATTATAGGATTAAATCAGTGGGAGCTGGCGGTTACACTACCATGGGCTTCCTGGGATCTGGGGTCAAAGTCAGGAGGGACGGGACAATTTATATTCCCTGCCGTGCTGGTTGCGACATGTTTCAGCCCCGTTTTTTTTCCACGTTGGTGGGGTTTAGCATCCTCCGCTGCTGCAATAAGGACTGGTTTTGCTCCGTGATGGCTGCTGAAACCTGCCATGACTTTTTTTTTTGGGGGGTGGGTCTGCACACCTACACTGCGCCGAAAGATTCCCTCCGGTGGGAACGGCTCCACGCGCTCACCTAACCTCAGCGGTGCTCTGCGCCAACGCTGGGTGAATAATGGCTTTTTTAATTATTTTTCGCCGCTTGCTTGGTGGCCAGAGCAAAGAAATAACATTGGCGTGGGGTCACCTCGGAGAAAAGTAGGGAGAGGGCTTTTTTTTTTTTTTTAATGGCGTAAAATTGCTGTTTCTGTCAAATCATAATGAAACAGTTTATGCAAACCTGAAAATAAACCCATATGCTTCACTTACATACCCTTTTTTTAACCTTTATATAAATGTCAATTTTTTGGAATGACAATGACATTTCAAGTGAGAGATTGAAATGTAACACACAAGAAACATCACCGTGAGATGTTTTGACTTCTCTTCAGCTCCCTCCTCTCCCCGTTCTATTTATTTTCTGCGAAAACTGTTCGCTAAACCTGACTTGAATCCACAGATAGTTTCGGTTCCTGAAAATGACATTTTCGAGCAAACACGCCAGCAGCCGCAAACAACAACAAAAAAAAGAGATAAATCCTGCAAGCCTTGCTCACCCTTTGGTGCCCTGTGGTTTTCAGCACATTTTGTTGCTCAAAAGCATTTGGGCTGGGAAAATCCTGTCTGAGGGACACGAGGGGCTTTCGGACCCCTCTTTGGTACGCAGACTTTTTGCTTTTCCCTCTTTGCAGCCCACAAATTTTGTGTTTCTGACCCAATTGGCGGCTCTCTGCGAGGTTGGAGGAGAGCGTTTCGGGGCTTGGTCCCCATCCTAGCTGACGAAATGCATCGAGCGGGCTCCAAAAGCAAGATCTGAAGGCAGAAAGCAGAGCGTGTATTTATCGCGTCTCGGTGGCACCAAAGGAGAGCTATGCGTTGGCATCGTTATCGCCGGTCTCCCCATGGATTAACGGAGGCGCGAGTCAGGCAGGTGACATCCGCAGCCTTGCGCGAGATGAGTCGGTAGCAGGAGCAAGATGCAGGCTCTGACTCAGGAGAGCGATGAAGTGCAAACCTGGAGTACTTCATCAGTCAGGCTGTTGCTTAACTGCTGCCTTACGCATCAGGCCGTGCCCACGTGCTGTTCTGAGTCACAGTCTAGGAGGGGAAAAACACTGCTCCTCAGCGTCTCCATCCCAAGTGTCCTCCTTCCCCCTGCTTTTTTATCATAGACTCATAGAATGGTTTAGGTTGGAAGGGACCTTGAAGGCCATCTCATTCCACCCCCCTGCCCCGGGCAGGGACACCCCCCCCCAGCCCAGGGTGCTCCAAGCCCCGTCCAACCCGGCCTTGGACACCTCCAGGGATGGGGCAGCCACAGCTTCTCAGGGCACCCTGGGCCAGGGGCTCACCGCCCGCACAGGGAAGAATTTCTTCCGAATCTCTCATCTAAATCTCCCCTCTTTCAGTGTCAAACCGTCCTCCCTCGTCCCGTGGCTCCCCTCCCTGATCCAGAGTCCCCCCCCAGCTCTCCTGGAGCCCCGTTAGGCACTGGAAGGGGCTCTGAGGTCTCCGCGGAGCCTTCTCCTCTCCAGGCTGAACCCCCCCTCTCCCCGCCTGTCCTCCCCGCAGAGGGGCTCAGCCCTCGCAGCATCTCCGGCCCCGCTCCAACAGCTCCGTGTCCTTCTGTTGTCGGGACCCCCCGGCTGGAGGCAGTATTCCTGCTGCCAATGGCGTTGTGAAATAAAAGTTTTACTTTGCCTTCAGTTGTTGGAAGGAGGGGATAAATCAAGTATTTCTCAGTGCTGGTTTTCTTCTGTTTCACCCCAAATAGCGCATGGTTTTTTTTCTGTTGACCTGGGGAACTCGCTGCTGCGGGGGGGTTGGGGGAGCGAGGATGTCCCTGTCCCCCGCTGCCGTGCGGGTTGGCAACGTGGGGCAGGGTGAAACCCCACTGCTCGCGGTGTCCGGTGCGAGCGCTCAACCTTATTTACAGCAGGAGAAAATTAATGGGAGTCAGCTTTCGAAGGTAGATTATTTCATTATCATCGTAATTGGTACTTATAATTAGTTGTTACTCTGGCGTGTGATGTGCCCTGAGCACCGTGGCCGCAAAGTGCAGGAGGAAAAGGGAAAGGCTATTTTTTTTTTTATTAATTATGACTGCTGTTTATTTTGTCAGGTATTTATGCGCTCGCTGTTTCGATCAAGTAACCTCGGCTCGGTTGGCTTTGCGGCAGGCAGATGGAAGGGCTTTGCCTGGCCTGGCCGTGGCTCAGGTTCGGCTCTGCCTCCTGCCCCGCCGACACTCGTGGCGCCCTTCGCCCACGAGCGAACTGGGAATACCTCCGCCCACCTTGCGCCGTGCTCGGGCCGGCCGTCGTGGGACCACTCATTCCTGCTCTTATTAAAATTGCTGCAAAGCCTCAGGTCGGGGGTCCGAAGATGCTTTTCCCAGCGGGGACAGGTGAGGGGGGGGAACCCTGGCACCGCCGTGAGCCCAAGCATCTTGCTTCGAGGACAGGAGCCTCTTGTCAGAGCCAAGTCATGCTGGAAAGCCCCCAGATATTCGCAGGCTGCCTGCTCCCGGTCAGGCAAAGGGCTTTCTTTGTGGCGCGTCAGCCTTTCCACCGCTGAAACAATAAATGGCCTTATCCTCGTTAGCTGACACAACCCAACAAAGCACCATTGATTTGGGTAGGTGCTTCGGCAGTGACAGGGATGCGAGGCACCGGGGTTTGTGACCCCACCGGCTTTTCCAGGCGTCCGCGTACATGCGGTTGGGTTTTAATGAGTGCTTTGGGCCACGAAGTGGGTCAGCACTTTCATCTGCTCTGCCTTTCCCCCCCCCCCGGGCTCCCTCCCGCGGCTGAGACCCGGGGAACGCGCCGCACGGTGGCACGAGCCGCTGCATCCCCGGGCTGGTCCCGGCCACGGATGGAGGAGGGGGGGATGTTGCGGGGGGTGGTGGCTGTGCAGAAAGCGGGGGGGGTGTCCTGCTGGGACCGCGGGGCTGTAACCTGCTGATGCGGCTCCCCACGGATCCCTGAGCTTTGTGCAAATGGCAGTCGTGGTGCGCTTTGAAGCCTGAAACCTTGAGCACTTCAAACAGGCAGAGGACAGGCAGATGATGTATGGGAAATTAATATCTAACAGGGCTAAAAATTGTTCTCAATGTCGCCCTAACTCCCCTGCCCAGCTGAGCTCTATTTACTTTCATCCCATCCAGAGCATTTAGCACAAAGAGACCCCGTACACCCTTAATTTTCTAAAACACAAAGCCTTCCATTTCACTGCATCCAGCTGAAACGTTCCCCTTTTCTCTCTCATTTTCCGGCTCTCTTTTGAAACCCGTCTCTCCCTCGCCGCAGCCTCTCAGGGGAGGAACAGAAACGGGCAAAGTTTGGAAAGGAGAGCAGGTCGGTAACCCTTTTCTGGCCGGTTTGGTGCAGGGAGGGCAGCAAGAGGCATCCTGCATCCCGGCTTGAGCAAAGACCTGCCAGCACGACAGGCGCATTTAGCACCGGTCAGTGCACGGCGGAGGATTTGTAACTGGAAATCAGGATGCTTGAAACCTCATTTATGTCGCAGTAGGGGGAAAGCAAGCGAGAGCTGCCTCTCTGGCATGGCACGGCGCGGAGCAGAGCGGAGCATCCTGGCGGAGCTCTGCAGAAGGCTGGGGAGGGAGGGGGGTTTCAACGTCAGGGCTCCAAGCCCACGGGTAGCCGGGTTCAGCCCGGCCCTGCCCCAGGCTCTCCGCGGCACTTTGATGCCCCATCTCTGGGGTTCACACCCTGTCTCCTCACCCTTCTCTGGGGTTGGAGCCCATCTCTGGGGTTCACACCCTGTCTCCTCGCCCATCTCTGGGGTTGGAGCCCATCTCTGGGGTTCACACCCTGTCTCCTCGCCCATCTCTGGGGTTGGAGCCCATCTCTGGGGTTCACACCCTGTCTCCTCGCCCATCTCTGGGGTTTGCACCCTTCCTCCTCACCCATCTCTGTCTCTTTGGCCATCTCTGGGGCTGGCACCCTGGCTCCTCACGCATATCTGGGGTTGGCACCCTGTCTCCTCGCCCATCTCTGTTTCCTCGCCCGTCTCTGGGGCTGGCATCCTGTCTTCTCACACATCTCTGGGGTTGGTACCCTGTCTCCTCGCCCTTTTCTGGGGTTCACATGGTGTCTCCTCACCCGTTTCTGAGGTTGGCACCCTGTCTTCTTGCTCATCTCTGGGGTTGGCGCCCATCTCTGGGGTTGGCACCCTATCTCCTCGCCCATCTCTGTCTCCTCAGCCATCTCTGGGGTTGGCACCCTATCTTCTTGCCCATCTCTGGGGTTGGAGCCCATCTCTGGGGTTCACACCCTGTCTCCTCACCCGTCTCTGGGGTTCACACCCTGTCTCTTTGCCCGTCTCTGGGGTTGGCACCCTGTCTCCTCATCGGCAGCGAGGCGATGAGTTCGGGGAGGAGTGCTGCCCGCCGGCTGGGAACGGCGTGGGCCGGAGGGAGCCTGGCATTTCATACCCCACCCCTGGGTGGACTGGGTGTGCCGGAGCTTATCAGGGCAGGGTGGAAGGGAAAAGAAAGCAAACCAACCAACAGAAAACAAGTGATGTTTCAAAATACCGCCGAGCAGATTTTCCCAGGCTGATTTGCCAGCCCTCGTTTCTGGGCTGGTGCAAAACCACCGAAGGCAAAATACTTCTTTAGCGCTGACGGGTTAGAGCTGGGTGTTTCTGGATGGTGTCCCCGGTGAGGGAACCCCTGTGCCGAGCCGTGAGCGGGGTGGTGATAAACGGGCTGCCTCCGGCCGCGGTGAGAGCTTCCCGAGGTGGCTGCGAAGTGGGGTGATGCCGGGAGGCAGAGCGCTTGCTGGGGCATCGGTCCCCCATATTTTAGCGTGATCCCTGGGTCCCATGGGGCACCATCTCTGTAAACATACGCATGATGCTCCGGGGGTTGGCATGCCGGGATTGCGAAATGGGGAAGGGATGGGTTCGTCTGCGCTTCGCCCGTGGCCTTTGATTGCTCCAACTTTATCAATGCCAGATCTAAGAGAGCTGTGGAGGGGAGTGAGTGCACCGCACACACACGGTGTTCCCCCTGCCCGGTGCCGCAGAGCCCGGCCGCTGCTGCAAAACGGGGCTTGGGCTGGGGGTGCTGACCCCCAAGGGGACCTCCTCTCCGCAGCTATGAGAAGCAAGCGGGAGCTGGACCCCAGCCTGGGTCCTTCGAGGAGGGCTGTGTGGTGCACCCAGAGGATGGAAAGTCGTCGTCGGTGCGAGGGCTGGGTGTTTTCTAAATACCTCCTGGGTTTATACATGGGGCTTTTGGGTCCTTGGAGCCTCCCTGGGCCGTATGGGGTTGAGCCATGGTCCATTTGGCTCCAAAGCGTTCTCCAAGAGCCCAAGACCAGAGTTGCAGGCATGTGCAGGACATGCCTTTGTGAGGATGGTCGCTACTTGTGGTGCTGTTCCTCTGCGCTGGAGTGAAACTCAGAGTCTTTCACCTTTTGCTGCTTCTCAGCAGCCCCTGGAGAGCCCATATCAGCAACGCTTGGAGGTCTGATGTCCTCCTGGATATGAGTTGGGACATGTTGCTGACCTGCCTCCCCCAGCCTCCCCGGGGACGGCTTATATCTGACCCAAACGGGTGTCCTCAAGCAGGTGCAGATAGCAAACTCGTGTCCCCGACCATGGCATCCAGAGCAAGGCAGCACCGAGCCCGACATCTGTCAGCCGTTGCGGATCCGTATTTCCCTAGGAGACAGCAGGAACCAGCGGCTCGCGAAGCCCTTCCCGCAAAGCTGGGATGTCTTCCATCGCCGGAGGGCCTGATCCTCAGCTGGTGCAAGCTTGGCACAGCGTCACCGAGCAAATGGGGCCAGCTGCTCGGTCGGTGGATGCTGATGCCCGTCCCCGAGCAGCCAAGCAAGCCCGCTGCACCGCTCTGCAGCTGAGGGCCAGTTTGAACTGCTCTCCTCTCTCTCCCTCCTACTCTTTTCCTCACTCCTCCCTTTTAATTCTCTCCCCGTCTGTTCATCCCTCTCCCCTTCTGTTCATCCCTCTCTATTCTCGAGCCATCCTCCTTTTTCTCCATGAAGAAAGCTAAGGGGAGGAAGGGGGGAGGAAAGGAGAAAAGCGATGCAACTCGATAGGTGTTTTTTTTCCCAATAACCTTCCCTAAAATCTCACCAGGTTATATTATGGTCTAATAGACTTTAAGCCAATCTGCCTAATGCCACTGCAAAGGTCAATTAAATTCACCCTAAAAAAAATTTACTCCTGGCTCATTATACATTTGGAAAATGAATTAGAAGCACAAGCTGCCCCAGAGGTTTCTGATATTTTGCTAATGAACGTGTCTCCTAATGGAAGAAAAAGAAATCCACCACCAAAAAAACCCAGCCCTTTAAAGGAATGTTTTTCTGGTCCATTGGAGAGCGTAGCGTAGAGCTGAGCATCTCCTGATAGAGCAGATGAGGAGGAGGGCTGGGTGATGCGAGGGCATTTACACCCAGCAGAGGAATTCAAATCTGACTCTTGGCCAAGAATTTGGGCAAGATGTCCGACCTTGCGTCCGTGCCCAGCCCTGTTCACAGGGTGCTGTGGGTGCCTTGGCTTCACGCTCCGTGTGTAGGCAGCATTGACATCGATTACTCCCTCTGCGACTTCCCGGGCCGGTTGCGACCACGTGGCACAGATTCGGCGTGCTTGTAGCCCGCCCGTGGAGCAATTACGGTGGCAGCGTGCCGTGCCCGTAGGGACCGGCAGTAAGAAGAGGCAAAATTAATCAAGCGAATGATAAATTGCAAATTGTGACCCAGGTTGCTGTAAGTGACAGCTTTTGAGGGTTTTTCAGGCTGGAGATGCTCACTCAATGTGAAACGCCTTTAAGGAACCCAAGAGGTTTTTGGGTTGTGGGGTTTTTTTTGAGAGGGCTCTTTAAATCGCTGTACATTTTGAGCACTCGGAGTTGCTTACGGCTCGTCAGATTTTCTTCCTCTTTTCTAATGTGTAGATCCAGCCAGGTGCAGGACAGAAATAAATGCAAACATGCTCGCTACTCCTTTGAGCACCCGGCTGTAGTGGCATGAGAAACTGCTGTCAACGGTGCCCAGCACTGCGCTGGTTTTGAGTCAATGTCAATATTGCCCAGGATTGTGTTACTTCTGAGTTGGGTTTTGAATTTTGAGTCGGGTTGTGAATTTTGAGTCGGGGTTCGAATTTTGAGTTGGGGTTTGAATTTTGCGTTGGGGTTCGAATTTGCAATTGGATTTCCTGCCCTGGAAATGGAGTTTTATGGTGGGGAGGAAGAGGGGGGGTTGTCAACTGGTCCTGTTTGCAGTGCGCCTCACCGAAAGGTTTGCTAGATGAGAATATAAACCACTAAGAACCAGCAAAGGTGCCTGGAAATGAAGTGAACCCCAGCCAATAAAAGCACAAGTGTGATTTTGTCGGAATGGATGCATTCCCGTGGGAAGTTTAAATTTCAATGAAACAGCGTTTCTGACCAATCATCCCACATCCCTCCCGGCTGCACGGGGGTTCAGTGAGCTGGGATGGGTTGCTAAATGTCTCTGCGGACAGAAAGTTTAAATCCCACTGGGGTAAAGATGCCATTACTGATAAATATATGGACTGGGGTTCACTGCACCCAGGCTCGGTCACTTAAATTGTAGGTGTCAGGTCTAACCTGGTCATCTGAGCTCCTCCCAGAGAGGACAGTTCATCCCCTCCTGAAGGCGGGGATGAAGGATGTGGGATACCTGGACACCATCTCCCTCCTCTTGGCTGGACGGGAAGCCTCGTCTCGCTACCATAATCCCAAACAGGTTGCAACTCCAGTTTGAGCTGCTGCTTTTTTCCAAGACGCTGTTGGGAGTTTTCTTGCAGAGAGATGGTTGGGTTTTGTTTTTTTGGCACGGGGAAAAGCTTCAGGGGAACTAAGAGACTGGGCATAACTCCCTTCAGTTTGTCTTTAATTACAGCCAGGGAAGAGGCAGTAATTACAACACACCCTTCCCTCGCAAAGATCCTCAGGTGAAATCAGTGCTCGGAAATATGCATACTAATCGGGAGGGTGTTTTTTGCCAGGGTTGCTGTTGTGTTGGTTGGGATTGAGCGGAGCGAGGCTGCCCAGATGGCGAACGGGAGCGTGTCTGGCAGAGGAGGCTGTGCGGAGCGGCTAGGACAGGGAAAGCTGCTCTCTCCCTCGCGCTACGGGTATTAGGCGGGAGCTGGGGACAGCGGTATGGTGCTTGCAATGTCAATTATTAGCGTGTTTAGTAAATTACCTAGTAAATTGGCCCTTAAAATTTCCAACTGCGTGTCCTCCCTTGCACTCCGAGCCTGCAGCTGAGTTGTTTACACTCTTTCAGCGGGGAAGATGGATCGGCTCTGTCTCAGCTTCTGGACGTCTTGCAGAGAGGAGCCTGAGCCCATCCTGCACCGCCGCTGCCGGGCTGGGAGATGGATGGCGGGAGGGTCGCGCCGAGAGCGCAGGGGCCCGAGTTAAAGCCGAAAGAGCCGTGATGGGGAAGGGTGGACCCCAGGAGCCCGCGTGTCCTTGGCCCGTACGCACGTGGCCGCGGGTCCCCAGCAGGTCGGCTGCTGTTTGTGTGTGCGAGCGCGGCCCCCGCCGTTCGCCTGATTGCCTTCCCTCTGCGTGCTTTTCCTTGGCGAGGGCTGCGCCTGGTGCGGCGAAGAACCGCTGGCACGGGGAGGCGGAGGGGGGGTGGGAAAAAAGCGCTTGTCCTCCTTTTCTCACAACAGCGGGCTGGGGAAGGGACTGGTAAAACAGAAAGGCAGGTATCCGTGTGACGGGGAGGGAGAAGGATGCTCTGCCCGCTGCATGAGACGGGAGAGATGTGGCCATGGTCTACTGGCCACCGTCTGCTCTGTGAGCCCACCTGGGGAATTTACCTCCCTCAATATCTCTGCCTGTGGCGGATTGAATCGCTCAGAGGTCATCACGAGTGGGAATTACGGATGCTTGCCAGCAAGGGCAACCCCTCTGACTGGGGCTTTTACCCCTTGCTAGGCTCGTTTCAAAGCTCTGGGGGAGTGCGATGAGGGGGATAGCAGGTCTGCTCGGCAGAAGAGCGGGTCCCACCGGCTTTTGGGCCAAAGTCACTCAGGGTCTGCCCTTGGGACTTATCCTTTTGGGGTCGGGAGAGCATAGAGGTGAAGATACGGTTTTGGTAGGGACCAATTCTAGGCCAGAGACCCTTCCTCCCCCGTCTCCCCCGTTCTGCTCGCTGGGATGTGCACCGTCTGTATTCCATCGCAAGGCATATATTTCCCTTCTGTGCATTTCCAGCTCTCCTTTTGCCTTTTCATGTGTACTGTAAAGGTCAGCCCATATCTGGAACATGCTTTAAATTTGCACAGAGAGCAGGGGGCAGGAGGAGAGGGGAGGGTAGTGCTGCAGCACCTCCCGCCCTTGCAGAGGGAGGTTTGCTGCGTTTTTTGCTGCTTCTGTGGATGGATGGGGTGCAGGACCGCACAAGGGCCCCCAGACACACCTGGAACCCAAGGAAATAGCCTTTTCTTAGCAGAAATCCCCCAAAGCGCAGAGCGATGGTGTTGTAACCCCGCCGGCTGTCACAAGCCGCTCTCCCTTCAGCGGTTGGGGCTACATCGGCCTCGTCCTTCCCCTCTCCCCGGGGAGGATGCTCACCTCCGCCAGCCCACTGCTGTCAGCCAAAACCGTGTGTGCCCTCTCCTCCTCCGCACCCCGCCGTGCCGGGCAGCAGGTACCCGACCCGCTCCCCCTTCCCACCCGCAGCATCCTGCATCCCTCGCGCTTTTCCCGGCGGCGCGGGGAGGGGGGGGACGCCGCCGCGGCGCGGGTTGGCAGGCTCAGCGCCGTGCCCTGTCTTGTCTCCGCGTCAGGCCCTTACCTTGCCTGTCAGCCGCTGCCTTCTCTCGCCGGGACCTAATGCTGCTTCGTTTCTGTTTTAATTTTGCTGCGGTTTCGCGACAGCCACTGCTAGGTCAGGAGTTACAGAAAGGTTACTGGTGAGTGATGGGTATTGACATCCTTAACAGTGCCCTGACCCCATCAGTCTCGCTCTGTTCTTCTTTTTCCTTACACTTGCCCTGTTTTTTTTTTCTTTTTTTTTTTTTTTTAAATTGGCCTTTTTCATGCATAAAGCTTGCTTCATCAGATTTTCACCCAAAGCCGCAGCCAGCGAAGCAGGGAGGCAAGCACTGATTTGCCCTGCCTGAGCATAGGCATTGAAGGAGGCTTTCATCCTCTGATTATTTTGCTATCCCAGAAATCTCATGGGCGACTTATTCTCCCCTTATTTCCCTGGTCTGCCAGTACATCTTTCCCAAAATGCCCACCTGGATTGTCTTGCCCATGCCGTAGCGCTGGGGGCTCTCACCAACAACCCACTCCCCCCCTTCCTGCAGGGGCTGGGCTGCACGCTGGAGGCTCAGCATGAGGAATAAACTCAATCCCTGCTCCCGTCCCCCTTCCCTGGTGGGTGCCCTCCGCAACCGGCCGCTCTGCGAGGCGGAGAGCTCGCCCGACAATGTGCACTGGGCTGTAAAGCCCCAGCACAGTGGTCCAGGTGCAGCCTGCAATGCTCAGGAGGAGTTTGGGAGGAGGAGGCAGCATTTCTAGCCAGTAATTAAAAAAAAAAATAAAAAATATCCTTATTTAATAGGTGTTGATGATACATCCCAGTGTTTTTCCCCAGTTGAGGCACGGCGCAGAGCCCAACTCGGTGGGGTCCCCTCCGTGGTGCACCTCGTGAACCCCAGCGACTTCAACACCGGGGCCGCGGTGAAGAGCTGCTCCCCGATGGGCCGATAAACGTAGCCCGGCTGCTCCCGGGCCTCGGCCGCCCGTCATTGCTTCATCTGGAAGGGTATAAACCTCCGCACAGGCTATTTGGAAATACGGCAAAGCTCATTTTAAGCGTGTCTTATCTGCCCGTTGAGAAGCTGCCGCGGCTTAGCAAGGCTGGGTTTGCCTCCCCTCCCGCAGCTCGCCTGCGTCTCCGCTCTCCATCCCTCGATCCCGCGATAAGCTGGCGTGACGTTATCAGATGCTTTGGCAGTAAAACTCTCGGCACGCAAACTTTTTCTGCTTTACTGTTTGCCTCCATAAAACTGGCGGGGGAAAACTGCTGAAGCAGTAACCCTGCTCGCTTTTAAAGGCAGCTGCAAATCAGCCTCACTCTCCCGTGCGGTACTGAGCCGTTTTTACGAGCCCTAATTAAACAGGATCTGCCCTGTGGTCTACCTTCCACCCAGCCTATCTGAGGGATGGGATTTAACTGCCGGGGTTATGGTTCTGCGTCCGTGGGCTTTGCTCCCCCTGGAAATGAAGCGCAGTAGGATGGAGAAGGGATTAAGGTGAATGGAAACAGCCCCGCGCAAAGCTGTTCATCACGCATGTGTTTCTGCAAGGGTCTTAGCTGAAAAAAACTCAGGTTGGAGACCAAGTCAGCCGATCCCAGGGTGGGAAAAGGAATGCCTAACGCCGTTCCGTGACGCTGAAAAATAGCAATGGGCATTAAATGTAGGAAATACTCATTTTGGAGTGAGCACCTCTAGGATGTGGCTGGGCTATCGAGGCTCCTGGGTACTGCTGCCTGTGAAACGCCGGGGCAGAGCGGTTTTTCGGCAGCTTCAGGCTGCCTTGAGCCGAAGTGCTCCTCGGGCACAGGCATGGGCTGTCCATTTGCTTGTTTTCCCACGGGAGACGTTTCACGGTTTGCTTCTCCTGACGTTTCTTCGTGGTGACGGGAGGTGCGGCGCGGTCCCCGCGCCGTTCCCTCTGCCCCGGGAAGGGGAGGTACCGGCTACGGGAGAAGCGTCGCCGTCCTGCCGGGGCGGTGATGGGAAGCACTGCTGACTGACACTTGCTGATTTATTTGAACCTTTGAGTCTTTCCAAGAAAGCAATTTCTTTGATATTTCTCTTGGCATTTGAAGGTGGTGGTGGCGGGGGAAGGTAGTATTTCCCACGTACGCTCACCGTTTTCATCTTTCCCTTCCCCAAAGTGATGTTGATTTCTGGCGCTGCGTCTTCCAGCCCATAAACCGGGTGTGGAGGGAGGTGGGGAGGAGAAAGCTGTGCCTGGGAGGGTGCAAATAGCTGGGGAAGGCAGTGCGGGGACCCCATCGTCGTGTTTGCATGGGCAGGAGCATCCGTAACGGTGTCCGTAAGGATGCCGGGGAGTTTCACGGCACGTCAGGCTGCCCGGCGAGAGGCTCCTTCCAGGCAACTCTGCGCACCCAACGCTGGGCTCCCACAGGCGTGACATCCACAAGCAACAGTGAAATATCAGCGGCATCATGGCTGGGCTTAAATCTTTGCCGAGCCTCCATTTTTCTTTCTTTAAACGCTTACAGAATAAATGGAATTTATAATCAGAAACCATAAAATCTCTGATTTATGGTTCATCTTGATGACAATATTTAATAACTCGTGTATATTTTATTACATCTTTTTAATGCCCTGTTGTGGAATTTTACTTAGGCATTTCGCCCTCTATATCAACCTGTCGCAGCACAGATGGGCTGACTTTTTTTGCTTTGGGCTGACGACGGAGCCAAGCGCGCTCTGGGCTGGGCTCTGCCCAGGGCTGCCGTCAGTCTGTCCAAGCGGGCTCCGAAAGCGGGGCTGGACATCCATCCGTGATCCGGCTTCTTCCAAGAGCTGCTCCCCAGATTGCAAATCCGATGCTTTGCCATGGCCAGGCAGCTCCTTTCCAACATCCCCAGCCAAGTTTCGGTGCAGGTGGGGAGAGAAATTCAACTGTAGGGCCTCTCTTCCCTCCTCAAGGACTTTCTGCTTGGAAACGCGTATCTATTTAGGTTATTGCTCAAGTGTGTTCTCCTCTGGAGAGCACTCCCCGCCTTTCTGGGACCATTAGTGCAAATTAGCTGATGCATCCTATCAGCCTGCTGCACCCAGGGTACCAATCCTCTTCTCGGCGCTTGCATGGGGAGGGGAAGCTCGTAAGCATCGTAGTTGCGTTCTGGCTTTGTCGAAAAGCAGCGGCTCCCTCCCTCATCCCTCCCTCCCAGCTGGCTTTTATAACCAGCTGCTTCCCAGCCCTGCGCTGCTGGCTACGGAGAGAGGAGCCGGGGGCTGGAGGGGACGGGCAGCAGCTCGGGGTGGAGGTGCCTGGAGGGTTTGGATGGTGAGAGTTGCTCGCGTGCTGCTGGTTCGCACACACAGCCCGTGCCGGCGTGGGGACAGGACCCACTGAATCGTAGAATCATCTAGGTTGGAAGAGACCTTTAAGAGCAGCGAGTCCAACTGTTCGCCTAGCGCTTCCAAGTTCCCACTAACCCATGTCCCTCAGCACCACGTCCGCCCGTCTTTTAAACACCTCCAGGGATGGTGACGCCACCACTCCCCTGGGCAGCCTCTTCCAGTGCTTGACAACCCTTTTGGGGAAGAAATTTTTCCTAATATCCAATCTAAACCTCCACTGGCGCAGCTTGAGGCCGTTCCTATCGCCTGTTCCTTGGGAGAAGAGACCGACCCCCCCTCGCTACCCCCTCCTTTCAGGGAGCTGTAGAGGGTAAGGTCTCCCCTCAACCTCCTTTTCTCCAGGCTGAACACCCCCAGGTCCCTCAGCCTCTCCCCATCAGCCGTGTGCTCCAGACCCCTCACCAGCTCCGCTGCCCTTCTCTGGACACGCTCCAACACCTCAATGTCCTTCTTGTGGTGAGGGGCCCGAAACTGAACGCAGCACTGGAGGTGTATTCGAGGTATACTGAGCACAGGATTGCTCTGGGCTAGCTCTCGGCGGGGACCACAGGCTCAGGGCCACATCACCCTGGTGGAGCCTGGCAAGCACGCCCAGGGGAGTGCGGTAACACCCGCGTTCCTCCTGCTGAGCGCAGTCCGGCGCTTTGATTTGTCTTGCTTCTCAAGAAGGGATGGTTCCCCAGCCGTAGCCCGCTGCCCACGCAGCCCCGTGGCGAGGGGACGGGGTGGGAAGAAGAGCCGCCGGCGCTCCGGAGCTGGCAGGCACCCCTAGGAACGTGTCCGGCGCAGCCGTGCAAGACTGGCTCTGCTGACAGTTGCTGCCCATCCATCCGGCGCTCCCCTCGCCTCGCCGCTCTTGGCAGGAGCGGCGCCGGCGGAGCAGCCAGGTGGAGAGGAGGAAACGGGGCGAGACGGCGCGGCCGTGCGCAGGGAAGGGCTCTCGGGCAACCATCTGCACCGCTGGGCTGCGGCCGAGGGGCTCGGGCTGGATGGGGAGGGCTTGGGGGGGATCAGGGGGACCTGGGGACAGCAGGAGGGGCTGCAGTCGTGAGCGTGAAGAGGCAGGGGAGAGGGTGGAAGGCAGCCAGGGAGGGAGGAGGAAGCAGCGTGGAATCACGCTTGTCGTCTTTGGGGGCAGCAGGGTTCAGCTTTTTTGCGGGTGTAATGGCATCAGGTGCTTTTCGGGTGCAGCGGGGTCGGGTGCTTCATGTTGGGTCTGCGGGCGAGGACAGGGGCTGTCCCCCTTGAATGCCATCTCCCGCCGCTTTTGAATGCCATCTCTCCCCCTTGAATGCTATCTCCCCCGTTTTGACTGCCATCTCTCCCCCTTGAATGCCATGTCCCCCTTTCAAATGGCATCTCTCCCCCCTTGAATGCCATCTCCCCCCCCTTGAATGCCATGTCCCCCTTTTGAATGCCATCTCCCCCCACTTTCAAATGCCATCTCCCCTCCTTGAATGCCATCTCCCCATTTTGAATGCCGTCTCCCCCCTTTGAATGCCATCTCCCCCCTGCCTTGAATACTGTCCCCCTTTCTGGAGCAAACAATCTTAAGACAAGCCAACCCCAGGTGAGCTTAATTTCTTCCCAAGTCCCCAAGAAATTAATGGCCTGCGAGAAGCTGGCCATGAACCGAGGGATGCCGGCTGGACCGCACTGAATTGCACCTGCAGGCTTTCTCTCCCGCTGCGCCAGCGATGGGCTCGGTAGGGCTGGGACCATTTATTAAGCGAAGGAGCGCTTGCAGAGCGATGCCACTGCCGGGGACGTAGTTCCCTGCCCAGGAGAGGTGACCCTGTGCTGTCCCTTGAGCAAGGAGCTTGGCTCTTGCACGGAGAAGGCAGAAACGCCGACTGCCTGATTTACCTGCGCTTTATGCACGCACCAGTCTGCTGGGCAAGTGGGTACTAATGGTATTTGGTTTTTTTAAACAACCAGAAAATTTCAGCCTCTTTCCCAATGTTTTGACAGTTTTTGGGGTCTTTTTTTTTTTTTATTATTTTTATTTTTTCTAATTTCTTTTCTTCTTTTTTTTTCTTTTTTTTTTTGGGGCTCAGGCTGTTTTGCAGAGAAACTCGCAGGGCTAGATGAAATGTTTGCGCTGGGAAATGAGCCATCTTCAAAAGGGCTCCTGTTCCCTTGCAAAACATTTGCAGAGTTTTCATCTGCGCGTTTTGGCTCTTCTGATACGAGGCGGGAATTGTCCTGGGAATTGTCTTCCCGTTGGTTATTCTGCTGTCTCTGCTCCTGCCTTGCCTCTGCTCGGAAATAGAAAAAGGCAGAAAGGAGAAAAACTCCAACCAACCGCCCCCGAGAAAACATCCCCGGTACTGCGGGTCTTGCTGGGCTTAGTTGGTTCTGGTCTAAACGAGGTCGTCGATCCCAAACAAAAACCTGCCCGATCCTGGCTGAATGGCCGAGGTCTCAGATCACAGACGTTTGGAGGGATTTTTGCCACCCTCGATTGCAAAGCAATTACCCCAAATTTCCCGTCCGGGCTGCATGTGAGGTTTTTTGGGGTTTTTTTTGTTTATTTTGTTATACAAAATGACTTATTTATTGAAGACCATGACCAAAGAGGACCTGTGTCGCTGCCTGGGAGGAGCAGGATGATTCTTGCACAGATTTGAGCAAGAAAAAAATAAAATAAAAAATCATTGGCAGGATAGAACTCCTTCCCTGGTAGGTAGGAGAGAAGGCGGGGAGGTGGCTTCCCCGGGCATGCGCACCGCAAGGCTGGGCTGCCTGATGTTAAATTATAGCCTAGCGAAGGAGAAGCCTCCTGAGGAGGTGGGAAGCGATCACAGCCTATAAATACCTTCCAGGCGATGTTGGAAATGAAGGGAGGGAGTTATTCATGGTCTCCAAAGGTAGTAGGACAAAGGAGCGGTGGCCTGGAGCTACGGAACAGAAAGTTTTTCTGCCTGGCGGTTAAGAAAGTTCCCCGGCGGCGGGGGAGAGTCTCCCCGGGGAGGGAGCGCAGGCGCCGGTCGGCAGCGCTGGAGACGAGATGTTAATGGGGATGATGAAGGGAAGGATCTTTAGACAAGGCGCGGGGTCAGCCCGTTGACCCAAGCCGGCTCTCTCTTGGCCCCACGGTCTACACGGTGCCGTGATAAATTCCACTTACCCTACTTTACTGCGGGCACTTTATAGCTTGACTTAATGGCTGGGAAATCTCTTCACTTGACTGCTCCCCTTCAGATGAGAAGGCTGTCTGTGGTCCTCAGGTTTAAGCAACAATTCACCGTCTGCGAGGGGATGATGCCTTTTTATTAGCTTCCTTCTCAGAGCCTGTACTCTTGAGGTCCTGCCTCCTCTTTGCCACCGATTTTTAATTTCCCCCCCCCCCCTTTCTGCCCTCACTCCGGCCCCGTTGCCTTGCAGGTTTGTGCAAAAGGGGTGCCATTGACCCCTTTTTGATACCGGCCTGCAGAGCGGGCACTCGGCCGCCGAAGGTGCGGAGGATGCTGCTGGCAGCAGATGCGCGCAGCGCTGCCGGCCCTCCCGTTTTTACGGCGGGTCTCGTAGGTCTCATCAGAGTTGATGGTTTCCTTAATGTTGCTGGCATCACACGGTTGCGCAGGAATCTGGGGCGTTCGTTTCGCAGCGGCTTTGAGATGCAGAAAAAAGCCCGGGAATACGACTGGAACCTGCAGGCTAATAAAACCAGCCCATCTTCATTATGACTGTTTTTATTATAGATGTCAAAATGAAGGTTTGGGGGCTTTAACTTGGAGCGGTGGAGGTATGGAGGTGCTCCGAGGGTGGGTTTTGAAGGGTTGTGGTGATGGAGGGATGGCCCTATGCTATGGGGCTGGTGGGGAGGCGTGGGGAGCTTCGACCTGCTCATCCCTGGAGGGGAGCCGGCCACGCTGGTTGCTTTTATTGAAGAAAATCGGTGATAGGCAAGGGAAGGGGCGGCATTTTGAAGCGGTGCCGAGGTGGGTTGGGATGAGCATCATGTCCAGGAGCGATGCCCCAGGGTTGAGGGGGCGAGTGGGTGCTGGCAGCATCCTTCCAGCTTGCCCCCAGGCTGCGCTCCCCGAGGAGCCTCCACCTTTCCTCAGACTGAGGAGGGCACAAACGCCAAAGGAACGCGCGTCCCTTTTCAGAGGCTGTTACAGTAAATTGGTAGCAGGCGACGCCGCAGCAGAGGAACTGTCGCCATCGGCGGCTTTTTGTTAATCTGATCTGAAGGGTCCCCTTGTGAATGCATCTGGAGCAGTCCCCGCTCTCCCTGCGAATGCAAATTGCAGCGTGCAAGCTCCCGGTGCTTTTGTCAGGCTGGAGGTAGGCGAGGGAGGCTGCTGCACGAGGGATTTTTTGTCTCTCCACCTGGGTGGCACGCTCTCCGCTTTCGTGTCCACATCTTTTCGCTTCGCCCCCGTTTGCCTGTTCCCAAACGCATGGGGACTATGGATGGAGAAAGCCACCTTTGAAACTCTAGCTGGGAATCTGCCATCCCCTAGAAAGTGCCTTTATTGCGAAAACTACACGGTTTCTTAGGACAATGTCAATTTTTCCAGATAAATTGATTTTCCGTTGGGAAAATCGAAATCTAGATGATGGCTGGTTGCCTGGAAGGGCCTCAGCGGTTTGGCTGTCTGATGGCTAAGGCAGGAGGAGTTGTCCTTGCTGGCCGGGGAGACCTGCGGGGAGGCAGGGGGGAGCCCCCCTCCCTAGCCAAGCCCTCCTGGAAGGCGACTTGCCATGTTGTGTTCCACCTAAAGGGCATTTGTGAAACCCATGGGATGCTTCCAGGAGCCGGGCGGTAGCTGAAATGTCCTTCTTGCATTAGCTGAAATGGTACTTCCAAGGAGGAAGGGGGGAATCTATTCCATGGAAATTTTACTTTTGGGGAATTTCTGCTGAGATGGGGAAGTTACAGGATTATTATTTTTTTTTTCATTTAAAAAAAAAAATATATATATATTTGAGTTTCAGTGGATTACCATTTTCTAGCCAGCTCTCTGCGAGATACCATTTCTGCAGGCAGCGTATGACTTTTTTCCCCTCAGGAAATTTTCTAATATCAATTTAATTTTGACTCTCACAACTGCATCTATTCCGCGGGGAACCTACTCTACGGCCTCGCCAAGAAAGTGTTTCCTCTTAGCCGCGAGTTCATTTTCCAGTCTAAAAACATCATTCAGTCATTCCTAATGAAAGATATAATCAACTTTCAGGCTTCGTGGCTTAGCTGAGCCCCTAACGGAGATGGGGAAGCCATTCCTGCGGTAGCTCAGCCCTTATTTCCCGCGGCAGGCGTGCTCCCACCTTGCAAAGGATGGGTTTCACTGGGTAAAACGGCACCCAGAGGGACTAGAGCAGGTCCGTGCAGATGCAATTCCAGGCGTTGCTCCATGGGGATGTGCTCTCGCATCCCGCAGGGATTTGCCCTCCTCCGTAATTGTGGTGATGCTCTGCTCCGCAAATTCTGCCGGGCTTGTGCAGAAGCAGCTGATAAAGAATTTGGCCCAGCTAGGCTTAAAACAAAGAAAAAGAAGTAGGGGAGGGTGTTTTAAAAACCCACAAAGCAGCAAAAGCACAGTTTTTCTCCCAACTGATGGTATTTTCATGCCCGCACATCTTCTCTGTGTAAATGTTTTTGGAGTGCTGGGGGGGGGGAAATAGTCTCTTGTTGCAGTGACATGCTGTGCAACAGAAAGGGTTTAGGTTTTTCGGAGCCCTCGCTGAATATACGCCCTGGATACGGTACTGCTCGTCCTCTCCTGTGGCCGCATCTCCCCATCCGCCGCCTCGTGAGCAAGTGGAGATACGGATGCAAATAGCACCGGGCAAAGAAGATCAGGTGGAGGTACGGAGCAGGAGACCTGTGAGTCCCATCAGGGCTGTCCATCCCGCTGGGATTGGGCTGCCTCGAGTACCAGGAGTTAGTTTTAAATAGGTTTGTGCAGAACTGGAGGTCCAAAGGGGACCCGATGGAGCCAAGTGGAAGTTAATCAGCTGAATATTTACCCACCTCGTGGCGGAGGAGCCCCGGGCTGGCCTGGGTGTAGGCAAGCCTTGGAAATGTGCAGGTTGAGTGAGCTCCACGGGCAAAAATCCCGTTGACTTGAAAGGCAGAAAGCCCTGGCAGCATCCAGAAAATACTGATGGTTTCTGGGAAGGGTTGGGGGGCTGCTCCTCCCGAGCGGGGTACCCAAGCCTGTCCCCTGTTCGGGGTGGCCTCGTGCGCTAGCAGATGGCTTGTTCCTCCATCGTGGCGTCAGAGGAGACCAGCCCGGTGCTCTGAGGACCACGATGTGCTCAGATGTGACAGGGGAAGGGGCTGTCGGGGTGAACTCAACCCTTCAGCCAGGGCTGGATGCTCTCTCTCTGCAACGGGCATTTAGGTTTCCTTCCCCCCGGCCCATTCAACCCTGAGTGCAAAGAATGGAAATTTCAGGAACTGAGAAATAAACAAAAGCTCCAACTCCTCTTCCCTTCCCCAAAAACCAGATGAGCCAATGGAAAATTTTAATTTAAATGTTTGGGTACAAATTACCTGACAATCCAAACAGAGAGGCATTTTAAAGCAGCGCTCGAGCTTTTCATTGCGAAAATATTGAAGTGTCTCAACCTGACAGTTCCAGAACTCGCCCATAAAGCTTCTGAAGTGAAAAATTAATCCGAAGTAACCTCTTTTTCTGCTTTTCAAAAGCAGATTGGCTTTTGATGGATGCTCGTACCTCCTTGACAGATCCCAGTCAACCGAGCCCAGCTCTTCCCCCTTGCCCGGTCCGAATCCCCGGAGCGTGGGAGGGTTGGCATCCCTCCGGGGCTGGGCTGGGCGTTAGCGATGGCTCCGGGCACCTGGAGCATTTCCATTCCTACCTCCTCTCCTTTCGCTGCCCCTGTCAATCCATCTGGGGTTTTTTTTTGCAGCAGTCAAGTGTCTTTTCCTGCTGCCTTTTATCCCTCTGAATCTACCTTATGGGATTAGGCGTGAAATGGAGGGTTGTAGCATATAATAGCGGGGCTGTAATTACCTTACGAATGCGGTGTAATTATACTGTGGTAAGGCTTTTGAATCACCTCATCACCACCCACTAGTCCCTATAACTGGAATTTCTCTACATTTCAGCTGTAAGGTTACCCGCATCTCCACAATTGTGGCTTTGGCTCTCTGGTCACCGCGGCTGTGTGTTGTTCGCGTTCGGTGGCACCACTGATTTTGCACTTACACTCTAATTAATTTGCAGCTCTGGAGTTGTACGAGTGTGGTGGAAATTACAGGTGTGGAAAGCGTAGTTACGGCGTAATCTTACCGCGATTGCTGGGTAATTGCAACCCCTCGTGCCGTTAGCGCCTACCGGTGTGGTGGGACCTCCCGTGGGTCTGTTGGCATGGGTTGGGTTGGGTTGGGTTGGGTTGGGTTGGGTTGGGCAGCCGGAGCCCAGCCGGAGCAGGTCCCTCCGGCCAGGCGCAAACCTCCTTCGACGAAAGGCTGCGAAACAGCAGCTTACCCCATCCGTCCTGCTGGCGGCTTCGAGCCCAGCAGCCCAGCCCGGGCACGGCTTAGCGGCACCACTCGGCAAACCTCGAGTCCGGCGTGATGAGCGACCTGAAGCTAATTGCTGACCCCTCTCGTGCGTCTCCGTTCCCCCCTACTCCATTAAAGCGAGCGTAGCCATTTCCCTGCCTTTTTGCCGCTAGTTGAGATACGCAGATGACGAGCGCCGTAACATAATGGATTTTTATTATTATTAAGCTCCCAGTGACTCTTTCCCTGTCAGTGTAATAGGGCTAATGAAATGTCCCCACCGCTCATGGGAGTTGGGAGGACAATTTGGTCCGGTTCTCTGCAGCATTTGGAAGAGGCGTAGACGCTGGTTGTTGTTATTTATTACGGATCTGGTTTACTTAGTGCTGTGTTTATTGAGTCTGTCTCCCACTCGCAAATGCCGAATACGGTTCCCAGCGCCGCTCCCAGTGCCAGGGATCCTTCCTGCCGCCGTTGAGCTGCCTGCCAGTTGCCAGCTGGAATTGTTGTGGACTCCGGCTCAGGACAGTGGGCCAGGTTCCTCCCTGGTGTAACATCATTGACTTTAATTAAGCTACGCCAGGGAGAAGTTTGGCCCGCTTCGTTTGCTAGCCGTGCGCCGATGCCAGTCGAAAGGCACGGCGGGTGCCAGCAAGGGCTTTGACGGCCCAATTTCAGCGTGGGACAAAAGTCCTTCGGTCTTTGTCTGGCGTGGGACGCCAGTGTCCGCTGACGGGGAGAGAAGGGGGAATCAGGCGATGTGCTCGTTGTAGGGTTTCACATCCGTGGTATTCCAGGGTTCGTCTCCCTGTCCTCTTCCCTGCCTGCTTGGAGGTATACAGAAAAAAAAACCAAGAGGGGAAAAAATGAGCACCGGATCCTTAAATAACACGAGGTCTGTCTCAGGCCCTCCGGATCAGACCCGATTTGCTCATTACGTTCTTGTAGCTGGCATCAGAGACGTGTGCTTTGAAGGAAAACCGCGTTGAGCTGGTAGCAGCACCAGGCTCACCACCGCATCCCCATGCAGGGCAATTCAGGAGAGCCCCCTCTCTCCTTAACCCATCCCTTGCAGGGTCCTGAGTACGGCAGCCCCGGCATCGCCCGGCTCGGTGACAGTCACTCCGGCAGCGTTGCCTCGGCCACCACCCACCGGGCAGGCGCCGGACCCCTCCATCACCCGCACCAGCGAGGGCCGGGCTGCGCTTCCCCATCGCTGCCCGGAGGCGGCCGCCTCCCGGGGAGATAATTCAGTTGCCTGGTTCAAAGCAGAGTTAAAGTTTCTGTGCTGGCAGATCTGGGGCAGAGTTTAAGAGCGTCTGTGTTTTCTCCCGCGCCGTCTGAAGTGAGGCACATCCAAGGCTTTGCGGCCCTTGGCTTTCATCCGCCTCACCGCAGGCAGTTGTGAACCGCTCTCCTCTGAATCGGCTCTCCCATTTTAATATTTCCTGGGGTGGCTCTTGCTCTCTAAACGCAGGCTTGTGTTTTTGGTGTTTTTTTTTTAATATATATATAAAATTAAGTCTAAATGCAACAAAGTTGTGGTTTTTAGTGCGTAGCCCCCTCGGTCTGCTGGGAAGGGTGGTGCCATGGTGGGATGAGGTTGGTGCCGTGATGGGATGGGGTTCGTGCTGGGATGGGGTTTGTGCTGGGATGGGATGAGGATGGTGACATGGTGGGATGGGATTGGTGCCGTGTTGGGATGGAGTTTGTGCTGGGGTAGGATGAGGTTGGTGCTGTGATGGGATGGGGGTCATGCTGGGATGGGATGGGGTTTGTGCTGGGATGGGGTTCGTGCTGTGATGGGAGGAGGTTAGTGATGTGATGGGATGAGGTTAGTGACGTGATGGGGTAGGGTTGGTGCCGTGTTGGGATGGAATTTGTGCTGGGATGGGATGGGGTTTGTGCTGGGATGGGACGGGGTTCGTGCTGAGATGGATGAGGTTGGTGCCGTGATGGGATGGGGTTCGTGCTGGGATGGGATGGGGTTCGTGCTGGGATGGATGAGGTTGGTGCTGTGCTGGGATGGGGTTCGTGCTGGGATGGGATGGGGTTCGTGCTGTTGGGTGCAGAGGGATGTATCTGAGGCTCAGCCACACGCAGGTTTCCATCGCCCACCATGTCCTCTGCAGGGCTCAAAGAGCTGCCACCCTTCTTGCTTCTTCGCTGGTGCTTGGGGTCTCCTCCCCGGGGGCTGCGAGGTCCTTTTGTACCTGTGTCTGCACATCTCAGGTTATCTGAGGACACGGGGTGCAGAGAGCAGCAGGTTTGATGACAGCAGGGACGCGCATGGAAAAGCTGTGGTGCAAACAGTTGGAAACTGATAACTTGCAGCGATGGCTTTGCCAGGAGGGGAAAAAAAAAAAAAAAAAAAAAACCAAGCAAAAAACCCTGTAAATTCACTTTGTTTTGATATTCAGATACTCCTTTCTGTGTGGTGCGTGTGCTAATGTGTACGGTGGTGTTATGGCATTATCAGAACAAAATATTCAGATGATTCCTAACAGAATTTGTGTTTCACAAGCTACTTGGAAATGTTGGCTTGGAAACAGAAGCGTAGCGTTTAGGAGCCTTGCTTCTCCCGGAGGGTAATAACTGGGCCCCGAGCTGCTCTGCAGGGCTGGGATTTGGGGGCTTCTCCCAGCAGGGAGGGACAGGGCTCCAGAAATCCCTGCTGGAAAGGGGCACGGTGCAAATCCCCCCTCCCTGACACAGAAGGAGCTCCCTAAAACGAAGAGCAGGAGGAGCCCCCAGCCCCTCCTGCCCTTGGTCCCTCTTCCCTACGTGCTGAGCGGCTGTGGGAAAGAGGCGGCGGGATGCGCAAGGCTGTTTGGAAATGGCAGCGCTGCTTCTGCTCCGCTCCCGGCACCGCCGAACCCGTGGCAGCGTCCCAGCCCGTCTCTCCCCTCCGCTCTCCTGCCGGCACCATCGGCTCCACGCCTGGATTCCTCGGCTGAGACCCGGTCGAGGCTCTTAGGCCTTCATCCCCACCGAAATGAGCAGCAAATCAATGCAGGCCTAATAAAAGATGATTGGAAATTGCTAATGGGAGCGTGGGAGGGCAGCCCTGCCTCCCGGAGCCAAGATGAGTATGGATTTTCTCATGCCAGGGACTGTAAACTCTTCTGAATTCCCCGGGGAGCCCCGGATGCTCGCCTCCTCCCTTTTGCCCTCCTCGTTCTCCCGCAGTCTTCAAAAGGGAGCCTGGTAAAGGCAATTAGCTAGATTAATTAGCCGGCGGTGGCAGGGAGGGCTCAGCCTGCCTGCTGGGGTGTGAAGGAGCGAGCTGGGGCAGGGTGCGTGGCGGGGGCAAGGAGCCCCCCGGTGAAAGCGGTCACCTCCTCCGCTCCTGCCCTGGCCAGAGCTCGGTCCCCAGCCCACGGTACACGGGGGAGGCTAAATTGGGTCAGGCAGAGGGGGAACAGACTGGAAAGGCTCTGGGTGCCTTGGCGCAGGGCTTCAATTTTGGCTCCCGATAGCTGGTACGCCTTATTTACGGACTCGCCTGTCCCCCACTCCTCTCCCTCCGGCAGCGTCGCGCCAGCAGCCCCGGTCCCAGCGCCCCGCAGCCTCCGGCTCCCGAATCCATCACCGCCGACAACGCCCGCTCCGCCCGCGGCGGCCGAGCCCCCTCCCGCCCTTCGTGGCGGTGGCGCTTGGTGGAGGGAAGGGGAGATGATGTATGAAATGCGAGCGGGTTTGATTCACGGGAGTTGTGTTCACCTTGCAGATGGGGCTGTCACAAAGAAATAATAAACCTCCTCGTTTGAATGCCCGGAGAGGCTGCGGGACAGGCGGCGGGACGGGTTTAGATCCTCTGCCAAGGAAAGAGGCGCTTTCGAGAAAGACTGATTGCGAGCCCCCGGGGACGGCTGCACGGAGGGGAAATAGTAATCGGAGCCGCAGCGGTGGGGAGCAGGGTCCCTTCACGCTGCGCCTGGCAGCGGTGCTCCGAAAGGGACGATCCCCGACCCGCGGTCCGTAGGGCTGTTGTAAGGAGCGGGGGGTTGCCAGCGAGCGGTGAAGCGCCCTGTCCCTCGTCACCCAGGAGGAGAGGCGGCACGGTCCCGCGTGCCGTGGCTTGCGAGCTACTTCGTGGCAAGGATGCTGGCCAGGATGGCTGCAGTTTATCATCGCTTATGTTCGAGGGGGCTTTACCAGGAGAGGCAAAACCCTGCTGGGTGTTTTCTTTGGAGTAAACCCCACCAGCACAGGGGCTCCAGCGCTGAGTTTCTCGCTGTAGCCTCATCTCCCTCCCTTTTGGGCAGCAGGTTGGGTCGTGGTGCCCGTCATGGTCATGGTGCCCGTCATGGTCATGGTGCCTGGTGCCCCTCAGCCTCTTGCTCTCCCTCTCCCTTGGGATGCTCCGCCGTCTCCCGCATCGGGGCACGATGCCCGAAGCCCCATCCTCCTCCGTGCCCTGCCGCAGAACGCACGCACGCACAGCGCTGAGGCAAAAAGTATTAATGGGGGGGGAAAAAGTTAACCACGTTTATTGAACTGCGAAAAAGGGTGTTTTTATATCCCTTTATTGGAATATAAAGACAGCTTTTATAACCTTTTAAAGGGGCATAAAAGCAGCTTGGAGACTAGAAAGCTCGCTCCAGTTGAAGGCAGGCAAGAAGGGAGGAGAGCAAACATCTGCGGTGCTCCGAGGTCAGGAGGAACCGGCGGTGGGGTGGTGGATGGGGCTGGTGGCCCCCAGGTCCGGGCTGGGTGCGGTGTCGCCTGCCTGGGGGAGGTTTGGAGCTCTCACTGCTGTTAGCAGCCCGGGCTCTGGGCTTTGACACGCGTTCCTCCTCTCGGCGACTCCAAAGCCGGTTCCTCAGACCTCTCTTGGGAGGGGTAGGTGTCGTACTTAATGAGCTAACCTCTTTTATTTCATTTTTCTCCCCACTCCTCTGTGAATAAACACTCCTTTGGCTTCGGTGCTCCTGGAGCGAGGGAGGAGGGAGTCTGTAAAGGTCTGGCTTTGAGGCTGGAGGGAAAGTTTGCTCTGCGGACTGCTCCAGCCTCTCCCACGGCACCCAGCCTCTCCGGCGGGACTCCGAGGGGGACCAGCTCGCACACTCGGTGGCCCGGGCAGCGATGGTTAATTTGGGATGCGTTCGCACCTGGGGCTGGCACACTGATGGACAGTGCATCCTCTTGTCCCCCCTGCTCCCTGCTGCATTTTGGGACAAGCGCAGGGACGTGCTGCAATCCCCCCCCTCCACGGCACGGGATTCCCTGCCTCCTTGCTCGTCCCAACCAGCGGGATGCGGTTGAAAGCGGCATCTTCAAAGCCTGGAGGATGCTCCCTCCACCTCTTCCAGGGCTCCCGGATGGCGGTCCAAAAAGTGTTTGGTGTCACAAGTGGTGACAGCCCGGCTGCCTCATGCGGGCACGCTCCTCCCGAGGCGGAGATGGGTTTTCTTCCCCCGGCGGGGGGAGATGTGCCTTTTCCCTTTCCTTGTTCACGCAGCGGTGGGGCTGAGGCGACATTAAAAGAGGAGAGTGACCTTTACACCGGTCTCCAGCTCAGGGGAGGGGAGAGCCGAGCCCCCGTCTGCAGCAAGGCGCATTTTGAATATGGATAGGTCATGAGTCTCGGTTATCCCCACGCCATCTCCCAAATAATAAGCTTCCAGAGATAATGCTTGTGGGGCCGTAAAGAGGACGGGAACGGGAGCAGCTGCTTCTAATTTCGCTTCATGGGGAGGGAGGCGATGCTGAGAGCACCCCGCGTTCTCTGCACATATTTTTCATCATTATAGGCAGAAATGCCAGAGTGGTGACAGATATTAATGCAGTTCACACCGGGAGAAAATCTTCTTTCCATCAGACTCAACGTGCAGCAAGAGGGCAGTGCCATTTGCAACCCTAGGGAGGATATGTTTGAAAGGTGATATGTTTTTTACCCGGGAAGTTTTATTCCGAGACAAAGTTCGGTTTGAGGAAAGGGCACCTGAAATGGTTCCGCTGGGGGTGGTGGCACCGATCCGTGCCCTCACCGGGGACTTGCGTGAAGGTGCATTTGCAGCAGTGTTGGGAATGCGTTCAGGTTTTGGCGTAACTCCGGTTCCCCTCCGCTGGTTCTGCGGTGGCTGCACGTCGCCACGGGGCTGGCATTGTCCCGGGTGTCAGATTTTGTCCCCTGGGGTCCCAGCCTGCCCCCAGCCCCGACCCGCAGCGACGCTCTGAGGTTTGCAGAGTTGCTCTGCGGAGGGCTGCGCTTCCTTGCACCCCTCGGCCTCCTTTTATTTGCTTATCCCACTAAATATTCATCAGTAACATTTAAGACAAAGGAAAGAGATAATTACAAGGGGAGAGTTTTTTTTGCAGTATTAAAGGTTAACAGAATTCTTGGCATTTGTGCCTTGTCGATCTCCATGTAATTATGCTCATTTCCCAGAATTCAGAGGCGACTGTGCCTGTTAACGCTCAAAGATGGTACCCCGGGAATTAAATTTATGAGATCATTTCTCAAAATCTTCAGATTCAAACCAAGCATCTTGCTTAATGGCATGACTATTATTAATATTATTCTTGGATGCGTCGCGCGCCGCGAGGGTCAGAGGACCAGTGGCAAAACTAAAATTGATACAGGCAGAGAGCGGCGCGCCCGGCTTTTGTTCCCGAGGAGCGCTCGAGCAATTTGGCAACCTCAGCGCCTCGGGAAGGTCGGCAAAAAAGATGGGCCCCCGCAGAGACGCGGGCGTTCGGGTTTGCGGGGCGTCTGATAGCGGGCAGTCGGGAGGGAGAACTTGCGCCTCTCCCCCCTGGTTTTGCAGGTGTGTGACCCGTGTCCAAAGGCAGCTGCGGGCAAAAGGCGAATCAGTGTCTGCGGGAGAGTGTGATTTTCAGAGATGCCGACCACCTGGAGGTGGGCTGGGGTTTCCCTGAGAGCCACTGAGCACGCTGGGTGCTTTCAAAAGAAAGGGGTTTGAGGCCTCTGCTCTCCATCACCTGCGTTGTAGTTGAACATCGTGCTCTCAGTGGAGATGTCTGCTCCTCTTCCTGGCGCTCGCTCTGCCTGGTTTGCGTGGACCCGAGCGGCTTTCTGGTAGGGAAAGGGCTTGGCTGGGGAGAATGAGGTGGAGGGGGGGTGAATGTGGTGATGGGGCCAGCGTCGGGCAGGGACGTTTCACCTTCTCGCTCCTCCTCGGAGTTCAGGAGGGGCGTTTTGATACCCGGCTGGGCTGGGGAAGGCTTGGCTTAGCGTGTCGTGTTTGGGGCCATCCCAGGAGAAGAGACAGCAGCTCTTGGAGGTGCTCATCCTAAGGGTTATCCAGCTCAGAGCTTGCAAGTGCCCCGCAACTGTGGGCAGAAGCTGAGGTGGGGGGAGAAGCTCATGTGTTCACATTTAAGGTCCCAAACGTGGGCGGGGGGGACCCGAGGCATGGCTGCCTTTGCTTTTCAGCCTCTTCAGCTTTTTTCACTCGTCCCGTGAGCACTTCTTTTAAAAACGCAGAGTGGATTGAGTTGTAGAGCCCTGGGTTAATGTCAGATGCTTATGAAATGCTATTAGGTGGCTAATGGCATGGTTTTATCCGATGTCGTCAGCTGTCTCTGGCACCTGATTCATGCTGATCAAACCGCTGTGCGTGCGGAGCGAGCGCATAGGATGTCTTTCGGGGTGTTAACACAGTGGCGTGACCCCACGGCGACGCGACAAGAACCAGATTTATATAAAACCAGTGTTGATTTGTACCAAGGATCCGTCCCAGTTCATAACTTCCACTGTGCCAGCGGGGCTCAGTATCTCCTCCATAATTTTCTTAACTCCCTGTATAGCTGTTTAAAGGTGGACACATGGAGGCATCGCTTCATAAATACGCACGGCGTGCTGGCTGGGCTGTCGTAAAAGGCTCAAACGCTGAGAACCGTGGGAGAAAGGAGTAATCCCGAAGGAAAAGCCGGGCCTTGGGGACTGCTGTGCATCCCTCCCCCGGCTCGTGTCCAAGCTTCAGCGCTGCCGGGCCCATCTGTATTGTACATCAGAGCATCCTCCAGGATGCTGTCCTCTATCTCTGCCTATATGAGGGACGGCAGTGCTATTATGGGGTATTTTGGCAGCTAGCGGCTTCTGGAGATGTTGCAGGGAGGTAAATCCTTTGCTGGCTTTGACGCACCGGCTTGGGACAGGCTTTTGCCACCTCTAGCAGGTGCTGCAGCCTCTTGGCTGCGGCGAGGCGGCACAGCGCAGCCGGGGGGGCCCTGGAAGGAGTTAACTCCTGCTCGAAAATCCCCAGCCCCTGAGCAGGGAAGGACAATCCCAAGCCCAGCAGATTTTTTTTTAAAGGGCAAACAAAAATGTTCCTTTTTTTTTTCTTTTTTTTTTTTTTTAACAGCATGGCACCTGGCGCAAAGAGCGGGCAGCGAGTCCCGGCGTGGCTTTAGGGGGAAAGCTCCCAAAAGCACACTTCGTTTGAATTTAATAGGAGGGCGACTTTACGTTTCTATAAATGCCAGTTAAATATTAACGGCGTCTTTAGCGGGGATTAATGGGGTCTCAGGCGTTGTTTTTAAACACCGTGCAGAGGGTGCTGGTAGTACTGCCCGCCTTCAGTGTGAGGGACTGAGGGCTGAGTGCCCGTGAGGATGCTGCTTGCATTCAGAAAAGTGGCCTAGAAAAGTCCCCAATTGGGCAACTTCTCCCCGCTCGGAGCAGGAATGCCGCTGGGGCTCAAAGGGCTCGAAGTGGCTCCAGCCAAGTAAGGCTCTCAATCTTTGTTTTTTTAATTGGGGCCACCGTTAACGAGGGGATAAATGAGTCAGCATGGTGAGCGGAGCGGGAGCCCACGTCCTTTGTGTCTGTGGTGAATGGTTGTAGACATTGAGGGCTCAGTTATTCAGGAAAAGCTCCCCCGGACTGGTGTGTCACTCCCCCGGACTGGTGTGTCATTCACCTGACTAATGCCAAGAAAATTAAGCACTTTTTTGTAACTCGGGGCTTATTGGAGAATAATGTGGTATGCGATAGCAGGAATGGGGTTATGAAATCGTGTTTTCATTTTGAAGGAACGAGAATGGCTCGAGCATAAATTATGTTTCTGATCATATTTGGCAATTTCAGATTAAATTAAATTAAATTTCAGATTAAATTTCCACTTCGGGGTTATAGATTGCCATCTATCAGCTTCGTGAAAAGGAAAAAAGGAATTAAAAGAAAAATCTGGCTGTACAAATTGCCTCGCTATGACCTACTTATTGAAAGTAATTTTTGTATTCCCCCCCAAGAATGAACTCTTTTGGTGCGGGGAGGCGTAGTATTGTATGTATATAGCTTTGCAGGCAGGTATATAGGCATGGGTTGATATGGGAGGATCTATTAACCGTCCCTGCAAGCAGCTACAAGCAAAACAGATGCTAGAATTGTGCTAGGGATTTCTGAGAAAGCCGAAATAAATGCGGCAATCGCGTTTTTTTACAGAATACAGGGACCTTAACTGCAATTTTGCATCCAGTTATCAGCCATCGGGACCGTTTGAATCCGCAGATGAGGTGCTTGGGCTTGGGTTTGGTCAAAAAGCCGGAGTTTGGGGTAGCGTTTGCTGGGAGGCTCCCAGGCCGTGCAGAAGGAGCTGGATGATAGGACGAGGGGGGACGGCTTTAAGCTGGAAGAGGGCAGGTTTAGATTAAACATTAGGAAGAAGTTTTTCCCTTTAAGGGTGGTGAGGCACTGTCCCAGGTTGCCCAGAGAAGTTGTTGAAGCCCCGTCCCTGGAGGCGTTCAAGGCCAGGCTGGAGGTGGCCTTGGGCAGCCTGGGCTGGTGGGAGGCGTCCCTGCCTGTGGCAGGGGGGTTGGAACTCGGTGATCTTCAAGGTCCTTTCCCACCTAAACCATTCGATGATCTCTCGCAGCAGGCTGTGGGAAACGCTGGCCCGGGCCAAACCCCACAGTTCTTTCCCTGAGGGGTATTTTTTTGGGGGGACCGATTTGCTTAAAATCTCAAAACGACTCGCCCAAGCTCGCCAGCAGGAGGGCGCACCCACGTGAGCCAAGGGGAGGAAGATGTTTACGGAGGTCGCCGTGAACTGGCACGGCCGCCTTTCACCCTGTCCAATCTCTCTGTAGAAAATTGAGTAAATATCTGCTGAAAATGGTTTTTGCTGGCTGACAAACTGCCGGGCTCTGCAGTCGCTGCCCTCTGCTCTGCCTTGCAAGCCTTCCCCCATCACCTCTCCCATCGCTCCCGTGGCGATGCTCCTCTGCGAAGCGCAGCCCACGGGCTCGTGCTCCTTCTAACCCCTTCCCCGGCCGCCGTTTCGGCATCCTCCCTGCCCGTCGCCATCCCCCATGGGGGAAATCCTTCCCTTTCCCAGTCCCGAGCCATGCCGGCCCTCGCTTCCCTGCCCGCGCTGCTTGTGCTACCCTGTTTGTGGTCTCTGCCAGGAGAGGGGGGCCTTTAGCCTTGCTGCAAAGAAGGAGGTTGAGGAGATGGATACGGAGATAAATATTACACCTAGAGCGTGACTGGGCTTTGCTGCTTCTGTTTGTCTCCTGCCTGTTGCTCGCAACAGAAAAGAAAAAAAAAAAAACCAAACAAAAACCAAAACCACAACCAACCCCCCAAAAAGACTTTTATCGAAGTAGGAAGAAAGGGAAGAAGCTGAAAGCCAAGAGGCTGCGTTTCGTGCTCGGGTAGGCGCTGCTTTGCAAGCGGCTGAGGCGGTGTACGGCAGACTCTGCTGCTGCTGCTGTGGTCAAAAAACCAACGAAGGGAGAAAAAAAAAGACTCTCTCATCCCCAGAGGAGGCTACAAAGCTCTCTTTCTCGTGCTGCTGAACCTTCACAGCTGGACTCAGTTGCTGGCTCCTCTGCTGCTGGAGCAACTGAATTATTTAAAGGAATCTTGATTTCGTTTTCTCTTTGCTGTTTTCATGCGTTGTGTTTATTGTCTATAGATATTTTTATAGTCTGAAGCAATTACAGCTGTCAGAAGAGAGACGAGCTGTGACAGGCTGATTTATATGTACAGTGTATGTATGCAAGAGAGGGAGAGCCGGGGACGGGGAGAAAGACATGGGATTCTGCTGGGCTTTAGTATGCAGGAGCTGGCGATATTGGATTTAAATTCCTTGGGATTTTCAAGCAGCGCTGGTGATCTCTTAACAGTGGGCCAAATTCAGCCCTTGCAAGGGCTGAAGCTGCTCAGCAGGTCGTGTTCTGCCCCAACCTTGCGTGCGTTCAGCATCGGCAGATGCGTCCTCTCGTGATTTAAGATGCTCCTGGCAATGCGGGCTGTGTTAAAAGGTTAACTGGCTGTGGTTATTGGAATCCCTTTGGTTTTGCTGACACAGAAGATGGTCGCTGCCCATCCAAAGTAGCGGCCTCGCAAAGAGAGCGAGCTCTCGCGTGGTGAGCGTGGCCATGGCTCGTAGGTCCTGCCCACGAGGGTGTTTATAGGTAGCCCAGCGGGGTCCCCATCCTGCCGGGGGGAGGGTTCTTGGATGCTGCAGCAATCGGCAAAAGCGGCGCCTTCTATTCTTTGCGGACTCGTGCGCCCCAGTGCAATGCCCCAACCCTGGACGAGCAGTTTCACCCTACCGCCCACGGTCTCGCTTTTTGCATTTAGGTTTCGGAGACCCCCTCCCATGTAATTAGTGGGCCCAGAGAGGCTGCTGGAGGCCGGCGGTTACCCCTCCCCTGCCAGACTGGCTAGGAGCAGTGAGCTGCGGGGATTAAACTCCTCCTGCCAAGAGCCGGGGAAAGCTGCTGTCCCCTCTGGGGAGAAGTAGGACTTGAAGCAGGACGTCCCACCAGCGCTGAATTCGAGGAGCAGAAAGCCTTCAGGAGAGGAGGAAGTAGAGAGACTTGCAAAGCAATCCCCTTCTCATATGACCTATCAGCACGCACAATAATAATAAAGCTTTATTTGATTGAGTGTTTCCTCTGCCCGGCACAGCTCATAATGTTTTAGAGATTAAATAGCACAGTTAGTGAATTAAGCAGTAGTTTACAGGGGATTCAGAGACTCCGGGGATTAGTAACGGGCTATGGATCCTTTCACATCTAGGTCACCAGTTTGAATCCAGCTCAGGTTGGCAGCGATTTCGAGAAGGGGAAAAAAAAAAAAGAAAAAAAGAAAAAAAAAAAACTGGTGCTGTGTAATAGCTGCAGAGCAGGCGGTGGGGAATGGAGGGGGAGGGAGGACTTTTGGATAAGGTCCTGCGTCGCGGAGAAGTCATCGGGGACAGCAAGGTGGGGGAGGCCTGTTTCCCCTAACTCTGGGCTGCCGCAGCTCGGGGGGGGAGGGGGGCTTCCAGGGGCGCAGCGCCCCGAAAGCTGTGCTTCGGCTGCTCGCTCTGCACTTGCTGGGTGGCTCCAGGACTTTGTGCTCCGAGGATGGCTTCCCGGCGCCTTTTACCAGCATGAAACTGTGCCTGGAAATCTCAATGTGTTGAGCCGCTAGCGGAGGGAAGGAGGAATTACTAGGCATAAGCAAATGCGATATTTGTTAAATTATGAGCTGATAAAAAAGTACGCAGGGACCGTGCCTCGCGGCTGGGGAGGAATTTGCCATTTAAGCTCATGCTGTGTGTCTGCGAGGTGCAGAGGACCAGGAGGACACGCTCCTGCCTCCTCACCACCTGCCTGACTTTGGGGGGGGGGGGGAGAATTGTCCGTGCCTCAGTTTCCCCTCCTGCATAGTGGCTTTGCCGCCTGGGGAGGGGATGGTGTGAGGGGGTAGAGGGGGGCAAGTGTTAGAGGTAATCCGGTGCTGGGTGCAGGTAAGCGCTCTGAGGAAGCGAGGGGGAAAGGGAGAGTGGGGTGGGGGGGTGTCCTGCCATCCCGTCCCCCGAGGAGCGTGGTGCGGCGGGGGTTAAAGTCTGGCGTGTGAAGTGTGCGTCCCCGCCTGCCTCTCTTTCTCTGTGTGTGTGTGTGTGTGTGTGTGTTGCGGGTGCTGGGGGTGTGCGGGAGGCAAAGTGCCGGTCAGTGATGGAGCCGCTGCCATGACAACCCCGGGAAGTCAGCCTGCGCGCCGCCCAGGGATGCTGCCGGCCAGCCGCGCCGGCGGGGCTGGGATGCCGCCGCCTCCCCCGCGCCCCCGCCGCCCGTCCTCCCACCGCTGAGGGGGCTCCGGCACCCCTCCGGCCCGCCAGCCTCTCGTCCTGCATCCCGGCATCCGGACAATCCCCCCCCAACCCGCCCTTCCTCCCCACCCTGCATCCCGGCATCCTGCATCCCGCCTGGACCAGCCCGCCCTGGGGACCCGACCGCGGGGCTGGAGGAGGAGAGGAACTGCTGGGCACCTCGGAGGCCTTCGCCCGCTGTGCCTTCTTGCGTCAGGGGTGTTGTGGTTGTTTTTGTTGGTTTTTGGTCTTTTTTTTTTTTTTTGGTGGTGTTTTTTTCTTTTTTTTTTTTTCCTTCTCTTCTTCCCACTGGTTTTTTGGACTGCCCCCGCTCCGCGCTGCGAACTCGGGCCAAGCGTGCGGGAGCGGGGCGCAGCCGGGCGGCTCCCCCCCGGCGCCTCCTCGCCCAAGTGAGCCTCGGACTGCTTCCCGGGAAGAGCCGGCTCGCCCAGCGTCCAGCACCTTTGCCACTTCTCCTCCGCCTCCTCCTCTTCCGCCTCCTCCCCACCCCTTACCCCCCCCCCCCCCCGGCCCTCCCGTCCTCCTCCCTCACCCAAGGATACTGGGGACTCCCTTCGGATGCCGCTCGGCAGGCTCAGCGCTCGCAGGCTGCCTTGCCGGGGGCTCTCCTGATCTCCGTGGAGCTCCGCATCGCTCGCCCCGGTGGTTTTGCTCCCCCCCGTCCCCACACACAGGCACCCCCTCCCTCCTTTCCTCCCCCCCCCACACCCCCCCCCCCGTTTCGCTCCTGGTGGCCTTGTCGGGTGTGTTTTTTGCCTGTTGGAAAAGTCCCTGCTGGCCAGGATGGGGGTCGGTGGGTGCTTAGCCCTGCCCTGGAGGTGCCTAGTCGTCCTCTGTCTCAGGCTGCTCTTCCTTGTGCCCGCAGGAGTGCCCGTGCGCAGCGGAGATGCCACCTTCCCCAAAGCTATGGACAACGTGACTGTGCGGCAAGGGGAGAGTGCCACGCTCAGGTAGGACCCGCTGGATTTCTACCTTGGGGGGCACCGGGGGGGGGGTCCCCGCTGCATGGGGAGGGCGGCCGGCGCCGTCGGGGCCGTGACTCAGTTTCCCCACGGGGGACGCGATGGCGGCGCAGCAAGCCGCGAGGGAGGTTTGGGTGCCGGGGCTTTGGCTCAGGCACCCCCCCCCACCACGCCGTTGTCTCCGGGAAAGTTACCAGGGGATGAAAAAAGGGGGAGTGCGGTTCCCCCTTGGCCCCCTGCCCTAGACCGGTGCGAGGCGGGGGCTCGGTGTCTGCGGTCGGTACTCGTGGTTCGGGCACTTTGGCTGCCTTCGGTGGGGGTAAAGACAGCTCCGTTCCTGGGGTGCGGCGCCGGGGGTGCCTTCACGTGCGTCAAACCAACCCAGCCTGTGGGGTTTTGTGCCTTTATCCCGTGTCCAGACACCCCATCCCTGCTGGGATGAGGGTTGGGGTGCAGGATGGAGCTGGCTGCGGGCAGAGGGATACTGCCCTCCTTAAAAAATCCTCTTGCTCCTTAAAAATCCTCTTGCTCCTTAAAAATCTCCCTGCTCCGGAGGCTGCTGCTCCCAGCCAGCGTTAACTCTTTTGGGGGGGTGTGTGTGGGGGAATGTGGGGCTGGGCGTCGCTGCTGCGGGCGACAGGACCCCGGCGCAGATCTGAGGGGGTGCACGGGGCTGCCAAGGAAACCGTCATTTCGATCGGCGTTAACTTCTGGGACGTCTTCTGCCCAGATACTCGTCCCTGTCCTCGCGGCAGATGGGCGCAGTCATCCCAGAGGATGTTTGATAGGGACATTAAAAATCAAAAGCCAGGTTTTTAATTGCAGCGCTGGGAAGCGGCGCTCGCAACTCCGACATGCTCGGGAGTGACTTTTCCTCCGCTGGCGCGTTGCATAGGTGACACTCACATCTGCGGGGCGAGCCGCGCTCCTGCGTTACGCCAGCGAGTGGAGCAGGGCCAAGCCAGGGCAAAACCGGCAACAAACAACAACAACAAAAAAACCAACCCACCCTAAGGAGGAATTTCATGCCAGGTTGCTTTTCAAGGGGTGGGAGGACTGAAACCACGGGCTGGTGTTTGGCCCCTGGAAATGTGAATGCCCTCCCTATGTATTTTGTGCAACTCAGCTGTTTGCTTCTCGTCCTCCCCTCCCCGAGCCCTTGCATGTTCCCAGGAGCTGTGTGGTGGCCATTCCTCTGGATTTGTCTTGCGTCATGGCCCGGCTGGGCAAAGAGGCGTGGAAATGGGTGGCCCGGGGTGGAGGATGGGGTGTCTGGCTTAGGAATTTGCCCCACCGAGCTTGGCTTAAAATAATAAGAAAAAAATAATTAAAAGAAAAATAGCTTCTTTCCTCTTCTGAATCGCTGGGCTCTCCCCAGCACCAAAAATCCTACAGATCTTGCCGTGGGGGTATGGAAGAGGGGAGGGGTTTGGGTTGCTGGAGGTCTGGGCAGCAAAATATATAGGAGGGTGGCAGCAGCAGGGTGGTACGGGCACGGGTGCTCTGCAAGGAGGCGAATGCTGCGATTCTGTGAATTGCTCGTTGCTGCAGCGGGGGGCCTGCAAAAAGGGGTTTTGGCACAGATCGTGCCGGTGCTGTGCCCCCGGTGTCGGTGGAGAACAAAAGAAAGCTGGGGTGAGTCAGCAGGAGGGATGCGCTCCTTCTGTCGGTGGAGCCTGGTGGGAAGGGGGACAAATTCTGTGCCTGGGAGGTGGTCCTGGGGAGGGAGGGAGGGAGGGCAGCGGTTTGTCATGGCCCTGGAGCTGCCGTATGCGCGTCCCAGTTCAGCTGGGGAGCTGGTCTGGTGGCAAGGGGTTGTCTGTGTCCCTGTGGAGGCACCTTGTCAATACAAACGTGCCCTGGGAGAGGGACACGTGGGCTACAGGGTGATATTCCCACTGTGCAGGTGATATTCCCGCTGTCCTGCCCTTAGAGTGGGCATCGCTCTTGGAAATTCATGGCATGCTGCTGCCGCCGGCTCGGCACACCAGTTTGGTAGCCAGGGAGGTGGTGGACTGTGTTTTGCACTGGTATTTTGGGGCATTTTCCTTCTGGTTTGAGGGTGGGAGCAGTATGTCAGTGGTAGATTGCTGCACCCCCCGGTAGGTCCCGGTCCCTGCAGCCGTGCTGCTGTGGCAGGAGCCGAGAGCAGAACACCACGTGGAAACCACACGCTTCCAGAGGAGGAAATCAAGGAAGGTGTGAATCTTCCTGCCTGCTCCCCTCCCAGCCCGGTGTGTCTCCATCGATCTGTTGTGGAGGAGTTAACTGGTTCAGAATAGCAATGCTGCTCACCAGCGCTTCGGCAGACCCAGCGTGGCGCCAGCCCTGCCCTAAGGGTGGCAATCAGGGAAGGCAAAAAAAATTACTCCTCTTCCCCCCCCTCCCCCTTTTCCCATGTGAGATGGGAGGATGGTGAGTCGCAGCCAAGGATTTGGAAGGAAAGAGATGTTTCTAGAGGGTCCCTTCTTGGTTTTTCGCAGCTGCCAAAAGCAAGCTGAGAACTTAGCAGCAAAAGTTGCCGCTTCTCTGAAGCGCGCGGCGGCAAGTCCTGTCCCCCTGCAAGGGAGAGGGCTTGGCTGTTGGAAATAGGTGATTTTTTTCTGGGGTGGTGCCCAGGACCCCAAGGTGCCGTCGAGCAGTGGTGCCCTGCCAAGGAGGCTCTTTCCAGCTCCGTCGCTGCCACCCCTCCGAGCAGAGCTAGTTCAGGAGCTGGATTGATGGCCACGAGGAGACTCCCTCCTTGTGAAGGACACGGGCTTTGCTCCGTGGCTACTGTAGATCTACGGTTAGGAGTCGGGTTAGGACCAGAGTCACCGGAGATGTTCAGATATTTCCTTCTGCCTCGTGGTGTCTGCTGGAGGGTACAGTCGTGTCTTGCTTTGGTACCAGCACTTCGGATCATAGAATCATAGAATTGCTGAGGTTGGAAGGGACCTTTCAGATCATCGAGTCCAACCATTAACCTACCCTGACAAAACCACTTCTAAACCATGGCCCCAAGTACCACGTCTGCCCTTCTTTTAAACACCTCCAGAGATGGTGAATCCACCCCATCCCTGGGCAGCCTATTCCAATGTTTAATAACCCTTTCCGTGAAAAAATGTTTCCTAATATCCAGTCTCAACCTCCCCTGACATAACTTAAACCCATTTCCTCTCGTTCTATCACTTGTCACCCGGGAGAAGAGGTCGGCCCCCACCTCTCTACACCCTCCTTTCAGGGAGCTGTAGAGGGTGATAAGGTCTCCCCTCAGCCTCCTCTTCTCCAGGCTGAACACCCCCAGTTCCCTCAGTCGTTCCTCGTCAGATTTGTCCTCAGTCATACCAGATCACTGTATTAATGATATCGATGATACCAGATCACTGTATTAAATTTAGATCTAAGTTTAGACCTTGGGGCAGAGGTACCGTCTGAGATAGGAAGGGTAGGATTTACTCCTGGCTGCCGCAAAAACTGCAGGAATAGGACAAGTGTTTGTGGGTGTTGGGGCCAACAGCTTGGCATGGTCCCCGATGGATGGTCCCCGCGCTGGGGCTGCTCCCGCTCTCGGGGTGTGCGTGTGTGCCAAGGTCAGAGCTGGCCGTCTTGCTGGGTCTCACACGGCTGCGTGGGGAGGATGGGGCCGGTCTCCATCCCCTCCCACCGCATCCCCACAGCATCCGCCCTCACCAGTAGCGAGTGCTCCATGCTGGAGAAGACCCATCCTGAACTTTGATCCAGCGCTTGAACCGAGTCCAGGCGTCGCTGAGACCTTTGGAGCAGCTCTCTCAGCACCGAAACAAATGGCTTGATTAGGATTTCACTTTAATTGGCATCAGTCAGCGCTTTCCGCGGCGAGGCTCTGACGATCCCATCGGCACGTACAGGCACTTGCATGGCATCCCCCCGAACTCACCGGCCAGATGGCGAGCGGGTCTGGCTGTAGGGTGAGGGCCACTTCTTTCTCAGGCTCCTCTCCTCTGGTTTCCTTGGCAGGCTGATGCCATACCTTTATTCGTCCCCCCCTTGGATTCTAACGCTAAAAGCCAAATCTGAGTTTAACGTGAGTCAAAGCTCTTTTTTTTTGTTGTTGTTTTCTTTTTAACCCTGATGTTTCCCGTGGTTTCCACTCAGGCGCTGAAAAGGGCCGTGCACTTTGCCACGGAGATGGCAGGGCCTGTTTTGCAAATTGATTTTGCTCCTGTTGTGCTCTTGAAATAATTTTGGAGAAATGATAACTTGGCCGGGAAACAAAACAAAATCAAGCATGTTTGTTTGACGGATGCAAACAGAAAGTGCTTGTTTGCTAAGCAGAAAAGAGTATTTCTCTGAAATGGGTCTGTTTTCTGTGGCTGTTTGCTCGCCCCATCTTTCCCCCTTTATCCATGGGAACTTGCCTTTTTGTGTTCTTATTGTGTAACGTGAAAAATAGGGCTGGTCTCCAACGGCTGTGTGTTTCGCTTGGGTCCTGGGGGAGGCTGTACGTCTCCCCTCCGTGCCGAGGCAGAGCTGCTCCTGCCGGGGCTTGAGCGACGGCGATTCTCCGCTGAGGTTTTGGGCAGCTGCCTGCTGTGGTTTGCAGTCGATGAGCGCAGAGAGCCTGCCAGGGGAGCGGGGGGAAACCCGCTGCCGGGCTCTCTGTCCCCGAGAAAGCGGCTCTCGCCATCCCCGTGGCCTCGGGGCTGAGCGGCGGGGGGCTCGCGGGGGCGCTGCCGGGCGCTCGGCGCGGGGCTTGGCTCCTGCAGCGCACACGGAAAGCAAGGCAGGGCGCGAGGAGGTTCCCGAAAAGGGTCAGGCTGGGATTGCTAAACCTTGGTTGGGAGCTGCCCAGCTCTGCGTCCGTTTCGCTCGGGGCTCCCCGCTCCCGCCTCGGCTGGCGCTGGGAGCTGCGGTGACCCCCGCCGGGGAGCGTTGCCTTGGCCAGCCCTTCTCCCACACGCCGGCACCCCCGAGGACACCCTGAGCCGCGCGCCGCTCCTTCCCAGCGCTCCCATCTCCTGCCCGACCCCGCCAACTCCCCCTTGTCCTTGCAACACCACCAAGCGCCTCGTTACAGCATGCGTCTCCCTCCCCGGGGCTCAGCTCCTCCCGTGAACCATTCACCCCGCCCTGGTGGTGTCCAAGCCCAGTGCCTGGTATTTTCCATCCTGCTACAATTATTTATTTCCGAGTCTCGCCCGGCAGAGACTGAAGCTCCTGGTTGCTTCCCTGCCCGCTTCCCAAGCCTGGACGGGGGGGGAAATGTAGCTTGGGCTTGCCGGCTGTGGTGGCCAAGGTGTAATGACTTTGTTTTTCTTGGTTACTGAGCGGTGAAGGACTTCTGAGGGCTTGGGCTTGGGTGGGATGAGCCCCCAGTGGTCCTGTGGGCATGGGGTGAGGATGGAGCTATTTCTTTCGGCTCCTTCGATATCCAGCATGCTCACCTGCTTCAAACCTCTCTCCTTTTTTGCTCCTGAGGGTTAGGGAATAGATTCAGGGCTGTGGTGACCCCTCCAATACTAAGGAGAGCATCTTCTCCTGCACCCGTGCCCTCACTCAGGGAATGTGAGCAGTACTGAGGGTTGGGACTTGAGTTTCTATTCCCATCGGTGCCCGGCGCCACTTCCCTGCCTCTCTCCTCCTCCCGTCATTGCCATGTCCTCCTTTCTGGCCAGGGTTTTCTTCCTGTGTTCCTGGAGATCCTCCATCAGAGGGGCCGCAGAAGCCCCGAGCGCTGCCCACGTGCAACGCTCACGGCTGTTTGTAGCTCGCGAGTCGATTGCTTTGCTTGCGACGGCATGTTTTTGAAAGAGGAGTTTATTGCTAAAGTGACATGTCAGCAAATCTTCGCCACCTCTCTCCCATCTCGGAGATGGAATCAGCTTAAAGTGGGGAAAAAAAAATTGTCATATGCATGGATTACTTTTTTTCTTTTTTTTTTTTTTTTTTTTCCTGAGTGCAATTTCCATCTGAGATGAGACAAGCTCCTGATTGCTGTGCCAGAGGAGGGTTTCCCTTTATAGCTCTCCTGGTAGAGCTGCTGCCTCTGGTTCACTGGAGCTGTCTGGGCCAGGGTCTCCTAGGGGACAAACATGCTTTTCTGGAGCTGTCACCTCCATCAGCGGGTTAAATATCTCCGGTCTGCCAGCTCCGGAAAGATTTAAGGCAAACAGACTTGTACCCTGCTCCTCTGGGATGGGAAGTGCTGCTGGGGAGGAAGAAAGGCGAGGAGGAAGGGGAGGTCAGAGCAGCCTTGCAGGTGACAGAGCTGGCCAGCGGAGGGTGGCACTTCTAACCGTCAAGCCGGGGTTATGAAATGGAGGTTCAGTTCTTAGCCCTGTTACCGACTCCTCACTTGACGTCAGGCGCCCTCCGAGGTCCTATAAATGTGCATATTCGCGTGCGGCAATTGCTACGCTTCCTTTCCCTGGCTCCGTGAGTCATCTGCTTGCATTGCAGTCCTTTTGTGGCAGGATGCATCCCTCCGTAAGGAAAATGCTAAGAGCGTCCTACTGGAGGGGCACCGCAGATGTCCAGCGGTGCCCTGCCCTTGCCTGGAGTTTGAAGAAGCTACTGAGAACGTTTTTTCAGCTGGAGGTGCCGGGGAATTGCCATTGCAGGGGTATATGGTGTACGGTTGTGGTACCGCAGAGCTGCAAGGTGGGTGGATGATCATTAGGTAGGAACTGAAGCGAAAAATCAGAGATTAGGGCCAGCGACAGCAGCGCCACCCCCAACTGCAGGACTACCCATAGCCCTAAACTCTGCTGAGAAGCTCCTCTTATCACGACCACGAGCTAAGCGAAGGTTCAGGCCTAAGTGCTCGTGGGTGCCAGTCCAAGGGATGGCAACTGGCCTCATCTCTGGCTCTTGGCCATCCTGATGTGCCATCGCCGTGCTGCCCGGCTCCGTCTTGGCAGAGTCCTTCGGGCAATGAGCACGCCGCTGCTTGGCATTGCGCGTTGTGATCTGGCAGCTCCGTGCCTGCGTTAACGAGAGGTGGGTTGGGGATGTGGGTCATCTTCGGCTTGCCTCAAATCATTGTCTCTTCTGCTGGCTTCGCTGGAGTTACTCCAAGTTACGCTGCTGGAAAAATCCTCCTCTTGATCTCGCAGAGTTGTGCTTTCCTCCTCCCAGACCCGCCTAAACCCCCCAGTCTGAGCTCAGAGACCCTTATTTTCCTTCAGGAGGAAAGGGGAAAATCAGGAAGGAACTAATCTCCACCCGCATCAGCGGGAGAATGGGCTAATAGAAATTGTAATGAGAATACAGAGCCAAACAAACAAGCAAATGGGAACGTGCAGTCCCACCGATGCGAGAGGGAGATTTATGCTGACAAAGGGGCTGCTCCAGCGCTCATTAATGTCGCCGCAAGTCTTTATCCTAACTGTAATGGACTGTGGATCAGGTTGGAAGAGGGCGTTGTAGTCTGGCTACAATATGCAAGCGGTCCATGGGTTGCGCGGGGAATCGCAATGCAGAAAGCCCTCTCCTAACAGAAAGGGGTTGTGGGTTGTTGCATGTGGCACCTTTGCAACGTGAATGGAAATACCTTCTGCTCTCCTTAGGTTTTGTTTTCGGAGGTGAAAGGCAGCAGAGGAGCCAAGTCTGAGACTTGGGCTTGGCTGTCTGGATGCTGCAGCGTCTGCTGAAATGCCAAATGCGCCTTAATCATTAGTATATTAAAAAAAATCTCGCCTTAAATAAGGATTCTTCAGCTGGCGGTGAGTGGCGTTGGCTCTCGCCACCAGCAGTCATGCTGGGAAGCAGTCGGTAGTTTATATGCAAAGCGAGGAGGCAGAAGAGCAGATGAGTGGGTCCGGAAAGGCTGAAGGCAAACTTGACTTTGCAGCTGGATTCTGCCCTGGAAAAACCAGTGTCAGTGAGATGGAGCCAAGGTCTGGAGAGCTGAGCCTGGCCTGAAGGTGGGGACACCTTTGGGAAGAGTGCTGAATAGGAAAGGACACCAAGGGTCAAACAGGAGATGTGCGAGTCCAGCTCTGCATGTCAATGAGGAACAGAGTAAATAAGGAATAAAACCACCTTCCAACATGAGCAGCTGGTGACATATCACAGGGTTGGGTTGTGGGTTTTTTTTTTTTTCCCAGAGATGGGAGATTTTGACCGGCTCTGTGCCCGCAACCATAAATGGCTCTGACACCTGCGTCTGTTTTATCAGACACATGCAGAGCCCCGGACATGATCCAAACATTCATTACTTTGGATTTTTGAGTCTGGGTTTTTTTTTCTTTTCTTTTTCTTTTTTTTTTTTTTATGGTGGGATCATTATTTTCCCAGCTTCACATCCTCTGTACAGCAAAACCCAGTGTGTTTTTCAGACTTGCGTTTCTTACACATCTCTAATAAGAAGCATGACAGAAAGCTTTTGAGAAGAGCGAATTCTCAAAGGGACGAAAGAAGAGCAGGGCAGCTCCAGGTTCAGAGCCGCTTCCAAATCTCAAGATGGTCCGGACCTACGGATAGGCACAGCACTAAAATTTGAAGGCATATTTGGGTTCTTACCCTGAAGTCCTCCAAATTCGGTAAAAGCTAGGTGTAGGGCTTTATTCCAGGATAATCTTTATTATCTTGCATCCCTGTTCCTCTCTTAACAGTCCAGTACAAAACTCTTGATGAGTTCAAAGGAAGAGTGACCTAGGTGAAGGCTTGAGCGAGTGTTTTCCGAGTCTCTGAAGGTTTGCTGCTTATCTCGCGTCGCAATTCAGTGGGAGCGAAGCGAGTACCTGCTTCTCGTACTTATATTTAAAAGAATTCCGACTTGTACAGTTTGTTACATGAGGAAATACAGATTTTTATTTTTGAAACAGATCTTTTTCTTAAAAAAAAAAAAAATAATCCATTTCTTTCTTGCCTACCTCGACTGGAAAATACTTAGTTTTGAATTTCCATGTTAGGAAAAGGGCAGATTTGGGTTTGGTTGGAAAAAATAGTATTTCTTCCTTTTTAATCTCAGTTTATGAGTTCATTGAAGCATCTAGTCAAGTTTTACGGGAAATGCTCTGATTAGGCTGAAGGGAGATTTTGGGGGTTTTAAAGTGTCTTACAGGAAATAGTGCAATTTTGATGTCATGCAGTCTCAGAAGGGAAGGATTTCTGGATACACAGACTTTCCCTTTAGCTGAAAAAACGTCTTTCCCTTCTCGCCTCTGAACTGCTTTACGTTTTGGAGTCAATTTTTTTCTGTCATGCTTCATCCTTCCTATTGCTTTCTTCTGGTTAGAGGAGCTGTTCTGCTTTGAACTAGGCAAAGTTGATGTTGAATATCGGCTTTCCAAGGCCAAATTTCAGGCTGGCCAACGCACGTCGCGCCCCTGTTTGCTCAGCAAACTTGCACAGTGTGAGAGTCGGGGCAGAACGTGGCAGCGCTGGGAGGGAGCGGGTTGGAGGTCCTCTGATGGTGTGTGTGTGTCTGTCTGAAGCGATGTGATTTAGTCCTCTACAAACACGAGGAGCAAAAGGCGTCCGTTAGCCTTGACCTGTGTACTCGGGAAATTAAAGACGGCTTCTCCCCTCTCTAGACGCTTGTATTCTGTGGCAGGGTAGGACATGGTCAGAAGGTCCAAATGCCATCTTTGGTTGTTATTGCTTCGTCATGGAGGTGGTTGGTTGGGGGAGATGCCTTCCCTGGTGCATTTCAGCTGGGTCTCCTAAATTTCTCCGGCTGTCCTTGGCTTGTGGAGGACAGCAGCTACAATTTCCTTGCTGGTTTAGAGCCAGCAGCGCGCAGACTGTTGACATTGTGTAGCGAGACACGGGGCCCTTCACCTCAGACACCTCTACAAGTCTGAAACCAGCGTGCCAGGCATTTTTGGCCGTTTGGAGGTCCACTTGGTGACCTCCATCCATTCAAGTGGCACTGCCCTGAGTAGTCTGAACAGACAGCCAAGGTCTGAAGAGATCAGAGGGTGATAAATATCCTCTTGGTCCTTCCTTGATAGGACGAGGGGTAATGGTTTTAAACTGGAAGAGGGTAGATTTAGAGTAGATATCGGGAAGAAATTTGTCACTGTGAGGGTGGTGAGCCCCTGACCCAGGTTGCCCCGAGAAGCTGTGGCTGCCCCATCCCTGGAGGTGTTCAAGGCCAGGTTGGACGGGGCTTGGAGCACCCTGGGCTGGTGGGAGGTGTCCCTGCCCAGGGCAGGGGGGGTGGAACTGGCTGATCTTCAAGGTCCCTTCCAACGCAAACTATTCTATGGTTCTAGAAAAGACAGAAGGCTCGATGGCAATGCATCGTGTAGGAGGAACTTCACCCACCCATAGAATCATAGAATGGTTTGGGTTGGAAGGGACCTTGAAGATCATCGAGTTCCAACCCCCTGCCACAGGCAGGGACACCTCCCACCAGCCCAGGCTGCCCAAGGCCACGTCCAGCCTGGCCTTGAACACCTCCAGGGACGGGGCTTCAACAACCTCTCTGGGCAACCTGTTCCAGTGCCTCACCACCCTTAAAGTGAAAAACTTCTTCCTAATGTTTAATCTAAACCTGCCCTCTTCCAGCTTAAAGCCATTCCCCCTCGTCCTGTCACTCCATGCCCGTGTAAAAAGTCCTTCCCCAGCTCTCCTGTAGGCCCCCTTTAGGTACTGGAAGGCCGCAATAAGGTCTCCCCGGAGCCTTCTCTTCTCCAGGCTGAACAGCCCCAACTCTCTCAGCCTCTCCTCATAGCAGAGGTGCTCCAGCCCTCGGATCATCCTCGTGGCTCTCCTCTGGACGCGCTCCAGCAGGTCCATGTCCTTCTTATGATGGGGGCTCCAGAGCTGGATGCAGTACTCCAGGTGGGGTCTCACAGGAGCGGAGCAGAGGGGCAGAATCACCTCCCTTGACCTGCTGGCCACTCTTCTTTTGATGCAGCCCAGGATGGGGTTGGCCTTCTGGGCTGCGGTCACACATTGCTGGCTTTCTCCCATGCTGGGGCTGACCCTCCAGGGTCGGTGGGAGTTGCAGCACGACGCCCTGGCGGGTTGAGTGGGAAGGGAAGGTGCAGAGCCGTGTCCTGAGCACAAAGGGGTTCGCAGCCCCTGGTGGAAAGGGAGGCTGAAAGCCTGTGGCGCGCGGAGAGGCGCCGCGGGGCTGCCGTATTAGTGCGATGGGGAGATGTCAGCTCTTCCTCTCAGCTTCCCTTTGCAGCACCAACTGTCAGTAATTTAACTAACGTTTTGTAAATAAATGTGGCATTCGGACAGCTGTCACCGCGCCTGTTATAAACACTCCTTTTGTCACTAAAAGCTGGCAGTACCGCTCCGTTTCCCCTGCAAATACAGCTACCACTGCCAGTTAGCTCCTGAAGCCAGGGCTGTCAAGGAATGGCATGCCGGCCGGTGGCTGGGAGACCATGGCTTCGCGCAGGGAGCCCAGCGAGGCACTGCCAGGGCCTGGTGCGAAGGCAGCTTTTGCTCTCAAAAATAAATAAATGGCCTGATCAGCGAGCAAGAGAACCCCATCTGAATGTGGCCGTAGGGCTGGTAGGTTCCCAGCCAGCATCCCGGGCGGTCCAGCTGCAGCGCCGGTGGTGGCACCGGTTCCTCTGCCATCTCGTCCCAGCCCTGTGGGAAGCACAGGTAGGATGAGATGGGGAGCCCGGCCACACCTGGGCTTTGGTGCACCAAGGGAGCGATTTGGCACTGGCACCGCAAACGCGTTTTTGCTTTGGAGCGTGGGCTCCTCTTGCATCAGCTTCAGTTTCAGCGAATTCAGTCTCTCTGGGACTGGGCTGGCTTTGAGCGGCGAGATCTGTCCTTTGAGCCCATCAGTCTTGCTCAGCACGCTTGTCCTATTAGGAGCATATTCAAAACCTTCAGGCAGTCTGGATGCTTCTCCTCCTAACGAACCTGACTGGAGAGGGGATGCTGCTGTCTTTCTCCTCGCTGAGAAGTCTCTACCCTATACTGCTTTTCTCCTCTCATCTTTCAGGGACCTTTGCGGCTCCAAACGACCCTTCCCTGGCCCACGGCATCTCTCTCCCGGTCTCGGGTGCTATAACTTTTCAGCAGTCAGCACCTATAGCCTTGCCGTGCTGCATTGATGTGTGATACAGGCAGTACAGACATCAGCACATGACATCTCTCTCTCTAAGCCGCTGTAAAATTAGCTTCATCTCAAGTGGCAGAAAATGATCATATCCTCGCTTGAGGGCGATGAAGAATATTCCTGAGTCACTGCTAGTGATGAAACAGGCAGAAAATCCAGAGTGATACACAACTGCCCACTCAGTTTTAATCGCCGAGGCCATTTGCTGCTGCAAAGCCTTAAGACGCAGCTTTCTCCTCCTCTCCCTCCCTTTCATCCATCACTCCCCTTAGCGGCCGGGGCTGCGCGTCCCAGCAGGGGCAGAGCGATTTCCCGTCCCACCGGCGAGGCTGCAGGCTCCGTGAGCATCTCCTGCTTCTTCCCCGTCCCCCTGGGAGATGAGGGAGGGGGTCAAAGCTTCCTTTTCTTAAAGCAAGAGGAGGAAAAAGATGGAGCCGGCCCTCCTCACTTCTCCTCCTTCCAAGCTGGGATCCTGCAGCCTGGGAAGAACCTCTCCTCCGAGCTCGCTTCTTGTCTCTACAAATTTTCCCTGCTGCCTCCGAAGCAGCTGCTGTGCCCGCGAGGACGTTTCCTTTCGCGTTCCTCCCCCGTCGGCTTTAGTTCAAAGCCGTCTCCCCGGATTTTTTGATGTCTTGGATAAAGCCACCCTCTTTCCCACAACTGCCAGCTCAGTGCTTGGGGAAGCCTCTTGCCAAATTTGCTGGCGACCAAGGCCAAGAAAACCCTTCGAAACACTGATGATCAGAAGCAAAGCGCCGTAATGCTTCCCTGCCTCGCATATGCTCCCTGGCAGCGTGCTAGCGCTAAGGACTCCTCGAAGGCGGCTTCCTACAAGTCCTGCCCTGCCAGCTTTTCCCCCCAAAATTCAGATGGAAGCCCCTCCCGCGCTCCAGCTGCAGGGTCTGTAAAAACCCTGGTGAGGTTCACACGAGTCCTTCAGCTTGGCAGTCACCTCCTCCTCCTCCTGGTCTTCCACGTGGCTCAAGCACCGCCGACCTGGTTCAGCATCGTTTTGGGGGAAAACTGTAGCAATCCTCCAGTTCGTGCAGGCGTTTGAACGAACTCTCTCTTCTCCACCAGTCGGGGCTTGTCAGTATTTATCCCTTAACCTGATTTTTTAGATGTTCTCTATCCTGCAGATTTGCCGGGATCTGCTATTCACACGAAAAAAACCCTCTCCCGGTGTCAGACTTCTGCTAGGATCGCTTAATAGCTCCTACCAGCCCGCGAGGGGAATAAGCCGGGCTGGCAGCGGTGCAGACGCACAGGCATAAATGTGTCAAGGCAGAGGTTTTGCCAGAGTAAAAAAAAAAAATAAAAAAAATATATATGTTGCAGAAGCTCACTCCCCCCACCGGCGGAGACTGCTGTACCAGCGAAAGTTTTCTGCGCCGCTCGGCCAAATCCGGGCAAGTTTCCGCAAATCCCGCTCTCCTCGCCGTAATCCCCGGCGGCTTTGCGCGCCGCGCGGTTATTTCTCAGTGCAAGCAGGTGCAGAGCTGCAGGACACGGGCTGAGCGTCTCGCTTTGGCGGTTATGCCAACGCGCAGCCGCTTTCTTCTTGCGCCAGGCAGTGCGATTGGCGCTCCGCCTCAGCTTAATTTCCTTTTTCCTCACCTCTTCCCCTAAAAAACAGAGTCTGGAGGGTTCGGTTCAGCGGGAACCCAGGAGCCGAGCGTCAAAATGAGTAGATGGGTGGTAATTAAGGTTTTTTGGGTGTTATAACTAACCACCCCCGAGCACGCTTGTGTTCTGCACGCGCCAGCCATCGTCGCACGCAGAGACCAAATTTGCGTGTGTGTGTGTATATGTATTTATATGCTTTGTGCATGGCTGATGAACGAAGATACAGTACAGGGGGAGAGTAATTCGCGCAGATACCTGTCGAGAGAGGCAGGAGACGGGGATAAAGCCAGCGGGAGCAAGCGCAGATACCACAGCCGTACCCGGGAAAAGCGGTCCCTTGGCAAAGCAGCGGCGGGGGCTGTTTTGGGGAGAGGTTTGGGGGGACAAGCCCCTTAGTAAATGCTCTGATCTTTTCTCCGGGTGGTGCCAACTGCTGCTGGTTTCTCCTGCTGTGAGTCTGAAACAGCCCTGCTAACCTCTGGCAAAATCAGGAGGTTAAACAAGGGAGAGAAGGCGGACTTTGTTTGCGGCATTTATTTTTATTTTTTTATTTTTTTTCCTGGCTTGAGAAGGAAGAAATAAAGTTGGATTTCAAGTGGGGTTGTTGCAGTAATGGAGGGAAATGAGAAATGCTCTTCAGCTGCCTTCTCCTTCCTCGCGTCCCCATAAATAACCCTTCTCGCTCGGAGACGGCTCGGCTCTTACTTAGAGGAGAGAGCTGGGCTTTGGCTGTTATTTTTTTGCCGCAGCTGAAGGGCCCCTTCCTTTTCCTGCCTGCAGTGCACCTCCTCGGAGCCTGTCCCCCCCGGGGCTGCTCTCCGGGGAAGCGGTTTCTCCCCTCATGTGGGCTCCGGTTTGTGGGGAGCCCCCATGGTGGGCAGGGCTGCTCCCCGGCAGTCGCGGCTCTTGGGCATGGGCATCATTGCTGGCACCTTCCCCTCTCTGCTGCCATGCTGCCAATGCCATGGAGGTCCCACGCAGTGGTGCTACTCTGGTGTCATCCACAGCTTCCTCAAGTTAAATCATAGAATGGTTTGGGTTGGAAGGGACCTTAAGGATCATCCCATTCCAACCCCCCTGCCCTGGGCAGGGCCACCCCCCCCCCAGCCCAGGGTGCTCCAAGCCCCGTCCAACCCGGCCTTGAACACCTCCAGGGATGGGGCAGCCACAGCTTCTCGGGGCAGCCTGCGCCAGGGGCTCACCGCCCTCACAGTCAACAATTTCTTCCTCATATCTCATCTAAATCTCCCCTCTTCCGGTGTCAAACCATTCCCCCTCGTCCCATCGCTCCCCTCCCTGACCCAGAGTCCCCCCCCAGCTCTCCTGGAGCCCCTTTAGGCACTGGAAGGGGCTCTGAGGTCTCCGCGGAGCCTTCTCCTCTCCAGGCTGACCCCCCCTCTCCCAGCCTGTCCTCCCCGCAGAGGGGCTCAGCCCTCGCAGCATCTCCGGGCCCTCCTCCGGCCCCGCTCCAGCAGCTCCGTGTCCTTCTGCTGCTGGGACCCCCCCGAGCTGGAGGCAGCGCTGCAGGGGGGGCTCCCCAGAGCGCGGCAGAGGGGCACAGTCCCCCCTCGCCCGCTGGCCACGCTGCTGGGGATGCAGCCCGGGATGCGGGGGGCTTTCTGGGCTGTGATCGCACAGTGCCGGCTCATGGTGACCTTCTCACCCACCAACACCCCCAAGTCCTTCTCCTCAGGGCTGCTCTCTATCCATTCTTCACCCAACCTGTATTTGTGCTTGGGATTCCCTGACCTATGTGCAGGACCTTGCACTTGGCCATGTTGAACTTCATGAGGGTCACAGAAGCCCACTTCTCAAGCCTGTCCGGGTCCCTCTGGATGGCATCCCTCTTCTACAGCGTGTCGACTTCTCCACGATACTCCATGATCTTTCTATGTCCACCCTCTCTTGATAAAACCCGGTCCAGCCACGCAATAGCTTTATCCAGCAGTGAAGCGTTGTCCTTCTGTGGGTGAGGCAGAGCTTGCAAACTGCATCTGGGGACCAAGGGACAAAAAGTGTCGCTGTTTAGGAGTTTTTTGATATCTATGGGATCTTCTAAGGATTTTTCGCCAGGTTTTGCATGCATTTTAGCCCAACCTCTGTCTGGGTCACTTGCCTAGGAGTCGTTCAGAGCTTCTTTGTGAATTTGTGGAAGCAAGGCGCGGGTGATTTCTCTTCCTCTACATGTCCCTTTTCCCCTCCACCAGTTCTGCTAACTTTTGTGACTCAGTTGGCTGCTTTTGGTCAGGTTTTACAGAGGGTTGGGAGTTACCTTTCTACAGCTTCCATGAAAATAGGCAGGTAGATGTCGAGAGACCTCATTAGTCCTCTGAAATAATGACAGAATGAGCTCAAGTCTTGTACGAGACACCCGAGAATCCGCGTGGGCATTGCCCATATGCAAAACTCAAGGGAAGAGGGAGCTCCAGCCTGAGCTTGCGTCATTTAAGACTAAAATGGATAGGAAACCACGCGTCCTCCGTGGTATGTGTGGAGCTACTCATTAAATGCAGCAAGGAATCCAGGTGGGGAGGGGTTGAGCGCTCCAGATTGCATGTAAGGAAAACCGTGAAGATGATGTTGTGCTGGTGGAGACAGGCTGCCAATCCTGGTGTCAAGGAGAGGAGACAAAAGCTCGGGGTTTCGTTCGTAACGCGGCTGATATCGGATGAGGGATGCTGCACTTTGCTTGCCTGAATTGCAAGACTGCAACAGCTGGTTGCTGTGGCATTGCTGAAACCGGCTGGCTCACCCTTCCCTTCAGTTAAAAAAAAAAAATAAAAAGGCAAAGAAAAAAAAAAAGCACAACAGCAATGACAAAAAAAAAAAAAGAAAGAAAAAAAAAAAAGGCAGTAACTCACTTTCCAGAAGTTCCTAATGCTGCAACAGGCAAAGCACTGGAGATAAAAGAAATAAAAAAGCGGGGGAAAGGGGGAGAAAATGCATTTATGAGCTCTCAAACTAACAGCATGCAACTCTCATATTATTTTTCCTCCTTAGCCTTTGAAACAGAACAACGGCCCCGAGCCTTCTCGGCAGATGGACAATGTGCGTGCCTTAACCACTTAACAGCCATTAGCCTAATTTCACGTACTGGAGCCAAATTAAATAATAAGTAAGAGGCTATGAAAAGCTGGTTTGGAGGCTGCGTTACTGCCTTTCACTTGATAACCTTCTCATAAACAGATGCTCTCTCTCTACCCTATTAACCTTGTCTGAGCGCGAGGAGGGGGGCTTTGGTACCGCAAACAAGCCAGAGCGTGGTGGGGAGGGGGGAGACGAGCCGGAGGGGCCAGATGTGGGGCTCCTCTGGATTTCGGAGGCTCCTCTTGGTTCTTCTCCCCCGATGCCCCGGCCGTGGCGGAGTCGCTGAGCAAGGAGCCCGTTCTGCGGTTGCGTCCAGGTCATTTGAACGTGCCAAATGATTCATCTTGATCAGCGAGCCCATCTGTACCTGCTGGGCGAGGCTGCGCCACCCGGAGCTGATTTTGTGGACAAATCTGTTTTACTTGGAGGAAAGGGGAGATGGTGCTGGTCGACACGAAAGGGGAGGTGGCTCCGTGGCTCGGTGCCGAATCCCTCCCCGTTTTTGGCTCAGGCAGGGCGTGGGGGGCTGCTGCAGCCTCCAATCCTGGCTGTACCACCAGCTCGCCCTTTCAGATGAAGTCATTTCGCTGCTCTTTGCTTCTTTCCCCCCACCCTGTGTTGAAATAGGAACAATAGTACTTGCCTAAGCTTTGGGAATTTCGGGGGGAGTATTAATTAATTTGCAAAATGGTTTTGACATTCTTTTGGTGCCGGGAGGGTGAGGCATTCGCAGGTGTGTGCAGAAGGTGTTAATGTGTATTTTTTTTGTGCTGTAAGAGAGTTGGGGGTGGCTGCCTTATTTCGACCCCCCCACCACCGCTAACTATTGCTCTGTGCTCTGCGCCTCGACTTTCGGCCCTTTGAAGTTTTCAGGGGATTATAGATGACCGTGCAGCTATTTTTAGGAAAAGGTTTTATTTATTAAAAAGCCATCTTCCTTCATTAAAAAGATACATTGATGGGAAATAGATGAGCAGCTCTATTACTGGCGTGTAGCGTGCCGTGCGAGCCCACCGCCACCACCGAGACGATGTGCTGCGTGCCCTCCCGTGACGCAAGAAATCTCCCTGCATGGAGCCACCCAAAATTTGGTGCGGGAGCCATCCCCTCGCCCTGGCTGCAGGCTCCAAGGGGGGTAGATATGAGAAGGTTTGGGTTTGGTGCAAGATTTCCAGCAGGTCCTTGGTGCCGGCGGCAACTTGACTGTCCTTCCCTTGTTGGTTTTCCTCCTTCGTCTAAGTTGTCACACGGGCTCTGCTTTCATATGCAAAATCCATCCTCTGACTGGCACGGAAACCGATAAAGCTGGGTTTCTTAAAAGTTTCCTTCATTTTGGTCCAAGCAGGAGTAAATGACTTGCCGCCTGCGGCGGGGACGTTTGGAAAGGCTTTGTGCTGTGTGGATTCTCTGAGGTTCAGATGAGGATCAATCTCATTTTTATGTGGCCTTTCCCTCCATGGGGCACTCGCGGAGTCCCTCTCCTGTACCTGGCTGCCTATCTGTACTAGACTTGCAGGTACTTAATGTCTTTAAGCCATCTGTTCCTCTGTCAAATTTTGTTAAAATTGGCCAAAGGCTTCACAAATTATTGGGGAAGATTGCTAGATGGAGGCACGCAGGCAAAGAGCATGATTGCATAAGCTCATTCCAGTAGGAATCAGGGCTAAAAATACATCGGGGTATGTTGTTCAGAAACAAGGCAGCTGGGGAGGTGGGCTCCACAGCCAACCTTTCCCTCGCGCAAGAGATATTACACTTGGGTCTATATTTTGGTACTGTAGAAAGCTCCTCTGTGGAGATGGTCTTTGCTTTGGGTAGGGTGTGCTGCCTAATTTTTTTTTTTCTTTCTCCTGTCATGTGGCTTTCTGTGCAAAATGAGCCCCCTTCACCCTTTTCCGAGGCACTGACCCTTACACTGAGATGCTGCAGCTGTACTTTTCAGGCAGCGGTTTGCTGAAGAACTCCTCCGGCAAGGGCTGAGATGTGGTCTTTGCTTGGAGGTGGAATGTGGCATCGCTGGCACAGCAGCGGCTGCAGGAGCCAGCATGAAGCTTGGCCAGGTAGTAGCGAGCTTCCCTCACTGGAGGAAAGGAAAGGAGAGGGTTGTATGAGGGTAAGAAGGTCAAGCAAGCAGTTTTCCCAGCTCTCTGTCTCCCCCAGGCTGGTCTGAATGGGTTGAGCCCTCTGCTCGAGGCGCTGGGATGTGCCTCCTTCAGACCTTCTCAAGTGCCCATCTCTGGTTTTATGTCTCTTGGCGTGGGATTTCTTAGCCCCCAAGTAAGATGTTAGGCTTTGGGAGCGCTGGTGCTTTCCTCTGAGAGCTGCCCTCCGGTGCTGGCTGGATGCAGTCCTCCCAAGTGCAAAATCCTGAGCGGGCGCCGGATGGCATTGCCCTTCCAAATGGCCAAGGAGATCTCCCTGGGGACCACGGGCAGCAAGAAACACGCGGAGAGGCCTCGCGCCGTGCCGCTCGGATGGATGGAGCAATAACCAGCTCCTTCTGCGCTTGCCACGTGTTCCCACGGTTGAGCGTCGGTCAATGCGATGCCTGCGCGGCATTGTTGGGCAGCGCTCGATGTGCTCGCGTCGCCCACCGCTTCACCTGGGAGTGTGTGTTAAAACCAGGCTGTTCCCAGCCAGATCAGTCTGAGCTTTGGGCATCCAGAAATTAGGTGCCTGATCTAAGCAGGTCTTGGAAAGAGAGAGGAACCAGTTCATCTCCCAGAGTCGCGTCTCTCGTCGTTGGCGTCGGGGGGACACAGATGACCAGCCGCGGGCTAAGGTGAGATGAAACGCATCTCCTGGAAGAGAGAAAAAGCAAAGGCTGGGTTGCTCTCGATCCATTAGCATTTCTGTAGGAGCCCAGAAAAGCACGGGCAATCTGGGATCCTTGCTCACGTAACTGCAGGTGTCTGAGATGATGGATGTCTACATCTGAGCGTGTTGTCTAGTCCCCCTTTGTAGTCGCTGGAGAGCAATGGGCCTTTTTAGGGTGCAATTCATCCCAGTCTAAGGCAGATGTCTAAAATAGGTCAGACAGATTGTGTCCTAGCGGTGCCTTTTTCTCTCCATTTGCTATAAAACGGGGTCCAAATGGCTAGCTTGCATGGCGAGGTGATAAATCCCAACCTAAGTGTTCAGAGGAAGCCGTGGGATCAAAATAAGAAGTATCTAACATTGACCAGGTGTGGTATTAGTGCCAGGCATGGGTGTTAAGCAGCAGGAATGCACCTGGTACTTCACCAGGAAGAAACGGGGTTTTTTTGGTGGTTTTTTTTGGATCCAGAGTGCATTTGCGCCTCATCCCTCTAGCTTCCAGGAGACTCAGCTAAGCAACTGTGCATGTGGCTTGTCATTAGGTACCTCGCCCAGCAACCTGCAAGTTCATTAGTATTCTTTTTAGTGCTAACGAAATGTCCGAGCTGCATCTTTTCTGCATGAGAGGCTGCAATGCCTTAGCAGTAAGGGAAAAATCAGACTCCGGGGCTATGGAGACCACCCAGAGCGAGCCCCTTTCTGCCAGCAAAGCGCTGGTTTGTGTCGGTGTGGCAAAACCACAGGAGCAAAAAAAAAAAAAAAAAGGGAAGAAAAAGCAAACCACCAACCCGAAAGCGGTCGGAAGAGAATTTTATCTTTATACTCGCATCTGCAATGGGGCCTCTGCCAACGTGGCAGTTTGAGCTGAGGATCTTCCCACCCTGGCGCAGCCGTTGCGGCAGAAATCCACAGGAGTAAACATCTGCAGGCAAAGAGGCAGCGTTGAGGGTGAGGTTAAGGATGTTCCGCTTTCTCCTGGTCCTATAGGAACCTATAGGGCTGCTCGGTTCTGCCTCGCGTGTTGGGTAACGCCGGTGCAACCTCCTTTTCTGGCTGGGGCGGTGAGTGCCAAAAAGGCAAGGCAGCGCCAGGGCCGTGGCTGTGCCCTGCCTGCCTAAGAGGCTTTCATTGATTTTTGTTTTCTTCAATGGAAACAGAACTGACATCCATTAACCAGCCTCCCGGCCTCTCCGGAGCAAGGCATGGAGGCAGCAAAGGCTTTATTGCTAATTTTTTTTTTTTTTTTTTCTCTTAGGCTCGTGTGTTTTTCTCCCCCCCTCCCCTGCTCTTTGCTAATGCTCAGCAGCTCTGGCTGCAGCCTGGGCGACGGAGAGGGGTTGGAGAGCGGAGCCGAGGTGGAAACGAAGCTCTCCCAAATCTGACTTAGCCCCAGCGTGTATCTCTGTTTTGGGAGGCCCCCTATTCATTTAACCGGCTTAGGCGGCCACAGATAGCTCTGTGGAAGAGCCGCGGGGGAAGATGGATAGGAGAAAACCGTCTCTTCTGGGTTTTATTTGGCAGTTCTGACGCTTTCGCTGCCGGTCCGTGAAGCTCTGCCTTAGGGATGGAGCAGCACGGCCGGGCTGGGAGTTAGCGGGGTATGGAGCGAGCTCTGGGGGGTGTTAGCAGGGAAACGGGGTGCTGCTCTGCTAAAGGGGCTCCAGTCGAAAGGGTTTCTTTCCTCTCTGTCTTGGTTTTGTTTAAGAGAGGCTGGAGGGGAGATGGGCGAGGGGCAGCAAGAGGCAGGCGCTCGCTGCGGAGGTCGCCGAGGTGCTTGGGCACCAGCTTTGCCTGCATCCTTCCCGGCCCCTGGGAGTTATCCCAAATCTCTGCGTGGTTCTTTCAGGGGGAAAAAAAAAACAACACCCAACTTTTTCCTGTGGCAGGGAGAAGAGAGCAAAAGCCACTTATGGTTGAACATGGACTTTTTAAATTAAAGTTCTGCGAAATAAATAATATATATTTAACATTGTGTATCTATATATGATGTAGATTTATGAGGCTTATGTATATTTTATATATATACACGTGATGTTAGATTTTTAATGTCTCCTGAATTCTCAGCAGAATATTTTGCTTGGTGTTTTTGTTTATTTACTTCCCCCCCCCTTTACTTTTGGTGTTCTTGTTTCTCATCGCTAGCTGTCACTGTGCAGCTCTTCAATAACCGTGTTTTGTATTCAGTTGCAGAGTTTTCTTTGGGGGGTTGGTTTTTAATATACTGTTTATGAAGAAGCCTGATTTGGGGAACGGTGTGCGTTTGCAGCAGAACGGTTCTGCAGCGAAAGGGGAAGGTCTCAGAAAAACAAAGGAACACACAAACAAGGGGGTAAAAAAAAAAAAAAGATATTATTGGGCCTTTTTGGACAGTGAATACTGCAGAAATACCTTTGACATTTTCCCAGAGTTATTAGACAGGTTTCGAGCTGACTCGGGTACCCGGTTTCCAAATGTCTCCGCCTAGACTAGACCTCAGCTGCTGATTTAATGGCAAACCTCTTGTCGCTTGCCCTGCCACCCTCCCCTGCTGGAAAACCAGCCCGGGCTCTGGTTATTAATGAAGGAGTCGTTAATGCTGGCGGGCGTAAAGGCTTCTGCCTTTATTAGGGAAGGACAGGAGCTTCCTCACTCCGTCGCCCATCCCCACGTGCTTGGAAGATGCTCCCAGTCCCCGTTGATGCCATGCATCGATCCCACTCCGGTTCGGGATGCTGGTGCAGGGAAGTTAATTAACTCTATCGAAGCATCTGTAGATCGGGATCCTTGTCAGGGGTGCTGTGTCCCTGGCTTTCTGGGTGGGGGGGGGTTGTTGTTTGTCTCGCCCGCGCAGCTACTCCAGCAACTCGGTGGGACACGCTGTTGTAGCCGGCACGGGGCTGATGGGAGCACTGGGATTGCATGTCCTGAGCTGGGAAAAAATCCAGATGCTGGAAATGGAGGCAGTGGGAGCTGTGCTGTGGGCTTCATGCTTGATTGCTTTCCTGATTGGTACTATAAAAAAAAAAAAAAAAAAAAAAAAAAAGAAAAAAGTGCATTAGAGAAAGAATGTTTGATTTAAAGAGTGCCGGGATGCCGACACCATCTCTGTTTGTTTTCCTTCCTTTAGCAGAAACCTTGTAAAACTTTTATGAAGCATTAATGGATCGGAATATTTTATTATTTTTTTTTCTCAAGCAAATTTTATGAGGTAAAGGTAACCCCCCCTCCAAGCCCGGCCCGGATTAGCACTTTTGAGAAACGTGGGACCCAGAGTGCTTTGGGATAGTCCCCTGAGGCATGGCGTGAGGGAAGGGCTCATTCCCATCCCAGTGTGTGCCATGCCGTGGTGGTGGTAGCCCTGGAAGGGGAGAAGCTGCTGGGAAGGGTGGGCAGGAGGCACGGGATGCGTTGAAGAAAGTAGAAGGATGCAGATGTGGATATTGAGCATAGTGTCGTAAACTAGCCCTGAACCCGGGAACACTTACGGTTCGCCTCTCGGTTGGTGGTGAAGGTTAGCAAATGTCAGGGGGAGAAAGGGTGAGATTGCGGCATCCCGGCCGTCCTCGCCTGGCTGTGACCTTCAGCACGGTGGCAACGCGCTCGCATGCAACGGTTTGGTCGGGAGTGATGGATAAGAGGCTTCTTCCTTGTCTTTTTCTATTGTGTTTAAATCTTCTGCCTCGAATGCTGCCGTCCTCCTCTGGAGGAGGAAGGCTAACCTGGCATCGGAGCGGAAAACCCAGAGGTGGTGGTTTCTCGGTCCAGCTCTGCCAAGGATTTCCAGGCAGGGCTGGTGGTAGACGGCTTATTTTACAGCAGCGCCTCGAGCCATATCCCTTCAAGAGTTAGCTGGGCAAGGGGAGCAAACAAGCCCTGGCAGCAGCTCTGCAGAAAAGCATGGAAACCATCCAGCTCCGAGGAGCTTAATGGGAAGTTATTAGCCTGAATATCCTCCTTATTGTGGAGGCCGGGCCGCCTTATCATCCTGACAGCCCCGAGTAATTGATGTCCCTTCAGGAGGAAGCCGAGCTGAGGTTTTGTGGTTGGGTGGGAGCCTTTGCTCTGCTGGACCTTGCTGGTTGAGGAGCAGCCAGGCTTTATAAATGCCATCAGAGCAGCTCCGGGAGCTGGGCAGGGGGCACCGGCCAGGACCCAGGAGACGTGGGCAGGGTGAGATGGTGGAGGACGGACGGAGGGCGACTGAGGACACCGGTGGCTCGTGGTGGCACTCAGAGCTGAGGTTGCTGTTTGGTCCTGCATGAAAGGCTGCGCTCAAGTCCCACGGCAGAGCAGGGGGGGAGCGTTTCGGCGTCCCTGGTGATTGCTCAGGCTGGGGAGCTTGCTTACTTTACTAAATCAATCGTCCAATGCAGCTCACTGCCCCGGGAAATTTAGAGCCTGGCCGAGGGTGAGTCAATTACGGGTTAAGGAATATCTAGAGTTACTGTAGGTAATGGGATGTAAGCCTGCCACTACTACCGTGATGCGAAGAACATCCGCTGCCGGGGGGCTTTCAGCAGCTTCTTAGGACTTCTTTTTTTTCCAAGAAAGTTTTGTGCGCTGCTACAGAAATGGTCAAGATCTGTGCCTGCGGTTCTGGTAGGGCTTTCGCATGCTCAGGGCTTACTTTGGTGGCAGGAATGAAGAGTAAATCAAGCCCCTCAGATATTAACTCTTTCTGTGCTGGTCCCCATATGGCTCCTCGTTAGACTATCCCGTCTCGTGTATTTTTTTCGGAACTTTCTTGAAATATGCAGTAGCAATCAAGGCAATTAACTATAATTGCAGAGAGACTACCTTGTGAAGGCGGGACACAGAAATAGGCAGGTAATTACAATGAGTTATAAATGGATGGTTATTTACATCAGGAGTGATGCAGAGGGATTTAGTTATCGGAAGTGTGAGCTGGTGGTTGCAGTGAAGGACAGTTGTCTGGGGTCATTCCTCCGAGACCCTCATGTGCACCTCTGTGGTGCTCACCTTCTTACTCTGCGGCGCAGGGAATACGTACTCACCATCTTGGGATCATTATGAGTCTTAAAGAGCGCTCCGCTATCTTCAAACAATAACAGAGCCAACCTGTGCTGCTGATCTGACTGGTGGCTTTCTCCTGCTTGCAATGTCCTGACCCCTCGTGGCTGTAGGGGAGTTGCCCGCCTTGCTGGGGAGAAAACGTACCTTCTGGGTCTCCTCTCTTCTTGGGGAATTCGCGGGGTGGAAAGAGGTGAACTACCTCTCCGTTGCTGCGTCTGCTCTAGGCAGGGTAATGCATCCGTACGAGCACCTATAGCGATGTGCTGTGCGTGGCTAGGGTCAACGAGCCGCTACAGGGACCTCGAGTTACCCCGCTGCCACTTCTCTCTGGAGGAGCACTTTGTAGACATCCTGCTCTACTCTGAAATGATTTTTTTATTATTATTTTTTTTTTAAGACTAGATTTGAAAACGCTGTTAGGAATAAAGGAGGACGCCTTTCCCGTAGTAGCGACAAGCATCCTGAGAGAGCAGCCATTAAGGCAAGCTGCTCGGAGGAGCGGCGTAGCCCGTCTCGTTTCAGGAGACAAGGTACTTTGGTGGCAGGACATCTTGTGAGTTGTGTAGATTTCCTGGCCCTGGGCTCCCCAGAGAGGTTTAAAACTTTTAGTGCCCTCTTGCTTGCCTGTACTTAGCAACAAAGAGATTTCAATTATTTAAAGATACAGGAAGACATGAAAGCCATTAGGAAGGGACCCGGTGCCCCCCCCCGGAGATATTGCAGTCTTCTCCATGCTTCCCCTCGACAGCTTGCAGGGCTGTCTGCAAACACCAGCACCGACACAGAGGAGAGGATGCCTGCGGGATGAAACGAAGCAGAGATGATGGCTACCCTTGGCCTAAAGTCGGAGTTGGTTTCCAAGTGGCCCCAAAGTTTTGGGATGGGATGGGTAAGCTTGGTGCAGTGAGGGGCAGCTTTGCAGCTTGGCCTGGACCCCAAAAACAGGAGAACAGTAAAGCCCGTGCAAGGCAGGGTGATGCCAAAAGAGGAGACCGGGCAGCACGGTGCAGAGGGTGGAGATGTGGTCTTGCTTGTGTTCGTTGCTCCTTGACGGGAGATAGGGCATGATTCCCCAGGACAGGCAGTCCAGCGCCTTTCGGGATGCGAACAGGGTGAAGGTCTTCCTTTCGGCTCCTCCGTGAAGGAGGATTGAGCCTGTGTGATACGCACGCAGGCGCCAGAAGGAGATAGTCTCGGCTGAACACATTTCTTGTCTTTCACTGACACGTCATCCTGGTAAGAGTTTGAATTTGTGTAGGCAAATGCGGAGCTGTGATGTGCTCAGAAACGACTCGTGCTCTGTCTTACACATTGAAATCCATTTTCACCAGACAGACAGCAGGTCAGGACAACGTTAACCTTTGCTGTTGCTTCTCCAGGTCTCGTGGAGTTTGTTTCTATTCCTGCAGCTGCTAGTTATGGTCGGAAAGGACTCCAGCCTAGGCTTGGCATGCCTTCCCCTCCCACTGCCTGGTGATTCCCCCTGGGGAAACAAGAGCTAAACCTAGCGCCCTCTCGGTCACCCCGTCCTGCTGACAAAGAGGGTTTCATTGCCGGTGGCACAGCTCCATCTGTGGTACTTGTCACCATTTTGCATTTTACTGTGATTAGAGCTAGCCGGGGAGATGTCAACTAAATGGCTTTTTTTTTGTTTGTTTTTCAAGAGAGGGGTGGCTGAACGCAAGGTCTTTTAGGAAGCTGTTTTGTGCGCAGAGGGGAGTTTCTGATCAGAGAGAGATCTTGGTGGTTTATGATGAGGTTAATCTCACCCCTTCAGCTTAGCCATGGAATCAGCCTCTGCAGGGCTTGGTGAGGAGCAAGCAAGCTTCAAAGGGTATCGGTGGCAGTTTAGAGATGCCCTTCTTGGTCAGTAGAGGAAAAGCAGGCTGTTCGCTCGGGCACAGACGACTTGGCACCTAGGGCTAGGCGAGATGGAGTCCGTCCCAGCCTCACCGTGTCGCACGGGTTTAAGGGTGAGCTGAGCACACCAGAGGGCCAGGGGAGTTTCGGGCCGGCTGCCTTCCAGCCTGACCGCAGGACAAGCCCGGCGGCTGCGGCAGAGCTTGCTGTATCTTGCGCCCAAGCTGTAATTAGCTCAATCACAAAGCTGGTGGCTGCGATTTAAAACTGTACATCACGGCGTGTTTGCCATGGAGCACGTTGGGTTTGTTCTTCTCGTGAGCACGGTGGTAGGTCCCACTGCTGCAATATGCCCCATCATTTAGAATAGAGTAAACCCAAAGTTTTTGACTGCTTACTACATTCTAGATACTTGGTTTTTTTTTTTTTATTTCTGCTGGCAAAGGTGGTACTTTTAGTGTCTTTTAGTTTTTCTTTCCTAAATTCTTCCTTCAGGTCTTTTTGTTGGCTGTCCTTAATTGCTGTACAGGTGGCATCAGGTTGCTAAACACCGGGACTTTCACCCCAGAGGTGGCTGCGTCTCACTGATGGGGGAAAGCAGCTCACTTGCGTATCAGCTTGTGTTGTTGGATTGGTCATGCTGGAAGGTGATGCACAAATAGCCAATGGATTTAATTACAATTTTAAGTGAAATTAAAGTATTGAGGTCAGAATAGGACAGAGCAGGGAACTCCCTGGCTGGGCTGAGGACATGTGAAATAGGTACGGTGGGTGACCAGTAGGTCTTCTCCAATTGCAGAGTCTCTTCTTCACGCAGAGCAAGTACATTTGATTTATTACAATTGCGACTGAAAATAGTACTGGAGCAGTAGGAGAATTAAAAACATGCGTGGCATGTATATGATACAGAATAACTAATCTTTCCTGACATTTACTGTCAATCATGGGTAAGGAGAAGATAACTAACTCTGCCTCTCATGTTCTGTGGTCTACAGTCTTCAGTCATGAAGATAAATGTCAGGCATCAGCTGTCCTTTAGTACAACCATATTCTGGCAGGCAGCAACGTTTCAACAAATTCTTAGGCTGGAAGGTGAATCTTTGTGAAGCCCAGATAATACATCCAAAATCCTGGGGGGTTTGTGTGAAGAGGTCTTGGTCCCAAAAGAGGGGGACCTAAAGCGTCCCCTGCACCAGGAGCTGCCACGGTGGCCTTGGTGGCCATGGTGCTGTCCCCATGAGCCAGATGGAGTTTGGAGGAAGCCCTTGTGCTGCACTAATTTCCCTGAAGTGTTTATGTCCTACATAAATTGGCCTTTGTAGTCAGTCGGATGTGGGATCTCTCTTCTCGTGGCAGGCAGAACAAATTCCACATGCATTTTTACTGAAGAAGTAATAATGCCTTTTTAGGCCATCTGAAATCATTTCCCCCATTCATACCAGAGCTCTCAAGTTATTTGGGGGAAAGGGAAAGCATGGAAAATTAAGGCAAAAAATGGCTTTTTATTTTTGAGTGTGTCACTTGAAATGAGGGGGGACAAACACTCAATTCTTGTCGGTTTAAATTGAACTGCTTCACTCGGAGTTATTTTAGAAGGAGTGTTAAGTGAAGGAGGTCACCAAGGTTGGGAAAAATGTTTTGGGGCTCGTCTGAAGAGATCGGTCTTGTCGAGACAATAAATTGGGGGGTGAGAGAAGCGTCTACCCAGCTATATCCTCCATGCAGAGAAAGGAGCCGAGGACCAGAGGGGACAAAAACTGGGATGTGCCCCCCTCTAACTGCGCAGGGAAGGAGCACGGCTGCTTTAGACGCCTGGGCATTTTGGGAAACTCCTTATTGACATTTATGAACACTATTTCCCTCACAGAGGTGCCTACAAGGGCAGAGTTAACATTGCTATTATTAATAATAAATAACAGTAGTACGGTAAAATGTGTACTTATGTATTCTGTGTCGTTCGGTGCATCTCCCTGTGCTTTACGGAGGGAAAAATTGGAAGCACGTGCGAGAAGGGTAAATATGAGAGAGGGAGGCAGGGACTCGTAGGGAGATGAGATGAAGATCAGGCGGTTCATCTTTTTCCTCTTCTTGTCCTTTCTCTTCTTGGCTTGTCTAGTATAATTATATAATTCCCATTTTACCGGGATCCGGGCGCTGTTTGGGGCTGACTGAGATTGGTCATTTCCGCATGCAGAATAAGTCCAGGGCAGAGGAAAAAGTGGAAGAAAAGGTCGTGTAATGTTCCTGTCATACGGAATCTGCTGGTGAAGGGGGGAGAGAGCGGGGCTATCGCATCGCGAGCTACAAATAGAGCCGTTAGCGTGCCATCAGATAGCTGCCGGACTTGGATAGCGCTTTATCAATGGGATAAAGATAAATGTGAAGATAAGAGAGTCGCTTTTGCCTTGAAATCCACTTGCGGTCACCAAAAGGGTTTGTCTTCACGTTGATTTCTTCATTCTGCTGCTGTGGTAAATGCCAAGTCTTGAAATCTTATTTATGGTGAAGCTAATGAAAAAACGTCCAACGGAGCCAGTGCTTCACCCAAAGGATATGAAGATCTTCTGTGCTGTCTTAATTAAGTGGGGTAACGGAGAGTTCTGAAGCCACCTGACAGCGTTTGGATGGCTAATTCTCTCTAGCATGGAATTAAAAATTAGGCGCATTTAATAAGCAGGGTTAGGTGCCCCCTAAGTTACGGTTTCGGCAAGAGGCACTTAAGCTCAGCCTTTCTGCGTGTTTTTGAAAGTCTGACTCATATTTCCCAGCACTTCTCGGCAGCTGTGAGGGCATGAAACTTTTTTAGATGGGAGATAAGATTCTTGTTGTAATCACATGATTCGGGGAGCTGGGGCTTTAAGGGAAAGAGTGCTAAAAATAACCGGAATCGGTGACAAGATAGTAGCAATTTTGGCTTTTTGTACCGTGAAGGGCTGGTTGCCAGCCCTATGGAAGGGAGTCAAGGGCTTCACTCTGCAACGTGGCTCCAAAATGTCATTATCCCTGTGACAAGCTTGGGGTAAAAGAAAATAAAGAGGGGAAAGGATAGGGAGGAGAAGAGATGGAATGAGAGCGAGAGGGGATAACGAGAAGAATGGGAAAGGGTAAATACGGCAAAATATTTAATAATAAAAAAAGAAAGGCGAGGGGAAGCAGGGCACCGCAGGTCTTGGACTAGTGCCGCATGGGGTAGGGTGGTGTTGGAGGAAGACAAAAGGAGCAAGACAGAGGGAGAAGCACAATGCCTTTAATTTGTAGGCAGAGACCGTTAAGAGAGAGGAGAAAAAGAAAAAAAAAAAAAAAAAAAGGTGATTTGGGTTCTTTTATTCATTACTAACCATAAAAGGCCCAGACTGTGTTGCCAGTGGCTTTAAAATCCAGGACCCTATTAAACCTTCCTTGATAGTAACTCAGCACTTGGAAGCAGAGGTAAAGAAGGAGCGAGCGTGTGCGGGCAAGAGGGAGGAGGGAGACTTGGGGCGAAGATCTCGCCTTCCTTCGGGCGAGGTTTTTAGGGGGGGATCAAGCGGCTCAGGCTGCCTGGAGAAGCTGGACGGGGCCGGCAGCACCCCGATGCCCCGTGCAAAGGCATTGCCCTGGCTGCAGCCCCCCAGAAAAGGGCTCTGCTCCCCCCCTCCCCATTCCCAGGTATTAAATCAGGATTTATGCCTGCTGCTCACAAACCCGCTGCAGCTCAGGGGAGGCTGCGCTGAATGCGAGATGAGATGGGAGAGATCAGCAGATAAACGCGATGGATAACGCCAGCAGCAAAAAGGTTCTTCGGATTAAGTCCTTTTATGATAAATAGCAAGCGGTGTTGCTGTCTAGTTGGAGGTGCACAGCAGGGTAAGGAGAGGCTGTGCTGGCCAGCCGCTTTGCGGCCGAGGGAGATCAGATCTGGGCAGTCCCCTGGCGGGACTGGGGAGAGCGCTGGGTGGGGAGGGGCAAAAAAAAATGGGTAATTTCCCTGCCTTGTGCCTCCAGCATCACCGCCGGTCCCCGCGCATCCCCAGGGACTCCGCTTCCCCGCGTGGCGCTGCAGGCGTCTCGTTGCCAGCCCCGACGCACTGCCCCGCGCCCAGCTCGGGGGAGAGCTGTCGTTAAAAGAGCCGTTCCCCGAGCCCCGGCGACTTATTGATTTTTGCGTGCGTGTGTCTGTGCGGGTGTGTGCTGCTTTCTCCTCCGGGGGAGATAGAAGAAACCATTCGTTTTCAAGCCAGACTCGGACGTGACACGCGGGTCTGTGCCGTGGCCGCGTCCTTCGCTGCCTTTGGCACACGCGAAGCGGTGCAGCAAGGCGAGGAAATATTGGGAGATGCTCTCCGTGCGGCCAAGGGGCATCAACCCCCCCGGGGTTTCCCTTCCCTGCTGGGGTTTTGGTTTGGAAAGGCGGTGGTTGAGATGCCTGTGTGACACCTTGTGCCTAGGATGTCCAGGCAGGGAGCCACGGGTTTGGGGAGCCACAGCATCATTGAGATGATGCTTGGCTGGGAAAAGGGGGAGAAGGGAAGAGGAGTGCTCTCTCCCTGTTCGAGCATCCCTTCTCCGAGCCGACCCGGGGGAAACGGAGAGGCGCAGGGAGCTGCTGCGGTTCGTGAAGTGGGTAATCAGCCCTTTTTTATGAAGTCCGACTCCAACCTCTTTGAATTTCACCCCGTGTTCTCCCTGTCGCGGAGCAGAAATGGCTGATAAAGGTCTTATCTGGGTTTCTGTGCTTGAGGGAATCGGTGCTGCCGGAGGAGCGTGGCCGTGACCAAAGCCTCGCTGGGGATGCGGCGTGCCGAGCCTGATGGGGGATGGAGGGCAGAGCGCGAGGGGACGACCAGAGGGGCATTGCTTGAAGGAGCCAAGAGGGATGGCGTGAGGAAATGCTTTTTGGGGCAAGCCGCTTTCCCTCCGGAGTTTGGGAATTGCCTCCGGTAAATGCGCCCCATCCCCTTTGCCAGGAGGGTGCGGTGTGTTTGCGGGTTGTTTCTTTGCTTGCTTTAAAAGAAAGGTGACAAAATGCGAGAGTAATCTGAAGAAATCCGTGCTTCTGTCATCGCTTTCCCTTCCTAATGGAAATAGAGAGGATCCTGCATAGTAGCTAATCAGTCAGTGGAGGAGTAAGATCGTTAACGTGGCACAAATACTCATCTCAGTAACTTGTCTGGGAGAGAGCAGACAGCTTCACGCTTAGTTATCGGTTTGAAAAGTGGAAGGAGGTACTGGCAACTTTGCCATTTCTGTGGTGAGGAGACCATCAGGGTGGGCGGATTTGGGCTTTTGGATCCCTGAAAAAAAAACCCAACCCAACCCCTTGTAGCGGAATAAAGCGATCCTCAGGACCTCTCCCTCCTTACAATTGTAAGGAGAACCAAAAAAAAAAAAAAAAGAAATTGCTCTGGTCCACAAGGTCTTACCCTAAATCAGACATTTCTGAAGGGGCTGAAAGGAGAGGAAGGAATCTCATTAGCCACCCTTTGAAAGCTTAATTTCGGCTGAGCTTGCCAAAGCGCCGGCCGCCCCTCGGATAAGAAACGTTAAGCAAGCTCCGGTGGCGGCTTTCCGCGTTCAGAGCCCAACAGCCCCGGAGAATATCTCGAAGTATTATTTGAGGATTTGGCCTGCTGGAACTGGGCAAGCTACAAAATCCAGATATCGTTGTACTTGGCAAGAGCCTCGCGCTCCTTGCGGAGGGGGAAGGCTTTGTCCTTTGCTAAAGCTTGAACAAACTTCCGTTAAGGATGAAGTGGAGTCCTCAGCATTTCGGTGGTCCCTCACAGCGATCCCAGGCGGCTTCCTTCACGTTTGCCCCGCTCAGCTCACGGACATCTGCAGAGCATCCATTTTCCTAGAAAGCTTTGCATCCATCTGCTCTATCGACTTTGGTAATGGAGTTAAGACCCCCCTGCTTCCTGAGCCGGGGCGCGGAGATTATCCCTCTAATATAATTCAAGGAAACTCCTCAGATCCCAGCTGGCTCAGGCAGTTGCTGGGTGATAGAATTCGCTCCAGAAACAAAACAAAAAAAGAAAAAGAAAAAAAGTGGTCAATCTGGCTCGAAATGTACCGCCTGCGCTTTGAGACGAACCTGGAACAGCGGTTTAAAGGGCTCCGACAAAGTTTTTCTCATTTTCTCCCGGTTTTGAGGCTGAATGAGCTTTTTCACTGTGGATTTTGCAGAGAGGTTTGGGGAGGTGAAGTGTCTTTTTTTCCCAGTTCCTGGAGTTGGTCCTCCAACTGGCCCAACGTGTAGGGGCTCTCTGTGCCTCGCTCGAGGCACAAACCCTTCTCTGCTCCTCCATCCTCTCTTGGCCTTTCAGCCGTCGCGGGGATGGGACTCGGGAAAACCCCAGGTCCTGAGCGTTGAGGAGGGAGGGGACACGAGTGGCAGCGTCCCTTTGTCAAAGCCTGTCCTGCGGCTCCGAGCAGTGCTGGTTGGAAGCTTCCCATCGTGTGTTCGGCATAGAAAATTTTCCACGGGAACATCTTTTTTTTTTCTTTTTTTTCCTAAGGGCAGATTTTGCTCTGTAAAAAATGCCCTCAAAAAAAAAAAAACAACCAAAACCAAAAAACCAACCCCCCAAAAAACTAAATACGAAACTGTGGAGAGAAAAGAAAAAGATATTGATTTTTAGTTTGGATCCTTCCAGAGAGGAGACTGTGCAATCACGCAGTCCCTGTCTGTCTGCCGTACCCACTCGTTCCCCTCTGTAGTTTTTGAGCCCTTTGGCCAATTTCTACCCAATTTGACAGGAGGAAAGAGGTCTCAGAGATATTAAATTTCTATAAATTTCATTAAAATAGGTGGCTGGGTAGAAGGGACTGGCTATTACAGCAGCCCCATGAGACCGGGGCTCCGGCATATGCAGAGCCTTTGTTAAACATCAGACGGTGTCTGAGCAGAAAGACTTTTTCTGTCTGAGCAATTCCAGGGAAAAAAAATAAAAAAAATAAAAAAAAAAAGTCTTTGACCGGCCCTTGCATCTTAACAACCGCCGAGGAACCTGGCTGTAGAGCCCTTGAAGGCCGTGTTACGTTTGTTCCGCTGACTGTGGATGCCTTGTTCGTTCCGAAATGAATTTGTAAGTCCTCGAAATAGGTCACGAGCAGGGATGGAAGAAGCGTACGGGCCTTGTTGGGGCGTCTCTGCACCGGAATAAATTTCAGCCGCGGAGATGTTGGCCGATTTCTCCCCTCCCCGGCACGCTCCGCTTTCTCGCTTGCCTTAAAAATGCTGAGCTCCAAATTGGGAATTGGTTCCGAGCAGAGCCCCGCGCGCCCGGCGGGGAGAGGGATGCGGAGGGGTGGGAGGAGGCAGCCAGGAAGGCCCAACCGAAAGCTCTGTATTATTAAGATTTTTTAGATATACAGTTTTGATAAAAGCTTGCAAGTAGCAAATTTGCTATCAAGCCTAATGTAGCATGGCAGATTTTGTCTGAGCTAGCAAAGGATCACATTTGCAGCTCCTCTGAGGCGGGGAAGTGGGCTCAATAGGCTATTTTCCACATCCATGCTCTGTTCCTAAAAAAAAAAATAAAAGAAAAAAAGAGGGAGGGAAGAAGGAAGGGAAAATAAAGACAATTTCTCTTTTTTTCACTTCCCCCTGATTTTGCACGTGTTGGCTATGAATGTTAATAGCCAATAACTTGCACGCTAAATGCAGGCTTTGCCGTGGGATTTGGGTTTTTGCTGGGTGTGCAAAGTTGCTTAGGAGCACTTACAGGCAGATTGCAGCATTTTGGCAAGTCTGGCGTTCTTACCGATCTTCTTGGCCTTTTGATTTCGACCCTCGTTTTAGTGGGGATTAATACTTCTCTCCGTCTTTCTGCCCCGTGCTGAAGCTGCAGGGCTGACGGAGCGGGGGCGGGAGGCAGCGACGGCACGTTCTGACATACCCGTCACAAGTTGGGTTTGTTCTTTGGTAGCGATTATTAATCAGCAACTGATTGCCCCCATCCGAGCTGGGATTAAAAAGCCTATTTATTCAAAAAAGTAAAGTTTTGGAAGAGAGACGGTCAGTTCAGCAGTCAGACCGCTGATCCCCACCATCACCCAGGGGGAAAGCTGGTATAGACACTGTCACTGGAGTTCCAGGAAAAAAACTCATACTGGATTACAAATTCACCCAGTTTGCAGCTCTGTGAGTCTGGGCGCGTTGTTTGCGCTCTGGTCATAGTTTTCCCAAATCCATTTTGTACTCGGCCGGTGTTGCTCGCCTCGTCGTTTTTGGTTTTGTCAGCTCACTGAGAAATGCTGCGAAGCCACTGCCTGGGCTGTGCGCCGCCGAGCGTGGGACCCCGCCGGCGATGGGTTTCCCCTCGCTTGCCTTCTCAGAAGCAATAAAACACATATTTAGACGTGGCGTGTAGGAGACTGGAAGTTTTCCGGTGCTGATATACCAGCATTTTTCTCATGCACGAAGCAACCCTTCTGATTTTAGGAGACTGCAGCGTATTTTCTTGCTCAGGAGAGCATAGGGAGATGGCTTATTTTTTGATGGGATCAGGCATGTGTTTTGTTAATGCCCTCTGCGATGTGCCACCGGTTTTATTTGCACCATTTGCTGCAATTCTGTGGCTTAGTGACCCAATGTGCTTCTGCCCTGGCTCACAGCACCAAACCCGAGCATCCTGCAACCTCCGGCTGCCTCCCCGGGTTTTGTATTATCCTTTTTGCTCTTCATTCCTTTTTTTCCCCATTTCTGTTTGGCGTTTTGTACCTTGTGCAGTTTATTAATGCTCCTTTGTCGCTGCCTGCCCTGATGGGTTTTCGTTCTGCTTTCCCGCAGCATCCCTAATCTTACAGCCTTGGCTTCGTTGAAGGGAGGGGGAAACAAAACCCTGCTGCTTCTGCTAAATCAAGCGGTGTTTGTGTTGGGAAATGAGAGAGTGATGCCATCAAACTCACTTATTCCGGAGATTGGCTAGGTTCACATCCCGGCTGCGTGCGAATGGCGTTTTGTGGAGCCAGCGAGCTCGTTGCTCGGTGGCACATCTCCCGTGGCCCACACCTTCCCCCTGGCGGGAGGGGCAGCTGCTTATTTTTCCCTGATATTTTAGGAAAACTGGGGGTGTTTTTTGGCTTTTCAGGGGAAGAGGAGAGTCCTGTACAGTGCTGCTCCTCGGCAGCACCCAGCAGCGGAGCTGAGCCGGGGCGACCTCCCCCAGGGCTTCCCCGCATTGTACCAACAGGTCTTGTAAATGTACAGGACCATTTAGGCTTTTAAGACATCTGAGGCCACTTTTCATCGCGGGCTAGGATGCTGCACAGTTTTACAGGGTCATAAAAGCCCTGACAGGAGTCATAAAAGCCTCCAATTGCACTGCACAAACCCGTGGAGTATATTTTAAGGGCCCCTGAGTTTTCATTTTGCTGCTTTTATGGGAACTCATAAAAGCCTCGATGAGCACAGCCCCTGATTGGCTCCTCAGCGCGGAGGTAGTTAAAATTACAGCCACCGACAAATTGTTCCAGTCTAAATAAATCAGGGCTTTGCATGTCGTGGGAGAGGAGCCCCGCTCCCCCTTTTGCGAGCCAGGCGCCGTGCAGGCAGGGGCAGGCGTGTGCTCCTGCTGCCGTTGTCCCTGGTGAGCCATGGTCCCCGCTGCCCTGCGTGCTCTGCCGTCCTTACGGCCACGCTCTCGGTTGTCCTGCTCCGAGACGCGATGCATCTTGCGGAGCTCGCTGCCGGGCGGGCGGTGGCTGCGTGCCTGCGCGCTCGCTTCCCTCGGGCATGGTTTTTCTGCTGCATCACTCATCGCGCGTTACGCGCGCCCAGCGCCGTCCGTGCCCCCACCAGAGGCACCCAGTCGCTCCAGCCCCTGGAGCCCTTTGGCATCGCTCACGTCCCCCATGCGCCAGGCTGAAAGCCCGGTGGCGTTACGGGGCGGTCTTCGGCTTTCTCTGCACAAACAGACGCTGGGGTGGCTGTCAGCGAGGCAGGGACAGACCCCGGCGCGCGGTGGCGGTTGCAGGGAGAGCGGCTGGCGTTTGGCAGGGCTTTCTGGCGAAATTGTATTTCCGTTGAGCAGCGTCAGTTTGTCAAAAGGGAAACATTTCAGAGAAATAGTTCGTTGTGGCTTTTTTTTTTTTTCTCTTTATATTTTTCTTTTAACGTTACCTAGCTGGACTGAAAAAAAAAAATAATGAGTGATTGGAATTCTGATGTGATGTTTGGAAACTACAGAATCAGACGTCTTGGTGTGGTGTGAACTGAAAACGGGAGCATTTCGGGGAGGGGGGGGTGTCCTGTCTTCCCTCGCTACCCAGTGCAGAGAAACGTTTCTCGGTGCTGGGAGTCACAGAATCCCAGAACTCCAGAGTGGTGAGAGTCGGAAGGGTCCTCCAGAGCTCCCCCAGTCCCACCCCCTGCCACAGCAGGGGCACCTCCAGCAGTGGCACAGGACGGCGTCCAGGCGGGTTTGGGATGGCTCCAGAGTGGGAGACTCCCCCCCCTCTCTGGGCAGCTGTGCCACTGCTCTGCCACCCGCACAGGGAAGAAGTCCCTCCTCAGGTTGAGATGGAACTTCCTATGCTCAAGTTTGCCCCGTCTGCCGTGATGAGGCAGTTGCAGGTGAGAGGGACGCGGTGAAGGTCAATGTAGCAGGAGGAAGGAGGAGAAGCACGCGTGGTGGGAGCCCTGGAGCGGCTGGATTTGTGATAGAAGCTTCTTGGGCTGTTGTCCTCTTCTCTGCACCGTGCCAGGTGACGGTGAGATCAGGTCTTGGTTGTGCACGGTGCCGCTCGCCCTGAGCCCTTCCCTGTCTCTCATTTCTATGGCCATCTGCTTCTCAGCAGCCGAAGTTCTCAGCTGGGATGTCTTTACCCTTCTCTTGGAGCCGGTCCTCCCCGCAGGGAGGAAAACTCCATGCCGGTGGCTTCCTCCATTGCTGCGACCGCCTCCTTTCCCCCGGCATCGCCCGTCGTTGCTTGGCGTGCTCGGCAGGCGCCGTGGGGGCTCGCAGGGAGCATACAAGGAAAGCCAAGTTCAAGGGGCCGGGCTCGGGTCCCATGTCCCCACGGAGAGGGACCGGCAAAATCTCAGCTGTGTGACCTTCCAGCCTGGAGCCTGTCACAGCTTGGGAGAGAAAGGAAGCGATCAGAAAGGTTCTCTTTGCTCTGCAAAGATAAATGTATCTTATTTCTGTCTTGCTGTAGCTTTATATAGTAATTATATCAACTACAGCTGATCAAAGCATTTGTTAAAGAGAAAACTATCTCTCCTTTGCTTTTGTTACTGTTTGCAGCCAATTTGACAGGCTTTATATCTCCGACTACATTTTCTTTTATTTTCCACGCTTGATTTCTCTTTTTCTCTTCCTTCCCCCTTGTTGGCACCTGGCACGTAGACGTATCTCCCTCCCCCCCCTCCTCTTCCCCTTCCCCCTCTCTCCATCTGGCTTAATAAAAATGTTTTTTAAGCCATCCCAGGGACTCGGGAGCAAATAGCAGCAGTCGTGCGAGTGAGGAGTGTCCCTGTGCCTCCTGCTCTGGCCGGGCAGGGAGGTGTGAGCGGAGCAGCTCCCCTCCCTCCTCTCCTCCCCTCTTATTCTATTTTCCGCTGGTATTATTTCTTCAGGTGTTTAGAAGGGTTTAACCTCTCACCTCCGAGCACTTTTCGTGAGAGTGGCGCAAATGGGCTGTCCTTTTGTTCGAGCCGTATCCACAAATCCCAGAAAGCACATCCTTGCCGCTGCTTTAATATTATTTTTTTTTCTTTTTTAGGATTCCTTTTTTTTTTGCTGTCGACTCTCCATCTTTCTTTAATCTCATTTAAAAACCTTTCGCTCCTCCAGTGCCTGGGCTTCTTACTCTCCGTCTCTCTGTTATTGGCTTTATGGCCAAATGCTTTAATTTATTTGCCATACAATATCTCTTTACCACCGTTCTGGGGATACAAATTGTTGGGAAGACGTTACAATAATATCAACGCCTGGCACATCTGTTTGTCAGTGCGCGGCGTTTCCAGCTCAGCCGCTCGGGGACGGGTGGGAGGGAAGGTATCTTCCTCTGCTCGAGCATCTGGAGAGATTGGCTGTGATTACCTCAGCTAAAACGTAGCTGGGATTTGGGGTTCCTAAGGCAAAATGTGCCGGGCAGCCCCTTCTTTCCCAATATTAGCACCGTGGCTGTTTGCATCAGCCAAACTGAATTGCACCCTGGTGCTGGTCAGTGATTAATTCGCTCCTGGCAGGGGAAAAGGCTGGAAGCAACATCTGGAGGAAGAGTTCCGGACTTGAGATTTGGGTCGAAATTGTTGGGAATGGCTGTGAGTGAGTTTGTGGCGGTGGTAATTTGGCTCTAGTCGATGAGGGTGCTGCGCTTCTGGGTGGGTGCAGCTCCGTCGACGGCGGTGGGAGGCCGTCGCTTTGCACCGCGAGCGGCCCGATGGCGGGGATGGGCACCTGAAGGGAGGGTGTAGAGAGGTGGGGGCCGACCTCTTCTCCCGGGTGACAAGTGATAGGACAAGAGGAAATGGGTTTACGCTATGTCAGGGGAGATTTAGACTGGATATTAGGAAACATTTTTTCACGGAAAGGGTTATTAAACATTGGAATAGGCTGCCCAGGGAGGGGGTGGATTCACCATCTCTGGAGGTGTTCAAAAAAAGGGCAGATGTGGTACTTGGGGCCATGGTTTAGAAGTGGGTTCTGTCAGGGTAGGTTAATGGTTGGACTTGATGATCTTCAAGGTCCCTTCCAACCTCAACAATTCTGTGATTCTGTGATTCTATCCTTGGACCCATTTCTCAGCTGGGAACAGAGCTGCAGAGGGGCAAAGTCTCGTGGCTGGGCTTGCAGAAGGGCGAAGTCTCGTGGCCGGGCTTGCAGAGGGTCTGCAGCAGGCTGGAAGGTGATTTATTTCTGGAAATGCCTTTTAGCCGAGAGAAGCCAGCTGCCTTGGGCTAGGCTGGGGGTGAGACACCAGCTTGCCGTGGGCTAGGCTGGGTCTAACGCTGTTCAAATCACCTCTGCGGTTCTGCCAGCCGGCGATTGCCTCCCCCGTGATGTTTTTAGCTTTCCTTATCAATGCACTTCATAACTTCTAATGTACATTGATTGCTGTCTATTTCTCCTTTTATTTTTGCGTTATGCTTGATTGCTGCTTTAGCAATAAGAATAGGGCTTTTAGCCAAAATTGTCTTTTTTGGATTGTGGAGTCCTGACTTTTTTGGCTCCCTAATAAGTTTTGTGTTACGAGCCCACATTTCTCTGTTGACATTTTTCCTTCCAGCCAATTTCTCCCATAATTTTCCCCAGCGTTGGAAATGAGTCCTTTTGAAGCACTGAGTATATATATTACTGATTGGGGCAAGCCTTTATTATCCGTTGTGAATGTAATCAGGTCCTCATCACTAGTTTCTTGATAATCACTGAGCACCAGTTCAGTCATTAATTTCGTCTTTATCCATCATGTCTTCTTTCCACGTTATTTGCTAAATAGCTTGGACGTGATTGCGACACTCAGCATCTGAGCTTGTAACTCTTTGCTTTCTTAATGTGTTTACATTGTCAGTGTAATGCTGTCCCCGGCGCTCAGGTCTGCGGTATTTTACTATGAAGGATGCTCAGCCAAGTACAGGGAGCCAGCATGGAGGAGATGAATACTCCTTTGTTAGACGATCACCACCGACGGGCTTTAGACCCTGACGTTTCAATACTGCCTGCCTGCGAGCTCTAATTTATTATCGCCCCAAATCAAGCTCCTCAGGACCGAGCTGTTTATCTTCCCCCTCGTTTGCAGCACGGTGCTGGTGTAGAGATTCATCCCGGTCTGTAGTTTCCCGTCGTGGTCTGTGCCTGCTCGGGCCGGCACCGCTGGTGTCGCTCGCAATCCGTGGGTATCCGGTGGGTCTGAGAGATCAACAGCTCTAAAAGTAGGAAACTAAATGGATTATAGCAAAGACTCTGCCGGGCCAGTCGTTCTGATCACTCGGTAATGCCAATAACATCACCTTTCTTCTCGTCAAAGAGATTTTGCAGTTCCTGCTGCCTCTGAGGAAGTCCTGCGGCACGGATGGATGGAGAAGCAGCGGGTAAATGGCTCCTTTGGGCGGTATTTGCCAAGAAGGGCTGCGTTAGCTCACCGAAAGAGCCTTTGAGTTTGCATTTTTTTAAAGCCTTCTCCTTGCACGGGGAGCATAACCCCTCCCCGGGTTGCTCAGATCTGGGATATTTTATGATGAAAGGTGCTGCTGATCCTCACACCGGTCTAAAATGAGCCAAGGGATGACAGGGGCCTCAAGCTGGGGAGGACGCGGTCACTTGCAGGATTGAGCCGAGCCCTGGAGACACCTCTACTGTCCTTCTCCTCCTCCTCCTCCTCCTCCCCTGGTGATGTGCTGCTGCTGACTTTCTTTACCTGACAAGCCATGACTCAGTCTCGGGGGGGGATTAGGCACTTGATATAGGGAACGAGACTATCCTCAATTACATTAGGATTATAAAAATTGGGCGAAAAAACCAAAGCCCCAAATGCAAAAGGGCTGTGAAATCTGTTTGAAGCCACAGACTGGTTTGGCGGTGACGGGGGTTTGGAACAAACTTCCCCAGAAGTTGGTGTGTCCTGCCCAGCTGGTAGCGGCTGTCCATGGGCACATGCTGTGATAATCACCCTGCCTTGCAGAGTGGCTGATTTTGTGTCTTCTGGTTCTTTGTTCGGTGCGTTGGCTTTTGGTCTCAGGGGAGGTAGCTGAGGGTGTCGTCGTCGTACGGGTGGCGATGGCACACAAGATGAAGCGCCAGCTGTGCTGCTTGCTGCTTTTCTGAGCCGGGTTGCTGATGGAGACCTCGAAGGGTGCGCCGTGGATTTTGGAAAACGTTGTTCCATCGCCGCTGTTGACCTTTAACCAAAATGTGGAGCTGTAAGCGTGGGTTGATGGTGGGTAAGGAGTGCCTCCGAGCCCCATCAGGGATCCGCAGAGAGCATCTCCACAAGGAGCTCATCCCAACCTGTGTCAGATGTTCAAGAGAATTGGTAGGACTTTGCTATGGGAGGACCTTAGGCCGCTGCCGTCGCTACAAATCTCAGTCGGAAAAACAAATCCCATCTTTTAGGAGGCAATGCCTCTGGACAATGGTTGCAGGATAGATAAAAAGCAGCAGGTTGGTGTGTTGTTAGCCCGCCCAGAGCCGAGCAGCAGATCTCCAAATGGACTTTCAAATTCTTCGTCGTGTCCTTCTCTCTTTTAATGCACATCTCATTCGGCGGTCATCTCTCCTCGTTCTCGCTCATAGTTTCAACTTTCCTTTCTCCAGAGGCTTCAGCCCCTCTGGATAATGTGCCCTGACAGCTCCTTTTACCAGAGCTTTCAGCATCGGTGTGCAGGGCTCTGTGGAAATGGAAGAAAATCCACCTTGTAAGTGCTTTTATGGGCTGAAAACAAACTGCATCGAACAACCGGCCCCAGCATCTCCTGCCATCCCCGAAACCGAGCAAAGCCTCGAGAGGCTGAAAAACGTGTGGTGGCTGAGCTTTGGGATTTTTCTTCTGTTTTTCCCTCCTTCTCTGTTCCCCCCCACGGTTGTGAAAAATGAAGGGTGTGGGAGATATTTTACCGAGAGAAAATTGGGTAGTCTCCCGGGGAGAGTGGTGAGAAGCGGGGAAGTGCGATAGCATCCGCTTTGTCTCATTTCTTAACCCACCGCCAGGTCCTTCGCCCTCCCCGGGGCAGAGAAACGGGCTGGAGAGCTGGGAGACCCTCGGCACGGGCACGGGTCCTGTGCCAGGAGGAGGCATCGGGGTTAAACGCAGGCTGTGCCTCCAGGATGCCGGGCGCGCATCTCAGCTTTGCCAAATCCCCATCGTTTCTGAAAAGATGAACGCCGCGCTTTCGAAAATCCCCAGGTTTTCTGCTGGTTTCTTTTCTTTTCTTCCTCTCCCTTTCTCTCCCCTCCACCTCCCCACGCGTCCGAGGGTCCTCGCTGTCGTCCATCGCTTTGCTGTCTGCACACAGAGAGGGTCCTTTTCATCGTCTAAGCCTTGGGGAGCTTCTTTAGGTTTTAATTAAGAGCCAGTGAAGGCAACAAAGTGATTTGTAAGGGGCAGCATCCAGCGGTGGGGCGCTGGGGCAGGGGTGCAGAGCTGGGTCGTGCCCGTGCCGCCGGGGAAGGAGCTGGGTATGTTCTGTTTCTTTTTATGCTTTATAATTTCATCTGTTGTTTTAGGATAATGTAATTTACTTTGTTTTTAATACAAGGGCTGCATAAGCTACCATCTATAATATTTTGTGGACCCTGACATAAATTTCCATTACGGAGCTTATTAAAAACTCTCTTTATCGCCCTGAATGTTCCCGGCGCTCTGCAAATTTGTTTTTTTTTTTTCCCCCACCGCCTTGTGAATTCACCAGATTTATACCTGCCGGGAGTCTTTTGGAGGGTGATGCTCGGGGGCAGGGAGCATCTTTTTAATCCGAGCCCATACAGCGGAGCTCACGTCCCCCCTGAGGGCCACCTCAGCGTGAGTAAGCAGAGGAGAGCAGCGAGTCCTGCTGGGACCGCGCGGCCGTGAAACAGGCCCAGATTAAAAGCTGGAAAAGCTTTTATGAAATGTGCGTCTGTCTCTCTCCTTACCTTGCTCCCAAAATCACAACGTTCCCTGCGAGTGCTGTTGTTTTATCAGAACAAGGCTTTTCCTAGACGGGACCTTTATATTCTGCTCAGTGTTTGTGCAGTGTCCAGGCTCGCAAGATCCCCTTCTCCATGCGTTCGTAGGCATCCTTCTAATAACCACGATTAATAATGAATGACAACCATTAAATCACTTTAAATGTCTACGAGCAGCGCGGTAGAGACCCTTTGCTTCCCGGCAGCAGTGATGCCATGCAGGTGCGGATAGGCACGTTGCTCTCTCTTGTGCCACGGCCACAAAAGGAGGGACCCCGTAGAGGAGCGGGGTAATTTGGCTGGTTGACGCTTTATTTAGCGGTAATGCCTGGAAACGTGGGGCGTGAATCGGGAGAGGGATTCCCACGTCGGCTCTGTGGGTCGGGGGTGTGTTAGCTCATCGCGGCGCTGGCGGAGATTATGTGAGGCAGCAGCTGCTCCGCCTTTGCAGGCTTCAACCATAAACCATGGCAGCTTTATGCCTGGAAGAGCGGGTTTCCTGCGGGCAGAAATAATCCAGATTATAGAGACCTGCTGTGCTTGTGGGAGATGGTGAACTGCCGTCCAGGAAAGCCTTTGTATCTGATGAGGGGCTGTGCTAGCTCAGGGCTGGAATCATCCCTTGCCGTAGTCTCCATCTCCTGCTCTGATGGTGGACCATCTCTATGGCAGGATCCAAGTGATGCTTTAGCCTTGTCCGCTTGAGCCTGTGTCATAAAATCATGGAATAGTTTTAGGCTGGAAATGACCTTCAAAGGTCATTTAGTCCAAACCTCCCTGCCATGAGCAGGGACACCTTCAACTACATCAGGTTGCTCGGATCTCTGTCCAACCTGACCTGGAATGTTTGCAGGGATGGGGCATCAATCGCCTCTCTGGGCAGCTCGGGCCAGGGTTTCACCACCCTCAGAGTAAAATATGTCTTTCCTTATATCTAGTCTAAATCTTCCCTCGTTGAGTTTAAAGCCATTACCCCTTGTCCTCTCACAACAGCCCCTGCTGAAAAGTTTGTCCCCATCTTTCCTGTAGGCGCCGTTTAAGTACTGAAAGGCTGCTTTCTGACGTTGTCCCATAAATCCGCCCATAGCGATGGGTAGAGCAGCCCAGGGGGACACGTGTCCCGTTTCTTCTCACCCAGGGGGTGGTGGGGCTGCCGTCCCCTCCAGGTGGAGCGAAGTGCCTCCCAACCCTCTCCAAGCTCCCTGCGCCCATCGTAAAATCCAGCGCAAGATGAAGCCAACACTCCCCCATTGTACCCGTGCCAACCCTGCATTAGCAAAGCACAAACAAGAGGAGAATTTGTTCCTCTCGGCTGTCGGGAAGCCAGAGCTTGCACGCTCACGTGGCTTGAAGACAACGGCCGGGATTTTCCACTGCCCTGCACCTTGTCTTTCTCACTCCTGTCATCACGCTCATTTGGTCTTAGCATCCCGGTGAAGTTCAAAGGAGGCTTTCAAAGCCGAGGCACAAATGGTGCCCAGCTGCTTAACTCGCGGTGGCTTTCGGAGGTGTCTCCGTGCCACGCGCGCCCGGGGGAATAGCAGAATGGCTGCGTGGGGCGGGAGACGGTAAAAATAAGAAGCTGTTGTTTGTAGATGCTCAGCGGAGTAGAAGGAAATGAAAAGCCTGTCCCGCTGTGATGAATTCCCCTGGTCATCGTTTCTGACCACAAGCGGTAGCTGAAGTAGGGCAGAAGGAGAAATGCTGAAGCATACTTAGGTAATGGTGAGTGAAGGGCGGGAGTATAGAAAAGGAGTGGATTAATTATTTAAGGTACGATCATTAGAGCAACGGGGGGGGGGGGGGGGGAGGGAGCAATTTTTTTTTTTTTCTTTTTGCTTCGCTTGCAATATTGAAAAAGGGAAAACAAAATAATTTTGGATCAAGCTGAAACAAAACCCTAATAACTGATGGCTGAAGGAAAAGAAAGGAATTGAAGCTAGGTTGACTGTTGTCGTTCAGTGAGAGCCGAGAAGAGCTTTGCTCAAGTGTTTTCATAGTGAGACAGGCCAGAAGGCCAAGAGAGCAGCAAAGTCCTCCAAGATCGTGGCTGTAGCAGTCTGTTCCAGGCAGTGCTCTCGGTGTGGAAAACCAGGGAGAAGAGCAAACTCCTGATGCTTCTCCTTTGAGTGGCACCTTGTGCTTTGCACGGACAAATCCCCAGCTTTCGGGCAGCACCCCGAGGCTGAGGACACGCCTGGGATGTAGCTTGGCAAGGGAGAGCATCGCTTGCATCCCTGCTCTGTTGGTGTTGGGCTTCCCTTCCTCGTGCCACGTAGCCGGGCTGCCTGCATCTGTCTTTCTCCTTCCTTCTGCCCTGCCATGGTGGGTGACTTCCTAGTGACAACTGTCCCCCTTGTCTGGACTTCTCTTTGAAGGGATGAAGCTGCTACGGTCTCCTGAAAAGCACGTGATACTTCTTCCCATGCCCTGGCAAAGGCGATATTGCAAGCTCTGGACAAGTGCTTTTATAGTCTTTTAAGATTTCCAGAGCCACTCTTGGAGGGCCGTTAAGACCTTCGGCTGGTGATAATTGGATTTGTAAGACAGTGCAACATGTGATAAAGTGCTCTTGTTGGACAGGATCCCAGTTTTCTTCTATCATTCCTATTAATGTGATAAATGTCGCTGTCTCAGCTGATAGGGCCGTGTTGGATAATAAGATTGGAATCAGCTTTGATTTCTCCAGCTCAGTTCTGCATCACGGATCGGCAAGAGCAGGCAGGGAGAGACCCGGCCAAGGTGCCCATCGCTGGGGCAGGGGTATATATGCCTTCACGCCCTGCCGTTTCCTAGCTGGCAGGGCAGGAGAGGAGGAGATGGGTCCAAGGCAGCGGCTGCAAGCTTTCGAGCCGCTCAGCATGGGAGCGGGTGTGGAAGGTGGCCTTGGAGGAGCTGGAGCAGAGAGTTGGATGTGTCAGACAATGAAACCTTTCCTAATTAAAGCTGATAGCAAACAAATGCGGGAGTCCGAGTACAGCTGGGAAGCACAAGTCCAATTTGGAACTGAGCAGCTGTGAAATTGGACCCATCGACCACAGCTGGGGCTGGAAGAGGAGGAACGGGGAGTACAGCTGGGTGAGGGGGGGAAAGCGGGGCTGGGAGGAGGCTGTTACGGCTCCCCATATGTCTTGACGTGTACCCGTAGTCTATAGGAGGTCCCAGGTTGCCCAAAGTTCTCCCGTCTCCTCTGCAGTGATCGGTGGTGGTAGCCAAAAGGGGCAAAAGCTTTTCTGACTGTGCTCTGAGGCACGGTGCTGAAGGAGAAAAAGGGGGACAGGGAGCGGTGGGGGGGGGGGGGTTGCCATGTCAAACCTCCAATCTGTCTGAGAAGCAATGGTTACTTGCGTTCTTTGTGCGAATATGCGAGAGGGTTCTTTTTAAATCGGATAGTCTTCTAGTTGGAGATGGTTTTTTTCCCCCCTCTGTGTATCTCCCCTTCGTTCCTCTGAAGATGCGCTGTGCTTTACTGTGCCCGTTCCCTGGGGATGGGATGTGTGTACTGGGGAGGATAGGATGCTGCATAATGCTGCAGTAGCAAACCGGTGGGCATCGTGCTGTGGGTGAGCAGTAAATAGCTGTGATATTTTGCTCATGGTTTTTTTGTTTGTTTTTTTTTTTTTTATTTTTTTATTTTTGTAGGTCCCATGCTTTTCTTGCTAAACGCATGCCAAATTAAGCCTCCTTCCTCTGCAAGGGTGGTTTGAAGAGGCAGCTGGAGGCACTAGCCTTTGAAATTAGGTGGCAAACCGAGTCACTGTCCATTTCTGCTTAATATTTTGTGCAAAATAAGGGCAGTGGGAGGAGAGCGCAGTGAGGGTGCCGTGTCCAGCGTCCTGCCTGCCCCTTGCGGGAGAGCCGTTAGTCCTCCCGCAAGCCACGTATGGGGACAAAGAGCTGCTCGAGGTCCTTTAAACATCACTGGGGTTTGGCGTGGAGGTAGCGAGCAGACAGAGGCCAATCTTTAAACGCCCCTCGTGTACAAAGTCAGCTGCATGGATTTTGCTGGCCGTGCAAGCAGAAATCGCGGTCGAAGCGCAGGGAGGCTACTGCAGTGATCATCACCGGCTTTATTATCCTCAGGTACCCTTACTTAGAGACCAGCTGTTTGCTGCACTCAAAGGGAAAGAAGAGCACACACTGTTCAAACAGGCAGGCAAAGTACCCTGGGCCTGCTGAGTCCCAGTTTTGTAAATGTTATTTCCAATCTTCATTGACTTCCCGGCGTGTCCTTTCCACTAGCTCTGATTGCCTGCCTCTCCCGCTTCGGGAAGCTGGGGTTTTGTTCTCCTTGATTGCTCTGATCTACGCAGAAAGGGGGAGCACAGCAGGCAGCAACAAAGGAAATAAAAAATTAAAATAAATAAATAAATAATAATAATAAATTAAAAAAAAAATCCCAAGCCCTTAGATGATCTGCCCTATGTGTATGTCCACAGCTCGGAAGTGATTACTTGAGCACTCGAACTGAAGCTGAGCAGGCTCGGGCAGGGCTGCGGAGAGCGAGAATTGCAGCAAATTGCTCCCGTTCTGGGGTTTTGGAGGCCAACTGTGGCTTGCGGGTTTGTTTTAGCACTGGGAGAAACCTGGCGAGTCTTGCAAAATCCACAAGAGCTGCTAGGGAGAGCTGAGGTGTTTGGGGGTTGGCAGTGGCAGCAGATAAAAGGACAGAGGAGGCGGCTTTGCCTCTTCCTCCTTATCTTGTGAAGCTGCATCCCTTAAATCCTAGACTCACAGAATGGTTTGGGTGGGCAGGGACCTTAAGGACTATATCGTTCCACCCCCTGCCCTGGGCAGGGACCCCTCCCCCCAGCCCAGGGTGCTCCAAGCCCCGTCCAACCCGGCCTTGGACACCTCCAGGGATGGGGCAGCCACAGCTTCTCGGGGCAGCCTGCGCCAGGGGCTCACCGCCCTCACAGGAAAGAATTTCTTTCTCATATCTCATCTCAATCTCCCCTCTTCCAGTTTGAAGCCATTCCCCCTTGTCCTATCACTCCATGCCCGTGTAAAAAGTCCCCCCCAGCTCTCCTGGAGCCCCTTTAGGCACTGGAAGGGGCTGTGAGGTCTCCGCGGAGCCTTCTCCTCTCCAGGCTGAACCCCCCCTCTCCCAGCCTGTCCTCCCCGCAGAGGGGCTCAGCCCTCGCAGCATCTCCGGGCCCTCCTCCGGCCCCGCTCCAACAGCTCCGTGTCCTTCTGCTGTTGGGCCCCCCCCGAGCTGGAGGCAGCGCTGCAGGGGGGGCTCCCCAGAGCGCAGCAGAGGGGCACAGCCCCCCCTCGCCCGCTGGCCACGCTGCTGGGGATGCAGCCCGGGATGGGGTTGGCCTTCTGGGCTGTGATCGCGCATTGCCGGCTCATGGTGAGCTTGAGATAGACATCTACTCACGGATGGGCATCAGCCATCCCACGTCAGCGGTCCTGCTCCGTCACGACAGGGCAACCAGAAGGGTTTGGACTTGGGTTGTGTGTCGGGTTTTGCTTGGTTGTGTTCGGACCCGGCTGCGTGCGGGCAGGGCAGCAGCAGCAGGAGCATCCCCGGGGTCTGCCTCATGCTGCGGCCGCGCAGAACCGACCCCGGGTCTCTTATCTCCGCCGCACGCGCTCCGCTCATTCCTCACTGTCAGCTCTGGCAGTTTTTGCTTGGGGAACGAGTGTCAGGCAGACCCCAGCAATGTGCTCTGCAAGGACAAGACATCCCAGAGCAGAATCGAAAAGCAGCTGCTTCCTTATTACACCTGGCCTTGTACCCACCGAGTCCATCATCGCGTTGTCGGGACTCTGACACCTCGTGTAGCGCAGAAATCCTGCCGGGTATAATCAGCGTTGGACAAGCTGCCCTGCTTTGCCTACGAGATGGGTATCAGCAGAGATATCGCAGGGTGAGGATTTCCAGCTGCGAGGGAAAGGCCAGGCAGAGGAGAGATGCTCGCGGAGCCGCAGGTCCGAGTGTGGCACACACCCAGCTTGGTGGCCTGGCCGCTAAGCACCGACCCTCAGTCATCCTCTATTTTTCAAGTTTTCTGGGGTCTCGGGTGTTTTATTGCAGCCCTGGAGCAAAGGAGTCCTCTTTCACGTAGCATTTTGTGCCACAGCGCAGTCTTTATTATTATTATTATTATTATTAAACGTAGGGTTTTTAATCTTGAGAGAACGGATATTTATAATTTACCACCTAGGGCTCGGTAATTAATATTTGTGTAGAGCTCTCAGCGATGTCTTGGATGTGGAATGTATTATATAAATAAAGACCGTCTTGCGAGCAGCAGGGGAAGAGGGGAATTAAAAAAAAAAAAAAAAAAAGGAAAAAAGAAGATTTCTGCGATATTCCTGGGAATAGGTGAAGCTGTGAAGTGATTCAAAGTCCCCGGCACCCAAAGGGGCTGCGGGGAAAAGCTGTCCGGGATGCTGTGTGCGTAGGCCGGAGGCTCGCGTCGCTGCGGGCCGGCAGGCTTTTCAATCTGGAGGCTGTTCACCGCACGTGAAATGAATTTTGTGTTCTTACACCGGTTCCTAGCAGACCATAAAATACGATGCACTCGGCGGGGTCTTTGGCTGCTTGTACGGAAAGACCGGGGATTAAATGGGCCGTGGAGATTGAGCTGCGGTGGAGGTGCTGCGGCGAGGGTACCGTCACCGCTGGCGGGATGCTGGCGTGGCTGACGGGTCCCTTGTCCCCATCCCCTCGCCCCTTCCAGCTGCAGCGGGGCAGAGCTGACGGCCGAAACCCTCTCTTGCCAAATCCATAGGGAGAGAAGGGGTACGGCGGAGGAACAAGGCGGGAGAGCATCCCATCCCTCAGACGCGGTCCCCTGCATCTTTTGGGGTCCTTTGGGAAGTCAGGGATGCGAATCCCCGCTGTCCCTACCAAATTCCCATGCTTTGCAACTCAAATCGTCCTGGTGGCACCAGGGATGAGAATGAGCGTGAAAGGCCAGCTGCCCCTTGTGGGGTCACCAGCACCAGGTGGCTTTTGGGGGGTGGGGGGACACATTAGGCATCTAGACGTGGCTAAAATACTTGCCAGCAAAAAGATGAGACTGTTCAGTTTTTTACTTTAAAAGAAACCCATCCAAAAAACCTGGAAAAAAAAGCAGGGAATAGTGGCAAACCCCACCCCAATACCCTCCACGTCTTTGCACGCCGGAGCCACTCGCAGGGGTGGTTAAAACCTTCCATCCTGTAGATCCCATTACGGGTTTTCATGCTCATACTCCTTTCCGTGGGAAAGGGGAGGGTGTGGGTCGACTGGAAGTAGTGCTGAACGAAGCTCAGGCCAGCAATTTTGGGTTGGGGAAAGGAAAAAAACCAATCTAGAAAAACTTGTTTCATTTTCCACAAAAACGTTTGGGTTGTTGTGTTTCAATCATCTTTTTATTTTTGCTTAAAAAGAAAAATATAACAAATTGTCGTTATTAAGGTTAAACAAACAAGCTAACTAAAAAGAGGGAGCCTGACAATGAAACAAACCCTTTATTTTCTGGTTGAACAAAATATTTAATTTGACCCAAACAATTTTTCACCTGATTTTTCACTTCTGTCACAAAATCAATTTCCTGCATAGCTCTGTTCTCCCGCGCTGCTGGCGTGATGGTGTCAGGGAATCCTTTTGGCCTTTCCTTTCTTTGTGTTATTTTTTTCCTTCCCCTCCCTTCTATTCCTTTTTTTTTCTTTTCCTTTTTTTTTCCTTCCCCCCCCCCATTTTTTTTTCTTTTTTCCCTTTTCTACTTTTTCTTTCTGTCTGTTTCCCCCCCCCCTTTCCTCTTTTCCTTTCCTCTTTTCCCTTCCTTTTCTCTTTGAACCTCTTTGAACTGCGCTAATTATAACGTAGCTCTTATGTAACTAATATGTGCAGGTAATATTGTGATTATATATAGAGAGCCATATGGTCCTGTGCAGTCACTTTCAGTGTTGTTAAACCGCCGAAGCGGATAAACTCCATGTCCATGCACAAAGTAATTGCACCAAAACTAATTTGTGTTTGCAAACAGAACTGAAATTAAGTATGTAAATAAGCAGAGCTGCAGACTAAATATTATAGGAGGTGGGGGGGGGTGGGGAGGAGAAAGGGGAAACAACTTCATAACTGCAAAGTACAATCAGTGCGTGAGATGGAAATGGTAAGTGTTTATAATGTGCAGAGAGCTAACGCTGTGAACAACTGTTAGAGGGTTTCAGGCTATAAATCCCGCGTGTCTCCTTCCCAAGCCCTGCCTCCAGCTGCAGCACCGGCTCCGTCATTCAGGGGGGAATATATATATATATATATGTATGTATGTTATAATTTAATGGTTTTTGCTGGGAAATAGACATAGTTTAACCCCGTGTCATTCGTTTAGAGACTCTGTTTTACTTAAAAAACTTTTAAAAAGGAACATTTTATAGCCTAGGGGGAGCAGCATGAATAATGGATGCGGGCATACGCTTCTGCGACACATAAATTTGGGTTCGTGGCAGCGGCTCCCTCCTCCTCCTCACCGGGCAGAGAACCCCCCCCCACCCATGGGGCTGTGAGCTCTACGCTCCCCCCGACCTGGGGAAGAGCCTGCTTTTTATTTTGGGGGGCTGCCGGCGGGGAGTTTTGGGCTATCAGTTACTCTGTCGAGCGATGGGTAGCGTGGGCTGTGTGAGGACGTGTCCCTGGGGGGGGGGTGCAAATGGCTTTGTGCAATGCCGTCAGCGGGGAAATTTGTGACGGGGGCTGCGTTGAGCCCCAGCAAGCGGAGTATTTGTGACAGGAAGGTGGTTTGCGCCGATCCGAAATGCATCGGGGGGTGCCCCAGCGGGTCCCAAGCCATCCTTGTGCGTGGCGGGGCCCCAAAGCTGGGAGAAGGGATGCTGGCGGCTGCAGAGGATGCTCTGAAGGGTCCCTCAGCCTCCCAGCCGGCGATGGGAAGGTTCCCTCTGCTGGCAACCGCCGGGCTCTGGGCCCTGAAAAGCTCTCGGTGATTATAGCGAGGCGGTGGCAAGCCAGAGAAAAGGGTTTAATTGCAGAAGCGCTTGGGAAAACGTCACCGCGGGCGATAACCCTGTGTTTACCCGGAGAAAAGGTGCTGGCAATCCCGGCCCCTGTTTGTAACCCTGTTCAAGGCTGGTTTCGGGACTGGAGGGAGGGCTGGGCTTCTCTCTACAAGTTTTTGCCCCTTCTAAAATTAGCGTCGCGTTTGGCTCCCTCGGATGGGTGCTCGCAGGTGACCGTAAAATGGGTTGAAATCTGCCGGCGGAGGCCCTCCGCGTGAGCGCAATGTCATTATTCCTGCCATCATCGTTAACGGTGATGTCCTTGTCACGAAATTGGTGGATTTCAGCTCCGTTAGAAACCAGAGAACTTAAAAAAAATAAAAAAATAAAAAACAAACCCAAAAAACAGCCTAGCATGAAGATAAAGCGGAATGGCTGTTTACCAGATGGATAAGGGGCAGAATTGCTTGAGGGATATTATGACTCCTTGTTTTCAAGATGGTGCAAAAGCACAAGGTAAAATAGACGCATTAATTGATAAATAAATAAATACTCCTCGAAAACAGATGGGTCCCCTTGAGCCCAAAGCCATCTCTCTTTGTTTCTTTTCCAAGCTCGTACTTCAGAACGGCGTGTGAGTTGCCCGCGCTCCTCTGCCGCAGTGTGTTGTCGGCGCACGGGCTGTACTGGGTGGTTTTGCCACAGGTAATACATCTGAACTGGCCGCAGGTCGCCGAATTTCTCTTCCTCGTAAGGGGGGGGAAAAAAGAGCCCCGCAGCAGCCAGCCTGCCTGCCTGCCTGCTTCTGCTTGGGTTTCCTTGCCCTGCTGCAAAACTCCGCTCTTCTCCGCAAGTAGGATGCGATTCTGCGGGCAGGGGGGGGACAGGACACCCCACGCTGCCGTTCCCCAAAGCTCCGCTGTGCCGTGCGCGATGGGCTTTTGCCGAACTTGTGCGGCGTGTGAGCTGTTACCGGCAACAGCCCCTTCGATGTTTCATTTCTCGGATGTACGGTTCGCCGCGCCGGGGTCGCAGCTCGCGAGCGCCCGTCTCCTGGCGGTGAATCAGCAGGGAGGGCTGGGGACGGCGACCGGGGCACCCGTAGGAGCTTTTCCGGATATTTCCCAGCAGGAAATCTGAGGCATAAACACGGCCCTACGCACGCTTTGGCCGGGGAAGGTTTATCTTTCAGCGGGCCTGCGGTCGGGTGGCTCTTTTGGTGTGGTTGCTCGGACAGAACCCCCGAGGTCTGGTCCTGTGGGAACTTGTGGAGCATCCTGCGCTTTCGCGGCTAAACCTGAGCCCGACGAATCGGCTGCCACAAACGCGGAGCAGAACGGCGGCCGTGGGACGGCGACGGCACTCGTCGCCTCGACCTAAGCTGAACCCCGGCCTGCGGGAGGCAAGGCTTTAGGCTGGGGAAATGGGAAGGTAAAATTTCCAGAGCTGCTGGGAGAGGCTGCTGGGAGGCTGATTTCTACCCGTAGCCGTGATCATTTTGTGCTGTTGTTGTGCAAATGTTTTAAAAATAACTAGGGAGAAGGAAAAAAAAAAAAAAATGCAAGTGCAGGGGGAAAGCACTGATAAACACAGCCTGAAATGCTGTTACAGGCAGACTTTCAGAGCCTGAAATCACCTCAAATGTATTCTGAATTACCTTGAGCATATTTAGACAGATCTATTTTTCATTGCAGGACATTAATGTACTGACTTGGGGGATTTTTTTTTTTTTTTTCTCCGCACAAACATTTTAGTCGCATGCTGCGAGGAAGGAGCAATAACCCTTCTTAGCACCAGGACAAGAAGAAAGACTTTGCAAGGGAATGGCTGGGGAGATAGTTGGGGGCATGGCTGCGAGCCTGGACCCCGGGGGGGTATTTTTTTTGCAGCGGAAACCGTGGCAAGCTGGAGCTTCGGAGCTGAACTTGGGCTCTGGAGCCTTCTCCCAGGAGGCTGAGAGTCGATTTTCTTACCTATCTTGGGCAGTTTATGAGGCTGTTGTTGCTCTGTGCTGCGTTTGTATCCCTAAAGGTTGGTGAATTCCTGCGATCTCCTTTCCACGGGTTAGGATTCGAGGCGCGGATTGTACGAATTAATATAAATAGTGGCAAATTAGCTTTTTGTGCCAGGCTCGGTGCTATTAGGGCACCTTCCCTCTACCAGGCAGGGGCTCTATGCGCATCTCTGGATGGATTAAACAGGAGCTTGAGCATCGTGTCTCCCCGATCCTGGTTTTGCAGCTGAAGGAGCGGGTTGAGGTTGCAGCCCCTCCAGCTCTCGCTGCGTCCGGCGGCGGGAGGACGTGGGAATGGAGATGCTCTGCAGGGTTGGGATGGAGGAGGAGGAGGTTGCTGGAATAAAAAAACCACCAAACCCAGTGCGGCTGGCGGCCGGGAGACGGGTGGGAAGGTCTGTCTGAACAGCAGGTGAGGGGCAAGAGGAGCAAGCGCGGCAGATGTTGAGGGGCAGGTTTTAGGAGAGGAGGACGCGAAGGCACGCGGGCGAGACGGACTTCTCCGGCGAGCGGCTCCTCCCCGCACAGCCTCCTGCCAGGCTGGCTCTGCCGTGCCGGGAGGAGCTTTGCAGGAGAAGGGGTGGGGGGGAAGAAAAGAGGAAGATTTCTCCCGTTTCGTTTGGTAGCCGCAGCTCCTGGGCTTCGCTGGAGGGAGAGGGGATGGAGCCAAAGCCTTCTCCTGGCTTGTCCAGAAGTAGCCCTGAAGGAGGCGAGCCAAAAGGGGCATCTCCCTCCTCCTCTATGACTGGCTGGCCGCCTGCTCGGAGTAACGGCAAACCTTTCCCGTGTCCTTATGATTAATGATGAAGGTAAAGAACCACCGCAGCTGCTGCTCGGCTCCTGTGGTCAGCACCTTCCCACCCACGCTGTGCCCGACCCCGGGGAGAGCCGCCTTTCCTCGGGTACGGCACCTGGGATAATGATACCCGTGGAAGCCTGGTGGCGTACCTCGGGGTCGACACCCCTCTGGATAGCTGCGAGCACTTAGACATTGCCCTTTCCAGCCAGGATTTAGGTGTGAAATGAGAGCAGCTCCTGCTCAAAGGCTGTAGCCGGCGTGTGTTGGGGGGTGAATGCCGTGGGAAGAGTCTTGGCGCATCCATGCTGTCCCCAGCGCCGGGCGGGTGTCCAAGCAGATGACTTTACAGCAGTGAACGGGCTGGTGGACCTTGATGAAACGGGGCAGAAGAAACGTGAAATCCTCTCCTATATTTTTTCTCCTGTTCCACTGTCGCTACTCCCCCTCCTGTTCCCGAGGTCGTACTGCATTTCTGTGCTCCCTCGCCTACGGCACGGCCGCGTCCTCTACTCCTCCCTGTAAACGCTTGCTTTCTGGTTTTGGAGAGTTGAAGAACAGTTTTGAGGGTAAAAGCATGGGGTTTTCCTTCGTCTAGGTACTGTCCCCATGAGAAAGGAAGATGGAGATGTAGAGCCATAAGTAGCTTTAGTATTCCGCTAAAAGCCAGCCTCCTAAATGTAGTCTTCCTGCAAGTATGATTTAAAGAACAAACATCGAGTGAGAGATTTCCCCATCTTTTATTCAGCCGCGCTGTTCGTTTTGCCAAAAGTTGGGTTGCTGGTTGGTTCCAGGCCGAAATGAGGTTTGTCAGGTTGGCGTTGCCCTTCGCTCCAGCGTTGCCGTTGCCCGACCCTCCGAGGCTGCAGCCGTTGAAGCTCCGTCCGATCGCGTCTCCTCCGCGGAGCCATGTGCGGTTGCGGGGCTGAGGGTGCTCCCAGCGTGGTGGCGATGAGCCAGGGAGGCTGGCGGAGGGGGGGATGCACCTTCCTGACTTCAGGACCCCTGGTTTGAAACAGGCCTGCAAATAAGTTTGCGGATGAACTCAAAGAAGAAAAAAAAAAACCAACATAGAGATTTCTTTTCTTTGTTTTTTTGTTTTTTTTTTTTTAAAGTCAATAAAGCCTGGGTTGTCAGAGAGGAGCGTGCCCTTAAGCTGGTGACCTTGGCGGTTATCAGTGCTGTCGGAGATCTTTATTGCTTCCATCACGCTTGCCGGGGATGAAGTTTTACTTGTGTTGGTGGCGTGACTGCTCGCGACGTGACTCGTCTGGGTGCCGGGAGTGGGGGGACCGGCCACCGAGCAGGGGTTTGGGAGCGGGGCAGCGTTTTGCAGCTATTTCACACGTCCTAGTGCCGCAGCAGCACCCTGGCTGCATCCCCCTGCCCCCCGATCCCCCGTGCCACCTTGAGGATGGCTCCATGCCTCTTCTCTTCACCCGTGGTGGGATGGGGACAAAGTGAGGTCAACTGGATGGGGAAGGGTGTGTGGACCGCTCTCTCCCTTAAGCATGGAGGGGTCCAGCTCGCCTGGGGCAGAAGGATGGAGGCTTTGAAGGCGGAGGGTGGAAGGAGACTGATAGGGAAGGAATTTGTCTCGACCACGCGTTGTCCCCAGCCCCCCCTCTCGGTGTCCCTTGTGGGAACCGGCCGCTGGTTGTTCCTGCCTAAAGAAGGCAACGGTTTGTGAAGTAAAAGGCAAAGAAAGCGGCAGTGTCAGGAAGACAAAAGGGAACATTAAAACCCAACCAGCTCCTCCCGAAGAAAGCAGCGTGGTCTAAAGAAGGATCCTTGAAAAATATAAGGCATCAGTCCGAAGGAAGGAAAAGGGGAGCATGCCAAATTCCCCTCTAATCCCCTCGACAACAGCCAGATATAATGAGTTGCCAGACTTTTTCCCTGAGCTTGTTTTGCTTTGGTCCGGAGATTTTTGCAAACTGTGGCATGCTGGGAATTTTAATCAGAGCTCGGGCCTTGTTCGTAGCGGTGTTTATAAATCCGAGCGGAGGAGGAGAAGGTCCAGATTTTGCCCTAAAAAAAAAAAAATAACCCCCCACCAAAAAAAAAAAAAAAAAAAAAAAAGGCAAACCAGGAAAAAAAAATAAAAAGCGCTGCTCCAGAGGGGAAGCTTACAAGCTGTTCCCATCCTCATTCTGTCCCGGCTGATGGAAAATCACCGGCGCTTGCCTCATGTAAATGGCACTTTATCCACTGGAAATGTGAATGCTGTCACCAGTGCCCAGGTCTGTCAAGCTTATCAGCTGAGCTGGTGAGACGGGGAGATGCACCCAGTCCTGTTCACGCCAGCAGAGTGATAGATAATAACATTTCGAGGGGAGAGAAGGCAGTGAGGCTGACGGACGGGAATTAAGGCTGCCCTGTGGAAGTCCATCGCTTCTTCACTCCTAGTTTCATATTCAGGGGAAGTGGCGTTTGCTTTCCCGTTAGTTTTTCTTTCCTCCTTTCAGGCTTTTTAAAAGTCGAGCCGGCAGGATTCATTCTCTTCTCCCCTCGCTCCCATCTCTGCCTGTGTCACTCCTCGTTTGCGCCCCTCTGGCGCGGTTTACGGGTTGGGGCTTTGGGTGCTGCCACCAAGAAGGGTACGTGGGAGGCAGAGGGAGAGCCTGGAGATGGCGCACGGCCAATGAGGGCGGCTGGGCAACGGAGCCCAGAAGAAAAGAGGTGCAAAAGTTGGGTTTGTGGGAACTAATGGTTGAGTTGGCCTCCATGCATGGATATAAAAAGAGGTTTCCAGTCTGCTGGGGAAAGGACGGCCGGGAGGAAAGGTCCGTTCCCCTGCGGCTCGTAGGGGATCTCGCCTTAACTAGCACCGTGCCCCAGCCCTCTGAGGGATTATTAATGCAGATCAGAGCCGGTTTCCATATGTATGATCCTGAAATATCTTCTTCCAGAGTGAACCTTGAGCACGTAAGCGCTATAATGTAATGAGTTAAACTGCTTGTTCGCAGTTCCACTAAAAGCAAATGGACTGGGAATTTGTTTTAAAAACTGGACAGAGCTTTATCGGCCAATTAATCAGAATGTATAATGGATAAATTAAAGGGCAGAGTCAAGCGAGGCTGCCAAATAAAAACCAATAAAGTGCAATCTGCAAACGGGCATGACATTATGGGATGCCGCGCAACAGAAGCAGGGAGGAGGGGGTAAAACAGGGCACGGCCCCGGGGCTGCTGGGCATGTCGGGGTCCCCAGGTGGCCTTGGCGTGCCAGCCCGAACCCCGGAGGGCAGCCCGCCTGGTGTGGGTACCCGGCGCTGGGAGGCGTGAGAGGTGATGCTGCCGGAGGGGTGTCCCCATTCTCCCTCGTCCACTGGAACGAGCCAGCGGCTGGCTCCAAGGCTGCTGGAGACTTGGGAGCCTTGGCAGAAATTTCGGTTAATTTAAGACCTTTGCGGGCAGCCCCGTGGGCCCAAGGGGTGAATTTTGCCGTGCCCACGCAACCAGCTTTTTCGGCTTTTTTTTATTTTGTTGACAGTGCTGGAAATAGCAGCATTTTGGGGTCCCTGGACATGACAGTAACCGCTCCGCTGCTTTTATGGGCGAAGCCGGTTCTTCCAAGGAGCTCAGGCAGGGGGCTAAAAGGAAGAGCTGGCAATCGTCGAAATGAGTTGGAAGAGCTAATTTCCTCCCAAGCTGTGCAAACTCTCCACAGTTGATCAGACACTCCAACGACCGCGCGGAGCTGCGTGCGGCTCCCTCGGCAGCGCAGACCCCCTCCGGCTGCGGCCGGCCCCGGGGAGAGGCGGCTTGGCAGATTGACGATCCTCCTCCCTACACGCCTCCACGCATGGGGGAATTTTCTCCCCGACAAATAAACCCAAGCAGTAAATTGACTTTGCAGGTAGGGTTCGGGAGGGGTGGGGGGGGGGGCTCGGCTGCGGGATGGGGGGTGCTTTCCTTCCAGGCTGAGCTCCCCGACTGCGCTCACGCTGCACAGCCAACTTGTATCTGTCCTCTACTTTTTTAAAAAAAAAAAAAAAAAAAAAAATTAAAAAAATTAGACTTTGCTTGCTCGCAGCCACGCGGTGCTTCTCAAGAGTGTAAAAATCATCCTCCTTCCTCGGGGTTTGCGTCGGGCTGGTTGTAAAATGGGGCTGCCGGCGCTCGCTGGGAGCCCTCCCCTCCAGGTGAACACCGGCTCCGTTGCGCCTTCCCGGGAAAACGCGGCTGCATCTGCTTTTATTGCGCTGGGTATCGTCTCGCAGCACAAGCTGGGGCCGCTTCCAGGTCACTTGGCACATCTCAAGTGTTTGATGCATCCTCTGAAGGGACAACAAAGGTGTGAGCCTGTCAGGAAGCAAAAACACAAATAACCAGAAATAGATTATTTTTTTCGTTGTTGGTTTTCTTTTTGGTTTTTTTTTTTTTAAGTGAAAGTGTAAAAAAACATCAAAGCGCTTCTTTTGGGCCCTCGCTAGCTCAATAGCAGCAGGGTAATAGCAGCAGCAGGGTACTGCAGGCAAGGAGGGGAAAAATATTTAAATGATTTGAAGCAATATTTAGTTTACTGAGAGGCAGATCCGATGGAGAGGAGGTCGCTAGAGCACTGGCCGTGCCTTTGCTTCGGGAGCTTCGCGTGGCAGACTGATCCCGCCGTGCGTGTTCTGTGGCGCTGCTCCCTGCAGAGAAACTTCCATAAGGAAATCTTCTAGTTGAGAGACGAGGCCAAATCCTGACGAGCATATTGTTTGTGAGCAAACACCAACAGCTAGCTTCTCAGCTGCTGCAAATGCCATAGCCATGTGGTGGCTTCCACCGAGCTATATCAAATCCTCGCTTGTCTTTATATGCATCAGCTATTAACATGTTGCTCCTGACGATGCCGTTACGGGTTGAGCCAGTGCTGCATCGGCGTGGTATTGATAGAGCTGAGGGATCAGCAAAGACTTTCCCTAGTCCCCTAACTCTCGTGCTTTCTCTTGAAAATCCTCCTGGGTCCCTGTCTGTTTCTCCAGGGACTTAAATACTTGCGCCAACCCTCCTCTCTCTGTCTTGCCCCCAAAACCGCAGGGAATCCACGCTAAGCGGGGATTTCAGCGTGCGTTTGTAGGATCCAGGCTTCCCATCCCAGGTGTGGATAAACGCTCCTCGTTCCCCCGGTTGGGGATCAGGGGCTGAGCGTTACCTCGGTAAGGAGATCAGGGTGGGTGTTTTGTCCATCAGAGGTGGAAGACGCGTCACGGTCCCTCTGCACCCCAGTGCCAGCCATCCCCGTCGTCCTGCCTGCAGCGAGGTCGTGGCAGCGTGGTTTTGGGGGGAGGCTGCGGTGTGAGGGGGGGAGCCGGGCTGCCTTTGGCACTGCAGCATCGTGGCGGCGAGGGGAGCTGCTGGCATCCCTGCCTCGCAAAGGCACGCGGCGCTGGTCTCCTGCCCGCATGTGGGCAGACAGGCAGCGCTCTCTGCTCTCCTTGCCTCCTGCGGGCTGCAAAGAGGTTCCTAAGTGGCGTTAAAAAGCATCTCCCAGCTCTCCTGGAGGTGGTCACAGAGCATGGCAAGCTTGTGGGCTACATCCTCATGGGTGCTGAGTACCCATATGTCCCTGAGCACCAACCCCTGCGGCCAGCTTCAGTGCTGGGCTCACCTGAATAGGGGCTCTCAGGATTAGTCTCCTCGGCTGGCTCCGCTTCCAGAGGCTCAGAATCAAAGAGGATTTGCCCGGTGATAGAGCAAATCTTAAACAGCACATTTGTTTACTTGCGAATCACCACCGTCGCCATGTGCCCGGGCTGAGCTTTGTGTCATGTTTGCAGGCGGCAGAGACCAAGGGAACTTGCTCAGCAAAGGAACAGCCCTGTGGGGTGGCAAATCTCCTCCCTCACTACGCAGAGGGAGAAGCAAAGTGCAGAAAGGTGTTGGGTGCTGTTGCGTCTTCCACTGCTCATGGCAGGAGATGCTCTACGCAAGGGATGCTCTTTGCAGGGAATGCTCTATGCAGGAGATGCTCTATGCAGGGAATAGTCTATGCAGGGGATGCTCTATGCAAGGGATGCTCTATGCAGGAGATGCTCTATGCAGGGAATGCTCTACGCAAGGGATGCTCTATGCAGGGAATGCTCTATGCAGGAGATGCTCTTTGCAGGGAAAGCTCTACGCAAGGGATGCTCTTTGCACGGAATGCTCTATGCAGGAGATGCTCTATGCAGGAGATGCTCTATGCAGGGGGTGCTCTATGCAGGGGATGCTCTATGCAGGGAATGCTCTATGCAGGGGATGCTCTATGCAGGAGATGCTCTATGCAGGGGATGCTCTATGCAGGGGATGCTCTATGCAGGGGATGCTCTATGCAGGGGATGCTCTATGCAGGGGATGCTCTATGCAGGGGGTGCTCTATGCAGGGGGTGCTCTATGCAGGGGATGCTCTATGCAGGAGATGCTCTATGCAGGGTGTGCTCTATGCAGGGTGTGCTCTATGCAGGAGATGCTCTATGCAGGAGATGCTCTATGCAGGGGATGCTCTATGCAGGGTGTGCTCTATGCAGGGGGTGCTCTATGCAGGGGATGCTCTATGCAGGAGATGCTCTATGCAGGGGGTGCTCTATGCAGGGGATGCTCTATGCAGGGGGTGCTCTATGCAGGAGATGCTCTATGCAGGAGATGCTCTATGCAGGGGGTGCTCTATGCAGGGGATGCTCTATGCAAGGGATGCTCTATGCAGGAGATGCTCTATGCAGGGGGTGCTCTATGCAGGGGATGCTCTATGCAGGGGATGCTCTATGCAGGGGATGCTCTATGCAGGGGGTGCTCTATGCAGGAGATGCTCTATGCAGGGGGTGCTCTATGCAGGGAGTGCTCTATGCAGGAGATGCTCTATGCAGGAGATGCTCTATGCAGGAGATGCTCTATGCAGGGGATGCTCTATGCAAGGGATGCTCTATGCAGGGGATGCTCTATGCAGGGGATGCTCTATGCAGGAGATGCTCTATGCAGGGGATGCTCTATGCAGGAGATGCTCTATGCAGGAGATGCTCTATGCAGGGGGTGCTCTATGCAGGGGGTGCTCTATGCAGGGGGTGCTCTATGCAGGGGATGCTCTATGCAGGAGATGCTCTATGCAGGGGATGCTCTATGCAGGGGGTGCTCTATGCAGGGGATGCTCTATGCAGGGGATGCTCTATGCAGGGGGTGCTCTATGCAGGAGATGCTCTATGCAGGGGATGCTCTATGCAGGAGATGCTCTATGCAGGGGGTGCTCTATGCAGGAGATGCTCTATGCAGGGGATGCTCTTTGCCCATCTTCATCCATCTCCTGATGAAGGCCTAGCTCCTTACCTGCTCTAGAAGAGCTTTTTTGCTCCACGCAGTCTCTTGCAGGAGCCTCTGCCACGGGGTGGGCAAGTCGACGGTGGCAGCGGGAGGGAGAGCAGCGTGGGAGAGGGTTGGAGCCGAGCAAATCTGGGCATGTTTTCTTCTTTTGGACAAATAGCTTATTCTCTGAAAAATTCACTTGTGGGTCGGCCAGCGCCATCTGTGAAGCCCTGCCAAATCTGGTGAAGAGTTTCAGCCAAGAAAGAAAGAAAGAAAAGGAAAAATTAAAAACCCTGGAAAGCGTCCATTTTCCAAAACCACTTTTCAAAACAAACATTTCTGGTCTTTCTTTCCAAATTACGTTTTCTGTTGACATTTGCCTGTTTAATAATATATATTTTTAAAGGGTTTGGAGAAGATGACCTCAAGTACTTAGGTTATTTGACTTGTTGCTTCTGTGTGGGAAATGGTTTTTTTTGCTTCTCAGACACAAAGCTATGGGAAAATCAGCCTCTGTCTGCTCAGGGCCCTGCTTGGTGCTGGCACAGTGACAGTCCCAGCCTGGCTCTGGCCATGGCAGGGTCTACGAGTCCGTGTTGGTGGGCAGGCGTAAGGACTGACTGCTCTGAGGAGGGGAGACAGTCTCTGGGTGCAAACGGTCCAACATCTGCTCCAATTCTTCAGCTGAAAATTGAAATTGGGAGCCACGGGTTGCAGAAGCGAGTGGGTTTGCTATTTCCAAAGGAGCTGGCTTTTCTGGAAGAGCTGTGCTACACCCGCTTGTGTTTCCACTCCCCCTTGCAATCCCGCTCTTCCCTGCTGTCTCAGCCCCTCAACAGTGTCGCCACTCCTTTCTCACCATCAGATTTTAATGGGGCAGAGAGAATAACCGGGAGTGGTGTCCACCATCTGGGGCCACGTACTCCTGAGCGTGAGTGGGCAGAATAATATAATAATTGAACTTGGATGAATCTTCTTGGATGTCATCTGGCTGAACCTCCTGCTGATGTGGAAGACGGGTCCACAGCACCAGCGTTAGTGTGCCTTGGGCTTTTAAAAGTGCTCTACCTGCAAACCACAGGGTATTGCAGCAAAATATGCCTCCGGACCACTGGATGCAAGGAGGCCTTGGAGTCACTGGTTTGCTAGAGCAGTTTATTTGGCTAAATATGCCATTGATTTGTTTGGGCTGCATTCCGACTGTGTGGGCTTTGTAAGTCAATACAACTCCAGTCCTACTCTCTACACTCGGTAATTGCTGGGTAGTAGATTATATTTAGAAAGCGCAGTGCTGTGTGTGTGTGTGCGCTTGAATAAGAGGCGACGGGAGGGTCATCGTGGGGAGGCGAGGGCTTGTTGGGGTGCTGCACAGGTTGGAGAGCGGAGGGAGAAGGATGCAAGGGAGGGTACCGCGTTTCCAAGTTGCTCAAGGGAGGGAGAGATGTAGTTGCGCCGGTTTTGTTCCTCCTGGATGCGTCCGTCAGTCCGTGCTTCCTGACTATTGCAAATCTCCATCACCTGCGGGTCTGTCCCACCTTGGTTGTGCCCACGAGGGTATGACCTGTCCCTCTGGTGATTTGAGATGCTGGCTGGAGGGGCAGCGGTGTCTGGCGGAGGAGACACTGCCTGGGATCGAAGAGCTCTGGGCTGCGTCTCCACTTGCTTTCCCGGTCGTGGTGTGGTTTCGTCCCCCATCTGGGTGTTGTCCTGCTCCCCGGTGCAAATCCGTTCCCAGCATGGTGGTTAAGAGCACTACAGCCGGTGCCGTATAGGACTCTACGCTCATAGGTGGCTGTACTCGCCTCCCAGTAAAACAGTATGGGTGACAAAGGGGTTAAATAGCAGCCGCCTGGAGCCAAGGGCATGGTCAAGTGGGATTTGTTTTTCCTTTCCCTTTCTCTGAGGAGAATGTCTCTGAAAGCAGACAATTGTAAACACTCGCTTAAATTTTTTCTCATGGAAGCGCGGGGCTTTCATCAGACACCTGCGCGTCCTCCTGGCCAGCACAGCGCCGGGCTCCCCACGCCGCCTCCGAACTGAAGCAGAAGTATCCGAGAGGTCCGTTTCTCTGTGAGAAATTAAATACTGCTTGGAAAACAATTCTTTACAGGACTTCACCGAACAGCAGGCGCGCAGGCGGGTTCGACGTGCACCCCCTCCGGTTTTGGTGGCTAATGGGGGGAGTAACCTCGGTGTCCCTGATTGCAGGCGAGGTCTGCACTGGTTTCACAGGGAGCCTCTAATGGACCTTAATGGCCAGCACCCCCCAAAGCCGAGCCCCCTTCCCATCGCCAAACACGCTTGTTAGGACACAGCGAAGCCTTCGGCGCCAATCAAGGCGCATTCATTTGGCCGTGCGCGGCGGTGCGGGGTCCCTCCGCTCGCTCTGGAAATTAGGGTATATTTAGAAGAACAAATTCCCGTCCTGTGGGAGGGATGTCTTCAAGGCCAATTCTGCTGCTTGCAAGAAGGAGGGGGTTGCATGGGTGCTTTTTTGGGGGGGGAAAGGGACATCTGAGCAGGCAGATTATTCCTTTTGTGCTTGTTGCCTGCTATGTTCAAGTGGATTTAAAGTACTTAAAGGGGGTTACAGGAGAGCTGGGGAGGGACTCTGGATCAGGGAGGGGAGTGATGGGACAGGGGGGATGGTTTCACACTGGAAGAGGGCAGATTTAGATGAGATATGAGGAAGAAATTGTTGACTGTGCAGGCGGTGAGCCCCTGGCGCAGGCTGCCCCGAGAAGCTGTGGCTGCCCCATCCCTGGAGGTGTCCAAGGCCGGGTTGGACGGGGCTGGGAGCACCCTGGGCTGGGGGGAGGTGGCCCTGCCCAGGGCAGGGGGGGTGGAACGAGATGGTCTTTAAGGTCCCTTCCAACCCAAACCATTCTATGATTTGCACATCCAGCTGCTGATCCGGGAGCTTTACCTCTGCCCTCCACATGCAGGGGCTTGTAAGAGGTAATCTCTGCTTTTCAAATGCCTTCCCCGCTCCGTTAACACGGTGTGCCCAGAGCTTCGCGATGGGACGTTGGCAGGCGAGGCTCTTGTCCTGCGCAGCCGCTGATTTACAGTGCTCTGCAGCCGCACACGGGGGTTTTTCTTCAATGCTGGTACTTATTAGCTGCCTTCCATCTACTGTCACTGTCATTTCCACATCCGCCTCCAATTGCTGAGGAATAAATACAATTAAAAAAATGAAATGAATCAGCATCTCCCTAGGACGGAGAGCGAGAAAGAAAAAGCAGCGCGTGTGCTGCTTCTCCCCCCTCGCTGGGCACGCTGCATCCCTTCGCCATCTGAATCTATTCCCCCAGCAGCTTTTAGTCTATCTTCGCTGGTGCTGGAGCACAAATAAAGTATGTAACAAGAGTCTTTCAGGTCCATTAGAAACACAGAGGGAAGTAGTCAATGTTAGCCAAAGGAAGGCAGCAAAGGATGGAAACCGTCAGGGTTGAAGAAAAGCCATTTCCAGGCAGGAAGGAGGTGCTAATTAAATTAAACTTGAGATTTCTGCCACTCATTCCGGCGCAAATCTGAAAAAAAAAACCAACAGCAAACCAACCCCACAAAAACAAACAACCTCTTTAAAAATGAAAATAATTGAAAATAATTTTAAAAAAGCAACAAAACCCAAAGAAAAAATAAATGCAAACCTCCAGGTGGGGGGGGGGTTGCTGCCTACAGGATTTGCTGCAGTTATCCGCCCCGGCGCCTCTATCCGAGCGCCTGCGTTTCTGCGCCTGCCGCGGCCCTTTGGAGATGCCTTCCCTTTGATGCTGGGATTGCTTCCCCCCCCGAGGGACGGGCAAAACACTACCTGGGGAAGCAATTTCTGATTATTTTTAGCTTTGCGAGCAGCCAGGGGGATTCCACGGGCAGGGCTGAGCCCTGCCTGCCTTAACCCCTCGCAGCCCACCCTGCCGCCGCAGGTTTGGTGGGAGGACGGGAAAGCCAGGAAAGCGGGATAATTTTTATGAAGTTAGGGATCCTTATAGCTCCCCGTCCTTGCGCCAAGCAGCCATGATCCGTGAGGTACCGGTGCAAAGCAGGTGGGATGGGGGATGGAGGAAATGTGCTCTTGTAGAGGGGAAGTTGTTTAGAAAAACACGGAGTTGAGGTTGGAAGTGGTGTTTGCATGGATGGCGGTATCCAAAAAAAAAAAAAAAAAAAAAAAAAAAAATCGTTTGGGTCTCGCAAACAAAACATTTCAAAATGTCACCGGATTTAAAATCCGGGAAAATATTCTGACTGGATTTCACTCTTTTGCCTCGACAAAATCAAAGTAGTCTTCTGTTTGCTTTTGAGCTTTCAGGTTTAGGGCTGATATAAAGCAAATGTAAAGGAAAGGTTGCAGCGAAAGACTGTTTTAAACATAAGAGTTTTGAATTATAGACCAGAACAAAAAGGCGGGCGAATTGGCGTGTTCGTGGAAATACATTGGTGCTTCCCCATTTGTGCAAAACCGGGATTGAATACCGAAACAGGCGCTTTCTGCGGAGCATCTCATGCATCCCTTAGTGATGAGACGGGGAGAGAGGGAGCCAGAGCTCCTGGGTGCTTTTCCAAACTCTGGGCAAAGCTTAGGCTTGGGCCAGAGCTTTTGGATGGGCTTTTGAGCTCTTGGCAGCCTGCGGTCAGGATTCCCCATCGCCTCTGCCATGCGGGAGCGCGGGCAGGAGCGCTGCGGGTACATGGAGCAGTCCTCCCCCCTCACCGCTTCGCTGCCCCCACCCAACGCGGCGCCGCCGCTCCGTCTCTCCTCCGGATGGATTTTTCCCATCCTCCGGGGTTGGCCTTTGCCGCGACGAGCGCGCTTACGGTGCGAGCCAGGGCGCTCTAATCGGCGGGGAACCGGTCCTGAAACATCACGGGAAGATTTACATCGTGGCACAGCCTCGCCGGGTGCTCATTGTGCCATAGGCCCTTGGATAATGGCTCCGGGAAAAATGAATCCCAGGCTCTCCTGCGCTCTCTTCCTTCCCTCCCCTGCCTTTTGCCCCCCGCTTTTTTTATTCTCCACACTCTTGGTGGATCCTGGAGGGGTGAGATCCAATGATGTTCGCTGCCTGCCGTGTAGGGAGAGGTCATTCCGTCGGCAGCAAGAAGCAGGAGTGGGTTTAGTAGGAGTGAGGAATAGTAGAAAATATCACTGTGGATGTGACGTAGGGGTGGGATGCGGCTTTTCCAGTATCGCTGGCACAGGAGAACTTCTGGATGGAGTAGAAATGCGGCTGTGTGGCGGCGGGGGGAGTTCTGAGCCCTGCTGTGGGGCACGGAGCTTCGCAGCCCTGGCAAGGGGAGAAACCCCCAAATTTCCTCCCCCCAAGAAAGAAAAAGACCTCTGTTAGGTGCTGGAGTGGTGGTGGGTTCCGGGAATGAGCCACCCCTGATGGTTTTGATCTAGCCAGTCCCACCTAGCCAGCCTGATTTTGGTAGTACTGAGCAAGGCAGCCCTGGTGGAGGCCGCTGTATGTAATCGATGATATGTTTTTGTCAAAGGGGACAAGTTTTTTCCTTCCCCAACTGAAACAGCAATATTGATCTTCTTGGTCAGTTACATAGAGACCATCTGCATTAATCTGATTTAATGGGGATTTAGCTGGCACGGGAGTGAACCTGTTACTGTTCTAATCTCATTTCAGCAACACACCGCTGCTTTTTTTAATACTGTTTTCCTTTCCCCCCATCTCTGCTGTCCCAGTCTATTTGAATCAGCCTTTTCCTGGCCGGTTCTTTTACTTGGTTTTGCAGGTTTTTTTCCATGCTGGGCTTGCTCCCCAGCGGCTCAGCCATCTCAACCGCCCGCAGTGTTCCCAGCAGCCCCCAAACCCTTCTGCTTTTAGGTTTGCATCCCCAAATTCGGACCATGTCCACTTATTTCTCCCTCGTTTACGCAAGGTCTGGTGGCATCCCTGAGTGGTGGTACACAAAGAGGAGATGCCGGCAACCGCTGTGGCTGTGTCAGCCCTGCGCTGCCGACCTCTCCTGCCCCCAACCCCTTCCCAGAAGCTGCTGGACCACACGTTGAGGTCCCCAAATTCAACCCTCTGTGGCTGCAGCGCCGGAGGCAAGGGTGAGCTGGGAGAGCTTGCATTGTGGCTGCAGCACCAGATTGCCTGCTTATCAGTGCTGCAGCGGAGCCGGGAGGCCTGATGGGTTTTCTCACCTCCAGATGGTGAATACTATGAAAAGTACATGAGTATCAGGGGAGGGAAGATCAAACACCATATTTTTGGCGCTTCTGCCGGAGGCTGGGGAGTTGCTAGGACCGAGCAGCAAGAGGCAAATTAAAACCTTGCATTAATTCCATTAGCTATGATCATCTTCTCACCAGGGATGGGTTTAACCGCTCACCATTAGTGTATTATTATAGACAAAAAGTTGCATCAAGATGCCCCTGCGACCTTAACCCGGCCCCATCGCGGAGCTGCGCCGTGGTCCAGCCCGCGTGCGCGCCTTCCCCGTCTCGCTCCGACTGCGTGACGGACCCGCTGACCCTCCATCCCTTCTCCTGCTGCCTCCCCCGGGCGGCGGAGCGAGGAAGGTGTTAAAAGGCGACGCGAGGCACCGGTTTAATTTGCCAAGCGGCTGGCTCTGCCGTCACCGCGCCGCCAGCTGTGCCGTTAGTGCCCGCACAGCTGGACTGCTGTGCCGGTGGCGGGCAGGGCTGCTCTCCTTGATCTTGCTGTTGAACCAAGTGGGAACGCAGTGTAAGCGCAGGGTTTGTAGCTCGCCTTGCTGTTTCAAAGTTGGCGGCGGGTGGGAGCTTTGGGGGTTTTGGTGCTAGGGGAGGCTGGCGTGGGGAATACATGCCGAGACCTGCTTTCTGCCGTGGTCTGAGCTCTTCGTTCAGTCCTCTTCCCCTGGAGGGGTGGCTGGGCAGGGCCACTGCTCATTTCAACGTCCACCCATAAGGTAGAGCCGGGCTTTTCCCACCTTGCAAAGGCACCAAAGAAGCAACTCGGAGGGTGCACCCACCCCAGGGCTGCAGAAGTCCCCGGCTGTGCTCTGGGAACCACGTAGCATGAGACCTTCTCCGAGCCAGGAGGTACCGTGCGGTTGGGGTTTCTGACCCCACCAGGGCTGATCCGTGCTCAAACCGTCGTGCAGCGCTGTGCCTGGTGCTCACCTGCCCCTCGGTGTTTGTCTGAGCCCCCGTGGCAGGTCGTTGGATGGAGCATCTTCTCCTCTTTGGCTTCAGTTTTGTTTGAATCCTCGTTTTCCCCGTTGCCCTGGAAACACCGCAGAGGAGAGTGGTGGGAGGAGGGAGAGCCGGGCGACCTGGCGGTTCCCCTGTGTAGGGCGGCTGTGGGCCCATCTCCTGCTGCACCATGGGGACGGCCGGGAGGGTTGTCCACAGCCCTGGTTAGGGGGCTGAGAGGTTATTTGTGACTTCTAGTAATGAAGGAGTCTCTGCAAGGGACAGCTTCAGCCGATGGGTAGAGGAGGAGACAGAGAGGTGGAAAATCAGCCAGACAAGGGCCAGCGAAGGAGGAATGGCTCACAAGGAGCTTCCTCCTGGTTTCACTGTGGGGAAGCTGTGCTGCTCTTGTTGAACCAGCAGAAATTGCTGCCTTTTTTTTTTCTCCCCTCTGACGATCTCCAGTAGCCCCCTTGTCCATCCACCTTGCCCACGGGCTCAGTGTGCAGTGGAGGCTTATTTCGGGTTCCCATATCTCACTGGTGGGGCAGGTTTGTGGTCCATCCCACCCCAGGTTGGATGTAAACCTCCTTAGATTCACCTGGGGTCTTTCCTGTCCCCTCTGGGGTGTCTCGGAGCCGTCACCGCTTGCTGCACAGCCCCTGCTAAGTCTAGCCTGGCTCCATCACCTTGCTGCCTGGGTGTGCTTGTCACCATTGCAAGGTCAAAAGCCTTGAGGGACACATCTGTCACCAGCCAGGTCCCTTTCTTTGGCTTTATATCCATCCTTTGTGCTCTGTATCTGCAGACATCCAGGGCTTGGGGGTTGCAGGCGATGTACAGGTTGGGGGCTGACCTCCTGGAGAGCAGCTCTGTGGAAAGGGACCTGGGAGTCCTGGGGGCCAACAGGGTGACCATGAGCCAGCAATGTGCCCTGGTGGCCAAGAAGGCCAATGGCACCCTGGGGGGCACCCAGCAGAGTGTGGCCAGCAGGGCGAGGGAGGGCATCCTCCCCCTCTGCTCTGCCCTGGGGAGGCCGCAGCCGGAGCACTGTGTGCAGTTCTGGGCTCCCCGGGTCAGGAAGGACAGGGAACTGCTGGAGAGGGTCCAGCAAAGGGCTACGGAGATGATGAGGGGATTGGAGCATCTCTCTGATGAGGAAAGGCTGAGGGCCGTGGGGCTTTTTAGTCTGGAGAAGAGAAGACTGAGGAAGATCTTATCAATGCTTATCAATACTTAAGGGGAGGGTGCTGGGGGGATGGGAACAGTCTTTTTCCAGTGGTGCCCAGTGACGGGACAAGAGGGAACGGGCACAAACTTGAGCACAGGAAGTTCCATCTCAACCTGAGGAGGGACTTCTCTCCTGTGCGGGTGGCAGAGCAGTGCCACAGCTGCCCAGAGAGGTGGGGGAGTCTCCCACTCTGGAGCCATCCCAAACCCGCCTGGACGCCGTCCTGTGCCACTGCTGGAGGTGTCCCTGCTGTGGCAGGGGGTGGGACTGGGGGAGCTCCAGAGGACCCTTCCAACCCTCACCACTCTGGGATTCTGTGATTCTGTTTAAAAGCGATATGCTGGTCAAGCCCCGGGCTCTTGAGATGGGATGGGCAACAGCAGAGGGATGGGGTTGGCAGCAGAAAGATCAGCAGGTATTTTTTTTCGCTCCGTGCCCCATGGCTTTGGGGTTAGAGGGAGGCTGGCGCCGCTGGGCGAGGCAGCTCTTTGCAGCGGGGCGCATAACTTGTCGGGGAGCACTGGCGAGTTACAAGTCTGCAGCGGGTAATTTTTCCTTCTCTTTTGCATGGATTACACTTGTTCTCTGCTTGGCCTTTTCAGCAGGGAGAGCAGTTTGGATACACATTACCTCCGCAGCAAAGTGTGCTCTAATTGGCCAAGAATTGGTCCCAAAATGTCAGGGAAAGATTTATTTCCCCGCGCAGCCTCTCCAGGTACTAATTTTTCTATGGGCCGCCAGATAATGGCTCCAGTGCACAATAGCTCAGAGTCCCTAATCAGGATACAGAGCTGTAATTGGGTTGAAGGGATTTGAAATCATTAAAGCCACCATTCAAGGGGAATAAAAAAGGAACCCCCACCTTTCTTTTCTCCCCGCCACCCCCCAAGACAGAGTGACTGTGTTTAATGAGCAGCTCCTGGCATATCAGTTATGATATTCTGGTAATTGTGTCGGCAGCAGAGCAGCCCAAGAGGAGGTTTCTGAGCATCCAGAAGTGTGAAAGTCTCGGATCCTGCCATTTGGGGGATTTTTCTGGTCTGGCACCCAGCCCAGCATCGCTGGTGCATGCGGTGAGTCCGGCGCTCTGCATCTCCAGGTCCCTGGTCACTGCTGGGTCGGAGCATCCTCCAGCCGTGGGTGCAGAGTGAAGTCAGGGTTATCGTCCCCATTTTATGGATGGTTCAGGGTCCACACTGGCGTTTTGGCGTCATCCTACTGGTGAAATTGGTGAGAACTGGTAAAAACCAGTGGTTCTGCAGTGGGGGAAGAACAGCAGGTAGGAGGAAGCTGAGCAAAGGTCTCCCACGCTGAGCAGAGCAAAATTGTTTGGTTTTGCTTTGATTTTTCCCCGCTTCGTGCTTTTGCTTGTTGAATTCCCTCCTTTTCACGTCAGAGCATTTCTCCAGGGTCGTGAGACCTTCTGAATTCCAGATCTGTCCCTCCCAAGCCCTTGCAAACCCACCGGCTCGGTGTCACCCGGCCCTTGTGAACCGTGTGTCGCTGTGATAGTTGGTGGGAGTGGGGACGGGTGCCGGCGCCTGGCAGAGCTCAGCCTGACCTGTCCTGCTTCGACAGCGCTGCCGAGAGCTGCCTCCGCTCGCGCCTGACGTGGTGGCAGAATATAAGTGCAAAGCCAAGAAGTTTTGTTTGAGTCAAATGAAACATTTTCCTTGACCCGGCAGGATTTTCTACTATGAATTTTTTTGAATCCCTGGGAATTTATTTATTTTTTCTTTTTCCCTTCCATTTGTTCATCCACCAAACCCACGTTGTCGACACAACTCTACTGGAAGTGGAGTGGCTTTTGTCTTTTAAGCAGCACGGCTGCGCTGCCGTTGAATTAACGCCGTTATCTGGCGTCCTACGACTTCAGGTATTAATTTCCCCTAAGCCATGCAGTACACCGCTCGACTCCTCTGGAAGGATCATGGGGAAGGTGACGTCAAGAGCCTCACCGATGGTGGGGAAAATATGATGTCCAGGTTTAATTGGCAATGATTGTTTTGTCTTCTGTACAAAAAGCAGCAAATCCCCAGAAGCTGGTCAGGAGCACAGCTGTTTATGGCGAACAGAAGCTGCTGCTTATCTCCTTGTAGCAACCTGTCTCCGGGAGATCACGGCTTAATTAACTCGCGTGTTATCGAGAGTGAAATTGTACAGACATTGTTAAAAAAAAAAGAAAAAAAATTTAAAAAATAAGAAGAGATAAAGTGGGAAGGAAGGAGGTGACCTGGGAGCCAAGCAGAGTGAACTCTATAGAGAGCCAAGGCACGTGGCTGCCGAGGGTGAATTTTGCATGGGGTGGATGGGCCCAGGCAGGGGAGAGAGCGATTGCCCGGCCCCAGGTGCCGTGCGAGGGTCCGTGTGAGGGTGCAGAGCAGTGATGGGCTTGCCCAAAAAGGCACGCCAGGTTTTCCCCTCCGGGAAGGGGTCTGCGCCTGAGCTGTGTTCCCCGGTTCAGGGCACGGCTGGGAGCCGGGAGCCTCCCAAATGGGCTGCACGGGGGCTGTCGCACCTCGTCCAGGCTTTCCAAGGACAGGCACGCTGTGCTGCTGGTCCTGGCCTCTTTACCCTGTTAATTTGGAGGTGGGCAACACTCCTCAGCCTCTGGATTCCTCAAATAGATGAGCTATTTTCTGTCTGACTGGTAGGTGTGGACCGAGCAGCTGCTTGCGAGCAGCGGGAGGGGAGAGCCGAGTCCTTCCCGAAGATGCTTTGCGCTGGGAAAGCCAAGCCCTGGCTCGTAGATCCAAAGTTTGTTTGAAAAAGCTGGGTCAGCCCAGCTTCATAGAATCATAGAATCATCGAATGGTTTAGGTTGGAAAGGACCTTGAAGATCATCGAGTTCCAACCCCCCTGCCCTGGGCAGGGACACCTCCCACCAGCCCAGGCTGCCCAAGGCCACGTCCAGCCTGGCCTTGAACACCTCCAGGGACGGGGCTTCAACAACCTCTCTGGGCAACCTGTTCCAGTGCCTCACCACCCTTAAAGGGAAAAACTTCTTCCTAATGTTTAATCTAAACCTGCCCTCTTGCAGCTTAAAGCCATTCCCCCTCGTCCTGTCACTCCATGCCCGTGTAAAAAGTCCTTCCCCAGCTCTCCTGGAGCCCCTTTAGGGACTGGAAGGCCGCAATAAGGTCTCCCCGGAGCCTTCTCTTCTCCAGACTGAACAGCCCCAACTCTCTCAGCCTCTCCTCATAGGAGAGGTGCTCCAGCCCTCGGATCATCCCCGTGGCCCTCCTCTGGACGCGCTCCAGCAGGTCCATGTCCTTCTTATGTTGGGGGCTCCAGAGCTGGACGCAGTACTCCCGGTGGGGTCTCACAGGAGCGGAGCAGAGGGGCAGAATCCCCTCCTTTCACCTGCTGGCCACTCTTCTTTTGATGCAGCCCAGGATACGGTTCAGCAAGCTTTCTATCAGTCCCAGGCGTGGGGGCGGGTGGCCACGCTCTTTCTCCCAGGCAATTCACCCCAAAAATGCCCCTGGGGTGGCTCGCCCGGTGCCGTGGAGCCAGCAGCATCCCCTGACCCCAGGCGAGGGCTGGGGAGTGCACCGCGCTCCTCCCCGGTGCGGCAGGCAGGGCTCGTCCCCGGGGGGGTGTCACGAGAGGCGCTGCTGGAGGAAATGGCAAAGTAATATTTCGGTGAGGGACGGCGGAGTCGCTGAAGAGCGCGCCCACGCCGGGGGGGAGATTTGACAACCTTGCCCATTCAGCGCTCAGGGTGCTCCACAGATCAAAGCCAGAGAGACAATAATACGTTTTGAACTAAGAACATTAATTTGTATCCAGAGCCATTTTAATAAATATTTTTTAAAAAAAAAAATCCCGTTCAGCCCTGTCATCTCAAGCCAATTCCATTTAATATCCATCCCTTCGACTGACAGATTTTTAACACCGTAATTAGCATGTATGGCTCTTAAAAGCCGTTGCCGGTATCTCAGGCCTTCTCTGCATGATGGCATCTTCTCTCCCCTCCTCCCAGCCCCTTTTATTTTTTTCCGATGCTGTTATTCCATTTGTAGTTGTTTATTGTGCCCGCTGAGACAGATTAAAGACAGGAAGGAGCCTGAGAGTTGTTCTTCGGGGCTCCCGTGCGGTACGGAGTGAGCACGGCGGAGCTCACGGAATCAAAACCTGGAGCCTCGCTTTTCAAACCATGTGTCTGAAGAGCGGAGGTGGTTTCTGAAGCGTTTCGTGGCTGCTTTGTTGGGACTTTTTTGTTTGATTTGGGTTGGGGTTTTTTTTCGGTTGGGTTTTTTTTTTTTTTGGAAGGGGAAGAGGGAGGAGTGCGAAGGGTTTCTTCTGCCTTAATGAAAGCCGAGGTTCTTGTATAACTGCATACGACTGAGAGCTGGGGCTTAAAAGGAAAATAAGAGAGGTTATGAAATACTTGGTCATATTGTAAGGTTTGGCAGCGCTGAGAAATATCCTCGTGTGTTACTGCATAGAACAAAGCTTTGCATGCTCCATCCGAGGATGGAAGCGGGTCCAGCAGAAGTCAAACACAGCGCAGTCCCCTTATTTCCCCTTCTAAGTCTTTAAGTGGGATGTAAATTGTGTATACCGCAGGTGTGCCTAGATCTAAGCCTCCTTCCTCCAGCAGAAATTGCCGGTGAGCGGCGGCGACGTTTGCCAGTTCCCATTTGTGTGCCCGATCTGATAGACAGAAGGAGCGCGATTTTGTTTTCCTAAGCCACCAGAGTGTGAGCGAGGGGGAACCAGACCTTGTCTGGAGAAACGGAGAAACCAAATGCTTTCTTCGAGTGGATTTTGTTCCACTTCACTGTTGGCTAAGGATGGGCCCAATGCAAAATCCCAGCTCTGAACAAAAGCCTGAAAGCTGAACCCGCTCCCGGACTGCGGTTGCTGCTTATCTCAACCACGATAGGAATCAAACCTGGAAACCTGTATCTCTCTGCTGCCACGGCATCTGACTTTTGGAGCGTAATTGCCCTGTCCTGCAGAGGTGAAAGCCTCGAGGGCGTTCGTCCATCTCTCAAATCCGTGTTGGAAGGCTAACGCTTAAAGCTTTGCAGCAAGCACTGTATAACTAACAACCTTTCGGGGGACCTGGGAGCTAGGCAGGCGTTATCCTTTCCGTTTTGCCCCGGGATGAAAATCAAAGCGAGGAGAGGCAACGGTTGGCTTTCGGGCAGAGCAATTCCAAGCGCCCTTTCGCCATTCGAGCCACGCTTGTGCAGACCCGCCTGATGTGAGGGGACGGCGTCGAAGCCGGCGTGCTGCTCACCTGCATCCCGCAGGCATCCCTCCCGCCGCCCAGCAGCGGGGACGCGGTGAGCCGGGATGCTCAGGCTCCCAAAACCCCTGGTAGACCCCCTCCAGCAGTTACAGACACTCAGGACTCGATGCATTAAAGCGCAGCGCCGCCTTCTCACTGCTCTGAAGCACGACGGAGCCAATTTGGACTGTAAAGACCCAGCGCCCCGCTCGGCTCTGGGGTGCCCAGAGCTGATGCAATGCAAATTTGCAGAAGGCTGGAGCAAAGACCTCGCTCCAAGTGGTTATTCCTACCGCGGCACCTCGGCGGCAGATGCTTTGCAGGGGGGGGGACGCTGCCCGTCCCGGCTTTGACAGGATGATGGGCTTTGGCATCTTCCCTTCGCCAGCTTGGAGCTGGCCCATGGCGCGTCTGCCGGGTCCATGGGGGCTTGCAATAAAGTTTAGGGCTTGTGCCTGGCTTATTGTTGGCGCTTGCCGCTTCTTCTCGCCCGCTCCGGCGGTATTTCTCGTCTCTGGCTCGTGGCTGGCTTGCAGCTGCGGCATGCTAACCTTCACCCTGATGGGGGTAATCATCCTGCGAGCCCCCAGAAGCTGGTGCGGAGTTAAAGCTGTGCCGCAATTTGCTTGCGGAGCGAGGCTGAAATCCTTTCTCCCCCCGCCACTCTCTGCTTTTTCACGTTAGAGATTGCATTTAGTTGCCGGGTTTGGTGCCTGATTTGCAGGAGGCAGCTGCGGTTCACTTGTAGTCTTTTGTTTCCAGATTGCCTTTTTGGGGATAAATAACATCCACCAAGGAATGAGGGGCGAGCTCTTCTTTGTAAAGCCTCGCTCTCTTTCTGGAGCGTCTGCAAAATGTCAAGCGCTCTTTTCCAGCGTCCTAAGTGCACCCACTTACCCAGGTTCCTGGTATTTTGGGAGAAAATCCATTTACTCGCGGTTAGGCTGAGTAGGAGGCTGGATGCCTGTTTCTCACTGTTTGCTCCGAGCCCTTGGAAAACCGGACTCTTAGACCAAGAAGACCAATCTACAATTGCAGATTGTGAAAAGAAAAAAAAAAAAAAAAAGGCAATTTTTGATGCGGTAACCCAACAACCAGTTAGGAAAGTTGAGGAGGACAAGGAAAGTTGAGGCTGCTCTGTAATGTCAAGGTGAGCAAGGCGATGGCATTTACGTTGGAGATATCTGGGATTAGTGTCAGCTCTCATGTGGCAAGCTAAATTAGGAATGCAGAGGCTGTCTCTGTTTATGATACGGGGTTGTTAGGAGCTTCAGGTACTGTCATTCTTATTTAAGGATATATTTAAGGATTAACAGTAAGAAGTCCAGCATTAGCAGGAGAGAAATGAATGTTAGCGAGCTTAGGCTTGGAGGGCTTATTTTTGATCATCATCATGTGAGCTGCTTTAGGAGAGATGAGCTCCAAGATGTGTGTGTGGGGGGAGGTGGTTGTATTTTTGCAGGAAAAAAAAACCTTTTGCAAGTTTAAATAGAGAGCAGAACTTAGCAACAATGACGGCTGCATGGGTAAAGCCGCGTAACTCCCCGAAGCCGGTGTCTTTGCCAGGCTGAGGATCTGGCTCGCAGCATCCAGCCTATTTTTAGGCTTTTTTGTTGGGTTGGTTTTTTTTTTTCCTTTTTTTTCTCCCTCTTGCAGAGTATGCACGATCAAACAATGTCCGCAGATTTCTTTGTTCTTTTGAAATCATTCGGTGTTTTTAATTGGCAACCTTTCTGCTTCGCCTTGATCACAGTTGACTGCAAGTAGGTTACATTTGTTCTGCGTGCTGGCTCGGAGAAGTTCGCTCCTGATGCTGCTCCTTTCCACTGGGTGCAGGCACAAAGATATCCTTGCTGCAAAACGTTTTCTTACGTGTAAACTGCACGTTTCACTTTCCCTGGCTTTGACTTTGATATCTGTTGCCCGTGAGCACCGGCACTGGTGAAGAGCTGTTGAAGATTCACAGCTCTTCACATCCCGAGGTTGGAAGGGCTCCTCTGAAAACAGAAACGGGTGCAAAGAGGGCTGCTTCTGTGCAATGAGTTTAGTCGGGTCTGATGTCTGGGGGGCAGAAAGAGGGCGGTCTCACCACGCTTTCACCTCTAAGGAGCAGCTTAAAATGTGCATCACGGGCTCCTGTCTGAAGCCTCCGCAATTCTTGGCTGGGTTATTTGGATATTATTATTTCTAAATGTTGGGCTTGTCAAGCCTTGTCCTTCGGGGTGAGTTGGGGTGTGCTTGAGCCCGCTGTGTCAGAGCCCTGTGCTGGCTGCTGGGCTGGGGACCGCGCAGCTCTGGGCCGGCGCTGCTTGGGTGCGAGAGGAGAGGGTGGCCGGGCACAGAAGCCGAAAGGATGCCCAATTTTGTGTTAAGAGCCAGTGCCGGCGCTCACAGCCCCGCCGGCTGGATGTGTCCAAGCCGGACAACAAGCGAGTCTCCATTACTGATGCGCTTCCTGAAGCTGAAACAATTGCTATTATCCCACATAATATTGCGTGACCTACATTTTTACTTGAAAGCCTGCAGCTAATAATTAGTTTGAATTTCGATATATAAATAAACACATTCATATTCTGGTTTTCAAAACAGGGGAAGAAAGCAATCCCCTCAAGAGATGAAATCCCCACCTCTGCCTGCCGGTTTCTCCTTTCCTCCTGCTCTTCCTCCGACTTTCGGGATGGGCAGGGAGGAAGGAGAGGATTTGCTGGGCTGGGTGAAGGAGGAGGGTTTGGATGTAATGAGCCCACTGGGTGTGTTTTTCCTGGAAAGCTGCAGGAGCCTCAGCACTTGGGAGATTCGGGCCATCTGGATAAATAGGGTCAAGCTCCACGTTGGCAGCGATGAGGTGGCGCAGAGCAGCTCGGCCTCGCCAAAGGAGCTGGGGAGAGCGGCAGATCGGCGCACAAAAGCGCCGAGCAGAAGGCATGCCCCTTTCCTTCCCCAGCTCTCCCGGCACGGTCGGCATTGCCTCCGCTTCTCCTCCTCCTCCTCGCCATCCCATCTGCCTGCCCGCCCGCTCGGCACGGCTGCATCCGAAGGCGCGGGAGGCAACGTTGGCGTTGGGTCAACGCCTGGGACTTGGCATGCGTGCGCGGGCAGGGGATCGTTAGGCACCAAAACGGGTCAGGTGTTAATTAGTAGTCATGGGGAGGAGAGGACCGTGGCTTGTGGAGATGTGAGCTCTCCCAGAGAGGAGAGATGCAGCTGGGAGATGCTCAGCTTTGGGAGATGGCTGCGTGTTCCCGGTGGAGGGCTCGGATCACATCGGCGCTGGTGGGTGCGCACCATGCAGGCGACGGCGGCTTTCCCCGTAAGGTCTGCTGTAGGTGATTACCTGCTGTAGGTGTCCCTGCTGTGGCAGGGGGGTTGGACGAGATGATCTCCAGAGGTCCCTTCCAACCCTGACCATTCTGTGATTCTGTGATTCTGTCTGCGGTGGTTGTGGCGCTGGAGACCCCTCATGATCTGCCTTTCTCCACGCACCTCAGGGCTTTCTGTTGCTGGAGGTGGAAAATGCAGAAAGCTGTCATGGTCATAATGCTTATACAAAATCCCGGTGTCCTCATTCAGTCATTCCTTGTCCAAGCTTTCCCCTGTATTTTGACTTGGCCTCTGGTCTTCCTTTTTTCATGGCGTGATATCGTGTGTGAAGGTCTGATGGGTTTTTTTGGGTTGATTGGTTGTTGTGTTTTGTTTTTGTTTTTTTTTTTTTCTTTTAAGAGAAAAAGCAAATAGTAAAACTGCCAGAGCTCCATCTCTGGGAGATGCATCCTTTACCTGGACCGGGTGGTCCCTTCCTACCCAGCACCTATCCGCACCCATCCCTCTCGCTCGCGTTCAGCAGCGGTAGCCCAGTGCGGCCGTGCGTTGGATCATTGAAGTGTGTTTTTATGGGCAGATCTCACAACACCAGTGACTGCACCTGGGACTTGAGCCAAAGCTGATGGAGAAAAAAAATAAAAATAAGAGCCTGCCCTTCTTCTTATTAGAAAAATCTCCTGCCACACCTGGCTGTACAGTACGGCACCGCGTGGGTAATTGTCATTCCGCTCCGAGCTGGCGATGTGCGTACGCCTCGAAGCAAGGCAATTGCTAGCCTTTGTAATTTCCTTTATGGCAAAAAAAAAAAAAAAAAAAAATTCCAATCAAACTTAATAGGGACGAGACCGATAGAGTTCTGTGGAAATTAGTGTGAAATCCTGTAGGAAAGGGTAGACAATGAGGCGTCCCCGGTGGGATCCCACGGGCGAGTTTCGCCATGCCGTGGGAAGGTTTTCGTTCTCTGGTTGCTTTGGTAGCGCTCACCCATAAGGTGTTATCCTAAGCGATGCCACTTCAGGTGCTATTTTTATTCAGGAAAATGTCAAATCCTTTCTCGGAACTTAGTGACTTGTTGTCTTGGTAATTTCTTACAGAAACAAGATCTATAAAAATCCCATTTTCTTGGCACTAGGTTTTTCTTGTCTATTTTGGATGTAAATATTACAAAAAATAAATGGTAGCCGCTTCAATAGGACACGAGCGGTGTAATTTCTCCCCCACAACTGGCTCTTGTAGGGCTTCTTGAGGCGCCGATGTACGTGGGGATGTAGCTGTGTGCACTTATATTTATGACACTGGCCCAGTGTCCTTTGAACCGGAGTCCCTTGTATGCCGAGATCGTACCTGGCCCCGTTCTTTCTTCCTGCACTGTTTCCTAATCTGAAGCCCAGCTCTCTGGGAGCTGGAAATCCAGCGATGAGCGGGGTTATATTCATTTCACATTGAGGGTGGTGGTGGGGAACACCTACATCCTCTGCTGTTTTTTCCGCCCCCTTAAAATTTCTGGCAAAGTTGACATTTTCAACAACAAATAATCGCTTTGGGAATAACTCGTTTCCAAACGGCCCTTCTTGGGAGAGAGTGAGATGATGAGCAGTGTCTCTCCAATCGCAACAAGCTCCCTGGAGTCTGAAGGAGCAAGGCTTGGGCACGAAAGCCAGAGCTGCCCTAATAAAACATTTACTGGGGTTTGGAGACCTGTTCGCTCCGACACGGCGCATACATATTAAATGATCAAAGTTTCCATGCCTTCGGAGGAGCCGGCTGCTAATCTAATGCAACCCTTGGGCTTTGCTCACCACTGACTCTGCATGAAAGCAAACGGCGGCTCTGTTTTCCTATTTAACAGATTTCCGAGCTAAGCCGGGTGGGTCACAGTTTGGGAAGCGATAGGATCTGGTCTCTTAAAGGCTTTTGGCGAGGAGGGGCTTGGGAAGGTGGGTTAGGGGTTGAGGATGGATTGGTCTCCATCTCTCAAGTCCTGTCTACCTCTAACCCTGCTGCAGGCTATCTCGGTGCTGCCGTGGTCTCTCTTCCTCCTCCTCCTCTTCCTCTTCCTCCTCCTTCTCCTCTTCTTATTCTTGCTCATCCCGTCCCTAAATCGCTCTGTCCCGTGTCCCATTATTGCCCAACCTGCAAAGGGCTCCACTGGCTTTTCGGATCCCACCTTGAGTTGCAAAGTGCTGCCGGTGGATTAAAACCAAAGCAAAGTCGGGTGGGGAGGGAAAAAAAATAAAAAAATCAAACCAATCTCACCCTCTTTGGATTTATAAACTGAGCACACTCAAACTGGAAGGTGCCGAGGAGGAAAAGGAAAACACAAAGCCCCCGGGGTGCTGTTTTTCAAAGCAATGCAGCCCTTTATTTGACTGTCTACACTTGTTTTAGCTATGCAGGGAAGCAAGCAGGCAAAAAAAAAAGCTTGCCGGGGCTGCTTTTGCGGAGGCACTGGGCTCCCTCAGGCAGCCACTGGTGCTGAGCCGGCTCAGCACCTCTGACAACCACCGGCTGTCCCGTTGTCTGCTGCTTTTGCAGGGCAAATACTTCCCCTGCTGATTCTCGCTGCTCCAGTGGCTTGGGACCGATGGGTTTGGCTTTCCACTTGGTTACGGCGTCTTTTCTGCTTCTCAAGCATCCCTCGTGTCTTTCACGTAATTCCTTAACTAGTTTCCGTTTACTGACGGTCCCTTTCTTTTAAGGTTCTTGAATCTGTTTGATCACCAACAAATTTCTCTTTCTGTTCCTCTGATAAAAATTTAAATCTGGGCACTTTTTGAAGGCTTCCTCCCTACCCCCCTCCCTTTTGCTTTCTCCTTCCGTGCTCAGTGGGGAGTCAGCCCTTTTCTAGGAAAATAAATAAAAATTAGAGTTCAAAGTGTGACATCTCCTCTTAAAAAGAAGAGGAGGGTGAGGAGAATGAAAAAAAAAACAACCACCAAACCCCTCAAACAACCACCATATATTCTTGCAGATGTGACATCAAAATGGAAAACTATAAAGGACGCGTTTTTCACAGGCTCGTACAGGGACTGAGTTGGTTCAGTGGGGAACAGGCAGCCAAAGTCCCTCCTGGCACTTTGAAAGCGTGGCCCCGAGCCACCGCAGCCCTGTTGTTTTAGCTGGAGCTCGTGGGTGCTTCTCCACCTGCCATCACCTCCTGCGGTCCCCTGGCCTCGCTGCGGAGGGGTGGGGTAGGTGGGTGATGGGGATGGTCTTGGGGAGATGAGGGTGAAACGGTGGAAGAGGTTGGGGAGCCCGCTCGGGGACAGCTGCTCACCAGCACCCACTGTGTCCTCGCGTCACCTTGGCGTCTGCACGCGTGTCTCCAAGCACAGAGGCATCTCCTTCCTTGCTCGCTGCAGAGGAGCTTTTGGGAAGACGGAGTAGAAAAAAAGCCATGGCGAGTCCACTAGGAAGGGATGCTGCCCAGGGCAGGACCGCAGAGCTGTGGGGTGCCAGCTCCTTCCATGTCTTGGTGGTGGCCACCATCATTCCATGTGTGGGGATGGACAGCAAGAGCTGCCCGTGGCCGGGGGCTGCACTGGGGCAGGGCTCAGGCGCGGGGTGTCCTCTGGTTTGCGCTGGGGAAAACACCCGTGAGTTCATCCTCGTGATGCCACGGAGCTGCTGGAGCAGCAGTCTGGTCCGTGGGTCTGCTCTCGCAGCCGAGCAGCATGTGGGAAGTCCTGCGGGGCGGCAGAGGTGGTAGCGACACACGCTGTGCCCCAGGTAATTGCCTTTCCTCCTCTCAATCCTGATTATTTGGTTTCTCGCATACCCCACGACTGACTTCATCCCCTCCAAACCCAGCGGCGCCTCGGCGGAGAGCGGGCTCCCCTTTCACAAGCGGTGCCTCCCGGCCCAGAGAGGGTGGTGGGTCAATACCTGGGCACAGTTGAGGCTGAGACAATGGTGTTCCTGGGGAGATGGAGGTCTCACCCACCACGCTGGGACCCCTCAAACGAGCTACCGTGGGGCTTGGAGCAGCCAGGATGTTCCCCAGGGGTCTCATCCAGCCCAGCGAATGGGCATAAAGGGTCCCATGGGCCGGTGGTAGTGCCATATTGTCAGGTGGACACGTGCCTGGCGTTTTGGCTGGCTTCCTGGAGGCAAAGGCTGTTGGGCCCAAGCAGCAGCAGTTGTATGTCATTAATTGAAATAAAAGGATTTCCCAAACGCCTGTGAAACCTCTTGGCTGGCCCGGTACAAAGGGAGTGGCGTCATGGTGAGGCAGTCATGTACAAAGCCAGCTCGTCTCCAGTTCTGCACGTGTTCAAGGTCAGCAGAGCATCTCTGCTGCAGGCAAAACACCCGCGGGCGCAGAGACCAGCACCGCGCTACTGAGGCCCGGATTTTGCATCTCTGTTTTCTAGGGGAACTCATAACAGTCAGGAAAAAAAGGTCCAGCGCTGAGTCCAGCAGCTCCTAGCATGCCAAAGCCTTCCCCCAGCTCGAGGCAGGTGGCTTGCATGGGCGCAGAAGGCTTTAGGAGGTTGAATGATGTTTCAGACAATAGTTTCTCCTCTGTCACTTCATCAGCTGCTGTACCTTTCCTGGGTTATCCTCAGTGCAAACTCCTTCCCCAGAGATTTTCTCCAACAAAATTATTTCACCAGCCGTATCCCGTCACTTCCGTCGGTGCTCATGGAGCGTCCTGGCCGTCCGATGTGGGACACGAATGTCTGGGGACGCCCTGCTGCACCCCACAGCTGTGACATCCGAGTGCTTTCAGCGATGGCACAGACAACTGCCTGATGCAATCAATGATTTCTCTTGGGGAGGAGGAGCTGCGATTAATCTTTGCTTGTCTTTATCGCTTTTTATTGTCTTCTTGGCTGCTAAACTGCTCGCGCGGAGGGAAAGGTGTCCACTTAATGGTGAGGAACCTTGCCTGCTGAGGAGGCACCAGGAAACCTTTTGCTTCCGAGATGCTCATCCAAACACTTGTTGTCCAACGTGTCTCCGGTGGCAGTCCAGCGCTCGGTGGGTGGCGCGGAGAGGGAACTTTCTCGGTTTGCAGCTTGGACCGCAGGGTGGGCTTGTGCCCAGCGACGCACTACAGTCTTGGGGCTGGTTGTCTCACCGTGAATCGGTCCCTCGCTCCTGCTCCGTCTGCCTCGCCTTGGATTAATTACAGTACAATGCGATATACATTTATATGGTGTCTGCACATGTGTCTCAGGGCCCCGTGCAATCCGAGAAATCTAATTAAGGTGCAGCCTCCGACATGAATGCTTATCACCGAAATGCGTACAGCGAGACAGAGGCGGCGTGCCTCCACGGCTCGGCCAGGAGCTGAATCCACACTCTGGTGGCATTATTAATTACTCAAAGCTGGGTGTCTGAGACACCGATCGATACCGGGGGCCTGGCTAGATAGTGAGCTTTAAGTGAGCATGAGGGAGCAGGAGATAACCATCAGGTAGAAACCCAGAGGAGGCTGTTCTTGGCCTGGGAGGAGGAGGAGTCACTTTGCGTTGAACATGTGCAGTAGCAGCACATGTTCACCACCGCCTTTGACGCTGGAAGGTTATTTACTTGATGCTGAAAGACGTCTGCGATACTGAATTTTGGCCTGGGGGAGGTCCTGCCTTGGGGACCAGGCTGGTGATGGGTGCAGCGTCGTTCTGCGTGTTTGCTGCGAAAACTTATTTGGCCTTTTTAGTTGGTCTCACGAGTGGCACCAGCTGTTGGGAATGCCGGGAAGGGGAGGGAGGGAGCATCACAAGTGAGACGAAAGCGTAAATAACCAGGGGAAAAGGGAAAGGAAATGTGAAGTGGCCCTTTAAATACGAGCCTCCAGAGCCCGGAGCCCAACTAGCATTCCCTCAAGTATTCAAATGAGATTGCAGCATCAGATTGGTATGCATTAGGCTGGTCTCAATGAAAATTAACATGTAATTGCTTCAAATGAAGTAAGTGAGGAGGTAATCTGTTCTTAAATTGGATTCGCAGGATTTTGTGGTACCATAATGCAGCTGTGAAATGAAATATATTTTAAGGATGATGTCCTCAAGGGTAGAGGGGAGGAAAGGAGGGGGGTCTGTACTGGGAAGGGTCCTTTCCTTCCCTCCCTCTCTTGTTTTTGGTCTCATTAGTGCCATTTTATAAATGGGGAGAGGGTATTGATGCGAGTGGCGTGGCTGGAGAAGGTTCCATTGCTTTTGGCTCCTCATGTTTCCTTCCTCAACATCCCTCCTGGCCATCTTCTCCCCTTGCTTGGTTCTCCACTTTCCTTGTGACACCAGTGTCCCCGCCGGGACCTTCTCTCACGAGCACATCCCCATCCCATCATGATGGGAGGTCACGAGATGGGGTGCTTGAACTTTGTTCACATGGCAAACAACTTTCTGGTTATGTGACGGGGGAAGATCTGGCTATGTGGTGGCTTTTGAATGTCTGTAAGAAGCTGTGTAGGTTCTTGCTAGGGAGCTGGTTTCGGTGAGAAGTTAGGTGTCGGAGCAAGAGGCACAGGTTTCCTTCTTGTCTTGGCCACTTGTGGCCCTGGATGGAGAAGCCTCTTCTTTTGCCAAAGGGGAAGGTCCTCTCCCATTACCGTGGGACCCATTGCGGAGCTGCAAGGCTTGGGGAATCATCTCCAAAGGCTTGGGATGCCCTGCTCCTCCCATTGCAGTCTTGTGTTGCCTGGAGCACCTCTCTATTTTAATTGTAAGGGTTGGCTTGTTGTCCTCTTTCTCTCCATCTCTGCCCATCTGCCAGCAGAAGCCATATGAGCTTGGGTGTTGCGATGAAATTGCGATTAGGAGCATGAGGGGGAACTGGAGTGTAGGAAGGTGACGTGGTAACTTGTGATTATTCTCAGACCACAAATATACAGATGGTGTGTAGCAGAATATATTTGCTACAAGTAGACCCGGTTGGTCAACCACAGCCAGTACCGGTGCAAGCTCCTCCCGTCTCCCCATCGCAGCCCTGCGCTGCAGTGTCCTGGGCTACTGGAGAGCTCTGCCAGTGCCTTGAAAACCTGATACCTGTTCTTCTACTCTTCCCTGGGTTGCTTTCCCCGTGTTTTCCCCATCGGTGCCCTGCAGCCCTCTGTTTGCAGCACTTCTGGCTCCCGCTTGCCCCGTGCTCCTCCTGTCCCTCTGCCTCTTGACCCACAGCATCCTTTAGCCGCCGGCTCCTGCTCACTCCTCAGTCTTCTCCGCAGTCCTGGCAGAGAGCGCTCACCCCTCACCGTTCCTGTTTTGTACCTCAACTTCTAAGGAAAAGCCACTTTAGTGATAATTTCCCACTTGTAATAAGTTAAGTGCATCGCTTCCTTTGGAATACATTTTCAGTGCAGTTAAGCTCAGCAGTCCCTTGCCGGTGTGCTTAGTTAAACGCGCTGCTTTGCAGACCGTTGGGGTGGATGGCATCGCTTTATTCCTGGGCCATTAGTGTCAATTGCGCAAAGCAGAACCAGGATTTATTCAGGGGGCACAGCTCGTAATTGAGCGAGTTCAGCGCCGGGGATCGGCGGTAACTGCTGGGAGCCGCAGCCTGGAGGAACTTCCCCGCGGGGCTGGAGGAGGAGAGGGGGGGCTGAGAAGGATGGGGAGTTGGGGTGTCTTGAGCGGCTCAACCCAGGGCTTGCAGGCGGCGAAGGAGCATTTTTCTAGAGAAAAGTGCATAGCAAGGGGAGATCTCACCAGGTTTTTGGAGGCAGAGAGAGAAGACTTCTTCTCCCCGCCTCCTCAGATGAGGAGACCTTATTTTACAGGGTTTAAAGTGCTCCAAAATGCTTGGGGGGAGAGGATGGGCTCATGACAGAGTTATTCTCGTCTTGTGGCGTTTCCCACACCTCCTTTCGAAGCCTCTTAAGAGCCTGGACCTGTTTTGGGGTGCCTGTCCTGCAGAAGGGAGGACCCTTTTGTAGGTAACCCTGGAAGACGGCTGGGGAGGGAGTGACCTTTGCCTGGGGCTGTCTGCCTGCTGGTATCCAGGACCTCCACCCCGCCGTAAAATTACTCGGGCTGTGGGAACATGAAAACGGAGAAAATCGGGAGGAACAATACGTCCCTCGAGCTGAGCGCAGGATCGCGGCACTGCAGGCGCTCCCCGGCGGGGTGACATTTCATTAGCAAACCGGCCGTGTCCCCGCGCAGCTGCCGACAGGCAGTTTGGTGCTGGCGTCACCCCCCCCCCACCCCCCTCCCTTCCCCTTCCCCCGTGTCATTAGCACTTTTGGAGGGCACCCAAGCAGCTGGGCCAGCAGCACGCTCCGGTGGCCCTCCGCGGGGTGAGCCGCAGGGGTGGGAGCCCAGGTTAGGGACGCGTTTCCACCAGGCGCCGTCTCTACCCTCATTGATGTTTTGTGGCACGCTCGGAGATGCTGAGATGGAAGATGCTATAGACGTGCAGAGCCCCGTTGTTAGCAGAGACAATAGGAGGCTAAATAGAAAGGCTGGATGAGGCGAGCAGGGGACTTGGAAAGGTGCTAGTGCACTGCTGCATTGCAGAGAGATAAAAGACTTTTCCAGACGAGCCGCCCCTGCCTCGCTGCATCGCACCGGTCCTGGGGGCCGGCGCGGGGGTCTCCGGGGACCGGCGGGGTGTTGGGTGGATGCAGAGATGCTCGCGGGACTCGTGGCTACTCCGGAGCCTGCCCTGTGCTCGGGCAGCGGGCTGCAAAGTGGGAGCTCCGGCTCTTTTTGCAGCTCTTCCTTCCTTCCCGGTCCGGTTTCCTCCTGTTTTCTTGGCGCTTGCCAAGAAGCGCAGCGAAGGCAGCGTACTGGGAGTTGTTTGCAGCTCTGCAAATCCCGGGCAGTGAACCAAGGCGGATCTTTTTGAGCCCGGTATATTATTATTAATGTAATTAGCGTGAATCATTTGCATGTATAAACTTTCACTTGAGGAGATCAGGTGCTTTACAAACATGCGTTAACTCGCCCTCCCCGCCAAGGAGGTGCCGAATGTCTTTAAAGCCTTGCGGGGGGCAGAAACGAAGGGCAGGGACCTGCGAGGAACTCGCTGCAGCGTGAGCCGGTGGGAACGGCAGCACCTCCCGGCCCAGAGCCCCGACTCCCTCGGCAACCACCGAGATGAAACTCTGTCTTCTGGGCAGGGAAAAGAGGGGGAAGCACAAAGGGTTTTTATTTTCCACTTCTGAGCGCTGCTTTTGACCAGCTCAGCGTGATTTTGCAGAGGCACCGGGGCGGCAGCTGATCTGAGGGCACCTCCTCACCCCGCAGCCTTTGGAGATGCTCTGGCTGCCGTAGGGGGGAACTGGAGGTGGGCGCCAGCCCCAGCGGGGTCCCCCCCTTCCCTGCCGGACCCCGCTGCCGAGTTAATCGTTCGGTCAGCTCCTGCCTGGCGGGCGGCAGGTTCCGCGTGCGGGGAGGGGGTTTCTGGGCCCTGGCAGCCGTGCTGCGCTGTGAAGAAGTCCTGGGACTGCACCTTTGGTGGTGTCCCTTCAGGGTGAGCTCAAGGGACGCCCTCCAGCTGATCTTGGAGTTGAGGGGTGGGGTGGCTGGGGTGGTCCTGGGGCGCAGGTGAGGATGGACATGCCAAGAACCCCACCACTGTGTCAGCCACGCAGACCCAAGTGGGGATGAGCCTCGAGCCCCCGTTGGAGCCACCTGGGTGAGCTTTCAGCAAGGCAGGACCAAACTTATGGAACGTTTTAATCCCATGGTCCGTCTTCCACTGTGAATGTCCCCTGCGTGGAGCCTGTGTCCTGCATGGATTTGCACACCCAGCCTGCTCATCCAAGCTCGATGGGCTGAGATGGGCGTCATAGAATGGTTTATGGTGGAGGGGACCTTAAAGATCATCTAGTTCCAACCCCCTGCTGTGGGCAGGGACAGTGCATCCCTGCTGTCGCCCCGCTTGCGGTGTGTGGAGGGGTCAGCGGATAGGATTATCGCTGGAGGTGCACACGCCGTTTGCCCCACGTGTCGGTGAGCACGCACGCTCTCGGTGTGCGCTGCGTGTGTCACATGCGCACCACCGTCGCCAAAAACGCAGTATGTCCGCGCCAGCCTTTTCTGTGGGGTTGGTGCTTGGTGCGTAGGGTAGCGTTGCACAGCGGTGCATATGGGAGCAGACGGTGCCGCAGGGAGTGTGCGTAAGCGTACACAGCCTGTACGCGCCCGGGAAGCGAGCAGATGCTATATATCCTGCTGAAGAAGGGCTGGACTGGTAGAAATCGCTAGTGCATGACTTAACCCAAACCAGCAAGGAGCGCTGAGAGGGAAACCAGACTGGGTTGTGGCAAGGAGGGTTTTGGCTCAATATTTATTAGTAAAACAGCTTCCAGACCACCTTTTCTGTGATAACCGCACCTCGGGCTGTCCATGGTGTGTGAATCCCAGCCTTACGGCGTCACGGGCAGCACGTGTCCCACGGAGCGTGGGGCCATCTGACCCCGGCTTTCCCTTCGCTCAGGAATTAATGGCCAAACTTCTGTTGCCACCGGAGCATAAACATCATAGGAAAGTCTACGAGAGCTGTGGGACTGAGCCTGAATAGGATTGAGTTGTTCACAGCCCAGCCTTTAATTAATCCTAATAAATAACAATAAAATGTGATAATCACAGAAATAAATCTGAGATGTGAAGCTCCTGCCTGCGGCGGCGGTCTAGTTTAGTTGATCATTTATAGCGCGGGCTGATGGTGCGGAGGCTGGAAGGTGCTGCTGGGGAGATGCTGGGGAAAAGGCAGGGCTAGAGCAGCTTGTCCCCATGCCCAGCCTCAGCGGGAGGCTTTTTGCACCCCAGTTTTCAACTAAACCCCAAGCTAGTTCCTCCAAACCGATTTCCAGCTTTGTAGCAGAGGCAAAACAATGCTGGTGTGGGAGGGATTGCTTCGAAATCCAGAGGAGTCTGGGAACAGCGGAGTTAGGCTGGGAAGCAAAAGAGAAGACATCTAGGGATGCTTGGTGGTGGGTCGGTGCTGTGGCGCAACACGTGGGGAAACTCCGTCAGGTGGCCTGGATTTGGGAAGGGGTTTCTCTAGGGCGGGCGGGCAGTGAAAACGAAGTGATGGTAGAAGGAGAAGCGAGCCCAGGGGGGTGTCGAGTGTGTGGGGGGATCAGTTTGATCGCAGCCCCACGCTGGGCCACCAAGTTTGCTGGGGTGAGCCAGGCTTAGCCCCGTCCCTGCCTCCCTGAGATGGAGCTTGTACCCTGATAATTGCAATGAAAGCGGCAACCAGGTTGGTAATTTTGCTGAGCTCTTTTCAGTTCTAATTAACATTATTCATTTCTTGTGTGTCCTGCTGGGTTGAGACAATCTGTGCTCTCCAGTCCAGCCCTCTGGAACACCAGCGAGCTGCATAAGAGGCAACAAAAAAAGTGTTGTGCCAATTACTACACTTCAGTAATTAAAAACCTCTTTCCCCCCACTGCTGGGCCACCTCCTCTCCCGTCATTTTCTGTGTGCAAACTCGCGAAAGCAAAGAGAGAAATTCAGGAGGGCATGTCATTGCTGCCTTGTGCCATCTGTGCCTGCGCCGAAGGTGCAGGGAGGTACCGGGGGGCTGTATGAAGCACGGGCGGGATCAGTGGTCAGGGCGCTCAGATCTGGCACCCCGTTGCTTAATTATTCCTGCTACTTGATGGTGTTGGCTGCAATTTGGTCATGGGCTCTTTGGGAGGAGGTCTATGTCTGCAAAGCAGCCGGCTCCCCTCGGGCCAGGGCTGGTTTGTCCCCACCGAGGGCTTTGTTGGTGTTTTCAGCCTTGTTCATCTTTGTGCGTGTGTTACCTAAGGTAGTAACGATGCTTTCGATCTTCCAATTTCCATCTCCAGCCGCTGTCCCTGCAGCCGGGAGGGCTGTTGGCGGCACCCGTGGACCCTTTGGTGGGGTGCGGAGGGTGCAGGCGTGTGGGGTTTGGCTGTATGAGCTCAGCCCCTCCGGCTGTGGGGGTGCTGGCTGCTTTTGGGGAGAGCGGCCAGTCCTAATGGACCGGTTTGCTTGCAGAGGGTGGATAGCAAAGCCAAGGAGCTTTGGCTGCAGGAGATGCTGACGGGTCTGGAAGGGGCAGCCCCAGCCTGTGCCTGTGTCCCCTTTGCACCCGTCATGGCATCGTGTGGGACAAGGGCACGAGCCGGCAGGTTGGGACAGGTAGGGAGGATGAATGCACGCGGCTCTCACCCTTGGTTGGTGCAGGTAGCTGTCTTAAAATGCCCAAACTCCATCACTGGTGGTCATTTTGAAGTGCCCTCAGCGGCAGCAGGGAGCTGAGGGTCTGGTGCAGCGTTGAGGAGCTCCACCGCTCTGCAAAGCCTCACTGCCCGACCCCAGGGAGATGCAGCAGTGGTGTGTTAGCAGTGTTCCCACCTCCCAGAGGAAAAAAAAAAATACCCTGAGGCTTGGGACTCTGGCTTTAGAGGGAAAGAAACAGCAGAGAGAGGGAGCGGTATCACCTCCTCCGTGTGCTGGCAGTCGGCAGGTTTTCATCTTCGTGGAGAAGGCCTTGCTTTCTGAGCGGGAACGTCACAAGGATTAAGCATCTTGAGAGAGAAAATTACCTCATCTGTGCTTAATTATTTTTTACATCTTTTTTGGAGGCAAGCGCTGTTTTCCGGCACCCCGGGGACCTCTCTCTCCCCTCCCTCCCTGGCACATCGCTGGGGAGGAGAGGGAAAGGCAAGAACCTCCAGCGAGGTTGGAAGAAGCATCTCGGGGCTTTGCACCTTGCCAGGAGCCGGGTGGGAAGGGGGAGGCTGCAGGCTCGGCGGTGGCTTTGCTCTCCAACTGTGCTCGGAGCCTGGCTTGCCGGCCAAAGCCGAAGGCTTTCCGCTCGGCTGCCTGTGTGCCGGAGAGGAGAGCTTCCCATCCCTGCGTCGGGAGAGAGGAGCTGCTGGAGGAGGGAAGGGGGAAGCAGATGGAGGGGCTGGAAGAGCATCGGGTCGCTGCGGCGAGCCTCGGCCGCGGGGGACCCCGGCCGGCGGTTGTGCGAGGAGGAGCGGGGTTGGGTTGGCACGGTGGCTGGAAGGAGCTCGGGTTGGAAGGAGCAGGACCCGCCGTCCCCTAAATAGCACACCGCATCCAGAGGTCAGAGTGTGTCTTTCCCAGGAGCTGTTTCTGCACTTTATTTTTTGTATATATATACATATATGGGCTCGGGAGCTTTAAGAGGCAGGGAAAGAAAATAAAATAACAACTTTAAGCCTGCCGATCCCAGGGACAGAGAAGCGTGTCTAGGTGATAAGAAGAGATTGTGACCGGGTGCTGTGAAGGGCGAAAGCACTTATTTCACTGTTGCCTCATGCGTTACCTGAGCCCCGTTGCTTTTCAAAAGCACTTAAATGCCCATATGATAGAGGGAATGCTTGGATTACACACTGTCTGGCTCCATTATTATCCAGGGATCTCCAAGCTGATGCATTTCACAAAAAAACTGGCACGGAGGAGGAGAGAGGAAATATATATATTTAGTTCAGCCTGCTTACAGGTCCTCAGGGATAATCCCCACAGAAGGGACCGGTCCGAGAAATTCAAGCCACGTCTGGCTTCTCATCACCCGGTCCTTCTCCGTGATATGGCTTTGGCAGTGAGGGCGGACACCCCTGGTGTTTGGGCAGAAGCGCTGCTCGCTGCAACCGCGGGAGCCAATTTCCTGGCGTTGCGATGGGCAGCCCAGAGCCAAGCACCAAATGCCCGCCTGCATTTTATTCAAACCCCCGTAGGTCCAAGCCGCCAGCAGAGTTGAGGTCCAGAGTACAATGCGCTTGAACCATCCCCTGGGAAGACATCTCAAGTTTTGTTCAACTTGAGCAACTCAACTTTGAGGTTTTTCTCAAGTTGTAATGCAGCGGAGAGCGACAGCCGAGTTCTTGGTGTTCAGCCCAGGCTGAATCTATTGCTTTTTTTATGTAGATAATAAAAATCTGCTCGCATTTAATTTATTATTATCGTAATATCATTATGGAACAGCAGTAAAATTGTTTAATTTATCGGATGTTTTTCACACCGGAGAGGGAGGATGGTGCAGTCGCTTGGGTACTTGCCTAGCAAATCAGCGGGGGAGTTCTGGGCCGCGGATGACCCATCTCCCCTGGGGCACATCATCACATCATCTCATGGGGCTCCCTCAGCCCTAACCCCCAAATGTTGTGCCGTGAGGCCGGGCGGGTTATTTAGGCTCCTGTAATCACTGGCTCCAAAGAGAGACCTCCAAAAATAGGCTAGATGAGATGAGGCAGCTTGTCCCCGGGTGGGTACCTGTGCCTTCGCTGGCATTGGCAGCGGACGTGGGAAGGGAAGGAGCCCACCAGCGAGGAGACAGACGGCCAGAGGGAGGGAGAGAGGCTGTAGACGGCTGGCGTGAACCTCAGTGAGGACTTGAGCTGTCTTGCTTTTATTATTACTACTTACTCGGTGGCTCTGCCCAAGAAACAATCCCTAAAGTGTCACGATAAGTCCCCGATGGACCGCATGCCGCAGATATATTCATCCTTGGCGTGAACCTCCCCTGCTCCGGCACTCCGGCATGTATAGCCCATTAAGCCCCTCGCATTCGTTGAGGTTACCCCATGCGAGACCTCCCCGAGGCTGCCGCGCTCTTTTTTCAGCGCCTCCGAAGTTAATTTGCATCCCAGCCACTGCACAAGTAATGAAGTAGATTGGGGAGAGTATAAACAGTGGATCTGAGGCTGAGTGGTTTTATGTAGGGACATTATCCTCCGTCAGCAGCATCCGGCAAAGCGCGGCTAAGTCCTAACGGCTCCGTAATCCCAAACTTGCTCACTCGGAAAGGAGCGGGGTTTTAGCCGGCTCTGGGGGCTGCGGGTTTCTGCTGCCTAGGGAAAGGCTTGGACAGCAGGGCCTGGGTTCTGCACCTATCTGGAGGCAATTCGTGGAAACAGAGGGTTCAAACCGTGCTTGGGGGCCTGGGGATGGGAGGGTTACAGGGCTGGCCCCCGCTAACGCGGACAGGACAATAATCTCCTTCAGGAGCAAAGACTCTTCTAGGTTTGCGCCGTGTTGTCTTCTGAGTGGGCTCGGTGTCTTAATGAGGCTGGATATAGGGGCTTCCTGTCTCCAAAACATCACTCGATAAGTGAAATGCTTAACTGGGGCAGTAAGTGAGGGAGACGCAGCGATGCAGATGATGGGTAGGGAAAGAAGAGCTGACAGAGGGGACAAATGGTGGGAAGCTCAAGGTTTCTCTTTAGGGGGGTGTCAGAGCTGGCTTTCTCCCGAGATAGATTTTCCTCGCTCCTTTGTGAAGCAGAGCGAGCTGCTTTCCCAGCTCTGCTTTGCATGTCTTTGCCTGGCTGCGGGGATGTGAACGGCTGCGGGCAGAATGACAAGTGATGGGTTTGGGCAGGAGGTAGAAACCTGCATCCCTCCCCCAAGGAGAGCGTGGTTGGGACTCAGGATGGAGGTTTTGGGTCAGCTCCGGTTCTCTCTGAGGTTGCAAAGGGGCAAATGTGAAGAGAGAGGTGAAAGGTCCTTCGGTGAGTGGTGCTGGGTGGCTCTGACCTCTCTACATCTGAAATCATCATGAAGCTCTTGGGCAAATCTCTGGAGCCACCAGCTTAGAGGGATGTCGGTGCCCTCAGCACCGCACGTAAAGGGCTGACGTTGTCCTCTTTGGACACGGAAAGCGCTTGGTCTCTGAAACTGCTGCTGGCAGCAAAGCTAAAAATAGTGCCAGGAGGACCAGGAGGGGCTGGGGAAGGGGGGGCAGAGCGCCCAGGAGCAGCGCGCTGATGGGTCACCTCTCTGCTTTCTCCCCAGGTGCTCCGTGGATAACCGAGTCACCCGAGTGGCCTGGCTGAACCGCAGCAGCATCCTCTATGCCGGCAATGACAAGTGGTGCTTGGACCCTCGGGTGGTGCTCTTGGCCAACACCAAAACCCAGTACAGCATCCAGATCCAAGACGTGGATGTGTACGATGAGGGCCCCTACACCTGCTCCGTGCAGACAGACAATCACCCCAAGACATCGCGTGTCCATCTCATCGTGCAAGGTAAGAAGAAGGGAATTCGTAGAGGGGTTGGGCTTGGTGCTTTGGTTTCTGCTCAGCCCTTTCGTCCTGCTGTCTTCTCCTCCCGTTGCTGCTACGTTGAGCGTGTAAGACAACTTGGTGCACACGTAGAGGCTGACCAGCGGGCTTGGGGAGTCCCAGTGAAGTTGGGCAATGCATGTATTCAACTTTCCCGGAGTAGTCACGGGGCTCTGATACAGGCAGCCCTGCCTCCCGCGGTAGTCACTAGCAAACCCGTGTTGCTGTTTGTTGTTGTTGTTGTTGTTGTTGTTGTATTTTGGTGGGGTGGTTTTTGTTTTGTTTTCCACGCTGGAGGCAGTGCTAAAAGTAAAACTTGTGTTGGGGGAAAAGATAGAGCTGGCAGATTTGTGTACTTTGCGGGGGTGTGTGTATGCCTAGCAACAATATGTGTTTGTGTGTTGAAGCTCCACACTTCTGCAAGGAGGAGGAGGAAAGAGGAAGGCCAATGTGGGGTGGTGGAGCGCTCGCGGTGGCCGAATGCACCTTGCTGAGGCTGCCCGGTCCGCGGGGTGCGTACATGCGCTCTTCAGCAAGCGTGCAAGCACGCACGGGCTCTCGAGGGGGGACGTGCAAGCGTGGCTGCGCACGATGGCCAAGCAGATGGACGTTCACGCAAGATAGCTCCCGCGTCCGTGCTGCAGGACGTGAGCTGGGCAAGGGGGAGCCTGCGTGGTGGGACATACGGGGCCCGCTGCGCTCTTAGGGAGGCAGCCTCGGGGAAGATTAATGGAAAATTTCTAATCCCTTCCTAGCAACCTTTTTTCCTCCTTCTTCTTCTTCTGTGATTTGGCCGGGAGCCCTCTTAGCATGACACACTAGCTTGAGTATTGGAATCTCGTCTGGGGCTAATTTTCGAATGCTGATGGGGGTATTGATTTGGAAACAAGCTGGGTTAAAAAGGCATTGGTCTTGTACACAGAGTCGGGTTGAGCTAATCCGCCGTCGATATGCCAGGCCTGAGCGTTATTGACAGCCTAATGAATAGAAGCGGGGGGGGGGGAAAACCCAAACCCATGGCCTTTATTTCCCCCCTCCCTCCCTCCCTTTCCGTTTTCTTTTTCCTCTTCGAGCAATCAAGCAAACTAAACAGAGCCGGACTTTCTCCATCTCCATTAACCGCCGAGAAAAAGCGGATGCATTGCCAGCCCAGGTCCTTGCTGTTTATCTTGCAATCTGTTATTACCTGCCTGAGTTTCTTAAGCCGAAGTCGATCACCCGCAAGTTCTGAAGTCGCTATCAGGCACTGGGGTGATGCAGGACAATTTCTATCTGTTCTCTTCTGATTCCCGTTTCCTGACCTAAATTTCCCGTATCGCCAGACGTGCGGGTCCATCCCTCCTGTGTCTTGCTATATCATTAGGAAGAGATGTTTCAGTACTGGAGGAAAAAGTCATATCTTAACTCCTTGCAGCGGTGCGGTTAAGTACTGAAGGGTTCAGCGGTGGACTCAGTCCTATAACGTGGTGAATATCCTCACCGCTGCCGATGGAAATGCCGGCTCTCAAAAGCCGGCCCCCTAATTTCAGGGGCTCACCCAGCCCTTTTGGGTGGAAGGTGGCAATAGCATAATGTGCAGCAATGCGCTGGAGCAGGGCAGGAAAGTGAATATCATGTCCAATTAAAGGGAAGCCTGCCATAATGACCCCGATTAAAATTTGGCTGGGGTGCCAGGATTAAGTCTCCTGCCTTGCAAAACGGGCCCAGTAAATATGCAAGCGGGTTTAATCCTGTTCGAAAAGACGTTCAGCTTGCAGGAAGCAACGCTTACCCCTTTCCTCTCAGGGAAGCGGGGTGCCCGAGCGCTGGATTTCGGGGATGCGCCAAGTTCACGTGCATGGCTGTGGGGCCTCTTGCCCCTTCCCGCAGCCTGATAGGAAGGGAGAAGCAGTGAGAGGAGACGGAAAAGAGGGAGGGAAACCCCTTTAAGCAGGGTTAGTCCAGGTGCAGCCAGAAAGAGGGTTGCTCTAAGCAGGTCCTTGACTTTCCCCTTGCTGCGCCAGGAAAGGGCCTGGGGGCACAGCTCTGGAGGCAGGAGCGCTCCAGCCTCTCAGGATGCAATTACATCGTGCCCCGGGGCAGGCTGCGCTCTCCAAAGGGACCGCCCGCAGGGGATAAGGAACTCTTCCCCTTCCAGCCGGGGATTTCAGCAGCATGCTGCTCCCCCAGGCAGGCGTGATGGGTGCCTGTCAGCCAGGGTCCGGACACCCTCAGCCCACGCCGTGCATCCCTCCATCTCCCCAAGTTTAGGGGCTAATCGCTGGGAAACGGCCGTGGACAGAGGAACTGAGGAGCTGGGGCATCCCTGGTGTCTGCCAAGGGATGCTGGAGCGGTGCTAGGGTGGGACAGAGCGAAAAATAGAAGAAGGATAAGGGGGTGGGAGAAGCAGCTTCCTTTAGGGGATGAGGGTTGGGGATGGTCCCCCCAAGGCAGTGGGATAGGGTCAGCTAGAAACCACCAGGAACCAAGGATGTCCATGCTGCGGCGAGGGAAACGCTGCCCGTTTATTTCTAGGTTGACTGTATTGATGGCTGAGATCCCAAAATAGGTGGGTAGAAGGCACCTCAAGAGCTAATTTAGCCTGTCCCCCTGCAACAAGGCAGGGACATCGCTGGCAAACACATGTGAAAGCTATTCTTGAAAATCTTTAACAAAGCAGGTTCTTCAGTCTCCCTAGACGATCTATTCTACTGCCTCACTACCTTTATAATTAGAAAATGTATAGCTAATATCTAACTTAAACCTTCTTTGTTGCAAATGAAGTGGAGTTTTTCCTCAGCCTGTTCCCAGCGGACGCGGGGAACAATTGATCAGCGTCCTCTTTGTAACGACCTTTAGCTTTTAGGAAGGTTGTTACCGTGTCACCCCTTAGCCACCTCCTTTCCGAACCGATGCAAGCTCCGTTTCTCCCACCTTTCCTCGTCGGTCAGGCTTTCAGAAACACTTGTCAGTCTTGAAATCCTGCTACAAAAGGTGATTGCTGCCGATCCAGGAATAGCGAGTCGGTGCAGGGCTCCTTCCCGCTGCCTCTGTGCTAATATGGGACAAATGAGCCCGGGAACGACGAGACAACAGACCCTGGGCATTGAATCCATCAAAGTTCAGACCTGCTATTTCGGGCACTGCTTTAAATGGGGTCAGGCTCAGCGTTGGTGATGCCAAATTGACGTGAGCCAACAACATAGCTGCAAAAGGTACAAGGAGGTTCTTTGCGCTTGGATCTCCCCGGGAAAGAAGCTCTCAGGCCTAAAAGGAGCAGCTCAGGGAGTGCCTGTGGCATCTGCAGTGTTTGGAAGATGGTCCCTGTCTGTCCCACTCCCTCAGCCCTCATTTCTTCTTAGGAGGAGTTGTCCTTGGACCAGACAAAGCACAGGGCAGCAGCACTTCCCGTGTTTGCAGGAGTTTGCTTTGGACCTACAAGAAAAGTCCTTTGAGTGCCTACAAGAAAGCTGGGGAGGGACTTTTTACAAGGGTGTGAGGGGGAATGGCTTCAAACTGGAAGAGGGGAGATTTAGATGAGATATGAGGAAGAAATTGTTGACTGTGAGGGTGGTGAGCCCCTGGCGCAGGCTGCCCCGAGAAGCTGTGGCTGCCCCATCCCTGGAGGTGTCCAAGGCCGGGTTGGACGGGGCTTGGAGCACCCTGGGCTGGTGGGAGGTGTCCCTGCCCAGGGCAGGGGGGTGGAACGAGGTGGTCTTCAAGGTCCCTTCCAACCTAAACCATTCTGTGATCCTATGACCCTTGGGAAGAGTGAGCTGTTTCTGGGTGAAAATCCCAAAGAGAAACCCCACTTGCTGTAGGGAAGCTCTGAACTCGGAGGGAGGCAGAAACCCAGAGTGAGAAAGAGGACTTAGGCCCCATTGAGCTCTGAGGAGCGATGCTTTCCCTGCCTCTCCCCTCCTGTATCCCGCTCTGGTTTCCTTAGCAAGTCCCACTTCTTGCCCCTGCGGCAGCATCTCAGGCGCAGCCTCCCCCTTCTCCCCGCTCCCGGCAGGACCCTTCAGCTATTTAAGCTGTTCTCCGGGTTCCTGGCTTTAAAAGAGAAGAGGGGAAGGAGGAGGAGGAGGAGGCCGGTGTCTGGAAAGCTCTTATTTGTATTGATAATAAGCCGTCTCCAATGCGCGCCTGCAAAACACTCCCACTGCCTTGTAAGATGCATTAAGGAAAGTTGGCCTTATCTCGGCGCGGGAAATGGACTTGGGGAAGGAGGCACGGTGCCTGCCGGAGTTTAATCTCACTTAGGCACACAAATTTGCATGATAGAAAATGGTGGAGGTTTAGTGCTTAGAAAGAAAGAAAGAAGTTTAAAAAAAAAATTTAAAAAAATATAAAAAAAGGCAGGCAACTGGGGGATATTAGCGCTTTCCCGCTTCTTTATCGGTTTCCCTGGCCCTATCTGGCTCTTTCTGTTGTCACTGGAGCAACTAATCACCCCTCCCCTTTTGTTTGGTGTAAATGAGTTTTCCCACTCTTTCCCCGGCCCGGGTTAATCTGCAAATCCCTGCCTTTGTTTGGGAGTTAATTACCTACCCGCCGGAGTCTGGGGGCTGTGGGCGCAGGTGGCACGGGGCTGTCCTGGTGGCAGGGGGCAGACGTGGTGTGCCAGTGGCACCGGGGCCGCCCCGGGAGCATCGCTGCCAAGGTGTGCGCTGGCGAGATAAAGCCACCAGTGGGGCTGCGGCACCTGAGCCGTCTTTGTTTCAAACGCCGAACTCTGCCCAATTAATTTTCCTTTGATGCCATAAGCCCCTTTGACCCGTGGGAGAATAAGGATAACTTTTTGTGGCCGCTTTTCTGCCTTGCACCGGGAAACACCTGCGCTGCCGAGGAAGGATCAGACCCTTGTGGTCATCGTTGTTCTTGTCCAAAGGCCTCAAAGTGGCTTGCAGGGAAAGCAGAGTAGATGGGAATGCATTGCTTGCGCCCGGGTTTGGGGTATTTTTTCGTCTGGAGATGCTCAGAGCCTTCCTGCCCAGGAGGTTTGGCACCACTGCCAGAGCCGGGAGGGCTGAGCCCGTGCCCTGCACTGCCAAAGCCACCGGTGCTGGGGCTGAGGGACGTGCCCAGGGCTATTTGGTAACTCAGTGAGTGTGCGTAGACGTTGGCCATGGGCTGGAGTCACACACCAGGTAGGATGCTTCCCAGCAGAAACTACGAGAGCTGCTTTTGGCGTGGGTTTTTCTGGCGTGGGTTTTTCTGGCGTGTCTGCACCTTTCCCCCCCATAAGAGCAGCTGTCCCTTCTGGAAGGAAAAGCAGGTTTAGATAATGCCTTCTAAAAGGCATGCGGAGAGCTGGGAGAGGCTCCCCAAAGTGGTGGAGGGGAGAGAAACCAGCAGCACGAAATCGCAATCCTCCCTCGCTTCGCCTGCGCTCTCGGCTCCTTTGACTGATACGTTCCTTCCCCGTCTCTCTTTTGTTGCTAATCACCGTCCGTCCATCAAAGCATCTTTTCCTTTTGTATCAGGGCTGTTGTCGAGGACTCGAAGGTCTCCCACGCGCTCTCGCACGCTGTCCTAGTTGTTGGCTTCGCCACCCCCGTTTTGCTCTGCCCCCGGGGAGCATCCCCTCCTCTCTGCTGTTCCCGCATCCGTCGCTGCCCCCGGATCTCTCCGTCTCCCTCCCAAGGTTATATCAGCCCTCGCGTCTCCGTGGGGCCCCACCAGCGGGTGGGCTTAACCCACAGCATGGCCGCGTAGCCGGCGTGGGGCTGGGCCGGGCTCCCTCCGGCCTCCCCCAAGCCACTTGACCTCTTTGCAAATCAATTTAACATCTGTGAGGCAGAGATAATAATTGTCACCTCCTGCACAGGGGGGTTGATGAGGATTAATTCATTAATGTCGACAGAGGTCTTTGAAGATGGAGCGCGCTATCTGAGAGCTAAACGTTATTATTAATTAGCAATTATATCGTGGGGCAGGAAGGGAGAGGGGGAGGCAGTGACTCCAGATCCCATACTGGAAGCGCTTGCTCCGGACTGCCCCAGTTACGTGCCCGCCCTGTTGCTGGAGGGAGCCAGGGATGCTGCGTCCCACTGGTGCTGAGGCTTCGTCCCCCTTCCCGGAGCCTGTGGGTGAGCCCCGCTGGTGCAGGGGGGCAGTGAAGAGTGGGAGGGATGGGGAGGTGAGGAGCACTCAACCGCTGTCCTCGTTAGAAAGAGAGAGAGTCGGTGTCGGAGAGGTAGCGGCGAAGGGAAGGCATCCTCCCTGCTTGCCTGGCAGCCCAGCGATGCTGGCGGGCCAAGCACGGCCAGACCCACGGGAGGATGCATCCTGTTCCCAAGGAGAAGTAATTGGCAGGAGAACGGAGCTGAGGGGAAGCAAGAACCGGTGATTCATAGGACACGCGGACCGTTTTCATTTCCTTCGTGTTTTTCTTTTTCGTGTACACTGAGGCTGCGGCGAATTTCTCTGGTTTTTCTCCCCCGGTGACCTGCTAACACTGTGATCCGGTGTGCTGCAGCGTTCTGCTGAGCAGTGCCGACACAAGCCCTTTGTGGTCCCTGCCGGCCGCCCCGTGCCCTGGTGCTGGGAGAGCTCAGCGATGCCCACTGGGACCGTTCCCACCTCCGGCACCCCCGGGGCTCTGCTGTTTGCCTCCTCCTGTGTGCACCTTCGCGGCGGCACGGCGAGCTCGCCGCAACTCTCTTCACTACTCCCTCGGAGACGCGCAGAGCGGCGGAGGTCGCCCTCTCATCACCCCTCTTCTGGCAAACAAGAGCCTACTCCTCTTTGAGCCTTTCTGAGCCTGCGAGCTCCCGGCGTTCCCCACTCACCCGTCCTCTCCAAAGGCTTTCAGGGAGAGGTCGCCCGCCTCACCCGGAGCCATTCAACAGCGGCTCCGCTAATCCGCTTCGGCGGAGCGGGTGAGAGCGGCAGGCCGGCGGCACGCTGTGCCTGCAGCTCTCCCGGCGGGGCTGGAGGAGGACTGGACTCATCTGCAGGGTCTCGAGCTCACCTCCTGCATGGTGGGTGCCCCCCTCCTTTCCCCAGGGACTCGGCCGGCCGGAGGGGTGGCCGCGCCGCCGGGATGCGCGTTGGGCATCACCCCGCCGCCGCAGAGGGCTTTCCGAAGTACCCTCGTTGGGCGCGGTAAAGGCGGTGGTGCTTTAATGAGGTCACTGCAGTTTAATGTTACTGCAGTAATCTCTTTTGTTTTACTACATTAAAATATTTGTGGTGGAACGTTTGGCCCACTGTAATGCGATAGCGCTACCTTAATGTTGCTGTTGCCATGGCGACGCTAATGGCGGCTCAATAACATTATTGCAATTTAATCTTACGACAATAAAATTAAGGGTAGAACCGCGAGACCTCGACAATGTAATGTTACTACAGTAACAGCATTGTTATCGTAATCGCAGGAGCAGAGTCAACTCATTGTAGTGTAATATTGGTACCGGCGCTTTGTTGTTTCTATAGTAACACGGAGCATCCGCCGAACGGCGCGGCAGGGGGTGAACGCGAGGAGACGGCGGCGGTGCGCCGGTACTACAGCTACCCCAGGGTTGTCAGCACGGGAAGGTCACGCCGGTATAAAGTCACCTTATTTGCCTAATTCCACAATTGCGGTGGTTTTACCTCTTCTCCCTCCGTTGCCGGAGCTCTTCGGAGCGGGTCTGTTGTTTTAGCAGCAGTAACTCTGCAGGGAAGGATTTAAAGCGCTGCCTCCATCTAGTTCCAGATCCTTCTGCCCGGCGTTTTATAGCATGTGGCTGTTATGGAGCGATAACGTTTTATATTTATATGTCATCTTTCATCGTGAAGGATCCCAGCACAAGCTACAAATTATGGCTGTGCTGCAGGGCCAGGCAGGCAACCCGGCGCAGGCTGCGTGCGAGAGGAGGGCGCTTCATCCAAGGGCACCGGAGCTCGCTTGGCTGCCCCGGGGAGATACCGACCTGTGCAAGTGAGAGTCTCCTTTGTTTTCAGGGTTTATCCAGAGGCCTCAAACTTTGCCAGGTGGGGCAGGAGCCTTTGCGCATCCCGAGCCGCGCACCCCGTGCAGCACCCGCTCTCGCCTGGGTGGGCACGGGGAATATTTGCCCCCTTCCCAGCTGGCGGCAGAGCTTGCACCGGGGTCGGAAAGGCTCAGTGCAGGCGGTGGGGTAGGGAGGCAGGGAGGATCAACCCTGTAAAAAGGCATTTATTATTGCAGTGCTGGTCGTTGCGGGGGATGCTCCGCAGCTCGGCATCGGTGTCGCAGTGTGGCCCCAGGTGTGGGAGAGATGGGGTCAGGAATGGCTCAAGCACGCGGTGTCCTGGCTGCGGGGTCGAACACCTCAGAGCATCCACTCCTTGGGCTCGCTCCTTCTGCCCGCTTCCGTGGGGCTCACCCCAAATCCCGCGGATGCGGCGAGGCGGCGCGCTGGCGTTGGCACGCAGCCCTCGCTTTGCGGAAGGCGCAGGTGACACCCCTGTGCCATGGGCTCGCTGCAGTTTTCTCCAGCCTCCAGGGGAGGGAGGCAGAGCTGCCGATCCGTCCCCAGCATCCTGGCCGCATCCCTGCCGCATCCCTCGTCCTGCCCGGGCCCCGCACGCTCAGGGATGCGCGCTTGCCATGCCACCGCGCCTGCCAGCCACGTCTGATACCGTGGTTGCTCTTTTGCATGCCTGAACTACCTACACCACCTCTCCTTCTGCTTTGGCAGGCGGGGATTTATCCTTCGCTTTGAGCCCTCCCGTGCTCCCTCCCGGCTTCTCAGGAGAATCTCCATCCCTTGACAGCTCTTCTCGGTGCGTTTGAAACGGGAATTTGGGTGCGCTGCTGCCTGCCTGCCGGCGTTTCGCTTAGCCCAGCCTCCAGCCCTAGCACAAATCTGGGCCCGTTCAGCGAGGCAGCTGCTCGGCTCCCCTTGTGCATCAGCATTTGATCTCGCTCCATGGGTATTTGGACTCTGACCACCATAGTAATTCCTTGTTTGTCCTTTAATAAAAGACCCGTGAGCCCCCTTGACACCGGAGCTGGAATCGGTGGGACCCGGGCCGTCCTGTGTGCCAGCTCTTCGTGGCAATCTGGTACTGCATCCGTCCTGCCAAACCGGCTCCTCCGGGAGTTACGTGTTTGAAAACACGAGCAGCGGCTCATCTCCCATTCAGTGTTTTTCTCCATCATTTGCTTTATTAAATATTGATTTTCTGTTGCATTATTAAACCTTAAGTCCCGAGCATAAATTCAGAGTTGATACTTTAATCTGGCTCTTCTTTTTTGGCCTTTTGAGCTGATTTTTTTCCAGCCAGTCCCCCCCGGAGGCGAGTCCAGAAGCGAAAGCTCAGGGAGTCGGAGCGAGCAGGAGCAGGAGCAGGAGGCTCTGCCCAAGGCTCCTTGGTCATTTGATGCAGCGTTTGCCATCGAAGGTGGCGGCCACGGGGATCCTGGCTGGCAATCCTGCACAGACCATGGGTGAGAGGAGGTCGGGAAGGCATCCGCCACGCTTTTCAGGGCAGTTGCTGTGTTATTGGCTGGGAGAAGGATATAGCCCTCTCTCTTTTTCTCTTTTTTTTTTTTTTTTTGGTAGCGTGGAGAGATTGCAGTGTGAGAGGGGAGTTTAGTCTGGAGCCAGCGCGTGGGCAGAGCGGCCGTGAAGCCTCCCATCCCTCCACGCGCCCCGCTCTCTTTGCTCCCGAGGGTTTTTGCTGCCTTCCTCTGCCAAAACTGCCGTGCTGGGGAGCAAGCGCTCTCTGCCGGGGAAGGAAGCCGCAGATGGCTGTGCCTTGTCCTAAGTGCATCTCCTAAAACACAGCTCCGGGGCGATGCTGTCCAAAGCCGGGCTTTTCTACCCTCCAAATCCCCGGCGAAACCAGAAGTTGGCCAAAACTCCAGGCGAAGCCAGAGGGATGCGGGTGGTGGGGACGGCCGCCGGCGCCAGGCTCGAGAAAGCCACCGGCCAGGCGGGAGCGGTGCAAGTGGCCACCGGCACGTCCCCAGTAGCCACGGTGGGTCGCGCTGACCCGCGCCGGCCGGGCTGCGCTCGCCTCCCTTTCCCTATCGGAGCGCTGCACGCAGCCGGCCGCTGCCAAAGCCCCGCGCTGCCAGCAGCCAGGTGTCTGAACATGTTTCCAGAGCCAAGATAACTCCGCGGCCAAAAGGGAGGAGGGGAAAGCAGTGTGGCAGCGCTGGCAGGTTCAGGAGGATTAAAAAAAAAAAAAAAAAAGAGGAAAAAATAAAAAAGGCAGGGGGAGGCTTGCGAATGTTTTTTGGGTACCCATCCAAAGGGGGCATGCTGGGCGGCATGAAACCCGCGCCTGGCAGCCGGCGCGCTGAGCAGTGATTTAAAACCGGGCTCCCGGCGGCGGGGGAAGAGGCAGAGGGGGAAGCAGATGTGAACACAATGCTGGAGATAAAGGAGAGGCCAAGGGAACAGCTGCCGAAAAGCCAGCCCGGCCCTGCCGCCTCCCGCGGCGGGCACCGAGTGCGAGAAAACCTCCAGCAAATATCCCCGAGTTTAAGGGACGGGGTCGCTGAGCCTGTGCGAGGATGAAGGGGAGGACCAGGGGGAAAATGTGGTGTTTTCGGCACTGTTTTTTCTTGGGTTTTTTAAGGAGAGGTTGAAGCTTGGAGAAGGGGAGCCGCAGTGAAACATCGGGAGAGCTGTGATCTCGTTCTGCCCTTCTTTTCCCGCCTGTTCTGGTGCTGCAATGGAGGAGAAAAGAGATTTAGCAAAGGAGAAAGGGGAGGAAAAGTGGGAAGAGGAGAACAAAAAGTCAAGGACAAAAGAGGTGGATACGTGGTCCTTCAGAAAAAATGTGGAAATATGGCCTTGGAAGGTTTCTGGTTTGGGTTTTCCAGGTCTGGCTGGTTGTCTGTCTGAGAAGCTGCTGGCGCGGGATAGCAGTGTGTCCCCTCTGCCCCGTCCCTTAGAGACGAGGTGGCTTTGTTCACTGGTCCAGAGCCAGGTCGATGGAAGAGCCGTATGGCGCGGCCCCAGCGGGTGCAGGCAGGAGGACAGGGAGGTCTCGCTGCTCCGGGTGGACCCAAGCGCTCATTTTTCTTGTCTGGGTTGCCAGTCCCATCTAGCCAACAGTAGAGATGCCCAGAAGATCTCAGCTCTGGGTTCCTCTTCTTTCCTCCAGTAGCATCTGGTGTAAGACTGGGACAAAGCAGCGAAGGTCACAGACCCCATCCTGGCTTGCTGTCCTACATGAGATGAGTCAAACAGGTCTCAATCCACCCCTCGTTGCCAAAAACTCCCCATCCCGGAGCCCCCACAGCGAACGGGCTCCCTGATTTGTACCCTGTATCCAGACGAGGGGTCGACAGAGATGTCTTCTCCATGGTCTGCCCTCCTTGTAATCCCTCCTCCTCCCAGCCAGCCCGAGAGCTTCAGCCTTTGATCCTCCTCCTCCTCTTTTGCAAACACTTCTCTCTGCTCGTGGAATTAAATCTCTCTCGCTGTGTTTTCCTTCCCTATCTTTTCTTTTTTTGGCTGAGTCTATCTGAAATATTTTTTTTTTTTTTTTAAATTTTTTTTTTGCTCCTTCAGCAGTAGGACTATATAATTGATGGCCTCGCCAAGCTTTCCGAGCTGAACATTAAACCCTTCCTGCCTTGGCTCCGACCGGAGTTCATTACTTTTTGAAAAGCTTTGTTGTCTGTTTGTGCTCAGATGATTGTTGTTGTGGAGGGGAGGGTATTGTCAGCAGAGGGAGAGGAGGAAGGAGGATGGATTTGGCCAGGACTGCTTTGTAATGAAATCACACTCTCTTTAGCAAATTTTCGAGTGGAGAAGGCCTCTTTTTGCAAAATTGGAATACCCTCCCGAAGGCAGGAGAACCAAACTTGGGCCCCTAATTAACGTGCAGCCGACGGTCGTGTGGCTCTTGGGGGGCGGTAGGAAAACGCCGCCCTGTGCAAATTGCCTGCGAGAGGTACGCTCGCCACGGGCTTAATACCCGGGCTTCTTGGTGAACCTGTCGGGGTCGTCCCTCCCAAACTTTTGCATCCCGGGAGGTGCACACAGTGCTTGTGGGGGTCCCTCGGCCACCGTGATGTCCTTGTTCTGGTGCTGGGGGGTCACTGCGTGGGTGCGTTTATGCGCGATGCGAATTGCTTTGTGCCTCTTCCGACAAGCAGAAGCCAAAGCGCTTTCTCTGGTTTGCCCTGCGCCGATGCTTCTTTTGGCTCCCCGTCTACCTCCCTGGTCTTTCAGCACTTAAAACACAGCGAGGCTGAGGTGATTACAAGGATTGGAGATGCAGTGACACTTCCCTGCCAACAAGTAATTGATTTATTAAAGACATTACAATACATTCATGGTTGAGCGTAAGAGTTTCCTTTGAACTCGCTCGAAAATCCAAAGGGATTGTGCCTGTTTGCAAGTACCGCTGGCAGAATAAATCTGCGCTCCCCCATCGCCTTCTCCCCCCCCTCCACCTCCCCATCCCCGAACCGCCGCAATTTCATTTCCCTTTGACTGGCGCGAGTAAATATCACAGCTCGACAACTCCAGTCCGGTGACCGGTGTGATCCAATTTAATAGCATTTAAAAATTCAAAGTGATTGTTAGCCAAATGGAAATGTAAGATTTCATACCCAGCCTGCCTTGGGGAGGAAAGGAAGAATGAGGGAGGGCGCGGGGGATGTAGACAAATGGACTAGATAAAAAATAATGGAAAGTAACTTAATTAAAGAGGGCTCGAGCCAAGTTAAAAACAGTAATGATTTTGAATCGGAGAACCGCAGGTTTTAAAAATGAAAGGGGAAGAGGAAAGAAAGGAAAAGGAAACTGTGGATAAAGAGCCTCCAGAATGATTAAACGGGAGGAGAAGGAGGCAGAGGAAGGAAGGGGTAAAAATAGTCGTTCCGTGAAAAGCGGGGGCACACGGGGAATAGACGGTGCTGGTGATGAGGCTGGGCATTAGAAAGACAAATAGGGAAATTAAAGGATGCTCTGGGGGGAGATAACTCCCTGCGGCTTTCCCGGCATTCTCGGAGGCGCGAGGGTGGCCGAGAAGAAGGCTCGAGGGCTTCGTTTAGGAGAAACGGAAAACGTAGGAGCGGTCCTAATGGAGACGGAGAACAGCCCCCGCGCGCTGATATCCCTCTGCCTTGCGGTAGCGTCGCTCCTTCCTTTTCCTTTCCTTTTAACTCCGTCAAACACAGCCCGTTTGGGTTGAGATTTGGTAATGAAATTTTAATTGCCCCTCTGTGGACGCGGCTGTCCTGCTGTGCTCTCCGGCAGCCTGCCGACTAATTTTTGAACCGCGGCGCTCGTGTCCCGTGCGGGGCCCCTTGGAAATACCTGGCCTGGCAGCCATCCCGGTGCCTTTCCTCTGGCCTCGCGAAAAGCAGGTGCGGACGGAGCAGCGATGCGAACAGGCGCTTTTTGGGCCGTGTGCTCTTCAGGCTTCGTTCCCCCATCCGTAAAGCGGGGATAATAACGCTCCTTTATCTCGCCGGGGTGTTTTGCCGATAGGGTTATTAACGCCCGCCCTGCTGGCAGACCCCGAGAAAGCAGAGGCGGCGACGCGCAGAGGGACCGAGAGAAGCCAGGCACCTGCGGGAGAGCTTTGTCCTCGGGGGGACGGAGCCGAGGAGGTGGATTGAGGCAGCAGAGACCAACCCCACCTCCACCCTCGCTGGACTTTGCGAGCGAAACCTCGCAGTGCTAAGAATGCTCTTTTAAGGACGTTTTCAGGCGTGGAAAGGTTGATGTGCGTCATCATACGGACTTATTTACTCTCCTGCTTGCTTCTGGCCGAGCCGCGGGTTGATCCGCTGGGTTCAGGGCAGTCAGCGGGGATGCTAACAAGGTGCCTTGGGTAGGGCGCAGGACCAGAAGAAGGAGGAGGGAGGACAGAGCCTGGAGAGCAGGGGAGAGCCTGCAGGCCAGGGCTACGTAAAGAAATGACCAAGGGGAAGAAGGAGCGGAGCGGGGCAGCTTTGGGAAGGTGGGTCTGCCTCCGCCGGAGCGATGGATGGGTTCGCAAGTCTCGTGTGTTCCCGTGGGGGAACAGGAGGAGCGGCAGCATCTGCGGGCGTAAATCGCCTCACCCGCGGTTCGTTTTGAACTACTGGGCCTTGCTGACCTCCCGCTTTGTAAGCAGAGGAACAAAGGGTCTGGTCATAAGGAGCAGCCTCCAGACCACCTAATCAGAGAGTAATCGGGCCGTGCTCCCTGCCTGATCCGTTAGTTTTTCACCGGAGTCAAAGGCGGTGGTGGGAAGAAGCCCAACAAGCAGACGCACAGGCTCCGGCTGGAGGATGGAGAGGCACCTGCGAGGGCTGCAGCTCGGTGTGCGCCGGGCTCGGGAAGGACGGGAGGAAAAGGGCTGTTTGGGGACAAGAGGTGATGGCAACGGCACCCGTGGTGTTAGGGGTTTATTTTTTTTGATCCGACCTTGCTCCCTGTGCCGGCAAGGGCAGCTCCCTGCGCATCCACCGCTTGCTCCCCATCGCATCCCTCCCCTAAGCTGGATGCCGGCGCAGTGCCGAGAGGTAGTTTGCGAGCGGGGATGTCCCGGCGGGCTGCGGATGCAGCTCGCATCCATCTGCTGTCTCCTTTTTCACATGTTCAGCGAGAGCCCCCTGGGGCAGAGGCTGTATTTCCGTGTCTCGGTGGCACAGCACCTAGTGCAGTGGGGTCTGAGGCTGTAAAACATGTCGTAGGGATAAATAGAGTTGGGTAAATAGAGGCAGAAAGGACACAGGGAGAAGATACAAGTAGACTTCAGTTGCAGCTCAATCAAAACTTGGGGCTCTCGCTCAGTTCCGCATTAACGCCGCGGATCTCAACGGTGTTTTGAAGTGAACTCATCAGGCGCCCGGCGCAGCGTTTCGGGAAGTGCCGCTCATCCTCCTGCTTTCCCCGGGCACGGGCTGCGCGGCTCCTCGAATTAGATTAGTGTCAGTGCGGAAAGTGTAATCATAAACACTTACTTTGTGCTCGAGTCGGGGGAGAGAGGGAGCACGAGTGCCAGAGCGCGGAGATAAGAACAAATATGCAAGAGCATAGTGTGTTTTTTAATGGAAGGGAGATTTATTTCTCTCTGTGTCTTTTTAAGCCTCTAGATAGATCATAAAAAAGCCCAACCCAACCCACACACAACCTGTCTGCCTGAAATAGCCGAAATGTAATTTAAAGAGCATCATTTTAACTAATACTTCACTTCAGAGACACCTGCCCTATATTCATTGGAGATGCGGGCTGCATTAGAGCATCTGATTTATCTTTGGAAAAGGATGTTTGAGCTCCTTGGCTCCTGCGGGTCCCTTTTGATGCGCGAAGTGGCGCGGGGCCGGTTCGGCGTGCTCGGCCCACGGCGTGATGCTCGCTCCTCGTGGACGGGGAGCTGAGGGGGGGCACGGGGAGAGTTCCCCGCTCCCCAGGCGCGTGGCTGGGAGCAGGACCTGTGTGGAGATGTGGGGCACGGCCCCTTGCCCCTCTGGCTGTTTTGGGGGAGAGGAGCTGAGGTTTCACGCTGAGTTTAGCAGGACGAAGGGTGCTGATGGAGCAGAGGAGGAATATCGTGTAAACTTGCTGCTCGTTGGTATGGAAGACTCCAGGTTGACTGGGATGTGATGTTTGCAGGCACATCCACTTGGGATGCATGCCTTAAACGCATCTCGGCGTATGTGAGCCCTGGCAACACATAGGGCATAGGACTGTCCCTATGCAGAGATCTCTGCACCTACAGTTCCTGTGTCTATAGGCTCAGGGTATCTTATCATCTTATGTGCCGTTGTCTTTTTAATAAGCCTGCGAGGCAAGAGGAATATTTGCCATCGTGTTGATAAAGAGAGACGAGCCCCAAAGAGACCGAGTGTTTTGCCCAGGATGCTCTGGCGGAGCAGGGAGCGGTGCAGGCATCAAGCCGTGCTTCTCTGCACCTTAGCGACCTGCAGCACGGGGGCTTTTCTGAAGGTAAAAAAAAAAAGGGGGGGGGGGGGGAAATTCCACGAATCGTGATTTTCTGCAGGGATGTGACCCAGTGGAGGAGAGGATCCAGTGTTGTCCCGTATCCCTCAGGAGATGGCAGTGCAGGGGCTGGTTCCAGAAAGCTCCAAGATCCCATGTGGCTTATTTCTGCTGGGGGATGGCTATCGAGGGTGAGGGAGCATGGGGACGAGCAGGAGGAAAGTCGGGGAGAGGAGAGCTATTGTGAAATCCCTAGCTCGCCCTTTCTGATCTGAAGTTCACTTGTAATATTTTCCTCGACTCGGGTTGCTAATGCGTTTTGTTCTCCAGAGTGCGCGTGGCCCGACTTCCCGCGCAGCCTTTAATTAGTTTCTGGATGATGACATCTCCGCTGAGAATCATCTCGTCGTGTCCCTCCGATCTCGGGGGGAGATAAAGGAATCTAATAAAGTCATTCAGCATTTCTAGGTGATGGGTTTGACAAGCTTTGTGTTAGCAAGAAGTCGTGTTCCAACTTTCTCGGGTGCCCTCGGCGCGCTGGGGATCGTCCCCACGCAGGGACTTTTCCCAGGGGGTCTGACGGAGCCACCACCGGCGCCTGGTGGGACGAGAGGGGCAGAGCTGCGTCTCCGAGAGGGGTGAGACGGAGTCACTGTGGGTTTGATGGGCGCCGTGGAGGTAGCGGTGAGAGAGGCTGTCGTGCCGCGAGGAGAGGTGTCAGTAATGCTGGAAAGAGGGTGCAAGTGTCTTCAGGTTTCGAGATCCTTCAATTTTCTACTTTTTATGAGGCATTGCTTGGCTCGCGGGGGGAATCCCAGGTGGCTCGGGGTGCCAAAACTGGAAACTAGATCCTTGGTCTGTGCGGCGTGCGTGGAACTGAAAATGAGATATGTCTAGACAGGGAGCTGAGCCGCCCGACAGTCCTTGTTTGTCTGTGTTTCTTCACAGTCAGCAATGCAAAAACTTTACTTTTCCATCTGTCTTAGTTTCCTTTTTTCATTCATTAACGTTAGACTCATTTTAGAGAAGGCGATGATCTCCGAAGCGGTACCACAACTTCCCTGGGGCATTGTAATGGGAAAGCAGAGCTCGCGTCTCCCAAACCTGAGTGATGGATTCTGCCTGCTCTGTAAAGCTGCTTATTAATAGTCATGCTAAGCAAACTCTTGCTGGATTCTCCAAAGGTGTGGGGCTTGGTCTCGGGTGTTTCATCCTTTTTGTGGCTGGAAAAGAAGATGTAGATCCCTTCAGAGCCTGGGAAGCAGGGGACCAAATGGAGCCGGGCAGCACGTGGGCTCCTCGGGGCAGCGGCGCTCTGGGTCCAGGGTGGTGACCTGGACCCGTCCAAAAGCCGGGAAAAAGTCCTTGTGCCGGAGACCTGACTCTCCTTTCGTGCCGTGTTTATTCTGCCGTATCCCTTGTTGACTGCGGTAGGAGTATCGCTGATTTATGCTGTCGTAAGTGGAATCAGATTGAGCTCCCTTTTGGCACTTAGCTATAAAGTTTGTCTGCAGGAACCCTGCTGCTTATGCGGTGAATTATACCCACGTTCACAAATACTTTACTAATGAATGATTGGAAACGTCTTGTTTCCCCCCCTCCCCTGCTGAATTACTACGGTGCCACGCCGTATAACCTGCTGCAGAGACGGGCATAAAAAATTTTGTGTCCTCCAAGCTCGGGAGAGCTGCGCTGCAACAGGCGCCGTTACCTACTTGGGAAATCATTTAGACACATCTCGGTGCCGTATGACACATCTCATTACGCCTTGCTTTAAAACGAGCGATTGCCATTAGTTATTTATTAATTGCTTATTAAGGTCGTTACGTATGTCCTCTTCATTTCCCGGCTGCTTTCTTCACATCTTTGCCTGCCGCCGGGTTGGCGCAGAGGGGGCTCGCTCCCTCGGCAAAGCCCAGCCGACGCTGGCACGCCGGTGGGGAAGGGGGCAATCGTGCAAACCCAGGGCAGGATCGGCACCTGTAATTGTAAGGGTTTTGTATACAAGCCTCTGTGACCGAGCAGCGCAGCTGGAAGCAGGCGCGAGGGCCGTGGTTGCCCTTCCTCGCACCCCGCGGACTTCTTCAATGCGGCGCCTGAGCTGTGTTGATATGATGGAAGGATGAAGCCCTCTCTGCGTTTCTCTTAATTATGCTGGTGTTAGAGCAGCACAAACTGATTTAAGAGCCCATTATAGTACACCTGTAGTTGAAGGCACAAGTCCCTCAATTTGCTCTCTGCCTTCCTTAAAAAGGTTTTGAACACAAAAGAGGGAGAAGGCACAATGGAGGTGCCTGGCTCTGCGGCAGCCGGAGCGCCGTACCTTCTCCCGACCCGGCGCCTGCTGCCGGAGGAGTGGAAAACGCTCCCGTTACAACCTGGAGGAGTTGGATGGGGGAGCCTGATGTGGGGGTCCCTACCCTGTGCCCCATCCCGGTTGGCTTTGGCGCACCCCTCCGTGGCTGGCACGGGAGCCGTGGGCTCGCTCCGACCCGTAGCATCGCTGTGATCAGGGCTGGGGCACCCGGGGCTCCCCCTCGCCGAGTCCTGGAGGCAGGACCCGCGATAGCAGCGCTCCATAAAACATGGGGAAGTCTGTGGGTGACAGTGGTAAGAGGCTGTTATTAAAAGCAGGAGCAGCGGCAGCCTGATGTTCAGGAAGCTGCCAGCGCGCATCACAGATCGCCTGCAGAACGCAAGTCTGGATCTCCCTCTCTTTCTTTCTTCGAGATGCTTTTATAGTTGTTCTTTGGTGGTGCCTTTGATCTGGAGCAGATGTTGCTCGTGCTGGAAGATGGAGGTTTGCATGTTTTATGAGGGGGGAAGCAAGGCGCTCGCTAGGCGTACCGGGAGAGCCGGGCTAGAAAGGAGGTGGTTAAGGCAAAAAAAAATAAATACGCGGTTCCTCCTTGGTGAGGCTCATCTGAGGTCTCCCTCCCTCTCCCTGGTGGGGATGTTGCTCCGCGTCCACGCTCCCTGAATACTCAGGGGTCTCCTTGCCTCTCGCCTGACGCGTGGCTAAAATTTGGGGTGCCCGGGGAGCCCCAACCATGCCGAGGGGTGCGCCAGGAGGTGGCGGCAGGGTCCCAGAGAGGACAGCACGGGCAGCGCCGTGGGCATTGATGGCTGGGGAAGCAATGACAGGAGCTGGCAGTGCCAAGGGGGTACGTGCATGGAACGCGTGAGCTTTTCCACCTGTGTTGGCTCTGGGACGGGTGTTTGGAGGTGAAAGCGTCGCAGGGGTATAGCCTGTGCCAGTGGCAGGAGGCTGCCTGTGCGCCAGGGAATATATCCGTGTAGGCAAGTGCATATGCTTGGATCCGTAAAGACATATATCACCTGACTGAACACCCTCGAACGTGTAACGCGCCATATGGTTTGGTTAAATATTTAAGCAAGCTGCTTTCCGTCCTGGGGACTCGGCGTGTACGAGCAGGGGCCAGATCCGGGCAAAGTAGGGACATGCCCTGGGCACCTGCGGGGGGCTGCGGCGGCTGAGAGCAGCCCAGAGACCTTTCCCATCACCGTGGCAAGGATAGGAGAAAAAAAAGAAGTCATCAGATCGATAGAACACCAGCCCGTCCCTGGGGAAATCTGCGCTGTGTCACTGGAGCAGCTTGGCCAACACTGCCATGTTTAATCACTTCTGAGCAAGAGCGATGCTGAACACAAAAGGACTGCCCGCAAGGAGAGGGTTCCCGCCTGGGAAGCCGGCATTTATTTAGCTTTATTTATTTATTCATTCCCATAGGGGCACAGCTCCATCTGCGTCCCGCGTTCAGCATAAGAAATCTCTCCTCTGCCCCATTGCTGCGGCAATGCCAACTGACGGAGAACGCGCTTTAATGCAGAGGGAACGGGAGCACCGGTGACCGTTAAATAATATTAAAGATATGCTGGCGATCACTTATTTATTCAGCTTTCCCTCCCTAGTGTGGTAAAAAGCCTTACAACGTACCTGTTCAGTCTCCAGAAAGGCATTTTAAATAGTTCGTGTGGTTAATTATTCAAACGTTTAATTAGCATACAATAACTGTCGTGTTAAATCCTACCACCGCACATTTAATTTAAGGGTTAGCTAACGACTTCGCTGACGTTGTCGCTCTGGTTTACTTGCCAGCCGTTCCTGTCTCATCTCGTCCCGGGTGGGCTGCAGTAAATCGCCTTTTCCCAAGCTGACCGGGACAGGGTGGGCTTTTTCCCCGGCACGTGGGCAGCTCGAGATGCTTTAGCGCTTGTCGAAGAGCATCGCAAAGTCTCCTATCGCCCGGCCAAGCAGCAACGCAATCACCCCTCCTCCTCTGCCTGCTCTGAGCACAACTGAAATCTCCTGCTGCACTGCTGAGGAGGAGGACGGCAGCGCTCAGGTTGTGGGATATCCAAGTTTCATTTGTTTTAATTATGTTTTAGACTCTGGCCAGCGGATTCGATTGCAGAGTTTTGTCTCTCGCCCGGGCGGGTGCAAATCCATGTGTGCGTTACCGGACTCGCAGTGCAAAGTCGGAGTTGTTTTTGGTCTTTTCTAAGTCTCGGTGAGCTCTGCAAAACAAGCTGCTGCATTGGGTTGATGGGGATTCAGTCATTAAAAACACCGGAAAGGTTCCTCTGTGATTTAGCGAGCGTCGTGTTGAAGGAGATAGATACCACTCTAGTTTTGTGGGGACTTACAGCTGGAAGCTGTTGCTTCTTCGCTGGCGATGGAGGGCAATTCCCTGCACCTCCGCTTCTCTCCTTCCACCTCTCCGACACGGCAACGGCGAGACCTCCTTGGCCTATTTTCCACATCCAGACCGTAAGCTTGATCTTTTTAGAAGCGCCCGTGGATTTCCTGGCTGGCGGTCCCAGCCTCGCCAGTCACACGGCGGGGCAATCACAGCGCCGTTATAATTAATTGCGTCTCCTCAATGGACTACCGGGCTATTGGCAGAGCATCTCCCAGCTCCGTGCGGGCGGTCAGTCCCGGGAGGCATGCGCCTTCCCCTTACGCTGGGCTTAATGACACTGGGCTTAATGACACTGATGCATATTAATATTTCTCTCGGTGTCGCCATCCTGCCCTCCGCTGTCCTGCCCCAGAGCCCCCACTGTTCTGGGAGCGTCTGATCCATACTTGTCCTCCGGTGCATGATTAGCAGATTAGCTGTCGTGCCCAAAGCAGCAAAAAAATGAACTCCCAGAAGCCCTTCAAAACAGAGAATAATTCATTACCCACCTTGATTTCCACTTAAAATGTACTTTAACTACACTTCCAACTACAAACCCTAAATCACCCTCGTGTTCACAAAAAATCCATCATTTTTTATTTTATTGCACGGCACTGGCATGACATAATCCCTTCCAGAGCGTCTTGGAGTGCTTTACGGATCAATAAATTACTTACCTGCGCAGCAGAGGCAATGCGTGCAAGGCCATTGCAGTCATTCCGGCTCGGTGCGGCCCCGGGAAGGGGTTGGGGGGAGGTGGGGAGAGGCAGGGAAGGGGTGCTCAGGACCGGGGTCCCGGTCAGGAATCGGGGTGTTGCGATGGTCTGGGATGCAGCTTCCAGTGGGTCGATGAGCGGGGCTTGCCCGGGGGAAGGTGGAAAGGAGCTGGGATGCTTTGCAAGTGATTTGTGACTCTCCTGCGAAGCACGGCAGCGGGGTGCCAATCCGGAGAATGGCCCGGGGGGAAAAAAATAAATAAAAAAATTGAAATAAATAAACAACGAGGAAGGTGATGGTCTTTATTATGTTCTGCAGGTGCAGGCTGATAACGGCAGCCGATCACTTTTCTCGTAGGAACCTCAGCCCTCCCCGCCGGCTGCGTCGCCGCCTCCGCTCGAGCGGCAGCGGGGGGGCTGCAGGCTCCCTGCTCGCCCCTCACCCCTTCCCCTTCTCCTCGCCCCCCCGTCCTGTAGGGGGGGTCCCCTCTTTGGCTCTCGGCCCCTTGCATCTCACCTGCTCCTGGATGTTTGGCACGATGGGCTTTCCTCCCAGTTGAACTGCCCTTCCTTTGCACAGCGGTGGACCTTGGAGGCTCCTGGGTAGACTCGTCGTCTTCATGGCCGGCTCCTCTAGGTGCTTTTCTGGCCGCAGGGGCATGGCAGAGAGCCTGCGCGGCTGCAGGAAGAGCTGCGAGCCTTGCGCGTGCCTTTGGGTGCTCGTGTTGCGCCGGGAGCGATTGCTGCCTTCGGGGGAGTTCGGAAGGGGTTGGACGCTGTTCTCCCAGCGGGGTGCAGCTCCGCTGGAAGGGGTTCGTCGTGGCTGGGGGACAGGATGAGTACGGGAAGCCAGTGGGCAAAGAAGTACCGTCTCACGCAGCACGGAGGTGCTGAGGAAGGAGCTGTCTCGAGCCTCCCTAAAACGACTGAATCCCCTCTGGCTACAATTTCTTCCCACTTCAACCCGATTTTCTCTGCCCTCCCCTTCCCCCTGTGTGTTCCTGTCAAGTGGGATGAGAGTGATGGGCTACCGCGTAGCTCGTCGAGGGTGAGGGAGGAAGGAAATTCAGCCTCCTTCACCCACATTTTGAGCTTTGAGTCGGAGCAGTACTGGTTGCATTTTCATTTCCCTCTCTGTGTCGCTGCAGTGTCTCCGAAAATCACCGAGATCTCTTCTGACATCTCCATCAACGAGGGCGGCAACGTCAGCCTCACCTGCATAGCCACAGGCAGGCCAGACCCAACAATCACCTGGAGACACATCTCGCCCAAAGGTAAGAGCCAAACGTTACCCAAAAATATTCCGGGGAGGGCAGAGCGCCATTCGTGAGCAGCTGAGGAGGTGGCGGTGGCGGGTTCACCTCGCAGCTGTGAAGAAAAAGAGGTGATGGGCACCGAAAAGACGGGATTTAATGCAGGAGTTGGTGGCTCTGGCGGAGAAACGTCTGTCCTGGTGGTCTGGGAGAGGTTTTGCTCGTGTGGAGGTACCAGGTCGGGGTTGCCGTGCTTAGGGAATTGAATGTGCTCCTCCGGCCCTGTTTTGAAAAGTTTTCGGGGAATTCTCGCACGTTGCTTTGAGGCGGGACTGTAAATAGTGCAAATGAGCAGGAAAACACACGAAGCATTAATTGGGGGCCTTGTTAATTGGTAAGCGAAACCTGAGCAGAACGGCGTGGGTGTGACTGCTGGGAAGTGAATTCCCATACGTGCTCCCGTTCGGGAGCATATTATTTCAAAACCCTTTCCCAGCTGGTTTTGGGCATTTGTTTTGCATTTCGCGGAGCGGTTATTCCCGGGTGGCCGTGAGGTTCTCACTGGCGAGCTGGGGGTGAGACGGGGGGGGTTTGGGTGGGCTGAGCCATCCGGCCAAGGGGCAGTGCCGGGCTCTGGTCCTCTGATCCCATCTAAGCATTTGTGTTCAACCTCACTCACTTTCCCGCTGAGGTTTTACCAACGTGGGCTGTTGTCCCAGAGACAACCGCCTCAAGTTCTCCTCAGGGACGCCCCGGCCAGGCTGTCCGGCAGCCAAAGGAGACGTCGCAGCGGTGGCAGTGATGGATGGCACGGTGTCTGCTCTCTCTGTTCAGCTGCCCAACGATGGCTGCGGTGTCTCAGTGCAGCTCCATTGATTTTTTTTCCTATTTGTCTGTGCCGGAGCGAACTGCTGGGCCAGATCCATCGCTCTCCGTAGCCCAGGCAGAGGGCGAGCTGAGTCGGCGGCATCTCAGCCCCTTCCCTTGACAGGAGCCTCTGTAAAAAAACATTCCCCTCCCCGCTGCACATGTTGGCTTATCTGCCTTAGGTGGTCGTGCCTCCCAGACGGTGGCCTTCGGTTGGTGTCTGTGCGGGGATGAATGATGAAACGCAGGGTCCAGGTCCATGTGCTGCTTTCCGGCCCCGAGTGTCTGTCCGTGGCATCTGCTGTCACTGTATCTGTCACCGTCGGGTGGCATTCACGGTTGAGGCAGGCCACGTGCTCCACTTTGAAGCCTTTTCTCCTTTCTCCTCTTCCCCTCGTCTACCCTGACAACGTGGTTTTGGGGCTCTCAGCCTCCTCGCTGCCTGTTTTTCCCCACGCATCTTGTTTTCCCCGCAGCCCCGTTTCCCTTCCCGCGTCCCCTCCTGCTCCCTCAGCACCCTCCTCTCCCGCTCCCGCACCCCTCGCTGCCTTCTCCCCTGTGCCATCCATCCTCTCCTAACCGGGCTCCCCGCTCACGATGCCTCTCTCTTTCGCGAGGGCTATTTTCTGTGTTTGCTGCCATCCAGCAGGTTTCTTTCCCCCAGGGAATCTTTACCTGCGCTTGAACCAGATGTTTCCATTTTACTTAGGACTTAGCTGCTATGGAAACTGAGGATGCACCAGGAGAGGAAGAGTGAGCTAATCAGAAATTACCTGTGGCGCCATGTAATTTGCAGCAGCAGCTCTTACCTGATTTGGGGCATGATTAGGCATTCTGCTTTCAAAACTCAAAGGGAACAAATGATCACAGAGATTTACTTGAGCCCGGCCTCCTGCAGGCGGAGGGTGCTGAGCCCAGAGGTGGCCCGAGACAACTTTGGTGGCTGCCTGTCTCCGTAGTCAGCTCCCCTCTTTCTCTCTCTGGGTCTGCCAAACCGCCAAGGGGGACCTCTGCTTCTCCGATTTGCATTCGGCGCACATAGGAGAGAGGAGGATTGGAAGCGCGGGGACTGAAACGAGAGCCAGGGCAGGTGCAGAGAGGTGCTAGCGCAGATGCCGAGACGGTAGCCCTTTCCCTGGTAGGATATACTCTTGAATTTGGAGAGGCGGGAGCGAGCGGGGACCCAAAGCGAGCTGCCGGGCCCCTCTTTCAGTTGTAGGTCTGCCTCGCCGCTCGTCCCCGGGGAAGTCTCGAGCGAGCCGCCTCCTGTTCCTTCTCGCCGTCTTTCTCCGGCTCGCTTGGAGCGGTGGAGGAAAGGGACCGGGGAGAATTGGTTAAGGGAAAGCCGGTGCATAATTTAAGGGTTTACATAGCGGATGGGTAAGCGTCTCTCGCCGACGCCGCTGGGGAGAGGCTTTGATAGCGCTGTCTGTGCCAGGCACGGGCAGACCAGTAGCTGAAGGAGCTGGTCCCCATGCCTACGCCGGCGAGTGCTCCTCTGTGCAAAGGCACTTCACGAGCTTTATTATTTTCTTGGCAGCTGTAAGCCTACTGTGCGGCTCTTGGTGGGAAATGGAGCAAATAAGAGTGTTTGCTCACCGGGGGAGCGTGCGGTCGGGTCCTTCAGAGGATTTACACCGAGCGCAGCCCAGCTCCCCGAGGACTGATCTCACCCGAGACCCTTTTCCCGATGCTCCCTTGACCGCTCAGCTGTTTTCTCGCCACTGCGTTGCTCTGGTCCAGTGCAATATGTGTTTTAGCGGCTTGGTCTGGTAAGCTGTGCTGAATTTTCACGTCTGCAGTTGTTGCCATGTTATGGGAGCCGCTAAGCCTGTTTTAGAGGCTCTGTTTAGTTTTGAGGGCTGGAAGAGTTCGCCACAGCCAGAAGGAGGAGAGCATCTTTGCTGCATAGCTCAGGAGCCGAGTGAATCAGAGAATCCTAGGATGGTTTAGGTTGGAAGGGACCTTAAGGACTATCTTGTTCCAACCTGGGCAGGGACCCCTCCCACCAGCCCAGGGTGCTCCAAGCCCCGTCCAACCCGGCCTTGAACACCTCCAGGGATGGGGCAGCCACAGCTTCTCGGGGCAGCCTGCGCCAGGGGCTCACCGCCCTCACAGTCAACAATTTCTTCCTCTTATCTCATCTAAATCTCCCCTCTTCCAGTTTGAAGCCATTCCCCCTCTTCCCATCACTCCATGCCCGTGTAAAAAGTCCCTCCCCAGCTCTCCTGGAGCCCCTTTAGGCACTGGAAGGGGCTCTGAGGTCTCTGCGGAGCCTTCTCCTCTCCAGGCTGAACACCCCCACCTCTCCCAGCCGGAGTGAAGCCAAGGAAGAGTTTCCCGCCGGGAATGGCAGGAGCACTGATGTCGTCGGTGCCTCCGTTTCCCCTCAGAGCCTTGCGTGGTGGCTGGCCCAACCTGCACCCATCCCCATCCTCCTGCCATGAGCAAAAAAGCAGGAGGCTGGCTCTGGAGAAGGGTTCTGTGAACCCTTCCAACTGAGTCGTGCGATCTTTTGTCCCTCTGCATCACCCCTCTCCATCCATTTTGATTTCTTCTCACAGCAATGCGGCACTAACCCACGGCAACGCCTGTTGATGCAGCTGAACAGGTTGAGGTGGAACAAGAAGGGGGAGCTGGTGTAGTCACGGCTGCTTCTGCCTCGGCGGAGGAGGCTTAACTGCTCTGGGGCTCTGCCCCTCCAGCTAGCAATACGACCACCACCGGAGCCACCGGGCACCGGGGCTTCGAAACCGCAGCTCACCGAAACCGTATCCGGCAGCCAAGCTCTGGCATGCGGTGGGGCGGCTGCATCCCCCCCTTGGCACCCCTGCGCTGCCGAGACCATTAGGGCGCAATCGAGAGAGGCGTCCTCAGCAGGGTGAAGGGAGGGAGGAGGGCAAAGAGAGGATGTTGATAACCGCGGTCCGAATATAACATCCAGCGTGAAGGCGGCAGCATCTTTCCAGAGGAGATGCAGGTTTTGCAGGGGACCTGGACGCTGGGGGTCTGAAAGGCAGTGTTGTGTGTGCCCACACATTTGTGTTCACACCGATAGGTGCTGAGCGTCTCTTTGTTTCAAAGGCTTCGGCTGTGTTACGGTCCCCAGCCTGGCAGTGCCGATGCCATCTGTAAACTGCAGAGAGCTCTTCTAGTTAATAGTCTGGTTTGGGTCACTCAGGTGTTTCCATAGCTACTGGGCTTTTTATTTATTTTGGGGGGGTATCTCTGATGTTGTCATGGCGATTGCCATGTTGTCCGGGCGGTTTTCATCTCTCAGCGGAGGACGGCTGGCATTTCTCGGCTTCGAGAAAGCGCGGCGTCCCGAGCTGCCGTGCGCAGGGCGACGCCGAAGCACGCGGAGCTGCTTGCTAGCAGAGCCAGCGGCACCGTGGTCGAGCTAACCGGGGGATGTTTATCCCTGCTGCAGACACACCAGTCATCATGCCTCCCGTTTCGCTGGGGAAAAGTGCTGAGGAATTAAAGCGTGGGCTCTCCCGCGAGGGACGAGGGCTCGGCAGCCTCTCGCCCCCCAGGAGGAGGAGGCACGGCTTAGCGGGAATGATAACGAGGGGTCTGTGGTCAGGCGGCAAGCGTGGTTATCGTGCCGTGACGGGGCCAGGGGTGCGAGGAAAGGGTGTAAAAACTAGGTGTGTGCACGCAGATACCTTCAATGGCACATCTGCCTGGCCGCACACTGGTCTGCCGTGCGCGGACGTCCTGAGCCAGAGGCTGCATCCAAGTCGTCATCCTTAACGACCCTTGATGGACTTTTCTGCCATGGATTTGTCTAATTTCTTTTTGATTATTGCTGTGGTGTGATGGATTCTGGTGTAAGGCTTAAGACGGCGGCTGCCAGGGTAGGAAAACATTACGGTTTGGCTTGATGGTGTATTTACTCGTAAGAGGTGTGATCAAGAGGTCTTTATAGCAGGAATCCCTCATTAATCTCTGGATTAGGCTGGGTGCTGAAAGCTAGATCCCGTGCGGAGCCAGAGTCCGAGCTGGGATTTGCGGGGTAGGTGCCTCCCGGATGCTTCACAAGGCAGAGGCACGAGACAGGGGCGATGCTTGGAGGATCCCGACATTGCCACGGCCCAGATATCCTCCATGATCAGTCCATTTAACCTCCGTGGTCCTCCGTGTCCGCCCTGGAAGAGGTACAACAGCAGTCCCTTGTCTCGCAGGACTGATGGGAGGATAAATATATTCAAGACGTGAGGCACTCAGATGCTGTAGTAATCACAGCTTGTATATGCACTTAAGATAGATGAGACACAGTGGCCTAATGTGACAGAGGTCTCATGAGATCATCTGTCTATACATCAGCAGCAAACCAGCGAAGGGACTCTGGGAGAAGTCCGGTATATTTGGATATATTGATTCTCTCTGGCTCTTGGCGGGGCTTAAAAGCAGAGGACAGGCAACTGCAAAAAAAATCCACCTTGAAGGGTTGCCTGTCCCTGGGAAAGGGACGCGTCCTCCCTTCTCGGAGGTTTGTCCATTAAGCGCATCGCATGCCATCTTCATCTTGTCAGGGTCCGCTCTGGACAGGAGGCGGGGGGATATTTGTAGATTGAGCATCAGATGTGGAGCCCAGCCGGGAGGCACCGAGAGAAGGGGGATCCACGTGGGTGGGAAAATCTCCACCCGCTTCCATGCCATCTTGTCCCTCGCAGTGATCAGCTCAGCGTCCCACGAGATGGGTCCATTTAACCCTGCCTCAAGTCACCTAATTAACTTAAGACCGGAGAGCCCTGCTCTCTGCTGGTCCGTTTAACCAGGAAATATCTCTGGGAGCGAGCAGATGGTTTGTGTGAGGCTGCTTCTGTGTTCATCCTGGGTCTCGTGGTTTTGTCTCCTTTCGAGGTGGTGTGTGAGCCAGCACAAGCAGTGTCCCAAAGAAGGGCAGAGAGTTGTCCTGCCACGGTGGTAGGACAGAGCACAGAGCCAGCCCTGAGCTGCAGCGTTGGGTTGGGTTGGGTTGGGTTGGCCACCATGCTGCGCGTGAAGTCCCACCTCACCTCGTTGCGTGCGTCCCCCTGGTCTCGTGGTGGCCAGGTGTCTTGCAGAGGCTCAGCCGACTCATTCGGTGGCCGAGCACCTTGTCCTCCTTCCAAGAAGCAGTTGCGGGCCTGGGCTCCAGCTAAATTAACTGAAGCATTTCAACCGGCTCCAATCCTGTCGGCAGCTCAACCGTCCCCTTGTTTACTGTTGAAATAATTACTGCTTTGCCATAATATTAGCTCTGAGCCGTGACTCCATTACCATTATCGCCGGAATATTACCCATTTATTATCTCCCAGCAACCCTGGAAGATGAACACTAGGCTTCAGAGACCAATTGTTTTACAACAGACAGGATCTTGGTGTGCATTGTTTAATGAGGTAAACTACATTATAGCCGGCATTAATTTGGCGGCGGTGCACTCCACTAAATCATTGTTAACCTGTAAATCTGCCACCGGATTTGATGCACGCTTAATCAGCGCGCGCCGGACAGATCGGCTGGGAAAAGGGTCACCGGTGGCCCGGCTCTGTTTGCATCGCTTGGGGCACAAAGAAACGGGTTGCGGTGCTCTTGGAGGAGCAGGGCTTTGAGATGGACCGTAGTTTTATGCGTGGTCGTGGTGAAGAGAAGTTGGCAGGGCTTGCTTGCGAAGCGTGGGGAGACGTGCCGCGACCAGCAACGGGATCCTGCCCAGGAGCAGGGTGAATATTCAGCCCCTTGAGTGCCAGCAGCTTCCCCATCGGCTCCAGTGGGAGCAGGATCTGGCCCAGTAGGGCAAGGTAGATCTGGTGGCATCGTGTCATGGGCTCCAGGGTTTGCTTTCTTTAAGGAGAGACTTAAACACGGTTAGCGTGCCATGTGCTAAGCGCTTGGCTGTGGGTAGCTCCTTTTAGCTGATGCGTCCTGGTGCCTCCTGCTCTTTCCAAGCAATAGGAGATTATGTACTTGTGCGTGTGTGTGTATATATATATAAGTAATATTTTTGATTTCCCGCGTGGTGGAAATGATCTCTCTGAGCTGATTTGTTTGTATATTTGGCATAGCCGCCTTTAAAATCTGCATGTTGGTCCAAAAATAACAAGACCCCTACCAGCTACAAATGAGGCAATGTCTTTCCCTTAAGAAAAGAAGGGGGGAAAAAAAGAAAAAAAAAAAAACAAGCCCAACCCTCTGGGCTTGAGCATATTCCCTAAACATAGCTTTGCAATGTCACGCTTTCCCTCCTTGCCGGAGGCACAGCGCGCTCGGCTCCTTATCTCAGCTGGGGGAAGCGGGTGGGCTGGTGGCCCTCGTGGAGCAGCAGTGCTGCTGGTCACTGCCCTACCGGGGGTGTAAAAGCGTGCAACTCTGCCTGCATCCCCTGTTTTAACCCTCAGCTCATCCTGTCGGGCACTGGCCACCTTTCCTTCAAAGGGCAAGACCCGCAGTGATGTCGCGAAAGGCCCCAGTCTGCGCTGCCGCCGTCCCCAGCGCGAGGGAGCCGGCACCCTGTGCAAAGCCGTGCCCATAAGAATATCGGAGATTTGTTTTTCTTGCTCCCCAGCTGACCCATCTGCGTGACAATCTGGTCAACCGGGCTGAGGGCAGCGGGGGAAGTTGCTATTCTCTCTCGTTGCCGGGGATAACGCCCTCGCCGCCCCCCTGCCCGAGCATCCCACCCTCCGGCATCCTTTCTCCATCCCCAGCGGTGCCTCAGCTAAAGCGTGGGAAGCAAGGGGAGATGTTAGTTATTTCTTTGGCATGGTGGGACGAGGCGGACAAAACCCAACATGCCGCCGGTGTCAGCTTGCCGGATTTTCTGTCTTTTCTTTAGCGATGAGCGCGGCTTCCTCCTTCCCTCGTAAACGTGTGGCTTTGTGTCGGCGGCTCGCTCCCTGCCTGGGACTCGCCTTTCATGCGGCCGGCGTGGGGAAGAGCAAGGGACGGGAGTGTCTGAGATTCGAGAGATCTCCACACAAATTAAAACCTTTTATCAGCCCCTAATAGCTGTGCAAACTAATTATATTTGGGCCAAACTTTGCCAGCGACTCCCCCGAGGTATTATTATAAAAATCTGAGCTGTGGAAACGCGTCCCCATTCTGTCAACACCGGGTCGCTTCAGCTATAGAAAACTCGGCTCGGGCTCATTTTAGCTCCCGTGATGTGCTTTGCATAAGCCACCGCAGTTGTTTTCGGGGAGGAGAGAGCCCGGCTGGGCTGCTTCACGTGTGGCCTGGGTCTGCCGAGCCAAGGGCAGGGCTGGGTGTGGGCGAATAGCACCGAAATATTTATTTGCCCCAGCCCCGCTAGCCCGGCTTGGTCTGCCACCGCTCACCCGCAGCCGTCAGCGTGGCATCGGGGCTGCGGCCGCGCACGTCGGGTACCTCCGTCCCTGCAGGGCCGGGATGCTGGGATGAGGGGTGGGAGGGATGCCCGGAGAGGCGGTGGAGATGCTCCAACCCCCGGCAGGACAGAAATGAGCACGGGGGAGAATTCGCCGCTCTGCCACGAAGCTGCGCGTGGATGGCTTTCCTGGCACCGGCACCGTGCTGGGGGGCTTCTGGTGGGGCCGGAGCTGATTTTCCCCCTTGAATTCGTGCTCCTCTTTCTTCCCAGCGCCGCGTTCCGCTCCCTTCCGTCCCTTTGCAATACCTGCTCTGCTCACCGAGCTTGCACGGGGCAGGGCACCCAGGCCAAAGACATCTCCCGCACCGTCCGTTGGCGGAGGCAGCGCAACGAAATGCTTTGAGCCAAACTCCTGCCCTCCTGTAGCTTGTCCCAGAGGGAAGGAGTGTTTTTTTCCCGCTCCCCACCGCCATCCCCTTGCCGTCCTTGCGCTCTTCCCCTGCCCAGATTGCCGGCTAATGGGGTGGAGCTAGCGCGAGCGCTCTCTATTAATGGAGCAGAATATAAACAGAATAAAGCCTTCATTTCCCGGGCTGTGATTTCATTATTAATATACTTTACAGTTCACAGGTTGTTCATTTGCTTCCATGTTTTCTCAGCTGGTGTAATCTGCGGCGCAGAGTGAGAAGAGTCATAAAATTTCCATTTCCAGTTGAATGTGCGTCCAATTCGCCGTGAAATGTTTCTCTCTGTCGTGAATATTAAGTGCCCGAGGAGTCGGTAGCCACAGGATTAGGCAGGGCAGGTTGCCAGCCCCTCTCCACGTTCTCGGGGGTGACGTGGGTGCAGAGAAGGCAAGGTGACGAGGCGAGGCGTAGGGACCGAGGGAAGGACCACGTGGCGGAGAGAAGAGGATGGAAAAGGGGGGAGGAGAGAAAGAAACTGGGCAAAATACACTGGGAGGGAAAGGGGGAAAAACTTGGGAGTCACAAAATGCCTGACGGCAAGGAGGGATGTGGTGGGCGAAGGATGCTCCGACGGAGCAGACCTGCGCTCCACCTCCTTGTTTCCCCGTCGGTGACGCTTGGCAGGGGAGATGTCGCACCAGCGTCTGCTCCGGTTTGTAAGTCGGTTGTCGGTGTCTGTGCTGGGCCAGCGCCGTGGGTGTTGGGGCTGTGCCCTTCCCTTAGCCTGAAAATGGGTAGAAAGAGAGTTTTCTCGTCTGTGGCGAGGCTGAGGAGCGCTGCTGCGCTCGGACGGGCAAGGAGCTGAAACGTGCTCGCGAGCTGGAGCTGCTCGGCTGCCCCGCACCAAGCTGAACAACAGCCCCGAATAGCCCCGGAGGTACACGCAGAAAAAAAAGGGTTTGTCACATGAATTGGACAGGGGGAGAATTGTGTTCTGCTCATGAGGACGTGGCCAGCAGGAAAAGCGGGGAGATTTGTCACGTATTTAGTGTATTCTTGCATGGTTTGTAGCAAATAATGTGTCCTGGAGGTATTTAAAAGACACGTAGACGTGGTTTAGTGGGGGACTTGGCGGTGCTGGGGTTACGGATGGACTCGATGGTCTGAAGGGTCTTTTCCCACCTAAATGAGTCCACGATTCTAAATCGAATGCTCTGGGGCAGGGCGGCGGCGGTTCGGGTCGTGGGGGCAGGCGGTGCTGCCGTGAGGCCAGGCAGGCAGCCGGCGATGGCATGGCGGGGGGGGCAGGAGCCGGCAGTGCCGCGGAGGGGGTGCCCACAGCTGCCGCGGTGCTGGCAGCGGGCACATCTGGCGGCACAGCTGGCACCTTGCCACAGCTGGAGGCGGGGAGGGATGTGCGCCCCGGTCACCCCCCTCCCCTGCCCACCGCCCCGTCCTTGCAGCAGCGGTGCGTGATGCGGTCGGTGACGCTGCCAGGGGGAAGGGGACAAAAAGCCAAATCCCGGCGGTGTGCCCGGGCCGTGGGGATAACTCAGGCGCTGCCCGGAGCCGATGGCACCGTTTCCTTCCTGAAATGACTTCGGCCACGGCGTAACTCACTGCAGGGGAAAAAAATGCTTCTTCCTTTCCCATCTTCTCTCGGTCGAGTCAAGATAATAATAGTCTTTTTCTGATCCCCTGAACTTTCCCATCTGCTTGGTAAAACAATGGCAATTCTTTTTCCTGCCGGTCTCTCTCTCTCTCTGTCTTCCTCTCTTTTATTTTTATCCTCCTACGGTATAATTTAAAGCCAGAGCAATGCCGTAGCCCATGGGTTTTTCCCCTTCCTGTGATACACTGCTGTTATTTAAAATGGCTTTTCCCTGGCAGAGCAATGCCTCTCGCTGCCCTCCCAGCGCCCGTAGCGGGGCGGATACCTTCACGGGAGACCCGGAGCGAGGGCACGATGGGCTCAAGGGATGAGGCTCAGCCCGTTCTCCGCTCCCCCTGTTCCCAGTCCCTCCCAGTACCCTGAGACCAGCATCCCTGCTATTCCCCCCTCGCCAGCCCCCCGTGCCCCCCGGCTGTGCCGAGGCCATCCATCTCGCCGCCCATGCGTTTCCCCAGCTTCTCTCAATAAGCCGCGATATTGCGAATGATCCTGCAGAAATGGAGACATCAGTGCCATAAAACACGAGGGACAGAGCAAGGCCACTGGGCTGGAAAATAGCGTGTCTGAAAAAATAAAGACGGGCTAAAGATGATGGAGAGGAGACAGTGAGCTTCACCCTGCTGCCGTTCGGGTGGCGAAGAGGGGTCGGGGGGTCCCGGGGGAAAAGGGGAGGGAAGGAAAATATCCCCCGTCTCCAGCAAACCGTGGCAGCAACGGTGTCTGGGGTTTTGCCGGCTGCCGTGTGCGGGGATACGCAGGGAGAAGGGAAAGTTTCCCAGATCCCCGTGACTTCTTGCCAGCGCTTGGGATGGATTTAGCCGGCACTCGATGCTTATTTTTTCACTCTAATGCCATTATGCCACTTGCTTCCCATCCTAGGGATATTTTCTTAATGCGGCTGAAATGCAGCTTAACGGAGGTTACAGCCATTTAACGCTTCGGATTGCAATTGCTTCTTAAGAGCTTGTCCTACGGAGAAAGCCTTTGGGCTTAAATTTTGCAGCCGGAGGGACCCTACGGTCCTGGTGGCCAGCAGCTGTTTTTCAGGCAAATCCGGAGGCAAGCGGGGCTCCTCGAGTTCGGCGGGGGACGGGGATGCTCGCGTCTGCGGAGCGATGCCGGTTGCACACTTGGGAGGGGGACGCGGTGCATCCTCGCCGCCGGGATCCCAGCAGGGAATTTTATTTTGGGGGCAGCTTTGCGCAAGTCCTGCGAGTAGCTGGCCAGGAGCGCGTCGTTTCTTGGTGTTATCTCTCCTGGCCGAGCCTTGCGCAGCGCAGCTTCTGCGAGAGACGGCGAGAAAGCCGCCAGAAATGGGATGGGCTCCAGGAAAGCCGAGTTGCGACAGGATTTAATCGAGGCGCAGCGCTCCCGCAAACAGGACTGCGCGCGTTTTGTCTGAGCGGTTTTCTCTGGCAGCATCTGTCACTCGCCGGCGTCTCGGTATCATTGCAGCAAATTATTTAAACACTACCCGCCGTACCCCATCTGTCAGGCAGCCCCTCCGCGCGTGTGGGGGCCCTACCTCGCCCGCCGCTCCAAAGGAACTCACCGGCAAAGGCTGAGCGCCAAACAACGGGACAAATTAAATCAAAAGCACAGCTTCGGCACCCAGGGGGAAAATGCACATCAGCTTTGACTTATGGCATGGCGCACGCTTACAAGAGAGAAGCAGCGGCTTTTGTCACTGCGAGGGGCCATGAAAAATGAATTAGGGCCGCTGCTGGGAGAGGGCACGCAGGAGAATCTTTCATTCTGGCGACGCCGTCCTCTCTCACCTTGCAAGCGGCACCGGGGAGAAAAAAATCGCGGGGAGGAAGGGAGAGTGGGGAGAGAAAGGAAGGAGAGGACTTCTCGTTGGGCGGCTCGTTAGGCTCGGGCTGTGGGAGAGAGCAGGGGAGGGGGAGAGGTGCCCTGAGAGCAGCCTCGGTGCTCAAATGGGAGCGTGGAGCTGCCAGGAGCTGCCGGTTTCATCAGGAGCTCTGGAGAGGGCTCAGCTCCGCGGGAGCCTCCGTACTTGGTTTTCGTGCGCCTTTTGCCTGCGTTCCTGCAAGGAGGCGGAAAAGCTGTGTGGGAAGCGGCTCGGTGCCGGTCACAGCCTCTGCCGAACCTTTCCTCTGGGAGCATCGGTCCCTCCCGGTGCCACCACGAGGGCCGCCCGCCTCTGAGCAGGTGGACCCCGAGGGCCGAGGAGGAGGATGCCCGGCTCTGTGCTTGCGATTAATGCGTATCATTAAGAAAAGCGGCCCTCTAATGAGCCCTACACCCATCTTTGCTACAGACCCGACACCATTTAGGTGCTTTGTGAACTGCGGCCGTGGCTAATTTGTTCTAACGGGGTGGCACGTACTGTTGGGACCTTTTCCTGGGGCTCGACATCCTTACCAGCACCGGCTGGGACAGGACAAGGATGGTGGCTGCCGGTTTGCCAAGCCCTGAGCTGCCTCCGAGCTCACCCGGCTCTCCCTTGCGCCGAAGTAAAAGGGCTCATTCTTTATTCGACTCGTTTGCGCCTGAGTTAGAGCCTCGTTCAAGGGTGGCTGGTCCCCGAGTCGTTTTGTTTTGTTCCTTTAAATATTAATTTCCATAATCCTTTTATTTCCCAAGGAACTACTTCTTGCGAACAAAAAGGTTTAACGCTCCTCTTTTATTCCCGGTAACAAATAAGTTGGCTGAGGCACGCAAACATCCTGGCAGCAGCGAGCCGTGCGTGTGCGGATGCGGTGCTCGGGGAGAAGCATCCCCCAGGGATCACGGGTACCACGGCAGCGTCTCCCTAGAGATGCTCGCCCGGAGAGGGAGGGCAGCGAGGCCGGCCGGCACCGGGAAGCCCCCGTACAGCCCGGGATCCCGATCTTTTGCGTGGTGGCATCTCTGACATGCCTTTTTGAGATGGAAGATTTGAGAGCCGAAGGCCGGGAAGCACAATAGAAGATAGACTGCTTGTACCTCATTGTCTGGAGAATAGATGGGCTGCGGGCTCCCGGAGAATAGGAGCTGCCACTCAGGCGGCTTTAATAGAACAGGCGGCAGATAGATTTCAATAAAAGAAATGAGTATAAATATTGTTAGCGGAGAAGAGAGGAAAAGTGAAAAAGATCTTGTTTGACGAGTCACAGTGGGAAACTTTCAAGGACTTTTAAGCTAAAAACTCTTCACAATGCTGCTATAATGGGCAGCTAGATCGACTCAGCAGCGTTACGCAGCGCCGGCGAGGCAAGCGGCACCGCCAGGCATCCCCGGCACTGCTTGGCATGGGAGGTCCATCCCTGGACGCAGGGGACGGCGGCGAGGTGGCCGTTTCGGCTCCCCGTGCCTCGCTTTTGCTGTCTGTGGTGAATATAGGCGATGGGCTGTGAATGGAGGCTGAGCGATGGGTTGCAGGTGATGTGGTGGTATCTGGAGGGTCTCGGTTATTTGCACGTCCCAGTAACTTGTGAGATGTGTTGTACGTGCCCGCTTAATAGCTAAATATTTGAGTTATCCTATGACATACTGCGTCCAGCTTTGGAGTCCTCAGCACAGCAAGGACATGGACCTGTTGGAGTGGGGCCAGAGGAGGGCCCGGAGATGCTGCGAGGGCTGAGCCCCTCTGCGGGGAGGACAGGCTGGGAGAGGGGGGGGTTCAGCCTGGAGAGGAGAAGGCTCCGCGGAGACCTCAGAGCCCCTTCCAGTGCCCAAAGGGGCTCCAGGAGAGCTGGGGGGGACTCTGGATCAGGGAGGGGACCACTGGGACGAGGGGGAATGGTTTGACACTGAAAGAGGGGAGATTTAGATGAGATATTAGAGAGAAATTCTTCCCTGTGCGGGCGGTGAGCCCCTGGCGCAGGCTGCCCCGAGAAGCTGTGGCTGCCCCATCCCTGGAGGTGTCCAAGGCCAGGTTGGACGGGGCTGGGAGCACCCTGGGCTGGTGGGAGGTGGCCCTGCCCAGGGCAGGGGGGTGGAACAAGGTGGTCTTCAAGGTCGCTTCCAACCTAAACCATTCTGATTCTATGACGTGTGAGCCCCAACTGTGGTCTTGGGGCTAAGCGTAGTAAATGCAGCCACAAAGGTGGGTCCTGTCTCAGATCTAGCTCCGAGTAACACAAGAAGTCTAAGAAAATGCCTTCCCTGGCAGGAAAGAGCGGAGGTCTGGCAGCGGGCTGCAGAACCACAGCCCTTATGGTTGCTCCCGGTTAGAGGTTGTGTTGGGAGGGCGCCCGTGGAAATCCCCACGTCCTGTCCCTGTGCTCACGGGCAGCCAGAGATGGGGCTTTCAGAAACAGTCACCTCTGCTCACGTCAGCCTAAAATCACGCCCGGGAGGTTCCTCCGTTACATGTCAAGGAGAGGCACGAGGCACCATTGGCTCCCCGTTATGCCCAAAATAGTTGTAAGGAGAAGAGAAACTGCGGTGCTGCACGGCCATGCACCAAGAGGGACTCCTGCCGGGGACGGGACCCCGATACCGGTGCAGGAGGACTCATGGCAAGCATGGATCTATGGCTCAGCTTGCGTTGGGAGACCCTCTCCACCTGTGCTGCCGCACGTGAGGGGATGGAGCAAAACTGGCTGGGAAAGTTCTGCCGAATCCAGTTAAATGAAGGGTATGAGCAAGGAGAACAGGATATTTCCCCTCTCTTTGGTGGCGCGATTGGTGACGGTCACTCCCCTGCCGCGGGGTGTGAGGATGAGGAGGGAGCGCAGGCTGCAGCAGCGGAGGGAGCTACTGCGCAGCCCCGAGCGCATCGCAAAAGCCCGGCAGCGAGAGCATCGTCCCCTGGGGCTTTGCACAACATCAGGCCACGGAAACATGCTAATTAACACGGAAAAACATGCAAGAGGCGCGATTTCTTTCCTTGTCGTCGGGAAACCTCAAAGGGAGAGAGACTTGGCCCCGTGTAAGCACGATGCAGTCTTTGATACGCCGCGTGCCGGTTTCTGGGCTTATTGTCCTTCTTTTGAAGGCTTGTGGAAAACGAAGAGGAGGAGGTTCGTACCCCATGTCTGCCGTACGCTGGTCGCGTAGGTGTGCTGTCTGAAGGGATGACTGCTCTAAGGGGGGCTGCAGATGGAAAGGGGCTGGAGCCTGCGACACGGGGATGTAATATTCACGAGAGGAGGAGAGGAGCGTGCCGTGCTTGCCTGGGTCGATAGGGTAATCTTAAAAAAAAAAAAAAAAAAAAATCATTTTTTTAATGATTGCTCTGGATGATTTCCAGCAGGTTAATTACCCCCAATCTTTCTCCGCTGGAGCGTGGCGGCGTTAAGCCGGCACCGGGGAGTCGGAAAGAGGGGGTGCGCGGAGGGGAAGCCGCCCTCGCCGGTGTCATTTGCCTGATCAAACAAAAATGGGAAAGGGAATTTTTGAACTGCCTGAACTTTGTTCCTTGTGTGTTAATTGAGCAGTCAGGAGTGGGTAATACTGATTAACAAGAGGTGAAGCAGATGCTTCCCCCATCTTCGGCCAGGGCTTGTGCCGGAGGCGGCTTTAGCTCTTTTTTACCCAGGGCTGTGTCGTGCCTGCTTTGAGCACTCGGGTTTGGGTGATTCCTTCCCCCATCTCCTTCCCTGCACACCGGGGCCCGAGCGATGCTGCTAAATCACCCGCCCTGGATTTCTCCACCCGCAGCCACAGCGCAGGAGAGGCGAAGCGGGTCTTGGGCGCCGACAGTTTGCTCTTATTACCTTTATGTGTTTCATTTATTTACTATAAACTGTTATAGGATGGCCATCACTACCACATCGGGGTGACGTTTGAAATATATGGCTCTCAGTTTTAGCGCGTCACTCGGAGCCGGGAGTCTGCGCGATGTTAATTTTTATTGCCGGAGGTAGCCATAAATTGATAGTTCAGAACCGCTGTAGGGACTGTAATTAACTAGTTACTATTTCACCTCCAAAAGGAGCAATGTTTCACGCTCTTACTTTTACTTATCTGGAATCAGCTGCTGTCAACACCCGCTGAAGCCCGTATAAAGATTTATAGACCTTGGAGGTAAATATTGACTAATGGGCAGCTTGGCTTAATGTTCACCTTGAAGGACAATAAATTGTGCTATTGATTGAAGCGAGATGTCAATATCTGCATTGTTGTAAACATTTTAATAAAATTATCTCCATAAAATATTCTCCTTCTCCGGCCGATCCCAGCTAGTAGGATCGGTGCCCGGCAAAGGCAGCGGCACGGCGTGGCGGGCAGGGCAGCGCCTCAGGACCTGCCCGGGGACTTCGGGCATCCAGGGATGAACCCCATTGCGGGTTGGATTGCTGAGGTTGCGTCTTTGAGCTGTCGAGGTGGAAATATCGCAGCCCAGGACGGCTGGGTTGGCATGCCTCGGTCCGAGGTGCAGGGGGTTGGTACGGGCACGCGGCAGCAGGAGAGATGTGCCAGCGCCGTGCCGCGTGCCATGCGGTTGGCACCATGTGCCACGTGGCCGGGAGCAGGGACTGCTTCGTTAGGGTCCTCGGGAGCTGGCATGGTGCACAGAAGCAATGAGGGTGGCCTCGCTCGGCGCATCACGGGTCGCTGGCAGGGCAGGACGGCGCGGCCGAGAGCCATTCCTCGCTCCCGGGTCCGTTTGTTAATGGCATCGTGGGCAGGGTTCAGCCAGAGAAAGGCGTACGCGACGTGTCCTAGAGACCTGAACATGGCTGCAATGGCGAGCCGGGGGACAGCAGCTCGTAATTAATTTGGGAACATGTGTTCGCTTTCCGGTGAGTTATTATCTTGTCAGAGGTTCAATGGAAGCAAACGGGTGGGAGGAGGCAGAAGGGAGACGAGTCAGGCTGGGAAAAGGAGGAGAAGCAAAGGGAAGGAGAAAGGCAAGGAGGGAGCCGGAGGCATCTGCCCGCACGTCATCGCATCTGCACCGCGTGGGACACCACGCACGGCGTTGCGGTCTGTTGGGTCTGCCCAGCGCTGCTCATGACGTTGGCTATTCCTTATGCATCACGTCCCTCTTGGGTATTTCACAGCTTCAGACTGAGTTTTCCCCCTTCCTCCTTTGTGCTTCAGCTTCCCCTTCCTTGAGGATTTTTTTTTTATGGAGAACTGCAGAGTTGCAGGTCTGGCAGAGCAAGACCTAAATAGCACATAGTGGTCCGTGCGCGGGCTCCCGCTCGCCAAGCAGGTGGATTCAAGCTCGGGTTTTGCATCTCCCCAGCTCGCACTGGGTTACTTCATCATCCTCGGCTGATGAGCAAGGATTACGCTTCTGTCTAGTCCATGGCTCTTCCATTTCTGGCCTGTATTATATTATTAGTATTAATAAGAATAATGATGGGTGCTGGCTGTGATGGTTTTCTAGCTCCTGAGGAGATGAGAGCGCTCTCCCATTAATTCCGGCGATATTTCAGCTCCTAATTGTGCTCAAGCAGAGACAGCCTTGAACAGTTCCCACTGTCAATTCAGGGGGAGTGGGGCTGGGGCCGGAGCTGCGGGATCTGCCCCGAGCATCCCTGAGCTCCGGGTGCGTTTTTGGGGAGGTGGTTGGGTGCCCATCGCGTTGCTGTAGGTGCAGCCTCGGGCGAGCGGTGGGAGTGATCCCAAAGGGCCTCATATACGTGGGAGTGGGTGGAAAATAACCCTCATTCAAAACCTGGGCTGGTGCTCACCTCGCTCCTACGCCGGGGACCTTTTAAACCGTGTAAAAAAAAAAAAAAATAAAAAAAAAAAAAAAAAAAAAAAATAAAGAAACCCAACGGGGGCAGGAACCTAAATTCCGAGACCCAATGTAAAAGTCAGATTTGGTGGTTCTCAGAGTGACACTTTTTTGTGGGGAAAGGGGAAGGGTGGTCAGCACATCAGCATCTGTGTCCCCGTGCAACCTGGCGAGCAGATAAATGTCCCTCCCGCGCCCCGCCAGCCCCGAGGGACCCCGGCAGCCCCGGTGACATGGGCACCCTGTTGCTTTCTATGCGGCGAGGGCTGCGCTTACAGATTGTGTTTGCGTAACCCCGGCCCTGCTCCCCAGGTCCCGTTTGATTTGTTTTGCCGTTCCTGGCGGTCACTAATGAATGAGATTTGTCCAACTATCAACAAGACTTCCCCTTATAAATAGGCAAAAACGCGGAGGCCAGGGAGCCCAGTGCTTGGGCAATTACTCTCGGTCTGCGCCTTTGCCCCTCGGCCGACACATGCCCCGGCACGATCCGGCAGCGGAGCACCTTTACAGACCCAGTTTTCTTGCAAAGCCCCTTGTGCAGGAGAGGACGGGGGACATGGCGGCCATCCTGGTCACTTGGTGTCACCCACTTGGCCAGCGTGAAGCGGTGCCCTTGGGAGGGGGATCCCCCGTGTCACCTTATTCCTTGAGGTGTTGGTAGCTGGCACTAACGCGGCAGGATTTGGCCAGGGCCCCTAGCAGGCATGGTCTTCCTAACGCTGTCGTCATCGTTGTTGGAGGATGAGTAATGCCAGATTGTGCTCAGGGCAAAAGCAGGCGTGAGCATCCCATTTGGGTCCAGGGCGGGCTCTGCGCATCATGTACGCGCTGTAGCCCAAATCCCCGTGGGTGCTGATACAAAGGACGGCAGATGCAGAAACCCTCAACTCTTTTGCGCTCTGCCTCTCCGTCAGCCGATTACCCTGTCCGTATCTCAGACTTCAGCGCTGCGCAGCCACAGAGGAAGCCTTCATGTCTCAATTTCCCGAGCTTTCGCAGGTGGAAAGCTGACCCTCGCAGTTCCTGTAATGAAGTCTTTTGCTGGGTAATGAAATGCACTCGAGCTGCTTTGCTCCCACATCAAACCGGGGACGCGCACGACGGCTGTGCTACGGCGAGAGCTAATTCTCGCCGCGTGCGAGCCGGCTCCGGCGCGCTCGGGGAAGGGCCTTTGGTTAGTTAGGAAGAGGAGTGTTATCTGAGCTTTTGCACAAACCGGAGTCAGATTTGTGTGCGGAGCATCCGAAGGCCACCGGCTGTGTCGTTATTTTATCAGCAGGCAGCGCTGTGCTACAGAGAAGCCGATTCTAGGTCAGCCATAAAAGGGATTTTTTTTTTTTCTTTCTTTTTCCCCCCCTTCTCTCCTTTTTTTTTTTTTTTCTTTTGCGGCGCACAGTGCCGCAGGCCCGGTGGATCTACGGCTGCGATTTGTGCGTCCCCAAAGGGTATTGATTTGGGGGTAACACCTTCACATCTTGCCTTTTGCGTTGCGCTAAGTGCTGGTGAGCTCAGCGGGTTTGACCGTGAGCCGCTCAGGTGGGAATTTTGGCGCGAGGCTGGAGGTACGGGTGGATGCCGGCGATTCATCACAGCGGGTTGTACGGGAAAACTTGCCTCACCCCTTTCCGAAGCTTACGGGGTGGCGTGGGGCAGCCCTCCCGGTTAGGTCAGCCTGTGGTAGTGGAAGGCACGGGGTCCTCGGTTCGGCCGTGCGGGAGCGCAAGGGAGCAGCGGACCCGCACAGTCCCGTGGCCGCCGTGCAGAGTTGGCCACCGTGAGGGCCGGCGCAGGGGAGAGCCGAGAGCGCGATTTCGTGATGTCTGAGCGTCTTTGCAGCTGACAGTAGCTGCACCAGGGATTGCGGGAGCGGGATCCCAGCCCGTGCCATAGGGTGCTCGCCGTGTTGAGCCGTGCGGGGGTGATACAGAAACGGCGTCGGTGCTGGCGTGGGGCAAACCCCCGCGCACACGTGCTTTCCAGGCGGGCGGTGGCGTGTGACCGCGCTGACTGTTTCTGTACCGCGGGAAGAGATGCTATACCAGCCGGTGGGATGCGGACAGTGTGTGCCCCGACGGGGGCGTCTGTTCAGAGCGAGATGTATACGGTCCACCGGCCAAGCGCGGCGAGCCACAGCACGTCGGGTCACGGTAGCGCTGAGGCCGTGGGAGCCGGGCGGGAAGCGAGGGCGAGCGCGGGATCGCCCGGCTCCGCCACCGAGCTCGCCGCATCCCCCGGGGACCGGGGGACCTGCGCTCGGCCTCTCTGCCATTGGCACTCACTCCCAGAAACAGCTGTCCAGAGCTAATTTATTTCCTAATGCTCCAGCAATGTTAATTTATAAATTACACTGGTAATTCGAGCTATTATTAATTTCAGATGGTGTAGGGCAAGCCTAATTAAAATATGACACCAATTGCCACACATATGTACCAAGGACTACCGTTTAAAATTTATAGGAATATTAAGTGTGACACTGGTCTCGGAGATGCTTCGCGCAGTAATTACAGCATCCCGGCTGCGGGAGATCCGATGGGGAGATGTAAACGACAGGAAAGGGAGAAGGTGTCCCCGTTCGGGGGCTGTCGAAAACCCACTGGTGCTGTTTGTTCGGGGGCGAGTGACGTTTCTCGGGGACATTTGGTAGACGTGTCCTAATTGCCGAGTTTCTTTATTAAACTCTGCAGTTGTTGTAACGCCACAATCTCGGTCAACCTGGAGATTATCATGGCTGCCGATGGCATCGGCTTTGAGCGAAAGCAGGAGCTGTGGTGCAGCCTGGGCAGGGAAGAGGGGGGCGAACGCGTCCCCACCATGGGTACCGCAGAAATTGAGCCCAGAGCGGCAGAGGAACCAAGCGATTCAGCTGGAGGGGGAGATGTTGGCACCAGAACTGATGGGGATAAACTGGCTGTGAAGGAGCTGAAGCTGAAAAGTAAGAGAAGGGTGTCTACACAGAGCTGGGCCAGCCCGGCGGTGCCTCCCAGCGGAGGATGGGATCTCCCATCTCCTGGGCTGCGGAGATGCCAAGGAGCGATGATTTCAGGTTATTCTAGCAGGGTGCAGGTTTGGGGAGGACCGCTTTGCCCATCCTGCGCATCTCCAGCAAGGGATGGTCTTGGCGGGGCCGGAGCCACCGCAGAGGTCCGGTGCTAGCAGACACCTTTCTGGCAGGGTGCTGGGACAGGGTGGGGGTCCCAGAGGGTGACCGGCCAGTGGGCATAGGTTTGTTGTGCCTCCCCATCGCTCACCGCCCTCTCTTTCTGCCCCTGCAGCCGTGGGCTTCATCAGCGAGGACGAGTACCTGGAGATCACGGGCATCACGCGGGAGCAGTCGGGCGAGTACGAGTGCAGCGCCTCCAACGACGTGGCAGCGCCCGTCGTCCAGCGAGTCAAAGTCACCGTCAACTGTGAGTAGCCTGAGGCTGGCGGGGTGGCCAGGGACGGAGCGGGTCACCGTGCCACCCCACGAGGGGATTGGGACTGTGGGCGGTGGGAAGCGGGGCGAACCCAGCCTTCGCCCCCAGAGCTGAAACACGCGGCGGCAGTTTTCTGAGCAGGTGGCGGTTTGCCCTTTTTTCCCCTTCTTTTCGAGTCGAGCTCCATTTTTTTTTCTCCACCACCTCCTCTTCAGCTGTCTCCATCAACCTGGGTTTTCCGCCCATGGTGAGATGCTGTGCAGATAACCTCCAGGGAGAGGAAAGAAGTGAGCAGTAAATAGGATATTTTTATTTTTTTTTCCGTTAGAAAAAAATGTGAGAGAGAGAGTGAGGAAGAAAGTAGCACCATTTGTGCACAGAGGCAGAGCTGAAGATGCCCAAAAAGTCCTCTCTGGCCACCCCTTCGGCTGCTTGGGGTTGGCACAGGGTCACGGGTGGTTCCCGAGAGCTGTGGGGCTCCGGTCCTCAGAGGAGGAGGATGCAGTAGGCTGCGGCGTGGGGACCCATCTGCCCCAAGGCCCCCAGACAGCAGTGCCAGAGTGGCAGGAGCTAGGCACGGGCTCAGAGATGATTTGGGCTCCTTCCTCAGTGCAGGGAAAGAAAGGGAATTTTAGGAGCAAGGGGAGGGGGTGGGACGCCCCCGAGGCTGCCGGGCGTTGGACCCAGATTTCCCGTTTTTTTCCCCGCAGACCCGCCGTACATCTCGGACGCGAAGAGCACCGGGGTGCCGGTGGGGCAGAAGGGCATCCTGCTGTGCGAAGCCTCCGCCGTGCCCTCCGCCGACTTCCAGTGGTACAAAGATGACAAGCGGTAAGAGCCCCGGGGGGAAGGCGGAGCGGGGGCAGAAAGGGGAGCAAAACAGGAGGGCACGCACCGACCCCATGCGAACCGTGCCCAGTGCCAGCGTTTGCTGCGGTGGCCGGGCAATCCCTGGTAACCCTTGGCTCCACCTGGGTCTGGATGCGGAGTGGGGGTCCCCTCCGACAGCAGCAGGTTGTGCTTGTCAGGGGGCTGACGGGGGCATCTCATCAGGAAAAGCTGCCGCTCGGTACCTATTAAAAACGGGTCAGGGCTTTACATTGAACTGTCTGTGTGGTGGAAAATAGATGAGGGGCATTTGATGGAGGGGGTGGACTTTTTGCAGGAGCCTCAGTCCAGGCGGGTTTTGGGTAGGCAGCACGGGCGGGATCGCTGCAGCCTGCGCCGCTGTTTTATGGTCTCGTGATAAATCCCTCCTCGGGTGAGGCGTAACGGCCAAGAGCGATATTGGCAGTGCAAATCCGAGCGCTTAGGAGCAGATGAAGCCCCTGTCATCTCTTTAAACGCTGAGGCCAGAAGGCAGCGCCGGGCCCTTGCTCTTGGAAAGGCAGAAGAGATGCAGTGTGGGTTGAGGGTGTGCTACGCCGCAGACAGCCTGCCCAGCTTTGGGGTGAAAGTCACCCTTTTAGGTCAACCGGCATCTCCCGTGTCCCACCAAAGCAGCAGCTGGGGGTCGAGGAGAGGAGCAGCGCTCCCACCCCTGTGCTAATCTCTCCCTGACCCCAGGCAAAGGGGTTTTTTTTAACCCATTTTTTTGCATTGCTTCTCCCTGGGAAGCCCAGAGGGGCCACGGCACATCCAAACAGGGGATGAGCCATGCAGGTGGGGGACACCGTGGCCGGGGGGACACCAGTTTGGGGAGGTCAATGCTCGCTTAATGCTTCAGCCTTTGTGCTGGCTGAGAATCGCGGCAGTGCTGGCATTGGGGTTATCTGCAGCGTCTGCTGCCTGTGGATGCTGTCGGCCCGTCTCCTCCTCTGTCTGTGAGGTCCAAGGGCATGCGGGGAGCTGGCGGGGGTCAGAGCATCCCTCCCTCCCCAAAGCCATCCCCTTCAGCTCTGCATCCCTGGGGATGCCTGTGGACACCGTGGGGACGGTGTGGGCTGGCAGCTAAGGGACGAGACCCAGCAGTGGTGTCCATCTCCCCCAATGCCTTCCCTTCTCCCTCTTCGTGCTTAATCTTTTCCCCAAGCCCGATGTTCCCGCTCTCGCGCAGGAACAGGGGATAAGGAGTCATGGAAAATAGGGGGAACTTCTCCTCCTGACGCCATCCCCATGAGCCTCTCTCCTTCTGCTTTCCTCCCAGGCTGGCTGAAGGACAGAAAGGACTCAAAGTGGAGAACAAAGCCTTCTTCTCCAGACTGACTTTCTTCAACGTCTCCGAGCAGGACTACGGCAACTACACCTGCGTAGCCTCCAACCAGCTAGGGAACACCAACGCCAGCATGATCCTCTACGGTGAGTAGGGCCGAAGGAGCTGGCCGGGCTGGGGACACTGCTTAATGGTGAGACCACCGCCGTGTGAGACACGGGATGGGTCTCTCTTTGTCTTTTGGGGGAGAGGTGCGTTTGCTAGTGGTCCTTTCTGCCCCGGCACGTGGATCGGAGGTCGTAGCAAGCCCAGGGAAATTGTGAAAGCCTCCAAACCTTCCTCCAGGCTCAGGCCCTGCGTCTGCCACTGCTCAGAGGTGTTTGGCACTGCGTCGATGCGAAGTTAGGACTTGGCTGCAGGTTTCCACCTTCTCGCCCTGACGAGTTCCCAGGAGAGGCTTTGTTTGAATGCATTCTCCCACGTTGATCGGTGGGAGGAGAGACGGCGCTCAGGGTGGTCGTGGCAAACTTGCGGGACCATGCCATATGTTGCCCCACGGCGCATCCTGTGCCTGCCCAGAAGTAAACGTCCCACATGGCTCTGCCACCTTCCAGGTCGCATTTTCCGCTCCTGCCAAGCAGATATATTCTTACCGATGGTGCCAGAGGGAGATGGGAAGGTCAGGGGGAGGAGAAGGGGGAGCAGCTTCATACCCTTGTCTGCGGGCTCTTTTCTGTGCGTGCTGGAGCTGGGATGAGAGCAGTGCATCCACCTGACACCGCTCATGGCCGGGAAAGTTTTGTCAAACCTCGTCCCAGGCCACCACCGTGGGGATATTTCCCTGCCTGGGATACGGAGCGGGCGGTCCTCATTGCTGAACCATATGGGACCTCCGTCCTCTCCTGATGTCACCCTGATGTCCTCCTCCTTGCCACCCATCCTCCCCCTGGCTGTCCCACCCGGTGGCGAGCAGTGACCATGGGTGACAGGAATATCGGCCTGCAGTAAGCAAACCGTGGAGCGGCACGGAGGTTGGCATTAATCGCCGCCGAGAGCGTTTGATGGAAAGCTCCGGTTTCCTACAGCCTTCAGCCCCTGTGGTATTGCGAACCCTTTCCTAGCGCGTCCAATGGATTTGAGTAAACCCACAAAGCAGGAGACCCCCTCTTGCCTTGGAGAGATGGGGCTGGACGGTCCAAACGTGGGGACCTGGATGCCTTGTAGGCGTGCGGCGGTGGCAAGGAGTGGAGGAAAAACCTGGTAAAAAGAAGGAAGCATCGCAGGGTGGGAGGAAGGGTATGTCTGAAAATCCGGTCTCCCTTTGCCGCTATCCTCCTGCGTATCTTTGCCGACAGCAATGCCTATCTCGTGTCTCCCTCCCTTCGTCGCGGGAAGCTTTCCTGGTTCGGCGTGAGCAGGCGTGGTGCCCGGCTCGGCGAGGCGCTTCTGTGGGGTTCGTCATCCTTTTTGTGATGGCCGTGCAGCGCGTTGTGTCGCTCCCCACCCCCAAAGCAGCCCACCCTTTTTTCCTCTTGGATAGTTTGGTTCTCCCTTGCAGGAGCGTGATGTATTGGCAAACAGCATGCATCCTCCCGGGCATCTCCGTCCTCTCGGGCATCTCCGGTGCGGGTGTCTGTGCAAAGTTGTAAATAATCTGTTGTCGTGTAATTTTTCTCTTCCGTTGTTTTCTCCCAGAGAGCGCAAGCTGAAGCAGGGCGAGCTGGGCGACTTGCAAGGCTCTGCGCTGCAAAGCATCGCCTTTTCAAACAAAGCTGTTCTGCCTCGTGTTTTTGCCCCATCTTGTTAGCGCATGGCTGGAGAGGGGAGCAGAGGGGGAGATGAGCCTGCACTGAGTAGTGCAATGCTCACCGAGACAGCAGGCAGTCCTGCAGGGTGCGTTGAGACCCTGGGAAGCAACGTTCCCTCCTCCCCATCCTCGGGAAGGGGCTGGATGTGGCTCGGGGAAGCAGTTTCTCTGCGGAAGGATGCGGGGCGGCATGGCAGGTGGGGCTCGTCCTCACCCACCATCGGTATCGGCGGTTGGGTTGGGTTCCCCTGAGCCGCGGCAGAGGAGTCGGTCCCATCTGGGGTGCTGTGCTCCGTGCCCGCAGCCTCGGTGTAGAGCTAACCTTGGGCAATAATGAGCCTAACAACCATTTGTTCCCCCCAAAATGTCTGTGCTGTAAGCATTAGCATCTTTACCTGTCTGTTAAGCCATCATTAGTGTTGCCTTAGGAAATATCTCTTCCATCAGTGTCCCCTGTAACCCCATTTCTCAGGGAGACAGACACCTCCAGCACGGCTGAGCCGCCCCAGCCCCGGTCCCTCCTTAGGGTGGCTGTCCCAAGCCCCCGGTGTAGCCCAGGCTATGGGTACGGCCTTTGCCTCAATGTTGTAGGCTCTGTACGCAGTGACGAGTGGCGTTCCTCAGGGGTCGGTACTGGGACCCGTACTATTCAACATCTTTGTCAGCGACATGGACAGTGGGGTAGAGTGCACCCTCAGCAAGTTTGCTGATGATACCAAGCTGTTTGGCGAGGCAGACACGCTGGAGGGGAGGGATGCCATCCAGAGGGACCTGGACAGGCTGGAGAGGTGGGCCCAAGCCAACTTCATGCAGTTCAACAAGGCCAAGTGCAAGGTCCTACATCTGGGTCGGGGCAATCCCAAGCACAAATACAGGCTCGGCGGGGAATGGCTGGAGAGCAGCCCTGAGGAGAAGGACCTGGGGGTGATGATTGATGAGAAGCTCGACATGAGCCGGCAATGTGCAATCGCAGCCCAGAAGGCCAACCCCATCCTGGGCTGCATCAAAAGAAGTGTGGCCAGCAGGGCGAGGGAGGTGATTCTGCCCCTCTACTCTGCTCTCGTGAGACCCCACCTGGAGTACTGCATCCAGCTCTGGAGCCCCCAACATAAGAAGGACATGGACCTGCTGGAGCGCGTCCAGAGGAGAGCCACGAGGATGATCCGAGGGCTGGAGCACCTCTGCTATGAGGAGAGGCTGAGAGAGTTGGGGCTGTTCAGCCTGGGGAAGAGAAGGCTCCGGGGAGATCTTATTGCGGCCTTCCAGTACCTAAAGGGGGCCTACAGGAGAGCTGGGGAAGGACTTTTTACACGGGCATGGAGTGACAGGACGAGGGGGAATGGCTTTAAGCTGGAAGAGGGCAGGTTTAGATTAAACATTAGGAAGAAGTTTTGCACTTTAAGGGTGGTGAGGCACTGTCCCAGGCTGCCCAGAGAGGCTGTTGAATCTCCATCCCTGGAGGTGTTCCAGGCCAGGCTGGACGTGGCCTTGGGCAACCTGGGCTGGTGGGAGGTGTCCCTGCCTGTGGCAGGGGGGTTGGAACTCGATGATCTTCAAGGTCCCTTCCAACCTAAACCATTCTATGATTCTATGATTCTATGATTGGACTTAAAATCTTAACTAAGCGTGGGACCTCAGTCTGGCATGCCCAGATGGGGGCTGGATGAACGGCCCCCAAAACTAACGATGACTTCTGTCTGCTGTTGGCTTTGTGAGTGCTGGCAGGTATTTGGTTTCACACCCATGAGAGATGTTTTTAGTGGCTCATGGCATGATGGCAGCGTCAGGCAGGATGGCAGCATCAGGCGAGACACAGTGAAGCCTCCAGCGAAAGTTTAAGCCTCCAAAAGCTGGAGAGGGACTTTTTACATGTAGTGATAGGATGAGGGGGAATGGCTTCAGACTGGAAGAAGGGAGATTTAGATTAGGTATTAGGAAGAAATTTTTCGCTCTGAGGGTGGTGAGACACCGGCCCAGGTTGCCCCGAGAAGCTGTGGCTGCCCCATCCCTGGAGGTGTTCAAGGCCGGGTTGGACGGGGCTTGGAGCACCCTGGGCTGGTGGGAGGTGGCCCTGCCCAGGGCAGGGGGTGGAATGAGATGGGCTTTAAGGTCCCTTCCAACCCAAACCATTCGATGATTTTATGATCCCCCTGAGCTTTGTTAGTCTGACTGTGAATCCCATCAGGGAACGAAATCAGAGTGCATTGGCCGCCCATCATTTCCATAAAGCCACATTGATTTAATGATATTTTAAGTCTTTATTAAGTGAGTCCCATGGGGTTCCCCAGGTCACCCTAACCCGCCGTGGACCCGAGAGGACCATGACGTGCAGGGGGGGGGGTCCCCGTCTCCAGGCCCAGGGCTCCCAGCACCGCCAGGAACAACGCCCACACCCTGTAATTAGCAGCAAGGCGGTGGCTCCGTGTGCCGCTATGGAGCATCATCGGGTCGAGCGCGCCGGTCCCTAAGCAACCAGCACTGCCGGTCTGGGGATTAATGTGTCTTTATTTATCATAATGCAAAATAAGAGGGAAGTTGCGTGCGATGGCTGCGCTACCTGTGGCATGAGAAAGCTCTCACGTGTCCTTGGGGGACAATTTTGTGTGTATCCTCTTTTCCCTGAAACTGAGAGAGGCTTTGGGAGTTTCTGTGTCCCCCTGTCCCCCCCTCCCAAATGGAGGTTTAATCCCCGCGGGTACCATGACATGAGCCTTTCTGGAGCTGTGCAACAGAGGCTAATGTAGCATACATCTTTTAATCTTTTTTTTTTTAATCTAATTTTTCAAGGAGGTCAACTGGTGCTTTATTTAACATGTAGCACTGGTTATTACAGTCCTGCCGCCTCATTCAGCGGCTCATGCGGTGCTGTCGGTAACGTGATGAAGCGCTGGGGGGAACCACATCATTTAGTGGAGTTGAGGAACAGAAATGCCCTCCACTTCTCTCCCCTCGCGCGGTCCGTGTTGCTTCCCAGAGGCTGGTGTCGGGCAATGAACCCCTGTGGGGTGTTGCAGGGGATAAACTCATTTGGGATGTTGCAGGGGATAAAACTGTTTGGGATATTGCAGGGAATAAACTCATTTGGGATGTTGCAGGGGATAAAACCTTTTGGGATGTTGCAGGGAATAAACTCATTTGGGATGTTGCAGGGGATAAAACCATTTGGGATGTTGCAGAGGATAAACTCATTTGGGATATTGCAGGGGATAAACCCATTTGGGATATTGCAGGGGATAAACCCATTTGGGATGTTGCAGAGGATAAACCCATTTGGGATATTGCAGGGGATAAACCCATTTGGATGTTGCAGAGGATAAACCCATTTGGGATATTGCAGGGGATAAACCCATTTGGGATGCTGCAGGGGATAAACCCGTTTGGGATGTTGCGAGAGCGATGGGTGCCAAACCCACGCCAGAGGGGAGCAGGAGGAGCGCAGGGGAGAGCCGAACACCCAAAATCCCCCAACTCGCAGCCCCTGTGCTTTGCTTTTTTTTTTCTTGGGGTGCTATCGTAGACTTTGCAGAGCCCCCCAGTCTGGGGTCCTGTAGGTGGCTCATCTCAGCTTGTGCAGTGCTCTTCCCAGACGGGGGAACCGTGTCCCAGAGGAGCGGGGTGTCCCCAGAGGAGCGGGATGCGATTCGGGCAGCAGCATCACGTTTGCTACCCCCATCCACTTGTTTTCCCCGGCCCCGGGTGGAGGGCAGGCGGAGCGCAGCGGCTCGAGCCCGCGCTTTCCATTGCCCTTGTGCCTTAACTTTCCCTTGTTCTTTAATTTTTTAGAAGAGACAACTACCGCTCTGACACCCTGGAAAGGTCAGTAATTCGGGGACCCCCGCACCGGCAGCTCTCCCCCCAAGCTCCTTTTCCCCGCGGGTCCCTCCGGCTCCCACCCTAAGTCAGCCGGTCGGGAGCCACGGCACTAACCGCCTCGACCTCCCGCCCCGCAACCCGCTGCTCTAGTGATGATTTAGGGCTTTTTTGCTGTTGTCTACCTGCCCTCCCGTCCTGCCTCCTCCCCGCCAGCCCACCGTGCCCATCTGGTGGGGGTTTGTGCCCTCTGCATGTCCTGTCCCCCCCACGCTCCCTCCCCATCGCCACCGCGCTCTCCTCCCTGTCGCCGGGGCGCGAGCAGGGATGTCTCTGTGCGCTGCTTTCCCCGTGTTGCCGTGTAAGTGGTCTTTGCGGGTCCCTCCTCCTCTGGGATCCTCCTCGTGCCTTTTTTTGGGGACGTGATAGGGGTGGAGAGGCGGCTGGTCCTCTTCCTGGTGTTATTCGTGGCCAGGGCGACCGGCGCTTGGTGTCACACTGATTCTGGGGCTCCATAGCCAGGCGGCTTCATTTGTGATGTACGGAGCGGTCAGCCCTCGGAATGACTGCCTGTGGATGTCGGGAGGGTTCTGGAGACAGTAGTGCGGAGACAGTCGCGTGTCCCCACCGGCCCTTGGGCACGGCTTCACGGCCGTGCCAGGATCTGGGGCTAAGTGAGGTGTCTGTGAGTGCGTTGAAGGAGTGCTGCTGGGGGGACACCAAATGGTTAACGGTTCTGAGCATCCCCAGTCGGGCTTTGAAGCGAGGGGGACGTGTCCTGGGGAGTATCAGACCTTGCGGGCACCCCCCGCAGCAGGGCACCGGCCTGGATATCTTCCCAAGATCTTTTTCCAGCCTAATGTTCCCCAGGGCCAACTCTTAGGGGTGTTTTGGCACCCTCCACCTCCTTTCCCATGGAGACCTATGAGTTCCTCGCCCCTCTACGGCCCCCCCCAAAGGCGTGGACGGGCTCGGCTCTTCTTGTCCCATCTCATTCTTCCTGCGATGTTCAGGGTCCGTGGGCAGAGCCGCGTTAGCAGTGGCAAGCCCCACGCAGGCTCTGGGGAGGTGCCAAACGGCGAGTCCTGAGCGCAGGGCTGTTGGCGGTGTCTCTTCTGGGTGGGTAGATGGTTATTGTGTCCCCCTCAAGCGGGGGACCATGGGGGGGTCACCCCTGCTCGCCGGGGCTGGCAGAGTGTTGGGCATCTCCCATGGAAGCGTGGCTGGGAACATAGACAAATTTTGGAGGATGGAAATAAGGGCGTTGGAGTTGGTGGGCTGGCGGCGGTGAGCAGGGAATGGGCTTGGGGTGAGGATTCGGGGCCGACGCGGGACCATGGGGGGGGGTCATATCCCATAGACCGCGGTTGGTGGGGACGGGGATGGTGGGTACGGGCAGATGGGGGTGTCCGGGGACCTCTTGTTAATGCCACCACGTGCGATAGCATCAAACGCCGCGGTTGTGTCGGGTTTGTTGTAGGGTTTTTGTTGGCTTTGTGGTTAACCCAGCGGGCGTTTCTCTGCCTTCCCGCAGGCCCCGGAGCAGTGCACGACGGGAACAGCGGCGCGTGGCGGCGAGGCGGCTGCGTGTGGCTGCTGGCCCTCCCGCTCGCCCAGCTCGCCCGCCAGTTTTGACCCGAGAGCCGGCCCGCGGAGTAGCGGCGGCGACGACCCCGGCCAGCGAGCGCAAGCAGAAAGGAGAGGAAGAAGAAGAAGAAGAAGAAGTGTTCACCGTTTCCGACAATAATCATAAGAATTGAGAGAGTAACCGGCCAGGCCACCTGGGGGAGGGGGAGAGTGGAAAAACACGCAAAAAAAAAACCAAACAACAAAACGCAACGGGAATTTGGAAAGGAGAAAAAAGAGAAAAAAAAAAAAATAATAATCCAAGGCTTCCCACAGAAGATGTGACGCGACTGAGTCTTTTTCTTTTGCCCCTATTTTTTTTTTTCTTTTTTTGTCTCCTACCCCTTTTTTCCCCCGCCGTTTTCGCCGTTCTCTGCCGCAGGCCATCGCGGAGGACGGGCAGGGCCACAGGGGCACGGCATCTCCCCCCTCCGGGTCCCCTCCGCCGCCCCCGTCCGCTCCCTCCCCCGGGGACCCCTCCGTCCAGACACACCGGTTTTCGTCTTTGCCCGAGATTTCCCCCGTCTTCTCATGGACCGTGCCGCCATTTGTGTTGCAGAACATATATATATATATACCTCCACGTATACATATATATATATATGTATAGATATATAGATCTTCAACAGTTACCACGCCACCCCGAACGGAAAGGGAGGAAGGAGACCGGCGTCGAGCCACACGTTCATCATACCACCCGCGGACATCGTGAATGATAAAGAATTCTGAGTCATGGTTAATTTTATTAATTATATTTTCTGATACGAGCCTAGAACTCTTAGTTCCTAAGAAACAGAAATGCAAAAAAAAAAAAAAAAAAGAAAGAGGGGAGAAACTTAAAAAAAAAAAAAAAAAAAAAAGGAGAAAAGAAAATAAATTTGGAGAGGAGAAGGGGGAGCAAGCGGAGAGAAGAAGTCGGTGCCGCGCAGCCGAGGAGGCGACCGGCCAAGGAGGTTCGCGAGCCCGGCGAGTCGGCGCGGACGAGGAGTCCTGTGCCGAAACTCCCCCCCGACCCCCGACCCCCGAGACCGGCCCAAAAAGCGGTCATCCGAACAGTTCCCGCCGAGGGCACGGGCGATGCTCGCCGCGCGTCGAGGCGGAGGGAGACGCTGAATCTTTTTATGGGATATATATATACAGTATATATAAATATACATATATATATATAATTTTTTTTTTTTTCTGTTAGCGTTCTAGCCACGGTTCCCAGCAGGGTCCTTCCGCTGCCATTACTGCATGCTGTATATGGAGTTAGGTGTGTATCGGTCCTCAACGAGACGAGCGTCTCGGTCCGCGCGTCCCCGAATCCCCTCGCCTTTCGCCCTCGGGTCGCCGGGGACGAGGGGGAGCGGGGTCCCTCTCCGTCGCCTTTCGCCGCGCGGCCCCGGCCCCTTCGCGGCGGAATAAAGCGAACCGAGGGTCAGGGGGAGATCTATATAGCTCAGTTTTATATTTTTTTATATATATATATATGTATGTATATGTGTGTGCGTGCGTGCGTGTGTGTGTGTGTGTGTATATATATATATATATATAAAAAAAAGTAATAAGGAAAAGAAGGTGAAGCGATCGGCCGAAACGTGGTAGCGGTCGACTCGCGGTACGTTTCGGCGTGGGGGTGGGGGTCTCAGCCCCGGTTGGTTTTCCTCCTTCGGTTTCCTTTCCCTCCCGGCGGCCGACACGCGGGGGGCACGCGGGGGGGGGCCCGGGCGCGGGCGGGCGGGCGGGCGGCGAGGGGGCTCTCTCTGCCTATCCATTAAAACGATTGTTCCATGTGGCCGCTCCGTCTGGTTGTGGTGCTCATTGCCGCGGGGCGGGGGGGGAGACGGGGCCACCCCCCCCCTTCGCCGCCGGGGAGCGGGAGGGCCGCCGAGGGGTGGGGTGGGGGAAGATGCCGGGTGGGAGCACTGAAGCACGGCGACGCGCTGGGAGAACGTTGGGGAGACGTCACCCGGACCTCGGCGGCGGGCCCAGAGGGGGTGCCATCACAGGTAAGGCTTCGGTGAGTAGATGGGGAGGGTGTCGGGGGGCAGCTCTGCCCTATTTCCCCCACGCAGGGGCCCGCCCGGCCACTCGGGACCCCAAAAGTTGTCCACACAGCCCTCGTCCCCGGCGGCGCAACGTGGTGGGGGATGCTGGCGGAGCGGCCGAAGGGAGCGCGGCGGGAAGGAGAGACGCAGCGATGCGAGGTGGGTGGAGGACTCCAGGTCCCCCCCGCCGGGGGGGGCGAAGGTGCGTACAGGCGAAGCGGGGTGGGACGGAGTCTGGGCATAGGTGCAACTCGCTGTCCACGCAGGCAGAGCACGGGTCAGGCTTTTCTCGGCCGATGTCGTGGTTTTGTTTTTTTTTTTTTTGCTGATGTGCAGAAGGTTTCTCGGTGCGTTTGGTCCTCAGCCTTGACCGTAGCCTCTGGGGCGCCGGATTCTTCAAGCCACTCGGCGTGTTTTTGTAGGATCGCGTTGTTGGCCATGGTGGAACTGTTTTGGTTTGGTTTTTTTTTAATGTCTCAGCCCTACTATGAGTCGGTGTAGCCCAAGAGATGAGGATGGAGAGGGCCAAAGGGATGGTCAGGAGTTGTCTTGAGGCATGACACGCAGCAGCCGAGCGATAGGGGTATGGGGTAGAGGTGTGCTCCAAGGCTTTGCAGCACATGCCGCGGCAGGGACAGGGTCATGAGGATGCGGGGACAGGACAGCTGGGCACCGGCTGGTCTGCGCAAATCAGGGTCAGGGCGGCACAGAAGGAGGCGGTCGGCCAGCTCGGCCCCACTGGGGTGTGATGGAGCCAGCCCTCCTCGTGCCCACGGTTTATAGGCGAAAACGTTGCAGCTGGTTTTGCCTTTGGCAGCAGATGTACCTTTGCCTCTCCCAGAGGGTGAAGGTCTTTGTGAAGGTCTGAGGACTCCCAGTAGAGCGAGCCCAGCATGAGAGATGCCCTGACCCCTGGGGTGGACGGGCAGAGATCCCACCCGGCACCCAAGGATGGGTATGGCGGTGACTGGGCTCTCTCTCTCACCTCCTCGCTGTAATTGTAAATTTTTCAGTGCTCTAGGTGAGAGGTCGAGCGTCCGATGCTAGAGTTTGAGGGACAAAGAGCAAGTTCAAAAGAGAGGAGAGGCTGCCTGTTGGATTAATTTATATATTATTTACCTATTTATGGTGTCTCTGGGTGGTAGGGAGCGATGGAGGTCATGGCTTGAAATCTGTTCTCCATCCCCCGAGGGCCACGGAGGAACCCCCCGCATCAGCCGGGGCGTTCGGGTGTCTGCAGGCATTTCTGTCCAGCGGAGGTGGGTCCATTGCTGGCTACCCGGCAGATCCGCCAGGGTAAAATGGGAAGCGTTAGTGAGTCCCGGATGGCATCGGGACGCACAGGGCTGAGCACGGGTCTGTTGCATCAGTCCTGGCTCCCTGATGGGTTTGTTTTTCTTTGGAAGAGTCTCAAAGCAGAGAGGGCTTCCCATGGCGGTCCCCCACGCTGCTCGACTCACTGCACGTAACGTGGAGGAAAGCCTCGCGTCCGTCCCCAGCATGGATGGGAAAGGGAGTGCGGAGGTGGGGATTCTGCGCCTGAGGTCGGGAGGATTTCACCCCCAGGGACAACATCGCACGGGCAGGGGGGGGGCTCATCCCTCCCGGACCCCTTTCCAGGGGACACCACTGGGCTTTGGAATGGACTTACCTTTCTGCGGGGGTCACTCCAGGGGGACAGCAGACGTGGCCCCGATGCACGAGGTCGCAGGAGCTGGTAGCAGTGCCAGAACGGGGCTGTTTGCTTAGGCGCATCGGTGGCATGGCAGTTTTGGGGGATAAACTCTTGGGATGGGGCTTTTTGCTCACGAATCAGGGAAAGCAAAGGGAGGTGTGGGCCCAAGGGGATCGTTCAAAGCGAGCGACCGTCTGATGGGTCCGGAGTAGGACCGTAGACCCCAGTCTCCCCCACAGTCGCCCCAGGTGCCCCCAGCAGCCTTCCCATCCTGCAGCGGATGGGCAAGGGACATCAGCCTTGGGATTTCCCTAGGGAAACAGGGACTGTGATCCACTCGGTGGCAACACAAGCTCAGTCAGCGGCACGTGGCAACGAGGGGACCGTGTACCCGGAGGCTATCAGGCAACAGCCACCTCCTGGCTTGCGTCCGCGCTGGTCTGCGAGGCGTGGGTCGGGGAGCTTGTTGAGTGTTTTCTCGTGGTTGATGGAGTAGAAAAGCGTGACATCTCCTGGGGAGCGGCGGTGGCATTTTAAGGGCCAGAGGGTAGGTGTGCTAGGGAGACGCTGAGGGTCACGGCCATCTTTGTCCATGTCATGCGCTGTCAGGTCGCGATAGGAGCAAACCACCTTTAGGTGCAGGTCATCTGCAGGGGTGCTCCTTGCGGGGTTTAGTTGTCATAGCGGGATGATGGAGAAGATGCCGGGAACAGCTCAGTTGCCCGAAGGAGGCCCCCGATCACGTCGCTTCTGCCGAACATAGGTGAGCGATGAGAGCAAAGCCGGTCCTCACTCCGTGGGGGCTCCGTCAGCAGGTACGTGCTCATCGGGGGACGGAGGCAGGAGGGAACCCCTCGGCAGAGCTGCAAGGTCGGTTCCTGGAGGGGACACATGGCACGGGGTGAGGCACGGTCCAAATGGCTGCGGGCCCCCGGTTGGGAGGCTCAAAGCATCGCCGTCACAGGGGGTGATCAAAAGAGGCGCTCACGGAGAGCTCTTGGGGCACGGGGAGGGGGGTGCGCGAAGCAAAGCCCCGAAGGTACAAAGTTCGTCAAACTTTATTGATACACTGCACAATCACAACCATCTCTTATTCTTGCCGAATTAGAAAAGGTTACAACTACAATGTAACATGCACAAATCTCAGGTAGTATAGCCACCCTTGGAATACAATGATCGACGGAAACTCAAGACCGGCCGTCGGCGGGAGAGACCCCCCCACACACCCCGGCAGCCGTGCTCCCCCCCCGCCCCGGGCGCCCGGCCACCCCTCGAGCGTCCGAGCGTGGCGGCGGCCATGGGGTCTGCCACCTGGCCGAGCCGCAGCAGGGCCGGCCTCAGACAGCCAACACCTTCCTCACAATGGCACGTTATGTGGCACGAGAAAGTCGAACGCTGTCCCGGCGGAGGAGGACAAGGGAGCCCACCCGACCCGGGGAGGAGAAGGATGGGGCGGGGGGGGGGGTCCGCCGGCCTCACAGCGCGTCGCGGCATCTCGTGGTCTCCTCCGCTCTCTGCGATGCCACGGCCCCTGGCCCTGGGCGTCTGGGGCTGGCTCAGCATTTTTGCTGTGGGGATGGAGAAATTTGGGGCCGTCCCAGGAAGGGGGCACGGGGAGGGCCGGGGGCGGCGGGAGGGGGGCCGTCGTGGGGCAGTGCGGACCGTCGAAGGTGTAGAGGCGAGGTGACTCCCGTGCCCAAGGGTACTATTGGAGGCGGCCACCCGGGGCAGGACGCGCGCCGTGCCAGTTGAAGAAGGTGGCATCCCTGCTCTGTGGAGGTGCCGCGGGCAAGGACCAGGATCGCTGCCGGCGCCACCGTTCGGGGATGCCAGTGGAGAAGAGGAGCAGCACCACGGGGACCGCAGGACGCGGACTCGCCCGGTCGGTGCTGCGGCGCACCGGATCCCAGCCCATCAGGTAAGCCAGCGCGTCGGGCCGGCGCCGGAGAGGCCCCCGTCTCGGGCCACGTGGATTTTTTGCCAGACAGTTGCGGTACATGTTGAACATCGAGGCTGGGGCGGGGCGGGGGGCAGGAGTGTGGGTTGAGATTTTTGTAGCTGTTGCTTTTTTTTTTTTGGCAAGAGCCTCGTGGCTCAGCGTGGGTCCCAGGCGGCCCTTTGAGGGGATGAGGAGGCGGTTTTGACTGCACAGAGGATGGGGCAGTGGTCTGTTGCGGCATCGGGGTGTTTTTTTTTTCCCTATCATCTTGTGTGCCGAGGAGCGTCAGCCCCGCTCGCTGGCAGCCACGGAAAGCAGGACGGCGGGGCAAGGAGGTTTCGGCAGCAGCAGAGTTTGCAGGGGAAAGAAAGAGCATGTGTGAGGCCACGGTTCTTCAGCCATCTCGCTTATGGAGGGAGAAAGACAGGCCAAGGCTGGGAGAAGCGTCTGGGCAGGACGGGGGATGCTTTGTGTGCTTGCTCAGCGCATCGCTGTAGAGTTGCGGGTAGAGGGTGACATTTCAGGAGCAGGTCCGTCCCCAGACCGTGGCCCCAAAGCGTACCCGGGTGGCCTCAGAGGGCGGGAGGGCTCGGGGCTGTCACCACGTGCCCAGCAAGGGAGGCCGTGCCGCCGCTGTTATGGGCAGCAGGGAATGGGGGGGGCTCGGGGAAGGAGAGAGTAGAGTGTGGGCGCAGCCATTGCGGTGCCGACGGTGTGTTGCGGCAGGGAGAATCGGCAAGCAGCGAGCTCGGGGCACAGGAGCCGTCATCGGCCGTGCCGTGCCGGCGCACCAAACGGGTGGAGGCTGAGCCTCCGCAGGGTCAAACTGGACTCTCCCCGGGCAGGGGCACGTGGCGGGCGTGAGGAAAGCACGGATGTCGCAGCTCAGGGTAGGCTCTTGCACGTCTGCCATCCCCGGGGAGGCAGAGACGCTTGGCTGAATGAGAGCAGGTGGCCATGCCGAGACATGGACCGGGGAGGGATGCAGAGGCCAATGTGTAGCCCTCGAGGCCGGCAGCGCGCCATCCCGTCCCCACCGGGCGCGTTCAGATGGCTGGGAGCATGGGAGCCGCAGGAAAGGGGGCTTGTCACCGGGTGCTTGGCTGTGGCGTTTAGTGCCTGTGCCCACCGTCGGTGGTGCTGTGCTTTTGACGTGCCGGTTTGCGAAACGAGGCAGGAGGAACCCCTTAAAGGCTGCGTGCGGTCTCGAAGGTTCACATTCCTGGGAGAGCAGCTTCGCGAGGGGGGGTTTTGGGGAGGCGGGCTACGATGCCAGCTGGGAGAAAGAGTAGCGGGAGGTGCGTGGCCTTTGAAAGATGAGTTGTGTTGGGCGATCCTCTCCAAAAGGGCCAGTAAGCATCCCAGCGGGGCGGCCCCGCCGGGCTGGTCGATGGGTTGGGGCGATACTGGGGACTTTGGCGGCATGAACTGACATTCAGGAGCGAGAAGGCTGAAGGCTGAGCCGGGGGGCCCTCAGCCCGGCAGCCTTTTTGGGCATAGGCGGCTTAGCAAGACGATGAGACGGACATCCCGGCGACAGCTCCGGGTGGCTCCCACCCCGATGGGTCCGTGCCCCCCATGTCGGAGATGAGGGGGCCGGGACGAGCGGCCACGGGGAGCCCCGTCCGTGCCGGACCGCCTCCCCAGGGCGACAGTGGCGGGTGACAGTCTGGTGGCACGTGGTGGGGTCTGTACAGCGTAACCGGCGGCGAGAACGATCCTGGCACGCGGGAGACGGGGCCATCCTCGGACGCTGGGCGCCGCCGCCCATCCTCCGGCGCATCGCCCGTCCGACGGAGAGGAGTCCCCGGGCGGCGCGGCGGGCCGAGCCCGCGGCGGGGGAGAGGGGCGGCGGAGCCTCCCGGGACCCTCCGCTCCCTTATCAAAAGTCGAGGAGGAGGCGAGCGAGGAGGGCGGCCCAGAGGCAGAGGCCGGCGGCTGCCCGGGATGCCGCGTTGCCACCGTCGTGCACCGCTCCTGGGCCTGTGTAGGGAAGAGAAGAGGAGGAAGACACAGGACAGCGTTAAGTGCAAGTGTGATAGTGGAAAGGGACCCCCACCGTCCCCCCCGGTTCCCCAGCCCCTTCCCCATCGCGCCGAACATCCCCAGAGGCCAACGCGAGGAGTCGCCTCCCCCCTCCAGGGGGGTTTGTCTGTTGTTTGGAGAGCGTCACCGCTGTGATGTGGGGTCCCGGGTGAGTGGAGGAGGACTTTTAGTGGCGATGTGGTCCTTGTTAGAGGAGGAAGATGCCAGGGCAGGCGGCTGGCCGGCCTCGCCACGCTTGGAGGTCGCCTTCCCGGGAGGATCCATCGCGGCAGCAGGGCAGGGAGGGGTCCCATAGGTAGGAGCAGCTGTGTTGTCCTGAGATGGTGGGACGTGAGCATGGCACAGGCTGCCGTGGGGAGCCGTTATCGTTGGATGCAGGGCATGGCTGCCTAGGCAGACCCTTAGCTTGATCACAAAGAGGATGGCACGGAGAGCGGGAAAGGTGGGGCAAGCCCGTGACTACCTGGGAGCCCACGGGCAGCGCAGGAGAGGGGTATTTCTGGTTTAGGTTGATGTGGCCCATCTGCTCACGGAGTACAGGAGTCGATGGGCAGGGGGGGGCAACAGCCAAGGAGGGCTGGGCTGCACGTCGGGCGATGGGGACCGCGGCGGGTTTGTGCCTGTGGGGAGTTAAGGGGTGCCTTGCGCCTCAAGTTTTTGGGTCCCAGCAGCGGGAGTCAGGGGGTGAGGTGTCATGCGTCCGTGCCATTCACTGCAGGTCAGCCCTCGGGATAGGAAGGTGGAGCAGCGGAGCACATCTCGCTGAGAGGCGCCATCGGCACTGTGCGTGTCCATAAGTCAAGTGGGGGGGGTGGCCTAGCAGCGCTGTGCCATGCATCATCATGCATCTCCAGCCGGGAGGGCGCATCTCGGGGGAGGCCCCCGGGGCCATCCCAACAGGCTCTTGGGGTTTGGGGCGCCATGGCCAGCAGACGTGCAAGGAGCTGATGCGGGGCTTCTTTTTCAGCAGGCAGGTGGTCTGGGTCAGCCAGGGGAGCGGCAGCAGAGCAGAGCGGCAAGGATGATCAGCGAGGGAGGCCGCAGGGACACGTGCAGAGGAAGGCTGTCACACAGAGGAAGCCTGGCATTTTGGCTAGCGCATCTAGGGCTGCGGAGAAGACACGTGTGACAGAGACACGCGATCGCGCAACTGAGACATTAAGCAACACCGATATGCCACTGGGAGAGGGTGGGTGTGCATGCTGGTGGTGGTTCACAGTGTGGGGACGTGGGGCTGCAAATACGATGGTACAATCGGCCAGACGCCAACGGCCACGAGAGAGATGGCTGGGACTGGAGACCTTGGCGTTTGGGAGCGGCGCAACTCATGGCCAGTGAGAATGGCTTGACGACGCGGGAGACGGCATCATACAGACGCGCAGGGTCTCAGGTACGCGGGGATCTTTCGGGGTCGCGGCACAGGGTGGGATTCTCGGCAGGCGGGTAAGGAAACGCGGCGGTGGAGGAAGACGGGGGGGTGTGCGCCTATCAGGGTACGCACCTCAAGCAGAGCTTTGTCGCGTCTGGTCGGACGAGGGCTGTTATTTTGGAACGATGAGGGTGGCAGGCATGCGAGGGCACAAGGCAGGATCGGCGGTGATGATCGGGAGGAGAGAGTGGAGAAGGCCGCCCAGCGGACCGCCGAGGGCTGGGGTAGAGATGACACACATGGGTCTGGCCACATTCCCTATGCCCACGAGGAGGCAGGAGGAGATGAGGAAGGACAGAGGGATAGGGACACCTGACCAGGAAGTTTGGTGCACAGATGTCTGGAGAGAGGCGTGGTGTTTGTGGCCAGGGAGTTTGGTAGAGGTGTCCATGTTGAGAGAAAGGGACAGCCCATCGTAGGCAACGGGGCTGGAGGGACAGGGAAGCGCGGCGAGGAGTGAGGGTGAGGAAAGGAGACATGATGGCAGGCGTCTACTGCCAAGCACCCAGCTGGGGTATACGCACTGATGAGTTACGCTATAGTATCACCGATGTAGTGGGTGAGGGCATCAACTATGGAAGGCTCCTCACCGGACCGGTCATTTATGAACAGAGAAGGACTCGTAAGGGACAAGACGGTCAGAGGCCATCTTGGGCCTGGCAATCTGGAAATGATAGTTTTGGATTTGTGGAGCAGGAAGGAGGGGGGGTTAGCAGAAACACCACCGCAAGGGTGGCCTTTGGTCTCTTTGGGAACCCTGTTGACAGAGTCCCTCAGGAGGTGGTTCTGACGGGCAAAGGAGCACAGGAAGTTCCCAAAGAAGGATGGCTTAGAGGCACAGGAGCAGGCCGGCTGACTGGAGCGCTTGGGTCACAACTCAGGGGGGGGGGGGGGGGGGGAAGGAGAGTTTAGGGCCTTTGAAAGAAAGGGCAGGACACCGATGAGGGCAACAAAGATGTTGCATCTTGGCATCCCTTCATCTTCACCACTCTCTGTCTTCAGTACTGTATGTTCTTGAGTGTGGTCTTTTGGATGCGTCCTTTGGGGCACGCGTCCTTTTGGTAGGCCTGCCTCCCTCTGCCTGTGTGTTTTGGGGTGAGGGCTTCCCTCTTTGCTCCCTCAGAGGTCTGGCCGTGCATCTGGGAGGGCTCCCTGGGCCGGTCCCTCTTCAGGTGCATGCGGGTAGGCACTCTTGTTGGGACCTCTGTCAGCGTTGTGCATCGGTAGGCATCCCGCCCTCGGGCAGTCTCTGCACTTTGTGCATCTCCCCGTCCTCTGTGCTATCCCTGGCTTTGTCTAGGGTGGGGGGTCTCCCTCTTTTGGTGTCTCTTTATGGGTCTGGCCGGGGGGTCTGCCTGTCTCTTTTTCTGTTGTGGCCTCCCGGTCCCCGTCTTGTCTTTGCCAACCACCTCCTCTTTCACCCTGCTTCTGTCCCGTTGTCTTCCTCTCTGGTGGGCACAGCCTCCGTGCGTCCCCGTCAAGTCACCCTGCATTGTCTTCTCCCTGGCTGCACCTCGTAGGGTTCCAGGTCCATGTGTCTGTCTCCATATATGCCTTTGTGCCGCTTTCCACCGCGTAGCAGGCCGGGTCCCATGGCAGCGTCCACTGCGGCAGCTCCGTGTCTCTGGGTGTCAGTCCCCATCTCTAGGAGTTGTGCCATGGGCCTGTCATTTTTGAGGTGTGCTGTGTTGCTCTGGAGCCATTGCTCGGTGTTTTTGTCTGTGGGCGCGTGTCCTTACCCGTAGGTGCGTTTGTCCACCTCTCCCCATGATGCCATGATCCCTCCCCATCCACTGCCGCCTGGCGTGGCGCTTTGCCTTCCCGGGGCTCCCTTTGAGGGTCTGAGTCTTGCCGGTGGTGGGCATCTGTCTTTTTGTGGGTCCAGCCCTGTCCGGACGCCTGTCATGCCAGTTTCCCGGCTGTGCTGTGTTTTCGTGCATGTCTTTGGGTTGTACTCAGCCATTTCTGGCCTCTCCTGTTTCTGTGCGTCTCTCCCTGCGCAGTTCGGTGTCCTGTGCTCTGAGGATGCTGAGCCTGCGGGTGTTTATGTGGCACCGTGGCTCTCACCACCCGCTTTCTGCCCTCTCCCTGTCACCCACTGCATCTTTTCCCCTGCATTCTGTGTCTGGGTCCCCTCTTTGTTTCTAAGCGGGTCACATCCCACCCCTGTATCCTCCCCTTGACCCACGTACAAATGTCTTAGACGTGTCCGTGAGCTGTCAGGCATCTTCGTGCACCTTTGCCATTTGCCGGCTCGTCTTGGCGGTCGCCGGTTGTCGTGCTTTGCAATGTTGTTGGCAGTACGGTTCGAGCAGACTTTGCGGTGAACTTTCTGGTGCCTCTCAGTGTGTCCGTGTAGGTTTGGACGTTTTGGTGTCTGCCTACCCAGATGTCTCCAGCTGGGTGCCTCCCTGTCGTGGGAGCCACGGTCCAGCTCTGGTCACCCTTGCCTCGCGCAGGGCCAACCGGTCCGGTCCCTCTCTCTGTCCCTGTTTGAGGGGAGACCGGAGGCGAGGTCTCAGTGCGGCGATCATGTCGGTTCCTCTGTCTGTCTGCACTCATCTTGTAGAGCCCCTCTGTCTGGTTGGCTCTCCACTCCTCTGGATTTGGGTTGGAGTCCGGCTGTTTGCCGTGTCGGCTCTAGTCTGTGTCTGTTCGTGTAGGTGCCGGTCTGTATCTGCCGTGCTCCAGCACACGTGTGTCTGCCACCCTTCCCCTCTGGCGGTGGCAGCTCTTTGTCTCCGGCACTCGCTTTCTCTGTGTCGGGCTGCCCCCTCGACGCCCATTCCTGTCTGTACATCTTGATCTCAGCATCTCCCTTTTTGCTTGGAGACGTCTGGCTCTGGCGGCTGTGAGCGCGTCGGGCCCCCTCCCACCTTTGTCAGGCTGGAGGTGGTGGTGTTGGTGTGCGGTTTTTGTCTTTGTGCAGGTCTGCACGGGTGTCGCATCTGCCTAAGTGCTCTACTTTGCCTCCCTCCTGGCCTAAGTTATCTGCCTAACTTACCTCCCTATGTCACCCCTCTCTGTCGCAGCCCACCTGCCCCCTTCGGTGCCGCACTTTGTCTGTATTGAGGTGTGTCTCACCAGGTGTGTGCTTGCGTCTCTCTCTCTCTTCTTCTCAGGCATGGTCCCGGAGCAACCAGCTTATGTGAACGTTGCAAGCGGACAGAGCACACAACCAGAGTCCAGGGAGGTAATTGCTTTATTGGGAGAGGGGGCTCATCAGGGAGAGCAATGAGGCACCCTCCTGAGGGTGGGCGCTCGCAGTCCAGTGGAGTCCAGCGTCACAGTGGAGGACAACGTCTGCTAAGGAGCCCCTCTCCGCCCAGTGCGCATTCCCTGAGGGACGGAGCCCTGCTTGTTGCCATGCTCACACCTGTGCCACACACCACCACCGGCCAGCCAGCCTCCAACAGAAGGGTGACAGACCGCCTGACAAAGATGACACAGCCCAGACCATGCCTGGACACCCTCCACGCATACACACAACTGCAAGACACAGCACAGGAACCGTATTCCCAAGGACATGTGGAGACAGCACATCAGCGAGCAGCACACCCACCACCAGAGGACACATGACATGCCACACAGAGGACATGGTGGCCACTGGACCTGGACCCAAAGATTACAACGCTGGACAGGACCCCATGCATAGCAACACCCAAAATGAGCAGAGCTCCCCTCCTGCCCCTCTGACCTGGCCTTGAACACCTCCAGGGAGGGGGTGCCCAGCCCTCCCCTGAGCGACGCGTACCAGCATATCACCCTCTCAGCACGACCATGCCGCTACCTGAGATGGGTGACACCAGGGGGTCCCTGCCAAGTTAGGGTGCTAGGTTTCCACATTACACGACAGGAAACACCACCATAGAGCAGTGCCATGCAGTGTACTACGTTCCACACCCACAGATCACAACACAACAGCCCCGAGCATGGCGTGACTGAACACAACAGCCACTATAGAAGACAGACCTGAGTCCCCTACACCCTCACATAGCGGAACGGACCCCCATCGATGGCTGGGACACACTACACCAAACCTGAGACAAGCAGCCCACATGAGAACAGCACAAACAGAAAACTTCGGCACAGACCGCCCCTGACCAACACCTGCTAATACCTACACCCCAACATAACAAGTCCAACCCCAAGAAACTACACCGGAGTGGAATGTGGCAGAGCCAAGCACGCCAACAGAAACCCAACCACACCGCACCAACCACAAAATACTAGAGAGACAGCACGCACAACCCCACACATTAGACCACAACAAAGCACATCCCCATAAAAGACACTAGGGGAGAAAGAACACAGGGAGCATTTGGCACGGGGGAGGATGCCAAGACTGCGGTGCGGCATGGCACACCACAGTACAGTAGTTCCAAGGAAGGGACCTACACCAAACACCACAACTACCTCATTTGTCCCCTGGGCAGGTGCCCTTGTCATACGAGCGCTGCCGCAGATGTGATGTTCCCTTCCCTGACTCCTGCTCACCACGCCACATAATCTCATGGTCCTTCAAAGGCCTCTCCCCTACACCTTACAGAATCCGCACCACCATCCCTCCCTGGACTACCCCATCTCTACTAGCTCCACATGTCCTCTCCTGCCCTTCTCCCGTGTTGCCAGACAGTCGCCTGGCACCACCCCCACCTCCCGAGATCTTCCACCGGTGACCAAGAGGGGACCCAGCGTTGCGTCCACCCTCTCCTTTGGCATTCCGGGATGACATCTGTCCCAGGGGCGTTCCGCCCCGGTCCCATACCATCTCACAGTCCACAACCATACCAACACAGCAGCAGCACATCATTCCCATTCTAAAAGACCTGGCAGACCGTCCCATCCCGCCATCCCTCTAGCACTGCTGGGCCTGCTGCTACGCCGCATCCCCTGGTGCCGCTTCTATACGTCCTGTACATCACATACCTCCAGGGACAGGGACTCTGCCGATTCCCCGTTCCCCCCTTCTGCTGCTGAATGGCCCTGCCAAAGACGACTTTTCTCCTACTCCCACCTCGACCCCCCCACCCCGTGCTGCCAAAACCCATTTCCTCTCATCCTAACACTCTCTCCTTCACAAAAGAATACTGACCCCACAACACTGTACTACAACCCCCTTTCCAGCAGCTCCCCAGACCCACAGAGTCTCCCCTGAGCCTCCCCTTCACTGGCCTAAACAACCCCGGTTCCCTCAGCCCCTCCGCAAGATGCCTGCGCTCCCGACCCTTCACCGGCTCCAATGTCGCACTACAGGCACACATCGGCACCCCTTGTGATGTGGGGCCCGAACCCGAACCCGATACTCCAGCTGCGGCCTTGCCAAGGCCAACGAGACGATCGTGATGCTACATCTACTACCAGACACCCCTCCCGGCATCCCGGCCCTCCGACGGCTGCCCCCAAAGTCTCTTTACGAGTTGCATTAATAAAGACAGAGAAAACCAACCCAGCCTCCTGTGTCCCTGTTTGTCCAGCGAGCATCGTCAACACCCACTGCTCCTGTCCTTCCCCTCCCAAGTGCTGTGCCCATACATCACCGAGCCTTGCTCGCTGTCTAACTGGACCCTGGCCCGAAGCTGCTCTACGTTCACCCAAAACCCGACCTCTCCACCACACATGCCACCATTTCATTTTTCGCCCCACCAGCCCGACCTCTCCCCCGATGGGATGGCCCGCTCGGGCACCACCAAAAGCCAGTTCTCAACATTCACCTGGTGCTGGAGGACCCCAGGGGCCCTCAAAAGCACCTTCCCAGAGGCTGCTGCTCCCTACCTCCCGCTTTGCGCTCTGAACATCCCAGGACAGCTCTCCACTTGCACCCCAAAACCATCTGACCCTCCCGTTTCACCATTGGCATCGCCGAGGTAGACAACTGCCCTCACCTGCCCCACCAGTCCTGGACAAAAGTTTAACTTCCCCACCACACCTAGACACCGAGCCACCCTGGCCGGCCAGGAAAGCACTCAACATCAGCCTGGCTGAGGATGGCACCTCGGCTGCGGGCTGCGGCGCTGCCTTCCTCCGTTCCACTGCCTTTCCAATCTCTACCAACAAATGCTTCTGCTCGCACCCTCCCATTTCTCTTCGCCATCCCCCTGAGCAAGGACTCCTGACAGAAGAAAGGAGCAAGAGACCGAGCAGTGACAGACACACTGTGTCTATCACAACACATGCACACAACTACACAGCCCGTGACCCCACCGCCTCTCAGGCATGTTCACCAGCTGAGCCCTAGCCTGGACGACGGGTGCCCCTGCTCCTCCCGGAGCACTCCCCTCCGACCCACGTACGCCCCTGATATTCCCACACGGCAAGATGCGCCGACTGCTCCTCCCGGCTCTCTCGCACCACCCGGAGGACCACAACAGTCTGCCAGGCACGGATCGCCTTCTCCAATCCCCTCCTCTGCTGACACACGATTGGCTCCTCTGGCCCTGCTACGCCGCTTTGCCCCCCCCTGCACTGGCAAGGCACCATGCCCCTACCTCCCCCATGACTCGCACACCATCTTACCACATCCTATCCCTTCGTCCCACACCATGCCATGCCATGCCATAGCTCTTTCCAGCTACGTCAAGGCCCCCACGCCAAACACACATCTCCCCTCCTCTTTCTCCCCAAGAAACAACACCAGGCACCCCCGGACGTTGCTGGCACCAGGGAAGAACCCCCACCCGGGGACAAGCGATCGCACGTCCCCTGTACTGCTCCACACCCCATCGCCACATACCCAGCACCCCCCTCCACAGCTACAATGACCCACAAAGCTCACCCCCCCCCAAAAGCCGTCTCCCCCTTGCTGAGCCCCTCAAACCCACCCATGACAAAGCAAGGCGCCTCGCACGCCAGGCTGGCCAATGTCCCCCAACTACGCCCAGGGATGTGCCCCTCACACCACCCCACATCGCTGAGAGCTTCCCAGAGCGTGACAGCCCACGAGACGGCACCTCCAGCGACACCAAGGCAGGTGCCTCACCCACACAGCACCCTCGAGAGATGCGCCGGGCCTCCACCACATCCCTAGAACCGCCACGCACCACCGTCCCAGACAGCCAGGGGACAAGAGTAGCCCCTACCAAGACACAGCGCCCTGCCATGGCACAATGCATTGCCCCCGCTGCCCGCCCTTGCGCTGACAAAGTCCACGCTGGCGCTGACCCTCTGCTCCTCTCCCTCCCTCTCCATCGCGCCACAGCCCTGCTGGGCCTCTGACCCAGCCTTAGCCCATGGCGGCCCCTTGCCTAGCCACAATGCCACATCAACAGCTACGCATCACCTTCCACAATGACCACAGTTCGCTCCAACGCCTTTCTGCCCTCACCACCAGAGCACCACAGGCACCCGACACAAACTGCCCCTCCGCAGCCCTCAACTGCACCGCAACTGCCAATAAGTCCTGCCAGTACAACACCCAGGAAAACCCCACACCGTGCAACCGAAGCGCATGCTCACCTGGCTCGGGCCCCCTCCTCAGCCCTGGCTCCAGCGACGCCCGTGGCTCAGCCGGGAGCCTCTTCTCTGCTCACGGCCCCGGCGCCGCAAAGACAAACGGCCGGCCGCCCGCCAGCTCGGCCACGCTCCCCTAAACACCCACGAGCGCTGCGCCTGCCGCCCACCACCACCCGGCTGTGCGTGCCCGCTCGGGGCGATGCCGATCTCATCTTTGGCCACATCCTCTCCGTGGGACCTTGCCGCTCCAATCTTGTGCCGTTGTGCACCTCGACAAGCCAGCCATGTTTAATTCTGCCAAATCTACTCCGATGCTCTACTCTGATCCATCGTTGGCCGGCCATCTGGCTCACCACCTCCTCCTCCTCATCCTCCTCCTCTTCTTCCTCCTCCACCTCGCTGGACCTTGCTGCAAAAAACCAGGGCACCTACCGTACAAGATGATGCTGGCATTGGTGTTGCCCAGCTTGTTCGTGGCCACGCACGTGTAGTTGCCGTAGTCCTTCTCCGAGACATTGAAGAAGGTCAGCGTCGACAGGCGGCCCTTGCTCTCGATCCTCACGCCCTCCAGCCCGTTCGCTAACCTGCGGAGAAATGCAAAGGGCCCTCTGCGATGAGTTTCAGCCCCCTCCCGTTCCACCAGCCAGTGCCGCTACATGCCCACCAGATCTCCCACCATCCTCCCCGCATTCCACCAAGACCAGCCCATTGCCCTGCCGCACATCCCAAACACACGCTGCTCTCCGTTCCCTCGCCACATTAACCCCCACGAGCCGTGGCCACCTGCCCCGGGAGAAACCTTGGGGGACCACTGGGAACCTCTTCAACCCTCTGCTGAGCACTCCACACCACCAAACTGTGTCAATCCCAGCCTTCCTTGCCATCAGACCCTCGGTCACCTCCAGCCCCCTCCTCCTCCTCCGCTGTCGCCCTCCCACCCTGAGGGTAGTGTGCTTACTGCCCCCCACCCCGGCTTCCCCGCTCAGCAGCCCCTCACCTGGTGTCCTCCTTGAACCACTGAAACTCTGCCACGGGGACGGCCGAGGCCTCGCACTGCAGGATGCCCTTCTGGCCCACCGAGGCACCCGTGTTCTTGGCATTCGAGATGTACGGCGGGTCTGCGAAGACGCCGTGGTGTGTCACACAAAGCCCCGTGTGCGTGCCCTGCCCCGATTCCCCCATCCCCGGCACTCACAGTTCACGGTGACTTTGACTTTCCGCACATCCGGGACGGCCACGTCATTGACGGCGCTGCACTCGTACTCTCCGGACTGCTCCCGCGTGATGCCCGTGATCTCCAGGTACTCATCCTCACTCACGAAGCCCTGTCCTGGGAGGCAGCCCAAACGCGTGGTACTATCGCCCTTCCCATGGGAAACTTGGAATGCCACTAAATGGGCATCCTCAGCCTCATACCATGACATGCCACAGGGCTGCAACCTCCACCCTCCGCAACAGATGCCGCCAAACCAGGGACCACCTTCGTGCCGCCCCGGCCACCTCTACAGGGACACCCTTCCATCCCCCACGGGCCGGGTGTCTTATCCGCCGAGCCCCGAGCGCGGTCTCACCTTTCCCGGAGAGGTGCCGCCACGTGACGGTGGGCTCCGGTCTCCCGAAGGCCAGGCACATGAGGGTCACGCTGCTGCCCTCGTTCACCGTAATGTCCGACGAGATGTTCACAATCTGGGGGGGCACTGCAAAACACAAAGAAGAGCAAAGCCACCATCAACACACGTGCTCGCCCAGCCCCATCGGAACGCCGCCTGTGTGCCTCCAGGAACACCCGGCGATGGTCATCGGCTTCCACTCCATCACCCTGTTCTCTCACCGACCCCGTCCCTCCCTGACGGCATCTCGGACCAGAGCCCAGCTCGGTCCCAGGGCCCGATCACTCGTCCCCTGTGCCAGGCGGGAGCTGGACGCACCGGCCCCCCTGCCTGGCCGAGACCCCGATAACCTGCTCTCGTTACGGCCCGCGACAAGGCTCATATTTTAGCATATTTATTAAAGCTGTTTAAATTACTGAGCGTCTGCTCCATTCAATACCGGCCACCGTGATTTATATTACTCTATCCCCAGATACTCCATCTAATAAATAACTTGGCAATCTCCGCTCCCATAAATATTCCCCGCCCAGGCAAAATCCAATTAAAGCCTGCTAGCCAACACCACTGCCCGGCACGCTGAGCTGCGGGGCAGGCGGACGCTGCCCCTGAAAGGGCCCGTACCCTGAGGACCAAATGAGCCACCCAAACTAAACAGCACCCCTCCAATGACAGAAAAGATGATAGAATCATGGAATGGTTGAGATTGGAAGGGACCTTGAAGATTATCTCGTTCCAACCCCCCCACCCCAGGCAGGGACCCCTCCTACCAGCCCAGGGTGCTCCAAGCCCTGTCCAACCTGGCCTTGAACACCTCCAGGGATGGGGCAGCCACAGCTTCTCGGGGCAACCTGCGCCAGGGGCTCACCGCCCTCACAGTCAACAATTTCTTCCTCATATCTCATCTAAATCTCCTCTCTTCCAGTTTGAAGCCACTCCTCCTCGTCCCATCACTCCATGCCCTTGTAAAAAGTCCCTCCCCAGCTCTCCTGGAGCCACTTTAGGGACCCAGGAAGGTCTCCGCGGAGCCTTCTCTTCTCCAGGCTGAACAGCACCAACTCTCTCAGCCTGTCCTTATAGGAGAGGTCCTCCAGCCCCTTCCCCAAACACACAACATGCCATGACGCCCAGCTCACAAGGCATCACGCTCCTGACCCTCACATCAAGGGCTCTCCCACACCACTGGAATGGCGGGACGATCACCTGAAAACCAATGCAGGCCACAACGGCATGGCCTGCAATGGCACCCAAGGGCTGCCCGGCTCTCCTCTCTCCTGGACTGTCCCTGCCTGTCTGGGGCTGCCACCACAGTGTCCAAACTGACCGGGCTGGGTAAGGACAGAGAGACGCCTGGCAGGGTGCGGCGAGACGCATCCCCTCAGGAGCTCGGTCTAAGCTGCCTCTAACCACCACGCTCAGCACCTTACTAAGGTTCAACAAAACACCCACCCCGAGCGAAACTTTCGCTCCCGGGAAGCCTCCCCAGGAGGTGAGATGGGAGAGGTGCACAGAGAGGACAGGCGTTGCCACGCCAGCTCTCCGAGTGCTGCTTGCCCCGCACGGCAGAGGCTGCATGGCGGGATGAGCCACAGCGAGGACGTGCCGCGGTCTCCGCATCCCGATCGGCCCTGCGAGGCAGTAAATTTCCCAGCACCTTGACACATTAATATAGAAGTACTGTGTGTTATAGCAGAGGGAGATTGTCTGAGTCCTTCAGGGGAAAGCGGCGATCCAAAAATGAAAAGTGAGTGCCGGCAACCGCCACAAAATGGAGTTACTCCTCAGAGCGGAGCTGACCGTGCGATGAGCTCCACCACGTGAAGGCTGCCGACAGTCCTTCCTCCCTTTCTCCCCTACTAACAGCATCCTTCCACTTCTGCTAATAGCACCTCAGTCAGGAACCAGGAACATCAAATAACAGCAGCAATGCCCAAGGCCAGCATTTGCACAACCAGGCGTTTGCCGCCCGCTCGCGAGCCTGCGAGCCATCCGTCCCTACGGGGAGTTTTGGTCCAAGCTGACAGCTACACCTTTAGGAGATGCTGACACCCTGAGGAAGCCTAGCCCTGCTCCAGATGGCAGCCTGTCTCCCGTGGGTGCCATGGAACACACCACAGCCGTGGAGAAGGACGAGACTGACAACACGCCGTGCAGGGCGCCCGCAAAACCACGTCCGTCTCACTATCCCTGCCGCACGCTCGCCATTCCTGCCCGTGCTCCTCCCGGCCCTTCTCTGGGATGACCGGAGCTCTACGCTCCATGCTACCCGAGGGACGATGCAAGCCACGGATTACCGGGAAAAAACAACATCGTGGAGACATCTGCTTCCCACAGCTGTACTCCCGGTACACACTAACGCTTGCAGGCGAGCGCGCTGCCAGAGGAAGGCATCGCGAAGCACCTAGCGCCGACTCCAACCGCTGGGGACGGCGACACGAAGCTCACACAAGACAAACAGAGAACGCTGTCCCTCAGGACAACTGCCATCTGACTGACCTCCGGCAACACACCCCGAGGACAAGGCCACGCTCTGCCCACCTGAAAAGGGGGTCACGCATCCAGGGAGAATCTCAGACCGTGCCGGAGGGTCCTCACCCATCAGCACGTGGTTGGCATCCCTTTCCCATCCCCTGAGTCCCAAAGCACCGCTACATAGGCACATACAGAAACTGGTACCGTGGACACTGCCAGGAGCCTGTCCCCCTCGCCGGCACACAAATACTTTCACACCATACCACCACCAATAACCATCTCCAGTACCCCCACCCGGCAAGCACCGAGCCACACAAACGCACATCGGCCCTCCAGCCCTTAGCAAAGGATACTGATGCAGCTGGCAGATGTGCCAGCGCGTCTCATGAGGGGAAACAGCCCCTCCTTAACCCCCTGGCCACGATCTGGCACTGCCGTGCCACCCGCCATGATCTGATCAGAAATGCTCCAGAGAAATGGTAGGGATGTTTGGCAGGGGGACAGTACCCCGCCACGACGGCGATCGTTGCCTACGAGGTTAGCAGGACTTGCAGAAGGACGTCTACAAACCTTGATTACATTTCTATGGATCCTACCGGCCAGCTGACGAGGACGGCGTCTCAAGGGCGCACCAGCTTTCCCTTGGCGCCCTAAATCCCATGGGAGGGGAAGGATGGGAGCTCAGCCCGCGCGGGGACGTGGCCGGCAGCAGACGGGACCCGAGCGATGTCAGGCGGGAGGACTCCAGTGCCAAATATTACCATGCGGATAAAAAGAACCTGCGGCCATTGCCTGTACACACCCTGACACAGGTACAGCCAAGGCACAAGCACAGCCGGCCATGCCTCAAGATGGGGACAGCTGGGGACCGCTGATCAGTGCGTGGTCCAAAGGCTCTCCTGGTCCCCGAAGGGTCAGGTCACACAATCCTGCTAATACCTCACAGCCCACCAGCATGACAGGGGATGCTGTTCTGAGTCATTTACCTGTCCACAGCACCCTTTCCCTGCGTTACCTGTAGTTCTTTCCCAGTACCAGGGAATGGATGGACGTGGCCGTCGTCTCCTCCAGAGGTCCTCCCTGGCCCCCAGACTGCTCACGGCACGGGGGCCGAGATGCTCGCCTCCCACGGCTGTGGGGGACAAAGCGATACGGGGGTGGCCGGTCGCTATCCCCCCTCATTCATAGTCCTGCCTCACTTACAAAAGGCTACAACATATTGAATACGGAATAAATCCCGAGGAAGCGAGGAGCGAAATGGCCTCGCCGGAACGGCGAGCGGCGCACGGAGTATTTCATCGACCCTGCGTAATATTAATCACGGGTAAGTTAATGCATACTGTTTGGTAGGCCAAAAAATACATTTGCACTGTAATTTCTTGTTTGTTCGGAAAGCCAGCGAGAGAAATTGAATGTGAAAGCGATGCCACTAAATTCAATAACAATAAGCCCGTGATTTATCTCCTTCCTTTACCGCTCGAGACCCGACCCGCCCCATGCACCGATTCACGCTCTCCGCCGGGCCCGGGCGCGTGCCGGTTTCTGCCACCGCTCGCGGGGACCACAAGATGCCATCTCTCCCCTCACCCCCAAACTGGGAAATACCCTTTTGGGCTGGCCGCAGCGTCACGCCTCGGTGATGCTGCCGTGTCCCGTGATCCTACACGCCCTACTCAGGATACCCCTCAGGAGCACAGCCGAGCCATCCCTGGGATGCTCCCACACACCACCGGTCCCAGCGCCTCCTCCAGGCACCCGCGCCGGCTTCGCCCACCCTGCGTAGGGACCGAAAAAGACTAGAAAGCTCAGATCTTGCGAGCCACTACCCGAGGAGGGACGGCCCAGGGAGGCGTGGGTCTGACCCATGCCGGCGGGGATGCCTCTTCCCTGCTGGACCGTGTGGGACCAGTTAGCGCATCAGTAAGCACTGCGTGATCACTGACTACATGTGACACTGACACGCACAACTGCGTGCGGGATGACTCATCTCCCCGCCACCCATAGTGCCGATCCCGACCGGAGGCGCTCGCTGCCGTGAACTATTATTAGCTGCCATATCGTGACTGCCGCACGCCTCGGGGCGGAGAGCCTGCGCCAGCGCAGTGGCTGACAGACAACTGATGTCCCTCCTCCACTTCGTTAACTCCTAATCCGTTAAAAGAGACCTCTTCCTACACCTTTGACAGGGTGACATGACAGCTGGCCACCGATGGGCTCTGCAAACTGCCGGACAATGGCCACCTGCCCACCTCTACTCGTGGGATGGGTCCCCTTAGGGACAAGGCTGCCCACAGACGGGGACATCTCATCTCCAACCTCCTGCAGGGAGGCCATAACCTCCACGGACACCGTCCCACTTAGGGGAGCCTCCCCGCTGTGGGCAGGCTGGCGCTGTCAGCGGTGTCACCACGCAAGGACTCCTTAGCATACAGTCAGCGGCAAATATACTGAAAGCTCGTGTTCTGCCTGTGCTTTCCATCTCCCCACACGGTGGGACGGCACCAGCAGTCTCCGGTCTGTCCCTGCACATCTGCTGAACCAACCACCAAAATAAAATCTTCCCCAAAACAGCTCCCATTGCGGGGTGAAGCCCTTAAAAAACACATGTGGGCAGGCACCCGCTGAACAGCCCCCAGCCGGGGAGCCCCTGCTGTCAGACAGACACGGACGCCTTTGGCCACCCTACTTCTGCTGCCACCGACTCCTCTTTGCTTTGGGGCTGCGGGGGACAGCCGCGAGGACCCGCATGATAACCCTACGCAAACGCCACCTCCATGTCCTCGCTCCCCTGCAGGGCAGCACCTGCGGGCAACGAGCCGATGGCCGGAGTTTTAACAAAGTGTTGCTTCTTGGCATCAACGATTACCGCCTCATATCGAACCCGTTTGTATGACAGTCTGATCTGAGAGGCTCGTCAGAGTTGATTTTATCCAGTTAATGGATTAAGCGCATCCAATAGTTACACTTTGGTCCGCAGAAGGATTTCTCTCACATTTCCCAGCCCGGAGAGCGGCGTGCCGTGCCTCTGCCTCACATGCTCTACAGGCACTTTGTTTCGGGGAGCATCTTCCTTGTCCCTTCTCTAGGTCTTACACTCTCCGAAACAACGCTTTCGGAGCCCGGGACGCAGAGTGCCTCCCGCACCTCCATGTGGACTGGGAGCCCTCCCGCGGGGCTGGACCGTGACGCCGTGAGAGGCATTGCAGTTAAAAGGAAAGGGATCAACCGGCCAACGTGGACCCCTCCATTGGAGCTGAGGCAAAACGTAGGCGTTGAGCGCCCTTGGCCAGGCGGGCTCTCCCGGCGGCTTGCCGCGCACCCTTTATCTGCAGGTTTTCATGTTGAGACGGGGAAAGCAATAAAACCAAAACTCGGAGTGTTATACCTACTGTGTAACCACCTGGCAGTAAATTTATGAACAATTAGGAAGTGAGAGTGCTTCCCAGGGAGCTATTTGTGCGCGTGCTAAAAACGTTCTTTCTGTTCCAAAATATAATGGGGAAACAACTTCTCTGGTCCCCCCCCTCCTTTTCCTCATTTTCGCCTTTTGCTGTAATTAATCAGCTGCCGCCGCGCTTTTGTTCCGTCAGCTCCGCGGCATGTCCCAATGCCTCCACCGGCTCCGCTCCCGCCGGCGCCTTTTCGACAATTTCAAGGCAGCTCAAGAAAGGGGAGCCCGAGGATGCTCTCTGGGTGCTCCCCATCCCGTCCCTCCTCCATACTCCCGTCCGGATTTGGGGATGCGCACATGGTGCCAACCACTTTAAGGACCTGGTCCTGCCACAGCAGCGGGTTCTTTTTCCTTCCAGCCGGTCAGGCTCTCCCTCTTCCCTGACCTTCCCCCTCTCCTTCGTTACTCTTTCATTTTTCCCCTCGGCTGCCTCCCGCTCTTTTGATGCGCTGTGCTTCTCTGGGTGCATGCCTTTCCTTCGCTCTTCCCCTTGTTCTACAAGTCTCTCGGCATTTCCTCTCATCGTTTTCCTTTGGCTTCTATTCCCCCTCCGGTTGTTTCTGTCTTCAATCTTTGCTATTCCTTCCGTATTTTCACTGGGCTCCCTTTGCCTTGGAATTCCCTGCCGCACCGCTGCTGCTTCTCCCTCATTTGGCCCCCTTGTCTCTCTTGCCCATCTTCCATTTCTTCCAGGAGGGGGAAAGGGCCGGGTAGGAGCCCGATTGCTCCCTTCAGGCCTTTTATCATCCCAGGATGCCCATCTACACAAGGCACAAACCCATCGCCGATCCGTTTCTAGCCAAACATCCACGACCTCAGCCTGAGCCACCCTGCTCCGGCCGAAGCACGGCGGGCTACCGAACCCCCACATCCTCTGGGACCGAACACGCTCCTCTCTGCTGGAGGTGGCTCTACGGGAGCATGAAGGAGACACCAGCGCCGACAGTCCTGCCCACAGTGGTGGTGACTTTTGTCACCTCCTGCTGCTGTGAGTGCGGCCGTCGCTGCCACAACAACCCCACTGGGTGCCGGCTGTGGCCTAACCTGTCTGCGTCCGCTGCTGCAATGCACGTGCCCACAGGCATCCCGTCATCACCCTTACAGACTCTTGACATCTAAACAGACGGAAATACTGATGACGACACATCAAGACCCCTGGGCAAGCCTCCGGTGCGGTCCCAGATGGCGGAACGGCACGGCACCTTGATAGAAGATGTCTCCCTGCTTCTGCTCCCACTGGACACCATCATCTCCAGGGCAGAGGCAAGTTCTGCTCCTGGTCCTCTACCCACATCCTTGCCACCCAGGCTGCAGATCTCAGCCACCGCTCAGTAATATCTGGCACTTGTTCCAAAAGTGCCAAGAGACAAGCTCCGGCAGGTACCGAGGACGTGGGCTGAGCCCTCGGCCTTTCTAGACCTCGGCATGAGGAGCGGTGTTCCTCATGGGATACCCTTGTGCTGCTGCCGGCAAGACAGACGGCGGTCAACCCTACCCTAATGAGTGGCACATATGGGACGGGCAGGGGAGGAACACTTTGCTTTGGATGCCACATGTCCCCTGGCAAGACATGTGCACCCCAAGAACCGCCTTCACCATCCCGACAAACCCTCCATCCCAGATGGATGTAAAATCTTACTGCCCGGCACCCTCCATGAAGCGACGGGAATCTCTGCCAACATTTTGGATCGGACGTTGTGCATCACATTAACTGCACATCATCTCTTTTCCTCACTATTCTATCCTTTCTTAGGCAGACACAAAAAAAATCCCAACCCATCCGCTAATGGCACAGCATCCCAAGTGCGGATGAAGCTCCTGAGCCAGGCACGAGCCTGCCAGGTGCTGCTTGCTCTCACCCTTTCCCTTCTCCGGGCTGCTTCTGTATGCCACACGCACACCCCCCACTCCAAATGCTCCAGCATCTAAACACCAAGCTTTTAATATATAAGCCCTTTTTACTTTTAGAGCCCATGATCGAGTCTTTCCTACAACAACCTAAGAAGGCTGAGTCACTCCCCTCGCCTCGCCGTCTGCCATACAGCCCCCTGGTAAGGTTTTAATAAGTGTCGTGGTTTCAGCTCCTGTCTAGATATCACAGGTGGCGTGAGAAAAGCAAGCTTAACTGCGGCCATCATGAAATCCCTGGTGCCAGGGGGAGCCCGGAGCATGGTTTGCGTCGGGGAAGAAGAGCTCAACGGGCCCGGCACTGGGTGGGGGAATGGCCCTTTTGGAGACTCGAGGAGCCACTTGTTATCGCTAAGAAGTAATAAATAGACTGCACTGGCTTTCGAGACGCACGCAGAATAGCTACATCTGCGTCGCTGCCGCTTTGAGAGGAGGCGGATGCGCCGAGGGACATGGGGCCGGATCCGGGAAAGCATCCTTCCGCTGATTCCGAGGACCAACTGCACGACCACAACCGCACTACTGCAAATGAAGGCCACGGTCCTTCTGAACCCATCCCGGCTCCCGGGGTGAGGAAAGCGGCACGATGCCGAGACGGGAAAATGGATTGCACCGACGAGAAAGTAACAGTAACAATGCCGACGGCCAGGAGAGGTTTTAATGAAAAATCTATGGCAAGTAGGATTAAGGCAGTGCAGAGGAGGGCTTTCTAAATAAATCACAAACAGAGGACACCTGAGCAATACCAAAAACCACTATGAGGTAGGGACAGCCAGTATCGACATACAACACCGAGATCTCTGGCACACAGGGTGCCGCGCGGTGCGTGGATCCCAAAGCGCCGCCGTGCTACGCTACGCCGCTTCAGCACGGTATGCCCTCCCCTCTACAGCCCCCGCCGCAAGGGGGACGCCGGGCTCGCTCTTCCCCAGGGCACTGATTGCCGAAGCCACAGCCTACACCTAATCACTCACCCTGAGCTCCACTTTTCAGACTGAAAAGTGCAACGACCCACGCCAAGGAGGCACGGCTCAGCCCTGGCTACCGTCTGCCACGCTCCTTGCACCGAAACCGTTCTGCGGCGTGATGCGGCAAGGTCTCCCCGCTCATCCACGCGGGCTCGCACCTCCCAGCAGCTGAGGTGGCCTTCGCGGGGGGTCCCACCTCCGAGGTCCGGACCCACGGCATCCTCCGCTCAAGCTGTTTATGCCACAAAAAGGACAAGGCGGCTCATCTTCTACTCGTACAAGATGTAATGCCCATTCTCTCTGCATTGGTAACTCTCCCTGGAACACGCCGGCATGCCAAAAGCTCTGCGCGTGTCCCTGAAAGCCTCCATCCCGTCGCCGCAAGGTGGTCCCCCTCAAACAAGAGGAAGAGGGACACAAAATGACCCTCTGGCTCGCTGCCATCTACACTCTTACAGACCCTCGTTAACAGCTGTTGCAATGAACCAGTCCCAGAAACGTATTAATAACGCCGCAAAGCGACACACTTACCGTCGACGGCGACTCCCCGGCAGATTGATTGCCGGGTTGCTGGGAGGGAAGGCCGGGCCCCGCAGACGCACAATTAAAACCCGATTGAATACAGGGACAAAAAAATCAATACTCTACTCAGTCAACTTTTAATTCCACAAAAGACAAATATAAATTAATTGACCTGAACGCTGATGCTCACTGGTTGCTACTGTCTGCTCGCTGGTCAGCCAGCACGGGGAAGGCATGACGCCACGGTGTGCCCGTCCATCCCCTATGGTCCTCCTGTCCTCGCTGCTGCCTCCTTAGCGAAGGAGGACCCCAAACTTCCTTTTTAAGCCAATACTTAAGGACAGGAGAGCTATAACTGAAACAGCACTTCACTCCTTCCCTGCTTGCGTGCACGGCGGGACCGAATGCAGCCTTGGAAAACCTCTGCCTTCCTCCCAGCACAGAGCACAGGGCTGGGTGTTATTCACCCATGTAGAAAAATTGGCTCTTCCATGGCATGCAAGCGTGGAGGCGAACAGCCCTTAAGCGTGCCGATGAGCCATGCCGCTCGGTCCGAACCTCTGGAATGCACATTTCAGCCACCACGCCTCTGCGCTAGAGGTGAAGCAAGAAAAGAGCAAGGAAGGATATATTTTTCTGGCCGTGACAGGCTGTCCAGAGAGGTTGTGGAGTCTCCCACACTGGAGACATTCAAAACCCGCCTGGATGCCGTCCTGTGCAACTGCTGTAGGTGTCCCTGCTGTGGCAGGGGGTTGGACTTAGATGATCTCCAGAGGTCCCTTCCAACCCTGACGATACTGTGATACTGTGACCATCAATGGGACAGCACGTCCATCTACAGATGGATTTTCTTGGCATAACAACTTGGGCAAACTGCACGGCTTAAGCTTAGCAGACGAACAAACACATACAAAAACTCCTGAGCACCGCCTACTCTCAGCCCACGGAACCGCGCGTCCCCAGCCCCTCTCAGGCTTCCCTGCAGCTGCACAGATGCAACACAGCCAAGAGCCACAGTCATCGCTGCGGCGGGAGCGACTGCAACATGGTTTGCTCACCCCATAGGCAAACTCTTCCCAGCACATTTAGGAACGCCTTGCCACCAGACCATTGCTCTGGATGCAAACCATCCCTCGCCTTCGCCTGCCTGAGCCCGGCAAACACTCTGAAAAAGGGGCGAGGGGAGCAGGCGCCAACCGCCGCTTCCCCCGATTTCATTAGGTGCAAAGCACTCGGGTACTTCAACAGTGTGGACCGGATGGATTAGCATGATTAGAAAGCAGACAGGATAAACAGATTAAACTTCGCCAACGGACAGTTCGCACGCAACTCAAAAAGGGGGAGAGGGAGAGGCCCCGCAGACGGGGACGGAGGGGATGCTCGCGGCGCTCCTCCACTCCCCTCTTCCTGAGCCAAGCGCCACCCCGCCAGGGGCCTCCCGACATGCTCCTGCTGGGACCGGGCAGGAAAACTGCTAGGATGGGTGGCCCCAATCGAACCCTGCCTCCTGTGAATGAGGAGGATACATAAATACATACATATCGGTGCTGGGGGCTTCTCGGAGACCTGTCGAGGCCGAGAAATTTCTCAGATTGGCTCATTGCAAAATCAATACCCATCAGCTGTTTGAAATTAAAGGAAAGATTAGGTCCTGGTTTTATACACGCTTTATTGTATTCCGAGAGCTTTCTACTCAGCCAGATAAATCTTCTTTAAGAGGATTAAGAAACTTTCATTATCTTTATCTAACCTGAACTAACACTAACTCTGAAAAATTAATCTAGAGACCGGACAAAAGCCGGCAGCCGGAGCAAAGCCACAAGGATCCAGAGGCGGCATCCACCAGAGTGCTACGGGCACCTCCGATTTGCCGGCACCCGGTTTCCCCCATCACAGCAGCCTCGGGACCGCTGCTTTGCGACCCAACAGCATCTGCTACGCCGACACGCTCACCTATGAAGCCCTGAGCTGACAGCCCTTCATGGCCCCACAGTGACTTTGACACGCTCACACGCTCTGCCCTCTCTCTCGAAACCCAGGAGTCTTGTGCCGATGGACTCTGGTCCTCTGCCGCGCCTGGCAGCCGCTGGGCTTTTGGCTCTCCCGAAGCATCTTCGGACGCGTGCCCAAGCGCCTAACAACTCTCTGATGCAGCCATTCAAGCAACGTGGGTCCTGAGCAGCACGGAGGGGTCAACTTCACAGCAGGGACAGGCAAAGGAGCAGAAGGAGGAGGGCACCAACTCCGATTTCGGTTCCCCGTGTCCTCTGCCCCACCAGACGACCATACAACACAGCGAGGCTGAGGTAACGCGAGTCCATCACCTTCCTGTCATGGCAGATAGTTGCCAACACCCCTTCCCCAAGCAGCTCAACCCCCAAAGCAACGGATGCTGGTCTGATCCCTACATCTCCATCACCAAAAAGGCCTCCAAACTCTTCCCAAGTCCAGACATCCTTCCATATCGAACAGTCAGGGTGACAACAGCATGTTAAGACCTACCTTGCACGATGAGATGGACACGTGAAGTCTTGGGGTGATTGTCTGTCTGCACGGAGCAAGTGTAGGGCCCCTCATCGTAGACATCCACGTTGTGTATCTTGATGCTGTACTGAGTCTTGGTGTTGGAGAGGATGACCACCCGGTTGTCTATAGACCACTTGTCATTGCCGGCGTACAGGATGGTGCTGCGGTTCAACCACGCTACCCGCGTGACCCTGTCATCCACAGTACACCTGCAAAGGAAGAGACAGAGAGTCACAAATGTGGGGGCAGAACCTACGGCGAGTATCCCGGCTCCCAAAAGGAGATGTGAGTGGGACGGGAGCTGCGGCACTACCTCTCCGTCATGATCGGCACAGAGATGGCGTGCGCCACATCCCGGCTACCCCGCTGCCACATCCCCCATCTCCTGAGACTACACAGAAACGCCAGGTTCACCTGGAAAAAAGCCCTGCCTTTTCCTTTTATACGGAGCTGGGGAGCCGCAGACAAAAATCCCATTGCGTTTGACCTCCGCGAGCCGCGCAGACTTTCCATGACCCCCCCCCGCCGGCCCACCTCGCCCTCGCCGCACGCGGAGAATTTCAGATGAAGCTGTAAAACTCGCTGCCCATTGGGCTTGTCGGCACAGCCCTCGAGCCTTCCCCGGGGTGATATACGCACCCGCTGCCGGGGGAGAGGGACCGCAGCACAGGCGCGGGGAGAGGGGAGGATGAGAAACAGCCGGAGACGGCGAAGCCAGCGCGCAGGGATGAGAAGGGAACATTTGGATAAGCAGCTGTAAATCCTACAAGTGCCTCGAAAACACAACGCGGTCGTTGCCATTATTTATTTCCTGCCTGGCTCCCACCCTTCCCCGCTCCGAGACGCGCGGGGGCTCGGCAGCTCCGGTCCGCGGCGCTGACTTACACTTGGCATGGAACAGAGAGAGGGGGAGAAAAAGGGAATTAAAACGTTCCCCGAGAACATGGCTTTTTCATTCCGTTTGATAGATTTTTCTCGATCTGTTTACTTCTGGCCATCTCTGCCGCCGCGGCGGCACCCGCAGCAAAACCGCCAAGCATTTGGCTAAATTAAGAGGCCGGCGTTTCTCGGGAGCTTCGCTTTGCCCACTCGAGGACTGCAGCAGGGGAGTTCTCAGCGTACGTGCAAACGAGGAAAATCGAGCCAGGTGTAAGCTCGTGGCGGTGGTGGCAGCAGCGCCGCAGCTTTGTGCAGCCGAGATCTTAGGGAAAAGGCACAGAAACCCGTGCAAGTCCCTCTCCACACACTTGTAAATTCGGAGACGGGCTGGCGGCTGTCCCTGTCCTCGTCCCCGCCACGGCGCCTCTGCTGCAGAGGCTTCGGGGGTGTTATATGCCTCCCTTGCCGGGCTCGCAGAGCGTCACCTCGACCGAGATTATTAATCGGGCGGAGGGAAGGGGCGATACTTGGCATGTTTGAGGGTCCTCCCGGGCGCTCGGTTCAGAGGAACGAGCCATATATCCTCCCGCAAACAAGTAATTTTCCCTTTGCAGGAGCTGTACGTCTCTGCCGGCCGCATCGCGTAGGGATGCTGGGAAAGACGGATGGCCCTCTGTGCCCGCCGCGGCACGGTCGGCATGCCGGGAGCCTGCACGGGTGACAGAAGCATCCCGGTGCCTGCAGTGGCCCTAGCTGGCCTCCGCCGGACCCGGGCGACCCCATGCCATCGGACGGCATCGTCCTCGTCGGGAAGGCGAGCCCTCCCTTCGTTCAAATTAACTGGGGGAGAGCTAAGCGCAGCCGAGTTAAGTTCGGCCCTGGGGGATTCCAGTCTAGTGGACTATTACTGCTGTCTCACTTCATTATAATGAATAATAAAGAGATACTTACACACGGCTTCTGTAAATTATTCATTGCGCGCACTGAAAAATCAGGGCAGCAATATGTAAAACAGACAACTTGCATGTCTGCGCTCATATAAATATCCAGACTACAGCCCTGCGAGGTACCCTCGGGTCCCCTCATTAGGGGTGAAGCACAAGGACTAGGGTTGGAAGTGACAGGGACGAGGAGCTCGTGCCGTCGCCCGGTACGTTCGACCGCTGCTGCCCGGCTTTGGCTGGCAGAGCTTCCCGGGGAGATTGGGGGCCGGGCCGGGATCTGGGAGAAATGGGGTCACTCGTTCTGCGTTTGCAGCTCGCTTTTATGGCTCAGTGCCGCACCTGCACGAGTGCACAGGGGTGCCCATAACGCGGGCAGACGTGCTCACGTGACGAAGGGCAACAACAGCATCGCCCTCCCTTGCCCATAGCGCCCGGGCACCGGTACCACCCTCAAAACCACTCGCAGCAAGCGGGCAGGAGCAACTTGGAGACTCCTCCTTCTAACAAACTCATGCCAAAACCAAGGAGGTAAAGGCTCCTTCTCCTCATCCCTTGAGCTCACGCTTCACTCGCTGCCGCTCAATAGCAAATTTGGAACCAAGTCCCTTCAGCTCTGCTTGCTTAGCATTGTGCTCCTCTCCGCCGGAGCCCGGGCTGTCCCCTGCAGGTGGGAAGGGACCGGACAAACTGCCCTCCTTTGCAAAACCAGCCCTCCTGCACCTCCTGGCAATGTGTCCCAGCGACCACCGGCAGAAAAGCCACCGTCCGTCGGCTGCCACGGCGTTCCCGGAGGCACTTTCTTGCCCGACCTCACCTTCCCGCTGTGTGTTTTGCTGCGCTCTGGGAGTCAGCGCTTCGAAGGCAAACACTGACCGGCGCCTCAATGCGAGGAGTACCCGGCCAGCTTCTTTACCAGGCTCAGAAAGCAATCTCCCTTTGCCGCTAAGCCGCCGGCGCTCCCTCGCCCGCCGAGCCGTCATTGCTACCTATTTCCAATTGACCAGGATTATGATAATGTCTCCGGTAAGCAAACAGGTAAAGAGACTTCTGCAAAGTGTTTAGATAAAACAGACAAGCTCTGACAAAGCTGGATAATAAAGCGGGCCAGGAGGTTTTCCCTTGAAGGGATCTAATTAAGAACAAAGACAAACCCCCATTAACAGTCTCCTGAAGGCGCCGTATCCATCTCCAGAAGAAACCCTGCCTTACGAGTCCGGGAGGGACAAAAGACAATAAAGTGCCTGTCAGACAGGAGGGAAATAAACCCACCCTGGATCCACGGTTCACCTGGAGAAAATCCATCAGCGAGGCAGGGGGAATATCTGCGGATCCGTAACGTCAGCCCAAACCCATGGCTCCAGCACCAGCCTCATCCCTTCTTTGTCCAACGTGACCCATCCCAACTGCTCCTCCACATCTGCATCCCACTTAGACCCTCGCTGCCTTCCAGCAGGAGACTTTTCACCACCTGCAGCCCTTCGGCTGCCTCCCATCGCGACCGCTCTCCGCCAGACCGGTCGCCGGGCAGCCTCGGATGCTTTGTTCACCCCTCCGACGCTCCCACTGGTACACGTGGCCTCTCGGGCGATGAACCCGAACGCGGCAGCGCGAGAAGATGCATGAGGGAAGGAGCTGGGGGCAGCACCGCTGCGCCGCTTCCCCTCTAATTGCCCCCATTCCTCATCCTTAAATGCTAATTTTGAAGTTTGCCGAGGAATTATTTCGCTTAGTGTCAACAATACAGATAACTCCGCCGAGGCGCTCTTTGTGGTCGGTGGCACGAAGTGACCGCCTCCCTCCTCCTGGACCTATTAGGAGAGACTCCCGCGTCGCGCTCCTGCCCGGCCCCATCAATGACACTGACAGCGCTTCTCCTACGCGCGGGACCTGACATTACACCCGCTGCCGGCGTTCCCTGCCTTTCCCAGACCTTCCCCGTGCCGCTGACTCAGCCGAGCACGAGGACCAAGCCACGCGCCATGAGGCCGCGGCCGCCCTCCACGCCTGCCCTGCGGTGAGGGAAAAAAATCGCATCCTGGGTTGGCACAAGTTTTCTGCCGCTAGTATGGCGGGCTAAACGGCACGCAAAGAGCTGGAGGCACAAAGCAAGTCTGGCAAACCCCTCTCTGCGGGTGCAAAAATATCCCCAGGGATGGGATGCTCGGGACCCCGAAACGTCGACGCGCATCTTGAGCCGTTCCCACTCCTCTTTGGATCGACCTGAAACCCTCCCACTTCTTTATGCAAACCTACAACTTTTACATACTTCTTTCAACCTTCTTTCAGCCTTCTTCACATACTTCTTTCAGCCTTTCAACCCCAAACTGCGTTTCTCTCCTGTAGGCAACGAGTCTCGTCAAAATGACAAATGGAGATGCCGAAACCGACCGCAAACTGAGTGGTTGACCCACTTTTTCGGCGGCTAAAATAGCTCGCCCGGATGGGGAGCACAGCCCCTCGACGGCCCCAGGGTGGTGCTTCGCCCCGGCAAATTTCCAACCAACAGTACCTGTCGCGGGGGCAGAGCGATCGCCCCGGCACCTTCGGCTTTGAGAAGAAATTGTTAATTACGTTTGCCGGGGAATCCTAATGGGATCTCTCCTTCGCTTCCGGTACTCGCCCCGGCTACGGGGTTAACGGGCTCCGAACGCCTTTTATTCCGGGTGGCTGGAGCAACGGCAGAGGAGATTTATTTGTAATCATCGCAAATAAACACGCTTCCTCAGAAGTAAACACAAAAGAACAGAACCTGGCTGGGCTCCCGTTTCGTTAAGGATGCAAATGAGAAGCAGGCCATCAAAACCCGGCGGCTCCTCTAATCCTCTCCCAACAATGTAAACCGTCAAATTAGCCACGGGTACAATGGCATCTGCGGCGTGTGACGGCGGGTCTCGGCGCAACGGCTCCCCGAGGGCAGGACTGCGCCGCCTGGGCTTCCGTCACTGTCATCCCTGATATTTATTCGCAGTGCGGAGGGCGGGAGGCGCTTTGTCTTCATTCCCTATCCCTTCCGCTGGCACCCTGTCTCCCGTCTCAGCCACTCGCGGTATCCCATCTCTCCCATCCATCCTGGCCCCTGGATGCTCCGTCCCAGCCCCCCCGAGGACGGAGGGGACCCATGATGGGCATTGCCCACCTCGATCGCCTCCCGTCCGGCCCTTGCCACCCGCTCGGCACGTCCCGACCCGTCGCCGTGCCTCCACGTCCCCCGTGGGAAAATGAAGCCCGGGGGATGCAGAGGGCGCTCGGCCAGCCAAAACTGTGCCCCTTTTCCCCATAACCTCCCCTCCTCCGCACCGCACACCGCTCAGCCCGTTCACTCCCGCAAAGCCACGTGCCACCGGCTCTCACTTATTAATTAAATCACCCGGCCCCACCACTACCGCGCCGCTTCGATTCCCCGAGCGCTCCCAGTGCTCTTCAAACAAGCTCCGGACGGTCGGCACACCCTTCCCCACCAACTGTCCCCTTCCCAGAGCCCTCCGAGGGCTCCGGGACCCTCCTGCCTTCCCCAGAGGCTCAGGGCTTGTCGGGGAGGGTTTCTCCCCACCGGTTCCCCCACGGCAGCATTTCTCCCGCCTGCCACCGAGCACCGGAATAGAAGCTGCTCCCCGTGAAAAAGCCAAGCCCCAAATTGATAACATTAGAAGCTGCTAAATATAAAATACCCATCTGCAAAGATAATGAGCCTGCGAGGGCAGGGGCTGCCGAGTTGCTCCATTTCAGATAGTATAATGGTGTTTTGGTCCACGACTGCCGCTCCCAGACATTAGAATGATAACAAGATGATGAGGAGGGCGGGAGCTGCCTGCACGCGAGTCAAGACAGAACGCTCGCCCTGTGGTCCCCGAGGGGGCCACGCTGCGCCAAACACCACCGCCTGGTTGGCACCCAGCGCCCCCGGGGCTTTGGGTGGCCTCCGCGACAACCCCGGGGCTGCAAAGCTTGAGCCTGATGCCGGGTCGGTGCCGAGCTTGAGCCAACGTCGACTTCGGGAGCGGGTCTGCGCCCGCCTTCACCTTTCCAGGGGCTTACCCTGTGCCTGCATCCCAGTTTGGGAACTGCAGACCCGGGTCCCGCTGCGGGCAGCGCAGCGCGATGCTCAGGCAGAGCTGCGCTGCAGACGGCTTAGAAACGGACCGCAGCTCGCACGGGGAAGGGAGGAGCAGCGAGGCGAGTGGCTGCACGGGGCCACCGCTGCCGCTATCTGACCGCATCTTCTCCCCAAAGCCCTTCTCGGGATTTTCTGAATTAATGCTCCACATCGAACAAATCCAGAAACCGCAGTCGACTCTGTTAAAGCGAGCTAGGCTTTCCTTTTCTTTCCTAAAGCCCTTCTTTCACTCCTCATTGCTTTCGCTTGCAGCTGGCAGGGACACACGCTGCCCGGACAACTTCCTCGGCAAGGGGAAGGGTGGTGTGATGGGGCCAGGCACACTCTGCTCCGGGCTCCCGTGGGATTTTCCTACTGTGACTCCCTTGTTTCTGACAGGACAACGCATCCGTACCCTGATGACTTGGGCTCTGCAGCCCCCAGGGAGGTCGGCACTGAATCGGGGCTCTAACTGAGCCCTTTCCCGCAGGGAGCCGTCACCTCCCTGCCCTGCACAGAGCTCACGGTGGCTCTCCCTGCCCCACGCCAGTCACAGCCACTGCGGTCTGCTCTGAACTGCATCTCCGATCGGAAAATAACAGCAACGCTCTCTGCCCTCAGGATCGAACCAGGATTGCAAACCGCTTCTGGCTACAGCCTAGCACCTCCCGATTCCCGTCGCAGCCATGTCCACGTGGTGGGATGCTCCCCCGGGATGCGGCGGGGAAGCTCGGAACGCATCAGCCTCAGCCCCAATGGCCCACAGCTGTTATTAGCTTAAGAGAAATCTTCCTAAGGAAATATAAGGCGGCGGCTAAAGAAATAAAGCAGGAGGCCTTTGAATAGAGCAAATCAATGGGGATGTTTACAGAGCAGGTGGCACTTAAATGCTAACATCAGAGTCAGTCGATGCCACCCTCCACACCCGATCTCCCAAACAGATGAAAATGATGGCACCAAGCAGGGGCAGCCGGTCCAGGAACACCACGGACACTGGGAGTGCAGCGAGGCATCTATCCTCGCCCAAAACGGTACCCAAGTGACTGTGCTCTCCCTAAAGGTGGGTCCCTGACGCAGTGGGGCACCGATTCCCAACTTGCTCGTGGCTACCGGGCTGTCCTGCGGTTTGAAGAAGGCTGGAGCATCTTTCCAGCTCCTCTCCAAAGAGACGACCAACATCCACCAGCATTTGCCATCAAGGCATTGCTACCCGTCCTCAGAAACATCGGCAGAGAGCTGTCTTCTCACCAGGGAAGCCAAATTCCCCCACACCAGGGCTCTGCCCTACATCCCGGCAGGGCAGAAAAGGCCCAACGAGAGATGCCCGCCGACACCGCCACAGTGCCGACTGAGGGACGCGATTCGGCAAACCGCCCCGCTCGTGGCACGCCGGCGTCGGCACAGCCCTGCGCCTCAATCAGCGCCCGTGTACGAATTCAATCAGCGCTCATCTAACACAATGCAGCACCTGCGCCCCGGCTGATTTCTAGTGTTCTTCAATCAAAAGCAGGAGAAGAAACGCAGGGTTTATTGCCAGCGGTGCTAGCAGACCCGAACAGGAGAGAACCTGGAGCCCTCTATGCCTGCAGTGGGGTTTTGGGGTTGGGTTTTTCCCTTGCTATTGCTTTTTTTTGTCTTCTTTATTTCCCCCCCCCCGTCTTCCCAGGTGGGGAGAGACAGAAATAATTGTTTTGCTGTCACAGTTAGCCATGTAGTTAAGCACTGGTAATTAATGCATGGCAATACGAGGCTCCGACCGCTATGATTCAGCCGTCCTGATGGGACTGGCGACCGTCTCCGTCTCAGCCGGGCAAGGGGGCCGCTTTCAACCCGGGGGGAGAGCGGCCATGGCTGCGGCAGCATCCCGCAGACGTGAAAGAAGAAAGGATGTTGGCAGCTTGATTAAAACACGGGCCAGGGCGTGTTTGCGACAGAAGGAGCTTCTGTACAGCCGGAGCAAAGCGATCGTTACATCTATCCCTGGCTCACAAGGAGGGAAAATTGGTCTGAAGCCGCCAGGGCGGCAACGTGGTGATGGGGATGGCAGAAGGGTGCGCGGGTGACAGCCCCCAAACGGGTCCCGGGGGGAAACGACGGCATGTAGGGTTTGGCTTCGGATGGAAACCCAACCGGGTCTCCAGAGCCTGTGGTCCTCATGCTGGTTTGGCTTTGGATGGAAACCCCACCGGGTCTCCAATGCCCGTGGTCCTCATGCTATCGGTGGGTCTGTCTGGCCACACCGCCTTCCCCGATAGAAGCCGGGGTGGGAGAGGCAAACCTCTTCTCCCGACCCCCCGCTAATTACCACCAAAAATATATTTGTCACGAGACGCCCGCTCCTATCTCTGTGGCTCTTAAGGGTAATGGAGAGGTTTCAGTCTTTGGAGGATAAGTCTCAGGCTCTTGGCTGCTTGCCCGGGAGGATTATTTTACATCAGGTTGAGTTCTGTAGTAATTATCTTCAAAACAGCTGGACTGCTGGATAAACTCGCTGTATCTTAATGCACAATACAAGAGCAAATACGGAGAATTAAACTGCAATTTCAGACAGGCCTGACAGATAGTCGGGAAAAGCGCTCGCCGGTGTTTCGGAGGCCGAGGCTCGGGGCGCCTCGCACGTCAGGGGTGGGGAGGCATTTTCTCATTTGAAATCAATTCCATCTTCCCCGGAGACCGAGCGGAGGGGGAAAGGAGATTCCAGATGAAGATGTTTCACCCCCGAAGCTCACAACGGAGAAAAAAAACAACCACCACCACCGTTTCCCTGACCCCCACGGCTGAAAAATGAAGTGGTGTTTGATCCCAGCTTGGCGTTCTGCGCAGCCCCGAGCCTTCCATAAAAGCCCAAATTTTCCGGGCGCTCAGCTCCGCGCCGTCCCCCTCGCTGCAGCGCTGGGCGAGGGCAAAATCCTCTCCCTCCGTCCGTCCATCCCCCTGGCGCCGGGACGTCGCTTCCAGCGCCTCCTGTACCCCGTGCCAGCAGGACAGAGGGGCCGACGGACAGACGGACAAACCGACAAACGGACAAACCGACGGATGGACAAACCCACTCCCAAACAACACAAGCGCCCTCACCCCAAGCACCGGGGGGGGGGGAATTAAAAGGAAAAAAAACCCTCAGCTTCTTTGAAGGCGATGCCGCAAGTGTGAAATCGCCGCAGGCAGAATTAATAACCTCTAAAAAGAGGGATATTCTGCCGATGGAGGGTGAAGCCATATTTCATGGCGTGAAGCACTCCTGCCAAACGCGCCATCTGTAAATGACCTGGGTGAGCCGTCAGCCCGAGAATATAATTGCCAATTTGCAGAAATTTCACCAGCAATTAGGCAAAAGAAAATAACCCACCAGAGGAAATCCTCTGCTCGCTGCTCCCACGCCTCCGCCGACCCCCCCCGGGCTTATCCACCCGCCGTTTCGCTGCCGGCACGAGGGCTGGACGCTGCCTGCGACGGGCGCGACAGAGCCTGACGACGGCCCCGTGGCACCGCCGGATGAAGAAGTCATCACCGGCGCGAGATGACAAGAGCCGCCAAGTCGAGAGCGCACCATCTCGCGCCGGTACCCCGTCCCTGAGCATCACCGGGGGCCTGATCCCGGCAACCCCGCGGGGCGTCCGCATGGCCGACCGCCTTCGTGCAATTAGGGGGTTTATTTGTTTGAGTCGTACGTGAATATACCAAATTACATTATCAGATCATCGTCCTGCTTCTGATTTATTCCTTCTTTGTTCTTCAAGTCTTCGTACATCTAAGCAATTAACCTCTCAAAGAGCTGGAGAACACATAATTATCCTCATTTGTCTAAACGTCACCAAGATGGCTGCCTTTCAATTAACCTTCTGGGAATGGAGGGAAGTTGGAGTGATACAGTGATCATTTCCAACTTCGGCGTAGGCTTTTTTTTTTTTTTCTCCCTTAAAGTAATTTAATTGAAATATTCAGATGATAAAATATAGCCAGATAACTGTTACCGCAGGTAACGGGATCAAGAGGGGGCTTGCGATCGAAAAAGAAGTCAAATGAGGTACAGTAATATTATATCAATACGCCGCACTTCCATCTAAAAATATCAAAGCGCTTTGTGCTTATTAATGAAGGGAGCGTTTCGCACTCCCCTGCGGGCTAAGACTTACACCACTTCTATACGTCGCTGCTGCCGATGGGGAAACTGAGGCAGGGGGTGAGCTCCGGTGCCCGGAGCTGGCGGAGCCGGTCGCATCCCGAGAGCATCTCCTCCGCTGCCGGTCCCCCCTCCCGCCCTGGGAAAAGGTGGCTCCGTAACAGAGAGATGCAGTCCCAGCCGCGTCGCTTCTGCTTTCCTTTGTTTGAATAATAGCCCCCCGTTTTGCTGAGAGCGCGTCTGCCACGCCGAGCGAGCGAGGGGTGCGTTCCCGTCCCAGCGCCTCGCTAATAAATATACATCGCTTCCGCTGGCAAGCGCCGGGTCAAACTGTGCCCCCGCATGAAGCAAGACACCCGCGTCGTCTGGCGCACCCGGGTAATATTTATACACACCCCCGCACGCCGATATATACGGAAAACAAACACGCAAACTCCCAAGTCGGTCACGCCTCCTCCCCGACAAGCGTGGCTTCCCAATTCCTCGCGGCGCCACGGCTTCGCTCCCAGCGCGAAATCGAGCCCTCCAAAGAGCCATTGCGGCTCTTTGCACCTCGCCCAGCCCTGCTTTCTGCCTCTGCTCGGCGGAGCTCCTCCGTCGAGGGACACCGAGGCACCGAGAGACGGGGATGCCCAGCGCTCGTTGCCCACGTCCTTCCCTCCCAGCCTCACGGGCTTTCGGTATTGCGGCGCCGGGCGGCCTCTCTGCCCATCCCTGTGGACGAGCCGGGAGGAAAGGAGGTGGGAAAAGCCAGAGGGTCCCTGTTAGGGGCTCCATAAACCCGTGGCCCTCCCGGCGCACTCACCCGGATAACACAATAGCCGCCGAGTTTATTCTCGGCACAGGCTGACGGCGACGTAATTAAAATGCAAGCCGGAGTCAAGGTACCTATCGATAAATCTTTGCTGTTGGCTCTTGGGCTTGACAGGAAGCCTATACCTGGTGCGGGGAGTCCGGACCGAGGGGGAGGCAGGGATAAAGGCTCTGCTTTATGGACGGCCATTTTAATATTTCGTTTGAATAATGGGCCTTGCAAATTAGCAGCCCGCCGGCCCGAAATACATATTTTTCCAAGGCCGCGCAGGCTCCCGATGCGACAGGTGATGTGGGCAACCAGTCCCCGAGGGGAGCTGCGATCTCGGTGCTTGGCGGCTGCAGTCATCTTTTATCCCCGGCCGGGATGACGAAGAAGAGAGCTCGGGGCTGGGGGGGATATCCAAAGGCTGGGGGAGGAAATGGAGCAGAAAACAGCCCTGTGCGAGACCGGCGAGGGGCTGGTGAGCGGCGGCGGTGGCAGTGGCAGGGAGCTGCCAGGCAGCCTCTGGAGGGATGCGACACCGCGCCGGCACGGCAGCACTGGGGCAGCCACACCGGGGCACGTCTGCGACACGCACCTCTCCTCGCACCATCAAAACTATGGATTTCTGGCTGTCGCCAGAGCTCGTCTGAGCATCTGCCTCCGGGGTGAATATTCGGAAAGGCCGGAGGTGCCTTTGATGCCGCAATTTGATGGGAGAAGGGGGGGGTTGCCTCGGTCGCAGGAAAAAGCAAGCCTGCTTGCTGCCCAACGGGGTCCGGCTCCTCCGGCGCACACGGGGCAGGAAAGATCGAACCTCCCTGCGTTTGCTCGGAGAGGAACGTCGGGAGAAGGCCGGAGACGTATGTGCGGCTGAACACGAGGGGGAGCTCGGGCCAGAGCGCGCGGGGGAGCGGGGAGCAGAAAGTGGAGCCTACCCGCTCGTCCCGTCTCCCCTTTCTGCCCCCCATCCGCCTCCCCTCCTCTCCTTCCTTGCCCTCTACCCTCCCCACACCGCCGTGCACTCCATCTGCCTGGCCACCACCTCCCCGGGCTGGCACGGGCTGTGCCGCATCTCCCTAAAACCATACGGAGGGGAGAAGATGCTTCGAGCGCCAGGAGGATGCGATCCAGCTGCTCTCGGAGCCCGGAGCGGGAGCTTGCATCCTTGCCGCCAGCTCTCAGGGCCGTTAGCTCAGCTCCAAAGTGTCCAAACTGGGTTTGGGAGTGGACTGAGCTGGTGGGACCTCACCAAGCTCTGCCAGAGCTCCCCGCATAGCATCACGCCACGCTCGCAGGACCAGGAGACCGACTCCTGCTCTCGCTGGGGCACGAACCAGAGCCCTGAAGGACCCCACGACTTGCTGCGTTCTCCTGGATGACTTCAAGGTGGGGCAGTTGCACCTTTGGGAGTAGGCGGCACCGTCTGCCGCTGCCGCTCGCCCTGCCGAGTTTCAGCCATCCAGGAGGTGATGCGGAGAGACAGCTATGAACTCGCCGGGAGAGGCAGGAGTTTCAGAGCAGTACATACAGCACTCCGGAGGCACGGCAGAACGTCTGCGTGCCAGCCACCGGTGCGTGCTTTCCTGGCCAGTGAGATGCTCCGGGGCAAAGGGGAAGGAGCAGCCTTTCGGAGGTAATGAGTGTGCATCTCCATCCGCATCATGACGCTGCTATTTCATACCCGGGCATCTCTCTCCGGCTCCGTGAGGTTTGGCCGCAGCTCAGCGGGGCGAATGCAATGATTTCCACCTTTCTCTGGAGGCACAGGGCTGAGCTCTCGGCAATCTCGGCCACCCAGGGGCATCGCGTTTCTTTCATCACTACCCACAAGCTAAAAAGAGTGGCCAAAGCCACCCCGGACAGTTAATCCGCAGTCCTGACGCCACCCTAAGGGCCTGGGTGAGGGAAGCTGAGAGCTGTTCTGGGAAATTCCCGCAGCTTTTCTACCCGTAATGCCAAGAAAAGGGGACGGTGATGCTGCACGCCCGTGCGCACCTACGGAGCGGGGAGACGGAGGACCGGGCTGAGGCGCGCAGAAATCATTTTCTCCTGGCAAAGCTGCCGACTCAAGGAGAAACATAAAACCCTCGATGAAGGGCTTGTCTGGTTTATTATAACATCGGCTTTAATTTATGCGCCTGCCTTTTATGATTGTTCTCTATCACTGTTCCTGGGGCTTATTTATAGAGGGCCATTAGCAGAGAGAGCAAGCCCTGATGAGCGAGTGTTCGCAGCGCCTGCCAGGGGACCGGGGATATAAACTGAGACGAGGAGGAGGCGGCAGAGAGCTCTCGCACGGGGCCGCGGCGCATCCCCTCCCCGAAAGCCGAGAAGGATAATTTGATCTCGGTGCGCGATACAACTTCATTTCACGTGGCTCTCTTCGGGCAGCCCGCAGCCTCCTTCACACGTACTTTGCAAAATTCCCCAGCCCCAAACAGCCACCGCAGCCTGAACGGGGACCGGGGGAGGCGGAGAGCTTTGGATCTGACCGTCCCTACCAAGCAGAAAAAAAGCTAAGGATGCGGGGAAAAGCCCCTTGACGGTGCGAGAGGATTGCTGCTGGAGCCGGGAAGTGGAAGGCAACCTCGACCACATGCTCTGCGAGCAGCCTGCATCCCTGCCCAGGCATCCCAGCCCGTTTCGTCCCCGTCCACCTAAAACCAAAACGCTCGAGAGCCGTGCAGACACTCCGCGACACGCAGGGGACGGGGAGGGTACCAAAAACTTCACGCCGCGAAATTATTCCCATTGACCACCATCACTCTCCAAATTCCAGTGCAACACGGACAGGCGATCCCACGGCGGTAATTAAACCCGCACCCACCGAAATGACAGGCTAATTACAGGCACAGGCAGGGTCCAGCCGGCCCCCAAACCACACCGATGGGCACGGAAAAAGACGCGGGTTAAAACCACAGCTAAGCGGGAAGGTGGGTCTGTTGGCAGACAGAGACGATGTAAAATGAATTTGTACGATCAAAGCCTTCCCATGCAGTTCGCAGGTAATTTGTGACGAGAACAAAAGCTTTAAATTCAGCCACTAAATTATTCACTCCAAATCGTCCTCTCGGCTCCCGCGCTTGTGTCCTTCAAGCCGTTCTAGGTGGTGACTACATCCCCTCGGCGTATGGGGAGGCCGTGGGGAAGCGGCCGCGGGAAAGACGGAGCCGCCGATCCGACACCGGCAGTTTGATTTACAGAGAGAACCGGGGAGAGGAGACAGTCGCCCTCAGGAAAAAAGAAACTTCAAGCTCTAACCATCCCATCAAGGGGGTTCCTGCGTTCTTGATGTGGTTTTTTAATTTTATTTTATTTCTTTCTTTTTCCGCAACAAGCTCCCACTTCAGGCAGAATAGATGATGCTAAATTATTTTGGAATATGCTGAGAATGCCCTGCTTGGCCAACCGAAGCCTCATAAATCATTCCTCTTCCTCCAACCCCTTTCCCGTTCTTGATCTCTCTTTTAAGCAGGATAACGCCAGCTCGCCGGGGAGCCCATTGCCCCGGCACCATGAGGCACGTTTCGGGCGGGCGATGTCGAGACACACTGCCGGAGCCGGACCTGTTGCCGAGGGGATGAGACCACGCGACCGGGAGAGACCAAAAAGGAGCCGCTCGGGCTGCTGATGAGGTCGCTACCTCCCAGCGACCAGTTTCTGAGCCCACCTCAGTGCAAGGTAGCCCTACGGCAGCCTGGAGCCACATGGTGACCAGGAGCTGCCTCGCCGGCGTTGGGGCCAGGCGTTGCTCCAGCTCACCTCCTGAATTAAGGCTCATCAATGGCTTTGGGAAGAGCCAGGCTCACATCAGCCATGGGACAACCTATTTCTTCCCGCTCCAGGGTCAGGTGGAGCACGACTGGCTACTCTCGCTCTAAGACCAACAGGCTTTGGCTGGAGAAAGCAACTCCCTGCACAACTGGGAAGGGATGGGAGATGCGGTTGCATCCAAGTGCCCGGTGCTCAGACATCACCCCTGATGGAGCTGGTGAGGAGGAGCCAGTTCCCCGCTCCTCACTAGCACGGGGTCCCTCCAAAGCAGGGGGAGATGCTCGCCAAGGACCTGGCAGGGCAGAGCGTGCCAGCAGTGGTCCAGAGCAGAGGGAGGAAAGTCCCTCTGCCACGGAGGAGGCACAGTGCGTTCGGCATTTGTGCCATACCCAGAGGGGCTGCATGGCCCGGGGCTGTCAGCCTGGCTCCTTGCACCACGACTAAAATCACACTTTTCTCTAAAAACCCCAAAGCTGAGACACCACATTCAAAGGCAGAGGCCCCTCTGGTCGGGACTGATGGGGGGAAGAGCACTTTGGATCACGAACCAGAGCACGGCAGAGGCACAGTCATTTTCTAATACCTGAAGTGACATTTCACGAGTCCCTCACACTCAGCTGTGACACCGACAATGTCATAATAGGGATATGAGCGTCGCGCATCTCCGCGCTGGCCCGGTACCCATCACTCAGGCGTGATGGATAGGCAGCAGGCTTGGGAAGCCGCTGACAAGAAGGATCAGCAAGCAGCTCTATTTGCGGCTCTGGGCAAAGACTAAACCCCTTCCCTCGCCGGCTCGCTACAGCTCAGAAAAAGGTGGGTTGTCATCTTCCACGGCTTGGCTGCGAGCTGGCCCAGGAGGTCCCCGCCAGGCTTTTTGGAGGAGGTGGCAGAGTCCCCCGAGGTCGCCCTGGAAAGCCCCGGGTGGGAGGGAGCCCCATCATCCGTCCGTGCTCGGGGGTGATGGATGTGCACGGGGCTCGGGGTACCAGGGGCAGAGCTGGGGTCCCCAGTGCTCAGCATCACGCCGTCCCTCCTCTCCACCATCACACCCGCAAACGCAAGTGGGGTTTTGCTTGGGTTTTTTTTTCATCAATAACCTTCCACCCTCCCCAGGAAAACACTAAAAAACCAAAAAGCAATCAAAGCCTCACCAGCCACCCTTGCCTCTCCAGAGCCTGAGCTTTATGACACTGTAGCTATTTATTGCTCGCTGTGTTTTGCAAATACCAGATGTGACGCTCATCCTGAACAGCCTAGTTTAAGGCCCCTTGGTTATTCCGTAGATGGAGCTGCTATTTTAGACAAGACAGACGCGAAACAAAAACAAAACCTAAAGCGGAAGGGGGGGACAAAGCCCTCCGAGCGCTGCAACGGCGACAAACATCCCTAGCGGGGCGTTCCTCTTCGGTTTTGAACCCGGAGGGAGGTGAGAAAAGCCAAGTCGGGCTGCAAGCGCCTGCGGACCGTGGGTCCCAGCAGCCCTGCGGGGCTGGGGATGACCCAGTGGGTGCGAGGATGCACTAACTGGGTTTGCCCATCACTGCCCTCCTTGCTGGAGAAGCAGCTGGTGACCGACGTGCACAGGCGGTTCCCTCCGGCGCCGCTCCCCAGCCCGCGTTTTGGGCTGCCCAGCTGCAATTCCCACATTTTCCATTGGGATGTCCGCCGGTGTCAAGCTCCCTTCAAGCCAGACCACCCGTACCAGCGGGGCCCAACGTACCCAATATTTCATCCCCAGTGTCCCGGCAGGGCTAAGGAACATGCGGACGCGCTCCATAAACCCACCATTAGAGATCCCCTGATGGAGATGGATTATAATTTGCAAATGATTAAAACACAATTAACGGCGGTAGGGAGGTACTCGAGGCTCTGCAAAGGAGCCGTGCAAATGAGGAGTTATCAGGACCTTCGGTGTCCTAAGCACCTGTCAATTCTTGGTTGAAACAAGTGCATTAGCCTCGTCCAATATCCATCTAACCTTTCCACTCTCCCTTGCTCTGTTTCCCTGGCAACCATTTAAAAGTGCTGGAAAAAGGCTTTCAGAAAAAAGAAAAGGGGGGGGGGGGGGGGAAGGCAGTATGTTCTTTTAAGGCACGCGTGTGCTCGTTCGCTCTTTTTTTCCCCTGCTTCTCTCAGTCTCTCCTTTAGGCGCCTGCGTTTTCCCTGCCGGCTCCGACTCCGAGAGTTCGGCATAAGCTGCCGCACTTGGAGGGCAACGAGCAGGGTGGGCACGGTGGCCCTGCCACCCTGCTCGCCCGGGGACGGCTGGATGCACCATCACCCGTTGCGGAAAACCACTCAGGACTACAGAGAGAGGGAAAGGAGCAAACCCCAGGAGCCGGCTCAAGCATAGGATGCTGCCGCAAGGGGAGACTGTGCCCCAAAACAGCCAGTTCCTACAGTGCTCCAGCCCTCGCTGGCACGTCGCGCCGGAGCCCTGCACGGCTCTCCGGAGCGGTACAAGCACAAAACTCGGTATTTTGCGGCGCTCCCTGTCACTCTCTGAGCAAAACAGCGGTTAACAAAGGTCAAAACTTGAGGCTGTCACTAAACCCATCGCCGCTGCCTGCTAAAGAGGGTTATTTTTCCCCCCTTGCCTCTTCTCCCCGCTCCCGCCTGCCTGGGCATCATCTCCCAGCACATCGGCACCGATGAGAGTGGCATTTGTCCTGACACCTTCGGGAGCTCAGCTCCAAAGGGTAGAAGGAAAATGGCAATGAGAGCAGCCGTCAGAGGAGCCAGAGGGGGGAGGACGGCTCCCAGAGCCTGTCACCGCCGCGCTCTCCAAATGCCAGAGAGGGGCTGGAAACACATCCTCTTCCCCAGGGGCGACCCAGCACCCGGAGCAGCCCGCTTTGGGTGAGGAGGATGGGGTGGAGGAGGTAGAGAGGGGTTTTCCAGGCGCCTCAGGAGCCAACACGAAGGACGGAGCTGGGGAAGCAGACAGGGGGAAGAGCAGCGGAGGCGGGACGGGGGCACCCAGCACCCCCCGATAAACCCTTCCGTGCTTCGTGCCACACTGCCCCAGGGGGCAAGGGGACACGTCAAAGCTGTTCGGTCCTGGAAAGTGCTGGGAATCATAGAATGGTTTAGGTTGGAAGGGACCTTAAAGATCATCCTGTGCCTTAAAGATCCAACCTGGCCTTGAACACCAGGGATGGGGCAGCCACAGCTTCTCGGGGCAACCTGCGCCAGGGGCTCACCGCCCTCACAGTCAAGCATTTCTTCCTCATATCTCATCTAAATCTCCCCTCTTCCAGTTTAAAACCGTTCCCCCTCGTCCCATCACTCCATGCCCTTTTAAAAAGTCCCTCCCCAGCTCTCCTGGAGCCCCTTTAGGCACTGGAAGGGGCTCTGAGGTCTCCGCGGAGCCTTCTCCTCTCCAGGCTGAACCCCCCCTCTCCCAGCCTGTCCTCCCCGCAGAGGGGCTCAGCCCTCGCAGCATCTCCGGGCCCTCCTCCGGCCCCGCTCCAACAGCTCCGTGTCCTTCTGCTGTTGGGCCCCCCGGAGCTGGAGGCAGCGCTGCAGGGGGGGCTCCCCAGAGCGCAGCAGAGGGGCACAATCCCCCCCTCGCCCGCTGGCCACGCTGCTGGGGATGCAGCCCGGGGTGCCACGGGCTTTATGGACTGCCAGCACACATTGCCAACTCATGTTAAGCTTCTCATCCACCAACACCCCCAAGTCCTTCTCCTCAAGGTTGCTCTCCATCCATTCTCCTTAGACGGGAAGGAGTCTCGTGGTGCCGTCTTTGCAGGACTGAACATAAACCTTCCTCCGCACCGGTGAAGCCCTGGGGGAGCGCAGCCCCGGGGGACGGCTCCATAGGCAATCAAGCCTCATTAGCTCTGCTGCTCACCAAGCAGCTCCGTCTACACACCGATTTGCCGCTCCACGTATTGGCCCGGCTAACAGTGAGCACAGGAATTGCTAATAACCCTGTTACTAGCTTCGCGGCATGTCCCTCCCCAGCATCACACGCACGCGGGACCACCCGGATCACCTGCGGATACGACCTCAAGCAGCACCGAAACCAGCGGCGGGGGCTGAGGACCACCCCGCAGCGAGGAGGAGAGCAGCAGCATCCCTCTTACGTGGGGGGCGAGGAGCAGAAAGGGGTCGCAGCGGTGCAGGCAAGAGCTTGGTCGCGTTAATTAGTTGTGGGGTTTGAAGTGCGGCGCTGCCACTTGGCGCTCGGTGGCATAAATAGAGGGGGGGGGGGGAAGAAACAATCCATTAAACAACACACACCCGGGAAAAAAAAAACAAAACAAAGGGGAAAAACCACCCTAATCTACTGTTCCACAAACACCGGGCACCCAAACAGCCGATCTTTGTCAGGAACCTTAGTTCCAAGAACCACTTACAGGCTTTCATCAACACATTATAATATTAATCAAGGCTCATAATGCAGAGTGATTTGCATGCCAACAAATATATTTACACTGTAAATTGTTTGTTGAGAAGCCTCAGAGAAATATGCAATTCACTGCTATTGAACTTGGGTAGCGGGGGAAAAAAAAATAAAAAGTACAAACTCCCTGTAGAGTTGGTTCCTTCTGGTTTTGGCAACACAGCTCATTAGCATGCATTCTCATTTCCACGCGGGCTTTTGCTCGCAGCCATTTAGCTGGATCACAGCAGTCGGAGATAGAAAGACTTATTAAGGTCCTCGTAGCTAAATCCAGGCCACCGTCTTCTCAACGGAGGAGACGCAGCCGCTGGGAAACCTGTCCAGCGTTAGCCAACGAGCCAAAGCACGATGACTGTCGCCCATGGGCGACTCTGTCCGACCCCCAGAGTGACACTAGGTTATTTGTGCAGCCCCAGGGTTTCCACTTCCCCGGCGCTGCACGGGTCTGCCAAGATGAATCCAAACTGAGTGATCCCGGAGAAGTCCCGCTCCGGCAGAGAGGAGGATGGCCACGGCATCAGGAGCTGAGCGGCTGGGGAGGCGATGGATGGGCAGAGCTCCCAACACCCACAACCCCCGGCTGAAGTTGGCCAAAAAGCCTGAGGATGGGTGCTATCACGAGGATCGTGGCAGCACGTGGGAGGTGAGTGCATGCTCCTGGATCCTCCTGCATCTCCCTCTGCCAACGGGGAAGACCACAGCTTGGTGCAGACCCCAGGATTTGGGGGTTTGACCCACACTGGCAAGTCCTTACAGTCTCCAGCACTGTGTGGAGCGGCCAAGGGGAGCATCTATTGCCTGTGTTATTACCAGCACGGCTTCACAACACACTCTGTATCTCCAGCCGCTGAGGGAGAGGACAAGATGGGAGGCAGCGCAACCAGGAAGCGCCAAGAGCATTGAGAGACAGGGCTTCTGCCCTTCTCGCATGGTTTGCACGCTCTCCCACCACGTTACGCATCCCGAGGGATCTTCCCCTCCTTTCTCTCCTGCCGCTTCACCCTCTCCCACCCCTGCTCTTCCCACCGCGGCGCGCAGGTCCTGCCAGATCTCCCAGCCTGGTGCCAGTGAGCATCTGCTGCGCTCCCCATCCCGCCTCTCCCCTCGCCGCCTGCCTGGGGCTCCGGGGCTGGAAAGGATGATTAGCAAAGGTGCTAGAGGAGAATTAAACGGAGTATTCTGTGGTGCCTCTCTAAGCTGCTGAAGAGCCGATTAGCAGGAGGCATTGATCTCCTGGTTCAGAGATCTTCTAAAGAGTGAGGTGGAAAAATAATGGGAGGGAGGAGGGAGAAAGCTAATTAACACTCCCAGGGTAGCAGGCTCTCCATGTGGAGCTGATTTTAATAGACATAATAGAAGGTGCCCTGGTCAGCAGAGTAAGCGGTGTTTGTTCACCCAGTGGGTGTCCTCGTGCGGCAAGTGGGAAGGAGCCAGGGGATGGGACCAACCCGGAGGGAGGGGAGAGGACAGCTAGCAGCGGGGCTAGCATCCCATCTCGGGTCCCCATCCCTGCTGAGTCAGGACCGCACCGCAGCATCTCACACCAGTGAGATGAAGGGAGAGCCTCTGGCCATGGCTGCTGCCTTTGCTATGCTTTCATAAGATCGAAACACAAAGGGAGGCAGGAAGCTGAAGATGCGCTCCCCATACCCCAGGTAGTTATCCTGCCCCCCGGCTAGCGGCTATTTCGGCACGACACTACTGTCACATCGGCTCACTCGCACACAGCACTCTTTACAAACCCGCCGCGTGGCCGGGTCTTCATCCCCCTGAAAACCAGGGAAACGACCTGAGCGCACGGGAAGCGTTTCGGCGGAGCAGTGAAAATCACAGGAATAAACTTTCAGGGTCCATCAGGTAGTTTGATCTGTTTACATTTAATACTCCATTTCTCTACGTGTGCAAAGCGCAAGCCCCTAATCCCTGCTCAGTAATTACCAACGTTAGAGGACCACAGCACAGACTTACCCATTCGCGCTAGCTAATGCATACACAATTTCCCTAACCCTCTCCGCGCCACAACATTAAGGATGGGCAGATGCCTTCAAGCTCTCTGTTCGCGATGATTGCCCTACAAAACATCAGGGAAGGAGAAAGAGGTTGGTTGAGGGCAAAGGGGCATTTTATTTGATAAAATCATAAAGAGCAGCGCATCCTGCAGAGGAAGAATCTCCGAGACATAAATGTCAGGTTTATGAACAATTGAGCTGCTCTGTGCTTGCCCGAAATTGCTCTTTAAGGTCAGTGCTGTAAGTGTTCCCTTGGGCAAATGGACTGCGGGACGAATGCCGTGTGGAGAACGGCGCTTCTCCCGTCACCGAAGCGGGACCAAGACACGGCGCTGGAGTGAGGACCCATGGCCCCGAGGGTATGGCTGCTCACACCACCCCAGCCGGCCATGCGTACAGGCTTTCGGGGGAAAAAGCCTTGGGAATCGGAAGGAGCATCGGTGCCTCCAGCCCACTGAGCCCTGCGCTGGCACTCTGGGAAAGCACCAACTCCGCTCTCAGAAATACAGATTTATCGGTGCAGCCACAGTGCTCAGAGCAGTCGTGCCGAGATGCTTCACTTCACCTTGGTCTCAAAGTGCACGGGATGCAGCCGTACCCTTCTCCCGGCCGAGGGCTGGGGTCCCCCGTTGCCCTGAGAGAGCACCCTCCATGGAAAAGAGTCGTCATTTGGGCAGCTGATATCCGTATCAAAATTTGGTAAAGGAAGGCTGGGAGCCTGCGGGGGAGCCAAGGGAGATTCCCGGACTATTTGGAGAAGAGAACGGGCTGAGAGCACTCCGGGGGCACATAAATCTTGAGGAAAGACCGGCCAGATTCGGCTTATCCAGCTTAGCGAATGGGCTGGCTGAGGGCAGAGGGGCTGGAGGCAGCGGAGGGGTGAGCCATCAATAAACGCCGAGAGGCCGCTTCGGACCTATTTAAGAATGGGAAATCCTGGCAGGAGCAGTAAATCCTCCAACACACCCTCAGGTGCCAACAGGGCTCCCGTGTGACACACACAGGGTCAACCAGCTTGCCCTAAAGGCAGACATGGTGACAAGAGGACTGAGCCCTTGGATGGAGACCCCGGGACACCTCTGCTCCCCCTCCGGGGATGACACCCCACAAAGTGACCCATAGGGCGCTGGAAAGCAGCTCAGGGCACGAATCAGAGCAAGAAGGAGCCAGGGAACTGATCTTGCAAAGGTTACAGCAAACAGCCTTGATAAGAAGCCGGAAGGATGATGGCCAACGCAAGTTGTTTGATATTCCTCTGGGTTGTTACAACGGGGCCCTGATGGGCCATATGGTCTTGTCTTGACCCTTAAATCATCTTATGCCCTTCTAACAGCAGCGATCGCTGTTGCTGGCTTCCATTCCTTGTTATTCTTGGCACTGGGAGGCTGGGATTGCGAGGCAGCTCAACCCCGTAATGAGATGCATCAGATGGAGACCATCTGGAAGGAGCATCCAACTTTAACCTTGAGGGCTACTTGGAAAAGGACCTTCAGCCGACAAAAGCTGCCTTCCTGCCGACAAACAGCCCTCTCTCCAATGCTCCCTGCAACACACCAGGGTCTTGGGAGCCGTCAACCTCCAAAGAGCTCAGCACTAAGCCTCCCACGCTCGATGTCTACCGGACGGGTTGTCCATCTGCTCCCTGCCAAGCCACCATGTCCTCGCGTGGTGGGAAAGCGGTCGAGCAGGGCCAGAAAAGTGACTGAAGGCACTCAGGGGAAGCGGGGCAGCAGACAGCCAGGCCAGAATAAATCAATTATCCAGCGTTTCTCATCCGGAAAGGCGGGAGGGAACTTGGAGGAAGATCCAGCTCCGATCGGGAGCTGCAGGGGATGGCTCTGTCCGCTGGCATTTTGGTCCTTCCTTGCTTTTCCCCTCATCTCTTGCTCCCCATTTCCATTCACTAGTAGCCAACCCTTTGTATTTCCATATTCCCATCCAGTTAAGGGCTCTCCGCACACCTGACCAATATCGCTGACAAATCTTGGCCAGCCACCCCGAAGGAGATAAACTTTGCCATTTGTGGAAAACTCCTTTCCCAAACAGCTGTGCGGCTTCTCTCTTTGTTTCCATCCCAATTAGGAAAGAGACCCATAAAACCGGACAAAAATCTTCACGCCACAACTTTCTGAGATGAGAACCTGCTCTGGGTGGATCAAAACTTTTCCCATCAACGTGGTCGTGCTTCTGGGGGCGAAAAAGCAGGAGGGATTTGCGCCACTAGCCTTAGGACCCCAATTTCACGGAGCAAAGCCCCCAAGCGCCTCTAAGCCTGCTCTGAAAGCCTAGGAAAATCTGTTACTTCAACCGTTTGCTTAAGTGCTTTTCTCAGTTGTGCCTTTGTTCTTTCCATTTTTTAATTAAGACCGAAAGGCTGAGGCTGTAAAAAGAGGCACTGGAAAGCTGCAAGCAGGGGAAGAGGGAAAGTTCATTTGAATGGAAATTGAGAAGCCAAATCCTCGGAAAGGCTTTCAAAAGCCCACCTTAAATGATTTTCTTTGTTGTCCCACGGGTTAAACACCTCCTTGGAGCTGGGATATCTGTCTTGAAATGCCTCCACGTATCTCCCCGAAGGCTGTTCCCGATAGCACGGTCGCACACGGGTGCTTTTTTTTTGAGCAAAGAGCTTGTGCCGGGGCCGAACAGGAGCGGGACACAAGCGGAGAGCGCGAGCGAGAGACGTACTCGCCGCCAACGCATCCCTGACGCCTTCACCGCCTCTTGAAAAGCCAGGGCTTCGCTGACAAAGAAATCCTAACCAGCCTAAGTACATCCCCGTGGCCTGACCCCAGACGCTACTTCAAATTATTCAAGAAGGATCATATAAAACATCCCCCTGAGACACGCCGAGCAAAAAGGTTCATTAACAAAGAAGAAGAAGGGGAAAAAAAAAGAGAGCAGCATTTAGGCACAGATGATGGAAATAGCAACCCGCAAGGGCTTCGGGAGGGTGAGCTTTTCTTCCCAGCGAGGATGACTGGAGGGCACAGCCCGAGCTGTGCGAGCTGCCCAGCCAAGCTCTGCCGATGACAAACGTCACCGTCTCCAGGTGGAAGGATTTATTCCCAGCCGCAGACCTCTGCTGTCCAGCCGGGCTGGCTAGCATGAATCACCCACGCGCCCCATCTTACTTTAACATCTGTCCATCCATCTCGCCCAAGCGGGTGCCAATAGATACCAGTGCCCGGGGGCAGGCGCGGGCTCAACGTCTGCACAAGGTCTCTAAGAGAAACCCAGCAGGCTCAGAGAAAGTCCCCAGAAGCAATATTTCCACCATCCTGCTCAAAACATCTACAAACTCTTAACTTCTCCGGCCGGGATGGGACAGCAGACGAGATGAGGGTGCTGTCAGATGGCTTTGCTCCCACCCCTGAGGCTCACAGAAATATAATTTCCTATTTTGCCCTATATAAATCTATCAGACGCCGTGCCTGACAACCCAAGCTGGCTTCCTGGGGAAGGAAAAGCCTTTCCCTGTACAGCCAGCCAGCTCATAATTGTCCACTAAAGAAGATTTAAAGCTTTCTCCAAAGCGCCTGGTGCTGGTCAAGACCTCAAAAGAGGACACCACACCCTCCGCCACGGACACGCCGAGGGAAGCAATTTCGGTGACAAGGGCTGGCACCGCTCGCTAAGAGAAGGGCAAACCCAGGGGGAAGGACGACAAAACAGGACAAAAGGTGCAGCTCTGGAGCAAACCCCCAACTCCTGACCCAGATTCTCCGCTGCACAAAGTCACCTCTTGATGCTCTTCAAGCCAAAACCAGGTCAAGAACGGTTGCGAAGCTCCTCACGCCCGCTCGCTGGCCCCAAGAAAGCTCTCGGGGCAGTGCAAAGGGGCTGGAACTCCACAACCTTTGTTGCTTGTGTCTCCCTTCCCGTTGTCAGCATCCCTGTCCTCACGAGCCCCGCGCGGGATGAAGGTGCCTTCGACGAACGCGGGAGGCAGTGCTTCTAACACCGAGCCACGCGGGGAGCGTGCGAGCCACCCCGCTGTGTTATTAATACATGAACTTTGCCACCGCCCTCCCACGCTGCCTGCTGATTTTTATACCATATTGCATAATTAATCTGTCAACATTCTGTGACGAGGTATAAATATTAATAATACGATCACACAGTCGGCTGTTCCTTTTAAAATTCAAACCCTGCGAAGATAAATCGCGCACTTAATCTTCGCAAGCTTTGAAGAGTGTATTAAAAAGGGAGAAAAAATTAGGAAAAAAAAAAAAAAAAGACGATACATTTGATTTTGAAACAGGATTGTCTGTTTTTACCCAGACGCGCCCTCCCTTTCTCTCTGCCTCTCCCTTTCGCGCTCTCCCCAGTAGACACGAGTGCGACAGCAGCACTTGCTCAAACCTCCGGCTGCAGGAGCGATAGCGGGGAGAGGTGGTGGGTGAAACGCAACCGGTGTGCAAGGTCTCCCTCCCCGAACGAGGCACGGGGCCCTGCGGTGGGACACCAGCTGCACCCGGGGCAGAGGGTCCTTTGCTGGGTGAGGTCCTCCCAACAGCCCTGCCCAGACTTGGCTGGGAAATAAGCCAGAAAGGGCTTTAAAAATCCCATCATGCAATATCCGAAGGGTAAAGATGAGGGGAAGAGCACATCCCCACCAGATGCTTTTGGTGTACCTGCTTCCACCCCCCAGAAAAGAGCTGGAGGTGAAGGTTTGCGGTTAGCAACTGAGCCTGCGGGAATGGGGAGCTCCAAGCACCCTCAACTTCACACACACCTTTAAAACCACAACTCGAGGGGCCCCGATGCTGCTCGGCGCTTTGGAAAGCACCAGTCTTGAAACACAGAAGTCATACAAGGTAGCGCACAGAGTTTCTAAGCGCTTTGCCACGCATACACCCTCCCAGAGCCTTCCTTAGAGCGAAGGATGCTAACTCCCCCACCTGAAGAAAGCCTGTGACACAGTTTGCAACCAAGGGCTCTGAGATGACACCCTGAATGAGCATCTACCACTGCCTCCGTGGCTGCTCAGCCCTGACCGCTCAACTCTGTACGCAGAAAGCCCCCCTAAGCCTTCGCAGGAGCAACATTCCCGTTCCTTTTGGGCTGCAAGAGCTCCATAACGCTCGCTGCCCACCCTGCCCCAGGCTCGCTGCCCCGAGACTTCTGCTCCATGCCACTTTCCACGTAGTATTGATCGCCAGTTAAGACGTTGCCTCTTCCTGAGCTTTTTCTGCTCCCCGAGACCAGAAAAAAGCATTCTCTGCCCACAACATACGCAACACCTCGTGAACCATGGGGACTCCTTTCTTCTCCATGCCCATTTTGTCCCAGCTCAGGCGCTCTACCTAACCCCGGGTTTGTTGCCAGAAGAGGAGGACAGGGAGGGAAAATCATAGTATCCGCAATGTACTCTGCAATACAAATAAGGCGAAGCGATGGCAAACTCTTCCCTCAACACTCCAGTCACTTTGTTTTACGGAGTACTGAAATGAAAGGGATACTTTAGATTAAAAGATTTGTTTAATGGTCTGATTAATTCATTCCAAACAGACAGAGACTGTTCTGAGGATCTCTGTTAGCTCTTAACCTTTCCAGCTTGGGGTTTTTTTTGTGTATAAGCGAGGATGTGTTTTAATTTAATATTCAGTGCCTGCTGCGCTCTCTCTGGGTTGGATCACATGGCTTTTCTTCTTCACACGGAGAGGGGACCAAATGCTTCTTAAAATAAACACAGAGAAGCTGGTAAACAAGGAGGGCGAAAGCAGGAGGGCTCACCTGACGGCCCGCACACGCCACGGGCAATTACCCCATTCACCCCGGTTCAGTTCACAAAATTAATTAGCACTGAATGCTGCTGGTCCATATTATTTATGAGCTAATGAGCAGGAGAAGCTGCAACTCCAAAGGCAAGCGCACCAGGTGGCCAGAGACAAGTTTCCCAAGTTCCCAGCCCCCGGGAAGGGAGAGGACCCTGACCTCGTGATCCCAGGGAGACGCTGCACCGAGCCAGGACTGGTTCTGGGACTTTGAGCGCAGAGGATTCGGGGAGGAGAGCTCGCCTGCAGGGATGGCAGGGTACAGGAAGAAGCTCTGATACTGCTCCTAGGATTTGGGAGACTCGGGTCAAAAAGCAAGGGGTCCGGTGAGCGCCCTGTGCCTGGTCTTCACGGGCTCTGAAGAGCAGCTACACCTGCACCCTGTAGGACACATGGTCCTTGGGCCACCGCGGTGCCCGTGTGCCCTTGGGCGCGTGCAGGACAGCATGGCCAGGATGCTATCATTGATACCAGCGATAGGATCCTGCTGCCCTCAGCTGCGCTAATGCCCCTGGTGCCTTCTGCTCCTCCAAGAAGACCTGAAGGAACGACCAACATCAGGTGTGGGCACACACCGTGACAGGACGGATGGTTTCCAGGACTGGCACACAAGGCTAGACGAGATGGAGGTTCAGCTACCAGTTGGCAAAGGCCTTCACCGTCATACTGAGACTCCAGGAGGCCTATCACGTCATACCTGTCTCCTGCAGGCTTTGAGCTGTTTCCTTTCCCCTCTCTTCTCTCTAGCTATGAAGACAGAGTCCTCCCCCCATTGAAACGTGAGGCCACTTTGTCAGGAGGAGCAGGGACAGTGACAAACAGATGTATTAGCACGGCGGGCAAGTGCAAAGCGCTCACACCGAGCCCTGGAATCAGACAAACGCAATGTTTTGCCCTCGTTCCTGCTGCTCCCGTCCCCAGCTGGCAGCCCCCGGCTCGGGCACCCGCAGTGCGGCATCACCCCTGGGGACACCCCGCAGACATTCCCCAGGCACCGCTCAAGCTAGCGGGCTGGGAGAAGACGAAGAGGCATTTAATTTCCGCCTGGCGTCCTATCACTTACGCGAGATCACACCTTCTGCTCTTGCTTTCAACTCTTCCCCCTCCTCTAGGACTGCGGAGAAATATCACCGCTCGCTTCAAGTGAGGCAGAAAGTTCAGCCGCAACATCTGCTAAGAGCACTCCACATCTAGTGCTCATCGCGTACGCGAGCCCTTCGCTGCAGGCTGCTCTGTGCCTCGCCATCTCTCCATCTCTCCGCTCCAATACAACGGGACCGTAAAGGGTTCGCGCCAGCGGATGGCGAGCGAGGGGTAATTAGAGGCTCCATTAACGCAAAGGGGGCTGATTTCGGGTTGCATAGACAACCTGCGACCTGGCAGGTCAGGAGCACTCGGGTGCCCCTCTTTCAGCCCGGGCATTTGCTCAGAGCTCCCTTCAACGCGGTGTTATTTCCATCTCCAGCCTACTGCGCGCGCTGCAATTAATTTCGTCTAATTGGTCTATCTGTGCCCGTTTCACTGACAGTCCACCAGTCCAGGCGCCACGTTACTTCCCCCCCCATACCAATTCTGACATCCGCAAATGAAACAAAAGCCAAAAAAATCAGCTGGCCAGCCAGAAAATCATTTTACTTTATTCGTCTGTATATTATTTTTCACCCCACACGCTCACAGTTATTTTCTTTTTTATCCGTTTTGCTGGTTAACAAGCAGGAAAATCATATTCGAGAGTTTTTGCTTCTATATGCCTTTTTCCCTTTTTTTAGCACAGAACAGATGTTTCACACGTCAGTGTCTCTCTTGACAAAGGCGGCCTTTTTCTGTTGGGGAAAAGATGCTCCAAAGGAAATGTTCCTCCGAGCTCTAGTCCCAAATTTCTTCAGCTTTCCTGCAGCTCCTCCTGTGCCTCCAGCTAGAGCACAAGAGAGAGCGTGTCCTCCAGGCTATCCCAGCGCAACGGTCTGCCTCGAGCGGTCAACCCAGCCTTGCACATCGCCTTCAGGGCGGTCTCTACAAAAATGGCACAATAATGGAAATTGCCATTAAACAGGAGTAACTTTCATTAACTTCAACCGTAACTGTCCCATAAGGCAAAAGGAGTCCACAATTAAAGATCTAATGCGGCGTTAGACTGTTTAGTGGATATAACGCCATTAATACCCTATGGACAAAACCACGTTGAGGCTCCCCTGAAGGCACAAACCCCCTCCAGCTGGCCGTTATCGCTGTGACACAGGGCAAGGACAAAGGAGGTCCCTTCAGCCATCACTCCAAGGAGCATCGCACTGCAAACAGCACAAGCCCAGGACATCTAGGGTTTTTTTTTGCCTCGCCGTATCTACCGTGCTTGTTTTCTCCCCGAGCCTCAATTGACTCATATGAAAAATGGGGATGATAATAGCCAGCTAACGGTGGCAATCTTTGAAATATTAGCTCTGCTAAAACAGGTGAGCTGTCTCAGCTTACAGAAGCGACCCTGCTAGCATTGCCAGAGCCCGATTTTATTTTTTTTTCCCTGGCCTTAACAATAAATCACCAGCTCATCTCTGCTCTGTGATAGTCAGGGAATCAGGGCAGTGGTCAACTAGCTGTGCTTTGGCCGATCCGCCCGCAAGCGTGGATTACTGAATACTGCAGCACTGGGAGAGGCGGGAGAGGACTGGGGCTCGCTCTGCCTCTTCCTCCAGGTTCCCTATATGAGGAGGACCATATAGAATCATAGAATCTTTATGGCTGGAAAAGACCTTTAAGATCATCAAGTCCGACTGTTATCTAAACTCTACCGGGCCCACTTCTAAACCATGATCGAAGGGAACAGCAAATAAGCCTCTCGCTACAGATACAGACCAAAGGAGCACATCACACTTGTACGAGGGGGCTTCAAAACTCCAGAGTCAGTCTCCTCTTGCTCAAGCCACAAACTGGTTTCACCAGTATGAAAGTATGGCTGGGACCACGTGTTTGGCCAAGAGTCCCAGGCAGAAAACCCCCAGGAGTATATTCCTGCCATTGCCTCCAACAGAGCAATCCCTGCTCCCCAGCACATCCCTGCCTTGCTCCGTGCCCAAAACCCAACGCTTTGGAGCCGCACCTCCTCCAGAGCCGCTGCGATCGGTGCTGGCACCAACCCCTTCCGCAGGACGAGATAATGTGCATTATTTGCTAAAAGAAGTTTGACATTAATTAGCAGGAATCTTGCTGGCAGAGACTCACGCTGCGCAGCAGATGTGACGCAGGCTCACAGCTCCTTCCCTCCCCGCCGGGTGGATGGAGGAGGGGGAGAAGAGCTGGAGTCACCGAGTTTGTGTAACGCGTCCAGGAAGACTGCGTCAAGAGGGACCGTCACCGCCGGTGCCAAGCCAAGACGTCCTCCCAGCAGCAGGCTGGATGCGTTTTAAAAGAGAAAAGCTGGGAAAGAGACAGATGTCACCCGCGATAGACAAGGCAAAGGCGGGGGACGGCTGGCACCGGGGCTCTCTGCTCCCCCCGGGAAATGCCGGCACGGGACACGGGCATTTGCCTTCCTCCAGAAAGTGGGTAGTGAGTGATCGAAGCACTCGCCTGAAAGCGCTTGTTCTCTCCAGAACATCAGCTTCAGATTCAAGCCAGGCAGCTCAATTCCTCATCCTCTGTGCTCCATAAACCCTGGTCCATAAAATTTATTGCATGTTTCTAGATGACAACTGCGGGGGGAAAAAAAAAAACCAACCCAATGCTGGAGTCGCGTCTTGTGTAGACAGCCTTTACAGATGGCATTGCCACGGCTGATTTACATGAGACAAGAGGCAGGCCAAACCTGAGCGCCGTGAAAAATCCCGTACCTGGGCGTGAAGAAACCCCTTCCTCTCACGCTTGTTTGCCACAAGGGCCCTACTCCACAGGTCGGCCGCAACTTCCCGGGGAAAGCTACAGCCCCTTTGGGGATTTTGGAGAAGCAGAGATCGCTCGCGGCCACCTGCACCGGGCTGTACATCACTACGTAACCCACGTCCACCCATGCATATGCGAGAATCGTACACGACAGACATAGCACAGGGCAGCCGGAGGACGGCGATGGCAGGAAACATCCCTCTGAGCCCAGGAACGCTGCTGTAGGACCTGCTGCCACCTTTCCTATATTGACCATGAAAAGGAGTTTGGTCCTCCCGCGTTACACACTGAGCAAAGCCAAAAGAGAGGACGGTCAGCCCCCGGGGGAAGTCTATGGTCTCTCCACATCCAAGGAAGGGGGGGTAAGAGAGACGCTGCTGATGGGAGGAGACAGAATAAAACTGAGCATCCACCAACCCTGAGAAAAGGGCAAGGGCTCAAGACGACCAGGATGTCTGCAGCACAAGATGAGGCACGGACAGGTCTAGAGCAACTCGGGGAGAAGAGAGCAGCACTGTAAGGGTTGTGGAAGGTCAGTGCTGAAGGATGCAGGACCGATGTACTGGGAGACGCAGTCCCTTCCCTCTTATCTGCACCAAACTCACTGCAGCCCCAAAAATGAGAGCCATGCCAGCAGAGCGACCTCTCCACCACGCTCCATCCTCTCCTGAAAGCTTATTAGCCAACAACAGGAGTGAAACTCTGCAACACCCCAGCTCAAAGCAGATAAGGACCCAAACCACGCAGTGTCCCCGCGTGAGGTGAAGTGACCATAAAGCAGTCTCTGGTGGTGGCCTCCTGAGTCCATCCTCACCCTTTCATTCTCCACGGCGGAGGGGCTCAGGGGCTGGCAGAGCGGCTAGGCAGGAGCAAGAGGAGGAAAAAGGAAAAAAAAAAAAAAAAAGGAAAAAACCCCAGAACAAGCCACGTCACGGTGAATGGAGTGGAAAGATTTCTGAAGGAGCCATGTTTGTCACATTAAATTGAGTGAAAGGCAGGCGCGGGCGCTTCCCTGCCTGTCAAGTGCGTTTGTCTCTGGTCCCGGGAATTTTCATTATTCATTATTCACCCGGCGTGGACAGCAACAGAAGCGCGAGGCTCTGTCTAATCCCCACCTGATAATGTATTTCTGATAAGCATGACGGAGCCGACGCTACCGACCGGCTTCACATTTCCAGCGGATAAAGTGCCATTTACGGGAGGCGGGCGCCGCGCATTTAGATTGGGGAGATAAGGGGAGGTGCGGGCCGATGGGGCCCAAGGGCGCGAGGGAAGAGCAGCGACGTGGGCCTGGGGACAGAGGCGACACCCACGCCGCTGCCTTGCCATCCCCTGGCAAGGATGCACGCGTGTGATTAACATTAAACGTGACCCAACTGGGAGGACAAATCAGCGGCAAAGACATGGGAAGAGTCTCGAGTTGACTCTTGCCTCATCCAGCCTGGGTCTCCCCTGCATGACACAGAGACTGAAACAGCAGAGGCCAAAAAAAAAAAAACGCCCCCAAGACCCAATTCAGAGCTCCAGAAGCACATCGCGCTTGGAGAGAGAGCTAATTCGGAGGCTGCCGAGGGTCCGTGTCCACGAGCAATTATCACGCCTCGGATCAACCTCATTGACTCCAACACTACAGCGGTACAAAGCTACAGCAATGGGCCATTAATATTTATCAGGCTTCATACGAGGAAAAATGGCTTGTATGATATGTTCTGTGTAATTTATGTCATGGATTTTAACAGTGGGTCATGGCAGAAGCCAGATAACAATAACCTTGTCAACTAGCAGGATTTATAGCCCGGTTAAGACACATATAGAGGTAGGATATTATTGCAACCCATAAGTATTTCAAGTGTGAAAACTCCAAAGAAGAGGTATAGGTGCCAGAGGGCTAAAACTATGGCTATTTGAGAAAGAGAGAGAGAATTTAGGTCAAGTATAAATATGGAAAAAGTTCCTGATGCCAAGATCTACAGGGCTGTGCAGCCGTCTCCCGGGAGGAAGGAGGAGATGCTCCATTGTTTTCGACATTTCAAACTAGACTGGATGGAGGACTAAATATTACATGTGGTAGAGAGGAGCTTACACGCTAGGCTAAAATACAGCCCCGCTATGAAAAGTGGCCACGGGAAGATGACACAGCCTTTCCATCCTATTCCCCAAAGCAGCTCCCCATACGTATTCAGAGCCGGATCTGCCGATTTTGGGTGACACAGACAAGTTTGTAATGATTTCTGCTCCTGTCAGCCCTGCGGAGCCGATGCAGCCGGAGCCTCCCGACTGCCGCATGATGAACAGCGTTATCGCCACCCGGAGTGCCGGCTCTGCAACCCCGCGAGAGACAAGGAGCCCGCGTGGGTATGGCCAAGGACAGTATTTCAGCCGGAAGAGACCCAGCTTGACTTTCAGACCCCAGCCTGGGCGGGAAGAAAAATCTTTTTTTCTTCCTCGTAAAGAGCTGAAATGCCAACTTCCTAAGGCTCTGGGAATATTGGGCTTGCTCTCCCCGGCAGACAGGGAACACAGCTAAAAAGCCCATGATTCAGTCGCTAACGTTGGTCGTGACAGTGAGACATGTCAGCACATCAGGTCTCAGCCAAGAGATGTACACGGATTTACCCCACGCCGAGGCTCCAGCCTTTCTGCGCCCATCGCCTAATGACCTTTTCGGATCTGGGATCTCCGTGCAAATGCCGAGGACCCATCTCCTCCGGGAAAAGGGGAGATGCAGAGCAGCCGGTCCCAGAAGACACGTGCATCCCTGCGGTCTCTCACGGCAGCCGGAGAAGCACGACGTAACTCCCTCCGTGCCACGATCATAACTTTGCAACAGCAGCTCTTTAACAGCTTCCCTCACTAACAAGCTGCTCTTGTTTTCATGTTTCGGAATGGCTTAATCCTGTATATGATAACATCCCCAACAAGCGAGTGCATTAAACTGTGACAGCTTTTCACTGACCTAAGCAATTGCATTGCGAAAACGCCATTAGTGTCTCTCTCTTCTTCATCTAATCCCCCCATCCCCTCCCTCCGCCTCTTCCCCGGCCAGTAAGAGCTATGCTCAATACCACTATTAAATTACCCTTAGAAATACGCTCCTCAAAGAAAATCAATGCACATGTGTTTTAACACTTGTCACAAATAGATCAAGCGGGCAATCAAACATATATTATCCCACCCGAGGTTTAAATAAATCAAAGGGCCACATGTTGATGGTGGGCTCCCACGGCTAGCGCACCTCCTGGGCCGCTGCCGTGCCCAAGGATGCTCTCTGCTCCCTCTAAATCCGGTCTGACAGCGATGCTGCGTGTCCAGCGCTGCTACGAGAGAGGTAGGAGAGGGTTTTGCAGCCACGCTAACCTACGCCCTGGGAAAGTTTGGGAGGACGCGATGGTTTGGCACCGGCATGGGCAGCGCTCCCTGGCTGCAGCACAGCTGGCTTGCTTGGCTTGTCTTTCAAAGCCTTCTCCCTCTCCTCCTCCTGACGCTGTTACTTAATTGCTCCGGGTGCCAGTGGGACGATTCTCCCCGGGAGCACGTCTCGGCGTCTCTACGTAAAGGGCCATCGCTGATGGTTTGCGTGGGGAACATGCACGCAGGTCTGAAGTGCCCGATAAATACATCCTCAGCCTTGAAATCTGTTCCTACTGTGAAGATGTTTGCTGCGACTATTTTTACTTCAACACCATTTTCTCTCCTCTTTTTTTTTTTTTCTCTTTTTATCCTCCCCCCCCTTTCCACTTTTTTCCCTGGTCAAATCAGGACAGAGAGGGATTTCTTGCCGACTAATTAAAGCCCCACATGTTAATGAACTCCCAACACTTTACAGCCTCAGAGTGTCTGCAGCCCCACAGGAAATTAATAAGAGCTTTAATCACGGAGAGACTTGAAAGGTCAGTGCCTGCTATGGGTCTCCAAACACAGAAGGCAACAGAATCATATCATATTTTAAAAACACCCCGCTGAGATGCCATGGGGCTGACGCCAGAGACAAAATAACAGGCAGAAAATGAGAGGTGCGGCCGCCGTCACGGGGCAAGGGAAAAGCGGGACAGGGGAGGCTGCAATCACACGCTCTGCCTTTGTCTTCTATTTAATCCGCCCTACCTTTGTTATTTCTTTTTTTTTTTCCCCAGTGCAAGGCCAGATTACACGTGATCGATTTTCTCGCGAGTAACCCTTTACCAACCTACCTGATGGCTCATCTCGTGACCTTCCTCTCCATCTCCTTGCTAAACGAGCTCTCCCCGCTTTTCCCTTCCCGGCTATTTGCGTGCATCTTCCTAAAGCCCCTTTCAAGATATTAGGAGGTACGGGGATAAATTGATGTTGTAAGTAGACGCTCCAGACGGACCAATTATGGAACTAATCCGTAATACCTACCTGGCTACAGTAGCTAGTTATTTACAGCAGCCACCAAAGCACACGCATAATCTATTCATTCCTCCGCGCGGTATCGAAGCGCAGCACTGCAAGCACCGGCCCCACCATGTATTTTTAACCCGGCTCGGGTGAAATGCCAGTGCTTGAAGCACTTCAGCTTGAGAAGCACCTCCAAGCAGAGGGGCAAACTCAGAAGGACAGCTCGGAGCGAGTGTTTCTGGGGCCGGACCGCACGGCCCCGATTAGCACATGGAGTGGGGTGATGTTTCCATATGCCCATTCCTCAGCCCATCATGGGTTTTACCACCCGCTCCAACAGGATCGCCTAGGGAAACTCTCTCTAGGCCACAGCTATGAATCCAGACGTGGTCTCGACACCAAAAGTTGTCCACAATGCAGAAGACAACAGACTGATGTTCAGCGCACACGTCAGGAAAGCCTCAACCTTCCCAACCCGGCCAGCCAAACCAAACTAAAGCCCCTTAGCCAACTGCTTGAGGACGCTCAAAGCGAACAGGCGCGAGAAAAATATCGCTGTGCCCGAGCTTTGCATCCGCAGGCGGCTCCTCCTCGCCCTTCTGAAGCCCTCCGAGAGGCTCCGGCGGCTCTTCCCTCTCCTCCCACTCTCCCCAAGTTCTCTGACCTCTGAACCTCCCAATGATGTGATTTCCTACCTGATTGATTGTAAAAGCTTCAGCGACTCTAATCACAGATCAATGGCCTGCTCCGGAGAGAAAATCACCCTCGGTGGTGTTTATCATCCCTGCAAACTCCTGCCGTCCTCCTCTCGCTCCTCTACCTATCTCTTTAACCCTTTGCTGCCCGCAGTCCCCAGTGGCTCTCGCACTGGGCGCTCCATGGGACAGGCTGAGGAGGGAAGCAATTCTCCCCAGGACATACAAGCGCCTCTCCCAGCACCCTCACCGGCACGTTTTCTCCATACACCTCTGGTCCTGCCTTGAACAGAAGCCTTTTGCCCTTCGTATCCCCCCACCTCCACCAGCCGATTGCAATCCCAATACCAAGAAGCAACGAAGCCAGGAACGAGTCCAAGCAGAAACCAAACTTCCCTGCAAGTTGGACTGAGGCCCTGGAGGAGGAGGGCCACCCAAAGTGTCCCTCCAGACTGAAGAGCTGAGCCTGGCTCAGCCGTGGGCCAAAGCGAGCTCCTGCAAGGCTCGTACCCAAAAGCCAGGGATCAGACCTAGCACACCGTTCTCCAGAGCACGTTCAAAGGGCTTCACGCCCCGCAGGCCTTTCCATCTTGAGGTTTACAAGCTAAATCCTGAGAGGGAAAGGAGCGCCCAGCACTACTGCCAAAGCTCAAAGAGTTGGCAATGCAGAGCCCAGGAGAAAACCCGGCCGTGCAGCGGCATCAGACGCACACTTCACTCGCCCTCCCGCTCGCAGGCATGCAGCGAGCGCTTCTTCCCTCGAGTTCAAAGACTCTCCCCTTTGGGCAGGTTATAATTGAGCAGCGTGACGTTTCCCGCGCCGGCCGCTCTCGGAGACGAGCCACGGCGCCGGACGAGACCCATCATCGCTCCCCGTTTCTCTCCGGCAATTCCTCGGCCTCATTTTGACTCGCGGTTCCTCATCCCCTCTCTCGGGATTTGGCCCCATCTACAGAGATAATTGGAAACACACCCTCCGCGTCCTCCTCCTGTCAGCAGACAGCTGTCTGACGCTTTAAAGGCAATCTCCCCGTTTTCCTCCCCCCTCCCCGCTACTCCTCACAAAAGCTTCTGCCAACAATCCCGGCGAGACGAGAGCCATGGGGAGCGGGAGGAGACAGCCCCAAATAACTCGTCCTCAGCTTCCCCTTTAATTTCCAGCCAGATTTCACCTGACAGCGCTTTAGAAAGCGGCCCGAGAAATCACCGTCGGAGCAATAATACGATTACAGTCCCTCAGCGGCCATAGCTGAGGATGCAATACCTGCACCCGCCGCTCATCTCTGCCTTCAGCCTCCCCACAACCCATCCTCCTCAGAGTGACCCCCATCCCCATACTGCCCGGTGCCCCCACTCCCCACTCTTGCTATCTTTTTATTATATTTTATTATATGCCGGCTGCACCAGGAGGGCACCCAAACCCACGGGAGATGCGGAGAGCAAACCTTCCCGGCGAGAGCTGGTACCCCACCGCGAGCATCCCTCCCTCCCTGCGACAAGGGATGACTTCCCTTTGCCGCCGCCGGCACCGACGTCGGCCTCCTGAAGAACTGGGATATATATACACACACACAGAGATACATATATACATAAAAAGGAGAACGACCCGCTTAATGAGCTCTGATACCCTCCTTGTAAAGAGTGGGAAATTATCTGCGAGCCTAGGAATATCTTCATTAAAAATGCATTTAGCTGTGGAGCGCTCCGAAAGAGAGACCTGTAATACATGAAAGATTAGCCCCAGATTGCTGATTGGGCTCTTTCACATCGTTATGGTAATTAGGCTCGCACAGGCTGTTGTGCTGACTCCGACACTTTGCCGGGCTCGCCTTTGTCTGGGATTTAAGGTGGATTTTCCCCCCTGCTTCTCACCCCTTCTCCCTCCCCACCCGTTCCGCCCCTCTCCCCCTGTCTCGGTGCCCGGCTGAGGAGCGGGCACTGCCTCGGCTCATCAACATGCAAAGTGCCGCGATCCCATTCACCCACGCTCCCCGGCTGCCTCCGCCAACCCCGGCCCTGCCTCACACGGAGGAGAGAGAGAGAGAAGAAATTAATGGTAATTACGAGGGGCGAGTGGATATTACAGCTCTCAATCTGATTGCCACTGAAACCAAACAGAAATGCAACATAATCAGCCGGTTATTAAAGCGGGGAATAAACAAACGGCGATGAGGTCTCGGTCCGTCCTGCCTCGGACGGGGGTCATGCCTCCGGCAGACAAACCTGGCTCCAGACTGGTTGGGGTTGGGTTTTTGTGCCCCCTCCGTGGCATTTGAGAGGGAAATCCTGCTCAGCCCACCCAGCCGGCGGAGCTGGAGCGGAAAGGAAAACGCTCAGAAGGTTTCCAAGGAGGACCACATCTAACGATTGCGGTTTTCAACAAGTCTCAGGGCTCGCTCCTTGTTGCGAAGTGCCGCTTTAGCATTCCCGAGCTGCTGAACCCCCTCCGCAGAGCGCACGGTTGCAGACCTCCTCTGAACGGCAGCACAAACGCTACGGCAAGGCACGCAGCCGCCCACGAGCCGCTTGTTTAACCTCCACAAGGAGAAAGGGCCATTTCGTGGCACGTAACCCACGAGGCAGCGAAGGCAGGACGGTGCCATATCGCTGCTCGAGCATCACTGCATCTTACTCCCCTGAGCCACAGCGAACAGCAAAATAACCTCTGCCTTTGGTCCTAACTCAGGGTCCACGTGCAGCAAGGTCCTTCAACGCTCCCCAGCTCCTGAGACTCAACCAAGACCTTTATTATAGCAGATCCAAAGCAGGACGGCAGCAGCTCCCGGGCAGCGGAGGTTTCTGAAATCCCTACTTGCTACCAACTCCTGAAGCACCTCTGGGGCAGAGGGGGATTTTAGACGCAGCGGCCAAACCCAGCCAGCCCAGAAAGCAGCAGGGAACTCAACCAACTAAAAGCCCACCCCATCCAGCGACACAAATAATAAGGTGCTGCCTCCTCCCTCCGAAAAGAGGTCCGGGCTTCTCCGCTGCCGCCAGCACGGATGGTAATGCTTCTCTGATGACCCTGAGCCGGTGCCAGCCCATATCATCACTCGCTAATCCCAGCCACGAAGCCCTCTAACCCCGCTGCTCGCCCTCTTATCTCTCGCTCCCCTATCTGCCCACCTTAGATTTCAGCTGGCGTTTGCCTAATCCGGCTCCGAGCCCGGGGGATCTCGGCCGAGCCACTGGCCTTGTATTAACCTTATGGCACCAGGGTGGGGGCAGGTTTGGAGACTTCCCAGATGTGATCTGAGCCTCTGACTCAGAATAAGAATAGACAGGAAGGATCATAAATTAATCTTCTCGTCCATCTCTCCCTTCCTCATACATGTATCGATGTGTTTCTATAGCCCCTCCGCATCCTCCCTCCGCTCTAGCCATCCATCTATCCCCTGGCATGTCCTTTAATTACCTGCCCATTAGGTTTCCTCTCTCCTGCCTCCACATTTTATCCTCTCTCCGATTGCAGCGGGGAACGGGCTTTAACCCTGCAATGGGCCACGGGGGAAGCGTTCAAGCAAGTGGCCGTGCATGGGGGTTGCCGAGCTCTGCGCTTCCTTCGGGGGGCTCAAGAAATTCCCTCTTGGCGGTAAAAAAAGCTTCTGATTAAGCGGAGGTGCTGCTGTCGCAGCTGCAAGGTGGACAACCTACCTGAGGGGACACTGTTGGGTTGCCCATCCGCTCCAAACCACCATCGGGCACTGGCAACAGCCAAGCCACAGCTACCATAGGAAGGACTGCAGCTTTGGAAATCCACCCCGTCCCCTTCCGACCCTTCCGCAAAGCCCCCATCGTCTCTCAAAGGCCTTGCGGGTAAAGCACAGCAAGCATGGAAGACGCAACAGAGGTTGTTGCTTCGGCTCGGTTGCAGGGCCTTGCAGAGAGGGGCCGGGGCTGTGCTATCTCTGCACAATTTTGGGAAACCACAGTGGGTGCTGACATGGCATCTGCCTTCAGAGCAGATGAAACTTCTTTTTTTTTTTCAGATCCCAGCCCCCGGAGCCAGCGCTCCTGTCCAAAAAGCGCAGCGGAGGCTCTCTGTGAACACCACCACCACTGCCACAAATAAACCCAGGCACCAGCAGGATGACAGCTGTAATGAACCAGTGCATACGTCCCACTTGGAGGTTTCGGAGAGGCTGTTCAGCTGCTGATGACTGATGACATTTGGATTTCAGCAAGACAGTTTTCACAGGAAATCTGCAGAGCAGCCAGTTTGAAGACACCCCCTCCGCTTCCCCTAGTAATTGCTTAATAAGCATTGTATCGCAGCAGCCTCGTTTGCTGCGCCCGCGTCTAGCGGTGAGGGACAACACCGCGCCGGGAAGCCGACACTTACAGACTCATGCAAGGCCCTGGTGAAACCGCCTGTCCCAGACGCTCTACCCATCCCATCCCATCCCATCCCATCCCATCCCATCCCATCCCATCCCATCCCATCCCATCCCATCCCATCCCATCCCATCCCCACCGCGTATTTGCCTGCGTTGCTCTTAAAAGCGCCCCCCCGGCAGCGAGACACACCGATCTCTCTTGCTGTCCTCTCCCAGCTAGCAGAGAGATTGCTGTTCCCAAATATCTATCACCTTGATCTTTGCCTACTGCAAATTAATCCGATTCCTTCCTGTTCTGCCTCACAGTGGACACGGAGAGCGATTGATCGGTCTCTTTTCTATAACAACTTCTGACGTATTGAGGGGGGGGGGGTGGGAAAAGCAAACCGAGATCGCATCTCCTTCTTTCGCCTTCGGGTCCTGCAGACGGCGGTCAGGGGTTTGCTGGGAGCTCTGCCTGGCCCCGCACAAACCTCCCAGCCCCGCTCAGCAGCTGCCCTGCAGAACTGCTCCCGCCCTCTCCTGCTGCTCCGACAGCTCCATCGGGGGGACTGAAGTCCCCAAGCCTCAAGGATACCTGGCCCGTGTCCCTGCCCAGGGCCGGGGGGTTGGAACGAGATGATCTTTAAGGTCCCTTCCAGCTCTAACCATTCAACGATACAGGGTGGAGAAGGATATGGGAACCGATATCCGACAGATTCGATGCTCATTTCTAGCTCGGGCAACAGAAAGACTTCAAAAAGCAGCACGCAAGCCCCGCTGCCCGTACGCACGCCCAGCTGCGTCTCCTTCCAGTCTTGCGTTATTCCACCCAACGCCCCACCAGTGGGTGCCCCAGTCCCGGGCTGCCACCTCCTCCCAGCAGGGTCCGTGCCCGAGCTGGTTCCTCGGGCTGTGTGCCAGCCCGGTACCTGTGCCACCGTGGCTCGGCACCACCGATGGGGATGTCAAAACACGAGCGAGCGGCTCCGTCAGGAGCGCTGCTATTTATACCCCGAGGGACTGATTGAGCACCAGCAGCAAGGGAGAAGAGCACAATGGCGAGCGGCAGGAGCTTGATTACCGAGGGGAATTTTTAGAGCATACTTGGGGGGGGGCCATGTGAATCCTCTACCTCCCCGGCGGAGGGTTCTTATTCCCCCCCATTCCCCTCCCCAAACCCTGATAGCAGCGCTGGCGATGCTGCTCTGTGCAGCCGGCGTTAAACTGCCAACTCACTGGTGCTCCCAGCAGCAAATGGGTGAAATGGCTGCAATTACCCTCAAAAAGCCACGTCGCCCGTCCTCCCTTCCCCGCCCCTCCGCACGCGTGCCCGCACCCTGCAAAACAAACTCCTGGGTGGCAATGGAAACGCTGGCGCAGTTAACGGTACCACGCTCTCGACTGGCGGAGCGGGAGCCAGCCCAGCGCACCGGCGGGCGCTGCTCCTTTAGCTGGCAATACCGGAGCTGGGCGCCTGCGTGGGAACCCAGCGAGAAACCATCTCCAGTCAAAGGGGAGGCATTGGCTTTTATAAACCCGCAGGTGACAGGCCGGCCTTCCATCGCGGCTTAATCACAGGCAGACAGGAGCTGCTATTTGCAGGCACATTAACACAGCTGTGTCAACTTCTAGGTGAATCAGCTTTGCTTCATCAGACACATCAACAGACTCAGCACTGCCATCTCCTCTCCTGCTCAGATTTATTTTAATTGCACGCTGCAAATAGCATTCTCTCTCATTTTCCTGCCCACATCCATCTGGAAATATCTCTCACATCTTCTACTCTCGCGTTCCTGACTTTTTTAGCACTCCCCTCTCCTCTTTCCCACCTCGCCCCATGTTCCAGATCCGGGCTCAGGTTTGCAGAAGGGACCAGCGAGTCAGAAACGAGAAGGGTCTGGGTTGCAGCAGCCAATTTGTCCAGGACCAGAGCGTCTAAAAGCTGGGCCCTTTCTGACCGAGACCTCAAAAATTGCTCCTCCAAAGATTTGAATGTCCAAGCCTCCTCCTGCCCATCGCCCGCGCTGGACCCAAGGGGTGTCCCTGGAGTCTGAGCCCACTTTGTTCCACCCTGAACATCTCAGCCCTGCACTAAAGATGCTGGACACCCAAGAGTTTCTATCTGTATGGAAATAGATAGTTTCTATCCATACGAAAAAACGCTAGCCCAGCATCTCTGAAAACCAGGCTGTGTCTTCAGGGACCGGAGGTGGGTACAGGCACGCAGGAGCTAAGGAGAGAAGAACTCCACAGCTACTCGGGTATAACCAGCCACATCAAAACCTTCCCAAAGGCGTTCGTGTATCTCAGCCACCCTAGGAAAGGTGTCTGCGGCACTCGCCCCCCTCCCTTGAATCCATCAGCTCTTCCAGACTCCCCTTGGATGCGCAAGAGCCATTTCAGACTTGTCCTTGGACACCTCTTACACGCGGCAAATTAATACCGGCAATCAATCATTAATCAGAGCTCTCCTCCAGCTACCAGGGAAGGGGGCTGAAGCAGGCCAGGTTCTGCTCCCATTTATGTCAGACAAATGCAAGCCCGTGGAGCGACTCCAGATCTACACGGCGCACCAGACAGCAAAACGGGGCTCGGCACTCAATCACGCCGCACCCGAAGCCAAGCACAGCAGGCAGCGGCCCGGCATCTGGGCTATATTTGACTGGCTCCAGCAAGAACGCTATTAGCAAAGAGAAAAGGCAAGAGAAAGTACACCAGCGGTTAGTCACCCGCCCGGCCTCGCTAAGAGAATGCAATCGTTAGATACGGCTTTTCCCATTATAGTTCGTTAATGACTTGCCATTGTCCTCCGAACACGTGAGGAGGGAAGCATGGAGGACAGAATCTCTCTGGCTGATTGCAGAAGTGTCCCAGACTCCGCCACACAAAACCCTCAGTCGTAATTAAAACCTGCTATTTCCCATTTCTTCCAAAGGCAGGTCGGCAATTAAATCCGCTCTGTCAAGAACTGCATTTTCCCTCACATATCTACACATGCATATACAGATATAGGTAGATTTTAAATGCAATTATTTGCAAAACAAGAAATGGCCTCACTCTGCAGGCATTTAAAAAGGACTCCCGTCATTCCAGACTGAATAAATATTTTTAATGTCCTTAACGCGGCCGTCCAGCCTGGTCCAACTGCTGCAGGGATATTTCTCCCGTGCTTGAAACCACGGCTGGACTGACATCCATGCCCACCCTGAGTTACAGGAGCTGTAACCCACGCGCCCAACCGAGGCTACTAACCCCCTTATTTTAATTATTTGTGACACCAGCTATAGATATGTGCTGTGAAACTCATGATCTTGTGATTTCTAGCAGCTCTCTTCAGGGACCACGCAACACATTACTGCCACAGACAACAGACCTGCTCATAAACTGCCTGTGCTGAGAGGAGAGCGTTGGCTTTTATGGGCTGCACCGCCTCCCAACTATTTGTAGCTACTGTAAAAACCATGTGGCAGCGCCTGGAAATGGGCAGAAGAGCAATTTGGGGGAGATTTGAGAGCCAGCGTCTCTGATCTCCTAGAATCATAGACCGGTTAGACGTGGAAGGGACCTTAAAGACCATCTCATTCCAACCCCTAGACCAGGGTGCTCCAAGCCCCGTCCAACCTGGCCTTGAACACCTCCAGGGATGGGGCAGCCACAGCTTCTCGGGGCAACCTGGGCCAGGGGCTCACCGCCCTCACAGTCAACAATTTCTTCCTCATATCTCATCTCAGTCTCCCCTCTTTCAGTTTAGAACCATTCGCTCTCATCCTATCGCTCCACCAGATCAAGAGTCCCTCCCCACCTTTTCTGAAGGCTGCGACCTGCCGGGGAAGGCAGGAGGAATGGCCAGCAAGGCTCTGCTCCGGCCGTGGAGCAAACATGAGGCGGGCAATGCACCCGTCAGGCACTCCCTGATCCCACCCTTGCCCATCTCCAGCAAGCTGGTGGGGTTTCGCCCCGGCCATGAAGACCTCCCACAGCACCAACGCACCGTGTAGTCCCCGTGCCTCAGCGCGCCTCAGTCCCTGCAGACTCCTAGAAGCAGCCTGCCATGGCTGCCTTTAATAACTTTGCAATCAGGTTTAAATTGCCACTGCAAAAGGTTTATAAAAGTTTGTGTTGCCTGCTAATTAAATCCATACAAATGCCTGCTCGGCATTAATTTACTGTAAAATTAGTGCGAGGCTACAGTGGGTTATTTGCAAGAAACTTGCCCACGCTGAACTACCAGCGAGGAGCAGCTGACCTTGGGAATTATCTCCCCAAACCCTCCCTGCCACAGATCAGACGCAGCTATTCTTCGAGGCGCCACATGCAAATATTGTTGCTTTTCAATTATTTGGCGACTGATCCGACGGCTCGGAGACAGCGGCTAATTAAAATCTAATTGAAATAAAATCATTTCCAATTCTGCCGCCTTTCATCGCCTCTTGGAGCAAAGGTTCCTTGTCTCGCGGACTGCCTGTCCCCGGTCCTGTTTGTTCCTTAGCTCTGCAAACAGCCCACGTGCCATCGTCCCCTCTGCCAGGGTGTCTGCAATGGGGCCAGGGTACGTCCCCACAGGCTGGAGGAGGAAAGGTGATGGGGGGACAAGGAAAGTCTCCGGGGGGGAAATAAATATGAGGCAAAGTGAGGAAAAAAAAAAGAGGATGGAAAGGAGAGGTCTGGAGAATCACAGAATGGTTTGGGTTGGAAGGGACCTTGAAGATCATCCCATTCCCACCCCCTGCCCTGGGCAGGGCCACCTCCCACCAGCCCAGGGTGCTCCAAGGCCCGTCCAACCTGGCCTGGAACACCTCCAGGGATGGGGCAGCCACAGCTTCTCGGGGCAGCCTGCGCCAGGGGCTCACCGCCCTCACAGTCAACAATTTCTTCCTCATATCTCATCTAAATCTCCCTTCTTCCAGTTTGAAGCCGTTCCCCCTCGTCCCGTCACTCCATGCCCTTGTGAAAAGTCCCTCCCCAGCTCTCCTGGAGCCCCTTTAGGCACTGGAAGGGGCTCTGAGGTCTCCGCGGAGCCTTCTCCTCTCCAGGCTGAACCCCCCCTCTCCCAGCCTGTCCTCCCCACAGAGGGGCTCAGCCCTCGCAGCATCTCCGGGCCCTCCTCTGGCCCCGCTCCAACAGCTCCGTGTCTTTCCTGAGAAGGCAGGGGAGGAGAGAGGAGACATCCAGGGCAGAAGAAGGCAGCCAGCCCCAGCCCTGCCCATCTCCATACGGACATCAGTGAGGCGCCCGTTCTCCCCGAGCAGCCACCCCAAGCATGCTCCAGCTCGGCAGCACCCGCACCGAGCAACGGCTGAGCACAGAGGACAAATGTAGCCTCGGGTCCGCTGGCGTTGTGCTTGCTCTGCTCCGACCAGCATCCTGGCGACAGCAGATCAATTCTGCAAGGCTCGGCCAAGGGACCCCCCCCTCCAGCTGCACAGCGGGGTGGGCAAGGAGCAAGCCGGCTGCACAAACCGCCTCTGTTTCGCCCTTAAAAGTGAGTTTAAAAAAAAAAAAAAGAAAGAAAAATCATCTGCATAATTCAAGCAGAGGTGGCAGAAATGGCTTCCCGATATAGCTGCGCCTCAGCCACCAAATATAGAACTGGACACACTGTATAAAACCCAATTACTACTGTGAAAACCTCTCTCAGACATACACACTTGAGACTATATTAACTCCAGCAACACAGTATATCTTGTCATGCCAATAAAGTTCTTGACACTGAAACTGAGAGGAGGGAAAGCATCTATATGTACACGGGGACCAGGGACAGACAGCCACGGGAAGCAAAGGATACAGGGGAAGCAGCTGATTATAACAGGCCAGTTTAATTCGCCCAACACACTTGCCCTAATATTCTTTTCTTTTTTTCCTCAATGCCTTTACAGCTCAGCAGCAGTAATCTTAATAATAATAATAATAATAAAAAAGCCAACCAGGGTTATAAATAAAATGAGAGACGAGGAAAGAAAGAAGCACACGCGGTGGTTAGGGGCAGCTAAGCCACCACGCTGAGGTCTTTGGAGAGGAGTCCTCCCGTGCGCCCTCTCGGCCCTCCTGCATCTGTCCCTTTGTGGCCAGATCAGACGCTCTATCTCGAGCCGGTCACTCGGCACCACGGCCACGTGCGACCAGCAGCACGAGACCATCCCATGGCGATGCCCGAGAGCGTGAGGATGGGGAGGCAATGCGGCCAAACCCCCCCTCCCAGCCTCCTCTTTTTGGGGTGCAGAGGTGATGGAGAGGCACAGGGGGGGCTCAGGGGGCTGTTGCAGCCTTCCCCTTTCCTCCCCTTGTGTCCCTGCACTTGCTGCATCCTCCCCATCCTCAGGCAGCATCTCAGGGGCAGAGTTTCCCCAGAGGCGCCCACCGCACGTCCCGTTCCCCGGCGGTACTGCTTGCAGCCAGCTCCCACCTGAAGCGCTCCGCTAACGGAGTCGGCGGCTCCTCGGGTTTCACTCGAGCGAAGCGTTCGTCATTATTAATCCTCACAAGAGGTTGCAGAGGATCACATTGATCAAATGATATCTGCATTAGCAGGAACACAGCAGAGCTGTCACTACATTACGCAGCTCTTTCTCCCTCTCAACATTCACAGTCGCTTAAGGGCTAAACAAACTTGGTTTGAGGAAGGAAGGGAGAGTGGAAAACCTTTCGCCTCCACCGTGCGATTAACAGCGGGCTGTGGGAAATGGCAGCGGTGTCTGACAGCTCGAGGCCGGGGAAGCCGTGCGGGTTTGGGATGCCGGGGAGGCAGAGGCGCCAGCTCAGACCCAGCCTGGAGGATGCTGCCCAGCATCAAACGACAGACCTGCTCCTGGTCTACACAAGTCTACAGTGGCAACTCACCCCCTTTCCTAACACGGAGACCAGATGAGGCTCCTAGAGAACAAATTTCCCTCTCCAAGCTCAGGGGAGTCCCCAGTGGTGAGGGGAGAGACGCTACGGGAGGGGACAGCGAGTGTGGGTACCACTTCTGCTGTGCTTCTGCAAGGGGTGCGCAGCACCAGGGGGAAAAGTTCACAGCTGCCTCCAGATGTGGGGAGGCAGCTCCTCCAGATGTGGGGAGGCAGCTCCTCCAGATGTGGGGAGCAAATTGCTAAATATACGGGCGGGAAAAAAAATAATCTCAGCTTTGGTCTCATTCATTCCCGCACAGTTTTTTTTTCTAGCATCCATCAGCCGCGCATCATCATGCCACAACCTGGGGGCAGCCGGAGCGAAGGTCCTCTGGCATTGCCGAGGTGGCCTGGAATCTGGGACAGAGATCTGCAGGGGTTTGTCCCTCTGAAAGGAGAGGGGAACTGGGAGGGGGGAACAAAGGGCAGGGAGGGAGGAGGATGGCACCCGGCTGCACACCTCGCACAAAAACTTCTGTAGCAAGTTTAATTAAAAAACAAAGAAAAAACATGGGGAGGGACACGGACGGACGGATGTAAGAATTTGCACGGAGACAAGAAGGGGTCCTGCTCTGCCCCTCGGAGCACTGGCAAAATCCTTGCCATCCCTCTGTGCTCTTGGGGGAAGATGATGGTTCTTCATATTAATGGTAAGTGTCAGTGTATCAATTTCAGACTCTCCGAGAGTTGAGATGAAACATGTGCCAAGGTCAGGGCTGCAAGGCTTAAGTGTATCTATTGTCATCCGCATAATAGCATACGGATTCATTTCTATCATTTTTATCTCTCTTCTTTTTTAATAATCCTATAGCGAGGATATAATTCTCTATTAATACATTATAGAAGAAGCTTAATGGAAAAAGCGGGGTGCTGCCTTTTTTTTCCCGACTTACAAGCAGCGCATACAGAAAGGTGGGGTTTGAGGTTGCCTGTTCTCTTATTTTTTTTCACCTGAAACAGTGTTTTCGATAGCTGACTCGCCTCTTCTTTTTTTCCACATTACCTCAGACAAAACAGGAATAGAGAGCTCCGTCTCCTGGGGAGGCTCATTAGAGGTCCCCCAAAACTGGAGGTTTTCTGAGCCGTTACTTCAGAGTGCAGGGTTTAACAAGGATCTCTCTCTCACAAGCTTTTCTCCAAAAGAATCATTAAAAAAGGAGGTGACAACAAAATCCACCCCCAAAAGTGGGGTTTCAAACAGCCAGCTATCCCTCATCCTCCGAAGAAATCATGTCTCAAAACAACATAATCCTAACAAGTTCTCCAGATGTCCTCTGAGCCTTCCAGAAAATAGAAGACAGACATATCTTGAATTTTTAATGCAAAAAAACAGTCAGAAAAGTAAGAAAGCAAACAAACAGGAACAAAACCAAACAAAAATGAAGCTTTTCAGTCCTTCTATATATGTAAATCTCGTCTCCCATAGATTCCAGCATCTGTTTTTTCCTACTCTTCTAAATCTCAGCATAGCTACTGTAAGAGAAACTACAGCAAACAACTCTGGAGCTGCCGTTACCAGCTCTGCTTCGGGAGAGGACGAGCTGGCTCCCCATCCCTGCCGTACCCACCACCCCACACAGCTCCCGGCACACTAAGAAATGCGGCGGGGTGGGACCACGTTCTCTCCGAAGGTCCCTTCCAACCTCTGCCGTTCTTTGATTCTGCGATTGCGCCCCTAGTCCTGGGGGACGGGGGCCTGGGCTTCGCCTGGATAAGCCAACTGCTGTCTGTAAAACACCCGACATGCCACCGTCAATTCTGGCTTCCTGGTGTCGACTCAACTAGTTGACTGCGGTCAAAAAGGAGCCTTCAATCACCACTTTGCCAAAGAAGATTGGTCTAATCCCGAGATCCAAGCGTAGCTACACATAAGAGAAAGCAAGGGGTGCGACCGCTAGACAACTAAAAAGCACTGACCAAGACTGGCAATGCTGTGCATTCCTCCCAGCACGGCTTAGGAGCAGCCCACACACACGGCACGGTGTCGGCTGGACCGGTCAGCTCTAATTGGGAGCCCGGCATCCCACCGGTCGCTGCCATCAAGCCAGCTGTCACCTGCCAGTCACATTGCGTGCAGCCCTAAAACGCCGCCTTGTCTTAACCACGCGCTGGCAGCTAGAAATGCCTCCTCGGGGAGAGGAGGTGGGAAGGGGAAGACGTGGCAATGAAGGACCGGGACAGCAACGGTAATGTCCTGGCACTGATGCCAAGCCTGACACGGGGGAGTGCCGTCCCCCATCGCCATCACCGCGCCGCAAGGCATTTCTTACACACTTGAATGGAGGAAGCAGGGACATCCACCTGCCCTCCATGAAGACCCTCTTCCACAAGGGCTTCTCCTACAACTTACAGCTACTCCTCGTGGCTATATTCCCACCAACGCAGCTCTTTTACGCCTCCTGTTTAAAATATCAGGGTAAACGGCTTGCAATTCACTGACATCCAAAGCCCAGAGCAAGGAGATCACTGTTAACACTTCCAGAAAGCTGTAGCACCAGAGAAATTACAGCCAGCTCCTCTGTGGCTCCAAAGACCTGGCTGAATTCGTTCTGGGGCCTCCTGCCATTGCCAGCAGAGCACAACGCAAGAGCTGGACGAGGCCCAGAGGTCCACACTCTCACCCCATTTACTAAGAAGCCAAGGAGATCCAGAAACCCAATATTTTTAGCAAAGTTGTTGGGTTTTTTTTTTTTTTTTTTTTTAAAGAAAAAAAAAGCAAAGCCACCCTTCTATTCACAGCACGGCTCAAGAGGATACAAGTTGTAATGCTGAGTGAAAGCATCCTTGGACGACAGCCCCTGGATCCCCGCTGTGCACAGCGGGGCTGAGGCTCATGGAAGCCGCTGCAGAGAAACAGAATTCAACCTCTGCCCAAGCCACACGCTGAATCCAAATGCCAAAACATCCCGGGGTTCGCAAGCAAGGGTATGGCGAACACAGGCTCATCTAAAATGCTTTTAATCTTTGCTCCCGAAAGAGCAGCCTCCTCCCGTGGGATTTCTAGGGGAAAAAAAAGAGCTGCAGGTATGCAGGAAAGAGGAGGATGAAAAAAACCCATATTTTCCCATCCTTGGAAACAAACTTTATGGCAAAAGCCTGCCCCACCACCACTTGCTGCCCCAGAGCTGTGGCTTCACCGTCTCCCTCGGGAGGGACATTGATCTCATCGTCGCATTAAATGCCGTACCAGCGCTCACCGTGTTGAATTAGTGCCGGTAGATTTCTCTGACTAGAACATGTTAGAAATCGCGGTTGGGTTACAAGAATCAATTAGGGCCAGATGGGGGTGCGAAGAAGTTAAACAATTTGCCTTATTGTAGAATTCGGCGCTACGGCAAAGGGTTCTTTACATTTTCATTTAGATTTAAAAATCACTCGAGTGCACCCTCTGTATAATTCAATCGAGGAACAGAAAGGAAACTACCAAGCGGGTAAGAGATATATTGTGCTTCTCTGGAAGATAAAAGTAGGGGGGAAAAAAAAGAGAGGATTAGAGCACAGATCCTCAGCAGGGGGCAAATCTGCATAGGGGCACCAAAGTCGATGCGGCACCATCAGTTTGCAGCAGCATCACCGTAATCCAGAGGAGATAAGAGCATCTCCTCTCCCATCACCCCTGACTCCGGTTTGGCCATCGATGGGAATTCAGGCTAGACGTTTTGCAGGACAAGGTTTATGGGGACCGATGGTGAGTCGCCACATCATCCAGTCCCTTTCCCATGGACAGGACAAGGATCCATGCAGACCAACTCCCAGCAGAGCCGGGTACCAGTAATGAGACCTAGCCAAGGTTAGTCAGGGAAAAAAGAAAAAAAAAATACTCGCTAATATGCAGCACACCTCCACCACCGCAATAAAGACGAGATTGAATTGCAGAACGTGGCTGCGGGTCCTGTTTCTATACGTTTCAATGTTGTGCTCCAACAGGTCGGAATATTGTTAGCAATTCCGTCTGCAGAGGAGACATTGCTGAGCTGGGTAAAACATGTGGCAAATTTCTTTCCACACTCCTCTTGGATCAGGTGAAGGCACTTGATTATATAGGCTCAGGGGTGATTTGCATTATGGGATTCCCAACACTCCTCCCGAAATGGTTAGGAGCATTATGTAAATCAGCCAGAGGGGAAGCTTTCGGCAAACGTCTCAGCTGATGGAACAACTCTAATCTCAAACCTGGCTACTTTTCCAATTACCTTGTACGCCTTTTGCCACCAACTGCTTCGTAAGGGAAATCCAGCCTTTACGGGGGATCCCTGAGTCGTTACGTTCGAAGGAGGAAAAGGGCAAAGATCCTCTTCAATTTTCCATCTGCGTGCATGGGCTAATGTGATGTGCTTTCTCCAGACAAGAGGAAAGGTTAAACGGAGCCCTCGTCAGAGAGGAAAGCCGGAAGGCTTAAAGCCGAGAGATCTGCCAAGGAATCTGAGAGGCGAGCACCCAAAGCCCACTGAAAGTCAAAGGACGATGAACATCTAAGCTTGCAAGGCTGTTCTGAACCCTCTAGATGGAAATAAGCCCAGATGCTTTCATGCCTGGCCTGCCTGCTCCTAAAAAGTACCAAACACAGCAGGAAAAGCAACTGGAATCCATCCCGCTCCTCTCCCCTTCCCCCTGGGCACGATGCAAAGGTAATACAAGGAGGGATCAGCAGAAGAAACGGCAGCATTGGACGGTAGGAAAGGGATGGAAAATGCGGGCAGAGAAAGGCATCTCCGTGCCTCAAGGCCTCCCCTTTTCCAGAGCCCAGCTTCAATTTGCACCTAGGCAGCGTCACTCAAGATGCTCAACCCCGTCGCCTTTTTATCTCTACCTTTGCTCGCCTTTTCCACACACCAGACAAGGCTGAGACTGTGGAGCACCACAACTTCTCCAAGAAGACCCTCCTCCATGAAGGGTCTCCATGAACTTCTCTCCATGAAGACCCTTTCCTGGTCACAGACAACCTTTCCTGGGAAGCAGCGCATCATTTAACATGCAATCTCAGAACAAATGACACTCTTTAAAGGAAGAGGAAGGACATCTAGAGACTCCTCTCCAGCTGGTTTTTAGGAACAACCTCATTTCTGTTGCGCAGTGACAGTTGCCGAGCTGCATTGGAACATCCATGTCTCTCTTCCGATACACCTTGATTAATTTTGCTTCATTTATTATTTAAGGCTGGTACCTTCGTGTAAAATATTGAAGACCTGACTCATTCTTTATTATTAAGCCCTGCCACGCACCCTAGGAGGCTCTGCCATCTCCGTAGCCTTCGATCCGCTCGAAGAGAACAAACTCATCTCAATCCCTCGGTAAATATGAGGGATGGCTGGAGGGATGCTGTCAGCATCACGCTCCCTCTTACCTCGGCTGCCGTGCCGCCTTCGCCACGGAAAACACTCTTAAAGGCTAATTCACTTTCCAACATCTGCACGGCTCATTTGCTGCTCTCCCCTCTCCCCCTCCATTTCTCCGCAGCTGGCATTGAAGTCGGTCGGCTCCCAGTAATCCCCGTTCGTGGATATAAATGGAGCAAGCCGGGAGCTGTGACTACGGCCAATTAGCCACCGGCCGAGGGCAGCTCTGCCGGCAAGGCCACGTGGAAATCCCGCTCGCCCAAGGGGCTGAGCCAAAAGACAATGCGGGGAACGCAATGGGGACAAAGTCTCTCCTTTTATATGCTTTCAGGGTGGTGATGGGGCATCACATGGGGTTTTTTACCCCACCAGAGTCCCAGTTGGCTCCCATCATTTTCAGCCTCACCTTGCCTTGCTTTTACACCACTGGCTCATTCCACAGGTAGCAGAAACAGCCTCCGAAAACAGAGAAAAGGTAGAAACAGCCTTTTTAAGCTTAGCCTTGGGAAGCTGGAGATGGGAAGACTGCGGCTTCACACCAGTCCCACTCCCAGCTTGTTTTCTGGATGCAGAGGGCCCGCAGTCAGTGGTCACTCATATCTCTAAGGAAAGCATCCCTGAGCTTCCCTTCCCAGGCACTGGTGCGCGGCAGCTTAAAAGCCGGGCGATCAAACCGTGCCTAGGCTCAGGAGGAATTTACATCTGAATTTCACAGCTTGGGTCCGACTCTGTAACAGGCTGAACGGAAACAGAACAGGTAGTGAATGCTTCCCTCCTTTGAGCGCGGATATACACTCCGAGATGAAACTCCGTGGCTAAAATTCATCCCTACTTCAAAGGCACCAGCACAACTCAAAGGCAATAAACCCAGGAAGGAGAAAAGAATGAAAATATTTCAATGGCAAAAGACAAGGCTTCGCATTTCTACGGCTCTCAGAGTACTTTGAAACATAACGGAGCGCACAGACAACTACAGGTCACAAAAGAAGTCAAATTCACGTCTTGAAATCAATCCCAGCTGATGGAAAGGGAATTTCGGAGCGATAAAACACTACTACTTGCAGCCGCACTTATGCAAAACCCCAGGCGAGCACCTTGCATCGGACGCTCGGGGTAGTGCTGAGCTCAGCTAACTCCAGCCGTTTCCAAGGCAGATACCTCGGTGCCGGTTCACAGCCAAAGCTCCCACCACAGCTGACAAAGAGTAACAGCCAACCCCAATCATGGAATGGTTTTGGTTGGAAGAGAAAGGTCCTTTTCCAGCACCCTTTAAATCAGCACCTTTGCTTTAGACAACTTTTTAGGGTACGTTGAATCACCCTCTGGAGAGACCCAATGACCGCCAAGACATCCAACAGCATCCACAAGATTTTCAGCCCACAAATATAAGCCGGCGCGTGGTTTGGGGAGAGGAGCCTCGTCGCTGGAGCCCGCCCCGCTGGTGACAAAGCCAACCAGGAGCAAATTAACCATTTGTAAATATCACAGGCAGGTTGTTTTGCCAGAAGTTCAGCATTTTGGGTTTGGGTTTTCCTTTCTTCTGCCCCCTCCTCTTTTTTAAGCTTTGTCAATACCAACTGTGCTTTTCTTCCTGGAAACTGTATAATGAGGAGAGAAACTGTTTATTTTTCTCTTTAAAGGGATAAAATATTTTTCACCGATATTTTACATGTCCGTAAAAACGATTTACGGGATTGAGTGGACAGGTCACAGGATGCCCTTTGCCTGCCCAAGGGAAGAGGGGGAAAAAGGTCGCTCCAGGGTGAGATTTCAAGAGCTTCTTTGCTTCTCACAGGCTTTTATGTGAAATGCGTTTTTGACAAGAGAAAAGAGAACGGGACTGTAAGCACTAGTCAGCATGGGCTCAAATCGAGAGAAAAAAAAAAAAAGATGGTGCAAGAGAAATACAATTGTGTTTGTTCCGGGACTAGGGCAGGCAGGCAGCAGGAAGGCAGTGGATGTGGTTTGCTTCAGTGTCAGCTCATCCCCTGGAAGGTGAGGAAGCCCCAGCACGGGGAAGCAGGGGCCCGTAACAAATACACCCGGCATGCCTCTAACCTGCTGTTACAGCTGAAAACCAACGGAGGTAATGAGACACACGCACCCCCCAAAAAAAGTCCGGTCAGATCTCATAACAAGCATCGAGCGCGGTGTTTTTTCCGCCCTGAGACAGAAGGGCAGCCAGGTTCCAGAGAGCACCCAAAGGAAACAAGGAGCATCGTGACGGGGGACGGCTGGATGGGTGGAAGATGTCACAGGAGGGTCCACAACTGACCCCCACGACCGAGGAGCAGCTACGTACCTCTCTCCCTCCACCAGCTTTGCTTCACCTCCTGCCTGCCCCAAAAGAAATGAGTGTATCTGATCGGCCAACGTAAGCCAGAGACGGCTGGAAGGAATAGATTTCCTCCCATCTTTCTCTCTCCTTTTTCTTTTTTTTTGGATTTATGACAGAGAGCTGAAAACCATGAGCCTCTATTCCTGGAAGAGCAGTGCTGGCTGGGAAGCCCTGCGGCTGCCAAATGCCCGAGGCAATTAACCCCCGTGCGGGCAGAAGGGGAAGGAGCGGGACTGCCTGGCAAACGCCCGGCAAAGGGCAGCGGAGCCCACGTCCCTCGCATCCCCTGCTCCCTGCCGTGGGGCACAGCCGGGCAGGGGACCGGGATGTCACCTCCCCAGGAGACGACACCGGGGACCGCAGGAGCTGCCACACGAGCTGGGGCTTGGATCATCCACAGCATTTAGGCAGTCAAATATCTCGCAGGTCCTGAGCCCCTCGGAGCCTTCTCATGCCTGTACCACGACGCGAACCGAAGCCCCACAGCACCTAGCAAGATCAGCCGCTAATTAAACCGTTCCCTCGACAGCTTGCAAGTTAGTTATGGCTCATTATCCTCACTTAACCGACTGGAGAAACTGAGGAAGGAGAGAGATTAAAGGATTTGCTAAATCTCTGGCAGCAGTCAGTAGCAGAGGCAAACCCGGAGCTCATAAACATTATAAATCCCCCACCTCGGGGCTCCCAACCCCGCGCATCCCTCCACTTGCCGTTTTTACTACTAACTATTGTTTATTAAGTGCTGAGCGCCTGTAAGAAGCCAAGCCTGGAGAGCACCTCGCTCGAGAGCTCGTGTCTGGAGGGCAGGCATAAAAGGCAGAGGATGCTGAAAGCCAAAAGACCGTAAAACCTGCCTCTCCAAACACACAGCCCCCGCAGGGGAGGTTACCCAGCCCAAACTACTGCACTTGACCGCGACGCTTAAAACGAACCCCTGGTGCCCTTTTAGTGCTCCCTCCCCGGGCTGCTGGCAGCATCTTGGAGGAGCCAAAAACGGCGCCGATTTTCTCCAAGCGAGCCAATAAATCAGTGGCGGGAAGGGCTGGCGAAGCCGAGGGCCCCGGGGGAGAGGCTGCAAAGCCCGGCGAGGGAGAGGATGCTGAGAGAGGAGAAGGAGGAGGGCTTGGGAGAGAGAAGCGGCGAGGAATTTAAAGGGAATAAAGGAGACAGGAGAGCGGAGGAAGGAAAGGGAGCTTTAGAAAAGAGGAAGAGATTGACAGAGCGAAACAAAGATGGAGGAGAGGCACGGAGAGGGGAAAGAGGGAGACTAAAATAGAGGAGAAAGGCAGAAGAAGGAGGGAGCGGGGAGAGAGAGGAGGTGGCAAGCCGGGGAGAATTAAAACAATGACAGCAATTTAGCAGCAGAGTTCTATCCTAGAGTTTAATGGGGAAAAGCAACCCCCCGCTCAAGGAGGGTGGGTTTCTCTCTCCAGCGCTCTCTGTGGCACAGCCACCAAGGAAGGAAATAGCAGAATCGGGCCCATCCCCTCCTACCGGCAGCGTTACTGTTCATTAAAGACGGGATATTGCCTGCTCCCCCCTGTTTGTTCCTCTGCAGCACTGGATTATATCCTCATTACCCCCTCAACGACAGTTTGCCAGTCATCATTTGGCTGTTATTATTATTCTTGATGACAAACTCCGGCAGCTCCCGCTCCCTCGACAGAAAATCCCTGCCTCCCGTATCCTGCCCCGCCACGGGGAAGGATCTTTTTTTCCAAGGGGGAAAAAAACAAAAAGACCGTTTCAAGCACAGCTTTTTTTTTTTTTTTTTTTAACTCTGCTTATCCGTTTCCTTGGGTTCTGTTTGTTATTTTGCTGCAGATGAGCTCGGGTTAGAAGCAAACAGGATTTTCTGCCAGGCCAGTAACTTCCACCTCCCAAGGAGAACCCCAAACCCAAGCAGTGCAGGTGGGAAGTCGGGACGTGGGGCTGCACGTCCCCGTTCTGCACAGCAGCTCCGTCCACCCCATCCCTCTGCACAGCACGCCCAGAGGTCTGCAAATGGGGCAAGCCGGGAAAGCAAAGCATGCAAGTGGAAAGGGTGGATTAGACCTTTGGTCTGAGACTCCCTTTGCCCCCCATGTTTGTATCTCGGAAGAGAATCATAGAATGGTTTGGGTTGGAAGGGACCTTGAAGATCATCGAATTCCAACCCCCCTGCCCTGGGCAGGGACACCTCCCCCCAGCCCAGGGTGCTCCAAGCCCCGTCCAACCCGGCCTTGAACACCTCCAGGGATGGGGCAGCCACAGCTTCTCGGGGCAGCCTGCGCCAGGGGCTCACCACCCTCACAGTCAACAATTTCTTCTGAATATCTCATCTAAATCCACCCTCTTCCAGGTTGAAGTCATTCCCCCTCATCCCATCACTCCATGCCCTTGGAAAAAGTCCCTCCCCAGCTCTCCTGGAGCCCCTTTAGGCACTGGAAGGGGCTCTGAGGTCTCCGCGGAGCCTTCTCCTCTCCAGGCTGAACCCCCCCTCTCCCAGCCTGTCCTCCCCGCAGAGGGGCTCAGCCCTCGCAGCATCTCCGGGCCCTCCTCTGGCCCCGCTCCAACAGCTCCGTGTCTGTCCTATTTTTGGGGGCTCCAGAGCTGAAGGCAGCACTCCAGACACCATACCTCTGCTTGCCACAGAGAGCACAGTTGCTGAAAAACAGTGGGTTCCTGTAAAACCCAATTTACGGACCCCGAAGAGTAAAAGCCCACCAAGATGCCATGAAAAGGATGGGAGGAAACGCTCGTTTCCAGCTCTGCTGGGCTCCCTGGTGACACCCCTGGTGCCTCGGCAAAGTGCTGCTGACACCAAGATGTGCTGCCGGGGAAGAGGAGCGCCGTGCCAGCAGGCACGGCTGCCCTAGGACGCACGGCTTTGGGGCTGGCGGTGGGATGCTGACCCGCACGGAGACCTAGCAGACAGATTTCTGGGGGGTTTCAGCCCTGGATGTGGCAGCACGGAGCTGGGAGCTCTGCCCACGCTGAAATCAAGAGGGTATTTACGGGTGCCCAAGCGCTGTCAGGATGGCAGAGAGCCCAACTGCTAGAGACAGAGATACGGAGCCACGGAAAGACACGCTAGCACCAAGAAAAAAACCAAAACCAACAAACAAACAGGATCGATATCTCCCGATAAGGGCTTTCTTCCTACAAGCCTTAAACCCCACGGCCCTCCCTGAGGCAGCGTCTCGCCGCAGACACGAAGCAGCGACTCGAGGGCAGACGGAGCGTCTTTCACCACTTGACCTCCCCACTATCTCGGCGAGAGCTGCCGAGCAAAACTGCAGAGCAAAAAAAAGATCCCTCTGGAGATGGGAAATCGGGGGCATCCAGTTTGTCTCCGTAACGGTATCGGGCAGGGCTGGCGCTGGAAGCACCGTTCCTCAGAGCTTCGCCTTGCAAATAAATAGCTCTGAATTGCAGCCAGGAGCAACGGGATCTTTCAAAGACATTATCTGGAAGCAGTCAGTAGAATGCACCTAAAGTCTCATTAATCATCCCGCCGCTTACAGTACTTCTTAATGGCTTTTATGGTTTATCCTTTGAACGCCAACAAAGAGTGTGATTTCTCCTGGCTTATTCTATTAAACAGAAATCAATATCTAATACAAATGTGCCGACGGTGGGATATTTGGAAAGGCCGAGGAGGCACCTGTCGGGCCTTTTTCTCCTCTCCTCTTTGACGTGGGCAGCGCGAGGCGCAGGCTCTGGAAGGGGCCGGGATCTGCTCACGGCACCAGGAGGGATGCTGCAGGCTGCCATGCCCCTGGAGGGGCGGTCAGGGGCTTGCACAGAGGCTCTGAAACCACGTAAGGTGACAACATCTTTTCCCCGGTGCTCAAAACCAAGGAGGAAAGTGCTGCGAGTGTGTGGGAGAGAGAAAATAAAAAAGAGAAGAGGGGCAGGAGCCGGGTAGGGTGGTTTTCATCTCTCCTTTCTATAAGGGCTCTTGTGGATTTGAGTGATGGTTGCAAGGCAGCTGAATCAACACTAAGCACAGGTATAAATAAGCTTCTAGGAGGACGGTCTCGGGAGTCAAAGCTTGTTATTAATTTTGCAGCTCGAGAGGCAGGCAGGTAGAGGAGGCTTCAGGTCTTCTGCTCCCTCTTGGTCCCCTGGAAATGGGACTAGAGGCTGGAGAAGGAGAGGGGCAAGAGGGGATTTGCTTTGCTGCGTTAACTGGGAAATGCATGAAGCTTTAGGACAGGAACGATCTTTTACCAGCAACGTTTTCAGCCCAGCTCATCCCCAACTGGGGCCCCAACCCACCACCCCAAAGGTACCACCGCAGGAGCCAGGAGAGGAGGGGCAGCCACCAAACTGAATCAGCTTTGGGGTTTAGCCTGCGTTAACACAGGGCCGGCTCCCAGACTTGCCAGAACAGGACCCGAAACAGCATCAAAGTGCAGCATTAACCACCTTAGAAACCAATTCCAAGAGCCTAATGGAAAATGAAATTTGTATTTGTTAAAAACCACTTAAAAGGTTTGGAGCCTTCTTTTTATACCTCGCTCGGAAACACGCTGCTAAGTAATTTGCAATTTACCAGGTTTAAACAGTTAAGAAAATCCTTCCTGAAAACACCAGAGGGAAATCACATTGCTCCAGAACTGAGCTCCCTCACCCAGACTCTTCAACGGCACCAACCAGCTCAGGACGCCAGCGAAGGGATGAGGCTGTCAACCCCCCCACCACTTTAATACACACCCAACATCGCAGAGCATGTGGGAATAACAGAGAGAGGGGTGTACATCCCTCTGACGCCACTGCCCTCTAAAGATGACACCCAGAGCTCTCCATCCTTCGCACATCCCGACCCCGGACCCATCCGTGCACCAACAGGACCGGGAGCTAAGTGGACTCAGAGCCACCAAAGTCCCCTTCTTCCCAAGGGTTCCGCCAGCTCCAAACGCTTCCCTCCAGCAAAAGGAGCCAGAGGCAATCAGAGACGGAGGGAAAGACTTCAGGCAAAGGTTCAAAGAGGCGTCACTCTCAGCCCAAGGGAGGGGGTGTGAGACGGGGAACCCACCAGCCCAGGCAGCACACGCTTCCATCAGCCCCCCCATGCCAGCATCGGTGGCACCCTTCTGCAGCACCCCACGGTATTATTTAGCACGGCTGACTGCGCTCGCTTCTTTCTTCCCCTTCAGAAAGTTTCTCTTTGGGGATGCGGGGGGGAAAAAAGGAGTCTTATAGTTACAGATGCTCGAGGCACTTAGCTACACTTAGCAACCCCGAGCCTGCCAGAAACATCCCCGCACAAGTGACGCTTCCAGAATTAACTCCCAGCTCTCGGCATGCTTGGGGAAAAAAAAAAAAAATATATATATATATATAAAAAAAAAGAGAGAAGCACTCTAAGCCCCTTAAATGGCAGCAGTTGGTTCTGCTTCAGCACTGGTTCACACTCCGCTGCCGTGATCCGAAAGGAGACAGCAGTTCTACCCGCCATGCATCACCTTCTCTGCCGAAAGCGGGAACTGGGGTCCTCGGTGAGCATCCCGGCTCGAGGCCGTAGCTGCTGGCTGGGCTCGTGTCTGGCTCCTGGTACCTAATCCAAGGGGAAAACACACAGCAGCGCAAAGAGGCATGCAAAAGAGCATCGGTGGAAAAAACAGGGGGTGGAAGCAGGCGTGGGAGCATCCCTGGCTGTGGCTGCTGGTGAGTACAGCCCTCCCGGCATCGACCGCCCCGGCACGAACCAGAATAAGGGGTGTTTGCAGGGAGCTGCCGCTGCACGCACGGCCTGAGCCCCCACGTCCCGGGGTCAGGCTGGGCAGGGGCCGCCCCACACTAACTCCTGGGAGAGGAATCGCCAGCTCATCTGCCTCTGAACGAATGCAGGGAGGCGACGAAAGAAAATGGCATTTCTCTGGCAATGCAACAAAAGGTCTTTTTTTTTTTTTTTTTGCCTCTTTCCCGGGGAAGGGCGTCTCTGGTTTAAATAATGAAAGCTGTCGGGATTGTTCTTGCGCCTATCTGGATCTTCTTATTTATTTATTTCGCCGTCTCCCGTCCTGCCAGCCCATGCATCACCCCAAGCCCATCTGCAGCATCGCACTCACTCCTGCTCCCTCCACCCCAACTCTGGGGCAGAGCCCCGCAGCCAAAGCAAACACCTCCAACAACATCTCTCCTCCGAACTGAAACATCTTTTCGTAATTTCAAGTGGTATGGGTCCTTTTGGTTGCGCGGTAAATTATTCAGAGATTTCACAACACCAACACCCCCACCGCCCCCCCTGGAGCAGTTGCACCTACACCGAGCGAGATGCTCTTTACAACGCCCGAGACGCTAAATTGCGTCGAAGAGAAGGGATGAAAGACGGAGGGAGGACGCCAGCCTCAAAAAATCACATCCTCCGCTATTTCTCTTGGATAGATAAACGCTCCGGGAGAGTTTCACGAGGCACGCGATGATAGGAGGCATTTTTGTGGTACACAGGTGTGAAAAAAGGGAGACAGGAGGGAGAATAAAACCTGATAACACTTCACTTGGGCAGCAGCAGCAAAGGCAGGTGCTTTTTTTTCCACCCCCCCAAGCTGCACAGAGCCGAGAGGAGCAGAAGGGAACCGCTGAGCCGGCTCAGATCCCAACCAGGATCTCACCCTATAATGTGAGAAAGCCTCCAGCAGCGAGTCAGCTCTCTTCTTCCACCAGACAGGTATTACGCTCGCATCAGCTCATCACTTGGGTTTCAAAACTTGGGTGCGCGCTGCCTGGCTTCTGCTGACAGCCTACGACGGGGCTGATTGTAAGCCGCCAGATTCATTCGCGCCAGCCAAAGATGTATTTTCTTCTTTTTTTTTTTCCCTTTTTTTTTTTTTTTTCAGACAAACTGAAAGCGGGAGACAGTCGGAGCACCTAAGAGACATGTTTGTTTGCTGTCGGAAACGCTGAGGAAAAAAGAGCATCTCCTGAAGAAGGTGCTGTCTGATAAGCTGAGGGCAAAACCTGCCCCCTTGAGCCCAGCCTGCAGAAAACCCGAGCCGTGCGGTACACCGGGCAGCAATCCCGAACGACGGGAAAATTAGAGGCGTTATTATTAGCAACTCCAAGATCAGGAGTTACAACTTCGCGGCTTGTCTGGGAACCGCTTCGGTATGCATACGCAGACAGACAGACAGAGGCGTATTTGTAGGAACCCCCTCCAGCTCTCACGCCCCCTCCCAGGACACTCCTTTCCATACCGCGCGGTGCACCCTTAATTTCTTCTCCCCAATGACCTGCTCCAAAGCCAGCAGCTCTCCCGTCGTGACTTGGAGCCCCTCAAGGTGTCTGGGGCTGCTCTGAACAGCGTATGCTGAAAAGGTGTTTCATAAACAAAATTGGAAGAATACTAATCCCCTGATAAATCCAGGTGCTTTTTGGGTTTTGCTTTTTTTTTCCCTCCTTGCTTAATGCCGGTGAGGATTTATTACAAGCTTGCCGAGGACCTCGTACACACCTCCACCGGCATTTCATTCTGCCTGAGCTCGTGCCATTTCATCTCATGGAGCGTGCCTACAGGAGGACCTCTCCTGCTAACAGGAAGTCTGGAGGCTTCTTTTGCTGGTCACATCCCACCAGGAGATCCTTGGGATGCTCCGGGAAGGGGAACAGCGATGACAGCTCGACACCGGGGCCCCGCTGGGCTTTCCACACATCCCCGGGGGACAGTGCCGCTGCTCAGCACCGCCCCAACTCCCCACAAGAGAAAATATTCCCCATGGAGAAAACATCCTCCAGCTTTGCCATGAGGACAGCGGGGATGAGACGATGCTCACGGGTGAGGTGACAGCAAGCGGGATTTATCACGCGACACGTTGGGAAGAAAAGCCAGTCCAAACTCAGCTGAGCACAGAGGTTTTGCCTCCGCCTGGGCTTGTGAGGGACATGACCTTTCTGAAAACTCTGGTTATTTATTTTGATAATCCTTTTGTTGGGATAAACGCTTTGCTCTTGCCACGGCCCCAAGGTCATCCGAGTTAATGAGGAGAGGAGAAAGGCCAAGTGAATGGGATTTGTCCTTTGCAACCGAATGCATTAGTGGAGAAGAGGTGAAATGAGGGGGCTGGACTCTTTCTCCTCTGCTTTTCACTTGAAAAAAGCCAACGAGCAGCAACACACAGCTGCAAAACCAGTCTCTCTTTCTACCTCCTCCTTATCCTTTTCTCTTATTCCCATTGCTCTCCTTAAACCTTCCCAAGCTAACATCACCACCTCCATACTCCAACCTGTTATTCCCAACCCGACGGGAAGAGGAGAGGATGCTTATGTCCGCACTTGTGGCTCACGATCCTCACGCAAAACACCCCCGAGGTGTCCTGCCCCGACCGAGGACCCCCCCACCCCTTTACAGACCCTAACACCGAGGCTCACAACTGCCCTTTGAGCCGAGCAAAGGGCTGGAAGGGAATCCACCTCCACCTCCCTGCTCAGATGCAGCCATTTTGGTGCAGAGATCTGCAAGAAGAATATTAAGCTTGGTCTGAATGCAGCAGCCTCGCTCAAGATTTATGAAGGATGAAGGAAGGAAGATTCTGAGGCAAAGCATCATCTCAAAAATAACTGCCAAGTCCTAGCGGGTAGAAAAGATTTGTCCATAAACCAGTTTGTCATCACCAGTCAATAAAAACACAAGCAACGGGAGGAGGAGGCGATAGCCGGTGTGTCCCTTGCCCTCCGTGTCTCATCCACGCGATCCCGGCTGGACCGCTGGCACACACAGCTATGCAAAAGCAAGCACATTTTCAGCCCTGCTCTGAATCCTCGTCCCCTGCCCCAAAGTCTCCAGCTGAGCATGGCCGCACTCATTTCAACACCAGGAGCAGCGATCCAGGAGCTACGCAGCAGACTGATGGCCAGGCAGGACCAGGGCATTTCGGGGAGAAGGATGGACTCACATCCACAAAAACCAGCTGGGGCACGGCCTCAGCACCCAACCGGCCTGCTGGTACCTCCCCGAGGTCCAGGAGGACTTTGTTTTTCCCTGCCGTCAAATGTTAATGCTTCAGCCGCCTTCTGAGACAGGGAGGAGAGGAGGACCCGGTGCCACATTGGGTGAAGCACTCGCCCGACCCCTGGGACCCTCTGCAGAGCGGCAGAGCTGCCCAAGGCACGGGAAGAGCACCTTTGATGAGGTGCACCAAGCTGAAGGCAGTTGGGAAGCAGATCAGTATGTTGCTGTGATAAAGTCTGTCTTTAAAGGAGGTTGGTGGCTTTTCTCTCTTTTCTGCTTGCTTTTTTTTTTTTTTTTTAAGGCTGGCCGATACAAAGAGAAATACCCCAGTTGGTAAAAGATGAAGGAGACTTCTCTCATCACCTTTCCTATCACAGGCAGCCCAGACGCTCCTAGCAACTTCTACCTGCCAGCCCTGGGAAACCTGCACATTTGATTTCCCCGTATCGTACCTTCAAAGAGGGGGCATCCCTGGGAGAGAGCGGGGAGGCGACGCCAGTTCAGCCGCCGAGGGCTGACAACAGCAGAGAGGGAAGCACCAGGGCTGGAAAGGATCTGTCAGAGTTACCCAGGCACTCATCCAGCTGGGGCAGGCCTGTTTCTTTGCTGTATTCTCCAGTGCTCTATCAAGTCAAGTTTTAAATAGCTCGGATGATGGAGTGGACTGTGTAGGCTTCAAGGTCTCTCCAACAGGAGGATTCCTTCCCCTGCAAAATCATTTATTCCCTGCTGGTACATCTCAACTCGGCTTTTGCCCACTTCAGCCTCTCCTCGCCTTCCAACCCGATGGACAAATGGACCTGTCCTCCTGTAGAACCCTGCAGCAAACACCTTCACCCAGCGAGGCGTGGGGACCACCCCCGGCGCTGCCGAGCCAGCGAGGCAGGGGCAGCAACGCCACGGGGAGACAAAACCCTTTCCTCCCAATCCCTAACCATAAGGGAAATTATTTGGGCACCTTCTCCGCTATAATAAAGGGGAACACACCAAGATATTACTCAGGTTGATTTAGAGTCACCAAGAAACACGTCTGACCAAGCACACCGGCCGCGCGCTTGCTTGCTTGTTCTCCCTCTCTCTTTTTTTTTTTTTTCCTTTTTTCCCCTTAACCTTCTGCCTGAAATAAGCCTCGCCATCCCTTCTCATTACTAATCATTCATATCAACCTCCCAGGAAGCACTCTGGGGCCACTTGACTATTAACAGGGCACTAAATGCAAGGCGGAGGAGGATGTATTAATATCTAATAAGAGTGATAGATGATGTGAACCGCTCAGGCACTCCAACTCAGGTACTCATGTCAGGTACTGGAGCTAATTTAAAATAATAATAATAACAACAATAACAACAACAACAGCAGCAGCTGCCTTCATTTTCCAAGTCAATTGATTCCTCAGCAGGAATGCCATCTTGACAGATTTATTTTGATCGAATTGTCTAATTGAATACAGTTCTTGTTTCCCTTCACTTTGTGACCTTTCACGCCTGTGAAATAAACGCAATTTGGAGAATTATTCCTCAGCAGCAAACTCGGCTCTTCCAGGGCTGGGGTGGCTGCTTTGTCTCTCCAACTCGCCAACAAAACTCTATCAAAAGAGGCCCCTGCAACGGAGGCACCCAGTCCTGGGTGCTGTGCCAGTATTTCTTTTCCATTTCCACGTTAAAAAACATAAAATAAAATAAATAATAATTTAAAAACCAAACAAAACGGGAGGTTTGCAAGAATAACAGCTTGCTGTTGGGCAGGTTTTACCTTCTGCCTATTCAGGTCCTCAGCATTTGCTCCCAGTTCTGTGAAGAAGCTGTACCATCCCCTTCCCTTCACCCAGCAGAGACGCGGGCTTCCAACCACCACCAGCCCTTCATCCAGCTTCACCCCCTCCCCGGGATGCTCTGGCGTGCCAGACACGAGGCGACGCTTCCCATAAATTTCACAAGAACGAGTCTCAAGGATTAAAAATAACTAAGCCGTGTCCCTCGCAGACAAACGTGCTGTCTGCGCGCCAAGAGAGGTCCTGGTGAGAAGAGTTGCAGCTGAATCTTTTATAATAATATCAATCAATATTAAAAATGCATGGCCTGCTCAAATTTTAAAGCATCTTAAATTAATCTTTAAACACAACTATTTTGCTTAAACCAAAGGCTTTTGGTAGCCTGAGAATGGTATTTCCATCTGCTCCCCCGGGTTCATGCCAGGTATCTAGAAGAGGTCTAATAAGTAAGTAAATAACATACATCCAGCACAATTCCCTAGAACCACAAAAGGAGGGGAGGGAAAAGCAGACTTTACTACTAACTTCGTTATTGACTTAGCAGCAAAAACGTCTTGATCTGTGCAGTATGATAGGCCCTATAGACAATATTAAAACAGCTAAATCTGCTGGGTTTAGGCTGGATAACAAATACGGCCGCTACCCCTCGAGATTAGAGCGGTAGAGAAGAGAGGGACAGGGGTAAAAGGAAGCTACGGGGTGGCCGAAACACTGGACCGAACCCATCTGATCCTCTCCAACACGTGCCCGTGTCTGAACCAACACGGCGAAACGCGGGCGATACCCCCACGCTCCACGGGCCGCCCCGCGGCCGGCAGCATGGCGAGAGCATCCCGGCCACGGGAAACCCCACTCAGTCAAGCAGCGAGCTTCCCCGCGACAGTGCCGCTAATATATTCCAGGGAATGTGGCATTTGTGACGGCAAGGCTTCTGCCTCACTTGCCGTTTAATGTTAAGAGGCTTGTACAGTCAGCAGCGTTTAAAGAGTAATGACTGTTTTCATGGTAAATGCTCTGTTAAATAACCCAGGATTATTGTGTTGTGTTATTGCATATATAAAATGGCATTTCAAAAAAAATAATAATTGTTTTAGAGCTAATTGATGTTTTTACCCAGCTCCGTGCATGGAATTTTTATTGGGCAGAGGGACGGGCTGCTGTCAGGAAGACAGTGATCACGGCAGGCAGGCTTCGACCTGGCGAACGCACTCGCAGGGTCCGCCTGGGTTACGTCTGGTTCAGGTGCTACTTCTGGCCAAGCAATGGAGAAAGCTCAAGCCGTCTGCTCTAAAATGCAAAAAGCAGGGAGGCAGGCCAGGGGGAAATCCCATCGCGGCCGCTGGCAGGCGCCTCTGTGCCCCAACCCCGCGTGTCCATGCACCGCTGCCCAGCACCGGAGCATCCCTCGGCCACGCACGGTCAACGAGACACCCGAGAGTCAGCAGCGCTCCCGCCTCCGCCCTTGGCATCTGCTCGGCAAATTTCCTCCTCTCCACCCCTCAAGCTTTGACCGGTTACCCACGGGGTGGCACTTCAGAGCCACCAAAAACTCCCCAGGGGGGTGACACGTCCCCCTCCCCTGTCCCCAAGTGTTATTTCTGCAGACAGCCAAGGAGAACCGCCCTAGCACCAGCAGCGGAGAGCTGATGAATCACCGGTGAGCAATCCTGCCGCGGGAGTTTAACCGTGATCATTCCAGAAGGGATTTGGATGGCTCAGCTCCTTCCCCTCAATGTCCACCCTCCTCGCCGCGTCCCCGGGGACACAGCTTTGAGGCCAGACACAGCCGCTGCCATCGCCTCCGGCAACCTCCTTGCTCATCCCACGGTCATTTGGGCATCTCCCAGCATCCCACCACCGCGCTCCCCTGCCGAGCTCTGCGCAGAAGGAGCTCGAGTACACAAATTTCGGGACTGCAAGGCCGCCCAGAGCCCAGACTCTCTGTTTACATCCCTTGCAGTCTGCCGGCATTTCAGTCTGCCATCAAAGAGCGGAGAAAGTACTCTTGGCTTTCAAACCCGGAGCCTTTGAGCTCCTCTGACAGCAGCCGCCTCGCTGACCCTTGTCTGGAGGCTTGCGGGGCACTCAAGCAGTCAGAAGCCCTGGCGGAGTCCTGAAGCTTTACAGAGGCAGTGACTTTTGGGATGTGAAGTTAATCACACAGGCGAGCGTCTCGGAGTTGCCAGAAGGGAGAGCGGGGGCCATCAGTAGACCGCAGTTAAAAGTCTCAACCGTCTCCTAAGATCTCCGCCGCGTCCAGACACGAGCCCGGTGCCAGATCACAGGGCAAGAGCGGGGGGCTGTTACGCGGCCCCCCGCTGGGTCACCGGGTCTTGTCCCTCGCAGTCAGGCAGCCCATTAATCCAAAAGGGTCCGCAGCGTCTCTCCTCCAGGTACCAGCGCACCACAAACCGCCTCACAACAGCTTATAACGAACCGGAGACCCGTAGTGCAGAGGCCAAAAGCCACCAGCTCTGAATCATCACAAGAAAGGAGGAGGAGATGAAAGCTATCGCCGTGCCCCGGACCCTCGCAGCAGCAGGGAACGGGTAAAAGGGAAACGTTTAAGCGAAGCGTGTGATGAGGTTTGCAGATGGGCAGGGAGGGAAGCTCCCCGCTCCTCCAGCGTGGGAAGGACGGCACGGAAATAATTGGACTGCGAAATCTAAGGGAAGACTGCCAGAGAGTTCAAGACCACAAGGCTGCCGGTTTGAAGTTGCTCCTCACCCTTAAAAGTCACTCCTGCGTCTGCCTTTGCCAGGATGACTGCCTCATGTCGTCACTCGGGCAGACCCCGCGCTCAGTCCCAGACCCGGCAGCCTCGGGGCTGGCCCGACTCACCGGCTGCTGCCCTGCAATAAGAGTTCCCACCTTCTGCCGCAGCCTTTCCCGGCCCGCAAAGACGAGTTTGACCCCACAGCCTAGGAGACCGCATCCCGCCTGAGGATTCAGGGAGAGGTGACAAGAGAAGTCTCCTTTCCTAGCATCACCCCATGTGCCATACGCGCCCTGTGGCCCACGAGACGATGGCAAAATCCAGCTCTGTGTGCTCTAACAGCACGAGCAATGTCGCTGGCTGCACACATCAGCTCTATAAAAACAAGACGCAACGAGATACTGGTGTCAAAACCTCCTCGCCTTCATTTTCTCCCAACCCCACCCTCTGAAAAAGGCAGAGCAATCCGTCCCCAGCCCCTCTCGAGGACAGGGCAACTCTCCAGTTCACTCTTTTACTCTTCAGAAGGAGCCTTTTCCGGGTCCTGAGGCTCCGTCTCAACCCTCTGCCTTCCTCGGAGGCATCTGGACCCCAGGAGGACACTGCCCTAATGGGTTACATCTCATTACTGCAACTGCAATGTCAAACCCCGTCTCTCTCTCTCGATCCCTTCAGCATCTGTCTCCGTGGTATCTAAGTGCCTCAGATGACTAGAAAAGTCCCTTTGTGTGTTTTCCCAACCCTTGGCTGTACAAGTGCCATTTAATCAAGCTCAGTAATGAAGCCAGAAACGAGCCAGAACAGGCTGCGCAGCCACAGGCAGGATCAGCGCAGCCTTTGAACGAGAGGTGGGGGCCGATCCCGCTGCCCACAGGTGACAAAGGGGACAGGAGCAGCAACGGGGCCAGGCACCTCTGCGATGCTCCAAGGTCCGAGCAGCCACAAAGCTCCCAAACAGCCCACGGGCACTTCAGCTATAAGTATACGTGGTACATCCCAAAGCTCTCCCCTACACATTAATGCCATGGGGTATTTATTTCTCCGAGGTTTCCAGGCTCCAGCAAAAGCAGCACGCTCCACCTCAGGACCCCGAAGACACATTTAGGGCAGTTTTGAGTTTACTTCTGCTTGGCACCACAAGCCCAAACGCTGCTGCCAGCTCCCAAGCTCGCTGCCGAACACGACGCCTGCTGTCCAGGCTTGGGTTTCTCCCTCTCTCCAGGATCTTCATGGATGCTATCATCATGTGCTTGAATTAACACCTTCCCCCCCGGTCTGGCCAGCTTCTCCTGCTTCCAGCATTTTTAACGTGACTATCACATTTCGTAAATCACACATCAGGAGACGTCTCTCCCTCACATACCATCCCTGCCAGGGGTCCTGCCCCCTCCCTGGGCATCCTTTGGATGCTTCCAGGGGAGCCGCAGACCCACCAGCACAGCCCCACGGAAGGCATTTGGGACACACAGCCAAACAAAAATCAACTCTTCTGGTCAGGGCTCTCTCCACGTCTGGTGCCGTACCGCCTGCTCCCACCCACGGCATTAAACCAGTGGCGGCTTTTCCCTCTCCCCCCAAACCCTGGAAATGTGATTCTACAAAGATCTCATCTTGCAAAGAGCCCACGCGCACGTGTACAGCTGCAGGAGCACCGGTAAAAGTTTGCAACCACGATCCCAGCTCATCTGTGAAAAAAAAAAAAACCAAAACAAAACCCACAACGCAAATAAAAGGCACCCCAAATCCAAACCGTAAGTAAACTAATAAAAAGCCATGACTTTTGTTCACCACCTCACGGTCTGGGTCTTGACCTTCCGCTTTGGGGTGGTTAACCATCACTATTCCTATAGTAATAGGAATGCACCAGTGCAAACGACTGCAAAAGACCTTTATTCCTCGGGAAAGCACGCTCAGGAGCCTGCTGCAGAGACCCGAGACATAAAAATCACTGCGAGCTACTCTGGGCAGGGACTGTCTCTTTGCTATACGCTTGCACAGAGCCTGTCCCAACCTCTGGGCCCTACTGCAGTATAAATAATGATAATCCCTCACTCAGCAATACAATGAAACACTTGCTGGGTACTAAAAATTATTTAAAATTCATACCTACATTGGGAAATTATTCAGCAAACTCTAATTACTTATCAAAAGCAACGACGATATTTTTAAGGAGAGGGAGTGCCCATAAATACAGAGCCATAAATAAACTGCTACTCAGTAGCACGAATTAATTTGTATTTAATTGCTAGAAATTGCTATCAATTACTAAACATTCCTTGCAGAATAGGCAAATTCTTTTAAGAACAATTTCAATTGCTAATTGGAAGTCTCTTTTTTTTTTTTTCTCCCCTCTCCCCCACCTTCCTTCTTTCTCATCCCAGCTCCTGCCCAGCGCAGGAGACGTCCATCCCACCCGGCGGGGCTCTGCACTTTGCAGGACCTGGGCTTCTGGAGGGCAGAGAACGACCCGTAAGGAACCAAGGAGGTGCTCAGGCTTCAGGAGGTTTCACCACCCTGAAGGCAGCAGGAAAACCAGTGGCGATAAACCTCCCCTGACATAGCAAGGGTAGCGATTCCTTGCGCAGGATTGAAAGGAAGGAGCTAGGAGCTGGAAGTTATACATGCATCGTGTGCCCAGGGAGAGAAACACCTCCCAGGGATTATTCGTCTCCCCTGCAGGCTACAGCAAAGCCACAAAATCACAGTATTGTCCAGGTTGGAAGGTGCCAGACCCTGCAGGGAGCCCCTCCGCTCCTCTCCGGAGCGCTGCCCCTGCCCTCCGTCAGAGGCCGGGGAGGCTGCAGCGATGCTCCTGCATCCACCGCTTCCCCGCGCCTCCGTGCCCAACACAGTCCCCGCTGTCGCTTCTGACTCATTTTCTGGTGTTTTCTGCTTTGCTGTTGGCATAACATCCCATCAGCACAGTTAATTACATCCACGCTGAGTGTGAAGGACAGGCTGATTCTCGCAAAGAGCCGGAGGCCGTGCAATCCATCCCGCTGCTCTCGCCAAACAGCTTCCACCTTTGCTGACAAACTGCGGCAAGACGCTGCCCCCGCTGCCCCCGCGGGGGCTTCCCCAGGCACCACCGGGCTCGGGGGGCTGCTCTCCCCCCCCCCCCCCATCCCTCCGACCTTCACCCCAGCATCCCCGCGGCGAGGTCAGACCGGTGGCCGCAAACAACTCCCCGATCCTCATTTTCCCAAATAGAAACTCCCCGAAAAGTTAGCCAGGAGCACCAAACGCAGAAAAAATGCCCACGACGGCTGAGCAGAACTCTGCTTGCACAGAAAGCACCTTGCCCCCTTCCCCCCCCAAAAAGCCCACCCAGCTAGGTGGAGGCACATCCATGGGCGAGCGGGGAAGGGTGCTGGGAAGAGCTGCTTGTGTCTACAGCTTGACTAAAGAGAGACCCGGGGTCTCCGGGACTGTCAATCCACCACCGAGGCATCACTCCATCACCGGTCCCCCCAGGACCGGGCTGACAGTCACGGGGAGGCATGTGCCAGCCATGACAAGCAAAGCAAATGACACGCACATCTCCCGCTTTACAATAACAGCCCTTCCGTGTCTAATCCATCATATTTGATGCAGATCTCTTACCCTGAAGTGTTGTCAATGAGGATTTAATTTAGTGCTAATTAGACAAATATTGCATGTTAAACACCCATTGATTATTAAGACAGTAAGCGCGGTTTAGCTAGGCAGCGTGCACGGACACGCTGTATTATATCTGGGATGAGGCTGGTAAATGTCTTGCTGTTTCTAATCATCAGTTAGTAATTAACGTCCAATAACTTGTAACTTGGTTTATCATTATAGATTTAGGAAGGCAGTAATAGTACTGTATGCTAATTAAATATCAATTGATTATTTAAGGCATAAAAAGATTTAGCAGCTAGGTAATAGATACACACAGTTGTTAAACTTTAATAACCATCACACAGCATTCTCTTATACTATTGAGTTAGTGTTTAATGAAAAAGCGTGTTGCTCCCGAAGATAACTTTTGGATGGGATTTTTCAAAAGTGCTCAACAAACCCCTACCCGAGGCCTCTGACTACAGAGAATAGGAACAAAAGTCAGGAAATTCGGAGCCCCTGCTTTTGAATCGAGGCAATCAAACCCCAGGGTAAGTGAGGTGCCCAAGGTCACAGCGAGAGGCAGTGGCAGAGCCCAAGGCGCTCCCAAACTTCCCGTCTGACATTTTGCATCTCAGCTTCTCTCTCGCTCCACGCAAACCCCGCAGAAACGGAGACGAATTGCCAAATCCCTGCCAGAAAACATGGCTTTCAAACTCGAGCCCGGCACCCGCTGGTGTCCCACCAGCCCGCAGGGCAGCCTCATCCGAAAACCTGACCAAGAAAAGCCGCACACAAGAAGCTGAAGTCTGGAGCGATCTCCATCTAAATAATAGCCAGAAAGGAATCGATAGACGTCAAGCAGCACTGAAGAAGCCCCCCTCCCCCTGCCACCCCTTCGCCCCCCGTGCCCGCTCCCCATAGCTGCCTCTCCTCCCCCCGATGTCCCCGTGCTCCTCGGATGGGATCTCACCCCATGCCCAGCGCCAGCGATTTGGGAGGGTTGGGAAGAGCGGGCTCCTTCTCGCGTGGGAGGAAAAGAAAGATGAGAGACAGAAGCCCTGCGTCTGAAAGGGAAAAGACAAATGGCTTCTGAAGGGAAATAACCTGCTGGACTCAGTGGGTTTGGCAGCACCCCACTAAGTGCAGCATCAGTCTTGAAAAGCAGCTGCAAGCTCAGCAGTTGCAGGACAAGGCGGGGGTTTTGGAGAGTGAGGCCGAGCAGATGTCAGGGCTCCTTCCCCAGGGGGAGCCCGTGGCCAGGACCACGCGGTCCTGGCCACCCTCGACGGCTCCTGGCTCGGGGCGGTGGGCCAGGAGAGGGACGGCGAAGGGATCCAGCTGGGAGCCAGAAGCATCACCACCACGAGGGATGCGGCCGCAGCGCAATCCCCGCTCCGGGTCCCAAGGCGAGCGGCCGGCCGGAAAGCTGGTGAAGGCAAAAACGCACCGCGTACCCTCGCAGCTCACACACAGCGCGGGACGCGGCCAACGGGGAGAGCCAGCACTTTTTCCGTAAGGGAGCTGCTTCCCGCGGATGGGCTGGCCCCATCACTGATTTACCGGGCAATAAAAGCAAAAATCAAGGAAAATGCTCTGAGTACACCTCTGAGAGTCTGCAGCCTCCGTTATAGAGTCTGGGCAGGCCCCAGCTGCCTCTTAAAACCTTCTCTTGTGCATAACGGGTCTGCACAGTGAGAGGGGAACAGTCCCCCCTCTGCCGGGGGGCTGGCTGGCACGAAATCCTCCACAAGAAGGGGAGGAGGAGTACTGCTGCACTGGACCACCAGACAAAAAGGCGGCAGAAGGCAGCAGGATGAGGCCAGCAGCCATCCTGCAATGGGCTGGCAAGCCCCATTGCCTGGAATGAACACCAACCCAACCCTACAGACCAGGGAATATGCTCCATTCTGGACCTTCTCACATGGGGCACCATCAGACAGAGTACATAACAAGACATCAGCGACTGTATGTTGCTGCTTCAGAAGCATTCAAAGTCATAGAATGGTTTGCGTTGGAAGGGACCTTGACGATCATCCAGTTCCATCCTCCCACCAGCCCAGGGTGCTCCAAGCCCTGTCCAACCTGGCCTTGAACACCTCCAGGGATGGGGCAGCCACAGCTTCTCGGGGCAACCTGGGCCAGGGGCTCACCACCCTCACAGTCAACAATTTCTTGATGGCATTCCAAAATGCCAACCCAGCAGCACAACGATGATACAAACAGGCACACCCACACACCAGGAACCCTGCGCAAGGAGATTTAGGACATAAAGATGGTTCCCCAAGCCCTCCATGCAAATCCAGCAGGAGATTATCATTCAGCTGCAGCCCGAAACTACTGTGAAGGTCGCTCTTCCCATCAGTTGGGCAAAGAGTTCATATCGGGCTGGGTCTCAAAAGCGGGGAAGCACCTTAGAGCAGGCAGGCTCTTTCCTTACAGCCTCCTCCAGACAGTGGTTCCCACCTTATGTTTCCCATGGGCTCGTAGGGCAGCATCTACACCCTTGCCTGGGTCACCATCTGAGGCATCTCCTGCCTCCCCCCATCCATGAGGCTCGTTACACTGCCGTACAGAGGATATTAGATTAGTCTGACACAATTTCTCCTTGACAGATCTCCGCTGGCTGTGGCACAGCTCCTTGTCCTTTCCTAGCTGATCACAAATGTTTGGCTTGACTGCGTGCTCCGGAGCTTTCTTGGGATGGAAGGTGAGCCATCTTCTAGGACCGTTTTTTCTCCTCCCTTTTCCACACCAGACACTACGTCTGCCCTTCCCCAGCGGTCTGGAGCATCCCCTGCCCTCTCGGGATGAGCGGCAGCGCTCCTGATGTCGCTGCAGCCAGTTCCCTGCAGAGCCAAGCAGGAACGGCATCAGCCTGAGCAATTTATACAGGAACCCCAGCAAGAGAGTAGAGCAGACCAGAGGAGGAGCAGAGAGAGAGAGAAACCCCTCTTAAATAGTTTTGGAGCGGAGTTTACCCGTGCTGCAGCAGGCAACAAAGAGAAACGTCAAGAGCAATGAGACAAGGCAGGGAAGGCGTCGCAGCAGATAAAGGATTCTTCAGGTATGAGACAAAACCAGCTTTGGAAACCTCGCAGAAGTGAGTTTAAAGTCTCCAGAGGATATCAATTGAGAGTCTGTCACTTGGTGTCAGGATAACTTTCTGGACAGCTCTCGGAGCTTGTTAAGCTCTCGCTTGGGCTGCATTTGAGCTCCGGTGGCAGTGCTGTCTGCTAGCACCAGCAATGAAACGAGAGATGAAAAAGACCCGCCGAGTCCACACAGCTTCTCCGTTATCCCTCCAACATCCCCCGCCACGACCTGCAACACCCCCAGCGGCGATGGGCACAGGGAGCTCGGCTGGTGCTGCTCAAAGAGATGCTCCCTCCAGGAGGGGATTGGCTCTAAGCGGGGGCAACACACCAAAACTGGGCTCCTCCTGCCCCAAAACAGGGGCTGTGGCGGCCGAGAGGAGTTCACGGGTGCAGGGTGGGAAAGGCGGGATGAGACACAATGGCCTGTGTCAAACCAGACGGTCGCAACGGTGTCTCGGCATCATGATCTACGGCTCCAGGAGGAAACTAGCCGCTTCCCCCACAGCAATCATTTCATCAAAAGCCCTGCAAGACTCCCGCTGTTCCCGCTAGCCCTGGATCCCTAACTTTAATTAAGTCCAAACAGCTTTCTCGCAAAGAACAAGGGAGGAGAGGGTGACTCAGACAGCGATGGGACCAGCCGGCGTAATTATCATACAGTTAAGAATATTAATTAAAAACAGCCCTCCCCCCAGTTAAAGAAAAAAAAAAAGCCAAACTAATCAATTCCACTTAAAGGAATATATGGGGATAAGGAGCAAGAGCAGGGAGGGCGACGGAGAGAGAGAGATGGGATGCGCCGTGAATGCTAACAGCTTCCCACCGTAGCCGCTGCCGCAGTGAGCCCCAGGCCTGGCTGCCTCCAACAGTTACTTCGAGTCTCCTTGGAAATGGGCTCAATCTTTCCCTCTACCTGCTGCTGCATCACAGCGACTCCTGTGATGGCACAAAGGACTTTAAATCTCGGCTTTAACTGCCTTGATTGAATTAAATGCAACAACACGGTAAAGCAGCCTCTTCATTTAAGGTCTAAGCATGGAGGCTTTCTCCTCTGCTAACGGCGCTCTCCCTCTTTCTGAAATGATGAGTTGCTCATGGGTGATGCTCTTTAAGACAGAAAGAAAAAAAAAAAGTCATCTGATAAAGTGGGTTATAAAACTGGTGGTGGTAATAAACGGAGAGCAAGGAGCCTGATGCAAAGCCAGCAGAGGAGGCAGAAACTGCTGTGGGGATGCAATATCTGAACCGTGATTAATACGTGACCGCGGGTGACGGTGGAGGGAGCAGCGCAGGACGCCACTCGCTGCGCTGAACCCGCGACGCAGGGGACACAGAGAGCAGCGCTGTGCCCAAGAGGGGACCTCACCCGGGCGGCAGAGGGGAGGGTATCGATGAAGGATGATGAGCGGCTGGGCTCCAAAGTACCAAAGCTGAGGGAGGAGAGGTGCCTGGCAGCACGACACCCTCTCAACCCCGTTTCACCACGTGGACAGACCACGGGCTGCCACCGAGGAGCAGAAGGGGACGAAGCCAAGCACCGACGCAATGCGATGGGTACAGCCTTGCAGTGACTGCTTATCCTCCGACCAGGCTGCTGTCCCCTGACCGAGAGCTGCAGGGAAAAAGCATCTCGTGTGCCCAGGTTCACCCTGGGGAAAGAGAAGACTTGGGGAAAACTCAGCATACTGCAGAAAAGGGCTCAGAGCAGAGGGAAAAATTATGAGAGATGCTGCTCTCTGCCAGAGGGCAACTCCGGTAACTCCCAGCTCCTCCCCACAGCCGCAACTGCCCGAAAAACTCTGGGCAGACTGGGGAAAGGGAAGACTTGGGGAAAGAGAAGACTTGGGGAAAGAGAAGACTTGGGGAAAACTCAGCATACTGCAGAAAAGGGCTCAGAGCAGAGGCAAAAATTATGAGGGGCGATGTTCGCTGCCAGAGGGCAACTCCAGTACTCCCAGCTCCTCCCCACAGCCGCAACTGCCCGAAAAACTCTGGGTCGCATCACTCCAAGCCAGACCTGCAAGGACCAACGCAACCACAGACGCATCACGGAGGGTGAAGAGCTTAACTCCCATCTCTCCTCCCACAAAAAGCCCCCACACCCATCCTCCCTCCCTTCTTGGGACCTTCTCGCCTCTCTGGAAAATGGGAATAACAGCAACACGCTCCCGTGGCTCTTACCAGCCACAACACAGGGCGGGCTGCGTTACGCGAAGGTGCCCTGGGAGCATAAACCATTTCTTTTTATCAACCTCCATTATTATCACATTAACGTCATCTCCGCTCACAGGATGAATGCTCAGGTGCCCAGGGAAGAACTCCTGGCTCTTCCCTACCCCTCCGCGGGAGCAGGGCGGCAAAAGCCCACGAGAATTACGGCCCGGGTTCCCGGGCGCAGACACGGCTATCGGTTCCTTTTTACGAGCCTTCATTGTTATTACCACCTATTTCTTTTTACATTCCTGCCAAAATACCAAACATTAATCTCCCTTGCTCCCTGCAGGCAAAACATGGGTAATTGGATTTATATGGGTTAGAAATTTGTTAGATTTCATATATATATATATACACACACACACACACACACACATAGAGAAAATACAAACAAATAGGAGGTGGGGGGACACCGTTTCCCCACGTCTTGGGGACCAGCAAGCTGGCTCAGGCCAAAGCCCCCCGCAGCTCAGCTCCCTGCACATCCCGGCGCATCCCCATGGTCCAGCCAGCCGTGCTCAGATTTAGGAACTCATCCCACAGCACTGCACTTCCTCCAAGAGGAGCTACCAGTCGTGGCTTTTCCTTTGGTTCATCCTTTCCACCGCTGTGTTTTTCCCTTTATTCCTTCTCTTCTTGCACCCACCACTTTACTCCTCTCCCCACCCCCCCCCCCCCCCCCCAACTTTTCCTCTCTTTTCTTCCACTTTCTCCCTCCCGGCCTCCCATTCCTCCTCTTCCCATTCTTCCACCAAGAGAAGCAAGAAGCGAGACGCTCTGTGCAACAGCTCCTCGGGCTTCCCCGCTCTGAACCCCACCTGCACAAAGCACCTTATCGGAGTCAGCACAATTTACCGGGGACTCATCTGATCCTACGCCACAACAGTTGTTGTTCTCATTATCCTCCCCCTCAGCGGAGAAGCAGACTTTGAGACCCATTTGTATCCCGAGGAACAAGTCCGTCAAGTGAGCATAGTCATGGAAACAACTCATTTTAAGCAAATCTCGGGAAATATTCATAGGGAAACAGAAGTACAATATGTGAGTGTTTTGCACTGAAGATCCAACCTTAAAGGGTTCTGTCTGTCAGGGAAGACAAAGCTGAGGCATCAAATCAAACCTGCAGTAAACAACCCATTACAGGCTAAGAATTGTTGGCAGGGGCTGTGGGGGAATTATTTTTCTCATTAAAAAAAAAAAAAAAAGAAGAAGAAGAAAAACCAGAACATCCTAACCCTCAAAGCCTGCTCGCAAGGACGGAAGAAGAAGTGATAGTCACCGAATCAGATATTCCTTATGAACTGTCTGCTCGGCTGCAGTATCTAAAGATTATCACTTAAAACAATATGTCCAGCTGTTGTAAAAAGCATCCGCGGTTTAGGGCTGAGAAACGCAAGGAGGAGGCAAACTGTGAGAGCAGTCAAGGGAACAGAGAAACTCTTCGGAAACCGGGAATGTGAAGGATAGCCGCTGTGCCCCGGTTTCATTTTGCAGCGTTAACACCTAATCCTTTTCTAGAAACAAAGACCCGAGCTCCTGGAGCAGCGCGCGTGATCCAGGGGAAGGACAGCTATTACCGCTTGCAATCCCACCAAGTTTATTATGCTTGCAAAAAGATCTTGTGTACCCTATAGCGAAAGGATTACTAACAGCTCAGTCTCATCCCCTGGAGCTGAGCATCGCCGCTTGTAACTCTTTCCAGCTCGTAGAGCTCAAAAACTTAGCGTGGGGGTTGGCTTTTTACTAGGCAAGAGGACCTTCCCGGGGCTTGCAGCTCCTCCTCCCGCTGCAGAGCCGGAGCAGCTCACCGCGCTCTTGAAAACAGGCTTTTCTGAAGCAAAACCCCGGTTACGATCTCCGCGTCGACAAGGCCGTAGCTCTCTGCCGCTCGAGTCTGGTCCTACACCCACGGCAAAGCCTCTCTCGCCTCACTGGCTCTGCAGGAGAGGAGTTGGCACAAGCGAGCCTCACCGGCTGAAGGCGAACTGCCCAAAGCCAGCCCCGAATGTCCCCCTCGCACAGCAGGACAGTCCTCCCGAGGAGGGGACAACCAACCTCTCCCCCTGCAACCCAAACCACGCAAACCAGCAAGCCCTGCCCTGACCAGAGACAGAGACTGAGAATTAGGTTTTAGATTTTCAGATTTTAGGAAGAATTTTTTCCCTGTGCGGGTGGTGAGCCCCTGGTGCAGGTTCCCCTGAGAAGCTGTGGCTGCCCCATCCCTGGAGGTGTTCAAGGCCAGGTTGGACGGGGCTTGGAGCACCCTGGGCTGGTGGGAGGTGTCCCTGCCCAGGGCACGGGGTGGAACTGGATGGTCTTCCAGGTCCCTTCCAACCTAAACCATTCTATGATTCTATGCTTTATCCCACAACAAGGACACCGGGACTTCAAACTCCCTCCAGCATCTCAAGGCCACGTTGGAGGGAGCTTTGAGCAACCCGGGCTGATGGGAGGTGTTCCTGCCCACAGCAGGGGGGGTTGGAACTAGACGATCTTCAAGGTGCCCTCCCACCCAAACCATCCTACGATCTCCTCCCCTGATGGCAGCGAGGGGAACGGCACTGTGTGGGGCTGCGAGGCTGCTCCAGCCCCACCAAGGTGGGAAGGGGACACAACCGGGGAGGTCACCAGCTACCTCGGCCTTGGTGCAACGGGCTGGGGTGGAGGGAGCCCTCCTGCAACCCCCCGACCTTTCTCCAACCACCCTTCCGACGGCTGCAATATTACAGGGAAATTAGCGGGCACTGTAATTATAACTATCAGGAGCAGATAAGACAAGTTAAATACCAGCTACCTAGGGAGAAATTATTATGCCAGCCAGGAGGATCCAAATGCCAGAATCCGTGGCTGTAATTTCACTGAGTCGCCAATTACAGCTCCGCCAGGCAGCGAGCTCTACCTTAGAAACGGCAGGTATATATTTAGCTGCTCCAGAAAACTTTTTGGGTAGGAGAAGGAGGGAGGGAGGGAAGGAGGGAGGGAGGGGGCAGCAGTGGAGCAAGTCCTCGCTAATCTGCTCTTTGCTAATCCCCACGCTTTTAGCGTTCGCACACAAAAAGCGGCCCCGCTCTTCCCACTTCTCAGCAAGGATTTAACAGCAGAGTTATGGCTGCATTAAGGTTTCTTTTCTCTGCCGGGTACCACGGTCGCATGTTGCACGGTGGCAGGGGAGTGTCACAACCCCCATTAACAGGTAGGTAAACTGAGGGCCGGCGGTTGGACCGAGAAAAAGGCAAAAAAAATCTGATTTCCCGACTTCCCAGACCTATGCCCGGAGACCGTGGTCCTGCCGTCTGCTCCTGCTGGTTCTGTTTTACCGAGGCCTCATCGTGCACTGGGAAATGGACTGCGGTAGATTATTATACCCAAAAACCAAAAAAAAAAAAAAAAAAAAAAGCAGCATTGTCAGAAATAATTAAAGCTATAATTGCAAAAATAAATGGAAGAACGGCATCTCGTGATGTTTTATTCTGGCTTTTTATTTTTAATTGGAATTGTTCTCACACTCGCTAATTGACAAAATACAGCCAGTCGCAGAGCCTTGGATGCGAATGAGCAAAGCTACCCTGGATTTTTGGTCCCCTTCATGAACAAGCAATGGGGAAGGCCACGGGCTCACCAGAAGCAGATAGAAAGGGGGAGTGCGATTTGCCTTGAAAATCTGCCTTTAAATACAGAGAAAAAGCATCTCTGTATTATTTAGTTTACAGAAAAGCCTAGTTATGCAAGCCTAACATTTTTTACAGAATCTTAGCACCGCCTATGAACACTCATTTCTGCTAATCATTGCTGACAAATGCCTGCTGTTGGCCCCATTTTACAGATGGGGAAACTGAGGCAACAGAGGGACCTCCTCAAGTCCTGGCGGTGATGGCCAAAGAGAAAACCCAGTGCACCCTGTCTCCCAGCAACTCCCTCCAACCACTGAAACACACTCTTTTCGCCTTATAGAAAAAAAAAAAAAAAAAAGGCCATGATTTCTTAAATACAGATAAAACTATAAAGCCTTGAAATTTTGAGCAGCTGTTGTTTTACGTCTTTATGAACTGTACTGATGCCTGTTATAAAAGGTCGGTTTGCTGGCGGCACAAGCAATGAGATCCCGTTTACTACACAGCCCCAATTTTAACACCGCTGGAATATCTGCCACAGCAGCGGTGTTCCCTGCGGTTCAGCCGCCGCCGGCATCGCCCTGGCACTCTGGCAGCCCTCTGCAGCGGTGAAGATGCTCCCACCGCTGCGATGCGGTTGGGGTAAAACACAACCCCAGGTTTCTAGCCAGGGGTCAGCCCATTGGGACGGCGAACCGTGCTGGGGACCTGCCAGCGATGCCCCCACAGCCACCTTAGGGGACGGATGCCCGTGCCCCGCGGCTCGCAGGGCACGCATCCAAGAAGCGTCGTGCGTAGAAAGCTGAGACGCGGTGGCACTCTTCCCAAAAAGCAGAGCCTTTAAGCCGTGTCTCCACATCAAATCCCAGCTGGGAAATTAAAAAGTGACCTTCTTCAACCTCCATGTCCATTACCGGCGTGCTCCTTGTTCCCTTTTGTGTCCCAAACTGGTGCCTAACACGGGTTACCGCTGCCATCCCAACACCTGCCCCGCTTCATGGCAGAAGCCTTTGTATTTCGGAGTCAGGTAAGCGGCAGCTTGACTTTGTTTTGAACAGTACACTGAGAATTTGCAAACTGCCTCGAGTTCCCCGGAGAGAAAAGGTGCACGGTTATTATGGGCATCGTTTGTTCTTACAATAAAAAGTAGAGAATTATCAACAATCCCTGCTTAAAACAGGGGAATCATTTGCTGCTGATCCAAGATGACCTAGAAGTTGCCTGTAGATGGAGCCTTAGTTTCTGCAAGGATTACGCTGAGCCTCCCTCGGAAAAAGGGTGGAGAGCTGGAAATGGAAGCGCCCAAAATCCAATACAGGAAAACCACAACCCGCCTGAAAAGCCTCCAGGTTTCCTCCGGCCCTAGCGTGCGGTTCTCCTCTCTCTCGTCCCCTCCTTAAAGAGTTAAAGAGCTCATCTGGGAAAGCGAAGAGCTCCCCATCAGCGCTGCCGAAGCCAGGGAGACTCACGGGCTCAGCCCAACACGCCGCCAGGCAGCAGCCCCCCACGAAGGAGGACGGGGAAGGACCTGGCCCCTCCAGACCTAGCAGGATTGCGGCTAATTCTGCGAGCGCAACCAGCTGGAATTACAGGTCTCATTTTTTCAGGGCCCAACTCCTCGGTTTGAGCCCCCCTCACCTCCAAAAAAGTGCCATTTTGCAGGGAGGACAGCAGAGGACACCACGTCTGCTCCTACTATGGGCGCGCAGACTATTTGCTGGGAGAAGAACCCATCGGGGGGCTCCAACGCTAGACATCCACCACAAAAGCATCACCCACACGGAAAGACTGCCCGGGATAGTTTCTTCTTCCCAAGGTATTGCAGCCTGCAAAGAAATACCAGCCGCATCCTGGAGATTCTCCACTTTGGGGCTGCTGCGTGCAACCCCACGGTTGACGCTACCCCCTTGGGCCACTGCATGCAATGCCTTGCCCACCTCCAGCCCCCGAGGGAAGAGAGAAAGCTGCCGCTCGCTCCCCAGAGGCTGCGAGGGGCAGGAGCAGGGAAACGGGGGTGGGAGAGAAGAAGGGGGACCGTTGGGAAACAGCAACACCAGAAGAGATGGGGAGAAGTCGGGGCAAGCAGGAGCCGGAGGCCAGAAACCTGGCTGCAGCAGGGAAAAGCTGAACTTCAAAAGACAAAAGGAGGGGGTGAGAGCATAGAAAAGATGCGCCGGGCAGGAGTAGGTGCTGAGGGGGTGAAAACGGGTAGAGAGCAAGTGTTTTGGGGGCTGGGAGTTCCTCTAAGCGCCGGCACTCAGAGCCCCACCGGGGGATGCGGAGTTTCTTACAATACCCCATTGCTCACGGGCTGGCTGCTTCACAAACGTCCCCTCTCGCAAACAGCACAGAAAAGAGGCCAGAAGCTTAAAAAAATAATAAAATAAAATGAAAAAAAAAAAAAACAATAAAAGGAGATCCAAGTCAGCCCTCTGCTGGCAGCGGGCTCGGCTGGAGCCAGCGCCGCGGGGCTCCCCGGGGAAGGGGCTCAGCCCCCCGCAGGCACCCATCCTGCTCTGCCCTCCACCAGCGCTGCCTGCGAGAGCCCCCAAACCCCCGCGCTCCACCGGGGAAGGCAAAGTCAGACAGCGAGGAAAAGAGCACCAAGGCCAAAGGCATCTCTCCGGGGGATCGTCCCCTCTTCTTTAAACTGCCTCGCTCGCTCCAGCTCAGGTTAATCATCGCCACGGTTCAATTACAAAGAGCACAAGGGAAGGCGCCCCTCTGCTCTCCCGCTGTGCCACGGCCCCCGGTTACACGGGGTGATGACAAGCGTGTCCCAGCGGGTCCCTGGCTGGTGCAGAGGAATAGGGATGCGCCCGGCACGGGCAACATCCCGAAGTCCGGCAGGCGCCGTGCCGGGAGGCAGGCAGACAAGCGACCAACGCCTCTCTCGGCAGCACGCACCTCCAGCCGGAGCCTGCTTCCCATCACCACGTTACGCACGGAATATTTCCTCTCTACGGAGACCACGGAAAGCCTGCCTGACCCCCACCCCCCCGCTTCCCCACTCCTCTGCCACCCCGGGCGAGCGCAGCACCCTCTGCTCAAACCGGCACAAGCTCCTCATCCCTGTGCCTGCTAAGGGAGAGCGTGACACGCTCGGCTTGCTTATGCCAACCCTTACGCCTGGCTTCGGGGAGAGCAGCTGCTCTCTGCTGCAGCCCCGTTACTGCCGGTCTGAGCAGCCAGCCGCTCGCGGGGGGCACACGCCGCTCGCTACTGCGGACTAACTCCGCCAGACTCGCATCCCACCATCCCCCCTGCTCCTTCCTCAAGTCCCAGGGTTGCTTGTCCAGCTGGGTGAACCAGCTCGGGTCCTCCCCGGGGCTGCCTGAAGCACGCACAGCACCAGCCAAAGCCCCGGACGCGAGCTGACTCCCCACCGCCTTCCCAAAAAAAGGCTGGGCTGCTATCTGCTCATCTGGCCACGCTGCTGCGATGTCTGTCGAGAGCTGCTATCCTACACGGGTAATGCACCATGTACACCTGTAACTCGTTCAGGGAATGAAAAGGGCTGCTCTGCCGTATTGTGCAGCGTAGAAGCGGCCCATCTGCATATAAGCTGCCCGCATTTCTCCTACAGCAAACCGCGTAAGGTAAAGCATCCATCAGAATTCATAAGATGCACCCCTGGAGTAAAAGATTGATTTGATATTAACAGATTCGTGCAGAGACTATAAAGTGATCAAGGCGAAGCGCTGACACCCCGGAGGCATCGCAAGCCCTGGAAACCCGCTGGCAATGCAGGCTGGCATCGGCGCAGGCAGTGCGGACCCCCCCCCAAACCCTCCCACACAGAACACAGAGCACGGAGACAACTTTGGGAGCGCCAGGCAGCGCTAACTCACTGTCTGCCACCTTAAGCCCCTTTGTCAGCTCCTCGTCTGGCACCCGCAGCCCCCCCGCCAGCACCGACGGGAGGTTGCCAGCCCCCGGCGCCGCGGCACAGGCACACCGCTCCCCCCTCAAACCGGGGTGTCCCCTGCCACGATGGGGACGAGCCCACGGGATGCATGCAAAGTCTCCAGCCGGTCCCAGGACCCTCCGGCAGCTCCGGTCGGCGCACAGCATCCCCCGAGAGCCGCAGCCAGGACACCCCCACACACCACACACCACTGCCCCCGGTGCCCCCCAAGGTAGAAAGCCAGCGGGTCCTACCTGAGCGTGGCACTCTCCCCTTGCCGCACAGTCACGTTGTCCATAGCTTTGGGGAAGGTGGCATCTCCGCTGCGCACGGGCACTCCTGCGGGCACAAGGAAGAGCAGCCTGAGACAGAGGACGACTAGGCACCTCCAGGGCAGGGCTAAGCACCCACCGACCCCCATCCTGGCCAGCAGGGACTTTTCCAACAGGCAAAAAACACACCCGACAAGGCCACCAGGAGCGAAACGGGGGGATGTGTGGGGGGGGGGGGGAGGAAAGGAGGGAGGGGGTGCCTGTGTGTGGGGACGGGGGGGAGCAAAACCACCGGGGCGAGTGATGCGGAGCTCCACGGAGATCAGGAGAGCCCCCGGCAAGGCAGCCTGCGAGCGCTGAGCCTGCCGAGCGGCATCCGAAGGGAGTCCCCAGTATCCTTGGGTGAGGGAGGAGGACGGGAGGGCCGGGAAGGGAGGAGGAAGAGGAGGAGAGGAGGTGCAAGAGCAAGAGATGAAGGTCACAGATGTGTGTCTGCTCGAGACGCTACTTTAAGATTCAGTTGGGCACGCGCTGCGGAGATCTGGCATCAAAAGTTTATAACCCAAGGAGGAAACGTAAGTGTCTCTGGCAGGAAAGGGAGGGCGGCCATAAAAACGGGCTGGGGGAAGCAAAATGGGCTTGGAGTTGGCAGTCGCTCTGTCGTTTAAATAATAGAGGGAAAAAGGAAAACGAAGAGGTGGGAGAAAGAAAAAAAAAAAAAACCCAAAAGCTCCCCAAAATGCCGATTCTGTCGCAAGATCGAAACTTCCCCGCGGAGCTGCAGGCGACGTCCCCCACCGCCGTGGCGAAAGGCTGCGCAAAGTGGGTCTCCGGAGGGTGCCGCCGGGGCTTGATGGTGGTGGGGGGAGAGAAAGGGGGGTGCTGCTGCGGTCCTGGGCTGCCGTTCAGCCGAAAATGGGGTGGGAGGGGCGGCGGGGGCGCGGGGGAGGCGGCGGCATCCCAGCCCCGCCGGCGCGGCTGGCCGGCAGCATCCCTGGGCGGCGCGCAGGCTGACTTCCCGGGGTTGTCATGGCAGCGGCTCCATCACTGACCGGCACTTTGCCTCCCGCACACCCCCAGCACCCGCAACACACACACACACACACAGAGAAAGAGAGGCAGGCGGGGACGCACACTTCACACGCCAGACTTTAACCCCCGCCGCACCACGCTGAGGAACACAGCCTCCCCCCCTCCAGCCCTCCGCCTCCTTTAACCATTCCGACCCCGGCTGCGGAGGGGGTTCTTTTCTCACGCTCGCCATACAGCCCCCCCCCCAAAAGCTGCCCACCCGACCCCCCCACACCTCGCTGCATCCTTCTCTGCATCCACCTGTTGGTGCGTCTCCCAGCCCGCTGCCTGCGGGGCCGGCACCGCTTCCCGCCCTCCGCCCGGGCAGCAGAGAGGGGCTGGCTGGTGAGAAACGGTGTCCCACCACCGTGCGTTTGCCCCTCAGGAGCATGCAAGGCTGGAAGGGAGCTCCAGAGGGTCTCCCTGTCCTGTCCCCGCTCCCTCACACTGAGACCATTACACCCAGGGCAGCACCTGACATCAACAAATTTCCTTGTCTGGAGACACCCAGAGACCACTGTGTACCTCCCCCAAAGAGCAGCCGAGGGCACCAAGACCTCGGTGACCATCCGGACACATCTGTCCCTGTGCCTACAGAAGAAAACCAACCTCAGGCTGCCATCTCCCCGCAGCGGGCTGTGCAGTTCCTCATGCCCACGCCAAGGCAGGCTGGACCTCGGTTGGGTGCCTTCCTCCAAAGGGCATCTGCCTCTTCTGCTGAATACATCGTGGGGAACCTGCCCCCTTCCAGGGGCTAGAGGAGGAGCATAATGACCAGTGAAAGAGTTTTAGCTATGTTGGGACCCCAGCCTCATCCAGACACCCAAACGCAGCTGTTAAAACTGATAAAGAGATTTTGCAAAGGTTTTGCAGTGATCCCAAGCCCAAGTGATGAGCGTAGCCAGCCCTTCGTATATGGCAGCGGGACACAGCCACCCTAAATACACCGCTAGCCCCGGGCTAGCACTGCAGAGATGCGTGCTGGCTCCCGGCACCAGCTATGGCTGCAGGCACCAGAGGGATGCTCACTGCAGCTCGGATAAATAGGACAGCCTAGGAGCCGAGGGAGGGAAGCGCCGAGAAAAGCAGGGCTGAGTTTTCCATCAGAAAGCTCTTCAGCCGCTGAAAAGTTGGCTTAACCCCGAACACGCAGGTTGGCTGCTTCAGTGCCAAGCATCCTTCGCGGGGGAGGAGGGAAGGATGGGGAGGAAGGACACCCCATCTCCTTCGCCGCCCTGGCACAGAGGAACCGTGTCTGCTGGCAGGGAGGGAGCAGCAGCAGAAAAGAGTCAGCACAAACCCGCCGCGGCTGCCCACCAGCACGAGAGCCCGACCCCGGGGCTGAGCCTCCTCCAGCAGCAGGACAAGCGCCGGGGCGCGGGGAGGATGCTGCAGGGACCAGCAGCTCTGCTGGGTAAAATGGTGTTTACCCCTTGGGATAGGAAGCTGTAGATATAGCTGTGCAGCGCGTGTAGCAGAAAGCCTGCCAGAGGCGGTGCAATTCAGGAAAGGGGAGATTTAAAGGGGAAAAAAAAAAAAAAAAAGCCTGTCTGCCTCAGAAAGAGCCTCCGAGGAGGCTGGGGAGACCTGGCTGCAAGAACAGATGTAACAGCAGGGCATAAATGGGGAGACAGACAGCTAAACCGGCCGCTACAGACCGCTGGGCACAGGTAAGCGTATATGGGGCATCAGGGAGGGGAAAGAGAGGGCCAGAAAGGGAATGCTGCACATATTTACGTAACAGAAACCTGCCTAACTGGGGAAGGACCAACAGCCTGGAACAGCTCTGCAGGAGACTTCAGGCAGTATGTCTCAACCACGCTCGCCCCAGAGGCCGCTTTGGGCACCTGACAGCTGGTGCAGGCAGCCAGGGCCGCCTCTCCTCTCCTGCCCCGGTCTGCTGGTCCACCCCATCACAGTTACCTCCCAGTCCCATTGCTGTGGTGAACGCTGCCTGCTGAGTGAGAGCAAGCCGGGACCCGGGGGAGAAAAGGTCATGGGGAAAGAACTCAAAATCCAGGAGACTACGGAATCTGGATGCAGACATGAAGACAGCAGACACGAAAGCCGGGCCACTTTCATACCGAGACAGTTTGCAGACCTGAGGTTGTGCGGGGTACTCATGCAGGTGGCTTCAGTTCAGGTCCACGTCTAAAAATATCGCCGAGCTGAGAGGGACTCAGAGGCTGGCACAGGCCCTGGGGGCATCGGGCATATGGCAGCGGCGGATCCTGCTCCTCACGGTGACGTTAACAAGCCCTGACCTTCTCTCATCATCCCAGAGGCTCAGAAAGAAACTAAGACTGCAAGGACGAGTCCCTCCACCTCCCCGTCTCTCGCCTCCCCGCCGATTGTCAATCTCAGCTTTTATTAGTGGTGCAGTTTGGCCTCCATCTCCCTCGGAGATTTCTCCCTCGTTGCTCTAATCAGGAGCTTGCAAATGTCAAGGGTACAGGCCTGGAAGTAATTAGTGAGGGACCGGAGCCCGGGGGCTGCGGAGCAGCTCAGCGGCAGGGCTGCTCTGGCACCACATACCCGGAGCAGCCTGCAGCCGCCGGGACCCACGGACGGCCGCCCTGGATTTCATTCTTCAACCTCACTGCTGCTCCCGGAGTATTTTCCCCTTCGCCACATAGCTCAGGGCATGCCAAGACACTCTGTGCAGCAGGGAGCAAGCCCAGCTCCCTTGAGACGGGCTGCAGCAAGGGACGTGGGGACTCCCGTGACACCGGGACCCTACGCGCTTGGCTAGCGAGTGTCACCTTCCCCACCAACAAGCACCCTTTGGGTCGCTGCCTCTTCCAAAAGAGCTCCAAAGAGTATTTCTAACCTCTTTTAAACAAGACGCAGATATTCACAGCCCATGGCCCTCCCACAAGCACCCTGCCCGGGTAGGGGAATGCTGTGAAGCACGGACACAGCTGCACCAGCGAGATGCTCTTCACCCCGGGACCGCAGCTCCTCCCGTGGTGGGCACAGCAAACCCCCATGTCCTTGTCAAAAGGGACAACACCAGGCAGAGAAAACGGCAGATCTGAAGGCAAACACCACAGGCAATAGCTTGCTTTTCTTTTTCTGAGGGGCACTCTGGTGTCTCAAAGCCATTCAGCCTTGTTCGCAGCTGCTACGGGGGTTAATGCTGCACCCCAGGAAAGCAAAAACCCGGCAGAGCCGTAGGGGAGAGCAGTCCTTGGAGGACCTGGGCTTGTTTAATCAAAGAGCTAATCCTTGCTTGCAGGGGTTCGCCCCCCAGCGCTGGTGGAAGTGGAAGTTCTCCAGATCTCCCTCTGGAAACCCCAGAGAAGCCTTTTTTCAAAGCTGCTGGCTCCTCTCCGGTCGCCGGCTTGCAGACAGCTGCTCGGCGCTTTCCGAAAACGGGGCTCTTTTAAGGCGTCTCTCTCCCAGGGCACGTGAAATTTCTAATCCTGGACGTCTTGGCCACACTATCTGGCCAAGACGTATGTAACACCTCCACGGCAAAGAGAGAGAGCGCCGTGCCTTGTTGGTATCCTGCTACGTACAGATGGCGTCTGGGCTCGGGGCTATAAGATTTTTAACTAATATCTTTCTGCACTATTATCCCCTCCTCCCTTTTCTCCCACCTCCTCTTTCTCTCCCTCCTTCTCTCCATCTGTCCCTACCCCCTTCTCTTCTCCACCTTTTTCTTTTGCACGCTTGCAGCTGCTAATTTTTCCCCGGCATATTTGGCAACCCATCCCGACACCTCTTCCCCCACACCCCGCTGCCCCGCTTCTCGCTTTTCCCCGGTTGCTGCCGAATATTCTCATTTCTTCACCCGAAAGAGAGCGAGCACCATGCACGGGCAGGAAGAGCGCGCACAGCCCATGCAAAGCGGCACAGGGGGACAATGCCGTCTCCCAGCCCTGGGATAAAGCTGAGCAGCCGCCGGCACGTGGAAGGAGGGGGGACACAGCAAAGCATCACCCCCTTTCCCAGGAGGAAAAACTTAGGGAAGCCGACCACAGCTGGATTGACCGCTGCCCGGCCGATGGCACACACACAGCTCTGTCACCACCCCCCCAGCCCCTCTCCGGCAGAATTTATTTATTCCACTTAATTTTTCCAGTTGTTTTATCTTGTTTTATCTTCACACTAAATCAAGGCTTTCTCCACAAACTGAACTTTTTTATTTTCCGTGCTGTTACATCTAATGCATTTTATCGCATGGATTTAGCTAAAAAAAAAAAAAAAAAATAAAATAATAAAAAAAAAAGGCTGAGGTAATTGTGAGGGAAAAAAAAAAAAACACGCAGCCTATTCTTCAAATTGATCGCAGTGCTTGAGCTTGCCTGGGCGGAAAATGGTAACTCAAAACTCATGTTCTTCGCTAACACCTGACTGCAGGACTGGTTTAGCAGTCGGTGGCCAGGTAGCCCCTCCGACACCATCCTCCCGCCCTAAATGCCAGCATAAATCCTCTCTGCTTCCATAAAATCCTTCCAAGGACGTGCAAACCCAGCCTGGGGTCACGCTGACAGCGTGGCGAGGTGGGTCGTGGTTCAGGAGGACCCGCTCAGGGGCAGAGCGATGGCTGGGGATCTTTAACGGGATTAACCACACGCTTCACGCTCAGCACGCAGCTAAAATCCCCGGCGGAACCACAGACACACGGCACGCTTAAACCGCGTGTGAACCTGACCACTGGAATTCAAAAAAAAATGAGAGGAGGCAGCTCTGCAGACACCCACCTCACAGAGTTAAGAGCAGCCTTCCTCATTACACCAAATATTAAAGAAAAAAAAAAAAAGCAAAACACCAAAACAAACCAGCTCTGAAAACACCCTGCACTGCTCAAGCAAACCTCGAAGGGGCCGAGACACCCGGCTACGGCAGAACCGCGCGGAGCCGTCACAACATCGCCTGAAAAGCTCGAAAGGCGAGGATTTCATTTTCCAGCAGTATTTCTGACAATGATCCAGGATTACTTTTTTTTTTTTTTAATTATTATTATTTTTTTCCTAAGGAAAGCAAAATGTTAAGATTTTCTTCTCTATGCCAAGATTTTTTTTTTTAGGTTGCCGTTCCTGTTGGTATTTAGTGCATTTGGGCAAGTTCTCAACTCCCAGGTGGTCCTTCCCTTAAAACCCGGTTCTCAAGGAAAGGGGAGTGGGGGGAAGGCATTACAGACATGCGACATTTTGCTTCCTTGCCAAAACATTTCCATATCAAAACACACCAAAGTTCAGCCTGCTTCATGGAGGACATTGTCTTGCACCAAAAAAATAAAAAATTTAAAATAATTGCCAGCCAGTTTCTTGCTTCCAGAAACCAATTCCCAAATTTCCCACATCCCCAGGAAAGCAGAGAGAAAAATCAAACCGGGGCCAAAAAGGAGGGAATTGGAGCATGAGAGAAGAGAAAGAAAGCGCAGGGTGGGGGAGTACCTTCAGTTGGGCCTCCTTGGGGTGGACGGCGGTCCAAGGATGGGGCTCTACCGTCACCCCGCTGCAGGGAGGAGGATGCAGGACGTGGCTGGAGGGGACCAGAGGGGACCTGCAGCCTGTGCTGCTTGCTGGGACAAGTGAGTCTTGAAGGCTACACATGTGCAAGTGCACAGCAATTAAGGCGAATTTATCTGTTTGAGGTTGCAAAATGCCCCTTTTTGCTCTGAACCCTCTGAGCTGCAAGGGACAGGAGGAAGGGGAAGAACTGCTCCATCCACCCAAAGTCCTATTTAGAGGGAAAGTAGGTTACGAACAGGGGAGGCAGGCGAGCTGCTGTAAACGGGGCAGCGGCGCTGCACGCTCCCACAGGCTCTCGTCTGCTCAGAGCACGGCCAAGCACGATGGCCCTGTTTCCCCCCACTGCCACCTTGAAGGTCCCCCCCATAGCCCCAAAGCGAGCGCAGGGGATGGGCGCCCATGGGGGGTGCAAAATCACCCACCAGCCTAGAGAAAGCCATACGTGCACCTGGGTGCCCACCATGCGTGAGCATCTCAGGGTCGCTCCAAAGCCTACGAATGAGCCTGACTCGGTGCCAGAAGGCGGAGGTTCGAGTTTGGCAAAAGCCGCAGCAAATGTTCAAGTGCCACAAGCTGAACCTGAACCACAAAGAGAGAGGGACGAGGGGGAGCAACCAGGAGGAGGCCATGCACAGCATGGTGGTCTCCAGCTGAGGGCATTGGCCACCCCAAGGTCCGAGTGGCCACGAGCACAGGACAGGCCTGAAGGCACCTCGGAGATGGAGTGGTTAAAGATGTGCAGATGGGAATGAGCTCTGACAGCAAAGGAGCCAGGCTGGATTTGATGTGGTTTCTCCATCGTTAGTACCACGTTCACGTACCACCTAATGACTTCTCGCTGGGACAAGGTGTGGAGGCACAAGCACGCTCCCAAATTAGTCCAGGAGCGGGAGAAACACCAGAAAAGAGGATCTTGATCACAGCTGGCTTTGGCATTGCCAAGCCTGGGAGCAAAACGTGCTTTTGAGTCTTTGCAGCCATCACAGACTAGCAATGGAAAACGGGAGCCGGCATTGTCTCCTGCGTCTACCACAGTCTCACCCCGACCGTGGGCAAAGGCAGCGAACCTCTCGGAGCCCCTCAGCCTCCCCTGCCTGCCAAGCGGAGCAGGAACATTTCTTCCCTCTCCTGGGAGCATTACAAGGCTCATTTCATAGACGCTTGCAAAGTGTTTTGCGAGCTCTTAACTGAATGAATAAAAGAACGAATAAATAGATAGCACATAGCCCTGTTTATCCTATTTCTAAATACGAAGCCATCGCATAGCCTCTGGGCTTATTTACAAAATACAGAGATGCAGAAATGATCGGAGCGCAGTTGTGCCACCTACGCTAGATGCTGGAAGAGGGAAACACCACGCGCTTGGCTGTCCTGGGAGGCTCAGAAACGTGCCCGCAGCGCGCACGCAGAAGGTGAAAGGAAGGAAAATCCCATCTACCCATTCTCCTCAGAGGGCGCTGATATTTTTCACACCTGGATGAGACGAGAGCCGCCCACCTCAGAGCTGGCAGGGCCAACACAACCTACTCCCGTGCTGGGAGGCAGGAGGATGCTCCGACACAGGGCAGCAGGGTTTGCCAGCCCGGATCAACCTCCGACCTGCCTTGGTATCGGCAGAGTGGCCAAGACAGCAAGATTTAAAGATAAAGAGGGAGGGAAGAAGAGAAAAATATGCCTGACTAATCACATAGAGTCGAATGGCAGCTTGAAAAGCTGTCTCTCCCTTGCAAGAAATGGCTTTTTCCCTTCAGCACAAGAGCTGAAGCACCGCACTTTGTGCTCCATCATGCACCCCTCATCCCCTTCAAAACAGCCCTCTCCTCTCGGGCAGAATGGTCCCCAGTGGCCCTGTGGCTCTCGCCACGGAGCAACGCACCCCTCGCCCTGTCCACCACCACCTGGGCGAGCCCAGCAGCCCGCCTCTGCCTCGACACACTCATTTTTGCACCTACACACGCACCCCCTTTCCCGAGGCAACCATCCGATGTGCACAAGCCTTCAAAACATCTTGCTGATGGGGCAGCTCAGCTCCTGCCTGGTCTCCTGGGCTGGGAGAAGAGGGGACCCATGCGAGGTGTCTGCAAAATTGGGGTGGAAAATGCTCCCGTTCCCCATCCTTGTGCCGGCACGCTTGCCATGGCAGCATGTTCCCCATCCTCCCCCGGCATGTTCACCTTAGAGCATGCTCCTTGCTCCAGCATACTCACTATGGAGCATATTCCCACATTCCCCATCCTTGCCCCCGCACGCTCGCCATGGCAGGTCTGGCAGTCACGTTAAGCAGGTAAAGGTCTAAACACTTCTTCTCAGCCTGTCTGAACTACCCGGGCCTCGCGGGCTGCAAGTCCCAGGAGAAATAAAAATTCTCAGCATTTTCAGTCTTTCCTCTCTGTGGCCGGTGCAGATGATGGTTTTTTTTCACCTTTGAAATTTTCGCTTCTAAGGGCTGAAGCGAGGGAAAAAAACATTAGGTGACGGAAGGATCTCAGTTCCTGCAAGCTTTGGAAAACTTCCCTGGGAGCTTGATTTGAACGCCAGTGCAGGTCCCTCGCTATCGGAGCCGGTGTATCTGCTCCCTGCATGTCTCGCTGCTGATTTATTCCCAGTGGTATCGGGCACAACGAGATAAATATGCAAGTTGCAAAGCCAGGGTGGTGATGTGAACATCTCCATCTTCCTGGGTCAGTTTTAATTCATCTTTTCGAGCCCGCCTGGTCCAAGCCATTCACTTCTGACTCCAACCCAATTCTCTTCAAAGCTCGGGTGTTGTCTGGATTCTGGGATTAAAATCTAGGTTTGCAGCAAACAAAACCAAGCAGGCTTTATGAGCGAGAGTAACCTTGGGGGAGGGTTTCACTGCAGTTTCAAAGGCTGAGCAAGGTTTCTGTACACAGCACTGACTCAGTTCTGCTCGCTGTCAGCAATCCCTGCTATCTCCAGGTTGCTGACAACCCGACAATCTCCCATACCGCAGTAAGGAAACAACCTGCAAGCCGCGCAGTAAGGAAACAACCTGCAAGCCGCAAAGCCGGGTGTGCTGTTTTGCAGAGAGAATAACGAGGTGGGAAAAGACAAAGGAACCCAAATGCCTTTGGAGAAATAAGAGCCCTGCCCCAAGGCCGTGCTGGGAGCCCATTCCAATGTGCACCATTCCCCATGGACACGGAGCCTTGGAGCAACCGAGGTTGCCACCAGGAGCTGGTTTCTCCATCAACAACTAGCCCTGAGGCTCCTCCTAGCGTATTCAGAGCAAAGCCCCTTTTACCCCCCGTCCCGATTCAAAGAAGGACCCATGGCTGCAAACCCACGACCGTTCCTGAAACAGCGGTTCCAAAATGACCTCCCCAGGCTGGACGGGGTCAGTGCAAGAGACCACGGCCACCCTGCCCAGGGCTGCTCATCCCCAGGGAAGAGTGTCCGACGGCACGATGAGCTGGCGAGCTCCATCGCTCGCTGCATCTCCTCCCCTACGTTGTTATCAAACCCGGCATTTTTCACGTTAAGCAGCTGTTCTAACATAAAGCAAAACTGTCGAGAAAAACACGAGCGTTGCAGATGGGCGGCATTTTCTTCCTAACTGCTTTATTTTTATTTATTTGGGGGGGGTTATTTTTTTTTCCCCCCTCCCATCTCCTTCACCCTTTAAAACTACTCCTGCTATTGCGGCTGGCTCTGCACGCCACCATCCTGATAAGCAGCCGCTTGCTCACTTCTTCTGGACCTCGCAGGCTCTCCTATTCATTGTTGTTTCTCTGTCGCTACAAATTGGCACTTCTAAAGAGATTTCCAGGCCAAGTATTAACCCCCTCCGGAGCCCAGCCACATAAACACACACGTTATTTGTCAAACGAGAGGAAGGCAGTCAAGCTGTAGGGAAATTTAAGTGACTCGTCTGAAACGGCAGCGAGGAGCGAAGGCGGAGGAGCCGAGACAGACGTCCCCGACTGCAACAGGACCTTCTCTCTTCCTTCCAGCCCTGGCTGCAGCCGAAACCCTGAAATCCTCCCTCTGCCCGGTAAATCAGCAAACGCAGGCTCCCTTTTCGGAGCCAGAAATAGGACCCAGGAGCCCTGACATCACACGGCCATATTTAAGCACAAAACAAGGTTTCCTCTCGTTGCAAATTCCAGTCCAAACTCCTTTTAGAAAAAGGTTTATAGAGGTTTTATTTATCGTCAACTCCTGGATGATAAAATGAGGCCACTACGAGTCCTATTTATTTCCCACCCTCGCAGGAATCGGAGGGGCTGAGATGTGAAACAAATGAAGGGCTCCAGCACTGACCCTGGGCTCGTGCTGGTTTGCAGACCGCTGGGTGATTATTTTATAATAGCTGATAGCATCTGTGATTTAATGCAGCTGTTAGAAATTAGCAAGGACTCCATCGAAAGCGTCCCAGTCACTCACGATAACAGGCTAATAAATCATTCCCCCAGTGCTCCGTGGCATTTATGGTTCTATTTTAGAGATGCAAAGCATAGATCCGGCTGCTCTCCTGGATTTATTTTTATTTATACTTTTAATAATGCAATTAAATAAATAAATTTAGGATGTTGTGACTCTGTTGCCAAAAACAGCACTGATGAGAACTTCCCCTGCATGACTTCCCTTCGTTATTTTCTCCCCACTAGCCAATTAAACGGAAAACAAATGGCTTCAAGGCTCCTCCAAGATACTGTTCCCTACGCACGGGGTGAAGATCTCGCACCACTGAAATCCAGGGGAGGCAGGGAGGGAGACGGGGGAAGAGAGGGGAAAGCTGGGGTGGCTTTCACACTCCTCTCCGTCCACGTTTCCTCCCGTCCCACCACAATCCTGACTATCTCCACGCTACTTTTCACGGAGGCATATGCGAACGCAGTCCCAGTTGCCCAGTCTTCAGCCAGCCCCCAAACCCAGCTTTATTAACGTCATATAGGGCAATGATTTGGAGCATTCCCTACGCCCCTGCAAAGAGCAGAAAAGCAGCAACTTCCCTCATGGCTGCAACCCGGGCGCTTAAAAACCTCCCCTGAAATGGGATGAAGGAGGGTGCTGTGATGCCGGCCGGCCAGCCTGGCCCGTCTTTCTCCACTGAACCACGTCACGATGGAGCGCAGCACTCTGCCCTGTCTATGTCCCTCCAAATAAAACCAAGGGAATGACATTTGCTGCCGGGGATGATGTGCCTGGTCCAGACACCCCGCTTCGGCGAGAACGGCCACGGGAGGCGGGAGAAGCACCGCGGAGAGGGAGCTAACCATGCAGAGATGGAGGTGAGCTCCAAAACCCTTCCTCCGGCCTCGCAGCGGGAGAGAAGCACCGCACTTTGCGCTGTCCTGAATGGCTCTGCAAACCTCACAAGAGATGCGCCAAGGAGCAACGGCGCCCCTCGCTCTGTCCGCCACCGCCCCAGCGAGCCCAGCAGCCTGCCTCTGCCTCGACACACTCACGTTGGGTTATGTTTGAGCTTTTGTTGGGTTACGTTTGAGCTTTTGTGAAGTTCACAGAACCACAGGATGGTCAGGGTTGGAAGGGACCTCTGGAGCTCATCCCGTCCAACCCCCAATTCTTCTTTTTCCCCATTCTTCTTTTTTCAAAATCTCCTTAAAATGAGCGCTATCCACACACGGCCAGTTTGTGTTCTTGCAGGGAGCCTGACAAATGCACAGGCATCCTTTGGTGCCTTTCAAGGTCGGCTTCATCGCCGGGGGGTTTCCATCACTTGGAGACCGACCCACACGGAGTTTGGTGTGGAGCCCGCCCTGCACCCCGGGTCAAGGCGAGGAGCAAGCACCCCGGTGTCTTGCCTCAACATTCCCAAACTCCTCGCTCTCCCGCATCGCAACCCACCAAAACTTGAAGGAAAAAAAAAAAAAAAAAGACTATTGCTTCTCCATCTAAAAATATTTTCAGTTAATAAGGAGAAGGAACCAATTTATTTCTCTGCCACGCACTAAAATCTGGCGTTAGCGAGTTTAGAGGAAGCCAACACCCAGTAACGTCTACACAGACTTCACAGGAGCTGAATCAGATCTCTGCTGGGTCCATTTAAAATGCTCTAAGCGTTTTCATCATATCCTTATTTTTAAGTAGAGTTACAGTCAGAAAAATTACTCTGCATACACGACCCCAGAGGTTTCATATTTCTTCTCCTGCAGTGACAGTTCCTGACCAGATCTGCTTAATTTACAAGTTGGGAGATAGGGTTGCTTCCCCCCTCTCTCCCTTAAAACTGCCAGCCCTGCAAATTCCTCTGGAATGGAAATATTCGCCGGCTCTGCCACCTCAGCGCAGGATATACGGCCCTGGGCACGGCTCCCGAGGCACCAGCGGATGGGAGAGGGGAAACCCATCTGGTTCCCCATCCCGGAGCTGCGGCGCTGGATGCTCTCGCCGCCCGCATGCGATGCAGAAGCGGGGAGGACGCGAGGTTCCTCAGCGATAAGACGGAGATCACGTGTAAAGCACCGGCAGAAAGCCACCATGTCTAGCTGGGAGGGCTGGATATTTTTTTTTTTAATTATAGAAACTGATTTTTTTGCAATTATCGTTTAATATAATGGAATCTATCATTAAAGCAACGGGTTCAACTGCTCTGATCTTTCCCCATTTAAATAAAGACGGATGGAGAAGGCCCTGGGAATTGGCACCACCCACCAGATCGGCATCTCTAACTCGGGAGTGCGAATGCAATCAGGTCAGCCAGGAGAGAGCTGTTACCAGCGTATTCACAGCTCCCCGCTGAGCAAAAACAACCAGAGCTGCTCCCCGCTGCCCCAAGCAGGGAGATGCCCGGTGTGCTGGGGAGGAAAGGGCACAGAACCACACAGCTTGGGACCTCAGAGTACCTTTTCTTTGCTCCCCCAGTAAGTTTTTTGCGGTGCACACACCTCCCGTGGATGGAGAAGGGGATCGCAAGTCCAACAGCCCATCCCGGGTCTTTCATGCCCTTCCCGGCGGTGCCGGCAGCTTGCTGCCATCCTCCAGCATCCTCAGAGTAAAGCAGAGCCCCCAGCCCGACACCGAACCTCTCCAGCCACCCCTCCTACCCAGCAAAGAAGGGTTTTCATGACTGCAAAACCCCTTCCTAAAAGAATCAAGTCCAGCCAGGTATTCCCGTGGGTACAGCCGGGCCTAATCCTGCATCCAAGATCCAAAGCAAAAGTCCCGTTGCCCTCCGCAGAAGCCACTTGGTACCAATTATTCCCTTCCTCTGCCCAAATCCTCCTCTTAGCATGCAAGAAACTGAAAAAGCCTTGATCTCAAAACAAAGCAGAGGGCTTCAGAAAGCACTTTTAGCAGCATTTTAATAATAAAAATTCTAATTAATTTTTTACATGTTTAAATACATTTGTCATGTATTTTCATTAATAACATTCTGTGCCGTCTTTAATTTGATAATCTCCTCACCGCCTGCAAATAACTTCCCCCAAATACTCCAGCGCATCTGGCACGCCAGCGGCACGGAGAGCTGAACCAGCTCCCAAGGCCACGCTGCACGTCGGTGGCAGCGGTCCGCAGTCCTCTGCTGTGATCGCCACGAGAGAGAATGGGAGACGCCCAGCGGAGAGGGCAACCTGGAAATGGGTCTTCATGGCAGACCCAGGAACCCACATTGTGCCAAGCCTCTGGTGTAATATTGTGGGAGTATTTTCCTTGCTAGGACAGCCACAGACAAAGCAGGTGAAGAAGCAGGAGGACAACCGGAGTCAGAAAACATCCTATTTTCAAGACCATTGGCACCCTAAAGACAAGCTACTCAACTTTCCAACGTCTTAAGGATCTGCTGAGCTTCAGCCCTTCTTGCTGATGGGGAAGACAAGAGTGGGGAAACAAGAAATGAGCCCAGATATGCCTCAATCCGTTCTGACTTCTGCCATACCACCTTTAGAGAGGGCAAAAAAAACTGTCTCTGAAGGCTAAATTCAAGCTACCGGTTCATCACGGCCTGGAGCAGACTGGTATTTAGTAGCCTGGCAGAGCTCTTCTGCAGTTTGGTATTTATTTTATTAATATTATTATTATTATTTTTAACCGTGGAATCATTTTATTAATATTAATAAACCCGCAGAAAGTGCTAATTTCCTCCATCATTCTCCTAATTACCTCTATTGAATTGTGAGGATCATCTGCATGAATAATGACTCCCCGTGCATTTGCTTCGCCGTTCCGCCTCTGTTCAGCAAAGAAATCAGCAAAAGCCGGATCCTGCACCCACAGATGGGAGGGAAGGATCTTTCCAACCACCACCAGATGCCTCCTACATCTGCAGTGGTAACTCACGGACTCTCAAAAGCCTGGCAGGGGTCACCAGATCCATTCTGCGTGAATACAAGGGATGGGACAGGTCTGTTAAGGGGCAGGTGACAGCTCTCATGCTACTTCTCAGTGCACAAAGCCTCTCTTGGCTCCTCTGGAGCTCCAACGCCCTTCACAAGCGCTTTCAAGCAGAGACTGCATGGGCAGCCTGTTGCACGGTGTCCAGACCCTCCCAGCCACCACAGAGTCAACGGCAGTTTTGCTACAGGTTTTGACCGAGGCGGAATCTCACGCGGGATTTTGGTCCCAAGAGCAAGGGGCTAGCAGCATCACCAATGGGTATCTCCCTCAGCCACATGCTGACTGGGACCAGAAGCTCCTAGACCAGGTGGAAGAGGTTATGCCACAGTGACAGCTACTCCCAAAGCAGTGCGTGTAAGACAGTCTTCCCAGGAAAGACTAGGAGCAGAGATGCCTTTTAATTATTTCTTTTTTTTTTTTTTTTGTTGCTGATGCCAAGATGTTTTTCCTTCCTAAGTCATCTCCAGGATCCTAAAACCACGTGATTTCCAGCTCTGGAAACACCCCAAGTGCTGGTGTTTAGCACAAAACCTAGGAAGAACCATCAATGTCACCTCCTTCACATGAGAGTCCCCGCTGCGCTGGCTCCGTCCCTTCCTCTGGGAGGAAAAGGGACACCAGCACATCTCTACAGCGTGTGGCTCCAGCACGGCCTGGCAGTAACAGCTGCACGACACCCTCTGGCTTGCTAGGGGACCGTAAGTCTTTAAAAGATGTATGATGTTCTTGGACGGGATCCATTCCCCTGCAGCTACCGCGCACCGACAGGCTTGCAGGAACGCAGAGGTCTGCCAGCACATGGCAGCATGACACCGAATCTCTGCGATGGACCCCGTGCAGGACCTGGCATCCTCTGCTACCCGTGCTGACCGCTGCAGGACAGCTGGCTAGGGGGAAAATTCGAAGCACCGAGGAGCATCTCCATCACTGTTACTTCTCTTCCATGAGAAGATGCATCTTCTTCTCATGGAAGAGCAGCTCCGACCAGCCGCTTGCTCAGGCAGAGGGAAAAGATGGGACATTTCTGACTCCCCCACCCCGTTCCCCTTGCTGTGCACACACTTAATTCATGTGACACCCGGACTTGCTGCCCTCCAACCACAACCCTAAGCTACAAGGTGGCCACAGGCTGCCTTTCTGCCTCCAGAAAGTCCTCTTCTGGCAAGGGGAGAGGACACACATGGGTGTTTTCCTTCGTCGGCAGCAGCGTGGCAGGCAGAGGGAGGGTAGGTTAGCAAGGCTCTCACTTCACAGGAGAGGCTGCCTGGATCATATTTGTATTCATTTTCATGAACTCCCCATAAAAGTCACTAATAGAACACAATCTGCTAATTAAATTTCACTCAGGAAGGCGTTTTCACCTTAGATTAGCAATGTCCTTGCACATTTTTTGCTACTAATGTACTAATAACATCTTATTTATCTTATAAATGAATGCCGTTAGACTTATCATTAAATTTGAGATATTAACGCGCCCAAATGAACCCAACGTGAAAGGGGGGTGAATAGTTCCAAAGGGATGGAAACCATGAGTCCATTTTCCTTCCTTTGTACTGCCAGGGAAGAAAGGCAGCGGGCTGACAGCTCAGGGGAGCAATGTCCTGCCTTTAATTGCTGCAGAGGTGCAAGGGAGGGCAAGAAGCCCTCACCAGCCCCCAGCTCTCGCTGCCGAGGATGCGCCACCCAAGCAAAGAGCACGCACAGCTTCTGCAACCCCAGGTCTTCTTGGTGGGGAGGTCTACATTAAGTGGTTTCACGGCACAGAGCACACAGGAGAGGACTTGAGATGCATCTCGCCCCATCCTTGCTCATCCCGTCAGGGCCATACCTATAGTCCTGCATCAAAACTCAGGGGTCCCGGCTTCCCAAGGACTTGGTGTCTCCCCAGAGATGCCCCATCTGGGCGTGCAAATGGGCTGGAGAGACCAGCTGCCGCACCTGCTTCCCAGCCCGGGGCCTGGGTTTAAAATATTTGTGGAAGGGAGGGAGGAGGTGGGGGAGAGGCGTTCTTGATCATGAATCTTGGCAGGATGCAGCTGCTGCCTGTGCTTCCCCGCCACTGGCTAGAAGATGGATAACAGACAGGAGGCCAAGCTGCAACGTTTAAATCCAGATCTGCTTTCGCACGCTGCCGAGAACCCTCCCCTTCTAGAGCTGTGTTTTCCGACTACGCGTCCTCAAACCTTCCTTGCACGCAGCTCCACAGGAGATGCATCACCATCCTCCTGAACACCACATACGGGCCCGATGCCAACCACCAACAACTCAGCATGCACCGAGCTGTGCCTTGAAGAAAAGGATATGTTTTTCTATCCCGCTTTTTCATTTCGCTGAGGCTTTTTGTCCCAAATCAGGGTTTAGTGTTCACGCGGACTGGATCACATCCCTCCCCGGCTGAGCAAAACAAGAGCAATGACTGGTTCCTCCTCGGTACCTTCATACGTGGTCCTACGGTGCTTAATAGCCAACTTCGCAGAAGAAAACAACATCCAACCTCCACTATTCTGACAGCAGCATTTTCTCCCCCTTTCTGAAGATCCAGTCCTTTCCCACTTGTAATTGGATGAGGCAACATTGACATCCAGTGGCCGATTAGATTAATCGCAGCGGAGCCGGAGTATTTTCTCTGGGGATGGAGCAAGGGCTGGCGGTGCACTCTGAGCCGCAACGGGCAGAAGGGACGCCACATCCCACCGCTGTCCCTCCTCCGCATCTCCCTGCCAGGGCCACCACCACAAACCAGGGGCAGATGCATTTCAGGGCTTTGTTATCCCCAAATCCTCCTCCGTGCTAGAAGATACTATGGCCCCACCAGCATAAATCAGCATCTCTGCTCCAACTGGAGATGCAGCAATTTACACCGGTTGGCTCCCTTATTTTGTGTCCAGGTCTGCTGGGAAGCCCAAACGCTCTGCGGGGTGTATGCCAGCACGCACAGGCTGCCAGTGAGCTGCCCAAGAATTATGGAATTGTTTTGGTTGGAAGAGACCTTTAAGATCATCAAGTCCAACCATTAACCCAGCACTGCCAAGCCCACCAGTAAACCATGTCCCTCAGCACCACATCTGCCCATCTTTTAGATCCCTCCAGGGATGGTGACTCAACCCCTTCCCCGGGCAGCCTGTTACAATATTTGATAACCTTCCAGCAAAGAAATTTTTCCTCATATCCAATCTAAACCTCCCCTGGCGCAACTTGAGGCCATTTTCTCTTGTCCCATTGCCTGTTCCTTGAGAAAAGAGACCGACCCCCCTCGCTACACCCTCCTTTCAGGTAGTTGTAGAGAGCGATAAGGTCTCCCCTCAGCCTCCTTTTCTCCAGGCTGAACACCCCCAGGTCCCTCAGCCACTCTTTATAGGACGTGTGCTCCAGACCCCTCCCCAGCTCCGGTGCCCTGCTATATTTTACCCCTAGACACAGGCTTTGAGTCCATTATAAACCCGCTGGGTACGAGCCACAGCTGGACACCTACTGCCCAGCACCAGCACTGCTCCCTGGGCAGGACAGCCCCCAGACGCCTTTGCACGCTCGATTGCTCCCAAGGGCTCGCCAGCACCTGGTGTGACACTTCACAGAGATGGGGACACGCTGCCGTACTAAACACAGGTCCATCCTGCAAGGCACCAGCTGCTCCTCAGGCATTTACACCATTGCCTACTCCTGCACGCAGCCAACACCTCCCAGTTCAGCATCAGGACCTGCCCAAGGGCTTCTCTCTCCCAAGCTCGACCTGGATCTGCCTGCCCCATCTGCTTGGAGCACACACCTTCTGCCCAACACCCAATCCCACCAGCTCTCCGGTTGTCTTTTAACCATACAGCACTGCGGCACAGGGCTGGTTATGGATTACTTGACTTCTTCTTGTTCTCAAAACGCTTTCCAGATGCAAACTTTAGCTGGACACCCGTGAGGTCCGGGGGGATTTCTGTATTCCCCGCTTACAGACAACGAAACTGAGGCACTGGGAGAGAAGGAAGACCTCGGTGGATGGGGAAGGCTGTAAATCCATGCCATCAAAGCCTGCATCCACACCATTTTGCCAACTACAGAACAATCTGCATGCCTACAGGGGCAGTGAGATGCTGTTCCCTCCCCAGACAGCTATAAAAAAAGAGGCTCCCCCTCCTCAAATCTGCTTTAAAGGTTCCCCGGTTTCTGCGGGGCTTTAATTTTATTTTAAAAAATACTAAGGCAGATTACATGCTATGCAATTAAATATTGATTGGGAATTCTCCCCAAGTATGTTTCCCCTCCATCTCTCTGCCTCCGCCGGGAGATGTCAAGTTCTGTTTCCTAAGCTGTCCCCATCCAGTGATTACGTTCATTAGGACACCAGCCTTGTGGTTAAAAGTACTTTCTTTGCTGCTGTACGTTTAATTAGACAACTCTTTCCTAGAAATTATTTATAGCCAAGCTTGGGAGCTATTGTTAGTCCGAATGTAAATAAGATTCAAAAGGGAAATCCCAGGGCACCCCTGTGGCTGGTGAGCCGCTCACTTCAATCCATTAGCACTGGTCCCAGCGCCCCTGCTTAGCACAGGCTTCCAGGGGCTTTATGGCTGCAACTTGTGCTGTTTAACAAAATAAAAAAAAGCAAGCCAAGCTAGGCACGGGTTTCCAATTCAACTCTTGATGCACAAGGAGTATTCTCCCTCCGGTCAGTGCAGGGAGCTGGGAACCTCCCCCCGAGTTTGCAGAAAGAAAGGGATGTGGCAGGAAGAGGGCAGCAGGCGGCCTTTGCGTTCCGTGCGAAAAATATCAACCTTTAGTAGGGCAATATACATCTCTGCAAAACCCTCTGAGAACACCTGAGCAGGGTTATGCGTGCGTGTTTGAAAAGGCCCGGGTTGGAAATGCGCCCACGAAGGGGACAGCCTGAGCCCAGCGGCCTCAAAGCCCTTTGCAGCGAGTCCACAACAAGCTACAGCACCGGAGCTTCTGGAGGAAAACCAAGCACATCGGGCTGGTCCTCACCGAAACAACTAGACCAACTCAGAAACACAACCAACCACCTCCAGGGTGAGATGTTCGTCCAAGCCCCAGTCCCATTGCCCCGAGTCCCGTTTCAACCAGTGTGATCGAAAGACCAAATATCTCCAGTTTCAACTTGAATTTGCCCAGGCTGGATGGACACGCTCTTCCCAACGCTCTTCCCACCGGCCCCGCAAGAGCTTTGCTCGGGAGGGTTTGCCAACCACCACATCCACCGGGCAGGAACGGGGCGGTCAAGTCTGGACACTTTGCCCTCCTGCCAGCCCACCACTTGCAAACCAACTGGGCATCGTTGGATGAACAATTTACGGGGTTAATTGTGTACTTTCACACCTTCGGAGGTCCTCCCGGCCTTTGCGGGAGGGGACAAACGCACCCAAGTGGCGTTATTTAGCAGAATAGCGCTCAGCAGCACGGAAATAGCTGCACCATGCAGGGAGCAGCAGCAGCAATGCCACACGCGTGAAGCAGCCAATAATGTGAAAAAAAAAAAACCAAAAATGGTAAATCTCTAAAATCTACAAATCCCAAGGAAGAGCAGGCAGGAGGTCCCTGCACCAGCCGTGCCCCGCACGAGCCGGCGGCATCTATGTGCCACGCGGCTCTGCTGGGCCCGGGAGGAAAAGCAAAATTAAATGCCAAAATCTGTGCTGCCAGTTTTGATTTCGGCTGCCACCGTGCCGAGCTCCCCGGCGCTGCAAAGCCGCCTGCACGAGGTGTCCCAGCCCCGCGCGGTGACAGTGCCAGCAAGCCTGCCATCACCGCCGCCAAGCCCAGGCAGAAGCCATCACCGTTCGGGAGGGTAACACCACGGGGAGGTCTATTATTTTAAACATATAATTGATTCTAATTCATCACTTATCGCACGGTGACAGATTTTTATATAGTTTATTATCTCAGTCGCAGCACGGGGGCCCGGGGGGGCTGGCTCCTATTGTTCGGCGGTTCCTGCTCCTGCCTCATCTCTAGCTGCTCCCGTTATCTGTCTGATTAAGTTAGGGATTCTGGTATCTCTGGGTCCCCAGGTAACTGTCAGCGCTCATATCCTCCCCTGGCAGGATTAAAGCAGCCTTTATACACCTCTCCACCTTGACCCGCCTGTCACACACCGTCTCCGTGCTTAGCTGACGATTTGGGGACCGCAGCGATGGCCATCGCCCCCCTTCTCCTGCTCCCAGATGCTCGGCAGCAACACCGGGGAAGTCCCCGAGGAGACGGGTACCACGGCGCTAAGCCCTTTGGACCTCGCAAGATGCAAACCCCAACTCTTTTTGCCTTCATCCCTCCGCGGTGGCATCCCTCCCCTCCCAGCACCTCCGACGGGAAACTGCAAAAGGGACCCAAAAGCGCCCGGTGTAGTGCAGGGATGTGCAAACACCGCATCGCTTCCCAATCCCAATTCCGAAAACAACTCGGCCCTGATCTGCAAGGGCTGGGGGCTGCCACGGCCCGGAGAGCCCCACTCCTCCTCCCCGGCGTTTCACCGGAGCAGAGGGGAGCGTAGCTAAAATGGGTCGATTTGGAGAATTTCCATTTCACAAGGCGCTTTCAACTTCTCCACGCTTTGTTTTTGTTCGGTTTCGGAATGAAAAAATACAAAAGCGCCCGCACACTTTCTTCCGACGAGCTCAGCAACTCCAAAACTGCCAGAAACCAGAATTTTCTTTTGACGCTTTAAAGAATCACTTTGCAATTTCAGTATTTCATTCCAGCATTTTAGATTATTTTGAATTACTTCTACAACATTTCACGATGCTAAATGCAACGCTGAGCATCACACAGCACAGCTACGAGGATGTCATTATGTGACATAACATAATGATTGAAACATTTTACAATTTGATCCTATTTTACAATCATTAAGGGTTGCTGCTTCTTTGTTCTGATTGAAACATCTTGGGTTTTTTTTCCCTAGATCAAAGCGTGTCTTGTTCAAAATGTAAGGAAACAGTTTGACATTGTTCAAAAATGGCGTCAAAACCAGTTTTTACAACACAAACAGCAGAGACTTTCATCTCAGTGTCAAACTGCTTCGTTACAACAACAAACACAAGGCACTTTTATCTAAAAACTAGGATGTTTTGGTTGACTTTAAGTAGCAGCTGCCCTTAATTATTTTAAAAACAAAAGGAAACATTGCAAGGATTAATCTGCTTTGGTGCCGGTGACATCGCGTAGAAATGTATGAATAATAAAAATAAACATCCAACCAGAGTCACGTTCAAGCAAAACTTTAAAACCGCGGAATTCTTTGCCATTTTTCCGCCAAGGGGACCGGCGCGAGGGAGGTCTCTGCTGCTGCAGCGCGCAGAGGGGACGCTGGCCGTGATGCCTGAGCACTGCAAACCCTTTATCACCCATCACCAGTCCAGTAAGTAATTGCAGACTGGGTCTGGCATAAAAACCAATAGCCCCGACCCGACCAGCCGGTTTTTCCCTGGCAAACACAGCTGGCAGGCTCGGGAAGGGCTTTTTGCTGAGGGAGGAAAGGAAAGGTTCACTTCCATGCAATGCCATCCCCGATGTCCCCTCACTGCCGTGAAACGGAGGCAAGGGATGCTCTGCACAGCCAGGAATGAATAGCATCACCTCGACAGACCTTGACAGGCTTATATTTGATAAGAAATACGGCCAAAATCTGATTTAAGCCCAACTTGGCAAGGTGTGATTAGGACAACTCTGCTCTCTACCCTGCCACTCTCCTACTTTCAGGGCAAAAGAGCCGCAGGAGGGATTTTCTCTTGCCTGGCTTTCTGTCCGGAGGGGACACCGGTTCCGCAGGTTTGGGGCCATCACATGTGTTTTCACACAGCGCCTAGCACCAAGGGAGGTGAATTGGTGGATGCTTTGAAACTGTAGGAAGTAAACAAATAGCAACAATAACTATATACGTGACTTCGACTAAACAAAACGCTGTTTTCCAAACACACGTGCCTGCACCTACACACGGAGAGCGGATGCTGCGGTCCGCCTCGGCCACATCAGTGTCGGTTCAGAGACACCCAGAGAGGACCGCTCCAAAACGGAGCAAGTTAAAAGCGCTGCCCGACCAGATTAATTCCCATTAGCAGCACCAGCTTGGGGGAACCCGACTTTTTCCCACTCTTTGGGTGCCCACTTGCAGCAGCGGGGTCCCGACACCGCGGCGGCAGGCGACCAGCGGCACCGCTCGAGCTCGCCGCAGCACCCGGCACGATGCCGGTGTTCCCCTGAGCCCCGCATCCACCTCGCATCCTTGGAAACCAAAACCCTCCGCTCTTACAAGGCGGCCAAAGAGGCCCTTGAGGTGCTATCGGCCGCTCCCCGAGCGGCTGAATGTTCCTGAGGTGGGCTCTCGGTTGCAAAAAGGAGAGCACTCGTTTCCCCGCCAGCTATTGCCTTTGCTGCTGACATTTTGCTCGGTGCGTGATGAGCTTCCTCCCCCACTTCCCCTAGGAATGACACCGCTGTTATCTCCGCTGCATCTAAAGCACACACAGACTCAGTTTAGGGACAGTTAATTTCCAATTCTTTCCAGATGGGTTGGAATAATATCCCCAGGTGGTAAATACATTATTAAGAAGGCAGTTTGGTGTGAAATTGGCTATTAAAATATAGATAAAGTTTAATATATTGAGCTCCTTGTCAGAAAAATCACTTTAGAGGGAGCTTATTATTTGTTTGATATTAAAAGAGTCACAGCTCCGCTCCAAGTGACAAATGGGGAGGGAGAGGAAATGCCACCAGTAATGAACAAAAGCTTTTTAACATTTAAATTTAGGTTTCCGCTCAATGCGCCCCCCCCTCCGTGCTGTTCTGGGCATGCCCACCCAGCGGACCCCTCCACCGCTCCTCAAACGCCGGGGATGCCGGCATCCTGCACCCAGCCCGCAGCCTGGCCCCGCCGCCGCCGGAGGAACGCGCTTTTTTCTTCCCTTTCGGGGAAGTTCAAAGCAAGCAGCCTCCCCTCCTCGCCCCGCGGTTCCTTACCCTTTGGGGCACTGAGGAACAAAAAATCAAAAAGGAATAATTTGGGAGGGAAAAAAAAAAATCAACTTCATAACTTCCCCAGCGGTGCGGCGAACCCCAAGGGGCAGCGCGGGATGCTCTGACCGCACGCCCAGGGCGAGCCACCCCTCTCGCTGGGGCTCTATCCCGTCGCTACGGCTCCAAAAGTAAAAAGTTTTTATAGCAAATCCAGCCTAAAAAGCTTGGGGATTCGCTTCCCACACGGCCGGCACGTGCGGAGCGGCAGCATCCCCACCGGGGTGGGATCCACAAAGGAGCAGTACGTAAAACATCACCGGTCCGATACGGAACAACCAGAAGGTGAGAAACACGCTGCGCCTTCCCGCTGCTCCGTGCAGGGCTCCGGTTAGGTCTCCTATTACTAAGACTTCATTAGTTTTACAAAATATACTACAGAACATTTACTAGCGGGCGATGAAGAATCATAAATAATTAAAATTAAATTACACTTGTCAAGGAAATGAACGAACCGCTCCTCCGCCATGCATTATCCTCCCGCGCTTATTTATTTATTTTTAAACCGCCTGCTCATGAACTGAGCAGGTTTTTATAGACGGGGGTTAGAACAATATGCTCTTTGGACCAAAACAAAATACCACCGACCTGATTTTTACCCCACTTAGCTACGAAGCAGAAGAAATTACCATTGAAATCAATGGTGCCGCGGCACATGTACCCACATTTGAAATCAACAGTGGTGTTAAAAGCATTATTAATCAGCATTATTATTATCTGGCAATTAGCAAACTTCAATAATTGGCACTTATTAGATCTTCCACTTGATGAGAATTTACTGTCAGAAGCCTTTGAGGGGAGGCACAATAACAGTGGAAAACATCTTAACTAATTAATTAAGCCTCCCAACAGCCCCAGAACCCTTATGAAAATTAAAAAAAAAAAAAAATTTAAAAAAGGGAAGAAAAAAAAAAGGCAGTTTGGTACTGCCACAGTTCATGTTAAGGCCTCAATTAAGGGATTGCCCTGGGCTATCAGATGGCACCTTCGCGCCATTACCCCGTGCAGAAACTGGGCTCTGCACCTACATCCTTGCGCCTTTTATTTGTACCTGTTTATTCCTTTTTTCCCTCCCGCTTGCCAGCACCTGCCAAAAGTCCCCTTCACAAATGAACGCCCCCCCGGGGTACGAGCATCTCTCTGGGGACCGAGGGAGCCAAGGCACGCGATCGCCTTTTATCTCCCATTTCTGTTCGCTCTTTAGATTCTAATGGTTTTGATGTTTTATTAACGGTCCTGCTCTGTTCGAGGCAGCTGGAAGGCTCCTGTCATTTGGGATTGACAGCAGAGGAGCCGGGAGTGAGGAAGAGGAGCGGGCAGAGCCGCAGGCAGTGCTCCGCTGCTGAGCTTGGACCAGTGCCTCAATTTCCCCCTTTGCCACGCAAATCACTCCGCTTTCAAAGCCTCCTTAGTATCTGTAATGGAACCGGAGGTTTCTGGGATGAAGGGTGGGATAGGAGTGCATGGTATTAATTAGTTAATCAATAGTTAATTCCTGCAATAATTGCAAAAACAAACAACAAAAAAAACCCTGAAAACCAACACGGTTTACCCGGGAAAGTTTACACACACGGATTTACATTGCCGGGATTGCACACGCTGGCCCCGGCACTTCATTGCACCACGAGTTGCGTTTATTTGGGTTTTGTTGGGGGTTTCTTTTGCCTTTTCCCTATAGAACAAGGAAATGGCCCAGCAAAGGATGCAAGAAAAAGCTTAACAGCCTAAATAACCCCACTCTTCATCCCAGGGTTGGAGAAGACAGCAAACGTGTGGCAGGTAGCCTACTGCAGATCTGCAAGGGGAGAGCCAACCGCACCGCATGCTGTCCCTTGGAGAGGAGAAAGGTGGTGTATGAGCAATAGCACTTAAATCTATTTAACCCCAGGGAGTGCCAAAACCCCTCGAAGACAGCCAGAGCCTGGCACCAGGGTTGGGACAAGCTGGTGGCGATGGCATACTGGGGTTCGCCATCCTTTTGAGCCAGTGATGGGCCCTTGTGGCCAAGGCGGCGAATGGCATCCTAGGGTGTATCAAGAAGAGTGTGGCCAGCAGGTCGAGGGAGGTCATCCTCCTGCTCTACTCTGCCCTGGTGAGGCCACATCTGGAGCACTGTGTCCAGTTCTGGGCTCCCCGGGTCAAGATAGACAGGGAACTGCTGGAGAGGGTCCAGTGGAGGCTACAAAGGTGATCAAGGACTGGAGCATCTCTCTGCTGAGGAAAGGCTGAGAGCCCTGGGGCTGTTCAGCCTGGAGAAGAGAAGACTGAGAAGAGATTTCATCAATGCTTATCAATATCTGAAGGGCGGGTGGCAAGAGAATGGGGCCAGACTCTTTCCAGTGGTGCCCAGTGACAGGGCAAGGGGCAACGGGCACAAACTGGAACACGGGAAATTCCCTCTCAACATGAGGAGAAACTTCTTTCCTTTGTGGGTGGCAGAGCACTGGCACAGGCTGCCCAGAGAGCTGTGGAGGCTCCTTCTCTGGAGATACCCCAAACCTGCCTGGATGCCGTCCTGTGCAACCTGCTCGTGGTGACCCTGCTTTACCAGAGGGGTTGGACCAGATGATCTCCAGAGGTCCCTTCCAACCCCTGCCACTCTGTGACTCTGTGGTCCTTTTCCATCCAAAGGATGCGGGAAGAGAGGAGACCCCGGTCTGCAAGCCCATCCTGTGACCAGAAGCCCATAAAAGCCTTCGGTAGCAGAAGAGCCCCGTCTCATCTGCAGTCTCCTCCACGCCGCGCTGATTAGCCAAGCGCCAGCCCCGAGCTGCAGCTTCTCCTCCAAAGAAAACTCCCACCCCTCCGTGCCATCTCCTCCTCATTTCTCTTCCCCGTTTCTTCGGCAATTATCCGCCAAGCCCGGCTCCCAGCCCTCCCTCTCTGCCCGGCACCTCCACCCCCAGCTCCCCGCGCCAGAGAAGTTTGCAGCGAGTGCCTCGGCTAGTGGAGGAGGAGGATCAAGGTTGCTGATGCTTCTTTCAAAGGAGACCTGCAGAGGTTTGGAGGAGAGGCGGGGCTGCCTGCAGGCTTCCCCAGAACATCTTATTAGAGTCACTTTCACACATCACTTGAAAGCCGCCTGACAATGTCCTTCCTTTAACAAAGCAAATATTGTATAAATTAATAGCCCTTCAGGGAAAGACAGAGGCAAGCGCTTCCCATCGCAGCCCCAACGGCCAACTTTCCGCAACCCGCTCTTGGAGCCTACCAAGAGCAAACTGCTGGTGGGTTGGGGAGGACAAACCCTCCACCTTCGGCATGACACAGAAGTAGAGGTCCCTGGATGCTAGATGCACCCCAAAACCTCCAAGGAAGAGGCTGCAGAAAGCAAAATAAGCATTGAATCCTGATTGTTCTCCACCGCTGCATTCCTGAGGCAAGCCCAAGGACCTCTCTTATATCGCCATCCATATTTCAGTGCGCACGTTTGTAATTTATGAAGGTAAAATGACGCTTCTGCAAAAGCCATCGCATACGCGGCTCTCCTGCTTGCAAATTTGAGGGCTGCTCCCAGTTGCAGCAAGTCGCAGGCGCAGAAGGCCTGCAGAGAGGAGATAGGCTGCGGTCTTTGTTCAAAAAGACCACGCGACACCTGGATTTGAAAGGGATGGGAAGCGCTACCCAACCTGGCCGCCTCCGCCTGCCACTCGGCCCCGTTGCGTTTGGCCGCCAGCGTGCCGCGGTGAGGATGCTGGGCTGGGATGCCCGAGGGGGCGTACTGCTAAGCACGGCCAGGGTGGTTTGGTTTCTACCCTTCCAGTCCAATTTGTGATAAGAAGGAGGTCGAAATCCTCATAAAGGGGCTCACACCTGCCTCTGCGCGGACTTTCGGTGGCGGGGCCATTGACCATGCAGTGCCTTGGCTTTGCTGCGCCAGCCTGGGAACCTGCACACAGCCCAGCTCCCTCCTGCAGGACCCCTAAGAAACACGTCCCCAGCTCCTTATCACAAAGAGAAGAGGCTGGCAACCACTTTCTTCTGTGCCCAAACACCACAGAGAGGCCCGAGAGCAGACGGAGCTCCCTCCAGCCCCTTTTTAACTGCATTAACCTCCCAGTGGTGCGGCCCTCGGGGGCTTCGCACGGTGCTCCTAAAAACATTCACGGCGCTGGCGCTGCTTTCTCTCCCTTCCCTTCCATTGCTGCCTATTCCCTTTTATCATGTTTAAAACCCCTGAGCTCCCTCCTCCATCCATCCATCCATCCATCCCCGCTCCCTCTGTGCGTACCCTCACCAGAGCCCTGCAGTTGATTTAACCTCTGTTATCTCCGCGATTAGCCCCGCCATGGAGCAGATAGTTGGCTCTTATCAGCCCATTAAAGAGCCAAAGAATGCTGTTACCAGTTTTTTATCTGCAAAACGCACACAAAGCCCCGCTGATTATTCTATTAATTTGTTAATGAACCTGTCTTGCCAGACAGACTCGCAGCGCCTTTGCAAAGTAGGGGTAGGGAATTTTAATCTTCCTAGGGGTTCAGGCCCTGGGCTCACAAGGTTTTTCGGTTCCAAAAACTTCTGTAGGATCTGAAACAAAAAGTTCACCCCCATTAGCAGCTGCCAAACACATCTGCGAGCATTTCAGAAGCTGCTCCAGCATGGTACAGCTGCTAAATACAGATAGAGAGCGGCCCTGAAAACCTGTACCAGGGCACGGCCGCCCGCGTGGGTCCCTGGCACAAGTAGCAGCAGGTCCACAGCTCTGCGGCCACCCAAGGCCGTGCTGAGCTGAACAAACAGCGAGTAGTTTGAGATGATGTTGGGTACCAGCACCTCGAGCCCTATGGGCCAGACTTCCAGGAGGGCCAAGAGCCCAGACTAACTTCAAAACCCTAAAATTACCCAGTCAAGAGTGCCAGTGGGAGCCCGCACTGCCAGCACCATGGGTACTGAAGTCACCTTGGGCTGGAGAACCTTCTACGGGTCCTGCTTCTAAGGAAAGACAGAGCCAGGACCCAACGGTGCAGAGGGAGTGAAGTCAAAGCAGCTGCCTTGGACCTGACAAGGCAGGTCTGTCTCCCTGCCAAGGTCGGCTAAAAATCCTCCGATTGACTCAGAAATAATGAGATATTAAGAATAATAAATTTGAGGTGGCGTTCGTCGACCCTCTGAGCTACTGAGATTTGCAAGTGCACGCTCTCCTGCTATGCAGGAGCCTTCCCACAGCACCTTAATGCCTCCCAATCTTTAATATATTTACTCTTGCAACACCCCTGTGCAGAAGCGTTATTACAGTGACTGCGGAGAGGCGCAGAGAGCCTGGGATGACACAGAAAGACAGCAGCAAAATGAGCGATTCAGCCCAAAGCTTCTAAATCCCGGACTTGTGCTCTAACCACCAGCCTACTCTTCCTCTCCCTCCCCTTTATATTCACTCACTGCCAGAGCTGCTTCTAACTGGGAAAGGGATGGAGAAAAGACCAAAATAACCAGAAAAGCATGGTGGACCTGTCAGGACTGTGTGCTGTGCTCCTGGCTTGGAGAATACATTTCTCTCCTTGGCCCACGTCTCTTTTTCCCCTCATCCTGGGAAAAAAAAAACGCTCGCTTTTCAGTTATTTTTAGGCAAGGATAGCTGGATGCTTAAGTACTTCTAAAGCTGCCAATTGCACAACAAATTAAATGCATAACCCTGGAGCACTCAGAGGATGAATACATTACGGACAAAAGAAACATGTCATCACACCCACACACAGCTTTGTTTACTTTGCATTCATACATGACTCTGTTGTCACCTCAATCCCTGACTCCTAATGATAAAAGACAAAAGGCAGAGAATTCCTGCTCAAACCCCCAAAGTCTCCATCTGATATGCACAAATGCAATTTGTCTCAAAGCCTCTCGAGGCCCCCCCTGATCGCTGGGAGATGCATACAGAAAGAGCTGCAGGTAGGACCCAGCTCACCGCCAAGGAAAATGTCACTGAGCCTGGAGCAGGAGCTGAGCCCAGGCGTGGCTCCATCTCATCGCAGCCCTGTCTGAAAATTTGGGACCTTAATGCTCAGACATTCACATGTCTGGAAGGAAATGATTTCCCACTGACATTCAAGAGCTGCCACTTGTTCCTGTAGGAACCCTTCTTATTTATCATGCCAAGCAACCCAAGGTATTTGTATTCACGCTCCTGGGTTTCAGCCATACTCTCCAAATGAGCCATCCTGTTTTTAAACTGAACCGGGGTTTGATCTGAAAACCAGAACTGATACTACACAAGAGTTTGCAACCCACGTCGCCTTCATTAGATCAACCACTGGGAGCCTCCTCGTCGTTCATCCTTGTCTCCTCTGAAATGAGTAACCTCATTTACAGTCTACGTTTTGATGTCTCACCCCGAGTTTCCTCTGATACATCCCCAATTCCAGGACGGACTCAAAGTTTCTTTAAACCAAAGCATTTAAATCCAAAGCAACCACAGCACCTGGCAGGGCACGGACCAGCTGGCCTGCAGGTCCACTCCATCTGCTGCTGGCAACGACTTTCCAGGTCAAAGCACGTTTTCATTGCACAGAGCAGAGGCAACTCATGCTGTAAGGAGGCCAGAGGATCCCTGCATTAATGGTCACGAACATAAAAGCACAGGGGCCATAGCTGAAGGGAAAGCACGCCGTGTGGGAGACAGGCAGGTCTTCAAAAAGCGAAAAATACCCATTTTGCACCCAAGCACGCTCTCCCACAGATCCTCCAGGGAACAGCCTGGGAAAGTCTGCCTGGGAGATAATACCGCGGGCAGACCAAGCTCCACACAGCCCAACGTCAGGACATGTATTCTTGATTCTCTCAGATTCTCATACCCAAGAATGTATTTCGGACCCTTCCCTGAGGGAAAGGCCAGAGTAATCCCTGCTGGCCACGTGTTCTTGGTTCAATTCTGGAGACTGATTTAATGGGAGACACACCAGGATACTGCCGATGGTCGATGGTAATTGCCCCGAGCAGGGCAATCTTGCCAGCACCTTAACCATTAAATTCAGCACTGACCTCTCTGAGCCTCACATACCGCTGGAAAAACACATACCCTTCAAATAACAGCTTTTTACCACCAGCGAGTCCATTTATAGCACTCCTTGCCAGACATTTTGTCATTTTTTTTCCCCAGCACTACAAGGTAACGCTCATAGCACGAAGACAAACCCACCGGTGCATAGTTTGTCAGCTCGATGGCTTCCTACAGCACTGAGCACAACTTGGCGTCAGCTCCTGACTACGGTCCTAGGCACGCCGACAGCAATAAATATCAGTAACAGCACGCGAAGTGGAGTCGAGCTGCAACACACTGGGGGGGAAAAACAAAATCTGGAAAGGGGTTGTTCTGCTTTCTGTGGTTTGGCAAAGGGAAGCAAACCTCTAGCCTTGCGTTATCAGGTAACCTGCTCTTCCCCAGAGCATCCCAGCGTCATCCAGGCATCTTCACCCCAAAGGACTTCTCACAGCCCAGGATCCTCCCAACAGGCACTGGCTTCTTCTTCCCTGCCTACACTGTTCTGTCTAACCAGTGCTTGGTATTTGAGTCTAAAGGTTAATTAAGTGTGGCTGCAAGAATGAAAGGCCACAATCAATTACCGCGCCTGCTTGTCCATTTGAGTCAATTTTTAATCATGGTGATTTGGTATTTTGGGAGGCATGGGGTGAAGAGAAGGGCGAAATTCTCTTTCTTCCTCTCTTTTTGAAAGATATTTATTTGAGCTGGATAATTCCCCTGTCTCCAGGCAGAGAGCATGCCATCCCCTGGCACCCACCACCTTCTCTCGCTTTCCCTTTGTTTCTGTGCAGCGCTCCAGAAGAGGGAAGCCAGCAGAGCTGGGAAACACGAGAAAAACTGCCTCCATTAGATTCCCACCGCAGCTTTCCGGATCTGCTGCCTGCCCTGAGTCCTCCGGGTTTTACCTGACCTGAGGCCGGAGGGACTGGAAATGGACCCTGCACGCTCAGGGGGAACGGCACGTGTCCCCGGACCCTCATCCCCAGCAGCTCTTTGAATGCCTGCCCCAAGACTTGTTTGCTTCACGAGACATACCTCCAAATCCCCCAAAAGGCACGGACGTGCCCGCCTACCCCCTCAGCCAGATAAAAGCCCTCCCAGCGCTCGCCGGGCAGCATCCCCGGCGCACCCCACGTATCTACGCCATATGCACGCAAGCCCTCCGAACACGACCCATCCACATCCCCCCCCCCAAAACACTCCTTGCAACCACGCCAACTCTGATCCCTTAACACACCCCCACCACCCTGAAGGCAACACACTCACCCAACCCCCTGACAAGCTCCCTTTGCCTGTTGTAATAATTAACTATTTAAAATTCAACCAGTGCTAATCGCAGCAGTCCGGGCTGTGTTCTCATTACCCAGGATCAATTCCTGTTTAATATTCACCTCCAGGGGCGGATGTGGCTGGAATGAGTTGCTGATTTCTCTCTCGCTACGCCAAAGCTAATGAGTGGCTCCTGCTATTGTAGTACAGTCACTCTCCTGTAATCAGTCAAAATAACAAGCAACAGCACCTTCCAGGGATGCAAAGTCTTCTACATAAATATACATAGACAGTCAGCCACGCCAATGGACTTCACATCTCAATGAGCTATGGCCAAGGCGCAGCCCTTCCCCAGCTGTGGGCGTGGGGACGAGCCCACGGCCCGGGAATTAGCTCTCCTCTTTACGGGGCGTCACAGCCATTTGTAAGGGCTTGTCCACATCAGGAAGCTCCACTGGATTCAAAGTGTGGACATTCCTGCACACACATCTAGCGCAAAGACGCTCCTTGTCCTTTGCTAGCGTCAACAGATGCATTGGCCCGCCATCAGAATGACCTGCAAAGTCATTCCTGAAGAATTCCACGTGTGCAGTATGTGCCACGCGGTAACTCACAGCCCTGAGTGTCAATCTTCTGTTCAAACCTCTCTGCATGGAAGAACACAAAGCTTTTGCAAAATAGCAACCAGGAAAAACCACCCTGCCTGCTCCCTCCGAGGCATTTGCTAACACATCCTGCATGGGATGTGATTAATTTCCATCTCTCTCCTCTCCCACCCAAGCAAAAAATGGAGATGTCTGCTATTCCCTTGGCTTCTGTAAGCACTGGGGGAGAGCTAAAACCCATTTCTCCGGGGAACGCAACCTAACACATCGAGCTGGCGGGACCATCGTCAAATAACAGCACGAGCAGGGTAACCAGCATCACTCATGGGGATGTGCATCTGAACTAGCACGCAAAAAAGTCCTCCTAAGGCTGGCCCTGATTAACGGGATGGATCGGTGAGACACACAGAGCACGGAGGAAGAGAGTGGATCTTCTCAGGTGGGCTGTTTACATCTCACCCGCACGTCACCTGGCTCATCCACATGGAGATGCCAGTGGCACGTCATCCAGGGACACATGGGGACAGGTGAGCATCATTTCTCATCAGCCTTCGTGCCGACAGGTCACAGGACAGCAGGAAAATGGGAGCTGGCAGGAATCTTCATCGAATGACCAAAGCCTATTTTTGGTCCTTAGCAGCAATAAAGGGCAGAAAATTAAACTACCATCTTCGCAGCAGGTGGTTGTCACCTCAGCGCGTGGCAGCACACTCCTCGCTCAGCTGCACCAGGGTGGTTAACGGCAAGGAACAGGCCAGGCCATACCTGTCCCCTGCCAGCACCGCGGGGACGGGAGCGACCTTGCCCTTGGGGAAACCTCCAAAAGCAGACGGAGAAATGCCCAAGTAGCTCTGCCCAGCTCTTGCGATGGCAATATCGATGGAGCAAAGGGAAATTGTCTACCTGGTGCGCGTCCATCGCCTCCCACCAGCTCACAGGGGAGGAGAAAAACCACAGATGCCCGAAGGCAGTTCGCTTGCCGAAAATCAATAACTAGTATTAAAAAATGGATCCAGTTCCCATTGGAACAGACTGCTCAGGGCTCTGCCATAATTCTGCAGAACAGTCAATATTTACTGTAAGTGTCTCAAATAAAGATTGAGCTTCGATTTAGTAAGATCGTTATTGTGCGTTAATAATATGCCAATTGATTATTAAACATATTTACCGAGGGTATGAAAAATAGGCGAGGAGATGAAAGGGCATCTGACGCAGGAACATGATGTTAACTAGGGAACCTAATTGCGCAGAGCTGCATTAGCCAAATTATCGTTCTGTCGTTAAGAAACATTTTATAAAGGCATTAAAAATGCCACAGATAGAGGAATGATACACGAACATTCAAAGGAGTTGGGCACGAGGACAAATTGCATCCCGAGGATGCACTGCCTGTGTCTACTGCTCCCTCTTCGCACGGGCAGCACTGGAGGACCCACCGCTTCGTGCCGGTGCTAAGGGCTCTTCCTGCCCCAAACAACTAAATGTGGAAGGCCGGGAGCAGATCGAAAAGCGCCCAACCGTTATGAAGAACCTCAATGCCATCTACTCTGAGCCCCTGCATGCTGTCAGAGATCTCATCAGCCATCAGAGCGCTGGTGAGAGCGTCGCGGGTCTCCAAGTGACATTCGGCTGGGTGCCGAACAAGGCTTTTTGCTGTCTGAGGGTTTTCACAACGCGGCCACAAATGTCACTTCAAGTAACACTTGCGGCTCAGCAGACAATTCTCACTTTGAAAATACAGGGAAACGTCAATTTGTGCGCGGTTTCCTCCTAGTCTAAATCATACTCCTCTTGCTGAAAACATAGCATAACCAACGGCTTCTTTTTTTTTTTCTTGTCCTTTTTCCACAAGTTCTTGATGAAATGTAAATGATTTTCAACTTTGATCTTTATGCTTCCTGGCTCTTTCTGACTATGTTTCTTCCTTAACAATTTGACTCGAGCTTTCTCCCGAAATAAGGCTCTGTCCTCCCGTCTGCACCACACAAATTACTGAGCAGTCCAGTGCAATAGCTCAGAACAGGCCACTCTCTTCCCTAGCAATAGAAATTATTTCCATTTGGAGTAATATATCCTCCTCCTGCTCCGTGGACTGCTGCTCACCAGGCATTCAAATTTTGCTCATCGTATGCCGCAGGGCAATTTTGAATGCACCAAAGCCCCAGGCCGCTCGGCCATGGGATGCTGATCAGATTTGCGTTAGAAACAGGGGCCTCCCGAGCAAAAGGAGGACTGGGATAAATGGTCTCCCACCTTCCCTGAAGCCTGCTGACGTTTAGGTGGAAGGACTTTGTTCAGAGCTACCCAACAAGCGTGGTGCAAACCGGAGGCACTGGGAAACCTGCAGAGCTGGGCTTTGCACTCTCTGCACATACGCTACTTTGGCTCCATACTGAGTAAACTCATTATGTTTGGGCTACTGGGCACATTTTACATACAGCCGATAAAAAAAAAAAAAACCAACAGTACAGAGGTCTAAAGCATGACTATTTCACCCCCCAAAAAAATTTAATAAAAAGGGGAATTAAAATTAAATTCAGATCAAGAGCATGCGATAGTCTCCCAAGAGGGAGCGCCGGGTTTCACGCCTGCACATCCCATTCCACGCCTGCTGGTAGCGCATCCCCCGTCTCCCCAGCCTCGGCAGCAAAGCCAGCGCTCTCCACGGCTGGGTTTGATCCTTGTCTCCGGGCGGCGAAGGCTGGATAATTCATGCATTCTCACAGGCAGCCAGAGAAGAAAGGTATAACTTGCCTTCAGGCTTCCCACCCCTCCAACCAGAGATGCTCCCAGCCCGCCTGGCGCTGGTGAGAGACTTTCTGCTCTAAAAAAATGGGTTTCTCCGTATCCTCTGTATGGGCATTTCGCCGGGACCCCGCTGCCAGTCCCCCCCTCCCCGGCACGGCAAGCCTCGCCGGAGCAGGATGCGGTGCGATGGCACGGCTGATAAAACCACCTCCTCAGCCCCCAGTGTTTTCCCACCGGTTGTCCTCCTATCTATTTTATCTAAATCCGGGAATCCTGGAAATCCTTGGTGCTCTGTCAGCACCTTTCATCAGAGGATTTCGGAGCATTTTCCAGACATGAAGAGAACAAGCCGCCCCGCTCCCCTAGGGTAAGCAAGATTAAGATTAATCCTCAACGGAAACTGAGGCTTGAGAGATGAGGAGAGGAGGGGAAAAATAAAAGCAATGCAAGAAATCACTCTGGGTCCCCAGTGCCTTCGATTTCCCTTCCTCTGGTTGAACTACCTGAAACACAGCCGTGAGCCCCAGCACCGCCCTGAGTTGAACAGAGACCTCAAACCCTGCCTCCTGCTCCCCCGAGACCACGGTTATCAGCTCCTCTCCAGCACTTTTCCATCCAGGGAGGCTTGGGAGGGACGCAGCCATGACAAGCTCTCCCAAGACGCATGGACCCATTTGCAGAATATGACTTTTTTTATTTTTTTTCAGTGTTTGATGGAGAGGGAAAGTTCCCCTCGGAAGAGACGGCGCTGCGGCAGCCACCGCCACTGCCGGAGGGAAGGTGACAGATAGGGTGGCAGATAGCTCTCCGTTTACCTTTCCTGTCTGCCTGACTGCTGCTGGAATGAAGATAATCTATGAGCAGTAGTGTGCATCAGCACCGCTCTCTCCCCCGTATAAATCAGGAGGGCGAAGCCGTATTGAAGGCAGCGCTCCCCGAGCCTTCCTCCTGCCTGCCCGCAGCATTATCCATCTGGTGCTGAAGGTCAAAGAAGCCTCCGAGGACAGGATAATCACTACAGAGAAGAGGGTTGCACTCCATCACTTGCAGGAGGCCACGGGAAGGGTGCAGATATCCCTTCTTCCCACCGACGGATGAGCCGTCCCTGCTTCTACCTGGGCTGAGCCTGGTGGGATTGGGCACCGAGAGGTTCTTGGCAGTGTTGCTTGCAAGGGCTGGGTGGACTTGTCAGCCCATTCTGCCCCCGTCTTGATGTGCAGCCCTTGGCCTGGAGAAGCAGAAATGGTTTCACGCCTCCTTTCAAGAGAAAGGAGCCTCCCGGAGCTAGACGACCCACCAGCGAATCCAGGCAGTCGCCCATCTAGGAAACAAAGCTCCTACTGCTCAGGCAAGAGGAGAGGAGGAATAAGGCATAAGGAGAAACACTGCTGAGGCCCTGAGGAAGACCTTTGGGAGCGTGAAGCACCACTACTGATGTCTCTCTAGGACCACTGTCTCCACACCTGTGGAGGGACCCTCAGAGCGGGATGAAACCCAACCCAAGCGGACCGAGGATGTCCTGTGACGCCAGGCTCGGAGGCTGTGATTTGTCAGCCCTGTTGACATGGTCGATAACCTCCTCCCTCTTTGTGACACGGCTGTGATGGAAGAGGAGGTCAGAGGGTGTTTAACAGGCCCTGAGGTGTGACCAACAGCTGAAGTGAGGGAGAAGAGCCCAGCAGCCCATCTGACACCTTCCCCCCCATTCGCCGCCCCGACAGCAGCCTGGTCCTCATCCACTGTAAACCTCCTCCCCGCATCCCTCCTAGGAAATTGGCAATGGCCTTAATTTATCTGCTGCACAACTTAATTAAAGTCAGCGCCAGAAATGAGCCGATCGAACCATCGAGCCCGCCCTGGATCCTTCTCTCCTCACTCCAGCACAGCCACTGCCCAAAGCGCCCTGCTCCTTCGCCAGCCCCGCACTCGGGGTTTCCTTCGATTCGAGTTTTTCCTGGACAAGAGTGACTTATTCCTTACCAGTTTCCCTCTGCAGCATTTCGCGAGCCATGGTGCAGAGCTGCTCCTGCACGACTGGCAGAGGAGTGCATGTAAAAAGCAGCCCTGTCCCCCTTCTTGGGACCATCATTTCTTTCTTCCAGGCAGTAAAAGAGGGGCTCGTTTTGGCACAGCGGGTCTGCGACCCCACCGTAAGGAAAGGCACGACGGCCCTAGGAAATCCAGGCTTGGGGCTTCTGGCATTTGTCTCTGCCAGTCAAAAGCCATAATTGGTCCCCGCTTTAGGGAGGAAAAAGAAATAACCTACGTCCAAAAACACCTCTCCAATCAATAAGCATTTGTCCTTTGCATCTGTGGCACGGTGGCTGTGGGCTCCCTGGGGCTGCTGCCAGCCTATTTTTCTTCTCCTTTCTCTGGCCCATCGCTTAAGCTAGGTGCTGAGCTTCACCTCGGGACCCTCTCCCTCCCCCCCAAGCCGATCAATAACTAACCCTCTGCTAATGACCTTTCCATCCCTCTGGAGGAGCAGATCCGTCAGAGAGCAGGGATGAGCCAGGAGCTTGCTCATCCCTTCTCGGACAGTGACTAATTGCTGCCATTAGATGCAGAATTACAGACAAAGAATGAAGGCAGGGAAATGACTGACCCCATGTTTAATGCAACCGATGTCCGAGTGTCCATCGCTGCCGCAACGCCGGGGGAATTGTAATGCAGCAGGGAGGAGAAAGTGCTCTCGTGGCCATCGCTGGGCCAGCCAGGCTTCCCGACTGTGTGCCCGAGTTGGGCGAGTCATTCCTTACTGGAGAAGCTGGGGAGAAAGATGTTGCTGGTAGCAGCAAAGTTTTCCCCTTGCAAAACACGACCTCTCTCGCTTGGACCGAATATTTAAGACTAGTTAAAAATCTCCTGCGCAGTGTGCGTTCCCTCTCCTCAGACTCCTTTTGAAGCTCACCAGCACAATTCAGAGCATGACCAATGCCTTCCCCCTGTAGCTGAACTGCTCGTTTAGTCACCGAGAGGCACATTGCAGGGAATGAGGAGAAACGCATGAAATCACCATCCAGCATCAAAAAAAAACAAACCAAACCCCAAATAAATACCCACAACGGCTCCAGCCAGCCCCTTTCTGCAACGCGGCTGCTCTCTGGGCATCTCCAAGCCCACACGCATTCCCAGCCCGGCTCTCACACCACCAATGCAGCCGGGCTGGACACAGCTTCACTGCCACCGGTGACGTTGGTGGCAGACACCCTCCCTGACGGGCTGCTGGAGCCTGTGACACACCAAGGGCAAATAGGCAGATGCTTTTGACTTGTAAATGGAGAAAGCTGGCTCGGAAAGTCACTGGAAGAGAATAAACAAGCAATTCCCACCAGTGTGGAAAGCAGGGGGAGCTTTTTGTTGCTGCTATCGTCATCACTGTTGTTTTCCTCCCTGCAAACCCCAGGCCAGACCTTCCCTTTTTGTAAAGCATCTCTCTGATATGGAAAATTTCGGCAGCTTTCTGTGCACAGCTGAAGCAACATATTCCCATCTCAGCCTTGCCTGCCTGTCTTTATGCATCTGATTGAGCCCGAAGATCTGCACTTCTGCCAGTTGCAGCTTTGCTTTGGACTCCGAGTCAGCTTTCTATATGCAGGTCTCTTTTGTGGGGGATTTCGAAGCCCTGAACTGTCAGGCACAGAGTGAAACAGTCAACGCAATTATTCCGCGCTGGATCAAGCCCAGCTGAAAAGCAGCAGGCACCTCTCCACCCGCTCCTCTTGGCCTTAGACCATGAGTTTACTGAGGAATCAGCGCAAATTGTATAGCTGAGCATCAGGATCCTACTTAGCTCAAAGGGGTTTGGTAACATACTGATGGCAGCATCCCCGCCTTCAGCATCCCTGCTTTGCCTTTTTATACCCCGCTTGTCACAGGCGGCAGGAGAGGAGGTGGCCGGACCGATGCCTCACTCCAGCAAAATCCCTCTGGACCATGACTCCCAGACCGGCCACCACTATGTCCCCACACCACCTACACCTCGGGGCTGGCAGGCACAAGGCAGTTCGGGTCCACGACGGAGCGAGAAGAGGAGCTCCCTTTGGGATTCGCTTTGCGATCCGGACCGGATGGCTATCATGTCTTTGTTAGGATAAGAAATGACTAGTCATTGGAGTCAAAGCAATTAAGAAGAGCGATTACCATAACACGCTACATCCTTCTTCCCTGTCCGCTGTCTTGCTTCATTTCCTGACTCCACACCTTTCCAGGGAAAGCTCGCACAGAGCTTCTCACATGGAGCTTTTAACCCCGCTGAGCTTTTTGCCCCATCTCATCACGGCACTCCCCTCCCTGCCGCCCGCACGCCTCCGGCAGCGGCGTGTGAACCCCACCACGAGGTGATTTACCAAACTATAAAGAAAAAAAGAGTCCTTCGCACCAAATCTTTTCTCCTGGTGCAGTAAATATTCATCAGTGCATCACCTCCTCCAGCGCCAGCCCCGACACCGTGCCCGGCTCCGTGGCGTCACTCCTGCCTAGGGCCCTGTTCTAATAAGGCAGAAGCAAGAGAGTGAAGGGCCGTATTTTTGGGCTTTCTTTTTTTTTTTTTCCAAAGCTATTTCAAGTGTCCCTTGTGGGAGAGGAATGCAGGAAACATTTTCTAAATATACACAGCCGTATCTTTCTCAGGAGCGATATCATCGGCTGCAGACACAGACAGGAGGTACAATTGCCGAGACAAAGAGAGATTAGACAGACAGACAGACCAAGAGCAGGAGAAAAAATGTGGATTTAAAGTGTAATTCATCTAGAAAGACTTCCAAGTGCCTTGCGAATAGAGCAAAACTTTGCAGAATCATGTTCTGAAGTGCGCCCACTCCATGCTCACGTTTATCAGCACGCCCAGCAGAATACTAAACCCGACTAAAAAGGCAAGCTAAAATTATCTCGGGTAGAGGAAAGCAAAGCGCCAGACATCCTTCCAGTCACTTGCCTTGCACCCGCAGCTAAACAGCCACAAAGAGCAGGGCCCATTCCCCGCACTCAACACAAACCTCCGTCCCGTCCGCACTGGGAGCGGGATGAGCATCACCGTCCCGCATCCTCCGTGATGGACCATCTGGCTCAGGAGCTGTTCTCCCAGCGCCAGAGCAAAGACACCCAGCAAACCCAGCTCCTGGGGGGCTTCTTTCCCCTGGCCCGAGCTGTAGCCACATCTCCATGGGCATAAAGCAGCGATTTAACCTGAAAGGCAGACATAGCCTTGTTTGGGTGCTATTTTGGCACGACAAAGCCACGCGGCACAGGCGGATGGAAGCGTGCCCATCAGTAAAGGCTGGTCTCCTCCCTGCGTCTCCTTCTACCAGGAGCTCATCCTGGCGATGACTGATCCGAAGACACACGAGCCAGTGAAGGATGCTGAAGAGAAACAGTTGCTATCTATCCTGGGAAGCCTGAGCTGCTTCTTTCCCGCTACCCTATTGCTATTCACTGACGGATCGCACAGAGTGAAGTTTATTCTCCGCTTGATTGGCACGCACTTAATTAATGTTAATGGAGCACTCACATCACGATCAAGGAGAGAGTCTGAACCCCAACGTATACTAAATCTAAAGAATTATAGCAGAATTCATGGTCTAATTACAGTGTATTGTTGAAATACCACTTAAATATAGTGATTATTAAAAGCATATTATTGATTGGGGTTTAACTGCTATGTAAATAAATCTAGTCGAGGCAAACTGAGCTACAAATTCATTACCCAGCCGTAAATCCTCAATAAATATTTTTTCATGAATCAGTTGTTGTTTATTATACAATAAATGTCTTATTAAGTCAAAACTAATTGCATATTTGGGGAAACTTCATCGAAGGCTCCCTCCCCTCTGCCGCCACACGGGTGCTTTGCCAGGTGTCCTTTTAATATGTCCCCCCCGCTCTTCCCCGGGACCCCGGGACCCCCGGGACTGGCGGGGAGCAGGTGCTGTGCCTGCCTCGTGCCAAAGCAAATCCAACTGGCATGGCATCGGAAAAGACGCGGTCCTGCTACCGCCGCCTGGGGCTTGGCTGCCTGCAAACCTTGGCAATTAGCAAAGCTCGTCAGCTGCCGCCTCCTCCTCCTCTTCCTCCTCCCCCAGCCTGAGCACCCCGGTTCCCACCGGGGACCCCCCCCCCTCTTTTTCCCCGCACTCCCTCCTGCAACGTGCCCAAAGCACGTACGGAGTGGCTGGCACTGGCAAAAGCAAAGCCCACTGGGTCTTCAGGAGCCAGAAGACATCCCCCAGCAGGGATGGTCAAATAAAATAAACACTTTAAGCCAGAAATTATGAAATTTTAATGAATTTCCCATTTCTTCCACAACTACAAGCACGCAGGCTCCATAGCTGGGTGATTTTCACAGGTCCCAACAGCTAAGAAAGAAAGAATATGATTTCCTCTTTGGGCATGAACTATCATGATGAATAATAAATAAAATAAAAAGCAGCAATATTTTGCATCTACCAAGAGCTTTTCATCTGTAGAGCTCAAAATGATTTACAACAAAAAGTAAGTGTTAGAGGTGTTAGGAAAGCAGAATTTCCTTCCTCTGGGAAATCTCAGTAGTTCAACATTTGTTTTCATCTTGAGATAGGGTGAGAAGTTGAAAGGTTTTTTTCTGGAATCATCAGTTCCACAACGCTGAAATTCAGAAACGGGGACTTTTTTTCTTTGTTTCATCAAACTGGTGTGTTGTACCAAACCGCATTTGCAAAGTTTTGATGTGCCAATTTCAAACAAAATGTCTTTCTTTGGATTTTCCCCAGGACGGGGGGAAAAAAAAAAAGTGGGGCATAATAGATGCTCCTGTTTCCAGTCCCTTCCTACCATCACAAACGTGATTCTCAGTGAAACCCTGATTGCTTTTGGAAAATACATTTTTTTTTTTCTTCCAACAAAATCCACCCAGTTGCAGCATCCCTAAAGTCCATTTTACAGACGAGGACACCGGAGGGCCGCAGAGGCAGGACCAAGCTCCCGTGGGAGCAGCAGTACATTAAATATAATTGTTCCCATCCTCTTCCGACCTGTCCATCAGGGAAAGAAAAAGGAGGAATTGCTGCCCGCGTTCTATTTTGTCCTGAGCAACAAAGGCAGATGGAAAATTGAGTTTGGTTTATACACAACAATGCCCGGACAGAAAAGGCTGAATCCATCTACCGGAGAAAAACTAATGCTCTCATTAGAAAGCTTAATTATTAACATCAGCCTCCAGTTATTTTCCCTGCAATACATTTCATTTCTGCCTTCACAGCAATTGCTCTTTGCAAACCCACGGCGTGCTCGGCGCACGCTCCCCGTCTCTGCAGCCTCGCAGGTGACCAGCGGCCTCGCCAGGGACTCTGTTGCACGAATTTCTTCCCCACCATCCCTCCTGTCCCCGGGGAATCGATACCCACTCATTCCTAAGGCCTCAAACAAACCACGAGTCTCCGCTTCTGCCTCCTGGACGTGTTTGCAAAAGGTGGGTGTGGCGCAGAAGGAAACAAGATAGGGACAGGACAGGATCATATATATTTTCCTTGACATACCATTTATCGGAAACACATCAGTAGCCATTCCCGAGCTCCTGATGGAGAATTGATCGCTGGGTCATAAAACTAAATCGCGGTGCTCGTAGGAAGAGTAAACACGGGAGCCGGTGGAGGGAGAGCGCAGCGAGGGGCAGGCGCAGAGCCACAGAACCGGCTGACTCGATATCGGCCGACGGTCTCCAGGGATTTGGGAGTCAACGGGATAAATTGGATCAATGCCGAACTTCCCCTGAGATCCCATCAATCCCTGAATAACCAAGCGCATAGCCCTTTTTTGGCACTGTCCAAATGGAAGCGACCAAGTTGTCTACCAAAGGTGCCCACTGCCCGAAGGCAGGAGGACCCTGTCCCATCACCCTCCTCAGCAGTGGCAACAGAGCCGAAAACATGAAAGCCGAGGAGGAAACCGCTTTTGCCTCCACTTTGCTGGCTGCCCGAGGGGTTGTGCACATTTTGCCCTATCCTCCGCGAGACACGCGGCCCAATTACACAGCAATCAATTTTGGGAGCACTGAGGAGATAATGGAGTGATAAGAAACAGCCACTGCAGATTTGTCAATAGCAAATCATGTCAAACCAACTTAATTTCCTTTTTTGACGGTGTAATTGGTCTCATGGATCGGAGGGGGGGAGCCAGTAGATGCGATATACCTTGACTTCATTAAAGTGCCTGACATCGTCCTGCCTGACATCCCCTTTGAGTGAAGTTGGGAAAAAAAGCTCGGGCAGCACCAGGGGTGGAAATGTCATCGGCTGAAGCAACATAGGGAATAGCTGCTGAGCATTTCCCCCATCACTGGGGAGGGCATTTCCAAATGGGTTCCCCTTGTCTGCCCTGGGCCGGTGTCTATTCGCTTTATATTTCAGCAGGGATGGGGATAATAAAGCAGAAAGCGTCTGAGATCTTGCAGAGAGGAGCCTGGACTGGAAAGAGCCGGGCACACTCCAGACGCGAGGCTCAGAATTCAAAAATATGCGTGATAAATTAGACAAACAGCCCACCAAATAAAAAAAAAAAAAATTAAAAAAAAAAAAATCAGTGAGATGAAATTCAATAAAGACAACTGCAAAGTAATACACTTAAGAGGAAGAAATCAAACGCCGGATAGAGAGCGGTACCGCGGCACAGGGCGTGCAAACAGAGAGTCAATCACCAGGTAAATACAAGCCGACCATCAGCCAGGGGGCAGGAGCAGCAGGGAGGGTCCGGTTTGGGATGCTGGCTCCCAGGGAAGACCGTATCGCTAGCAGGAATGAGTTACCTGGGGAGAACCTGGCCTATTCTCTTCTTGGAGGTTTTTAGAATAAATTCAAGATATTCTTGATATCACTGAGATGGTGGCCGACCTTTTGATCATCGGGAAAAACAAGAGGTTTTCTCTCGGCTGCCTCGCCGCAGGTCTGAAACCACAAAAAAGCTGCGTTGTCCCCTTAACAAGGTCTCTCTAAATCCATCACGGCAGCCGGTTAGGAAGCACCCGCGTGTTTAAAAGCGACTTTTATTGCTAAATGCCATCAGAGCATTGTTACGAGATAGCAACAGGTGGAGAAAGAACCAAGGGTTAGGCAAAGTTTGGGCTGATATTTTCAAAGTCAGCTATGAGACAGATGTCCCGTTCTTATTAAAATTAATGGGAACTGAGCATCCCAATCTCCCAGGTGACTTTGAAAACCTCACCCTCGCTTCCCGTTTGCTGCCCAGAGCCCACACCACCGCCTCCCTCCTTCCACCCCAGGGCCGTCAAGAGAAACAGGGTGACGAAAAACAACATTTGCACCAGAATAAATTAATATTTTTATGGGTTTTGTGTTGGTTTGTTGTTGTTGTTTTTTAAATTGCACACTCCTCTCCCTCTCTTCTGTTCCCTCTGTAATTTACATACCTATAAGTAATTGCACTTTAGGAAACAAAAGAGAGGTGAAAGCTCAGATCGGAGGGGATCAGAGTGCACCCAGGTAGGATGGGGCACCCTCTCCTGCCCCGCCAGCCCCCCCGTGCACGGCAGCCATCCACAGAACTAATAACTCTGCTAAGGGCATTCATCCTCTGCCTGCAAAGCAAATCACACTTGCCGGCCCTGACAGCCCCAGCCCTGGGGAATCGCATCAACTGCAAGCCCAGGAAATGCGCACAGATTACAGCTGATGTTATTCAAGAGCAAGTTAGAGCCCCACCATCCAGAGCGGCTAATATACTGGTGAAAAATGCACTAGGCGGGAGGGATTTCTGACACAGCTCTTCATAACCAGGAGGAAAGCGCACTGAGAAAAAGAAGAGTAAACAAGATGATATACTTCTGCTGCACCACATGCCCAGAGGCACTAAAATACTCTCCCCCTCGGGTAAGCTGGACACTAAGAGACTGCCGGCCCAGATGTGCTGCCATGGACGCTCAGAGCTTCGCATCCAGCTGTGGGGTGATGCCAGGCATCCCGCACGGCCAGGCTGCCCCGTGTCACCGAAGCTGTGATGGGTACCTGCTGCCGTCTGGAGGAAATATTCAGGCAAGCCTTCTAGCATCCTCTGCCTTCCCAAAGATACCTGCCACCTGGTTCCCTGCATCTCGCCATTAGAAGTCACATTGCACGCTGCGAATAAGAGGTGTACTAAACGCAGCTAGCAGCACTGCAGACCTTTGCATCTGCTGCATCTGGAGCAGAAAAGGCAGGTCGCTTTGGGTGACCTATCTGAAAACATTGCCATCCCTGTCCCCATCGCATCAGGGCCCCTGGAGGGCGCCGAGTCTCGCACACCTTTCTCCTCCCCACACGCGGTGCAATATTAAGCTAGTTGGGAGACTGGCAAACGGAGCCCGCTGGTGATCTGCTCCAGCCCAGGCTCAGCAAAGAGGTGTGAAGCTCCCAGCTCCGGAATAAACCTCTCCCATCCATTAATCACAGCGATACTGGGCCCTGGCTCTGTTTTGAAGCTGGCAGGACAGAGAGGAGGGACTGATGGCTTGAAAACCAGCTCTCCGGCAGAGATTTATTCCCACTGCATCCTCTCATCTCCCAACACATCTCTCCCAACCTGGGGTCAATACATCCTCAGCCGACACCAGCCCCGAGCCTCTAAGAAACAGAAAATCTGCCAGAAGCCGATGATTTCCTCCTCTTCCCTTCCCAACCACCCCGAGATGGCAGCGAGAGGGAGAGCGCGACTGTCCCAGCGGGGACGGCAGCGCCCAGGTACGGCGAGGGGGAGGAGATGGGCAGAGAGCCTGCGTGTCCCCCGCGGGAGAAACAGCCTTCTGGGACTAAATTGCATTCAATATAATAAACTATCATCTTGAAACGAGTGCTCCAATTGAGTTTTGATGTAAACACTAATATTTTCCCCACTCCGCTATTCTCTTCCAGGGAGATCTCATGTATATTTCACTATGTGTCCTACCTACTATTGCTCTCATACATCAAAGGGTTGGAGGACAAGGAGCCTGATTTTGAAAACATTATTCTTTTAAAGATTTATTCGCTCGTCTTGACCACCTCCTCTGCTGAAAGGGAGAAGCTCTCCATAAATTATTTTAGCGCCCTATGTAAAACACGCACGTGCACGCCGTCCTCAGCTTAGTAAACTCAGCAAGACCAGACCCTCCAAGCCCTTCGCCCTCCTGGCTCAGGCCCTTCTGAGACCCTTCTGTGTCCTCTCCATGCCAGACTACTCCAGTTACCATCCCAACGCCATCCCAACGTGACCCCGGCCAGCGAGAAGCTGAGGGACGGATGTCCTAAGCAACTCGGCCAAGGCACCTTGCGGCAGAGAAGAGGTCTCCAGACCCCTCAATGTCCCCACCTTGCACTTCTGCCCAGGTAAAACCAGTCCTGGGGCTCAGCCTGACACAGCTCAAAACCCCGGCTCGAGCTCTGCACGACAGCCATGCGCGCCGCAGCCCGTGCGCCCGCCCTGAAGAGTGTCGGCTCTAACCAGTCCAGACAGACATACGTCGGGAGAGATGAAGTATTCATATCCTCGTTTTGTAGCCACAGAGCCTGACTTGCACAGGGTCGCGAAGGACAGCTGCAAGGAACATTAAAAACTTTCAGAAGGCCGAATAATACATGGATTTTTAAGGAGCAGCACATGCAAAATTAACCACGCGTTCCCTCTGCCCCCTTCCGCGGCAGATGCTGGGAGGCGCTCAAAGGAAGCTACGTTTATTTAAAATTAAATAAAAGAAGCTAATTTTGGCATGCAAGAGCTAATGCACCTGGGGGACTCCTTGCTTCAGGGCACTGCCAACAGAAGAGTAGTAACAAAGTTAAGAAAGCAATTAAGAAGCTGCTGCAAACACTTGGTGGGAGGCTGGCTGGCGGGGGAAGCCACAGCGCGGTTAGGAGAGGAGATCTCACCCCTGCTTCCGCCGCCCCGCGAACGCGGGAAACGACTGTCTCCAAGCCCCCGCCAAGCTTGCAGCACATGAGCAGCCCTCGGGCTGTGCCCTGCTCTTCGTAGCGTGGATGTGCCCTTTCAGCCTCAGCTTTTGACTTGAAAATGCGCGGGGGAAGCACCCTCTGCCATGTCCACCCCAACCCCACGGCGCGGAGAGCAGCTGGTGAACAGGAGCACGGCATCACCCGGGGTCTCCAGACTCCGCAGCAATCGGGGAGCTGAGAGCTACTGTCTAAATATCCAACTGAGCAGCTCTTGCCGCATCCCCGGGGGGTCAAATCTAACACTGCCCTGGTCACAGGGTAGGCACCGCCAGCCTTTCGCTGCGTATGGGATGGGGCAAACTAGAGCAGCACGCAGGTTGGTGGGGACAAACGCAGACGTGTGGAAAGGAGTGATGATCTGGAGGCTTCTCCATCTGCCGTGGAGTTTTGTCAGCACCGTGTGGAAGAGCTGCAGCACTGCACACTGCTGCCGGCTCCTCGCCGCGCAGCCCACCCGCGCGCATCCCCACGCTCCCCGGGTCATACTACCTTGGGGCCCTGCTTAGTGGGATGCCAACACCTGGCATCCCTGCCACAAGCATGCCAGCACGCATGGCACAAGGATGCAGGAGGACGTGCAAGGATGCAGGACAGACCAGGATGCAGGAGGATGTGTGAGGATGCAGAAGGATGGTGCAAGGATGCAGGACAGACCAGGATGCAGGAGGACGGCGCGAGGATGCAGGAGGACGGCGCGAGGATGCAGGAGGACGGCGCGAGGATGCAGGAGGACGGCGCGAGGATGCAGGAGGACGGCGCGAGGATGCAGGAGGACGGCGCGAGGATGCAGGAGGACGCGCGAGGATGCAGGAGGACGCGCGAGGATGCAGGAGGACGCGCGAGGATGCAGGAGGACGCGCGAGGATGCAGGAGGACGCGCGAGGATGCAGGAGGACGCGCGAGGATGCAGGAGGACGCGCGAGGATGCAGGAGGACGCGCGAGGATGCAGGACAGACCAGGATACAGGAAGACGCGCAAGGATGCAAGACAGACCAGGATGCAGGAGGATGGTGTGAGGATACAGGACAGATCAGGATTCAGGAGGACGGCACGAGGATGCAGGAGGACGCGCGAGGATGCCAGGCTGCCTGCAAGGCGCAGGCGTGAAGCAGGGCACAGCAGAGGGGCCACATGGGGACCACGCAAGCAGACTAGGGGCTGGAAATAATGCACAGCCCTCACGGCTACTCTCTGTCTTAAATTACCCACCACAGGCTGCCCGCAGTGTTCTGGCTGCGCACCCCTTTGCCTCCTCAGTGACTCATCGATATTTTGAGGCTGGAAGGGATGATTCTGACAATTTTAGTACGGCCTTGGGAAAAATTGCAAAACACTGACTCAGAGCAAACCCTGGGTGCCCAGTGACCATTCCCTCTGCTCCATGCGGGGCGGCCACGGAGAGGAGGAGGAGCTGGGCTGCAGAGCATCTCCTAATCCCTTTCAAAAGTCTCTCCCCCTCTCCTCAGCCCGGCTGGTTTCTCGCAGCGCAGAAGCCAGAATGCAAATGGAAGCAAAGTCAAAATGTTCAAAGGCTTGAAAAACCTCTGCCGTTTGATTCGGGCAGGCCTGGAGGCCCTCCTGCTTCTGCCTCCACTCACACGCTCGCTCAAGGTCTCACCCCAGAGCAGCCTCCCTGGTCCCTCGTGCTATTTTAAGGTGGGCGCACGCTCCGACCCCGGAGCAAACCCAGGGACGGGAACACGTGGCCCACGAGGGATGCACGACTCCCACACAGCGTGGTTTTGAGGCTCAGCGAGCTCAAGCTGAGCCGAGCTGGAGCTCACCACTCCCTCCCCACAATAATTGCCCCAAGAGCCAGAAAGCAGAGAATATTCCCCCAAAAGCCAATTTTCAAGGCATCATCCATACTGACGCAAAGGATTTGGAGAGCCATGAATATTCCCAAGCTTTGAAGCTGTATCTTCTGCAGCAAGGCAAAAAGAAAATGAAAACGCACCTCAGAGTAAGCAGAAAGCCAGGACCAGCAAGATCAGAGCCCACACCAGGACGTAACTCTGTCCCTTACCATTCCCTTTACTCCACAAGAAGAGAGCGACACCCTGAAACAGTCCCTGTTTTCCCTAGGGAAAACTATGAAAGCTATAAAGCTGGAAAACTCAAACCCACAAAAATCTGAAGTTATACAAATTGGTCTTTTTTCCTTTTGGCACTGCTTGCTCCGAACGAAAGCCAAACACCAGCAAGGAGCAGGACCTCTCCTTTCCCCCGCAACCGGAGCCAGGGTGGCCGTTGTTCACCGCTGGTTGCCTGCGGTGCAATATGGGGACGGGTTTGCTTTTTATTCCCTGTCAGATGGCCCCAAATCAGGATTTTCTGATCCCTAGTTCATGGCTCCAGAAAGAAACCTGCGCTTACATTTTTGCTACACGGGACACTGAGTAACAGAAGGGTATTTCTGGCTCAGAAGCGGCCCAACGGTAGCTGAAACGTCAAGCGCAGCTGACTTGCATGATTTTCCACTGATTAAGATGACAAAGTTGGGCCAAAATCTTACAGAGACAGATTACAGAGGGCTGATGCCATCTAATCTAAGCCTCAGTTCACTAGCTTTAGGCCTAAATCCTCGCTCAGTCTGGAAACGATCCGTGCTTCCTTGGTTATCTCTACCAACTCAGGGAATAAGCAGTCATGTAAAACCACACGCTGAAAGATGCTGAGGAATTAATGAATAAAAAGAAGAAACCATATGCTCTCCCCACTTCGGAGCTGTTCCTTGAGGGGGGGAAGAAAAAGGTGATGGAGGGGGAGATGCCAGGTCCGGCGGAGGATGCTGTTGTCCCTCCCCGGGGCTGCCCACCCCCATGGCAAACACCACCCGGGCTTTGCCTCCGGCAAGGTGCTGCTGCAAGAAAAAAAAAATAAGCAGCAAGTCAGGGTCCCCCCCCTCTGCTCAGCCAGCGCAGAGGAGACTGAAGCTCTTGGAAACAAGAGTCACAAAACTCCCTTTTCCGAAGCCGCTGCGAGAGCTGGAGCAGGGGAAGGCTGGAGGGATGGCAAAGCATCCTCTGAGCATCGCCGGAGCGTGCGGCGGCCGACGCCGGCCAGGTAAAACTGCACCGCGAGCCCCGCGGTGCCGGAGGGAGCTGTTTAGCTGAGGGTCTCACCCCTGTATCAACAATAAATACATCTGCAATAAATATGCAAAGTTGTAACTGATTTGCATTGACATTTGGACTGGGGGGGGTGGGGGAGCTGAGGGAAAAAAGAAATAAAGTCCATTATAGCGCAGAGTAATTTAGGATATTACCACCAGCATCTGAATTACAAATCTACCTCTCATTACTGGTATGTTAACCGGGAAAGGCAGCTTCTCAACAACATGCAAGGCAGAGTTTATTAGCATGAATTTGCATAATAATTAGCTCTGCAGCAAGCAAAGGCTGTTGTGCCTTTCAAAAAGCCAACTTTCAATGTCAATATCCAGCCCCAATTTGGCTCCCGCCTTAGGGCCCTCCGGCAGCGAAACGCCGCCGGCTGCCATCACCCTGATGCTGTCACCTGCATCGGGGACCCGCGGAGGTCCTGCCTCGTCCCTCCAGCAGGTCTCAGGCGCTGGGAGGCACAGGAGAGAGCTGCTGGGAAGGGTCTCTGGCAAGCAAACTTCATCGCACGGAGAGTTCCCGCATCGCACCGCTCCGCAGTTTCTTTCCCCGGTGCCTTAGCAGAGTTGGCTGCTGGATGGCTCCAAAGAGCGCCGAATTCCCCGTTCAAAGCAGCCCCCTGCTCTCCATCCCACCCCATAATGCAAAAATCTGCCCTCACCTACAAACTCCTCATCATTCCCCCTCCCGCACCCCCACTGCCAATTAAGCCTTTGGACAACACGATTCACGTAACACACTTCAGAGAAGATGCAGGAAAAAGGTATTTGCTATCTAACAATGCCACGATGAAGAAAAGCGTGTGGTAATAGAGGGAATTATATTTATTCTCCATCCACCCAAGGTGGCCCCCCCACATTTGAAACAGGACCAGACTGCTGGATACTCTCCAGCCTGGCATTTTCCAGGTAGCCTTGTACCGATACCGGACTCTTTACTAGCCAGAATGGAAAAATAAAGGCAGAAACACGAGGCTATTTTAGTCTTTTTGCTGAAACTACAAGTTTCATCTTCTAGGGCTCTACCTGTAAATATATATATTTTTTTTGCAGGTGCATTTCAAATGCAAATATCTCAATTTGAACAAGACAAACAGAACACGCTTGCTGGTGGGAAGGAGGCCGTAAGTATTTTGTTTCTCCGAATGTTTTCTTTGATGTTCTTTCACAGCTTTTAAGAAAAAAAAAAAAAAGTCTTGCCTGGAAAAACTCTCTGTCTCCAATCCCCTGTGCTGCAGGCAGCTTCCCTTACCTCGCGTGCTCCAAGCCTTCTGTTTCAAGAACTTTTTGGGGCACCCCAAACACACCCCGGGGTTAGAGGAGATGCTTAATAGGATTTCTGCCCCGGGAGAGGTTTGGGGAGATGCTTAATAGGATTTCTGCCCCAGGAGAGGTTATGGGGAGACGCTTAATATGATTTCTGCCCCGGGAGGTCGTGCAGGGAGTCACGCATCTGTTTGCAAGGCAGCTGCAGACGGCAGCAAAGGCGTCCGTGCCCGGGCAGCAAGTGACAAGCGGCGTGTGCCTCGTGTCACAGCCAGGGCCGCTCGAGAGGAACCACAGCCTCTCAGTGGGAAGCGTTAATTGCTGCGTACTTCCCCTCTGCCTCCTTGCACGGGAGGCTCCTGCCTCACCCCTCGGCACGACCCGCAGGGCTCCCAGAGATGGGGCACAAGGTTTCCTAACAGAAACCCACCCGAGCTCGCGCCCACAGTGCCCAGAGCTGCTTTACAAAGGATAGAGCTGCTGTTTCAAAGACAACGTGTCTCAGTTTCCCCTAATGAATATTAAGGATATAAGGATATTATTCCCAAGCAGGGAGCAGAGCTGATCGTTTCCAGACAGCAGCATCTCGGTGGCAGCTTGAACTCAGCTGTTTCCAAAAGAGGAAAAACCTTACGCATCTCTAAAAAGAAATGCATCGCCCAGCTAAGCCTCAGACCTGCCACCTCCAGGCCTTCGGCTGCAAGTCCCGCTCTTTGCAGCCTCTCCCCACCACGACACATGCAGCTCCTGCCCAGCAAGAGCTACTACTCACCAGCCTTTCCTTTCAGCATCTCACAGCACCAGAAATACTCCTCTCAAAGAAGCTGATCCAAACAAGCTTCTTTGGACCTTATGCCGTCCCCAGTCCTGGTTTCAGCAGAAACCCTTTCAACCCACCATCTCCAGGTGCCATAATCTCCAGGGGCAGCAGCCTTAGAGAGGATAAAAGTCCCTTCGGGAACATGGTAACTCCTTGTTCTTTAGTGCTGTAAACTCTGAATCCTACGTACCCTTGAAAACCATACCTCAAAAAGAACAGGCCACCTAACTATATTATTTGCAGTTATTATTTCAGACAAGTATAAACCAGGCTGGTATAAAAGGAGTCTGAGCATCAGCAAATAAACCTCAGCACCTCTGTATGCCCAGAACCAGACCCGCCCCTACCTCCCTGGGAAATAAGATGCACTTTTGAACCATTCAACATCATCTCAGTTAGCAGGCGGCTTCGGAGGTCCCTGCCCTTGAAAACCAAGAGGGGAAAAGGAGGAGGAAAGCGTGGTCCGGGTCCTGAGAGAGCAGAATAAGGCAGCTGGGAAAAGGGCTGGTGTTGGGGATTGACTTTTCCTTGGGTTCCCTGGGAGATGCGAAGTGTGCAGGTACCGGCTGTGCCGGCTCCAGACCGACGCGAGATGGTGCTGCTTCCCCAGACACGGGCGGGCAGGGATGCTGCCGGGCCGGGGAGGGATGCAGCCGGGCCGGGGAGGGATGCTGCCGGGCCGGGGAGGGATGCTGCCGGGCAGGGGAGGGATGCTGCCGGGCAGGGGAGGGATGCTGCCGGGCCGGGCAGGGATGCTGCCGGGCCGGGCAGGGATGCAGCCGGGCCGGGCAGGGATGCAGCCGGGCCGGGCAGGGATGCAGCCGGGCCGGGCAGGGATGCAGCCGGGCCGGGCAGGGATGCTGCCGGGCCGGGCAGGGATGCTGCCGGGCCGGGCAGGGATGCTGCCGGGCCGGCCAGGGATGCAGCCGGGCCGGCCAGGGATGCAGCCGGGCCGGGATGCTCCGAGACCACCCTCCTTGCTGTCCCTCATACTCTCGCAGTGCAGAAAGTGAGGTTCAGATGCAGGAAATGCGGAGAGCTGGGAAGGGTGGCACAGCCAAAGTGCTTGGGAGGAGCCAGTACAAGTGCGGCTCCTGGTTTTCAGCTCATTTAAAGTTTGGTCATAGAAACAGAGAGAAATGGGTAAATAATTCTATTCCAAAGCACTCCCCACCTCAAGTAAGAGAACTGTAGTCAAAGAAGGGAATGCCTCGGTTCAGAGACAAAAAAAAAGTCTGCCTAAAAGTCAAAAGATACAATAAACTAGCTAAACACTATTTTTTGTGCAAGTCAGACATTATGCCCAATTTTTAAGAAAAGTTGGAGAAGTTTTTCCCAACTTTTTGATGAAATTCTATTTAAAAAAAAAAAAAAAAAGACATTGCCATGCGCTTCCCATGCATGATTTTCAATTTGGAAAAACACAGAGCTGAGGATCCTGCAAAGCTCGTCAGCAATCCGGCACCCATGTGTGCCACCCCACGATAACAAACCCAGGCAGGGACATGGGGAAGAAGAGGGGAATAAGCATTTGGAAGAAGATGATTCTGCAATGAATTTAAAAGGAGTTATCAGCTGCTGCTGGGTAAATCAGCTTGGCTAAGATAAGAACCAGAACAAATATTTATTCCAAATTTACACTGACCTAAACCTGAGCGCTTGAGGGTTGAATAATTTCAGTGAACTATATATTTTTGTCAAATCATTTCCTGGGCTTCTTGCATGGGTTGAAAGAGATTTAGCTGGAAAGGATAAATCCTGGCTGCTCATATACTGTTGTCAAAAGGATGGGATGGAAACACAGATAGAAACACCGATAGATGGCAATAAAAATGATCTTTATAGTGTTTCAGTCTGTGCTGTTTCACGACGGCAAAACTAGACCGAGATTTCTCCGAGTGATTTTGGACGCTGCCTTGTTCAAAGAGCTCACCCGGCAGCAAAGGGTCCCAAATTTTCAGAAAGCTCTTCGTGACTGCTCATATGCAGGCCCCCGCTCAGACAAGCGCCCCAAATCACCAGCCCTTATCAGACGTCTCAGCTCAACTCCTCAGAATCAGGCCACCCAGGAAATTTGGCTGAGTTTTGTAACACGTGGGCTCATTTGGAGATGCTTAAAGACATTCCTGGCTTGCTTGCCCTGCCTAAAGAGAGAACTAGACTTGTCGTCCGCACATCTGGCTAAGCGGGGTCCACATCTGCACCTGCAGGCCATGCTATTCAGCCCCAGGGGCTGGCCTGCAGCAGGTATCTCACCAAGGTTGGAGCCTGCACCTGAAGCGAGAGTGCCTTCCCCCATCGCCACGCCAACCATCGCTCCCCAGGACAGGCAGGGCCGCCTTCTGCCTGCGAGGATGTCCGTCCCTGTCATCGCAGACAGCGATTTGCAAGCCGTACCTGACACGAGACAGCCGAAACATCCCACTCTCGGCTCCTGCCCTGCTAGCGTTGCTGTTTGCCCTTCGCAGCCCACGTGGGAGACCCTTTTTCACCGGGCAGTTTTACCTGCTCTGTCTACCGCTCCATCCTCGCAGGAATAAGAGCGCAGGCACGGCATGACAGGAGCAAGCAGAAGCCAAGTTTACGGAAACAGGGGAGAGAGCAACGTAAAGGTCATTTGTGCCTGCGGGCTGCTGTGGGATCCTGTGAAATACAGAGCGCTCGGGCTGACCCGTGCTAGACAAAGTTCCAGCGGCACTAAGGACTGCAGCTTTTGTAAGTCCCTAAGCAGCGCAGGGGTTCAAGGTGCTACCGAAAATAAGCACGAGTGAGCGGCGCAATGTTATTCAGCATCTCCCATCCCTTCCTTGTGCTGGACAACAGCCCGATCGCAACCTCTGCACAAGCAATCATCCACCCACCCTGCTGAGACTTCTTGTCACAGTAAACCCAGAGAAAGAGCGGGTAAAGACAAGAAAACTGCCATTAACGTCATGTTTCGCACTTCCAGTTCTTCACAAGCAGTCATTGAAACAACGCTGTAAGAGTTATCCACGTTTTATGGCTAAGGAAAACACAGCCGTGGAAGTTAGGTGACTCATTCAAAGCCACAGACGGAGCAAATAGGAAGGCTGGGATTAGAGCTAAGGAAGCGGCAGAGATGTCCTCCTCCCACCGCCACGGATAAGAGAGGGAAATGCGCTGGTCCTAACACCGCAAAGCAAAAACAACCCAGGAACAGGCAAACCTCGCAGGGAAGAAGTAAAGTTGTGCGGGGTCCGGTTTGTGGGACAGGAGAACAAGAGGAAAGCATGGGATCGGGATCCGTGAGGAGCGCCTTCAACTCAGCTCCAACACGATGTCCTCCAGGTGACCTTGGGCGAGTCCCCTTCATCCCTCTGCAACTGGGCATCACAGGGACAGGAGAAACATCTCCCCTTCGCTAATTATCTTTAGTCTCACCTCTCTTACAGGCAGAAGATGACTCTTATCACTTGCTTCTGGACGACCCAGATTAATTAGGTGATGCTGGAAGCTACCAGAACACACTACAACGAGGAGCAAAAAGAAAAAAAAGCATCGCAATCTCTTTACATTTTCAATCCACCTTTAGATTTCGGGGAGGAACTAACAATGTTCCTTTCATACCAGAAGGTCTTGCTACAGGGAAGGCAATTGCAAGAGAGGCAAGGAGGTACCGTTGGACTCGCAAAGCCGGCACAAAGCAGCAGCCCGAGCGTGCGTTTGCATCTGTATAAATACATCTCTCCACGTGTGTGCACGGGCTTTGGATGAGTGAGGGCGGGGGTGAAGCACATAAACTTGGGGAGAGACAAAAATCAAATAAAACCCCAAAAAATTAACAAGGGGAGAAAGCGCTTTACTCAAAGAAAGTCATTTTGCAGCCACCGATTGTTTTTCCCCCCATCTCCCCTCTCTTTTTTTTTTAATTTTTTTTTTTTTTTTTGGAGTCGGCATTGTGCGAGAGCCGCGTTCCTTTTCAAGATCTCAGATGCTGCTGCGTTCAAACGCAATCCCATTTCGTCGCAATCAATGCCTCTCCCTGCTCATTATTACCTCCAGCCCTTCGGCGCGCCGCGGGCAGCCCTCGCAGCCCCGGCAGGCACGCAGCCCGGTCCCGCACCCCTCCGCACCGCGCAGAGCGGCGGCAAGCGGCAGGAATGTCACCTACACCTGGGTAATTTTTAATTTTCTTCCTTTCCCCTATACTGTTAAATTACCTCCAGCTTATTTGTCTGGCTAGAGGTTAATGAAACACTAATGATGTTAATGAGCCTTTCATGCTGCAAGTTTTTTTTTTTTTTTTTCCAAGAAAGAGATATAATAGCTGTTTTCCTTCCCTTTTAATCTTTTTTCATCGCTGGGGAGTTGCAGGGCCAAAGCAATTAGCGACTCGGGCGGCTCTGTCTCCCCTCTCGGTCACAGCCCAGTGGGGCAAAGAGAAGAAACCTATTAAACCCCCTTCACGTGTCCACAGGTGAGGCGCAGGCGGGCTGCTGCACCACGCTGCTTTAGCCAGAAGGCAAAACGCTATTCGGGGAGGAAAAAAACCAGGGAGAATTAACAATCTGGAGCTGTCGGGAACGGTGAAGCAAGTGTCGCCATTAGCCGTGCCCCGTTCGTTAGAGAAGGCGAATTTCAAACAGTTCCAGGAGGTTTGGGGAGGGCTGTGGCAGCCAAAGGGTTGCAGAACACCTTCCCCCGTGAAACCGCTCACCCCAGAAACCCACCACGTTTCGGTTTTCATCCCGGGGAGCTCCAATTTGGGCCGCCTGACGTCCCTTCTGGACCACAGCCAGCCAAAAAAAAAAAAAAACAACAAACCAACCAAAAAAACAAAAAAGGGCCCTTCCTTCCTTCCCAGCTGATTTTGTTGGAACAGAAAAAGTGGGGGCGAGAAAAAGACACAGCAAGAGGAAAAACTAAAAAGATTTGGCTGCTCAGGGAAACCCCCTCTACACCCTGCTCGTCTCCCAGCCCTGCTGCCTCACATGCCAGAAAGGGTTTCTGTATCGCTCCCTAATCCCCTCAACGCAACCCCACGGTACCAAAAAATAAAAAAAGAAAACCCCCACCCGTCTCAGCCCATTTTACAGACAGCTCGTCCCGCGTCGAGCAAGGCAGAGGCGAGCCAGGGGTGCCCCCTCGCCGCGGCCGAGCCCCCCGCTTGCCACCGCACCCCTCGGCGGGCCGGGAGGTGACGCTGCCTCCGCTTTTCTTGACGGATGCACCGGTGCCAAAGGGCACACAACTAAATTATGAGCTGGCACTTACAAGGAGCGAGGGCTCTGGCTTGTGCTTCCATTAGAGGGTATCTATCTGCATTTAAAGCTGCGGCGCTCTGATAAGGAGGAGGGAGGAAGCTAGAGAGACCTCAAAAAATTGCCTGGACGAACTCCGAGATAAGACTTTTCAGACAGACAAAAAAGCCTGTCCTGATTTATAGAGCTTCGTCCGTCCTTGACAGTACCTCTGGAGCTCCTGATCTCGGCTGTGAAAAAAAGGAAAGTTCCATCAGAAATGCATGTTCTGCCCCCAAACTATTTATCCAGACAACCTGTCAACCTACCACAGCCAGATCCTCTCTTGACACGGACAAGGCAGCAACACAATCGGCCGCCTTTTATTTTTACCCTCTCCTCTCCCCTGTTCTTACTAATCACAGATGCTTTGTCCGCTCAATAATAGAGATCCCGGCTGCCTCAGTTTCCATTTTTTTTGTTATCGTGCCTTTCAGCCGGCGTGGTTATTTATGACTGCTACAAAGCGCTTTCACGGAAAGATGCCATTAGGCGGGAATGATGCTCCCTTGACATTAAGATCAGAATCTGCACAGACGCCACGCAACAACTCATCTTTATGTTTGCCTACTTGTCTTAATTCCTTTTCTATTATTATTATTACTATTATTATTATTATTATTCTTTCCCTTGCAAGGGCTGCCAGGGAGGGGGAGGCAGAGGGGCACTCGCAGCACAAAGACACGAAGCAGCTCCGACTGCGGCCACAGATGGTGTGGGCTGGCTTGGCTAATTCTGCCCTCTTTCAGGGCAGCTGTTGGCACGCAGGCTCTTAACAAGCCCATTAAGAGAATGGGACCCCAGACTGACAAGGGCACAGGAATGGATTTATTCTTGCTCATGACATGGAGATGGCTCCTCCCGCACACCACGGCAGGAGCTTCCACAGCAGAGATGGAGACCTGGGGAAAGACTGATTTATTATTTTTTTGGGGGGGGGTAAAGGTGCCCGGCGGTGCCCATCAGCCCCCTGTCGAGGCCAGGGAGGGCACGATAGCTGCGGGTTAAAACCTCAAATCCAGCAAAACCCACATGGACGCTGCTGACGGGTTCGGCAGGTCTCTCTGCTTACAAAGCCTGGCTCGACACCGAAAAAGAGTAGCCACCGCTCGTTGCGATATCATTAGGGTGACAACCCCACGACAGCGACTTTAACACGCTCTCCAGAGCCCCCATGACTCCCGGCAAGCCCTGCTCCTTCTCCCATCCCCTGGAAACTCCTCGCAGAGCGAGGACAGGACACAGCGTAGCTCTCCAAAGGCTACACCGATGAGGTCTTCTCAATCTGCTTAGCAGATGAGAAGCGGAGGGAAAAACCCCTGCTGCATCGGAGCCAGCTGGCCCCTCCGCTTCCCAGCCCTCATCCATGCTGGAAGGTGGGTCCTGGGACACGGGACACGCTCCCTTTTCATGTGCCATCCCCATCTAAAATGACGGCTCAGGCAAGATGCTGGGGCAGACAAAGGGAGGTTTTTGTATGATCTGGCATCTCTTTCAGCTGTTAGCCAAGGCGCGTCCTTCCCGGGCATCGGCTCTCTAATTAGTTCTATTGGTTTCAACAGTTCGGCGGGCTCGGTGAATGTAATATTTAACACCCTAGAGGGAAGCCTTTCACGCCGATGCCTCTTTCATCATCTCTGCCCATCTGGTGCTCACTTTAAGCTCGCAGAGCACCACCTGCTTGGAAAACAATGAACTTGTGCGGTTCCCCCACTCCTGTGGACCAGCCGAACCCTCCGGGAAAGGTGCGAGGGAGCCAGTCCCCCCCCACGACGGCAGCAAGCCTTGACGCCCATCATGTGTGTTGTGCGTCCATTCAGAAAGCGATCGTTATCGCGTGTTTATCCCGCTACCCACCAAGGACGCTGATTCAAAAGGAGCAATGTGGTTTTCCCCTCTATGACATGCTCCGGAAGAGCTCACGAAACGCACACCGCGTCTGCAGGGACGGGGAAGCGGGCGAGCACCCTCGCGCTCCCCCCTTTCTCAGCGGCTGCAGCCTCACCGTCACCGTCTTTCTCAGATTAATCAAGGACGAAGGATGGGTAAGCGGGGTAAGGGCGGTTAGCAGAGCAAGGTATGAAAGCATCGGTGGTGCAACTCCCCAGCAGCAGCAGGTAGCAGGGGGCTGTACGCACCCAGGAGCGGGGTGTCAGGCCCCCCACCACGGCGGGCGATGCGGCGCAGCCACGGACATCTGCACCGGCACCGCCTCTCTAACAGGGCTGAGCAGAAATGGGAATCGAGCCCATAAAAACCATTTGCTTTCTTCGGCCACAGCACCACGGCTGATGTTCGGAGACATCGCCGCGTCTGGAAATGATTAGATTCCTTCCAGTGACTGACACCTGCTAATAACCTGGAAGATGGTTAGAGGATACTCACATTGTCATCTCCAGCTATCTACAACTTCATTTTCCATCATCTTTGTCACTCAAGGACAGCAGCAAAGGGTATTATTGCTACTGGTATTGTTATTGTTATTATTTAAGCCACGCAGCCACAAATCTGCAGGTATCTGGGCTGGGCGGACGCATTACGCTGGTAGATTCTCCTTCAGATCAGATGGAAATTTATCGCCAGGATTATGTATAATGTATTTTTCTATTAAATTAAAATAAGCTTCCCTTGACAAAGTTCAGCGTGTTAACCGACAGTGGGAAGGACGGTGGTTTTCACCTCACCCTTAGCCACAGAGTCTGCCGCACAGGGAAGATGGATGGATGCTCACTCCCAGGGAAATACAATAATCTTGTCTGTTCGCAATGCTGAGCTGGATTTCTGGGCCTCCTGCCTCTCCGCATAAAGCCTATTAGCCACTCATCAGTTCTAAAAAAAAAAATAAAATAAATATGCCAGTGCACAACAGTGCCAAGGGCAGGGAAGTTAAAGGACATTATAACTCTTTAATTACATCAGTCTTGGGAAGAAAAGAGCTGTCATTCCCTCCTCCTTCCCTCCAGGGAACACTTGGTATCTACCTTGGCCAGAACCCCCTTAGGAAAGTTGTCACAACATATGTCTTCCCTGTGATGCATGCCAGGGATGGGTTTAGTCCTGTATTAATATTCCCCACCCACTATTTACTGTGCTTGCGTACACACACATACACACAAACATGCCTTTCATCTCCTGCCTTGAAAGAAGGAGGGGAAAAAACTTTAGTTAAGCTTTCAAGATAAGAGAGTCATGTGCAAGCCACCGGCTTTAGCCTGCAGGGAGGATTTGCTTCTGAGAGCGCCTTAAGGAGGGTTGTGAGGTGTGATTGCAAAGAAAGAAGCCCTCAAGGGGCTGAGGACCCTGCCCTGGGCACAGCCACCGAGATCAACACCAGCTAAATACCAGCAGTCATCGCAGCCCATCCTGTACCGCCCTGAGAAGCCACGGATGCAGGGAGCCATCAAAGAGCATCCCGCGAGCTCCGAGTGTTTTTTCAAACAAGCATGTTTTTAAATACATTTCTCCCTGACAAAAACGGCCTTTGTAGAAATGAAAACGGTTGTCAAAAACCCATCGCCCACCTCCTAAAATATCCCATTACATTTCTGTATTGAACTACTTCTTTTTTTTTATCAGGAAAGTTATTGAAATAGTGATGGGAACAGCCAATAGCGCTTTCCATTAAAAATGTATCACAGTGTTTTGTGATTTAAAAGCAAACAAACAAGAAAGGCAATATGAAATGTTAATGCGCACGTGAGCGGGTTTGATTTCTGTTCGCCGTTTGTTTGTCAAACATTTTCGACTATCAATTAATTATCAAAACCAGGCCAGAAAGCTGGAGCCTGATCCGCACACCTCGCAACTCAAGCGAGCATCACCGTTCCCGCGAGAAGCGCGCACAAGTCAGGCGGCTGCCACTGGCGACCACCACCGCCCCACCGAGCACCAGGTTATGGGGCGGTTTTGGCAAAGTCTCATCCAACTGCACCGAGGAGCAGTGAGCAATCGCCCTTTCCCCACTTCGAACTGACGCCAGAAGAGCGATGGGGCTGCTGCCCATCAGCAGCTCCCTGGTCACCTTGGAGGCAAGGCCATCGCTCTGTCTTGTCGGAGCCACGTCACGAAGCCCGAGACATCTTTTGCAGCGCTCTCTGACACTGAAGGACACACGGTTAGAGACGGGGCAGCTCCCCTAAGGGCTCTGCAAAGGGAAAGGATCGGGAGGTACCTGGCTCAGCCCCACATCCTTCGCTTCCGCTGCGTTTTCCAAAGCCCTTGCAAGCACCAACATTTACTCCAAAAGAAAGGAGGGGGGAAAAAAAAAAGAAACCATACGAGCTGAGGCAGGTGAATAAGGAGATATGGCAGAGTCAGGAGGCAATGGCCCAAGGGACCCATTAACAAGATTCCTCCCACACAACCTCCAGGAGCCCAGACCATCAATAAAACCTGCTCTCCTCCCCAGCCAGCCTCGCGTGGCTCTGAACTTTCCGGCTACAGGCTGCAGATTGGATTCTTCCGTCATCACCATAAAAACAGATGAATTGTCCACGGCTGAGGGACCTGTGATAAGACAGGACCCTTTAGGCAAGAAGGCACACTTCATAAAACCGGCACTGCCTTTCCACAAGGGCTGGCCCCGCGCTGCTGGGGCGGGCGCCTGGTCCCGAATGCTTTTCATGCCGAAAAAAAGAGGGGCTGGAGATCACCCGCCCTCTCGCAACCCAGCAGCTCCACGTGGCTATCTGCCAGAACAGCACACTCCAGGGTGATGCCTGCATTGCACGCCACCTCCGTCCCTGCCTTGCCAGGGTGTGCAAGGAGCCTCCTCACCCCAAATTTCTCAGGAACAGCTCCAGACTTCGCTCTGCTCTTTGCTGCAGGAACCCAAAGCACTGGCCAAAGCCGTTTCACCCCTGGCTCTTCCAGAAACTAATCCTGCAAGGGATGAGAAGGGTGCACGACCCATCCCAGTCATGGGTAACGTGTCCCCCCGCTGCGAGCTCCAGTCCCAGGAGGTACCACGGAGCAGCACCCTGCTCACACCCACACCGCGACAGTGAACCAGGGCTGGTGCCAGCGAGGCCCCAGCCGAGACATTTCCCTCTTCCCACAACTCTGGAGCAAACAGGGGACCCCTGAAGCATTGCTGGAAGCCACAAGCCCAGGCAGGATAGCTGTGAAGAAAGTCTTAGAAAGCCAGCAAGAAGCTCGAGCAGATAGAGCCTGGGCTCTGTAACGAAAGCGTTTCTTCCTGTTTTGTTTTGCTTTGCATTCTCATTGCCAGGTTCATTATCAGGGCCCTTATTCCTGCACACGCTTCCCATTTCTCTCCCTCCTATCTCTCCGCGTCCAACGCAGCAGCCTGTATTAGTTTATGTTAACAAGCTGTGGCAGCAGTAATCCTGGCCTCTCCTTTTGCTGACCAGGCACATTGTTTGTCTCTGCTGCCTGAGAGCTCCCACCCGGGTGCGGTTCCTGGTCCCCTGAGCCTCCCTCCACCTCCAACCCAAGCATCCCCGTGGGAATTACACCGGGATACATCCCGGGCCGAATGCAGCGACCGCACCACCGCTGGTCGGCGACGGACTGCAAGTCGCAAAAACATTTTGCCTGCCCCGCTGCCGCCTCTGCAGAGCGCCAGCTGAACGGCAAAAGCTTGTTTTCTTCCCCAAAATAGACTTTTCTTCTCTGCTGCTGTGCTGCAGAAACAAGCGTCACCCGCGTGGCCCCAGCGTGATGGGCAGGAGGACTCGCTGCCCTCTCCTTCCCACCCCACCCCTGCAATGTGACAGCCTGCATTTGTCTTCTCAGCTTGCACTTCCTCCCCGGCCCAGGTTGACAGCAAACACCACCCGGGAAAAGATGAGGAGGAAGGGGGGGGGGGGAAAGAAAAAAAAAAAAAAATTATAAAAAAAAAAAATAAAAGGCAGGCACAAGGCAACTGCCATAGCGGAGAGAGGGGGCGAGGAACAAAGAGAGATTTCAATCACTGCTCCGCTCCAAGGGCACCATCGAGCTGCTCGATGTGTCCAGTACGGAAAGGCAGGGGAGCTTGGCCACCACCCCAAAAATAAGGCAAGTGGGCTCAGCCCTTCCGCTGAGGCACCCCGCGCCGGGGGCACGCGTCTGCTCTTCATCACATCAAAGCCCATCCTCCCCCGCAAGCTCAGCTAGCAGGGGCTGGGTGCTGGACCCGCTTCACCTCCCCTCCCTTCCCCAGCTGGGAGCGATCGGACAGCCCGAGGCAAGACAGTAACCCTCCGTGCTCCCCGCTCCAGCCCAGCGCCGCGCAAAGCCTCGTGCCACCGCACCAAGACGCCGATGCGGAGCCCCGCTGCGCTAATGGCGGGTCTTGGGTTTCATGCAAGCGTTTAACGAGCGGCGCGTGTGCCGCTGATTAACAGTGTGGCTCTCCGAGGCCAAAGCAGCAAAGAAATTCAGTGTAAGATTGCAAACAATTACTCCTTCCAGATAATCACTGTTTTACAGTCCAGACGCATGCATAAATATTGCATAATGCCGGGGCTCAGCACGTAATTGTCAGATATTATTCAAACCCAGTCACTACTTTATTGGCAAGAGCGGCGAGCTTGTCACATCTCGGGGTCAGCGACTGGATGGCTGAAGGATTTCCAAGGGAAAGCTCAGGTAACGCAAGCAGCGTGGCGGCCGGTCCCCGAAACTGCTGGGCAAACCTTGGCAGAGCGGTCGCGCATTCAGCAGCCTGCATGGCACAGCCCTTGCGTGTGGGGACAGGGACGTCAGGCAGCGGGGCCGGAGCAGCTCTCCGGGGCCGTATTTCCCACTCAAGCCCTCGCACTGATCGTGCTTTGCAGGGGCACAGACAACGGCAAGAGCTCTCTGGCCTGCACGTTAGGCCAACGGTGTGAGGTTCACCAAGGCCAAGTGCCACGTCCTGCATTTGGGTCACAACAACCACATGGGCGCTACAGGCTTGGGGCAGAGTGGCTGGAAAATGCTCAGTGGAGAAGGCCCTGGGGGTGTCGGTGGACAGCCAACTGAATATGAGCCGGCAGTGTGCCCAGGTGGCCAAGAAGGCCAAGAGCATCCTGGCCTGGATCAGGAACAGTGTGGTGAGCCGGACGAGGGCAGTGATCATCCCCCTGTACTCGGCACTGGTGAGGCCCCACCTCGAGTACTGCGTTCAGTTTTGGGCCCCTCACTACAAGAAGGACATTGAGGTGCTGGAGCGTGTCCAGAGAAGGGCTACAAGGCTGGAGAGGGGTCTGGAGCACACGTCTGATGAGGAACAACTGAGGGAACTGGGGGTGTTCAGCCTGGAGAAGAGGAGGCTGAGGGGAGACCTTATCACCCTCTACAGCTCCCTGAAAGGAGGGTGTAGAGAGGTGGGGGCCGACCTCTTCTCCCGGGTGACAAGTGATAGAACGAGAGGAAATGGGTTCAAGTATGTCAGGGGAGGTTTAGATTGGATATCAGGACAATTTTTTTTCACTGAAAGGGTTATCAACCATTGGAATAGGCTGCCCAGGGAGGTGGTGGATTCGCCATCCCTGGAGGTGTTTAAAAAAAAGGGCAGACGTGGTACTTGGGGACGTGGTTTAGAAGTGGTTTTGTCAGGGTAGGTGAATGGTTGGGCTTGATGATTTTCAAGGTCCCTTCCAACCTCAACAACTCTATCATTCTATGATCACGGGGAAGATGCTGCTGCCTGAGCCCTGTGCCCATGGCGCCGGGGGCTGAGCTGCGGCCACACGCCTCTTTGGACAGGTCTCCTTCCCTTTCGCAGCTGAAGCTGTTTTGTTTTGCAAACCATCTGCTCAGCGCCCCGCCGTGCCGGCAGCGGCGAGGGGGCCCAGATGGCCGGGTTCTTTGATAATTCTTTAAAAACGAAGCACCCAAGCACAACGGCACCATATGCCAAAGGGCCGGCCAGCTCGGAGAGCTGTCGCACAACCCTCCCCTCCTTGGCACGGCCGCGCAGGCAGCATCCCCCCGCAGCCCAGCGCGCTCCCTCACCTGCCGAGGGCTTGCAAGCATTTCCAGGCGCTGCTTTGTCTCTGCCGAAGGCAAAGCGGCCAGATTCAAGCAGCCTCCAAGCCTGCACACCAGGTCCTGATCCCCCATGGCCTGCGGGGGAGGACGGACCAGGTATCGCACAGCCCTTGAGCTTTCCAAGATGGAATACAGGGTACAAAGAGGCAGGTGGAGAGACGATGTTGCTTCCTTTGCAGCTCCGGATCACACCTAGTTTAAACGCAGACACCTATACAATTACTCTGCACAACAACCAGGGCTGGACTCGGCTCAGAGCATCTCACGGACAAGCTCAGTGGCACAGGAGAAAACCAGCTGCTTACGGGCAATAAACCTCCGCTTCACCTCCAAAGCCTCACGTCTCCCCGTTTTGCTCGGGCACTCTGAGAAACTTTCTCATTAGAAGGAAAAGTCAGCCTGAGATTCCTGCACCATCACAGGAACCGAGGCTTTAAAGAAAAGAAAAAAAAAAAAAAAACAAAACACCTTGCAAAACCCACGCCACAATCAGATGAATTTTGATACAAGCTGCAGTGAAGGATGGCTCTGTGGGATTTCAGATAAATAAAGGCACAAAGGCCGGAGAGATTGGACTGACACCTTTCAGGCTACGCTTTCCTGCCCCTACAGCCTTGAATATCAAATCCTCCCCGTCACCAGCAGCCCTGAGCCCCACACTCTGGAGAGCTGGTGGAAGGGACTGATTCCCAGAGGGGAGATAACAGGAGCTCCTCAAAGCCTCTGCTGTATATAGACCGGGGATGCCAGAGCAAGAGAAACCCCTTTCCGAGCAATTTGCATTCTCAAGGACGCCTGCTGTGGTCCCACACTGCCGTCCCAGCACAGGACACCGCCCGGCTCCCGAGCTGCCAGCATCCCCCCGGACACTATTCTCAATAAAGATCCGCGGTGAGTGTCAATAAGGAAAGAGATTACATCGGCTTCCAGAGAGAGAGTGTGGAAAAAATGAGTCGGAGCAAAGAAAAATCTGCTTTAGAGTATGAGTGACCGCCAGGCACCTGCGTGCAGCGAAGGAGGGTCTGCAGGTACCACAGGCGGGCTGCGAGCACGCTGCTGCCCCGGACACCCTGGGGACCACCCGAGCTGGAGGACAGCATGGGATAAGCAGGAGATTCGGGCGGTTCAGGGCATCCTTCCTCCACCTTGGCCGGCCTGAAAGGGGTGCGTGGTGGAGCACAGGGTGGCGGAGCAGAGGACCTCCCACGCCACCGCCTCCTAAGCTCCTCTTCTTGAGACATCAGACTCGCATCTCATCTGGAGCGCGGCAGATGAGGGCTTTTGTTAACACAAATCACTGCCTCCAACAAAGCCCAAACCAGGGCCCACAACTGAAGCAAAGTAACTGTGAATGTTGATAACTTTATCATCCGACAAGGCACACGTGAAATGCTTCTTTTTTGCTAATGATACGCTGGAGAGGCGGTGAGCTGAGGCGGGACAAAGCGCCTGGCCGGCTGGTAACGAAGAACAATAAATAGTGCACAAAATCAGCCCCGAGTTCCTTTCAGCAGCCCTTGATCAAGCAGCGCCCCGCCAAATAATGAAAATCTTGCTCTATTGTACCCATGCAAATCACAGGCGCCGCTTGAAAGCGCGTGCATTAATAACTTATCTGTTGGGCCAATAAGGAAAAAAAAAAAAGTATCGCATTATCTTGTCCACTTAACCATCAGAGCAGCCCTGAAGTGCATTCATTCACCTCCTACGATGCTCCCGGCTCCCAGCTCCGCTCCCAAGTACCGCATTTGCCACCATCCCTGACGGCCGCCCTCCCAGACAGACGGATGCCGGACCCATCCCAGAGCCAAGCGGCGAGTGAATGGGCAGAGGACAGGGTCTGAACCCTTTAGGGATAACTACGACTGCCCTGCTTCTGCCTTGGGGGAGCTTCGAGCAGCGAGAAATCCATATTTCCACCCCGAAGGCAGAGGGGTCCGGCAGCCTTCCTCCCCACCTGGGCTCTCGTGAGACCCCACCTGGAGTACTGCATCCAGCTGTGGAGTCCCCAACATAAGAAGGACATGGACCTGCTGGAGCGCGTCCAGAGGAGAGCCACGGGGATGATCCGAGGGATGGAGCACCTCTGCTATGAGGAGAGGCTGAGAGAGTTGGGGCTGTTCAGCCTGGAGAAGAGAAGGCTCCGGGGAGATCTTATTGCGGCCTTCCAGTACCTAAAGGGGGCCTACAGGAGAGCTGGGGAAGGACTTTTTACAAGGGCATGGAGTGATAGGACGAGGGGGAACGGCTTTAAGCTGGAAGAGGGCAGGTTTAGATTAAACATTAGGAAGAAGTTTTGCACTTTAAGGGTGGTGAGGCACTGGCACAGGTTGCCCAGAGAGGCTGTTGAAGCCCCGTCCCTGGAGGTGTTCAAGGCCAGGCTGGACGTGGCCTTGGGCAGCCTGGGCTGGTGGGAGGTATCCCTGCCTGTGGCAGGGGGGTTGGAACTCGATGATCTTCAAGGTCCCTTCCAACCTAAACCATTCTATGATTCTATGATTCTTTTAAGGCCAGCCAGCGAAGGATAACGTTATCCAGGTGGAATTACACAGGGGAATTCAGGTAAGCAGACTGTAATTAACCAAGCTGGCACGTCGCCACGGCCGACAGATGTAGAAGTGCACCTTGGGAGGAGGAAAAAGAGGAGGGAGAGGAGAGCAGAAGAGGAGTGATGGCTGCCCAGGGCGCTCGACTGCTCCCTGCCCACGTGCCCCGGGGGGATGCGGGGAGATGGAGTGGGCGCGAAGGACTCTGCAGCACTGCCCTCCTCCTCCTCCCGGCTGGTGGGCAGGAGGAAAATCCCCTAGGAAATGCAGGCAGAGAGTTTCGAAAGCCCCGACAGCGGGTAGGAGCTGGAGTTGGGTTGGCCAGCATCCTCAGGCAGAGATGGCCGACAGCTCAGGCACGCGGAGTTGGACACGGGGAAATTCGTGTCCCTTCACTCAGGAGGCTCAAGCCACAGCTTCGCTGTCAGGCACATCATGTCCAGCTTTCGGTGAGCAACCAGAAAGCAGGATTTGTATGACCGACCTGGAGCCAAGCAGCAGTAATCTCCTTCCAGCCCAACTAACTCCCATGTCAGCCCTGCTCCTCCAGAAAGAGCTTAGAAGAAATTCACCCGGGCAAATGCCCACAAACACACGTCCTTGATTTGTTCCGCTTTGGCCTGTCTCACGCTGGAACCCACACCTCCAAATCCTGCAGAGATGAACCTCTCCATCCCACCATACCCAAGGTGACGGACCCTCAAACCTGAGCCCGGACCACATCCCTTACACAAGGGCAGAAGAGCAGCACTGCCTCCCGTCCTGCCCCGGCAGGCGACCCCACCTCCACCGGCGAGGCACGACTTTTTCCCTTTCTCTTTTTGCTTTGTTTGATAATTTGACTTTTCCCTGCTCTGCCTTGTAATCAGATTGGCAATGACTTACAGCAAGGGTGGCTCCGCTCATTTCAGATGTCAGAGCCGGCGGTAATTGCGGCACCCACTTAAATTTATGTCAACGGGAGGGAAGCCTTTGTATGGAAGAGAGCTCACCCTGCCAGCACTGAGCCTGGGAGAGCTTTCGCTCATCATCTCCGGGGTCTTGCTCCTGCCTTCCCACCAGGCATACAGGCAGCAAAGCTCCCCTTTGAAGAGAAACACATTCCCTAGCTCCGTCCTGCTCCAGGGGCCCATCCGAGAAGCACAACGGCCCTGACCACCCTTGTCCTGCCGTCTCCAGAGCCTCTCCCCACCCTGTACGCATTAACCCGAAAAAGCAGGCCATTGCTCTGCACACAGACCCCCAAAAATCTTCCCTGCCCTCTCCTCTCGCAGAGAGCGCCTCGGCTCAGCATTTCAAGCCGCAGGAATGTTCCCCTCTGCGGGGATGTGCCAGGAGAGGGAAGGAAGCCGGTGGGGGAGCTGAAGTCATCCCGCCTGCGGGAAACGGTGCTCTCCAGGTGGGAGCTTTGCCCATCTGCAGCAGCAATGGGTATGGCGGGGGCCGGGCGCGGGAACACGGCATCCCGCAGGTGGGACTTCTGCGCCGGCACTTGGCCACAGCTGCCGCGCCGAGCCCAAGGGCACCCAGCTGCTGGAAACGCTCCGACGGAGCTGCCAGCAGCTCGTTATCCTGCAGGAGATGGGCCCGGGCTGGGGAAAAGGGTCTGAAGCGAGATGGTCCAGGAGTTTCCCAGGAGGTCACCTCCCCCCCGCCACCCCTTCCTTCAAGCAGAGTGACACGGGAGGGGACCGGGCGCAGGCGGAGGGTGAAAAGCCTTATCAGCATCGCGGCCACACAAGAGGTTTCGCAAGTGCCAGTCTCCGAGCAGCAACATCCCCAACGCCAGCGCTGCCCGGGGGCCACTGAAGGCTTCGCAATGTCCCATCGTGCGCTGTCACCTGGCCAGAGGCTCCTCGTAGAACAGCAACACACCCATCTCCTCCCCTGAGAGGACAGGTCCAAGGGGTCTCCCAGGGCAGCTGGACCCTTCCCCAGCACCGGAGCCAGCTCGGTCCCCGTGTTCCCCAGAGATGGACATGGAGGGGTGGCCACACACACGGGTGGGAGCTCCACGAACACAGGCAGGAGGGGGCTCACCTGCACCCTGGCACGGTGGCACGTGGGCAGGGGTGGCCCCTTGCCTCCTTTTCCACATGGGAAGGATGCAAGCACCTCACTCCAGCTGGAAGGGTGGATGGAGGAGGATGGGGAGAAGCAGCAGAAACCTCACGGGTCAGGCAGAGTTTCCAGCCGCCCCAGCATCACATTTGCTATTGTACTGCCTTCCCCTTCCCCTCCAGAGAGCTCCCATCCACACCGCAAACCAGAAGCTGTTTCTGAGGAGCAGCGTAGGTTAAAAAAAAATGGGAAAAAAAAAAAAAGCCAAACCCCACAATGCCAAAAACAAACATTGCAAAAGACAGAACACATCAAATATTAAAGGAATCAAACTCCGCCTGTCAGCAAGGAGGACACAGAAACTGTTCCCAGATGTGGCAGGGCTGTCACCTTCTCTGATCAACTCGGCTTCAAACATCTTGTCAGAGGAATGTTCGCGCTTTCGGGGTCCCTAACCCCGGTGCCTCTCCCACCCTCGGCTCCCTTGGAGGGCCGCATCCTGCCCTGGTGTAAATCAGGCTGGAGCTGCTGCAGAAGAGGCTCTCGCCACTGCTCAGGCACGCTCACAGCAGGCTGCACTGCCAGCAGCAAGTGCTGGTCATGAAAGGGGTGACAGATTGGCCAAAGGGGACAATCCCCAAAACGCCTGGTTTGACCAAGACAGCCCACGGGGGAGGGCAGAGCATCCTTGACACCCCAGGCACCCTTTTGGGCGTGCATTGGGGAGGACCTCCTGGAAGGAGATGCTCACACCCACAGGGTCCATCCCAGGGATTTCAGCCCACGGGCAACCCACGCCGGGGCAGGGACACCGAGGGACAGCAGACACAAACCATTTCGCTCATGACCTCGATCTCCTGCACTGCCCTTCCCCTCGCCGGAGGGACGGGGATGGACCGTGTGGAACCCCACAGTGAAAACAAGGGAAACTGGGATTAGGAAACGGGAGGAAAGGTTAAGAAGCCCCTTCTCGTGGTAGTACCCCATGGGGGAAGAGCACATGGGTATTTTGCTCACTCTAGGGGCAGGGCTGTCCTCCAAGGATCAGGATTCAGGCTCTTACTAGGGAAGCAGGAGATGCCACAGCTGGATCCCACTTGGAAAGCAGCCCCTTTCCCAGCGTATCCATCCTGGGCAGCTCCCACCTCCCCAGCCCATGCGGCGCCAAGCACAGCAGCACCTCAGAGGCTGGATCCTGCCCACCGCCACCCCGGCACGGGCACACGGGGAGCAAGAGAGCATCCCTGGGCTCCCCCTCCCCTCCCACACCATCCCGGGCACCTTGTGCCACGGCTGCAACGTCCTTGATAAGAGGTGGCACACCCCAGCCATTAAAGCAACCCTCATTCTGCAAGGGGCGTGGGGGGGGGGGAAATGAGCTGTCTGGGACCAGTCCCAGTAGCCGGACCATTTCTCCAAGCACCTGATCTCACCTTCCCAGGGCAAATATTAAATATCCCTGTCCCGGGTGCCTGGAAACAGGCACTCTCATGTAGGGCACGCTTCTATCTGGACATAAAGAAGCCACGCAAAGCCCTGTAGGTACGCTGCCCCTGGCCCCCGGGGATGCTAAGTCTGCATTGCCGGGTGATCTCCAGCCACACGTAATTACATTCACAGTCCGGATTCAGCGCCTCGGTATTTTGCATTGCTGCCTGAGATTCAACCTCCGAATCTGGGCTTTCCGAGCCTATGAACTTCATCTTTGCTCGTGGCTGATGCCAAGAATATTAACCAAAAAAAGAAAAAAGAAAAAAAAACCAACACAAAAACCAACAGGTTTTGCAAGGTGGCCGCACGCCAGCTTCATCTGTTCCCAAACTTACTCAAAGTTTCGTGAAATCCCTCCCTCCCCCTGCAGCACAATATCTGCCTCCCCTCCCGCCCAGACCCCACCAAAGACCTCTCTGACCTTCCCCCTCCGCAGTCTCCCGTGGCACGAAGCTGCTCGGGGCTGCAAAATAAAGCGGTATTGGATTGAACCCGTCGTCAGCAGGGCACCGCCTGTGCCTCCCCTCGCCCCGTGGCCTCTGCCCGTGCCGCAACCTTTTATTGCGGCAGCAAATTGCTAATGGCCCGGCGGTTAGGCGCGGAGATGGATATTGGCTTTCCCATCGAAAAGCAGCTTTGCAGCCACTTCCCCAGGTCTCTGCCGAGCGGCGGCGGGTCCCATTTAGCAGCCACGTGAGCAGACACCGGGGCAACCACGGCCCGGGAGCTCCTTCCAGCGCTAATTTAGGCACATTAAATATTCAACAGCCCCCAGAATAAACACCCAGAAGATCTCACGGCCCTCTGGGTGCTCCCCAGCAATGGGTTCAAGCAGGGATCTCATCAGCCCAGGGGTGCAGCGCCAGGATGGGGTGAGAGGTGCCGACAATTGGCGACACCCCAACGCCAAGCCATGGGCTCTGTCAAGGTCTAATGAACACTTTTCAGGGTGTCCAATGCCCTCAGGCCCCAAAACAGCTCTTCTGAGGGCAAAACCAAGCCCCAGCGGCTGCTCTCGAGGGGGTGCCCGCCCGCAGAGCCAGCCCCGGCACCGACCGACCTCCCTCGACACCCCCTCTCTTAACTTTTTCCAGAGCACAGAGCGATCTGCTCTCTAATCAAGGGAGCTCTAATGTGGTAACGCCAGTAAATTGTAATTAATTTTCCCCCTAATTGATGCGTGGGAATATCCGGGACCCTCATTCTCCTGCCTTCAATTCCTTTATAAATATATGATTTGACAGGTTAATTTGAAAGTAAAAGTTCGGTTCTTTACAGCAATCCAAGCAGAAGCCCCAGAACACAGCCTGCTGTCTCGCTACGTGAGGCGTAATGAAAAGGGTTGAAGTTAGGTTACAGTCGTCATCATCATCATCTTTTTAATTTCACTAATTTAATTTCTCTGTGTGCGTGTGTCCCCCCCCTCTTCTTGGAAGATAATAAAAGCTTCATTTCACAGTCCAGGAAATTTGGCAGCAAAAGGTGATAGACAGCCAAGGAAAGATGGGAAAGATGCATAAGAAGGGTGCGCTTCTTTCAAAGTAAAAACACGGTGCTCAGCAGCCCGCAGAAGGGCAGAGGAGGGCACGCAGGACACAGCGGCATTAAGAAACATCTTTCCCAAAGTGGCAAAGTGAAATCAGGCAACGCTAATGACGGTGCTCGATGCCAGAGGGTGCAAAAGCACCCTGCACCGGCAGGCAAACACACCGGCAGCTCGCTTCACTGCCGCAGAAGTGCTGGGTGACCTTCCAGGAGCTTTAATGAGTTTGTGGGTGCTGTCTTGCTGCCATTAAGCTTTTTTGGGTTGAAACTCCTCAAGTCCCAGGCTATTTTGTCCACCAGACACAGTGGCGAGCGAGCACAGGGCACTGCTCCCTCCCAGCACACTGCTCCTGCGCAAACGTCTAAACGCGATCACATGAAAGATTTCCAAATCCTTCTCGACTTGTCCCTAATTAGAAAGGAAGCATCAAACCCGACCCTCTTAATAAGAAGGAACAACCCGGTTTGATACATTTAATCTGTCTAATGAGAAGTTGCATCGAAACATCCCCTTTCCCACTTCTTCCGTGGGCTTCAGCGCCGTTTCCCGTTTGCCAGCCCGCTCCCCGCAACCTCCACGGGGCTCCAGCCTCGGCTCTGGCATCGAGTCGGTCTGGAAATGCCATCCCCAGCGCCAGCATCCCTCAGCGCCGGAGGACAGGGGCTCCTCGCATCGCTGTTCCCACGAGGGTTAACGATAATAGCTCAAGGAGCCAGGGAAAGAAAGGACTAAAGTCACCCCGGCCGTTCACCAGGGGAATTGCAAAGGATACAATAAATGCAAGTCTTAGATGAGGATGACTGGCAGAGAGTCGAACTTCAATACCGGCTGCCGAGGATATTTACTGGAAGCAGATCTGGACTAAGCAAAGCATATGGGAATACTGTTCCTCCCGAATCAACACCAGCGCTGACTCTTGCCAAGCTGCGTTTTGGGGCTTAGGGCACTTGTTTTTTGGTGGAAATCTGTAGGACAATGTGAAAAACATGCCTGGATTTATGTCCCTATCCTGCCAAAACAATGTTCAAGCAGTACATTTTGCAAAATCCCTGCTCGCCTTTGCTGTTTTCTCACCACGTCTCTCCCTCTTGGTCACAAACTGCCCTTTTCATCCACGTAGCCAACCGCAGCGGCAAAACACCAGCAAAAACAACCAACAACAAAGGCAGGCAGAGAGAAAGAGAGGCCTTTCTTGTCCATTTTGGAATAATTCAGAGATTTGGTGGAGTTCCAGGAAACAAGACAAAACTATCAATTTTCAGTTCCAAAGGCAGCTGATCCGATCCCTGGTCCATGCCTACCCCCAAGAAATACTTGTATGAATTAGTGCTGATTGCCTAAATTCCGAGCGGAGGAACTGCACAGCCCCAGCGAGGAGCTGGGAAGTTTTCCGAGCCCTGGCGAGATGCAGCAGGGACCTGGTTTTCCTATGGCATGCATCTCCCTCTCCTTCCTGCCGTCTCTCATAAAGGGGAGAGATGTCAACTGACAATTTCTCAGCAAGAGGAAAAAAAAAAAAGAAAAAGAGAAGAAAAAGAGAGTTTGTATCTACTTTAGCTTATATTTTTATTGCCAGACGTTACTGTAACATTTGCTCTGATTACCAGATTAATCACCAGATTGCAAAGCCCATTAAATAAAATCAAGCCGGACAGTTGAGGTGTTCCAAGAGCGATGTCTCTCGGTGCAAATCCCAGCCTGCTTCTCCCTCATCCTTCCTCTTCCCTGTCCCTCAGCTCGAGAGAAAGACCTTTCCGCAGCCAGGACAGAAGGAGAAACACAACATTTCCCTCTCTGTTGGGGATGTGAACCATTGGGAAACACCAGCGCAGCCGTGTCCCAGCCTCCCCGGCATCACCCCACCTCTGTTTCCCAACCCCACACATCATCAATTAGGGTGATGGACAGCACAAACAAGGGAAGATGTGTTTCACAACCCTTGGCTCAGGTCTTTGCAAATGAGCGCTGTAGATCTCCCCTTCTCCTAATGTCACCTGTCAAAGCCTCCACTCTTCCCGGGAACAGGATCCCGCATCAAAGCACAGTTAAATGGGGTGTAAATGCCTCTTTCACGCACAGAAAATGGGCTGGTTGGCAGTAATAGGGGGAACTGTAAATGCTGTCAGCGGCTACATTTTGTTTATTGATTTACACCATGTAATGGGATGACTCGATTTGAATCATATACGCAGGTGTCATGTCCCATTCATCGCCATCGGATTTAATAAGAGGAACGCCGTGCCGCTGAGCTCGGCTCTGCGGCGGGGCACAGAAACTCCCGAGGGCTCACGTGGATCCTAAACCCCTCGGGTTTGTGAGCCCGCCAGCAAAGCCGGAGTTAGGAGGCTGGTAGCCTGGGGCTGGAGCCAGCCATCCCATACGTACAGTCCTTGGGATGCTCGCGACGGCACAGGGGCAGTTTTTGTGCTTGCTCTAATTCTGGGCTGTGTAACTCCTTGCTAGGTACGCACAGATTAACCCACCTACCAGCCTAAAACACCTTCCAAAATTCCCCATCTCTGCTAGTACGACCCAAGCACGCCAACTGCACGGCTCCACCTTTGCGTGAAGCTCCCTCATGCTTTGGATGAAATTCCCTCATGCCTAACCACTGCCTGCCCCAGCCAAATCCCAGGCTGAGTTCATCCAAACACGGAAAACCAAAGGGATTTCTTGTTTCTGCATTGCCTGTCTCTCAAACAACACGGAGGAATTAAACACCATTGCTTAATTTCTGCGGCATCTGCCAGGCTTCCCCCCCACACACACACCCAAAAAGAAGGAATCCAATCAAGAACCTCTGAGCGTATCACCCCAGTGGTTACGACGCCAATTAGGAGAGAGTCAACCATTCAAATGGCCAAGCAAAACAAGGCAAATGACAAGTAATTTAAACCCTGCTGGGCACTCTCCGACCGAAGGCAGGCTGCCGCGTTGCAGCGAGCTGCCGCAGTCGCTAATTGGTAACCACACAAAAGCCCGCAAATAGCCTTCAAATCATGCTCCAGGTACAGCGGTGCAAGACAGACAGCAACGGGGCATTAGGTTTAACCCCACTCCCATCACCTGAGGGTCCTCAGGCCACCTTCGTTTCTCCCATGGGGACAGAGGGGCACAGCAAGCTGACGCGTCCCATGCAAACGCGCGGCAGGGACAAGAATAGCACATCCCATATCCTAGGACTGCAGATAGCCCTTCCCATTCCCAGACCTCCAAAGCAACCCAGAGCTGCCTCTGCAGAAGGAGCAGGGTCGCTCCCGAGCACAGAGGCGACACCGCTCGGCGCCCCAGCCCCAAGCCCCCTTCCTTTCACCGCTCCCTTCCTCACCAAGTGAGCGGAGGCAGGCCAGGACGGCATCGTCTCCGTCTTTTCAGGTCACGCTTCCCCTCGAAATACCATCACTCGGAGCAATGAAGCTGTCACTTTTTGTATTTTTAGTTTTTCAAACCTTATATTTCATTCCACCGCCAGCTGCTGAAAAGGACGAGCAAAAGGCCGGAGCAGGGAGCAAAAAATCAATACGCTGCAGGAAGACAGAAGATCTGTTTCTATTCTTCATCTCTGATGCTGGGTACCCAGGGAGCGCGGCTGAAAACAAGGCTGTGGGCTACTGCTCTCCTGCTGAAGCCGTGTCCCCCGGCTCCCCATCCCAGCCACCGCGCAGAGGGACACTCACTGCCAGGGAAGGGGCTGGCTCTTTGGAAAACGCTTTTCCTACACAGAATTAAAGAAGCTGAACGAGTCCTACACGGAGGGCAGGCAAACAAGACAGCCCTCAGGTAGGTAGCACCTTACTCATTTCGCTCCAAAGCCCTGTCCTCACCTGCTCCACAGACCCTCCACATTTCTCATGAGACTCCTCCTTCCCTAACTCACCCCACACAAACTACACATTCCTATTTTCCACGCCGTCCGCAGCTCCTCCCTTCCCTGCTCATCAGTAATCACACACCGACTTTCTGCTCCGAGCTTGGCCATTGCCAAAGTGCTCCATTTCCACCTAATCCCTTTATCTTCTCTTGTTCCCTCCACGTGGGGAGCGAGGTCCCCAGAAATATCTCCAAAGCCGCCTCGGCATCACGCTCCTTCGAGCTACCCTGGCTCCTCTGCCAATGCAAAGGATGAGAAGTCGCTCGTGCTCAGCCCACTTCGTGCTCTCATGACCTGCTGTCTTCTGCAGTGTGCAAACGTATTGGACACGTCCAGACAAATCATGCTCTCCTCTACAGGCATGATAAGGAGGCCAGCAGCTACAGGAGCTCTCAGAGTGAAATAGAAATGGAGGGATTTGCATCCCAGAGAGTAGAAACACCTCTTGAAAGAGAAACCAGACTCTCCAACAAAAAAGCCCAACCTGAAAGGAGTTGGAAAGACCTTTCTGCAGCAGCCTGGGGGAAGCCAGTCACAGGAAGGTGCTCGTAGGGGCTTTCTTGGTGGCACTGAGGAGCCAGAGGATGAGCAAGATGCAGGACTAAAGCCTCTCTCCTGTGCTAGGCATCACTCTTTCAAGAGCTATGCAACGCACCTAAAAAGCCCAGAAATTGAGCTTATGCAGCAGTTGAACAGGTGAAGTCCTGAGGAACACCACGATGTGATGACTGGTATTAGCCCAGCTGATAACACCATCCATCCGTCCATCCGTTCTTTCCGTAGGGGCCCCTTCTCAGCAGTAGCCTCCCCATAAATCAGGGGGTGAGGAATAAGCACGGAGCTTAGGAACTGCAGAAGCAGCAGCACTGCAGTCATAAATCAGGATCTAATTCAATCTTGCGAGATGCCTCGTTTGATTAATTTATGTCAGCATTTTCCGTTCCATCAGCGGCTGCTGTCCCTCCCTGCATCGCCTCTGCCTCCCGCTCTCCTCCGCAGTCCCACGCTGGACAAGACAGCAGGCTCCAGGTGGGACGGCTGGCCAAGCTGGGATGCAGCCAGGCTTTGCCGTCCACCCTTCCCATCCGGAGCATGTCCCTGGGGGACTAGAGCAAGGACCTTGTGTCCTTGGCTGAAGCCTACAAACCATGGTGGCTGCATCCACCTGCCACCCCCAGAGCAGTGGGATGGCAGGGCCACCAACTTCCTCGGGAGATGGACCTGTTGGAGACAAGAAACTTTTTCTAACACCTTCCCAACACGGCAGAAGATGCCTTCTCTGATCTTGGCCTTTTCCCATGTATGGCTCCCACTGACGGCATCCAGCACCACTATACAAAGAAAACCTGTCCTTTAAAATTTGGGGCGGTGGGGGGTGTTGTTTTTCACAGCTGAAAAACCAAACGCCTGTTGCAACCATAAAATAAAGATGGACCTCATCGAAAACCCAGACGCTGCATCTGAGCCAGAGTTTCCTCAGGGAAAGAAATTACCAAACTAAATGAACATGGAGCAGGGAAAAAAAGCTGTCCCTGCTGAATCTCCCAATAATGAGAGTCTGATCAAGAGCTGCATATATTAACCAGTATCTCAAGACAAGAGGGTCTAACGAATAACATCCATGCTGACCCCAGCAGCCTCAGACAGCCCAGCCTTGCCTGGAAAGCACACATCCCGAGAGTGCATTATACATCCCGAATTTCTCTCCGCACCACTCATTTCCTTAGTAAGGAGGTAAGAAACAGCGAGATTGGTACTTGGGCCATCTGTTTGAGCTCTCCCTCCTCCCTCCCTGCACAAAAATCAGCGAGAGCCTGCAAGAAGCAACAGCACATGTTTAATTCAGCCCTGCAGATTGCTGGAGCCATCTTTTGGGCTTGGTTTACGGAGGGGTGAACACCGTAACGCGGGTTTAAATAAGTCACAGGTTCAGAGGCGCGGACAGCCCAGGCACCGCATCCTTTTCGGGCAAGCGATGGGCACCGCTCTCGCTCTCCGTGAGCGTTCCCTTCTGCCAAGAGTTAACACAGGCACTCAGATAGCTTAACCCGGTACGGCTTGGTTCACATCAAAGGGAGCTCAGATAAAGCTGCCCGTGAGATGCAATGCTTTGTTTCAGAGCAGCCAAAACCTGGCACAGACCAGTGCCAGGCCCCGGGTTGGAGGACTCGGGCTTAGCGCTCCCTCTGGGGCTGGCAGGAGTTTGCTGGGGCTCTGAAAGATCAAGCTGCCCTGACACCACGGTGGCAGAAAGCAGACTGTTAAAAACACGCCTGCCGAACCTGAGGAGCTCTGGACATCTCTGTCCAAGCACCAGAAGGCTGGAAACAGCGGGGGCTGCAGGTTGACATGCTGCCCAAGCAGCTCCTTGCTGGCACCCTGCAGCTCATGCGATGGAGAAGGGGGCGAGATGGTTTGGTGGCCCAGGGACAGCTGTGCCTGCTGGGTCTTTGTGTTTAGGAAAAAAAAAAGAAAAAAAGAATGTGATTTCACCCACGTGCTCCATCCCTCAACACAGCAACGGAGAAGCCCCGCTAGCGACGCTGTGTCAGGCTGCTGTGCTCTGCTGTCAGCCCCGAAAGCCAAAACACGCTCACGGATCCTCACTAAAGAGGCACCAAGGTGCTGGAGATGTTCTTACATCTCTCCTCCTCCACCCCCCAGGGAGCCAATGCTGCGCGGTGCCCAGCTAAACACTCGTTCTGTATTCAGCCACCAGCCTGGGGACAAGGCTGCCTGAGCACGTGGCTAAGGAAGGTGCAGCTGTACCACCCCATCTGCCTTCCTCAGCCCTCACCCTGCTCCAGAAGATGGCAATCCCAGGGGGAAATCTCAGCTCGTCTCTTTTCACCCCCAGCTCGAGGCAAAGAACAGCCTCGCTTTTGCTGCTCTGGTCCCAGGCCCTCCTGCTTCAACCTTGTCCCTCTTCGCCTCTGTTCCCACCAGGTTTAGCCCTCTCCTGCCGGCACATCACCCTGCGACTCGGCTCCCACCGGCACCATCACCCTTCGCCAGGCAGCGGGGAAGGCTCCCCGCCGGCTCCTCTTCAGGTGAAACTCCACTCAACCGATTTGTATTCGTAGCAGCAGCGACTTGCAAGGTTTGGAGCGATTTCAGAACATCTTCACTGGCAATTTTCTCAAAGGCCGGTCTTCAAACGGCGACAAACCTCCCTTGATCTTCTCCGCTGAGCAGCAGGAGACGGGCTGAGCCTGTCCTCTTAATTGGTGTTACTCTCCCATTATTTCCGGGCTGGTAGAAATCCCGCAGACTCCCTTTTCTGGCTGGTGGGCAGAATGGGATTTCCTTGGGACTTAGCGGAGAGCAGTACTCCAAGTCAGTGATATCTCAGTACATACCTCCCCGGGGAAGGAACCCGCAGCCAAAGGCTTACAGGCACTGTCATTTCACGCCTGCCTTGAAGTGCCGCAGAGATGCTCTCCGCGGCTCCGCAGCGAGCCAAAGGACACAGCCGTCTTCATCAGCCTCCGTCGTACAGATTGGGAACGCCACCCAATATTCAAGACGGAGACGGGTCTGTTGCACCCGTACAGGGTCAGGGCATGCTCTCAGACTAAGGTAATTTCTCAGAAACTCAACTGCCTTTCATATATATTATTCAAATGTCAGTCTCAGCTAAAAGCCGTTCAAGTTGCCAAGGCAGATAACTCCATGCATGCTGCAGATCACAGCCGTAATGTCCCCATCGCATCCGAGGCTTGCAGGCGACAATATCAGCACCTAACAGCTACCATCAATAACTGTGAACAGGCATCGGCACAACCAGTCGCTGACTGCTGGCACCGCTTTTCCCAGAGGCCAGCAAAACTGCTATAAGCCGGCTTCAGTAAGCTGGTTGTGCTAGCCAGGAGCCCAAGGCATGGGTCTGCTTGCCTCCCAGTCCAGCCCACTGGAAAGGAAAAGACTCCAAGTTTGAGCAAAATTGTGGACAAGGAAAATCCCTTCCATCAGCGCTAAGCTAGAGTTATGTCTGCACGGGCAGCGAGGACAAAATGGAAGCAGGCTCCCAAAGGTTGCACTATTTATACTGAAAGCTCAGCCAAGTTTGAGCCAGACCTCTTCATTTTAAATCAACACAGTATTTATGATAGATCACAAAAGAGTACGGGCCAGAACCTCATCCAGCGTAAATCAGCGCAGCTCTATGCACTTGCACTTGACCTAGCTGAGGACTCAGTTCTGGCTGTCAGCTTCTGAAAGTCTGTTTTTCTTCAGCAATGGTATACGCTTCATAGCTTTGGCCGGCCAAGTCTAGGCAAGAAAAACCCAGATACAGGGAGAGACAGAGACCTATTCACATGGTCAAGGTTGTAGGACACTCTCCGTAAGTGAGGAGGAGGAATATTTGAAGAGGTCTTGGCCTGGAAAGGTCTGGGATCACGTCAAGTGGAACCAAACAAGGTATATTTAAAGAGTAGTTGATGCAACAGACCAAGAAATCTTCCCCTTGTGAGCTCTGCCATCCCCACAGAGTTCAAGGATGGGGGAGTGGGAGTGCAGCTCCACTTATTTGGCTCTCCCTTCATTTCTGCTGGAGCCCAAGAGCAACAACACTCCATTTAAAGCAGCCTTGATTTCATACCTACGTGTCAAGCGTGTGCATATACTACCTACAGGCAAAAACATAGCACCTGATTCATATAGTTTTTTTAGAGATGCCAAGGGCAGGAGGATTCGACAAGCCCTCTGCCCATGCCCTCCAGATTTTAGGAGGTTTAACAAGGCAGACCTTATGTACCTTGGCCTCAACAGTCTCTAGAGTTGTTTATGTTGTTCCTGTGTCTCCTGTTGCCTCCGTGCCCTTGAGACGAGGAATTTTGATGAGGTCCACCCAATCATCCTCACGTAACCCTAAGTACCGCTAATCAAATACGGAGTGAAGAGCAATTAGAGCAGAAGGCTTCACTTCAACGGGCCTGTTACTGTGCATTACCCAACAGCTCGCTACAAAAAGACAACGTGATGGATATCAACTACATATTACTTATTAAACACCTAATACAGCTTTAACGGTTCTGTTTACTGAAGAGTGTTAATCTTAATGAAAACAATATTTGAGGCAGACTGACAGGATAATTCTCTACCCTTTTATCCAGGGATCTCGGAATACAGAAACAGTAATTGATCCTCACAGCATCTCTGCGGGTATTACACCTTTTTAAGAGGGTAAACAGAGGCACAGAGAGGTTAAACGGTTTGTACAAAGTGCATTTGCTTCTCCGAGAGTGTTGGTAGCGCAGTCCCCGAGCCCTCAGGAAACCCACAGAAGCATGTCTCTAACAAGAGAGGTCTGCGGCTTTTTATCCCCGCTCGCCTCTGACAAGCCTGGTTTGAGCTCTGCGATGATGGAGGAGCAGAAATAGAGCTTCACAGAAATTAGAGATGGAGGAGACCCATAAGAAAGCTCATCGTTATATTAGAAGAGATAAAAACGCATCGGGGATCTAAACCCTTTTGCTTTGGCACAGAAGTCAATCACTAACTGACTGAGATTTGCAGAGAAAACCCTTCCCAGGCAAATGATGATATTAGGCTCTGTGCACCTTCCTCTGAGGTATCTGGTACTGGGCTGGGTATACCCGAATGGACCAGTATCCCTGATGTTCGGGGGCTGCCAGAGCATCTAAGGCACTCAGGTACCCCAGAGCATCTGCACCACTCGTGCTGCCCCGACCAAATACCATGAGCATCGGCAGAGCTGATGGGGAAGGGAGGAAGGAAGGCCAGAGCTCCCTCAGCCCAGAAAAATCATTTTGCTCTCCTTTACAGACAGCCTTTTCAGCCCTGCCAAGCCAGGAGAGGATCTGAAAAAGAAGGCACAACAGAGTATAGGAAACACCACCCTGTGGCATGTTCTCCAAGTAATTCTCCATCACCAAGACCTCACGGGCTGCCTCCAGAGAGGGAGAGATGTCAAGGTTCATAATACTTTCCTATTCTTCAAGAGAAATACCTTTTACCATCCCAGAGCCTTCATTACCACTCCTTGGGTCCATCTCAGAAAATTCATAACTCTTTCCCAAAATATCCCCCCAGCCAGAAAAGCACAGGTTAGTCTAAATTCTAAGCAATGCACAGACCCTTAATGACAAGCTCCCAACAACAAAGGCACTCGGGTGTCAATCTATCAACCCAGGCACTGGCAAAAAACACCTTAAGAAAAGGCGAGGAGACGCACAGAGTCAGAGCTGAATCACCAATTTCATCGGGATAATCACGGTCCAGACACATCCGCCTTTGCGTAAGATTATTTGATTTCCCCCAGCACTAAACGGTCTTTTATTACACCCCAACAGCACCATAACAACAGCCCTGGAACGGGAAGGAAAACCATCTAAATTAATACCGCTCGTGACTTCATTTCCCCATGTCAGCGGAGGCCCTCAGAGAGCCCCTTCGCACACAACGGGCAGATCTGACGCCCGCACCATGTCACCAAGACGACACCTATATACCCATGCCTATATCTCTATATACTAGCATATATGCCTGCATACATACATTTATGCACGTGTATATATATACACCCAGTTCTTCAGCAGGGGTTTAATTTCACCCAGGTATTCTCCTGGCCTCGGAAGGATTTATTCTTTTTAATCACACTGTAATGCCTTAGCAGGCGCTCATGCATCTGCAGAGCAAACCTGCATATTTAAAAGCCCTTTATCTGCTTTAGTGGAACTCTTGGCCCCGAGGCCACGAGTACGTCCGTGCAAAACAACCAAAAAAAAAAATACAAACCCCAACTCCAAACTAGCATTTAAAATGGGTGCACGGAGAGCAGGTCTGGCAAATCCGGATGTTTCCAACATCAGTATCTCAGGAGATGGAGACTGAAACAAATTGTTCTTACCCCAGAGTAATTTCACAAGATTTTTATCCATACAGCAAAGTGACTTTCCACCACTGAAAATGATTTTCTGCCATGCCTGCAGATATCGCCAGAGCGCTCTCCCAGCGACTGCAAGTCTTGCAACTTAAGAGAAGAACTGCGGACATGCAAGTCACGTCCATCTGGATTTAGCTACCACAGCCTGGGAAATGCATCCTCTTACAGCCACAGAGCTGACAACCCGCTAGCATCACCTATTAGCCCGGTCCCGAGCGGGCTGCAATCTAACCCGCTGCAGCTCAAGGGTCTATCAGCTCGGAGAGACGAGGGGAAAGCAGAGACAGCAGCTCGGGGACTGATACGCGGCAGGTACAAAGGAAAGCAGGCAGCAGAGTATTTACATGTGCACAGCTTCGTTAACGGCCTTGCAGCTTGCACTCATCTGCTCCGGGTCCCGAGGACCTACACCACCATCAACGTTGGCTCGGCTGCCCTCACTGAGAAATGAATTCCCATCCCTAATGCGGTAGGGAAGCCTAAATAAGTGCTTTCCACGCACTTTGGACTTGTTTACACGCAGTTCCTGTACTGGCTCAGCAAGAAACAGCGCAGCCCAATCCAACGGATATAGTTATTCTGCCATAAAGGCGCTGCGTCAGGGATAGCTTGTTTGCACATGCATAGAGAGAGGCGCCAGGCAGCCCTGCCTGCCCGCGGGCAGCGGCGAGGGCTATCCATCATTAGGAAGGCTGGGAATGAGCCTGGACAGGCTCCAGTGGGGGGGGTGGGAAAAGCAGGTAGGCATCGCCCAGGTTTGCAGCCCCAGAAAGAAGTCACAGTCTCAGGGCAGAACCCCGTTTTTTCCTCACCCCTCACTGCAACGCAAAGCTGCTGGCACCTTCCCGGTGCGATGCTGGCACCCACACGCACGCTGCTGCCATCTCCCCTTCCTTCCGCACACGCTTCCCCCATCGCTCAGCCTGCCGCGGCGAGGAAGACGGCAGCATCCCTCCCGGCGCACGTATTTTGCTGGGGAACTTGTAGGGCTTGTCTGGCTAATGAAAAGCTGCTTTGGATCCCCCTTTGGGCTTTTCAGGAAGGATTAGCAAGGTTTCTCCAAAGCAGACACGGCAAGACAGTGTGTTTCTCTAAATACATCAGGGACTTCTCCGGCGCTTGGCTTTGGCAGGGGCTAAGTGCGGTTGTCTCGCAAGTTGTCTCCTTGCACGGGTATACAAATAGGAAGGTGCTGTCAGGCATCGATACGGGGCTGCGAGGGCTTTCCCCTCTCTGGGGGTGCCTGCACACATCCAACCCAGGCTAATCGCAAGTGAAAGCTGTTACCTGCCGACAGCTCTGCCGAGGTCTTGCCGTGCACGCTCAAAGCACCGTGGGCTGCCAAGAAGCTCCCCCGCAGAAGACGCTGGCCCTCGCGCGGCAGGCACCCAGGCTGGCAGCCCCTGCGGGGAGGTCAGCAGAGCCCAAATAATCCATCGCACTCCACAGAGCCACCGTCCTGTCCTCCTCCACGTCCCCGTGCTGCAAGACTCGGGAAGGGCCCCCTGCCGCTGATGGCTAAGGAGCGGAAACTCTGGCTTGAACTTGCCACCTTCTCGACCTGCTGGCCAGCATCCACGGCCTTTCACTCAAACCCTGCCGCAAAACGAAGCGACCTGCCCGTGGTCAAGCAGCAAAGCCGTGGCAGAGCTGGAGCCGAGGCCCACCTCCAACTCTGTGACCTCCTCGAGACACCAGGTCTTTAGGGGACCACTGGAGAGTCCGAAAACTGGTGCTGGTCCCACTGATCCTCTCAGCCCCAGCCAGACTCACAGCTGACTTGTATTTCTCATTTGGAGTAACTGGGGCAAATGATTAGCTGTCTCAACAGCCTTACGGGAAGCTGCTCTTGGCAGGGGTAATTGAATGTTATCCCAGTAAAACAAGGGGAACAAGATGCGATAGCCATATCATCTCAAAATAGGCTACACACAGGCCATCCATCCTTCCCTCTGGGGGCCTGGCTTTGTTTGAGCAAGATTATGAACTCCCCCTTCAGAAGAGCTTCATCATTTCCACATATTTCCCATTGGCCATGGGCAGGCAGGATCAATAAAGATATAATCCGAGAGACAGCTGCAAACACAAAAGTTCCTAATGAATTCCCGACCAGCCAGCCAGCCCAAACACGCATCCCGTCAGCTGGGAATTTCTGCAAAGCCATCACTCTGACACGCTTAAAATTTCCCCACGGAGGGCAGGACCAGAGGCAAGATAGCGTCAGATGGCTCCCAGTCCATCTCGGAGTCCAGCGTTATCCCCGGGGCAATTACTCCACCAGACATCACCACCTCCAACCGAGTGAGAAGTAGGAGGCAGAGGAAAGTATATTTGAAGAAAGGACTATGGAAATGACCTGGAAGCGTGGCCCTGAGGGCCCGGCGGGGAAGGAAAGTTGATGTGGGTGTAATAAGGATGAGTTGGTAGCCCAGATTGTTTCCTCCAGCAAAGCTAACTCACAGGCTGTACTGCTGGTATTGCCTTGGCTTTCCCTTTCTTCCTTTTCTTTTCCCAACTCCTTCTTCTAAATGCAATTTTGTTTTGCTAAAGGTACATATTGTCTCACCACCTAAACAGTTTTCCTACTCAGATGTAGCAAGAAAAGAAAACACACGTGGATTTATGTGTTCTTAAATTGTACTGGACAAACGGACATCTCTATTGTAGGTAAAAAGTCACGCTGAAGGGGACAGCTAGAGTTTTATTTCATGACTGCATCCTCTGTTAAGCCACAACCTCCCATAGCTGCTAATAAGTTCGAAGCCAGTCAGCCAAAATTCACTGTTATTCTGGCAAAGCACATTTACTGGTGGTTTTCCAGGTTTTTGCAAAACGTTCTTTTGGAAAACACATAACACAACTTCCTAAGCCATTGGGGGGAACTCGGGTATTAAAATCCCATTCAAATGAAGCACGCACCCACGACTCTTGGGTGGGTTTGTAAATCCCAGTTAAACTGTCCTGACTTTGCATTAAGCCCGTTACTCCCCCAGAGTACCCAGTGGATCTACTGCCACGATTTAGTCAAAAAACTCCTCCAAGCGATAGAGTTCTGTCGTTTTCAAAAGCTAAATGAACAAGATGGTTATCCCAGCTTCCCTGGAGCCGTTTTTTGTGTGCACACAGAACTGCGGACGTTTCCATCTATGAAGAGCCCCAAACACTCACATACATCCAACAGAGGGGAAACTCTTCCCTGATGGGGCAGTGGTGCCACATCTGGGTAATGAAACGTGCTTGATGGACTACCGAAGAGCAGCTTTCTTCAAGAAAGTGGTCCGCTCAGCAGCATATTGATATACAATATATATATATATATGCATAAATATAGAGAGAGACACAGTACAATTACAGGGGTCTGCCAGGAGCAAGAGTAAGTGCAGGGCAATTTGAGCAAAGCCCTGCAGCTAAAGGTCCAAAGATCTTTATTTTTACTTACCATGAGCACAAGAAAGCATCTCCAGGCACCATTAGTTCAAGGCAGGGCAGGCAGGAATGTAAAAGGTCTCGTGTTTTCCCACCTAACGCAGAGGTGAAGCAGTATGCGCATGGCCTCCAGCCCGACGGCAAATCCCCGTGGCTGGGGGGTTGTGGGCAAGGACCGCATCTGCGGCTCTTAGTACACGCTCGCTGCTTGCCAGGCCCTTCCTAACCCACCAGCAAAGCCTGGGGTCAAGTCTTAGAGAGTAAATACTCCCCTTGGTAAAGGTAATTTGAATGCCCAGGCGACTCGGATCATACGGCCGGCTTGGCTACCACTCCTGCTTCCCCCAAAAGTTTACAAATGATGTTACTGATGGCAATAGATCACCGGAATCAATAAGCGCTCTGCTGCAGTTTGTACTGAGCTAATAAAAACACTCAGCACAAGGCACCGGCCCTGCTTGCAAACACTTCGCTCTGATTGACTTCAGCAGCTCCTTGGTTAAACGGCGCGAGGATTAGGAGAGCGGGAGGTCACGTTAGCACAGGCGCTGAGGTCCTGAGGCTGGTACGCCAGCTTCAAACCAAAGGGCCAGGGAGAAGATCGATTCGAAAATAGCACGAATTATCTGCCGTTTCCCAGTACCATCCCTCCCAGGCTCCCTGCGAACTTCGTTAACACTTATTTGCCAAGGTAGGTGACGGATTTCCCAGGTCTGGCCAGTGGGCATCACTCCTCCCCGCAGTAAGGAAGCAGAGCTGTTCAGAGACCTGCTGCGGGCACTTTGTAGGGATGTGACGGGAAGGATTCAAGTGGCAGGGCAGGACGCTTTGAAATCAAACACCTTCTCTTCTATTATAGGTGTTGCTGCGATTTTTTTTTTGAATGGCCACAGTGTGCCTGCAGTGAGAGCTCGCGTACCTAGCAGTACTCAATTTAGCTGTATGAATAGGATTAATTACCGAGCGATTAAATGACTTGCTCAAAGTCAAAACGAATCAGCGGCAGTGCCAGAAAAATAGTCCAGCAGTCCCGGCTCCCGATCCTTCACACCTGACATCAGATCACACCACTCCAGTCGCCTGCTTGGTTGATATTTATTGACTTAATTGCAAACGACCATCGATCTCCCTGCCCTGGGTCGCAAGGCTCGAGCAAAGCCCATCACCAAACATCCAAAGCAAAAGGGGGCTCGCCCAGCTGAAAAGGCGGCTTTGTCATTTGCTCCTCTCCAAAGTTAGCTGTCAAGAGCATCTGGGTGTTTGGCTGGATCGCTCCCTGATATATGAGGAGCATGTTGAACATGTGCTGCCTGCAGTTGTTACAAGGTTCTTTGTCAACCCAAGCATTGCCTAAGTGCCCATAATAGGGAACAGGTTGCCCAACAGTTCCTCCTCCCTGATATTGATTACGGGGATATAATACTCCATAGAGCAGCAACAGCTGTCTTTCACCGGCTGGATATTATGCATAATAAAGCGCTGCAAGTTCCTCCTCTCGTGCAGTTATTACTCGATACACCACGATGACTCCCGCAAACAAGCTGTGTTGGCTCAGACTTGCCGCAGGCATCCCTAACTTAACACAAGGACACCGCAGGGACCAGGTATGTGCCGCAACAACTCGTGGGGCGATAGCCCATTAAGTCCAGTACTCTGGATAATCCCTGTGGAGCTGGAGGAACATTCAGGAAGCCGTATAGAATCATAGAATTGTTTTGGCTGGAAGAGATCATCAAGTCCAACCATTAACCCAGCACTGTCAAGTCCACCACTACACCATGTCTCTCAGCACCACATTTATACACCTTTTAAATCCCTTCAGGGATGGTAAATCCATCCCTTCCCTGGGCAGCCTGTTCCAGTGCTTGACAACCCTTTCAGTGAAGAAATTTTTCCTAATATCCATCCTAAACCTCCCCTAGCACAGCTTGAGGCCATTTCCTCTTGTCTTACTGCTTGTTACTTGGGAGAAGAGACCGACCCCCACCTCACTCCAACCTCCTTTCAGGCAGTTGTAGAGAGCGAGAAGGTCTCCCCTCAGCCCCCTTTTCTCCAGGCTGAACACCCCCAGTTCTCTCACCTGCTCCTTTATAAGACTCGTGCTCCAGACCCCTCACCAGCTTTGTTGCCCTTCTCTGGACATGCATAAAACACGTATAAAAAAAGGCTATACATCCAAAAAGGCACAGGGAACGGGCAAGATTCTTTACTTCTCCTCATTGTATATGTTGTTACCATAAAAACAATCAACTCTGCAGTCATCAGCATCACAGCAACCGAATCAACCCCCGTGTTACAGGAGACTGGCACCCCATCCCCTCCCCTCCTAAAACCGATGAAATTCTTAATGTCCGTGTACACGCACACCTCCATTTGACTTAAGCAAGCTCACAGTTTTAGTCATAGAATCATAGAATGGTTTGGGTTGGAGGGGACCTTGAAGACCATCTTGTTCCACCCCCTGCCATGGGCAGGGACACCTCCCACCAGCCCAGGGTGCTCCAAGCCCCGTCCAACCTGGCCTTGAACACCTCCAGAGATGGAGGTGCTGCTCTGGGCAACCTGCGCCAGGGGCTCATCGCCCTCAGAGTCAACAATTTCTTCCTCATATCTCATCTAAATCTCCCCTCTTCCAGTTTGAAGCCATTCCCCCTCGTCCTATCACTCCATGCCCTTGGAAAAAGTCCTTTCCCAGCTTTCCTGTAGTCTTACAAACACGGACCGCTGCACGGGCACACACAACACGCAAAACAAGCGGAGGGCTTCAGCGTGGGTTCCCCCTGCCTTGTTCCAGTACGCTCCTTTTCCTTACAAAGCACACTACGCGTATTACTGCAGCAGCCGGAACGAGAGGCTTTTGTGCAAAGTTCAATACACACACAGAGGAACAAAATCTTTTACCCAACCTGCCTGCAATCAGAGAAGAAGAGTGAGCAAAATGACGCGCTGCTGGGGAGGAGAGAAGCAGACGGTAAAACGATTTGCTGAAGGTCACGCAGCCAGGGCTGCGATGGAGCGGGGATGAGCCCTGCGCCCCAGGCCAATTCCTTGGCCGCACCACTTTCTAGCTCCCATATACGTTCGGTTTTACATCTTTTTGTGCTCCTTCCCATAGGCTGCGAGGCAGCGCTCCTTGCCCGGAGTGGTCCTCCCAAGCCTCCCTCCTAGCAGGCGAGGGCTCTGTCTGCACACCCCCCGCCTGGAAGCAGAGACCTTCAAGCAAATGAATCCAGGAGAGTCTGAAGGGAAACACTTGGGCACCTTTAACCACCCCTGCTGCTCCCATTTTTATTAACAAATGGTTTCCATAATAAAGATGATCTCTCTCAGGATGCCAGCCAGGACTGGCCAAAGAGGCAAGGCGTGCTGCCACGAGCTGGAGCATCCCATGGGAAGAATTCACATCTCCATCTACATGGACATGACCTACTCCCTATCCCGTGTTTGCCCCCGGATGAACGCAGCTCTGAGCCACGGCTCATTTTGCCAGGCTGTCACTCACCGCGTGGTTCATTTCCCTGTAATGAACTCCGTTCCCAAGCGTCCAGGGGACAGAGAGTAATTGGGTTCTGTGCAGCCTTTTCACTTAATTTACTCAAGTTGTATTTATTTCTTATGGAATTAGGTTTTAGCGGCTGATGGACAAGACATCAGAAAAAGACAGAGGCAAACAGATGGGATAATAAACTTGGCTAGAGAAAAATGATGTCTCTCCATCTATCCTTTTTTTCTTTCCCTCACTGTCTCAGTCGTGTCCACCCCTCTTTTATCCTTTTACTAAGGAACACGGAGGGCTGTTGCTAAAAAGCTCTACTTCATCACCATGCGGCTTTGTAAAAGGTAACCTTATTATCTAAGTTCATCCCAATACGGAAAAAAGGATATTTAGTGTGGGTTAAAGCATGCCAGCAGAACAATCTGCTGAGTTTAATGAAATCAAAACATTTGCAAGAACCTATTGATTGTGTTGACATTTTCAGTGAAAAATTATCAAAATGTTATTTTTGATAAGGTTGAAGTACTTCATTTCAACATATTATAATTACATCTGATATCCTTATGGAGAGAAATTCTGAATATAATATAAGTCAGACGAAATTGCCTCAACTTGCCAAAATGAACCATTCTAGCTGCCATCAGGACTGCAGAAGACTTTCTTATGGTGACACTCAGAGCAAAGCAAGACCCCAAAACCGAGAAGCCCACCCCAGCCACCTGATCTTAAAACCTCTTTCAGCAGCACAATCCTGCTCCAGAAAGACAGGAGGGCAACATCATGGGCTAATTAATCCCCGTTATCTCTGCCCCAGCAGGCAGGGACCACCTTTGATGGGCTCTACATCAGCATCTCGCATCTCCGATGGTCACAACGCCCCTGCGTGCGTGGTCCTGCGATGTCAAATCTCTTCTCGGAGTTAATATGGGATCTAAAGAGCCGCCACCCTCAGTAGGTTTTGCAGCAAACCTGGTGCCGCTGCCTCCTTGGTTGGCTCAGAAAAAGGGCCCGGGATGGCACAGGGGGGCAAGAAGCAGAGGAAGAGCACACACGGCTTCGCTTCACCCCGTGGCACCATAAATTATGCAGCTGTCTTCATCCATTATTCAGCATAATTTATTTTGAACATTTAGATCAGCAGTTTGTGTGAGGGGAAAAAAAAAAAAATTAGAAGTGGAGGGGAAAGGGAAAAAAAAAATAAGGGAATTAAGTGAAGGAGAGAGGGAAGCGCTGGAACGGACGGTCTGGTCATTAATCAAAGACGGGCAGTGAGATGACAGGATGAGAAGGAGCAGCTGGAAAGCCACTTAAATAATAACAGGAGCTCCAATTCCCCCGGCCTTTGAGGAGCCGAGGGTGAATGAAAAGCCCTGTGCATAGGCTGTTTCAAAAGGCTATAAAGAGTTTTAGCCCCTCTTCCTCCCAAAGCCTCTCACACACAAGAGAGAGCAGGGGTGGTCAGCAAACGGCTTCTCCACCATCTGCAACACCTCCAGCGCCCACCTCCTGCAAAGCCCTGGGGAAACGAAGCCTGCAGACAGCCAAAGCGTGGCCGTCCGAAGGATGCTCTCCCCCAAAAACTCAGCCCTACCATGGCCAAGGACACCAGCCCATGCCTGCCACGCCGAGCTTGCCAGCCAGCCCAGCTTTCGGAATTACAAACGCTTTCTAACATCCACGTTTTGATTGCATATTAGCGTATTATTCCACGACCAATAAACTGAAGGAAATAGCAACTTGCCCAGCAGACATACCCCAAGCTTGAGACTGGTGAATTCAACAAATAAATTGCTTACATGAGTTATTCGCTCCAATCTAACACGGACAGCCCCGCTCAAGAGCAGCCGCAGCATTATCAGCAGCGCCGAGATGCTTGGGGACAAGCAGGAAAATCGTGGCCAAGATAAGCCAGGCCAGGTTATCCCCACGAAATATCCCTTACTGCAAAGAGCAGGTGCCCTTGGTTTGCAGAAGTCCCCTTCCGCCAAGGAACTGGCAGGTTCCCTTGCAGGCACCTTCGTCTGCATCTGAAGGGGCTTCTCGGACACTCATCCCTGGTCCTCCTGAGAACAAGGAGTTACCATACCCTGGTGCTGCAGGATCCTCATGCGGGAGCAAGCAGTGGACTTAGATTAAGGGTGTTTGAAAAGAAATCACAGGGGGTTGCAGGAGCATTTACAGAGGAAATGCAAGCTATTCTCCGGAAGAAATCAATAAAAGTTTTGTTTTGCGCCTTTCAAATCCGCAGGGGACCGTCGGATCCAGCCAGGAAGAGCAAGTTTTGTTTGCAGCTGCAAGAAAAATGTTTCTATTGTCGAATTACCACGACGCCTGAGGTGCTCACTAAGGAACAAAATACCCACGAATTCCTTTCCCACTGCCACAGGTGTTGGGAACACACTGAAAAGCAGATGATTCGCATGGTAACCACACACATCCCAAGTCAGGACCAGCAGGACCATGTCCCAGCCAAACACAGCAGCACCGGGATTGCCACCAAAGCTCGGTGTGAGCCAGGCCAGCTCCGGGAAAGCCACCAGCGCCGTCGAGCAGAAGGCAGTTTAGTCCACACACGCCCCTCCGCTCCTGTTTTTCCGGGCCATAGCCCTGGAAAGGCAATGTGCGGGATGGGGAAGGCATGGGCAGGCTCCAAGAGCCTTGCCCAAGCAAGCAAACACTGAAACGAGAAGAGGAAAGCTCCAAGTTTCGGTAACTCGGCAGCTGCTCTGCTGTCAGGGTTGGTCGGCACTGCCAGCTTCGCTGGAGCACAACAGCGATGACCCGAGCGGCGAGACTGCCCGCGCTAGGGCTGCAGCTCCTCTCCCCAGGGCTTTGCAAAAGCTGATGGGGAAGCAAGGTGGGAAAGGAGGTAGCTGGACCACTTCATGCACCCCAGTGGGCTGGGGCCATCAATGGGACCCAGCTGGAGACGTTAATGTCCCAGAGCAACTCATCACAGCGCCTGCCTGAGAAGGACACTCGCCTTCTGGTTTAACCATTCTTCAAGTCATCACCGGTGCTTTCACAAAGAGTTACCAACATCTCCTTCTCTCTGAGGAACCCCAGAGGAGAAGATGCTGATGGCGTTTCACTGGACAGGAACAGTACAGCTAGAAAACCAGTTACCTTCAGGGGAGACACAGCATGGAGCCCCGTTACCACTCAGGATTTCAATGCTGCACTCAAAATCTCTATCGTTCCTCTCCCCCTGATGGTCTGATGAGTTTATCAGTGCTTGGTTTGCAATGAGACATGCTTCATCCCCACACCTCACCTACTCTTGCTCCTCCTCTCCTCAGTTCCCGGGAAACTCAATACAACCTAAGCTGACTTTCAAAGCTTTAATGGGACCAGATGGTTCCATAAAATATAAATGCAGTGATAAAAATACCGACATACCTCCTAGCGATTAACTTTGGATCTACCCCGACTAGGAAGGATTCAACTGAGCTTCATTGAACGGCCAAGCTTGCCGCCCTTCCTCCTGCAGACACATCCATAAACTCCCCCTGTGCCTTTCATCTGCCTCAAGAGTGATGCCAGAGGTCTCTCCGCTTCCTTATGGTCCTCCAGCCCCTTCTGAAGGTCTGGGCTGCCAAGCAACTAATGTGCCGTCCAGTTCCTCCTCAAAGAGGTGTTACGGAGGGAGAAAAAGCTATAACAGGTTTCTCATAAATGCCACGTTACCAAATGGTTTCATTTGCTGCAGTGGAGGATTTGGGGCAACACAGAATAGAGTAGATCCTTTCATGTCACTTCAAAATACCAAGAAACTTTCATAGATTGAAAACTAAATTAAGACTAAAATTACCACACAATTTTACTCGGTAATTTTTGCTGGCATGGAAATGATCGCTCCTTACTTTGGTAGTGAACAGATAATTCCAGACTTCAAAGGCTTATTTCAGCATTACGTAAACTCGTTAAATTAGTGGTTTGAAAATTGTAATAAACTACCTAGATGAACATGACATGGCAAACAGCATGGCTTTTAGAAAATAAAGTCACACCTCTCTAATAGATTAGAGTTCTTTGAGGAAGGTAACAATACCTTCAAGAAAAGCAGGTATAATTTATTGGACCTTCAAAAATGTCTTAATTAATAATAACCAGTACCCCTGAAGAAGCAGCAGGCTACGAAAATGAAAACCATCTTCCTGCAGACGCCTTGTGAAGGGATGTCACTTGAACAAGGAATTTGGAGTGTAAAGTACCCAAACCAGACAGCAGCTGGAGAAGAGCAGCAGGTTGTCAAAAGCCATACAAAGCGGGGACGTGGGAGAGTGAAAAATAAGAGGCAGATCTCCTGAGTCACAGCTCTCCCACCCCTGTATCAAGCAGATCCCAAGCACGACATCGCCACGGCACAAGGGACATAAGACGACACGCACGTTCGTTAAATTCAAGCCACCACGGCTGCAAAAATCATGGTTTAACAACCCAAACCCATGTCGCAGAGCTCCTGCAGGGTTTGCACCACCTGTGCTATATCTCCACCCTTGCACCTTCAGGAAACTGGAGCTTTCCTCACCCATCCTTTCCCGGCAGAAAAGGCCCTGGGGGTGTTGGTGGACAGCCAACTGAATATGAGCCGGCAGTGTGCCCAGGTGGCCAAGAAGGCCAAGAGCATCCTGGCCTGTATCAGGAACAGTGTGGTGAGCCGGACGAGGGAAGTGATCATCCCCCTGTACTCGGCACTGGTGAGGCCCCCCCTCGAGTGCTGTGTTCAGTTTTGGGCCCCTCACTACAAGAAGGACATTGAGGTGCTGGAGCGTGTCCAGAGAAGGGCTACAAGGCTGGTGAGGGGTCTGGAGGACAAATCTTACGAGGAATGACTGAGGGAACTGGGGGTGTTCAGCCTGGAGAAGAGGAGGTTGAGGGGAGACCTTATCACCCTCTACAGCTCCCTGAAAGGAGGGTGTAGAGAGGTGGGGGCCGACCTCTTCTCCCAGGTGACAAGTGACAGGACAAGAGGAAATGGGTTTAAGTTATGTCAGGGGAGATTTAGACTGGATATTAGGAAACATTTTTTCACGGAAAGGGTTATTAAACATTGGAATAGGCTGCCCAGGGAGGGGGTGGATTCACCATCTCTGGAGGTGTTTAAAAGAAGGGCAGACGTGGTACTTGGGGCCATGGTTTAGAAGTGGGTTTTGTCAGGGTAGGTTAATGGTTGGACTCGATGATCTGAAAGGTCCCTTCCAACGTCAGCGATTCTGTGATTCTATTCTATGATCCTGGGTAAATCCAAGGTGTGCAGAACACCTCCTACCACAGCAAAAACACACCACCACCACCACACCCCCCCGCAGAGGCTGGCGGGCAGCGAGGACAGCGGAGCAGCAAATGGACAGAGAAATGGAAAGGAAAGAACGTGATGACTCAAAAGATGAGAAGTTGAGAGCAGATTAAATCAGCCAAGCTGGGGTGAAGTTTTAAATGGCATGGGGAAAAGAGGTGTCAAGTTTGAAGCATTTGTGATACAAATGCTATTCATTTTAGTCAGGAAGAGAGGACTGTGGGAAATTCAACGTTATCTAACACAGGCAATTAAGAAAACAATGACAGCTGAAATTTAATACAGACAAGTACAAGGTAATGCCTATCAAAAGCAGCATTTCCAACAACTCATACACATTGATGGATTCTAACTTAATTGTAACCACTCAGGGAAAGGAAAAAAATCTACACATCACTCTGGACAACTTAACAAAAACATCTGATCAACAGACAACGGTGGCCAAGAAAGCAAGACATAGTGAGAAAGGGAGCGAGAACAATAACTGGAAATATTGTGATGCTATCATGGAAGAAAACAATATTCTCAGCTTGCAGTATCTTCCTCAGCAGTGGATAGACAGATGTATGTAAAAGGGATAGGAAGAAACAACAAAAAAATCTGATCCTAAACACATTTCCATACCAAATGAAAAAATTGGGGGTGTATTATTCAAGAGGAGGATAAGAAAGAAGAAAGACAGATTGCAGAACAAAACCACAAGGTTAAGTGGTGCCTTTTAGTCATCCTCCCGTAATGAAAAGCGCATATTCACTGACACTGAAAGCCAACAAATTTGGAGGTGAGAGACAAAGTCTCAGCAGAAACACCCAAGCTGCTCCGGGAGCCTTTGCCATGAGCTACCAGCGATGCACAGAGATGATGACGTTTTGCAGTAGCATCAGACACGAGCACGAATACTGAAACCCAAAGACTTGCTTGTAGGGAAAAAAGAATCTATTAGGATCCGAATGGAGCCCAACAGGAAACCCCTGGGAGTCTTTCCTATTTGTGGTTTTGGGCAGCCTCATATTTATTTAATGAGGTCCAAGGCCAATTACCAACGGCCTGGAGCTAGGAAAGAAAATTTTCCTTTAGTTGTCTTTTAGGAGGACTTTTCCCCTTAAGCTCACGAGGAAGCCAGGCATCAGAGGCATCCCCGCAACGCCCGCTGCTGGAAGCACGTCAAGCGATGCTCACGAGGACAGAGGGGCTTCGCACGGTGGATTTGCTTGGGAAAGGACACACGTCGGAGGGAAGAACGTGGCCTTTCGGAGGGAATCACGCTCCTCGCAGCCCGCGGGAGCGGAACGGCCGCCGGCGGCAATAGCAAGGCTCAGCAGCATGAGGCACTATTGATTCAGCTTTGACAGACGGCAAAAAGAAAAAAAAAAGAGCGCCGCTGGCCTGATCTGACCCGGAGGGAGACATGACACAGCTTAAAAGGGACTGGGTTATTCAGTGCCATTTATAGGATGGCTGCACGGGCAGATTAATACCATCAGCATCTCAGCTGCGGGGTCCAAAGAGCCGTCGGGAGGATGAGGAGGGCCCACGGGAAGAGGGCGTTACGGCAACCCTCCCATCCATCCCGCTACCGTACCAGACTGGGGGGGGGGAGAAAACACTTCCCTTTTCCAGTAGGACACTTGATTAATTCCTAAAGTGTTGACAACCTCGGTCGGGAGGCAGGGAGGAGGAGAGGCAGCTCGGCGCGTGTTTACGGGGACCTGCGATGCGCAGCCATGGTCTGCCACCGCTCATAACCAGGGGTGGATGTGAAGGGCAATCTGAGCACATTTGCAAACAGATTTAATAATAAGGGGCTGTCTGCCTCAATGTGTCAAGCTATCTGCAAGTACTGCAAAAGAATATCATCGAGTGTGACATAATGCAAAGCAGGATAAGGTCATTTGCTTTGCTTTCCTCTGTTTTAAAGCATCAGAAAAAATTATTTTCAAAATAGAGCTTTCACAGAAACATGACCGGCTGCCTGAGGAACGGCTCGAGATCAAGCGTTTGATATTCAAAATTAATCCCAGGAAGACGAGGCGCGATACGTTCCCTTTCCCTTCATCCATTTCCAGGCTGGAGATATCTCTCTTCCATTAACTCAGCTCTCCCCCTCCTCCCTTATCCCCCGACCGGGTTTTCTTCACAGGCTCAGAGTTCATCTTTTTTTTTTTCTGAACCTCTGATCTAAATGAGGGGTCTGATCCCACGCTCCTCATTCAACAGGGATTTTCAGCTGAGTGAAACCTTCACGAGTGAATTCTTAGATTTTATCATCTCCGTAAAGCCAAACGCCACAAGTTTGCAGCCAAAAACACTCAAAGTGATATTAAGATAATTAGGGACTCCCGCAGCTCTCACCTTTGGGAAGAGAGAGAAACAAACCCGAGCTGGGGGCCTCCATAAAAGTTATTTACCTCAGAACTATTTAAATTGGGATTGCTGCGACACAGGCAAGCAAAAACCTTGCTATGCAGGGAATGTTTCAAAACACAATGTCTTGCTTTTTTTCTTTTCCAGCGCAGTGACTCTCCAAGCTGTCCTTTCCCTGCAAAGCACACCGCGCCTCTCCATCCCGGCACTGCCCGCCGTGCCCAGCGCTGTCACTACAGACGGGCCTCCCTGCAAAGCTCAGCTTGGGGAGAAGCCACTGGAGGGGACAGAAGCCCCATCACGGGACTCCCCCTAACACTCTCTGGGGCTCAACCACCACGCAGGTGCCCAAAACCGAGTTGCTGAGCGTGGTTGGATGCTCCTAGCACAGCTGGATGCTCCTTGCGCATCCCGGTACCCCACCGCGGGAATACATGAGTCCATGGCACAGCAAGGCCCCAGGGAAGAGCCGAATTTAGGGAGGGCAGATAACTTTGCAAAATACAAACGCTCCTTATGAAATGAGGCATAAGAAATGGAGCCCTGGCGACGACATCTCAAGACGTGTAAACATCTGGTAACGGTTATCACCAGGGACACCCGGTAACTCACCCAGCATTGACGGCAGCAGAGATGCTCGGGGAAGTGTCGAGGATGGGGTAACGCATAGCTAAGAGGCAAGGCTGTCTACCAGTTGCAGAAGCGGGCACGGGAAGTCACGACACATAAATCCAAGCTTTCTCACCAGCACAGCGGCAGGGAAGTCCTGCTGGGAACACGTCGGGGTGTCTCGCAGGCAGTATGCGAGGCGCGGTGCAGAAGCACAGCTGCGCACATCTGCGCTGCAGCAGCACAAAGGGAAAGGGCAGGCTGGTCCCAGGTGAGGGCTCCCCAAATTTCTCTTTGCTATCTAACCCTCGGCTAGCTCCTAATATTATCAATAATGGCTGTGCAAAGCTGAACTAAAAAGAAAGTAAAAAAAAAATAACAAACCAAACCAAACACACACTCCAAGCAAGCTGATATTCCAGGACAAAACCCCAGTCCCTTCCTCCTCCCGAGACATCAGTAATGCTGCTGAGCTTTTAGCTGAAATTTGCCCATGGGGAGTGATTTTAAAAGCTTCCAGCTAAAGAAAGGCCCCGCAGCACCGGCACAGTGCCTGGCCCAGCAGCATCCAGCAGGCTGTTTGCACCCCCTTTGCTGGGCTGCAGAACACCACCACAGCTCTTGGGTTTCAGCCCGCAGGGCCAGTAAGCTCACAACCAGCACCTGGATGGACTGCATCCTGACCCACAAACGGCAGAACTCTCGGGAGGCTTTGGGAAGCAAATGCCATCAGTGTGGTCAGTGCAACCCAAGGGTTTGTAGCAGCTGGCACTACGGCCGCGTCTGCGGCCACCAAATGGAATGGCTAAATCCACTCAGGTAGAGGAACACAAACCCCACGCCCAGCCCGAAGGGTGACTTAAATCATTTAATGACATGGGAAGGTCTTGCTGTGCACGTGGCCCGATGGCTCAGCACAACCAGAACATCCAGCATCCACCAGCTCCTCCCAAATCCAGTGCCAGCCACAAAGTCACCCTGCAAGATGACGTGGGGGCAAGGCACGGCCGCCCAAGCTCACTGTTCACACCCAAAGCAAAGGACCCTGACCTCCCCTCCTTCTTCTCCTTGCACAGCTCTGGCAAATACCCACACACCTGAATCCACCCCACTCCTGCGCTTCCCAATGGTCCTCCAACATTACAGCTGTCCCAGCTGGTGTCTGGGGTCTGTTTAGCTCTGCCGAGGAGACCTATCTTTTTTAACAAGCGTGTTAACATAACATACAAAACCCTCCAGCTCTCAAATTTCTTCAGGAGCCCCAGAGGAGTACAGGAAATTCTTCTTAATTACAACGCGCGTGTTAAATAAGGACACCAGAAAGCAGGCATTTTGTAATACCTGGAAAAGGTTGTGAAGATATCACCGCAGCTCCCATTTGGGTTTAAAGCGTGGCCACCACATCTAAGGGCTGTGTAACACCCGGGGTTTCAAAGGGGTTGATGTTACAGCAAGGCCACCAAGACTCCCATCTGAGGGGGCTTCAGACACAGCGGGAAATGGGAAGCTGTGGCTGGAGAGAGAGGTGTGATGCCGCAGAAGCAGCTGCCCCCGATGCAAAGTTGTAACGAAATGATTACAAGCAAGTCACTATTTCTTTAACAACACACCAAGCCCTTGAAAAACTAGTTGCAATGCCACCGCGGCCTCGGCTCATTTGTCATCTGGCGAATGATCACTCACCGTCACAGGAGTTTAACCCTGTCACAGGAGACAGCGGCTCTGTCACTCCCGGCAGTGACACGGGGCCAAGTGGGACGGCCTCGTGGGGACGTGTCTGTGCAGATCCACACCAAATTCTTGCAAAAGTGGCTTTTTCCAGAAGGCGTGGGTGCGCGCATGCCCCCGCGCACGCATCCCTACCTCACACCCAGCCGGTGGGATGCTCACCGTGACCGGGATGGGTTCAGCCCCGCTCCTCCCTGGAGCGCTGCCACTTAGGATTTGCTAATTAAGCCTTGTTAATGAATTCCCTCCGGCACCTATTCACAGCACGTTTGTGCTCCCCCCCCTCCGCCAGCGCTCTCGCCAATCAGTTGGCTGTTGGGAACTTGTCTGAAATCTGGGGGATCGTGCCAAGAAAGCCCATTTCGGCTTCACGGTCACGAACGCTCACGCCAGGAGCACAGCTTAACGTTGCATTCATGCAAGGAGGGAGCAATCACAGCCTGCCTGGGACTCCGTCTGTGGCAGCAGAACAAGAATATGACGTGTCATCCATTTTTTATCAGGTCATTTTATGGCTACAAGAAGTCTCTACTCCCAAGCAACTACCTACAAATAAGCTACAGATCAAGTCCCACTAACAAAAATTATCCATCTACAGCAACCGGCTCTGAAGAAACCATCCACCAGTGGAAGAAAAACAAGCAGGGAAGGTGAATTATTTCTACAGATGTCCACCCAGCCCTTCTCATGTTCTCCACCACTGACACCCATGTGCAGCTAACACTCAAGCAAACACGGCTAATTCAGATATACACTCAGTCGACACCAAATATGCTTGTTCCTTAGACACTTCTTTTCATCCCCAGGATGTCTCAACATCTGAGCATGGTAATTCCCTAGTGATTAACTTCTTTATTTATTTAAAAAGAGTAGAGAGGTTTTCACAAGCGCGCCTGTCACTCGGCATCCCGCGCCGACAGCGAGACGGGGGAAGATGTGTGACAAACGCTCTGCGCCAATGGTGGGTGTCTCCTCCAAAGGGAGGTATCCCCTGACTGGGGGAGTCTTGCAACCACTGACTGCAGAAACAGGTCCCAGTTCAACGATACTCGGTGTCTGGGCTCTTCCCCTCCCTCCAAATACACACCCAAAAAAAAATGCAAAAGCATTAGACGAAGCGCATCAGGCACAGCCCGCGTGCGTGCAGGAAGGATGGGACACAAGCCTGTGGTGGGGATGGCCACAGAGCATCCCTACGAGACAACCCTCTGTGGGTTCCCCCGGGGAAACCACCCGCTGGCAGCCAACGTGAGAGGCAGCTCAGCGCAGGAGAGACAAAAAAAAAGAAAAAAAAAATAAATCTTTAAACGCTGAGAGAAGTGCCACAGAGGCAATGGTAAAAGCTTTGTAGCTGGTTTCCCTGCCTTCCCAGAGGGTGGCCAGGGCTTCTCCTAGAGAGAAAGAGGAGAAATGAGAAACGCTCCTGCTTAAAATGAATAAAATATGTCACTCCTGATCTTGTAGCTATTAAATCACTGGCTATACAATTACTTAATTATGTAGCAGCAAAAGGGGGGGGGAGGGGGAAGATGGTATTTTTCCTCCTGAAAACTTCAATTTGCTACCTCACAAAAATAATTACTCGATTCAAACATTAAATAATTGAGACATTCATTAGTAGTCCTATTGTATGATTAGCACCAGGAAGGTACCATTTAAAGGCTGAGAAATTGATTCACCAGGGAAAACCAAAAGCCGGCCTTAACAGGCTAAACGAGAGCGCGGCTTCGAGGGCTGGCCGGCTCAGCCGAGGACAGCCGCAGGTTGCCACCGTGCCTGGCTGGTGGCACCCACCAGGACCTTCCCACGCGGTGGCCCATGGAGCCTCCATCCCCAAAGCCCCCAGGGCTGGATTCAGGCAGGGTGCTGCACCCCAGGGGCACAGCGGGTGTTTGCAGCCCCGTGCAAAGCCCAGCCGGCGTCTGTCCCTGCGTAGGCACACGTGGTCCCCTCATCTGCTCATAAATACTCCCTGGGGCATGACCAGAGTCAGGATTTGTGCGTTCACTCGCAAGGCATGAACACACAGGACCCTCCGCGTACCACTGCCCCGCTCACACAGGTCTCTCCAGAAAGCCCTGACCTCCCCCTCGGGCACATCCCTTGGCACCTTCATTCACTGCTCGGAGACGAAACAGCCGCTGGTTCCAGCGACTCGGACCTGAGCTACACCTCAACGCGAATTCGCTGCTGCTGCAAGAACCAGCTGCCAAATAATTTGATGCAGGAGATGGGAAGCAGGAGGAACCCTTTATCCCTCTAGATGCAACCAAGCGGTTTACTGTGCCTGCAAAACAAAAAACAAAAAAAAACCAAACAAAAAAAAAACAACCAAAAAAAACCCTGTTGCAAACGTGCTGTGGCTCAGCACAAGGTGGGGAGAAAGCCAAGCGGGGTGGCCAGGGGACAGCCGCACTCCCGTAAAAGAAAAAGGGCAAAGGCAGCACCGAAGGGAAAGCAATTACAAGCAATTATTGGCAGAGGCTGCCATGTGGAAACACTCTCATTGTTTAAAATTTGACCCACTGCGAATATCTTTCTTAAAACGGTTATTGCCTTATCCTCTCGGATCTAAATAGCACTCTCCACACTTGGCTGCTCTAAGGATGACAGAGCGGCTTTGAGCAGCGGCTGGTGAAGGCAGAGGGGTTTTTGGGTCGGTCGCTATTTCCCTCCCGACCCACCTCGCGGGGTCCCAAGGCTAATTGGAGGCACATCACTGCCGGCAACCCAGGCAAAACATTCCTGCTCCATCCCACCCACTCCCTTCACGGGTTCGCGTTCCCACCGCGCGGCACAGCTTTCCTCCGGGCAGCACTGCCGGGGAAAAGGCGACGGGTGGGCCGAGCATCCCGCAGCTCTTCCTACGGAGGAGACACGTGGGAAGGGGAGAGCGCAGAGCAAGCCGAGCTGCCGCAAAAGCCCCTGACTGCGTGACAGTCAGCTGCGATCCTTCAGCCCTGTTTATTCCCCTTTAACGAGCAGGGAAACCAGGGAGTTTGAAGTTCTAGACAAATTATTTATCCCCAGTTTGAGCCTGGAGTTGAAAACTGCAAAGATGCAGCTTAGAACTGAGCATTTTTTATAACTTAGATCATGAGATTGCTTCTTTTATGAGCTGACACCTTGCAAATACATAGTTTTTTCTTGGAGAACACCATTACATACACAAAGATGGGCTTTCCTAGTGAGGGAAAAGGGAGACATGCCTTCTTCTCACTTTGAGGAATTCAAAACCTCACCTTTCCCCAGAGATTCTGGTTCTTTCTAACAGTGGATAAGGCAGCTCAGAGCCTCTTGAGGTGGAGCACGAGCTTCTGTGGCTGCCTTAGCAACCTTCCCCAAAGCTGCATCAATGTCATCTCCAAGTGATGCCACCAGCACGAGAGCAGCGAGATCTCAGCGCCGTATTGAACTGAAACGGTTGCGGAACAAAAGCGGCCATGTTAATCTCGTCTCCATTAAAAAAGAATAATGGATCAAAGTTTGCCAAATAGAAAAGGACAAAACCAGCAGAGAATTACTTTAATTATTACCTTCAAGCTTGCAAAAAAAAAAAAAAAGGGGTATTACAACCAAGAGCACACAAAAAAAAAAACACTATAAAAAAAGCACTTGACAGTGCCCCTTTTAATTAAACCACTCTGAATATCATTAGCAACGGACCTTTGGAATTTAAAGCCAATTACAGACTAAATACAAAAGTTACTTGCTCGCCAAGAAGCTTACACAACATCTTTCAGAAGTGGGCTTGATGCACAGGGAAGAGCTCTTCCTCTGCGAAGCGCTTTCACATGAGCTGGGCACCTCAGCACAGGGACATCCAAAAAAAACAAAGAGCACGAGGATCCCTCGTTAGGCTGCAGTTACGGCTCCGAATATGCCCACCATACCCTGCGATCCACACAGGGGTGGATCCAACAGACGATGGACCTTTAACCAAAGCTGGTGGAGCTTTTTACTCGCAGGGAAGTCATATGGGGCTGCTGAAGAGTTAAATATTTGGATTATGGAGGCCAAAGTCTTGGATAGCATCTCAAGCAGACTCGTGCTGCAGCACTTAGTGTTCCTGGGCCCCAAGCGTTCAACACCAACTGAGGAGAAACTCAAGCCTCCGGAATAGGCTTCCCATGGCAGCGTTAACAAATGAGGCCCTCCCCTGCTCACCAGCCCAAAAAGGTTCAAGAAATCCTTTCCTTCGCAATCGCAACACAAGCTGCCGAGCTCGGGCATCTCCAGGGATGCGGCTCTACCTACAGTAAGACCTGGGATAGTGCCAAAGAGCGGGACATGCCCTGGCTTGCACGCATCCCTCCCACGCTCTCTCAACAGGCAGGAGCACGTAGTTACCAACAGGACAACGGAGAAAAAGAAGGAGCCCTCCACCCTGGGGTCAAAGGCAGGCAGCTTGCCTGCCCCCACTGCTTCTCGCCTTCCAAGCATCTCTCGGTTTCCATAAGGTTTAGATCAGACCCTGATTATGGCGCAGCAAAACTCTGCAGTTTATCTTCTGGACAAAAGAATATGACTGCAATGACAGGAGACGACAGCTGTTTGCATGGAAACAGCTCTCCCCGTGCCGCGCCGGCACAACAGGGCAAATCCTGTCACGCTGGTGTTTCTGCTCTGCAGTGGGGTTTGGAGGGAATGAGTAGAACCAATGGCACGTGGAACCATTCACCCAAAAAGTCAGACCACAACAGGGCCAGAACCATACCTTGGATAATCTGTGATTTGCGTGGGGCTCAAGGCAGCTCTGAAAAAGAGAGAAAAGACCCCAAGTTCATGTATTAGGGGACAAGGAGGGAAAAAAATTGTTCTTTGGTGCCCCAGGCTTCTTGTCATTGAAGCAAAACAATCATTAAGGATCAACAGTCATTCTTTTCTCTCACACCTTTCATCTTGACAGAAAAATCCTACAGACGTATTACAGACCGCGCGAGTGTTTGGCTTTCAAAGGAAAACGGGGAAGCATTTCCCTGTCACAGCATTTGGTGGGACGGCGATAACGGACCCAACAGAAATATTCATTGCCATATGTTCCAGGAACGATCTCCACAGACGTTCATTAGTATCATCGCCAGGAAACTCTACGGGACTTTCCTGCGGGAGAAGTGGCAGTTGCTAATTAAACTGCAGACGTCACCCCAAGCGAGTAAGGTGAGGCTCGATACCTCCAGTTGAAAGACCAAGAAAGGGGAGAGTGATGTAGCGTGCTGCTGATACCCAGCTCTGTCCCTAGCTGTAACCCTGGCTCTTCCTACCCCTTTGAAAAAAACAGGCTTTCCGAGGGAGAATAATGATTTCTACAAGCTCCACATATTTACGATTTTTTGGTAAACAAACCAGACCATGGAGACACTCTCCTGTGTGTCAACGCACAACTTTGCTCATGCAAAATTACTCAAATAAAACTCCAAAAAAACCCCACCCAAACCCACAAAACCAAAGCACCAACCCTATAACTAAAATAGAAGTACCCGGCAGTTTGGGAAACCAAGGCTGGTACTTTCCTCGTGATATTTAATATTAACATTTCCAGTTGATTTATTAGCTAATTGCAGGGCAGCTGAACATCTTGAGGGGCTTGTGCGTAGCAGAGCTGAGGAGCATCGCTCCCCTCTATCACCCGGTTTATGCTTCGCCTCAGCTCTGCTCTCCAGCAGACGGAGCTGCTGCCGGCCAGGAGCTGCCCCGGGGAAGCAGAGGCAGCCAGCAGCGGGCAACCTCGCGTCTCAATGCTTGGAAAACCTTCTCCAGACAACCTGAATGAGAAATCTCACCCAAACCTGGGAGATGGCTGGACCCAGGGGTGCCACAAGAGCCTTCGCAGCTAGAAGAACCAACTCATGATGGAAAACAGAATCGTTATTCCAAAGTTGCAGGCTTAATACAAACTCTCAGAGCCTGAAACAGCAATTCAGAAGGGAATTAGAAGTGGGCTGATGGCTTTTCCAGGCAATTTCTTCCGTCCTTATCCGGACTCCCAGAGGGGCAGCACAAACAAGAGAAATGCAGCAAGAGGAGGAGGATGGAGCCAACATCACTGCTTAGGCACAACGACTGACTTTGTCATCGTGCAGCTTCCAGCCTCCCTCCAGGGCCCATCACACGCCTCTTCTGCCTACTCAGAAGCACGCTTCGCTCTTCTCAGTGCTAGAAAGGAGCACGGCTCCTGGGTGGGAGAACCGTTGGGCTCCATTTCCAAATTGCTCCTGACTGGCTGCACAACTGCGGGCTCTGCCTTGCTTTACCCGTGCGCGAAGGAGACCTCAGCAAATTGCTCCGAGACCCTCAGGAGGAAAGAGCGTCACAAATGCCGCTTTTAATAATTTAATCCTCGCAGTCCCGCAGCTATCCCACTCAAGGATCTCCCGCCGGAGCCAGCCAAACACGTGGGCAAGAGGACTGCGGAACACAGTTATTCTGAGAAGATGGATAGACAGGCAAAAAGACAGGGCTTGACAGCAAGCAGAACATTTCAAAGAATCTCAGCTGTTCAGTAGTCATCCATCATCCGCTGAAAACACCGGCAAGCCAGGGCTGTATCATCACAAGAACGTATTTAACATCTGCGTTCACCTATATAGAGCCCCAAATCGCATCTCTGGGGCTGGGGCCCCAAATCTGGCTCACTGCCACTGTAATGTCACCAGGGACACCACCCTGAATTTAATATGCAGAGAGTGGAATGATGTTATTCTCTAATACACATATATGTTACCTATTCTGCATTTCAGGTGCATTTCTACATACATATTCATCCCCAGGTACACAGCATTGCGCACAAAAAAGAGATAAGCGCTGCAATGAATACGTCAGGCTTTACTGATGGGGAAACAGAGGCAGGCTAAGAGCAAAGTGACCTGCCCAGTATCCTGACACTGAGAACCATGTCTTGTATCCACAGTCTGGCCACCTAGTCAGTAGATCACATTGCTTTTTTGTTTTCCCCCTCTGACCCCAGCCAGGAAAGTAATTTATCTTTTTTTTTTTTTTTTTAAACACAAGCTGAGCTGACGCCCTTTGTGGTGGACCCCACTGGCGGCAGTGATTAAGCGCTCTTCCCTCCCAGCACTGGAGGAAGCACAGAGCAAAGTCCTGCGATGCTGATGAGCAAAAACTGGGGTTTATTCTCTCTCCACCAAAGGAAGCACAGGACCACTCCGGGACCCTTGTTAAAAAAAAAAATATATTACACAAAGAAAATGGTCGTGTTCGTTCCCTTCCAAGAGAGGATAACATCCCCTTTCTGCTAAGTCAAAGGAGTGAGCGAGATGGAGAGTGAACTCCACAAGGGAAGAACCACGTTTCCAAATTCCTGAGTCCACCTCCAAAATAAAGGGAAAAGTAATGAAAAATACACCTTTTTTTTTTCTCCTCCTTTTTCTCTCACTGCAGCAGCATTTACAGTCTCCCAACATGCAATTTCCCAAGTAACATCCAGGAGAAATCACTAGTAGGGAGGTCATCCTCGCCCCAGCCCTGCCGGGACCCCTGTGTGCCGAGGGGGTCCAAACAGCCTCTGCTCAGGGCAGCCCATCATCCGTACGGACAAGGGGACAGAAAGACACTTCAGGACCCCTTCGTTCTTCGTTCCCTTCCCTTTCTACCTTTACAAGCACCGTCCAAAGCCAGCTTGTTTCCTAAAGCTCGCCAGGAAGAGCGTGGGCAGGCAGCCACACTGCTGGGGTGACCCCGGCAAGGGGACACCCGGAGGCTGAGCACACCGGGGGGGGGACGCAGCGGTCCCTGCGCAAAGCATCCCTCCTGGGGAGGGAGCCAGGCAAGAAGCCACCTGCAAAACCACCCCAGCGGCTGCTGCGAAGCCCTGGCCCCTTTCTACAATCAAACAAGCCCTCATCTACCAGTAGAGCCTTCGGCGGGGGGGACACAAATGGGTGTCCTAGAGGTGACCCGCAGCCCCGACACCCACGCTGCGTGGATGCACAGAGCTGCTCCTGCCCCTTGGCTGCAGCACCCACGCAAAGGCTCCAGCCCCACTCCGTGGGGAGAGGGGGCTGCGACGCTGGCTTTAAGGAATGACCTGGAAGGGAAGAGAAGGACCTGGCGGGCAGGGGAGGATTCGGACTTCGCAATCCGGATAATCCCTCCGGAACTCAGAAAGCAACTAGGAGAATGGACGGAGGGAGAAAAAGTAATGAATAAAATAAGAAGGAGCACAAATCCGCCCGCAGCTATTTTACCTCCAGTGCTCCAACAGACCTGGGAGCTTCCCCAGTAACCGGTAATATGTTACTAGGAGCCGGGGGACAGTTAGGCTATTTGGGTAATCATATCCAAACGCACAGCCTGCCCTCAGGCACAGGGACGGGGTCAGGCCAAGGAAAACCTGCCTGGGATTTTAATCCTGCTTTGGTGCTCCCTTTCGGGGCAGGAGGCTGCAGAGCCATGGCTCCAGGGGACTGAGCAGCCCCACTAACCGGCAATCCCCGAGCTCCTGCATACCCCAAAACACCCCAATACCAGCCCTCCCTCACTGGCCAAGGAGAGGAGGGAGGGAAAGGGAATGGGCATGTCTGGAAGGAGAGACGGACAGCAAGGAGACGCAGCAGGAGCCCTGCTAACAGATTCCCACCGTCTCATTTAAAGAGGATGAATCTGTGGTGCTGGCATGGCATGAAAATAAAGAAAAAGCACATCAGCGCAAGAAATCTCTAACAGATGGGGACTGTGAGCCTACGAGAGAAGACAGGGATGGAAGTCGGTAAATGCACGTACAGCAAAACCTTGGCGTTTGCTCTTCTTCCCGGTACAAGAAGCCTAGAACAAATATTAGATGCATTGCTTTGCTAAACACCTCTCCCAGGAGTTAAACACAGCAGAGGCTGGAGGAATTCAGAGCAATTTCCCGCACGCATGCCACTGTCAAGGCTCCAAACAGCGCGCTTAGAATGGACACCCCGGCTGGAATCCACTGTCTGCCGAGACAGCACAATTACCCATCTCTGCCTTCCTCCCCCGCCGCAAAGAGGAGGAGGAAGGAGAAGGCGAAGCAGCCAGCTCCTCGGGATGCCTGAGGTGGGATCTCCCCGCAATGCCCAGGGCAAAGGCTGCTTTACCCGTTCAGCTTGAAAAACAGGGGCCACCCAAGTCGTTGGGACACAGCCTGACAGCGCTGGAAGCTTCCCATCAATCCAAAACCCATATTTTTTTTTTTTTAGGGGCGTTATTAAATTAGCAAGAGCCTCCCCGCATGCCTTACACACATGGATGCTCCGGCTCCATCCCAACTCCAGGATAAAAAGCCCAGCCCTGTTTCGCAGCTCAAGAGGAGGTTGGCAGAGGGCTCAGAGACTTACAGATATACTCGAGTGCCAGTGAGTTGGTCGCTCTCTCCCTTTCCCGTTAGCGCAGCGGCACAGAAAACCCCCCTGTGTCTGGGTGTACCCCCCCAAAGCCGCTAAGCCCCATTCCTCCAAAATTAGGGCTGAGAGCAGCACTTGGTATCCACCCCAGCGGGTATAACCCATCCCACGCAAGCCGAAGGATGGGCTCTGCGCTCCGTGGGGGGCTGCTGCTATTAAAAAGAGAAGCAGCCTTGAACCAGGCGATGGCAATAACTCAGCCCAGGCTTAGAAGTGCGTCTGGTGGCAGAGCCGGGGCCGCAAAGGTGGCGTTTCTCCTCCCAGCCCACCGAGCTAGCAAGGCACAACGGGCTCCCTTTGTACTTTTAAAGGAGGAGACGATAGCAAAAGGGAGACTTAAGAGGGGAAAGCCCCGCAGTGCAATACGGCGTTTAAAATGTGATAATTAAGTGAGCATCTTTTGAAGATGCCTGTGAGAGGTGTTTCCCAACACACCAAGGTTAGGTAGCTATTAGAAGCGGTTTTGTTTTCCCTGCGAGATGGGCCTGTTAAGCTGTTGGCATCTCCTCTACGGAAAAAGATAACTGATCTCCTCATATCACAGTATAGTCAAGTTCACAATTAATTTAGATAACTCCAGACAAGCTGGGTTATTAGAAAAAAAAAAAAGGAAAAAGAAAAAAATTAAGAGAAATCTGGAGATTAAGACTTATAAATCTGCAGGCATTAGGGAGAATTGAATTCTTTCTTATACAGATGTAAAATCAAGTCTTTTTATATGATTCAATTATAGATTGATGGGAAGGCTCAGAAACATGGATTAATGATCTTTTCTTAAAGGAAAAATTATATAAGAAAAAAATAAAAAGAGAGTCGTATAACAGAAAGAATTACTACTCCCCAAACCATGATTAAGGTTTAGTAGGTTACGTCCAGAACAGCGTAAAAGGGAATTTGTGGATTCCCAACCACATTAAGCGAGTATAAGCGGAGATAAAGGAAGCAGCATGGTACAGTAAATTATCAGCCCTGCAACACGGCAAAGGCGGGGGGAAGCGCGTCTCCACATGCATGGGACCAACAAACGAGCCCGTGATTCCACGTCAGGAAAGAGGACGTGGTTTGAGGGACCCTGGAGCCTGCCGAAACTTCGCAGAGTTTTATGGACGTGGGGTGGTCACACCGATGGCAACGGAGCTGTGCTCCATCAATTTACACCAGCTGGGGAAGGGGACAAAGGAAGCTTTTCCTAGCGAAGGGAAAACCGTTTGGATGGGGTCTGAACGGTGGGGACACAGCTCAAACGAGTCCTGACGTTCATACCCCACGGCACCTCGCTCAGCCCAGCCGCCTTCACGCTTCATCCCAGTATAACTACTGGGAAAGAAAAGCAACCCTCCTCCTACCAAAAGAGCCGCCCCAGCCCCTGTGCCCAGAGCTTTCCTTGCACTCCTGACACTTCAGCCCCCGCCAGCCTTTAAAAAAAGAAGGATACCACCACAGGGTTAACACACAAACAAGCATCTTCAAAAGCTGCGAGGCGCTCAGATACTACGGTAATAGGGAGCACCCGAGTACCTTAGGTAATCTGGCTCCAAGTGAGTATTTCTCTGACGCTAAGTCCAAGCCCTGCTCAGCGTGAATTAGCAGCCAGGCACATTGTTAGCGGAGCTATTGTTTATTGCTTTGTCCGAAAAGAAAGCACTATCTAGGTCACTCATTACAGGGGAGAGCCGTGTATGAGAATGCAGCCCAGGTGCCCTACGCGCTATGGAAATGAAGGCAATAAACGCGAGAAGAAGAGCGGCGAAGGAGGTGAGATGTGCTAGCGAGCAGCTCTGGAAGGATTGCATTGAAGGGGGAAGGCAGCATAGCCGGAGCTCCTGCGCCGCGACACCGAAATCTAATTCACACCTCTTTGCTGACTGCCCTTTGGGTTCACAAGCATGGGGGGGGAAAAAGCTGAGGGGATGCCGGGGCTTATTTTTAAAGCTTGCCTCCAAGGATGGAAAAAAAAATCATCCTCAGCCAGGAAATGGGAATTTGCAATAAAATAAATAAATGTATCGTTAAATAAATAAAAGGCCCGTGGCTGATTCTCACTTTTGGCATGGGGCTGGGGCTCTGCACAAAGCAATTAAAAGGAAAATGGATTCCAGCGGGGAAAGAGAACAACTTCCCCCTCTTCCGAAAGATGTCTTTCTGATGAGACAAAACCTTTACTTCACCCAGTATGCAGCAGAGCTAAAGGCCAAGGAAGTATTTAAGCTCGCAATTAATTTCCACTCGTTTCGGAAGGCTGTGATGAGTTAACATTTCCACAGCAGCAATTTAACGTGACGCATGCCCCCCAAGGAGCAGGCGGGGACAGCGGTGCTGCCGGGGGGCCCCCAGAAACACGGAGGTCGGTCCAGACCTCTGCAAAGGCGGAGGAGAGCTATGAAACCCAGGTCATCCGGGCTGGGAGGAACTTCAGCAGGGTTTTCTATTTTGGGGGTGGGTTTTTGTTGGGTCCCCTCCCTACTGTTATCTACAGACATTGCTAATGGCCACTTTTTTGTCTTTAATCCCAGGGAGATTGCTCTAGCACTTCCCCCCCACCCCGGCAAAAGAAGCGCCCAGGCAGCCTACTGCTCACCACCCCTACTTCCATTAATTGATTTGTACAGATCCTCCTGTCAAAGAAAATTGCCTGAGAAGTCCAAACCCCGAAGACAGTCACAAATTTTAGAAGCCGAAAATTTCGTGAAACGGTAACAGCCAGTGGGGAGTTGGGAAACGTTATTGCTTCGCCTCCTTGTTTGGAAATTAAGGGTCTTGGGTTAAATCAAAGTTTCTCTCTCCCTTTAATAAGATGACAGCCCAGACCATCCAACTGACTGCTGAGACACCGACTCCTCGCTGGCTTTAGATTACTCAAGTGCTCAGAATTTAATCTCAAATGGCTGTTATTGGATTTTTACTCCAACTAGCTGGCTGCCGGGCGCAGTAAGAGAAGCCAGCCCCTTCACACCCGCGCGGCCTCCCAGCTCCTGGAGTTTGAAAACCTGCTGCTACGCGATGGTTTTGCAGGAGCTTTTGCTCCAGCGCCTTCTAGGAGGGAACAAGGCATGGCTCAGGAGGAAAGAAAACACTGGTTATAATTTGTTCAAGACTGGGCTGCTTCTCCGTGCACTGCTTCTTCCACACAAAGGTATTAATTGTAAGCAACAGCAAGGAAACTGAGCAAGAAGTGATCCCTCCAGATGTGTTCGAGCTCACGGCGAGGCAAGGCAATTCTCCAATGTACACACGTATCTCGGAAGGGTAAATGTTTCCCAGCTTCTGCCGGCGTCTTCATGTCATTTACACAGCGCCGTCAATCACTGCTCTCCCAAGAAGGGGAGCAGTGTAAACTCATGTTTAATGCCAGATTTACACACATTTCTATTCGCCAGTAAATGAGACCATTACATATGTTGTGTCAATTGATTTTTATAGTCTTCCCTTTGCGCACGTTTGCACAGGGGACATGCAAAGGAACACAGGCACTCAAAAACTGGACCTGGCTCCTGGTCTCTACGCATCACCCCATCAAAAGGCACATCCTGACCTTTACCTTGTGGCATCGAATTTCCCCTGGCCACCGACCTTCTCAACTTCATCAGCCGATTCCATTTCTGCCACGCAAACCTTTCTCCCTGACCTGTTCCCTGCCACAGAGGGGGACACATAAGTGACCAAAACCCAGAATCTGCCCCAAACTTTTCCTATATGCATATTGGGTTGTAAACCCTCAGACTCGGGCACAGTTTAGGCCACGTCAGGACAAAACTCAGCCCCGCACCACTGCCGTTGCACCCTGCTGAGGGCAGATGCACGCTGGTCACCACAACCACGGTGCAGGAGGCTGTCGTCCCCCCCTCCCCGCAACGGCACCAATGTTCAGCTGACAAGTTGATTCGCCGTCCTTTTAAGAAAGTCCTTCTCACTGCTCCTTGCCAAAATAAAGTAACCTTCCTCGCTGAAATTATCCTTTGTAAATACCCCCCAAGGAGTTAGCAATTCCTTTCTCCAAGATGACTCATCCTCCCACACAACGGACCATGAAAAGAGCAATCACGCTGGCGTGTCAGTCTGCGGCGCTCCCCTCTCTGAATCAGCCCCCAAGAGTCGTTATGGGCTCTCCCTGCTCCCCAAAGCATCATCCACCCACTGTGCCCGTGCCCCCACCTTGGAGCAAGCTCCCTCGTGAGGTTGTCTCTTTGTATGGCGCAGGGCTCAAGCGGCGCGCCGAGGTGCCACCTGGACACCGCAGACAATCCGCAGGACGCATTTTGCTGAAGACTTGGGTGCTTTGCCTTCATCAAAATGCACCACAGCACGTTCCAAGGCTGGAGAAAAGGAAGACGATCCTTTCAAGGGTGGGTTTTTACACCACCCCCCAACCCCGAGCCAATCAGAGCCTTCTCTCCGTAATTAACAGCTCTGGCCCGTGTGTTGGCTGAGCTCCACCGGCAACGCGGCAGAGGCAACGACCTCCAGGAGCAAAGCCCTGGATTTCGGCGGATCCAATGCTCCGCACCACCCAGGCCACCCCATCGAAAGCCAGGCTGCGGATGCCAGAGGCGGCAGAGCCATTCAAACCGGCCACGGGCAGTTTAACAGAAACAGCGCTTCCATCCAACATCAATTTGCGGCATCCCGGGCTGAACACTTTAGATAAGCGGCGCCGGAGCCAGAGAGATGACAGAGAAAAGCTCGCGTCGGTGGCACATCCGTGCGTGCACACAACACCCTGCCTGTGGTCCGCTGTTCGGCTGCCGACGACCTGTATAACATAATAGCAGCGCGCCGAGGTGTCTTCGCAGGCAGGCCCCTTCTCCAAATCCCCAGCAACATTTATGTCTTTCTCCACCCCCCCCCTTCCCTGCAGGGCTTAAAGCCTCATCCTGCTCCAGTTATTCTGAAAGGGAATTTAGTGCATCGCCATAAATTATACGAGCATTGGACATAAGCATCATTTATGCACAAATCACTGTTCCCTAGAACAAAGCAAGTATCAGCCTCCTGACAAAACACTTTTTAGCAGGATTGGCAAACGAATAAAACCTCCCGATGAATACCGACGTGCTGATGAAAAAGTCCTACTGATTTTAATAGAAAATGATCATTTTCCTATAGGATTTTTTGAGCCACCTCGTTGAATTTAATGGAGATTTTCTATTCTGGTCCACAATTATGCAAGAGTTAAAATACCTCCAGAGACGAGGAGATTATCTATTACATTCTATAGGATTGCAGAGTAATTTCCATAGAATCCTGTTATGTTTCTATAGAGCCTGACAAATTTAATCCCTATTGAACTTTACAGGGACTTTTCCATAAGGGACAAATAGACACTGACATCTGTTAGCTGCAAAATGAGTAATACTCAGAAAATAGAGGCCTTACACACCACTGCTGTACTCAAAATGGTCGAAAGATGTCTTGAACAAGCAGCTTAATGGGGAAAATGCATTAAATTGGTGTCACATGGTTGCATTAGTACGGTTGTGTTGCAACATTCCTTTTATACACAATGTCATTTATACAACCAACGCTTTACAAATTGCATTTGCTACCAACGTGCACTTGATCTCATCATCCCATGCTGGGACTTTCCTGTATCAGCACAGAAAGAGGGAGAGCAATCTCAATCGAGGGAAAAAAAATGCCAGTTGAAAGCCTGGAGCTGGCGATGTATCTGTGCACATTCCTCTGCCCTAATGTTACTAATAAATGCATTGACTCCAAATCTCTCTCTCATTGAGCTCCACTGCGGAGCTGGAAGAAGGGCTGCACTTCTCTTTCATGCACAGTACTAAAGAAAAAAAAACATTCAGCTGAGCTACGTGGAGACTGAAGTCTTTTAAATTTAACCATAAGGTAGTTATAACAAGGAACAAAACAAGCAGGGACAACCTAAGGTTTCCTCTGCCAACACGCCAATTAGTCCTAGACTGGTTCAGGGAACAGATTAAAAGACACAACAGCCCCCATGGGTCTTTTCCCACCTTGTCTTATGCAAGCTGGCGTCAAACACGATACATGCTCGCGATACCGCTGTATCAGTATCACTCACTCATCGCTTGTAGCCAGTTACTCCTCAAGAGGTCCTTCAGGAGGTGCCGGTTTTGGATACATCACCTCTGTGGAGTTACTTCTGTTCTTACCCAGCCACTCCCACACACCCTAAATCACTTTTTGGAGGCTATGGGTGCTCTAGGCTCACCCTGGATAAAACAGAGCTTGAGTGGCCCTAAGCCAGGCTGAAACCCCCCCTTCGTGGTGATGATGTACCTGAAGAAATATTAATCACTGCAGTGACTGTAATAAGCCCTTGTAATAACATCATGGCAATAGTAATAATGCAGTAATAGCCAAATTAACCTCCAAATTATACAGCTCACAGGGAAAAATATCCTAAAGCAGTATGAGAGGAGAGGGAGGGATCCAGCAACACAGACCCAACACCCCTGGGCAGCGCGCGGCAGCGGTGGAGCTGAGGGGACCAAGCCAAAACTGGGCACCCAGAGCTGCATGTTTGAGGACACCGCAGACATAACCCATGGCAACAAGAAGAACAAGCACCTCCATGTGTCTCCCCAACTGCATTTCCTTTCCAAAGAAAAGGACAACGTGGTAACTGAGCACAGCATTAAAAAATGTGGCTCTAATATTTTCTCATTTGCCAAATGCTAGCAGGGTGTGGACAGGGGGTGCAGGGAAGGCTGCGGGTCGGTTTTGCTTCTTTTCCTTCTTCTGAGCTATTTGCAAAGGAATGAAGTCCTCAGTGATGATGGGAGAAGTCTTTCTGCTGGTTAATGCCCAGAGACCCCTTCAAAGCGAGCACAGACATGGAGGGGACATGGCATTTCTGGCACGGCAGAAATCAATATATGTGTCCGGGTACCTCTCACACCCACGCCACTGCCCCTGCCTCTTCGCACACGCACTTTAATCACCGCCTGCGTTTCTAGAAACCAAACCCAGCTTCGACACATACAGACTAATAAAGATGCCTCATGGTCCTTTTAAGATCACATTACAGAGTATGCCACCATCCACGAAGAGAAAGCCTCATTGACTCTTCAATCCTAAACGTTGTAAGACTGAAAAGTGGGAGAAATGAGGGAGGCTCGCATTTCTAATACCCACAAGGAAGCAACGTGATACAGCCTTTGATCCAAGCAGGCAGCAGTGGGTTTTCACACACACAGCTCACGGGGAGAAGTAAAAAGACAGCTACGGAGAAGGAAGAACAAGCCAAGCAGACACCAGACCTTGGCACTTAAAAAAGCAACTCTCTAAATAAGCGTTTAGGAGTAAAACGACAGGGTGGCATCTTCAAAAGCGCTCCACTTAGGTCTGAGCTGGCTCCCATCAACCCCACGGGTACAACCCCCATGGAGACCGTGGTCAGAGACAGGTCATCCAGAAGCCCTTCAGCAGATCCCATCAGGCCGCACAGCCCAAAAACCCAAATCTGCCCACAAACACTCCCTGCATCAGACACAGGCAGCTAAGATGCTTTCAAGGCTGGATGACAGGTACACCCACGGGCCAGAGAGAGGATTTGTCCAGAGACGGACTCTGGAAAAGGCTGGGAACCACATCCATCTGGTCAGGCTGGACCAAGCCTTCTCGCACAGCCGGTCACCAGGTGACCTTTCCTTTCACATCTTTCTTAAAGGAGAGGGTGGAGATGATCTTCCCGGCAGCAGCTTTCCATGTAAAGCATGGAAGAAATGCTCATGTCTCTGAAAGGTGGGGGATATGTCCCGGGACAGGAGCCATCCAGGGTTAACAGAAATGGAGAGTTACACAAAAGGACATGCTTATTCCCTACTAACCTGCCAGAAAGTCAGGCTTAGCCTACCGACCTCCTTCCAGCCATGCACAAACTTAGCCAGCCATGCCTAAAATTTCATATCATAAAATAAAACTATTTTATACTATATATACTTTATATATATGATATAAAGCTACATATTATAAAAATAATCGCTGCTATCATAACTGCATAGCCAAGTGGGAGGTGGATGTCCCAGCACCTACTACAGCTCAGGAAAGGCAGAAGCAACGGTAGAGGGATGGGGACCCATTAAGTCCTGCACCGGCATTCACGACAGCCAAGCTGTCATCCGTCCTTCACTTCTCATGTCCTTACACCACAAAACCTGGTCGTGGCGACCTGCATGTCACCAGGGAGGAGGCATCCTCTCCCGTGCCACCAGCAATGTAGCGGGACAGCACAGCGACACAGAGAGATGCAGCTCATCAGGGCCAGCAGCGTTTTAATGAGGGTCCCGTGCTGGGTAAGATCCTGATGCCCCACGAGCGGGAATGCCACGGCACATTCCCAGCAACGCTTCTATAAGAAACTCCTTGCAGTATTTCATCCAGCACAAAATAAAGTATGGAGACTCTGCAGCACAGGGCAAGGGACATCATCTTCCTAGCACCGCACTTCACGTACCCATTGCTCAGTGCAATCTCATCCCAAGGGTGAGGAAGGGTCCATAGAAGAGAGAAGTTGCTGTCAGCAAAATTTGGCTTAATAATATTGTTAATAATATCATGACACTGGCGTGATAGGCTCTAGGCAGCCTAAGAAAAAGCTTTCCGAAGCGATGGCATCCCCACCGAGCCCGTGGGCAGGGCTGAGAGCAGGCGTGCTCCTCCGGTGAGCGGGGCAGCCTGCTCTAACCCAACGCCATCTGTTGCTGGGGTAAAACATCACCGTAAGGGAAATTTCGACACAACCTTTGGCAAGGGAAAGCTTTGCTTCGCTTTCATTCCTCCCTCGCCCATGACATGCCATGGGTCTGCCCAGGGCCGTGGTGGTACGGAAGCTCGGCATCACCGGGACGGTGATTTGCAGTCTGCTCAGACACAGCTGTAGATCACTTGGGAGAATGAACCTACAGTTTTATAAACTATTTATTAGCCCTGTCCTGTAGCGCTACATCAATATGGCTATCGGTGAAGCAAGGCAGGAGCTATAAAAATACCATCTATCCAAAATAAGCTTCATAAAATCAAACAGAGGCCAACGCAGCCTAGGATGGGATTGTGGCTTGACATATAAAGGGCCTCTCAATCTTTGAGATAGACCATTAAAATCCTCAAGCCCTTTTGGTTCACAGAAGTCTAAAACAAAAGGGGAAAAATAATGACACCTTCTCTGGCGGAGCAGGAGAAGGCAGCGCGCTAGTCGTGCAGTATCATTTGTTTGCACGGAAGTCGGATGACTCCCTTCTCCCAGCAAGACAACTACCAGGTCCAAATAAAAAAAAAAAAGACTAAAATAAAAAAAATAAATAAAATAAAAGCTTCTTTTCCTCTGCCTTCCCCACCTACAAGCTGCTTTTCCACAGGCAAAAAGTTTCTCCTCCCTCTGCCCGCGGTGATATATTCCGCTCGGCGCGGGAGAGGCAGTGCGGAAGGCGGTGGGGAGGGGGGAAGGCACGGCTGAAGCACACCGATATCCCAGCCGGCGCTCCCCTCCAGTTCCCCGAGGCAGCGGGGTAAGGCAGAAGGCAGGTCAATACATTGTCGAAGATGATGATTAACATTTCCAGCCAGTGCTCCCTCAAACCGCCTCTAAAACATGTCTTAATAAACTGCATTGCAAATAGCCTTGTATTTCTACCTCGCTGCATCTGCCAGGGCGAGATAATACGTCGACCTGAGAAAAAGTGACATGCTGGGAATGAGCCACTGAGAGTTATATGACACGGCGAAACCTTGCTCAGCACGTCGCTCCCGGCCCCGGGCAGCAGCCGGGATGCGGGCACCTTGCCCAGGCTGGTTTGGGGCTCGGTACGGAACAAGGGGTGCGCTTCGAGCAAAGAAAATATCAGCTCGCGTGGGGTTTGGGGCTAAAAGGGCTTGAGGGAGAAAACCGCTCTGAACTGCTATTGACTGTGAAAATCACTGTACAATGGAAATATTTGAAAGCTACGCACATGATAGCTGTTTTTGCAAAGGCAGGCACCGTGCTTTAAAAGGTCAGAGGGAGGTGAGAGCGGGTTTAAGCATCATTTTCCTGGAAACACAGCTCTGAAGCTCTGCAAAACTTCACTCAGCGCGCCTCCTCCGGGGAGCCCGCCCAGCCCAGCGCAATCGCGCCCAGCCCGGCTTTGGCGTGGACAAACCTCCCTTCCCCCCCCGCATTTATACAAGAGCAAGGGCTCCGTGACAGTTTGCAGTGTTGCTGAAACACGTGGCTGGATCAAGCACAGCGGGTCTCAGCATCACCTTTCGGGGGGATTTTGAAGCTCCACTTTCCCGCATCGTGATGCTCAACCCTGCGCAGAAGACGGACCGCGCTGCCAATCCAAATTGCAACTCAACTCCTCAAAGCAGTGAACTGTAAACGAAGCTCGCGCACCTTCGCGCCCTTCCCCTGCAGGATCAGCCCGCTTCAGGAACATCAGAAGAGAGAGAAAACAGCTTGGGTTGGAGATGAGGAAAGAAAACACAACCCCGAAATAAAAAGATTTGGGTTTACCTGCCAAGGAACCTCCAACCGGGCAAGGATGTTTCACATCCCCCACTCTGGACCTTCAAGTACTTCAACAGAAAGCAAATGCCACTTACCTATGAGGAAAAAAGAAGAAATAAAAATAAAAGTTAAAGTTCACCAAGTATTATAACACTACGCACTTTAAAAGCAATGGAATTTGTAATTCACTTGTAGACTGGAGAAAATACAAAGGGGAAAAAACCTCAAGTTTTAAATACACTTTGGTAAAGGTCAGCTTGCATGGCACGTGGTTACAGAGGCCATCCTGCAGGCTGATTGTTTTCTTATTTATTTCTCACAGTTTCAGTTAGCTTTTTTCCCCCCACCTCCCCTATTCGGACCCACAGAAAAGGAGGATGCAGCTTCAGAGGCAAGAGCTGCCTCTTCCCATCCCAAAACTTCTATCAACAGAGAGTCCCTTCCTGCTTTTTCTTCCATAGTTTTTTTCCTAACAGCAATATTGCACATCCTAGGCCAAGGTATAACAAGCTTTCCATCTCTGCAGTCCCCAAGAGGCAGCTCCATTAAGCATTTCCAACACCAGCCCTGGTGCCTCACTCCCCAGGAAGCAACTGCTCGACCCACCCCACCACCTACGGAGAAGTACCCACAGCCATGAGTGGGATCCCTCTTTCCCAAGCTCTAGCTGCACCAACTCATCCCTCCAGATGGGGATGTCGTACCCAAGCTCCAGCCTGTCGGCCAAGACCGCAGCCATGAGACAAACACAACAAGCTATTCATCCTTTGCTTTCAGAAGGACCAGTTTGACCTTCTCTAGGACAAAGAGAAACTCCACCCTTGCCAATCCCCATCAAAAAATCTGCCTCATAGATATCATAAATATTACGATATCCCTTCGAGAAACATGGGAAGCCCTTCCATTTTTGACTCAGGCATCTGGGAACACGGAAAACCGGGCGAGACAGTGGCTGTACCCATCCGGCTGTAGCTCCGTAGGCTGTTGTAGGAATTGAGGACGACGTGACGGGGCATGTCTTGCTAATGCACGACAGTGTGTACTCTAAATTACTTAAAGGGTGCCTGGGGCTACGGACAGATGCTGCTAAAACATACAATTGAATAAATAAACGGAAGGGTAACAGAGTGGGGAGGGGAGGGATGCAATGGGAGAGCGATTGGCAGAGTTGTGTGCCAAGGTGTTAAAAAAACTCCCACAGAGCTGCCTAAACCTCTTCTGAGACTCCACTGCTACGTGTTTCAGATGCTGAGAAGATTGAACTAATAAAAAAGAAATGAGAGAACTGTCACTGCAGATTACATGGTATTTATTCCAAAATCTGCTCATTATAGAAATTTGCAAGACAAATGGGTTTTTAGCAGGAAATGGCAGCTTTTCCTTAAGTGCATAACAAGGAGCAGAATTGGTCGGGAGCTGAATCTTTCTCTCCCTTTTCAGCTACTCCGGCTCCAAGTCTTACCAACCACCCGAGAAATACTCGCGAGGCTGAAAAAACCCTTTTTTTAAAAAAAAAAAAAAACATTCTCCACCAGCCTCTTCATAATCCTATAAGAAACTACGATTAAGAAATATTTGAAGCAAGAAAAGCTCATTTGGCCTAGAGAGTTTCCAGGCGGCGAGAGCTTCTCTTGCTCCTCAACAGCATGCAAGCGGTATTGCTAACTCTTCGGATCCTTCCTTCCTCGCAGGGAAAGCCCTTCACCAAGAAGAGTGTTTGTGGTCAGGCTTTAATCCCCCTGCCCTGATAAATGTTTAATTCCTGGGCCTGCCTTCGTAGCTGAATATAGACTGGAGGTGGTTTGCATTCTGCCGTATCCGAGTGCTTCTAATGACATTTTGGCTTCTTTCCCAGTTAATTCCAAGTGCCTGAAACCCAAGCATCTCCCCTCTCCCCCTCCCCATCATGGATGCACATGCAGATATTTGACTGATAACATACAAAGCCATAATATGCGGTTTTAAAACAAGTCTCTGCAGTGGAGTCGCAAGAAGGAAGCAGAAGAAGGGGGAAAATATGCCTTGAAATATTACAGAGTAGGAGCTGTCAAGTTGAAAAAGCTTCTACAAGGTTTTCAATGCCATAACTGTGTTATTTAGCTGGGGATGAGAATTTTCAGACACACATCAACAGGAAAAAAGGGGTTTGGGGAGGGGAAAAAAAAAAAAAGAGAGGCGGCCTGTCTTATTTGCAGCTCTCCTTTGTTGGAAAGCAATTACAGCCTTACTCAATTTATGACCCAGAATGCACCCTAATCTACTTGTAAATGCGTCTTATTCACCACACAGCACTTTCAGATACAGCCAGGGTAAATAAACGGGAGATTGTTCCTACCTACGTTGCGGCACAACTGTTAATTGTAACGCCCCATGAAACTTAATTATGCAAAGCAGAGTGGCGACACTGCAGCCATTAATGAGATGTTTGATTCAAGAATAATTTGTTGTTTGGAGCCTCGGACTTGTTTTGCCTGTCCCTTCCACTGTGCTGCACTAATTCTCAATTCGTGCTTATTTTAATGGGGTGGCAGCGGGGCACAAAAAGGCTCAGCTGAGGGGACAACAGGAGAGCTCCCGCTTGGAATCCCATTTTGCAAGCGTGCAGCAAGGTCCCACCATATGGGTTTCTTGCACCGCAACCATCCCAAGTCCAGCCTGCCTTCCCCAGAAGAGCCGGGGAAAGCCAACATTCAGCCAGGTAAAACGCTGGGGATGCTACCGAGCCCTTTTAGACACAGGAGGGTCTATAAAAAGAGAAGGACTTGGCTCTTTCTAGACCCCAGAAGCTCCTATAGCCACGCTGGGATGTACACGAGTATGGATCCTGTTCGTTCCCTACATGCACAAACACTCCTGCTTTGCTTCCAGCTCCTTTGCAATGAATCTGAGCGATGGTTTGGGCTGAGCCATCGTGTTGCCTGCCTGTAAGTGGCATTACAGAAACCACAAATTAAAGTACAGAAGAGGATGAAGAGACAAAGAAGAAGATGATGACTTGGTGCAAGAACTTGTAGTACACCCACTGATAAGGTGCGTGATAGATAGAGCTACAAGCTGCCGCGTGGAGACTTTCCCCGCTGCTCTAAGAGACTTTCTCCCTATATGGGGAAAGGAGATTGGTAGTCAGACCAAAGTCTATTATTTAAGCCACCGGTTATTGATAGAAACACGCTATCTTTTTAAATTTACAAGCAAGCAAGCAATTCAATTTCACCCATTTACAACAGCACAAGATGTTTGCTCATATCTGCCGTGGAGATACCAAAGCTTTTCTCCTCTCAGCTCTCTCCCAGCCTCTGACTGCAGAAATCCCCCCCCACCCAACATCATCCCACAGCTTTCCACTCGTTTTTCTTTCCGGTGACACCCGCTCCTGCTAACTCAGGCCGAGTGCTGACCCACTTCTCCAGTTGGCTCCGTTAATACCTGTGATTAGTAGGCTTTGGAGACAACGGCCACCCCCAGCCCATGAATCAACAGGATTTCTTCCCTTGCCTGGCACCAGCAAAAGGAGGGAGAAATGGTACTTTATCTTTGATATATCTGCTGTTGATAGGAAAGACATTGTTGGTCTACTGCGACTGTCTATTTTTTTTCTTATAAATGCAACTCTTAAAATAGCAAGTCACGAAGAGGGCTTTAGACATATTCAAGGCCCTTGGGAACAAGCCCATCATGACTACACGATTGCAGCACGCGATATTGATGGCAACCGAGATAAAGAGTAACTCGCAATCCGGCACACCGAATCCCGCCGACACCTCTAATAAGATCAGGACAGATGACAAGGCGCTCAACTGTGCCCTGGCAAGGTCATTACAGAGCATTAATAAAGGAGTCTTATTATGAACATATCACTCAGCAATACTGCATCTCCCACCTTCGCCGCTGAGAGACGATGAAAGAGGCACATCTCAGACCTGCAGGGTTTGGGTTTTGCTGCCGCAGCCATCCAAGGGAAATACGGCCAGGGGAATCACGCTGCCCCAGGCAAAACCCCAGGGGCAAGCCAGCCTTCCCAACAAATACTCATCTGTCTGAAGTCATGACCAGCTATGTGCATATCATTCAGGTACAGCAACTCAACACAGCTTCTAATATTCTCCTTCCCCTTGCCTTGTCCTTACTGCCCAAAGTAGCTTTTCTTCTGAAGACATCGCTCCCACCAAAGTGGCCACCAGCCCTGCTCTTCTCTGTCACAGCATCCAGCAGCTCTGCTCACTCTCTTTTCATCTTACACAGAGGAGAAGGTTTCGGTTCATTTGGTCCTCCACCCGTCGCCCTTTTTCCAATGTATTTGGGAGTCCAAGCCAGGGAGAACTGGCTCCACCAGAAATTCGCACCTTGCTCCGCTGAAACTCCAAGTGAGTTTATGCCAATCCCACTGAATGTTTTTTTGGCTTCCAGAAAAATAAAAACCATACCTGGAGAAGGGCATGATTTTTTTCAAAACATTTTGGGTTTTTTTTTTTGACTGTCTGATATTTCATTTTGGGTGTTACTTTGATTTTATAGAAAAAAATAAAAAACAATCTGACCCCAATTGTTCAGAAGTGCTATGAAAAAAAATATCTGATATTCACAGAGCTCTGGTCCTGTTGCCCTAATTCTCACCTTCTCTTATTCTGTAATTTCCTTCTTTGTAACATGGTGACTAGAGCCGTGTACAGTGTCTCAGACGTGCACTCAGCGAGGGCTGAGATATTATTGTTGATTTATACGGGCTGGCTCCGCTTAGGGAGCGGTGATTTACTTTACTGTGTTTTCACAATGCTGCTATCTCTTTGGAGACAGATATCACCCTCATCTTCCCCATAGCCAAGCGCCTGGTGCTAAGCACCCGGTCACAGATTGCTAAAACACTTCCACATCTTTCCTCTTCTCTCAAGCTTTGTTTCAAGGAAGGTCATTATCATGTTTTTGCTCCCTAACGCTTTAACAGCCTGATTAGGAGACCCAGCGGCACTTCAGTAGGTGCTGGCCAGAGCACGCCCTTATCCCTGGAAAGCAATTCTCCCTCAGACTTAAATACAGACCCAATTTTATACCTCACTTATCTCCACAGTGGAACAGGTCAGGAGTTTTTCTTCCCAGCCCTATCTCGCATTGCGACTCTGTCTTTTCTTGGTCCCCTTCTCTCAATGCTGCAAAACAAGCAGAACTTGCACATTGGGTCTACAAGCCTCCAAGGGATTGCTTCTTCTCCCACCCAAGCAGGCAAGCCCTAGTCTCAGGCAAACCCGTAGCAAGCAATCCTGCACGGTATTGTCATTTACAACCCTGCACCAGCAGCTTCCCCAAAGTCCAGCTATGACCACGCCAAGACGAACTGTGCTGCTCCACAGGTTCTGTTTTGCAAGGACAACTTGCTTGGAGAACTGTGTTCGCAAAACACTCCTCGGAGACAGAAATAGGAACAACAATACAGCAAAAGCCGACCGTAAATACCTACTAAAGGGACCTGCTATGGCTTTGCCTTCTACAGTGGTTTTATATATACATATATCAAGAAATACTTACAAATAGAGTGAATTTTCTGTCCAACGCCTGTTGCTCACTATTTTGCAAGTGCAGATACATCAGTATCTGCTTTTTAAAACACGCAGAAGAAGTTGCTTGCTGGTCAAAGCTGGTTCCCAGCAGTTGGAGAACAACAGAGCAAGTTATGCATGCCACTTTGCTACCACAAAAAAAGCCATCTCCACCCAGCTCCCATATACCATAACGTGCGAGCACTTATCAGACTATATGCAGCCACCCTCCAATAGAGGGGAATCGGGCTGCTTTCCACACCAGAGTTATGGACCACATCTCCTACTGACCACTCAGATGCAGAAATCAGAGGATCACCACTTTGTTTTTCATCTCCCTTTTCATCCTCCCCTTGCCTCTGTTTCCTCTGCTGCAGGAAATCTTGAACGCCAGCTCCCTAGCAGAGATATTGAGAAGCTTAACAACTGAGCAGCGTTTTAAGAGCCTTTGAAGGAGCGGTGTTACGTCGGTACAATGGTTCACGCCAAACAATAACACGTTCTCACTCTTGGTGCCGGCTCCAGCGATGACTGTTCTCAGCACAACTGTCAACTAGACTCCCATTGAAGGATCTTTATTATTAGTGGTGAGCTAAGAAGCAGGGTGAATGCAGCTTGATTTTGCAGCTCCAGCAGTTAGAGAAAAGAGGAAATCTTGCAAACCCGTAATCGGTGTTGAAACCATGGAGGAAGAACAAATGTGGAATCCCATCAGGCGAAATCTTGCTTTAAAGTCCGTGTTTTCCCTTGCTGCTCCCTACATTTCTCCAGGCTAGACACCAGCTTGTCTCCTCTCCTCTCCCACAGCCCTTACTCTATAATTTGTACCATTTATATCCCCGAACAACTACCTACACACTTTGTAAACTCTAATATGCTCTTAAGGAGTTTTATGCAGTTCCTCTCTCATGCTTATAAGTATAAAAATCTTTCAGCGACGGTCGCAAAAGGCGAGATCAAATGACAGGGTGATTTACTGTAGCTCTTACTAACAGCTTGCAGAAATTAGAAGTAAATAGGAGGTCAAACAGCTCGCGAGCAATTTGACATTGGCAAATGCGGCTTCGTTAGGCCTCTCCAGTAATAAAGAACAACCACGTCTTTCCTTCACCTGAGTGCTCGGCAGAAGTAGAAAGGTCATTACCAGCTAAAGATACTCTGAGAGAATAACACTTTAAACCTTTATTATTTTTAACAAGACACGGGTATTTTAAATAGCGCCTGTGCAATAAACTGGTGGCATGCTACAGTGACTGGAAATGGCTCAAAATAATAAAAAAAAAACCCAACTGAAATTGGAAACACAATATGTAACCATCCATGGTTCTTAAAACTATGTCAGTCAGTTAAGCAAAAACTATGCCGGGGCATAAGTGAGCATGTAATTCAATATAAACATCCCTGCTCATGCCAGACACCAGCTGTAGAGAAATAGATGAAATATATACAAAATGCTAAAGTAAAATATACAATGAGCTTTGTATAAATAAAGAATAAAGAAACAAGAAGATGAAAAAAAAAAAAAGCTGTCCTCATGATATATAGCATTGCTGGGAATGAACCCATTCTGCAATTGTCTGACTTCAGATACTTTGGGGATGTTGATTACGCCTTAATTCTCTTTCATCAAAAAGAGAAGTAATTAGGGACAAAATAATTCCAGTAAATGTCAACTGCTTAAGACTTGGGAAAACTCAAAAGAGGCCAAGTCATACACGAATGTTTTGAAGTGAATAATAAATGAATTATGGGCTCCAAACAATTATTTTTTAAAGTATCCCGAATGTAAACTAACCAGATGCCCCGGGTGAAGAGGGTGAGAAATTGCCTTGACAGGCCACTAATTCCTTAGCTGCAGATCCCTTCTGTGAAGTGGGGATTATCAAAATAAATAAATAAGCAAACGGAAGTAAGTGCAAGAGGCACAACGTGGCTCAAAAAGCCAGAAAAGGCCACTGCGATTATTACAAACGAGTGCAACCATAGAAGGATTACTGAAATAGTTCCTATTTGAACGACGGGACGTATTTCCGATGGGAAAAGCGTGTCCCTGGATTTTCAGACCCCCACTAGCACCCCCTTGGCAAAGCCCCCAGCTCTCCCAAGCTCCTCCTTCTGCGCTGCGTTTTCCACCCGGGGTCCGTCTTCCCAAAATAGTGAGAGTATTGCTAAGCCCAAGTCAGTTCCCGAGTTCTCCACACCTCAGTTTCCCATCTGTCTAATGGGAATAATAACTCCGACCCATTTCACCGAGACATTAGCGTTGCAGAAGCACTTAGATGCTATGGTAACAGGCGACATTACACCCACCCACGCTCCCCCACACTGGCTCCATTATTCAGCCGAAACGCAGACAGACCAGCAGCCGGGCCAGAGGAAACCTCATCTCACACTGGATGAAGGATGGGCAACAGCATTTGGCAAACCTCAGTTCTGCTCCCAACTCTCTTTTACGAGTGCCGGGCTGTCAACAGCCGCTGCTCAGGCATTTCTCCCCAGGGAGAACTCCCCAGCCCATGTCATGCCACCAGGACACATCACTGAACACCACGTGTGAACTCTCCTCTAGGTCCTCTCCTCTCTTGGGACCCAAAAGTCTTGCATGCAGGTGCCAGGTGCAGGGGAACGCATCCCCAAGGTGCAAAAAGACTCCCACAGTGCACGCAGATGCTAAAAACCCCAAGCAAGATTACCAAAATGGCTGTGAAATGAAGATGTTCCTCTCCTGGAAGCTGAGTTCAAGCCCAACGTGGGCTTCTCCATGCACCTCCCTATCTGCTGCTCTCCTCTACCTCCATGAGGTGGGCAGGAGAGGAGCTGACCTGCAACTCATCACACTCTCCCTAAGCCACAAGCAACTCATCATCACGCCAACCTAGTAGTTTCCCAAATTCATCCCAACCAGCCGCTCCGCAGGCAATGAGAGCCCACGGTCAGCAGTGATTCAGGAGGGTCAGCAACGAGCTGCAGCACAGGCTCCAGACATGCCCTGGGAAGTTATGGGACCACGTGGGTCATGTCACCTCCTCTCCAGATGAGTGGCTTAATCAAAGGTAGGACTGACAATAGAGCAGAAATTTTAGCTAGAGAGCGGGCCACGCAGGCCAGCTTGGGAGGAGATACAGAAAATCAGAAATGTCAGCCCAAGGTCTAGACATTCATGAGCCATCCAGATAATTTTACAGCATTTTTTTCCCTGGCTTCCCCACCTTGTTGCAAACCCCAACGCAAGGCTAAACTGAGGTGTTCAAATAGTTAAAGACCTTCCACGATGCAGAAAAAAAACAGTGAGGGACATCCCTACACTGACCTCCAGCCAGGGTGGAGGGAGAGGGCCACCAAAGCACCACAGGCAACCAGAGAAAGGCAGAAATACCTCCCCGGCTGAGAGAAGGATGCAGTCCCCATGCATGTCACGGGCCAGGGGCTGGCTCCACGCCACTTTTGTCATCTTTCCCCACTTGGCACTGCCAGACGAGCTCCTGGGTCACAGCAGAAGACCGGGGCCGCGGAGAGCAATTCTGAGCCACCTCTGGCAGCAACCCGTATTTGTTGCTCCCTTGAGTGGCTGCCTCAGACAGGCTTTGCTGTATTTTAGACCTGACATTACCCAGCAGGCAGTGAAAACTGGATACTCATTAACTTCGCCGAGATAGGAGCAGCTCCTATAAAAGGTACTGAAACCGTTCTAGCATTCGGCGCGTGTCATTTAGCAAGACACAAAGCTGTGATGTGTCCCTCTCGCTGCTTGGCTTTTCCCTTTCCCTCCAGTTTTATTTTTACGCGGTGACATTTGGAAGAGAAAGCCGTTGAAAGCAGCAATATTGGACACTCGATTCGTTCCTGCTCCCTCGCTGTCACTTAGCAGAAAACATTCAGAAATTTAATATTTGATCTTGCTCCATCCTCCTCCTTCCCTTTGATCACCTCCTTTTTGCACCTCTATCACAAAGATGCTTAATAAACGGGAGAGATGGGCTGAGGAGGGAGCTCCGAGCAGGTTCCAAGGCAAAGGCATGAATCAGATTTACAAATTACTTGCTACCCAAGATTTTGGCAGAGATGTTGAGAGATTTTTGTACTTCATGTTATTTCAGGCCCAACTTCCCAGAGAGGGACTCTCTGCTGGTTAACAGGGAGTTAAACAAGGTGTAATAGAGGCAAATAGTTAACAGTTAATGGATTGCCGAATACTCGGCCAATGAGCCAGTGCTCAGCTTATAACCATGGCGCGTCGCCACCAGTAGCATCATCTACTGATGGATTTATACCAATCTACTACTAATATCTGCAATATGTTTCTAACATCTGCTAACCACTTATTAACTCTATACGGACTCCTGAAGAGCTATCAATAAATGTAACTTTAATAAGAAGGGTGACCCCCATTGCCCGCATCAGGCCAGAAGCGGGAATCTCATTCCATCCGCTTTGCTAGCTGGGCTGCTTCTCTCTGCCAGAAATCTCATGAGAGCATCGGGCAGGATCGGAGCAGCACATTCAAGGTCAGAGAGTCCCTACCCTGCCTTGTCCTTGGGACTGCAAAGCCCCTGCCCCAAACTTCAAGGCAGTAACATGCATGAGGCTGTAACGCTCCTCTTATCTCCTCCGTGGCCGCTACACAGTCGATATTCAACTTCCAACCAAAAAAAAGAAAAGTTCATAACGAGATCAAGCGCAGTGACCTCATTCTGCATGCGGCAGCTTCATGTGTTATAGCAGATATTTTACGATTTCTATATGAGAGGTGAAAAGCCTATATTTAGGGAAGGCATCGCAGTGAGAGCCATCGGGAAGGACGGCGCAGGAGTCAGACTTCTTTCCCCTGAAGGAAGTCATCCTCCTTCTCCACAGCCTGCTCACCTGCACGTCCTGCTGCCGCTCCACCCCGGAGCGCACACGGGGCCGAGACAACGGGGCAGAACCCTGCTGCCTTCTCCTTGCCCTTGCAGATGGTCCCTCCCCGGCACCCGGGATGTTAGCACATCACAATGCCCTAGCGCCACGCATCACAAGGCGCTAGCATCATGCGTGGCTGCCCTCACACGCCTGCAGAAGGACACTCCCCACCGCAGAGATGGGGGAAACTGAGGCGGGCCCGTTCGCAGTGGCCAGGTGTGCACTGCCTGTGGTCGCCATGCTCCGTTTCCAGCTCAGCTCTCAAGGTCAGACCATGTGCGTCAGCAGCATTCGCACATCGTACAGGGATGGAGCCAGAGCACAAAGCCAAAGCCCAACTCCTCCACCCTCTGCAGCTCATGCTGCACCAGCTTCAGAGTCACACACCACTTGTAAGGCAATGGATTTGGGTTCAAGCAGAAGTTTGCATCCCAAACTAACACAACCATGCCCCAACATCAGGTCCAAAAGGGATCCTACACCAGCTTACCAAGAGAGGACACCCCATTTGCCCATCACTACGCCTTCCAAAATAAATAGGTTTATCATCACAGAGTTGTTCAATCTGTCCAAGATGAGCTACTCTTCGGGGGAAAAAGAAAAAAACAACCTGCACCGTGGCCAGTGCCACCATCCCACACACCACAGCAAGGCTGCGGGTCTGTCGCTGTTTCCAGAGTCACTTTTTGCATCCCAGCCGTTCAACGCGACTCTGCCAACCTCTACCACCTGTTCTGCTTTCCCTGCTTTGGCCTCCGCTGCCACAGCCCTCGGTAGTCAAAAAAAACAAAAAAAATTGCCCTGGCATGGCACGGATCCTTCCAGTGAGCAATGGGGTTTACAGCCTCCCACCGCCAGGCACGGCTGGCTGCAATGCTAATGCATCGCCATACCGCCGCGTGGAGTAATGGACATTGCAGCACAAAATTAACGGTGCATCTGCTCCTCGCTGCAGACGCCGGAGAGAGTGGGCTGTAATTTCGTCTCCGATCCCCCAAATAATGTTTGTTGTCGTGCTGTAATCTTGGCAATCAATGTAACAGCTGAACAGATCGTTTCGGCTGAAATATTTGCTAAACACACTAAGACCTTGAAACCACACCTCAGCGTGTGCGTATTGTGTATGGAATTACATACTGAACTAAATAAGGACTGGATGGGGGGAGAAATGGTGAGAGTTGCCAGCCAATTAAAACGCAAAAACAACAACAAGGAAAAAAAAAAACCAACCCTGCCGCGTTTATCTCCAGCACCTTTCACCAGCAACATCGTATTGCCTCTAAACCAGAAAAAAACAAAGCTTTGAGCACTGTTTCAAGCACACTGCCATCCAAGACGTATCAACTAAAATGTGTGTGCAAGGCTCTTAGAAGTGGAATTTAATGGTCACAGGAATCAATTGGCCAAACCAGCTGTACACATATTAACTTCCCAATGTCCCTCTGATGGAGTGCCGCCTTCACTCATCTAGCTATAAATAGGCTATGCCACAAAAGGTTTTTATTTGGGGCATTTAGTGAGAGTTGCTTTTTTATTTGGGTTATGAACCTGCTTGAAATGCCAGCTTGGGAAACGAAAGCAGCAGATATAGTGAAGACAAACCCGCAGGAGACCAGGTTATGCTCATGGCCATGCTAGCGACCAGCTGCATACTCTTCTGCAAGCCATGGCATGCTAGTATTTCCCTTCTTCCCCTCCAAGAGTTGCGTTAATTTTGAAATAAGCTTTCTGAAAGAAAGCCTGTGTCTTCCTACCCATGCATACAACAGCTATGCTGCAGGACCCGGACTTCGGCTTGGGTCTCTAGGCACTAAGGTAACATCTACCAGCCTATGTTCATCCACACTGACTGGTTCAAAATCATGCTGCGTTTCACAACTGGTCAACACCACGATCGTCGCAATGTCCACGAGTACCACTGAAATAGCACAAGGTCTTTGGGGACAAGAGAGAAAAGTTGGTCCTTTTTGGTCAAACTCTCATGCTTCCAAGGTTTTGATTTCTTCGAGCACTGCAAATCACTTGTATAAATTAGTGCAGACATCTGATATACATCAAATTTGACAGGCCCAGGGTAAGTTCAAACTTCTGATCACAACATCCATCACAAGCACTGAGCTATTTATCAACAATTGATCGAAACAAAGCGGGAGAACAAAACCCTTCACTTCAGTAATTGATACCTAAGGACTCACAAGATCAGGCCCACCACCACCATCCCCACCTCCTAAAGACTGCAGATTGCTCAGCTGACGCCCAAGTCTTTACCCCGTTAAAACATTTTACCAAATGTGGGTCTTCAGGAGATCTGACACCACAGAAAGAGTAAAACCATCTCCCAGACCTGCTCGAGGAATGACCCTTCCTCCCCCAGCCCAACCATAACCCTGTAATTATCTCATGCAAAACCTCAGTATAACAGGTAAATGGGTGAAGCTGGAAGATCAGAGATGTTACTGGTGCAAGTGGGGTCTGAGACTCTGGATAAGAGGGGTCACAGAATCACAGAATGGGAGGGGTTGGAAGGGCCCTCTGGAGCTGCCCCAGTCCAACCCCCTGCCACAGCAGGGTCACCTCCAGCAGTGGCACAGGACGGCGTCCAGGCGGGTTTGGGATGGCTCCAGCGTGGGAGACTCCCTCACGTCTCTGTGCAGCTGTGCCACTGCTCTGCCACCCTCCTGCCCTGCCACAGCCTCCCAGCGAGACCCTGAGCACATCACACAGCATCCTTGCTCTCAGCTCCCAGCAGGGCCTGGATCTCCTTCAGGGGTGCTTTGGAGAAAGCACATTTGCAAGCCTGGGGTGCCAAGATATGACAGCAAAAGGGGCAAAATCCTTTCAGCAAGACCAAAGCAGCCTTTTAATCCTCCCAGTCCTGCCAGATCACAGCTGCTGAACCACAGCGCTCTTGACTTGGACTCAAAAGAGAGAGTTTGAGGGTCACCGGGCACCTCCGCAGCAACCTGTCAGGCTCGATTCTTTGGCTGTAACATCCCCTCCATCTCTAAACATCTCATTCAATGGGGTTTCAACCATCTGCACTGCACAGGGACCAGTGTCTTCCCCGGGCTGCAAATCTGGCCTGGATAAAACTGGCAGTAGCCAACGAGTGAAGCCAAGGGGGCAACGGCTCGAAGCCAGGAGACCCACACCAGAACCAACGCCACCTCCACCACCAACACAGTTGTCCCGGCGCCCGCGAGACCGCCAGCTTCCCTCCCAAAGGGAGACGAGGGAACCACTTTGCACGTCTTTATCACGCTGCAGACTCTAATCTGGCAGCAAGAGCCAACCTGGCTCGCCCAGATCCCTGGTGAAGATGCAAGCCTGCCAACCTGCTGAGGAGCGAGCGGCTGCCAGCGCTCCCAGCCTTGGCAGCTCTCCCAAGGTGGAGAAGCAATGGGCTTTCCCTGGAGGCACGAGGCAGACAAAGGAAGCACCGCGCTTCCTACAAGACGTGCGCAGCCCTTGCCAGGGGACACGTGTCCCCAACAATTCCCCATCTCGGCACACAACTCCGAGGGAGCTGGTACGCAACCTCGGTGCAGCAGGGCTCGTGAAAGCCACGTGTGCCACACGTGGAAAGAAAAAAAAACCAAACATGTTTTTCCTTTAAAAAGAAAATTAATTTAGTCGTTTTCCACACACTTGCTAATTACTCATCAGTTTTTCTAATGAAGGTGCTGTGCTGGGCATGGGGAGACCAAGGGACTTCCTGCTAAAATCAAACGTCGAGTAAGTGCTGTGTTTACCAAGGGGTAGGCAGCTTCAAAGCTTTCCCTTCCACTTAGATTTTAAGCACTTCTACAAAAGAGCATTGATTTTGGGTTAAATTGACTGATTTTATTCATCGTTGGTTCATATGGTGTATTCAAAAGACAAATTGTACGAGACTGCACGCTACGGATCAGCTCTGATAATTCAGAGTCCTCTTTCCTCTTTTTTTCTTTTTTTTTTTTTGTTCTAAATATTTTCCATGCTTATAATTTGCTATTATTTGGCCCCCACCTGGACAGGAAAGGCATTTTCACAGTATGGGAGCCTCTCTTTGAAGGGACAGTATTATATTTTAACACCAATTACAACAGACATAAGAATCAGACATCCCTGCAACTCTTTAGAGCTCCTGCATAGGAAATAGCTTATTTGGGGAGGGGATGCGTGTTTTGTTCGTACACATTATACTTATGCAGATAGTTTATTGACTCTAATCGAGTTGAAATATATAATAAACACGTGTATCAAGCACTAAACACTTGTGACAAAGATCAGCTCTAATCCCTCAGGTGCACTGCTGTAGCTGTTAAGAGAAGTGCTATATAAGTACTCTTTAAATATATAACACGCCAGGAATGGTTACAGCTACAGCGTGTTAGGCACAAGGCAGCAAGCCCGGGAGAGCTGGCGAGGACACGGAGGAGGGAGGACCAGCTACTTGCCACCCCAGCACAGGTCACCCTAAAGGTCCCAAAACATACTCCCAGGCTGACTTCAGCACATCCCTGCCACAGCTGGCCAGCTGCAAACAGCTGGATGCAACCCGAAGCGCAGCTGCCACACCTTAGCCCAAACAAACCGCGGCAGCCCAAGCGCCGTGACTCAGTTTCCCCACACCACAAAAGGGGATGCTAAAAGCCGGCGGTGAGAGGAATTCAAGGGGGAATTCTTTGCAAAAGCTATCTGAGGTTATAGAATGCCAGCTGCAAAATTAACATCTGCATCATCGCTTATAACCCCATTAACTTTGGTTTCACCGCACATTCCCTTGCAGCAGCAATGTCAACCTAAAATGGCAGTGTCCCTCCATCCCCATGTCACGAAAGGCTGCAAGACCCATTTCTTTTAACTAGGGGGAAAAGAAACCTAAACCTATCCAACTTCTCTAAAAAAAACAAAGGTTTGGTGACCCCAAAACATCTCCTGCATTGAACCCACTGGGTTGTTTCAAGGAAGGGGAAGAAATGAACAACTTCAAAAGATGCTGAAGCACAAAAACATGCACAGCATTCAGTTCAAAGGCCCATCATAGAGTTTCCTTCTGCTTTATTTAAACCCTTTGGGAATATATTTAAATAGATGAAATCAAAACAAAACCAGGGTTTGCAGGGGGAGGGGCTGAGCTTTTTGCCCCCCCCTTTATTATTATTTTTTTTATTAAAGGAATTTTGCCAGCCAGCCAATGAGTAGAAAAATGCGCTATTCACCGAGCTCTGCTCAACGCACAGAATAATGGTAAAGATAAATAAATAAAAGGAGAAAGAGCGTATGAATCTGAAGACATAATGAGAGCCTGGTGGTGATGAACTAAGGGGGACGCAGGACAAACCCCCACTGAGAATGGGCGGAGGGAACAGGACCCGGCGCCGTGCCAGCACGCGCGCTCCCCAACGGGTGCCGAGGAATTGGGAAGAGCTCCCGCAGCGGCAGGCAACCCAGATTAGCATTTCCAATGAACCCGTTCATGTCACACCCCAACCGCTTGAAAAGAGAAGGGGGGGGGGAAAGGGCACAGACTGCAGAGGGCGAGGTCAGAAACGCTGCTCCTTTAGCTGAATTTAATACTGATCTGGTATTACAGAAGTAGATACCTTAAAAAATAAGAAAAAAAAAGCATCCCAAATATCACAGCTCCCCAAATATAATTAGATTATCAGCAGCCAACCACTCTAACGAGCAACCTTACACAATACTTGAACAGGAGACGGGATTTGGACCAACCTAGGAGCATCCACACGTTCTTTTTCCCGTGAAGTCGAACTCCCCAGCGCCTCCTCTCCCCCAGCAGACCAAATCCCACAACCACTATTCAAGACATCTCGGCACCCGCTGCTGCAGTTTGCTGGCAGAGAAAGCGCAGATGCCAGGCACGTCCCAAAAGCAGGCTCTTCTGTTATCATTTCAGGGCATCCGATGCTACTAATTGATACGCGGTAATACTCTCGTTTACTCAGCGGCGAGCTGAAGCGTTGATAATTGATGGATTGGTTTGCCTTTGATGATCTGCAAAATTAAAAGCCCCAACCCTGCAAGATCCGGAGTACCCCACGTGAGAGCCTGCAAACTCTCAAGCCCCGACTGCAGTCAAGCAGAAAGGCAAGGCACTCGGGACCGAGCAGGATTGGACCTTAATTCACCAGCCCCCACGACTGTGTGAAACTGCATCTATTAATATGGATTTAATTGTGGGTTTATATTTTATTATTGTCTAATGAAATGAAATTAGGAAGAAGGAGTTGCCAATCCTCCAGGGAGCATCTACATTTCCAGCCCCAGAGGGCTTTTCCTTCTGGGAGACTGCAAATAGGCAACAACAATTTCAACAAAATGTCTCTCTCTGTTCCTTTTTGTTAAAAAGGTTTGCTGCAAAAACTCCACAAAGCCGAGGGGACCGCAGGCACTGCATTGTACTATGCCAGTCTTTGCAACGCCTTCCTCTCCTACCCACTTTCACCACGCTTTCCTGCGAGGAGATGCTTTATTCCAGCCCAGCCTTCCTAGGATGCTGCTTGGAGAACATCAAGTGAAGTGCCCACAAAGCTGCCTCACAAGCCAGTCGCCGAATACTTTTCTCCCAGCACATCCAGCAAGCTGAACGCTTAGTTATGGAGGAAGGGAGAATATCTGGCCATGCTGACGTTAATCAAGACAGGATTTCTCTTACAATTTTTACAGTTTTCTGACCCAATGTTGCCCACACGTCAGCAACATTAGATTCACGAGGTCAAGGAGACGTATGCTTGAAGGATGACAGTTGTATGGCTCCTCTCAGACTTGCACTGTCAGTCAATGCATACGTTCTTCTCAATAGCCTATTGCTTCTTCAGAGATGACTCCCCCATTTGCAAGTGACGATTAGCACTCTAATCTTGGCATAATTACTCCTGCCTCTCAATTTACAAAAAAAAAAAAGAAAGAGAAAGGGAAAAGCAATAAGGAGTCGATATCCCACTGTCACACCACCGCTTTGGAGCCAGCTGCCTACGAGACAAGTCACGACGGCAGTCCTGTCCAACTGCTTGTGAACAATGTCACAAGGAACTGAAGAGGACACTGCCATCTGCATATATTCCCCTCATTACTGTCTCACCAGCTCAAGTCACCGTGGCTTATCGGGTTTTAAGATGTGGCAAGGTCATTGCTACCGAGGTTCTCCTATTCACGTCCCAGCATTTGTTCTAGCTTATTTCTATCTAGACTCTCATATTATCGCCATTAAATTATGATAATTTAAGCATCCTGCATTCTGGGCAAAGCAGACAGAGATACCCAGTCAGGATGCCTGCCAGAAACATGGGCTGGCTGCACCTTCTGAGTATCTCTTAATTATCTCTTTCTCTTTCTAATGGGGAAAGGTCTGAGCTCAGGTGAGTGCTCCCTGCTCTCTTCTATTTGATTCAATTCTACGGCTCATGAAATATGCTCCCGCTTCCTCTGAAGGACAAATGAAATGAAACAGCCTCTTGGAAGGAGACAAATGACGGAGGATACGGGTGAAGACATCATTCAAGAGACTTTGGGAAAGTCAGATGGTGATTTTGAAATGTACCCAAGGAATTAATCCAGGAATGGAAGTAACAGGGAAATAAGTCAATTAATTCCCTGAAGCATTGTGTGGACCTGTGACTCCTGCTGCAAGGAGTGCCCAAGAGAGGCGGAAAGGCACTATGGAGCAAAGGGACACCACATTTTCAAGAAAGGGGCTGAAAGGTGATTTGCCATGCATACAGCGAGGATATGGAACTGGAACAGCACTCTGGTGGGGGGCAAGAGCCACCAGCATTCACCCCTTCTCCTTTTGGTAAGCCTCCACCTTGGGTCTGAGGGGAGAAACCTTGGATGGTTGTAGCTGGTAGCACTATGTCCCCTTGCCTAACAGCAACTGCAAAGGACTATGATATTTCTTCAAGGCCCTACAGGTAGCTGATGCGGGGAAAAAGGGGATCTCTATGGGGTAGGAAAAGAGAGCTGGGCACTCAGCAGCATGGGTGCTGCAAGGCCGATGGGAGAAGTCAAAAGAAATTTGGCAGAGCGGCGGAAGGACAAGTGGAGCGTCTTCAGGGCAGCTGCTGCAAGCAACTGTCACCCATGGAAGAGTCCTCCACAAGCATTAAGCGAAGATCATCATTGGGAAGACGAAAAAGCAACACCTGGGGTCAACGTTGGCCAACTCTTGTCCCTAGAGACACCAGACTCTTCCCGGGGGCAGAAGTAGGACAACTCCACCAGCACAGAGCAGCAGCCCTTGCCAAACATTTTAGTGGAGACCACTTTAACTACCCTCTGTTTGTTCTTCGAGGTTATCCACGGCCCCAGCAGGGACCGCAGAGGATGTCTATCTAAAGCACCGACTGAAGCCAGAGGTAATTAAATATGAGGGGCCTCCCATTGTCAGCGTTGCGACTCTGTTTTGGCAGCCAGCTCCAGCAGAGCAGAAGAGGGAAGATTTGATTTTAATCACACAGATTTCAGGTTTTATTTTGCTCATTAAAATTTCTGATAAGGATTTAGTCTGACATTATGCAGTATTTTGGAAGAGGATGTGTGGCGGTAGGGGGGATGGAGAGGACTGCATTTCCTCCTGATGAGAAGATCTTTCTGCCTCCCCATGACAGACACAAGGATACGAGCAGGTGTTATTTCAAAGAGAAAGGATTTGGGGGGAAGAGGGGAGCGGGAAAGAATCATCCACACCAAATCAAGGATCTAAGCCTCAGATTACAGAGGAAAAAAAAAGTCCAAAGTCTGAGATTATGTACCCCATTTCAGAGCCACCTCCCAAAAGTCACAGATCAGAAGGAACTGAGCATTTTACCTGGCAGAACAAAACCAGAGCCTCCCAACCTCCCCACGCCCCTTAAGAAATTGCTCCAGAAACGGTCTGGCACCCACCACAATGCTGTCTCCTGGCGAGGGGGGAAATGACGGAGCGTGGGAAATGAAATCATCACCATTTCACTCCCTTCTGGAGCATCCTCAGATACTTCAGTGAAGAGGAAGGGTGAGAGCTTGGACAGGGGAGGGAGTTGATTAGGAACCACCAATTGCAGGCAATTTGCCTCCTATTCCTTCAGGTAGCTTTACACAAATACTACTTTAACACCTACTAAGCGTTATTCATCAAGAACAAGAAGTCTGCACGAACCCAAAAATCACCTTAGCAAGGGAATAAATTAGCAAACAGTAAGCTTCACCTGGGCTAGCTATTTGAATTTGTACCCATAAACACGGCAGCATTTTGAAGCAAGATGGATTTCTTTGTCCCTAGAGGATGCGTTTGTCTCTTAAAAAGCCTTAAACCAACCAAGTTCTGCAATGGGAATTGCGCAAAGGATGAGATGAGCTTTTTAACTGCGGTTCCCTGTGCGCTCTCAGTCTGCGTACCCACCGTCTAGAAGTCAGGCAGGAGATTTGGGGACGGAGCAGAAATCTGTGAAACAGATTGAAACAAAAATCTATGAAATACCCACTAATTCCCACCAAACCGAGGGCAGCCACAACAAGAGAAACGGGTACTCAGCCAAACATTTCAAGCATATCTGAAGGGTTTGTGCCAGCAAAGGATCACAAGGGTTCCTGGCGCATTTACACCGGCACCCAGAGCAATAAAATACCGCCGCAAAAGGGTCTGGCACTGCCACCCACCCCACAGAGGCATCATTTTGCAACCATTCCCCGCCTGGACCTCCCCTCGGTAGCATCTGTGCCACAGTTGTGTGTAAGGTGCTGCAATTACCGTGCTCAGGAGACAAAGAAAATAATGCAAAGGAAATCACTCATGTATTTTTAACTTCTTCTAATGGAAATCAGTAGCTGGGAATGAGCATGCATCCTGAGTGCAGACAACTCTCAAGGGCCCGGAAGAAAATTCATCCTGTATGGGCACTGCCTCATTTAATGTGCTAGCTACAACGCACGACTGCCCAGCACTGGATCCGTCCTTCCCACTGCACACCACGATCCTGGCAGCGAGTCTCCAAATCCTAACCCGACAGCCACCGTAACGCCCCCAGCAAGGGCCTCATGCTCATCATTCTTCATGGTCCCACCCATCAGGTGGCCCCTGGGGTGCTTCAAGCCCCCCCAGTACCCATTAAGGGAGTCAGTTCCAAGTGAAAAATCAATAGCCAGGCTTGAACCAACCTGCCCTGGCTGGCACAGCACATCGAGGAGGGGCACAGACAGGGAAAAAAAGAAAAAGCAATTTGCATTCCATGCATGGAGTCCTGAGCAGGACCCCGGAGACACCGCGGAGCCACCTCCTCTCAGGTGTTGCAACTCATTTATTAGATCTCTCCTCTCTTTTCTCCCCCACCTTCCACTATCTTTATTATCTTTTTTTTTTTCCCTTCCCCAACCAAAGGGAAAAGAAAGAAAAGGAAATCTCTCCACCACAATAGCGTGTCAGGCTCCTATCATTTTCAAACCCTCCTCTCCCCTCCCTTTCAACTCTCCTTACTTAGTGGAGAATTTTCCTTCATTAAAATTAAGCCTCATTTCAGGCTCATCTTCTTTTCTCTCTCTCTACTTTTCTCCAAATTGAATGGAACGTGATCTCCATCAACCTGGCCTGGCCTCCCCTCCCTCTCCTCTTGCTTTCATAACCAAACCTTCCTCACCATGAAAAAAAAAACACCATTACCCTACCAGCCATCCTCTCCACCCTCTCCTCTCGCTGCTCCGCTGTAGGCAGATCAGCCCCACTGAAGGCGACAGTCTTTTTCCCAGGAGCTTGCATGATTCCCCCCCCTTCTCTCCCTCCCCTCCCCGCTTTCAGCTCATTCTCTTTAATTGGGAGGTATTTTCTCCCACATAATGGAATGAGACCACCCTCCCGTCCTTATTTTCTCATCACCTCTTTTACCTGCCTTAACATGCCTGCTTTCCCTCCTGGGAAGTAGCAGGAGTGGATCTCGGGGGGATCCCTTCCATTAACCTGCACCCTGCGAGAGTCGCCAAGAGGCTCGGCACACGCCAGCCTCAGCGTCCCGGTTTAGGAAAAGCAACCAGAACGGTGCTAACGGGGTTTGCTTCTCCTCTCCACCTTCCCGAAAACATCTGGCACCACTAAATGGTTTGCAACTGCTTGCAACTGCCTTCAAAGACGTCTTGGAGATGATGCCCAACACGATCCCCACATCCCACCTGGCCAGACAGACAGACTGTCCCTTTGCTCCGCGGCCAGTGCTCAGCAGGGACCACCCCATCCCTCCTGCCCATTTCTCCTGCCTTCGCTCTTCTTCCCTCCCTCTTCCCAACTCCGCTTTCTCTTCCTCGCTCAAGCTTTTTCTCCACCAAAAACATATTTAACATTCTCTGATGCTCAAGGCCAGCCGGCTCGTTAGCTCTGCTACACCTGGATCAGGATCTGGAGACAAATTGCTGCTTCATTATAGGAGCTGAGGCTCTAATCCATTTTTTTTCAGGCTGTTTAACTTGTAAGGACAACAGATGGATACAGGGCTGCATAATGCAGGCTCCTTAAGATCCATCACACAGTCTTGGAAGTGCAAAAACACAAGGCTGAGGAATGTGAAACTGGAGCAGATCTTACAGCGGTCACCTTAAATTAGGTACGAGGGGAAAATGTGCCAAGACTAGAACTGGACCAAAACTGCCAACTTGTTTTGCTGAAGATCAGAGGAAAACCAAACTTTTTTCCTCCACATCCCACAAATTCATTTAAGTTTTTTTGCTTCTCTCTCTTCAGTGAAAAAGAAGCAGCAAAGAGCCCAGTAAAAAAAATAGCTAAGAAATTAACATAATTCTACTTTATTTTAGTGACAAGGGGACGATGTGCAAAAGCCACAGCCTGAAAAACATCAGGTTTTGCCTTCTGATTTTTCACAAAGACAACTGAAAACCCTGAACTATGCAGAAACTTCTGGCAAATATGTTCATTTGGGTCACCAAAAGACTTTCTGGTGGTGGAAAAAAAAAAATTAGAGACCTGTTCTAGCTTAGCAAACACCCAGCACAATCTTCCTTTCAGCATCCATCTCAGACAAGAGCTGAGCTCAGCTCCAGAGCTCTCGCGTGGTGGGGCAGGCTCTCTGCTCCCTGTCCCCTCCCCAGATGTGCAGAGCTGCACATCTGCTGACCCCACCAAGCCAGCCGCTGGCTTTCTCCAGTGAAGAGCCGCAGAGACCTGGAGGTGACTGTCCCGGTGCTTTGCTCCACCAGAAGCCCCCGTAGACACCTATAGGGAGTGGTGCCATCCACTCATGCCTACACCCTCGCCAAAACCCAGCATTCCCAGCCTCCACTAAGCCAGAACCTAGCAGTGGCACACGCTGCAAACACTCTCTCCTTACAAGCTTGGGGAAAGGTGCCACGTAGGTTGACCGAATTTCTGAACCATCAGCTGTCAAGAGGCATTTTTGCTCCTCCATCAGTTTAGCTGCTACCTACCAGGAGCAGAAGGTGACTGCTGACGACCTGGGAGCACTCCTTTCCCCCCACTGGACACAATTGTTGAGATGACAAGTCTGCGAATGCTGCAGTTTCTCATGTCTTCAAACACTTAATTCAAGTATCACAAAGAAATTGTTGACTGTGAGGGCGGTGAGCCCCTGGCGCAGGCTGCCCTGAGAAGCTGTGGCTGCCCCATCCCTGGAGGTGTTCAAGGCCAGGTTGGACGGGGCTTGGAGCACCCTGGGCTGGTGGGAGGTGTCCCTGCCCAGGGCAGAGGGGTGGAATGAGATGGTCTTTAAGGTTCCTTCCAACCTAAACCATTCTATGATTCTATCTCCGGGGCGATACTGAAATGGCAAGGCTAGCATTCACCGTGGTACTACCGGCTCCTCCTGAAGGAGCCTTTGCTCCAAGCGAGCCCAAAGCAAATGAGTGTTCTGCCTTGGGGCAACGCCCTCCTCTTGTTGGAGCACATATTTGGGACATTCACACCCTTAGGGGATGGCTCCTGGGGTACCAGCAAGCCTCAGAAAGAACACTGCTCATGCAGGGATGGGCCACCACCCTTCCCAAAGCCAGCGAAGCCCCTGGCACCACCCCACCTCTGCAGAGGAAACCTTGGATGCCCTCTCCAATGCTCCCTGGTTTAGGGATTTGCCTGGACAATGGCAGGACAGCAGCTCCTACCCAGGGGCAGGCAGATGAATAGGCACAAGGCTCGTTATTTAACACACACAATAAAGCACCCCGGCTGCCGGCATGTAGGCTCACTCGGCATTTGTTCACGTTTCCCACTTCTTGGACTCTCTCCTGGTCCCTCTCACAGCTTGGAGGCAATAACTTGCCTTCTTATCTGACCCAGAAGGACAGCCAGCTGTCAGCACACAAACATGGCCTTTGTTTATCCTTAAATGAAAGCTCAGTTAATTAAAACCAGAAATCACTTTCTCTTATCTGCAGCCTCTGGCCTATGCACGGTGGGCAGGAGTCTCCCCGACCACGCTCGCCCCCCCCGGGCTGCAGACAACAGCCCTGACACATGCTGTCCCGATAACCCTGCCACTGCCTGTTGCATCCTCCCCCGGGATGCGTTTCTGGGAGATGGGGATTTGTAGGGCAGCCAAGAGCATCTCCGTGCTTCCGGGCAGGTTAACGCTGCTCGATGCTTCCCCGTTCCCTGACTGCAGAGCTGCGGAGCCTTTGGCTTACGTGCAATGAGTTTAACGGTCTCAGGGCTCTGGCTTTGCAATCCTGGGCTCACAAAGCTGACACCAGGAGACGGCGCTGCCACAAATCCCCCACCCCACCCCTCGCAGCCTGCCGCAGCATTTTGCCAAGCCCCACGCAAAGATCTCACCCTCTCCTTCCCACCAGCCTGCCCCTCATGGCCACCGGAGCTGGCTGTCACCCTGGCAGGCAGCAAACAGGCAAGAGCCCCCATCACCGAGGCAGGCTGTATCCAGCGCCCCCCCCCGCCACCACAGCTCTGGGCGTGTTGGGAGCCCTGGCCAGCAGCAACCGTGGTTATGCAAGGCAAGAGCTTGATAGAGTGCCGGGTCTGCATGCTGAAAATTGAAAGTGATCGACTTCCACCTTGCGCGCCAGGCAGAGAAAATCACATTCAACTCATTGAGAGGCTTCAACAGCAGAAAGATTGATCAACTTGATGAGAAGTGACTCTCTCTCTCTCTCTCTCCCATCCTCCTTCCCCCCCCCCCTCCTCTCCTGTTGATACCAGTTTCGGTGCAAACAAGGCAGCCGAGGGCCAGGAAAGGAGCCCGCTTGCTGCTGGCTGGGGAGCACGGGGGATGCGGGGCTGAGATGCTGCTGGCACCCGCTCCCCTGCCTGGGGACAGCGCTTCTCCCACGTCTGCTGTGAGCATCTTCCAGAGCCTGCCCAGGAGGTCTTGGCAAAGCCTCTCCAATGGGTGGGACACTGGTTTGGGCAACACACAGAGTGGCAGGGGTTGGAAGGGACCTCTGGAGATCATCTGGTCCAACCCCCCCTGCCAAAGCAGGGTCACCACGAGCAGGTTGGACAGCATCGCATGCAGGTGGGTTTGGAACATCTCCAGAGAAGGAGATTCCACAGCTCTCTGGGCATCCTGTGCCAGTGCTCTGGTACTCTCAAAGGAAAGTAGTTTTTCCTCATGTTGAGAGGGAATTTCCCAAGTGCCAGTTTGTGCCCGTTGCCCCTTGTCCTGTCGCTGGGCACCTCTGGAAGGAGTCTGGCCCCATCCTCTTGCCACCCACCCTTCAGATATTGATAAGCTCTCACCTTAGCAGCACAAATAACTCAGCAAAGCAGTGGTCCAAATGGGTCAGAGAAGAGCAGAGCATCCCACTGCGGGCACAGACGGTACCAAACCAATCATGCCTTAAACCGGTGGACTTACTCCCAACCCTAGTACAGATCTACCACCCTCGTGCCATCACACACCAGCCCTGCCGGTCTCACCACAGCCGGTCACTCAAAGCAGCAGCAGAGCCCATTATCCATCCCAGGGTCGATTCTCTGGGAGGGTACAACAGTTCAACCCCAAAGCACCTTTGGTGACTGACACTAACGTACCCGGGTATCGCAGAAGATGGAGCTCGGGGCTTCATCTTCACTCTGGGGAGATGAGGAGGATGCCCAGGGTGGGGGGACCGGCATCGCCTGCCCCCACCTCCCCCTGGCTGGCTTCCTGCAGGCTCCCTCCCTTCCTTTCCTCCCCCCTCGCCTGGCACTCGTCACTTTGCCGTTTACACGTGTCACACCAAAAATCTTTCTCATTAAGCAGAAATTGAATTTCGTTAATTAAAGCAAAAGAAATCAATTAACCTTATCAGCAAACAGGAGCCATTTGAAACGGAATAAGGAAAAGGCTCCTCTCCCTCTCACCCCACGCCGTCCCTCGGCGCTCTGAGCCGTGCGCGGGCAGCACGCCGCGGGCTGCCGACAAGCGAGATGAGGGACTGCACGGAAAGTGGGGAACCACCGACGAGAGGAAAGGGATTTCAAAGCAATTAACACCCTCAAGATTTACCATCGCGTTGACAAGCTCTCACGGTAGCCATCACTCAAACCTAAGGAGTCAATTAATTTATTTTTTTCTTCCCTTCTCCCCCCCGACAACTCCCCTGGTAGCTTTGCACTGCACAGAATGACTCCGGTGAGGGTGGAAAATTTAAAATCAAACAGAGCAGGGTTATTTTAAAGGAGATAAAAGCATAGTTCGTGTGTCCCCCAACCACCACCGTTTGTTTTTTCTTCCTTTGCAGTGTGCCTCATCGGCACAGCTCAGAAACGCAACCATTTTGTAACTACCCCTGGATATTTGTATGTCCTCATTTTCTTCTACATCTTGCAGAACTGTAATCCCCGATGCGAGCCTTGCAGGGAAAGGCCTGCTAGTCTGTGATGCTTAGTCCGTGCTAACTGGTGGAGCAGCCCCAGCAAAGGAACTGGCACAGACTCTGCCAGAAGACCTGTCCCTAGTAGATGTGGTAGTGGGGGTATGAGATAGGGGGATCTCGGGACACCCTGGCTTGAGCACACTTTTAATCTGATTAGGACCATTACTCAACATATGGAAGATGGCAGATTTAGATTAGATACCAGGAAGAAATTTTTCACTTTGAGGGTGGTCAGGCACTGGAAGAGGTTGCCCCCAGAAGCTGTGGCTTCCTGGAAGCGTTCAAGGCCAGGTTGGACGGGGCTTAGAGCAACCTGGGCTGGTTGAATGCGTCCCTGCCCAGGGCAGGGGGGTGGAACGAGATGAGCTTCAAGGTCCCTTCCAGCCTACACCACTCTATGATATTATATGGGGTTTTTTTCCAACCGTGTGGGACAGGCTTTATTTACAGCTTCCCCACAGTGAGTTAAGTCTGTGGGACCTCAAGCTTTACAACACAACCCTCTGCAAAGGGCCAGGTAGGAAGGAGGGAAGCTTATCACTGCTTCCCATGGGCAAGGATGCTCTAGAGAAGAGCTGACATTCAGGCTGCTGGTGGAAATCTGCAGTTTGAGCATGAGTCTCTCTTCCAACCCAGGCAGATGATCTCAGCTCTTCACTGCTTCAGCTTGTCTCTTGGGGTAGATGTTTCCACCCAGATCTGCTCTGGCCAATCTTTTCTACCTCTAAAAGCCTAAGCTGAAGGAGTCCTTTAATATCTCAGTCTCTCTATGCAATAAAAACATGACAATAATAATAGCTCCTGCTGAGCACCCTTAATCTGTAGGGATCCAGGCACTTTAGAGAGGAGCAAAGCAATTATATTCAGGGGACAGAGGAAAACACAGGGATTTGCACAAGGAAATCAGCAACCCAGGCAGCACACACCCCCAGTTTCTCAAACCTCCCTCCAAAGCTGAGCTTACAGCCTGGAAAGCAAAGGTACAGCACCCCAAAAAAGCAGCCAGGCTACAGAGATGAGAGAGTCAGAGCTGGGCAGAGCAGAGTCAGACGAGAGAGCAGGGCAAGGGAAGGGGTTTCAGTAAGCAGGGGAAACGCTCCTTGCTTTTTCCTGCACCCTCACAAACAGTGCTCTCCTCTTTCTGGTAGGAAAAGGAGGCTGAGGTGAGCCCCCCCCCAGTTTCACAGCCCTTGGGACAGCACAGAGTCACCCCCCTCCACCACCTCCCAGAGCCTCTCATCTTCCCCAAACCCAACCTCCTCCAGGCAACATCCCTCACGCACCCCCCAAACCACAGTCATCCCAAGGAGGCCCCCTGAGAACACCCAGCTCAGAGAAACCTTTCAATTATTCTTCATGTGTCCCCCCCACACACCCAGCCGGCTGCAGAGACCCTCAGATACCTGAGAAGCAGGTTAAAAAAACCTACCATTGAGGCAAGGAGCCAAAAATAAACCCCGCACCACCCCAAAATTACCTTCCTGCAAGCTCTCCACACCCCTGACCACTCTGCTTTCACCTGCACCCATTAAATACCCAGCAGCCGTCGCTCTCAAACCACTCCCTCCTGTATAATTAACTAATCACATGCAGCTGGGTAAATTAGCACTACCCCAGGGAACACATGCTCAAGGAGGTCAATCCTTTGAGAGTAAACACCCACTTTTTCCCAGGTGGCGGACAAACACCCCCTCGTGCTCTCTGTCAGTCAGGCAGAGAGCAAACCCATTCCCTGCAGCCATCAATTTTGACAGCAAACTCTAGAAAACCCTCTCCTGTACCAGCCTAACGAATCACACGGGTTCACGCAAACCCCGAGCCCAAGGATGAAAGGAAGAGATAGACACCTCTCCGGATGATTCAGTTTTTTCCACGTGCCAGGGTGCTTGGATCTCCCAGGTGAGATGCTCCTCCTAGGACCGGGAGGACCAGCAGAGCAGGAAAGCCCAGGAATTAACAGAGAGGCTTTCCTGTAGGCATCTCATCAGTATGAGGAACACCACTTTGGGTGCGGGGCCAAAACAGCGTGTATTTTCAGCAGCACAGACAAAAGTAGGGAAGAAAAAGATGCAAATATCTCAGGAGTGTGCCCGGCAGCCTTTTGTGCGAGCACATTAGAATACAATACAAATGTGACTAAAAAAGACTCAACAGAATAAATACTGCACTTATAATAGGCCTCAGAGAGAGAAAGAGATTTAATGGCAACATATTAAATGTAAATCAACACAAAAGGTAACTGGGAAGGGAAGAGATATACCAGCTTAGGGATTATAGCACAAAGCTGTAATATTTACTCACGAGATTAAGGCACTTATAGCAAATGAAATATTGTCCTTTTGTAATAATTCAATCCCCTGCCTTTATCCAGGAGGATTGGACATATCAAGCTATTTGAGAGATGCAGACATAAATTCACACCTATTATTAGTGGAGGGAAGTGCCCCTGGCACCCACATCTCTCAAGATGAACAAGAACTCCGTGTTTGCCAGAGGAAACTCATCCGAGAGCAACCAAAGCCTCCAGAGCTGCAAGCAGCCACTGCTTGCATGTCCCTACTGACACCCAGCAGCACCACAGCCGTCATGATCAGAGATTTTGGACAGCTTGGACAAACCAGAAGATGACTGCAGACCGTTTTGGGGGGGGAATCTTTCCTCTCCACAACTCTCTGCCATCCAACACGTCCTGGGGTCTATGGACCTGCCGGTCCACCAGCGGCTCTCCTGGGCAGTTGGGTCTGGAGGATGCTAAGGGCTAAGAGTCAGACTGCTCCCACGTCCTTGTAGGGTAGGTGAGCACCATCACATCACTTCTCAGTGCCTCAGTTGCCACGTCTGTAGCTTGGGCATATTTCCCTGCTGTGTAAGAAGTTTTGGGGCTATGAGCCAACGCACGCTTGAGGAATGCAATATATTGTCACCACACACATGTTATCTTCCAGTTTACTGTATTTCTTTTTTTCAGGCAAAAAATAAATTTTAACAATTCAATTTGATTTCCAGGTGACAGGCAATAAAAAAAAAAAGACAATCTTCTGATTTCACAACCACAAACCTTTTCCTAAACTAGATACCTCAGCTACTTGTACGGCCCCAATCAGTAAAGCATCTTTAGCACCTCACAATCTTTAATAGACTTGTCCTCCACAAACTCCTCGTGAGGCAGGAAAGTGCTATTATCTCCTTTATACAGGCAGGGAACAACGGCTAGAAATAGTCTGCCCACGGCGTTGTCTCGCTGCGTTGGAGACCTGCCCACAAAAACCTTAATTTAAGCAGGGCACTGCCAGGCAAGCTAGCCTGAGCTGCTGCGGCAAGGCTCGCTCCTCGCCTGGCTTTTGCAGCCTGGGGAGCACTTGGTGCTGCCAAACCGAAAGACTTCCTGAAGGCTGGAATGGCCAGTTTAAAGTAAAAATTAAAAAAAAAAAAAAAATTTAACAAAAAAGAAAAAAGCAAGCAAAAAAACCCACACACAAAAAAAAAAAAAAGAAAAGAAAAGAAAAACAGGAAAAAGAAAAAAGGAAAAAAAGTGGGGGGGGGGGGAGAAAAAAAGGGGAAAAAATAAAGAAAAAAAGAGGGGGGTGAAAAAATAAAAGACAAAAGGTTGCCTCTAAAGTCAAACAAGAAGTCTTCACCGTCCTTTTAAGCCAGAAACCAGGGAGGCAGGAAAGACAGAGCTCCCTGCAGTGCTGTCTCCGAGACGTGCTAGAGAGCCCGGTCAGCACAGCGCAGCTCATGTCTTGGAGAAATGTCCCTTTTCCTGCATTATTTTTTTAATACCAGCTTCCTGATGGAGCGAAGTCTATTGGCATTAAAGTGCTGCTGCTGCGTACTCGGGGGAGCCAGCCCGGCCGGGGTAACGGGAGCATTAGGAGAGCTGCTGGTATAGCAACGCTGTATGCACTAAAATCAGCCTCCAGTTAAAAGCTCCCAGGTTAATTCTGGCTGACGATCAACGCGCCACCGCAATGGCCTCTTCAGATGCCACATCTGCGGGTGTTGTGTCGTCCCCCCCGCCGCCGGCGCAGCTAACCCAGAGCATCACACAGCGCTGAAGTGGTTAATGCCGTTTCGAGTGCACAGCGAAGCTGATAGACACAGTCCCACTCTGCTCTTTATTTAATAATAATTATCCGGATAGTAAACGCGACCCTGCTGTTTTGCTCACTTAAATTTTTTTGTTTCCCCAGCTATGGCAGTGTCACTTCTCCCGAGGCAGCCTCCCCCACTTGGCAGAGTTAAATTGCATTCTGATTCTATTAAATGGTACTAAATGTCTTTGAAATCAAAGAGCAAATATAATTTAAGTGCCATTTGGGTCTTCCCACAGGTTCTCAGCTGTTCACTCAGCAACCAACCTGTAGAAAGCTGCCTGGTGACAGGGGTATAGTTTAAAAGGAAGCACACAGCCAGTATATACAATACAATTCCCTTCCACAACATGTCCTTTATGCAAACTCACAATGCGCCGTGGTTACAGCTTAAAACAATACGACTGCTATAATAAGAAGAGAGGAGGAGGAGGAGGGGAGAGTTAAGGCAAGCGGTGCAGCCGGGGCAGGAGAGCTGGAAACAGCGGCGGGCATCGTGGCATCGGGAAAGGGGCGGGGAGGGGGTGGGGGGCTGAAGAAAAGTAGAAACCCTACAAATCTCACCCGGATCCAGATCTCAGCGGGACACCAAACGATGCTGCGGGCACCAAAGCCCCGGGAGCCCGCAGAACTTAGTGCACCCCGCTACCATAAAAACACACCCCCTTGCTTTTACAGCCAACGCGGCAGGACTCGGGGATGGGGCGGGGGGGAAGGTGTCGGCAGGGATGGGATGTGTGCAGCCCTTCTGGGGAGATCCCACAGGGATCCCAAGCAGATCCCAGGGGAAGCAGCGGTTGGCAGGCAGGGAAGAAAGGGGGGAGAGGTGGCGGCTCTAGCGAGGAAGAAACTGTAGGCAGAAAGTTATGATAAAGAGACCTTAAGGTGTCGGTATGTCGTGCAATTTCAAGGCCGTTTTTTAAGGGCAGGGGCTCAATAGAAGCAAAAAGCACTTAATTAAGGTTTTCAGAAACGCCAGTTGACCTGCGGTACTTTCCTACTCCCAGCAACTAACAACCAGACATCCTTAAAGGCAAAGCGCAGCGCAGAGAGGGGACGGCTCCTTTAAGGCACCACCCGACACTGGGTACCAAAAATGGGAAAAAATCTCACCCGAGCAACTTCTTGGCACGGTGCATCACTCCGCTGGCTCCAGCCGAGCCGGAGCTCACCTGCAAAGGAGCAAAGCTGCCGCCAGCGCGCCTCCGCGAAGCGAGGAGGCAGCCTGCCAGCAGACAAAGTTGCTCCTTAGCTCCCGCCGAGGAGAGAAACGGTGCCGGGGCGCAGAGCTGGCAACGGCACAGAGGGCAAGGCTGAGCCCAAACCATCGCATCCCCACCAGTCAGGGGGAAGGGAAGAAATACGACTGCGTACGGCCTTTCTCCAGTCCAGTGAACAACAAAATAACGGCCCCTCCGTGATGGCAAGTGGTTCCTCTCTCCTCCTTCCCCACTGCTGCCATAGCACTGATGGACCCCGTTGGCTCCATCAACGCCCATCCTCTGCCTCCACCACCTCACTCGACACCCAGGGCACGACTGCAAACGTAAGGGAGCTAAAAAAGGTGGATGCATAACATGGGGCACGACTCGAGCATCAGCAACAAAAGCCACCGGGAGGCGAAGCTCGTCCGGAGTGGTCCAGACCAGGGGCAGAGGTGCAGGAGGACTCGCTCTTCGGCGTGAAGCCACAAGCGGTTCAGGGGCCCTTGCCGGTGGAAGTGACTAATTGCATTTCGAGAGAGAAGCATATCGTCACCCGCATCATCTGCACCAACTCCAATAACAGCTGATCCTTCCTGCGAGGATCTGCCAGGCAGCGGGGAACCCGCCGCCCCAGCCTCATTAGGCAGCCAGCCTTGCGCAAAGGCGCTGTGAGGTCAGAGTCCAAGGTTGTGCCCTGCCAGGCCACAGTTCCTTCCTCCAGCCGCGTCAGCATCCCCTAAAGCCCCTCCGAGCTGCCAGCGAACGGGCGCCTATTTGCAGCAAGAAAAGCGCTTACACAGAGAAGGCATCAGCCAAACATCGCGGCAGCTCGAGTGCTGCTCGGTGCATGCAGGAGCAGGCAGATAACAGCCCTCCAAAAAACACTCCTTGCTGCTGAAGAGGCAGCTCGGACGTGCAGCTTTGGAGGCTACAAGTGAAGGTTTTTTTGCGGTGGCAGCAGCTACTAGACTCTCCCCGCCATGAGCTTTCTGCTCCGGGGTTTGGGGGGGAGCCACTCCCTGCCAACCCTGGCAACACAGCCCGGGCCCAACCAGCATCACCAGCACCTCGAGGACAGCAGTTCCCCATCCTCGGTGGTTTTTCCAAGCCTTTATCGCCACCCTTGGAGATACTCAGGTGCTGCTGGCCAGCCTGAGGACCAGGCAGGGGTTTCCTAAGGGGCCAGCAGGGATGGATGCCTTGCTGCCCTGTCGCAGGAGAGCAGCCCCAAGCCCCAGGGATGCTGCTCTAGCCCGAGGCACAGCACGGGAACAACCTTTAGATATTAGACTGCAAACTGGCACCCAAGGTTTTTGGCAGGTGTCATCGTCTTCCCCCTGCTTCAACCCACCCATGGGAGGAACCGCGGACCTCTTTTTAAGCCTGTGTGGCTCCCCGGCAGCAAGAGCAGCCGAGGGTTTTTAAACATTCAACACCGCCTGGCCGGACTGGGCTGCGCTACAGAGCTGCTCAGATCAAAAGATCTTCAGCTTAGAAGATTAAAAGGCTTCGGGGATGGGTAATGGGATGCAGAGCTTTTCACCTCTAGGTGGCTGGCCCGATTTCTAGGTCAGGAACAAGCCAAAACCCCCAATTTCTGCCGCAGCGGAGGAAGCAGCCGGCTTCGCTTCAGCTCCTGGCTCTCAGCTCTCCCCTTTCGGAGGGAGAAACAGCCAAACCCCGGCTAGGCTGGCACCGCCTCGTCACATTAACCCTGGTAATGGCACCTGAGATGGGCTGAGGCCACCGTCCCACCCCGCTGCACGGCCACCGGGGAGAGGGTATTTGCAGAACAAGGGACATTTTGGAGTGGAAGGCTGCCTGGGGCAAATGGGGATGTCCTCTGCGTGGCGCAGGAGGATTGCCCACGGAGGGATGCTCTGACTCCCTCGGTGCGGCCAGGAGGTCCCCACACACAACCCTGGGGGGAAAAAAAAAAAAAAAAAAAAAAAAAAGAAAAGCACGGCACGCTGAGTTCCCACCTCGGCTCCCTCCCCGACGATTCGCAAGCCCGAAATTCTTGGCTGGGCTGGCAATCTGGCACTTTCTGCCGGTGCCGACTGCACGTTCGGGGAACGGCGTTAAAAATAATCTCGCATGCCCGCACCCGCACCGTCACGGCGCCTCCCACGGGCGCGCTTTCAGCTGTGCCCCCTTCGCTCTGCCCGCCGCGGGGAGGGGTGCCGCAATGCAGGCGGGCGCTGCGCCGCCTTCCCATCTGATTTGCAAGGAGAGGTGGGCAACAGATGGAAAGAGCTCTTCATCTCTTCCTCCATTTTTAACCCTGCTGCACGCGGCTGGGAAGCCGTTGTTGAGGAAGGAGGCGGCGCTTTCAAGAAACCCACCTTCAAACCATCGTTGCAGCGCTCGGGGATGTCTTTAACTCGCACAACAGAGGGGCCAAGCGGCGGGACTGTGTCTGTAGGCTGGATGCAACAGCCTGGGCTCAACGGTGTGGATGAGAGGACTTTTAAGTCTCTCACCATCTCGTGGATGATCCGTCTGTTGTCACAAGTACGATATCACAGTTAACTATATCCTGCACCAAACGTTTCTGTCATACTGAGGTTAAGCCATCATCTCCGTTCCCTGGAGTACACCAAAGGATGGGGCAATTCCTCAAAAGCTGATTAAAGCCAAACTCTATGTTTAAGGGTGGGAGCCCAAAGAGAGCTGTCGGTTGGTCCCTCCGTTCAGATTTCGCTCAAATAGGAAGAAGATCCCCGCTGAAAACCCCACCTCATCCAGCTTTTGCCTTCTAAATGTCAGTCGCCCCGTTGAGCAAATCCTCCAGGTTTCCTCTACCACCACCAGAGAGATGCAGAAAGTGAGCAGTAACTCTTGGGTGATCCATGTCTCTCTAGTGACTACGGAGGAACCTGAGTACCTACCATGAACGGGCCTAAAAAGTCCCCTAAAAAGGGGACTAAATCCAGGTGCCATGAAGCTAACCTTAAGTCCCTCGAGGAACCATGTTTGCAAAGAGGTCCTCCAAAACGATGCATTTATAAGCGATATGATTACCCCTGCCTGAATTTGCAAGCGAGGATTTACGAGGCTTGGGGGGGAAACAGTTTGACTGGGCTGAAGCCTGCTGAGGTGCAGCAGATGGCTTGTTGCAAGAGCGGGGAAGGAGGAGAGAGATCTCTACGCAGTTACGAAAGGTTGCCTCCTCTTCTTAGTCTGCTCCTTCCCCACCTCCTTCTCCACACTCCTCCTCTCTGAGACAGAAAGAAATATGCGGGAAATATGCCGGTGAAATCCCACACAAGGCGCTACTTGACTGACTTCTCCAAGTTACTTCATTCCCATCCAATTTATCCTAACTTTGCAAGCAAGCCGTGGCCCACTGAGAGCAAACGTGGCTGCCTTGTCAGCGTTCATATCACGTTAAGACTTGCCCTGCTGCACCTCGGCAAGGACTCGCAGAGTTCTTCGAGGAGACCTCCCGCGGCTCGGCAGCGCCAGGTGGAAACCAAGCGGCTACAAAGCAGCATGGATCAAACCCAACAGAAATATTTCTACCAAGCGCCGTGAAGTGCAGCCGCCAAGCTTCTCACAGCTTTAATTACGACTGGCAACCTTCCACGGTATTAATAAAACTCGTGTTTCTATGGCACCTTTCATCCCGCAGGTCCCTGAAGTCAAAGCCCTTCGTGGACGTGGTGGGAGCGCACGCTGAGGGCAGGGGGGTGCAGCCGCCTGCGGGGCGCAACGCTCCAACCTCTGTGGCAGCAAGCAATGCCGGCCGGGCTCCATCCTCCTCCTGCATCGCGGGGGTGCATGACGGGCCCGGCTCCGCTATCGCCAGGCTGACATACGCAGCACCCAGCCTGGTTTATCTTGCTCCAGGCAGAAGGCAACGGCTGAAATTGGAAGAAGAGCGGCATACTCCAAATCTGATCTCCTGACTCAGGTCTTTCCGCTGGCTTGTTTCTCATCCGGTTTATCTTCCCTTTTAAATACATACCGCTTCTCAATTTTTCTTTTTTAACGTCCCTGAGCGTTCTCCCTTTTGGGGAGGAAACCTGCCCCGGCTTGTTCTCCGTGCTGCCCTACCCACTAATGGGAAGCGATATATATGCAGGGCAGCCCCAGCCCTCGCAGGGACGGCAACAGCCTTGGGGGTTCGATAACCCACATCTGCCTTCCTTCCCCCTGCTCTGAAGCTCTTCCCAGTCGCAGCAAGCTGTAAAAAGGGGACCGTGAAAAAATACAAGGAAGCTGTCCCTGCAACACACCCATCCATGCCTTTTCTCAAGGTCACCTGCAGCCGTTTGACGCATTCTCTCCAGTCGACTCGCTGGCAGCCAAAGCCTCGTTCAAGTGACGTTCAGAGCAGCCTTTCCAGGAAGGAAACAATTTCCTCGATGGCAAAGGAATAGAATTATCCATTTGGAAAAACGGCGCCTCGTCAAGCTTGACACGTACAACAAAGGCAGCCGTCCTCCGAGACTGACGGAGGCACAGCAGGCGAGACGAGCGGAATCCCACAAAACATCATTTGGAGGTATAAAATATTCACCATAAACTGCGACGCCGCTCAGGACCCGGGATTCAAAGAGCGGAGAAGAAAGCGGAGCCTCAGCAATGACATTCGGCCCCCAAGCTCAACTTTCTCCCGAGGCCCCGAGGAGGGATGGGAGCCTGGACGCAACACTCTAGCAGTGATGATCTACCTCCCATCCCGTGCTTTTAATCAGCATCTCCCCCAGTATTTCATCAAGAATATTAATATCTTCAACCCCATTTTACTAGGCAGAGAGAAAGAGAAATAAAAGAGGTTTTAGAGAACAGCTGCCTCTCAGACATCTGAGTCCAGATCTCTACCCATTCCAAGCGATAAGGATAAAGCATTAGATGAGGAGGCAGAAGACTTCCACAAAGTCCCAAAGGAAAGAAGCAAGGACTCTTACAGGTGGGGAAATTGCCGTGTACTTAACTCAAGACGAAGTTGCTTGAACGGGGAGATCGGACCGGTGTTTGATACCAGGGATGGAGCCAGCTACCTGCACCCCTGAGCCAAAGGTCAGATCAGCTCCTCCTCAGCGCAGGTTGAGTGACCAACCACCCGGTTACCCACGAGTTTACCTTTCCAGCCTGTATTTGCCCAGCACCCGGGACTTCATACACCACTCAGCACACAAATTCCTCAGCTGCTTTCCGACTTCTTTTCTTGCTTTTTTAGTTCTTTCTTTGTCTCCTACCAGATGCCCAAATTTCCCGCAGAAGGTGAACGCTTCCCATGGAAATTTCACTTTTGATGAAAACCCAAGTTTCTGTCAAAAAAAAACCCTCTTTCCCTGTAAAATTTTCCACCAGCTCTAATAAGTAACAATAACACTTGGATCTGAACCGCCCCTGGCTTGGTTTTGTTGTTTGCAAACCCTGCTGGAGGCTTTGCCCACCTGTAGTTATTATTTCATTGCTTTGTTCCTGGCTGTCAAACTTCATCTCTTTTTTTTTTTAACCTTAACACCATATGTTTCCTAATGAAAGCCGTCTTCATATTCACACCTGAAATTAGAGTCTTGTGTGAGTGCTCTGTCACAGAGCCCTTACGGAATTTCACTCCGAGGCTCAAGGAAAAAGAAAAGGCGAGAGAGGGGCCTTAAAGAAGAGAGAGGAGACCCTTTTCCTCTCATCTCCCTACGACTGTTCAGCAGAAGCTGCCCTTCACCGGGAGGTCCGGGGTTAGCTTTATGGAAAATGCAAATTTCAAAAGGGGGAGAAGAAAAAGGTTTGGGCATCGCTCAAGCGCAGCCGCGAGAGCCACCCGGGCTTTTCCCCTCCGAGCGCGGGGCCGGGAAGGTCGGCAAGGCTGCTTTTTCTAAGCCGAGGAACTCTTTAAGCTGTAAAAAGGTGCCCAAGAGCCTCTTCATCTTGCCTCTTTTTCAGAGGTGACCTTGCTCTTCGAGAAGATTCCCCTAGGATATTTGATTTACCGACTCCCCCTGTCTTTCCAAAGGGCTGAAAAGCAGATGTCGTCACGCAGCCTTGGCAGATCCCCATGCCCAGGTAAACCCCTCGCCACAGGGATGGTGCCCCGGCAGGCAGCTCTCCCTGGGGACTCCTCGGTGGCGGGTACCACACACGCAGCATCTCTGCAAATTGGCCTCCTCCGAGCAAGACCCAGACAGGGACAGGGCAACACCACGGCTCGCCCGCAACGCCGCCACTCTGCGGCACGCCGTGTCCTCAACACCACTGAGGATTCACGCCAAGGACGGCAAGTTTCAGAAGTTTCCACGGAAATCCGACACGCTTTTGCAGGAGAACTGGGAAAAGCAGCCAGCCTGCTGCTTGCCGTCAGAGTTTAAAGACGCTGCGTGCGTGCACATGGGTGTAAAATGGACATTTATCTTATTTTTTGTGGGCAGCGGAGCGGGACGTGGCACCGAGCGCAGGCTGGGGAGAGGGGCTGCAATGCCCCTGGAGGAAGGAGCTCGTCTCACCATCACGCTGTGCTCCCCCACAAGTCAGCTCCTCAGCCCCTGCTCCTGCCAGCAACGCTTCCGAGGCCGGGCTGATGGGGCTGTCAGCGAGGCTTTCCCTTTACTCCGAGCAACCACTTAATGAGCCAGCAGCGCATCGCGTGTTTAATTAAAGCATGCTTTGCATATTCGTCGTTCTTGAGTCTCAGGAAGCTGAGCGGAGCTGGAAGGGGCTGGCGTGACACCTGCGGGCACCCGGGGCTCCAGCCATCCCCGACAGCACGTCGTGCCCCCAGCCCCAAGCCCCCAAATTGTTTGCAGTGCTCCAGCGTGACCCCAAAAATACTTTGCAAAGGACCCGGGGGTCCAGAGCCTCCCCTGTTCTATGCCAATAGCGGGGCCAACATCTGCTCTTCCCTGCTGGGAACATGCAATTCCAGGGCTTGACAGCAAACACCATCAGAGCAATCAGGATCGCATCCTCCCATTTCCTCCAAGCCAGCGGGCAGTAATGAGAAAGAGACGCCGAGAAGGAAGAAAAGCAGCTTGACGGCAGAGCTTCTGGATGGAAAACAGAAAAGCGAGTTGCTGCAGAGGAATTTCTGGAGGTGTTTAAGTCCTGGGTGAGGTCCTGCAAGAGCTATTTCTGTTTTGACAAGGAGGATGTGCAAGGCGGGAAACCGTTATGTTTTTATCACAGGAATTTCACAGCCTCAAGCAGAGGTCAGTGAGCAGCGCCTGGAGCGATTCCCGCAGGGCGCAGGGACCCTCCGCTTCCCACCGCCGCGTCTCCACCAACAGCCCACAAGGACTTCTCGCAAAAACTGCCACTGCGACGTCAAGGGTAGAGAAAGAACAGGTTGAAAATGCATTTTGTTTATGTGTGGGCAGCAAGACAAGGGAAAGGATTTATTTAAGACGTTTTGAGCCCCCTTTCCCCTCCTCCATCCACTTAGCAGCAATCAGGCATTTTCCTTCCCAGCTTATCCTTTGACAAGAAGTCAGACTTTTTTTTTTTTTGCCTCCCCCTCAACACCTAAAAACTTGAAACCCAGGGGGGGAGAGACGGGTGAAAAACCGTGGCACCCGCTGTTTGGGTGCAGGGCTCTCCAGCCCTGCTGAGGCTGCAATAGCCCCAGCTACTCGCCTGGCACACTGGAAGAAAGGATGAAGCAAGAAAAAAAAAAAAGAAAAAAAGAGGAAAAAAAATAAGAAAAAAAATAAAAGACAGACTGAAAATTGGATCCATTTATTTTCCTTCAACCTTCACCAATAGCTGCTGGTTATTTACCATTATCTCTCCTTGCAGTGTTGGTGTTGAGCCGGGCTACCCTCCGCAGACTGCTAACAGCCTGTGATTACCGAGCAGCGCAGCACTTGCTGCAAAAGCCCAAGAAACATCCTCCGTGCCAGAGACAGACAAACAGCCTCCCGCCACGGGGAAAGGGCAGCGGAGGGGAACCCAAGAGCCGTGCAACGTGGGATGAATTCCCCTCCCAAGGACCCTGAGCGCCCGCTGCTCCCACCTTGCACCCCCTGCTAGAAATTTGGAGACGCCATGCCTAAATATTTCCCCCTCAGAAGGACACTTGCCAAGGCAGAGCTGCCTCTCTGCTGCACACCACAGGGACGACGACACGTTGTTCAGCTAAAGGGCATTGCTGCGTACGTCACCGAGCTCATATGTTTTATTTGCCCCAGGTAGTATTTGTTTGGCCAGGGCAGGAGGGGCACGCACAGCATCTTCTGTTTTATAAGAATATATTGTCCCTTGGGAAGAGCTTTAACTAGCTTGTACCATCAACCGTGGATGAAAGAGCACTGGAAACGACCCGCTGCACCGCATTTCACAATTAATCTACGATTTCCCAGTCTGCTTTCAAGAGCAGGGCAACGTACTTCACGATTACCCCCAAGTTTCCGAAGACAGGTAGGATGCTTCCAAACCCATTCCCGTGAAAAGACCCCTCCTGCCGAGAAGCGGAGAGAAATGAGAGAAAGCTTGGCTGGGTCCCCCTGCAGAAATGCGCCCATCACTTCCACCCGCCTATGCCAAAGGCAGGCGAGGCTATTCAGCACAAATAAATTAGACTGGGAGTAACGCGCGCCCCCAAAGCTGCAAGCTCAGGCGCTGCGATAGCAAATCCAACCCGATGAGTTAAGGGGGAGCGAAGACAAGGGGCTGCTGTTCAGGTCTGCCTTGGCTTGGGCTTGTTTTTCAAGCAATCCCTGGCCTCTGCCTCCAAATTAGCATAACGCTCCCAAAGCCAGGCTTTTCCCCTGGCGAGTTGCCAGCTGGGGATGTCCTATATCTTAAACCAGATGCAAAACATACATGCTGGGCCCTTTCACGGGTGCAACCCCCCACCTCCTCGAGCCCCGTTTGCTGCAGCCTTGGAGGGCATGCTGGCTGCTCCGGCACCGACCCATCATCCTCCCATCTCTCCGGGCAGGTCAATGCACTGTCACCCCTTCCTACCCATCCCCACAAAGCAGAGGGCTCCGGAGGGAGCTGCGGGTGTCTTCCTAGATTTATGGCCTCTTTATTTATTTATATTGATTTTTAAAAACCCTCTTTAAAGAGAAAATAAAAAATAAAAAAAGGCACAATGGCTCTCCCGGTCCCTGGAGGCCCGGCAGTGATTAGCGCTTAATGCATCCGCTATTGCTCCCGTGCACCTGGGGACCCCCCAAGCGCCGTGCAGACATCCTAACGGGGGTGAACCCCCCCACCCGAGCCAGCCCTGGCTTTCGGAAGGTGAGCAGCCGGGCTGGGACCGCACCGTCCCCATCCCCACGGTCCTGCAGCCAGTGGGTCCTGCACAAGCTCCTCACTTTTCTTGTGGCTCCTGAAAGCCCCTCGGAAACCCTCTTCCTTAAGCTTAAGGCTTACCGGTTATGGCAGCCCTGCTGTGGTTCAGAGTAAGTCGTTGCAATGATTAATTACCCTCTCTTCAAAAATTGGACGCCACTTCTATTGTAAATGAGTCCAGCTTCACCTTCCAACACTGGATCCTGATACACTCTTTGCTGCTAGATTAAAGACCTGTCTATTCTCAGCAACTTCTCCCCCACAGAGAAATATGTAGACCACAATCAAATCACCTCTTAACCTCCTTTTGATAAACTAACCAGGCAGAGACACTTCCCTCGCACTCCAAGGCCAGACTTACATGCCTCAATTTACCCACACGTTTTGTTTTAAACTTTCCGTGGGTTGTTGGTTGGGTTGTTTTCTTTTCCTCCCATCCTTCCTTGAAAAATGCTCTCTGGAGCTCCACGCAGCCCCTCTATAAAGGTCTGGCTCATACATAACGCAACCTCCAAACACTCGCTATTCTTCACATGTTCCCAGAGACACTTCTTGCCCAAAGGAGTTCGTATTTATATTGAAAGAGTGACACAGGCTGAGAGAAAATAAGAATTATTATTCCTATTGTCCAGATGAAGGAACCGAAGCACAGAGATGAAGTGATTTGCCTACGGTCATGCGGGGTTTGAGGAGCTGCCTGTGCCTTTCCGAGCCAACAGTTATTTAGCAATAAGAGTATCGATAGATGGCAATGAAGGACACGGTTCAGCTCCTGGATCGTGCTGCTCTGACCATACCCCAGGCAGCTCTCCAGCTGCCCCGACAGCAGGATTTCACCCCATGGGTATAGAAGCTCCCCGGGATGGGAGACTGCTTATGGGGTTCCCCTTCGCAGGGAAGAAAGGCAAGGCTCCGCTGAGCACCCCGAGCAAGGAAAAAGGCAGATTTCCCACTGGCCCCAGAGCCAGCTCTCATCTGGAAACACCTGGACCAAGGTCCAACAGCCACCCGAATCCCCATCCCAATGGGTTCCTGGTAAATCCTTGCCTGCGCCCTGCCTGACGGCACACTGAAGGCAGGGGCACCTTTGCACACCAAGAGCCTTTGAAAAGCGGGTTCTGATTCCTCCTTCAGTCCTGTTTCCCTCCCTGGGTTTGCAAAGCTCGTTACAGGGATGGGAAGTCCCCTGCGATCCTCCCTGACCACCCTGACCCCAACAGAAACACCCGTGTTTCGGTCTGCCATCTTCCTGGTGACTCGGGGAAGTTTGAAAAGAGGTTGGCGGGTTGGTTTGGTTTTTTTTTTTTTTTTTCATTCCTACCCAACATCTGGCTCCTCCTCAAAGCTTCCAGTGGCCAAACATGCCGGAGCAGCGGCGTGACAGCCAGCAGAGATGGCAGCCTCCTCCACCCGGGTGCTGAATTAGCAGTTCTGCATTCAACTCCTGGCAGGAGGCTTCCGATAGCCTCGGAGATTAACGCAGCCATCGTAAGCGATTTTTTTTCATGCTGCCAAGTACCCATGGCCAATATGGTTCTCCTCACTTCTTTTGACACAGTCCCACTTCATTCTCCTAAGCCGCCGATTAGGCAGTCAAAGGAGATGAAGAGAGATCCCGAGAAGCAGCATCTCTTTGCTTACTCCTCTCTGGCAAGCCGACATGAAGAGATCCCACTTGCTAAACAGTTAAAAAGAAAACGGTCCAGCACAACACATCAAAATTGCACTTTAATTAACTTTGGATTGGTTTTTTTTCTCTCCCCCTCTTGCTGTTTTTTTTCTTTCTCTTTTTTCTCCCCTGGCATCAAGAACCAAATTGAGATGCAGGTGAATTCATTTTCATAAACTATCAGTTTCCATCAAATCTATCTAATCCATCTCTCTCTACAAAATCCCTTAAGCAGAAGATCTCGCTCCCACTCTGCCTTCCACAGCTGTGTAAGCCTCGCAGAGCTAGCAGAAATACCAAGCGTGGGTGGCACTACAAGTTCCCAGCTCTCTCTAGATGTGAATATCACTGAGCTTACACGTCCTCGCCGTTCCATCTAAAACATATGGCTTTAATGTATCACCAGTCACTTCCCATCAAGATCAAAGTTTAAATATATCTGCAGACTAGGACAGGAACAGCAGGTGCTGCTCGTGGGTCCGGACCAAGGGACCTGGCTCAGGAGCGCCAGGGGGCTGAGCTGGGATGGAGAGGAGATGCTCCACAGCTGGAGCACAGCTGCAGGGAGAAGCTAGGGATGGACAGAGGGACTGGTGTTGGGGAAAGGGGTTGAGCCAGCTGCTGCCCCAGGAACAAGCACTCCCCAGTCCCCATCCCTCCACAGGTCAGAGAATCATAGATTGGTTAGAGCTGGAAGTGAGCTTAAAGATCATCTCACCACCCCCCTGCCCTGGGCAGGGATACCTCCCCCCAGCCCAGGGTGCTCCAAGCCCCGTCCAACCTGGCCTTGAACACCTCCAGGGATGGGGCAGCCACAGCTTCTCGGGGCAGCCTGCGCCAGGGGCTCACCACCCTCAGAGTGAAAAATTTCTTCCCAATATCTAATCTAAATCTCCCCTTTTCCAGTTTAAAACCATTCCCCCTTGTCCTATCACTACATGCCCTTGTAAAAAGTCCCTCCTCATCTTTCCTGTAGCCCCTTTAGGCACTGGAAGGCCGCAATAAGGTCTCCTCGGAGCCTTCTCTTCTCCAGGCTGAACAACCCCAATGCTCTCAGCCTCTCATAGCAGAGGGGCTCAGCCCTCGCAGCATCTTTTTGGACTCCTCTGTCCCTGCTCCAGCAGCTCCGTGTCCTTCTGCTGTTGGGCCCCCCCGAGCTGGAGGCAGCGCTGCAGGGGGGGCTCCCCAGAGCGCGGCAGAGGGGCACAGTCCCCCCTCGCCCGCTGGCCACGCTGCTGGGGATGAAGCCTGGGATGGGGTTGGCTTTCTGGGCTGCCAGCGCACATTGCCGGCTCATGGTGAGCTTCTCACCCACCAACAGCTCCAAGTCCTTCTCCTCAGGGCTACTCTCAATTCATTCTCCACCCAGCCTGTATTTGCACTTGGGATTGGCATGATCCAAGTGCAGGACCTTGCACTTGGCCTTGTTGAACTTCCTGAGGTTCACACAGGCCCACCTCTCAGGCCTGTCAAGGTACCCAAGGTCAAGATACAGCACAACAACCCAAAGATGCCTACAACTGGGAGCATCCCAAGCATCACACCAAGCTGATGCAGGCAACATGCCACAGCTCTGCACCTGAGCTAAAATCTCATAATCCACACTGTTGAGCAGGGCAGAAAGTCAACCAGCCCTGCCTCGAATTTCACACTGGCTTCTCTACAAACTCCAGTTTGCTCCAGTCCAACCTCTGCCACCAAAGGATTCAGCCAGGCAAGGTGCTGGCAGTGAGCAGGATTAGGGCTGGGGAGGGAGGGGAAGAGGGAGAAGGAGTCATGTCAGTTATTAAAGCATCACCCAAATTTATTTATCAGGACCACACACAAAGGTATTGGCTGCAGATTGAACGCATTTCGTGGCAAGTGTTTCCCAAAGCCATTGGGAGCTGGAGGGCTCATCAGAGAATCTTAATTGGTTTCCTCTTAAAAAAACCCAAATGCATAAATTAAAGCAAAATAATAAACTCCTGCCTGATTTTCATTATTAATAATATTAACACAGCAAGACAACACTGCAAAGAAACTTTCTGCAAATCCTCTCCCCCAGGATGGAGCAGCCAGGAGCGGGGGAAGCCACGGCAGCCAGGGACCTCCCGCACCCCGGGGCTGGGGGGCAAAGAGGGACCCAGAGGAAGGCGGGGAGCCTGGCTGCAAGGAGGGTGGCAGGGAGGATAAAATTGGGCCTGCTACAACCGCCATTTTGTTGGTGTTCACAGCTTGCTCCTCCCAGACAGGCCTCCTTACACTCAACTTTCATCTCCCCCTTCTCCTTTTATTATCTCCTTCCCCATACAGGCATACACTTGCTCTCGGTAACTTGATTTTTCTCCACTTTATAGATGGCTCTGCCCTTTCATCATGGCCTCTGGAGGCTCAAGCAAACATCAGAGGCTCGCCCGTGGCTACCCTGGACTGGGCAACGCCGGCAAGGCAAAAATCAGAGCAAGGAGACGATGCTCGGGCTGCGGTTCTGATGCCCATCTCAAGCCGCAGCCTGATATCTCTCCCAGGAAGCCCTCGGTGGGTGATGAACCTCAGCAGGATCAACCACACTGAACAGCAGCAATGGACTTCTCGCGCTCAGCGTTCAACCAACAGCCAAAACTACAACAGCAAGTCCAGCTTCCCTACTTCAAATGAAGTTTCCCCTGCTCCCCGACTTAAGTTTTGCCTCGAGAATCTTACCAAAGTCTCAAGTGAATTAATTCTCCTTTTTAAGAGATCAGTGACACTATTTTCCAAGTTACATGGCAAGAATCGCATGGGTGAACTGAGAATAGCAGCTAGTCCTGGTCTCTGCCCGTATAGAAAGACTTAATAAAGAAAACACAAAGCAAAACAGACCTTGCTCCCTTTACTCTTGCCTTTTTTCTCTTCCCAAAACTAGATTATTTATATTTTAATTAAAGTGAGCACAATGTAACTCGGTAAGCGAGTTTGGCCATGGAGCGTTGTCTCAGCTTGGGCTGGAAGATAAACAAGCTCAAATACTCTCCGTGTGGCCCCTCTCCGAGAAACACAAGGATCATGCTCACAATTCATCTTAAACCATCACAAGATGATGCCCATTAGATGGGAGAGAACGGGTGTTAATGAGATGAAGTGCGAGAATGGGGGGAAAATGAATAAAAGCAACAGCATGAATAGCACATGAGAAGCAAATGAAATAATTACTCTGCTCACCATTGTTACAACAACGCAATAAATTTAATGTAATTCCTAAAGGCCAACCAGTTTTCTTTCTTACTTGCTGCTTCTTTCTTTCTCCTTTTTTTTTTTTTAAGTTCCTTTTTACAGTTTCAGAATTATACTTTAATTAGCATAACATTTAAATTAGCGAATGGAATCTTAATTAGCTGAGGAAATAGACTTTTGTTGGAGTGGTTGCTAAAACAAATAAATCCTCTTCCTCTTTCAAGAGCCATTTGCTTATGGCACATTTAATAGCCTAGTGTACCATAAACAATTTGAGACAAGGATAAGTAATTAAATTAGAAAACATGCCGACAGAAGTACCCTAGCCTGGCCTTCTCAGAGCTACAAGAGGATAATGCAAACCTGCCTTCATCGGGGGAAAGTGTCCACTCCGGGTCTGTCCCACGATTGTTTGCAGAACTCCCATTGTTTTGGTGTCAATATCGCGGCCCCAGGGGTGGTTGATCCCTGACCTCCAGCCTGAAGGAGGGCTCTCGCAGGATGCCAAGGAAAGGGTTGCAGAAAGTTCAGCCCAAAAGAAAAATCCAGAAATGGTGTTTTCTCTTGTAGAAGTGCCTTGCTGGAGAGAAAGCCCTCAGTGGTGAAGGTCTGGGTGCAGTGGGGAAGAGCAGGACAGGAGCCACAGGTTGCAATGCCAAGACAAATCCCTACCAGAAACTTTTTCAGTTGTGGCGTTTGAGGGGGACAGCAGCTAAGACACAAGAAGTCCAGGTCAGGGACCATCTTTTCAGTTTAATCTAGCTCTGCTCCTAGCTTGGTCCCTCTCTCCTGAGTAGGAAACATCTCCGCCAGCTTTAGCCACCTAGAAGCCAGGCATCTAGCCTCAGCACTGCTGGAGAGGGACCGGCAACTGAACAAGGCACTCATCTCACCTATCCTGAAAACCTGTTCCATGATGAGAAAAATGCCCTCACCAGGAGACTCTTCTCTCTCCCTGTGCCAAAAGAATCTCAAGCCAGGTAGCTCAGGCTACAGCATCCATGGTTTGCCTTCCCCACCACTATAAAATGCAATAAACTTTTCCCACCCCCAAAAAGGTAGGCTCCGTTTGTTAATATTTAGGTACGAGGCTTGTGGATGAAAAGGGCAAGACGTGCAATACCCTCACACGAAGCCCCAGCCGTGGTTCTGGGTATCCTTCGGAGGAGGACGCGCTTCAAGGTCTTCACCAGCACGGGCAAGGCACACAGCATGAGTCAGTCTGCACCGGGTGCTTCATAAGCTCGATAGTCCAAGGACGCAACAAAAATCATAGTGTTAAATCTCCTGCATTCCCAGCTTTTAAAGACGAGCAGCAATATTCTCAGTCAATAGAGGTGGGAAATGGCAAGACCTAGGGGAAGACATCCTCCAATGTCTTCCTCTGCCTTGCAGAGGACTGGAAAACCATTGCACCCAAAGCATTGTACAGCTAATGCCCAAAGCCCTGGGTGGCCCTGCACATGGGAATGTCTCTCCCCGGAGTCCTTCTTCTCCAGCACAACCCCAGCAGCCGAAGACGGAGCGTTTCCAGCAGCAGGGCCGCTCTATCCCGCTCCGGCCAGGCAACTGCAGAGAGCAATAAAAGTTTAATGGCTCCCAGCGGGTCGATTCAGAAAGAATGAAAACGCTATAAATCCAGCATAGTGCTTATGTGGAGCTTAAAAACAAACTGCTCCAATCACACTTAGCGAAGTCGTCCAGTCTTCACAGAAGACAGGGATGAAAAGGAAAGATTTAACCTCAGCCATGCCTTGGGCAGCATTCAGGTTGGGCAGAAAAAATCGAGTTTGGGCTCACTGGGAAGATTTTCTTGGCTTTGCTTTTATTTAGTGTGGTGTAAACCTGTGTCTGTGCATGCCTCACACCAGGGCTAATACTCAAAGGCATCGCCAGGACTCACCAAGCAGGCATGCCAGGTGAAAGACGGAAAATCCCCAGGGATCAGGCAAAACACACCTCCTTGCTTTCCAGGCAAATTAGCCATGCTGAGTAGCCCCTATTAAAAGCTTTACTACATGAAAGTTTCCCCATACAAACCTATGCCATAACCACTGCCTCATTTCTCCTCTTGGAGCATTATAATAGCCAAGGATTTTCAGTAACAGCCTCTTTCAAGGAGGATGCCCTATTACAGGTCTAACTCATTCCCGGGCGCCGTTCTCTCTCCATCTTATCTCTTTCTTCCCTGCTTCGCTACACAGCTGCGGACTATGGTGCCAGCTTCTTGGGAGGAAGGAAAAAGCAAAACTCCTTCTATAATCGCCACCTCTCACAGCAAAAATGCCTTCAGAGCTGTGCCTCTCCAAGCGAGGCAAAGGTGCATCACAGACCTACCCATCTTGTGTCCGCTTGGTCTTTTGTGCTAATAAAGCAAGGCATGTAGATGGTTCCAAATAACAATTAGCCCCTGCTCTCCGGTGGGGGAAAAAAGTCAATCAGCAGAAAGGAGCCAAAAACCAGCTTTTTCCACCCACGTTCTCCTTCCCCAGCAGCAGTGGCACAGTGCCGTCCTCGGGGTTCACAAGTTCTTTCTCACTCCGCAGCAAGCTGCTCTGCCTCAGCAGAAAGAGCCGTTAGGTGGCAAGGGGAGGCCAAGAAGAGCAGCGTTTCGCAAGTACGCCGACACATGTCTTCCCCTGACCTCAATGGCAGAGTGGCTGCAGATCCTCCAGAAGGCTTGGAAAACCCATGCCCTGGGCTGCACAACCCGCTACGCATCCCGAGCCGATCAAACCCTTCACTATGGATAAATTATCCAGGGAATTCAGCCTCTTTCCCATGCAATCATAACCTAATCTCCGCTTTCCATTTCCTGTGCATCCATCATTAGCATTCACAGCAGAGTCTGCCCGAACCATCCCACACAGCCAGCTCCATGAAACGGTTGCTCTGCCTGCCATGGAGGGTTGATGAGATAAGTCATGGGATTTTTTTTTCCCTAATCTCTGAGAGGGTATCTTAAATATAAAGAGGCTGCTTTGGTACCACTGGGATAAGAACATCCAGACTAAGGGCAGGCTATCCTCCAGCATCTCCCATCCACAGCTTCTCTTTGGGGGACCCTGGCACTCACAGGCCAATAACACTTCATTTTTAATAGAAAACCCTGTTTAATATTTTGACTCATCTCTTCTAAAGCCCAGAAAGCTCCTGAGATACCACGCACATCGCCACGACATTGCACCGCATGAACATCCCTCTGCCAGACAGCAGCACTCTCGCCCCAGAGATTAATGGGTCTCACGGCATTAACTCTAATTACCAAAATTGTGTCTACATTGCAGCCACAGAAGCAGAGCTGGCTTAAAACAAGCTATGCCCTCATCCCAGATAACACTTTTCATAGATATATACACACAAAAAAACCCTTCAAAACCAAAGAAACAAGCAGCAAAAGATACTGCCTTCTGGTAAGACACCAAATGGTACCCAAATTACACACCGCTATCGCTAAATATTTCTCCTTAGGATACTCCCAGCCCTCCCCTGCTTTGCTGGGGGCAAGGGATGCTCAGGACACAAACAAGACGGGATGCACAAACCAGCTAGGATGCTGCCGCGGAGCAAAACCCTGCCCAACACCTTCACTCCTTTCACAGCATCTAACCGGCTCGGTGATTTATTTAATTTTTTAATAAGTTTTCAGCCCCCTGGAACCCAGACACCCCAAAAAAGCCCAGCTTCATCCTCTAAGCCATTACTTCAGCAATATTTATAGCTTTCCAAGAACAAACAAACCTATCACGCCAAAGCCTGCGCATTAATGGCACAGCCTCGGGATAGATGACTTCGGGGAAATCACTGCGGCAAGCGCTGAATGATGATGGATGGCAGGGGAAAGGGGGGAAAAGGAAAGAAAAAACAGCCGTCTGCAGAAACAGGGGGACAATTTGCCAACTTGAGTAGAGTCACACCTCCTTGCTCCAGTGACAAATTTGCTCCATTAGGCCCATAAACCATACTTTGCCATCACCGCACTGCAAAGTACGGGCTTGCACTCAGTAATGGGCCTCTCAAGGCAAACGCCTGCCCAAAACAAACACTTTCCAAAACGCCTAATAACTTTCTGTTCCCCCCTCCCCAACACCGCGTGTAAAAAGCACCTGACTGCAATCAAACCTGAACGCACACCTTTGTGTTTCTTCCAGGAAAAAATAAAAAGCCCCATAAAAACATCTCCCCCTGCCCTGTCCCTGGGCTGCACCAACGCGTCTGGGCTTCCCTCCACGCAGCGCAGCCGTTCAGTGCTCAGCACGGGGCGTTTTCTTTACTATACTGCATTTATTTAACAAAAAGCAAAGGGCTGGCACAGAGCGGACAGGAGTCAGGACTCCTCTCCTTTTCAGACAAGTGATTTCTCCCCTTGTGCCTAATTTCCCCCAGCTGCAGCCCGAGGATGCTCACCCCGCCGTGCCTCGCAGGTGAGCAGCGAGGATTAACGCGCCTTGAGATCCACTGATGGAAAGATGCTGCGGGTGAGGGAAAACGCGATTCCCTTGGACACAAACTCTGACATCCCATCTTAATCCTCAGCCGCAACGGGAGCATTACTTTGGGATCTCACCCCGCGTTATTAAAGCACTCCAGATGGTTGTGATGGGGAAGAGACATTCATTGCGATACCCCGGACGCCGAGCTGACATCTCAACGGCTGTGGGAACATCACAGAGAAAATCAGTTCCCCACCAGAGTGTTTGTGCAGCAAGGGGGAACTCGTGAACTGAAGCAGAAAATCCTCCGCGACTGCTCTAGACTAATAATTGCCCAAACGCCGGGTGGTAGCCAAAAAAAAAAAAAAAAAAAACCCACAAAGTGATGCCTGGCTTTGAAACCCTCCCTGCTCCAAGCCATGGGGCGCGGTGTCCAGCAACAAATTAAATGCCAACAGAGCCATCTCGCTCAGCCCGGGCACCCCGCGGGCAAGTGAGATGAGCTTGCTCCGGCTCTCCAGTCCTTGCTCCTCTCCAGTCCCCCTCCCGCGCATCCATCCGCATCGCCTCTCCTCCCCTCCCTACCACCCTCTCCTTCCTCCTGGCTTGCAAATCTCCCCCTTCCCATGGGCTCTGCCTCCCTCTCCTCCCTCTGCAGTGGTTGTGCAGCGGGATGGAGACCGTGTAAGCATCGGGGTTATTTACAGGCACTTCTCCCTCTCTCCGCATGAGCACAGCGGAGGGAGTGAAGCCAGCCGGTGCCTGCCTCGGACCCGAAAGCCACGCAGGTTGCTCGTGGCACCAAAATGCCTTCGCACCGGCACAGTCAGAGGCTGGGTGAGAAAAGCAAAACTCACAGCCCCTAAGGAGGTACTGCAGGACGTGCCCTTACCCCGCGCCGAGGCTGGATGTGGGGAAGCATCCCGCATCCCAACGTGCAGCCCAATTTGAGCCAGTGCCGGCTGCCCTCGAGGCAGGGAGCGGGCAGTCACAGCAGCCTAACCTTCAATCACCGCAAGGCAGCGGTGCTTGGCTGCGAGCAAAATCAAAGAGATCACTGCGGCCTTTTAAAGAGCAATATAATCTCGTGTTATTACCATACAGAGCGGCACACGGAGAGGCTCGGCACAGCGGGAGAGTTATGAGGAGTTTGGCTGCTCCGGAAAGCACAGGCTTTTTGAACCGTGCTGGCAGAGCATCCCACCGTGGTACTGCCGCCCGTTGCCCGTGCCCTCGCCCACCACCCACCCCTCGCCGGGCACGGGCAGCCCCCACGAGCCAGGGAAGGGTTTTCCATAGGTGATGCTAACGAGGCAGACCATCCGCTGATGGTCCTTGGCAAAACGCTGCAGAGCTTCGGCTAATTTATACCACCAGAGAGTCTTACCCCAGATGTTAATTATCATTCTGTTTTTTGGGCACGCTTGATGACTTTGGTTTCCCCTCCTCCGCGTGCTGGACGGTCTCCCCATCTGCATCAGCGAGGCTGGAGCTGGTCCCTCCTGCCAGCTCCTGCCAGCACAGATGATGGCACAAACTCCACAAAGGGAGAAAAATAATAACCGGGACCAAATGACTTGGCAGAGCGGTGCCAGAGCCACATTCTCTCTCTCTCCTTCACGTGGGAGATGAACAAGGACTTTTTAGGCAATCATTAGAGTGTGGGACAGCTTGCTAAGAAACCCCGGCTGGAGGGCCGCAGATGGAGGAGGGAGGCAAGAACATCACTTGAAAAGGCATCTAAGCGTCAGAAGGCACTATTTGGGTTAAACGCAGCTCATCTCCAGCCAAGAGCTCCTGTTTGAGCCAAGCTCTCCCAAGGTGTCCACCTGCTGTGAAACCTTCTCAGCCACTTGTTTTTTGCCATACCGAAGGCCATCAGAAATCACGCTAACTCGCGATGCTTTCCCAACTACAATAACGCAAGGCACAATGCTTCTGGAAAATTTTTGCCCTTGTTCCCAGGAGACTTTTCCCCCTTTGAGAAGACCTCAGGCTTGGAGGACTCCACGCTCGAACGTACAGCTCTGAACACAACAGTCCCCTTGGGTGAGGGACCATCCCACCACCTGGCAGTCAGGTATCCAGCACCGAGGAGGCCAAACCATCATTTTTGGGGTCCTCTGCCTTCCACTGCAGCCTAAATGAAGACTAATGATGATGGTCCCACCCCTCCACAGCATACAAGAGCATCTCCTCCTTTGAAGGGCAATGACATGAAGATGCAGACACGAGTGGGCAATACCATTTAAAACTTGGCTTCCTCTGCAAGTCAAGCTCCCGTCTGACCCGGTGGTGAGAGAAGAGCTCAACTGATGATAAGGAAAATAGCAGACCAGGCAAATTTAGTTAGACTGGATTATGGGAGACCAGTGCTCCCCAGGTTCTCCGTAGAAGAAGTATAGTCAGGAGTCTGTGGTGAGCTGTTCCAACGAGAGGCAATAATTGAATTTGTTTTCATTTAATTTGAAGGGCCTTTAATTAAAAGCCAAGCCTGTGTGTGCAGAGAGATAAAGCTGAGCACGTGGAGACCGGGGGTAATTTGGGTGCTGAATGCAATAATTAATTGTAAACGTGGAGGTCAGGAGATGGGCTCTATCTCCCTGCAATCAGAACGCCGCGCTGGCCAGCCGAACGGAATGGGCTCGCAAGCGCCGGAAACGCTTAAGTGATTTTTGAAGCCTTAATAGCAATTATAGAGCAGCGTGGAGGTTAATTTGCAGAGTTCATTAATCAGAGAAATAAACACGTCAGCGATCGCCACGGAGAGGGGAAGCAGAGGAGCCTGCCTCTGAGATGGAGAAGGCCGACCTCGGCACCGATGCTAACCAGAGAAACAGTGACAGCGGTTTGCATCCTCGACTCAGGGTGAACCCTGGCTTTTCACACCGAACCACTAGCTGTGAAACCCTCGGCCGCTCACCCTGGGGCTCCTGCGAGCCAGAGCTAAATATCCCCCAGCTCCACAAGGTGTTAACTGGATAACAAGACCGCATCGCTCTCCAGCTGGTAACTTCGGTCCTCTCGGTCATCCTATTCCCCTGCAATCTCAGCTTCTCATGGAGTATTATTTTATTATTGCTATTGAGAAGCTTCTCAGTAATCCTGGCCACCAGCCCTGAAGTTACAACTATCACCCACAAATTGAGAACTCACCCCGCAGCCGGTAATGCAGGAGTCCTCAAGCCCAAGTGTCCCGGGAGCATCCCCTCCCCAAAGCTCGAAAGAAAGAGATGGAGCTTTAACACAGCACCTTCGATGATAAGATACGCAAGGACACAGAGCGTCTCTTCAGGGACAACACTCAGAGATAAAGAAAATGGCTTGGTATTAATGAAGTTAACAGACACGGGGCTTCCTGGCCACGCATGGTGAGAACGAGCGGTGCTTCGTGGTGGAGGTGTCTCGGGATCAAGGTGAGGATAGCCCCAACCTGCAGCAGGACAGAAAAGGCGTCAGGAGCAAGGCGTATCACTGCTGTTTCATATGGCTCAGACAAAATGGAGTTTTGCATTGGGAAGAAAAACACTACAAGGAGCCGAGGGGGCTGGCATCACCCTGTGCCGAGCAGCAAGAGACAGCGGGAGGCAGGAGAGCTTCGGCAGAAGCCTGTTCAATAAGGAGCGCGCTTGCAAGAGGAGGCTGGAGACCTCCAACAGCCGCCGCCTTGCCCTTCCCTTTCAGCCTAAGGAGAGGTGACAGAATGGGGTGAGGCTTTAGGGAGGTGCAGCGATGCTCCACGCTCTCCGGGGAGGTTTCTGGAGGAGCTGGGGAGCCCCTGCCCAGGCTGGCGGCTCCTCCTCTACCTGCTGCTGGGGGACCAGTGGGAAGGGAGCTGCAGAGGATGCACACACATGGAAAGGCGTTGAAGGGAGCGGAGCACTAATAGCTTTTTCTCAGGCTGGTAATTGCTCCCTGGAGAAAGGCTGTGCATTGCACTGATTTTATTTTTTTTTTCCCCCCCTCCTTCCTTCCCCACAGTCTATTTCAGGAACTGGTTTCTGACGCTTTTTTTTTAAAGCCGTGGATGTACTTGCATGGAAGACTTGTGCAACCAAGGCAATGGGCAAAAAGAGTGCAAACCCAGCACAGACAGGTCTTGTCTTGCTGCTCACCTTTTTGCCCTAGTTCAATTAACAGTAACCAATTAGTCCAGCCATTGCCTTGGCTCTTCTGCCACTTCAGGCAGTTACCCCTGGGACCTCCCACATGGGAAATGAGTTTTACAAACCTCAACACACTTCAGGGGGTTGTTTTTACAGGACCAGCTGTGTTCTTCCAAACATTGAGGAGCGTCTATGACATTAAGCACGGAAAAGTGCCAAGCTCAGCACCTGGGCCAGAATAAACCCACACGCTGGTACCGGCTGGGAAGGGATTAGCTGAGCAGGAGAGCTGCTGAGAAGGACCTGGGGGTTGCAGTGCACCTCAGGTTGAAGAAGATGAGCCACCACTGTGAAAAAGGCAAAGAACCAGCCTACAAGGGCAGGAGATCCAAGGAAGCCGCCATTGCCCTCTAACTGGCACCAGAGAGAAATCAATAACCAGCACACACACGTGTCACTGTGACCGCGGTCATCTCCTGCCCTTCCCGCACGCTCTCAACGGAAGCCCTATAACGCTACCGACGGGCAGCTTCATGCATCTCCTCCGCGCCCATCTCCTCCTCTCCCCCGCCTCCCCTAACTCCAAGTCTGGGGACTCGGCCAGGATCAGTGTTAACTTTTCTGCCTGCTAGAACTGTGCTTAATTAAACATTTTAATTAAAATCTAAAAGAGTGATTGCCCCTGTCATCCTCTGAAGGGAAGGCTAATAAAGTCCCTTTTATCCAGTCCAACGAGCGGCCCAAGGACGTGCTGCTGGGCAGCAGTCTTGGGTGGCAGCAGGAGAAAGTGTCTGTAAGGAATCAGGTCTTTACCTGCACCCGAGCAGAGCCAGAGCCTGGCAAAGACAGAAAACCCAGACACCCGAAAGCTTGGGCACGGAGACAAGAGGACACAAACCACCCAGTAAGGTGGCATCGCTCCCTGCACCTCATTTCTTCAAAGGATTTAAATCTCAGACCTTTGGAAAGACCTTCAAGGAACCGCTTTCCCAACACAAGCAACCTCTGTTAGCATCAGGGCTGGTGGTACACGTCAAGCCCACCTTGCACCAGCTCCATCCATCCTCCTTTTTCCTCCACACCCCTTTCCCCGCTGCCTCCTCCCGCTCCCCGTCCAAGTGCCGGAGGGGCTGCGGCGCGGCGGCACGGAGCATCCTCTTAGCGCTCACCCTGATTGCAAGTGAAGTGTTTGAGCAGGATTTCAAAAGTTTGCTCCCTCGGTGCCCGTCAAGAACAAACAAAGTATTTGTTGTCGGTGGAGTAAAAAATTCATCAAAATAAAATAAAATAAAATAAAATCAGGAGCAGAAATGCATACATCTACATTTGAGTAAACGGGGGGAGAACACAGTCGGAAACTTTTTGATCAGAGCACAGTCTCAAATCCTGACAGAGAAAATGTATTCATAATTTATTAAAAAAATAATTTATAATTTATTTTTAAATTCACCAGACTCTTCTCTTCTTCCCCCCCCCCCCTTTTTTTTTTTTGCCTCCCTTCTGACAAACAAGATTTTCTGTAATTCCCAGGAAGGGCAACCGACAGAACAGTATTGCTGAAGGCTTCTCTCTCTGCTTTCAGAGGTTGGGAACATGAAAAGATGCAGCGTCAGTGCCAGAGACATCCCCCCGCCGCGTCCCTGCTTCCCAAATCCCTCCCGGAGATGCTTCTGCATCCCAGAGCCCCCCTCCCCTCCACAGGGGCTTTACAGACCCAAAGCACCAAACCCCCCCAGCACCACTCAGCTTCCTCCCCACCTGCCGCTGGGTACCACCACTTCGCTGCGCTTCATCCAGCGCTGAACCCTGGCTCTGACAGGTGAAAAAAAAGAAGCCAGGGCAGAAAGCTGCAGCCCTCAACCCTCCCGCTGTACTCTTTATCCGGGAAGATTATGAGGTTTACTGCTGCTTCTCCATTATCCTAAATAAAGCAGCCTTTCAAAATTGCTTCAGACATATTAGATCATGTACTTTTTACACTTCCAGAGACACTGGTTATAATATCTTTTTAACAACACTGGGCAGAATCTATTTTCTTCTTCCACTGAGCTGAAAAATACTGTTTTCTCAAGGAAGAAGAAAAAGGAGGAGGAAAAAAAAGCTATTGATTTTGTTTAGGGTCAGAATAAAATATCATTGGAGTGGGTGTTGAAATCCTCAGCCACGAATTATTTCCAAAGTGACAGTTTGGGCTGCGAAGATTTTTCTTGTGAAATAAAACAAAACAAATGAAACATTGTGTTCTTCTTCGATAGGTATACGTTTGAGGTTTCCACCGGCTCCAGCTGGTTCCTGCTGGGTATATTTAGCGTTTCAATCTATTCCCTTCCCATTCCCATCCCTGCAGGGGCTGATGCACGGCCAGGACCAAACCCGCCGCCCACCCCGAGTCGTGCCATGCCATGGGGCAAAGAGAAAAATTATGGGTGGGGTGCGGAGGCACAAATCTTGAAAACACAAATACAACAGAAGCCGCCCCCTCCGATGCCCGAGGGATGCTGGCGGCTCTGCGTTCGACCCTGTGCCTCCGGGATGCAGAAGAGAGGGTGGTACCCAGCACGCCGCGATGCAGCATCCCTCCGGCCAGGACTGGCACCTCTCACACCGCTTCTGAAGGCAAAATACCACCCGGAACCCCCAGCCCCGCAGCTCTCAGCTAGGTTTCACTTCTCCAAAGAGTCGGCAAATTAACTCCCATTTATATGCACAATCCACTTCCCTCTAATCTATCCACCTATCTCTGCTCTTCTGCTGGTACAAGAGATGAGTATTGGCTTTAAACACAATAATTTCTTTATAAATAAAGAACAGGCAACACTTTTGAAAGGGAAACCAGATGTCTACCTCCCTCTTCTGTGCTTTCCGCTCCTCGGCATTGTGTGCAGGAGATAGAAACACGCCACCAGAATGAGGAGAGCCGCAGGTCCCTGCCTTCCTCTCTCCGTTTTATTTTATTTATTTAGATTTATGCAAATGCCAGAAGAGGTCACCTCTCCATATGCTCTCAATGCCCTTGACGTAACTTTAAAATGCATCATAAAAATGCCCTGCGCGCCACAGTATAATTCAGTATCACACACCACCAGGAAGGCAGGCAACAGAAAAGCCCAAACCCTCCCCTACTGCCGGCAGCAACGCTCCCTCCCTGGCACACACCACGTACATTTTAGCTTCCATCAGCTCTTTCCCTTCCCCATCACCTTCTGTTCAGGGAAGCCGTAGCCCTTCTCCCCACACATCTGCTACCGTGCTCAACATCTGTCCCCCACCAGTCACTTCATGCCCCCCGTCTGCGGCTTCAGGGAAAGCATCACCCAGGAGCTGCTCCTGCCACAACCTGTCCTCACGGCTGCCAGAGGGACCGTCCAAACCCCGCCATTGGATTGGGACCCCCTGCTCTCCTCCGTGCTTCTGAGCACGGGGAGGGGGCGCTTAGAAACCTCTTGGTTTCGTGGAGCCAACATCAGGTAGAAATAACAGAAGCGCTGCAAGAGCATCCAAAAATTCACCCCAAAGCCTGACCTTGTGGGGCTGCCAAACTGGTTTCATGGCACCACCACGTTCAAAGCAGGTGAAGGGATCCCCCAGCACACGGAGGCTGTTGTGACACCAGGGGATGGTCAGGCCCATGCTCCTGCTCCGGACACTGCACCCACCAACACAGCCACACTGGAGCCACCAGCCAGCCCAACAGCCAGCGGCATTTTGGGCAGGAGAGACCTGCCCACCATTCAAGCCCCCACGAGGATGGGAATTTTTAACTCCTGAACCTCAACCCTCAACCAGGAGAAGAGCCGGCGCCTGCCTTCGAGATGCCACAGGATTTCTCCGCAGCAACTCTTCACGCTTCCCGGCCATCGCTCCCTTGGGAACGAGCGCAAAGAGTGAACTAATGAGTCTATTAGACTTAATTAAGCTAATGTGAAATTATTTACTTAATCTGGGAAGATCTTATGATGGCGAGAAATCCCCACGGAAAAAAGCATCCAGCTGCCTCGCACGGCCTAACGAAAAGCTCGCGAGCAACCGGTTGCTGAGATGCTCAAATGCACGGCAGCAGGGGCGGCGTGGACCGGGGGGGGGGGGGGGGCTTTGGACCACACCGCCGGCTCAAGGCACCCGGCTGCTGCTCCAATGCACGCCGACATCACCAGGAAAACCAGCCAGGAAGCCCCAGCCGTGTTTCGCCTTCATTTTCCAAGTGCACATCCATCCCCGGCCAGCAAATCCATCCAAGTCTGGCACCTGGGTAGGAAAAGTTTTGGGAAGCGGTTGGCCCCTCTCTCCCCGCACACGGCGAGCATCCCTCAGCCCCCAGCACCGCATCCAGGCGGCAGAAGGGGACCGCACAGAGCAAAGGCTGCAGAGACGAAAGGGGATTTTGCCTCGCACATTTTGCTCGCCTTTCTTTTTTTTTTTTTTCTTAATGTAAGAAAAGCTTAATGCTTGCTTTGAATGCTTAATACGACTGAGTTCTTTTTGCCACTTATTTTGTTTTGTCATGCACTACATACAATTACACATCTCTAATCCGCAAATCCTCCCCCGACACCAGAACACGTGCCAAGCCTTTACTTTCCGCAGCCGCCGCATTAAAGGCCTTCCGAGATTAGCTCACATCACGGAGCAGCGGGATGCCCTTGCATCACCCGCAGCCACGATGCTCCGGACATGGAAGACCCCCCCATCACCAAGGACCGGCACTTGCGATGGCGATGCCCCATCTCTTGCCCGGCGTTGAGGAGGGGGCTCCAGCTCCGGCATCGCTGGGATTAAGTCCTGGAGAAGGAACCTCCCTCCATCCCGGCTGCAAGGAGCTCAGCTCAGCATCTCTCCGACGGAAATCACATTTCGCAAATCTCCCGCAGTGAATCAACTCACCAGTCAGATATTAGCTCAGCAAAAACTGGCAGGCAAATGATCTAATTAATAATCAGCACTATCAGTAGTTTCCGCTTCTCTCAGGCAGCCAAATAGGCGAGAGCTTCGCTGCAAACGGGAGGCACAGCTACCTGGGAACAAGATGTAATTATTGCCCCAAGGTCGGAAAGTGGCAGCGGCAGCGCTGGCGATTGGCGCCCCGCTCACGTATCACCTCCTCAGGCCACCTGCAAGGGGACGCTGAAGCCTTGGTGGCCCCTTGTGACACCCAGGGAGGTGGCAGCTCCCCAGGGACAGCAGAGCTGGCTCAGACCTTGGTTTCCCATCCACAAGCGTTTCCACCAAACGCAGGGAGAGCGGAGCTAAAGGCCACCCCAGTGCACAGCCCATCGCTTGAGGCTCTGCCTCATCCAAGCTCTGGAGGGGACCGAGGTCCTTCCTGCGCCCCAGCACCGCACGGCTGCTGTCCCCGTGGGAAAGGGGCCAGCAGGAGCATTTCATACAGAATATCAATGGCCAGGGAAGGCACAAGCAAGGGCGAGAGTTTCCCTCCATGCAAAAAAAAAAAAAGCTTCGCCGCAGCCTCCGAGCCTCTCCCGACCTCACTCAGGGAAATAAGAAGGAAATAAGAGAGACATCAATTTCCACAGCTCAGCGCCAAAATCCAGCCTTCGCCTTTGAAAGCGTAATTTATTCAAGCTGCTTTATTATTGCAGAGCCCGGCGTAGATGGGGGATTATGGAGAGGTCACAGCTGGAGCAATAACAATAATAATAAAAAATAGTTAAGTGGGGAGAGTATCTTGGGTGAGTTCACCGTGCGTCAGGGAGACGGCCTTCTTTCGAGCCAAGGTGTTTTAAAGCAAACGAAGACGAGCATCCCGCCCCGCCGCCAACTTCAAGCAAAAGTGGCATCAAACGAACCTTTGGGGGAGCGACGGGGATGGGGCTTCACACCCCCTCTGTTTGTGAACCCAATTAGGCATATGTTGAGGAAAGGGTGTATGTATATTAGATTTTAATTAAGCAGTGTTAATTATAATCTATGAGATGTGCTTACTGCTTATCTGATAATTATGAGAAAGCCAATTTGGCTGCTGGCTTGTGACTAATTAAGTGGAATTAGTAATGATAATTATAGATTTAATTTTTGTTTGCCTTTATTGGCAATGGGGGGAAAGCGGCTTCGAGGGCTGGGTGGGGCGGGCGGGGAAGGGTCGGGAAAAGCCATGGGAAAAGGTCACGGCGCCAGGGATTTGGCCCAAAGAATGAGGCCTCGCCTAGGATTTCCCAGCAAAAGTGGCGTTTTGGTGGAAAAAAAAAAAACGATTAGGGGTTAAAAAAGAAAGTTTTGCGGAAACTGCTTGGTCCAAACAAACTTCTGCTAAAAGGCAGCAGTTTTGTGGAGAGACTGGGCTGTTTTTTTGCCAGACCATTGCGCGGGCTGCTGGAATCTTGAAAAAAAGCTTGAAAATTTGGGCAATTCGAGGAGTTTGGCTTTTCCAGCCCAAGGAGGGAAATTCCTTGGGGATCTCTCCCCTTCCTCCCACTCCCGACCCAACCCTGACTCCTGCTCACAACCTGCCAGCAAGAAAAAGATGATTTTTGAATGCTTCTGACTTATTTTTTTTATCCCAGTGTAATTGGTAGCCTGTAAAACCAACATAAAACACTGCAAAAACTGCCCAAGCCCTGGGAATTTGCATATTTTTCAACACACCTACAGGTTGCTACCACTGCCTGGCCGCAAGTCTCCTCGAACTTTGCATCTTCCATCCCTTCAAGTATGCACCGCGGTCACCGGCTGCCAAAACATTGTAGGGTAGCAAAGCTTTTGTAAGAGGCAAAGGATAAAAATACAAGGAAAAGGGGAGGTGGGGGGGATAAATATATTGCAGCTGGATTTTTAAAAGGCGCAGATAAACTCGCAGCTGCACGACACCACGTGGAGCTGTGCAAGCTAAGCTAATGATAATTAAATCTCCTGCTGCAGGGGTGAACAGCAATTTCTCACTAGGCCTGCTGCCCGGGATGAGAGCTATCCCGGGAAAAGCCGCGGCAGCAGTGGGGGGCCGAAGGGTCGGCCGGCGGAGATGCTCCGTTGCCTTGCCAGGCAAAACCCAGGTGAGCACCGGGAGCTGGGGGGGATGCTCTGCCCTGCTCCTTCCCCCAAACCGCATTTCTGAGCTCTCCCTAAATAGTACACAACGATCTCAGGTCTAATTTACAGGCAGCGGCGGCGGGGAGGCAAGGCAGGCTGAATGCATGAAGGCAAGAGCCCCATTGCAGCCCGTCTTCTTCGCCAGACCCCGCAGCACAAGGGGGGTCCCCGCTGCGGGACCCCCGGGTTGTGGCGGTGCGAGTCCTGCAAGGACGGGTCGGCGCAGGGCTCAGCTCCAGGCAAAACGCCTGACCTGGCTGCAAAGTTGAGTTTTGCATCCAAAGCTTCCTGGGAAGCAGCCTCGGGGAGCGGCAGTGGGGCCAAAGAGCTCCTCTTTGCACACCGGACGAGTCCCCACCGCTGAGCAAAATACACACTTCACCCCGCTGAATTTGGTCCCCGGATAAAGGAACGCAGCGCAAGGCCATTGGCCACATCTCTTGTGTCCCATCAGAGACCCTTCACCGCGGCAGCCCTGCCAGGAGCCCGCCCTCATGCCTCCCGAGGAAGAGGATGGTACGGAGGTGATGCTGCCACTTTCTGCCAGGCTGCCAGAGGACATACGCCTGAGACAAAACTCAAGTTCTGGCTGCTTGTGAGCATTAAAGATTATTTGCCAGACAGGCTACTGCAGCGAGCTCTGCAGCGGCTGGTTAGTAGGAGCAGCACAAGACATTCAATGACAGCAAACTCACGATTTCCTTTTTTTTTTTTTCTTTTTCCATTTCAGCAGTGGCTCGAAAATAGGCCCGATTATAAAAGGAAAAATTCCCCATAAGTCACGCAGTTTTCAGACAAAAAAAAAAAAAAAAGCCAGTATCAGCCTGAAGTAGCCAAAACACACGCTCGGATGGAGAAAATGTGACTTCATTCCTAACGATGCTCAGGGTTTGTGCGGCCTCACATCCCCCTACAAACTCCCGCTGTGGTTTCCGCCCAGAGCTGCGATCCAGCAGCAAACGCACCAGGATCCATCGTAACACAGCATCACATTCAAGTGCCTTTGCTGAATCATTCATTCAGGCTCCCGTACTTAATTTCTCCGCAATACATTGAATACCTTCGCCTCCTGTCCTAAAGAGCTGTGGGATTCACTGGGAGGAGAGCGCAGATGGCTTCGGCTCTGACCTCATGCTCAGCTCTGCACGGAAATCGTTCGTTTGGATTTCCCTGATGAGCACCCAAGGTAAGAGAGGCCAGTGTCCGGCCCTAGAGAGATAAATGAATAGTTTAGAGATGACCCAGCTCCATGCCGGGATCTCTTGTTGAACGCTTCTACCCGTGGTTGGCAAAGGATGAATTGCTGGGTGCTTACCTACCCCTCCGAAAAGAGGAAAAATGGGGTTTTAAGAGAATAATGCTTCATAATACTAGACATGCTGTTGGATAAGAAAAAGACAAGGCAGGAGCCAGGAGCCGGTAAAAGCTACAGCTTGTAATTTCATTGCACCTTCTCTACTCAATAAATGGGTTTCAGTCAGAGCATCTCTTCCATCCAACCCAAAAAGGACCTGAAGGGTAAGTTGATTGCATTGATCGTGCATGCATTTTCCCGGCAGGGAAAGTGGCCCAGTCCCTCGCTGCTCCCGTCCAAAGTACTCCACTTAGTTATTACGGGAATATCGCCAGAGACTCCAGGGCCGGGGAGTGGGACGCTACAGGGAATTCATTGCTCTCTGAGTGCTAGGAACATTAAGAGAGAAGGCAGAGCAGGGGGGTATGGCAGCGGCTCAGCCTTTTCCCCATCAGGGCCGCTGACAGCCTATCGCTTCTGCTACGAGTTTGGGCAGCCCCGTGCGATCGTTCTCACCGCGCTGTCATTAACCCTTAGGAGAACAGCACGTAGGAGCTCGCCTGCAGGGAGGGCGGCACGGATCTGCTGAGACAAACCCCTCGGGCAGCTCCTTGTCCGCACGCCAGCCAACGCTCAGCCCAGCCACCCCTCACACCGTACGTCTCCATCCTCCTCTTCCTCTCCAACAAGAAACTCCCGCTCCATCCTACCTAGATCCCTACAGCCAGCTGTGACACTGCTCAGGCATCCAGCCCCTGAGCCAAACCATCTCCTTTGCTGCTCCCAGGCTCCCCGACAGCGCGGAGCCTCCTGGTGGACCCATCCCCATCCCTAAAACCCCGCCGCTCCTCCCCAAGGGGTGAGGGAAGAGTGTAAATTACTGGGGGAAGCACTGCTGGAAAACAATCAAAAAACCAATCAAAAACCACAAACCCGTCTCGGTAGGATCAGCACCGCCATAGGGATGCGCTGGCTGGACGGCACTGCTGCCGTCGCCTTGCCGACACCAGCCATAGCATGGGGCTGGCTGCAGAAACGATGGGCCCGAGCCCAAACTCGACATCAAACCCCAAAACGTGAGCAAAAGGCTGAGCGCAAGGTCTGTGCCCAGCTGTCGTGCCCTTCACCTTCAGCCAGCTGGCCTTCCCCCAGCGTGGCCGGGAGGTGGGAAGGCAAAGGGACAGCCCGGAGCAGTGCCAGCCTCCCTGCTCCGCTGCGTCACCAGAAGCAGCAACGCCAGGCAGGAGACGGGGCAGGTCGGCAGCCTCACAGCAGCGCTGCCCGTGCCCGGTGAGATGGGGTCGGGGTACCTGGCTTTGCTAATTAACCCCCGAGGCAATCACCTGCTGACACGGCAGCGGGCTCCTTTAAGCGAGCCGCCTCCACCTCTCCCCGCAAGAGGCTGAGCCGTGCCTTGCCGTAGTGTCTTCCAAGGAGAAGGCTATCAGCTCAAAACAGCCGAGACCTTTAGCTCAAATCCATTAATCCTCTTTATTAAACCCGGGTCACCTCTGAGTCCTGGCAAATTAACCAGCATCTCCCCACTGCAAGTACATCAAGAGGAAACGCGCTGTAGAGCGCCTGTAATTTTCATGGACCAGGGCTCCGGGGTCAGAGGGCTTCCCGGGCTCCATTCTCTGCCTTTGTCAATTTAAAAGGGAACATCAGCTTGCTCTTGTATAAATTACGAGAGAGGCAGAGCGGGGGCCCAGGGCGGTCGCAGGGCGCTCTGCCGCCTGCAGCCGCGCCGGTGGCTCCTCTCCTGCCCGAGGATGGAGCAGGGGACAGCGAGGCTACAGGCGCTGAGTCCCCTGAGGGGGAAAAACAGGATTTGGGGACATCCTCCGAGCACACCCTCCAAACAGCTGGGCAGCCGGGGTACCGCGCTTGGCATCCTCCAAGGCTACCTTGGCCACGTGCCTTCTTGCTGCTGCTAATAAATGGCACGTCCCCGCTGCCAGCCCAGCTGGGGAGCGAGAGAAAGAGAGACTGGAAGGGCTTCGCTCCAGCTCAGAAGTGGGTGGAAAATTGTTCCCTTGTTGCCTGAAATTTCACCATTTGAAACGTCTCCCCCCTTTCTGCGCTGTCCTGTTGGAGCCACTCTACTCTGAATACTCACCAAGCCAGCACCAAAGCGAGAGCGGCTCTATTTCTGAAGAGCCAAGGACATTTAGCTGGGCTGGGGAAGACCTGGGGCCAAATCCCTTATAAACACTAATTATACACCCAGTAGAAGAGCTCCAAAAGAGAAAGCCAGCCCCGCCTGGAGAAGAGAGACTCTGTGCGGGCTGAGGGATAAGGGCAGAGCAGGGACTGGAGGTCACAGCATTCCCTTCCTAGGATGGGTCTCCTCCTGCTCCTAGAAACAGCCGCCTCAAGACGAGCAAACTTCCCAGAGCGAAGAGTGCTCATACATTCCATGAGTGAAGAAATAGAGATTTTTCAAGGTGGAGGAAAAAAAAAAAAAAAACCAAAAGTGGGAAAATTTCCAAGCGGCTCTGTAAGAGCTATAAGCATCATGTCTATTCCCCTAAGACAACTCTACAGCTCGGCACTTCCCAGCACGCTCCCAGCCAGAGCTCTACCACAGGGCTATAAATCCACCGGCTTTGGCTGAAGTCGCTCCGGTTTTACACCAAGTTAAGCCAGCAGAGACCGAGCTGGGGAACCGTGATCCCAACGCCAGGACGCTCACCCTTAACTCAGTCCGACAGCACTGGGGTTTTTCCACCTGGGTTTGAGTTACAGGCAGGATTAGCGCACGGCATCTTAAATCTCCCCAGCCATCAGCTTGTATCACAGCTTTAGTTTTTTATTAAAAACATCATTTCTTGCTGTATTTAATCACCGCAAGGTCATTTCAGTGACAGTTGTCAGCATCCTAGCCAAGGAACCAGAGGAGCAGAGCCCTGTCCCGCTGACCAGATAAAAGGAGGAGATGCTGGGTTTCATTTCCTTGTTTTCAATTGAGAGGTGCCCACCTCGGCGAGCAGATTAAGGTGTGGGTGGGCCGATGTCAGCCCCCCGCGGGCTGAGATGGGAAGCTGCCGCTCGCTCTGCTCATCAGGAGCCCCGAGGAGAGAAATTGCATAGTTCTCCCTGCGGCCCTCTGCCCACCTCGAACCAATTTCTGCTCCTTTTAATTCAATTCAGCTCCTCCTGACCTTGGCTGGCTGGAGTTGCAGAGTTTCTCTCAACAGATAGCACCAATTACAGAGGTGTGAAAATGGAAGGCTTTCAATTCGGAGAACAAACCCAAGAAACTGGGACTTTATTGAACTGAGAAACAGGGGGTGGGGAAAGGGGGAGTAGACGGGGGCACGGGCTCAGAAATATTGCTCTAGAAACCAAACGCTTTGGCTGTTCCCTCCACAGGGGAAGGCGAAGGCTTTGCCTGGAAGCCGGGCTGGGATGGTGACCACCGCGAGAGGCGCGGGTTGAGACACATGGATGCTGACGGCACCCGGGCACCAGGGATGCAAAACCCACCGGCTGCATCCCTGGCATCACGCCTGACTCGTTAGCGGCTGCAAGCCGGCGCTTCCACGTGCATCCCCCAACGGGCTGATTTCAAACCCCGGGAAAATCAGATCCGACAGGTCTGACACAAACCGAGTCTGCTTCCCCGCAGCAGATCCCGGCTGGGTTGAATCCACAGCATCTGCGGCCCAATCCGTACCGCTAGGCACAGCGGCACCTCCATCCACGCCACCCCTCGACAGTAACGCCGCTTTTTGTCCACCCACGAAGCTATTGCCAGCCAAGGACTGCCGGGCCAAGCCTCTGGGAACCAGCGTGAGCCCGGTTAGATGTGGGTAGGAGAGCTCTGGCACGACTGCTTAGCTGACTGCCACGGCAGAGAGATCAACACGCGGACAGTCTTTATAAAAACTGCCTTCCCACTGCACAGCGCAACCTGTGATGATCAGAGAGTCCCCAGACAAAAGCAGGGGATGTTCAGTTCACGGGAGGGAGGCAGAGACGAGCACCTCAGCTGAGCTCACTGAAACTCTTTGCCCAACGTGCCTCGATGTTACAAAAAAAAGAAAATGAAAACGAAAGCAAGAAGTCCTGTAAGCCTGGGATAGAAAACGGGGCTACTCTCACACAACCAAGTATGCTCCCCCATCAGCTCTGGATACACCCAAGTATTTCACGGGCTGGAAGGATGCAGAAATGCCTTCCCAAGACCTGAAAACTCCCCTCTCCAGCCCTGCCTCCACCCGGCTGGTCGGACCATCTCCATCAGCTCAACACCCACATACCAACCAAGCCCGGGCTCTCCCTTCGATCCGGATGCCACCCTTCCCCGATGAGGACACCCTCACACCACAAACTCTGCCTTGCAGGCCAACGCACAAAGAGCAAACAGGTCCTCCCCGCCTGAAGTTTGGGCAACCGCCCGGCCGGCTGGCGCACGTGAGCCGGCTCAGCATCCCCCTTTCTGAGGCATCCTCCCAAGCCTCGGAGCTGGGGGGGGGGGCACCAAAATGAAGCAGTGGCTTGTTTGAACCTCTCTCTCAAGAGTTGCCACGACTTGGCAGGACTCTCAACAGCTCGGAGGCGCGTGGTTTTAAAGCTAGTGCACAGCACCCCCGGTATCTCCAGCCAAGCTGCGACCACGGCTCCCCCCATAAATCCTCCAACCCGGTAAACAGTCGAATTACGGCTCCCCGCCATTGCTTAGCTGCTTTTGACACTAATTGCTCTGCAGAGTGTGTGCAACTGGCAACACCTTATTAAAAGTGAAATATATTATACTGTCCACTTATTGCTACTTTATAAAGATAAAGTATCCCGAGGATACAGCAAGGCTGGCAAAGGCATCGACTCTCAGCCTCGGAGCAGCGCATGAAGCAGAGGCAGGGCAGGCATCACCGGGACAAATGTGTGCTCTCCGTTACATTGCAAAGAGCGTTGCCATTTGGAGCCCAGATGTGAAGAGCGTGCTTGAGATCTTCTCCTCTGTTCACCTCCTGGTTTCGTCTCGGAGATCATCACTCTCAGCCCTTGGGGGAAGAAGGCAGGCAGAGACGAGATGCGAAAGGGTGGGGGGATCAAGCACACTTCCAGAGGAGCAGGGGGTGATCCTTGACTCACAAAGCCAGACTAAGCCTCTCGCTAATCATGAATTCCCGTTTGCCTGCCTCCAGACATCGCTACCCAAAGCGCGGCACAGCCTCTCCTGCTGGTGACACTAACCAGGGCATCAGCTGCTCTGACGGTCACATACCTGCAAGCCCACGAGCTCCATGATGCTCCAGCTCCACAGGAGCCCAGCACAGGGATTTTAGGACCCAAAGGACCGATCTTCACAGTCTTTCTCCTGTGTTTCTCAAAGGAGGAAGCTGAAACTCACTGTTTCACAAGGAAAAACGTGCAGAAACCTTAGCTTCAGATTTGGAGCTACAGCGAAGACACGTCTCCTAACACATGTCTCTGCACATGCCTCCGGCAAACCGTTTTCCCTCTTTATTCCTTGGCTTCCCTGTCTGCAAAACCAGGGACAACGGAATTTCTCTTCTCCGTGAAGTGTTTTAAGATCTACTGGAAACAACCACTACACAAGAGTAAGACCTGATACCACCACGTTTCAGTAATAAATGTTTCCATCCAGTCCCTCGCGTCTCTTCTTACCACGTAATTTCAGGAGAATTTTTGTTTTTCTTTTGAACTGATGGGCTATTTCTGGTTGGGGACATGACAGACAGCAGAAGACAGGAGGAAGGCAGACGCCGGGGATGCCATCAATGACCCTTCTGCAGCCTGTGGCACTCGCAAAGAGATGGTGTGCGGGGAGGGCACAGAAAACCGCCCGCGCGGGGGAAAAAAATCAGCTTCTGGGGACTCATTTGCAGTAAAATGGAGATATTCCTCGTGCACATCACAAAAGTCATTACATCTACACCCCTCCTGTACTGCGGAGAGTAGAGACGCAATTATTTATCACTTACTGGTCACCTTCCCATGGGGCAGAGACGACAGACCCACCTCCCATCAGCTCCGAGGACCACGGGGCACATGAACACAGCCTGCATCGCGCTTTGATTCCTGAAGGAAACGGCATGTCCTAAGCAACAAATTTGAAATATCCAGACTCTTTGGTTCAACAAGTTCACATCCAAACAGGATCAATACCTTCTCACTCCTGAGGTATCAGCAGGTAATTGGGTATCACGCAGTGATGAGCAACCTAGTTTGCTCAGAAGCTGCAAACTTTAATCTTCATCCATTCCTGGTACACAGAATGGAGAGGGAGGAACAGATCAAAGGAGAACAGATCAAATCCAGCTGCATTTGGACCCAGATTGCAGAAAAAAAGGAGTCATTCTTAAGCAAAACGGCTCGGGCTTCTAAGGTTCAACATCTTGAGAGGACTCAAGTACAACACGAGGCAGAGGAGTTGCCGTCTCTCCTGTTGCAGCCACCTGCAACCCCAGCGCCGCCTCCCTCGGCTGCTCCTCACACCCCGAATTTGCACCACAGCCCTCTCCAGTTTCCCACTGCAGCGCTGGACCACCTCGACCTCTGCAAATGCCTACGTCCTCTTTCAGCTCATGGAACCCCTACCTCGGCCACCTCCCCGCTGTCCCATTTCCAACCCCACGGCATTTCAGCAAAGGGTTTCAGGAGCGCCCGCACCGGTTCATCCCATGGCACCAGCCCCACTGTCGGCTCTGGTGAGGGTGAAGAGATGCTGGTCCACGCTTTGCCAGCTGGAAGGTCCCACCTGCCCATAGGAGATCACCACCCCAGCCGTGGAAAGGAGAGGTGGCAAGGTAAACGGATGGGCAGAGAGAGAGGGAAAAGCACCACGGGCAGCAGAACGACCTATTTGACAGATTTCCCCGCCGATCAAAGCTAACTTTGCTTAGAGGTTTGGACATCTGATTAATTATGTCGTGCTGGCTTGCCTCTAAAGGTTGCGTTTCCGGCAGTCCTCGCCTTTCATCCTTGCAGCCTTTGGCGGCCGAGCCCGCTCCCCTGGTGCCAGCAGCGGAGGGGACGGTGGCAGGGTGGCTTTGCCAAATGTCTTGGCCCGTCCCTGGGAGGCAGGAGATAAGGAGGGCGAGGGACGGCCAGGGACAGAGCCCCTTTGTCTGCTGTGCCTTTTGTCGCGGGCAGATAGGAGGCGGCTGCCTCACGCTGACATTTCGGTGACCAAATTAAAATGCGCTGCCACGGAGACTAAATGTCATTAGCCTCATTAGGAGCGATCGCATTAAAATAAACAACAACAACAACAACAAAATTTAAAGTGGAAATTAGCCAGCGCCATGAAATAAAATAAATAAAGGGGGCGATCCGGCGGGGAGCGTGCAGCCGATGCCAACGGCGACCGTCTGGACCGCCGTGCTGGGAAAGGGCATGGCGGGAGCAGCCGAGGTCTCCACGGGCTCTGCTGCCACCCAGGAATGTGATGAAACGTGATGAGCTGCGATGTGGCCCCAAATGTGGCCGCCTGCTTGGAATAAGTCTACGGGGTCTTTTGGGCTTCGTTTCCAGACAGTTTCAGGATGCTCTGCACAGGTTGGCTTCAAGGGTTTGGATGCCCATGTCCCCGGGGCTGGCACTGCAGGCAGCACTCCGCCAGGATCTCTGCCAGCAGCTGCGCCGTGCGGCATGCACCCGCTGTGCGCTGCCCTAACAGGGATGTGGAGTTTGGGGGGATTTTTTTTAGCAGCATCCAGTTTTTTCTCAGATACTTCCCATGTGATTACTGGCCACCACCAACCGTACTCCGCTTATGCGCTGTGACAGGACTGCCGCACAAGGTGGAAAGCTTGGTGAAAGAAGCGCTGGTTTGTCCTTGTAAAGAGAGGAATTTTTCCTGTAAACCCCTCTTGCTATGCAAACGCCATTTCCTTTGGGGCGGGAGAAGCCATCAGAAGGCCCTTGCAAGATCCTGCTTATGACAGAGCAGATTTGAAAGCCCAGAGATCTCCTTCCCCCTCCTTCCCTTCTGTCAAAAATTATAATCATCATTTTCCAGCTTGCTGAACAATCAAAGTGTGGCCTATATTCGCTAGAGCTCCTTCCACACGCTGCGTGCATAGCAACAAGTCCAGGAAACAAAAGCCAGAAGTAAACAGTTGGTTGAGAGGAGGCGATGGGCTGGCAGGTGGACAGCAGAGGAACGCTGCTCGGAGAGCACATGGTGGGGCGCCGGCAGCCTGGGAAGCCATGGGAAGACCTCTTCTTCCACACTCTGCAAGGAGCACGGGGAAGAAATGTGCCTGGGCAATTCGGTTAGTGGAGATGGCAATGGTCCTCCTGTACCAGAAGGAAGCCCAAGCCCTCCTGCTGCAGGTTCAGCTGGTCCTCACGTGGCTGTGGAGCCGTGAGGAGCTCACCATGGGGTGAGCCATGAAGGACAAAGCCACACCAAGCACAGGGAACCCCAGCTTGTCCCCCCGGGAAGCTTGTATCCTCTGCATAAAATGCCACCAGTGCACCAGCTCTGGTCCACACAACAGACACCCCTTGTGATTTTGCTGTCCAGACAGCCTGAGCCAACGAGGTCCGGTCCCAGCATCCCATCCTGAAGCACGGAGCTCGCAGGGAGGTTTGCTGGGCTACCCCTTCCCTGCGGTTTGCAGCCCGCTTCAGTCTCCAGAGCTGTCAATCCAGCACTTTTCACTAGCGCTGAATTCACAGAAAAGTGAACCTAAAAATAACCCTTCTTTTTCCCCCCTTCCTTGCCTCATCTCACACGTGTTCGGCGCGCACATGACTCTGCCGCACAGGCAACAGGTCCATCTTCCCCAAAACGGCTCCTCCCAAGGAGGCTGCTCCCGACAGCGACGCACCGATGGGTCACTGCAGCTAGCTGAGCCTTGGTGCCCAAGGACGAGGTGTCCATCTGGGAAACTCAGCCCATAAAGATGGATTCAGGACATGAGATCTGTGGGAAGCACCACGTGTCCTTTCCGGAAAGCCCCAGAAACCACAGTCTCTGCTTTCTGTGACCGTGCAACCGCTCCCTGCTTCAGGTGATCTTGAAGAGACACCTCCTCTGCAATACACCTGCCCACCACCTCCATGCGACTCAGACCAATGCCCCAAAACCACTGCCCTCCACCACCTCATGCTCTCTAACCCTACACCAGGAGTAGAGGGAGAGCCCACCAGCTCCGAGGCGCCGCTCACCATACCTGATGCTGCCATCAGTTCACAAGGATGGTGCACCCCCCGCCATGCCTACCTCTCTAGACCTAGCAAGCCATCTTGCTTGGTCACCCTTCGAGGGTGATAACGCAGTCCCGATGCTTTTGAGAAGCAGGCAGGAAAGTGCTTCTTTCCTCTAAGCACGAAACGAAGAGGAGTTCCCTGGCAAAACCCACCCACTGAGCAGCAAGTGTCAAAGCCACCTCTGTATGTGCTGTTGCCGCGTTGGTAATTATAAGTACCAAGCCTTCATTAGGGAAAGGGAGCGAGGAATGGGAGGCAAGGAGATTTGCAGCAGAGCTGTTATTATTTTTAAGTTTAAACAAAGAGAAGTGTGACAGCTGAGATCATTCCCCATCTTGCACTCGCCAGCAGCCGAGAGCATCTCAGGGGATGCTCAGGCCAGGAGGTACAGAGGGATGGGGACCAGTGCCCGGCTTTACCTAACTGGGCATGGGAAAAGGACAGGGCTGCAAAGCCCAAGCTGACCACAGGGTCATGGAGGATGTAACAGGAAAAAACTCACAAGTTTTCCTCTACCTCCACCCGACTGCAGCAACGGGACCCTCCCGGGTACCCTGCTTCCCCCCCACCAACGTACCGGGGCTCGCCGCAGCACCGCAGCAGCCCGCTTCCCCGCTCCTCGCCCAGCAGCGTCGGCTTCTAACCAAGCAGAGCGCAAACTTCAAATTGCATATTCAAGTGTAAAACACGAACACAGCTGTTTATGCAGCCTGAAATTCGCCATAACCAAATATTCAAGCCTTCAGGGAAGATTTTCAAAGGCACCGGTTAAGGGACCCGGCTCCCACTGGTGCCTTTGAAACATTTCTCCTTTTTCAGTTTTTCACAGGGATTCGCACCAGCAAAAGCTCCTCCACCCGGCCGTCTGCAACTAGTGAATGCACAAAGGAGCCGCTGTCAAAGAGAAGCTGCTGGAAAACGCAAAGCAAGGTTCGCCACTTTGGGGCATCCTGGAAGGCGGCCGCCAGAGCCACCAGCCCCGAAACCCACAGCCGCCACAGCGAATTGTTCCGAAAACTTGTGCCACGGGGATTTGCACGCAGCAGACGCTGCACTTGCTGCCTGTGCCCGTTCTGCCGTCACGCTCCCTCCCCGCATCATTTGGAAACCAGAGCAAGCGCTGCTCCAACCCAGCAGAAACAAAACATGCCCCAAAAGGCCCATGCCAGCTTTCTCCCTGTCCTGGGAGCCACTGGATGGAGGAATTGACCTCCGACAGGGAAACTACAGCCCAAGCCTTGAGCAGAGGAAGACCAGGCAGTGCTTTTTGGGCTGACGCCTGGCGGTGCAGGCTCTCCGTCCCGCTGGGACCTCTTTCTTCCCCAGCATCTCCCACTGATGGAGGATTGATGGCTGCAGCGCCTTATCCGCGACTATCCCCAGCCTTTGGGAGAGCACAGAAAATCCCTTTAAGTCCCTCTCGCTCATATTGAAATGACACTAAAGCGGAACTAATGTGCTCCAGGTACTTATTCTCGGGCTTAGTCGCAGGGATCAGCAGCCCTCCACCAGCCCCGCATCCCCCTCCGGAGAGAGGTGACAGTCATGTCACAGGTGATGGTGGCAGTGGGAAAAGCATGCTCCCACGGCAGGGGCTCCGGGTTAGAAAGGGATGGAGAGGCGTTTTTAACTCCTGCAATGTCTGTTTCGTAACATTAGACCAGATTTATGACAACCACCAAAGCCATGCGCCCAGGCGAAGATGAAGTAAGGGGTTGCGCAGGCAGAGTCTCTGGGGGAGGACGCAAAAATCAGGTTCTGGGTGCAAGAGGTGAGGGCAGAGCACTGGGGGACTCTCCACACTCCGCAAGCTTCACCTCGGCCCCGATGCCCCGGACCAGGGAGAAACGGGATTGTTCATCTCCCCCTGCACTGCCACATTTCCAACCCCTGAAAGGAGCGACTGCCATGACAAGACATTTCGCCAAGCCAGCAAAAGCAATATAAGAGGCTGACGTGCATTGATTTTTGCCACCTGTAGGGCCACGATGTCACACCGTAACTGCAGATTAGCCAAATACACTCCCTCCCCCACCGCCCCGCTCTGCTCCAAATTCATTCTCTGATGCAGCACAGCCCACCCTGGTGCATCTCGAAACAGCAGCACCCAAAACACCCAGCAGTGCAAAGCATTTGCCAATGGCCTGACAATTAAATTACCCATTCCTCTTCCCCATCCTGCAGCACTGGGCTCATTAAAAATCCTCGGCGTCCTTCCCATCAGAAAGAGCCCACCTCAGAGAGCAACCCATGTCCAGAAACCCGCCTACCCCAAGGCACCAGATGACAACAGCATTAAGCCTTCGAAATTATTTTGGATGGAAACTTGTCTTACAAAGAAATAAAAAAGCTGCAGAGTAAGACGCTATCCATGACCAGAGGGGTCAGGGTTTCATTATTGCATTAACCTTTCGTGTCTTTAGATTCCACAAGAGTAAATTGGTAACGAGACGACATGAGCCCCGATGGGAAAAAACGCATCTTTCCTAACAAAAGTAAGAGGAGGGGGGGAAGAACAGAGGTGGGAGCGAGAGAAAGAGGAAAAAACTGGCAAATAAGCTCTTACAGCTAATAATAACTTTGCAATGCTATTTTCTGCAGGAGCCTTCAAGTTGTGATGTTTCCCTTCACTCTAATTACACCTTCTAAAAGCAGGTTCCCTTCTCACTTTAACCGCCCCGTGAGAAACTCCCGCAGGATTCGGATAAAAACGGAGAGGGAAAGAGTTCGCACTTCACCAACAGCCTCTGCATATCCCAGGGGAGCGTCACCTGCATAAACCACATGGGATTACGCTTGCAAATAATAAACAGCCCCCCAAAAAAACCCACCCCACTCTGGGAAGGTGCAGGGTTGGCAGGGACCGCTCGACTTCCCTCCGCGCCGGCTGCCATCCTCTGCCAACATGCCTGGAGCTACAGCCCACGGCAATGAAACCACGGCTGACATCAGTGCTGTGGCCGGGGAGGGAAAACATCCAACCTCTGCAAGACAGGCGAAAATAAAAAGGAGAGGAGATGTTCCAACCCCGTGCTTCGAGGCAGAAAATGGTGGGTATGGGGGCAGGAAGGCAAAGCCCCCAGCAGCCAGCCCGACGTGCTGGAATATTCCCCTCCCGCTAACGCAGGCGGCAGGTTGCGGCTCCGTGGATTAACGGCTGAGCCCAGCTGGGCAAAGTCCTGGGCTGGTTTGGCTCAGTGGACATTCAAAGCCAAAGCAGATATTGCTGCTTAATAGAAATAAGAAGGGAAAGCTACAACCGCGTAAGCGTGGATCGAGAAACCTCCCCCAAGTTACCGGGGGCTTAAACGCACGGGCCTTTTCCTTCCCTGGCACACGCCGCTGTCAGAGCTAGCCCAAGCCTCGGGCCAAACAGCCACGTCCCGAGGAAACTGCAGCAGGGCACCAGCAAAAATGCTCCATGCCAGGTCTCTGCCAGCTCCTGCAGCTTAAGGACACCTTGATGACCGCCCATCAAGTGTCAGCCATCCTCCCATTCAACGTGCCCGGCTGCCTTGCGTCCGTTTCTTTGCAATTTCGACCCAGAGGAACCTCGTCTAGCAAGAGGGTGAAAGAGCCAACGCTCTGCTCGGCACAGCCTTGGTGAGGGAAGCTGCCCCCACGCCAGGCACTCCCGCCTTAGCAAGATAATATTTTTTAATAACCCCCCCCCCTTGCATTCGGCAAAGTCAGGCAGCTCACGCAGCTGCGTCATCCTTCTCGTGCTCACGTGCTAAACTCAAGGCGCACCATTTTGGTTCCAGGCATAGCTGAAGAGCTGGAGGCGCTGCCATCAGAGGGCCTCCATGGGTGCTCCTCAACCTGCCGTAGCACGGCCCAGGGGACAGCGCTGGTCCCCCGGTCTAACGCACATCACCTCCCCCTGCATCCCACGGAGCATCAGTGGTACCCAGTCCCGTGCCAGGGGCTCCTGTACCTGCCGACCGCCCGGGCTGCAGCGTGGCACGGCTCTGCCACGGGACCCCGGGATGCGGATGGTCTCACGGCACGAGACTCCGCAAGCAAGTTTTAACCCGAGTCCCCTCGTGTTGGTCACAGCTGTGGAAAGAGCTGTTTTCCAGCTGTGACACAGCTAACCTCTCCCCCGCCTGCCTCATCCTCTTCCCACACACGCCAGCCCCGCACAGCAAAGCGCTGTATCTAAACCATGGAAAGCTGCTGAAATTATAGCCGTGCCTCTTCCCTGCCCTCCTGAGTCCAACATAATTCTCACTGACAGTCATGAAAAACACATGTTGGGCTAAGATCGAATCTGAGCCTCGACACCCAGGTCCCCAGCTGCTTGCACAGGGACCGTAATCTTTCCAGCTGCTAAAAGTGCACATCATCGTCAAAAAAATGCCGGCGACTTCTTCCCCTCGGCGTGCAGCTCTGCCGTCCACCCCCGTCGCTCCCTCCCCGCGCATGCAGTGCCGCGACCCACCCGCCGAGCATCAGCACGGAGAGCCAGCGCTGGATCCAAACCCCAGCATCTCCCCCCTCCTCCGCCCCCGGCACGCCGTGGGGACGAGGCCAACCCCTATTTGGAGAGGCACCTGCTCGGCTCGCGGAGGCTGCAGCACCTCCGCCGCAGCCCCCACGGGTGCCCGGATCGGGGAGGGGGGGTGGTTCGTTATCACTTCGCAAAAGGCAGCGAGGGGCAGGCACCCTGTTTGAGTTTGCCTGGCAGGAATGAGGGACGCAGGGATGAGGGCGAGCACAGGGAATAAGGTGACAGCTGGGGAGAGAGGGAGGGCACAGGAGATGCCCAACTTTGAAGGGGAAAAAGCTCCGTCACCCCATCATTTACAGCCAGAGGTTGCCTGAGGGGACGGTCTCTGCCGAACCCCGCTCGCCAGGAGCACTCGCTCGGCAATTCCCTGCTGCAGAGCAACTCGCTGCCTGCCTGCATGTGTGCGTTCGTGCGCAATGTGCATGAAGTCTGGGTCCCCCCACGCGCGCACACCGCTCGGCTTTCCCACCCTGCGAGCCCATGCCACCCCAGCCCCTGGAGAAAAAGGTTTTGGCACTACCTGGGATGAAGAGCAGGGCAGTTGTGGCCGTGAAGACGATCCAGCAGGCAGGATGGTACATCTTGGAGCTGCGGTAGACTAGCGGCTGATTTGCTTGCTGCTTGCTGCTGCCGCCGCTGCTTCGTCTGCGTTGAATTCTGAGCAGGTTTAAATCCAATGTTTGCAGAGGGAGGGAGACCGAGTTAGTGAGAGAGAGAGAGAGAGAGAGACGGGAGCAGGCAGTCAGTGTCTCTGATTTTCCCTTGCACACGCACGCACACACACACGCGCACAACTAGCAGAAGGAGCACCAGGCTCAGTGCGTGCACCGGGGAAAGCAGACCTCCTACCAGGCACCCATTGGTTCGAGATTCTGACTGACACACGCACACTCGCTCTTCTGCGGGTCTCACTCTGGAACCAAGGAGTTAAATGTGGGCATCGACCCCCTGAGCATCCCTCCCAGACCGCCTGAGCATCCTCCTGGATCCCTGAGCATCCCTCCCGGATCCCTGAGCATCCTCCTGGATCCCTGAGCATCCCCCCGGACCCCTGAGCATCCCTCCTGGATCCCTGAGCATCCCCCCCGGACCCCTGAGCATCCCTCCTGGATCCCTGAGCATCCCTTCCAGCCCCGGCTGGCAGCAACGCCCGGGATGGAGGGAGCAGCCCGGCACGGGGATGGGCCCCATCTCACCGACTCCTCCAGTCAGCTGCAAAGGGGCTCAGAAATTTTTTGCCCCCAGGCTGGAGCCAGCCAGTGGAGCAGCCCCGGGCTTCAGCCCCTTGGCTCACCCTCGCCCCTCTGCGGGCTCTGCTCCCCTCCCTGGGAAGGCGCCGACAGCTCTGCCTGCTGCCAAGAGAGGCAAACCAGCGAGCAATCCAAGCTTTTTAGCATGAGTGGGTGTTTTTCGCACAAAATCTCTGAAACCGAGAAGCAATCTTCTCCATGCATCCCAACCAGAGCTGTATTTTTTTCCCTTCAGTGGGCTCACAGAGCCCCAAAAGGATGCCGAGCCCAGGGTACCTGCTCCTGCAGCCCCCCGACCCAATACCGTCCTGTTCCCACTGAGGCCATGGAGCATTTCCTCAGGCTCTCTCCTTCCAGGCTGCCACAGTGTCCCCCCGATCCCTGCTTTCCCCCAGGCCCCCCCTTGGCACATTCCCATGCCCTTGCCAAGCCCTGAGCATCCCCTGCACATCAGACCCGGCATTCCGCCTCTCTGCCACGTCCCCCCCTCCCACAGCTCCCCCCACATTAAAGCATTTGCCAGCTAGGGCTTGAGTCTGCTGCATCGCCAAAAAAAAAAAAAAAAAAAAAGGTTGCAAAGAAAAAGAAATAGCATTCCAAAAGAAATAGCATTTGTTTTTGACCTTGTCTAAACTAAAAAAAAATAAATGGTTCTTATTTTGCATTCATTGCAGCTTTGTTAAATATAAATCGTAAGCATTTTTTAATGCTTAAAGACAAACTAAACTGTTTAATTTTGCTCAAAACAAACTCTTTCCCCACTAACTCAGGGCTAAGGGTCTCTTTTTGTGTTCCAGGTACTTTTAGGCCAATCTTTTGGACTTCCAGCTCTCAACCCATCGCTGGTGCTTTCGGTCACACACTCCCCCACCCCACCATCTCCCATCCCAGGGTTTCATCCTGCTCCTCCCCTTACTCTGTGCTCATCTGCCTGGGCGCCCTCTCACCATCCCTGGGCCCCCAGGGACACATCAGTTCCCTGGACTCTTCTCCCTCGAGACTCCTTTTAGCATTAAACTCATCATCTCGGGGAGTTTCTGGAAAAGAGATGCTCCACATTGGGATTGCACCACTCCTGGAAGGACGATGCATCCACAAACACCCGGCTGCAAACATGAATTCCCCCAAACTTCTACAGAGCCGGGGCTGGAGCCCTCCAGCGCCTCTCTGCCACCAAACACCTCGTGTCCAAACCCAGCCACAAAACCCCAATAATTTCCTCCCCCGCTGTCTTTCTTGCCTGGGTTTCTGCCACCCACTTGTTGCAGCTCGACGCAGACTAATCACGCAGGTGGCAACCGCATCCCCCTCCCTGCACACACCTCTTATCTCGCTTTATTTTCGTACAAAGCGGCACCGGGAGGAGCTGGAATGGTGCTTTCAGTGCGCAACGCCATATCCATCATGCTCTCCAGGGGGTACCCTCACCTGGTGAGGGACGGGAGCCGAGCACGCACCGCTGGGACAAACTTTCTCTGCTTTTAGCCATTCATTTCTACTCATTTTCTACTCCGCATGAATAAACCACAAGTTTTTAAAAGCTTTTAACTCAACCATATTCCCGCATTATCTGCCAAAGGCATCCCGTCGCCCGCGTCTTTAGGAACATGCTGAAGAAAACGTGCCCAGGGACTTTTTCTTTTAATAGGAGTAAAAGTTACATTGTTCGCAATACCCTTGACCTCTGAAAGAGCTAAATGTCACACCGAGTGAAAAACAATGAGCCTAGCGTCTCACTCAGCTTGAGACGAGGAGGGGACGGCGGTATTTCTGTCCGGAATTTCCCTTTAATTGACACCCAAACAGCCAACGTCAAGCAAATTCATCCTTCGCTTCACAAGACGACTGCAAGGAGGCATTTGGGATTTCCCAGGGCTGCGAGGCACATGCCCACGTCCTACACGGACAGCCCAGGACAGGGACATCCATCCCCAGAGGGGACCGTGCTGCTTCGGGGCTCAGCTGAACCACGGCTCACTCCCCAAAACCCACACAGCGCGCTCTGAATCTGCCCAAGGCAGGAAGAAATATTGTTATCCTTGAGGAACTAAAGGAAACGAACAAAGAAATCCTTTCTAATTACCAGAAATGTTTGATGGGCTCAGAACAAACATGTTGCTCTGCTTTCAAAACCTCAGTTGAAAAAGCTATATTTGGGCAAATTTCAAAACAACAGTCTTACTTTTTTTCCTCCCACCACATTTCTCCCGTATGCTTTTTTTTTTGCCTTTTCTTTTCACCTAGCAATGACTATTACCCAAATCCAGCACACGCTTAGCCACTCTCCTGGCATCTATTTTGGCCAATTAGGCTGGCACCCGGATTGCCGAGCGCAGCTCTAAGGGTGACCTCAGACCAGACCTTTAGTACATCGACGCCTTTGCCTTCCCAGCTGCAAAATGGGAACAAATGTGCTCTGGTCAGGCAAACAAATCTCTCTCGCTAGCTCTCCAGGACCGAACAGGGCACTGGCCCGTTTCATTTGTTTGATTTCCAAGAGACAACAACAACAACAACAACAACAAAAAAAGATGTATAAATATGCATTTAGCTGGTGGAGCTTTTCTGGGATATTTGCGGTTGTTTGTTTTTTGATATCAAGCAGAGAATCGAAAATGCATATTTAAACTTGACAGGCAGCACCCGATCTGTGAGGACCATTATGGTCCGCTGGGCACATTTAAACATGATTTTTGTGCGTATTTTCAGGGTTTTTTTTCCCAAGCTGTCTCACTGCATATTCACATCTGGGACCACTCTAGTCTCTGGAGTAAATAACACCAAAGTTTTCAATAAAGGAGAGATTCCCTCCCTCCTTGCGGGGCCGGGGAAGAGGGACAGAGCATCCCAGACACAGGAGTGCAGGGTGCGAGGGGCTGGGGCTGCAGGTAACACAGCGGGACTGGGACCTTCCACCATCCCATGGCCCAGCCCCAGGACTGCGGCGTGACCTCCCACGCGGCACCGCCGGCCATCGCTTCACAGCCATTCCCTGCAAAAAGCGGGGGAGGACGAGGACTCCCAGCTCCATTCACAGCTGCTCCACCACGATATCCAGCCACGCATCCCCGGGGTCCAGCCACGCATCATTTCTACACTGAAAGGGTTATCAAAGCCTGGCACAGGCTGCCTAGAGAAGCGGTTGAATTGCCACCCGTGAATGTATTTAAAAGCCATCTAGATATGGTGCTCAGGGACATGGTTTAGAAGTGGGCCAGGTAGAGTTAGATAACAGTTGGACTTGATGATCTTAAAGATCTTTTCCAGCCAGAATTCTATGATTCTATGATCCCCAGGGTCCAGGCATGCATCCCTGGGGTCCAGGCATCAAAGCAGCCTCCACCAGGCTGACCCCAGCCCCGGAACACGACCCAGACCCCTTGACAGAGCAAGCCAAAGCATGACCACAGGACAACATGTTGCAGAGCATCATCTCTCTGCTGACCACCAGGTCCCAAGGCCACTGTCCTCCCCACAGTGTTTGCATCCCACTCCACAGAACCCTCTTCCCAGCCCAACTCAAGGTCATTTCCAGCTCCTCCAAGCCCTTCCGCAGGGCTTCTTCTTTGCAAAGACCCCAAGTGCTCCCTTACTGGGTTTCTGCACTCCCTGGGGGGGATGAGCTGCTGGGGGAGCAGCAGGAGCATTGGGGTGTCAGCACTGCCGCTCCGCAGCCCCCTCCATCCCTCCTCCGCCTCCCTCCCTCCTTCCTGTCCTCTCCCTGTGTGTGTTTGTGTCTCTGCCTGAATGAAAGGCTACCCTTTTCTCCTTGACATCTTGTTAGAATGTGAATACAACATCTATTGATTTGCATTTCATGCAAGGAAAGAAAAAAGTAGCTTTTTTAAAAAAAAAAAAAAAGAAAAAGAAAAAGCCTCTCTGAACTCCGAGCCACTACAGGAATAAACAGAAGATGCGAGCAAAGGCAGCCTGAGCTGCCTGCCTCCAGCACCCCAGCAGGATTCAGCTCCCCCAGCTTCAGACCTGTTATTCAAGCATCAGCCACCCCGACCCCCTGTGCGTGGGGAGCGGGAGGACCTCCCTGGTCACCCTGCAGCCCACGGGAACTTCACCAACCGCCCCGGGTACCTGTACATCAGGCAGACGTATCAGCCTTCCCCCAAGTGCTTCTTCACCCCAGGGGCAAACACAGCAAGTCGCCCCCCAGCGAAGGCAAACCAAGAACAATTTCGCTGGGCAAAGCAACTAAATTAGCAGCAAAGGCAGGAGCAGGCTGGTGCTTGGGAGGAGATGCAGCCAGCAGCACTGCTCACCTCTCGAAGCTCCTGAGGTTTGCACTAACCTGCAGGCAAGCTCCTTTCCCGCAGGTCCCCCAGCCATGGTGACACTGACCCCAACGGTCCTGCTAGTCCTGCCTGGGAGAGAGCATCCCACTCCTCCAAAGCAAACCCTGCAAGCGAGGATGCCCTGGGGAGAGAAACCCGGTGCCGCGAGAAGGGTACCGGCACGAGTGGGTGAAGGCGAGCAGCTCACCAGGGTGCTGGGAGGATTAATTAGTGTCTGTAAAGCACTTTGAAGATAAAGGGGGCCGCGGGAGAGCTCATAGCCAGGAGCGAGATGGGGATGGGGACTGGGGGAACCCAGGTACGGTGGGGTTTCTTATCTGCTGTGCAAGCCGCAGCCCCGGCTGGGCAAACGCCGGGCAGGTTCAGATGAAAGGGAGAATGGGAAAATTTCCACAGCGTGAAAGAAAGAAAAAATCAAGCGCGTGCTGCTTGGGAAAAAATGAGTGAGAGAGAGATGAAAAGATGGGATCTAAGTCTCTAAAAGCTGGAGAGACCTGCTATTGATTCTGGCTTGGGAAGAAGGGGCCTGAACAAGAGCTGGTGTGTTGTTAAGTGCACTTATCTCCTCTTGTTAGATGGCAGAACGGGGCCAGATGGACAGGGTACTAATTCCCGTCAAGAATCATTACCAGCTGCGTGCTGGATGAGGTACCTCCAAAGACGCATTAGGAGCAGTGGCAAATGCGGCAGCACCGTGAGGCCGGGAACCCCACAACGTCCCCGGGCAACCTTCTCCAATGCTTTACCACTCTCACGATAAAAAAGCTTTTTCTTATGTTTCAATAGAATTTCTTGTACTTCAATTTATGCCTCTTGCCCTCCCTGGGCACCCCTAAGAAGAGCCTGGCCCCTGTGCCCACATGCTCCCATCCATCCCCCCCCAAAACACCCAGCCTCCGGAGCACCCCATCTCCTGGGAGAAACCCTGGTGGGTCAATCCAGCGATGGAGTTTGCTCCCCTCCTCAGCCCTCAGGAGGATGGGACGTCTCCAGAGAGCGACGAGACGCAAGATACCCTCACAGAAATCTTTGATCATAGTAATTATCCATTGTCGTCGTGTATAAAACATTATCTCCACGCAGACATCAAGCTCCTTCTGTACCACCCCCGTCTCTGCACACACCCCCTGCCGCTCCGGGCTCCCCCATCCCATCGGCTGTGAAGGCACGCTCGCCAGCACCGGGGCAGGCGTTCTCCCTTCTCCCGTCGACAGGTCGAGAAAGGAGACTTTTGTTTGCCTAGCTTTGATCGGAATGACGGAACGTCAGGGGAAGAGCGGGGAGGGGGGAAGAAAAGAAAACAGGGCAGCAATGATGCATCCTGATCCACGAGCAGGAGACGGTTCAAGGATAATTCAGGCATCTCTCACTGGCTGTGTGCTTCTGGGGGTTGGGTTTTCTCCTCCTTTTTTTTTTTTTCTTTCCAAAGAATGAGAGAAAAAGAAAACATTTTTTTAAGCTTTGCTCCCTTTCATTTTTCTCCGAGTTCAGTGGCTTTTCTCGTCAAGCCTCTGTAGCTCAGGTAAGAACAGAGGGCTCCAGATTAAAGAGAAACACGGCAGCAAGCAGAAAGCCGTTGAGATAACAGAGGACAAAGTCAGGAAAGACAAAGGAGGGAAGTCTGCTTTCTGCAAGATTCCCACTTTTGGCTTTTATGTAGATTACTCCAGAAATGGGGACCAAGCTGCACATTCCAGATTCTGATCCCAACTCTCTTGGCTTGGATGTGGGGATACAGGACAATGAAATACGGCAGGAGCTCTCAGTGTGTCCAGGGCTCTCACAGACATTTAATATACCCTGGATTTTTATAGATATCTAGGTGGGTGGACAGACAGACAGCACGCTAGACTGACAGCTCTAAATACCTCTCTGCACCAGCGTGGGTAGAAATCAAGCGTAGTGCCTCCTGCCAGAGCATCTCACGTGCCGGCAAAAAACCCATCCACACAGCTCGCCCCAGCCCTCGCTCCTCCACCAAAGCAACCAGCGAGGCACCGTTCTGGGAGGAGGACTTGGTTTCATCATTCTTGGTCCCAACAAGGGCCCACCAGCTGCTTCCCACCATGTCAAGGCTCCTCAGCATCACCCACCATGGCAAGGCTCCTGCAGCCATCATAGGATCACAGAATCATAGAATGGTTGGGGTTGGAAAGAATCTTGAAGACCATCTCGTTCCAACCCCTCTGCCTGGGCAGGGCCACCTCCCACCAGCCCAGGTTGCTCCTAGCCCCGTCCAACCTGGCCTTGAACACCTCCAGGGATGGGGCAGCCACAGATTCTCGGGGCAACCTGGGCCAGGGGCTCACCACTCTCACGGTCAAGAATTTCTTCCTCATATCTCATCTAAATCTAATCTAAATCACGAGACACAGAGTTCCCTCTCCTCGCTAGGCTGAGATGCCCAACCCCAACACTTTTCCTTGGGACCACAACCAGCCTGCGAGTTGGGAGGGGATTTGCCCGGAGCCATCCCCCGGCATTGCAAAGCCAGGCACCCCACAGACCGAGAGCTCGGCAGGGTCCACGTCTCCTTTGCGAATGACTCTGGCAATGACATACTCCCGGGGTCTCGTCAGGCTCTGCTAGGAAACCTTCCCTGCTGTCTTGTTTATAGATCTATTCTTAGCTCAACTTTGACTCATTCCAGAAACAGCAAGGAGCCTTTCATCCCATGACCCCGAAGCACCTTAAAGAATATGAGCTGAGCCTCGCAGAGAGGAAATATTGTCCTCTCTGTTAGACAGAGGGGTCAACCAACGTATGAGGCCAGGAAGACAGGCAGCAGGCCAGCGAGCCGAGCAGGGAACAGCGAATACGCAGGAGAGGCTTTAGATGTGCCCAAGGCAAAAGGCAGCCCACGGACAGCACAGGTAAGATGAGTGCACGAGGCGCATCAGAAATTGGATGAACTGCGGGGCTCAAAAGGCTGAGAGCAACGGCACAAAGTCCAGGTGGAGACCCACCACTTGTGCTGCAGCCCAGGGGATAGCAGAGGTGGTCCTTCCTCTCCACCAGGAACCTCCTCTGGGAGCATTCTGGTGGTCTGTCTGCTCCAGGTAGCACCCATGAGCCCACTGCCCTCTGCCTAAATGTAGTAGGACGTGGAAAATACGTGACCAAGACCCCATTTTCAACCAGGAGCAGCAGAGGGGAGGCTGGCCGGTCCCTAACTGCGCAAATAGCCCCATACTTGGGCTGCTTCCAGGGGAAGGGACCACCTGGAGGTTGTGAAGAAGCTACCAAACCACCACGTTTTCACTCTGCTCCTGGATGAAAACCACTTTGCTTCCTTTTTTTTTTTTTTTTTTTTTTTTTTTTACAAAAATTATACTGAAATGGCGATCGCCCAGCTGCAGGGGCAGCCCTGCCCCAGGAGCACCATGAGGACACCTCCATTAAAGACAGGAGATGTTCTTCACCGCATCGCACCCTAACGCGGTGGGGGAAGAGCAGGTGCCGGGAGAGGGGGCACTGCACCCTCGCGCAGCACAGAAAGTATTTTCCATATGCTGCCTGATCAGTTATACGTTTCTTAAAATGCTATTGCACAGATATTTCAGAGGCATCATGTAGTACCATCTGTTATGTTATATATTGCACCGAGCCCAGCCAATTTTGAGATACTGTAATTTTATCTCCTCCATTTCATATGCGGCACAGGCATTTTGCAAGGCGAGTTGACGGGGAATGGGAATTTGTAGAGGGATGGAGCACAAGTAAATCAAAAGGCAAGGCCCAAAAACGAGCGGCAACAGCAGCTCCCACCCATCCCAGACAGCGGAGAGGAGTTTCGGGGCTGCACCCGCATGTTTTGGGTCAACCACCTCACAGCAACGCCTGCATTGCCCATGGCAGAGCGCACCTCTCTCCATCCCTCCCGCTGCATCCCTGCCTCCGACAGCAACGCCGCGGGGTGGAGAGACGCCTCCGGCATCGCACAGATGTCCTTTTCTCTGCCTCCCCCAGCTTTTTCCAGGCGGCACCACGGTCCCCCCCCCCCCATTCCCCGGTTGCACCGATGAGCCGCGCCGCGGCACATCTCGCCGGGCAAACCCAACGTCCTCTTGGCAAGGGATGGTGCAGGAGGGCAGCTCCACGCCGGGCTCATTCCCTCCCTCTTTAGCTTTTTCCCAGGGAGCAGCAGCAGCGAGAGGAGCGGTCGGTGGAGCCAATTATTCCGCACCTTGGCCCCATTCGAGAGCCCATCGGCAAAACCCATCTCTGCCTTGCGGGGTGAGCAGCAACGGGCCCTGACAAGCATCGTTAAGGTGAAACTCTCCACCTGAGTTATCCGCATGGATAACTCCGTGCTGTAAGAGCAGGGGAAAGATGGGAGCCCCAAAAAAACCCTGAAGTTATTGCAAAAAATTAACTGGAGCAGGTGGGTAGAGCAGATCGAGGGGGGGTGGCCCTGTCCTCTACGACAAAAAATTTACAAACTTTTGATTTTTAAAGTGAGCGCTCCCAGCTCATCGGTCGGACGCCGACACCACTTTTATCAACCCTTTCACAAGTGCCGGCAAAGTTTGGTGCCGCTCGACTAAATTTATGCTGACGTTATTAGCAAAAGGGACATTAAAAAAGCGGAAACCTTCAGATTTCCTGTGTTTTGCTGGCTCCCTCCTCTGGCACTTGGAAATATTTTTATTTTGTAATGGGTTTTGCAATGAAGTAAACGGAAATACGTCCGGCATCCTCCTCGGACCTGCTCTTCCAGACAAGCAAGTCTTGCTCTGACTCATCAGAGAATCTGTTTTTTAAAGCTTCTTTTTCTACCCGTGCTACAATAATTTAAAGGAGAAGGAGAATTCACCAGAAAGATTACCCTTGCTACTGCCTAATATTAAAAAAAGTAGTCAAATAGACTTTAGGAAAAGCAATGGCAAGCAGAAGAATTAGCAGCACCTGAGCTCATCCGCGGCGCATCGCTTTAAACAACCTGAGAGGAAGATGCAAGAACCCTACAGCCAACTCCTCTGGTCTTTCCTACCCAGGGAGAGTTTCTCCCTGATCGTCATTAAGAAGACATCGCCTTACGCCCGCGAGCCCCAGGGTTTACCTTTCCCGAAGGCAGAGGTGCCCGGCCGGGGCCATGGCGAGCACAGGAGGCAGCAGTGCCGCTTCCCATCCCTCCTGCGCAGCCCAGGGCCAGGCAGCAAACAGAGGAGTCTGCACTGGGCTTAGATTTCATGACCTTTTTTTTTTTTTTTTTTTTGGTTTGAAATAAAGATACAACCGTTTCCTATGGATGTCTGGCACCGTTTTCACAAAGGTTTTGGTGCCAGGCATAGATTGCTGCTTTCAGTTGCATCTTATTTTTTTCTTAGCTCATTATTAAGCATTAATACCTCAGGTTTGTATGCATTTAATATTCTTCCCAGCACTTCAGTTTTTCGTTTGAAAGGGACACTTCAAGGGCTTTTTAAACATTATTTTGTTATTGTTCACGAAACACTTCTGATGGAAAACAGCATTTCCATTCTGTTTTAAAACTTGTAAACAACCTTTCCCCTTTATAAAGAAATAAAATATGTTTATCCATCTACCAAATCCTAGCAAGCGGAGAGCTACAGGGAGCCTGTTAACTCCAGGAGCTCGGGGTGGTAGGTGTTCAAAAATAATAAATAGTAATGCTTGCTTCTCCGTCTTTCCTCTAAAGTTTCAAGGACTCTTGACGCCACCGCCCAACTCAAGCATGCAAAACCAGCCAGCCAGCTTCAAGACGCCGTGCTGCCAAGCCTGCTGTTTTTCTTTTGCAGGCAGAGAAGCCTAAAGACCTGGGACCCACCTCGCTTCACCCCCGGCTTTCCTGCTTACACGAGAAAAAGCTGCTCAGGTCAACCAGCACCAGCTGGGAGGACCAGGAGGGACCCTCTTTCCATGCATTTCCATTCAGTGCCAGTGGAAGGATCCATGCTTTGCAAAACAGAGCTGGGAAATTTGCGCCACGGTCAGGGCACCCGTATAAAAACAGGTTCTTTATTAAAGCATGAGCTTAATTTAGGGAGTTGCGTCCTTCTTGGCTGCATGCTGCACTCAAATAACCTAATCAAGGGCTCTCTGCTATGGGGCACATGATCCAAGCAGATCCCATACCAACAGCAGAAGCAAGCTCCCATCCCCAAAGGAATTGGGGGGTCTCACATTATCTATATATAGCCATGGTCCTCTCCTTTCCCCAGAGGAAAATCTGAGCCAGCCCTGCGGAGCGGGGGTGGATAGGGAAAAGGAGAAGTTCAAAGCAAGAGGAGGAAAGCTGTGACCGGCGCCGGAAGGAAAGCTGCCACTCCAAGGTACTGCAAAATCACTAGACGCCCTCAAGTGCTGCTCCCTCCTTCCCCAGGCACACGGCACTTCACATCTGGAGAGTTACTTCTGCACATCAGTCAGTACCCACGCTCATCTGGAATACCCAGCCAGCTACAAGCTACACAAATATTGACAGGGCACATTATTAAATAAATAGATCCGCTCAAGCGTTCAATATTGACCACTTTGAGAAGGCAAAACAACAAGGCCTGGGGGACAGGGGGTTCGTTCAGTCCCAAACTGGATAAGCACGGATGCAACCCATGCGCTGGATATGGCCCTTTGCTCGCGTCCTGAACACCAGCTGGGAGATGAGGAAGGAAAGGAACGGAAAGGAAAGCCCTGGAGAGACAGAGAGGCAAAATCCTTGCATGGGAACAATGCCTTGACAAGACATTTATTTTTCTGGTTCTGTTCCCTTCTGGTCAAGTAACTTGAAAATTCAATAGTGTGCATGGAGAGCTGTGGCAAGGGAGGAGCGGAAAGGCAATGTATTCCTCTGGGGACGATCAATCACAGAAGGAAGGCTGCCAAATCACCCTTGAGCTGCCCAAGTGTGTTAATGGATGGGATTATAGAGCTCCTTCTGGGGATCAAAGAAAAGCTCTCCCCCAGGAGCATGCTGCCTTCAACTCCCAACATCCCAGAGGACTCCTTTTGCAGCAGCTCCCGCAAATATTTTCTTTGGGGGTCACAATCCCCCGAGTCTCATTAAGGATCTTGAAAGAAAACACAACTTAATTTGAGGGAACCACGCTTCATCCAGTTTCGAGTCAAAATTACTCGCAGATGCCAATGTTGCGTTATTTGGATGCAAGACCTGGGTCTCAATTTCTAACTCCCCTTTCCCAAAAAGGTACACACTGGTGTATCACCACCACCCCTACACTGTAATTAAATCAGAAATTATCATTCAAAGTTTCAGCTTTTGCGCGGCCAATAGCATTCATCTCTCTGATATCAACCCATGAAAAAATAATAACTACAACCGGAGCTTGCTGGAGAAAATCAGCTTTACAAGTCATCTGGTTTAGATCACAAGAGATCAAAACCAAGAGTGGCAGTAGCCTTGCAGCTCATGGCCCCCGGTAATAGGAACTCACCTATTTCATGAACTCAGAAAGCAATCCAAAGGAGAATCATTCTTTATAATTGTTTTTCAACTTCTCCTCCAGCTGGAGGAATAATGACTGCACAATTCTCCTAACAACATGATCATAATCTATCAGTTCTATGAACTATAGAATGAACCCAAAGAGATAATTGGTGCAGGCACTGAATGATAAACATGTCAAGATTATGATTTCTTTGCTTAAAAATGAAACGAAGATATGATTGGAAATGCCATGCTTGGGGAGTATGAGCAATATTCCCATGCTCCATCATCTAAATTAGTTTATAATTTGCATACCCTTGTATTTTTAGGCATTGTTCGAAGGCAGGGGAGCTGTAAAACATTAAGATCCAAACATCATCAGACTTTGTCCTTCAACAGCACCTTCCCAGTCAAGATCTCGACGTGCGTCAGAAAGTCCCGTTAGCCCCACAAGCAGATGCAGCTCCGCCGGGGAGCCGCAGGAGGCTTTACCACCTCCTTCCCATGGGGGTTTACGACCCCAGAGATTTGCTGTTAAGTGCACGGTTTGTACTTGCACCAGCCGCAAGCCCAGCGGCGATGAATTGTAGTGTCGCACCTCTCTGACGCTCGCAGAAGGACGACAAACCCAAGCTGACATTCGACTCGGCACAAAACCTAAACCACAGCAAAATTCACCTGATTTCCCATTTGGTTCCAAGCGCTGTTTTTGCAGCCCTCTGAGCTTAGCAGACCGCCGTGCCTCATTGGGTTAAGCGTGAGGCAAAAATACCAACAAACCCAAACCGTATTCACATGCTGAAGCGGTCTCTGCCTCCGCTTCTTCAGCTGCACCCTCCTTCATTTATCAGCAGCAGTACAAATGAAAAAGGGAGGAGGGGGAAAAGGCAGAAATAACCCACTGCCCAAAAGCTGCTGCAAAAACTCAAGTGTGTGTTTTTTCTCCTGGTGTCTGAGGAGAGGATATTTGGGAAGAGCCGGGGGGTCTGATGCAAACCCTTGTCCTGTGCAAAGATGCCCTGCATCCCATGAAAGCCCCCACCTCACCCTGCCCACAGCATCCTCTGCAGCCCACGGGGACTCCCTGGAGAGCATGGGGTGGAAATGGAGACCGCTGAACCATGAAAGAGCAACTAACAGGTCCCTCTGGTCCTGACTGTGCCTGGCACTGCTCGGAACCTCCCTGGGGCTCCCTGCAAGCGCGGGGGGGGCAGCAGACACAGCCAGCCTCGCCGCTCACTCCATATGGCTCCCATTAGCCTGGTGCTCAGACGGCACAGGCAACGCATGGCGAAAGCCAGCTGCTGGTGAGCAGTACTTGGAGGCAACGCTTCACCCAGGCAGATCTTAGAATCATAGAATCGGTTTGGTTGGAAGAGAACTTTAAGACACTGGCCCAGGTTGCCCAGAGAAGCTGTGGCTGCCCCATCCCTGAAGATGTTCAAGGCCAGGTTGGACGGCACTTGGAGCACCCTGGGCTGGTGGGAGGTGTCCCTGCCCAGGGCAGGGGGTGGAACAAGATGGTCTTTAAGGTCTCTTCCAACTCTAACCATTCTATGATTCTGTGATTCTATGATTCAAGTCCAACCATTAACCTAGCACTGCCAAGTCCACCACTAAACCATGTCCCTCAGCACCACATCTACATGTCTTTTAAATATCTCCAGGGATGGTGACTCAAGCCCTTCTCTGGGCAGCCTCTTCCAGTGCTTGACAACCCTTTCAGTGAAGAAATATGCATCCTAATCCTCCCCTGGGACAACTTAAGGTCATTTCCTCTTATCCTATCCCTTGTTACTTGGGAGAAGAGACCGACCCCCCACCTTGCTACAACCTCCTTTCAGGTAGTTGTAGAGAGCATTAAGGTCTCCCCTCAGCCTCCTTTCCTCTTGCTACGGGCAGAGCAAAGAGGATGGGGAGGAAGGAGAAAGGACCATGGTGCTGCATCCTCCACCAGCCCCAAAAGCACAGGGGGCTTTGCTGCAGCCCCTCCAACGGGAGCCTTCCCCAAAAACCCTAGGCAGAGCATCATGCACAGGAACAAGAGACGGGGATGGGAACGGTAGAAAGGGACATTTCTGCTCTCGGACAGACTCTGCAGGAGCCAGGAAAAAGCGGGGAAAACAGTAAAGGAAGCTAGAAAGATGAAAGCACCAATCCCATCCTTTCTCTGCTAAAATAGAAAGCCCCTTAAAGCAAGTCTACTGAATTAAAGAGGAAACCCTAGAGAGCCTCCATGCTCGTGAACAAATTCAATTTGCTATCTCATTTTGAACTTAGAAAAGTCAACAAGAGGCAAAGCCTCGCCGCCTGCCTCCAGCCCCCCGGAGACGAGCCCTCACACGGGGCACCAGGCACTCACCCCATCTCACAGCCCCGCCGACCAAACCCCGTGTCGCAGGAGTCGCTCACCAAGCACACAGCCAGGACAGGGAGGGAATTTGCATTAAGTCTTCCTATGGCATTCTTTTTTATCGCTTGTATTTACCCCCTCCCTTGCTTCGTGCTGCCTAATCCAGCATCGCAGCGACACAGCCCCTCCAGGGCAGGCACTGCTCCCTCACCCACCGTCTGCCAACAAAACAAATCCCCCTTTTAAATAAAAGCAAATTAAAATCCAGTTCAAACAGAGATGCTGAACAGCAGCCCCTCGGCTGAAGTTACCCAGCACCTTTGCTTTCTATACGAGATACAAACCGCCACCAGCATCGTTTCTATGGGACAGCAGCAGACACCGAGCAGCAGGGACAACCCTTGGGCAGCCAAGACCAAACCGATCTGATTGCATCCCTCCCTCCCTCCCCGAAACGTCGTCACTGGAGCCCTAGGAGCGGCATTAAAGGCTCTGTGATTTTTACTGCGTTTTAATGCCAGCCGTGTCCCTCGCGTGTTGGGCACGCAGGCAGCGCAGCCCTGCCTCAGCGCTCGGGAACCGGCGCCGAAGCGCACTAGAAACTCAAGCCAATTGAATTACGTGCTGCAAGTAATTTGTCCAAGAAACACTGACATTCTTGTCAAACTATTCACAATTCCCTTTTTTTCTTTTTCCCTTTTTAAAAATTTCTGACTGGCTCTGTAGATCATTGGATAACATTCAGGAAATGATGGGGATGATTTTCTTCTCTTTCCCCATCATCGCCATCAAATGAAGTTATTTGTGCATACATCTGCTGGAAACCAAACCAAACCAAACATGACAAGTCTATTTTCACTGTCGGCGGGGCGAAGTTGCAGGCGCCGAGCTACGCAGAGCCCCGTGCGTCACGCCGGCAAGGCACTCGCAAGAAGCACAGGGAGCCGGGTGGCTGCAGGGCGACTGCCAGAGGAGCTGGGGTGGGTTTTCACACCAGTTCCACGGTAATAGTCTAAGGACGGAAGGCTGAGCCTCCCCACTGCAGGGAAAGCCACAATATGCAGGGAAAAGGTGGCTGCGTTGATCAGATATAGGAGGTTTTGGAGCTGTATTATCCCAGCGCAACCTATTACTAAGTCATTAGCAGCAAAGTAATATTCTAGTAGTTAACAATTTGACTAATAAGCCTCTGTGGCAAAGGCAAAAGCTAAGACAAAAGGCACTGCATGAACCGGCAGTTTGTCCTGACGATAAATTCCTGAATCAGAGGCAACCACATAGCGTTGCTGTGGGAAGCATCTCCTTCCCGGGGGCCACGGGAGCTCCTGCCATCTACCCGCTCCTTGGCAGCAACCGTTTATATCTGCACTGCAGCCCTCCAGAGGGTACAAGAGATGAAATGCCTCGTTAAGCACATCCACAGAGCCCATGCAAAGCCTGTACCACCTTCTCCCAGCCAAGCTGCAAGAGTCCTTCCCCCTCCCAGCCGTGGCTGGAGCTCCTTGCTGGAGAGCTGGTCCAAGAGCCAGCGCAGGCTCCCGGATTTCCAACTTCAGAGCCAAAGCCTGAGGTTTTACAGTGGGGGGACGCAAAGCCAGCAGCAAGGGACACTGCCTGGGACAGGAACCGGGAGCCAAACGCTCTGGTTTGTGCAGCCACAGTGCTCATCATGGCCCGTTCTGATTTCTCAAGATTTAAAATCTTGATGCTTATGAAATCTCCTCCCAAGAGGACGCCTGGAATAAATTGTCATCTGATAATAGCTACCAGGTGGCGAGGGAAGAAAAAAGCAGACATGCACAGAATGTTTTGACTTCAAACTCATGTGGATTGTCAGAGAGGGAGTGTATTTTGTGTCCCTTTCTCGTCCCTGCCTCCCCCTCACCATTTTCACCCCTTCATGGATTCCTTTTCCTTTTTTTTTTTTTTCCCCTTTCTTCAAGTGGAAAGCCAACTCCCCGGGGCAGCGGCTGAGGGCCAGAGCCCAGAACAAATCCCCACCACCCTTCAAAAGGCCAGGGGTGGCCAAGTTGGGGTCACCACGCCAGCACCTCATCTCCTCTCTAATTAAGCGAGCAGATGAAGAAAGCCTCCACAGACATCGCTGCTCCTCTCGCCTTCTCCCATCGCCCCTACCCCCCGGCTCACCCGTCTGCCCCTTCTCACTCCGGTCCTCGCTCCCCATCATACCCATAACCTTTCCCATTAACACCTGTCCAGGCAGGGAAAACCCTTCCTGAGCTCAAAGCAGCTGCTTTTAATCAATTTGCCGGGGAGCCTGCCTCAGCCTCGGGCGAGGAGCAGGCACAAAACTCCCTCCCCATCCAGGCTGACATTTCCAGGGCAGGGTAGCAAAGGGCATCCTTCTCACCAGCTTCAGAGGACAGTGAAAGGCAACACCGCACCTCCCTGCCTGCATTTGGGGAACGCACAGCCCTTTCTTCCTATTCCAGGAACCTGATGCTTGCTGCGCGCCAGCCCCAGAACACACACACACAGATTACATCTTGTTCTTAGCAGGAAGGGATATTGACTCGGAAAATATCAAAACTGCCGCTGAGCCCACAGCACCTCTTCTCACAAAACAAACCAAAAAAAAAAAAAAAGGCAGCAGTGGAATCAAAGAAGAAAAGACATTTCACTACGCAGATCATCCAAGGAAATTAGCTTCTGTACTAAGGAGGTCAGCACGGAGTGCAAGAAGGAACTTTTAAATGGCATCTTGAACTTTTAGAGGTCTTTGCCGCAATGCATGTGACCCAGGAGGGACTGCGGCAGTAGCGGGAGGCGGCAGGAGAGCAGAGCTGCTCGGCCACCCTGCGCAAGAGGGGAGGGCCAGCTGCAGGTACCCAGAAGCAACAGCCAGGAGAGCATCAGCCGGTCACCTGCACGGGTGGCCAGACTAGCTCGGGTCCAGAAACCACACAGGCACGTCCCACATGCACCGACAGCCAACCCTCGCAGCGTTTCTGGTGGGTGCTGCTGGACCGGGTCAGGATGGCTTTTTGAGGAGCCCAAAGGCGGGTGTCGCATTCCCACCAGCACTCCCCTGCTGCTCCCACCGCCCCGGGCAAGTGCAGCATCCCTGCCTCTGCCACTGCGCCTCGACAGCTCAACTCCTGCTCCAGACACGACTCGAGGAAAAAGAAACCAGCCACAGGCAAGCACTAATGATGACTGCCAATATAATGACACACGTAATACAGTCAGCTCCATTGCAAATGTAATTGCAATCATAATGCAATCAATACCGATGGAAACACCATATTTATACAGGGCCTTTCATCACTCACATGTAATGCAGTCAGTGCCAGTGCAAATATGCCAGCATCTGAAATAAAATATTTGCCATACATCTCATGGATGTGCAGACCAAACACTGCATTCGGGAGAGCCTGGCGATGCTGAAGGCTTTGGGAGGGTTCTCGGCATCCTACAAACTCATTAAAAAATAAAAAATAAAAACCTCAAGTCCGGTTATGCTTTGGAAAATAATAAAACCAACATTCACATTGAATTCTCCTCAGCGTAAGTCACAGTTTCCACATTGCTCTCCCTGTCAGTTCTCTGCCCCGGCATATTGCCGTGGTCAGGCGGTCACTGACCTCCCGATGGCGAGAAAACGGGGAGAAACGCTCCCATCTGCTGGCCGGGGCAGCCTCCAAATTCTCCACCCAAGCTCTGTACCCGAGACACACAGTCCTGCTTCTTCCAGCAATGCCTGCGGGACCAAGCCTCACCGTTAGCTGTCAACATCCCCGTAGGTACCAGCGTGACTGGTCCCACTAAGGTGACAGTTCCCAGGTGGCCGTGGACCCCGGTGGTGGCGCTGAAGGACTTTGCCCTTACATTTCGGAAAGCGCAGCGCTCCCGAGGCTCGTCCGACCGTACAGCCTGGGAGAGCAGAGAAAGCCTTCCTGCCCTCGCTCGCCATCCCATCTGCCCTCTGCATCTGATCCAGACAGTCCATCACAGGTCTTGACACGTTTAATGTCTCAGTAAAGAAAAACACGATGCGTTGATGCTCCTGTAAAGCTCTGACAACTGACAGCCTAATGGCTCCTTATTTTTTCCCAGCTGCAGTTTAGAAAATGAAATAAATTTAGCTCCTTAAGCAGGCTGGCTGCTCCGTAAGTAACGTGTTTGCTGCGCTCCCGGGCACCAGCACTGAGCTGTGGGACCGGGGACCAGGGATGGCCAAGGGAAAGGACAGCACGAGGGGTGGAAGTGGACCAAGAGTTGTTCAGTACAAGTTTACCCATCCAAATCCACCCAGTATGCCCATTGCTCTCCTCCCTCTTTGCAGGACTCGAGAGCCAGGACCCAAAATTCCAGCTACGGGGGACGCTGCTGTCCTGCCCTGCAAGAGGCAGATGGAGCAACAGGACTCCACTCTGGTGACGGCCACACCAGGAGAACCAGGTGCTCCTCCGCACGTCAGACCTCTCCGGTGGGCACTAAAAGCCGGGAGACACAGTCGAAGCTTAGAAGTCCCCTTCTGCTGGTGGCTGCAGCGTATTAAGAAGCGCTGCTGTAATTAGGCTAAAGCACTGCGTGGCCACCGGGCTGGGAAAGTATGATTGAAAGCCTTTCACGAGGAAACGGCCAGGTCCTTGTGGAGCACGCACCAGCCATTACTCACCAGCGGCTCGCCCAGACGAGTTAGTGCGCCTCAAGCCAGCAGACTGGAAACGCTTCCTCCGAAATATTTCTAAGGCCGTGAGTGATGGAGGGTGGACAGGGCTGGAGACGAAGCTCTCATCTCACCACAAAGCCTCTGGAGGGCAGGGAAGGAAGCTGGGGAGTGAGGGTGGCACGTGGGGTCCAGCATCCGCTTCTCCGGCCGCCTGTGCCGATGGAGGAACCCACCCATTTCCCAGCAGCTGGGATGGAACCCTATACCCGAGGAGGAGGAGGTGGGACAGGGTGGTGGGAGCCTGCCGCCTCTCCTCCGACATGTGACAGTCAGCGTGACACATGACATCGTCTCCAAAGCATCACACAGCAGGCAACCCCAGGCAGGGAGCTGGATCCCAGCCACCCATCTTTTGGGGGACCTCTGCAGTGCCTGGCATCATTTGGAGGGCACCACAGAGGTAAGAGCCTCCCTGATCATAATAATGTGGCACTTCCAGATTCAGCTAAAAGCCTCTTCTCTGTCTTTTTGCCCCTATTAATGAACTCCCCTTATGCAGTTTTGCCCCCTGCCCATGCAGGCTCACCACCTACTATAAAGCATTGCTGCTGGGTGGCGATAGCAGGTGCTGCTGACCCCACCAGCCACCATCAGTGAGCTATAAGCACAGTGAACGCACGCCCCGTGGTTTGCAGGGTCACCACCAGCCCCCCCGAGCCTGGAGGCTCAGGATGCTCTTTCTTAAAATCACAGCTCCCCACAGAAGCAAAGGGACAGGATGGTTGCAGAGCCAACAGAGACCTACAGGAGGGTACAGGGACAAAAGTACCCACCGGCACTGTCAGCTCCTGGCTCACCAGCTCATAAACTCATCTATACCAGCCTGGTATAGATACATACACCAGCCCCTGCAAACACATCCCCTGCATCAGCACCGGCGACCAGACCATCTCCCACCATCACCCAAGCTCTGCTGCACCCCCGCACAGCCCAACCCGAGCGCGGGGCAGGGGCTGCACACCCACCAAATCCTCGCACACCCACCAAATCCTGGCGGCGAAAGGGAAAACGCTCAGCCAGCCGCTCCGAGAAGCCTCCCCGCACTCGCACCCCAGCTGGAGCCTGGGGGGCCCGGCCCACCCGCCCCCCTCCCGCGCAGCCCTCCCCGGCACAGCGTGGCACACAGACTGTTCCTTTCAGCACTTTTCTCACCCCAAATTCCCCGCTCTCCCCCTCCCTCGCTGCCAGAGGCTATTTTTCTCCTGCTCCAGGCCAGCTTCAAAACCAGGGCTACTGCAGCACCTCTTTGCAGGTGGCATTTCTGTCTCTCCAGAGGAGCTAAATGCATTCCCACCCCTACTCAGGATGACCCTGTTTCTTTTCGGAAGCATCCAGGAGCCAGAAAAGGGATGAGAAGGGAAAACATTGTGCAGGCCACTCTAAGGCAAGAGACACTGGGGATTTTCAAAGAGCATGTTCAAGGCAGGAGAGAAGAGCCAGCGCTATCTGCAGGAGGACCGGTGACGGCCACAGGGAGCGGAGGGATGGGAAGCAGCAGAGGAGAAATGAGGGGAGCTCCAATGCATCGGGAGCATCAGGGTGAGGACACAAGCAACCTCATTTCCCCGGCTCTGCGACAGGTGAGTCTGTGTCAGCTTGAGAAAGCTGTTTCATTTCACCGCACCTCCCCTTTCCCCCAAAAAATACCTGTTGCTGCAAGAAAGGCACGTTCTGGAAAGCAAGAGGGGACGGGGAGAAGGCAGAGAGGAGGAGAGCAGCAAACTGATGCTTGATATCTGCCAAGAGCCAGCGAAGGGGCTCGTCTCCCTCGGAGCACGGCAAGACACATGGAGTGATGAAGCCGCCAAGAAGTTGTAATCAGGACTAATAATTTGAGGTTCTTAATATTCCCGCAATCCAATAAATCAATGGCGCTAAATATGAGCGCGGGAAGGCGAGCACCGGATTGACAGGCCAAATTAGGCTTGGCGGCGGGGAGAGATTTCTCAAACAGTTTGTTCCGTCTGAGCTCACAGCGAGCCCGTAAACAAGGCGTACGGCGAGGGTGCTGCAAGAGACATCCCTCGGGTGAGCCATGCCTCCTCGCCGGACACCCCTCCTGCCATCCCGGCGGCTGGCAGGGTCCCAGCGTCCTTGCCACACTCTGGGAAGCAATAGCAGCACCACCACCACCCCTCGGCACTCCAAGTGTTGCACACACACTAACTCGTTGTTCACCTTATTGCTCCCAGTGTACCGGGAGGATTAGCTTGGTGTTTACCCTATTGCTTTACGGATGCGTGTAAACCACGGTTCAAGTGCCAGGAATTATTATTAGAGATATCCAAGCGCTGGGATTTACAATGGGATTAGTCCCCTAAAACAGAGTTGCTGCTCCTCCCAGAACGAGGAGAGTGACTCCTCCTGATCCTCCCGAGTATCACGAGAAAGACTGTTGTATTCCGAGGGAAAACAGGGATGCATAATCTTCAAAATAGAAGGAAAGGAATAAGGCAGCCTAGCTCTTCCAAATCCTCCAGAAGACACCTTGCAATTACAGGAGATCTAGATCAGATCTTAAACAAATGCCACAGCTACAACCTCAGTCAAGTTCTAAATCACGCCTATGGAGTAAATGATCCAAATATGCTCAGCATCCACTTCTGGGTTCAGGACCCAAGATGGCATACAGACAACTCCCATCAAATTTATCTTATTCTATGCTCAAGTCAAACTTAACGCAGCCCAGAAATGTGTTAGCAGCAGAAAAAAATTAGGTGGATGGATGTGTATCCATGCGCTCATCCCTGTGTTACCCAGTGGGACATCTGCAGAGAAACTGGCTTTTTCAGACCGGTCATCTCCATCTTCTGTTCCATCCTTCAGGAAATGAGATGACCAGGCTAAATATACCAGTCCCTGTATCCCTTGTCATATGGAATTTTTCCAGGTCCTTAAATCATTCTTGTCTCCGTATGACAAGGGATTGGAAGGGCTGAGATTATTTGTCTTAAAAAGCAGACAAATAGAAAGCCTTATGATAAATGTATATGAATTAATGAATGAGAGAGACAAAGTACATCTGGCATTTCTATCCTCCCTGCCTTGCAACACAAGAAGTCCCCTTTGATTCCACTGAAATAGTGACAAATTCAAAACTGATGAAAAGAAACACTTTGCCCAACCAGCCTATGAAATCCGTTGAAGCCAAGAGCTCAGAAGGTTTCAAAGACATTTATATCAATAACATGGCTATCCAGAGTTAATGGTTAATGCTAATGAAAAGGAGATAATGAGTTTAAGCCCCTCTCTAATGACTGCATTGGGCTGAATATAAGTAGTGGAGTTTAGCCAGCAATTCCAACCTGAAAAAGCTCTAATTCACAGGATATTTGCAAGTTAGGCTCCGCATGGATTTACTGGGGGAGGTGTTGCTCTCTCCAACTCCTCTACCCCTGCCTGTGATTCGGGGCCCATCTCACAACCCGCGCCAAGCCTAGGCTGAGCTCTGCTGTAGGCACCATCCCCATGAATTCATGCAGACCTTCCTAGGAGATGTTTGCATTCCCCTTCCTCCCGTCCCTCCCAAGAAAAAGAGAGCAGTGAGGTCTGGAAAGCGTGTTTCATCATATAACTGCTAGTAATCCACACTAGGACTGCACTCTGAAGCTCTCTAGTTCTTATTCTTCCTTGTTGAAACTCATCTGTATTCCTTACCCCTGAATTACCAATACAGGAGAGTACCACTGCTCTGTTTTTCCTGGGAATCATTCCTTTGTCTTTGGTCTCTTGCTATCATGATTGCTATTGGTATCAAAAGCAGTGCCCAGAAACTTCAAACGAGAGGCAAACCTCGATTAAGCACACGTTGTACGAGACGCTCCCTGCCCTAGAAAGCACAGTCTAAGCAGACTGCACAGATACAAGAGGAAAAGAAAGATTTGAAAACATCCCCAAGGTCACAGAAGGAGTCTGCAGCACAATCAGGGAAAAAAACAGGGCTTGAGACATCCCCGTCCACCAGCCCCGCCTGAAAGCCACCCCTCCTCCTACTTTCACGCCAGCCTTGGCTGAAAATTTAGTGTGCTGGTTCTGCATGTGCTGTGATGGCAACCAAGCCTGGCCCACGACACCTCCCTTCTTAAAACTCTGGGTTTGGACATGCATATTGCAAGGACCTCAGCTCCCTATTTCCTGCATCACCACAATATCCTCCTCCTTTTACTTCCCACCACGTTCTTCATGCCTGGCAAGGACCTTTGCGTGTGACAGCATCCCTGCCTGACCAAGACATTAAGCTTACAATATTAAGTCCAGGTAACTAAGGCCAGATCTCCAGTGGGTCCTGATTATAGATTGGGGAGGTCAACAGACCAGGTCAACAGAGGGACAGACTCACAGCACCGAAGGCAGGAGCCTCCCCTTCTCCACGGACACAACTTGGGACTTTTTTAGATAACTGAACTGAGGCGGTGTGAAAATCCTCCAGTGTACCTCAGAGCTCTCAATCACAAACCAAAAACTACTTGAGCAGAATGGCGTTTCCCTACACAAATATATTGCAAAATACTCTGCACATCTGTCCTGGACATCAACAGCTGCAATGATCACCGTAAAAGGTTTGAACACAGCAGAATGTTCTTTACTCCAGAGTGTAACCTGCTCGTTACTAAGTGCTATATAATGCCGAGCTCCTGCTGTAAAAGGCTCTTCAGAAATGACAACATAAAGAATAATGGTCTCCAAAGCAGGACTCGGGTGAAACTTGACAGTTAAAGCCAGGAGAATTTTATATCAAAATCCAGCAAGTTTCACAGGAACATAACACAAAGCCATAAATCATGTTGGCTTTGCTTACAAGGTTGGTGGAACTCAGGAAATATAAAACCCCCAAACTTTTGATGAACATCCCAAGTCCTGAGCTTGTTACACAGTTCTGCACAACTGTTTTTCAAACCCTGTTTACCAACACATCCTCAAATAATTCACTGACATCTGCTGAGTAAAAGGCAAATATTACTCAAAATAATAAAGATACACCCAAAGAAGGTGTAACAACTTGATGGCACAAAGAGGATATGTCTTGCAATGCCAAAGGAATGAGTCTTCTGACTGCTGTAGGAGTCCAGCACTGCAGTGTCTGAGCTCAGGTGAGACAACTCCCACGCTCAGCCCCAAATCCCTCTGCCCAAAGCAGGGACAGATCCCTTCCTCACAACTGCTTTATGGGATTCAGCATGGAAATGATGAGCAAGTGCTCAAATGCTAAATAAAGGCCATTAAAAAAACACCCAAAAAAGAACAGGGTCACTGCAAGCACTCAGAGAAGACTATTGTCCAACAAACCACCAGCACTTGCCACCATGTTCTCCAGTTAATGTCTGAAGAACACAGCACCACGTGGCCCAACGCTCTAGTCCAACCCTTGCCAGATGTGTTATGGGAACGCGTATATTAGCAAACAAAATCTAATGCAAAAATAAAGTTGGAGAGGAGTTTTAGTGGTTTCATTTAGGCTGTGTTGCTTCCCCTCGCCATGGGTTATTGATCTCTCCAGAGAAGAGTCAGCAGCCATAGCTGACGTGCCGTCCCTCAGTGAGGGGTAATATACGACCCTGTTGGGAACCGCAGTTAACTGATGAACCCATCTGGCAGGGGAGCCGGAGAAGTGATTGATTCACTCTCCATCTTGGTACTTAGACTTTTCACCCTCAACAGGCCACGAAGCCTCGTTCATCATCTTCATCAATCAAATGGGTAAATATCATTAAATCTGCAGGCCACAGGCAGCATCATTTATATTTTTGCTTCTTTTTTTATTTTGTTTCGAAAGTTTGCCACCTCCTCTTCCCACTTTCCTTTCTGAAAAACAATGCTTCCACCTGTCAGGGATTTGGTGAGGTGAAATGGAGCAGCTGACCCCTGACAAGAAGGGACAGTGCCAGGCTTTGAGTTCCTCATCTCTCCCAGGACATTGGGAACGCTCAGAGGAACAGAGTATTCCCAAATACTCCAGAGATGCCAGCCCCCATACAGCATCAGAGCTGCCTGGTTTGGCTCAGCTCATGATAGCTGCATGCTACTGAACCCATCTAGGGAGTTTTGCTCCAAGGCTGACCCGGGGCACGGCATTTACACACACCAAAGCACCACCATGCAGGATTTGACACAAATCGGGATAATTCCTCAGAATTCAGTGGAGCAGCAATGACCTACCTCTGCTGTTCATCTGGCCCAGAGCTTCCCAAGGACAACTCTCTGCTCAACGGAGTTGAGCACAGGCTATCACAACTGCCTATTTAAGCATTGACTTGCCCCTTAATGCACTTTTTCAAAGTCTTTTTTTCAAAGCACGGAGCCTGTTTAACGCCACACATTGACACCGGCAAAGCAGAAAGGGGACACGAAACCCACTAAAAAGCACAGGCGGGTTTGAGGCCGTCCCACAGCACGCTGACATTTCATCCTGGCAGGCTCCCTCTCGTCCCACAGCCGTGAAAGCCCACCCTCTGCTTAGCCAAGCGTTCTGACAAGGCCACCGTCAAGGATGGATGGATGGATGGACGGAGGATGGATGGATGGACGGAGGATGGATGGATGGACGGACAACTGCTGACAAGTTCACTGGCTTCTCTCCCAGCAAGACATTCCATCAGAAAAGTTTAAAAAAAAAAATTAAAAAAAAAAAAACAAACAGTGGAAAATGCTAGACAAAATCATCTGACTCAGGGAAATTTCAGGCGAGTTCAGAAAAGGCTGGAGTGAAAATCCCTTTCTAACATGACTGAAAGAGCCACATGAAGGAACAGATGCAGCAGCCAGCCCGTAAATTAAATCACCGAAGAAAGGTTGGAAGAGCCAAATGAAATCTCCACCTGCCATGACTTCCGAGGCAGAAAAAGGGCTGGGCATGCCGAAGGAGGGCCAGCACCGCCGTGCCGGATAGGCAGCCGAATCGTTTTATTAGCCTTAATTGCCATTTCAATACTGTACCCATGTCTCCACATAAGCCTTCATTTTGTGCAAAGTTGTCAGTTCATGTCCTGAATGGGCCAGGCTTGTTATCAGCAAGCCGTTTACAGCCCCTGGGCTGTGCATTAATTAAAAAGGCTTTGTGCTGAGGCTCATTCATTAGCACACTGCTCCTTTAATCACTGCCTCTTCAGCCACCAGGACAATCTATAAATCTCCTCAAATATGAAATAATGAAGTGGAATGGTTCAATTTATTACAATGTAATAAGTCAGGATAATGTGGGGGTGGACAGGGTGGCACTGGAGCTGTCTCCTTGCCCAGTCTTCCCACCTCATTACTGACAGCGGCCATGAAAGAGAAGAGCAGAAGGGATGCAGGCGAGGACAGTGAATGCACGGGACAGGGATCTTCCCATCTCCTGCCCTCCCACCCACCCGAAACCCAGCTCGCCACGGGTGACTGAGGATGGTGCTGAAAGCCAGACACAGTTTCTTGGCCTCGGGAGGAGAGAAGGATGTTTTGCCCCAAAGAAGTTCCAAAGATTTTGTTCTTTGACGCAGACACCATCTGTGGGACCAACTACCAGCATCCACTCAGCACTGTGGTGGAAGTCCACCCGCTCTGCATCCCCATTTTCCCATTTGTGTCCCCGTTTTCCCCACTTCTCCTTCCTTAGACCTTTTTTGCATCGTTCCTGGAAAGATCCAGGTTGAGATGCACAGGCAAGTGCCAAGGAGCAGATGCTCCAGGGAACGTCAACAAGCTACAAAATCCACGTATTAACTCAACACAAAGCTTCTGTTTCTCCTCGCATGCTCGTCTCCCAGCAGCTGGGCTCTCAAGTCAAGCTGCCAAATAAAATATGACTGTACATATGGGGTTAATTAACAAAGGGAGAACGGCGAACAGTAGCCTGGCTTTGCATTTCCTAAATAAATGCATCAAGGACGCCTAACTAGTGAGGGGAAGCCAAACACAATTTTTTTCTCTTCGAGAAAATTTGGGACTAAAGATGCCAAGGGAAGAAACAAAACTTCCAGCTATTTCAGAACAGCAGCCACGGTTTACAAAGAAAGTGCAAAATGAAAACTGCCCATACAAAACTTAACAAAAGCTAATTACTCTCTTGCATAAAAGGGAAGCATTTAGAGAAAAGCAAGATTTGTAAAGAACATTGTGGTGTCTTTTGAAAAATTACTTTTTTCCTGTCAAAAGACGCGTAATAAGAAATAGCCAGTCCACGCTATAACAGCTCTACAATTTGCTACTTTATTTTCAATGCTCTCTCTATTCAGTTTTAGAAAGTCTTGAATTCTTATGCGCTAACAGTTATATAATTAATGTGTCTATTAATATAATTAATACTATATGTTGAATTATCCAAGTCAAAATTTATTCACGGGAAAAGTCAGTTGTGATAAATTGGCTATAAGAAAAAAAATTAAATCATCAAAATATCCCATTTCAACATTGTCTTTAAAATGGAAATCTGTCTTAAAGTCTTTCTTCATCTCAAAATCTAGATTAGCATCGGTCAGGCGGTTTTCAGATGGAATATGCAAGCAGATGCGAGTGATAAACGTGCACCATTTTAACTGACCCAGGCTAATTTTGGTGGGAGGGGGTGCCCTGGCCCACGAAAACACTCAAGGTTTTGATTTTTTTGTTCCCATTCATTATCAGAAGTGCATTCATAATGGCGTTAGAGGACGGGAAAATTATTTCTTCCCCCGTGTTAGAAAGGACCGAATGTACACACTGTTCAAACCCACAGATCTTTAATACTAGCAATCTGCTAAGTGCTAATTTGTCAACATGATACCTTTCATCTCCAAGGTTCCCAAAACACTTCATTTGCTCAAGAGTCACTTGTCCCACCACAATAAAATTTCAGATCATCCTCAAGCAGGAGGTTTGGGTTCCTCTTCCCCTCCAAGAAGGGCTCCTCCAGGAGATGGGCAACTAATTACTACTCAAGTCAAGAAATTAACCCTGTCCCTAGCTACTCCAGGAGTTTCGAGGTGCTGTTTAGAGGGAACAGCGCGCCGGGGTCCTTACCATCAGAAAACTGTATTATACGGATCTTCAAAAAAGCTCATTACTACAAAGCTATGAGCATTCAATCCCATTAATAAAACGTATCTGTATATAATTATAATATTAGGCACTTAAATTGCAGTTTTCATCTGCAGCTCTCAAAGTGTTTTACCATAGTAAATTAAGTCCCCCCTAATTTGGGCCGGTCAGAGTTTCCCATTTGAAGCTTTTTCCTCAAGGAGAATTTGATTTTGTGTTCGAAAAGAGAATCGCAAAAAGGATCTGTTAATCTTCAAAATGTTCATTTCCTTCTGGGGAGGGATATATAGGGGGGGAAAAACTCATCCGTACAAATGCTGTGGGGAAAGAGAGTCAAAACGCTGCCAAGAGAGGAACTGCCACGAATCTATGAACATTTTTGGTGGCAGCAAAATTGTTTTCACTGCAAGCTGCTTGAGAGGTGTTTGCACATCACCCCTCGCCGCACCACGGGTCTCCGGCTCACACCGTCACACCAGGGACAAGCAAGACACAAATGCCATATTATGTGAACCAAACCACCCCGAGACCCATTCTTCTCCGAAGGACTCCCCAAACCTTCCTATCACCTGCTTTGGGGGGGGGGGGGGGGGTGGGTGTCAAGGTGGCATCTCCTTCCTAAGATGTGCACCCTGGTTTTGGACTGACAGGGATGAAGACACGCTTATTGCAAGCTGCCAGCGACACCGGGGCACGGCTGCCCTTGACTAGATCGAGGATGACAGCCGCTCCTCCGGAGTCACATCTTGGCCCACGCTGGAACAAATATGCTTCCAGCAGGCAACGAAGCTGAGTAAATCAGAGATGACAATAAAAGTATCGAGGAAATTCTCCGTCGGGGAGATGGAGCGCACCCGGCACACAAGGTTCAACTTTAATTTGTGAGGAGACCCACGCGCTCGAGAGGTTATCGCATGAATACCAGTGTAAATGATATCACCATGGGCACCAAACAGGCGGCTCGCTCGCAAACCTATTAACTGGTAAACACCAATCTTTGGTAATTCCAGCTATTAAAAACAACTTAAAGAGAAATCGGATCTCATTTCGCAGAGAGCGCAGGGGTCTCGATGACTATTTTTAAAGTTTTCCCGCAGTCGAGTTAACAGCCTATGACTTTTATATGTTCAGCTGCTGTGCTGCTTCCAGGTTTATTAAATTTACAACCAGAGAGAGAAGACGGCTTGTTATTTTTCCCAAAGACCCCCCAGAAGAAAGGAAAAGTTTCTCAGGCATCACTTCGAGCTGCAAACTAGGAAACCATGGGGGTCCAGCAGATGCATTCCCCAAGACCCCACGACACACCAGACACATGTTGCTCCGTGCACATACTTATTTAACTTTAAACACATTTATTATATACACAGTACCCTGGCAAACATGCACATCTTCAGACACACACACGTCTCTCCAGGCACATTGACAACTGTGAACAGATTAAATAAACGAATGCAATGTCCCAGCACAGTGGGGAAGGGTTAACCTACCCGCTAGTAAGGGATAAATACCAGGGCAGCATGCACCTTCAGGCACTTGCAAATATCTTTGGCACTTGCCAAATAAGTGGCACTTATTTGCCCAAACCCCTCTTATTCACCACCTATTTGCTCCCATAGCTCTCCTCTGAAGAAGGGGTTTGGTTTTGACACCTCAGAGGTGCAGGCTGGAAGGATTGCTGAAAAATCAAGGGAAAATATCTATATTTTCCCCTATTGATGACCGAAAGCTCTCTGAAACTGCCTTTCAATCAGCTCTCATTAAAATTAAACCATTTCTGCACAATCTGGAGTGTTTTTATGGCCTGTTCTCACACGTGTTTAATGACCAGCCGGCTCACGGAATGACAGCATCTCTGGATTTCGCTCGGTGCTTATATGTTATATGTTAGATGTGAAGGGAGAGTCTCCCCTGTCACAGGTAAGAGGATTTAACGGTGTTCATCACAAACTGACGCGGACCCTCCCTGTGACGTCTGGGCGAAACCCCATTAAATCCGTCCCGTTTTTTACAAGGCATGAGAAAGGAGAAGAAAGGACACAGCCAGGCGCAAACCACCGACATCTATTGTGCATGGCGATGGGAGAAGAGGCTAGGCTGCGGGGAGATTTTTCTTTTGGCACTTATTGTCTTCTAAACTCCGCAATCTATACAATATCTATGTTTGTAATCACTCGAAAATTTTCAATTAAATGTAAAAAACCAGAAACAAGTAAATCTATTCTCTCTTTTGACTGTTTTATTGATTAAAATGGATGCCTGAGCTGCGACCACTGAACCATGAAAAGCAATCTGTCTTGGATGGGTAAGAGATCGTTAGGAAATCGTTGTGCTGAGGCAAGAATAACTGTGCATGTACACACACACACGCGCGCACGTGCACACACATACACACGCGTGGTGCACGGGCACAGATATGCACATGCTACCGTGGAACAAGCCATCTGCAATGAAAAAATAAAATCACATATATATATATTTTAATATCAAGTTCGAAGCAATCTGAGGTGTTAGCCTGTCACAAGACCTCTTCTCATTTTCTAAGTTCCATCATTTTGCTCAGCAGTAAAACTTTGTCGTCTCTGTTCCTGCCGAGCAAAAAAAAATACGAGGTGGGAGAAGACAAACCTCAAGGTCTGTCATTTGCTAAAAGCTCCAAGAGCAAGTAAAGCACTTCTTGGGTCCTTAGGAGAGTTTCAAGATGATGACAAGGAGATTCTCCAGCTGATGTTTCACCTTCTCCTTTAGCCCTGTCCTTTCAGGGAGATGTGGAGGACGTTAAACAAGTACTAGACATCGCAAGGAACACTTAGTTTTGCAAAGCCTGGCTGTTCTGGGCATGAGCTAACCTCCAACAAGGCAAAGGAGAGAAGAAAACTTCCCACGTGAAGCTTTTACCACGAGCACTCGCTTAAGGATTCCCAGACTGCAGTGGAGATATCTAATATTGGCTCTTAACAGCTACAGGAACAGATGGAGAACGCTTTGGTCTGCACTGACAATACTCTCCTTTTTAAGTAAGACTATCCTGATATCAACTCTATTCTATCCGAGCACCTCAAGTTGAAGCTTAAATTAACAGAACATTGTTTTTTTGTTGTAACCCATCACCATCCCACACGCTAAAAGCCTCGGGGAGTTCAGCTCTGCGAATTCTCAGCCTTCGCAAGAAGACCACCTTATTTGCCAAAGCCAGCCCATAGCCTGCTCATCTCTAGGTATCCTGGATCCACACATCCACCCCAGGGCAGAGCCCGAGAGAGGGGTCGGGTTTGGCAAGCCCTGCTGCAAAATGCAGCTTTGAGAGAACCTCGGCTAATAACCGCGATGCTCCCTCTCCCCAACAGCAGCGGGCTGAAACCCCTCTCAAAAGTCCTCTAATAGGTTTTCTTAAGCTGGGACCGAGGCCCCAGCACCTTTCTCCCCCCATCACGGGTCCAGCAGAGAGGTATCCTGCTCTTAGCAGTTGGGAAGATGGAGAGCAGCCGCCCCACCGGCCGGGATCTCCGGGAGAGACAGGGATGCCAGGCAGGAGCGCTCGGCATCGACTGAGCAAGGCTGGAAGGCTGGGAGTGTTCGTCAGAGCAGCGTTACGAATGAATTTAGCACGGAAACAAGCTGTCATTTAGGAATGAGGGGATACCCATCTCCCCACACACGCGTCCGCGGTATTTGTTAATGGGGAAGAACCAGGCACAACAGCAGATTCAGCCTGACTCATGCAGTCTGCACTTTTATCGGGTGCCTTTTTTCCCCCCTCGCAAAGTGCAAACACCACGTGTGAAGGGAGCTGGATGGGAAGGGGCGTTTGGGAAATGCTGCTCTCCACCATTTCTATTCCATTTATTTGGGTGTGGTGCAAGCTATGAGCCCGTGACTACATCTCATGCTCCAGGCAGGGATGCTCACAGACGCTGGGTGTTTTAGGAAGAGCCCCCCCAACAACAACAAAAAATTATTACTGCTTTGATTTAAACAAAAAACACAGTTTTTTGGAACAGAATAAAATTTTGAGTCCCCAAACCAGCCAGGCCAAGTAAGGCATTGCCAGGTTTCAGAGGGCAGATTAGTCCTGCCATCACCACGGCCGCCTTCGCCGTGCGGTATCACATAAAAGCCGCAGCAAACGCAAGCAAATTGGAGGTGACCGACGGAGCCCCAGACGCTGCTGCAGGGTGCAGGACCACGCCGACACGCACCCGAGAGGAGGCAGTGAACGGGTTAGTATCTCTCAGATCCTTTAATATACTTTCCCTAATTAAGCTGTTCAATTCGCCAGCTTAAATAGCTGCCAATAGCTGCTACAAATTGATTTATCTTTTGATGAAGGTAAAATTTGCTGGAAAAAATGAGAGGCAAACAACGTATGGGTTTTGGGGGATTAAATTACTTTGTCTTGTGTTAAGATTCAAACATATTCTGGAGGCAGGATGAGTCTTTTACAAGTAAATTGTTTTTATACTATAGATTCATTTCTATGTAAACAGACGTATACTAATTTACACATCCACCTACAATACCTGCTAGAGAACAGAAGTATACGCTTAAAAGCCAGATGAGATCCCGAGCTCTCTGTGGGCACACACACACAAATAAAAAGCAATCATTCTGCAACCCTGCTAAAAAAAAAAAAAAAAAGAAAAAGAAAAAAAAAGCGCCTTCTGGAAACAGAGGCGATCCATCCATAACAGACACGGCCTAAGGCAGTCTCTACGTGAAGGGTCACGAACGACTAACGCGGTGGAAGTCAAGTCTCAAAAACTGCATTTCAATTCCCAAACCAGCACCGCCTAGCGAGCCGCAGTCCCCTGGTATGGCACGAGCTTAAGAGTTTACCACCTCCACTTCATTATTTTGCAGGGGTTTTCACTCATCAGTAAGAAATACAAGGCGAGGCGGGATAAATATGAAGACTAAATCACAGCCAGCCTGCCAAGACCGAGAAATAGCAGCAGCCAGCCCAGGATAATTTGCTTGATCTCAAATGAGATGCTTCCCTGGTGGGACGGGACATTATAACCCCCCTAAGTAAGAGAGGCGAGACAAGGAGTTGGCCTCTGCAGCTCCAATATCACTGCAAGCACCGATGTCCCCACGAACACAGATCCTCCTCCTTTTCCCAGCAAAAGCCGTGTTCCCCTCACCTCTACAGCAGAAATGAAATGTGTCGGTGTGCTTGCTCGCTCAAAACCAGCTTCTTCACTTCAGATCATCTCTGGCATCGCTTTCTCCAAAGAGGGAGTTAAAGAGAGTTCAGAGCGATGCGGCAATAGCCACGGGGGGGGTTGCATTTATTAACTGTTATTCTCTGCATCCACTTTATCAGCTATTTTGGACATACGCATTTTCTACACAAGCACATGCCAGACATCTGAGAGTGGATAATTTGCCCAGACAGGCAGTAAATACATCCCATCTCATGCTTCCTCCTAGAATAATGTGCTTTCCAGTGTCACCTGCCATGTAAATCATCACCTTGCAATTTATCCTACACTACATTTCAACCTGTTCTGGATCAACCAGAAAAAAAAAAAAAAAAAAGAAACCAGCAGAAGGTCCAGTAACCCCTTCTGCCCCAGCTGAACATGGATGCTTCTTCCCTGGCCACTGTTTTGAATTTACTGCATCTACTGATTTATGGCTTCCCAGCCAAAATTTCCGACTCTTAGATTTAGAGGAGCCCTAGATTTTCTTCAAGCTATACAAAAGGCATTTACATAAGTTTTTTGTGCAACATCAGACGTTCATTCCTGCAGTCTATTTCTCTCTCACCATATGAGTACCCAACAACTACCCACCACATAGTTACTGCAACTCAACAACTTAGAGGTGGACTAGAAAAAGCTCACGAATCGCATGAGAAATTATATGCCTGCAATTTCCACCCCACCACCTCCCCCCTCCATTTTTTCTCTAAATCTTCCCACAAAACCGGAGTCGAGTAAAGAATTGGGGTTGATGGTGCTGTCTGGGCTGCAGCCTTCCAAAGGAACGAGAGAAACCCAACCTTTTCTTTTCCAAAAAGCGAGCCCAGAAGCTAACAGAAAACCAGGGTATTTTTGCCAGACCCCCTTTTAAAAAAAAATTATTTCCAACACAAATCCCTCAAACCAGCCAGGCTCGTCAAAACGCTCTGATTTCGGCAAGATTTAGGCATCTTGCAGCCCAAGCCGGCTGCGGGGAGCACGGTCCTGGGGGACCCCCCTCTAATCTGTGTCCTCTCTGGCTGCAGAGAGAAAAAGCCTCCTGTGCATCTCTGTCTTCACAATTTTGTGTTCAAAACACTTGAGAATCTCTCTTTTGTTCCTTGACTGTCTCCCTTAATCCTTTCCTCAGTCATTATTCAATATTTGGTTTTGTGACTACATTATTTAACTTGGCGGAGCATTTTGGGGACGCAGCTTGCATAAAAGCCTCTATTTTTACGAATCGGAGGGGACCGTTGCGCGAGCGGGGAGGAGACAGCGCTGACAACAAAGAGGAGACCAAAGCTTCACCCATCAAAAAAACTCTCCGGGGAAAGTAGGTTGGCAGTCACAAAATCGTCATTCGAGGGAATAAATCACCAAAGCAAACTCCAATGTCGGTAATTTTGTGACGCAGAAAATTGATTCGTACTTTACAATCAAGGAGCGCCTTCCTCGATAATGTATGCTCGGCATTTTAACATAATTATTTGCGCAACAGTTTTAACATTTGCAGCCTTCGCCGGCTGTCAACCTGGAAGTAGTGGGGAAAAAAAAAAATTTAAAATACTGCTCGTCAGAGACAGGATTAAAGAGAAAAAAAAAAAAAAAAAATCAATCCCTGAGCAACCTTCTTTGTATTTTGTTGTGAAAAGCCTGAATTTAAACAGCCTGTGAAGTCAAAACAACGAGAGAAATATCAATACACATTAATTTAATCAAGGAACACAATTCTGCCATGCCAGGCCAAACTCGGCGCTATTTCCGCCGCGGTTTCCGCGGGAGCTGCTAACACCCTGCCGCTTGCCCGAGCCACCCGCAGTGGCCAAGGGTCTTCTCAAAGCCTCTCCATTTGCATGCCTTCCCATGCACAAATCAAAATTCCCGGTGATGCAGAACCCCACTATCACAGCTCCATCTCTCCTCCCGAAAAAGGCTCATTTCGCTGGCAAACACGCCCCGGCTGGCCGTCCCGCTGCATCCTTATTGTCTACCGTGGTGCTTTCAAAGGACAGGCAGATAAAAGGGTAAACATGTTAACAAAAACTATCTCCACTGCACTTGACTTCATCAAATCCTGTGCGCGCAGCGCGACACTTTGAAACAAGAATCTCATTAAGAAAGGGAGAGTTGAAAGGATAAGCCCCGGCATACCAAATGCAGAAATCAGATGTACTTGACCTTTCAAATGAATGTACATTTTCTGACTGACTGTTCATGTCAGAGTAATTCAAACAGACACCTGATAATCCTCTTAAAAGACTAAAATTTGGATACTGGATTGGGCACAATGAAGCATGATCTGCGGGTGGTCTCGTCTCTTCGCTTGGTCCTGCCCTTGCCCCCCAATTTCCAGAGGCACCTTGAAGTCTTCTCCCCTCCCTGGGCTTTCATGTCCTCCCGCACGCACACAAGACGTTTCAAGTCTGGGATTCATTAACGAGGTAGCGTTTTCTGTGCTGGCACAGCTGGAAACCAAAATCTGATGCTCCTTAACACAAATTGGGTGATTAAACACTTTGGATGGAAAATACGTGCCCCAACAGCAAGGCATGAGAGTGAGACCCCTCCAGCTCCATCCGGATGGGTTCCAGCCATGTTGACCCCATGCACAAGTCAAAGGACCGTGAACCCCACTTGGGTGCTGTCTCTTGTGTATCAACACGCATCATGTACACAGGCTTACTGAGAAAGAGAAACCCTACAAGTAAGCCATGAGGATCTCCAGAAAGCCCAGTGGCTTCACTGGGAAACATTCCCATGGTGAATGGCTGCAAATGGAGACGTTCACCAAACCCAGGGGGTTCTAATTACTGCCCAAGGGCAATGGTAAATGAACACATAGAGCAACTACCAGATTTCTCCACAGAAAATGCTGCTGCAGAGGTCACCGCAATGAGATTGACACCCTGGCTGTCTGCCTGGACCGCCTCCCCTTTACAGGTTTGGGACGTCTCAGAGATCCTGGTGAGATCTAGCTGCCTGCCTTCCTCTACAGTTCAGTTCCCACCAACAACTTCTGGGCTTCGTTTACCACATCCATAAAAAAGCGGCATGGACACTGCCGAGCCTTTGAGATCGCACACCCCAGGGAGTCCACATCCCTATAAACACTGGAGGAAAAGAGAGTTTTGGTGTCTATTTATGGCCCGCATCTACGAACAACCACACAGAGTGACAGACCACGCAGTGACTAATAATGAGTTTCTTTTGAGTAACACTGAAAATCAACAGCTTAGCATTTCCAGTGGAGTCCTGTGGCATTTGCTAACCAGTAAGGAAGCTGCAAATACATCAGGCTCCTCCTGACGTGGCGGGAACATCAGCCCCAGCCGTGCACGGTGCACGCGCTCGCATCCGCACGCAGGCTGCCAGCTCCTGCTCACGGCCATTGCCATGCAGGACAGGTACCGCATGGCTTTGCATCCTCTGGCGAGGCCGCCCCTTCCTGAGCTCCTCGGCATGTAATATTAATTGGCTAATATTTGTTTAGATCGTTCCTGACACTTCGCCTTTCGATTCCCGCTGCAGCGCATCAGCAGCCATGGTGCGGGTTGCTGGAGGGGGCTGGAGGATCCCCTTTGCTGGAGGAGGGGGAGATGGAGGACACGGTGGTCAGCCAGGGAGGAGGGTGGGACCGGGGGTCTGCACTGCTCCCAAGTCCGCCCCCAAGGACAGGCTGCAAAGAAATCCCACGGAAAAGTCAAACGCAAGGGGATAAACCGGCTTATTTCACAAGGAGATGGGCTCGAGCGTGCTGCCCGTGCAGTGACTGCTTGGGGGAGCTGCGTCTTTCTGTCCCAGCCCTCCCCAAGCTCCAGGTCACGGAGCTCATTTTGTGGCTTCCCAACCAAAGCCCCAAAGAACCACCAATTCTGAGCCAGCACCAGGGTCCCCCAGCAGGCTGAGCCCTCCTGTTTCCAAGCGCCCATCACCGCAGCAGCTGGGCTCCGTCCCTGAAAGGGTTTCTGTTTATCTGATGGCTCTCTGAAGGCCACCCAAGAAATGCACGGAGCTCTGCAGACCTTCCAGCCTGGTGAGCAGGTCAAGGCATGGCCGGTGTCACCAGGGGAAGCGAGCATGGCTCCTCCAGTGGGGACACATCCCTCCAGCCCCCTGCACGGGGCTCCGGTGTGCTCACCCCATCTCCGAGCCCCACACCGTCCCCAAACCAGGCAGCCCCGTCAGGGTGTGTGGACCCACACCGGCACGTGCCGGCAGCATCCCCGCTGCCTGCTGACTCACAGGCGTGTTTTTCTCACTCGGCGCCCCTCCTCCCAACACCTCCTAACAGCTCATGAATTTTATAAACTAAACTCATTGTAACCAAACCATGAAATTGCAAATTTAGCTCTGTCAACAAACAAAGCCTTGGCAGGGAGCTGGCGCTGCCTGAGGTAGGGCTGCCGCGCTGCTCCGCCACCCGGCGAGGGGGAGACCTCCTCTGAGGACCACTGCGCCCCGCTGGGTCCCCCGTGGCCGTGGGGCAGGGACACAGACTGGGTTGGGAAGGATGCCGGAGCATCACAACCCACGCAGCATCGCCGCCTGCACAACATCACAACCAACACCCAGTGCTCTCAGCAGTGCTGGCCATTCCAATCATCCCTCCACTTCATGGCCATCCCCGTCACAGACCTGAGAGGCCTCAGCGCCCCCAAAAACTCCCCGGTGAAGCCTTCCCTGCCCAGCTGCAGCCCCCAGGTCCAGCCAAGCCTGGCTCCCGCCTCCCCCTCCACACCACACACTATGTCCATGTCCAGGGCAGCTGGGAGAACCCTCGTTAAGTTAATAGAGTGCTAATTCACTGGCAGATCGAGGGGAGGGATTGGAGGCACTGCCTCATTTGCTCCGTGGAAGCAGGCCATTAAAAGGAAGGGTAGGAGGTCTCGGGATGGGGTGGGTGGCGGAGGCTGCCACGCTGCTGGAGGGATGGAGAGGGGTCTCCCTGGCAACAGCTGGGGCTACGCAAACCATTTTAACAGCGTAACGGAGCCTTCGGACCAGAAAGAGTGGGAACAAACTGCCTCGTTGCTGCCTGCAGCGAGGAGAACGGCAGAGCACCACCAAAAGTGACCTTCTCCCCATCTTGAGGGTTTGGCTGTTGCAGCCCTACCAGTACAGCGGCCCAAGCCAAACCTTCCATCCCACGCACACAACGCCTGGTGACCAAAAGCACTTGCACCAGGTCGGAAAAGTGTAGCAATACCTGCTAACGCGCGTGGCGTGTCCACACCAGGCTCCTGCCAACATACAAATGCCACCTCCCTCCAAATAAGCGCATTGCCACAGAGGGTTTCTATGGCAACAAGCATCTCCGATATAGCCAGCACCGAGACTCCAGCACCGCTCCGCTGACACGGGAGGCCATGGTCCCGCCGGCCCTCCTCACTCCGCAGCTCCAGGCAGGACTCCCGCGGCTGAATTCAGGCTTCAAAACCAACTTACCGCTCCTCGCCCCGGGTTGTCACAGCATCATGACCCGCGCGGGTACCCCTTGGTCTCCAGACAAGATCACGCGTGGGAAGGACACAGCATCCCTCCCAGGGACGTCACCTGTCCCGCAGCACCGAGCCCCTGGCTTGCAGCCTGCACCGGCAGCCCTGCAAGCTCCCACCCCCGAGAGCAGCAGCAGAGCTGGGGTCATCAGTCACGGAGCCATGCTATAGGCAGCCTTAAATCCCAGGCCTACCTTCCCATCGATCTCCTCAGCTCCGTGAAATTAAGAAAAATGCAAGATAAACAGAAGCCAACGTCCCCGAGCGGGCTGTCTAAGAGGCAACTGAACGGGACCAAGTCCCCCGAGCAAGGCAGCGCCCAGCCTGAAAAAAACAAAACCCAATTCCAGACAGAACACAAATCTCAGCTTAAACATCACCCCTGGACCCCCAGGTTTGGGGGACCCACAGCACCCGACATCCACGACCATCTCCAGCTGCTACGTTGCAGCAGGCAGGAGTGGGGATGGGGCTAGCAGAGACCTACACCGTTTCTGCACGGAGCTAACTTGTCCTCAAAGGCAGTGAGGAACAACACAGAAGGCCTGAAGAGTCTCCCTCCCCCACAAAAAATTACGTTCCAGAGCAGACCCGTGCTTTAAGGATTAAATGCGGCCAGACAACTCAACACAACATTATTAATGTCTATTTTTGACAAGTGTCTCCATTCCACCCATCCTTCTCTCTCTCTCTGGCTCTTTTAACCATCACTTTAAAGTCTTGCCTGTCCAACCGTGCGTTGTGAAAGAACCTCTTTAAAAAATAAAATTAAAAAAAAAAACTACCAAAGAAAAAAAAAAAGGAATTTAAAAGCTTTACATCCAGTTCTCCGTTCTCCGACCCCCTGAAGATTCCTGCATAGCAAATAAAGTGCTCAGCCGCCCTCCTTAAAAAGATTTAATCTACCATATTTCCAGAGCTTGTATGATTAAACCCTACCTCTAATTCTGTTTTCAGAGCCACAGCTGAATTTCCACATAAAGCAAAGTGGCGTGGGAGCCTCTCCTCCCGTCTCCCTTCCGCTCAGGGGAATGGGGCTGCGTCCACAAGGACGTCGGGGAAGAGCTGGAGGGAGCAAGGCAGCTCCGAGCATCCCTGGCTCCCAGTGCTTCCTTACCACAGATGGAAATACCCATTTTAATGTAGCCTTCAAGCAGGATTGAGCCTCCTTATAAGCAGCTCTGAAGGAATAAAGAGGGGAGGTACTGTGGACACGCAGAGTATCTGCTGGACCAGCTTCCCAGCTCAGAAGCTCCCACTCCCAAATATCAGCAGGTATCACACCCATGGCAGCAGGGAGAGAGCGAGCCTCAAACTAGCAAGGGGAGGAGACCCAAAACTTCAGCTGGGAGAGCTAGGGCAAGACAGAGCCAGCACCAGCCTGAAAACCTGGTACGACAGCGTCCAAGCAAGAGACCTGGGTGTCAGACCGCCTCTCTCCAAGATGAGATGCTGCCCATCACAGCAGATGTAGATGCTGGAAGGAAGGAATTGCTACTGAACCCTGGTGAATTCATTACACGCTAATCACTCATTTACCTTCAGCTATGCATTATCGACCATTTATACCAGGCAGTGTCCTACAGGAGAGAGCAACAACCCTCCCTGCCTCGAGGACCTTCGTCCCAGGTCAAGAGGAGACGGAGCATTACCAATGGGACTGCGAAATAAATACCTCACTGTTGCCAACTAAACCGGTTTCAAACAGGGGCAATGTCCCTGCGTTTCTCTGGTTTACGATATGCACGGAGTTTGTTAAGAACCTGCACTAATAAGGTCACGTGTTTATTGAAAGTCTGGGAGAAATCGACTTTCCAATGAGACACAGCACAACGACCTTCACCTGCTAATAATCCAGAGGGAGCTCAAGGCCAGCCCTTCAACGCACCCAGCAAGCAGCAAACACGTCCCAGGGCGAGATGGAGATAAATCTCCAAGGAGCGAAGCGCTGCAACAGCCAAGGAGAAGATCATTAAGAGAAGAGTGGTGTAGCTCTCACCAGCATCAGGAGATTTGGGCTTGGGTTTGATGGGAAAACATCCCCTGACGCTTGTGTTGGGGAACTTTTGCTGAAATTCCACGGGCAAACTATACCAAATCAAGTTTCAAACCTTCCCCATCCCCTTGTTCGACATGGACTTTTATGCTGCCAAAACCTGTTTATTCCTTGCAAATCTCTATGAGCTACAGCTCATGAATAGAAATGCTTTTATCAAAAACTGTTCGTGTTTTCCACTGAAAATTTTAAAACAAGTATTTTCCGGGGGGGAGGCAGGTTGTCTTCTGTAAGAAAAACACATATAATACCCCTTCGGAGTACTTTTGCTTCAAAAACCAAAAGAAAATGTATTTTAGGAATGTCGGCCTAATGAGATGGGAACAAAAAGCCAATACCAACGTTTCTCAGCTTGGCTTCAAACAACTTCACTGCAGACATCCCCCTCGGAGCAGCCGTCTCTCCCAGCACTCCTGGCGTGTGCCCGCAGTGGGACCCCCACCACCCACCCCATGCTGGGGGCTGCACCGGGGCTGCGGCACACTCACTGCCCGGCCAAAAAAAAAAATGCCATGGGGAGGAGCGAGCGTGCCCGGGAGCACGCAAAGCCAGCCGCTGAGGGGCCCCGGGTCATTTATCTTGATTTCTCTTAGCAACGCCGGCAAAGGCTAGAAAACCCGGACTTCGTCTTCTGGTTCTGAATGTAGCGCGAGGCGAAACCAAGGAGCATCGCAGGGGCAACGAGAGGGGCTGCAGCAGCCCCGAGGACCACCCTGCACCCCAGTCCCACCGGGACAGGGACTCCCAGTACCCATTCCCTGAGGACATCGCTGCTATAAGTTTCCCGAACGAAGGGGTTTGGGGTTGAATCTCAGCCCCAGCGGTGCCCTCTCCACCAAAGCCTTTTGCAGCCGCTGTAATTACCAGGGCAATCTGTGGCATTTGCACGGGCGCCTGAGAGCTGCTGCGCATCTATTGGCTTTGGATGGTTAATTACTGCCATTTGGGGTTAAACGCAACCCCAGAATTAGAGGCAAGCCTGCTGTCCTTTCTGAAAGCCTTAATGTACATGTCACTTTGCTTTGGAAATCGCTGCATCTGTTACATTTGGATTGCTCTGGAAAAAAAAAAAATAAAAAGAAAAAAAAACAACAACTCCCTAATGCCAATCAATTTATTGTCTTCTCACCCCTGGTAAACATTTCCATGCAGAAGAGAAAAAGCATCTCCGGTCCCTACCACCAGAGATCCAAAGGGCAACGATACGTCTGGATAAATGAACAGGTAGATGTACTTTCATTAAAATCACCACATTTAAATTACTCACAGATGAGATTGAAGACATGAGGTTAAAAACTTAATTGACTAAATCAACTGAGACGCCGAGGGCTGATTATATCATTTAAAATAAATGTAATATTGGCCATCAAAAACTGCACAATATATTATTACATATCAAAAGCCATTATTCAAGAAGCACAAACAATATCCTCCCAAAGCCCCGGCGGATTTAAGAGTGTCGCCCTCCCCGGTTTTCTTTGATTGTTTTTCTTCTTCTGCAGACGGGGCTGGAAGAGAAAAGCAGACACCTTCCCGTGACTCCCCAAATTCCTGCACGGGAATAAAACCCTCCCTGGCAGCTTTCTCATCTCTGACCGTACCCCCGTGGGCAGACACCAGGTTTTAAGGTTAGAGGGGGCCAGGTAGAGTCACCCTGCCCAGCGTCACGTGCGATTCGACTGTACCCTCTCGTTTCTCTATCACACCTCTAACCGTGCACTTCACCCATATTTTTTCCTGGGAAAATCTTAACACCAGCACTTGGAGTGGTGGAAAGCCCTCTCCGCTCGCCATAAATCATCCCTTTCAAAACTCTTCGGGCTCTTCAGGCTCTCTTTCGCTTCCGGCCTCACGCTTGAGCTCCGTCCCCGCTTCAGCATCTCGGGGAGGAGATACCCTACCACGCGGCGTCCACTGTCTACAACTCATCCCCACCACCCACCCAGAGCTATAAACGTTACCTTCTGCCCTACCCCCTCACGCTCTGCAGGAATATTAGCCGAAAGCCTGAAAACACCCTTCAGAGAACAAGCCTGTTCCGTAGAAATCCACATCAGCTTGCAAATGATTTCCTTGCCCGGACTGGGAGCTCATTACAGCCTGGGTGTTATCAATTATGGATGGCTCTGGTGGCCCTCAAACCCGGGCTGCGGTGCCACAAGGAGCCGTTCGCTCCGTGCCTGCAAACCTCGTCCCCCTCATCTCCGCCATCGAGGGGCAGGAGGAAGGACCCAACCCCGGCCAGCAGCAGTATCACCAAACCCCACACAAACACAGGCAGGGGAAGGCGGGGGGATAACCCCACGAGCCGCGCTATAACGTTAAGAACATGCAAATCAGCCCCTGGGCTCTCAATTACCCCGATTACATTATAATTACAAGCAGTGCCATCAAGGGTTTCTCAAAATCCACGCCTGTTCTTAAAGGCTCTGTCAGGAAAAGGCTCCTCCACCGCAGGAAGAGCGCATTAGTATGCGTGCACCATGCAGACGGAGGAGCGCGCCGGCTGGGAAGCAGCCTGGCAAAAAGCAGGGCTGCCCCGGCTGCTCGTCTTGCCGGGGCTGGCGGAGAGCGCTGCCGTCCCTCGCCTCCCTTCCCGCATCCCTCTGCCCGTGCGGGAGCCGGGCATCCCATCCCATTCCTCATTCCCCAAGGTCCCAGGTGGATGGGTTGCATCCGTCTGGGTCTCGCCCGGACATCCCGAGGGATCGCTCCTGCAACCGGGCACCCACAACGGCTCACCCAGCTGCCAGGATGGGCTTTTCCCGGGGAGCCGCGGCGTGGAGGGAGGACGACAGGACCATTGCAGGAAAGCGCCTCACCGCACGCGCTCCCCAAGAGTATCGTGCAGTCTGTGTTAATCAAAGCGAGGACGTGGTACCCCCTTTCCCGGATCCCCCGGCAGCCCGGGCATCGGGAGCCCTGGCATGGTGCTGGGAGCTCGGGCGCAGCCGCAGCCCCCCGAACGGCTCCCACGTATCCAGCAGAACAGCCGACCAACCCACCCGGCTTTTAGGACGTGAAGCACGGTTGCCTGCCCCATGGAGCGTGCCCCGCAGGGGGGCTGCATTACAAAGCCATTTACTGAAAATAAAAAGCCAGAAGACCCAACCAAATGCACCGTAATTGCAGGGTTTTCAAGCGCGAGGCTCTCTGACTGGGCACACGAGCGCTGTGATAAACCAGGCTTCAGGAGCCCTGGCCAAAAGCGGTCCTCTGCACTGCCTGAAACACCTCCCAAACACACCCGCAGCTGCTCAAACCCTACCTGCTCCTCTCCTTCGCTGGAGGAGGGAGGCAGGAGGAGCAGCGGGAGGGACGCCAGCCTGGCTGGGATGCTGCACATCTGGCGGCTGCCGAACTCAGCCCACCGGCATCGCTCCTCTCCCCGCGCTCGGGGGTAGAAGGGGGCAGGAGAGCATCCCGCAGCGGGCAAGCAAGGGGGCTGCCTCCCTGCCTGCTGCTCCCCCTGCCTCACGGCGAGGGGGTTTGAAGCTGCTGGGTGCTTTACCAAGAGCACAGGAGAGATGTTAAGATTCCCGGCACGGCCCGGGAGGAGGCGTCCCCAGCATCCCGCCGTAGAGCGAGCTAATCCTGCCAGGTTAATTCTCTTCCTCAGTTCATTCCAACTTACTAAAGCCAGCAGGCACCCTGCAGAGGATTCATTACCTGTGTCACCTGAAGGCAAGGCCAGGCCTTAATGAGCCGAGAAGCAGGGGGAGCGATGCTCCCACCGCCCCCCAGGATGGCTGGGTCCGTCCTGGATGCGGGGAAACCTGCAGCCCCATTCCCGTCGGCAGTGCTACAATAAACAAGAGGGACACACAGGACCCTTGCGAGGTCCCAAGCTTCATCCGGACGCAATCTCGCTCCTCTTTCCTCATATACACCCCCTCTCACCCAACAACCCAGCCCAACTGCACACCGTGCCCCAGCCCGGAGCTCGCTTTGCTTTTATTTGCTGGGAATTACTGGCAGAGGGCAAAAGGAGATGAATTTTCAACTAGGTGAGTGAGCACATTACCAGCCAGGGAGATGGCAGCTGCTGCAGTACATCTTCATCCCTTTAAATAGTTCCCAGCCTTCCCCCTGCAGAGCCAGGCTGGCTGTGTAAAAGAGATCTCTCCTAATTAATCTAGTCCTCTCCATTGCCGGTGAAACAGAGCCCGAGCTGGCAGATAAAATATTGCGGGAGCTAACAGAGGATGGCAGGCTTGGGTTAGCGAGGCAGAAAGCAAGTGGTGGACTTCAGCTAAAGGGGCACAATTATTTTACCACCATGCTATGCCTCTATTCCCAGGCCTGTCTGGCATCTTCCAGCGCCAGCCTGCCTTTTTCATCTGGGTTTTATCCCCGCTCTCCATTTTTCACTTCAATCCCTTTTTTCTCACCGGGTGGCTATTTAATTTGTTGTATTCCATGCTTTCCCTTTCATGAGCAAAAAACTTGCATCTGGGCTTCCTTTTTTTTTCCCCCCCTCTCTCTCTCCCTCACACTTCATTTCCAAAATTTTTGCTCTTTATGGAAAAAAAGGGGAAAAAAAAAAAAAGAAAGAATGGGAGGGAGAATGCTAAAGGAGCTGGGAGATGAAAGCAGCTTTTACGTAGTCACAAGAGGAAGGATGCAGAGAGGAGCGGAGAGAGCATCGGGCCATGATTTTGGCTGTACAGGCGTGAGATGAGTCAGGCAGCAGCTTCCAGGGGCTAAAGCAGAGCACAAACCTGCCCGAAAGCACGTTGCCATCCAAAAAAGCCGGGAGAAAACCATGGTGGGGATGCTTGGGAATCACTCGCCTCCTGCATGAGGCTGGGCTGATGTTACGCTTGCCTTCCTCCCCCCGTTGCTTTCCCTTAGTCATCCTCTTCGGTAGCAGCTTTGCTCCACCTCCTCACCTCCACACACTGTCCCTGTGAAGGTCCTTTTGCTCTCTGGAGCAGCATTTTGGGTCCCCCACACCTTCACCACGGAGCAGCTCAGCAAACTCTGTGTGTGTGTGTCCCCAACACCTCGTCTGGTTAAGCCCAAGCAGGACTGCTCAAGGAGGAATATTATCTGCAAGAAACAGGATGTCTAAAAAATTCATCTTTGCTGGTGATCAGAGAAATTGAGACAACAAACAGAGCACAGGAGGGATGCCATCCCTCATTTAAACCTGCGCGAGGAATCTGGCTGCCAGATCTGGGCTCTGCTGATGAGGGTATTTAAAAAAACAGCGGGAAGGTTTGCAATGCACACAGGGCCAAATTCACCCCAGGGCAAGTCCCCTGCTCCCTCGGGGGGGGTCACATCTTGTTTGGCCGTACCAGAGGAGGGGGCACAGAGAACAGTACCAGGGCTTGCAGGGGAAAAAACCCAACTGTACATGACCTAACCCACCCAGAGCACACGCAGCCGTCCCCACCGGCGCTGCTAGCAGGGCTGGCCAGCTTTCCCGGCCTCCGAAAGGTTAAAGATGCCATCAGGAAACAAAACTAGATGACAACGGGATGTCAGCATCCTCCCACCTAGCAGGACCCGGAGGCTGCACGCCTGCCAGGGTGCCCAAGGCAAACCTGCTCGCTACTGAATGCTATTTTAACCTGGCCGCCTGGCCTTCATCCCCGCACTCTCTCACCCTCTCTCCTCCTCCATCTGGCTTTAAAGAGCATCCTGCAGCTCCGGCCATAGCTCCCAGTCACTGCAGGGCCAGGAGATTGTTTGCTTTTAATAAGAGGGACGGATATCACAGCTCTGCCAGGCTGGGACTACCGAAGAGGGGCCAGTGCAGAGCCCCTCTGCTCCTGCGCATCTCCTGGAGGGCTTGGACACTCTTTCCTGCTCATTTTCCTTCCTTTCTAGCCTGGGGCTCCCTCTGCCTGTCACCACACTGTGCATGCTGTGCCCTGTCCCCAGGGCTGCTCCCTGGGCCTCTGCGAACAGCCTTGAGGTCTATTTGCTCTTGGCGAGAGCCACGTTTCAGCCACGCACCGTTCATGCCATGGCAGAAGGACGGACCCTTCTGCAGAGCTGAGGTCTCTCCCTGCCCATCGGCGCTGGCTGGGCAGGGAGCAGCACAAGGCGAGCTCTCGTGCATGGGGCAGGGGGAAATTCGGGGCTGGGGATGGGGACCAGTGGCCAGACCATACTTCCAAGCATCAGCGGTACCTCCCCCTGGATCTATCAGACTCCTTCAGGAGATGGAAGTAAAAGCAGCAGTTTCCCTCTAGGGACAATGTCACTAGCGGCAGGAGAAGGAAGATGATGTCAAATCACTGCCGTGACCAACAAGTCCAACTAAGCGTTTCCTCTTGGCCCACCACCGCCACCAAGGCCCATCTGCTCTGGAGCGCAGCCAGTCCCAGTGAGCTTGTGATTACAGCTCGCTCACTGCCCTCAAGGGAGCTCCCACTCCCACCTGCAATTCCCAAATCACAGAATCCCCGAGTGGTGGGGGTCGGAAGGGCCCTCTGGAGCTCCCCCAGTCCAACCCCCTGCCAGAGCAGGGTCACCTCCAGCAGTGGCACAGGACGGCGTCCAGGCAGGTTTGGGATGGCTCCAGAGTGGGAGACTCCCCCCCCTCTCTGGGCAGCTGTGCCACTGCTCTGCCACCCGCACAGGGAAGAAGTACCCCCTCATGTTAAGATGGAATTTCCTGTGCTCAAGTTTGTGCCCGTTCCCTCTTGTCCTGTCCCTGGGCACCACTGAAAAAAGACTATTCTCGTCTATCTGGCTGTTCTCATCTACCAAATCCATCATGGTACCCAGAGCTCAGTGACAGGCACATTATAAGGGGACCGGGAGAAGGTTTCCCCCCAGCTCGTGTCCAGCCAACCTTGGGTACCTCCTCCTGCCTTCTCCTTGCCTGCACTGTGTATCTGCAGCCGCTGCTGCAAGCCTCAGACAGCTGACAGCATCAGCAAGGCACCGGGCACAGTCCTCCTACTCCAGAGGCTCCCAGCACTGCAGGAATTTGTTGCCAGCTCAAAGTTTTAAAAATACTGATGGCTGTGTTATACACACCATATGAAAAGAAAAAAAAAGAAAAAAAATCAGTAGTAACTATCATCTGGGCTGAAGCACAAGCTAATTGCAACCACCAAGAGCTTCCAGCAGGAGCGCGGGCCCCGTGCAGATGACACATGGAGACATGTCAGCACTGCCGAGCGCGGGGAAATGACAGCATCCACGTTACCATGGCTCTGGAGGTTTTACACGCTTTCCCACAGCAATGGTGAAAATAAAACTCAAACCCCTTTCTGAGCTCAGATTCGCCTTCCCACTCAGCATGGAGTTTGTATCACCAAGCCAGGAGGTGTTCTTTAACAGCATCTCTTCCCAGGGAGACCACGCGCATCCCAGCAACAGGAGCCAGCTGGGCTTCAAGTTGCAAAGCCAAGAGCCCTGGCATGGCAGTGCAGATGTTCTCCTGGTTGCATGCACCCTGCCAGACCCAGGCAGAGATGGGGGGGACCTGGGAAACCTCATCCACTGCCCTCAGGAGAGCTGCTATCCCCTCGGCTAGGAAAGGTTACGCAGGACAACAGACCCTCTGTGTGCTTAGGGGCGGGATGGCAGCAGCGTCGCCGGTGTGCTTTGATTCCAGAGGGAGGTTCGCATGGGGCAGAGCGGGATGCAACTGTACAGCTGCATGGCACAAAAATGGCACGAAAGTGCCAAAAGTCCTTTGCAAAGCTTTGGCAATGCTAGGGGAGCCCTGCCATCCCACAAATCATAGAATCATAGAATGGTTTAGGTTGGAAGGGACCTTGAAGCCCATCCAGTGCCAGCCCCCTGCCCTGGGCAGGGACACCTCCCACCAGCCCAGGGTGCTCCAAGCCCCGTCCAACCTGGCCTTGAACACCTCCAGGGATGGGGCAGCCACAGCTTCTCGGGGCAGCCTGCGCCAGGGGCTCACCACCCTCACAGTCAACAATTTCTTCCTAATATCTCATCTAAATATCCCCTCTTCCAGTTTGAAGCCATTCCCCCTCATCCTGTCATCCTCCCTGAACCCTCCATGGTCTCTAGACCAAGGCAGCAGCCCTACACCAAGCCATGGGAAAGACACATTTCACCTTCATACAGGTCCTGTGCTTCCCAGATGTGCAACTCAGCTGCATCCTTCTGCCTCCACCTCCACGCTCGCAGAGGAGCAAAACAGGTCCCCAGCAGGGACCCATGAGCTCTACTGGGCTGCATCGGCCCCTTGTGCCCCGAACCCAAGCAGGCAGGAGAGAGCCCGAGAGCTGGGCGAAGCCAGGGGCGTTCGCCTGCCCGGCCCATCTGGTCCCCATCGCGGCGGGGCAGGAGCCAGCCCTGCCATCTGCAGCCCTCTTTAGCATCGCTGGGCTCCGCGTCCTGCTTCCCAGCCCCACGCGAAGCTCTGTGGTGCAGGCAGAGCAGCCCAGGCGGCACATCGAGGATGCTGCCGTGCCTCTCACCTGGTCCCCCACCAGCGCCGGGCTGGGCAAGGGAAGCGCTGGCAGGACCGAAGACCCTGCCATAATTATTTTGCAGATGCTGTTCGTCTAATGCCATCATTTCCCCACGCATTATCCCCGCCGCCAGCAGCTGCCCCTGCTCTGCGCGCTGCCCCTCGGGAGCTGGTTTGGAGGATTTCATACCCCCTGCTGCATTTCAGGTCCTCTCCCTCCTCTCTCTGCAAACCCGGGGCCACCACGTTTGGGGTCCCCCCCTCTCCCCGCTCAGAGTCGGAGCATCCCCAGCCAGGCCGATCCCCAGCACGGCTCCCTGTCACACCTCGGCGAGATAAGCATGGGACGGGAATTTTAAACCGCCTATCAGCGGGATCTGAAGTCCTGCGAAAGGGAGAGCATGATAAATTCACCCAGAGAATCACAGGCACAGAGTGCAGGGTGATGACTTATCCTTCACCATACATACAGATTTATTAAAAATTTAAAATTGCTACATAGATCTAAAGGGCCGGGTTATTTATTTTTGCAAGGGCTGATCAATCACATGTGTCCCCAAAGGATGCCAGACCTTTAACTACTCATCTGATTATGCCTGCTGTACCCGCACTGCTCCAGCCCCGGTGCTTAATATTTTATCCACACGGCTCCCAGGCAAAGCCGGAGTGGAGTCTGATCTCCTGGCAGAGCAGAGACCTGCCTTTGGCTTTTTATCAGCTCTTACTCAAGGGCAGAGGTGGAAGGAAAGAAATAACTTTTTCTTTTGCCCTCCGCCCCTCCTTTCAAAGCAACAGGTTTCCCTTCAGTCATCGCCATCCTAAACACACAAGGGTTTCGCTCGCAAAGCTGCCGTGGTGTTTCAGCTGCCCTGGGAAGGGATGGACGGAGAAGGTGCCCCGCTTCAGTCCCAGGACCGGCACATGCGCTCAGCACCAGGCACCTGCAAACCACGTCTTAACAGCAGAATCGAGAGGTTTGCCAGCAAAGAGGAGGGGGGAAGTGTTGGAAAGGCGGCTTTTTGTCGTCTATAAACCACAAGGAAAATCTCGCGCCGCCTCCCCAAGCTGGCTCCAGCCATGTGTTTAATCGCACCCCCGTCTCAGGCAGCCCACCCGCAAATGCCGCAAAGGCAGGAGGAAGATGCAGCTATGGGCTGGGGAGGGGGGGGAGCGAGTCTGCGACGGGGGCTTGGGGCCCTCCCCACACCTCAGCATCCCCCAGCGCACATCAAAGAGCCGAAGAGGATGATGCAGCGAGTGCCCGGGCTTCTCCAGCCCCAACACGCCGGGGACCGCTGCTGCAGCGGGGCTGGGAGGATGAAGATGCTCGAAACGGCTGGGTTCCCCCTGCATCCACCCTGGGTTTTGCAGAAGACACGTAACCAGCTGAGCAAAACCGAAGCGCCTGGTCGGGAGCCGACAGCACTAAAGACCTAAATCCCCGCCTGCCGCATCTCTTGGAATGCTCAAACTGGACCCAGCCTCCTGGACCCGGCCCCCGTCACCATCCCGATGGATGCGGGCAGAGGACAAGCGTCGAGGACCAGCACGTGCCGCACAGCTGGGAAAGCGCCGGTGCTCCCCACGGAGGACAGAGCGGCTTTTCATCTAAAGGCCGTATTATTCTGGCACGTCTCTTTTGTGCGCCGGGGCTAATTGAATGGTGATGGCGGTACTAAGCAGCCCTCGCGATCCCAGGCCGGAGTCAGCTGAATCTCTGAAATCGTGTAATTTTTTGCATGACTGAGTGTGCAGATGTAATAAAAAAAAAAAAAAAAAAAAAAGAAAGAAAGAAAAGAAAGAAGCTGGGGTGGGGATGGGGGGTGGATCAGACTCTTAAATGAATCCGCGACTGACAGCGATGAATGGTTGGAGGAAGCTGAGTTACAAAGTGGCCGGTGGGGAACCGTCCCCCTCCGACCAGGCAGGGGACAAGCAACACCCCCTGATCAAAGCTGCGACCCCCTCGGAGCAGAGCTGCTCTGTTGGACCCGCTTTGCCAAGGAGCAATAGGCTCATTAGCAGGCCCAGAGCTCATTAGGGAAATGAAGAGATGGCAATTACCCCTCCAGCCATGCTATGCCAAGCGTCGACGCAGTCTGGCCGGGGAGGAAATGATGGGAAAGCAACTGGGAGAGAGGAAAGCCAAACTCCGGAGCTGTTACAGACCACGACGCCTCAACGGAGAGCCGGAGGAGTACACGCGAGCGCCGCTCCCTCCCTCCATCACCAATCAACACTTCTCCACGCAACCCCTTCCCAGGGCTCCCGGTGCGGCCACGGCCACCGCTCTCAGCCCCGAGATGCCCACGGATGCATCTCAGGTGCCGCACGCGCAAAGCAGAGGCGACAGTTCCCCCGAGCCGGGCGAAGGATGGCTCCTGGCCTCCCGCGCTCTCTTTCTGCACCTGAACAAACACCACGGGCAGAAATTTGCCCCCGCGGCTCAGGTCAGCCGGCCAAAACCCGACACCGAAACCCGCCGCTGAGCCTTTCTCCGACGGCGGGTGCAAAGCAAGCAGGCAAGCATCGCAAGGGCAGATCTAGGTAAGATTAATAAAGCCTGCGAAGGATTGACAAGGAAGAGGGCGAAGGGGAATAGCTGGCTATTATTATTATTCCAGGCACACCAGGTGCCCACATCGCCCGCATCAGGAGGAACAAAAAGAGTCTTCAGAAGAATCACAGTCAGTTAGCTAAAGATTTATGAATTTTATTCTTAGTGCACTTTAATTGCAGCTATAAATTAAAAATGAACTAATTCTGCGCTATGTAAAGTGACTGCATTCACCTAAAAAAAATTGCACTTCAACTTTTAATTCCACTTCAATTGCGCGCACGCACCAAGGCAGCGCCGCGCGGCAACCTCAGCTCAGGCGCTCTGGAAATTGCCGTCGCAATTTCATTCCACCTTGGCTGCGCACATACATTTTTTAAAAGTTACTGCTGTGCTGTACAGAGCGACATTAATTGAGTGTTAACGAGCTGTCTGATCAGCTTCCCACTGTCCTTATTACTGGACGTCAGGGTCTCTGCAATGTCCCAATTAAACAGAATCAAAGAATACTTAATACACGGTAAACTGGTTCCCAGCCACTTGAACTGATTAACCAGCTGTTGCCTTTGTTTGGGTCCCCGTTAAGCGATGCCGCGCAGTCTATATTGCCCAAGCAGCTCCTATATCGTGGGAAGGAGCGGGGTTTAAATGGAGATTTCTGGGAGAGGCTCAGGGAAGCGCGTCACTTCAGGATGGCAGACTCAGAGCTTTGCGCTTCATCCCGAAACAGGATAGTACAGAGAGACAGAATCGGATATTTTAGGCATAATTCAAACCCGGCAGCCGGAGTCGCTAGTTATTTTGCAGTCCTGTTTTATTTAACCAGCTCCAGTGATAAATATAGAAAGGGAAGAAATAACTTGGATCACTGAAGGACAAATCCTCCCGTCTTAATACCAACATCTTAATACCTCCCATCTTAATACCAGCAGAAATAAAGGACCTGCAAAAACCCACTGGCAATATAAGATCAACTCAAAAACATAAGGAAGGACCAGCAAAACCTCCGTGCATATCAGGGCTGGCAGGCTGCTTTGGCATAAAATAAAGTGCTTTCTGGTTTCGCTTACACCTAAGCTTGGACGGAAAGTACAAGTGCAAGAGATTCCCTGAGGAAAAGCCCCCCGGGACCTGGCTGCACGCTTTCTGCCCCAGATATGGAAATACCCAGGGATGTATTGGGTCTCCTAGCTTCAAGAGCTCTTCGTCTTTCCTCCTCCCAGGTGGACTCATTGCCAGAAATGGTGTGGGGGTGAAAGGAAACAGCTTCACGTAGCACCCAGCTCCCCCGTCACACCGTTTCTGTTGCCACCAGGCTCCCGCCGAAGGCTGGCAGCATCCCTCCCACCGGGAACATCCCTCCCGCCAGGATCCCGTGCCACCACAAGGACGGCTGCACAGCCGAGGCACCCGTGCATGACGGACCGTCGTGTCCTCCTTAACGCCAACGCCGGTCCAGCCAGGCTGTACAACAGCCTCGTGCCCCGTGCAAAAGGCAGGGATGGGGACGGAGCAGGGAGTCCCCACATACATTTTCCAGCTGCAAGAGGAAAGATGCTACAGCTGTCTGCAGGCTCGGTGGTGACACCAGTAGAGATAAAAGAGAATTTAAGGTGCAGAGGAGAACTAAGCAGATCCTTGTAGATTGGAGCCGAACAAGATAAGGGAGCAGTGATGAATATAGACGCATTACGCTAGGACAATTCAAAGCACATGCAATTTTGGCGGATGGGAAAAAGCGATAGCGCAATGTACTTACAGTCCCCGAGCGATTCGCGAAGCCGGCGGCCAAGGTTTCCCCGTGTCAGCCTCACCCAGGCTCGGGCAGCCACGCTCTAGGGGGCAAAGAAAACAGACTTTTAAAAATCATCAGCATCTAACCTCGGGAGAGAAAGCCTACGCTTTACCAACAAGGGCATTCCCCAAAGCTCGGGCAATAACATTTTTACTCGCTGCTTATTTTACAAGACATCAGCGGAGCGCACAGCCCAATTATCAAAGCCTTCAGCTCCCCCTGCTCCTAAATGGAACAGTCAAGGAAAATAGTCTAATTTGACAATTTTCAGCCGGTTGAAATGATACGTGGAAGAGACACGGAAGAAGGAAAGCATATTATTCACTATTTGATAAATTATCCCCATTATCTGGGAGGCAAATCTGAGCCTGAGAGATGCGCAGGGCTGCTGGACACAGCATGCATGTTTTCGGCAGCCACCGAAGGGCATCGCCACCACGCCGGGTGGAGAAACCCTCCTCCTCCGCTCAACCCTTGCCCGTGAAGCCGCAAGACAAAAACCAAAGCAGAAGAGGGCAAACGGTTGGCAGAGTCAGATCCGAAATCTGTCACCCCCTCCTGCCACCTCTGGGTACCCCACTGCTCCTGGGAACAGCCTCATCTCGACCACGCTTTCCCCCGTTTTCCCCCTGTTTCCCCACTTGCCCACCAATTCTCATCCCGGTGTGTTGTAATGGCCCCACGCGAGCACCGGTCCAGGTGTGGATGCTCTGCTCCTCCCAGCCCCAAAGGATGCTGCAGGGGATGGCACACACCCCCCAAGGACACCCCCGTGCCATCGTCCCCCCAGGGAAGGGGTCTGGGAGCCACGTGAACACAGACACCCGCTCCCCGCGGTCCCGCACCCCGAACCACCACCGCTCCCCATCCACGCAAATGTATTCATGAATTCGTTCAGAAAGTTCTCCCTGTGCTCGAGCGGGTGCCGCTTGTAATTGCTGGCGGCCAAAATCTGTTCTGTTTTTTCTGGCTGAGGTACCAGGCAATCATCAGCTGTAATTATTTCGAGTCTTGTTACAGATGGATCTCTGAGCTTTCAGTCTTAAACAGAATTCATTATTCAAATGCCGGCTCCAGCCTTCTGCGATGGGGTGGGCACGGGCGCTGCCGGCCCCCCGCCGCCGCCGCCAGCAACAAATGGTTGCGGGGAAGGCGAGGACGGCAGTGGGATCTGCTTGTCAAAGCCGCCCCGCTGCAGTTTCCCCACCGTTCCCAGCCAGCACACGTTTAGGCTTGAGTTCGGCCCTGGGGGAAACGTGAGAGCCGGAGGGGAGCGGGGCCGGGGGGCTGCGGGGAGGCAGGTGCCTGGGTCCTGCTGCTGGCTGGAGATGCCCTCAGCATCATCCGTGCCAGGTCCAGAAAACCTCCAAATGCCGGCTCTGCCCATTTCCAAGCTCACTTTGGACACACGACAGCACAAGAGAGGAGCCCCGGGGGCTTAGGAGTGACTCAAAGCACCAGGATAAGACGTTACTGGATCAAATGGCAAAAGTGAAATTGAAAAGCAAATCAATCTGAGCTGCTTCTTAGCCAAACCATCCATTTCAGCGTTGTTTTCAACGAAAAAGAAGAAATCCCAGTTCTGCTTACTGTACGATGACTTTCTGCTTTCCTATTTTAAAATGCAATAAAACACTTTCGAAACTTCAAAAGTCAAACATCCAGAGATCCTAAAAACATACCAGGCAGAAAACACCCCCCTGCTGAGGGGAAGCACTTGCAAGGACGGCGGCGGGCTCGGGGCGGGCAGGCAGGGCTGTGGGCACGGCTCCCTGCCAGCGATGCTCAGGCATGAGCTACCTGGGGACCCGCCACCGAAAAGCCCCACAGTGACACTCCAGGAATCGCAACTTACAGCCCGGCTTGGCGTGATTTCGGCACAGCACACAGACCATCCCCACAGGAATCGGGGTCCTCCCGACGCTGAGCCCTCAGGGGATGGATGCGATGCGTCACCGGGAGCCCAAAACCCACAGCCCGGGAGCATCGTTTCCATTCTGCTGACTGAAGCCACCCGATTCCCCCCCATGCATCTGAATTTTGGCTCTGTTTATCAACACAGCAGAACCCCCCCCCCCCCGCCCCCACGCTCGTCAGACTAAAGCGGCTCCGCTCGGGGAATGTTTGCAGCTCCTGCGAGCGCTGCAGCCCCCCCAGCACAGCTCCCTCTCCTCCCCTGGAGCTGGCAGCATCCGCGCTCCCCATCCTTCCCCTTCAACACGTACACTGCATTTGTTGCCTTATGGGCGAGCAAACGCTCACCTCCTGGCCTTGGCCTACGCTGTTTGCACATTTGTTTTCTAAAAACATCCCTGAAATATTCACTGAAAAAAAAACCAAAAAAACAAAAAAACACCACAAGCATTTCACACGTTTTCAGGTTCGGATCCTGAGCACGCACAAAGGAAAGGAGGGTTTTGAGGTCCAGGTGCTGCTGGGGAAGCTGGCTGTGAAACGCAATTCCTGGGGCGTTAAAGCAAAGCTCTCCCTCCCCTGCCCCTAAAAGAGGGGTACCCCCTGCTTTTTAGGGTACAACCTGGATGATCCCACAGGTGCCCTGGCTACGGCAGCGAGCGGCGCAGAGCCCTCACTCGGGGCTGTTGCGGAGCAGAAATCCACCTGGAAACGCACGGGTCTGCAAACACCTTATACCGCAGCTATGAGATACCCGCAGATATCCCACGTGGCATCTTTGCGCAGGCGAGCACCCCGTGGGCTTCTTTGCAGGCACGAGCAGAGCCCGGGCTGTGGCACAAACCGCCCAGCAAAACCTTCCCAAGAAAAAGCAAAGCCTGGCAAGGCTGAAAGACAAACCCCCAACACATGGGTCAACACAAGGAAAAACGAGGGTCTGCCATCCCCCCTTCCCCGGCGATCCCGTGCCCCCGATGCACCGGGGGGGGGGGGGGGGGAAGACACGCAGCCGAGCAGTGGCCACGGCATCGCCGTGGCTGCACGGCATCCGTCCAGCTCCACGCCTGCCTCTCCTCGGGCTTGCGATCCCCTTGCTCGGAGCCGGGCCGTCCCTCTCCTCCCTCCGTTGGCCAGATGGATACTGGGTTTATGACAACGTCAAGATTTGCGGGGAAAGCATCTAATTTCCTTCCAAATTTTCAATTTTCGCATGGGAAAAGCGAAAACCGGTTGCTTCCTGACTGCCTTCCAGGCCAGAGCGGGGGCAGTTTCCAATTTAAAAAGTCAATATTTTCCACAGTAAATTTCAAACATTTATTATTATTTTTTTTTCCCAAAAAAGATCAGGTTTTTGTCAAAGTTTTCCAGGGGAAGGGGGGAGAGGGACAACTCACAGCAGGCAGCAAAAAGTGTTGCTAATCTTATGCACATACAAAATGGAAAGACTGCTTCCTGGTGGGATTTTGGGTATTTTGTTTTTATAAAAATTTTAATCTCTGTATCCCTCCTGCTACTGTTTGTATTTTTTTTTTTGTGTCTATTTGAAAGGCAAACAATATTGCCTGCTCCTGCGGCGCTCTGGGTTTGGTTTTGCTTTACACTTATTTATTTTGCTCAGCAGTTTAAATTATTAGTCCCTGACCCTGCAAATACCTTATTGCACGTGGATCTTTGGGCATGCAAGCAAGACGTGCCACGGGTTTGTTTGCAGAGCCCTCACCCCAGGTGTAGCTAAATGCATTTTAACCCCCAAAAAACGGACCCTGCTGATACCTCCCCCCAGCACAAAGGCCAATTTCAGCTCTATTTGCATCAGCCCCAAAGCTATCAGCTCCCCTCCAGTTTGGGGGACGAGCTGGAAATAGGATGGTGAAGGGTCAGGAGCAGTTTGGACACCTCTGGGTGAAGCTGGGGGCTGTTTCTGTGTTTGGGGGGCACGGGGGATGCTGACAGCAGGGAAAGAGAAGGAAAAATCCCCCCCCCTCCCCGGTTCCATCCCCCTTTCCACCCCACCAGCCATCGCCGGCTCAGGCACCCAACAGAGAGAAAATGGGGAAAAGGGCTGTTTTGTATCAAGCTGAAACACTAAAAAGAAAAAAAAAAAAGAAAAAGAAAAAAAGAAGTCTCATTTTCTTCCCTGAAATGAAAACCTAAATAAAACAAGTCATTCCAGGAGCACCAGAGCTAATGAACCCTGCTTCGCTCTAGATTTATGCCTCCCATGCCTCAGGTACAGGGGAGCGGAGCCCTTGGGGGGGGGCAGCTTTCCCTGGGAGGGTCATGGGCTGCGCTTTTGGGCTGCCCCAAGCCTGGTTAAATTGGGGTCGGCTCACAAGCAACACAGAGCAGCTGGCTCTTTCCCACCCCCCTAAAATCCAGCGGGACACACACACACACACCCACACCCACACACACCCCCGTCCAACAGCCCTGCTTCCCCCCCGGGGTTCGGGGGTGGGGGGGGAACCTCCTGTCCCGCCGTGGGACAGGCAGCACATCTCGCTCCCACACCTCCCAGCCGGACCACCCTCACCGGGACCCCCGCCCGGGCATCCAGCTCCTGCTTTGCATCCTACAAACAGCTCACTAGCAGCCAAGCCAGCCAAAATTAGGGAGACACCACACCACCCCCCCCCCCCAATCCTGGGCACTAAATGGCAAACATAGCCCCACTGCCCCCAAAAACTGAGGGCAGAGCAGCCCAGGTTCACATAGCCCCCCTCCCCCTCCTTCACCGGCAGTTTGGGGGTACACGGACCTCCAAAAGACATGTATCCTCTCCCCCCAAAAGACGGCTCTGCAGCCTCCATCCCAGCTGCCCCACAGCAAAGGACCCAAGGATGGGGCCGGACCTTCAACAGGATGGGGCCAGACTCATTCCAGTGGTGCCCAGCGACAGGACAAGGGGCAACGGGCACAAACTGGAACACAGGAAATTCCACCTCAAGGTGCGGAGAAACTTCTTTACTCTGAGGGTGGCAGAGCAGTGGCACAGCTGCCCAGAGAGGTGGGGGAGTCTCCCACTCTGGAGCCATCCAAAACCCGCCTGGACGCCGTCCTGTGCCACTGCTGGAGGTGACCCTGCTGTGGCAGGGGGTGGGACTGGGGGAGCTCCAGAGGGCCCCTTCCAACCCTGACCATTTTGTGACTCTGTGACCCAGCTCTCCTGCCCTGGAGTCACCAGCAGCTTCAGGGCCAGCACAGGGAGCAGGGGACGGAGCCCACCAGACCAAATCCTGCTTACACCGAATTTGGAGAGACTTTTCTTACTCTGGGAATTTGGGATTAACATGTTATTCCTCCAACCCCCGGGGCTGAGACACATGGGGAGCTCCCCAGGGCAACGCGTGGGGACAGAGAAGCTGTGGCTGCCCCATCCCTGGAGGTGTTCAAGGCCGGGTTGGACGGGGCTTGGAGCACCCTGGGCTGGTGGGAGGGGTCCCTGCCCAGGGCAGGGGGTGGAACGGGATGATCTTCAAGGTCCCTTCCAACCTAAACCATTTTGTGATTCTGTGTAGCCACACTAAACACAAGCCGCTACCCTTGCAGTGCAGGGGGGGTGATTTTGGGGAACACTTCTGGGTGACCCAGCTCACTTTCACGCGGGGCACAGCCAGCGGTGTCGCGGCGCAGGGTGAGGGCAAGGGGGTTATTTCACTGGAGCACCCCACAGCACTTTTCCCTCTCAGAGGGGGAAAAACACCCAAATCCCCTTTATGGGAACAGCCCAGCTGAGCAACAGCAACACTTACATTCACCTATTAAAAACAAACAAACAAACAAACAAACAACAAGCCCACAAACCTTCTAAAAACACTTTCCAACAAACTTTCTACCGCAGCTACAACATTAAACCCAAAAAGAAAGATAACCACTACTCACCCCCAACCTCCCCCACATCCCCCGGCTCTCCTACTCTGCAGGGCAAATTCAAACTTCCACCCCCGGCTCCACAGGCTGCTGGGACACCCCCGGCCCCCCCCTCCCCAGCATCCCCCAGTTGGGTGGGAGGGATGAGCTGGCGGAGGGGGGACAGGGCGCAGGTAGGCAGCGCCGAGCAGAGCCCCTGCTGGCGGGGGAAAAATGTGCATTGGGGAAAAAAGAATGGAAATATCACCCCCACCCCACCCCCCCCCCCCCAAAAGAACCCTGTTAGGGCTGAAAAGGCAGAGGGTTCTCTCCGAGTTTGTCGTGCGTTTTTTAGTGAGAGGCTCAATCTTTCACAAGAGACATAACAGGGGTGGGGGGGCACACGAGGGTTGCAATTGTCCCTTAAAATGGGTTGCTCCCCCTGCAAGCAAGAAAAAAATTGCATTACAGTTAAAAGCATGGGAATATCACCCCCAAGGAACCCCCCAAACCCTCTTGGGGCTGAAAATGCAGAGAGCTTACCGTTAAGTTTATCGTGCGTTTGTTAGTGAGAGGCTCAGTTTTTCACAAGCAAAATGATAAGGCGGGGGGGGGGGGGGGGGGGGGGGGCACACAGGGATTGCACTGGTCCCTGCAACTGGGCTGCCCCCCTGCAGACTCACCCAGGCATAGCCCCCCCCCCCCCGCCGTTAGCAAGTAAAAAATGTGTAGTGGGGAAAAAAAGCATGGAAATGCCAACTGAAAAAAACCCTGTTAGGGCTGAAAATGCACAGGGTTATCTCTGAGTTTATCATCCGTTTATTAGTGAGAGGCTCGGTTTGCCACAAGAAAATGGGGCTGGGGGAGGGATTCACTTTTTCCTGCCCTGCCAGGCAGCCAACAGAGGGTGCGAGCCCACCCTCCCGCCCAAACCTGGGGGTTTGGGGTGCTGGCGGGGGGGGGGGATCCCAAAGCCACAGGCTCAGCTGCGGTAAAGATGCTGTGAAATCCCAACAGGAGGAGCACTGGGAAACGGGGCGACCCCAGTAACCCAAAGCCCTTCAGAAAGGAGTGGGGCTGGGGAGCAAAAATTCCCCCCCTCTCCCCCCATCCTGCATGCAGTGGGTGCCGGGGCTGGGGGGTGCCCCCCACAGCTGGGTCAGTGGGGTGCTGCGGGTACCGGGGAGCCCACGCAGGGCCCCCGCAGCCGCCCTGCTCCAAAACTCCCCTGAAACCACACCGGCGGGGATTTTGGGTTTGGTTTTTGGTTTTGGGTTTTTTTTTTTTTTTTTGCCAGTTTGCAACACAAGCCTTTGTGTGTCTCAGAAGAAAAAAAAAAAGAAAAGAAAAAAAAACACAAAAGGCCTGAAGAAACGCAATTAAAATATTATAATTATTGGTGGTGGAGTATTTGCTTTTATCGGCTCCTATTTAAAAAGATGCAAATAGAGGTGATTTTAGCATTCCAGTCAGCCCGGCTCCCTCCTACAGGGATGGAAATATTTGGTTTAGTCAACTTTGTTGTGTTGATTTTTCTGGTTTCCCCTCTTCTTTTCCCCTTTTTATCGGCAGTATACTCGCGCCCCTTCCTCCGCTGCGTCTTCTCCCAGCGCTGGCCCCAGCACAGCCCCGTACTGGGGAGGGGGGTTTTGGGGGGGGCGTCCCAGCACCCTAGTTGGGGCTGAGCCACCCTGGGGGGGGCGGGGGGGGCACCAAGGTGAAACACCACCCCACACCCCCCATTTCCCAAAACAGGCTGGAGGGACAGCGGGACCCCACTGGGGGGGGTGCAGTGCTCAAAGGGGGAACCTGCCCTGGACCGGGGGGGGGCGGGGGGGGTATGGGGGGGGAAGGAGGTGCAGTTGGAGTAAGGCAAGGGCTGGGCTGGGGCAATTGTTAGCCGAGAGCACCCTCCGGTGGCCAAAGCTCGGTCCTGCCGCCCCGGGAGCGCGGGGATGCTCCTGACCCCCCCCCCCAGCACCCCCCCGCAGCTCAGCACCCCAAACCCCCGCGGGACGGTGCAGTGCATAGCGCACAGTGCGTTGTGTGCAGTGCGCGTTGTGCTGTGTGTGTGTGTGTGTGTTGCGCGGCGCACGGTGCTGGGCTCGCTCCCACCGAGCATCCTCCTGCGGTCGTGGCTCTTCGTCGGTGCCAGCGGGGATGAAGCGGGCGACCAAAGCCACCCACGGTCCCCGCGTGTCACCCCCAGCTCCCCGACACCTGCTGCCGGCTGGCACCGAGGTGCTGCGCCGCGCTGGCGATGCCCGCGCCGCGAAGCGCATCTCCCCCCACCCTCTGCCAGGGAGCAGAGAGGTGGCTTTGGGCTGGGAGCCATCCCTGGGGACAGGACAGGTGACACCAGATGGGGGACGAGACCCCTTCCAGCACTGTGCTGGGCGTCCTGTTGCAGTGCGCAGTGGCCGGCTGCGATGAAAACCAGATTAATTTGGCTGTGAGAGGGCAGGGAGCGATGGCATGCTGCCGGACAGCCCGGCCGGGGACGGGACAGGTGCTTGGAGCTGGTGCCGTGTCTTTCAAAGCTGAAATTGCCGTGCTTTTCGGAAGCACTGTTGGGGTACGGGCTGCACAGGCTCAAAGGGGGGGGAGGGGGGGCAATATTTGCACCGTCTTTCTTGCTGTTAGGCCTTGCTGGGGAGTCAAAATTTCTCCTGCTGCAAATCAGTGCACTCACCTTTGTATGTTTTTTCTTTTCCTTGCCAGGGAGCTCTCTCCTCTCCCTGCACCTCCTCACCCAGGTGGGACCAGGACCTGCAGGAATGCAAAGACACCCCCCCCCCAGCACTGAGAAAAGGGCCCTGGGAGCCCCTCAGCCCTCATATATACCTCAGGGTCTTCACCACCCCTCACCGGCACCACCTGTGTAAATAAAGCAAATTTCTGCAAGGTTCTGGTGTTTGGAGCTCAAGAAGAAGAAGAAAAAAAAAATATTAAGAACCAGCATCAGCAAAAAGAAAGGTCTTTGTCCTTTATTACACTCACAAAGCAGCTCCATCCCGTGTCCAACCACCCCCTCACAATGCAGTACATAGCTACTGAGGCTAATTAACTCTCTAATTAAAGATTAGAGCACTGTTGTTGTTGGGTTTTCCCCACAGGGAGAGTCTTCGGTGCAATCTTAGAATTACACAAAGTGGCAGTGGTGGCTGTGGCCCCCGCGTTTGGGTTTGGAGAGGGCACTGCCCGGCGGGCAGGGCTGGGCAGGACGTGCTGCTTCTGGCTTGTTTCGGGGAAGCAGAGAGCAAAAGCAAGGCAAAAAGGCAGGGAAAATCGGGGCCGATGGGGATCCACCCTGGCTGCAGCATTCCCACCCTCTCGCTCTGGGTGATGGTGCTGGGGCAGGGCAGCTGGGTGAGGGGGAGATACCCCAGGGGGATGCGATTAGGAATAATGTGTGAAATCAGCCCTTTTTTTTTCTTTTTTTTCTTCCCCCCTTCTCCTCTCTCCAAGACCACAAAGACATGAAAAAAAAAAAAATAGTGTTTTATGAAGTTTCAGACAGTCGAGGGGACCGGTACGGATAAAACCCTGCAGAGGAGCGAGGGGGGGGGCAAAAGGAGAAGCGCAGCCCGGCTCCTGGGGGTCCCCGCAGCTCCCCCCGTGCCCCCGAGCGCCCTCCCCAGCCCCTTTCTCCTTGCTCTCCCTCCCCGCATAACCTCAGGGCAGTGCTGAGTAAGGCTCTTGTCCCGCGTTATTAAGTTTACCTTGACCATAAAACCCACAGGGTTATAAAAATGCAAAAAAAAGGCCATTTGCTCTTCACCTCCTTTGTCCTTCATGTTGCGCTTTCCATCAGGCTCCAGAACAGCTGATTCATTTCCCTGCTTTCCAACCCATTTTGCTGCTGGGCTCTCATGCCAGGGGGGCTCCCCCGGGGGGGGGAATCTCTGCAGGAACCCCCGAAGTGGGGGAGCCCAGCCAAACCCCGCTTTTCTCCTCAAAATAGCCCCTATATTGGGGCAGAAATACCGGGTTGGGGATGTTTTCCCAGCAGAAGCAGCCCAGCTCAAGCCCCTACCCGTCATCCTAAGCCTCAAAGCAACAGGCTGAATGAATCAGATCGAGTCTTCCTTCTTTTTATTTCTCTATTGTTTGCCCTTGTTGTGGAGAAATCTATATTTTAACCCTAATTGTCTCCCGGCGGTAATGATTAAGGCATGGCTGGGTGATTTGCATTACAAATGCCATAGAGCTTTTGGTCCCGGCCTGATGAATCGCCGGCTCGCTGTCCAAAGCCCATTAACGTGGGCTTGTTTTTGCCATGGTTTATGAAGAAAGCTCCCTGCTCCTCCAGTGGTCACCAGTTCACGTTCCCCATCAGAGCAGCGTCAAAGAGGGGGCAAGGCAGAGACTCTCAGAGTTTTATTTTTCCCTTGGGGCAAGGGAATCAGCCTCGAGCCACTTTCCAATCTCCTGCTCTCGTTGATGCAGCACGAAAGCCCCGGTGCTGGAAAAGGTGGTGGCTCAGACCACCCTCACTTGGCTTCGGTCATAGTTTCAAGCATTTTCACAGGCTGGAATTAGCTGGAGTAATTCAGGAGCTAAATCCGTGCTTGGGGAACTAACGCAGCTAACCTGGGGCGAGGTGATGTGCTTTTAAGTCATCCCTCTGAGTCATCCCTCACAGATCTGAGGGGATGCTCTGCCAGGCGCACACACACGGAGCCGCATCTGTCTTACAGGTTTTTTTTCCTTCCCCCGCCAGCCGTGAGCACCTCGCTCCAGCACCGCTCCGCATCCCTCTGCAATCTGCAGTTACTACATGAAGGGCCAAGCAGATCCGCTGCCAGCAACCGCCCCAGGGGTTTAATACAACCTTTCCCAACGCATCAGGGATGGCTTTCACTGTGCAAATCTTCCCACCACCGCTAAACTGAGCAGAAAAGCTGTTTCCTACACCAGGCTTGAGCTAGGACTGTTCATTTTCCCCCATTCTCCCACTGAAATGGGACATTTGCGGGCATGTGGCAGGGTTGGGATGCTTTCCCCATCGGCTTGCTCACCAGTCCCCAAAACCATCGTTCATCCCAAGGGGGATGTGGGAGCAGAGCAATGCCAGGCAGCTCAAAGCCCTCCCAGCACCACCCGTGAGATGTCACCAGCTCTCACCTCCGTACGCCCAGCAGTGCCTGCGGGCAGGTCCCAGCCCTCATGCACACAGCTGTGGTTAACGCAACCTCCCCAGGAGGGGAAAACCCAAAATAGACTCTTTGTTTGGGGAGTTTAAAAGTTATATTTGGAAATAAGCACAATGGAACTAGATAATTACGCAGCCGAAATACCTATATATAAAATATTTTCAATGAAATCTGCATATTAAAAGAATTCCCATGAGAAATCACACAAAGCAGCAAAAATTTGAGAGTGGAAACAAGTTTGTAAATAATGAATATGTATTAGAAAAAATGGAATATATTCACTTAGAAAGTAGAGTAGTTGCTAGGCTGGTAAATATCAGTCTATAAAGAGCAAATTGCAGTGGAGCCTTAGTTTATTTAGTCTTATGTGAGGTTTTGTGAAGGCTCAAGTCCAACCCACTCAGCAGCTCCATAAATGGAGTTTTCCATTATTGTTTTGCAGATTAAAAAACACAGGCTGCTAGTTGAGGAAGGACATTAACCTTCCTTTTTATTACTTTTTATAAAATGGCATAACTGGTTTTATTATATTTTCAAATCTCAATGAAATGAGCAGTTTTACTGGGATTTAGCCATTCCCCTGCAGCACGTGAAACTTAGCAGTGTTGTTAAGGTTATGAGACCCCAGCACCTACAAAAAATGAAGGGAGTCAAAGCAAGTGTAGCTCGTATCTTTATTCATATTTGTCAAAAACCACAAAAACAGCCACATGAAGAGGTTGGAAAACCAGCATGCGCATACGAGAAAACATGTCTTGTGAGTTGGAATAAATTTAAGAGGGTGATGCAAATCCTGCTAGAAATCACCATTTGGAAAAGCAAAGAAAAAAAAAAGTTATGTCTCTTGACATTAAGAGCTGAAAACACATCCCCACCTCAAATTAAATTTCAGATCCGCTGCTTTCCCAACAGGCAGGGCTGTTTAAAGCCTGGACCCAAGTCACACTGCATCCCCAGCCACGTCTCCCGCTGCAGCCCCAGGGCCACCCCAATACCCTCCTCTGCAGAGAGGGCAAAAATCCAGCTCTCACCTAAAACCCCGAGTCCCACCCCATTCCCAGGGACTCAAGCAAGCCTAAAGCTTTGCTAAAAACAAGGATGAAGAACAAATACATACATATATTTTAAATTACATGAGTTTAGGGCTGTTCTACCAGGCTGAGCACGAACAGGCAGCACAGCAGCATCTCCAGCGCAGGGATACAACCGCATCCCTCCTGCCCCCACAGCAGCCCCAACTCTGCCCAGCAAAGAAACACTTCCCAAAAGCTCTTTTCTTGCCCAATGTGAGCTGAAGCACAGCAGATCCAAGCCAAAGCACCACAGCAGCAAGGAGCAGAACACACACACACAGAGCCATGCCTAAGGACAGCCCTCTGAACATGCCTGATAAAGGTGAAGAGCAATTTTCCCCCCCTGTTCCCCATCGAAGCTGATTAGTGTGAACCACTAACGAGCCTGTGCTAGCAGCTGGACTGGGTCTCTGCCTTCGGCTGCAATTGGAACACGGCTGATTCGGGCCCCTCCCAAATCCTAGTTGGGGACAGGACAGTAAAAAAAGCCAAGACTCACCCCAACAGCTGGCAGGGTGCAGAATTTGAGGAGATTTGGCCCCCCCGTTGGCTCACCACACCTCCCAACACTGCAAAGTTTGCCCAAGCCCTAATCCCACTCTATTTTACCCCAAAATAGTTAGCCTTCGGGGCCACAGAGAATAAAGGGACGTGGTCTGGGGCATCACCGCAGTTCAAGGGAACAGAGAAGCAGCATTTATTTCCCCAGGAGGTGACCGCACACGAGTGCCACCACACCATAAGCGGTCCTGGTGCAGCCTCTGCTCGCGGGTCCAAGCTTTTGGACGGGGCTGCCAATGCCACAGGCAGCACGGTCAGAGCCTGGGTGCATCCCACCAGGTCACCCCGGCTGCAGGGGCAGCACCGCGTCTGCTCTGGGGAGAGGATTTGGGTCTGCGAGCTGGTGCCGAAAGCTCTTCTGATTGCAGGGCTTCGAAACGGTCCGGCGCTTGTTTTAATCAAAGCAGAGAGGTGTGAGCGTCCCGAGCCCTGAAACAGGGAGGGGGAAGAGGGCTTAATGGGGCTGGCATGTATTTATTGATAGTATTTGAAACAAAATATTACAGTTAGCATGGAAATGAACTTCAGTCCTATCTGAGCCCGGGGCGGAGGGGGGCGGTTCCTGCTGCTGCTGGTGGCACTGTGCGGAAGAAGTGACAGCTCTGCGTACGAGCAGCCGCGCATACGCGGGCACATCTGGAAATTAAGCCTCACTGGAGAAAGCAGGAGGCTGAGCCAAGCCCGTCTCGCGCCGCAGCGTTAGGGAACAGCCCGTCCTCGCTGCCGCTGCGAAACGGGCGCTGCTGCGCTGCGCGAGCTTCGCGTGTTGCTGTTGGTGAACGTAAGGGCAGATCTGATATCCATAAATCAACATATTACTCATTTTCGAGCATTGCAGTCTGACAGCTGTTACATGAGCACATTGTTAGGAACTGTCAGGCAGTGATACATAGTGCCTTTTACAACATATGTTGACTTTTATCTAATGTTGTTCCATAATTAGCCCCAGGGAGCGGGAATCTGGGCAGCCGGCTGGCTGTGTGATCTCGGCTAACCTTTCCTGCCGGGGGGAGAAGGGCAGAGCCAGGGATGCTTCGACAGATGCAGGAGGAGGCATGCGGAGTGAGGATGTGAGTGGTACCCGCAGTCCATCACCCATGGATAGAGTGGGTCCCCGTCCCTTCCCAGGTCCCTGAGCTTTTTGGAGCCACCATAAGAGGTAAAAGAAAGCCTCAAGGGACTTGGGAGCTTTCGTCTGGATGGAGCCCTGAATTTCAAGCTCAAAATGGGGTCATGACCCTGGGGGTCTGGGCTGAGGAGGGGACCCAGGGGTACTTCTATGTGTGGAGGGTGGGAGAAGGCACAGGCAGGGGATGATTTACTGATGGGGACGGTAGATAAATGAAGGAGCAGATGGTGGAATTAATGAATGGAAAGGGTAGATGGATGGACAAAGAGACAACGGAGAAAATGCAATAATGGATGGTTGCGCTTCTAGCCACATGAGGATGAACGTGCTGACATCTCCTCGCAGCCTGGCTCCTGTTTAGGAGCTGGTGATGCTACCCACAGAGGACCGGCTGTCACAGCAAGCTACCGGGGGAGCGGGACCCCCTCCAGCCAGGCGGGACGGGGCTCTGGTTCCTCTGCGGCAGCACAGCCATGCCGGGCATCTCCCCTCCGTCCAAAGGCAGTGCCATGAGCCTGCCTGAGGCTGGCAAACCAGGGCAGACCCCAGCTCCCCAAACCGGCTGCAGATGACTCTCCTGCAACCCAGGGCTGTGTTGCTCTCACGCCTGTGAAGAATCACAGCAGCCCGCAGTCACCGTCACCACCCCACGGTCCAGGACACTTTTCACAAGCATCCTTGCTGTCACCAAAAATTATTACCCCCTCTCTCTGAAATTTTCCCAGGCTCCTGTTCCACCAAAACAAACATCAGAGTACTCAGAAGACGGTTTCTATAAAGCGGCGCTCGGCTTTGTGGTCTCATCCAGCAAGTGAAGAGATCCAAAGGGACCTCTTGGCTGGGGCACAGGGGACACCGTCCCACTGTCCGACTGCAGCAGCCTCCCAGCTGCTTGGGCTGGTTTCTCTTCCTCGTTGCAGCTGCCCGAGCTTGAAAGAATGGGAGAGGAAAATAAATCAATAAGACACGAAGATAAATATGCTTTTCAGCGCTTGCATGTTGCAGCCAGTTCCGCTGGACATGCCGTGGTGGCTGCATAATTCATAACCTCACCAGTAATATGCAAATGGTGCAGCTCCCGCCACGTCGGGCGCAGGCGGCGGCAAACGAAACGGTGCCGGAACGGAGAGTAGCGCCGAGCCCCGCTCGTGCGCAGTGCCGGGGCACAGAGCTGTCGCATGGGCAATGGGCTGGTTTGCAGGTTCGGCTGCGGTGGCTGCGATCCGTCGCTTCCCACTGAGCTGCAACCCTTGTCGTTTGGGGGAGAAAATGTTCCGTGTCTTCAGCCTACCCCTGCTCCGACCCCCATGTCATGCTTGGGGGGCACATCCAGCAAGATGCCTGTTCCCAGGCAGGCTGCCCCAACTGCAAAAATCCTCTTTTTGGGGTCCAAAGCACTCACAGACCATGCGACCTCACCAGAGAGTGACCTGGGAGCAGCCCGGGGTCTGGAGGAGTCTGGAGACCCAGGCACAGCTCATCCCCCGAGTGCCCACGAGAATTGCTCTCTGGGGAGTAAAAGCCTTCCAGCCCCATGGCCGAGCACAGATCTCTCCTGCTCAGCCACCACCCCATTTCCATATCTCCAATGCAGTGCTTATCACCACCCCACAAAATCCATCGATGTCCCTGAGAATAAACCATGGCCAGAATTTGAGCAGCTCTTACACAGCAATTGATAAAACCCTATACACATCCATCAGCCCACGCACCCATAGCATGGTGCTGGGCACCCAGGGGGCAGAACCGAGTGGCACATCCCTTTCACTGCAAGGTTACTGCTATTTTTCTGGAGAAATAAATTTTTCCCAAATTTTTATGCTGTCCCCATCACCCTGGAAGAATGGGGGGGTTCAGGGATGACACAGCAAGAGAGCTTCACGGGTGCTGCAGTCTTGTGAAACAAGGAGGGGGGATTTGTGCTGTTGCATGAAGGATGACATCCCCCTTTAGCCATCGCACCCGCCCCAGGGAGCCCATCTCCTCCCCCAGCCACCACTGATGGGTTTGAGCTGAGGATCTGGGTTTCTAAAAAGGAGGATTTGAGAGGCATTTCCTTCCAATCTCTGAGACAAACACAACAGTGAAGGAAAGTGCCGGGCTAAGACCTTGATGCAGCAGAAGGGCAAGAAAACCTACGTGCTTTTATGAGAGATTAGGGCAAACTTAGTTGCATCTTAAGCTACTAAAAGCGTATTAAAGCCCCAAAGAATAGACTGTACGCCTCAGAAAAACCTCCCAGGGCTTCACTAAGGAAAGTCAATTTAAAGTTAGAGTGCAGCCTGCTTAGCTGAAGAGCCCATGCTCTTTAAACAGCCCTGACCTGCCCAGGGAGGAGAGTCTGGGGGGAGAAAAAGGGGGTCTAGGTCTGCACAGGGCACCCCCGAGCCATGGTCCAGCTCTGCTCACCCAGGAGCAAATGCCATTCTTCGCTATGGCTGGGAGGAATGGGTGTTAATATAAAACACCACCAACTTCTCAAATGGAGAAGTACTTTATTAGTCATCTTAGCATCATAGCTTCATCAAGGACTTGTATCAGGCAGCACGTGGAAGCCAGGGAGCCTGGCCGGAGTTCAGCAGAGACCCCGCTGGGGATGCTGCAGGTGGTACCCACCTCACCCAGCCCCAGCGCTGCTCCCGGCTGAGATTTTCCCCCCTCCCAAGGGCTGCTGACAGCCTTCCCTCACCCCTGCCTTTCCCGGTTCACCTCCGCGCCAGTTCCTCCTTCATCCTGACAGCAGTGCTTACCAGGAGTGGCTGCTTTTCCCAGATAAATAGCTTAATTAGCTTTCTATTGACTCAGGCAAACACACTCCTCAGGCAGCGGCTGGGAGAGGAGAGGCAGTAAAGCCCCAGGGAGCGGATCCTGCACCGCAGCGGCACAATGGGCCACCAGCCGCCAGACCCAGCGGGGTTAAAAAGGTCTTTGCCCCATCTTGCCCTGTGGAATCGCAAGTTGGCCAAGAAGGGCAGATCCAGCCCCAGGAGGGGCTTCTGGTCCCCATGCGAGCACCCACGCGAGCATCCCTTGTGCAAATTCCGTCCTGTATTCCCTAAGAGAAGAACACAGGGGGTGAGACAGCAGCAGGACAAATCCAGAGTGGAGAAAATAAAACAAAAATAAAAATAATAATAAAAAAAAAAAAATAAACCAAGCATCTGCTGGACAATGAGTCTGGAAATCAAAATGTGAACACCAAATATGTCTGCAAGACGCAGGGAAAATTTTTAATCTTGGAAATTGGCAAAAGATTTGAGATAGCTGGAGAACAATCAGCACTTCCCTTCATGCCTGGAGGAACCGACAAACTTTGCATAAACAATTTTCCTTCCCTCTGATCTGGAAAGCCTGCCACCAAGCAGCGGGAGAGGCCAGCGCCGGTCCCCAGTGCCCTGCCCGGCAGCTGACTTGGAGAAAGCCAAACCCAGAAGGTCCCCTCAAGAAATGATATTAATGGCCCAAGAGCAGCGGGAAGGGGGTAATGCAATGGGAGAGCGTGCAGCAGCACCTGCCCCGAGCTCAGCTTCTGATTTCTGGTCCGAGGACCTCAGGCTCCTTCCTAATCAGCAGCCAGCAGCCCTCAACCCGGCCACCCCAAACCCCATGGGCAAACATATTTCCCTGCCAGGTTAAATGCCATCCACACAAAACAGGGTTTGGGGATTAGAAATAATAACCTCCCACGGGTGAGCCCCCGCAGACTGCGCCGCCCCGAGATGTGCACCGGCCCCGGACGGCACCAGCATATTAATGCGATGGAGCACGCCGTCCGCCTCGGCCAGGCACCGGCTCCAGCGCAGCAGAGAGATACCAGGAGCTCAATTTGTGTTTGCCTGAGCCAAGGAGAAAATCTAATTAAACATGGCGTCGGGGCTTGGAGGAGCCGGGGATGGGGATGGAATATAAAGCGCGGTTGCTTCCCGCAGATCAGAGGGCAATATTAATAAACTCGCGGAGGGGGACTGGAGGATCAGCTGGTAATATTGATAAATGTAAAGCAAAGACAAAGCAGCCAGGGAATATTGGATGGTAACGCTGATAAAAACGCGATGGGGACCGCCTCGACAGCAGGCTGCAGAGAGCCCCGCCATCCTGCTGGGGTGAGCACCGCAGCCGCCTGCCTGCTTCCCGGGCAGGGGATGGCATGGGCTGCCCCAAAAAGCCACATAGCTTGGCACGGGGTGCATTTTGGCCTGATGGGCTGCTACCCGGTTGCTGTGCCCTCAAACCTGCAGCCCCGGAGAAGCAGCGTCTGCCCTGCACGTCCCAGAGCCAGGTCACGGTGGAGAGGAGCCATCGAGGCACTGGCAGAGCATCTGGCATCAAGCCTGGTCTGGGAGCTGGGGACGCACAGGGGACACGGAGCAGGGACAGCAAGGGCTGTGTGGGAGAGCAAAGTGGGGGCGCACAGCACCGGAGATGCTCACGGCTTGCTCCGTCACCTGCAGGGATGCGGGGCTGGAGCCGAAGGTGGAGTGAAGGGCAGGAGCAGTATGGAGGGGACGGCACAGCCTCTGCAGCTCTGCACCTTCGCCAGTTCCCTGCAGTCTTTCACCCGATCGTAAGCATGAAAGATGAAAGCTTGTTTTCTCCCACCCTCGGCATCCTGGTGGGGCCAGAGCGAGACGGAGAAGGGAAAGGGGCCATGGCTCTTGCAGCAGTGATGATGATCCCAGCTGATGGCTTGCACGACCTCTCTTGGAGAAAGGGAGCTGGCAGGAAAGGCACAGCTAGCACCCGATGCCGAAATCCAGCACAAAGCTGCCTCTCCAGGCTGCAAGGGACCTCCCTCACCCCCTGCCCAGCCTTGCCCCACACTGTCCCAGGCACCACGCAACTCCCATTTCCCAGCAGGGAGAAGCAAGGCAGGCAGAGACAGCCCCAGCCCTGACGCAGACCACCAAGCCCCAGCTGCCCTGCAAGCTCAGACCAGGAAAATTGGGGGGGGGGGGGGGGGGCAGGATGGGGAGCCCTCAAAACCCGCCTGGGGGCATGGCTCAGAGCCACCCCCTCCCAAATGCAACACGGCCCCTGCCTGTTTGTACAGCTCCCGGGGAGGGACATTGGCCACCAGTGGCACTGAGCATCCCTGAAGCCCTTCTTGCAGGGACCGAGCTCCCACAGCGGTGCACCCACCGCTCCCTCCCCTCCCCAGCAGCACACCCGAGCCTGGGGACCAGAAAGAGCCACCGAGTGCATTTTAAATAAAAGATCGCATCTTTCAGAGCTATTGGAGTGATGATTTAAACATGAAGTCAAAGCCGGTAATGGTGTTGTCAGAGCCGTGGCGGTAACTCCAATCAATAATGCGCTGATAGGCAGTAAGCGTGCCTCCCGCCAGACCTACCTGCGGTGGGCACAGTGCTTCCCCCCGGGGTGGGAGGTACAGCCCCTCGCCTTGCCGCGGCCCCCTGCCGGCATCACCCACCCCGGCAGCAGCGGTTTGGCCCCCGCCCGGGCTGGGAAGGAGCCAGGGGCCAGACCCAGGGCCTCACGGGAGAAGGATGCTGTCTGGCTCCGGGGGTGGGAGGTGAAACAAATTTGTTTCCTGAGGATGTTTAAAAAGACGTTTAAAAAGCTGGAAACAGCCTTGGCTTGTTGGTGATCACAGCCCAGGTCTTCCTCTTGGCTCCCGTACCCTCAGAGAGAACCCAAACCACCCCCAGGAGGTGCCAGCTCTCCCTGCAGGGCTCAAAAGCTCTGCCGAGGGACACCTGTATGACCCCCTCCCCAGCCCCATCAGCACAGCTGAGCCCCTCACCTGTACTGGGTGTACTGGGGTACTGGGGATTCATGGCTGCTGTGACCACCAGCACTCTTCTCCCCCTCCCAGCGAGCATCCCTCGTCCCCACCACACCCTGCCCCTCCAGCCCGTGACCCGCACACCCCTTGACGAGGTTCTGCGGCATCATTTACCTGCACAAACACCTCCATCGCAGCCCAACAACCTCGTATTTGTCACTCGTTTCCCTCTAATGCAGCATGAATCCGTTCCATCCCCTAACACAGGATCCAGCCGGGGGGGGCGGCTCCCCACCTCACCCCTCTACCTGCTCTCGGGGCCTCATCAAGCGCGGAGCAAAGCTGGCTTGGAGCACCTTGGACCCCCGCGCAGCTCCCGGCTGGGCAGGCTGGTGGGGGGCAGCAGCCGGGCTCTGCCCACCCCTTGCTGGGGTGCAGGGTGTCACGGCACCCACGGCAGGAGGGTCCCCAGCCCCTTCACCGGCAGAGCGGAGGCGTGCAGGGTCCGTGTGGGAATACCCAGGGCCAGCCAGGAAAGGCAAGGGGCTGTCCTCCACAGCCGGTTTGGGGGAGCAGTTGGTGGCCGGGCCAGGGATGCGCAAGTGGCCTTCCTCTGCATCCCTGCCCACTGAGGGGGTTTGACTGGGAAGCCCTGGAGCTGGTACCCAAAGATGCTGCACCACCCCGATGGTGGTGCGTCCCCAGATGCACCCCAAGACGCCGCATCCCCAACACACCGAGGGGTGCGAGGGCAGCGCACCTTCCCGCAGAGCAGCCAGCCCCGAAAAGCCATCGCTGCAGGGAGGCTGGGGGCGACTCGGTGGGGATCCCGGCACCGGGGGAGCAGCAGGGATGGCTCAAGGGAAAAAGGGGGGGACAGACAGATGGACAGAAGCAGCCCCTCCATCCTGGCCCCACGGGGGGATACCCAGAGGGAAGAGATGCTGGAGGTGGTCGAGGCAGCCTCTTCTCCCTCTATCCTTGGCACCTCGTCTCCACCAGCGCCGGGAGCTGCCGAGCCGGCACCGCCACCTCGTGGCACGGCCACCGGAGAGGCTGGGGACAGTGCGGCACCGCACACTGCACACCACACAGTCCGAGACGAGGCACATGCTCCAATGGCGTACACAGATTTTTATTAGCAGGGGAGCTGCCTCCGGATGAGTCAGCGCTGGAAAGGTGGCAAACAACGTCAAAGGCAGCCAGTAAAGGGGAGCGGAGAGCGGGTCAGCCTGCATAAGGGAGAGGGGCGAGAAAGGGAAGATGCAGCAGGGGATGGGGCAGGATCCCTGGGCTCAGGGGAGACAGCGAGGGACTCGGCTCACTGCCCAGCCTTGCCCCCATCGGACGGGGTCGGGGCTCTCTTACCTCCTAGTCCTCTCTCGACAGCAGGACCTGGGCATCAGTGTCCATCGCCGTGTCCACCTCGGCTTGGACCACCAGCTGGGACATGCTGCAGCAAGCCAAGGTTAAAGGGGCTGCCAAAGCCAGGCAGGCGGCGCAGGGGCCGGCTTTCCTGCAGGACCAACCAGCCCTTTCTCCTTGCAGGGGATGGGGGTGTGAAGCCCACGGGCTTTAATTCCCAGGAGCAGGGCAAATGGGAGCCCGGGCTTCAACCTGCTGAGGGCCGGCAAGCCAGAGCATGCGGGACATCTAGGCGAGGGGAGCCCTGGGGAACGTGGCAGCCCCCCAAAGGCTGTGCTGGGGGGATGCTCACCAGTTTTGCGTTTGCTCCAGCCCTTCCTGTGCCGCCTCGTCCCCCGGCATCCTCAGCACGCAGCAGACCCGGGTTTGGCTGCAAGAACCACGCCGGTCCCTTCAGGTGCTGCTGTCGCCACCGTCGAGCTCGCCAGCCCAGCGCGGTGGCACGTCCCACCCCATCCCCAGCTGGTCCCGGTGGGCACCACAGGGCTTTACCTCCGCCTCGAGAGCCGGATCGTGGTCCTGTTCTCCAGGAAGGAGTGGCTGAGTGACCGCTGCAGTGGCTGCTCAGTGAGAGCCGCGTTCTGCTGCCAAAAGCAGAGGGGGACAAGGCGTTCAGGGCCTTGGCACGAGGAGCCACGGGGTGGACAGACCCTGGTCATGGCACCGACACAGGGTGGCTGAAGCTGCGTACCTCCGAGGGTGCAAATGGGAAGGTTTCTCATCCCCCGGGACCCCCCTCCTGCCCCAGCACCTCCCAGCTGCACCTTGCCAAGCTCCCAGACACTGCCATGGGGCACGGCCACACTCAGCCCACGCATCCCAACCTGTGGGTCCGTCCCGCACACCGCCAGGCACGCCGGAGGAGCCGATGCGGACTCTGCCCGCTGCGCCACCGCGCCAGCCAGCATCCACCTGAAGAACCTGGAGGTCCTGTCTTCAACCTGTAAAGCCAGCAGAGCCACCATCAATCACAGACACCCTGGTGGGAGGACCCCCAGGCCTGCCTTGACATGAAATCCTGGGAAAAACTCCCTGGATTTCAGTCCCGGGCTCCCCTGGGTTGACATCGGCATTCCCGTGCCTCAGCCTCACCTTACGCCGCCACTGCTCCATCAGTGACACCGTTCCCACCTTTACCACAGGGATACCCTGGAAGAGAGGTGGCCGCTGAGCCCCCTTGTCCCGGCTGACACTCGGGGCAGGGGAAACCTGCCACAAAGCCCCCAGTGCCACCAGCACAGCCTCTTCCCGGCCCCAACGCTTACTGGGGCACCAGCAGAGGGGAAGGGAGCACCGATGCCTTTCCGTGCCACGATGTACGCCAGCCACGTGGAAATGATCATCCTGGGTGCCCGGTGGTGGCACCACCAATGCCCCGAGCATTGTTGGGTCAGAGACAGAACCAGCACTGCAGCACCCGTGTCCCCGAGCAACGGGGACAAGGGAAGGCTGTGGAGAGCAAATCCTAAGGGAGCAAAGCCCAATTCAGGGCACCCATGGGAGCCACGACCATGGCACCCAGCTATAGGGCTGAAGGACGCAGGGTGCAGCTTGCACAGGCTTTTTTGTAAACCCTCCTGTCCTGTCCTCCCAACGGGACAGCAGAGAGCAAGAAGTGCTGCTGTAAGCTGGAGAGACCCAGCAAGAAGCCCCGTGGGGCTGTGGAGCTCACAGAGACCTGTCAGGAGGACCCACCTTGGGGCACGCCAAGGCACGGGAGGGCACCCTATGTACCCCATGGAATGCTCAGAGCAAAGAAAAGCCTCCCAACATCCCAACGGAGAAGCATCCTCTCCACAAACATCCCTGGAGCAGCCCAGCATCCTCCCACATCCCAAGGGAGAAGCATCCTCTCCACAAACATCCCTGGGGAGCCTACCTCCTCCCCACAGCCCCCAACCCCAAATCAATGACATCGGCAAGTCCTTTATTATATTTTTTTTTTTTTAGCAAACGTTTATTTATATCAAAATACAAAACATTTCTGAAGCAGGGTAATGTTACATGAGGAGCAAGTTAATTGATTCCAAAACCCATCATTCTCCTACAGCATGGCTAGTTGTACGTAACATTGCAACACTGCCAGAATTTCTTATAGTGGGTACATTAAAATAATTAAAAAAAAAAAAAAAAAACAACCAAAAACTCAATCTATGAACATGCAATGTTACCGGCAATAAATTGTTAAGTACTCAGCAGGCCTTAAAATCCCAACAGGCAGAGACCAAGGGACCAGCTACTCCCAGTAAGGCAGGGCTTCAAACTCTCATTTCTTCCAATTTTTGTTGGCTTATTAGCATTTACTCATTAACTGACAACAGTCCAAGAGCCAAAGTGACCCAACTTTCTTGGCAGAGTGGGATTATTGCTTAGAGCTATCAGAGCAGACCCAGCTCCCGGCAGTCCCCAGGGAGGCTGGGGAAGGGCAGGGACAGGGCTCGCAGGGCGAGAGCCGGGAGAGGGCTGCCTTGGCCAAGCGCTGCGTAGCTCGGGCTGAGCTGGAAGATGTAAAACCCCCAGGCTGAGGGGGCTGAGCGGGCTCAGGGGGTTGTTATCCCCTTAGAGATGAGCTCTGAGTTTGCCTGGCTGCTGCCTGCAGTGGAGGGGCCAGGAGGAGCGGGCAGCGGTCCCGGCGAGGTCTCAGTTACCTGCCGAGGGCAGGCTAGCACCCAGTCGGAAGGAGAGTTTGGGGTGAGGGACCCCTACTTGTGCCCCTCATCGCACACCTGGGGAGCGATGCTGAAATTTGGCTTCCCCTCCCCACGGTCCCAGACCAGCTCCGGGCAGGAGCCCGGCTGTTCCCGGGGATGCCGATGGGGAGCACGCCGCCTCCGGTCCCTCCTGCTGGTATTTTACCGGCCTTCGTGAGCACAGAGGCCAAGAGCCACAATACAGATACAGAGAGATTATATAGAGCGCAGAATAAGTTTCGTATAAGGCTTTGGTACAGCACCATCATGTCAGATTTTTTGTAAATCGTTTACAGAAAAAAAAAGCTTACTGAAAAAATAGTGGTTTGTTTCTCTTATTTTTTTTTTAATTTTTTTTTTTTCTTCTTTTGAGGAACATACCTGAAGTTCAAAAATTAACCCTCTAGTTGCCATCTGGGCTCCCATCAAATGCTATTTTTGCTGTGTGCAATTTAAGAAACGAAGCGACTCGAACCCAACTCCCACTAACCTGTTACACAGCCCGCCCGGCTCGCAGCAGCCGCCCACGCTGCCCAGCCAGGCAGCGGCCGACGGATCGCAGTGCACAAGTCAGTAAAATCAACATCACAGAGATTCGGCAGCCGATCGCTACTCACTTTTTTAGTAAAAATTAAAAAACGAACACAACAGAAAGAGGAAAAAAAAAGAAATAAGTCACAACAACAAACATTATGGAACCAGCGGTACTAGAGTTTCCTTTATTGTTATTGTTATTAAAAAAAGTCAGTTCCACTGGTTACCACTGAAACAGCACCAAAGAGCACCCTAACGTGTGTTATACATCGTAATACTCGACATTCAAGAAATGGAAACGAGGTTGGATGGTCTAGTCTTTATATCCATAGGCAAGAAATTCTTCTTAAAAAGCGTAAAAAGTTGTCCCACGCAACCAGAGACCTTTTGGCTCTGGAAGAAAATCCTGCCTTAGGGGAAAACACTATGGAGTTAGGAGGGAATAAAATCAAGAGCTACCTATGGAGGTCTATGAGGGTTCAGAGACTCTACAAACCTATCAAAGGGGATTAAAAAGTCTGGGCTCCCCGGGGGAGCCAGGGATGCTCTCCCCAAGGGATCCAGGGATGCTCCCCTGGGAGAGCTGGAGATGCTCCCTGGGGAATCCAGGGATGCTCTCCCCAAGGGATCCAGGGATGCTCCCCTGGGAGAGCTGGAGATGCTCCCTGGGGGATCCAGGGATGCTCTCCCCAAGGGATCCAGGGATGCTCCCCTGGGAGAGCTGGAGATGCTCCCTGGGGGATCCAGGGATACTCCCCCAGGGATCCAGGGATGCTCCCCCGGGAGCTAGCGTGCAGGTGTGATCTCCAATGCCCTAAAGATGGCTCAAGAAACCTATGGCAACGTAGGTGTTTCCAGGAGGATTTCTATAGGGCTTTCCCATGAGGAAAACGCAAAGGGACCAGAGCCCACACAGCCATACGGAAGGTCCTGCATCCCCCTGGGGCTGCGGGAGCACCCCTTGCCTGCTCTCTGCTGGCCCCGTGGAGAGAAAAAAAAAAAAACAAACCAACAACAAAAAAAGAGAAGTTTGGCCTTAAAGTGCATGTGGGAGGGCAGGGAATGGGTGCCAGCATCTCCCTCCCCGAGCGGAGACGGGCACTTTCCCGCACGGCTTTTCCCACCGCTCCCAGCAGCTGAGCGGGAAGAGTCTGGGAGGGGGCAGGAAGCAAATACCCCCCGAAAAGCAAGCTCCCGCCAGATGTGCACGCAGCTGCAGTGGATGGAACAAAGTAGGGTTGCGTGTACAAATTAAATAAAACCAAGGGAAGCAGGACGATGCTGTCGGCGCGGCCGCCCCCTCGTCCCACGGCGCCCGGGGAGGAGCGGCTCTTTATGTGTCTGTTTGGCATCCAGAGGGTTAACGGTACTGTGGAAAGTGTGCTTTGTAAACATTTATAACATTTTTTTCCTGTTTTTTTTCTGTAAGTGATTCCAGGGGAGATGGGGAAAGGAGAAAGCTGCCCGCCCCCCAGCCCACCCCCAGCAATACCCCAAAGCCCCACCGGCTGGGGCAGGGGGCAACACAGGCCCCCAGCCCAGACGCACACCGGTGAGCAATCTCATCCCTTCTCTTCCTCCTCACATCCTTTTTCTTTCTTTTTTTTTTGTTTTTTAACATATAAAATACTCACTTATGTATTTACCGCTAATAAATGCAAGTTAGTCCCATCAAACATGCTTTGCTTCGATATCAAGAATTGGTGCTGAACAAATCTTGGCTTGATATTAGAAACAACCCCCCCTCCCGCCCCAACCCCCCTTCCCCGACGAAGAAGACAGAAATATCATGGAAAATACAGGTGACACCTACAGAGGACACGGTGCCGCTGCGAGGGGGCCAGCTCCCGGGCATTACATTCGTGCCTCAGCCCGTCAAGGACGTGGCGTGACAATGGCGAGGGACCTCTGCCTGGCACCGGAGGGATGGGAGCACCCAGGGGCTGCACCGCCGTCCCCTGCCTCACTGCAGGGACATCCGACCCCCAAAACCAGCATTTGGGTCCTCCACAGGGCCAAGAGCCGTAGGACCCAGTCCGAGGGGAGCAGAAGGCCCCCTCACCGCTGCCCGAAGGCAATCCCCAAACCCTGCCCCAAGGAAGGCAGAGGGGATGGCTCGCCACTCCCCGGCATCGCTCTGTCCCAAAAACCAGCTCTTCTTCCCCTCACCGCCTGCGTGGATGTGGGGAAGGGGCGCAGGGGGGGGCACGGCGGGTCCGTATTGCATTGCAGAAAAAGCCCCGAGCATCCCCGGCACTTTCCCCAGCGCGCCGGGGCGCGATGCCGTTTCACCCACCGGGGCAGGGACAGCCCCGCATCCCGCCCCGGCAGCCAGCTGGGTACCGGCAGCCTCCACCACACCAAGAAAACCCTGATGGTTGGAGATCTTTTCTTTGTTGTAGAGGTATTGATGTGCCTACGGAGAAGGTGCCCTGCTCCGGTCGGGTGCGGGGAGGCGGGGGGACCCCACGGCAGCCACCCAGGCGGTTCTGCAGGGCGCCACAAACCGTACGAGGGTTTCATGAACCCTAAGGATTTATGGAGGCGGTGAGGACGGGTGGCCGATGGCACCCGGCGAGGTAGCAGCGTGGGGAGCCCATCCCCGCGGCGTGTCCCCCCCCGCCGTCCTGTGCCACCCCTGCCGGGTTGCAACCAGCCTCATCCTGCCCACTGAAAATAGCACCCTTGGAGCTGAAATTTGTCTTATTTCTCTGGAAAAAAAAAAAAAAAAAAAAACCCAAGCAAGACAGAGCCCTCAGTGGAAACACCACCGCCTTGCTGCGGCACTGGGCAAGCTGGGGGAAAACGGGGTGCCCTGGCTCCCCCTGTCCCCGGGCTTTTTGCCTTTTCAATTTTTATTTTTTTTTTTCCCCTATTGAAACAGCAACGCGACAGCAAACGGCGGCAATGGGACGGCAGCCAGGGCCAGCGGACCCCCTCGGAGCCCTGCGAGCCCCCCAGCATTGCCCAGCCCTCCTCTCTCCCTCGCCACCGTATTGCTCAAACAGCACTAGGCATGGATACAAAAATAAAACAGCTATGTGACTTAGATATATATAATTTTTTTTAATATATATATATTTGTATATATATTTTTGTCTATTTATAGGTGGATGGAGAAGCAGCGAAGCTGAAGCGCAATATAATGTAAAAATACTCGCTCTGCTCCTGCTGTTCAGGCTCTCCCCACCTCTGACAGCCTCTCTCATGCTGCACAGAAGTTTCTGACACCTATTACTAAGGAATTATTTTAAATATTTAATTCTCCCCCCCTTCTAAAATAGAAAGTAAATATATATTTGTTTAATTTTATATACAATGCAGTTTCAATACACCAATATCATTTTTTTTAGATAGAGATACTGGGGCTCATTTCTCAAGTCGTCTCTTTTTTTTTTTTTTTTTTTAAATATAAGTGCTGGGGGGGGAGTGGTTGGAAATCAGAGGAGCTTTCAGACCACAGGACTGCCTTATCCCGGGAAGATGAGCACCCCCCCTTTGCAGCCCTCTCGGATCCCCTGTAACCTCAGGAGAACAAGAATAGAAGCCCCCCTGGGGGGAGAAATTGTCATTTCGATGGTAAAGCAAAGATCTGGGCAAACTCTCCTCCTTGAGGGATGCCAGCCCCCCCCCATACCGTGTGTCCCACCCCACTGCAACCAGTATAAAAATCCTTAGCTACCACTACAGCGCATGCTTTCAACATCCAAACCCCCTCAGCCTGGACCAGCCCGTCTGCCCCCCCGTTTCTCTTGCCCACCCCCCTCCCCTAGGTACGGTCCTTCGTCCATCCATGCACGTATCAAAAGACAGCCAGAGCCCTGCGGATTGGGGACGCTCGGCGGCACGTGTCCTGAGATCACCCAGCATCGCTGGGCAAGACGCCTACTGCCACACAAATGACGAGGAACAGACAGCTTAGACGGCACGAACCTGCTGGGCCAAAACACATATAAATGGGGGAAAAAAAAAAAAAAAGAAAAAACGAGAAACACAGCACCCGCCGGGGAAGGGAACAGGCTCCCACCTCCAGCCCCTTCCCAGAAACCAGCAGCCCTGCACCAGTCCTCACCACGCGGGGACGTACAGACTGATGGAAATTAAGTTCAACCCTAAGTTTCATCTTTCGCTGGCGCAGGCGTTGCCAAATAAGAGGTGCCACGGCTGCCTCCCCAGCCTCCAGCACTTGGCTCAGGCGCTTCCCCGACAGATTTCGGCAGTCACCTCTAATAGGAACAAATTGCGCTTCCCAGCCTCTCCTCCCCGGCAAACACAGGCAGAGACGAGTAAAGATATTCAGCAAAAGAAAAAAAAAAAAAACAACCAACCTAAAAAAACAAAGCTAAGCTGAAGCGGGGAAATGGGAGTAAACATCCTGTTTTCTTTAAGTATTACCCCGTGCCCAGGCGGCACAGGAGTGGGCTCCTGGAAAGCGGCGGGCATCCAGCCTGAATTTTGCCGCCCCCATAGCCGGAGCTGTTGAACGCTTTACCAGTACCGGCTCCAGCATCACTGGTGAACAAATCCCCTCTACGTTTCAGATCCTAAAAGTCCTGCTAATGAGGTTTATAAAAAGAAAAAAGCCACTGTGAAGAACATCTCGTCCCGCCGAGGAGCCACTGCTGGCACAGCCAGCGCCACGTTCCTCAGCCCAAGGGACAAATTTAGCCGTATCCCTCTCATCCCTTTCTGACTCATGCTGTTCTGGGAAGAACAGATGCAAAGCAAAACGCTTTCACATGAGTAACCGGAGAGCAGCATCTAGAGGGACTTCAGGGAAGGGTTTCTGTGTGGTGCTGCTGCTTTTTCTTTAAACGATTGCACCAGAGATGAGGCAACGTGACGTCTCTTTCCCATGTCATGCCCCACGTGCACCGGACACGCAGAGGAGAGGACCTGTCACTCCCGCTCTCACGGCCCAGGGGTGAGTCACATACAACGAATAAAGCAAAAAAAAAAAAAAAAAAAAAAAAAAAATAATGGGGGGGAATGATAATAATAATTAAAAAAAAGCGATCTGGTTGCATGCAGCAGGGACACAGCACAGGTCACGCCTGCTGTGGGGCAGCTCTGCCCATCCATTCCCAAATCCCCTCCTCTGGGCTCCGGCTGCTCCCAGCCCCTGCCCGGCTTTGCCCATCCCAATCCCCCCCCTCCACCGCGGCCCTAAACACTCTCCCCTAGAGACAAACATACCCCCGACATGCAAATCTACTGGACTTCTGCATACCTATATATCTTTATCCTACGCTTCTCTATGTATTTATATCTCATATATACAGTGCGTTTTACTCTCGTTCCTTGAAAAGATTTCCTTCCACAAAAAGCATCGACTCTGCCAGCCGGGGGGCCGCAGCGAGCCCACGCGGGACATGGGGAAATCCCTGAAAGCAGCCAGCAGCCGATCCAGCCTTGCCGAAAAATACCCCCCAACCAAGAACTACAGCTGAAACCAACCCAAAACTCGGAGAAATCCCAAATCTACATCACTGCCTGAAGCAGCAGGAGAAACCAAAAGGCCAGGCAGGTTTTGTCCTAAATGCAAACTGCAAGATACGGAGCGGCAGTAAGTCTCAAACGTGTGTGTCATGCCCAGATGCCACGAGACATGACTAAGCCCTGCCAGGACTGCGCCTGGGCTGCTGAGCACAAACCCTGAGCCCTCAACACCCCTGGAGGTAGGTACAGCAAAGCTGTTATTCCCTTTATATTCCCTTTACACTTATACATCCAAACACCATCACCTCCAGCCTTCCCCCAAAGTGGGTGGCACGGAACCAGCCGACAAGGAGACGGATGCCTGGAGCCCACCAGTGACCCAAAACAGCCTCCATTGTCACAAATGACCGACACAGGGCGGCGGCAGTGAGCGTCCCACGCTGGGAAAACCATCGCCTGCTCGCACAGACACTCCCCACCACCCCGGCTGCTCACGGGGACCGCTCCACACGGGGGGAACCTACGCACGCACCCAGGGAGACTGCAAACCATGCTGGTGGTTCAGGGATGCTGGTGCCTCCCATCGAGGTCTCCAGCCCAGGCTCACGCCACAGGTCTGTGGCAGAGCTGGAAAGAGACCCCGGGACCCTCCAGCTCCCTCCCACATCCTACAAACCCACCACTCCAAGTGCCCGTGGATGCAGTTAATGGCAGGCACAAAAACGGGGCCCCACAAGCGAGCCCTAAGGGCTCCCTCTCTCCCCACTTACTAACTTGCATTTTCATTCACATCAACGTTGCAAAGCCAAACTTGTGAAAAATAGGTGGCTTCCATCGCTCGGCAGCTCCTGCTGGAAAAGCCAGGCAAAGCCCCACCGCCCGCCTGCAATGGGACGGCATAGGTTCCATGGGGAGGGTGCGAGGGACGGCACCCCACAACCACCCCCTCTTTCCGAGGGATCTCAGCGCTGCCGCCGTACCTACCTCTCCGCGTCACCTCCCCCGGCTCGGGGAGGCTGAATCCTGCAACCCCCACGGCAGCATAAAACCAGGGCTGGAGCATCCCCACCGCGGCCATCTCACAGGCGGAGGCACCAGCAAGGACCACCCAAAGCCGGGCTGGTGCCCACTGCAGCGACGCCTCGGCGGAGCCCAGGGACAAATATTCTTGCAATTCGGCGGCATTTTTTCACCGTGGCCCAGGATTTTCCAAGGGACCTAATGAAACACACCGCACTTGCACCGCGCAAGGAGGAATCGTACACTTACTGATAAAGCAAGAGCCGTCTACCTCAGAGAAGCTTACAAAAGAAGAGAGTTTGGCCCAGGAAGATAAAAATCAAGATATATTTTGCAGCATGAAAGGAAAAAATTAAAAAAAAAAAAAAAAAAAATGAAGCAGCAGCAGCTGTGTTTGCAAACCACCAAAGCGAAACGGAGTTCAAACAGGGATGAAATGGGGGAAGCGTTTGGCATCGTCTGACACGGCTTCGATGTCCCAGGTCCGCGGGAGGAGAGAGGAGCGACCCCCTGCAGGGCATGGAAACCAGAGGGCTGGGAGAAGCGAGGAGGTTGCCAAAGCAAGAGGCGAGCCCGTCTGCCAAAGCATGGCCTGAGTCTATCGGAAGGTAACTCGGTCTAGCGGGAAAAGGAGTTAAGGATGGTTTTAGGGAAGAGCCGCTTCCACGAGGCGCCCGGGCGGGATTTCCCACTCCAGCAGCGTGGCAGGTACACGGCTGAAAGAGAGAGGGCTGCAGCTCCAGCCTCTAAAGGTCGAAGACCATGAAAAGCAGGGGGCCCAGCGGCTCAAAACACCTGCAAAAGGAAAACAACTCTCAAAAGACTGACCCAGCAAGCCGGCGCGCTCCGTCAACCTTCCCTGCACTCCAAGTCCTCTAGTGCTCCTTAAGACGGGATGGGGGCACAGTCCCGAGGTAGCAACCTCGAGAGCCTGAAGACACCGCCTTGCCCATACGAACGGGCGTCGTAAATAGTTTGGAACGCACTCAAATGAAACACCAACCTTCTGTTAGAGAGGTTGAGGCAATGAGAGCGAAAAGGAAGAGCAAGTCAGCCACGGCAGGGCCAGCACAAAGCCTCCACACGCCTCCCCCCCCATCCAGGGCGTCCCCCGGCCCCGATCGTCACCTGTCTGTCGGGAGCAGCCCGGCTCGCCGTACCGCGCCGGCTCACCGCACCGCTGAAGTTACCGGTGAGCTGAAGTTAGCCAGGCAGAGTTTCCCCCGCTGCCAAGCGGGCAAATGGCATTAAATCAATTCAGATCCGAGCGGATTCTAGGGAAATCCCTAAAACACACTCAAATAAAAGAAATTCGCAGTCATACCGTTAGCGAAGTTGAATTCTCACTCTGATAGTTGAGGGTCTTACATCAGGTCACTCGTCACGTACTCAATAAAAAGCCCTGGTGCAGGCTGGAAAGAGAGGGGCATTTCTAGGAGACCCTCCCTCCTTCCCAAGACAAACCTGCTCACGGTTTGAAGACCACCTACACAAAGTTGTTAAAGCTTGGAAATATCTCGTTATCGATTTAGAGGATTCATCGTCAAGTGGTTCAAACCTCAGTCAGGGCTTCAAGATTGGGAAAGACGCGGTTGCTCTACTTTTCATGGTGGCGGGTTTCCAAGAAGAGGAAGCACAACCTCTAAACCCAGATATTTCTAGGCAGAGCGATAAACAGGCTCGGACCTAAAAGCTCCCGGGGAGCGCGGCATGGTCAGAGTGCCGTATCCCGACCACCCAGCTGAGAGCTCACATCCTTCTCCAAACATCTAAGCCCTTTGAGGTTCAACCAGCAGCAAGAGCAATAACCAAGGCAAAGCAGAATTAAAGGCGAGATTGCAGAGAATCTCTTGGCAATTCTACCTGGGAATAAACAAAAGTTTCATATGCAAATGAAGAGCCTGGGGCAAAAAACATGCCTACAGGCTCTTCGATTCTCCTGATGCTTCTTCTACAGCCTGAATCCACTCAGAGCAAGAATATCCACATGAAACACTCAGTGTTTTATTCCCAGGCAGGCTGGAGGGTTTAGCACTTTACCGCAGAGGAAGAAGTGTGCAAACCTGGATGCAGTGGTTGATTTTACCACTTCAAAAAAAAAAAAAATCTCTCTTAAGTATTTTAAAGGTAGGGATCACTTGGTATTAGCACTCAGCATTTACGTAGCACTTGTGGTCTGTAGGTGACCAAGTGCTCGTCCAAAGTGCTCAAATATGACTTATCCCCATTTTACAGATGGGAGAACTGAGGCACAGAGAGGTTGAGTGACTTGCCCAAGGCCACGCAGTCAGAGAGTGGAGGCAGAGCAGGAAAGCGAGCCCGGCTGTTCTCGGAGCGGGCTACACCTTTCCTGCTGAAAAAAAAGGAAAAAAAAAAGAAAAAAACAAACAAAAAAAAAGGCCTATGCAATCCAGAAAACCACCGGCCACCAAACCTACCCTAAGTATTTTGAAGAGGAAATACATTCTGGTGAAGAGTTAGAACAGTGTTACCGAGAGGGGAACAGCGGGTCTCCTCGGCTGGGGCAAAGGGAGGGACACAACCCCAGCGGGTGTCAGCCTACCCGGCCGGGCTGGAGCAGGAAAAAGAAGGGGAAAACAGTGAGACCAGCAGCAACGCATTGTAAGCTGACGCGAAACGCTGGGCTTAGCTTTGTGCGGTCACTCCGAGGAGCCATCCATCTCCATCCGCAGAGCTGGGGGTTTTCCAGCCGCTCTCGCCTGGGTTCAGCATCTGCCGACGGAGGCTTTTGGGACCACGCAGCCAAACCCCCTTCGCTCACACACCTGTGGCAGCGTCTCCCCGTTTTGCAGTTATGAATAAAGATTATAAACGTTACCGTAGTAAGAAATCACATTACTACACAGCACTGAAGAACATTTGCCAGCGATATACGGAGTGTCGGGAAGAATTAATCAAAACCACCCTCATCAAAGCTGACACACACCGTACTTGGGGGGAAAAACACCCTTGGATGAAAACAGTCCCATACCTGCGTGCTCGCACAGTGCTGAGTACGCGTTTAACAAGGTTCAAATGCATTTGCAAAGACAAAGAGTGATTTCTCACATCTCAGACCGTTTCGAAGGCTCGGGGTCTTTCTGGTTTTCTCTTTCAGAGATAGGTAAGGAAAGATGTCACGGATGGTTTTGTTGCTGTTATCTTCACATAAAAGGAGGCTGGGAAGGGGGAGGCAGGGAGATTTTCACAATTACAGCTTTTTTCCTGGGATTATTTGGTTGCGTTTTTATCATAATCAGATTCATGGGATTACCAGTTCCCGTCTGGGTTGTTAGTTTCTTGTCAATTAATTACACCCTGTGTCATTTAATTTCTTCCGGCGATTGAGGGCCAGCTGCTCAATTCCACACTTTCTCCCTAAACGCACGCTGCAGAAGCAGATGTCAAAAGCTCCGTCTATGCCTTTTAAGCCTAGAGACCTTTTTCGAAACCGAGATGCAACGCCCCCCTTCCCACCCCACCGAAGCCACCCAGGGTGGGGGAAGAAGCAGATCTGAGGAACACCCAGCCCCAGGCATCCTCCCCGTCCCCCCCCAACCTGCCCCAGGGTCCCCCTAGCTCGTCCCCACCACGAGCCACCAAACCCCCCGGCAGAGGCGGCAGCGTAGGGTTGTCCCCCCCTCTCTCCCGTCACCTCCATCCCCTGGCGGCACGATGTTGGCTCCCTCCACCCCCTCCTGTTTAACCTTCTCGGGCCGGTGCTAGGCTAAAGCAACGTGGCGTGCCCGCCGGTGTCGTCGTGGTCCACGCTGTTGAGAATGGCTGTCTGGTCTTCGGGGAGCTGCCGGTGGCAGAGGTCGTCCTTCAGCGCCGAGAGGCGGGCGAAGGGGTCCTGACGAGGGTGTCTCTTCTTCTTGCGGAGGCAGACAGCTTCGTCAGGCGACAGTACCTGAGAGCTGGGAAGGTGCTGAACCTGGGAGGCAGAGCCGTCTGGGGGGGGGAAGAGAAGGCAGATGGGACCAGTGCCGGCAGCTAGCGGCAGCGCCGGCAGCAGGCAGAGCACTTTGCGCGCCGTAAAAGGGAGGTTACGGCATGCCTGGCCCCAAACCCAGCTGCCTGGAGAGAAGGGAGCGCGTTGCGCATCAGGGAAAGTTAAATTAACACTCAAAAAGAAAATGCAAACCAAATCACTAGAGGTGGGAGATGCATGGAAGGGGAATTCGGTTTGGAGGCGGGGGGGAGCAGGGGAGGGACAGCCTGCGGGTGAGCCATCCCTTTGGGGGTGAGGGCAGCATCCAGGCGTGGGCTTGGAGACCCCCCCGGCGCCAGAGCCGGCAGGGACCTGCCCGAGCTCTGCCCACAGGGTGGTAGAGGGAATGCCGCTGGGGACCGCAGGGTCCTCACACTCACTGGATTGTTTTCTGGATTTCGAGGAGCCCTTGGATGACTTTTTGGGCTTCTTTATCCGCTGGTATTTCAGAGCTTCGAGCCTCTCAGGTGCAGCAGCGTCCCCGGACGGAGATGGACGTTTTCTAGGAAGGAAAAGCAGACAGGCACTGTCAGCAGCTCTCGGCCACGCTCAGGCCTCCGGACGTCCCCGGCGGGGGATCAGGCGACCCCAGCCAGCTCTGCCATGGAAAAGGAAAAGGTGAGAAACCCGGGGCCGAGGGAGCGGGGCCAGCCAGGCGTGCCGGAGCGCGGGGTGGGAGGAAGTGAGGCGCCCGTGCGTGCTGCTCTGCGGGGTGCCCGCTGTCCCCCTACGTCTCCTCCACATGGCCGAGCAGCGCCGCGAACCCGGCTGGTCCCACCGGACGCGTCCAACGCCGGCCCCGCGAGAGAGCCGCTGGCACCCCAGCTCACCTGCCTGCCATGCCAGCAGCGCTAAACAAAAAAGGACGGGGCAGATCCTATGTCCGATAAGGCATTTCTGGGGAAGCGGTGGGAAACCCCTTGGGATGGAGAGAGAGAGGAAGAGACAGGCAGAAGCGGCACGGCAGCATCGAGACGGGCACCATGAGCCAACCTGGGCGGACAACACCGGCGCCACAAACAGCAGGGAGGCAGGATCCTGCCCGGCCCTGCTCCCACGGCCAAAAAAACTGGGGGCCACACAACAGACAGGGACACAAAGGGCACACGCCGACACAGCCGGGAGCGGTACCTCGTTCCCAGGTCCCTGCTATAAGCGACAATAGATACGCAACAGCACGGGAGAGTCTACTCAACACCGAGGGGCTGGGAGCTGGGTTTCCTTGCCCTGCAGGACAGGACATTGACATGAAAACACTGACCAGGTTTTATTGCGAGGGAGAAGGAGGGGATTTGCAAAGGGGTGTTTCCTGCAGGAGCGGCAGCAGTTGTAAGCGATAGTTTTCCCAGCCTTAGCCCCTAAGAAACTCTTCTACAGGAACCGGCTCAAGGTTAAGTAGTCTCCCCTTTGCAAAGAGGTTTTTTTGCTGTTTTCTTCACTGTACCTGTTTCTCCCATCCAAGAATCGGACGGTATGACTGCTGTGGAGAGCAGGGCAGTAGAGGAAAACCTTCTCCTTAGGAAAGCGGTCAGTCCAGCTCTCATCTACAACACATCACAGCATCCCTCCCTCTTGTTGCTTTCCCATTTCCTTCCCCCTCTCCATTTTACTTTCATGTCCCTCCAAGCTGCACCAACACCTAATGCCGCAGAAGAAGTCTGAGTCAAGGCAGCAGAGGCCACAGGTAACGACCTGGGATCGACCTGAATCACGACCAAGCAACCTGCACACAAGGTGCCCAGAGATGACAGGAGAAGCATCCACAAAGTGCCTTTCATTGCAATAAAGCCAATGCTCGAAGCCCGGCTCCAGAGAGAAAAGCCTGGAGATTTAAACCAGCGTGCCTCTAACAAGCCTGTCCTACCCTTCAAAGGAGGAGACAATGCTCTTCTGCTCTCACAACTCGGTCACCAGAGGTCAGCGAGCAGACCTTTTCAAAACAGTCATCAGCACTGTCCCCTGCATGGCAACTCCTGCATCTTCAGGCATCCGTGACCGGGGCAGGGATCAGCAAACCCCGCAAGCCACAGGATCTTCACGAGGCATCAGGATGGGCAGGTAGAAGACTCACCTCAACTGACTGCAAGGAAGCAGCATCAGTGCATTCAAACTCCTGCTATGGCACCAAAAAGCCATGGCCGAACTCACCCACCTCGTTCCTGGTGTGCCAGTAAGGTGCGACCCATGAGGTGTTGCAAAAACACTGCCGGTGGGAGCAGCAGGGAATGGGTGAGGACACAGGCTCCAGCACAGAGCCCCAGCGCACTTGGGCTGCGGTACAAGAGCAGGTCCACCTACAGTGAGTTTGGAGCTTCTCGTCTCCCTTGGGTTTCAGGTGGAGCCTCTCTGGCACTGAAGACATCCCACAGGCTTTCCTCTGCGAGTCCCCACGTGTGCCACCGCTGCAGAGAGCACGGCGTGATAGCAACGCTTTACGTCTGAGACCCCAAGTGGCTGCCGGAGCACTGATGCTTCAGCTGGAATGGCACAGGGGAAGAGCTCCCAAGGGATTTTTCCCCTTGTGGAGCTGAAGGCGTTGTTTTTGAAGATGTGTCTGATTGCAGAGCTTCTCAATTCTGCTAGCAGCATTGGAGAGCACCAAGTGCAGTGTGAATTGATGAAGCAGCTGGGGCACAGCAGCTGCAACAGAAACCCAGACACTGGGTAGAGAAAAGCCCCTTTTCATGTTTCCCATCGCAACAGAGACATCAAGGCATGGATGTTCCTGGAGAGCCTCTGTTCCAGCTCCCAGCAGAGCAGCACATCAGCTGAAGATGAAGCAACTCATTAGACAAGTAGTCCTGCTGGCTGGATCCAAGCGAGAGCTTTTCCTCAGAGGAAAGACGACGTTTACAAGCCTGTACAGCTTCAGTGCTTAAACGCCTTCTTCCCAAATGCAACCAGCCTCTTGTGAGAGGTACTGCGAGCAGCGGCTCCGAGCTCCGTTGAGGCACTACATGCTGATGTGTGCCAACACCGACAGCCGCTGGGCTGTACCCCATGCAGTAAGTTACTTACAACATTTACCCCAGAGTAAGACCACAGTGACCCAAAGGGCCAAGAGCATGGCGTTTCCCTGCAGTAATACCTGCTTGATTGGTCACTAACAGGCTTCTCCCATTTATATCCACCATTCTACGATTTGCACAATAGTTACACTCATGCAGGTACTTGGCTAACAGTGGCCACAACTGCTCCAGCCCCAGTCCATCTCCCATGGAACTCATGCGTGCCAAGTCCTGGATGCCGGCAAGCTGGTGATCCTGTCACTGTCCTGCCTTCCACCTCCTGTTCCCACCACCCAGAAAACTTTGCTAATATTATTAAAGCTCAACTTGTAGAAGGCTCTTGCTCTTTCCATTCTTTTTTCCTTCCAAGAAGATGCTACCGTGGCACATTGACAAAATTAGACAGATTTACGCAAGGGATTATGAGGAAATTGCCTGAAGCTCATTTCCACTAGTTGGAATAATTGGACTTGTATTTATAAACACAAACATAAACAGCCAGCGCACTGAACCCATGTGTCACCATAAATACTGTCTGACCTCTGGCAAGGAAGAGACACAGAGGAGGACGAAATGATGCTACTCACCAGCCAAATTTTATCTGCTCTACCCACCCTTTATTTCTTCAAAGGACTCCAATTCTTTCAAATTCATTTTCATTTTAAGCTCAGCCAAAAGCCTCTTCTCCTGCCCCCAGAGTTAGTATTTTGGGCAGCTGCCCATGCACTATCTTGAACACCAACAGATGAGAGGTTCAGGGAGGCGGGCAAACTTCTTCTAGAGACTTCAGTGTAGATCCAAGCAAAGGAGCTTCAAGAACCACACATGCAATCCTGACGCAAGCCTTCTTCAAGGCACCACAAACACCAGGCACAGCAGTTTTCCTCAAGTCTTCAAAGGACAACCCTTCTGAACGAGCAAGAGTCCGAACTGCATGGACAGAGAGGTACTGGAGAGGCCGCAAAGTTACTGAGGGACCTCAGAGAGCCCCAGGACAGACGGTAGCTAGGGGAGAAGAGCTATCCAACCCAACACACATCTCAGTGTAAAGGAGAAGCCGCTGCTGTTCTTCAGATGTCCTTCCACATACAAAGCAAAGACGCAAGGGAAAAGGACCATGAAAGCATCACTAACCTCTTTCCACCCAAAAGGGGGAACCCATATAAAGGAAGGGTCCAGGAGATTCAAGGGCACAATACATGTATTTCACCTTGTGGAGGTCTCAACACATGTGTCCTGCCTCCTCCTCTCCTTGAGTCAAGACACTGCCATCCAGGAATAGTTTGGACATGTTAGAGCATTCACTTGGACCAGTGCCCACCACGTCTCAGCCACTGTGTCCTTTAACCTTTCATCCTCCTCAGACGAAGAGCTCAATTCGCCCACACAAGGCTCCATCTCAAGCTCAAGTCCTGCGTGATCCCATGAGACGTCCTGCAAGTTGGAATTCCCCCTCTGCTTTGAGGCAGCGCTGGCTGCTGCCTCCATCCTGGGATGCCATCGTGCATCGCTTGAGATCCTTCAGCGCAAGAGGTGCTAGAGAAACACAGCGGTGACGGCCCCTTGCCCCAGAGCTGCTGCTGCTGCCAAGGCGCCGCAATGAGGGAGGAAGGGGCTGGTCACAGCGGGGAGCACACCGGAGAAGGGGGTCCCTTCTACAGGTCTGCAGACACCACAACTCATCTACACAACGGACTTCACCATGCTGACGGGAGAGGAGCGGGAAGGAGAGAGGGCGAGGGAAAAGGGGCCGGACTGGAGAGGAAGAGGGGGATACAGTCATGGGGAAGGAGGGGAGAGAGGAAGATAAATGAAAAACAGGAGTAAGAAAATATATAAGAAAATTAAAGAGACTGAAAAGAAAAAAATAATAATAATTAAGAAAGAAAAGAAAAACGCACTCAGACAAGCGGACTCACAACTTCTCCAAGCGGGAGGAGGCATGAAACACATGCAGAGGATCAGCACATGGACAGTCTTTAAAGGGGAACCTGTTTTCTTTCAAGCGGGGAGCGAGGGGTGCTCCTCCTCCCGCACGCCTGGCACCGATGCCCCTTTGTCACTCAACACTACGCCACGACGAAGCCCCCGAGCTCCCGGCATCACCAGCGCTGCCCCGGCAAAGGGTGGGGGGGCCAGGGTGGCCACCCAGGGCAGGCTGCGGTGCCGAGGACCATGGGGGCTTGGTGCCTTGTCTGTGGTTTTTGGGTTTCCCTCTGCAGGGAGATGACAGCCCCCTCTTCCCCATTAGAAGATGCATCACTGTGCACTGCATCCAAAGAGAAGATGGGAAAACCGCTTGTGCCACCTCAGTACTGGCATTATTTAACCATGTCCATCAGTAAAAACTACCTGATCTTCAGCCAGCGAAAGCCACCGTGCTGCAGTCGCCACTGAGCCCGCAAACTGCCTCTCCCTCTCCTCTTTTCAGCTTTTATTACTGCAGTAGAGAAATCTGGCTGGTCTGGTATAAAATCCCTGTGCTCCGCATGCACTGACAATTTTATGACCCCAAATCATCAAGAAATTACTTGGCTGGGCTCTTTACAGGATTCCTCGCTTATTAAAGTGAGATTTATTCTTTTGGCTTCCCCTTTTTGGGGATAATGACTCTGGAGTCGCTCCTGCAACTCCAACCCCCGGCAGCATCTCGGAGTAAGATGCATGGCTGCTCCTCAGCAAGCTCCCAGCTGGGCGATGTGACCCTGCTCCTGAAACCCCATCAGCTCACGGCTCCCAGCACCGGAGACAGGAGCCAGCCCAGATCTGTGCAGGAGCCACACCGAACTCTGACGCGAGCCTGGCTCACCTCTGCTGTGCTAAAGCCACGTTCACTCGTGTCCCTAATGCTCCCGGAGCAGGGAAGCGCCACGGAAAAAGAACAGAGCAAACAGCCACATCCTCGCTGAGGGCTTCCCCATTTCTCGAGAAGTCTGGCACAGCCCAGATCTCACCAAAGCTTGGTGCTAGCTTTGCTTCTCATGGGATGCCCCGCTCTGGGATCAACAGCAGAAAAGACAAGAAGGTGCCCAAGTGCTTAAGAGCTTTGGAGGCTGCAAGGCTCGAACTAGAGGGGTTTTTTCCATGCCAAGAAGATGGTTCCTCCATGGAGCACATGCCCTGTACCTGCTCCCACAACACTCCTTCCTTGCCTCTCCTGCTCTCCCCACCCCAGGACAACCCTCCACATCAGCCAGAGGAATTCCGCTCTCCTGGAAACATCTACCTGATTTCTCTAGGCAGCTCATCTCCCCCTCGTGGGGCTCTTTTCCAGTCCAACAAGGCTCCTCAGGCTGTTAGAAGAGCACTGGCTAGGACCTTGACTCTTCCCATCCATGGCAGCAAAGCCTAAATTTTTATAAGACCTGTCCTCAGGAATCTTGGGCATGGCCAGGCCCCATCTGCAATCCCACCTCTCCTTTCATAACCAGCCTGGCTGGCAGCCAAACGGGTCAGCGTTCCCAGTCCTGGGGCTCAGGAATGACTATTATCCCATCCGGCTTTAGCAGTTTTAGTGACATTCTCTGCTTCTAAGGTCCAAAAACCATCTCTTGGTTACTCCATCCCAGTTCCAGGGATGCCCATGGCCATCTAGGAAACCGGCCCCATGAAGGCAGCCAGAGAGGTATTTTCTTGGGAGAGTCTTTCAAGATCTGCTTAGGGCTGTTTAATTACAGCTGGGTCAGAAGAAGTCTTAAAGCTTTCTCCAAGGAGTATTTCGGAGAGGGAGGGCTTTTACTATGACTACACTTGCGACAGGAACGATAAGGCAGCCTGAAACTGTACTTACGCTGCTGCCAACCATACAGTCCATCTTGAGATAAAGACTCCTTTCATTTTTCATGATTGAGGAGACTTGGGAAAAAGAAAACAGATCCATGTACTGATGGGAACAAAGTTCTCCATGTCCTAGACCGCAACTGGAGACTAATTTTTGGAGCGCCACTCCAAGAGCACTGTCTGCAGCTGGTTGCTCCAGATGTGGCTGTTTCACCTGGCTCCAGGGGGTGGTCATGAGCTCCTCCCAGTTTAGATAGTCCAGGACAATCCCACCTCAACGTGCACCTCCCTAACACCACACAACCCTCGCACCACACAAGCCCTGCAGGAGCCGAGGGTGCCACATGTCAACGTCCTCCAAGAAAGGAAGGGTGACCACAGGGAGACAGCAGCTTGGCTCATCCCAAACCCCAACATGAAGACACAGGCTCTCCAGCCCCACCGCCTCCCCCAAGGCAGGGGGAACAGCGGCATGCTGCAGGGAGGGGAAACCCAAAAGCCACAGAGACTGTGCGTCCAGAGGTGTTTCCTAGTGTTTTTGGATTCCTTATTCCCCTTTAAAGGAAGAGATGGTATTGGAAAAGCCCCTTCCGTGTCCCCTCTCATGCCCCGCTCCCGGCCACCCTCCACAGCACCCACACCATCCTTTCGGACATGGATCACCCTTACCTATTGAGCTGAGGAGAAGCTTGTCTCGACAACACTGCCCAGATAGCTGAGATTAATCAAAAACAAAGCAGTTATCAACACCCGCAAGGAGCCGAGCTCCGCAACACATCAGCACGTCAACAACTCCAAAGGAAAAGGAGGGAAAGAAACCAAACCGAAACACAAACGAAACGAGGCTGGAGAAGAAAGGGGGAAAGAAACAGAAGAGAAAGGAAAAGAAGAAACGAAAACAATAATCAACAAAGCGAATGGTTACACTGCGTAGAAGCACGGACAACAGTGCTGCTCTAACACAGATCTGTCCTGGAGCTGGGTCTCCTTGGGGTGCCCTGGCTAGGAGACGTGGACCTACGTCTACATGCTTAATTGCATCGCTCCGTAGCTGTGTTTTCCAGAGGCACACAGAAGTCGTTTCAGGCTCGTTCAGCTCCCCTCCCTCCCCATCCTCTCCCCTGAGCCCTTCCTTCCCCCTGCGCACCCCAGCCCTGCCATGCCGGAGGGGTTTTCTAAGGCCATAACGCTTCCAGGTACCAGAGGGCGGGAGTGAAATGCGGAGGGCGCTGCAGGGTGAAACGTTGCCTCCCCCCTCCCCGAAACACACGCCTCTTCTCCGTACGCCTCCGACCGCGCCGACTCCGCGGGGCTGGGTGCCCCGGCCCCCCGACTCCTCTCTGCCGCAAGCCGGAGGGATCGGGGGGGTGGTTCGACCCCACCAGACAACAAGCCAAAATGAAGCGAGACGAAAGGATGGGACGAAAGCACGGCTACGGGATCTAAGGTGCTGTGAAAGACGGAGGGAAAGAGGAGAAATACAGAGAGAGAGAGAAAGAGAGAGAGACGCTTTTTGCCTGGAGCAACCCTGGTACCTGGAAAACCAGCCGCTACTGTCTAGTGCAGCCACATCCCTCTTTAGGGCAGGATCTGAGCGTGCCGGCAGCCTCCCGATCTCCGCTGGGGTTAGTTTATTTTTATTTTTCCTCCTCTCCTGACATGCTGCTGGTGTGGCTAAGTCCTTGATCTCTCCCTGCCCGCGTCCTGGGGCTGCAGCATCCCTTTTGCAGGTGGGGCGGTGACCGTGATAGCTGTTTCTGTCATGCATTAAAGCTCTCTAGACTCCGCGGGAAGGAAGAGGAGGAAGACAGAGGCGCGGCGGCGGCGGCCCTAACGTTCGAAGAAAGCCAAGAGCCAGCAGCTAGAAGAGGAAACAACCGCCAGTGACACCAGGACACTTACCTACGCGAGCCGGGAGCCAGGTCTTTGCATGCCTGGTAGACGGCCCGTAGCCCGAGTCACGGCGCTCCCAGGTTCCCAAGGGAGCCGCCGGGGAGGAGGCAAGCGTGCCGCCCGCACCGGGAAGGTTGCCTGCCTAAAACCCAGCTCTCTCGGGCAGCGGCCATGCAACCCGCGGCACCAGCCTTTTCCTAAGCAAAGCCCGTGGGACGCCGTCTCCAAAAGGGATGCTGCAGCGCGCCCAGAGAGACCCTACGAGTTGGGATGGCGATGGCGGGGAGGGAGTCAGAGGGAGCAGGTGAGGCAGGGTGGGGGAAGCCGGGAAGGGGGCGGGGGGGGGGCACCACGGGGCTCACGCACTTACCCCGTGGCGGCTACCGTGGTGGATGTCGGCTCCGGTTGGAGAATCTCCTCGCCAGCCCTCCTCGGAGAGGGGATGTCTCCGAAAACATCCATGGTGTCCACGGGCAGGGAGGAGCCCTGGGAGCCGGAGTAGCCGGTGGCCAGGGAGGTGAAGGCGGCGGTAGGTCGGTAGCTGGGGCTGTCTCCCCGGCTGCTGGGCGCGGGGGATCCCGTCGATGGTGTGGACTTGCGGGAGAAAGCTGACCGCCGCGGGGGGCTGCAGGGTGATCTCCGACACCTCCGCCTGCTGGATGAGGCCCGGCCGGGGCCGGGCGCGGGCGGTCAGCTCCGGGGAGCTGTTGCGGGAGCTGAGGGGGCTTTGGGTCAGAGGAGAAAGCCTTGAAGGTTGTAGCACCACCTGATGTAAACTGGGCTCAGCCCTCCTGACCTGCCGAGGGCTGGGCCGAGGTCGGGGTTGGGGCTCGTACCACCTGGTGTCCAGGCTGAATGTGCTTGTGCCGCTGGGGGCCGACGGGCTCGGACGGTTCGTGGTAAGGCAACACGGGTATGCCCATACCTTGGCTGGTATGTCTTAGCTGCCCTTGACATCCCATGGGTTGCATAGGTTTGTCCTGCCACTTGGTGGTGGTGGGCACAGAGGGTTGGCCCCTGCCGGGTGACTTGCCGGTCCAGCTCTTTGGTGCCTCCAGGGGCAGGATGCCCGGGTAGGACGCGGGGACCACCTGGAGGGAGGAGGGAGGTGGCCCCCGAGGAAGGCAGCCGGTGGGCTGGGAGCCCTCGGCCGCCTCGCAGGGCTGGAGCTGGTGGGGGAACGGCGCGGGGGCCGGCTCCAGGCCGCCGAAGGGGAACTCGGCCCTGCCCCAGGGCTCGGGGGACCGGCCCCCCGTGGGGGTCTGGGCCAGGGGCAGCGTGCTGTTGGAGGCGTTCTCCCCGTTCTCCCTCGGGGATGGTGGGGTGTCCGAAGGGCCCCTCGGGGGGGCAGCGGCGGGGAGGACATGACCGAGCTCAGCGGGCTGACTTCTGGCATGTAGAAGGGTGGTGGGTCCACCTCCCCGGGGCTGCTGCTGCTGAGGTAACCGTAAAACTGGTGGTGGAAAGCCCGGGGGGCCGGCGGGCGGGCCTGGCCGGTGGCCTGCAGGGTGCCGGGACCCTCCAGTGCCCGGTGGAACCGGGGGCTGTATGCTGGTGGCTGAAGGTAGGACTCCTGGCTGGAGGAGAGAGGGGTGAGCTGGGCTTTCAGGGCGGTGACAGAGGTGGGGACGACGGGGGTCGTCGTTCTCCTCGTCCGACTGCCTGAACTCGGGGTACATGTCTGTCTCCTCCACGAAGGGGAAGCCCTCGATCCGCCGCGTCTTCAGGGAGGGCTCCATCTCCGCTGGGTCCATGACGAAGCGGCCGTCGGGCCCGCGGCTGATGAGCTCGATGGGGGTGGTGGCCTCGGCTTCGGCCTCTGCCTTGGAGACGCTGTACTTCTTGCTGCTGATGGCTCGCTTGGTCTTCTTGTAAAGGGAGAGTTCCTTCTCCTTGGTGGGGCTCAGCATCCGCTTGGCCTGCGGGCCCTGGTCGTCAGAGGACTCCGAGGGGGGACGGAGCGTGCGGATGCTCTCGGGACTCACCTTGCCGGAAGACAACCTGGACCACAGGGGAGAAAAACCAAGAGAGGGGACGGTCACCCGGAGGGGAAAGAAGGTCTTTTTGCCCAGAAGAACCACCAGCTGGATCCGGCAAACAAAACGCTCCCAGCTCTCAAAAGAGGAACTGCTGGGAGAAATTTGCGGGGGCTAACAATGATGGCAGAGTCTTGCCCGGCCATGGCACAAGCCAGAGGACCACCAGCAGCACACATCATCCCAGGTCCTCAGGAGCACAGCTCAGCACTCTTGACATGCTCCCTGGGGCAGGCAGCTGCCAACCCCTTGCAACAAACTCTTCCAACAAGCTTCGCAGCCCCAGCAGGATGAAAGACAGATCCAGAGCTCAATTCCAACTCCTTCAAAGGTTTCCTATGTTCACCTAAGCTATCCATGCCCCAGAAATCCCCTGAGCGGTGGGATGTCAGGCAAACGTCCCCTCCCGCAGAACTCAACATCTCATTTGGAGATGCTGACAGATCACTTCAGACCAACATTTTCCCCTATTTTCAACACTCAAACTTAAGGCTGAGAGCCTCAAAAGGCAGAGAGCATCAGGATAGTTCACTCATCCCTATCCAGAAAGCCTTGGACAAACAGGATTGAGAGGCAAAAGGTAGCAGATCCAACAGAGACGGTGCAGGCATGGCTATTTCAGTGCAGTGAACGAACTGAATAAAAGCAAGATTAAGATCCACCAGCACCACGACATTTTACAGTGGTTCAGGAGCCAAAGCATGAGGCGTCTGCATCTCAGACACTTGCGTTCACATTGGGAAGATGCTCCCACTGCTAATCAGCAGCTATACACGCTTTTGATGGGCTCTGCAAGGAGCTGTGGCTACTGCAGCACCACGATCCACCACCTTTGGGCACATGTGGAAAGAGGCTTCAGCGGGGCACTCTTCATGGGGAAAAGATACAGGTGTAAGAGTCTCTGAATTTCCCAAGAAAAATGAAAGCCAACAGAGAATGACTCAAAAACTACACCAAGCTTGCACGAAGAACTCCGTACACAGCAGGCTAGCCCTTCTCCTAAGGAGCCCCTTCAAGCTGGATGTGTAATCGAGTTCCACCAGTCAACTCCAGCTTTGGTCAATGTCCACAGATCCAACAGGGTTGTTTCTTAGCTTAAAGTTTGCTGCATTTGTGCCTGCTGCTTTCTGCTCCAAAGCCCCTTTGTCTCTTGTGAACTGTTGCGTTCCCACAAGTTTAGGGAACACCCAAAACAACTCGTCAGAAGCAACGAAACAAGGTCAGACATTTCCATTTGAGCTTTGCAACAACTGTAGGAAGGAGGCACTTTGAAGACCCCCAGCCTGGTGCCGCATCTAAGACAGATACTTACGGGGACTCCAAACTCTTCCTGCAGTGGGTTATCGAGAGAGGAGGGTCTGGAAGAGAATAAAAAGGGGAAAGAAGAGAGAACGCTAAGGAGGCGCAACACGACAGAGACAAGACAAACCCAACATCAAGACAACAAAAGACACTCAACAAGAGGCCAAGGTTTCATTGCTCCAGTGCTTTAATGGTTGCTGACAACAAACAGCTCCCGTCACAGGGTCCTGCCCGTCCTGCTGCCGCAGTCTCGCAGGCTAGAGGAGAAGGAGCCGATCCCCCTACTCCCTCCGGCTCCCCAGCCGCCCTTGTCCCTAACCAGCTGCTCCTGCATGGCGCCTGCAGTCCCAGCTTTTGGGAAGCAGAGCAGCAGGGTCTCCTTTGCGGGGGTCTTCTCTAGCCTAGTGCGGCCATCGGGCACTGCCCGCTCCGGGTTGGGCAGAGCTGGGCAGGAAGCAGCTGGAGAGCCCAGCTCTGGGGGGACCTCGAGGACGTGAGCGGTCCCCCCCCCATCTCTGGCCCAAAGGACACCCCAGCCCTAAACCCCCAGCTCTAGGAGTTATCACCACGCGAGAGCGCTCCCTTGGAAATCCCAGGCTAGTTTCTCTGTCGCCTCTTCACCCACCCTGCCTCTCCCGCTCCCGACCACGGGCGCTTTCAGGCACAGCCGAGGGATGAAGTCAGGGTTTCACCTGAGGACGCGCACAGACGGAAGAAGAGACAGACAGGGAAGAAGGTTACCACCACAACACAACTAGGGAAGAGAAACGAGGAGGAGACAGGAGGGAGGGAGGAAGCAAGCACACCGCGGACGGGCTCACCTTTCTTGCGCTTGAGCTTGCGTTTGCGTTGCTTGTTGACGAAGCAGGCGGCGAGTGTGCTGAAGAGGATGGCAGCAGCCAGGAAGCAGATGGTGGCAACGATGCCAGCCAGCACCGGGCGGGCTAGACCCTCGTCCGTCAGGTCAGGCTGAGGGAATACGTCTGGGGAAAAAAAAAACCCACACCGATTAGGTGTTATGCATACACCCCTGCCTGCTGCCTTCCCCAGGGACCTACCACAGCGTGAAGGCAACTGGTACCAGGAATGACAATCTCTAAGTAAAGACTCTGCTTCCAACCCAGCCCACCTGGGAAGAGCAGTCAGCACTGCCGCAGGCCACCGCCAAAGGATTTGGCCACCTCGCACCAGATAAACCTTTTTGCTTTGGCTGATGGACACCCAGGGAAGAAGCCCCTACGCCCTACAAATACACATTTATGTACAAGCGCACACAACTGCGCCAAACCTGCAGTTACCTCCAGGCCGAATAACCCGCTGCAGCACCACAAGGTATTTTACCCTGTTTGCCAGCGCTTCATTTTAGCTTTTCAATGAAAACCGGGCTCCGAACCCTCATGACGTCCCTCCACTAATCACGAGCACATCCGAACCACCAGCAGACCTCAGCTGCGGCCATTTGCGGATGCAAACCCTGCACACACCAGCACTCCTGCCGTGCATCCGCCTGCCGGGAGCACCGGCTTTCAGCCTGCGATGGCAGCTGCCTGGGGCCAGGGAGCACGCGCGCCCTGCGAGCGCTGCCAAACCCCATCAGAAAAATTGTGCGAGAGGAGCAAGGGCAGGCAAGCAGACAGGCTGGCTGCAGCAGGCAGGCTCTCGGCACGGCACCAGCACCACTTGGGGGCAGAGAGAGACCGCTGCATTCCTGCACGCAGCAGAGCTGGGTGGCTCCTTGGCTTTTCCATGAGAGCCATAAAAGCAGGGTTCGCCGCATCCCCATCTCCTCCTGCTGCCCTTGCCTTCCCCATCACAATCACATGCCCTCATCTGCCCCTCGCTCAAGGAGCATCCTCCGAGCTGGATGGGGATGCAGGGTATGTGCACAAGCTGCAGTGTGTTGCAGTCTCCTGTTGCAATACTTTTTTTCCCCCTCGGACTCTGCACTGCAGCACTACGTTGCCCCTCTGCACCTTTAATTCCTTTTTCCAGGCTGTGCAGTGCCCGGTCAGAGCTTTGTTCTCTGGGCACCCCGCAGAGCCGTGATGTGCTGCCACTCTGCACCAGCGGATGCCCGACAACACTGCGCTCTGCGGGAAGGACTAAATGGGGCGGTTTGTCCTCGCCCGCTCCGAGTGCCGCTGGTCTGTTTGCATTCAGGAGGCGGCACAGAGACAGCAGCGTGCCCAGGACACTGATCCTAACCACGCACCCACCAGCCCAGCTCACAGCCTGAGCATCTCAGACAAAAGCACAAAACCAGACATCGCTGCCGTAAGCAAGTACTGATGCATGATGCAAGTACCTGCAGAAGCAGAGATGCTCCCACAGCTGGGGGTCGAAGAAGCAGCTACCCCTTACCTGTACTGGACACGCCAGCAACGTTGCTGGGTTCGCTGATGAGATCCTGCATGACCGCCAGGACCCGGAACTCATACCAGGTGTCCTGAAACATCAAGCACATCCGTCAGGTCCCCCACCGCAGCCTCCAACCTTGCCCAGCTACTTGAAGACTCCAGCATGGAGACTGAGCCACCCTAAAAGCTTCCCCAGAGCTGCAGCAGACAGTGCAATGCCAGAGGTATGGTGTGGGCAGCTCCTGCTTACCTGGGACAAGTCCTTGGCAAAAAACTCGTTCTCCGTCCCTGGGATGCCATCATCCAAGATCTCCCACCTCTCCGCGACGCGGAACTCCATGATGTAGCGGTCGATGGGGAAGCTGTGGTTAGCGGGAGGAAGCCACGACAAGAGGACGCCTTGCTGTGTCCGGTTGGCTGTTAGGCACCTCGGTGGGGTAACCAACACCAGAGGCTCTGGAGTTGTTACAGGGAATGCTGGAGACAGAGCAGATGGGACAGGGGCACCTTTGAGATGGGGCAAGGGGAAGCACAGAGGATGTTCTCCCACATGTGCCCCATCAGTGGTCGATGGACCACCATGGCAGTGGCAAGTCCCAACCTTCCAGTAGTTTAGGGCACGTCTTGGGTACGAGCTCTCTTATCTCGTAGATACAAAAGTGGCTTTCCAAAAGGCAGGGGACTAACAATGCAGTGACTCCAAGAAAAGGGGCACAGCGTTAGAAAACCTCCCGCTTCCTCCTACCTCTGCCTGAGACAGCCCCAAGGCAGGTACCAGCACGAGGCCCTTTGTGATAGCTCCCGCTCTGAGGCGCACACAAGTGATTTTGTGCTCTATTAATACCTCCTGACCCCAGCTGAACTTAAGGAAGATCTGAACGGTGACTGGTACAGTACAGCTCTCCCACACTGCCTGTTAGGACAACCCTTCAGGAGCCTCATGCATCCAGCAAAGTCTACAAGCTTCATCCAGGACCCTCCATGAACTATCCTCTACGCAGCTGGAAATTACTGCTGCTGATCACCATCTCCGTCCCCAGCAGATAGGACATATGGACCAAGGCAAAGGGCCACTTCTCCCCACAGACCTCCTGAATCCCACCCCCCTCCTCCCCTTGTGCCCATGGAGGACCTACCTAGAGTGTTCACAGTGACCACCTCACTGAAGGAGCTGGTACCCAGCTTGTTCTGAGCCAAGACACTGAACTGGTACGCAGTCTCCGGTTCCAAGGTATCCACCAGTAGCCAACTGGAACCAGCTGGCACAGGGAGAGACAGCCAGTCATGGGGGCCAAACTGTGCTCTCTTCATCCTGCCGAGAGAGAAGGGAGCATCCTCAGAGAAGGTGCCTTTGACAGGCAGAACAAAGAGGCAGCATTAACTTCTCGAGCAAAAATGGAGCTTTCCCGAGCAATGGTTTGGTTTGACAGCAGTGATGTGTATGGACGCGGGGCAGCCACTCACCACCCACGAGCTGGCTCGGGGACGGCACACACAAGGGCTGCCAGGCACAGGGCACCGTCCCATTGTGCCACGCCAGCATCCCTCAGCTCGTATGGACATGGCCACCAGCCCTCCCCTCTGCTGTGCACCACCTGCACCCTCCGAGCAGGGTCAGGGACAAAAGCAGTGCCAACAGCCCTGCTCTGAGGTTATCTCCACCAGATTCCCATGGGCAAGAGGAAGGTGGTGCATTTTTACTCCAGTGAGTGCTGCAAAGGGGACGGCTGGAGCAGGAGATGGACCCTGTTCCCATTTATACCTCGACAGCTTCCGAGCCAGAGCCAAGTTTTCCCTCAGTTGCAGCCCTGTACATGCCCACAAGACACATTTAACTAAATCACCATTTTTGCCATATTTGCACAAGTCGGGGGGTGCCAGCACCACCCAAGGCATAACTCGGGGTTTGGCAGTGCAGCAGAGGCACTTGCAGGGAGCACAGGACACAGCCTTTCCGCAGGGGTCTAACCCACAAACCCAGGGCGAAAAAAACCCACTCCCGGAGCCGTCCCAGTGCGACCCCAGCACGCATGAGCCTGCAGCCACCTCCACAAGCCGGCAAAGAACCTCACGTCCCGAAGCAGCGTCACCGTGCTGCAATGATATTGCAAGTATCGGTGCTCACGATAGAGATGCTCTAGAGAGTTCCAGTCCTCAGCTGCAGGTTTCAGTGGTGTTTGCAGAGGGTTTGGGAAGGATTACTGCAGAAGGTCTATTCTGCATAGATCAGTGGGCATATCTATAGCCACCGGCGTACAGCCAGGTAAATCCAGCGAGTAGAAAGCAAGAGATGGAGCAAAGACGAATAATGCCGCTGTAAAGGGAGCAAAAGGTGAGGTGGGAGAAGCAGCAGCAAGCTGTGGAAACAAGCAAGTCGGTGGAGAGCCATGCATGTGCAGCGTGTCTCCACCAAACTGCGCGGCTGCGGGCAGGAAAGCCTCCCTATCCCCGGCAGCTCCGGCGGGGACTACAGCTCCCAGGATCCCCCGCCATGGAAGCATGGAGGGCAGCGGAGCAGCCCGGTGCCCCAAGTGGGTTTCCCTGCTGCATTTCACCCCACCGCCTTCGCATCCCTTCTCCCCAGCGCTGCGGCGGGCAGGCGTACAACGGCCAGGGGCTGAGGGTGGGGAGAGCGGAGGATAAATGCAGCACTAATGGCCTCTGGGCACGGCAGACCGGCTTTGCTGAGGGACAGCATGTGTGCAGGCAGGATGCTGCGGTGGCCTTGGCCCTCCCTGGGGAGCGGGGTTTGCATTTCCAGCATCAACAACCGCATAAGCAGGAGGAGAGCGTGGAACTCCGCAGGCGGCGAAGCCATGTTTTGCTTGAGCATCCCGTAGCCACAGCAGGGAGGTAAAGGCATGCCCTCCGGCTGGCCAGCTCTCCGGACGGCACTAGATGATCCAGCACCGTCCACCTCTCCTGGGCTGCCCAGTCCCAGGGAGCAGCACAGCCCCCTAGGGCTCACACACCATAGCTCGGGCAAGGCAGGTCTCTGCCGCCCTGCCCCAGGGTCCCCCCAGCACCCTGTGAATTCCATAAGGCAAGCCTGGCACAAACGCCCTTCCCTGTCGCTGGCTGCTCTCCCTCAGCACGGGGTCTGGAAGAGCCTTGGAGGCAGGAACCCCATCAGCAGCGGCAGCTGCCACCTCCCTCCAAGGTGAGCCACATCTCCAGAGCAGAGAGGTTTAACCACTCCTTCCCAAGGACGTTTTCATCAGAGCAAAGCCTGCACTGCACTGCTCTGCTCGCTCCCTCATTTTTCTCCTCTGCTCGCTTCATTTCTTCTTCTTTCCATCTCCTGCCAGACTGCCCAGCCCCACCCTGCGAGTGCCCGGCCTCGGGCTGGAGCAGAGCACAAATCATTACAGGCAGCGTCTACCCTATCTCCACTCTATCAGCAGTCTCCATCGGCGCAAATTAAGGCAAGGAAGGAAAGGGGGAGCGAGAAGAAAGGCGGAAGAACGCCAGCCCCAGAATTGGGAAGGGAAGGCGCCATCCCCTCCACGTTTCCAAGGACAGCTCTTCAGAAGAGGAAGGGAAGAGCAAGTGCAGAGCCCAAAGAAAACCCCAACCTCGCTGCACCTACGTTTTGCCCTCCCCTGCCCCAGGGAAAAGCTGGCAGGGCTGAGCCCGGCCCCGTTGCGCGAAGGCAGGGTGCACCCGCTGGCTTTGGGTACCGGGCAGGGCAGGCTGGCACAGGAGCGATGGGGGCAAAGCCCCACGAGGCTCGGACCCGGCCAGCATCTCACAGTGGCTGGTCGCGAACTCAGCCGGGATTTAATCACCTCCAGGGAGACGCAGAGCAAGGAAAGATCGTTTCTGCTTAGTCACAGCTCTTCCAGGACGCACTCTATAAAGGTTGCATTTTCCATCCTCTCCCTGGCTGTTAAGCTTCATAAACAGTTTATCTTGAAATTAGATGCCAGAGGCAAAGTTACATGAATGCAAAGTGTCTCCCTTGCACCATAAGCAGAATAAAACCTGCTGGGGCAGACGGAGGTACTGGCTAGCACAGAAGAGAGACGAAACACAGGACCTACGTGATCCCACCACCACCCATCTCTCCGAAGCACCGAACGAGAGCTCAGCCCTGTAATGCCCACGGGCACCGAGCCAGGGACACTGCCCTCACCCACCCTCCTCCCCGCGGCTGCTCGAAGCTCGAGTCGGCTAGAAAGGAAAAGAAGCAGAGAGCAAAGCATGCCAGGATGACTCACAGAGGGCCGTACCAAACTGAGAAAGTCTGCTCGTATCCACCGTCGTAGCCAGGCTCCCAGGAGACGTTGGCTGAGGTCATGGCGACCACAACGTGCACGCTGGTCGGGGCGTGAGGGCTTGTGCCTGCGGAGAGAGGGAGAGGTTGAAGGGGAGCACGACCACACGCTGGCTGGCAAAGCGGCTGGAAGGGGTCTGCTCCCAGCCATGGTTGGAGAGGACTCCTCTTGCACCAAGCAAAGGCCACCTGGAATTTCTGCTAGAAATAGCAGCAGGACAGCTGTGCCCACAGGTGGCCAAAATAAGAGAGCAGAAAAAGGCAGCACCACTGGTAAGTAAGATTTTAAGGAGACACTGCTTTTCACGGGAAGCGTCCCCATCTCCTATCTTGCCGACATGCTGCCCGGGGGACCCTACCCAGGGACCCGCCACCGGCCGTCCCCGAGCACCCGTCCCCTGCCCTGCCCGTACCTACGACAGTAAGGTGGGTGCTGGCAGTAATGCTTGCGACGACGTTGGTGGCGATGCACTCCCACTCGCCGTGGTCGTCCTTGCCGAGGGAGCGGATCTGCAGGGTGCCGCCGGGCAGCGTGTTGTGCTTGCTCCTGCTGGGCTTCCCTACCTTGGGCAAGGAGTTGGGGGGGGGGCCGGGCAAAGACAGAAAAAACACGACTCAGAAGCGGATTGCGAGACAGGGCGAGGCGGCAGCAGGGTCACTAAGCTACCTGTGTGGCCCAGGGGACACCGCCGGCCACCACCAAGGGATCCGGTCTCTCCGGTCGCGGCAAGGCAGCCGGTTCCCCCGTTTTCGAGAGGACCTGGCAGGGCAATGCGAGAGGCATGCGTCAGGGAGGCTGATGCCCAGCACTCACACACAAGCGGAAATCCCCACAGCACTCGCACAGACACCAAGCCCTGCGCCGGGCCGCAACCTCCAGCATCCAAAGCTGAAACCGCTGCGGAGGATGGTGCACCAGCCTCCCAAATCAAACACCCACCCAAGGCTGGGGAAGGCACCGCCTGCCCCAGGAGATGCCCAAGCCACCCCTCAGCCGGCGGCAGAGGAGAGGCAGGACACTTCACGGCAGAGGTTTGGGCAGCAAGGGCCCCATAGGGATGCAGGAGGATGGCGTGCGTGGAGGTGCCTGGCAGCTCTCAAACCAAGCAGAAAAATGGATCTTGTCACAAGTCATGTCTACACCCATCAGCCAAAGCTGTGCAAATCCCACATTGTGCTGAGTCCTCCTTAGCTGTTCTTCACGTAGAGGTCTCTGAGGATTGACACTGGGACCCACAGTTCAATCCCATGCAGGATGAGCAGAGGAGTGGACGGGCACGTGGAGTTATCAGTGCCAAGCCCAAGTCTTCAGGAGCCCTTCAGGAGACTGGCCAGTGCTGGTGGGCTGATGGGGAGCAAGGGAGCTTGCTTCTGCCACCTGGAAACTGAGCCAGCCCCAGATGGAGTCAGGGGGGATAAGCCCAGAGTCATGACATGAGGAGGACCGCCAGAAGGCACAAGAGGGGTTGAAAATAAACCTGTATAAGAATGGCGAGGGTGGGGTAAAAAAAAAAAAAAAAAAAGACTGAGAGAAAAGAGTAAATGGGCAACAAGTTTTAGGTAGGTCACTTGCAATCTGTGCAAGTCATGGTCCTCCTCATGCTGGTAAAAGGAACTCAAAGAGATCCCGCATCTCACATTGCAAGGACTGAGGACAGTGCCCACTGGGTGACACAGGGACCCCACTCACTCTCAGGAGCCCTAAGGACAGAAGGCTTGGAGAGAAGATCCTGGCAGGGGTGACAAAGAACCCAGGAGGTCCCCTGCACGGTGGCTTTCCTACAGGAGCAGTGAAGGTGGGAAGCGAAGGCTGGAGGAGGACTGGAAAGCCCAGGCTGTGCCACCACACCGGATCCTACCCTGCTCTACGGAAAGGGACATCCTGAAATCATTATGTCCAGTCCAGCATCATTAAAACAGCTTCTTCCCAGGGTCTTCAAAGTCACGGGGCAGCCAAGCAGCTGCTGACCGGTCCAGCCCCTTGCCGAAACACAGCCAAGAGACTCCCGGACACGCTCCGGTGGCATGTCCCCTCCGGCCACGGGAGGTCCGCACAGTGACAACGGCATTGCCGGGGCTCCCATGTCCTGCCGGTGACCACCGCGCAGGCAAGCAAGGAGGAGGGTGTCCTGCAGGCAGCACCGGCGAGGAAGAGGAGGGGGGCCGGGGCAGGGGCAGCACTCAGCTTTGCAGATGCTGCCGTGACGGTTTCACGGGATTAAACTACTCGGTGGCCACAAGCCGGGCTTCCCCCACCCACCTGCGGGACAGGACGGCAGTGGCTCAGCCCAAAACGAAGCAGCTGTACCTGCAGTTTGTTCTTACCGGGACAGAGTGTGGCTTCTCTGTCTGCAATATTCACCAAAAGCCAAAGGCACTGCAGATTTGTCTGGCAGGCCGGGTACCTTTCTCCAGGCGATGATGGGAAAGGGGTCTCCGGCAGCAGCGCAAGGAATCAACAGCTCCCTCCCTGCCTCCTGTCTGTACTCCCAGCCTGGTAGCACCGTGAAATAGGGGGGGTCCTGCAGCCAAGGGAAAAGGCAAGGAGCGTCAATCCGTGCCAGCTCCCACCACGCGCCAGCGGCTCCCCCACCACTAAAACCAGCCCTTTTCCAAAACAAATGAATCACCGGCTTGGGTAAGGTTGAGGCATCGCAAGGAAAGCCGCGGCTGAGAGCATGTGCTAAGGAAGCTATGGTACACCAAATTATACACCCCGAGGGAAGTTTTCTCTGAAGACCTGCTGCACTAGGGCACCTTGTTTAAGTTTTAAGGAGGTAAACAGGAAAACAAGCCACCCACATCGCATCAGACATCAACCTGATTTCATTGATTCTGCACCCATCTTAGCGGATGTGTGTGTCTATGATACACAAAGCACTATCATGTGAACCTCTGCGAGACACCATGAATCACCGCCGCTCACAAGCACGGGGACGTTTTGTTCAGGGAAGGAAGAGGCAGCAGCTCCCAACCCAGCCGCACCGGGAACCGCATCGGCAGCCCGGCGCGCCTCGGGCGCCGCACGCAGCAAGAGCACGCAGAGCATCTCTAGAGCTCAAATCATCCATTTATTCAAATCCTCCGTGAACCCAAGCCCAGGTCAGCAGGGCTAAGTGTTTTGTTGGCAAAAAGGCCACCCCAGGGACCTGTTTCCTCAAACTACCCTGGTCCAGTGCTACCAAAGCTTTATACTCATCATACACCGGCTGTGGCCCAGCCCACGCCAAAACCCGTGCCGCCGCTCCAGCGGGGTATTTCCAGCTGCACCAGACAGGGTGCACTCAGGGTTTGCCTGTCCTGATGGGAAGCACACCTCCAACCATGGCACAGACACCCCTTCGCGCTCCAGCCTCTGCTGTTCCCCTTCAAGGACGCTTGCGAGGGCTCGCGTTCGCCTTTCTCAGCACAGGTAAGAGAGACAAGGCTCAGAGCAAAAGGCGGTAGGTTTTTGCTAAGCTGAGCAATGTGGGTGGAAAAGCAGGCAAGTTCGGGGCCACAGAGCCCTTCTTGAGTTCTCTTCGTAGAGAAGCGCTTGGAAAAGCAAAGTAAAACCCGAATTTCCGCACAGAATTAACAACCAAATAAGCGGCACAGAAAAAGAAAACCCACCTCATCCATCCCTGCAGCGCTGGGCTGAACAGGAAGGCAGAACGAGTGACATGCACATTGCAAAATCCACGTTCGAAAAACCTAGCTATAGCGTAAGACTCCTCTGCAATGCACGCACGCATTCACACCGCCTGGCCTGGGACTCCAGCACCCCGCACAACCCCGGGAGCTCCTCTCGGCACGACGGGACGCAACCCACAGCAAATCTGCCAGCTGCAGAGCAAGGATTTTAGCGGGCAAGTTACCTTCAGTACCAGTCGGGCAGGGGGAGACTGGCCCATCGTACCCAGGGCGTTATAAGGCACACAGGTGTAAGTGCCGAGAGCATCTTCGGTTGCCTCCTCTATCCGGATTGACCCATCTTCCAGCAGGTTCCAGCCAGAATACTGCAGCGGTGGGAAGAAGGGAGCTGACTTATCCTACGCCCACCACAGCTTATTATTTTCCCTTCAGCCAAGCCCCCCACCTAAGCCCAGGGCGGCTGTCGCATCCCCCGGGAGATGCCCAATTCAATTCCCAGCACCCGAGCCGTCTCCTCAACCGCAGAGAGAGGAAACATGGGCAAGATCAGCCCGTCCAAACGCAGCCCTCTGGAAAGTGCTGCCCTGCTCTATATGTGCCCAGCGACAAGCGGGTTTATCTCGCTGCTGCCCTCCTCCCTACACACAGCCAGGCTTCTCCAAGTAGCCCAAAAGGTTTAACATGAGAATCTATCCCACCCTAAGCATAACTCGTCCTGGCGGCACCAAGGAGACAACCCCACCCGAGGGGCTGAGGGCACCAAGGGCCAGGAACCCACAGCAGCAACAGGTTTAAATGGAATTAAAACCTCGGATCGTTAATATTTAAGCGAAAAATTTAAAATACTGAGCGTTTTCTTTAAATATTTAATGGCTAATATCCTTGCTCAGACTATCAAACCGTGATTATAGGAAGACAGAGACTTGTTAAAAGGGTCTTTTAACCATCAGTTGCCACTGGATAAAAAAAAAAAAAAAACCCAGGGCCATCGGGAGGTCACTTTAGAGGGAAGCAGGCATTAGGTCTCGGAGACGCAGACGGCGCGTCTACAGGCGCCCTGGGCTCCACGCAGGGACCCGAATTAACTCTGCCCACAGCTGATAAGAAAAAGCAGCGTCATCCCAGCCTGTGGCCACTTCTGTCCTGACGGCGGGCTGGACCCACAGGGTGCCCGGTGATGCTCACCAGCGTTTGCAGAGGGCGTGAGGGTCCGAACCCCTCTGTGCCCCAACACATCGCTCCCCAGGGGCTTCATTACCTTCTCGATTCGCAGGGGACGTCCATCTTTGTTCCACTTGACCAGCGTGACCGGGGGCTCTGCCTCGACCGGGCAGCGGATGTATCCGTGTATCCCGATGGGAACGTAGATGACGGGGGGCATGTTCACCACGCGGGCAGGATCTGGGAGAGCAGCACCACCACGTCAGCGCAGGGAAGGAGCCCGTCTCTCCCCCACCACCCAGCTTCAGTGGATCTACATCACTTTTATAATGAATTCCGAACCCAAACACCACCTTGGCTCCCACAGGCTGTTATCTCCAGGCGTGCTACACACAAATCCGCTGTAATACCTGGCATTTTTGGGAGGCTTTACTCATGCCCAGAGCGTTCCTACCTGGGGCTCATTAAAAGTTGTAGTTAAGAAGAACCATTAAACACACCTGCTCTCGCATCCACACAGACTTGCGTCCTGCTGAAGCCCAAGCTGCCCCGTCACGCTGAGCCTGGGGGACACGTGCAGTGTGATGCACACCCAGCAAGCCACCTGCCTGTTCTTGCGCACCAGCAATGAAAACTATTTCAGCTCCCGAGCTTTAAAACACACTGACTGCAGCAACTGAGTTGGGAGAAGGGATCCGCGGCCGGGCTGCCGTGAGCCCCGTGCCTCCCGCCTGTTTGTACTCGCAGCCTGTGCCTCATTGAGGCTGGGTCGCGTTGAGCATCAGCCACCTCCACCCTTTCCAATGGGATGCAAAAGCTTAAAATATGTACCTAACCCCCCCCCCCCCCAAGCCCTGCGCTGCACCACCCACGCAGCGAGGCGTCTCGCAATCCTCCAGTCTAGAATGTGTCATTAACAGTGCTTCTAAGAGCTTTTTAATTAAGTGCGAGTGGGTTGGAGAGAATCTAGACTTTCTTTAATAAGAAGCTTTTTTAAAAAAAAAAAAGTTACTTTTAATAAGAAGAGCGAGTATTTCTACAATCTTGTCTAGACACCGGCAGCACGAGGTTATGGGAAAATCCTGCTGGGGCTTACGCTGCATTAAGGGATGAATGCATTTTTTGGGGGTGCAGCATCGCTGCGCTGCGGATGCAAAAACCCAACGCTGGGGCTAAGGTAAGCCGTTCAGGAGGAAGGGATGGAGGACGGCAAAAGCTCCCAAGTTTGGGAGCTCTGCTCCCTCCCTGCCGAAACACTTAACCCCAACCGCTCCCTGAAACCGCGCGCCCCCGGCTATGGCACCGTAACCCAGATTGCCAAGCGCCGCATATGGAGCGGGCTTTAACCTCCTCTGCTTGACTCCACCTCTTAGGAAATGTAATCAAGGGCTCCGGCGGAGCGGGAGAGGGTAATGGGATCGAGCCTTTCACTACTAGGTCACTGGCTGGGGGCCAGCCCGGCTCACTAATGACCCAGAGCCGTGTCCCTGTCCGACGGCTGCTCCGGTGGGTGGGAAGACTCCCTCCCGAGGCACCAGCCCGGGAGCAGATGACAAGGTTTGCCCTGCAGAAAGGGGGTTTGCAGCACAGAAAGCCAAGCGCAGCTCCTCGCGCCGAAGCCTCGCAGGGCCATCTGAACGGCAGATTGTCCAAACATCGTTTTTGCTGCCATTAGAGCTATTTTTAACAGCTATCAGGCTTGACGAGTGGTCCTGGATTAGTGGCAGGGCAGATTTAATGGCCTGAAGCCACATGCTTTCCTAAGAGCCGGCCAGCCGGGCACATCCAAGCCCCGAATCATGCCTCTGCTGGGCACGGTACCAGTCACACCGTCCTCTTGCCCCTTCATCCATCCCCACAGGGAACGATGGGACTTACCAGCCCTTCTCATAGCGGCTCCCCACCGGCGTGGGGCTTCCCACTAACCCGTGGTGGATCCACCAGCAGCCTTCAAAAAGTCACGAGCCTGCTTTGCTCAATCCCTTCTTTCATTATAAAATAAAACCGCTGCAGTCTTTTACAGCGGAGCAATATTGCAATTGCGAGCTGCAGCAATTGAGGCCATTACTGTCGAATGCCACAGGACGCCGGTGGCACACTACCCATTACCGCCCGGGGAGCCTGCGAGAACAAGCGTGGGAAGCACCGCTCCTGCTACAGCCCCCTCTCCTCCGCTTGTTTAGATCAGTTACTGCCTGAAAAATATGACACGCAAAGCTACCGAGCTCATGGAGAAACCACGCCGCGGGAACAAGCCCCCATAATAAATGCCGAAAAAAATACAAGCAGGTAGTTGAGACTGAGAGCCCTGATCTGGTGTTTCCCTGCCTGACATGATGCAGGTGGGGACAGCGTGACAGCAGCAGCAGTGGGAAGATGCCCACACCTATTTAAAAGCCACTCGCACCAAAGGTGGACACCGGTCCCAGCTGAGCAGATGCTACCCAGGATGCTCAGGCATTTACCGTCTTGTTGCCCACACCCTACAAGCACACGTGGGATTGTTTTGCTGAGGATGATTGCATGCTCATCCAAAGCCTGCTGTCACGTCAACTTGAGCCTCCTAGTATCACATCGGGATGACAAAGCCTCTGCGGCTGCCTCAGAGCTGGGTATTACCAACCCCCCAGCCCCCTCCCTCTGGATCGGGCCCCGCTGCCCGCACTCACACTGCACCGTCAGGTAGGCAGAGGCTGATGGCGAGCGGCCCAGGCTGTTGCTGGGGATACAGGTGTATTTTCCAGCATCCTCTGGCTTGACCCGGAAAATGATCAACGTCCCATCAATCAGGATCCGCACTCTCAACTTCAGGTCGCTGAGAGAGAAGAGGAGAGGAGGATCGTGGGGAGACCCGGGAAAGTGCCTGCCCCAGCCCGACCCGGGAGAAGACGAGGAGGACACACCGCCCTGCCAGGTACAAACTCACTTCTTGAAGTAGACGTTCTCCTCCTCCCAGTACCACAGGTAGGTGAGGTTCCCAGGGTATGCCTCGGCCTGGCAGGTGAAGAGCGCATCCTGGGAGATGTTGACCGTGATGTTCTCCGGAGGGGAAACGATGAAGGGAGGTCCTGGAGTGGGGAAGAGAAAAGTGTCACCCCCACCAGTACAGGTGTCCCCACAAAGGTTGCTCAGGCTCAGCTCCATCACAGCATCGTTGGCTGGGAGCTGCTGGTGGGTTCCAGGACAGGCCTGGCACTGATCCCCCAGAATCACAGGGGCTGCCATCGAGGAGCACGGTGGCCCTGTTATTCCCAACCCTTTCCCCTAATCTCTGCAGCTTTGGGGAAGGGTGCCCTGTGCCCATGGAGCACGGCTCTGCTTCTCCCAGGGCACATGAGCTTATGCCTCCCTTCATCCCGAGCACTTTTCCAGGATCACATCACACACGGAAAAAATCCAGGGAGAAAAGAGCAAACTGCTGGGAGCCAGCAGTGAGCATCCACAGCTTGCCACCGTGGCAAGAGCAGAGCAGAGGACACCCCACGCTCCTCTCTCCGCCGGTAGCTGTTGACCTAATTAAAGATTTATTTAATAAAAGAGGGAGCGAGGAGCGGGAGGCCTGCCATACATCACCGCTATCTGACAAGGCGCTTTGTGACAGCCTCAATCTTTTTCCCCGCTTCCCCAACAAAACCGAGCTGCCATGGGGGCCCAGCTGTTCATCGGCACGGCCGCTTCGGCACAGCCACCGCGGTGCCCCAGTTAAGTGGATTCCACCATCCTACAAATGGGATGCAGTGCCACGGGGCAGCCGGCACGATGCCGAGCTCACATGGCTCGCGGGTCGCTTCAGGGTGGCGCCGTGGCCCTGCGCTCCATGGAATTCCCACCCGGGGAGCCCCCTCCCAGCCTCCTGGGAATGCTGGTGGCCGAGGACAAGCCAGAGGGGCTCGGGTGGAAGATCTCACCTTGAACGAGCAGGCGCGTGGTGTGCACAGCCTCCCCCTGGATGCTGTACGCCCGGCAGGTGTAGGCACCCCTGTCCTCCCGGGTGATGGAGAGCACCGTCAGGCTCCCATCACTCACCTGGGGACGACAAGGGAAGACCCTGGAGCACGGGCAGGGACACCCCCCGAGGCAGGGGTGCGCCCCAGCCCTGGCTCAGCACCCTCCCTCCCTCCCCGCTTCCCACGGCAGAGAGCTGCCGGCGCTTTTAGGGCCAGATGAGAAACGGGTTTCCCCGCTCTGCAAGACTTTGGATATTAATAAACCAACACATGCGTCTCTGCTTGATGCCAAGGGAAAGGGAAAGAAAAAAAAAAAAAGAAAAGAAAAAAAAAGAAATAAATAACCCTTGCAACGTATTCATCTCCTGCAAAAGTGACTGGCAGGCGGCAGACTCCAAACCGCTCCTGCCAAGCGCCCCAGCGCCATCAGCGCTTCACAAGGAGCAGGATGCCTCGCCGGAGCATCCCCTGCTCCAGAGGGACTCATTCCACTCCTGAGGTGGCGTACGAGGGGGAGACCCTGGGCTTGGCCACCGTCCTCCCCGTGGGGCCACCTCGCAGCTGCAAGAGGAGCGGCCGAATTCCTCCCTGGGTATGCAGCGGAGGAAGGACGGGCGAGGGACCGTCACCCCCCCGGGGTAGCAGTCCCCCCAAGCACAGGGAGCCCTGCTCCCTGCCAGGCTTCCCCCACCACCACCTCATTCTGCCTCATCCTTCTATTTCAATTAGTAACAAATGATTCCTAATTACTCTCATTAGTGCCTGCGCTGATTCCAATGCCTGATTTACCAATTACAGCTCAGGGGGGAATCTCTGCCCGGGAACCTCCGGGATGCAAAAAGGGTCCTGGGAGGGGGGCAAAGCCCTCCCTGCCCAAACCGCCCCCTGCCCCAGCCCCCTTGCATCCATCCCTGCCCGGGGACACCGCGTCCCCCAGCTGCAGCCCCCAGCCCATCTCCGGGCCCTGGCACAGCATCCTGGTCCCCAGGATGAGAGTCCCCAGGGAGCAGCAAGGAATGGGGCTGCCCTAAACGCCCGGGACATCTCTACCCTGCGCCCAAGGGCAGGCAGTGTCAGAGATGGGGGGGGGGAGGGAAATGGGCATCTCGGCAAAAAGTGCTGAGACAGCACGCCCGGCTCCAAGCACAGCAGCGCTGCCGCCACCGTGGTCCCATCGATACCGTCCCCGCCGGCCAGGAGCCCCCGCAGCAGCCCCCTGCCACCCACCTACCTGGTACTTGCCGTTGGGACCCAAAAGGTCTCCCTCTTTCAGCCAGGTGACGATGGGCTTGGGGTTCCCGAACGCCATGCAGGTCAAGGTGACACTGCTGCCTTCCTTCGCCTCTACGTACTGCGGCGGCGTCTCGGTGAATGTGGGGGGAGCTGTGGGGCAGGGGGAGACCACCGGTGACCCCCCTGTTTCACCCCTGGCCGCTGTGGGTTTGGGGGGGGGGCACGGGGACAGAGAGGAGGCTGCCGCCTGCAAACGGGGGACACGCCGCACATCCCCGTGGCAGCGCTGGGATCGCCCCAAAGGCAAACGGGGCTGCAGGGATGGGGACGACAGTGGCTGTCACAGGGGCTGTCCCTGGGGACACTCGACAGCAGCATCCCCTCCACGCCACGCTGCACCCCAGCCCCGTCCCCTCTGCTCCCCGCCAGCTCCAGGGCACGGCACCACATCGTCGCGTCCCGTCCCCCCCCAACATTGCATATTAACTTGCTATTGTCAAAACACGGGAAAACACCGCAGTGCAGATCGAAAGGCTCCTTCCTGATTAAAGAGGCTGGCAGGATTACAGCCCGCCCCTAATTACCAGCGGTTGTTAAAGCCCACTTTCGAGGAAGACAGGTTGGCAATTTAATCTGCTCGGGGAAAAAAAGAATTATATCTTGTTTCTCCCCAAATGATTTTTATTTTCCCCGAAGAAAATTAAGCGTTGTAATGCGCTGGGGGAAAGCCACAGCCTTCCCCCTAAAAGCAGTTCCTCGGGCCAGAGGATTACGGTTATTATTTTGCCATTAAGCCCCTGTGTGCCTCACGCTGCCTGAAGCCCAAAAAGCACCCCATTTTGCAAGGGCGGGGGGGGGGACCAGGAACCTGGGGTGCCGATGGCACTTCCAGCCCCTCGGGTGGGATGCGTGCGTGGGGTGGAGGTGAAGCAGGCACCATCCTCCTCCTCTCACCCTCCTTCCCAAGCCCTCCGAGCTCATTCCCAGGCGGGAGGAGGGCAGCCTCGTCGGGAAACCTGGCAGCATCTCACCCCCCTTCTTTTGCAGGCAGCGGGAAAGGAGGCAGCAAGGAGGCAGGGCGGCAGGCAGGGATGGGGCTGGTGTGCTGCGCGGCCCCGCTTGCAAAGCTCCTGCTCGCTAATTGGGCTCAATTAGGTGGCTCTGCTCCCTGCCGCAGCCCAGCCGTCCCCCCGAAAGGTTAAATTAATTGCTCAAGGTCAGGCACGAGGAGCTGCCGGAGCCCACGGTCCCTCTCCAGCCACCCCACTGCAGCGGGAGAGGCACAGCCCTGCTGCTGGGCTAAAAATAAAGACCTCTCCTGATGTGGAGACCGGCAAGTTGCTAATTAGTTTAATATGCAGCCGTAATAAAATGAAAAAGCAATTTGAGTAAATCTGAATTTCAAGAAAGCAAAGATTTGATTTTCTGATCTGTTTGTTAAGAGGAGATTCGTTCCCAGCCCCGTTTCTTGATGTCTCTCCTTTAAACAAGCTCCGCATAATTAAACTGCGGAATCCCTAATAAAAGTTTGTCCCTTTTTAAGTCACGCCCCAGCCGGAGCAGTCAGCCCGGATGGCCGCAGGCTCGCTTGTCTGCAAGGCGCAGATACCATCAAGGTCCAGCATCCATCAGAAATCAAAGCGAAACCTGTCTGGGCACCAGCATGGCACGCAGCCCCCCCGGTGATGCCGCAGCCCCCCCCGGCGATGCCCCCAGCTCACCGTTGACCGTGAGGTGGACCCAGCTGCCGTTGTGGAAGGTGTCGTACTGTTGGTCCAGCATGAGCACTTTGCACTCGTACCAGCCCTGGTCCTCGGAGCGGACCTGCTCAATGCGCAGGGAGGCTTTGTCGTGCAGGCTGGCCCGGCCTGTGGGGACAGCACAGCCGTCGGCTCGGTGGCCACCAGCCCCGCACGGTAGCCCCCCACCCCTCCAGCACCAGACCAGCCCCCCGCCGAGCATCGCTGCAGGGGACACCCCAGCCCAGTGCAGGCACCGAGCAGCAGCACCCCACCATTCCCAGTTTGGGGGCTGGTTGAGCCTCACGGCACGGTGCTGCCGGCTGCAGCCAACCGGCGACACGCTCGTCCGTCTGGGAAGGGCAGAGTAAGCTGCAAGGTGCCTCGAGCGGCGTCTGCCCGCAGCCACGCCGGCCTTCTGCTCCCAGCCGGGGGCTGGCGGCGGTACAGCCAGCAAGCAGGCACGTCTCAAAGCTTCTCCCCGGCCTGCGAGCCTCCCAAAAAAGCAGGGTGGCCCCAGGCTGAGCCTTTGCACAGCCCAGGAAACTGGACCCGTAGCAAAACAGCCCAAACCTCTGCCCCGGCACAGCGGCCATCGAGCTCTGGCATCGCTTATTCGTGAGCTGAGTTTGGCAGTGCTCAGCCCAGGCTCGGGTGCCGGCATCCTCCCTGCCCCAGCACTTCCCGGGGAGGAAGCCCCGCAGAGCCTGGAAGCAGGGTAAGACCCAGGGAACATGGCCAGGACAGCGCTCCCCAAGGAACGGGATGCTGAAACCGGGTCTGCCCCACCACACCAAACCCCCTCGGGGCTAGTCCCCAGCTCACAGAGCCCACCAGAGCCCACCGCCACACGGGGCAGGTGGCGTGTTGGCGAGCGGCCATACGGGCTCTGCGGCTCCAACCTGCCACCTCCACCCAGAACATGGTCCCGGCTCCATCCCCACTGTCCCCCCAGCATCCACGCACCCCCCCCCCCCCCCAAGGCTCACAGCTGCTCTGGGGCGCAGCGGCAGCAGCAGCAGCCGCCACCACCACGCGTCACCCTGGGTTTCTCTGCCTCGCTTGCTCCCGTCCCACGCAGCCCAGCTGGCTTCCTAGCACTGCTGCTTAATTAAAACCAACTGGGTGGAAAGCGAGCAACGAGAGGCAGAGCCCGTGCGGTTTCCGATGGAGGAGCGGATGGAGCGGAGCCGTACGTCCCCGGCTGCACCTCAGTTGGGACCCAGCACATCCCCCTCATAACCCCCGGACTCACCGGCATACTCCGGGTCGACATGGGGAGGGTAAAACCCAAACTTGATGAAGATGGGGATGGGGACGCCGAACTTGAACCACTCCACAACATAGGGAGGGGGCTGCCCCGTGAGCGGGTGGATCACGTCGCATCCCAGGATCACGCTCTCGCCAGCGCGAGCGGTCACGAACTCGGGCTCCTCCCTCGACCCGAGGGCACCTGTGAGGGGGCGAAGGAAGAAACCATGGCTGCTCCCGCCACTGGACCCCAGCATCAGTGACAGCCGGAGGACGAGGACCCCCGGGAAAGCCACAGCGGAGACTATTCCCATCCCCAGCCGCCTGGCTCAGCCAAGGGCATCACCCCAGGGATGGGTCTCCCCTGTCCTGAAACCAAGGGGGGCTCCCCAAGCCCCTCCACCCAGCTCCAGGGCCACCCCAAGCCACCACAGCGCTCAGGACGGTGGCCATCAGCACCCGCTGCTCCAGGATGGCTTCTCACCCTCTGCGCTAAGGCAAAGGTGGTGCTCAGTGCCCTGCGGGGGGGGTTTTGGGGACCCCCTTGCTCTCAGCAGAGGGGGTGCACGGAGCATACCTAATACTGCTCCCCACCTAGCAGCACCATCAGGACTGCCCCGCATCCCTGCGGCGGGGAAAAGGCTGCATCTGCAGCCCCGCTTGTACCCCCACATCCTCTGGCGAGCGGGACCCGGCGTGCAGGGACCGCTGGTGTGCCAGCGCGGGGAATCCGGCTTTCCCAGGGCAGGCTGAGCCCCTGCAGCAGCGATGCTCCAGCCGAGCCCGCCCGTCCTCAGGTGTCCCCGAGAGCCCCAGGCCTGAAACCCGGCTGCGACCTGCGCATCGAGTCTGGCACCCTGCTCCTCCCGGCTGGGGTAATTAAACAGGGCTTTGGTCTCAGCCTCAAACGAAGGCGCTGCTCCACCCCGGCTGTGCCTCCCCGCTCAGCTGCAGCCTGTCGTCATCCCGCTCTCGCCATCAGCAGCAAAGCTGCATCCTCAGCACAGCTTCCAGAAAGGGAGAGGGAAAACCCAGGGCTGGGGGTGGGGGGAGCCAAGGAGTGGGAGGGGGGGGGGGTCCCCAAAACTGCAGGCGAAAGGTTCAGCCCCACATCTCCCTTCCCATGGAGGAAGGGCCCCCCCCATTTTCCCGGCACACGCCGCCGCCTGCTCCGGGGGGGATGCTCGGGGAGGGATGCTCGGGGAAGCACGTTCCCACTCCTCCGCGCTGCTCTTCGGGGCTGCCGGTGATTGGCGGCGAGTGACATCACCGCTTCCCCGCCGCCGGGAGCCGAGCATCACCGGCTATTTTTGGCTCCGGCACAAGCGGCGAGAGGCCCCCACCGTGCCACCCCACAGGCTCACCGGCCAAGGGAAGGGGAGAAGGGGAACCGGGGTGGATGGCAGGCAGAGCCGGCTCTGCCGGCAGCCACAGCCAAAACCTCCTCCCCGCTGCAAGGTGCAAGCCGGGTACCACGGCTGGATGGCGGCTGTTTAACCGGGAGGGCTGGCTGGCGGCAGCGGGGAGGGCGATGCCTGGGTGCAACGCTGTGAACCATCTGCAAGGAGCAGACGCTGCGTTGCACGCCTGCTGCGGGCACCCAGCCCTGACACAGGGGTCCCGCGTGGCCACGTACCTGCCTGGACCCCATCCGGGCGAGGGGATTGCTGCGCGCACACGTGCAATATGTACGTGCACACACACACACACACACCCCCGCCCCGACTTCACACCGCCCTGACGACACTCTTACACCTCTCCATCCCTCGTTATCGCTGCATCGCCGATGAGCTCCGGCGTTCGCACCCTGTCAGCGGGGACGGTGTCAGCCCTCCCCTACCACCCCGGCAAAGAGCTGCAAGAACCCATCCCAACCGCGCTGCGCCCATGCGGGGGGCTGCGCTGCGGGGCTGGGAACCCCCCCTCCCTGCGCCGATCGGGGACAGCAGCTGTCACGTGCTGCTCAAGAGCATCCAAGGACGCACGCTTCCCCAGCCACCTCGCTGGAGCGAGCGGGTCCCCGGCACCTCGCCGCCTTCAAAGGGACAGTCCTGCTTCCCACCAGCAGCACGGGATGGAGGGGGCAGCACCTCCCCGCATCCCCCATCCCTCCCAACCCACCAGCCCCTGGGGTACCAAGGTGGGAATCTCGGTTTTCAGCTCCTCGATGCCAAATGGAGCCTGGGATGCTGACGCTTGCCCAGCTGGAGAAGCGTGCCACCCGACAGGCCACCTACTGCCACACGCCCAGACACCACCACGATGGGCGCTGGGGAGTCCCACTCGCAGCCCAACGCCGGGAAGCCCCAGACTGACTCCCCAGCAAACCAGTGGGTGACGTCCCCAGGGAGGGGACGAGCCAGCAGCTCTGCCGGACCCATTGCCTGGCCAGGGCTGCCCGGGCAGAGGAAAATAGGTCAGGCCCGGCAGCTCACAGCGCCGGTGTCTGATCGCAAGGCCGGTGGGGAATTGCACGCATGGCTGAGCATCGCCTCCCCACGCGCACGGCCGACTGGCAGCCACGGCGGCTAACCGGCCCCCGGCTCGCCCCAGCTGCCACCCACCCTGCCACCGGTCCCCCGTGCCCTCCTGTCCCCGCTTCCAGAGGCAGCAGGAAAGCAACGGGGAGATGTTTTACAGCCACCCCTTGGGTCTCCCCAACCCGCTAACCCTGCGATTCCAGCCCTGACCAGGTTTCCTTCCAAGTCCCGGCCGCTGAAGGCACGCGAGCGATGGAGACTGCAGCTCTCAATTCAACGAAGCGTTTCTCACCCCCACATTTGTGGGGAAACGCTTGAAAACAACCCGCAGACGCCAGAAGAAACAGAGCGCAAACAGACGAGGTATTTTTAAACCCACTTGATTTTCCCAGCCAAGTTCAGGGCGGGGGGGGGCCGTCGTTCAAGGCTCAGCCTGTGGTTTGGAAATAGGGTCAAGATCAGGGAGCCGCAGCGGGGATGTGAACCCCAAAGCCCTCCTCCGTGCGGGAGCTCAGGCGAAGCTGGGGGATGCCTCGTAAAGAAAAACAAGTAATCAACAGGCTTCGTCATCCAAGCAGATCCAGGAAAAATAAAAGCACGCCGCGTGCCAGGAGGCGAGAATACAAGATGCGGAGGTGGAGTTGAACAGCATCCCAAAGGGAGAGGAGGGAAGGCTGCCGCCACGCAGAGACGGTGCCACGGCGGGGCTCCCCCAGGATGGCGATGCCGACGCTGGGAAGACCCTCACCCGGCTCTGAGCATCCAGTTCCTCCTATCCCGGCAGCAGAGACGTAAGGCGACAACGGGGTTCGGTGAAGCTGGTGGTACCCAGCATCCCAGGTGCGCTCGCTGAAGCGGGACGCTTCCCTACAGAGGCTTCGTGAGAAGGATGCGGCCGTGGCAGAGCGGGTTTCCAAATGAGATAGCGCTGCACCTCAGCTCGCAGCAGGGATAAACACCGATCCCACAGCCAAGGGACGATGGCAAAAAGCCCAGAAAGGCTGCCCTGCCCCAGGGTCAGAGAGGGGATCCCGTCCTGACCCACCATCCCAGGCGCTCGCCTCCATCCCTGTCCCCCCACGGGGACGGCCGAGGGAGCAGGCGCGATGCCCCGAGCCCCCGGACCTCTCCTCCCTGCCGAGCGGAGACGAGATCTGCTCTGACACATCCCACTCGCATCGGTGGAGGCGGGATATGGCGGGGATCTCTGAGGACAAGGCCACCGGCGTGGCATATGGAGGCCGGCAGGGAAGGAGAGCAGGCAGGGCAGCGACCGCAGCCCGGGGAGGGGGGGGGCGGAAAACGGGGACCACCCGCTGCAGGGATCCAGGCTTCCAAAGCAGCGCATGGGATGGGGGCAGAGCCGCCTGCCCCCCGCCTCCTTTCCCCCCCTCCCAACAGCTCGGTGGGGGCTGCACCCCCTGATGCAAGCTCGTCCCCCCCTGCCCACCTGGGGGTACCCGCAGCCCCCCGAGAGCATCCGCCTGTGCCCTGGCAGGGGTGCAGCCCCGGGGGAGGGAGAGCAGGAGCGCAGCCCTCGCCCCCCTCCCCCAGCTGGAAAGCAGCATCTGGGCTTTACAGCGCCGATTCCTGCGTTTTAAACCGGATTTTCCAGATGGATGGAGGGCGACGCGCAGGTCAAGTGACGTGCCTCAAGGTCATGCGGGGCCGGCAGCTGCACCCCGTTCACGGCAAGATGGGGCCTTCAAACCCCGTCCCCGGGGACAAGGGGTGCCCTGCGGGACCACTGACGCCATCCTCGCACAGGCAGGCGGCTGCCCTGGCACCCCCAGGGGAGCGTGCGTGCCCGGGGTGCCACCCCACGGCAGCCCCCCCCACCTGCCACCGAGGGTCCCCGCTCCCCAAATGACATAGGTGGGACCGTGCCACCGGGGGTGGCAGCTCAGCGAGCACGTGTGTTAGCACAAGTCGGTGCTCAGAGACGGAGCCTGCGAGAAAACGACTTCCCCACGGTCACCCTGATGTCCCCACTCCCACCTGCAGCGTCCCCTCCCTCTAAACGCCGCCGGCCCGGCATAGAGCATCCCCAGGTGCCGTGCAGCAGCCGCCTCATGGGAGCCATCATCTCCCAGCAACGACCAGCAGCTACCTGCACGCTCCCCGTGAGCGCCTTCCACGTGCGTGGGGCCGAGCGAGCCGCTGCAGCGGGAGGCTAGAGCCGAAACCGCTCCCGGGGGAGACCTCCCGCACCCAAGAGAGCACCGCTGGGGTGCCGTGCCCCCCAACCCAGCGCATCCAGACCCATATCGCACCGGTACCCACAGGCAGGCTGCCTGCATCGCCCTCCCCATGGAGCAGGGCGTACCACCCCGATGCCTTCACAGCCCTCCGACCGGTAACTGGGATGCAGGCAGCACTCCGAGCTGCCCGCCAGCAGCTCCTGAATCACGCTGTTCCTGGCTCAGGCAGCCCTCCCACCAACGCCAGCTTCTCCATCATGAAGCGGGAGGAAGGGAGTTGTTTTTCCAAAGGCCAGCTGGTCGCTCAGGGCTCCCAGCTCGGGAGATGCCTACCGCAGGGAAAGGGAGAGGGAAGGAATCCTCTGTCGGCACGGGGCTGGACCCCCTGCTCGCCCATCTGTAGAGCTTCTCTTCCAGCGTGAAGCCACGACCTCCAAGACGGAGGACTAGAGGTGAACGGGCACTAAGCCATCCTGCTGCAGCCCCGGAGAGGAACTTGCAAGGTCCACCCATCCCCAGCGAAGCTGCATCTTCCAAGTCGAAAGGCAACCGAGCCGGGAAAGCACCACCGCAAAACCCCTCCAGCAGACCAAGTCAACGGCCGAGACGCGCGCATCCCTCCCATCCAACAGGTCCAGAGGAGCAGAAATCCTCCAGGGAAGGATGGAAATGGGAGCCGGGCCAACCCCCTTGGCCGCTCCTGGTGCCAAACCATCCCCTTGCCAAAGCCGCATGTGCCAAAGCTGGTCCAAACCCCTCCACGGCCGAAGAGGCACCAGCCCTTGCGTGCAACAGCTCTGTGCCGGGAGCGAGTAAGGGATGCAGCCCCGGCGAGCCGCTCCGACGGGCCAAGGTCAGCACCGCGAGCATCACCTGCCGTGGTGTCCTGGAGGGGGACACCTCTTTGACCGGAGCCCTCGCCCAAGGCTGGCGAAGCCGAATCCTCCCTCCGCAAACCGCGCCTGCCAGATCCATGAGCATCCCCGCTCGCCGCGCAGCACCACGTCACGCCCGTGGGAGAGGGAGGAAAAGCCCCTCGGCGTCACCGGGAATGCCAGGAGGCCGGATCCCTCCTCCGACACCCACTCCCGCTGCGGTCACGTCCCGGCTCTCCTCCCCCACGCCGTAAGAGGGGATAACGCGCTCTCCTTCCCTCTCTGAGCCGATTAACGCCTGGGAAGCCGGGCCAGGCAGGAGGGCTGCCCAGGGCCAGCACCGCTGCATCTCAGCCTGGCTCTACGAGGAGGAGGAGGAGGCAGCGTAGGGAGGAAGGCCACGGTGAGGGGCAAAGCCCCGTGGAGGGCACCAGTGCCTGGCGAGCCCCAGCCCTGCTCTGAAGCCCTATCCCCAAGCAGTGCGGGGTGACAGCCCCCCCCCCCCAGGAGGAGGGGACGGCGCTGGGGTGAGTCCCACGGGCTCCCCATCCCCACGCAGCCCTCCCACGGGGTCCGCGCTGGCCCGCAGCGCCCCCTCGCCCGCCAACCCACCCACGCATTACTCACGGCGCGCTCATTCATCACGTACGCGCTGCTCCGTACGCGCAGCACCCCCGCGCCCCGGGGTCCCCGGCACCCACCCACCCACCCCAGCACCGGCTCGGGAGCCCCGTCCGAGCAGCTCCAGGGTATTTCCAAGTTCCCAGGCGCTGAACTCGCCCCTCTGCTCCTCTCCCAGGCAGAGGATCCCTCTACAAACCGCTGCTGCAAACCACCGCCTCGCCACGCCGCAGGATGCATTACAGGCAGGCAGCAGCCGGCCGCGGCTCGGCAGCAAGAGGGGCCCCATCCTGACACCCCCCCACCGCCCCCCTCCAAGGATCCAACTGACAGGCAGGGATGCCAAGGGACCGTGGCGGGATGCAGAGGAGCGCCATGACGCGGCGAGGGCTGCGGTGCCCCGGTGCATGCCGAGGTGCCCCCTCCCAGCCCACGCCTGCCCTCCGAGGTCATGTTCCCCCGCATCGCTCGCCGCCGGCGGTCACCGCATCCCCACGGGCAGGGCTCGGTGACACCCAGGGCGCAGCTCCCGGGTCCCATTCCCCCTAGGGGGACACCGGGGTTGCAGGGACCACCCCGTGCCCGGCGAGGTACCGGCTGGCAGGGATGGGAGACGGTGCCGCACCAGCGGCGGGCAGCCCCCCTTCTACCTGCAGGGATGGCTGAGGGGGCAGGAGGGGGCTGGCAGCTGACGGGAAAGAAGCCAGACCGGGAAAATCAGGGTTATTCCCCGCCACTGTCTCCCTCCTGACCTTGGACAACCCTGTGCCTCAGTTTACCCCGGTGCAGCAGCCAGCCTGCGGTGGGGGGCGGGAGCCTCCCCCAGACAGGGAGGGGGACAAAGTCACCCCCAAACCCGCAGCGAGGAGCACACGGGCACAGCCGGGGCGCTGCAGGGGAAGGCACCCAACGCCTTTGGCATTTCTCCTTGCCCAGCCGGGCTACCCTTGCAGGGAAGGGCAAACGCTGCCTGCGCCCCTCGGCACTGCTGGAGGGGGAGAAATTGGGGTGGGGGAGCGAGAAACGCTGCACTGTGGCCCCAACCACGCTGCCCACCTCTGCGCCCTCCCCCCCGCACCCAGCCAGGCGTGCCCCCTGCAAGGACTCGCACCCTGTCGCCTTCTCCCAAGGGGAATTTCCAGGTCCTCTGTGTGTGTCCCTCCCCGAAGGGGACAACCCAGGCAGGACCCACCGCCCACCCGCGCCGGCATCTCCTCCCTCCCAAACTTCCCGACCCGCAGCCGCTGTCCTCGGGGAGGTCACCGCAAAAAAAAAAAAAAAAAATGGAAAAAAAAAAAAATTCCTGGAGCGCCTGGGGAAGATGCTCTCCCCCACCACCACCCTTCTCCCGCCACCCCCCTCCCCGGGGGACGGCGGGGGGCAGCCGGGAATAAAGCAACAGCCAGCCAGCCCCTCGCTGCAGCGCCGGGGACACGGCCAGCGCTCAGCTCCGCTGCACCGGAGGGGAGGCAAAGCCCCCCCCCCCCCTTTCACCCCCCCCCTCCCGGAGCCGCAGCACGCCGCATCCCCGGGGCGTGCTCCCCTCCGCAATCCCCCTCCCGGTGCAGGCTCCGGGACGTGCTGCTCCCCGGTTTCCCGGGGGCATGCATCCTCACCCCGCGGCGTGCACCCCCCCGCCGGGGTGTGTGGTACCCCAGCCCGGTGCGCGCATCCCCCCCCCCGCCGCCGGTACACCGGGGAGGGATGCGGCGGGGGAGGAAGGGGGGATGCTGTCCGCCGCGGAGAGCCCGGCGGACACCACCACCACCACCACCACCCTCTCCCCCGGAGGAGAACGACCCGCAGCCCCGACTCACCTTGGACGGGCAGCCCGCGGGCGCCGAGCACACTTGCTACCAAAGCGGCCACATACCAAATCATAGTACTACCGGCCCCCGGTGCGCAGCATCTTCCGCCCGCCGGGCGGCCCGGCCGGGGCGGGGCAGGGCTGGCCGGGCCGGGGCAGGGCTCCCCGGGCCGCCGCGGGGCTGGCCGGGCCGGAGGGGCGGCTCAGGGCCGGCCGCCGGCCGCCGCCGCTGCGCCCATGCCCGCGCCCATGCCGCCGCCGCGCCGCACCTGCCCTCCGCCGCACGGCGCGGGGCGCAGCCTAGCCTGCGCCCTTTAGCGGCTCGGTGCCGCCCCCGCCCGCCGCCCATTGGCCGCGCCCCGGCGGAGTGGGCGGTGATTGGCCGGCGGCGCGGCCCGGGCCCGTTTCAAGGTGGGTTGGCGCGCACGGGGGCCCCTGCGCCGCAGTATCATGCGCAATGCCGGGAGCGGCGGGCGGTGCGCCGGCACGGCTCGGCTCGGCACCGGCACGGCTCGGGGTCACCTCCGCCGGCCGGTCACCTCCCCGCCGGCTCTGCCACCCGCTCCGGAGCAGCGTCCCCTCCCGGTCCCCACATGTGTCCCCTGCACCGGCTCGGTGTCACCTCCCTGCCCCCAGATGTGCCCCCTGCACCAGCTCGGTGTCACATCCCTGCCCCAGCTCAGTGTCACCTCCTTGCCCCCAGATGCGGCCCCCGCGCCAGCTCGGCATCACCTTCCTGCTCCCAGAGGTGTCCCCGTGCCCTGGCAGTGTCACCTCCTTGTCCCCCAGATGTTCCCCCTGCACCAGCTCGGTGTTACCTCCCTGTCCCCAGATGTGCCCCCTGCACCAGCTCAGCATCACCTTCCTGCTCCCAGATGTGTCCACATGCCCTGGCACAGTGTCACCTCCCTGTCCCCAGATGTTTCCCCTGCACCAGTTCAGTGTCACCTGCCTGTCGCCAGATGTTCCCCTGCACCAGCTCAGTGTCACCTCCCTGTCCCCAGATGTGTCCTCCTGCACCAGTTCGGTGTCACCTCCCTGCCCCCAGATGTGCCCCCTGCACCAGTTCGGTGTTACCTCCCTGCTCCCAGATGTGCCCCCTGCACCAGCTCAGCATCACCTTCCTGCTCCCAGATGTGTCCACATGCCCTGGCACAGTGTCACCTCCCTGTCGCCAGATGTGTCTTCCTGCACCAGTTCGTTGCCCCCAGATGTGGCCCCTACACCAGCTCAGCATCATCTACCTGCTCCCAGATGTGGCTCCATGTCCTGGCGCAGTGTCACCTCCCTGTCCCCAGATGTTCCCCCTGCACCAACTCGGCATCACCTCCCTGCCCCCAGATGTGTCCCCTGCCCCAGATGTGACTCCTGCACCAGCTCGGCATCACCTCCCTGTCCCCAGATGTGTCCTCCTGCACTAGCTCGGCGTCACCTCCCTGTCTCCAGATGTGCCTCCTGCACCAGCTCGGTGTCACCTCCATGTCCCCAGATGTGCCTCCTGCACCAGCTCGCTGTCACCTCCTTGTTTCCAGATGTGCCCCCTGCCCTGGAGCGGTGTCATCTCCCTGTCCCCAGCTCTGCCACCTGCCCCTGCTGCCATACACCACCTCTTTGCCACTTCGCACCCACGTGGGGTCACGTCCCCACCACGGGCTGAGCCACCTGCCCCCCGTGCCAGCTCCGTATCACCCCGACCAACATCAGCTGTGCCATCTGTCCCTGCCACCCTGCACCTGCCTGGGGTCACATCCCTGCCACCTGCCTGGTCCCACTGCACCCTTCCACCCCACATCAGCTCAGGGTAACGTATCTGCCACCATCTGTGTCCCTGGCAGAGGTTCAGGGTCATCACCCTGCATCAGCTGTGCCACCTGTACCAGATCGCTGTCACCTCTGCCAGGACGCTGCACTGCTCAGCCACCTCCTCGCCACCTGCCACGGCTTGCTGTCACATTCACCTGCCACCCAGCATCGGCTCTGTGCCACTGCCACCCAGCTGTACCACCCTGAGACAGCTCCATGTCACCCTGTCCCCTCCAACGCGTCCCTGGCACAGCTTTGTGCCTGGCGGCACAGACCCCTCCACTTGCAGAGAGAACTGGGGTCCAATTCAATGGAAAATAGGTAGAAAACAGAACGTCCCCCTGTGCTCTCCCATCCCACCTCTCCTCCCTGCAAAGACCTCTGGTGATGCCAGATGGGCAAACAGCCGGGCTCGCTCCCCAAGGAGCGTGCCAGCAAGAGAAACAGGCCACTGAACCTCCCGGGAGATAACAGGCAACCTGCGAGGGGACAGGCTGGCACGGAAAGGGGGGCACACCATTTTGTCCCCAGCACTCACCGTCTTCCCCCTTGCCCACACCATTGGGAGAGTATCGGGAGAGGGATTTGAGCGGCTGCTGATCTTCCCACCTCTTCTTCCCATGCATGTCCTGGAAAGAGGCAAAGGAACCCAACCCCTGTAGAGGATGCAGAGGAGCATCCCACACCTTCTGCCCGCAGCCGTGCTTACTGAGGGTCAGGCATCGGCACGGCGCTGGGCAGGAGGCGAGAGCCTGCGGGCGGCACGAGGCCCGGCAGACATCGTCCCCCAGCCCAGCCCGAGCTCACGCGAGCTGCCGGGCAGTTTGCTTCCTTAGCAAAAACCAAGACCTCATAAAAGCCTGACTCAGCTCCTTGGTCCTGAGGTCTGAACTGAAAGCTTGCAAATCTGCAAGGTGGGTTGGCCCCTCGCGTTGGGGCAGTTTTGCTCTTTAAGCTGCTCTCCGGATCGCATGCCGAGCGGGGTCGGTGCAGCCTGCTTCCTGAAAGTCAGGTTTCCAGCAGCCCAGGAGGACAGAGCTCCTTGACCAGCACCCTCCCCGCTCCGGCCCTGCCAGCTTCAAAGCACCCAAAAAATCCCAACCATCACCCCCTGCCTGCGAGGGAGCAAGCCCAGCACCGGCAGAACTCCATCCACTGTCACCCAGCCGGACAGAGTCGATATATTCTGGTCCAGCTGGAGTCCATGTTACCAGCCAGATCATCTTCATGTCTTTCGCTGGGTTTTGCCACAATTCCAAAGAGGGAAGGAAAAAAAAATAATGAGGGGCACTGATGACACCTACACTAACACAGCCCAACCCGGGAGGCATCGGGAGCCACGGAAGATGGGGAGGACCCAGCCCTGCTCCTGGTGCGTACCTCTCCGAGCTGAGCACAGGAGCCCCACCAGCATCCCTCAAGAAACTGGAAATATGGGCTTGGGTTGGAGCACGGCTGCCGGTTCACACCCTTGTTTCTCCAGACTAATTTGCTGGTTTTATGAAATCCATTCCCCACTGTTTTCACACTTCTCTCCCTCTCTATTTATAGCTGGGTTTATTTACATGAGCAGGGCACTCCGTGTACTTTCACGTCAGTCTGCAGTGGCAGAGCCGGGAGCGGGCAAAGGCAGCAGGCAGCAAGGCAAGGGAAGGAGCACCCAGGTCCTCGGCCGCGGCCACCTCCTGCCCGCCACGTGGGAGGCAGGCAGGCAGCTCTCCCTGCCGAGACAGGAGCTGCCGGGGAATGAGCTGGAGCCGAACAAGCCACGCACGTCCCGGACCCATCCCTGCAGGGTGCAGCAATGCAGCTCCCGTGGGATGCAGGTGGCCCTGGAGCTGGCATCTTCCCACCCCACATGTGAATCCCTTCTTCCAAGGGGGAGCAGCTCTGGAAGCAGTGTTTCGCTGGCCTGAGCTGTATCCGCCTTTCATGGCACTGACCCGGGGATGCCCATGGCTTCTCCAGCTGAAAAGGCGATGGAAAAGGGAAAAAAGGTCGTTGCAGACCAGGACTCAGACTGCCCTTGCTCTCTGCCCCATCGCACAGCCACGGAGAGCACAGCCTACCACGCACAGCTGAGTCACTCGACGACTGCCCAGCAATAAATTTACCACTTTGCCTAAGAAGAGGGATAAAAGTGTTGTTGCTTTTTGGGTTTTTTTTTTTGAAAACTCTGGCAGATGAGGCAGGAGTCCTCAGGCTAGCACCAAGGCAAGAGGCTTGAGGGATGCAGCTCTCCCCATCGCACACGGGATCATCTGGGAGAGATGCAGCCCCGGTCGAGCCCTGCTGCCAGCTCCCTGGGACGGGACCTGGCTCTTGGGATAAGGGACAGAGGTTTAGGTTTGGGTATCAGCACAAGAAAAGCAGGAATAAGCTACAAGTCCAGGCTGCAAATTCAGAGATCTGCATCCCTCGGAGCCGTGAGGTTCTGGTTCAGCCTTCACATGGGGCAGCAAAAATACTTGCCACTGGAGAGGGGCTGACCTAAAAACAGGGCTTCCTGGGGTGCGGGTTGCTGCAACTCTCCTCCTGGCCCCTCGCTGCCGGTGACCCGGCCGGGAGAGCAGGAGATGCAGGCTCAGCTGCCTCCTGCCTGGCCGCGGGATGCTCCAGCCCACGGGGCTGAGTCTCCCTGCAAAAGTACATGATTATTCACAGCCTCCAGCATTTGCATGGTGGAGTCACGAGTCTCACAACACCTGATCTCCCGGGAGAGCTGCCTCCTGCACTTGGAGAGGCAACGGCCCACATTCAGAAAGTGGGACTCGGTGTCTCACAGCATCCCACATCGCCCAGCTGTCACCTCCTCCCCGCTCCGCACGGGGACCGGGAGAAGGGAGCCCACCCCATCCCTGCCACGGCAGCGAGGAAGATGGCTTCAGGGCTGGGACACTCAGGAACCCTGAAAACGCAAGAGCTGAGCATGGAAATGCTGAGCCAGCCTGCAGCGTCGCTGTGCGCACAGCCAGCCTGCCACAGGAAAGACCAAAAAAGCCCCTCGACGGAGTCACTGAAGGACGAGCAGGCAGATGGGCTCGGCTCACGCCAAGCCGGGGTTAGGCTCGTTCCCTTCCCGTCCCTTCTCCCATCATCGGTGGCTCATCACCGACGCGTGACTCCAGCTGGCAAGCAAGGAGGAATATCCTGCCATGCCTTCCCGGCTCCACATCCAAGTCGTGGAATAATCCACCTGTGGTATTTCAGAAAAGACACACTAACTTCTGCGGAGAGGGGTCAGTTGAGTCACGTTAACAACTTTTTCCTCCCCTTAGCAGGTCTCCAACGTAGCTGATTACTCATCAGCCCACTAATAGACTCACTCACTCAGCACTCCCTGGATCAAGCAGCAGCCATTGTCTGTCTTGTCTTATTAACCTCAAAGAGGGATCTGACTCCGGTAATGCGATACCCCATCCTTATCTCGTCACCCACTTCTCCAGCCAGAATACTTCTGTCTTGGGTGCAGGGCATCCCTGTCCCAGAGCCGGCCAGGGAAAGTCAACGCCCTTGGGCTCAGCCTCACGATGCTGCTCCGCGGGACCTTGGCTGGGGCAGATACAGCCCAGGCGGGGTGGGAGACCCCAGACCCATGGCAGCCACCTCCAGGCACCGGGGGCCGGGGTTTGCTCCTCCAGGAGAGGGGCAGCAAGGCACCGCCGACCTCCCCGGGAATCCGTTTCACCCTTGGCACGAAGCGGACCGTCCGCACACTCACGCTATAGCCCCCCATCCTGCTGCCCCATGGTGGGACACGTCCACCCCCCCACCCCCCCCTCCCAAAGCTGACAGCGGTCCCCCCCAAAAACCTAAAAGGATGCCGGGACGTGCTTTGCTCAGTGCCACTGACTGCAGCCCCCTCCAGCCCAGCACCACCGTGCTGCGGTTCCCCCCCCCCACGGCACCACGGCACCCCGGCACTGCCGCCCACCCCATTACTCACTGGGCCTCTCTGGCACTGGGAACACACCTCCCCGTGCGGGGAGCATGGGCACAGCACGTGCTCCTGGGGGCTGGGGGACTTGTCATCGGCGCTGTCATCGCCATGAGTAACGACACTTTGTCTTGGCTTCCCTTAGCATGTCCCCAAAAAGCTGGGAGTGTGCATTTCTTCCTGCGGGGGGGGGAGCACAGCCCCACGGCAGCTGCTCAGCTACCGCCTCCCCTGCGCCGTGGGGAAACTGAGGCACGGGGCTTCGGCAGCACGCCTTGCCTTGCCGGAGAGCTGAGGTCCTGGAGGGAGAGGGACAGGCTGGGACACTTCACGCGGGCTATGGCGGGCTGGGGAGGAGAGGTGACTCACTGAAGGTCGGGTGGCGAGGCTGGCTCAGCGCTGCGAGGCAGACGCTGCTGCTGTCCCGGTGCTCCAACCTCTCGCCCTGGCATCTTTTCCAGCCCCTGCACATGCAGCATGTCATCAGCTGTGACACACTCTGCTGACGTCCCTGAATCATGTGGCATCAACCTCGCCGGTAATTACCGGCGGCGGCAGGAGCTCTTCCCCCTTCTCTCTTGCCCGCTGCAGCCTGGCGTGCTGGGGTCCCCGATCCTCGCGGCCGGAGCCCACCCCAGCCCTGCGCGGATGCTGCCGGGGCAGCTCCTGCTGCATCCCCGATGCTCCAGCATGCAAGGTGCAGCCGGCACCGCTCCGCAGCGTGCCCTGAACTGGGGAGCAGCAGGCACCCCAAACTGGGGGGTTGGCTAAGCCTTCCCCCGCCCTGCACACAGCGCTTTCCCAATTCCTGCTCCCCCAGGACGCTTGCCGGTGCCAGGCGGGGGGGCACAGGACTGCAGGACCCCCCGCCTTGCAAGTATTGTCCCCCCCAAATCCCAGCAGCGAGGGCACGTGCTGGCCCAGCTGCAGGAGGGGACGAGCCTGCCGGGGTCCCCTCCACAGTCAGCCCTGCCGGGGAAGGGGGGGAGCAGGCTTGGAAAGGGCTTTTGCTGCCGGAGAGAAGGGCTCTCTTGTAGCGTGCCAAGAGGCAGCAGAGGCTCAGAGCCGCCTTTGTTCGGAGGGGAGCAGACGACGGCTGCGGGGGGCCGGAGCCACGCATCTCCCTGCCCGAGCTGCACCAGCCACCGCGCTTCTCCCTCTGACCGAGCATCCCTGGGGAAGGGGCGCTCAGCGGGGTCTCAGGGCAGCCCCCAAGGACCCAGTAGCCAAAGACATCGCTTTCCCCATGGCCGTGCCAAGTAGCCCCCAGAAACCGAGCCGCGGGGAGCAAACCGGGGGGCTGCACGGAGAAGGGAAGGCGGCAGAACTCAACCTGCCGGGGGGACCAACCGTGCTCCTCCAGCCCCGGCAGCCCCTGTGCGGGTGGGCAAACCCTCGCCTCCTGCAAACAACGCTGGAGGAGCAGAGAGCTACCTGTAACGGGATTACTGGTGGCCACAGCCCTCCAAGTAGTCTGCTCCTGCACATGTACATGAGCCCAGACAGGGTGCAAAGGGGCCCATGGTGTCTCCATGGGTCCCCTCCAGCTGCAGCCTGGATGCCACAATGAAGGGCTCAAGGAAACACAGCGTGCCCGTTTCCTATGCTGCCAGGAACTGGTGACTCGGTCCCGCTGGAGGCTCCCGGCCCAGCACCCTGTGCCCCCAAGCTCAGGGCATCGCAACAATAGCCTAAAACCTTTCCCTGGGTCAGGAGGGACCAAAGGGCTCAGGGTACGAAGGTGCAACGACCAGGTGACACTTCAGCCATGGAGGCGGGGGCAAAATCCCAAGCCTGAAATCACGAATGCCGTGCCCTCCAGCCTACAGGTCCAGGGACCCCAGAGGTCACCCCTGTACAGACCTGCCAGGGCACTCCCAGGGGACATGAGGCCATCACGGGGCGAGGTGGCAGCCCCCCAGGTCTGTGCTGGGGACATGGGGGTCCTGCACCAGCAGCTCCCGAGACCATCCCTTCAAACCCAGACTGGCACAAACTAGAGAGACGAGTTGGCTAGTCCTCAGCTCGCCGCTGAAACCACCCCAGCGAGCCAGCCGGGCGGCTGCCGGCATCGCTTCCCCGCAGCTGGGCTTGGCCCTGAGTCGGCTTCCCCCCCTCTGCGCTCCCTCCCTGCCAGGCAGCAATCAGCCCTGCATTCAGAGGGCTGCCGGGGGAAGATGATTAGGCAGCGAGTCAGACCACTTTGGGGACAAATGTGCAATCAGCCCCAAGGGAAGGGCGGCACAGCCCCAGGGGATGCCCCCCAAAGGGGGGTGCGAGAGCGTGGGCAGCACCGCACCCTGCTTTGCTGATTCTCCCCCATCCCCAAAAGCAAAGACCCCAGGATGCTCACCCACCCCTGCATCATCCTCCTGACCCACGAGCTCCCAGCCCAGGCAGGAGAACCGCGAAAAGGCACCCGCATCTACCCATCTTGGCTGGTGAAAGGGCTGAGGATGGTCCTGGGAGCAGAGCAGCTGGAAATCCTCATCTCCAGCCTGTTTTCCCCTCATCAGACAGCAGCAGGACAGCTTTCAGGGCACTGAGAGCCTGGACCGCCGGGCAGCTTGTGACTGACGTGTGCCCAAATCCTGCTCGGCTACAATAGCTTCCCCAATAACAACCTGGGCAACACGACAGCCACGCTTTGACCCACCAAATTCAGGGAGAGCCCCCTCCGCTGCTGCCCTGGCCCCGATTCCATGGATTTGATCCCCCAGATAACAATCACCCTCACCCTTTCCTTCCCCATCTCGGGTGCTGGTGTGTCGCTACTGCCGCACACTGACATTTCTTTCCCCGGATGCCACTTATTTATAGCATGCCTGACCTTTTCCCCGAGTTTATATCCTCCTTTTCCCTTCCTTTCCACCCACCCAGCGCCAAAAAACAACCCCCGGCTTTCTCCCAAGCCCGGCAGCGTTCAGACATCCCAAGGCCCACCCGGGATGCGGTTCTCCAGCATCCCCACGGACAGCACGGGAGGACAAAGCCGGGGGTGTCCGCCGAGAACGAGCCCCCTCCTTCCTACTGCAAGGAACAGCTTCCAATTAAACCAGCTGCCCGGCTGCTCTTTGAAATCCAGATGGCCCCGTAATTCTTGCTGGGGAAGAGCAGAAAGGCCGTTTCACCGCAGCCCCCTGCGAAGGCAGAGCTGAGGAGAGCAGCAGGCTCGCTCTGTGTGGGTGGGATTTGCCAGCGAGTCGCAGGCAGGCTGGAAGGGCAAGGGGGAGCCGGGAACAGCTTCGCCGCAGCCCACCTTGGGGCTTTTTGCTGCCATTTCCTCAGGCTGGGGGCAAATTTTTCCCTTTCTCCCCCGCCAGCAGCAAGACCTGCCTGCCGCCGGCATCCCCCATCACTTGCTCTTTGGGGAGCGCAGCGAGGTCCCTGAGGTCCCCCCACCTTGCAGGCACCTCCAGGCACCCAGCCTCTGCCTGATTTGGGGAAAATCGCTTCCTGGGGAGGGAGATGCTGCCCCAGTGGCGAGAGGGAGGGGAAGCACACTGGGAAAACGCCTAGCTTCAGTGAGCCAGTCCTCAGCAGCGTAAACCCCCTTGCTCCTGCCAGCCTGGGGGCATTTCGAGTGCCGAGGGGCATCCCAGTTACCAGAGAAGCAGGAGCCAGCCCCTCACCCTCCCTGTCTGCCATCCGTCCATCCATCCCTCCCCGCCGTCCTTCCATTCCTCCCCAGGCAATGCACCCCGGCAGCTGCCCCAGTACCCCGACCTCGCAGCAGCCAGCCCCGCGCCGCCTCTGCTGCTCTAATTACTCCTCTCACACCCGGCGCCGGGCCCTCCGACCAAATTACGATCGATTCTTCGCTCTAGCCCAATCGATGCCATTGACTGAGGCATCAGAAAGGCAAATCCAGGCTCCCCCCGCCCCCCCGGGAAGGCGGTGGCAGACTCAGGGGGGGTTACCACCACGCATGGTAAGATGTGGGATGCACAGGGCTGACTGCGTTCAATGCTCTATCCCTAGAGCCGTATGGATGGGGCTTTGAGGACCTGAAAGCACCATCTCACTTGTTCTCTGGCTGCTGGATACAAGACAACCGGGAGCAGGGACCAAGCTCCTGGACCACACAGCCCCAGCCAGCCAGAAATCCCCAGCATCGAAGGACTTCCCTCCCAAAACCTCCTCCCCCTCTGCCCAGCTCCTGCTCCCACCCATACAGGAAAGGATTTTCTCTTAACCTGCTGAATCAGCAAATCCAGCCCGTAACCAGGGCTGCATCCCAGCCACCTGAACGAAGCAGCAATGATATTTGATAGCACAAGCAGCTGATGAACCAGCTAAGCTGGGAAGGGGGCGAGCTCACCCGGGCAGCAGTCAGCCCTGCATGGGATGGAGAGGCTGCGGTCCTCCCCTGCCCCGGCACGGGGATGAGCTGCCCTTCTCCATCACACCATGCGAGGAGCAAAACCCCAACCCAGGGCCACGCTCCCCCGTAGCCACAAGCAAGGCTGCAGCGGGGAATAATTCAATCAGAGCCCCGAGAGGGGATTGCCAGTTACCCACCCCCCCCCCGCCACCGCTGGCCCAGTGTTACACAGATGGGGAAACAGGGGGGGCTGCCCCTGAGCCCCCTCCTCCCGCGCCTCCCAGGAGCAGATAATAGACCCCACATGAGGAAATTACAAGGAATTTGCAGCCATCCCATCTAATCCACGGGGGAGACATCTGAATCCTACAAGGAGCATTTGGCTTCTGGGTACAGAAGAGCTTAGAGACATGCAGAGGCATTAAAAACACACACGGGGATTAAACCAGGCACTGGGAAGGGAGAGCACAGCTGGAGACCATGGGTGGCCGCAGCAGAGGGCGCTTGGGGCTACCTAAGGGCTGTGGGTTAACAGGCTTTAGGCAATGTCTAAATGTCCCCAGTGCCCTGATCCAGCCTCCGAACCCAAGGTGGTGGGGATGGAGACGGGAACCCACAGGATGCTGCAGGACAGGTGGGGTTTGACCATGGCATGCAGAAGCGAGGTGCCACGGGGTTTCGGGCTCCAACACCCAAGCAGGCACCAAGCGCTGCAGCCTCTGCCCAAACCCACAGCCAGGTATGAGCATCCCAGCCTCAGGGCAGGGCAGAGCGAGTCCCGAGCATCCCCCACGGCCGGGTCCCTGCCGGTGGGGTCTTCCAAGGATAGATGTTGGCAACGTCCCTCATCATTTGGGATTTATTCTGATCATCTCTAATCCTCCGCCTTGATTGCTGAGGCTCCCAATCTCATTAGCTGGGCTACGCTGGGTCGTTATTTATGTTGGGGGGGCAGGGGGTGTTTAAAATTTATATTAATCCCTTCTTGATAATCTGGCATTTATTGATTTTTATTTTTAACCTTCCGTTTCATTAAGATGAGCCGAGGCAGCTCCCTACTTGCGGGAGGACTCCCAGCCCCACGCCCCAAGCAAACCCTCGGAGGTGTGACGTGCGATGCCTTGGCGACACCAAATACTCCCAAAAACCTCATGGAGCCCAACACACAGAGGAGATGCTACCTCTGGCTTTTGCAGGCTGTGAGCATCACCGGGGCTACGTGAGCTGGCGACGTACCCAGCGGCACCGACCCCCGGGTGCTCTCCTTTAAACCCATTATTATCGTTTTTCTTAATTAGCACAGAAAGAGCGAGCTTCCGCTTGGCGTGTTTGGGGCCATCCGCGCTCACAATTGCCTGATGAGGAAGGAGCCATTAGCACCCCCGTCAAAACAGCTTCTCAAAAACCAGCTTTGACAAAATTGTCACAGGAGAGGCAGGGGGAGCGAGGGAGCCCGGCGCAATTGTACATCATTTTGACAGCTCGCATTAAGGCAACTTCAGGCACCTCTGGGAAATTACCTCCCCATTAAACAGAGCTCGCAGCAAACGCGGTGCCCGGTGGGCAAGCTCGGCAGCCCAGCTCCCCGGGCAGGATTCAGCCTTGCTGGGGCAAACCAGGGCAGGAGGGTGCTCCTCGAGGGTGCCCGATGCACACATTTGTATGTGGAAACCGAGGCCCCGTGCCTCAGTTTCCCCGAGCACAAAGTCCTCTTGGCTCCGAGGGCAAATGCAGCAGCAACGGCCGCTGACGCTGCTGCAGCCTGGATGCTCAGAGGGGGATTTCCCCCAGCCCCAAGCTGCCTCCTCCTAACCCGCTTGCTCCTGCGATACGGGAACATGTCACCTCTTTGCTGCGGCTCAGAGTTAATGGCTGTTTACCCGCCTCCTCTCCAGACCCTTGGCAAAAAGCGAAATGCCAACAACTTCAGGAACAGCTCATGTTTAGCTTGGCAGGACGGCTATTGTTCCTATATTGCAAATGCATGTATCACACAGAAATGTTTTGAGCGAAAGCATACTGTTCCCCCCCTAGTCCTGCTACAGCAACGGCAAGCACTGTTGTACAGCTAGAAGCACATCAAGATGGGCTTTTCAGGGTGAAGCCACCTCCAAAGGCTCCCCACATTATGGGGGAGGAGGGGAGAAAACCAACTGCAGCATCGCAGCCCCACTGCAAACCCATCCCTCCATCCCAACCGAGCTGCTCTGGCCACAGTTGAGCCCAAAGCTGGCAATTTTTTTGCTCCATCAAGCTTTCTCCTACCCATTCAAAGGCAGGGAGTCAAGCGCCAGGATGGCTCTGGCTCCATCAAGTGCCTTGAGACGCTCGTGGGGAGAAAACCAATGTAGAGGCTGTGGTCCAAGGGAGAGGTGTGGGGATGGGGAAGGCAGCTCGGTGGCCTTGCTGTATTTTTAGCTCCCAGTTTTATTTAAGAGCTGACGGTTTAATAAGGAGGTTGTTTTAATTGGAACTCAAGTCACTAAGGAAAACACAAGCAAGGCTGGTAAATATATAAAAATAGTCATGTTTCTAAAGGTTCTATGGTACCTGCCTAATTAAATGGAGTGTTTTAATTACAAATCAAAGTTAGTGCCATTTAAAAAAAAAAAACAACCCACAGGAGTTTTCCTTGATTTGAAGAGGAGCTGACACCAACTTGGAAAAACAAGTTTGGACCCACTCGTTTGCAATGGCACCAAAGTGGGTTCAGTGAGACCCCGGGACAGGCCACAAGCACAGCAGGGACCGGGAGAGATGGGCATGCCTTGGCATGGAGCGGCAACACAGCAAAGCAGCTCCATAGAGAAAATGAAGAGCTGAAGGGCAGAAGTGATGCCAACCTCCCCTCTTAACCCCCAGTACTGAGGAAGCCAGGATGAGATGCGCCGCTTGGAAAACAGATGGATGTTTTATGGCAGCACCTGGTTAGCCTGGTGGGATAGCTTTCCATCAGGTGGCAATACTGCCCGTGCCAGAATTGAAATAGGGCAGGTGGAATATGGTAATGCCCAAAATGTTGGGTGAAGAGCTGCTTCATTCCCCCATCAGCCCCTCTTGTTAGGCAGATGTTCAGAAGAGCTGACAGAGACTGAGATGTTCAGGGTCAAAACCCACCTGCAGCACCCGGGGGTCCATCACACATTGTTCCTACCAGGGAAACCCATCACTGGAGGCCCTGATTGTCATCTGGGCCCAAAGCAGGAGGTTGCTATCCCCCAGTCCAGGGGTAAAGGGAGCTGGTGGTACCCAGAAGATGCTCTTCAAAACCTGAGCTCATAGCCCAGGATCTGGGGAAGAGCTAAGCAGCAGTCAGTAGAATACTAGAGAACTATAAACATCAAGGCATGTGCATCAAGATGTCAACCATCTGGGCGCACATGAGCAAAAAGCCACTTTCCTGTGTTGTTCCAGACCTCCCGGTTCCCATGTTGCCAGTGTCAGGCATCACCTCTCTGGGCATCGGGTCCCCAGGGCTGGATCCTTTTTGTGGCTAGAGACACTCAAGGGCTGTTCATCCTTCCTTCCTCCTCCCGTACGTGAGTGATGCACAGCCATCACCGGCAGCTGTGTGACTGACAGCTCCCTGCCTAGCGCTTCGAAACATCTCCCCAGCAATTACCTCCACAAAAAGTTATTAAGAAACGTCTTTGTCTGGAAGGGATTAGAATGGCACTCATTAAAAAAAAAAAATTGGCATGAAGAACTATGTATATTGCAAAACAAAATGTGTTGCTTTTTAATATGTTTTTATAACCCAAACAAATTTGTTTCTCACACTCCCAGGCTGGAAAAAGGAGCCGTCCGACAGTTTAGGATTGCAGTTTGCAGTCAGCTCCGCCAAAGAATCTGTTGCAAAGCTGTCGCAGCAAATAAATGCCGTTTCCCTGCTGTGCTGCAGCTCTGCCGGCACGCTGGTCACCGTGCTGTGGCTTGCACGGCTCCCAGCACCGCTGCAGGGTGGCGGGGAAGGTGAGCGGGAGCTCCGAGCCACGGGGAAAACAGCCAGGGAGCAGCAGCCACCCGTACCTGTGTCACCCTCCGGCTGACAAGGACGCGGTGGCCTTGCACAAGGCTTTGTGCAGCCAACGCAAAGCTCAGCAGGGGCATCGCTCTGTCCCCTGGTCCTGCCGGCTCTCGCTCTGCCAACTGCGCCAAGCCCAACGTGCCACAGCACGGCCGAGGCGGCCAGGTGCTGCCTGCGCCACGGCTTGGAGGACGCAAACCCTCGGCTGATCTCCCCATCCCCGTGCGCTCACTCCTCCACCAGCGTTTCCCTCTCGCCGCCTGGGCCTGACTCCTCATCAGCACAAAGGCAGGAAAGAATCACAGCAGATGATTTTTTTTTTTTTTTTTAAAATGGAAACAAACATACAGCCCTGGCTGCTTGAACCCGTGCAGGGATGCAAAGGCATTTGGAGATAAGAACGCCTCCCCGTCGGTGCTGCAAAGCCAGAGGCGGACTGGGGGGACGCAGCACCAAGCACAGCCGGAGCAGCCCTGCAACCTAGAGCCAAGGCAGGCTGGGCTGCGGAAAAACACCCGTGGGGACCCACCAGTGCCTGTCTGATCCCCGGGACCAGTCCCAGCAGAGCAAGCCCTGGCAGGGAAATGACCCCCCGTATCCTTGGTCAGCTGGGAAAGCCCCCCCAGAACCGAGCATCCTTTGGGAGGAGGGGAGGGCAGAGCAATCCCCTCCCTGCAGCAGCACTGCCCTACGCACCATTCCTTCCCCAAAAAACTCCATGCCTGTTACCTGCGCCTTTTATCATCTGAGCAGCCAGATGGGGCGTGAGATGCTGCTCCCAAATTACCCGCAACTGGAGGACCGGGAGGCTGCTGGCTGGTTGCCCGAGGGGCTCCAAAGAAATTAGCCCCCCACTGAAAAGCTGCCTGCAACAGGCAGGGAGCCAACCCAGCCAGCCCCTGGTGGGGGGGGGACGCACACCGGGAGCTCGCTCTGCTTTGTGCTCGGAGAATGGCTGATTCACGCTTTCTCCAGGCATCCTTTGCAAAACCTTGGACGAGGACAAAACTCAAAGCTGAGCGGGTGTCTTCCATCGTGCGCCACGCTGGGCTTCCCTTCGGGAGGGATGCTGCCAGCCAAAACCATGCGTTTGGGTTTTTTTTGGTAAAAACACAAGAGAAGGCCTTACAACTTAATTAAGGAGAACCAAGCGCCCCTGTGATAAATCAGCCCAGCCCCAGACACCTGCTGCTCCAGCCCTCGGAGCCTGCTTATTTTTAGGCAGTACCAAAAAAAGCCAAGTCTATTTTAACAATATATTTTTGCACTTAATTTTAAGTCCTTAAACAATGCAAAGGCACTGGATCAGGAGTGGTGCAGGCTCCAAAAAGGAGCAGGAATTCCCCAGCATGGGTTGGGTTAGACGCTAGGGACAGGGAAAGCAGAATAAAGCCACTAAAAAACAAACGTCCTGAAGAGGGGGAAAAAGCCAGGACAGTTTTCAGACCACTTTCTGCCTTAATAGGGCACACTGGGCGAGGAGCAGGCAGAGTATGGCATCCATGAGCCATCCTTGGGGACTGCACGTTCACACAGAGGATGCCAAAATGAGAGGAGAGGGGGGGACACACTCAGATGGGAAGGGATGCCCCCAAGGGACTGGCAGGGCAGGACAGACCAAACTAGGGCAACCAGCACCTTGTCCTGCCTGTGACCGCAGCCAGGTCTGGGAAAACCACCTCCCCGTGCTGCCTGTCCCCTGGGCAGGGCCAGGGAGACGGGGACCTCAGCTGGCATCGCACCCTGCTGGGAAACCCTCGGGGCTGGGATGGGGACAACAAGCCGCTTTTATATTTAATAGCCGTTATTAGCTATTGACGTGTGCCAGCACCGTGCTTCCTAAAAGCACGTAGGGCTGTGCTCTCAGCATGGCCACCCTCCGAAAAAGCAGCCGCAGCGCAGCGTTCCGGGGCTCCTTCCAGGGCGATGGCAATCACACCTCGAAGCTGCCAGGTGGGAGCAGGAGCAAGGAGCCGAGGCAGAGCGTGCGTAATTTCAACCCCGTTTGGCAGAGCTCAAAGGAGAAAATAATTCAAGCCCTCCAAAGCTTGCTGCAAGCTGAGCAGCCGAGCGCAGGGGGGCTGCAGCCCACTACGCGTCCCAGCTGGGACCCACCAGACCCCCCACGAGCACAGATCAGCTCCGGGGACAGCCCGCGCTCTTCGCTCTGTGACCCCCATTTCACATTGGGGTGGCACAGCCCCCTCCCCAGCCCCTCTCCCCATCACCCCTTCCACCTCCCAAGCCTCCTCAAATATTCCAAGGCTGCACCTGAAGCCACGCACGTGCACACAGAGTTAAACAATAGCATCGATGCTTTATTAATTTGCAAGGGTAGAGGCAATTAACAGCACCTCGCTTCGAAAAATCCTAATTGGTTTTCTGCCGAATCTCCTACGGACACGGGTCTCTGCTCAGGTGCGAGCGGCACTGCGAGGGGATTAGAGCAGTGGGACACGCAGATGCCAGCGGATATTTATGACTGCTGCGAGATAAATAGCAAGGTGACGTGGGTGACGCTTATCCCCCAGCAGCGCTCCATCACCGCAGCCTGGCTGTACTGAAGGCACGATAATGGCTCCGAAATGTTTGGCGTGATGGATGCTGCACGAGTGTGGCAGTTGCTGGGGCAACTGGCCGCAGAGGTACCCAGCCCTCCCCTCGGACGGGCTCCAAAACGGACGGGGACCCCCCACCCCAGGCCAGGCAGGGACAAGCTCGTCGGTGAGAGAGCGGCATTGCGCAGCGCACTGCATTTTTATGGGTAGCTGCAGTTTTAATTGCTTTGTAGGCGCTTGCGGGTGCATTAACAGGAGCAGTACGAGTGATGTGCCAAGGGCAGTGAGTAAGGAGTGGCCCCCCCAGTGGTGTTGGGACCCGGGTCACCCAAATTCATTGCTTACTTCTCAGCAAAATCATGTCCCCGAGCCCCGCTGTAACCCAGGGCGCCGCAGCCAGGCCTCCGGACCCAGCGCCTGGCTCTGCCGCAGGGCGCCTGGGAACACACCACCCCATCACTCTGGATAACGAGGGCTTCCCCCCCAGGAGGGGGGAGCACAGCACGGGTACGTTCGTTAGCGCCTGCAAAGCCACGTGGAGAGGCACGGCTGCAAGGGCACCGCACGGACCCCGCGGAGAGGCACCGACATGAGCTGCAACGCCAAGCCAGCCAGAGGAGGTCTGGTCCAGCCCAAAAGTACCCTTCGCGTTGCATACGGAGCAACACAAGCACGTTTTTCTGCCCATAACCAAAGCCGTGAGCAAACAGGACTCCCCTAACAGACCCAGAGCACCCCAGACCGCCCCCCGAGCCACATCCCCTGGAGCTCAAGGCAAACTCCCCACCCGAACCACTTCACACCATCTCAGACACCGCGGAAAGCCGTGTGCTGCAGGGGAAAGGACCCGCTCTACCGACTCTCCCTACCTCAAAGCACACACCAAAGCCTCTTTCCCAAGGGCAGGGACACCCCCTTGCAGCCAGCACCCCACAAACACCCCCCCATCGCACAGCCCAGCCATGCTGACGGTACCTGGCCAGGAGAGCCGCAGGTCCACCGAGCAGGACAGGAGCCAGAGCAGCAAGGAGACAAGCAGGGCCCCCGCTCCCCTATTTAAAGTTTCATGCCCCGCAGCTGTGTTCCCCACGGGGTTTGGGAGGCTCCAGGTGGTCCCCGTCAGAGCTGCCGTCGCTCCTGCATCCTTCCCCACCCCACATCCCACTCCTGTCCACCAGCATCCCCTTGGGACCACTGTCCCCCTTTGTCCTCCTCATATGTGGCAGCACCTGTGCTCCCAGTCCAGGGCAGCGATGTGCTCCCCCACTTAAAATCCCCTTCCCCACTTGAACCCGCATTGATTATTTTGCTCCGTTAAGCAGCAGCATCCATGGCTGCAAACCCGCCAGCAGCTCATCCCTCCTCGCCCCTGCCTCCCCTCTCCAGCGCCCGTCCATTAGCGTCTCCATCCATCAGCCTCGCCGAGAGCTCCTTAAAAGACCTCTAAGCCAGGAGCAAACCTCGGGGAGGGGGGAGACACGTGCACCCAGCCCACCGGAAAATCCCGCACCAGTGTGATGCTGGCACCTGCATAGGGGCATGCCCGTGTCTGCCAGACCCCAACAAAACCTCTAACCGATGCCACACAGCCGTGGGCACACCGTGGGGAAGGGGGGCTTGGGGACGTCCTTTGGGGAGCCACCTGGAGATACCTGGGGCGGGGGAGAGGAGTACAGGAGGCTGCACACCCCTCCCCAGGCAGCAGCGTCCGGCCGTGGCCGCTCACCCCACAGACCATCTCCCCAGGGACTCGACAAAGCTCATCAGCGTCACTGAAAGCGCTCCTTGCTGGCTCAGGCTTGCCAGGAAAGCGCACGCCAGCAGCCCTGGGAGCTGGCAGGGGTGAAAGCCGGGGCCTGGCAGTTGCTGTCCCTCCCTGACATTGCCTGTCACCCCCCCGGGGACAGTGCCGCAGAGCGAGGGGCCACAACCCACGGCCACGTGAGCCCCCCCCCACTGCAATCTGGGCTTCCTGCATCTCCTCCTCAGATTAATCACCTCCAATTAGCCCTGGTGAAGTGGCACAGGGGGAACCAGAGGCACCAGCATCCCCCCCGGCACCGGCACAGCCCACTGCCCTAAGCATCCTCCCCCGGTCGGTGTCCCTCCAAGGCGGCAGTGATGCCGGGGGAGGGAGCCATCACCCCTCAATGGGAAAAATGTACCCCCCCACGTCCCCCTGGCCTCCTCCTCCTCCCCGGTCCCCCAGGTTGATGCGCGAAGAATAGACCCGTTTGCTGGCAGGGCTGAGTAATGCGCTGAGCCGCTCCTCCCCGGCAGTGAGTAATCGCGCTTTTGTCCCTCTCCGGCACGGTGTTAGCTGGGGACACAGCACTCCCGTCACAGCCCTGCGGCCACCTCAGCCCCCTGCCCCACATGGGACCCAGGGCAGCATCCCAGAGGTGACACCTCGGGGGTGACACGCCATGCAGTGCCACCTCTGCCCGTGGCGTCGTGGCAAGCCGTGCCCGTCGGGGGACTTCTGGGTGACATCTGGGCAGCATCCTCCATCCGGGGCTCCTTCCAGCTGCAGGTGCCCCGGGTTGGTGTGCCCATGGTGGAGGGACACCCCGGGGTCCCCTCGCCACGCTGCCGGACCCCACGAAGCGGCAGGTCCGTGGAGAAGCACCTCCCTACTGGGTGCCATGGAAACGGGGCTCCTGCAGAAAACAGTCTCCGCTTCCACCTGGTTTTTCCTCCCTCCCCGGGAAACGCCGGAGGTGTGAAGGGTTTGACCCCAGCCACGATGGGTTACCCGCAGCTCCCGCCTGCAGCTGCCCCCGGGGGGGGTTTCTCCCCCGTGGGTCCCTCCCGGGCCATGTCTCGGGGTGCGCGGGGCCAAGCACGGAGGGATCCCAGAGCATCCCTCCCTCCCCGGTGCTGAGTCACTTGGCGCCGGCGGTACCCAGGCTGCAGCGGCAGTGCAGGGCTGGCGGGCGGCTCCTGCTCCGGCACCCACGCGGCAGATGGCGAGCCTCTCGCCTTGTGATTTTGTGTTTTTTTTTTAATTTTTTTTAATTTTTGGCTGTTATTTCAGTCCACGGCCCCCTCTCTCTCCCTTCCCCCTGCCATGTCCCCTCACCACCTCCTCCCGGGAGGAGAGGAGAGGGCGGCCGTGGTGAGCACCAGGTTTTTGCATGAGAGAGCAGAGGTTTCGGTGCCTCCCTGCAGCCCTTGGTGGCTTCTCTGTGGGACATCACAGGCTGGCAGTGTCCCACGTGGGATGACACTGGGGTGTACCAGGGTCCCACCAGTCCCGGAGCTTCCCACGGCGCCACCACCACTGCCAGCCAGGGCGGGTGACACCGCTGTCCCCTGGCTGAGGTCTATGTGTTCCTCCTCTGTGCATCAGACGGTGGCCCTGGGCACGGGGACATCCTGCAGTGCCCCAGTGAGGGGACAGGCCTTGGGAACACTGGTGAAGAGACAAACGCCTGCCCCATCGCTGCCCGGCACCTCCCTGAAGGGCCGTCAGCGGCACGAGTTTGCTGGGTCTCAGTTGGGTTCCCAGCGGGCAAGTGCCTGGTGCCACCAAACTGATGTGACAGACGGAGGGACGGCCCTCCTCAGGAGCCGGGCTGTCCTTCGCAGGGTCCCCAAGACCCCAGTACCGCAGTGAGGGCTGATGTCCTACGTGCTGACAGCACCTAACGAGGTCCCGAGCGTGGGTCATGGCTGCGAGCAGTGCCCTGATGCACAACCCCGCCTGGCCGCCCGCAGGAGGTGATCAGCGCTAACGAAGAGCGCGGTGATGAAGCTCTGGGCAGCTTCTACAGGCATCCACTTTCTCTTCCACTCCCTTCGCCATGGCGGTGCGCAGCTGAGCTGCGGGAGAAACCTCTCCGCGGCATTACGAGTTCAGCAGCTCAGCTGCGCCTTTTCTTGGGAAAGGAAAAGAAAAACACCCAGCGCAAGCAAGACAGACTATAAATAAAAGCTGGAGAAGTGGGAGGCAGCAGCCACAAGGGCTTTCTGAAGCAGCAAGAAAAGCAGGTGCATGTTGGCTCCGGCACTCGATGCCTTTGTGTTTCCCGAAGAAGCCCGGGTATCCCTAATAGCCGGGCTCCGGGTGGGAGCGCTGCGCCAAGGGGGAGCGGGGCCGGGCTTCCCTCCCGTGAGCTGGGAAGGCAAAGCCGTCTGAAGAGCAAATGCCGCACAGAATGGATGGGAGCATCGCCGAGCCTGGGGAGCGGAGGGAGCTGAGGAAGAGGGAGGAATGGCGGGGAATCGAAGCCTGCGAGGGGGCTGCCGGCACCGACGCAGCCCCAGCGGCTCCAAGTTTGATGGGAAAGGGGGGATCCTCCAGCCAAAATTTGCCACCGGAGTTGATGGCGGAGAGAGGGAACTGCCGATGCTCAATGCATCTCAGCCCTGGGTGCATCCAAACCAGGATCCCCCCCCAAAAAGTCCCCTGGCAAGCACCCAGCCATGGAGGAGCGGCAGAGGGAGGTGCAATGCCTGCTCCCCCCCACCACCACCCCGGGGGTCACCTGGAGCTGCTGGGGATGGGGACCCCACGCTCCGCCAGCGCCTGCCAGCGCGGAACGAAGGGAGGGAAGAGAGGAAGAGAAGGAGACAGATGGGCAGCAATGGAAACATAAGTTAACTCGAAGGAAGCGGATAAACAGCAGGCAGGGAGCAGATCCCAGCACATATGCTGCTCCGCAGCCAGCCAGGCGCGGGGAAGTTCCTCGCCGTCCCTCGTCCCCATTCCCACGGAGGGGCCCGAGCCATGCGGGGAGGTCGCTGGCAGGAGCAGGGCGAAGGCTCGGGGCGAAAACCCTGGGGGGGGTGTGAAGCCAGGGCTTGCGGCAGGGAAGCGGGAGCGCAGCCTGGAGCGGCTGGGACAAGAAGCTCGGGTGCAGCTCACGGCCGCGGGGCGTTGGGGAAGCCAAAAGGAAAAGCTAGCCAAACCCACTTTTGGGTGGCCAAACCCACTTTTGGGTGGCCAAATCTCCACGAGAAGGGCATGGCTCCGAGCTTGGGAATCACGGACCGATTCCCTATGGCAGCTGGGGTGGCTTTGGCCAGGGAGGGACAGTTCCTCCCTTGGCGGCAGGGGCAGGGCGGGCGGCTGGACTGGGGCCGGGCGAGGTGTCCTGCCTCAGTTTCCCCAGCCAGGAGAGAGGAGCGGAGCAGCATCAGCTGGTGCGAAGGGCTGGCGGGGCCCCGGCCACGCGGACCGAATGCTGTTCCCAGTGCCGGCACAGCTGCAGGTGCAGGTCACCGCTGAGGACTCGAGCAGCTGACGGGAAAGGGAATAAAGTGAAGCTGAAGCCGGGAGGCTGAGACCCTCAAAAGTCCTTGAGCCCTGCAGCGCAGAGCTGCCTGCTGGTTACTGGGTACCCCAGGGCCAACCCAGCATGGCTGGCTGCTCCGGCCACGCTGCTGTGACAGGACGGGGACCCCAGCCGCCCCGCATTGCCCCCGCTGCCCGCAGCGGTGCAGTGGGGGTCTCCGCCGGGGGGACTCTCCCACTGCCACGGCCCCTGACTTGCCCGGAATAACAAGCAAGCAGAGGCAGGGAGCAGCCAAGAGCATCTCTCCAGCAATGTCCAGCCGGGTGCTAATGAGCCCCGGGCTCTCCGACCGGCTTGCCGAATGTCATGACCCAGATTAATTGCTCAAAAAGACACCCAAAGGCTGCTAATAAAAGAAAAATGGAGGGGGGAAAAAAAAAAAAAAACAAACGAAAAAACAAACCCGCGACAAGCCCCCCCACAGTAGCCAGCACATCCCCCTCTGCATCCCAGCGCCGGCAGCCCGGAAAGCCCTGCCCGCGGCAGGAATGCGTGTCGAGGCGCCGGGCCAGCGAGCGCCATGGGCGCACACAGCCGCCCTTGTTCCCCGCTCCCCGGCGGAGGGTCAGAGCTGCCGGCCATCCTTGCCGCACAAGGGGAAGCCTGTTCGGAGGCACCCGCGCTTGCCGGCGGGATGCTAACGCTTTCCCAGCAGTTGCCAGCACGACCGGAGGCTGCTGCGGGACCCGCACGGCCTCTCGCTGCCCGGGGGCTGCACCTTTCAGGGGCTGTGCTATCCCCTTGCGGGGGGAAACTGAGGCAGCAGCGGGCCGAGTGCTTCAAGGGATGCGACCGCTTCACCGAGAGCTGTTTCAGTGTCACCCAGGGTCCTCGCTGGAGCGGGGCATTGCAAGCAGGTGGCTTCCATCCGAGACCTTCCTTCCGAGAGCAGCATTTCTCCTCCGAGCCTGCAGACATAAGCATCCTCCAAGCCTTTGGTTTCCAGGCCCTCCAGCAGCGTGCGGCTGGCCCTCGGGCGCTCTTGTAGCTGTCACTCAGCCTCTCGCTACCTTCACGCCGATTCAGCGTTCCCCCACACGGCTCCTGGCGCTTTGTTCGCAGCATCCGATGTCCTTTGCAGGCCACTGCCACCACCGCCTCTGCACGCCCAGCGGTGTCCCACTGGGGTCCCCCCCCAGTTCCGCACTGGTGCTGGGGTTGGGGAACCTCCGCCGGGGAGGGCTGCATCCAAGGGCTGCTCATGGTCCCCGCAGCCGCCGGATCAACCATGCACCGTGGCTACAGCCTCCCCACAGCGATGGCCCCAGCCTGCGGGGCTGTAATCCACTTACTGCATGAAAATAGCTCCCTGTACAGAAATCCGGAGGAAGAGGAGGGGGACGGAGGGCTCGCCAGCCAAAAAGGCAGGAGGAAAAGGAGAGAAGGGAGTGAAAGCAGTTGGGAGATGACTGCCCACCCGGCTGCTGCTCTCCGGTCTTCAGGACCCCCGACCTAGTTATTAGCCAGGGAGGTAAAGCACAAAGCAGAGATAGGTGGGGGAAGAGCCCAGGCCCAGAGATGCAGAAATAACCGGGTGATGGACAAGTTAACCCCAGGCGAGGGAGCTTCCAAAACGGTCCACGGGGATGGACCCTGGCTCGGCGCCGCCGCAGCTCGTCCTGCCGTCGGTCATGCTGAGACAGCGAAGAGCCACGGCAACATTTCAAGAGCTGGGAAGAAAACACCTTCTGACAAGAGACTTAAACTGCTGCACCCACGCAGCCGAGCGGAGATGTGGGGGCTGCAATACCCCCGGGAGCAGCGCTGCCCGCTGCGGGCGCTTCAGTCTGCCGGGGAAAGGCAGCGCAAGGAGCCATGGCTGGGAGAGAAAACCAGGCAAGCTCAAATTAGAATTAATAAGGCACGGGCTGTTAGCGGCGAGAGGGATTAGCACTGGGAAGAGGCTGCCAAGGGGCACGGGGAGAGGCAGGCACCTCGGGTTTCCGCGCGGCTCAGAGCCACTTTCCTGTCCCAGCAGCAAAATGGCCCTGGTTTACCTTCAGAGGAGAAATTTCTGCAGCCTCCCCTGGGGTCCCCGGAGGGAAAAGCCGTGCCCTGGACCCGCTGCAGCCTGCGCATGCCAAACCCAGGATCTGCACCACGCCAGCGTGTGTTCAGCAGCACCAGCAGCCGGATCCTGACCTATTCGGGGAGCAGCCCGTGCACAGCAAGCAGCCCAGCCCTGTCGCCGGCTCCTGCCCCGTGCAGGGTTTGGAAAGCAGCTTGCAGCCTTGCCTGGCACGCTGAAGCCTGATTCCCAGCCCAAGAGCATCACTGCAAGACAAACACCGCAGCTTCCCGCTCCGGGGGAATCTCTCCCTGCCGGGCAGGAGCAGCCGCAATCCCGTGTCCGTCTGGGCGTCCAGCAGCACGTGTCGGGAAGATGCTCTGCAGCGCTGCCCACCCAAGATGCTCCCCCCGGCCCCAGCCCTGAATCACCGGGCTGCCTTTGGAGAACAAGAGGTTGCAGGCAGCAGCCCACCGGCTCCTCTCGCCTTTTCGGGAGCCCCCAGCCCCGGCTGGGCCAGGCAGCAGCCCCTGCGCGGTGCTGGCTGCGGGTGGCTGTGGCTGCGGCGGAGGTGGGAGCGATGACTCAGGAGATAATGAGGCAGATCAGAAGGAGGAGAGGAGCGGCAAGCGGACGTGGTGGGGAGGCAGCTGCGTCCTTCGGGCCTACACCCGCTCTTCCCCCCCCACCCCTTACTCAGCACCGCAGCTGGGGTGCGGGTACACACACCCCCGGCTGCTCTGACTCACCCGGGGTCATGGCAGCACCAGGGCGGGGGGATAATTTTAGCCCCCCACGGGTACATCCATCCCTCCTCCTGCTGGGGATGGGGGTGCCAGGGGCTCCCAGGCCAGCAGGCAAAGCCCCAGGGCGTGGGGCTGCATTTGGGGCACCGTTAGGATGATGCCCCTGGGGTCCATCCAGCCCCCACCCATTGCCCACCGCTCGGGCTCTCGCTGCTGTGCCGTCCCGCAGGGAGCCCACGGACCCGCCGCCCGGGCTTTGAGCTGTGCCTTTCATCCGCAGGGCTCCTCTTGCTGCCAAACCTGCCGGTTCCCCGGCTCCCGACGGGTAAACAGCCTCTCCTGCCTGGGGAAACTGAGGCAGGGAGACACCAGACTGGCCCGAGGCTGCTGTTTGTGACAGAGCTGGAGAGGGAAGCCAGGAGTCCTGGCTCCTGTGTTCATCTTCATCCCAAGCTCCCTTATGAAGCTGTTTTTCCCTGCAGAGCAGTGCCAGTCACCTGTGGGGTGGCCAGCGCCACCGGATCACCCTTTGCTGGCCCAGCCCGTTGGTGGCTTCACCCCCACCCAGCACCAGAAGAAGGCAGCTCCTCCAGCTGGGAGCCACCCCTGCCTCGCTGCGTGTCCCCAGCCTCAGCTTCCCTTCTCGTCCAAGGGCATCCACCCGCTGCAGAGGCAGACCCGGCACTGTCGGGTGCCTCAGTTTCCCCAGCACAGCGTGGCTGAGCCCCTCCGGCTCACAGCATCTTACGTCCCTGGGAGCCGAGCCTTGGCAAGGGGAAGGAGCTGCTTATGCAGAACAAATGGAATCAATCAAAACAAAAGGCAGCGGGCCTGCTTCTATTTATTACCCATCCAAGGGTTTGAAACGCATCTACAGGCATCCACAGCCATATGGAGAAGGGGAACCCACCAGGGCCACCCCGGCAGGCGGGGAAAGGCAGGGCTAGCCGTGCCCACGGGTCTCAGACGTGGGTTACACACCACCGGCCAGCCGTTCGTCCAGCTCTGTCCCTGGGCTGCTCCGCCGAGCCCTCACCCGGGTCCTGGGGACACCTCCCAACCTCTCACAGCTTTTCAGCCCTCTGCATCACACCTCCGGCCCGTTCCTCAGGACCACGCCAGTCCCCAGCCACCCACCAGTTAGGGACGATGCCACCGAGCAGCTGGGGTGCGTGGAGCGGAGGGAAGATGAGGAGCAGGGTGCCAGTGACTGCCCGAAATAGCCAGCGCTGGGTACAGCGTGGCCCCTCCAGCCCCACCTCCACGGACACTGCAGGCGCTCGGGACCCACGCTGGAGGATCCAGCAGCAGGATCCAGCCCACGCTGCCGAGTGAATTGAATCTGTGCCTGCTTTCTCAGGGCTGCTGCTCCTGCTAACAGACTCCAGGCAGCTTCCCGCCTCTCCCTCGGCCTTATCAGCTCGTGGAAGAGGTGATGCTGATGGTACCTCTCCGCTCCCTTCCCAGCTGGGGCAGCGCTATCGCTCTGGCATCGGAACAGAATTTGGCAGCAGCGAGGAAGGCTGGAGAGAGAGGGTTTATTAATGCACTGATGAGGCAGCAGCGTGTCAGGGCCTGCACGTTGGAGGGACAATCTGGCTACCGGCAGACATGGCCAAACAGACCCGCTGGGGGAAGGTGCCTTTGTGGCTGGGGGCTGCTGTGAAACACTACAAACTCTCATCCTGCGTGGCTGACGTGGCGCTGAGACTGACTGGTGGCTAACAGCAGACCTGGGCATGGTTGCCTCAAGGTCCTGCTCCTCCAGCAAGCTATGCTGGCGTGCAACCTGTTCTTCTTCCCTATGCATGCCCAGCACGCACGCTGGGGTGTGCCTCAGTTTCCCCTTGCTGTCAGACACTGCCAACCCTCCTCCAGGAGCCGGCCCCGGCGCAGCAGCAGGACCTGCTGAGCCTGACCCACCTGCAAATCCTGGGACCTGGTCGTCGCAGAGGTGGTGGAGGGTCAGTGCCTGTGGGTCTTGGCTCCGGGTCACAGCCCCCCTGCGAGGACGTTGCGCCCCGGCCCGGCGTTCAGCCCTGCTGTGCGTCGAGAGAGAAATGACGCCACGCTGCTGCTCACTGCCAGCACGTGGGGTGCAGCCATGTGCTGCGCAGCCATTACCCAGGCAATTAGGAGATGCCAGCTGGGCTTTGGGGTTGTCAGAGAACAAACCAGGCCACGCAGCTCCCCTCGGGCGCTCACGATCCTACTTGGCCAAAGCTCAGCCCTTCCCACCTGCCTGGGCTCCCCATCGCATCCCTCCGGGGCCCCGCTGCTGGACCTGCCGTGTCAGCCCTGTTTCTGGGCTGATGTGGGGTCCTGAGCACTGGCAGGGGGGTCTGGGGCAGGGTGGGATGTGCTGAGGACACCGAGGGCTCAGCCACAGCACGCAGCCGAGCAGCCACAGCCCGCTGCTCCGCCGTGTCCCGGCCCAGGGGGCGGCGGGGATGGTACCCGGCGAGGGTGATGGTACCCGGCGAGGGTGATGGTACCCGGCGAGGGTGATGGTTCCCGGCGAGGGTGATGCTCCACGGGTGATGATGCTCGGCGGGGGACGATGCCGATGCGCGGAGGATGCTGCTGCTCGGCGAGGGATGCTGCTCCCTCGTGAGGACAGCCCCCTCCGTTGCAACACGGCCACCGCTGCACGGATGCAGGCTGCACAGCTTTTACAGCCCTCCAGTTCACCGCCACCCCCTGCAGAGACACACACACACACACACACACACACACACCGGACGCCCCCAGCACCCAGCCCAGGCTCAGCGCCAGCCGGCAAAGGTTTTTGCCTCCAGAAGACTAAATCCGAGAGGAATCGGGGAGGGCAGGAGGGGAGGGAGTAGAGTTGCTATTTTCTTTTTTTCCGATTTGATCTTATTAAAACTTCATTCAAAGAAATAGACTTTTCATCTCAAATCTCATGCAAGTTTCATGGCACTGCAGATGGCGGAGTGGGAAAACGCCTATCGGAGAGTTTAATAACAGCACCCAGCCCTTAAAAGGATTCCTCAGCGGGGAGGGCTGTGCCGGCTGCCCGGTGGCCCCACCGGCCACCCATTGCACACCCCCCCACTGCTCAGCACTTGAAGGGCCACCCCCACCCCCCCCCCCCCGCGCTCCCCCTCTAATCGCTTTGCTCACGTTCTTCCTAGTTAAATCTGCAGCACTCTCGCATTAATAAATCCCCCCCCGATGCGCCAGATGCAGGCAGCGAGCACAGCCCGCTCTGTCACCAGCCATTAGGAGATGAGCGCGGCCGGGCCGTGTCCTGCTGTCACCCCTCACCACACACCCTGCCTCAGTTTCCCCCCTCTCTCCAGCGGAGCCCGCCCCGTCGCTCCGCTGGGAAGGGGAGGCAGCGAGCGAAGCGCCGGGCGGTGCGGCAGCATGGGGAGGAAGCGGTGGCATCGCCGAGGCCTCTCCCGGGATGCGGTTGTAAGCGTGCCAAGCGGTGCCTGGGTGCCTCAGAAGCCTCTTGAGGACAGCGGAGGAGCCTCCCACCCCGCGGCAGGAGGGGAGGCTGCCTCTCAGGCTCCGTGGGAGCGGTGACTAAACAGCATCCCCAATACAGTCATTAATAAACATCGATGCCGCCCGGGTGCTGCTCGCCTCCGCGCCGTGCGGAGCCCTGCTCAGCGTCGCAGCGAGGTGCTGACTCATCACGGCTCGCAGGGAACCAGCTCCCCTCGGCTCCAACCTCCCTCCCCGCCAGCCGAGCGGGGACGGGGCGCAGAGAGAACCCCGGCCTGGCGCAGGGGAGCCCGCGGAGGCCTCCTCTTCATGCCCGGCGGCTGCAACAGCCACAGACATCGTTAGGCAGCTGCAAAACGCCTGGGTTCCTCTGTAAGAGGGAAGCCCAGCTCATCTGCCCAGAGGTGGGGATGGAGGAGCCAGGGTGGCTGCCCTGCTCTCAGGCCCTGGCGGTGCCCCGCTGCCGCCCCGCTGCCGGCGGCGAGTGCCGGGGCTACCTACCGTGAACGGGCTCTCCATCACTGCAGGGCAGGTGTGTGCCACGGTGTCCTCGCACGGACACAACGACGGGGGACGGTGGGGATGCTCAGGCAGAGCCCGCCCGCAGGGATGGGGCGCAGGGGTACCGGGTGCCGGGCATGCGAAGGTGGCTCGTCACCCGCTGCCAGGCAGGGGGCAAGCTGGGGGAGACGCAGAGCTCTGCTGAGCCGAACCAGCCATCCCTGCGGCCACAGGAACGACGAGCCCAGGGCCGCTCGCCGCCCCGCAGCCCCGGCAGCTCAGCGCACCCCAGCACCCGCCGCATGAGCGCCGAAGGCACCCTGGACCCACCACCATGGGGGGGATGCTCTTTAGGAAACCTGCGTGCAGCTGCCCGGGGTTGGGGGGAGCGGGGGGCTCAGCCCACCCCAAGACACCCCCCGGCATCCCCCCCCCCCCCCCCCCCTCGGTGGGGGTCGGGGACCGCCTCCGCGCCCGCCGCCCGCAGCGCAGCCGAGCCGGGAGCATCTTACCACAAGGGGGAACCCCTGGGCTGGGAAAAATCCCTCCTAGAGCTGCTTCACGGCTTTGCACCCACAGCTCCCGTTTCCAGAGAGGGTATTTTTTTGGCCAGGAAAGGATGCTCTCCTCTTTCTCACCTCGCCAGCAAGGGGCCTTGGACCCCCGGCTCTTGCCCCAAACCACCTGCAACCGCCTCCCATCACCCTGCCCCAGGGGTGGTGCGGCCACACGGATACATACGTGCCCTGACCTGGTTTTTGGTTCGCGGGGTTCCTGTCCCTGACCTCCTTTCCCCAGCTGATCCGATCGGAGGGATGCGGGTCGGGCAGGACACGCGACTGACACTCGGGATGCGGGGGAGCGTGTAGCTGAACGAGAGAGCACAGTGGGGCAAGGTTTCTCAGGCGGCTGATAGCACCGCAAGAAAAAGCCACATATTCTGTGTGGGCGGATCAGTCAAGCAAGGACAGCTGGGACACCCGTATCATCACGGTGAAGAAAAGCCAACAGGATTTCCAGGAAAAATGTAGCTGGCCTGGCTCCGGTTGCCATCCTGTAGCACCCACACAGGTATATTGGGAGCAGGCTTTGCATCCCGGCAGGAATTTTAGCACTCGGGAGGGAGCACGGGGTCCCTCAGTGGGGCTCAGATAAGAGCCACCAGGGCTGAGCACCGGTCCCTGGTCCTGCCAGTGCCATTCAGCTTTATATCCCCAACGGCTCTTAGAAGCCAGGTCAAGCTTTGTGGTCATCGCTCTCAGGCGTGGATGTGCATCTTCCCCTCCACCTCCCCGAAGGCTCCAACCCCCCCCTCCCCCCGCAGAAGAGCGCGGTATTTAGGTTGGCTACACAGCTCTCCAAACATCAGGGCGGCTCCAGGCGAAAGCTCCCCGTGGTGCTGTTAGCGAGAAGCCCACGGGAGTGTCTGTTTAGGTAAAAGTATCGAATGAACTCCAGGCTGGGCAGGCTCCAGCGCTGACCACAGCTGGCCAAAAGCCCCCCGGGGGTGGCCTGGGCCAGCACTCGGCGCCTGCAGGGTGGCCCTGCTTGTGGGCTGCTGTCTGAGCTCCCCATCCCTACCTCTGGGGCCCTGGCAGGACCATCAGTGACGCGCTGGTGACAGGGCACGCCTGGAAGGGACCCAGGCGGTTCTTCATGACATGGAGCAGCAGCACCAAGGGGACCAGACAGGCAGAGAGGCTCCGTTAGGTTAGTGACGAGAGCTACAGCGGGTTTGGGAAGGTGTCTATCCAAAACCCTGTGACAACAACGTTTCCCTGTGGCTTTAATCCACACAGGAACACTTTCAGGAGAAGGAAAAACCTTCCTTGTAAGACAAACTGACACCAATGTATTGGCAGAAGGGTGGGGGATGCTGGGGAATTTGTCTGCCCCCCCAAGGCCGGAGATGCTAGTACCTGGAGCGAGGGAGAGAAGGGCAAGGCAGGGGAAGGGGAAGAAAGATGCCAGGAGGATGGAGAAGAGAGGCATGGACCAGCAGGATTAGCAATGATAAACTCGCAGCTAAACTGGGCTTATGTCAGCATGTATTACCCGAGAGTGATAGGAATGATGGGCTTGCTCATCTGCCATTTATAAGTGGTAAATTCTCCCTCCATCCTGTTTACTATGAATTAGCTGGCATATGTCTAATCGTCTTTGCAAGCGCAACTCAACTGGCAGAGATTAAGGCCCTGCTCCTCCTCTGAACCAAGCGCTGCACTTCACTGCAAGGCAGGAGGAGAGTGCTTGTACCTGGCTGCCCACGGACAGCGGGGAGGGAGGGTGTGAAGGACAGCACTCAGCTACACAAAGCAAGTCCTCCCTGTTCTCATAAGCCTCCAGAAAGCCAAAGCCCTAACGCAGCCAAGTCTCAGACCAAGAAATCCCCATTCCCACTCTCCACCAAGGGAGCCCGGGCAGCTCACGTCATGAGCCAAGCCCTCCTCTCCGACGGCTTCAGGTCTCAAGGCATGGGATGCCCGTCACCTGGTTAACTCCTCAGGCAGATTGCGAATAAAGAAATAGCACTAACAGGTACTTGAGAGATTGAGAAGGACCAAATTCCTGACTCCTTTCCACGCAACCTACTGTACTCCAGCACAGTTGCCAACCCAGAGCCTGACGCAGTACTGGTTTCCAGTCATCAAGGGCCATTAAAACCGGCTTTAGCTGGGGATCCTAGCGCTGTCTGCTGGGGACATGCAGAGGAGAGCCGGGATGGCCGAACCCAAGGCACTTATGAAACGATGAAGCAGTGCAATAGGGGGGTGTGAGTGCGTGGAGGTGGTTTGCACGGCTAACTGCTCGCCCCAGGACGTGTGTTGTTTGGCGAGCGAGGTGCTGCTTGGGTGGTGGGAGACCCTTGGCTGACACGGCGACTGCTAGTCAAGCATGTCAAAACAATCTTGGAGAGTTTGGAAAATTCGGCTCGCAGACAAGGCTGCTCCACCACATCAGCATGAGCCCTCGGAGCCAGAATAAACAGTGACTCAGGAAAAGAAAGGAGCAAAGGTGATTACAGGGGGATAGGTCTGCAGGGAAGCAGTGAGAGGCACCACCAGAGCAGGCTGTCCTTACCTGCGCAGTAAGGATGTGAAGACCCGACCGCCCTCTTGCCGTGACGCTGAGGAACCAGAGCAGCTCCTTCAGCCCCAGGGCATGAGCAGCGTGTACGATCAGGGCCGCGGGAGCCCCAAGCCTTGCAGGATATCCTCACTCTCCTGAAGCAAATATTTTTCCCTCTTTATCCCTTGTCTTTTTCCAAAAACAGAGATAAATTCAATAGAGCGTTAGCTCTAACAGCTATTGCTATGTCTGGGAACCAGCGTCTAGGCGGGACGAGGAGAGGAAGCATCCCCTTCCCACTGACAGTCAAACCTTGTGTCCGCACCCCAGGCAGAGGAACGGGGAGTCGCATCCATCTCCCCCACACAGCCCCGGCCCCGGGGGAAGCGATGCTTGCTGTTGCCAGCCACGCGTCCCATAGCGTTAAGACCTGAGCCGGGTCACCAGCCCGAGTGCTCAACCTGCCGCTCTGTGGGTTGGTGCCATCTTCCAGGCTCGCCTTGGCAAGGGAAGGGAGCAGCGTAACGTGCTAATGACCAGCTGGCCTTGTAATCTGCGGCTCCGGTTTGCCGGGGGATGGGGCAGGAGGGAGAGGACTTGGCTGTGAACAGCACGAAAGGAAATGTGCAGCACGATGCAGGCAGCCCGAGGGGCGCGCGCTGCCTAATGGGTCAGCCAGATGCTGTTTGTTCATCGGGGAGAGAAAAGGGCTGCACGCACCAGCCACAGCCTCGCGCCTCTGTGCCGCACTGGGGCTGCTGGGGAGACCACAGCTTCCATCCTGGCTGTGGCTCAGGGGGACACTGGGAGCCAGGTAGGCAGCGATGCTTGGGCAGCACAGAATCCCCGAACCCCAGAGTGGTCAGGGTTGGCAGGGCCCTCTGGAGCTCCCCCAGTCCCACCCCCTGCCACAGCAGGGTCACCTCCAGCAGTGGCACAGGACGGCGTCCAGGCGGGTTTGGGATGGCTCCAGAGTGGGAGACTCCCCCCCCTCTCTGGGCAGCTGTGCCACTGCTCTGCCACCCGCACAGGGAAGGAGTCCCTCCTCAGGTTTAGACGAAACTTCCTGTGCTCCAGTTTGTGCCCATTACCTCTTGTCCTGTCACTGGGCACCACTGAAAAAAGACTGTTCCCATCCCTCTGGCACCCTCCCCTTAAGTATTTATAAGTATTGATAAGATCCCCCCTGAGTCTTCTTTTTTCTAGACTAAAAAGCCCCAAGGCCCTCAGCCTTTCCTCATCAGAGAGATGCTCCAATGCCCTCATCATCTCTGTAGCCCTTTGCTGGACCCTCTCCAGCAGTTCCCTGCCCTTCTTGAACCAGCATGGTGCTGGGAAGCCAGGGAGACCAGGTTCCTTGTTGGGGAACGTGGTTCAAGGCCATCTTTAATTAGCATCGCTCTCTTTTCCATCCCCAGACCAGCACAGGGTAAGTGAGCTCCACTCGGGGATCCCCGGAGACGCAGACTGCTCCAGGCCATGAGTGCTATCTGTACAGCATGGAGACAGCTGCAGGGAGCTCTGAGCAGCCACAGGCAGCGGCTGCAGGACGAGAAGGCAGCTGTGTCCATCTCTCGGGGGGCTTAGCTGGCTCCTCGATATAGCTGTTATCCCACCGCGCCGCGGCAGACAGACCCCCGAGGAATGCAAGCCTTCCCCCCCATCCCGGTGCCTCTGGAAACGTGGAGGTGATGAAGAGCAGTGTATTTATTTAGCAGGAGGGTTTCTACGCAGGGCCAGTCTGCAGCGCTTACTGCCTGCCCTGCTGACCACAGGCGTGAGGGCCCTTGTGCGCAAACCATCCAGAGAAAACTACCTCTAATTAGAGGGTGGAGTTAAAAATATCCATAGTCCATAAACAGAGGGAGGCAGACAGGGAAAAGGCACATGCCAGTGTGACTGACGCCCCGGGAGGGAGACGAGATTAGGAGCGACTCAGCCTCACACATACAAATGATTCAAAATAGATGAGCATATGCCTGAGCAATGAACTAGGGAGAAACGATGGGCCTGGTGTAGGAGTGGGGTCGTGGTCTGTGACACCAGGGAAGCAACAACTTGTCTAGACTACAGCAGACAAAAAAAGAGATGCTGTCTGAAGCGAGGAGTGAGAGGCACCGCAGCGTGAGTGCATCCATAGAAAGCTGCCCCAGCAGCAGAAGCAGCACGGAAGAGGGAGGGACACCGGCCAGATACCTGCATCTACTCCCAGAGCTGCTGAGAATGATCTTGGGTAAATGGCATGTCTGCACAATGCTTCGAGATCCTCAGGTCAAAAGTAATATGTATAAATAAGAATGTCTTTTTATCCACAGAGCCTAAAGTCACCCTCGAAACCCTCTGAGACAAGGCAGGACTTCACTTCCAAACGTCCTGCCCAGCCCCTACGAAGGGGTAACCGCCTCGTTCGGCCGGGGCCGGGGCACAGCTCCACTTGAACGCGGTGGCATCCTGCTCCCCCCAGTGCAGCTCTGGGGAGACTTTCCCTCTCTGATGGCTGATTCTGTCGCCTGTAACCCACATCACCTATGACCTTCCCTCTGTCACACGCAAAGATGGCTCTAGAGGCACTTCAGATGGTCTAACAAAACCCTGTCTGCTGGCATTTGCCCCCCAAGCGAACACAGTGGCCCACAGCCCTCCTCTTACACATCAGGAAGTTTTTCTTTCATGCTGAGCAAAGCGGGTTTCCTCCAGGGCTGCTGTCCTCCCGCCGGGGCAGCGTGATGAGCTCCCACCTCTGAGAGCGGCCCGACTCTCGCACCGGCTGCGCTGTCTGCCAGGACCTCACAGGGCAGCAGACCCGCCTGCCACAATCGCAGCGGCAAAGCTAAAGAGGTCTGGAGCGAACCTAACGGCTGGGAAAGGTCCAGATGGACAGCCCCGAGGACTCCGACAGGCTGCTCCTCCGCACGCAAGGTATGTCACAGCTCATTGGCAGAGCCCTTGGAGCCCCGGTGCCTCGGATAATAACATTCCTGCCTGCCATGTGTACTGCTATTGAAAACTCATCGTGACAGGCACAGCCTGTTATTACAGGTTTGAGCAGCTTCTTCCCAGCAGGGCTTGAACCTCAGTTTGGGCCTCCAGGCACTACAAGCATCAAAAGGATATCCATTTCCTCGGAGTTGCCTTCAGCCGCTTTCAGATCCCAAATGCTTGGTGTACAACACGCTCCATACAACCTTTAGAAATCCCTCAGGTGTTTTTTTTTCCAGTTTAGTCCTGGGTCACCTTCCTTCTATTCTCACAAGTACGAGGAGCAAGGCCCCGCTGCCTTATCCCGCACCTCTCCATGGCCACCGCCACCCCTTGCGCCTGGGCCGGGTCAGGCAGTGCTTTCTTCTCCATCGCTCCCCACCACAAGCCTTCGCTGGAGCTCGGGAAGGCTCCTTGGCAGGACACGTGCTCCCTCCCTCTCATCCTGCAGATTCCTCTTCTTGTTTTGAGCACAGATGGGAAGCTCTTCAGAGAACAAAGAAATCATAGGAAGCGGCAGGTTTATGCTTCCCCTCATCATGCCTGAATACATCCCTGCACTACACAGGGCTGCTCTTAGCACATATTTTATTCTAGTTACTTGTTTCAACATTAAATAATGAAATGGGAGCTCCATTTGTGTGTGAAAATCAATGTTTTACACTGCAGAGCTTTGCTGTCCTGGTTTGATGGGCGCTACGCTTCTTGTATAATATTTATTGTGACTCCTTTTGCTTGTTGAGTTTCACGTTTCAAATGGCTCCTCAGTGGCGATGGCAGAGTAAAAGGCAGAACCTTGCTGTAATAAAACCACGGAGGCAGCAAAAAGAGAGGAAGGAGCTGGCGCTAGTCGTGTGTGCCTGCGACCGGCGATTGGCACCTCTGTCCCATGTGAGGATGCACACACAAGATGACATTCAAGGTTTCACGCCCTGGTGTTGCCCGCTAAGGTCGTATCCGCTTTGCCAGTTGACTTCAACCACGGCCTCTGTCTGCATTGATTATTCATGAACATCCCCTCGATGCGTGCCCAGGTTAAGCTCCAGCAGCCCGGAGAAGGAAATCAAGGCTTAGAAGAGCCCCTTAGCACTGATCCAGCTCCCCCTCGAGTGGTCCAGATGGCGCGGGGACGCCAGCGCAGCGCAGCACCCTCCGCCTGCTGCTCTCCCAGCACGGCTCTTCCCCAGGCTGGCGTGGCGAGGCTGAGCCCCGTTTCCAGCCGGGTCGGTGCCCAGCGGTAGATGGAAAGCCCACAGCGCAGGGTGCTGCGGGCCCTTTGCAGCTCCGCATTTCGCCTGCCCCCATAAACACAGCTTAAAAGGCCCGAAGGAGCGCAGGAGCTGGAAACGCGCCCGTCCGCTCTCATTTCCCCTTTCTCAGCTCTAGGCTTCCCTGATCGTGCTGCTGCGGGAAGGTAAAGAGGGACCTGACACCTCAGTGATTACATTTTATTGCTGATTATACTCTATGTCATCATCTTTTACATCTCCTGTCATTGCAGTCCAAATGGACTGTGTTAAAATGACTCCTTACTCAACAGGGACCCAACCCGACGACTGCTGGAGTTGGGTTTTAAGCCGTATAGTCTTATTAGGCAATTCCTTCCCCTTCATCCTCAGCGAAATGTCCCATCTGGCCATTAGAATTGATGAGAACCTCTGTATTAATTTCACCAGGCTCAGATCAGCCCTTTAAATCTACTCATTAGCATCTTGAGTTAGATCTGCTACGTTATCAAGTTAAATACATTTTTACATCCCTTAATTTCTAGCAGCTCTGGCGAGCTGGTTTACAGAACAGAGGAGAGCTCGGCTTTCATTCCAGCTGCTTGATCTTCAACAGCGTCTTAATTACATCTCCATCACACGCTGCTGACAGTGACGCACGAACCCAGGCTGACTCGCCGAATTCAGGGCGAGCATCCAGCGCCGATAATTTTTGTTTCTTTCTGCTAATCAAAGAAAAAGGCCGTGGGAGACTTTTGAGGACCACACAGCAGCTCGGGATGGTCTCTGCACAAAGCCACTTTTCAGGGCAGAATCACTAAATTAAGCCCGTGGCCGTGTCAGAAGCAATGGGGGAGAGCAGGAGGACTCGGGGAAGCTCCTCCAGAGCAGCGCTCTCTCCCCAACCGGCTGTTTGCGTTTCCTTGCTTCCTGTAAGTTGCTCAAAAGTTTACAGTGAGATGCACGGCTCGATGTGAGATAGCTTTTCAGGCGAAATTCTTGCAGAGAAATCCCTCTTTTTAGAGGTTCTTATTAAATACAGGGGGGAAACCGCCACTCCAGAGCAAAACTTGGGTGGGATTTGATTCCCAAACCCGTTGCCCTCAAGCCAGCTCCCAGCTTTTGCTGGCTCCAAACCATTTCAACTCTTCCCAGGTCCTTCCCCTCGGTGAGTTCCCTCCACGGGGCTGAAGGAACGCTCCCACGGACGGCGCGTTTCAGGGCGAGCGCCTCTTCCCACCCGCGGGGTGAAGTTTCCCCCTCGGTAGGACCGGAGAGACGCTCCCCCGCTTCGGGGGCTGCGGGTCTGCCCCCCCCCCCCCCCCCCATCCCCTTCCCACAGGGGGGACCGCTCCTTCCCCCGCTGCCCCCCATCCCCGCCGTGCCAGGCGCCGGGATCCGCGCCTCCCCGGCCGGTTTCCACGGCAACGGGAGCGCGGCATCCCTCCCACCACCACCATCACCCCCCCGCCCCCGGGGCTCCGCCGGCCGCCCCCCCCCCGCCCCGCTCCCGCCCCGGCAGTGCGCAGGCTCGGCGCGGCGGGCTCGGCTCCGCACACCCCATCATGGCGCTGCGGCGGCCGGCCGTCCTCCTGCTCCTCCTGCCGCTCCTCGGTGAGTCCCGCACACGCCGGAGCCGTCCCGGCGGCGAGCGGTAACGGGGACGCCTCTCCTTCCCCCTCTCCGCCGCCCGGCGGCATCCCCGGCCCCGCAGCGGGGAAGAGGGATGCGCTGCTCCCCGTCCCCATCGCGGGCCGGGGAAGGGGGATGCGCTGCCCCGGTGGCGATCCCGGGGAAGGGAGGAGGCGGGGGAATGCTCTGCCCCGGCTCCGTACCGGGATGAGCGCAGGGAGGGATGCGGTACCCCCGACCCTCGGCCCCGGGGAAGGGAGGGATGCGCTGCCCCCGACCCTCGGCCCCGGGGAAGGGAGGGATGCGCTGCCCCCGACCCTCGGCCCCGAGGAGGGATGCGGTGCCCCCGGCCATGGGAGGGATGCGCTGCCCCCGACCCTCGGCCCCGGGGAAGGGAGGGATGCGCTGCCCCCGACCCTCGGCCCCGGGGAGGGATGCGGTGCCCCCCGACCCTCGGCCCCGGGGAGGGATGCGCTGCCCCCGGCCATGGGAGGGATGCGGTACCCCCGACCCTCGGCCCCGGGGAAGGGAGGGATGCGGTGCCCCCGACCCTCGGCCCCGGGGAGGGATGCGCTGCCCCCGGCCATGGGAGGGATGCGGTGCCCCCGACCCCGGGGGGATGCAGGGATGGGGGTTCCCGGGACAAGGACTTTGCGGCTCCCCCGCCGTCAGCACGGTGCTGCAGGGAGTGTAGAGGGGAATAAGAGGAGAGGGAAGAGGGGGGGGGGGGAAACCAGCCCAAAACTCCAGGTCAGCAAGGAGCGGGTCCAGGGATGAGGGTGCCAGGAATGTGCAGCCTCGGCAGGCAGGCAGGGCGGACACTAGTGCCTATTCAAGACCAGGCACAGGCGCCTATTGTTCCGGGGGCCCCGCATGAATGTTTGCAGTTTTAATTGCAAAAACATTTGCTAATTCCGCTCAGGAATGAATTTGGGGTCACTTGTTGTCTGGCTATTAATAGTGGGGGGGGGGAATGAGGAGGGGGACAGCAGCCGGTGGGCTTGTGTTGCCCTCCCCACCGTCTGCCCAGATGGCAGAAGGAGAAAATGGGATGGAGCTGGTTTAGGGTGACAACCAACAACTGATTACTAAAATACACGGGGCTGCGCAGGCGTGCACGTGTGTACAGACACACAAATAACTGTTTTTTTCAAGCAGTTTGTATCTAAGGACAAAACAATTCTCCAATGACTCCAAATAACTTGCAGAGCCTCTTGGGCCTCAAATCAAGTGAGATTTGGGCACTAGTTACCAAAAACACAAGTGGAGGGGTGAGAAGGTGACTCTGACACTCATCTGTGATGAGGAGATGGTTGTCACGCGCTCCGGGGTCTGTTGTTCACTTGCTTTTATTGTGGTTTGTAGCAGAAACAGTTTCAGCAGGAGAAAAGTGGGAGAGCCTAATCCTGGAACGTCGCATAGTCTTCCAGGTGCTATCTCTGGATTCGGATGTTCCCTTTGAATGAGAAAAGTGACAGATTTAACGCAACTTTTCCTTACAGTTGTGCTGCAAGGTAGAAAGGTACCCCGTTTCCTTCCTGTTACGTGAGCAGTGCCTAAGTGTCCTGTTGAATCTGGCCTAAAATATAGCAAGACTGGAAACGAACTACAGACGCTTCCGCGTTTCTTTAGACAGACAAAAGTTGCTAAAACCAGCCAAACACCACTAGTTCCACACCTCTGCCTGACAATACTTATCTGGGGAGTAAACCAAGTGGCAACAGGGTTTGCTCTCCATGGAAATACGAAGGGTTATGGCCAAAGGCAAGTGTCTCATCCTGTACTGATTTCCAGCTGTTTTCAAATTTGGGGTCATAAGCACAGAAGCGTGGGCAGAAGTGAGGTTGAGAATAAAAAAGTTTGTTCCACTACACTTGACTGTACGTACTGGGGGGCATCCCACTATGTTAAGGTTACTGCGTCAGCAGTGCATAAAGTGAACCGTGTCTGCAGGTTGGTGCTGGATGGGGGGCTAGGAGTCGGATCATATGGGTGTGTTTAATGCTACTTGGGGGTGGGGGGAAGGCAAAAAAGGAAGGTGACAAAGCTCACAAGATGCTGAGATCCCAAGCTGCAAAACTCTGGCCTGTATGCTTTAGCCGGGAAGCGTGGTTTAGACTATAAGGTGCTGCTCAGACGGTAAGCGCTGCGGAGCAGGGATTGCCTCCTCCCGCAGTGTTACTGCCAACACGGACCCTACTCTTGATCACGGCCTTAAAACATTGCGAGGAAACAGGAGCCAGTGAAGCATGGAGTATTCAGTGCGTACCCAGCTCCGGGCACTAACTGCACCGAAAGATTCTGCACATCGGGGAAATGCCATGGTCAAAATTACACTAGTGGAAGTTACTGGCATCGGTGGTGGAAACTGGGGCTTACAATTGACATCAGCGTTAACGTCCCACCTTGAGGTCTCTGTTGCAAACTTCCCAGTGGAAACTGACATTTGGATTTTGAGGATTTCACATGCTGGACTGAGGGCAGAGCTGTGGAGACCTTCCCAAAACTCTCAAGTATTTCCTGTTGAAAATAAAGCATGTTGATACCTTATAGTCCTCGATGGGGAGATACGGCAAGTCCCTGGCACGTTGCAGTTTTAAAGCTCAACGTATTCAAATCTCCCTTTGATTTAATTCTGAGGTTTTGGTAATATGTTGGATTTTGCGAAAGGCTTTTCAAAACCTACAGACTAGAAGTTCTCATTTCCTTTTTTTTTTTTTTTATATATGAAGTCCATCTGTCCCAGCCACCAGCAACTGTTCCGAGTCAGCTGTCAGTGCCAAAAATCACTCGGTGGAAATGTTGTTAGCTCTGTTGCAGTTATGATAAGTTGCTCGTTGGTATTTTCTGATGGGAAGTATTTGCAGCATTGCTTTCTTTTCAACAGGCAGTAAAGAATCGGGACAAACAGCTTTGAGAGCCATGCCAAAATCAGACGCTTAATAACATCTTCAAAAAAATTCTTAGGAAGGGCTTGGTGTTCCTATTTGGGTAAGCAATATCTGGCATCACCACCCAAGAGTGGTTGGATGCACATCTACTTTACAGCTGTTGACAAAGAACGTGACACCAGCGCATTCCCTGTGGCTCTGAATACTTCAGAGAATTACTTGGTTACTGAAACACAAGTAGATTCGAAGGGTAAAATATGTTTTCTTTAGTGAGGAGGGAGAGCTGTGGACTGAGATGTCGCTCTGATGGTGAACTTGGGTTCTTTTACTGACCTGTTTGTTTTCCTCGCACAAGTTGAATTCTGGGTCTCTTGGCCCGCTGCAGCTGTTTTTTCAATTATCTGTCCACACACTGAGGCTTTGCACCAGGAACACATGTTGAGTTGCCAAAAATCACCTAAACAAGTAAATAAAGCGGAATGAGCTGCTGCGTTTAGTTTTGCAAATACGGACAAAAGCTGCTCCATGTGATGGCTGTGGGTGGGCCTGGTTTCCGAGCCACCTCCCAGTTTCCCCCTAACTTTAGCCATCTCCAAAGGGTAAAACATGGGTTACCCCCCACTCCCGCCTGCTTTCCTTGCAGCTCGCTTGGATGATTATTTAAGTTTCTCTTGCAAATTGCGCTCACTGCTTTATCATCCTCTGCGATGAGTGTTTGTGTGTTGAAGCAGAACTGGCCTCCCAGTTGTATATTTAGAGCTAATGCTTCACAGTTGATTGCATCAAGCCCTGATGATCCGGAGAAGGTTCGTGAACTCCTTACAGAGCAGGCCTGAAGTGGTGGGAGGGAGTTAGCGAGGGGAAAGATTTCCACAGACCAACAGGATCCGCAGTCCTCAAGAGCCCTTTTCTGCAAAACAAGAGCGTGTATTGCCAACGTGCCCCTCGACAAGATAAAACAACTGCTCCCCGCATAAAAGCTGGTGGCCTGCTTTGAAACTGCTGTTTATATAAAAAGAGATGAATTGAAGATATAGAATTAATTAGGATAATTACATTCTCAATCTGGCTTCTCTATCAACTGGAATATGAACTGTATGGTCTTTTTCCAATTGATAAGGGCTGTTTGCCTTCCCTCTGAACCCCTAGGGAGTATCATGTTTTTATGAGACGCAGGATCAAAACCAAATTCAACCACTAAACGTCAGTTCCACGTAGTGGAGGAGTAAGGGTGTGTGCCATACAACAAACCCTATTCCTTCGCTGAGTCAGGACATGGCCTAAGAACCAGTTAATGGCTTTAATTGCGCTAATGAATGTTCTGGACACAGTCTTAATTTTCACCCAAGGGGCTGGATTGCTGTTTGGGTACAGTTCTGTCAATTGCTGCGCTTGGGGCAGAGGAAATACCTGCTGGGTTGCAGTTCTCAAACTCCCATGCTGGAAACGAGAGTTTTCAGTTTCAGAAAAATAAACAATAACATAAAAACTGGACTTTTTTTTTGGCTGGAAAACTCAGGTCCCTGTTTACTTATGACCCTTCAGAGTGCTAACACCCTCAGTATTAACTTGAGATTAGAGAAATTGTTTGGAGAGTTTCATTCTTTTTCTAGAGACTTACCAGCGAAAGAGTACATCTGTGGGGACAGCAAGGCACTCCACGGACTTCACCAAAACATTGGTCTCAGGATAACCAGCTCCACACAAAGTTCTGCTTCTCATTTTAGATAAATGGAGGTCAAGCAGGCTTCCCCTGGGGATAAAAGTTGAGGGAGGTGTATATGAAAGGTACTTCCTGCACAAGAATGGCCAACTGAGGTTCTGCTATCACTTCTTCCTTAGCAGTCGCTAACTTTGATTGCCTTGCTGCATTTCATACTGTAGGAAAGCTTCGTGTGACTCCCGTGCAGAAGTTCAGCTGTCTAACACACAGCTTGTGCAAAACCAAGACAGCTGCATAACTGAGCTGGTGCCCAGTTCTTATTAGAGCAGCATCTTAAGTCAGGCCTTGAAATTTCTTAGGAAAAACCCTAACGTGCAAGAAGTGAGGTCTAGAGAGGGTGTTCCTCTGCAGTTCTTAAGTGTCTTGTCAAAGCTCCTTCTCTGCTGTGTTGGGTATTGAAATTGCTTTTGGTGCATGTTCCAAACTGGACAACTGGCAGAGAAAAGAGCAGGTGCGGAAGCAAAACTTATAAATGGGAGTTGGCAACAAACAAATGAAAAAAAAAAAAAATCTCTGCAATTTCACCTTCTCCTGAGAGCACAGTTGGGTGGCACTCCCATGAACTCACCTGCAGACTGCCGAGAGCTGTCAAATGGGAGTCCAGTCAACACTAACACCGGGCTGGCATTAACTAATTAAAAAGAAAACCAGCCACATACATGCTGTAACCTGACAGCCCACAGGTACTTGAGATAAGCTCAAAAAATTAATGGGAATTGTTCTGTCATGCAAGAATCACTTGTCAGTATAAATAATATAATGTATTGGGTTATGTAGTGCCCCTCGTGGGATGGAGCACAGGGCTTAACACAGAGTCAGTTACAAGGGGAAATGAAGGTTTCAGCACAGCAATAGATGAAGTAGATGAAATTAAATTGTGTTCAGATAATGCTCAAGGTTTTCTTTTTTTTTTTTTAAAGTCATAAATCCCAGGGATTTCAGAGTTAAAGCCAGAACACATTCTAACCTACTCCCATCAATGTACCTGATTATAACAACTCAAATGTAAGATCAGCGGGTTTTTAAGAGTCCTCTTAATTCATTTGGGCACAGCTGGCTCATTTGAAGACGTTGAGCTTTAAAACTGCAGTGTGCCAGGGACTTACTATATCTTTGGCATGTGGCTAAAAGCGAGCAGTTGACAATGTTCAGCGGTATTTCAAGATTTTTAATTGCACTATTAAAATATATTTTGGTGGCCTAGCTAAGATTTTCTGCTGAGCTGGAGAAATCCACTGAAATCTAAGGGGATTTGTTCCCATTATCAGGCTGTTTCTAATGCCCATGGCCTCTTCTGAAAATCCCTGCTGTAATAAACTTTGGGGCAATTCCTTATAGAAGCGGCCACCATTTTACAAGTAGGATGTGAATTGAGGAACTTTGTTTTAGACACTCTTTTGGAGGGTGGAAGTGTAATATTTCTAAAACTTCATTGGAAGTGTCCAACTTCTCGGCTCACTTCCCTACCTAAGGCACCTAATTCACTTGCCATTTTTGACAGTCTTGTCCAGTATGTCGCAAGATGTATAACCATGAAGTCCTTCAGTGGTTGCTGAAGGAGCCCATAATATTCTACATATCCAAAGTCAGTCAGAATTTTTGTTTCATCAGCAATAAGGAATAAGACCGGCAGACAATGCTGTGAGAGAGAGCTGTTTTAAGAAACCAAGCTTACCTTTTAGCAAGGCCAGCAGCGCTCTGCACAGCAGTCCTGCTTTTCATTCCCAGTAGAAAGGTTCCTGCCACTTTACATCTCTCTGGGGTGGCTGGCTGCTCTCTCAGACCTGCTCGAGTGGAATCGGTTGCACAGCTGAAGACTTAATGATTTTGTCTGCACATGAATGTACAAGTCTCTGCTTGATCCTTTAGGCCAAGATCAGCCATGGAGACAATATTTTTGTTTTGCTAGGATGCTATCTTTGAAAAACAAAGGCCTTGATAGAGGTTACTGCTTTTACCTGCTTTACAGTAGCATGTATGGCTTCCGTTCACAGATCGGTGTCTGTCTGCTAGGCGCTGTCAAAAAAAAACCACCACAAAACAAAAAAACCTCACTATGCCAATTTGTGTCCTTGCTCAATGAAAGCTACCCAAAAGACTAATTCCTCGTGCTATTGGGCTGCCATAAAGATGAGGAGCATTCCTTAGAATAGTGGATGATAACGGCTGCATGAACAGCCCTCGAATCACTGCAGTGGAAAGAGCCGATCGTCCATAGGCAAGGCACTGTCTACCACATACCCCGAGGATCCATTAAGGAGATTGCTGCCTGCTAATGGACTTCCTCCTGAGGCGCTCTGGCTGCTAACACTCTCTTGAATGATTTCCGGGAGCTTACACAGTTAACGGCAGGGAAGGTGTTGCAAAGTCCTGCAGTTCTTGCCGCTTCTGTAAAATAGCTTTTATCCCCTCAAAGGATCTTATCAACAGCTATTTTAATGCACACTTAAATCTTTGCTTTAATCTTTTTCTTCTGCATTGATCTCTGCAAAAGCCCAGAGGAAAATATTTCTTTATACCCACCATGTTGTTTGGAGTTAGTTATTTTTAGAGCCTGGAAAACATCCGCTCTGTAGTAGGGAGGTCCTCTGCATCAATAACATACCTTAGAAGGGGAAGTCCCAGCTCTGTGTACCACAGCGACTTGTACCTCTGGGCCAGCCCTGACATCCCGGGTGGGTGGGAGTCCCCCGTCCTTGGAAGAGCAGGTTGTTTTTGTTGAGGTGTTTCGATACCAACAACCAAGGTGGAAGGAGAAATACACAATCCCTTATTAGCGTGAATGATCTGTGCTTTGCTGACAGGACTGGGTACACATGCCACGAAACAGGTTAGCTTCAGCCACCATGGATCTCCATGTTGATCGAGTAGCTCCTACAGCAGAGGAGGTGCTGGTTGGTTTGCCTCTTTGGTCTTAGCTACTCTGCTGAGATTGAACGTCATGTACATCAACGGGGCTGGTCTGGTTTCTCAGGGAGCAAGGAGGCAATGGCTTATCTCATTTCTTGTGCACGAGCAAGTAGCTATTAGTCACCTACAGCGTGGTCTGTGCTGATGGTGTTGCCTTTGACCGGGCGATCTGGAGATGAAAGGCAGAGTGCCTTGAAATGGCCTCCTGAGTCTCATGGGTTCTCCCTCAAGCAGAACTGGCTATTTGCGTTGGTGAGCATCCTATATATCTGGTGTTTTCCCTTCGTTTTGGCCAGTTTTCAACAGCCCATAAATAACAGGGCAGTGTGGAGCTCTGCCTGCCAAAGCTGCCTTGTGTGTGCCACAGGGGAGGTTAAACCAGGTATAACTTCTCTCTTCTTCCATCAAAAATGCTCTGCTGGGCCTGGCCAACACACAGCTGTCCGCACCCACAGGCACTGCATGCTCTCCCACACAGCAGGGCAAGATAAGCCCTTTGAAGTCTGCGTTTGGGCTGGCAGCAGCTTCTAAGGCACTCGGGTACCCCCCTCTCCCGGTTGCCAACTGTGCCTTGAGTTCTCCAAGTCAACAGCTGAGCTACAATCAGGGCTGATAAGTCTGCGGCGCTGGACTGCAGGGGCTTTGCCAGGGGACAGAGGGGACACCAGATTCCAGTTTGTTCACGGTGCTCTGTGAGCACGGGAGGACTCGGGGGCTTCTTCCCGACGTTGCGCCGAGGCATGCTCATCGCCCGCCAGCAGCCCGCTGTTGGTCAACAATAGCGATTGTTCTCCTCGCCCGAGGAGGCTCCTCGTGTTCTGCTGCAGGCTCCTTGATCCTCCTTTTTCTGCAAATATTTGGAACAGCTCCTGTTTGGCTGTTTTGACAGTTTGACTCAGCTATTAAATAACAAAGGCAAGCTGGACCCAGGTTCACCGTGATGACAAGTAGCTCTGCAAAGAGGGGAGATGAGGGTCAAGTTCAGAGATGAGGCAGCAGGCTCTGTGGGAGAAACACAGAGGATGTGCAGTGACCTGGCCTCAACTGTTAGAGCTGGAGCTGGGTTGCATGCAGCAGTTCTGCCTGCAGCATGTAAGGGGATCCCTAACCTTCTTGGCTGTAACACTGCACTGTCTCGAGGAGAGCATGTTTTTGGAGCTTCTTGTGGTCTGGTGACAAACATGTCATAATTCTGCCTGCTTAAATATTTCCCAAGAGCTTTTCAATTCCTGGCTCATCCTCGGTCACTTCTGAGACACACATGCCATTCGTCTCACATCTGTCACTCAGCTTCACATTCTGGACGTGAGGCAAAGTCTTTCTTTGCTACAAAGGCTTCCCTCTTTTCCTCCCTCCCTTGTTTCCTCTGGTATCTGTGTCCCTCATTGAGAAGCTGTAGCTCCTTCAAAGAAATTCGAGGGAACCCATTTGCAGAATTTACAGCTGCTTCCCCAGGCTTGAGTGTCCTCCTCTTTAACAGCAAGCTGTTAAGCATGTTCTTAAGTGGGAAGATAAGTGGTGTTACAATCCTTTCATCTTCTGGTTCAGAGCAAGCTGGAGATAACTGATAAAGGGATGACAGCGAGGAAGATGCAGAGGCACCTTTGGATTTAATTCCTACTTTGCAAGGCAGTCTTTAAAGCACATCTCTGGTGGGAACACAGGCTGGTAAAATAAAGCTGGTCCTTCCTTTCTCAGCATATGTCTCTTCCTCATGTCTCCGAGGCAGATCCTCTGTCTGTGCCAGCAGAGCCGGTGCAGAGTGAGCTACGTTCTCCATTTCAGAGCTCTCCTTCTGGTGCTGACATTCGAGGGACTTGGCTTGAGTTGTCTCTAGACACTGTTTCGGCTGGTGATTTCACTTCCACGTTTCTTTTTTTACAGCAGTCCTTTGTGGATTTGAGCTGTACTTTAAACAGGGCTGCATTTGCAGTATGGGAGTAGCAGTCTTGCACACAATGGGCAAAGATGCATTCCTCTGCAAGGATCTGTAAGAGTGCACACATCACTGACAGCTTCACGTGGGTGGGAGTCTTTAGACCACTCTTGAACAGACTCTGCATTCAGTTCCAGAATTCCTGGTTTAGCCCCTCGTCTGCTGGCTGAAACAGGTGGCAAGCACATGCCCGTAAGGGTCTTTATCAGGGGTCGTCTTCAAGGTCAGCTGTATCCTCCCCACATTCCAGCTGAGTCCCTGTACCTCATCTTCTGGCCTAGCTGGCTCTGGGCCATCCAGCCCAGAGGTTCCTAACCATGGTACACATGCTGTTTGTTGAAAACAAACCACTTGAAAGCGGCGTGTCTGTGGGCCGAGCCTGTGCCAGCCTGCTGCATTTTCCTCCAAGGAAACAGGAAAAGTGGTTTGGGCAGAACATGTCAAAACGTTGTAGATGTGGTGCTGAGGGACACGGTTTAGTGATGGACTTGGCAGCGCTAGGTTAACGGTTGGACTTGATGATCTTAAAGGTCTTTTCCAACCTAAATGACTCTATGATTCTATGAAAAGCCAAACAACGCCTTCATGGCGTGCACGCTAGAACCCATCCCACCTCCACGTGAGAAGAGACAGCACCTGCGTGACTCCAACACACGGCAGGAGAGGCTGCCCACACAGTAGTACGTACCACGGTCTCTGTCGGTAGCAGCGGTAGTCATGGGGGCGAAGTTTGTGAGCTGCTGGGCACGCTAGGCCTGGGAACAACAAAAGTTGAGCCATTTGAGTTACGGAGTTAACACCTTTGGCAGGGTTTTGGCACAGTTTGCAAGCAAGCATGATCCAGAGGAGACAATGCCTACTGCTCCGAGAAGACCGCATCCAGGTGCTGCTGTCGAGGGCGCTTCAAAGGAGCCCCTAGCTAGAGCCAGGCTGTTTCCAAGTGCCTACTCCCGTCTCTGCTGTTGTGTTAAACAGAGGCTTCTGCTCCCAGCCCTCCGCATGCGCTGCGTGGTGGCAAGCCTTACAGATGAGGCGACACACCTTTCCATAACAAGCCCCCGTTTATCTGCCTGGCAAGCCTCCCCTCTGCTTTATCTGGGGAGCTGCTGCATAGCTGAGCAGTGCTGGCTCTTCCACCCTAGAGCTCTTGCATCACAGCCCAAAGTGTGATCGGAGGCTGCAGCGTCCCTCTCACATCAGCCCCCAGCGCCTCTGCACCTCGCTGTTACTCAGCACTTTTCACTGACAGGGAATTAAGTAGGATTTCTAGGTCATTGTGGGCCTGTCAGGAGGTATCGTCTCCTGTAGACCTCATTACCAAGGCTCTTTCTGCAATGCCAGACTTCAGAACAATTGCAGCCTGGTTCCCTAAACACTGACTAATGAGACAGAGCTGTTAGCAGCAGTTTGCTAAATAAAGGCTGTTTCTGCCTGAGACAGAATAAAGCCAGACTGGATTTTCTTAGCTGTCTCTCTCACACAGAAGGTATATCAAAGGACCCTTATTAAAATAATGAGCTAGACATCGCTTGTGTGGTGGCTGCATAGGGTCAGTGCTTGATGCTAATGCCAGGCGCTTCCCCAAAGCAGTGACTTCAAGTAACTTGTGCTCAAGTGACCTAAAAACCTCTCTGGCTCCCTTGGTTTCAAGGTATCGCAAGCATTTACCTGAGCTCCTGTGACTTTGTCCTGCTCTGGTAGTGACTTGCTGCCTCATGGTGGACAAGCTGCTTGTAGTTCTCGGTGACCTCCATGTCCTTGGATGCCATCGGAAGATAGTCTTTGATCTCTGGGCTGTAGCAAAGCCTGCTCAGCCTTCACACGCAATGGCTTTGGAAAGGTAAGGGATCCAGCATCTGAGCAGGTGGGACAAGTGGGATTGCCGAGAGGACTGCCTTGTATGGCTGCTTTTGAAAGAAGTTGGAAGTTTGCAGACTGCTGGTAAGAGGCAGGTGAGATTTCTGCTTGTACCTGGATGGCGAGCAGAAAGGACATAGCCCCCATTTGAGTAGTCTGAGGCCAGGTAACTTCTGTTGATGTTCCTGTAATGACAGCTTTCATCCTACCTCTCTTCCTGGTGTCAGAAGGGCTTGGATTAAAGATAAACTCTGAAGCGTGATGGGATGGGTCTGACTGCCTCTGGCTGGAGCAGGCACAGGAGAGCTGGGGATTATTACTTGGCCAGTTTGCAGGTTTGTTTGAAGTGGTGCTTTGATGTGGCAATGGGAGTCCGTGGAAGGTAAATGGTGTCTAGACAGGTTTTTCTCACTCTCTGTTGTTGTCTCCGAAGCAGCAGAAACAGTGCCAAACAGGCTGAACGGCTCCAGGATGCGAGAAGCAGAGCTATTTCTAGAAAGATGGAACAATGGTTCTTCAGGAGAATCCAAGCCAGCTCTCGCTGAACCCTTGTTGAACCTCCTGCAGGTGGAACTGCTCCTCTCTGTGCCCTGCGCACTGCCTGAATCAGTTAATTGCAGCTGGATGCTATTAAGAGTGAGCAAGGGGAAGTCCAAGAGGTGGCCGGTGTGTTTCCAGGTGAGCTGGCACGCCAGAGAGGTACAGGAGAGGTCCATTAACCAGGGCTCTGGCCAGCAGGGTTGGGAGTGCAGGAGGTCAGTCGGTTTTAGCAGCATTCAGAGAGGGATCAGGCTGGCTCCAGCAGTCGTGTGCCGAGAAAAGACTTCCTCGGTTTGGCTAGCTGGATGCTGCCAGGATTTGCCCAGCAGAGCTGGCCTGCATGCCCAGTGACAACTGTAGCTACACTGGGAGGGAGAGAAAAGGCAGGCCATGATCTAGAGAGACTTGTCGCTGGCTGGCGAGCTGTGCTGTCAGTGCTGTCTTGGCTCTGATGTGCCATCTCCCCCAGGCTGTTTGGGAGGGGAAGTGGAGACTGCATTCAAATGCCTATTGTCTGTCCTTCAGCTGGGAGCAGAGCCAGAAGAGAGAGAGGCTCTGGCAGCATCTGATACAGGGGGCAGATGTTAGGGGAAACATACTCATCCGTAAAACGCTGTCGCTGGGATTTTCAAAGGAGCCTCAAAGGTTAAGTGCCCATGTGTTGGAATGTGTACATGAAGGTCAAGAGAGAAATCCTGGGCTCCTGGGATTCCTGCTGGGCTTGGGGAAGCATCTTGAAGGTAGCTCTTGCCACTGGGACAAGCCTGCATGCAGCATCTGTGGGTCATCCAGGTGACTGCTATTCTCTGCTCCGTTTGTTTAAGCATAGCTGGGGAGAAGGGCAAAGCCGCACGGTGCCAAATTTAATCTCACGGGGGCCTTCAGAGGTGCGTGATTGAGTTCAGTCTGGCTCCCCTCTCCTGTAGCCAGCTGCCAACTTCTGCAAGCATGAGCTGAAAGCAGAGTATTTCCCGACCCTGCCTGTCCTCTCCCTTCACCCCTGCCAAAGTAGGGCTCGGCCACAGGTTTCAAGCAGAGCTGGAAACTTGGCACTGAGGCACGGAGCAGAAAAGAGCCCAGCTTGCTCTCCTCTGTCTGGGTTGGCTTCTGTACTGCTGTGGGGAGTACAAATATGTTCCCAATCTGTTTGCTTCACTGACATGACTCCAAGACACACAGGCAACAGATACGCTGACCAAGAAGGGGCCATTGTTAGAGGGACCTTCTTGACTGTGGCTCTGCTGTAACCAGCCAACCACTGCTGCTCTCCAGCGCCGGACTGCAGCCTTCCCCGTGCTTCATTCACAGGATCCAGAGCGCTCGATCCTCCAGGGTCCCCGAGCTTTAAGTGCACGTTAGCACAGACAAGCCAGGCGTTCATTCCTGGTTTACTCAATTTGTCCATCCGCGTGCCCTGATCTGGCCTTTTGATTTACATGCCCATCTCTGGCAGGCGGGTGTTAAATCAAGCTGTAGATAAAAGAAGTTACAAGCATTGCTTCCCTGTGAAACCACCCCAGACGTTCACTGACACATCGCTAATTGTGCTGAGGGAGACAGCCTGAGCAGACAGATAGCTTGCTTTGTGCTGGAGGCTGAGCAGCGAGGAGCCAGGGGAAGGGAGTGATGGGCTGATGGACAGGTTAGCATTTCGGCTAAGGAGGAATAAGGGCCCCAAGAAAATCAGAGAAGAGGAAGGGAGTTACCTCATTTGTTTCCAGCAGCCAAAGCAGGGTTGTCCCCGGAGAGGTATTTCCTTAAGCTTTATCCAGTCCGATTTTAGTTGCAATTTTTATGAACAATAAAGGCTTCCATGGTTTCCCTTGGAGGAACTGGAATGAATCCAAATAGATTTCAGTGCTGAGAAGCAGATCCTGTTATTAATGTCAGCCTAATCATTTCTTTCTATCTCCTTCCCACCTTTTTTGCCATTCATACTCCTAAAAAGCCTGCAGGTGGTTATCAAGTCCAGTCCACCCTCTTCTTTAGCTGCTTCTGAAATTGCAGACCAGATTGCAGCCTCCCCTAGCTTTTGGGGTCTGTAAGAGCATTTAATATGCCTGCACCGGGCTGGCGGGGGGATTGTCCCCCACGCCTCAGGAGAGACCTGGCAGCACGACATGTAAAGCCCAAAGCCGGCAGGACAATGAAACAGAGCTAAGCTGAACCGGGGAGCAGCATGTGCTGCTGGGCCTGTGTCTCTCTGGGAAAAGGGCCTCTGACCAGGACTCAACTGGGAGCATTCGGCTGAGAAAATTCTCTGCTAAAAATAGCAGCAGGAGATGTTTAAGGAGAAAAACAAGTCAGGGTCTGGGAGAAGTTAGTTCCCAGATATGTGGCTAATTCAACTCCCCCAGGACAAGTGATCTTTTAACCCCTCCATGCCAAGGCTCATTTCTGCTCTGTTAAACAAGCTTGCCTTGGTTGGGAGTCCAGGTTGGGGCAAGCCAGAATGGCTTTTGCCCTCACTAATGACATGGCATTACTTTCCTCCTCCTTCCCCTGCTCATTTATGCCAGCATCTTCCTAATAATGCTCTATGTCACGCTTTTCATCTTTATCTGTGACTTCATTTGCGCTCCCTTTAATTCCCGATGTACTTCCTAAGAAAATAATCTCTGTTGAATCCTGCAGCACAACTCCCTCTGCAGGTTTGCAGCCTCTGCTCAGGCTGATGTTAACAAGGTAAGTCTTTTCAGGTCTGTTCGCGTGATTCAGGGCTGCCCCTAGAACCATATTCCCCCAACTCACATGTCTTCAGGCCTGCACATGGGTCAGGCAGCTTTCCACTGAATGCCTTTTTCCCTTGTAGATCTGCATCCTTTGTTCTGACAGATTCACTGCAAAGCTTCAAAGCTGCCTTACAGAAGACGGCCCCACCTCTCCAGCGTGCAGTGATGGCAGTAGTTTCACAGGCTCTTGGTCGCACGCTCATAGGCAGATGTGACTGTTCCCTTGGTGCCTGCAGTCAGTCTCTTGCAACGTTCATTTGTACATGTTTTGTGCAACGCATTAGCTAGACAATTGTGTTTTATACCCGAGGCTAGAATTATACATACAAAAAAAGACAAAAATGATACTGTGAAATCCGTAAAAATGTTCTTAAAAAGAGAGCTGTTTTCAGTCTTGTCATAAATGATTTCTCTGTGTGCTTGCTTACGCCCTCTCCTGTTCCCTTCTCTAGCCTACTCTCAGCTCTTGGCTCTGATGACTGCTACTCTCTTCCCAACTCCCACTTTCCACAGGAAGATGACATGGTTGGTCTCTGATAAGCAGAACTTCAGATCTGTGTTTTGTTGGTCAAGCTATAGGCTGGAGGAGAACGAAGGATCAAGAGATTAGAGTCACAGACAGAGGAGTAGAGGATTATAGGCTAAAACCCCGCGAGTCTCTGTATTGATGGTTGGGACACCGCCAGACACTAAAGAGTATTGCAAAGCCTGGTGCTGATAGCATATCCGCTTATTTCCTGTCTTTGCATTTCAGGCAGCTTTTGATATATGCATCCTCATCAAAAGCCAGGGTCAGGCAGGTACCGAGCATCCTAGCTCCTGTCGAAGTCAAATACCTGCTGAGATCAAGTCTGTGCGTTGGCTGGCGCTCAGCCTGGAAAACGTCACTTTGGCTTATGAAATCCTCAGCAATCCTCGAGTCAAATTCCCACACAAGACAAAAATAAAGGAACTTGCCCCTCTTCCTGGTACAGTTCATTCTGTCTCCCTGCTCCTGGCCATAGATCCCTGCCATATCTCACTGACTTGACTCTGCCCCGGAGACTTCCCTTAGCATCTGTCTGCTGCAGCGACAGCCCTGCCAGAGGGAAGGGGAGGACAGGAGGAAGACCATTGCCCCTGGCTCTTATCACAGTTATCTGCTGGTTCCCTCCCACTTTGCACTAATTTGGTATCAGCATCTGCCACTTTTGGGAGGAAAGGGACTTGCTGAAGTGAGAAATAACGTAGGATGTGCCTGTATGGCAATTCTTGGGGCTGGGTAGGGAAACAATGGAAGGCAAGTGGGAATAGGCAGGAAGGGTTGGTTTCAAATCTGCCCTGTGCAAATATTCCCACTTCTCTTCAGTGCGCACCATTTTTGTTCCTGGCCTTTACTTTTGCTGTTGTTGCAAGACACTCTCATCCGGTAAACAGATCACAGAATGGTATATCCACTGCCAGCTGAGACAGTGTGTTCCTTACCCTTCCTGTGACTTCCCATTCCTTAGTTTTTTCCTCCAGTGAACTGGAACTGTACATCCTTACTGAATTGCAGGGGACACTGAATTTGAAGGGACCAAGGCCTAACTGATAGATGTACGGCACTTTAACAGATGAAAACGAGCATCGGGAAACACTGAATGTGAGAACCTCAGCAGATATCCATGCCCCCAAACCCCAGTATTCCTCGGGTTTTCATGCCCTAAAGCAGAGGTGGGGCTGAGCTGACCTCCTGAGATCCCCTCATCTCCCATTTTCTGTGAATGCAGTAATTTTCACGGTCTGTATTGGCGGTGAGCCAGGCCAGTTTAAAGATGTAATTATGCTGTCCATTTGCTAATGAAAACGGCAAGAACAGCACTCAGTACAATATGACTGTTTTGATACATTCCTAGCCAAGTGATCTGTAATTGTTTCCTTGTTGCCTTATTTCTCTTCTGGCTTTTGCCAAAGACCTGGTGCAGACATAATTAGGAGCTCTGCTGCCTAATGGCCTTCCCTCAGAGCCACACAGCAAGGCCACCTGCCCCTGTTTTTACTCCAGGACAGTCAGCGTAACGTTACAAGCCCAAAGCATCTGTGTTAAGGGGCTTGACCTCAGAGGCCAGTAGCAAGGCAAAATTAATGATCTGGGCAGGACTTAATCCCCTGGTTAGTGGTCTCTAATGCAACACAGAAGATTCGTGCCTTATTCCCTGGAGTTTACCCAAGGAAAACGAGACTTTCAGTTCAGCCTCACGTTTCTTTCTTGGGAAGGGAGAAGCAATACACAAGGGCCAGTAATAACATCCTCTTCTATGCACAGCTCTCCTATTCGTTTCCTTTCTGTTCCCTCTCCATTACCCTTCATCCCAGATTTTGAGGGGCGAATTCTAACTCTTCCCATCTTTTCTTTGGGCTGAAGATGGCCCAAAATATATTACAGAAAGAGATGCAATCTGACATGCTGGAAACTCTCTAGCCCTTGCTGCTTCCGTCTTAATCTCTTAAGTATTAGGTATTAGTCATCCACCCAAGTATTGCTTCCTTCCCATCTTGCATGTACATTCAGTCCTTTCCAGGAGAAGGGCCAGAAACCAGGGGATGAGCTTGGGAAAACAGGAGAGCTAGGACCAGATCATGCACAGATTAAGATGCTGGGCAAGGCACGTACAGCCACATCTGCAAAGTATTAAATGCCCATCTTCCCCTTGATGTCGACAGCAGTTAGATACCTTTGCGGAGCTGGCTCTTAGTCTCTCGAGCTGTGTCTGTTCTGACGAGTGAAAAGCTATTTCAATAAAATGGGCTAAGCGTGCTAGGCCCTTCAGCCCGGGAGCTTTCTCCTCAGGTTGCCAGCCACCGGCTCAGCTCTGGCTCTCTCCTCCAGCATCTGTGCTCCCTTAGGGAGGGCAGAGCATGAGAACCTGCTGGTGGACTAGGTCCAAGCTCGACATGTCCAGCCAAGAGCTTGGACTTATGCTAAGACTGTGACTAAGCTTGAACTCTTCCTGTTCAGACAGCTCTGGAGCATGGCTCATGATGCCTCCTCCTAGCATGGGTCTAAGGATTTGCAAAGTGGGTGGCGTGCAAATCTGATCTTGAGCATAGGCTGTCTTGTTTTTGGGAAGGTGCAAATACGCAAGGCCTTAATATCTCATCTCTAAACACGCCACAACGCCATAAGCAAAACAACAAGCAAAGATTGTGAAATTCTTACCTCCAGAAGCCCTTGTCAGATGGATATTTGAGGCAGTGTGTCTGCAGCTGCATCCCAACGTGACGAAACCAAACTTTGGGAAACCATCAGAGAGCACTGTGCTGTCTTCACCAGGCAACACGTATGCTTCCCTCCCTGCATGGGAGAGAGGAGGAGTGTTTGCTGCAGAAGGAGACTGCTTTGCAGAGGGGTTTTTGTCTTAAGAGGGCTCCGTATCTCCTTGATAGCAACCTGTTTCACTTCTGAGTGTGGGCGTGTAAGCTGTGTGTATGCCCATGGCTTTGCTGTCTGATTAGGAGGTAGAACAGTAAGTCCGCCTGTCCAAAAGGGATGGGGGGAGAAGGAAAAAAGACTGTGTGCATGGCCTGGATGCTAATGGGCCTACTGTGCAGCAAATACCATCAGGTCATTAAGCTCTCAAGTTTAAATCAGGAGATTTAAACATCAGGTTTTAAATCAGGAGATTTAAACAGGTTAAGATTTCATTCCAGAACTGTACATACTCTATTCGCAGACAGGCATCTCCTTGCCTTCTCTAGCGGTGAGCAGGAAGAGAGTGAAGTAAGAGCAAAATCCAAAATTCTTATGTGTTCAGATGAACGCAAATACTCAGTGGTCTTCCGCACAACTTTGTCCTGTGGGGTCCTGGTCCTGCTGAGACCACCAGAGAGTCCCTTACTATCAGCATTTCAGAAGAAACGAGTGCCATCAGCTAGCTACCTAAGAGGAGAAAAGCAAAAGTCAGAACCATGTGAAATGGCAAACACTGCTCTGTAATGTCGTGTTTGCCTTCTCTAGGTTAATTATGCTTCATGGTCCCTGCCCAGGCAGGCACATCTCCTCCTGTTTGTAGGTGTCTGTCAGAGAGTTGGTGCCCTTTTAACTGAGCAGTACAAGCCATGCATCTAAAATAAGTCATGCTGGTTTATCATAGCTGGTAAAAATAAAGCCTTACTAGCACAAGCAGCTATAACAGCACAGAGGATTTACAACTGAGTGGTTTTTTTCCAGGGTGGGCTGGCCACAGTCTGGTGATGGCCTTTCTATAACCGTTATCAGCTCCCACACAGACCAGGTCCATCTGTTGCTTAATTTGAACAGAGACACTCCTAAGCTTTTGTTCGCTAATCTCTCGCTGCACATCTACATTGTTCTCCAGCGGGGCAGCCCACCCCTGAGTCAGGCTTGGCTTGCTGATCTTGGGGAGGCGCCATGGAAAACTGGAATAAAAGAAAGGCACGCAGCAATGTCTGGTCACTTGACCAGCACGGTCCACCTGCCTGCTCCCTTGTATCAGCTTGAAGGGGCTTTTAACCCGCAACTTGGGTCCCAGAGCAAACATACAGCCAGCTCCTTGGACTGGAGGCAAGGGTTGAAAGTTAAGACCGAGTACTACAAAGCAAAATCCTGCTGACTGCATCTAATGGCATAGGCTGGGTTTTTCAAACAGACCTGTATGAACTGTCACTTAAGAAAGGTAGTGAGACACCTAAAAATGTAAATGAGGATCAATAGGATGCTTAATTCCCACTGAAATTCAATAAGAATGAGGAATGCCATTCATTCCCTGCCCACACATTTATGCACCCTTTATAAATCCAGTCTTTATACATCACAATTGCATTTAAGTCCCTTACGCTATTCCCAAAACCCGAGCCAAGGGACACTTGGGCAAAAAAATCCCTAAAACCTTACCAGAGCCAGAGTGGGTTAGGCATTTTTTGGCATCTCATTCCTACACCACCTTGTCTGCACTGGCACAAGTTGCATTGTGGAATCGCAGTGAGATGCACTGGGGATAGAGAGGAGGGAGGATCAAGATCCTGAAGCACTGAGAGACAAAGGGATGGATATTTTGAGGTGCAGATAGTCATATTTTTCTGACGGTTAGGGCTTATGGTGATTTCCTCAAAATAAGCTGAAGGCAGAAACCTGGCCTCCCTCTTCCTTGTCTTATCCAGCCCAGCACTGCGCGGCTTCCTCTGCTCTTCCTCTGGAGGCTTCTCACACATTTAACAGTTAGCTTCCTCCCGGCCGCATACACACAACACTTCTAAGGCAGGGACAGTCCCAGGGTCAGCTGGGCTGCCCTGAACAACAATGCTCGTCTGCTGCCTGCTGCTCTGATCATTTCTGCTGTACTGTCCTCATCACTGTTTCTTTCACTCCAGCTCACAACACTGAGGACAGCTGCTCTAGGGGGCATCTCCAAACTGGCAGTCATAAGTGTGCTGACGGGCAGAGGGTTCGGCTAACAAGTTTCTAACACCTAACAACATATCACTCGCACTCCTGCTACACGGAGTAACCATCCAGAAAGCAAAGATGCTTAACAAGACATGTGGTTTACAGCAGCATTCCCACATGGTTTCAATGCATTTTGAATTGCAAATGATCCAACGGCTTAGTGATGATGGACACCTCACGCAAGGCATATTTTTGTTTCTTTAGTGGGCAGGTGTTTAAATACAGCTGCATGTTTTCGTGCTGCTAGTGCCTGACAGTGCATTAGCTAAAATTACCGTATCAGATAACTGCAATATGGGCATAGCAGCATTGAACAATACTGCAGCACAGACTGTTGGCAGCAACTTATTTCAACTCTTTCCCGGTCATCCTTTTTACCTTACCGATAATACTTCAGGAATACTTCACCTCCTTTTCAAATTTCTGCCTAGCGTTCTTAAAGAGAGAAGAGATTGGGATGGAAGGAGATGGAAGGTCAGGCTTTACCTTAAACCTGGTACAGAGAGAGGAGATTTAACCCAGTCTAGTTGTCTATAAAGCTGCTAGATTTTTTTTCTGAAACTGCAGTTTCGGTGTAGCATTTTAACATGATTCAGATAACATGAGTCACAGTAACAAGCATGGGCTGGATCTCTTGAGCTGAAAGAGGTGCCATAAGAATATGCTATAGACTTTGCTGTCTTGTCCTGGATTCTATTTTGGAGAACTGATGGCATTTGGGATTCAACCATATGTCTGGCTGAGCCTGTAGTACATACAGATCTGGTAGGTATTCGGAGATGTAGCACATACAGATCTGGTAGGTGCGTCTGTTGTGGCATGCATGCTGCTCTGGAAAGGAATGCATGCCTGTGCCCGGCTGTTCTCCAAATCCTGGGTGCTGAGGCCTTTGAAGTGAGATTTACATAACATAAAGCCTTTGCTGCTTATTTGCACTGGGCTGAAAGAGGCCTAAAGGAACATCTTTGGAACACTCTTTTTAAAAGGTGGCAGTCACCACTAATGATGGTTTAACATGCAAAACGAAGCCACCCAGAAGTGCAGTCACCTAAGAGGTAACACTTGCCAACAGCAGGGAAACGTGACGTAGCAAAGATGCCCGGGCTCCTTGAACAGGAGAGCGCTAACAGCCGGGAAGCACTGGCTTGGTGGAGGTTCCTCCAGCCCCATGGAGACTGGTGAACCCAAAATAGCGCTAAGAGCTGTAAAGGTGTTCTGCTCCTGCTTTGCAATCTGCGTGGTCCCTTGGGGTTTTGGTTTGTTCCCTGCATAGCTGTAGCCCTCGTGTTATTTAGAACATGCTACTTGCAGTATTCTTGTGCCACACGCAGAAGAATAAACCTGTCTTAGCAGTGATTTAAGTAGCCGCATTGATCTCTGCCCGCAGTCAATACATGCAATAATGTCAGAACCTCTCACACAGTCTCCAAGGACTCAGCTTCTGTCTAAAATTTGTTGTCATCCTGCTTTGTGCCTGAAGGGTAGACCTACATCTCTGATGTTTAGTGGGTGGGAAAAAGCCTGCTGTGAACAATTTCCGAGAAATGAGATGGGGCCAGAGTTTGATGGAGTCCCACTGTCTTGGGGTGCATACTTCTAGAGTCATTAACTCCTTCAGAGTAACACAACGTGGTGATATTACTATCTCCACCTTCAACTGAACTTATATTGTAGCTACAGTAGGTGTACTGCAGTAGGACTGTCACCATCCTATCTACTTGATGGGACTCAATTTTTCTGAAAAAAGATCTCATGTAAACAGGAATGTATAACAAAAAGCAAACAGGTGCATCAAGTTTCCTTTAAGGAACAAGGAACCTTTGCCACGTGCCTTTCCCCCCCATCTTTCTCTAGCATTTCCAAAAGGAAGATTTATAGGATAGTACAGACCAGATAGACGCTGTGCAAGACATCTTCTTCAGCTCTTCAGGTGCACTGCAACTCTCTACAGTCATCTGCTACTTCAGGTCTCTCTGTTGTTTGTAGAAGTGTCTTTGTAACGCAGTTCCCTGATGGAGGAGGGTGCTGTCTCTGAAGAAAGCAGAACCTACAGCTTCCCTCTTTTTGAAAACTGGGCCAAATGCATTATCAGCGCCACCTGTCCCAAGCAGGAAGCCAACCAGCATCTCCACAGTTAAGCTGAGTGCTCAGGCCTGGGCCCTCAAAGAAAGCTCTCTTGGTTCCAGCAGCAGCAATCTCACAGCAGAAGCAATCAAATGCTTTGTTTGTATGAAGTGCCCTACACTTTTCTTGAAAATGCATCCAAAGATTTCAAAAGGATTTTCCCTTTTAGTCTTCTGGTGACTAGCCACTTCTAATGCTCTGGGGTTCTGCTGGGATCAGTGAAATCAGTTTATGCTTACGGGGCAGGAAAGCAAGGATCACAACCCCAGGCAGAACACCTGAGAGGATCAAAGGATGAACAGAGGGAAAGGAACGTGTCAGCATCCTGTGGCATAATTACCTTTTTTCAAGGGGTAGGTCTGGAAGCGCCAGACCTGATGAAAATGGACTCTGCTTCATAGCGGACTTGAGCAAATTACTGGTGGTTGCTTAGACCGCCTCCTGACTGACACAAACCAGGACCGGAGCACCTGCTTCGACCTGCCGAGAACCAGCTCTGAAAATGGCATTCTCCCGGCTCTCCGAAATAAAGCATAAGCAGACTGAAAGCAAAGAGTTCCCTGTGCTGCCCTGTTACTCATTTCAGCTCTGATACACAAGACTTCGCCCAAATAGCTACATTATAGTCCAGAGCACTGTCATCTTAGTTCAATATTGGATTTCTCCCAAATGCTGTATGAATGTCTCCAAGTGCAGAAGGGGGAGGGGTGGAAAGGTCCTGCTAAGAGCAGTTTTGGCTGGGCCAACTATTAGTTTGCATCAGCCGGTGGCTTTTATGTGAGTAACAATTATTTTGTACACAAAGGCAGCTTCTAAACCTTGCCAAACTTCAGCTCTCCCCCGTGGTCTTGGGGGTATAAGCACTGAGAGCCAAGGCGCTGAGGAAAGCATCAGCATTTAACAGAGAATGAGGGATAAGAATTGGCAGGGAACATTTCAAAAATGCTGAAAGGATTTTAGGTGTTCAAGGCCCTTGAGCTTTCAGTGGGAGGGACTTCGCAGCTCTTGGGTATTTCTCAGACTCCTGTGTTGGTCCATTACGTCGTCTGATCTACTACACCAGAGGAATTTTGCCCCTGCATTGTCAGATTCTCTGTGTCCAAAAGCTTTCCACCCTGAAGGCCAGCACACAGGAATTTCCAACTGTCTGTCTTGATGTTGAAGATCCTTTCTTTCTCCACATCTGCCTTCAGCTGCCTTTTCTGCTTTCTACTCAGGTTGGTTATGACTTTTTTACTCCGAGTAAGACAGTCTTAACCTTTAGATACATCTCTTCTCCAGTCACTGAGGCACTGTTTTCCATTGTCTGTCTTCCTCCAATGCCCAGGGAAGTCAGTGGACATCCTCTCCTAGATTTCAGCAAACTTCTGATAGGGTTCGTAACAGCAAGGTTGCATATGGGGCCATATCATACCCCTGCACCTCATTACCTGGCACCGATTATAGTATGTATCCTCCTCCTGTAACATGGGGCTTTGGAGTAGCGTGTGTTTTGTGAATACCATGGTCTGAGAGGTGATGGGCTTTGCAACAACCACAACACCTGGTTCCAAAATATCCTCTAGGATGAAGGCATGGCTTGCCTCTGATGTCTGGTTTGCTTTCTTCCTGCTGCGCCATGCTGGAAACCGCCTGCTTGTTTCCTTCTCTCTCTGGAGAGCTGTTTGTGAGCGTGGGTATCCAGTAGCGCGTGAATGTTGTTGGTACCTGCTCCGGTGAAATGCACAGCCGAAAAGACATGGAAGGCAGATTTTTCAAAAGGAAATAATGCGCGAAAGAGGGAAAATGGCTGTATTAATTGGAAACATTTTAGTGCTCAGAGCAAGAAGGACAGTAAAGGGAAATAGCTTGTGGTATAAGGATGCCTTGCAGCATTGCATGATTGAGCTTTTGTCCCAGTGTCAGTCTGGCTGGGACTCTACCCAAAGAGCGGAACTCCTCTGTTTTCTCCTGAATTGCAGTCCTTTCGTGATTTGCTACCTTGCATTTTACATTACCGCGTTGAGTCTTAAAATACTTGAAGATATAATCGGCATACGTTAGATGCCTGGCACATTTCATCTTCTAGGAACTGACCGGAACTCTTGAGGTTGGTCTGTTTCCTCTCTTTTCCTGATCATCAAATTAATTTGCAAAGTAATACTGTAACTCTTGCATTAGCCGAATAAGAGTTCCTTTACCATCTAAATAAGCACAAGGCACAAAGAAATGGCTTGTGCTGGCACTGTTTCTGTGCCATTATGTTAATCCTCCTCTTTAATTGCTACTTTTAAAAATTATATTTTCCTGTATTTACAGCACAACTCCTAAATAAACTTAGGCCCGCTGGACCGGCATTGGTAGCCAGGAATAGGTTTTATCTGGGGAAGTTAGTCTGTAGCTGGCTGAGAAGATTTCTCAGCAGGCAGTGTGTTTCTGGCTGGGTGACTTATGAGCTGTGCTATTTCTTATTACCTTCTGTTTGTTTTTCCAGGCTGCAGACTCTTGGCTGTGGAACTGACATCCAGCAACACCAAGCCCGTGGTGCAGGAATTCCAGAGTGAGTGCTGCAGGGGCCCGCTGGCTGCCTGACGCGATGGCTGCACTGCCCTCTGCTTGGGGATTTGCATCAGTCCAAACAATTGAGAAAAATTGGGCTTATTGCTCATGGCATCAAGGCAGGACTACCGAGAGCCTGAGATCCAGAAAAACACTTAAGAATATGTCTGTATCTCTCCCCGTTTAGCAAAGCACTTGATTGAAATGGTTTATTGAAGTCCCCTGCAAGCCATTGGCATTGCAAAGTGTCTGCCTAAGTGCTTTTTTGAACCGGATCCCAAAAGGAGGAAAGGCGGTCGCCTCGCAATTAATATACTGGAAAGGGGGTCGGGAAATTTATATTTTAACTTGGCTCTACTACAGACGCGCAATGCGATACTGAGTAAGCCACCTCTCAACCCTGCTGCGATGCATTCTTCTGTAGAGGAGACGGAGATGACAATGCCTACTTCAAAGGGGAGTGGGTTTGCTGAATTTATCCCCAGGCATGATGGTCCTCAGTACATTACCAGCTACCACCCAGGGAGATTCTGCATCCCTGACTCACACTGTAGGCTCTGATTAGCAGCAAGACAGTGCTGTGGACTCACCCTGTCATAAGGTCTTGTTTGCCATAAGTTAGAGCCTGTAGAGAACAGTGTGTTCATTTCTCTCCATAGTTGATATCTGTTCGGCTATTATTTTTGCTGGCCAAAATCCATCTTCCCCAATAGCTCCTGGAACCCAGCAGTGTTTCTGTTTGTGAGGCAGATGAAAGAGAAGGCTTTGCTTTGTGGGCAGCATCTCCTAATAAAACACTATGCAAGACTGCTTAAAACAGAGCAAAAATACAGCTGCTTCCTATTAATCTGTATTTCTTTTATTTCTCCTGCTAGGTGTTGAGCTGTCCTGCATCATTAAATCCACCGTAACACCAGATCCCAGAATCGAGTGGAAGAAAATCCGAGATGGCGAAACCTCTTATGTATTTTTTGACAATAAAATGCAGGGTATGAAGATTCATTGTTCTTAGACTTCCAAAACAGCCTCAGAAACAATACAACTGAGAACAAACAAGTCTGTGAAAGGCAGGACCTCTGGCGGTCTTGCTGCTGTCTTCTGGAACTAGAGGTCAGCAGTCGAAGCGCAAGATGGAGAGCGAGCAGGATGTTCTTTGCTCTCTGCCTTCATTATTGACAGTTCACAGTAGGGAACCACAAAGAGCTGGAGTGAGCTCCTATGTAGGAGATACTTCTTGGGTAAGGAAGTAAACACTACAGCTTCCCTTCTCCAGCACTTGTTGGTCCTCACATGGTCAGGGGGTGTCTGAGCTCTCAGGACCAGGCACTGACCCCCTCCTGTCTTTCCATATGACATCTGAGGGCTTGACCTCCACTTTAGAGGGATCTCTGCCTTGAGCTGTCAGTGCTTACTGCTGAGGTAGCACAGGGATTTGCAGCATCCTGGGAGCATGTGATTAGAAGCAGACTCTTTGGCTTGATGGTGAAACTCAAACACAGGACTGCCAGTAGGGCTTGACTCCATCTGGAGTTACTCCAGCACTTTAGATGGGACCAACAGCCACATCCAAATGAATCTTCCAAAGGAGACAAACCTGAGGCTGTCTTGGAAGTCAAATTTTGCCATAATTTTTGAGATTTGGTGTGGTGCTTTCCAGTTCATCCTCTTACATGGTTAGCGGCCACTGGCGAAAGAAGGGTCTTAACTTTCAAGCATCAAGTTCCTTTTAGGTGGTTCTCTTGACTCCAGAAAGAGTCCAAGATCAGCCATTAATTCAGATGCCTAAAATTAGTCTGTGACTACCCTTAATTTTTTCTCTCTCTTTCCTACGTATCAGGAGATTTTGTGACTCGTGCAGAAATTCTGAGTCGGACATCGCTGGTGATTAAAAACACCACCCGGATGGACACTGCCACATACCGCTGCGAAGTGGCAGCACCTTCTGATACTAAAACCATAGATGAGATTAATATCCAGCTCACAGTCCAAGGTATTGCTTCAAACCCAGATACCTCTGTAAGCCCTGCTCGCTAACAGAAGAGGCTGTGGATCTCTACAGAGTCGAAACAGTGGCACTCTGGAAGTTGTTTAAAACCAGCTAGAAATAACAACGTTTCAATACCTTTGTAGCACAGCCATCTTCAAAAGTATGTCAGAAACTATTTAGTTCTACTCAGCAGTGCCATTCACATGGTTTGTGTCTTTCCCACAGTGAAACCGATGACTCCCAGATGCACTGTGCCTAAAGCTGTACCTGTTGGCAAGACAGCCTCTCTTCACTGCCACGAGAATGAAGGTTACCCAAAATCCACTTACAGCTGGTACCGCAACAGTGAACCTTTATCACCAGACACCAAATCGAATACCAAATTCCAGAATTCCTCCTACACCTTAAACCCCACCACAGGCACTCTGGTAATGCCCTTTCAGACATAACCAAGACTTGTTTCACTGGACAGATCATTTTTAAGGTCGCTTGTAACAGAAAGAAGCCATTGCATGGCTTTCAAGGAAGGTATAATTTGAAGAAGTGTAGGTGTTCTGAGATCTGGGTGGCTTGGGAAAGGGAAGATTGATGATGGAAGAAGATACTACCCTAGCTTTTTGGTTTTGATCGCTGCCGATAGCCAAATGGCTTTTTAGAAAGAGGGAAGGAAGGTGTCTCACAGCCCACCGTGAAGCCTGGGAGAGTGGTTTATACACGCTTATACCCTCACAGTACCTTCTGTCTCTCACGTCCCGCTCCTCTCCCTTTTCTCCTCACCAGGTTTTCCATGCCGTGCACAAAGGCGACACAGGCCGTTACTCCTGCATAGCAACAAACGATGCTGGCTTTGCCAAGTGTGAGGAGCAGGAGATGGAAGTCTGTGAGTGGCTCTACATACTTTTTGTCAATGCTGATTAATATATCACCGTAAATAAATTGTCATCGCCATAGGGAAAGAAATCCTAGAGGGTTAAGTCTTTCCTGCTTTCTCATAGCCCCAAACACAGGAAGAAAAAAAAAAATCTAAAAATTCAGGGAAACATTAAAACACTGTTCGGATTCCTGGACAGTTTTAGTCTTGGAACCAGGGACTCACTAGTTCCCAATGAATTATTGTGGTTTGCTTAAAATACTCGAGAAATGTCATTTTAGTGTATAGCTAGCTAGTGTGTAGCTAGAATATTGCTACTGCCTTAAAGAAATACTGGATGACGGCTTCTCTCTTTGCCAGATGACCTCAATATTGGTGGGATAATTGGTGGAGTCCTGGTGGTCTTAGCAGTTTTGGTGCTCATCACTCTTGGCATCTGCTGCGCCTACAGAAGGGGTTACTTTGCAAACAGCAAAGAGAGTGGGGAAAGGTAAGCTGGGATTCAAAGTGTTCTTATACAAGTCCCCGCGCCCACAGCAAGCATGAAGTAGTCTGAAGGGCGCCAGAAATTGCTGGCTAAAATGTATTTCAATGCCTGACTTGTGCATATTTCTTCCTAGCTCCCTACCAAAGACTACAGGTCAACCCAGTTCTTGAAGTATCCCGTTCCGCTCTGTAAAACCTGCACCATGCCAAAGGTTTATTTGCCTAAGGGAGAATTTTGGTATGGCTCCTCTTGTGCTTACTACCAAGACCACACAGAGGAGCGATAGCTGTGCTCTAAAATCCTCATACTTTACACAGGAAGGGGGGAGCAGCACAATTAAATGCCTACAAGTGTTTGTCCAATAAGTTATGTGCTGTTGGCATAATGAGGTCTACAGTTTAATGAACAGAGCTTGCTGCACAATTAGTTTAAAGCATCAGGACATGCATAGAAAATATATGCAGAAGAGTAGGCTGTCTGCAGGAAATCTCACTAGTTGTGAGAACCTAAGTTTGGGATTAAAAACAACCATTTTAGAATGCACATTAAAACGTTAAAACCAACAGCATTAGCGTCAGAAACAAGCCTTGATGTCCTTACAGAATCTGTAGAAGAGATAATATATGTAAAACCAAGATTCTCACCAGATAGATTTGTTCCATGTTAAATGTTGCCTTTCAGCAGAAGTCCTGTCTTTTTTTTTGTTTGGTCTGGTTTGTTTTTCAGAAAAAGCTCCAAATATCCTATTTAAATGCAGCTGAGGGTTGGCATACACTGGACGTGACAGTCGTATATAAATTCTGAATTCCTATGGGATTGCAAACAAGTGGTGCGCACTTATAACGAAGGAAAGTGCTGAAGGCATCTGGCAGTGAAGGTTTAAAATGACCTTTCTAATTGCCACAGGAAACAATGCAGGAGGCACACAGAAAGGTAGTGCACAGGGGCCAGAGCAGGAGAGCCCGGAAGGGAATCAGTTAATCTCTTTGCAGAGTTAGTCTTGTGGAAACATACAGCAATTTTTTTACCCTATGCTGAAGGGGAATTTAGAAAAAATCCCAGTCATGACCAATGACAGAACAAGCACAGGTCTATCATTGGAGCAGTGAGCTGGGTTTCTCTCTGCTTGCACCTCCCCTCCAAAATCCTGCAGTCTTCTTGTCCCAGAAATGAGCTCTTTTCCTTTATTTCAGCTACAAGACTCCAGCAAAACCTGATGGCGTTAACTATATCCGGACAGATGATGAGGTAACAAATGATTTGCATTTAACATCTCTCTGTTTAGGAGAGGAAGAGGGTGGGCAGAGGACTACTAGCTTTTTTAGGGCCTACAGACTTTCTTAAGAGTGGGCACCACTCAGAAGCAAGGATGTAGAACAGAGAGAAAACAGAAGGGTGAAGGCTGAGTCATTTCCTTAGAAATGATGAACAGTTTAAGTTGCCTTAAGTGACTGATGCCAAGAGCTATCAAAAGCAGCTCTGCTCTGTCTCAGTTATCTTATGGCTTGACCCCCTTAGGATGAGTTTCATTGGATTAAGTGGGCAGGCCACGACGCTTTTACAAGAGAATTTGCATTTTGGGATTTGAATAGATCGCTAAGCTTAAGATCAGAAAAAGCCTCTCCCTATTAGCAGAGCTACTGGAGAGGGAATGAGAAAGTCCCCCGCCATGCCTTAGTATGTGAGGAGCACAGCAGAAGGAGCACCTGGCCAGTATGACTGGAGTCTCCCTCTCCTTACCAGCTGGAAGGAGGTGCTACCTAGACCAAATGCTAGAAGTTACACAGATCAGGCTTACCTTCCACGGGCAGGTTGCAGCTGGGGGCAGCAGGAACAAAGAGATGCCTGGAAAGCCACTAAATCCTTCATACATCCAGAACTGTTTTGTTGCAGGGTGACTTCAGACACAAGTCTTCATTTGTCATATAAGACGCCAAAAGGATATTGCAAACCAGCAAAAGCAAGTGTGAAAATACCTCCTCCAGGAACTCAAAGCAAGAGCAAAAGATGAATTAAGTGCGCTTGGAAGAGTTTGGAACACACGAGAACTTGATAGCTAGCTATCTGTGTATCTTTTTTTTCTTTGCCAAAGTTTAAAGTAACTCCTCACTGCCCAACTTGCGTCTCCCGTGCCTCCGGAGATACCAACAGGATCACCCAAACCTGTCCTTGGACTAAGGAGGCGTTTTAATACTTCCCAAGAGACTGGGCTGTGGAAGTTTGTGGAATTGCCTTCTATTTGTGCTGCAGGGACAAAGCCACAATGTGCAAACCAACCAGGGGAGCAGCGTTAGGTAAACGTGTAGTAGACATTACTAGTACAAATTACTAGTAGACAAAAAAAGTGCTGATACGGCAATAGACGGACTTCAAAGAATAAGTGTTATCCATGCAAGGGGGAGTCTTCCTCTCAGCAGCTTGTTGCCCAGGCCTGGCTGGTGACTTTTACACATTTGTCATTGTCTTGTGCTTTTGACTCTGACTGCTCAGGTGCAGAACGGGGTATCTGAATAGCCTCCAGTGACAGATACCAATACAGGAAATGCAACTAATGTTCTCAGCCCTTTTGTAAACTTACTGAATTCTCGTTGCTCCATTTAACATGAAACATGGGCAGCATCAGGCCAGAAGGATTGCTTCTGTTCACTGCTTCACAGAAAACTCATTGCACGCAGGTAACCCCTCATTCTAATCTGCACAAAGCAGGCTTGCCTCTTGCGTCTTTTGGTGTTTTAAAGAGGCTTATAGTGGAGGCAGAGAACCTAGTGCTAAGTCATCCCTTTCAGGAAAATTAAAGCCAAATACTTTCGTGGGCTAAGATTGCCATAAAAGGTACTGAGATATCTTCAAGCTTTTTTACCTTCTCCATTTATTTTGTAAAATCCCACATTCTAAATTTTTTGCAAAGATATATTTTGATTACTTCAGAAAAGGTAACATTTCTATTTAAAGTGTAAATACGTGATGCCAGCAGTGTTTAAGTAATGTAGCTATTTTTTTACTTTTTAAGCTACAGAGAGGAGCTCAAATGTTGCTATAGTATGGCACTGTCAGAGCATATCAGTATTATTGCAAAGTGTAATAAAAAACTGCAGGTGGAACAGCATCTCTTTCCTCTTAAGCTAGCTTCAGCAATTTCCTTGTCACAAGAGGTCTTACGAGACACAGAACAGAGTCACTCAGGGATAGTTTTTGTAAATTTATGGCAGGAGCTATCAACTTTTTTATATATAAAACTTACTTTTCTTGCCAGTGACCAACACTTTGTTTTTGTTGTTGCAAGAAATATCCAGGGATGGCTTTTGGATTCAGTTCCAACAAGGTGACAGAGTGACTTCAATGTTTGCTACCCTTCTGCAAGTTCCCTAAAGCACTAACACAGTGTGACAGCTACAGCAGCTTTACAGGTTTAAACCGCATAGCCAAGGCAACTGTTTCTGGAGTTGGGAAAGCAAAAGCTCAATACAAAAGCACTTTTGTAGTGTCAGTGGCAACTTTTTCTCTAGATGGTAAAAGAAAAAAATAAAATAAAATAAAACAAATCTAGTTCTCTTGGCTTTAGAGAGAATAATTGGAAACACATGTTTCCCAGAAACATACATGTTGATAGTGTTGAACAGCATTGGGTAATTTAAGACTGCAAGATGTGGATGCAACACTAGAACTGTGCTGTGGTTTAAGAATTTTTTTTTAATGTAGCATAATTTAGTGTTCTTGTACTTCCAATATGAATTGAGTTGTCTTAACTTTTCCTGTATACAGTATTTTGGATACTTGACGATTTGGACTGTCAGTGTTATTTTTTAGTGTTTTGCATTAATCTGCTTTGTTTCCTAGGGGCCTCGCTCGACATGCCATTGCTGCATTTCTTTTGCCTAAACAAAGTGTTACCACTTCTCTTTTCACTAATGAAAGTAAAAATAAGGATGGGGCAGCAATAACCATATGTTGTCTGAGTTACACAGAGATTACCACTGCTATCTTGCAACTACATTATGGTTACCTTCTTAAGACATGCTCGTCAACCAAGCCACACAGTACTGTTCACTGGCTGCACGCTGCCTCTAATCATTATGACAGTAGTGAGCATAACATTCCTTTGCACTTTCTGTATATCCACTACTCCTTTCCTGTGCTGCTTTTAGGATACCTATAATAAGGGAGAGAAAGAAAAGGGTTGAGTCAGTGTAGCTCTGGGCACTATGGGAGCACAATCTACAGTCTCACCATGAGCCAAAGGCAGCCTTCATGTGAAAAGCCAGCAAGCTAAGAACCAAGACTTACTTTTCAGTTCTAAAATGTGACAGTGGCATCTCTAACGAGAGAAGGGGAGATGATTCCCCTGATACAGCTCATGAGATCTGATTGATGGAATTCATTGTATCATTGTGAATAATATTCAGGTTTGTACTAATGTATTACATTTAACTTTGCCAAGAATGTTTTACATAAATACCAAGCTATAAAGCATTCTTGTAGGGTTTTTTTGTTTGGTTTTGGTTTTGTTTTTAAACAGCCATATTATTGGAGACTTCTGTTTTCAGTTCAGTGAAATAAGGGAAAGTCTCTTCTGTCAGAGCACTCATTTACTTGTATTGGGCTGAAGGTTACAGAAAGTCCAAGGTATGTTGCTGTTTATCAGTTTATTCTTGGACATCTGTCTACCCCTGGTTCTTCTCTAGAGAAAACAAAGTAATGCTCACAGGGCTTCTCTCGATACTGCTCAAGAACAGGACAAAAACTAGAGAAGCACAAATTAGGAAATTATTCCAATTTACTATTCAAAGTGGTTAAATAATATTTTAAGGCAGGAGAGAAGGTACAAAATAAATGGATGTGGCCATGACTGACCATCGCTTAAGCCAAAGCCATTTCATACGTCCTCTGTTCCCAGGTTTTGACTTTGATTTTGAGAATAAAGCTTAAACCTCACTTGAAGGTTTCTCTGACCTTCAAAACAGAATAGGGAAAGTGAGGCCAAATTATGGGATTCCAGTGCAGGAGGTAAGTGCCTCTGGAAGGGCTGTGGCAAAAGCATGCTCAGCCTCTTTGTTTCCACTTGTGAAGAAAAGCCTACTCCGTTTCTGTTGTTCATGCCTGAATAAGACAAACCAGCATGAATAAAACAGATTCCGTTTTCAACTTTCAATGGTATCTAGGGCAAGAGCTCTGGAATAAAAGTTAACAATGGAAAAACTTCAGTTAGGTTCACATGGCATCAGAGAGACTCGGAATGGTCAGACTCCAGCATTTACACAGTGCGTTTATGATAAACAATTTGTCTGCGCAGAGCACAAAGCTATGCATATGATTTACCAACCTTGATTTTAGTGAGTTACTCATATCCTGCTTGTAGTCAAATAAGAGTCTATATTTAAAAGCTGCTGGATGCAACGTTAATTGAACTGAGTGCCTAAGATACCAGCGACGTAGTAGAAGAGACTTTGAGGCTGTAGAAATCTATAGAAAAAGATAATTTCTCTGTCACATCAAGAAGAGGGGAGAAGCTGTGGGCGGAATTAATTCTGTAACCATTTATTTTCATAAAATGTTAATAGTTGGAAATAACACACTTCAAGAATGGAAATATTCCATATAAAAACATTAAGGCTGTTCATACACACAGGAGACTGCACAACAAGTAAGAGGTGATGTAGCATGCAATTACCAGATTTAGGGGTGTGGCAGTGACAAGCTGGTTTGCCTTTGTTCAAATTAAAGCAACTTTAGCATATAACCAAGAGGGACAATGGTGGATTGAGTGAATAAGCTGAGCCACTCACTTCCCTGCAAGCTGTGATAAATGCATTTATTGCTAAGCTTGTGGCAATATTATGCTCTTACTTTTCCAAATGGACAAATTATACATCCTGTGAGTGAAGAGCAAGCCTCCCTTTATACTGCAGCTTTCTAGCACTCCGGCGAGCTTTGTCAACAGCAGCATGTTATAATACATACATATGTTAAGGCAGGCTTTGTATGCCCATATTCTAGAGAGTTTCATGTAAAAACCAAGTAAGATAGATAAGGGAGGAAGGACGTGTGCCTACGATGACTTATAATTACAGAGGAAACAGACAGATTTCAGGCAACATGATGATTCTGTACAGAAGTTCAACGAAAGGATCAGTTGTCTGGTCTCAGTGGAGTTCTCCGCTGGGATCGTCTCAGAGGGGCATGTTGGCTGCTTTTTTTCCTTGCTGGGGATTGTACTTTCCACACCTGTGGCAGGGACGGGCTAGAAGAAGGAAGCAGAATGACCATTTATTTTAAAACACTTTACCAGTCTGTCTTAGTGCAATTGCTGTTTCAAGCCTGGGTTGAACTTACGCTTTCTCTGGTGATGTCAAACAGATAATATCTCTTGGCTTGTCCTTAGCCTCTTTCTCCTCTGCAAATAATGCATATATTTTCATATTTAAAAAAATGCCACAGATTCAGTCACTTGGGGTCCACCCCCCCCAAGTTAGAATCACAAAGATAACTTGCCTGCAGCAGAACCGGGTGTCTGCGTCAAGCTGATGTAACTGACCCCAGCACCAAAAGTCAATTCATTAATGGTCTCTGAAAGAAAAAACACATAGCATTAGCAATCAGCTTATGACATAGCTAGAGGGCAAGGCATGCTGTAGTAGAACACTTAAGTGTCACAGAATAAGCATATCCAGTTAATTGCAAGCACATATGCATCTCTCTTTTCCAGCCCAGCAGATCTCAGTGTCTCCCGTCCAGCCTCAAAACTACATGCTGAACCTGATGGGCCATCTGTGCACATCAGCTTCGTCCTCCAGACTTACAGCCGTCCTCGGATATGGAGGAAATTAATTTAAATATGGGACCTCAGTCACACGCCACATTGTCCTACCTAGGTGGGAGAACCACACCTTCCATTGAAGCTTTGCCATCCTTCACAACACGTTAGATTCAGACCAGTTGCTTTGCCTAGTCACGGCAGAATACGGGGCCCCTGAAGACTGACAAAGGACCTGAACAGCCCTTCCGTAAGGAACTGCCTGCAGCCAGAAGCGAGGAATCACTTGACAAAGAAGCTACGTAGCATTTAGCTTGCCTGAATAGGCCATAGTTGTCAGCTGTCTCTTTCCTGTCATTTACCTCAGGAGAGATGTCACAATATTCAGATTTTACTTTACTCAACGCTCTGTTTTATGCTCATGTTCCCCAGAACCTTTCACAAGGAATTAAGGTAGAAAGTGCTTTATAGGGCAGGAGTTGGAAACTCTGCTAAAAGGACTTCTCTCTACAGACTAACTGGGTTTGCTCTTTAGCTACTCGCCCGTCCTGGAAGGGAATCACTGAAGCTTGTAGTGGAAATCCAACTAAATCTATCTGCCTTAGTTGGCCTCTGCATCTCTCAAGACATACCTGCAAGTGTCCTGACGTTGTGCAGTGTGTGCCTTAATAAGTTACTGTGATTAATGAGAATTTTATGAGGGAGGGAGGGAGGAAAGAAATGGTAAAGAGCTGTCATCAGGTAGGGCTTCCCATGCAATCAAAGGTGGTATCTTCACAACATGTGTTTGTGTACCACAGTGAAGCAATGCACGCTTGCCCAGACCACTCGGCCATTCTCAAAGTAACCAGCAGGAGCCGAGAAGGAGACCCAAAGACAGCAGAGCAGAGAGTGACAGCCAGAACAGTCGTATAAGGTAAAGAGAAGAGACAGCTGTTCTTAACTTCTCAAGTACAAAACGGTTTGCAAAGAATTGCAGCTCCAGTAGTTTTAGAATGATATACCAGAGAAATAAAGATGTTTCATTTTGATCGTCTATCAGCCTGCAAGACCCAGCGCCACCATACAGATGGCTCAACACACGCTAACTGAAGTGATGATACTGCTCTGTACAGTTTGTCTCCCCGCCGAAGGACACATGCCGCCTCGAAGCAAAGTACGAATTCAGCCCTAGTACCACTGCAGATTAACGTTCTTCCTCCTTTTTCACCATATGGTGCTTAAGAGAAACAGCCATGCAAGCTTCTAGAGATATGGCGCTTAAAGGTTTCTGCTCTCTGAAAACATGCCCCCAGTTTTTCTGCACAAAGATCACGGCTTGTTGCTCAGGCAGCAAAGAGAAACATCGAGGCAGACAAATCTAACCAAACAGTGGAGCATACAGGGAAGAGAAGGGTCAGATTTTCCAGTGGATGCACATCACTGCCGCTGGTTTGCTCCTGCCTGCTCGCGGATGTCAGGTATTTGCAGACTGCTGCATAGCTGACTGCCTTACTGGCTACATGTCGTTTGCTCTCCTGTGTGCGTGCGGGTCAGGTGCTCGCACAGATACAGGCAAAGAGTGCAGTGATACCTACGCTTCTGGAAGACCGACCCCTCCCCGCAACAATTCATAACTAATGAGAGATGACCTGTTGGACACTCACCTATACTCCCAGCTTCACTGGAGCTCTCTCCACAGTGCGTGAGGGTGTTCATCACACTCAGAATTCGCACTACAACGGAGATGCCCTAAAGGAGTTCAGCAGCGAACTGACACAGAGGAAGGGAATCTGCTGCTGGAACTCAGCTCCATTTGTCTTTTACTGTAACTGCCTCTTGCGCTTGCAGAAAACTTGCAGAAATGCTGCGGGGCTGTCAGAAAGCATTCCATTAACACCTAACTTTTGAAGGTCAGGTTTTGTGAGATGGCAATTCAGCTGCAGTGGACATAAGCACAGCAGACTCTCACAATTTGTGTATTAGAGATTCCTCTCTGTATTTTTATTTTTTTATGCTGTATTTCCACAGCAGGGTAAAAAACCCAAATTATTCCTTCTCCCATGCTCAGTTCAATTCTTTTTTAGGGTAGAACACACAGACACACTCAGAAATGACTGCGCAGGTTATTAATCCTGAGATCTCTGTGTTCTCTCGCAATTGTCACAGCTCACTGCCTGCTCTAGAGGCAGGTCGTAGCTCACCTGAGATCCGTTGTTTGGACAACAGAAACCCCTATCTGAACCCCTAGCTGAAAGGGACCAGACCTTGAGTATTTTCCTCCGCAGCAGGGTTTTGTAATTCAGCCTAAAAATGCTAAGCTACACTTCCAGAGTTAAGGACAGCAAGTGTCTCAATGCAACAGAATCTTGCACAATTCGGCAATGCACACTACTAAGGAACCACGACAACATGCCTCCTCGGCACCCCAGAGTTGATGAAGGAAGAAAGGGCAGTAGCTCTGTTACTTCAGGAGCCCAAAATAAATGCTCTCCTGCACTGACTCAATACTATAATACCCCATGACGTGTAAATGGAGACCGTATTGGACTGTCCTTTCCTCTGTACATCATTCATCTGAGACCTTCAATTTCAGAATGGTTCGTATTTACTACAACCATTTAGATAAATACATCATCAACAGCTATCGATGACTAATTTTCTCTGCTCTTTAAGGGAGCCATGCATTGCTACCTCTTTCAGAGAATGAGTGCTCAGCCCAATTTGGAAAGGGTTCCTTTGGGTTATACTCACGTTCTGGTGTGCTGATTGCACGGCCCAACACAGAAGCACTCGCTCCAGTAGACTGTCGATTCAGGCTTTCAAGGGATACTAGAAATAACAAGGAAGTAATTAAGAATAGAAATGTATTCACTCAGAGACCTTAAGGGTCTGACAATCAGGCTGTATCAACTAGATCTAGTCCAATGCCAGATCACTTTGCAGCAAGCTTCCTACCTTGCTTGCTGCCAGCTATGCTTGATGGAAGCGATACAGCTGATAAACTTCCTCCAACACTCTTGCTATGTTGCTTGCTTCTGGCTTCCATTGCTTTCCTGGCAGAGTTTAGGATGGCAAATGTGCTCAAGGATGCTGCCCTACAGAGCAAAAAAACATGACAGAAACAGTGAAGTGATTTCCTTCTGCAAGCCCGGATGACATGCATATAATGAGGAGAGAGACCTGTCCTCTCTCAATCCCTTATGATCTTAAACACCAAATGTAACGAAGAAGATTATGCTGCAACACTGGTGACTTTCATACCATTAAGTAAGGAGTGGATAAGCAAAGCAATAGTCCTGCAGAATATAACTGGTAATATAAAGAGAAAACCATACCTGCGACCCAATAATGGTGGTCTCTGAACATCAGCACTAGGTGCAGTAAACTCAGAAGGCACAGAGGAAGGATTTGATCCAGTTGGCAAGGACTGTTTCACACTTACAGGAGACCGAGGATTATTATTACAGCCACCAGAAGGTACAGCCCTCTCCAAAGATGGAGGTTGCTACAGAAAAGAGGAGAAAAGATCACATGTCTAACCATGAACACAAGTGTAGAAAATGCTAGATATGAGACGCTTAGACCTACAAGCTGTGGGATTAAGAACTGCCCTTTGTGTGATGGATGTAAAGGGGTGCTAGGGACAAAGAATTTATTGGCCAAAATTTTAACAAGAAGCGAACAGGAAGTTTTGATGGGATACACGTGTCCTAGTTTAGAGGTCTATATATAGGTGCTCTTTTAAAGTCAGCAGAGAGAGAAAGGTACTTCCAGGGTATAAGTCATTTCATCTTAAGGTAGGTATCTGAAATAGTTCAGGACAGTTGACCCAAGCACATACTTATTTCTTTACACTGACTTTAAAAGAGGATCCGCATGACTAGAACAGATGTTTCCACTCTGTATACACCTAAAGTCAGACAAAATGAACCCTCTTCTTTTGACCTGTTCATCATCTTTATCACTCTGGGAACAGAGAACAACACGACATGTAAGCACAGCCAGTGGCAAATTAGACTTGGTTTTCCCTTTAAATTGAATTCTTTTTATGTTAATTGTTTACTGCTCTTCTTTGGCTAACATGTGTTGTTTGTTGTCATTCTAAGCATATTAAATGGCTCTGAAACCAAAGTTTCTGTCAGCAAATGCGGAGAGGTATGAGAACTTTACATAACCATTCTGTTAAAAGGGCTGTAACAAGGTCCACAGACATACAGAGCCTGGGTGTTATGCGTACGCAAACTTTAGCAGAGGAGACAGTACGTGTACAGAGTTAATGGCACCAACAACCTCTGCCTGTGCTGCCGAGACCTGCTCTTGGTCTGACTCCTTCTCCCTGGCCAGCTGCTCTTCATATTTCTTCATATCATACTCCAGCTCGGCTGCCAGCTGCTTGTCCACAGCAAAGAAGTCTTTGATTTCATTTCGGTAATCTTGCATCATTTCCTGGAGCAATAAGGAATGTTTAAACTCTTTCAGAAATCTCTCTCGACTACTGATTCATGTCTCCATTCAGATCACAGCTGCTTAAGTGCAAAAGGAAATACCAGTTGGTAGAGCAGAGGTGTTTTTAACAGACTAAGAGTTTCAATTCCAATTTGTACTTCAGAACATGAAAAAGCTTTCCAGCATTCTTGCTTTCTGCCCACGTTCCACTGAGGAACCTCACACGTAACACACTGAGATCCTTATCTAAAATCCCTCCACCTCCCACATTATTTAACACAGTGGCAGTGTCACAACATCATATGCCTTCTAAATTTCCTTCTAAGAAGGCTGTTCGTTCCATTACTGGTTGCACAGCTAACACATTAACTCAGGAAAGGAAAAAAACAAAAAACAAAGAAAACACTTCCCCTTACCCGTAGGTAGCTCATAAGGTCCCTAAGAGCTGGGATCCTCTTCTGCTCCATCAAATACTTCAGCGATGTGATTATTGGGATGATATTTTCCACAAAGTTCTTCTTTTGAACCTTTGTTTGAACAAGGCATGAACAGTTACACGATGCAATAAAGGAGAAGTCACTCTGTGGTTAGATGAATGGCCTAAAGTGAGAGGAGTTAAAACTCCATAGCAAGGCAATTTCTGCAATTACACCTGCTCTTACGCCACACGCATGTACATAGGCTTTTAGTGGAGTCTTTTAGGATACATCACTAATTCAGCCAGCTCTCACATTGAAGGCAAATTGCCAAAAGGTGCACCAAAAACATTGTTACACTCAAAATGTTTTACCAATAAGAGATCCGTGGAACAAATTGAGCCTAGCCTAGCTTCACTGACTTCAAAGGAAACGCATTTCTGATCACTCCAACTGACCCCTCAAGTACAAGCATCCTTCACAAATTTAGCCTCAATGTTTTGTTTTTACCACACACAGTGCTTCCACAGGTGCCCTCAGACCAGAGCGGGCCTCCAGACAGAGCCTGAATAACAGCCTTCAGGCACAGTACGTCACTGGCATCCCTATGCTACTTGCATAATTTTTGCACAAGTTTCTCTGTCTCAGAAAGGCAAAATTCCTCCCAGTATGGTGGCCAGCCCTCTTCCTACACCGGATCAAGTGCCATTCACCTGTGAGATGAGCTTTTTTTGTGCCACCTGCATGACAGCATTGGCCATTGCCATTTCATCTTCATCAGGCTGAATGTCTTCATCGGGTTTTGATCTCATAGTTGATAGCTTGATTTCTTTGCAGCTAAGGACTGCAAACGTATCTGAGAGCAGCTCACTGGCTTCCAGGTCCAATGGAAGGACCTTATCCACAAAGCACGCTGGAACACACAGGGAAGAAATAAGCGGTATTTTACTGCAAACAGCAGTGCCAGTAAAGACAGGAAGATAACACAGCTGGACTGAGAGCCTAATGGCTTTATATAGACACCCATTCTTTCTTTGTCAGATTTTTAAAGACAGACCCTTACCTAGGATGCTGTGGCTGATCTTTGTTGTAATGCTGAACCTCTGCTCATCTGTAAAGTGATCCAGCAGGAACCTGTAGATACGCATCCTTTTGTCTTTGTTATCTTTTCCCTTCAGAGAGAAGAGATTCTTCGCCCTGTGGTACAGCAAGACTTTTTACAAGGGCCAAGTCACATTATATGAACTCACAGAAATAATAAGACTTTAAATCAGGCAAGGAATATTTGAATGTCACTTTCAAGACCCATAAACCTGTTAGGATACCACACACTCCCACAAATTACATGCAGAAGTCCTCCCAGAAGTGTCACGGGGAAGGCAGGACACTCTTAATTTAACACTGTTTCCCCTAGCTGTTTCCCCCCTACTGCATACATAATTACAAAACGCCACGAGCGCTTTGCTGCAACCAAAAGCTGCGTGGCCAGACAGCCCGTCATTTAGCAATAAGGAGACAAAATGTGTTCAACTGACCGCACACTCTGGGGGAACCTATTGTACTTCTCATGTTTCTCGTAACTATTGAAATGGAAGATGCACTCAATGAAGTGTTGGGAGAACATTCCTGGATTCCTCTTCAGCAAGAGATGCACCAGGCAGAACTCTCCAAACCTGGAAAGGAAGAAAAGAAAGAACTTATCATCAGGTAGTTTCTAAAAGCCACCCCTGAAACACAGTGTGGGGTTCACAAGCCCTAAAGCAGGAGGATGGTTTTCCTCTGCCAAGTCTCCCTCCATACCACATTTAATTCTTGCCCAGCTCCATCTGGGCTTGACCAAGGATATCAGCTTGTTGACTTTAAGCCTTTTTTCATCCAGAAAGAGAGAGACAGATGTTTTCAGCATCCACAACACTACTACTTTTTTTTTTTTTGCCATTAAAGTAAACAGAGACAGAAGTAAATTTGAACTTGAATCCAGGCACAATGCTTTCGTTATTTAAATAACTTAAGTTCCACCGTGGCTGAGAGACCTATGGTACTTCACAAAAAGTAATCACCAAAAGTCCTGCAAGAGCTGCAAGTCAATCCCAGACGTGAAGAACATGGCTTTGTCTGGATGCAGTCACTGACTACAGATGCAAAGAAAAAGGCTCCCAAAGAGACTTTAGCTACAGCTCTAGAAACATAATGTTGCAATGTCACCATCTACTGGAAAGACATTTTTACATATTAAATACTCACTGAAGAGAAAAGAAAGCGTGAATCTGCGCTAGTAAGCAATGATAGGTTGATGGCGCTGGAAAGACCAATCTTCAGACGGACCGTTGCAGGTAGAAGTAAGCAGCAAGGTGTCCAAGCCTCCTCTGCATCCAGCATCCCCAAGCGACCTACCATCCTTAGAGAAACCTGCCCCACTCCCCTTTCTCACGTAACAGAGCAGCTTGAGACTTTGAAACCTAGAAAAACTTCATAAACATACACTTAAAGGCAGTGTGCTGCCTTTCCTCTACTTGTCAAAGTATTAAAAAACGTGGAAGAAGGCATAAAAAGACAAGGCACGCCATATAAGAAAAAAGAGAATCATTAATCCTATTCCTAAAACAAAACTCCTTTGCTGCCATTGTGGACCCTAAAGTATGAACAACTGTATGAGTGAATAGGTTAATAGGATTATCATCTGCTGTCTCACTGAAATTTTTCTCCGCATGCTGAAGCTGCAAGACTGAGACGGGTTTTGAATACATTTCTGATCTTCAACTCCTTCATTATTTTACAGATGAGTATTTTACCTGGCAATATCTGGATTTGGATCCACCAAGACACTGACGAAACGGAAGAAGAGGCAGTCTTTCCATTTCACAAACTCCTCCTGTAAGAAATCAGCAGACAATAAATTATCAACCCCACTCAGGAAAAATCTAGTGTGAGCCTACAGACTGCAGTCAGGGCAATATCTGATGGAGCCCAGCAGAATGTACATCAGGCAAATGAGCAAGATGTACAACTTCAGGATGTACACAAAATAAACCCCAAGAAGACAATGTTTCGGACGATGCTTTAAACAGCTTAAATGCACAGCAGCAAGCACCTAGGTTTACCACAGATATCAATAAAAAAGTAGAATCATGAAAAATCTGGTCTCCCACGCCAAGGCACATATGCTCTTCAACACTGTTCTCAGAGCCAAATGCACTCCAAATCTGCCTTGGTTGGCTTCATATGAGCATTGGGAGGGTAAACATCTTCAGCCTCTCAACATTTATGTCTTTATAACAACAAGCAGAGACAGTAGGAGAAAAAAGTGCTGTGATGCTTGTTATACTCATTCACATAGGAGTGAAATTGAAGGGAATTCAAAGAAACAAAGAGAAGACAAGAAAAGAAGTAACCATTGACTGAAAATAATCTCATTATCCAACTGTGTTAAGTGTCCTCAACGTGATTTCTGCCTAGACAGCAAAAAAAAAAAAGTGGTAACAAAATACATAGTTTAAAGTCTTCTTAATTAAGTGTAGATTAATCAAGGTACAAGTAATACACCCACTGGACAGGTTGCCAGTATTCAGCACAACAGAGGTACTTGAAGCAGGTTGTCAAACACACGGGTAGAACCTCTATTTACCTGTAGAAGGTTGGTAAGCAGGATCAGCGTCTGCTTACGGATGAAGGGATTTGGGTCCTTCAGACACAACGAGATGTTGGGAATGTATCTGTCCACCATGGATGTGTAGCGGATACACAGATCACACATAACAATGACAACATTATTGCAAACAGCCACATCATGCGACACCTCCAGTTCTCGAGCTAGAGCTGCAATGCATTTCTTTGCCAGATCCTCATGCTGTAAACACAATTTACCTGTGAAACAAGGAGCAGACTGTCAGTGCTGCGAATATATTCTTCTTCCAAACCACCACAGCCCAGCTTACTGCCTCCTTTGAGTCCAATATGAGCCAAGAAAGGAATCAGGAAGTAAACAGGGGAATAAACAAGAAACACATGCTGAAACTTGATGAGCAATCTGCACGATCTCTCGAAGAAATGATACTTCAAGGAGTTCTTCCAAACTCCACTTAGACCTATACTGTGGGTCTCTATGCCAAATTCCCTCCTTCGGAGAACTATTTCTGTGTACAGGGTATTATTCAAAGCAGCTAAAAAGAACAACCCCAGCTGTCACAGGGAGACACCCACCTCTAAAAGTATCACTAAACCAACTTAATGTAAAATAGCCTGCATTCTAGCATTACTTCTCCAAAACTGTTTCCAAGCTGTGTACAAAAGTATTAAGCTTCCCAAAACAGTTAAGGAAAGAATAATACCATCTATCTGCGGGAGAATTTTTCCTAACCACAGAGGTACTACAAAACCAGAACTTTCACTTAGTACACTCCGTAATACCGGAGAGGCAGATTGATCAGGCTTCTCTCAAAGCTCCTCTTTGTAACTACGTGTAACTCTGCTCTAAGCTGTACCAAAAGCACCAAGTTTTCTTCATCCTCTGTTGAGCACCTTACTATGTGTTAGATGATCCTTCAGCCAGACAGCAACCAATTTTGAGTAGAGGGACAGTACAGCTCTGAAGGACGTTGCTAATTATTGATCACTACTAATGCATTAACCACCTCAAGAAGCAGTCACACAGATGGCAGTATTTTTATGGTTTGTGCAACTTGTTGCCATGGATATTTGCATTGCTAAAAGCTATGGGATGAAGCAACGCAAACATGGAACGTTGTGGCTATCTGTTAAAACTGACACAGCTTTTGAGCAGAACTTTAACCAGAAAGGGTGGGAATTGGATACACAAGGGCACACTTCTGCTGTAGGATGGCACTCACCTAGAGTAATGAATGCATGAGCTCTGACCACTGGAGGCATGGCTGATCCTCTGAACTGAGACAGTGGCTGAGAAGCTGGAATTTCCTCACCATCTGGAGTGCTAGACACTGGGAAAGAACAGGTCAGGAATGAAAACACGCTTTTCCAGTAAACAGCGTTGTCTGTAAATTCAAAATTAAAGGCAGTAAGGAGCGAGCCTCACATTGGTCCTCATTGACAGAAGCCAGAATGGACTGAATCAAAAGAAAGACGCGTTTCTCTACTTTGGCTGGACACAGCTGTGCAGCCTCACCCAAGGTGAAGAGGTGTCTCACCTACAGAGAAAAAGCAACACTGCAGTCAAAAGGCAATGGCTGAGCTGCAAATTAAGTCAGCAGGACTCAGTATGGTACTTCTCCAGAAACAACTTAAAAATTCCCTCAGCCCTTTCAAGAAGACAGTGGCTAGAGAACAGGAGGTGAAGCTTTGAAACAGAAATGGGGGGGAGGGTGGGTGTGTGTTTAATATGCTATAACCCCCCCCCATCTACTAATAATATTGAAATACTCCTCAAAGCATTCTACACGTTTTACAGACTCATTTCCCAAGGAGCTTATCTAAGAAGTATGAATGGAAAAGCAAAGAAAAAACATATCATTTTATTAAACAATACATGGGGTATTACATCCTTAAAGCAATTGCTGACGTTTAAAACTGTTGAATGCTCTCAGGTCTGTAAATACCAGATTGCCTTACGAGCTTACACACAAAGCATGCACATCAGTATTTTCCTGCATAACAGTTATTGGCGTGAACTTTAAGAACACCAATTTCAAGTCCACCTACATCCTTTGACCAATCTGTGAAGGGGAACCAAACTTACCAAGGCATCTTCTTGCAGCTGCTCTGCTCCATTCTCTTTGAGGACTATATTTGAAATATAGCTTTCACAGGTGGATACTAAATCTCCACACACCTGGTTGAGCAGCTTCTGTTCCATAATTAAACAAAATTAATTCCGCCATTTATTAATTAAACAAAACGTAGCTGTAATATCTGTCCACACATGAATCCCTAATGTGAAAGTCCTTATATGCTTTTAAGAATCTAGGTCCCATTGAAATCAATCAGACAGTGCCTTAGAGCTTTAAAATTCTTCCTGCACTTCAAAGGATGTGTGCAAGTGTCAAAACACCTTGGAGAATATGGCTTTTAATGATCCACAGGCCTAAGATCACTTGATTATAGACATCACTCAGATTTAAAAAAAAAGTATTTAGGTGACTGTTCCATGTACACCCAAAACATTTCAAGTTGTCTGTATGAATTTTTAAATGTTGTTTGGAAAATGCAGTTCCATTCAAACGAAAACACAATACGAGTTCCAAGGGGTGGAGGGGAAACAAAAAAAGCTAATCGTCTATCAGACTGTGAGGAAAATAAAGCATCATTTCTCTTTTTCTACCATCTAAACCTGGTCACATACAAAACCAAATACACATACGTATGACAGCTAAGCTGTTAGAACTGCTAGTGACCAATGCCCAGGAACATCTGCATTTGGTTTTAAGCCAACATACTGTGATGACTATACCTACAAGGGAGGATTTTCTGACTGTCAATTTAAAAAAAACCAGAAACCACCAATCCACCCCGGCTTCTGAAGCTCAGTGTGTGCAGTTTTGCATACTATTTACTAAACTTAATTGGCACGCCTATTATAAAACAGCTGTTATCAATATTGAAAGAGAAATATAACACATACACAAAAAGAAATCATTAGCAAGACAGACCTGCATCAGTTTTAGCTTCTATGAGACTATGCCCTGGCTGAGATCTCTATTTTACCAGCAAAAGATAGCCTGCCTTTTCACTACAGAAGTGGAACAAAGCTATGGCATAAAACAAATGGGGAACAGAAAAGAGAAATGTGCAAGTAATGTGTTATTAACTCCCTATTTCGTCCCATGAAAGAGATCTAGAAAATATGTGTATCTGCAGCAGCTCCAATATAGAATAATCAGAGCTTATAGTATAAACCTACAGCTTTCAACTGGACAAATCCTGAAAAATAGCTGATATCGTAAAGGCACAGCAATACGTCTCCTTTAGGAATTCTGTACACTTTGGCAGAAGGCAAATGCAAGGCATTTCAGGTGAGGAAAAAAAATATCCTTCTGAAGAAAGAAGATTCTTTACAATCCATCCTTAGCTACAGGATACTGTCCAGCACAACTGCAGTAAAGCAAGTAAGAGAGCTGAGCAGAACAGACTCAAGTTGCTGGAGTCAGATCCTCTTTGTTTAGTGGGCTAATCAACCAACAGACCAGAGACTGAAGCTGCCTTCAAGAGACAGCCCTCCTAAGTGTGAAACAAGCTATTTTAGAAGATGTATTTTAAGTCACACCTGTGTCTCTTCCAGCACATCTGCATATGCACGGCAGAGCTTCTGCAGAGTTTCTACAGCTGGGCTAATCACCTCCAGGGGACACCATGAGCCCTTCAGCCAGCACTTGATATTATCTGAAAAGGAGATCACACACACAAAATGAGCATTTTCTAAGTTTATCAACTGCTCATGGAGAAGAAACAACCGTTAAGATGGGAGGCGTGAACCTGCCTCCCCCTGTGCAGTTTCTCAGGGCCACTCACCAATCAGCCTCTCACAGGTGCTCTTAGGGATGTGCTTTGCAACATGACCGATGACACACAGTATATGTGCTGTAGTATCAATGCTTATGTCCTGTTGCCTGAAAAACAGCAGAGCAGACAAACTAATGTTAACACTAAGGAACGATACCAAATCACAGTAAAGTCCTTTCATCTGGGATATGCATTATTAAGGCAGACCTGTCTAACCAAATGAAAACTCAAAAAGCTTAAGGTAAGAGTTGGTAACTGCACAAATCTGCGGGCCATTACTTGCCTCCTCGCGGCAGAACCGATTGCCTGAATAAAGAACTGTGATCTAAGCAGCTAAACAGCACCCTGCCTGTGGAAGGACAGGAAGTGCTCACTTGCTTTGTTCCTCCTCTTCACCCCCATCTCCTTCCTGCAGAATGGAGGATGGTGTTCAAAGCACACAGATTACCTTCTGACATTGTCCCAGGCTTCAATGACCTTGGAATAATCCAGCTTGGGTGAAGAACCTGCCACCTTAGCAAGCAACATCCAAGCTGGTACAGCATGCTCCGTTTCCACATGAGACATGACATTACTGATGAAAGTGGAAGTGAACTTATTCTGGCTGGACCACACATGAAAAGCTTTGTTCAAGTAACGGCTACAAGGAAGAAAGAAAAGTAAGTTAAGGAAGGAGTAAATAAAACACTTGGTCTTAGATATTGGCTGTAAAATCCAACATCTCTGTCCAGGATACACTGGGCAACACAACAAAGCTGATACTGCTTGGCATTCCCACTACTCAGAATGTCAGGATTTCTACTACGTACTTTACTAGAAATATTTTCAGTCTTTCAGTTCATAATTGTGATACACTACAGACCTGGCATACGAGCAGGGATGTAGTGCTGTGTGTCAGTAAGATAGATGGTCCAACTGATACCATGACACATCAAGAAAATATTTCAGTAATCTGTAACAAAGACTTTCTAATTATTTAATACCCACAATGGGACAGGATACAGTAATGTTAAGGCACCATACTTTGCTCATTTTTCTATTTAGCTCTAGTTACCTACTTCACGTTGAAAGAGTTCCGAGATTTATCATGCTGCAAGGTACCATAAGGTCATGAAGAAGAAGGTGCCATGACTGTGTTCTAAAATAGCCCAAATTAGAACACTGACGGTTTCACAGCTTGGCAAGGCAGCACAACCAGTATCTCATTTTCTATTTCTAAGCTATTATGCCCTGTTGACTAATAAACATACAGCTGTCTTTAATCAATGTTGTGTCCTTGTCATACTGTGTGTCATCCCATTTCTTCTGCTTCTTCCCACGGTATTCCGCAAAAGGCAGAATAATTCTATTTGTCATAAGACAAGTAACATATTGTACATCAGAATTAATAAAAAGCGATGTTCTCCTTTCTTTATATATACTTTCTTACTTGTGTCATCAGAACACCTCCATTTGACTTAAATATTCATGCTGCTATCAACACACCAAGAGCAGCGTGCAGCATTCCTGTATATGAACACTCAGGTTCAGGGAGAGAGCACAGGTAAAGACACAAAGGAGAACTGCACTCTTCTCACCAACTGCCAGCTCGTCCATGCTCAACAGCTCTGCTGTCCCAGGCAGAGCAACACAAGCCCCTCACAGCATGACAGTTTCCATCTCTAGCAGTAATATGCACTTATACTGACTGTTTCAAGCAGGGAATTCAAATAGCTTTAAAAAACCCCAATAAATTTAGTTTCTTGTCCTTGCACAACAGACAGCACGGGCATTTAAACAACATGCAAACTACGATAACTAACGGTCTATGGCCAGACAGTGAAGGAGAGCACTGAGAGTATAAACTCATACTCTTATCTCAGTCCTCCAGTCAATAGGCAATTTCATTCTGTAAAGGAAAAGTTGCGTATTCTAACTGGATTAAAAGTAAAAAAAAAATCAGGATTTTGTCCCTGAATGCTAACAGAGTAAAGGCAATAAAAACACACAGTGCGTCAGGGGCTGTTACGGAAAAGCCATCAGAGCCTACAATGAAGGAAAAAATGCACTTACTTCAGCTCCTGGCTTTCAGAAGTCAAGAGGGTAAGGAGATCCCACGCTAGAGCCTGCTTTCCATCTTTACTCCCGCACTTATAATATTTTATATGTTGCAACAAGAGCTGGTCAAGGCAATCCAAGGCCTTTTCTTGGACAGAACTTTCAGCGTCCATCACAACAGGCACCACTCCATTTAACCAGGCCTTCTGCACTAGAACGTTATTGCACTGGGACTGAGAGAAACACACATTGCATTAGAAACATTTTAAAATCATTATAGGATCCTATATGCGTGGGTAAGATCTGAAAAGGCCTAGAAACCTCCAGATTTAGCTACTAACTTTGAAAATAAGTTTGAATAAACCCCAGCATACTGCTCAACTAGCACTGCGATGTGGCAGCGTACGGGACAAGGGAACTTGTGTCTCCTTGACACCATAAAGGTATTTGATCATATCAATGATGAAGCTACCCGGTCCTTCTGCTAAAGTACTGTAATACTTTGTTTTGAAACCCTATAAATAATTATAACAGTATCGCAATAAAGCTGTACAGCAGATGATTTAACACCAAAAAAAAAGAAAAAAAGAACTTTGCTTAATATAAACCCTATGCTCCAAGCCTACTAACCCTTTGTGAATAAATAGAAAAGAAGGAAAAATATTGCAGTGCTATCATCAGCACATTACATCTCATTACAGTGATTCAGATTTTTTTTTAACTTGAGAAGGCCAGCAACATAAACATTTTCTCCATGACAGATAAATCTACAGCCAGGAAAATAAATGTTTCCAACAGTTGGAAGCATCCTACATAAATCACAAGTATGTATAAGAATGAGTCATGACTTACAAGTCAAAAGGTAATAAAAAAAACCAACAACACAGTCATAAAATGAAATCCATTGAATGAACAACTGATTTGTCTGTTTCCTCCTTTTTTTAACCCACAGTTCGCTCATCTGAGGCCTGCATAAGCATTCATGCTATTTTTTTCTCACCACAAGGAGGTCTGTTAGAGACTGCAAGGCCTGCTTCCGCACAGAAACAGCAGGGTCCCGGCAGCGATCTTGAAGAGTGGATAAGTCTTCTGCAGTACAAGGGATCACTTTGTGCTTCAGGATGTTCATAAAAACCTGGAAGTCAAATACCAGCATAACTTTGTTGGGAATACAGGCCATATGCATTGGGTAGCAAATGAAAAATACAATTTACCCCCTACCAACTTTAACTAGAGATTAATTTACCTCACCGAGAGCGAAGTATGACATGAACAATATATGAGTACTGGGCAAAACCAGAGATGAAAAATGAAACAGAAAGCATTTTTTCAGTCATTCTGATTTTATAACAGCATTTGGATAGAGCGAATGTCACAATTTCCCCTTGAAAATAACGTGTCTCTTGTATGAATCATGTCTTTTACCTGGTAATAAGGAGGACGGGATTTTTTTTTTTTTTAATAAAAAGTGTCAAAACAAAACAATTGTAAAGCCTTAACTTGAGAAGCTCAAATCAGTGCGTGAACTGAGGAGGAAGAGTTGGAGTGAAGAGGACTAACAGAGGAAGACAGCCAACAGCAGGTGCGTAGTTTTTAAAACGATGACATTTTCATTGAAGCCTATCTCTTTAAAAGCTAATGATTTCATTAAAAAAAACGAGCAAAAAGCAAAGGAATGCTTACCTCAAAAAGAAGCTGAATATAACCTAATCTCTTTGTTAACAAGGTCAAAACAAACTAAGCAGCTAATATGCTTCAGTTTATAAGGAAGTCGCTTAATTGAAATGCCTATTGACATTTGAAAAGAGCCTCTCTTTCTAAATGATGCAATAAGAGAACACCAGCAAGAGTACTAGAAAAATTTTCCATCATCATGAATGCATTATTTACTTATCAGGAATTAGCAAGCAAGACCTCTTTAAGGCCTGTAGGCACTCTGCAGGAATAGCAGGAAGCTACAGGTGGGCAAAGTGACATACAGTTCGCTACAGTACTGTGGTCTAATTATTTATTTTAATGGCATTCTGGGTAACCTCTGAGAGCAGGGAAGCGTGCAAAAAACACCGTACCTGGAGAGCAGATTTCCTCACATTGGTTTTCTCATCTCCGGCTCTCAGTCTCAGCACGGCCATGACTTCTTTTCCTAGCCGAAACCATGATAAAAAGAAATTACCCACACCACTATTTAGCAGGACTATCACACTGAACACCGTGCAGCAGCAAGGAGGAATACAGCTCTCAACTCAACTCAGCAACAATTTGTTGCCCAAGGCATTCAGACGGCAAGAGAGGAAGACTGAAGGAAGCACAATAAAACACCCAGAATAATCCAGAATGAGGTATAAGCCAGAGAAAAAAAAAAAACCAAACATTTTTCCACGTTCTGTCATTTGAAAATATATCTTAGGACATATCACAAAAGAAAGCGATATACAAAATCATTTGATACATGCAGCAAAAAGAAAAAAATCTGTAATTTCTGACCTATTTATTTGTCTACATAAGAGATGTTAGGCTACTTTCACAGTCTGAAAGCTCATCAGATGAATCACGCACAGTTCTAACAAAAGTCTGCAGCACAGGTAACCCTGCCATTTGTTGAGGGCAAACCACAGACACACGGATCCAACGCAGACCCAAGATAGGTTTACTGACTTGGATGCGGAGAGCTTTGAATGCCTACAAACTTTTGTGAGTCATGCCTCAGAGCTCCACACAGTATAAAGTACTAATATATGAACTGCTGTGTTTTATAGAGGGAAAATTACTCCATTTATGAACTGACTGAATTCCATGAGGCTGCAGCATGGCAGCTGAAAAGCAGAACCCAAGAGTCTACAAGGAAACCAGAACACATCTCCCCACCCTGAATGTAAAAGTAGGCCTCGGATTTTAGTTTCCATAGCCATATTCATCCTTATTTCTGCATGTTCTCGGGAAAAATACATAATCAAGATGATAGTTTATTCAACAATACACAAGTGAATGCACAGAGCCACAATCAACGATTTCTCACCTTTTGAATCACTCAGATGGACTACTGACAAGCTGGCAATACTGATTTCAAGCATTTTACCATTGCTTTTAAGGTTTCTATTTATTGCTGTTTGTTAGATTTCTTAAAGCATTAAATAAGATTTCCCAAGTACATGCCGAATTTGGAGATCCGTTACTTGGAGAGATTCATGTGGAGATCCACTCTGCTGCCATTAAGAAATAGGATTAGTCACAGGGAGCTAGTTTGAAAATAAGTTTTTACTAAAGGAAGTAAAGGGACTTTCATCTGCACTTTCTTAATGGGCAGCTACCTGCGATTGCATCTTCTTCCTGACAACAGCGTGACAGAAAAAGCACAGAACATTTTTTATTGCAAGATTTTGCCATTAAAATAGTCCGGCTCTTGTGAAGGTGATCAAATCTGCTAAAATAATCACACTTTGCCAATTGACATTGATTTTACTCACAGTGACACAGAAAAGAGAAAAAAACCCCAACCAAATCACCAAACAAACAAAAAACCTGAGTTCTAAATGGCTGAGAACTATCAAGGGAACATATTGTTTGTATACTGTTGGGCAGTGGTAATTCTGCAGTGCATACCTCACCCTGCAGATTATCCCTACCCTTCTTATCTTTGCCCTTGTGCCTTTAGCACGTTCTGACTATCCTTGGCTAAGATTTATTTTACTTCTAAAATATGAGCTGTTTGGTCTTCACAGAAGTGCAAAATTAGCACAGGCATAAGCCAGACACAAGCGTATGCCAGACAGCTTTGCTAATGCACCTTGACTGACTCGGAGAGCCCTGTATTTCAGCTATCCTCTTGAGCTCCAGACAGTCCTTTTTCATCCAATCCTTTTCTTAATTTGTTTTGCTAAGTGCCAAGTGTATGCTCAGCTGGGTATCAGATATAAAAGCAGGCATCCTCTGCCACAAGGAGTCTGAAACTAAACAGGGAATACACAATACCTTAAGTGGCCTGGAGGACATTTCTATCTGAGAGAGCAGATTAACGAAATATATCAGCGAAATGTTTTAAAAGAAAGCTTTCAATGGAGAAGATTGGAGCCTGGCTCATGGAGATAGGGAGAGAGATCCCATGTGAAGAGCAGCATGAGACGTGTAACAAAGACACAAACGCAGGATGTGCACCAAGCAGAGAATTGAATTGTCAGCAGTTCAAGAGAGGTGAGCAGCAAGAACTGTGAGCAAAGATACTGGCAGCGGCCTAAAGGTTAGGAAGAAAAGCTTTTACACGGAAGAGGAAAAGAAAGGAAGAGATTCACAGAAGGAACATCGTGGCCACAAAAGCCAACTTACACACTGATTTCATACTATCAACAAATTAGAACTAGCTGCTTGCCACTCTGCATCAGTCCGTTTAACCTCACACCTCGCTTTCAACTCCAGCCAATACCTGATGCTGCAGAGAAGCGAGTTCTTCCCTACATAACAGCGCTAATCACAGGTGCTGTGGTTTATGTAGCAAAAATATATTAGTTCTTTGTGCACCGGAGCAAGAGATTTAATTACCCTTAAATTTATGGAGTTACAAGTATTATATCCCACATCAATTACCATCCTTTTTGCAAAGAATAAATTACCTGCTTTTCAACAAGTGTTGCCACCACATTAGTACAAACGAACGTCAGTATTTCAAGATTAAATGTATTTTTCAGACTTGAGTGGAAATAGTACTTCTTTATGGCTGGCACTTCCACCCCCTTCATCACCCATAAGTGTTTTTTAACAGCTCTACAGAAAGCTCTCTCCAGTTTCTTTGAAAAATGGACAATGAATACACTTCAGAAAGTCTAATTTCAATTAAGGTTTTGAAAAGTTATCTGAAAAGGCTAGTATAATTTTGATGTACCGTCAAGCACAGCAGTATCGCTGCCGTCTGTCAACTCAATAGTTTTGAAAGTCGGTAAGGTCTTCAGTGGATGATTGGACCCAGCTGAAAGAAAAGTTAAAAGTTTAAGAATAAAAAAGGCATATGTTCACCCAGCAAGATAGTTCACTGTTAAACAGAGACCCTCATGCGTGCCCTAGGTTTTACAAATATGCATATTTTTAGAAAATGGCATGCCAAGAAAAGCCTGAGACTTACTATAAAAGAATGACTCCATACCTTCTGCACTGACTATCAAACTCTCAGTGTTTGTGTTTGCTTCCAAGACTGTACAGTCAGAGGCTGCCAAAAAGAAATAAAAAAAGAAATTAAATGAAGTATTTTAATTTTGGATATTCTGTCATTCCAAATTTTTTCAGGCAAGTAATCTAACCGTAGGATGCTATGTGCATACTTCTGAATTGTGCCATCTGGCCTTTACCACACCTGAGGGAGTTCAGAATGCCAATCACAAAAAAAACAACTTAGCAGAAGCAAAAGGCAACTCAAGATTTAATCAACTGTCAGGCAAGAATAAACTTTTTTTTTTTTTCAATGAGCAATTTCAGTCATCTGTAAATATCCTTCAAAGGTATCTCATGGAGGAGTCTATTTAGAACCCATGCACGAGAATAAATCCTTTCCAAATATAAGGCTTCATGAGTAACAGGACTCATCTATTACTTCTCATTATGACACAATACACAAGGACACTATGTGCAGATTTTAAAGTTCCTGACAACTAGTTCTCCTATCTCCCAGCAATTATTCCCCAGAAAGCTCAGGAAATATTTTTACTATCTAATTTATCCATAATACTTACAGCTTTGTAATAAGTCCTGTATACTCTCCAAGGCAGCAGCAGCTTTCATTTCGAGACAAAGGGCAAGGCTGCTTAAAGCTTTGCTACGGACCACAGGTGCTTTGTCCGAACACCGGCCAAACACCATGACCTGGACTAAAAACTTATGCTTTAGAAACTTCTGATGCTCCAGGGACAAGGAGCTGTCCAAGTTCCTCTCAGGCACATCCAACAAAGCTAACGCTACATCAAGAGCGAACACTCTGTAGGCAATCTGTTCGGAAGAAAAAGCACACAAGGTGCTGTGTTAATGTAAGCAGACACAGGCATTGCCTACTCAGTTTCCCCGCTTTTAGACACCAGCTAGTCAGTACTGATATTGCTGTTCAGTACTGATATCGAACCCTTCATCTTCAAAATACTGCTGTATCTGAACCCTGGAACATCAAGGGGATGTACTTACTTTAGTGTTGCATGAGTATTTATAAAGCCAAGCGATGAAGTCAGCAAACTCCGGACAAGGGAGTTTAATCAGCAAATTCACCAAGGCCTGTGCAGCATATGTGCGATAATCAGCCTTATCCGGGACCTGAAAAACAAGGGCAATTGCATGGTACGATATTTCGATGCTCTGCTTTAGAGGCCAGAATGGCATTGCAGAGGTTAAGGTAAGTATTTTTGTATTTAATGAGGCGATACGGTCACATTCAGCAAGGACTGGGAGAACAATCACAGCTTCCTTGGTCACTACTTCAGCGCTCACCCGCAATCACACAGCAAATTCACCAAGGCAAAGGTGGAGCTCAGATTAAATCCAGAGGCAGTATTTCCACATGGCAGTCTTCAGATAGTTAGCTAGGCAAAGAGCTCTCATAATCCTCATTTTCCTCTACCAAGACAGCAGTAAAAGCACCAGGAAACTTTGGAAAAGTCAAAAGTAGGGTACAATAAATTGTGAACTGTTCACCTTCAGTATTCTCCCAGAGTGTGACACTATTTTTAAGATGCCTGAAAACGCCGATAAAAACAGCACAAAACAATCAGGCTGTCAAGAAATTTACAAATGACTAAAATCTTTCAATTCCTTACAAAACATTGTGAAAAAGGATTTTGTGACTATTACAGATACTGCAATGTATCCACACATAGGTTCTTCAGCTTAAGATGCAACAAAGCTTGGCATACCTTGGTACAGATATGTTGCAGTAATATTCGAAGAACAGGAAAAACAACTTCTTTCAGCTCATCTACTATAGAACTGCACAGAAGGAAAACAAGCAGATAAGGCTGGTTTTATAACAGAGCAAAAATCAAGTCAAGGACATTCCTTCCGGAATGCATTTCAAAAGTCAGGAAGAGTGCACGCTCTGGAATCACAAGTGTTAGTGCAACAGGATATGGTCAGAGAGCAGACCTGCTTACTTTCTACATTAACCTGGCTTTGCAGGCAGAAAACATTTCTTCCAATACCTTTCTACAAGTAGAAGGACAAAATGAAAAGCTTCTTTATTCTCAATCTACATACTACACGTTGCCTGGGGATCTCTGCACAAATTACACTTTTCAACACCATGGATCCCCACACAGGGGGAATAATAAACATAGGCAAAATATATCTTTAAGCAGGAGAAAGCAAAGAACTAAGGAGAAATGAGCTCCATATTAATCTTTTATCTTCTTTACACTACTTTGTAGTAAACTACAAAACCTGAAAAACTGACACAAAGTAAAATACAGAAGGTAGGTCCCTTCCCCTCTCTGCCACTTTTCTGTCAAACAGAACCCTCTTTCCCCTCTGCCAGCAAGTTCAGTAAATTCCCATTACAGACATTTTAATTAAACCTCATTTGCACAAACAACTTCAAAGTCAGTGCCAGTTTGCCTCATCCCTTTATCAACTAAACAGTAAAGTGAAGGCATGCCAGAAGAAAGAGCAGACATACCCAGGAAGGGTAGTGCCAGAGCTCTGTACTTCACCTGATGAATTTTATAGCCAGATTCCTGGCACTGATCACAGGCGATGTGATTGCAAGGACTGCGTGTCTGGAACCCACACCATTTTCCAGCATAAGAATGACATTGAGGATTCGCTGGAAGACACAACGAAGGATCTGGAAAGAAAAGGTTATTTTCAGGTTCATTTCAGTAGCAACTGGAGCCTATGGATAAGCAATCTGACCAGGTTTATGAAATAATTCTGAACTAAACAAACGTAGATCCAAATAATAGCACCTGTCAAAACGCGACTCCTAGCAGATTAATTCCAAGAGGACCCATTAATACACATAACATCTTTCCTAGCTGTGATGTTCTCATACACGTCCAGTAAGACTCAAGAAGGGCTTCCTGACAACATCAACAGATCCCCTCCAAAGCAGTGGACTTCAATTCACCAGACATCTGGAATTCGAGGAAATTCACTGGGTTTTGCATAGAAGACATCTTAAACTAAATGCATGTTTTTACCACCATGTGCACTTGAACTTTTGGAGCTTCCTCCCTGCTGCACTTTTGGGACCACAGCACGCCTCATTATCCTGACATTCGCTGAGCAGTCAAACAGGAGAGGCAGGAAAGATGAGGCGGATCCGAGAAGGGGAGCTACTACATCTTCCTGATACCACAAATGTCAACAATTCTGAAAAGCTTGTGCTGCACTGAGAAACCAAGGAGGTTGAAACACACGGGTCTAAGGCTGCTAAAGTTGGGCACTCAGGTATACGTCAGGTTAGTGTGCACTAAGCTCCAGGCTCTCCTGACCAGACAGCCGCTAGTACCCTGGCTTGCTAGCTCAGAACTAGTTGGGATGGCTTTACAGAGACTCGCAAACACAGCAGCACGGTCACACCCAAAGTTCAAAAGCCCCATCCACAGAAGCAGCACACAGATAAGTGGGAGATGACGCAGTGTGCTCGACAATTTAACAAAATAAAAATGTAAAGCTGCAGACACATTTCTGGTAGAACTGGATGTTCCATGATGACAGACTATTCTCTGAATAAGAATCAACTCTGCTTACCATCATCTGCGCATAACACTTCCCCATCATGCTTCACTGCTGCACAACCCAATGCCACAGCACACTACCAAGCAGTGCTGGAGCTCCACCTAGCAGGAAACAACAAAATTCCAGGCAAACGCAATAACCTGGAATTCTCTTCTTTAAGATAGAGAGATCTAATGCCACTGTAGCTAGCCTCTGGTTTCAATTCATTTGCCGCAAGAGTCACTAGAGCACAGAATTCAATGCACACAAAATGCATCGTCATACAAGTCAAAGGAAGAAAGGACTAGGGTGGAAAAAAAGCATCCGGCCTCTGACCCAGCAAACACGTGCGCACGCACAAAAAGTAAAGCAAAACTAACGTAAAAAGTAAAAAATGTCCAAGCAAAAATGACATGCAGAGAAGGAAAGAAACAACTACCCCTTTTCAATACTGCAATTTTAAAGATTTTTTTCCTACTTTTACCAGTGAGCATTTTAAAGATTTTTTCCAACTTTTACCTTATCTTCTGTACCATGTAGAGGGGAACACAGTAATCGCAGTCCCTGATAGGCCAGCTCGGGAACGTACTTGGCTTCGTTAATATTCCTAAACAAAAAAGGCAAAGAGATGTCTTCATCTCTCATCAGACAAACATTTACTACAACTATTACAACTAAAGGTGCTCATCGACTGGAAAATATTCAATATTCACTAGCTGTTGTTTACTGTTAGCTAGGTGGAACACGTTCTAATTATCTTTAGGGAAAGAAATCACTGCTTTCATTTCACATAAACAGGATAATAACACAAGCATTGAGCGCTTTACTTGTTCAAAGTACTGTATAAACATTAAGAATTATTTGCTCACATTGCCGCTGAAAACTTGAACTCATGTACCACGGGTTCAAAATTTGCCATTTCAACAAAGGTCTGTAAGGAAACAAATCCAAGCTTAGTTAATTCACGCGAGGGGAAGATATGCAGGTCTGCTTGGATGCTTGGGGGGTCAGACCATAGAGAACTTGGGTCTAAATTTCAAACCACAGTACCTCCCTTGAAGCAGAATATAAGCAGACCCCAAAGCCCACAGGCTCAATAGCATGTGCCTTCCGCCAGGTCCAGTGAGGGTTAAGCACCTCAGAACAACGCGAGAACTGCCCAGCAAGCGCTAAGCATAGAGACAGACGTGGAGCAGGCAGCCCGCTCCAAGATTTACACTGGGGACAGTCTAATCAGGGGACCAGATTAGGAAAGGCAGGGCTGCCATCGCTCCTGTGGCTACGGAGTGATCTGCGTCCACCAAAAGTTTGTGTGAGGGGACATAAGGTTCCTTGAGTTGAATCTTATTACCTGCAGGCAGTTCTGCACACACTGAGGTTTTTCTTTTAGGGAGAACTTAGGTAGAAGTCTTAAAAAGTTCTTCAAAAGAAGGAAGATTGAGTTGCGAACTTGAAGAAGATCATCCGTCGAAAAGTAAACGTTTTCACAATCCTCTTCCTCCTCCTCCTCCTCCTCTTCCAACATCCCTTCCATCTATATTGGTAGAAAAGAGAAACAGCACCATCCTGTCGCACAGCACTGGCTGATCTCTTTTGCACATTTCAGTGCTTCACAGTGTTCTCAGGCTAGGTCCTACACCATTTCACATCCAAAATTCTAAATCTTTTCTTTCAGATTAGTTAACGCACTTAACAGTGGGGGAAAAAACCCAAACAAACAGACAGAAAGATGAAAGCTGGAGAGAAAAAAAACGAAAGCTCCAACACAGCCTATTCTTGATTTAAAGGAGAAAGTCCATCCGAACTGAAGGCAATTATCCAAATTCTAATCTGACACTTGGAGATTCATCTCAAGTAATTCCCACTGTGCCTATGCCCTTCTTCCCTTGCTTGTCACGACCCTGCAGCACCCATGTTCTCTCAGGATTTCTCATGCGTAATCCTGTTCCATTAAAAAAACCCACACACATAAATGTTAGAACGAGCAGCTGAGCACAGCTAACCAAAGCATTTAGCCCTTAACTTCCCATCAGTAAGTTGGCAAGGAAACTCAAATGTCATTTGCAAGCTGGTCACATACTAACTTGAAGGTCTCTTGAAGAAGCTGATATAAATTAGTTTCTCCCTCTGCTACTGAGCTTTCTAACAATATGCCACAGACAAAAAAGCTGTATTTTTTCTGTTAGTCAGCAGCCAGGAAACTGCAGCTAATGTTGAATCATCAGACCTCTGAAATTCCTAATAATAGGTAGAGGCTCAACAGCAGAGCTGAACTGTTGAATAAAAGGTTAAGAAGTAAAAAAGGGGTGAAAAAGAGGAAGAGTATCACACTGACCTAGGAGTGAAATAGCTTGCCAACAATTTGCTTATTAATAGAGATTTATATCTGAAGAGATTACACAAACATCTTACGTTGCCATCCCTGCACAGTTTTCCTTTCTTTCTATTTCTTCTTGCATTGGTCTTAGAGCTTTGAGCGTGCATCTTCTTTCTTTTCCTCATCAGATCTGGTTGTTGAGGCCAACACTTTGTCAGGGTGTGAAGACATTTATCAAACATCACTTGATGGAACAGCTGGTTAGCTATGCTGCCTGCCCAGAAAAGACAACATCAGCCATCTTCCAGACAAAATACAGAGAGAGCAACAAATCATTTGGCCATCTCTCCATTTGCTTTGACAGACAAATAGATGGCCAGGACAAAGGCGTTGTCCTGAGAGCCTAAGAGAGTTCAGAAGAAGAAAAAAAAGAATTGTTTGAAGAAAGCCAAACTGCATCAGGATGACATGTCATCAGTGATGACATCCTCCAGCAGAATCACCAGCTGATCGACCCCTTCTCGCTGGTAACATGCTGCACACCAAAGATCAGCAAAACTTTAGAGGACGTATTGGCCTTGAATACCAAAGGATGCTGCTGTGAATCAACCTGCCAGAAAACTGCAACTGCTGGTTATTTTAACTAAACACTTTTATTTTCACAAATGAACCTGTCCAAAAGCACTGCACAGTGAAATCTTCTCTAGTTACAGAGCAGAAACAGATATAAGCTTCTGCCTTCGCTGTGTATTATTGTCAAACCAGAGGGATATGTGTGATTTCAGCTCTGTGTACTGTTCAGACTCCTGTGTCGATCTTGTCACAGAGCTACCGAGAAGATGTATGGCAATGCAGACCCGGACTGAGACATCAAGCCACGTTATGACAGGAGACCAAGCTGCCATCAGACCGTAACAGCTGTTCAGCACTCAACACCATGGCCGAGTTTGATCCCCAGGGATTTCAGGGAGATCAAGCAAACAGTTCAAAAGCCATCACTTGTTCCACCTGGAATTCTTATAAATGAGAGAAAGCTGATTTTGCCTGAACGAAGTTTTATCCAACAATGAAGAGGGACATCCCTTCACTCACCTGGGATTTCCAGCAGTAAGAAGTACAACCCAGCCGCGTGAAGAGCGTAAATCCTCTCCTGTGCATTAGCTTTTTTACGCTGGCCCACTTCGACAAAGTGGTGCAACACAGCCACGAGAGCGTTATGAGACAAGTTGTTTTCAGCAAACAAGGTCCAGACATTCTGAGGCAAAATATGCAGTAACAGTGAGAAACCAAGTAATAACATAGCTCTCTACAAGTAGCTGCTTTTAACAGTTGCCACTGCAACCAAACCCCTGTAGATATAAATATGTTTTTAATAACAATGTTATAGTGCATAATATTATATTACACGGACCTGTTGGAGTGGGGCCAGAGGAGGGCCCAGAGATGCTGCGAGGGCTGAGCCCCTCTGTGGGGAGGACAGGCTGGGAGAGGGGGGATTCAGCCTGGGGAGGAGAAGGCTCCGCGGAGACCTCAGAGCCCCTTCCAGTGCCTAAAGGGGGCTTATAAGAAAGATGGGGACATACTTTTTAGCGGAGCCTGTTGCAACAGGACAAGGGGTAATGGTTTTGAGCTAAAAGAAGGGAGATTTAGACTAGATATAAGGAAAGAATGTTTTGCAATGAAGGTGGTGAAACACGGGCCCAGGTTGCCCAGAGAGATGGTCGATGCCCCATCCCCGGAGGTGTTCAAGGCCAGGTTGGATGGGGCTCTGAACAACCTGATCTAGTGGAAGATATCCCTGCTCATGGCAGGGAGGTCAGGCTAGATGGCCTTCAATGGTCCCGGTGCAGCTGTCCTTACCTCTCTGCTCTGGCGGTCCGCCCCAGTGAACAGCAACAGGGCCTGGTAGAGCCAGGTGAAGGCATTGAGTCCCTCCCCGGCGATCTCCTCGGCTATCCTGCAATCCAGAGGCTCGGCCTCTGTGAAGTCCAGATCCCAGACCGTGTTCACCCAGACTGAGACAAAAACAGTGCGTAAGCGTCAGGCACGTGTTCCTCCAACACACACACATACATGCATGCATACATATACACACACACACACCCCCACACACACACACACATGCATGCACACACACATGCACGCACACGCATACATGCATACATACATACATATACATATACACACACACACATACACACACACGCGCGCTTCAGCCTAAATAACCCCTCGAAACAAACACGGAATAGAGCGATTTGAGGGGAAACATCAGGCCCCCGAGGCCGGTGGCTGGCAGTTTCGGAGGCGAGTGCTCCCCGCCGCCCGCTGTTCCCCCCCCCCCCCCCCCGGGCTGCACCCGCACCGTCCCCGCACCGTCCCCGCACCGTCCCCGACGTCCCGCAGCCGCCACGCCGCCAGGGCGCGGAACAGCTCGGCCACCTCCGCCATCTCCCGCCGCCACCGAAGCCCTTCGAACGGGCCAATCGCGGCCCGCCGCCCTCAGCGCGCCTGCGCGCACCGCCCACCGGAAGCGGGGGGCGGGAGGCGCCTGCGCGGCGGTGGGCGGGCGGAGCGCGCTGCCGCCGCCCCGGCCCCCGGCTCCGGCTCCGGCTCCGGCTGGGCGGCGCATGCGCGGTGCGCGGCCCGGCCCCGGGACGGCGGCGGCAGCGCTCGGGCGGCGAGGCGGTCCGGCCGCCCCGGGCTCCCTCCAGCGGCGGGCGGGGAGACCCCGCCGCCGCCGCCGCCCCCTCCCCGGTTATCCCTGCCGCATTGCGGGGTCCCCCGCCCCGGCGCTGGGAGCTCTGTCCGTGGTGCCTGCGGGCGGGCCGGCAGGCCGCGCTCTGCCGGTGCCATGAGCTTCTTCGGGTTCGGGCAGAGCGCGGAGCTGGAGCTGGTGCTGAGCGACGCCGAGAGCCGGCGGCGGGTGGAGCACAAGACGGAGGAAGGCAAGAAGGAGAAATACTTCCTCTTCTACGACGGGGAGACCGTCTCCGGGCGGGTGGTCCTCACCCTCAAGTACCCCAACAAGCGGCTGGAGCACCAGGGCATCAAAGTGGAGTTCATCGGGCAGATCGGTGAGAGCTCGTCCCCCTCCCCGCGACGGTCCCCGGACCCGGTGGCCTCCGCTCTGGGTCGCGTTGCACATTCCTCTCTCGCCTTTGGTGTTGGGTTTGCGCGCAGGCCGGCGCGAGCCGCTGCACCCTACGGTAGGGAAATCCTCGCCGGTGCGAAGTAGGTTACGCACGCTGCCGAGCAGCGCTCTGCTGCACGGAGAATTCCCACGGCCGCCCGGAATTATTCCAGCCTCCCTTCGAGCTGGGCAAGCCGGTCTGCGCCCTGTGCTCGAGCCGCGGCGGAAGGGAGGGCACTCGGGTCCCTTTCCAGGTCATTGTTCTCCCATCCTATTTTCTCGCTCCTGCTCAGTCACTGATTGCAGCTCTGACACCTGGAGGTAGGGTAGAATTCGGTTTCTGTCCTGCAGATGCAAGTCCGAGCCCGGACATCCTAGCAACGCCAACTCCTGGGGGCAATTCTCCAGGCTGTCTTTATTCGCAGCTCTACGAGCTGTCTGTTTGCGTTTCTCGTGTGCCTTTTGATTCGGTTGGGGAAGCAATGGCTCTGCTGAGGACGGGGAATCGGGTGGGTTTTACCCGTACATCTCAAATCACCAGCGGCACCTCCCCAGCCCTTACCCCACAAACGTGTTTTGCCCGGGTGGATCAGCTTTCTTGAGGCCTACGGGCTCAGCTTGGCTGATTCCATCTTTTATTCTCTTATTCTTCGAGTGGGTGACCGTGCATCCCTGCACGGTTAGTTGGGTGACTTCAAGTTGTTCAAAACTCGTGGTTATCTGTGCGTGTAACCAATTTAGGTTTAATAGTTCCTGCTTTCTTAGAGGACAGGTAGCTGCCACACCCACTCTTCGATCGGAGTGGAGATGTCTGTGTTTCATGGACGTGCCGGAGACCCACGAGCCAAAATAAGTTCAAGATGTTCCCAGTGATGCGACTGTGCACGGCGTGTGCCATGCCTCACGTTTGTGGCCTTCCGTGCTCAGGTTTAACCCTCAAAATCACTGCGCGAGCCGTGGGCCTGCAACCTTTGCAATGCAAATCATGCGGTGTAGGAAAGCGAACGAGAGGTTTTCCCACCCAGCCCTGATACTGCTGTTTAGTATTTTCGCTGGCCTCGCTCGTGCACAGCCCTGCCTTTTTGGAAAGGAAGGGGAGGACAGGCAGAGAGAGCCTGTGAATGATGGAGTGTCAGTGAGCCCCTTCATCGGGAGCTAGCTTATGACCTCCTGATATTTGATTATGATCGTCAGTGGAAATTAAGCATGAACTTCACCTCCTGCTCCTCTCTGCTGCCTCCCTGCTTCTGAATCCTCATTTTGGAAGACTTTTGAGCCAGACGTGTTTAGAATAACTGCTCTGAATTCACATGATTGCCCAAGCAGGGTGTGTTAGGAGCTGCTGTGGCTGCACGTTGGCTCTTTCTTTTTGCCCATCAGGCCACTTTAATGAAGCGCTGAAGTTCATACCGCTGACGGCACTTCCTTAATGCTTTCCGTCTCAAAACAGCTTGCCTTATATTCCGACTCCTCACTGCCATGAGGTCAGTATCTATATGAGATAATTTAAGAGGTAGGGGGACTGAGACATACGGGAGTGATGTGTCACAGGGAAGACGGCTGTTCCCGACCGGGTACCAGAGGCCAGACTGTGAACCCTGTGTCCTGCGCAGTCTCCGGTGAGCCCATTTAAGATTTCGGTTCGCCTGTGGTTACTGTGTCCTGAGCATGCCACCAAAACATTGGCAATTTTTTTTTTTTTTTTTTTCAATCTGGAAACCTTAAAGCTCTGAAAAGCTGAAATTACAGCTTATAACTGTTTGACGTGCTAATGTCTTCTCAAGTGTGGGAAACATCAATCCTTCCTATTCTATAGGCTGCAGAGCGCCAATCTGTGCCCTTCTGAGGTACCAGAGAGCTTACTACACTGACATTTGCCTCCCCTTGCTTTAAGTTTGATCGTCGTCTTCTGCGTCGTGTGGGAAGATGATCTGTTCCTCTTTTTATGTGGCACGTGGCTTCTCCCTGTCACGTCAACAAGCACTTTCCTCTCAGTGGACACGCATTCAGTGCAGAGAGAGTTGGTTTATTTATGTCACCTGCCTGCCCAGCCTGAAGGGCTTGATGGCACTCACTGTTCTGCCTAAGCGAGGCGTGTTCAAGTGCCAATATTTCCATTATAGAGATAAGGTGAGCAAGGGGGTGTAAGACACGGACATTACTTAAAAGCTGAAATCTCACTGTGCATCTCAAGGAGCGGAGAACTGAGTCTCGCTGCAGCTCCTGAACTCTGCTAATTCCTCTCAGAAGCCTCTTCTGCACAGTTTAGTGCTGACAGTGAACTTGAGTGTATATGATTATTTGATTACTTCGTTTTTTCTTTGCTCATCTAAACATATCAGATTGGCTAAGCCTTTACCTTTCAGAAGGACTGTGTGGGTGTTGTGTAGTCACACAGCTCACGCGCAGGGTTGGGAAGGGCAGATTGCATTGATGGTTATGTGTAATACAGAGCTGTTAAGGCAAACTGCAGAGTTTTAAGTTTCTGTTGCTTTGTCTTAAGGGAGAAAACTTTGTGGAAGTGTAGAGAGGATTGCTTTCATTAAATGAGGAAACCTGTAGTCGTTTCCTGCTGACGCAAGAAGGTTGTGGGGAAAACTGAAGCAATGTGACCATGTTGGTTACTTGAGCTGGTTTGAGCAGTGCTTCCAAAGGTGAATGCTCTTCCCTCGTCGGTGCTCACGTGGCCATTAGTGTGTTATCCAGGGGCTGGTGGAACAGTTGACTCGCCTGCCTCCCCACACACTCGGTAGCCATGCAGCGAACACTGGCTTTGTGTAGAATCGGTGAGGATCTCCACTGTTACTTATTCCCTGGTGTGAATCAAGACCACTCAAACTCTGTCATCAAAGGATAAGCAGAAGCGGTTGGAAGCCTCCTAGCCCTTTGTTTTTGCTTTGTTGCTGTTTGCTGTCCCAGAGAAGCAGTGGTGTTTTTTCCTCTCTTAACAGTGGCAATGCCTTTGTCCTGGAGTATTGTGTAGAAAATTATTGGAAGAGATTGCGTGAGCTGCTGGCTCCTCTTCTCAAACAGTCTGAACATAGTTAATATTGATAATAGGTGACCCGTGTCACTCTAAGGCAACGTTCCTGATTTGTCGTAGCAGGTGAGGCTGTGTGGACCTCTTCCTTCCTGTTTCAGGGAGGAAAGTTCTGGCCTGCACCTGGCTCCAATAGAGAGCAGTGAACCAGTGCGGGATGTCGCAGCCACAGGCTCCCCTGGTAGGTTCTCTGAAGAGTGGTGAAAGAAGCAGTAGCTGTGAAATCTCCTGCTTTTCCTCACTGTGTCACATGGGATTAAGCATCACTGCTTAACCTGGTCTTCTGTCTTCCTAGAACTGTACTATGACCGAGGAAACCACCATGAGTTCGTGTCTCTGGTGAAAGACCTGGCCCGTCCTGGCGAATTCACTCAATCGCAGACATTCGACTTCGAATTCACACACGTGGAAAAACCTTACGAGTCCTACACGGGGCAGAATGTGAAGTTACGGTGAGTCTCCTCCCCTTGCTGACCCCAGTGCTTGGTTCTGTGCTGTGTGCAAGTACTGATATTTACTGTGATGATACTGGAGTGCAGCATCACTTCCCGGACACCCTTGCAAGCTTTAATGTAACTCCAAATGAATTTGGGTGGGCTGAGTTGTAAAAGGCTGTCTTTGAGGGCTCTACTTCTATAAGCATGTACCGGGCTTTATGGAACTTGTTTTGCACCACTGAAGTGACAAGAGAAATCAACCCCTCTGAATCAATGAAATACTTTCTAATTTATTTGGTAATTCAAAAAGCAGAAGAAATTGTCTCCAAGGGGGATATTTTTGCTGCCTTGTAATCAGTCTCGTCGACTTTAATTGTGCCCTATATCAAACAGATGCCTCGCTTGTATCCTGTTCATACGTTGCAAACTGTATTTCACATCTAGGCATTCCAGTTGACTTGAAATCCGGTCACTGGCTTCAAAGCAGGGGGTTGGAAAATTCTGAAATCTGCAGAAAGAGGTGTGCCTGTGGAGACCGGTGTGATCTAATCTCTTGCAAAAGGGCAGTGGTTTTAACATGTGCAAGCTGTTACTCAGATCCCCAAAATGGCGCTTAGGTAACTCAGGCTCACAAATGCATGAAAGCTTAAAGAAGTCTTAGAAGAGTCTGCTTTTCCATTTGAAAATTCCCTTCTTTCTTTTCCAACATGGGATATCGGCTGCTCCAGAAGCCACGGTAGCAGCAAGAGTGCTCGGGGAGCCCAGTGCAATCCACTCAGCCCCAGGTCCCTCCCTGCTTTGTCTCTGTTGCTACCTGTACAACCCTAACAGGAGGGGGACTCTCCTTGCAGGTATTTCCTCCGAGCGACTGTCAGCCGCAGACTGAACGATGTGGTGAAGGAGATGGACATAGTTGTGCACACTCTGAGCACCTACCCAGAGCTCAACTCCTCTATTAAGATGGAGGTGGGCATTGAGGATTGCCTGCACATTGAGTTCGAGTATAACAAGTCCAAGTAAGTGTCTCAAGTGGCTGTGGGGAACCATCTGCTAAAGGGGACAGCTCGGTTTGGAAGCCCGAGGCATGCGTCTTGCATGTGATCCTCAAAGGGATTCTTTGTTCATGCGCTCCAGCGAGGCTGGCAGACAGTTCAGATCCTGGCTGAGGATCTTTAGGTTCCTCTCCTTGCCCATAGATGTGCTCCCTTGACCAAGGAGTGGGAAGCAACGGCTGTGGCATACGGAGCTGGGAGCACAGTGTGAGGCTGTTGCAGTAACTTTGCATTCCCTGTATCCTCGGCAAGATCAGTATTTCCAAGTGTCTTGAACATATAACATGTGTTCTTTACCAGCCAATACAGCTGAAGCGGGACCTTAATTCAGGCACAGAAGTCGGAAACAACTCTTTTAAACTACTTTAATGCATCTTTCCCAGCTGATGCTAGCAAATCTCCCTGCAGCGTAATCTAATTGACCTAAAAAATTGGTTTTGGAGGCTTTGCTGTCACAGGGGTTTCTTGCAGATATTCAGTCTGAAATTCTGTTTTTAATTTATCTGATCATGCTAAAAGTTCTTGTCGATTTCCAAAAGACCAGAAGATGAAAGATGAAGTGCTGTTTATGGCAGCCTAGTGGAGGTGGTTGATGTGCCATCTGAAATTTACAGCTGGGGCCACGGATAAGAGCAAAGTGCCTGACAAGCAAGTTCCCGCTCTTCAGTCTGTGTCCTGGTCTGCTGCACAGTGTTTGACTGTGGTGCTTTCTTCCTCCATGTGCTAGGTATCATTTAAAAGATGTGATTGTCGGAAAGATCTACTTCCTGCTGGTGCGAATCAAGATCAAACACATGGAGATTGATATCATCAAGAGAGAAACAACAGGGACTGGACCCAACGTGTATCATGAGAACGACACAATAGCTAAATATGAGATCATGGATGGGGCACCTGTGAGAGGTGAGAAGGCAGATGAACCCTTCAGAATTCCTTTTCTGAAGTCTCTTGGGGTGGGAATACAAGTCCTGCAGTATCTTCAGCTGAGTTTGTGTGTTCAGTAGTAGTATGCATCCTGTGTCACTAGTGGACTCACAGCAGTTTACGTAGGTGATTAAATATGATCCCCTTCCTTCTCTGATATGATGAAGGGGAATTGAGGCATAATGAGTTGCAATGACTTAATTCTTTTGATGAAGCAGTGGCAGAACCAGGAATAGATGTAAATTCACTGTTGGCGTGGGCCACCAGCTGGCATTGCTGCAACTTGGAGCAGAAAGATGTGGTGTTCTAGCTCTGTGGCAATCTCCTGTGCCACTTGTTTTCCAGTTCCATTACCCACCAGAGTCACCTGCCAGAGAATATGTCACCTTACTCATTTTTTCCTGCAGTGCTGTCTTGATGCAGGTCACAAATGAGTCTTATGCTGTTAAAGTGGAGATGGAACAGCTGTCAGCAAGGGCAGGGTCTGGCTATGCACCATGCGTGCTGATTTTTGAAGGGAGCTGAGGTCTTTTAGATCATCTTACTCCACTTGTGGAAATGGTCACAAAGTTTGTGGCCTAGTGAGATTTCGCTTTGCGGGTGCTCTCCTAGTTTGTATCTGTGCATTCTGTCTGTGCTGATGGTTCTATGCACTTTGTAGGGGAGTCCATTCCCATCAGACTCTTTCTGGCTGGCTACGAGCTGACTCCAACGATGAGGGACATCAATAAGAAGTTCTCGGTGCGCTATTACCTCAATCTGGTGCTGATCGATGAGGAAGAGAGACGCTACTTTAAACAGCAGGTGAGAAACAGAGCCGTTAGTTCTTCTTGGACCTGCAGACTGTCGCTTGGGATGCTGTGTTATAAGGACCTTCTGGGAATTTGGGATTCCCATGGGGGAGAATCAAGTTCCTGACTGAATATCTGTAAGGACTAGACAAATTGGAATGTGCAAAGAGGGTCTAGAAGGAATGGTCCTTGCAGGTCAGATGTGAGTGGTGGTGGGGATGCATGTAGGAGGTGCCCGCCTGGGACTTCTTTTCCACTCTGTTGCCCTGTGGTGGAGCTTCCGTGCTTCACCTTATGAATTCCAATGGCAACAGGACAGAGCTGCTGTAGACGTCCAGTGAGTTGCCTCTGTGTGCTCAGATCCTGGGGAGGAGCGCTCTACCCACGTTTTCAGGAAGGCCGCGTTGCGAGGCCTCTGCTTGCCACTGCAAGTGGCCCCATGCTCACGGCTGTGGGTGGAACATGCCAGCATGGGCTGAGTTCTCACCGGGTGCGAGCTGCTCGCCTGGCAGCTTGGTTCAGCCTTTGGGTCTGGGTGGGGCCAGGAGAAGGTCTCACGAGCCCTGACAAGCCCTGCTGGCTGTGTTACTACAGGAGGTGGTGCTTTGGCGGAAAGGAGACATAGTGAGGAAGAGCATGTCCCACCAAGCAGCCATCGCCTCCCAGAGGTTTGAGGGGACATCCTCACACACCGAGGCCAAGACCCCCAGCCAGCCTGCAGAGAACAACGGCCGGCAGTGAGAGGCCACGCAGAGGAAGGCTGCTGTGGAGCCGGTGGGGACAGCAGCAAGGAGGAAGAAAAAACACTTCAGAGACTTCATGAAAATAAATACCCGTTTTTGACTTAATTCCTTTCTTCAAAGGACTCGTAGGGTGGGAAGGGGATGGGAGGGCAAGGCAAGCTGGAGCACTGGTGGTTGTGGAGTTGAAGGTACCTCAGTGCTTCCCAATCAACTACATTCTTCTGGGGTTGGCTGCTTTGAGGCATGTGTCCGGAGGCTGCGGAGCTGCCTGATCTCCTCTTTGCCCCGAGACCCTTTCAGTGTGGCAGCGGGGAGGGAGAGAGCAAGTGAAGGCCAAATCTGCTGCTTCTTCCCAGCGGTGTGGAGGTTGCTTTGAGGCTGTGTAGGATGGATATTTTTCTTGCCTTTCTGAAATCTTCATGAGGGAAAATGACACAGTGATTAGCTGGAAGGTAGCGGAGGGAGTCAGAGACTGAGGTGCGGCCTACTTGAAATTGCTTAGTGTTATCCCCTCCCGTCCTCCCTTTCTTCTTCATGCTGGCATTGGATTCCTTGTCACAAACAGTTATATCACATAGTTGACTCAGCCCTGGGACTGCCACACAGCCGCGCGGAGCACGGGCAGCAGGCGTGCTGTTGTGTCCTTGCTGTGGAGCTCCTGACTGCCGTGTTGCGTCAAGGGGGAGCTGTGGCTGGTAGGAGGGAGTGAGGCATGCGAATGCAGGAGGAGGTGGCACAGGTTGGGCAGAGCAGTGAAGGTCCCAGTGCTGCTGGGTGGGCAAGAAGAGGGGGCGGGAAGGCTCCTGGCCGAGAGCAGTGCCTTCCTAGTCTTGTCCCGGCAGCTGCCTGAGTGCCCTGGAGATTCAGTCTCTGCTTTCTGCACTCATACAGGTCCCAGTCGCCGCTGTGGAATAGGGGCAGACCAGCCTTGAGAGGTCTAGAGAATAGTTTTGCAACGTGAGAAATAATCGCTGTCCTGGGAGCAGGCTTACGCTGTACACGCTGCCCTGCTCATGTCTGTGTCCTTGTGACAGAGAAGGCTTTGTAGTAGGGACAGACGGCAGTATAGAAACACGTGTATTGTTTTGTTTGCTCCCTCCTGCCTGCGGAATGAGGATTAGTAAGGACGGAAAGTGGATGCAATTGTTTGAAGAAGCTCATGGCCTGTGTGTGCTGCTAGATGAAGCCAAGCAGCAACTGGAAGGATGGCAGAGCTATCTGGTTCCAAAGACACATTGCTGAGGCCTGAGCTGAAGACACCAGTGAGGCCATGAACTGAGAACCTGAACGCGAGTTTTTTCTTTTCTAAAATAAGCTTCTCTTAGTCTTCAGCTAAGTAGAATCACGAGAACGTTCCCAGAAGGGAGTCACTCCTCCATTAAACATTAGATGTGGCTTAGTAGACTTGATTGACTGAGTCTGGAGAATATCCATCCTGTTTAGATGCACTTCAAAGAAGCAGGCAGTTAGACCTCCTAGCAGATGGAGAGACAAGCCTGCAGTAAATGCTGGGAGATACGAGCTCTATCAAGTGGGATTTGTCTGGATTTCCCTGTGAGTTTGTGGCTTACTAGGGTTTTGTCCAGCTTCCTTTTGACTCTGGAATGAATCTCATCTGGCTCTGTCCTACAGCTGAATGTAGAACAGTTATCTTTCTTGCAGCTGGGAAATGGAAGTATCTTCTACTTTGTTTAGTGGAACAGTGCTGGTGGAGGGAGTAGGGCCTGGGTGGGAAGGGGAGCTTTTTATGTAATAAGACAGCTACTGTATTTCAGTGATAAATGTGTGTTTCTGCTTGCCAAAGTAAGTTATCTTTTACTCACCACGTGTAAGGTTGTGGTTTTTAGTAGAGCTGGACAGTCTCACTCTGTTGTAGAGGACACTAATGATCTCATCTCTGCTGAATGCTCGTGTCACACCATGTTTCTGCTCTGTAATAGTGAAGACGTGGCTTGCTTTTCTTTACATGAGAAGTCTGGGCCATGGGCTGGAGCCGTGTCTTCCTAAGACTGAAGCAAAAGCTTACTTTAGACAACTACCTTGTTATGCCAGGGCAAGTGGCTCACATGGCAAAGGAATCTGGATATTACTTTTGACACTCGCTCTACTCCCCGCTCTGTGTAGGGGGAACCACCTGTGCTGTGGCAATACACAATCTTTTAGAGACAAATGAAGCTCCCATTGGGAGCCTCTGGGGATAGCAGACTATCTTTCCGTGGCTGTGCTGAGCACAGCAGCTCCCTAACTGCCCTCTAGCTTTCACTCAACTCCCATTCCGCCCAGCGTTTTTTTCCTTGCCTATTCCTCTTGACTGTAGGCCATGTGGTACTAAAGAAACCCCATGGATGAAGATGTGTCTGCATTCCAGGAGTGTTTTGTTTACTGGCTGAACAGCATCAGTACTGGATGTAAGATAATTGTCTGACAAGACAATGCACTGTAAGGAGATTCCTATTAAACATCTGTTCATCGCTTCTGGAGGCATTACTTGGAAAAGGTGCATGAGCCTATACATTGGGTTGGTTTGTTTTTGTTTTTTTCTACTTTGTGCCCCTCTCTCCCGCGTCCCTACTTGTGCAACCAGAATTCAGAAATGATCCCCATTTTTACTTAAATCTAAATGGACCCTTCAACCTGTTACCCACTAGGCCCTCTGTTTGTCTGGGGTGGAGCAGATGTGCTGAGCATCTTTAGAGAGAAGTTGAAGCATAAGGTCACTCCAGGACAAGGTACTTTAGAAAAGCATTTCATTAGCATGGTAAGGGGCAGACACTGCTCGAGCAGTCGTGTCCCCCTGAGCTGGGTGGTTCTGTTCAGTACTTGGGTCATTCCTTCTCCCAGGCCAAGTCAGGCAGGGGGGAGTGCGCCAGTACTAAACCAAGCAGTGCAACCTGTAATTAAGCCTCTGCTGTGTTTACATGTTTCTTAATTCGTCGTCTTTTCAATGGCTGTATTTTAAAACTTGGGTTTTTTGTCTCTCCAATTAAAAAGAGCCAGCCCTGGCTGTCAAATGCTGTCCATGAGTTTGTCTGATATGGTTTATATTGCCTGGCCTGGGTCTGGGTTGTCAGTTCTTTTCATAGTATTAAGACATTTTTCTTCAGTGCCATACTGCGTAGCTTTCAAACACGCATAAGGAGTTTGTCCTTTGTTATCTTTATAAATTCACGGTCTTTCTTTAAGCTATGTCACTGCTTAGAAGCTATGCTGGTACAGAACCCATGTAGCTTAAAAATGAGCAAACTAGCTTTATTTTTCTCTATTTCCCTGATGTCAGTACCGAAATAACATAGGAGGTTTTGTACCTGCAGGAAGTCAACTGTGATCTGCTTTGCAGCAATCAGGCTGGATATGTGTATACACCTACATTTTCTTGTTCTAGACAGAAGTTTAGCAATACCTCTCTGCAGAAAAATGTTCCTCTGCAGTACATGGAACTGCACTGGATCCTGTAGTAAACATCCTCAAGGAGGATATACCTGTTTCATCCTTCAAGTTGCAGATTTTTCCATTATTAAGAATTGAGTGGCTGCAATTGATTCTAAATGGCTTTATTTAAAAATAAGCAAAAATAACAGTGTGTCAGAATAAGGGACATGTAGCTGCGAATCATGTGCAGGCATGTTCTTGTTGCTGCAATTGAGCAAGTAAACTTGAGAATTACGCTGGTTTAGGAGGAGGCATCAGCGGGCTGGGTAGAAGCTGTGCTGCTGTCAGTTTCTTAATGTGGCTTTTCCTCTTCCAGGCTCAAGACAAAATCAAATTCCTCTGCGTTGAAAAGGTAAGGAAGAAAAAGCCGTCAGTGGAACTTCCAAGTTCTCTGAGTGAGGGCTGTCTCTCAGAGGCAAGAGTGCAAGGAAGATTCTTACCTTGTGTCAGTGGTTGGATGGAAAGACGTTGTCTTGTGAAGAGCATCATGTTCTTTAGGGGGCCTCCATCTGCTTTATGTGCCAGGTGGTGAGCCTTGATTTCAGAAAGGGGGATGAAACGTTTTGTCATCCGCACAAACTGGACATCCACCTGGGAAGTGATGGGCAGCAGAGGAGCATGGTTGGAGAAGGATATAGCCTCCAGATGTCACATAAGATCTTTGTGGGGATAAAGATTTTAAACTGAAGCAAATGGCTGATGCATACTATCTTATAATGGTACGGAAGCTTTTCCTTGCTCAAGGCTAAAGTAATTTTCAGGTACTTCTGGCAGGTGATCTGTTTACACGAATCTTAGCACTGTGCACTAGCAAAATACATTCATGTTGTCACAGACAATACAAAATTAAGATGCGGGATGCAGCCAGTCTGTGAAGTCACTTCCCTATAATTTAGCGTGCCTCAAAACTACAGCATTGTTTGCTGTAGGCTGAAAGCGGTGCTTAAAGATGTTCCTTCTCTTTCCTAACCCAGAATTCTGCCATGCATGGAGGTCAGGTCTGCATCCAAGTAAGATTTGAAAATTTAGGGAGATACATTTTGGCAGCCTTCTGGAAGAGATAGGGGAAAAGGTACAGAAAACAAATCGGGATTGAATTTTCTCTTGAGAGAGAAAAAGGTGGCTAGGCCAGGACAGAAGCTTAAGAAGATATGTAATATGATGCAAAGAATCTTCTACCTTCACTTGACTTGCCCACAGAGCTTGAAACAGCTGTATTTAGTTTACTACATTACCATGGACCATTTGGGGTTCTCTTTTCTGCTGGAGGAATCATAATGAGGATCCTTCTGATCAAACTGTGTGTGATCAGGGTATGCCTCCTTTACAATCTGAAGCAGAAGGGGAGAAGAATGTGAGACAAGTTCCCATCAGTTAAAAACTGTTGTCAGAAAAGGGTATGAAATGCCCTTGAGCAAGCTTTGACTAGACATAAGGAATAATCCTGGTGCAAAAAATCAGCCTTGATTTCCCTGAGCTCCACTCTAGTGGTGGGATATGTTTCCTTCCTTTACATTTCTTGGGTCGAAGCACTGCAGAACAGTATGGCCTTCAATGAAGCATCATCACTTCAGCACACGCAACAGAGGAAAACTGGGTAGATGATGATAGTCTTTGTGACAAGTTCTCCTCTTAAAGAAAAAGCTTTTCTGTGCCCTAGGTTTTACACTACTGCCTTGCAGGCTCAGCTGGCTAGAATTTAGTGAATCAGATTTTAATCAGAGTGTGGAGCAACCCTTGACTTGGCTGGAAGCACTCTGAAATGTCAGCAGGAAAACAGCAGTTTGGTTCCATTCCTCTGGGGAAAGATGCCTGAGTCAGCCCTGCTGTGATATGTACCGTTGAGCCTAGATGCCCTAGGCTCATTTGCTGCTCTGACTGGACAACTTTTGCGCTCCTTTGGTGCTGAGACAGAAGTAGGGCTAATGAGCTGTTTGATAACCCACCGATTACTACTTTTGCCCCTCCCTGAAACACGTAACAAGAAAGAGGCACTCACCTTGACAATTCCAACAATGCCAGGCTCTTTACAGTTACTGTGGTAGAAGAAGGCCTGCTGCCCAAGTTTCATGGCTCTCAGGAAATTCCTTGCCTGTCAGGTGGAAACGAGAGACTTTGAGCTCTTTGTATCATCTCTCAGGGTTTCGCTATAAGCAGCTAGGAACAAGAACTAACAACGCGGGAGGTATACGTGCTTCAGAGCTACTCAGATAAGGCTTCCTACAGTTGTACAGGTGTTTTATGCTGCAATGAAATGAAGTAAAAACAAGGATAAAGAGCAAGATCCTGTTGGCTAAAAAGTACATGGGAATTTAACAGCTCCTTGTTCAGCAATAGCGGAAGACTGAAGTTAGCTGTCAGCAAACAAGCAGCAGAGCAGGTCATATATAGGGGGGAAGCACATATAGTAGGGTGATCATATGTGGATTTCCTTTGCAGAGAGGCCTGGAACAGAAAACTGTACACTGACAGGGCATAGTTTGGGTAGTACAGACTTGCTAAAAGGTGTCAAGGGAAGTAAAGGCTGGTCTAAGCTAAAGACCAAGCTAAAGAAAAACTGGATGATTTGACAGAGTATTACCTGAATCTACTTTTGACCTAGAGGCAATTAAGCACGTGTTTTGACTTCTGACAAAATACAGCTGTAAAAGCAGGCAGAGTGCCTCAAAAGGAAATACTTCAGGCAAAGGGAACAAGTTATCTGTGGGGAGAGACACCTTTTTTCTAGTGCTATTTCAGTGATTCCATCTTTGACATGTGCTCCTTACCTGGTAGTTTCTTACTCCATCCCAAAAGGTTGTCTGATTGGGCTGAGCTTTCAAGTCGTCAATGCTGAACTGCCAAATGGAATGAAAATACAGGTTAAGTTCAGGAGGCAGTCTGATCTTTATTGTCTCATTGTCTACATCGTGCCTAAACATTTGTTCCTAGTAGCTCCTTCAACTATTTTTTTGGTTCCCACAGGGGCTAGAGAAAAGCCTTCATAAAGGAGGAACACTGCAGCAGTGTAAAGGCAGCGGCTGAAATACATGCTGCCCCTGCTACCAACAGCTAAGCATCCTGAGGACCTGATTTCCTCTTTTATTACAAGTATCAAAGCCCAAGATTGTCACCCTGGAAGAGAACAGCATTATGTCTTTCTGTTTCCAGGAAGACAGATGGTTTTTGAGAAGTAAAGACACAATAGTGTTAATATTGCAACCAATCTGAATTGTTTGATCCTGTAACTCAGCGTTCAGGCACTAATGTTCTGGACAGTAGTGAAACTGCTTCTATACTTTGCTGAGCAAGGATGGGTGTCGGTGCTTACTTTCACATCTACTCCCTTCTCGAGTCTGCTCTCTGGTTCTGATTTCAGAAGCCAATGACAATATGTTATCTTGCTTTCCTCCCCACTGGAGTCGGATTCTTTTGTCTTCTTCCAATTTTTCCATCCTGACTTGGAACTCCCAGCTGGAGGTTTTGTGGACTTCTCTTCTTCCTCCTTATCTGGAGTCTCCTCCTCGGTTTTGGCAATTTTAGCATCAGGTTCCTTTTTATCTTCAAAGAAACAGCAAAAAGAGATCATTCAGATAAAACACGTTTTGTTTCTGATAAGGACTGATGCTGAAACATTTTTAGTCATCCAAGCTAGTTTCACGTACTGGCATTTGACTGCAGCAGAAGTTTGGTGCACCCCAGATGCAACAAGTAAGGTAGCAGCATTATGCACCAGTGTTTCTGAATATTTCTACTTTGAAATAAGGATTATTTTGTGTGTGTGTGTGGTGTGCACAAACCATAGTCATAGTTAATCATTAAATAGCCAGGATAAACCATGTTGCCCACATGAAATGTAGTTGAATTTTTTAATTAATTGCTGAGAAATCAATGGCAGGCAACAAAGTTGATTTAGGTGAGTCTGGTGAATAACAGGAAAATGAGCAGCAAAGCAAGCTATTTCAACTACTGCAGTAGCTGGAAACCTTAGATTAAGCCTCCACTGTGCTACCTGTTCAGAGGAGGTCCATATCCCTGCTTGTCTAGGAGCCAGACAGCAAAAAAACAATTAAGAAGAAGTCAATAAAGCGTAAGAAGGTGTTTATTTGCTGGAGTCGATTAAGCAGATGAGTGGCACAGATGAGCCAACTGTGCAATTTTTTCATCTTACACTTGAAACACCACATACTGTTGCCTCAAGCGCAAGGTTTTTGCTTTTTGGTTTTTTTTGCAGATGGTACCACATCAGCTTCCTGCCACTACACTGGGTATACTTTGACAAACCATCTTTAACACATAGGACCTGAAAACTCTCCGTAAGTGGGCATGAGTTACATTTCTTAACCACCTTGTGCTGAGAATACATCACTGTCCCTATTGTATATCTAGCAGACTTGTCTCGGTCACACATGGATGCTCAGCCCATTTTTACAGAGGAAATGCTGTCTGTACGACGTGTGGCTTTGAAAGACAGACGGTTAAGATGACTGTCTGTAGTTTCACTATAGCTTGGAACCTCAAGCGAGAGATGCTAAATTAGTTTGGATGTCAGCACAGACCTGCTACTGCTCCTTTGTCTCTCTTTCTGCTCGGCCAAGGCATCTCTGGTCTCTTTGAATTATCTTCTCTTCACCGAGAAGCACCTGCTGAATGAGAGAAGACGGAAGAATTACTGCTTATTCAGGCAAGCTGAAAAAAGTAGAGGTATCTGAGACAGGGAACAGTAAAAGCTGTACAGTAAGTGGAGAGTAAATAAATTCCCTTTCTTGAGCTCAGCCATTTCCTCTATCAGTGCAAACGCTGGCACTAGTTGAGGGCCACACCCTTGGCGCGTTGGAGGCAGGCAAGCCCTCCACAGCGCTGCTCTGATGGACATTAGCAGAAGGGCTGCTTTTCTCCACAGTGGCGCAGCTGTTGGAGACAAGTCCCGAAGGTGCTCGGCTAAGCGGCACCCCTCTCTGCTGTCCAAGAGGAGCTGTGATTTTAGAAATGGGAGAACAGCTTGCCTCCAGCTCAGTCCAGCCTCGCACCGGGGGTGTCTGGCTCAGCTTGTTGCTCACAGAGATCATGCATGCAAAGTCCCTTCGGTTAAGGGAGCGAGCTGGCTGGGCCAACCCCAGCCCCCTTCTGCCAGCAGCCCGTTAGAAGTTACTTGGCCCTGAGCTGGCCTCCTTCTGCCAGAGCGGGTGGCATCAACTTTTCCACCTTCTATGCCAAGCTTCTCCCCTCCCTCTCTCCCTGCCACCCACCCCAGGCTCCCCCTCACCGGCTCTGGCCGCAGCAGCCCCCTCGCTTCGGGCCAGGGAGAAGGATGCTCTCGCCGTGCCCAAGCCTCGGCGCAGCAGGAGGAAACACACCGCCCCCGGCCCCGACGGGAGTCGGAAATGGGTGACCGTTATGCAAAAAATAAGGCATGGCCTGTGGGCTTGCCTCCTTCCCCGCAGCCACCGCGCGAGCGGGAGGCGCCGAGGGCAGGACTACAGCTCCCAGCCTGCCCCGCCGGCCGACCCGCCGCCGCCGCCGCCGCCGCCGCCCGGGCCGGCCCCGCCATGGCTTGGCGAGGAGCCCCCCGCCTCGCCGCCCGCCTGCTGCTGCCGCCGCCGCCGCGGTGCCCGGCGGGGCGGCGGGGGATCGCCTCCTGCATTGACCGTAAGGCTCCGCGGCGGCCGGCCGAGCGGGGCGGGGGAGCCCCGGCCCCCCGCCTGTCCCGTGGGACGAGTCGGGGCCGCGGGGGTCCCCGCCGCCATCGGTGCCTGGAGGGAGGGAGGCGGTCTCGGGTGAAGCCTGGGAGCGGGTCGGTGACCTGGGGGCTCCTGTCCCCGCCGGGAGGGAGATGGCCCTGCTCCTGCACCAGCTGGGCGCAGGGCGGCGTGGGCCGCGGCCGGCCGTGCCCACCTGCGAGGGAAAGCGCCTTCCCCTTCCCTCTGCCCTTGCTAGGTCTTCACGGTTTCTGAAGCTTGACTGTGAGTCAAAGAATATCTTACAAAAGGACCCGTTAAAACACCGTGAAAGGCTCACTGGGGAAGCAGGCTGGGCTGTCTGGACCCCGTTGTCAGTCTGGGTTATCCTGTGATTGAAGTCGTCATCGCGGAACGTGGTCTCTGGGTAGGGAATAAGAGCTGCGTCTGAGCCGGACTCCTCCTACGGGATTCCGAAACGCTTCCCAGATGAATTGCTTCCATGTTTAAATGTAACCAGGTTTAGGATTGAAGCAGCAGCACCCCTATGACTTGTAGGAGAGAAACTGATGAAATAACGTTGGATCTATGTGTAAATGAAGCAGGAGGTTTCAAATGCGGGAGCTAACCAAAACTTCAGATGCTGTTTCCAAAGGCCGCCTTTACTCATTTCTTGCTTTGTTGTGTCACTCCTTTGAAGTCCCAGGACTGTGTCCTTGTATTTTCACAGCACAGACCTAGTGAGATGGAGCGACAGCTGCCGTGAGCTGTGCTGTCCCTGTCCCTGGCTCACAGCATTGAGTAGACAGGGATAGCTGGGACCTCTGGTTTGTTTTGTCCTAAGAAAGCCCCCTCCCAAAGCCTGCTGCCCTCTGCCAGCACAGTTCACGATGGCCCCAGGAACAGAGAAATGGTCTCTGCAGCAGAGACCCTGAACTGTTTGTGTGAGTTAAGAGACACTTTGAAATTGTTTGGGATATAGAAGAGGTGGTAGTGCTTGCTTTCCCGCAATAGACGCGTGTTCTGATCTCTCCCTGTTTTTCTAGCATCTACCGGCCTGACTGAGGAGCAGAAGGAATTCCAAAAAGTTGCCCTTGATTTTGCTGCCAAGGAGATGGCTCCTCACATGGCTGAGTGGGATGAAAAGGTATGACAGCCTCAGAAGGGTTGTACTGCTTGGTTTTTCCTCCCTTAGGATGTTACGATCCTGGGGTCTCATCAGAGGGGTTCCTGCAATAGCTCCTCAGTGCTGTAATGCCATCTGTAGAGATTTTCTTTGAAGCTGCTGCTGTAACTGGGCTGGGAAGCCATCAGAAATTCCTTGAAGCTTTCCTAGTCAGGTTAGTCAACCATCTGAAACCTGAATTTACTCCTGAAGATGGTATGTATCTGTCTAGGTAGCTGCCTCTTCTTTAACCCACCCAATTAACTTAAACTCTGCAGGAGTTTGGGACCGGACTTGGTAGCCCAGGTGTACTGAAAGAGATTGAATATTGAAATTGAATTGATCATGAATATTCACTTGCGATGTCTCTGCCTGTCCCAATAGGAAATATTCCCTGTGGAAACAATGCGGAAGGCAGCCCAGCTAGGATTTGGTGGGATCTATGTGAAACCAGACGTCGGTGGCTCTGGATTGTCACGACTTGATACCTCCATAATCTTTGAAGCTTTATCAACGGGATGTACCAGCACCACTGCTTATATGAGCATCCACAAGTGAGTGTGGTGCCAAGTGCTGGACGGTGGCAGCCTGGCTGAAAAACACATTTTTTTCTGTGGGCTCTAAATCCAGCTGGAGACAGCTCTCTTGGTGCTGCTTATTATTTAAAGTTGGGACCCCAAGTAGACACGTCCCTGTGAGGATCCCTCGATGGCAGTAAACAAATAGGCTACAAAAACTGAGATGCCACCAAGACGTAATTTTAGCTTTGTGGCATGCAAGATGGGATTAAGTTCTGGATTTTGTTCCCTGCTCTGCCACTTAAGCTGTCTATAGATAGTAACCTGCCTGGAAAAAGCCTTTGTGCTTTGATTATACTGTAAGAGAGCCCAGAGGCACCAGCTGATGCTGGGGCCCTGTCCTGCTTGTAGGGACGTGTTCAGTGACGGGCTCACTTTGCATGGAAAGACGGAGTGGTGATGCCTCCTTCTTTCACGTGCAGTTTTCCAAAGAGACAGTAGGGCTTAGCGCTGAGGGGAACGCCGAGGCTGTTAAATAAGAACCTGCTGTTCCGCAAGGCAGTGAGTCTGTGGTGAATGGAAGGTGATCTCCTTCCTCCTGGCTTCTGTGGCACCTAATTTTGTTCTGTTTTGAGATGGAGCAATACGCTTTCAAGCCTCGGTGCTTTTCACTGAACCTCATGGAGCTTTGTTCTTCTGTTCAGCCGGGGATGTTCTTGTATGACTCACCTTCCTCCCAGGGCTGTGTTCACGTACTGTAATGCTGCTCCTTCTCTCCTGCTCCAGTATGTGCGTTTGGATGATCGACACCTTTGGCAATGAGGAACAGAGGCGCAGGTTCTGCCCATCACTCTGTAGCATGGAAAAATTTGCTTCTTACTGCCTGACTGAGCCAGGTGAGCATCCTCAACTGAGAAATCTCCCTTCCCTCACTCCTAACAGGGTGTAACTGGACGTGAACATTGCACGGAGCTGGAGGTGAAAAGTTTCTTTTCATGTTCATTTGGGCAATCACTGGGACCTTGGGAAGGGGCAGATGATGATTGCTGAGATGCTCGTGGTACAAACCTGAGTGTTGTTGGGTACGATCCTTGGGAGGTTTTGTAGGCTCTGGACCTGCTGCTTCACTGGCTGCTTCCTCACCTCTCCAACAGGGAGTGGAAGTGATGCAGCTTCCCTGCTGACCTCAGCTCAGAGGAAAGGGGACACCTACGTCCTGAATGGCTCCAAGGTACCTCTTTGCCTCCTCCTAAAGCTTCTGGATGGCACTGCATGCACAAGGGGGCCTGGGTCTCACCATCCTTTCCATTTCCTACTGTCTCCTCATCTCTGTGTATTCTCCCAAGGTAGGATGTGCTCTGCAGAGCATTCACCAGAGCTTAGTGCAGTTGGGCCCCTAAATACCTCCTGGCGTGGGGTCTTTACCCCTCCATCTTTGTACCTCAGCTGCTGCTGCACGCGCAGGGTTAGCACGCAAAAGCCACCCCTTTCTTTCTGTGCCCTTCTGCAGGCCTTCATCAGTGGGGGAGGTGACACCGATGTGTACGTGGTCATGTGTCGCACAGGCGGCCCAGGCCCCAAGGGCATCTCCTGCCTGGTGCTGGAGAAGGGGACACCAGGACTCAGCTTTGGCAAGAAAGAGAAGAAGGTGAGAGGCTTGGTTTTTACTTTGTGTGTGCTTGAGGGAAGTTCAGGACAGAGATGAGCTCATCTGTGCAAAGCATTAGTGATCTCCTCTTGGATGGGACCGGAATCCCAGCCTGGAGTGGTTTTTCCCAGCCAAGTCCAGCTTTGCTGCAGTTTGCCCAATACCTGTCCCTTTGGAAAATGAAGGACTTTAATCTCAGGAAGATCAAGGTTAGTTGGATTTGTGCCTTTTCTCAAATACATGCATTCCAGTTTCCAACTCAGCACACCAAGGCCAAACCACGTAGACCACAGGCACTCTGCGGCAGCTTGGCAATGAGACCGGGGGGTTGAGAGCAGGCTGGGCAGTTCTCTGCTGGGAGCTGGAGGTGTGCTGCTCCTCAGGCAGTCTGGAAGGCGCTCTGTTTTTTTCCCAGGTGGGCTGGAATTCCCAGCCAACTCGGGCTGTGATCTTTGAGGACTGCGTTGTTCCTGTTGGCAACCGGCTGGGAGCCGAAGGGCAGGGCTTCAGTATTGCCATGAAGGGACTGAATGGAGGCAGGATAAATATTGGTAAGAAAGACAGCTGAGAGCCAAGGGAGGAGGGCAGGATCATCTTGTTGCCTGTCTGCTTTAGCTTCGTACTCACTCCGTGTCCTTGGCTTCTCCCACCAGCTTCATGTTCGTTAGGAGCTGCTCACACCTCTGTTCTTCTGGCTCAGGAACATCTCACTGTCCGCAAACAGTTTGGAGAACCCCTCGCGAACAATCAGGTAACCTCCCCAGCAGGCCTGCACTCCCAGAGCAGTCTGATCCTGGCTGAACAAGCAGCCAGAGGTCCCATCACTCACTTCACAGGGTCTTCCCTGGAGAAGTCAGGAACATGTTTTTCCTGAGTTTTCTTACTTACTCAGGCGTGTCAGGCCTGAGACCTGCCTGAAGGTAGTGGGGATATGGTTCAGGACACAGGCCCCTCCAAAGATCCTGTCCTAATTTTTCTTCTCCTGCTGCCTGCTGGCAGTACCTGCAGTTCAGGCTGGCGGAGATGGCGACGCGCCTGGTGGCAGCACGGCTCATGGTTCGCAACGCAGCACGGGCACTGCAGGAGGGACGGGAGGACGCGGCTGTGCTGTGCTCCATGGCCAAGCTCTTTGCTACTGATGAATGCTTTGCGGTAGGTTACTCGAACCTCAGTTGGTGTCGTAACTGGAAGCTTGGAGAACCCTCTTGGTGCCCAGGATGTCAGAAAGAAGTTTGACACTGTAGCGACCCAGACCTAAGCATGTTCATTGAGCCAGAAGCCTCATTTCGGGACCAGGATGTTTTACGAGACACAATTCTGCACTCTGTGGAAGCTGCAGGATGAGCCTCTCCACAGTTCAGGCTTCCTGGCCTCTAGTGCTTCCTACACTACTTTCTAGGGGACCAAGCAGGGAGACAGGACAGGGAGCAGAGCATTTTCATTTTCAAAGGGTAATATGCATGTTACAGGCTGATCACTCCTAGGTAGCAAGTGGTCTTTCCTAGACCACTGAAAAATAAAATGGTATCACAAAATGTCCCTGAAAAGACAAAGCAAGAAGGGAGAAAAAGAAAGGAAAAGGAAATCTGCACCTTGACACTTCCTAGATCTGTGTTATTTAGAAGCTACTCTCAGCACTCTGCATTTTTGCTATTTATTACGTTTTATGTCCCAAGTTGACAGATAATGACATATGGAGTCACGTTTCAGTAGAAACCAGAGCCCTGAGCAGATTCTTCGCCTGACTGACCACTAGATGGTGATCTGGTGTTTTGCTTTTTGCATCAGTAGCACCATGGAAATGCAGTAAAAAATACCTTATCTAAGTAAAGCATTTCCTGGGTATTTCTATGCTATCATGTTCACATAAATGCACTATTAATGTGAAACAGCACTTGGGTAACATGATAGCACTGAAAGCAGCACTGATGGGGACTGAGAGCGCCTTACTGTCACACCACACTTCATTAAGAGATCAGATTAGGTGACCAGCCAAAAAAAAAAAAAAAAGGAGCCCAGATTCCTGGGTTCTTACCAAATTTCTGTCATCAGCTTGTCCTCCACACCACGCAAGTCAGTTCACCAGCTATGTTATCTTCTTAGATCTGTAACCAGGCTCTACAGATGCATGGGGGCTACGGCTACCTGAAGGATTATGCTGTGCAGCAGTTTGTGCGAGACATCAGAGTCCACCAGATCCTGGAAGGTAAAAGACACTCTTACTACCAGTGACTTGGCAGCAATGCCAGGAGAGAGCAGGCTCTCCACAGGCCCCCACCTTCCCACATGACTCTCTGACTCTTGGGTTTCAGAATCCTGTTTTGCTGTAAGCATGAGGTATCCTTGGATGTCATGTGTGGGAATTCCCTGGCCAAGAGCTCTTGGTGTATTGGAGCAGTTACTGTGTATTTTAACAGTCTTACAGCAGGGGGAGATACCGAGTTGTCATATGAGCAGTGCCTCTGTACAGTTTCATCCTATTATTCCTACAGACGCACACTGATGCTCCCCAACAATTCCTTTCCCGTGATTCCAGTCTATCTTCACTCTTTGACAGTGCGTCTCTAACAGTGTCTGGCCTTTTCTAATCTCAATTCGGCCTCCAAACCATTTTGTTTTTCCTCCTTTGAAATCCCTTCACCTACAACCAGGGTACCTGATAAGGGACATACTCCTTCCAATACCGAGTGGGTCTACAGTCTTTCTGGCTGTTTTGTGTATATGTTACATAGTAAAGCAGAGAACTCGGGTGTTGGCATATAACCAGTTTTGCTTGATGCCCGGAGCCCTATGAGGGCCTCTCAATGCCCAAATAAAAACAAGCACCAGCGTCTACCACTTTGAAGCCTTTCCTGAGCGATGTGCTGGCACTTGGCAGTTGTATTTTGACCCAATACCTCTCAAATGCCACCTCAATTGGTAGGAAGAGCTTTTCTGTGCTGTAGACTGCAGGTCAGGGAAGAATTCTCTTTGCCTTTGTTGGGGGGCAGAATTGGACCATCTCCTAATGGTCTTTGTTTTTCACCCTCACCCTGCTGCAGGTACCAATGAGGTGATGCGGATGATTGTGGCCAGGAACCTGCTACAGGGCTGAAGCCAGGAGCTAATCTCCAGCCTTAAATTACTTCAGCTGTTATGGCTTGATCTGTTTCCCTCCCCTGTTCACCAGCTCTCTCCCTGGGAGTGGAGAGGGGGATACCCCAGTGGAAACAGTCTTTCTGCCTTGTATTGACTGGGATCACAGCTGGATGCTACCCACATGCTGCCACAGCTGCACTCTGTGCCTGGCAGAGCTGCTGTTACTAGGCTGGTATTGTGCAGCCTGAAGATACAAATCACAGTTGTGAATGCGAGCCTCTGTCTCTGAATCTTGATCATGGGCTGCTTGTGACCCATCCTTCTCAGAAACACTAGACCTGTTGGCCACCTCTGCTGAGTCAGGACTGAATCAGGAACTTCAGGCAGAGGTGCAGCCTAATCCTGTAGGACTCTTTATCAGTGAAATCTTTAGTTTGAGGGAACTAGTTGCTCTGCTTAAAAACCTGTCCTCCTGGGTGCTAATTGCACCACTGGGAACGAGTTAGGCACAAATACTGCAGCTCTAACCACTTGCAGAGTGCAGTGGCTTTTTAACTGAGGAGCAGGATGCCTCTCCTTTATCTAGAAGCACTCCTCTTTCTCTATTCCCAGTACACCTTGTCCAACATACCGACTGCTTGTTGTTCTCCCTGTTCCTGCCACATACTGGTGCTTTCTCTATCTCAAAGAAGCCTTTGCGGTACAGAGGTGCAAATCAGAAACTGAGGTCCTGCACAAACAGATTTAACTCTGTTGCCTCAAATCAGTACTCCCTGCTGCGTGCAATGGAGGGGGGGAGTAAAAACGGTGGTAAATTCAACTATTTTTTTTCCCCTCAGATTTGGAATCAATAAAGCAATGATGGCAACCTTACTGAGAGTGTCAGAAGTTGTGATAATTTCCTTCTGTGGTATATCAGGTATTTAACCAGAGGTCACAGGAGCCTTTTGAAGAAAAGTTGCAGAAAAGTTCAGCTTCTGAGGTTTTTTTTAGTCAGAGTGTCTCTGTTAAACTGTTCAGACGAACCAGCTCCTCTTTCCCCTCAGCACATGCCTAGTACACGCCAGGGGAGGGAGGTGACAGAGCATTAGCGGCCGACATAGGTGTTTTCCCACCTCAGCCTTTGCTACACGGCAAGAGGCTATGGCTAGCAGGCCCTTACCTCTCCTCCCTCGGTTTCCCGCACGCTCTGCAAAGGGAATTTCTCTCGCAGGAGGGCGAGGGCGGTTCAAAGCGTGTGGACTCACGCCTCGGATAGAAACGGCCCCGTTCCCCGAGCAGGAGAGCCGCCTCCCCCCCTCTCCCCCGGGGCGGCGGCCTGAGGGGACGGAGGGGCGGGCGGGCGGCGCCGGGCCCTTACCTCAGGGAGCACGAGCCAGTCCGCAGCGCCCCGCGGGCGGGCGGGGGGGCGACCAATGGGAGGCGCCGGCGGGGCTCGGGGGCGGAGCGCGGCGGCGGGGCGGCCAATGGCGGGCGGAGCGGCCCACGGCGGCGGCGGCGGCGGGGGGGGGGGCCGTGGCGGCGGCGGAGGGTCCGGCGGGCCGCGGCGGCGGCGGCGGGCGGCCGCCATGTGGCCGTGCGGCGGGCGGAGGCAGCGCCGCCTCGGGGGGGCCGCGCTTCTCGTCTTCGTGCTGTGGCTGCTGCTGCGCAGGTGAGAGCCGCCACGCCCCCCCCCACACCCCCACACACCGGGGGTGGCGGGGGTCGCGCCCCGGGGGTGGCGGGGGACGGGAGGGGACAGGACAGAGCGGGGCGGCGTGCGGGCTCTCCGGGGGCGGCGGGGGTACGGCGGGCAGCGGGGCTCGCACGTCTTCTGAGAGCGGGCCTGCCGCCGTGACCCGCGGTTGCTGGGGAGAGCGACTGCGCTGGAATGGAAATCAGGGGAAATATGGAAAAAAAAAAAAAAAACAAAAACCCAAAAAAGAGATAATTAAGTTTGCGCTTGCCTCCCGCCGCTCGGACAGTTAATTTACGGCGGCCCGGGCTCGATGCAGTCAAAACACCTTGTCTTGTCGGGCTGCCCCGGGGAAGGAGCGCGCCGCTCCCCGCGGGTGGGGACGGGGAGCGCGTCTCCGGCGGGACGGGAGCGCGGGAAGGAGCGGAGGGAGCCGTGCTGCCTCCGTGCAGAAAGGGTTTAAAAGCTTTAAAGAAACGTTGCACGTAATATGCACAACTTCTTGCTTGTCACAGAAAGTAATGGGTAAGGAACGACGCGTTGCCAGCGCGATAAATCAGATTCTGCGTTAGGCTAATGCTATCCCTGCCGACCTTGGCTCTGGTGAGGCTTTACATCATCCCAGCTCTGATGGATGATGCGCGTTTGCAAATCAATCCGGCAGATCTAACCCATCTCTGGAGCTGCCCCGGGTGTCTCCAATGCGCTCGCGCCAGAGCGGCGTTCCCCTCTTGCCCCAGCCTGCTCGGGGTCTGGTTCTCTCTGTTCTGCGTCCCTGCGCTGTCGCTGGCAGCGGGGACAGAGTGGTGTGGTACCTGGGGACCTGGGCGGGCGGTGGTGTCCACCTCCACTTTCACAACTGTGTTAACTGTCATCTTCTGGTCCTGTTTGTACGCTCCAGGCCAATAGCTCATCCTCTGTAGCCCACGTGCAGTAACAAGAAGTTATTCAAGGCTCTAGCTTAAATCCTGTGTGGTTGAGATCACGTTCATTTTGGGGGCAATGCTCTTTGCTGGACGAGCGTGTCTCGTGTTATAGCCAGGGGTACAATAACTTCTCTACGCCAAGTGACAGCCGCTCTTCGGTCCCTGACAGCAAAGCGCTGGAGACAATATTCAGGCAAGGGAAGATGTAGTTAAGTTATTACCACTCAGATCTTTTTTATAACTTGGATATTTTGTAATGGGTTCTTAAATTCATAGTAGGAAGTTACTTGATCCTCAAAGCTATAGAAAAGCCTTGATATATCTTTGCTTAATTAGGAGCAAAATTCTTTTATAGCTGGTCTTGGGTTTGTGCCACATGCGTTCCCGGCAGAGGATTATTGCAAACCAATACCCAATAAGAGCATAGCAGTCTGTCTCCTCTAAGAATGTGTCTGTAAAACACCGCATCCATTGGTACCCAGTGTTTTTCTCCGTGGCCCGGGTCCCCTGAGAATAAACTGTACTAGAAGATGCAGCGATCGTTATCCCAGTCATCTTGAATGTGCACCTGAGGCTTGCCTGACCGGCACAGGATCTCGGTGGCCGCAAGACAGCAAGTCATGAGTGAAGGCAACTCAAAGCTTTCACTTTTCTGTGGCCAGAGGAAGCCCAGAATAAACAGCAAAGCCCTCCGAGACAGGTCTGAGCAGGGCTTAGGGATTAACTGTAAAGTCCCTCTGAAGCGCCTCCTTTAGTATAGGCAAAGCAAGCTAATGGTCTCCACGCTTCTTCCCCTGTTTTGACTTTCTTTTTCTTTTCCATTAGCTTTTTCTCCCAGCTGTTCTGGGTATGTGGGAGACCAATACCAAAGCTAAGTCTCTTATCTCATGCAGAGAGGGCTTCAGCTAGGATTTTGTTTTACAGGCATGTATGCCTTAGTGTAGCTGTCTGGTTTAGCAGTTAACTGTGACTTTCCTGTTCCGCTTGGAGCATTTTGCACTTACATTTTACAAAGGCAGGTCATTTCATTAAGGACTAAGTTGTCCAACCCAATTTTGAAGCTTCTGTTTTGGGCAAACTTGGTAATCTAATGCTATTTTTTTTTGCAAAAAAAGAGACTTCCCTGAAGCAGGGAGGAAATGGGTACAGAGGGACAAAGTAGGCCAGTAACCTTTTGCAAAAGGACAAACAAAGATTCTTTGCAACTTGTGCTGTCATTATAGAAGTGAGAAGAAACCTACTGGGAGCTATACATGGCTCTCAAGAGGAAGCACAGAGCCCAGGTGGGCTTTGAGCTGTGGAAATCCAGCTCGGGGTAACAGGATGAAGCTCTGCTGAGTCACAGAAAATTTTTTTCAGAAGTCACTTGAACAGATCCTAGTGAGAGATGTGGGTTTCAGGATATCCAGGACAATGTGTTGAAAACACTGGGAGCCTGGGAGCTTTCTACCAGTCCTACTTGGTAAGAAAAAACACTGGAGCCGGGGAGTTCTAAGGTAGGAAACTTGATGGAAACTTGCCAACTAAGTTATGCCCAGGATTAAGGAGATGAGCTTAAGTGATTTGTTTATTTTTATCTGCCTATGTATGCTTTCTGAGTACAGCCTCCATTCTGGCGCCAGGGGCAGTTAGCAGTACTGTTGTATGCAGAGGTAATTTAGGGCTTTACCTAGCTCAGAAATAGATTGGAAACAAGTATTTTCCAACCTAATCTTTAAAAATTGGAGTTTTGTGTCTCCAGACCTGTTTGAGCTTTCCACCTCAGGCCTGCCACCAAGCAATAGAAGTACATATAGCTGCTCTTTTGGGATCTGATTTGCAAAAGTTGCAATCTGTGTGAGATGTCGTTCTAGCAGAACAGAGGGGCAGGTAGCCATAGGATATCCTGCATGTGGATTGCGAACTGGTAATTCCTTGTAGTAATTCCTTGGGAGCGATGCTTCTAGCCTCACGTCGTCATTCTCTGGCTGTACCTAGTTTCTTGTGTAGATGAGCATTTTTGATCCTGTTCCGACTCAGGCAGTCCCCCTTTAAATATGGCAGTTAGGTATTTTGTGCTTATTTCCCCTACTTTGAGCTGCCCTACCTTCGTAAAAGCTGTGTTATTACTGCACCACCTTCTGAATGGATACATTACTATCTCCTTGCTCAGCACTATTTTTTGTAAATGGTTTGACAATAAACACGTGCAAGCACGCGTTGACTGAAGGCAGTGAGTATCTAATCTAGGCTTCCTTTTCCAGGTATTACCCATGCCTGCTGCCGGTTGTTTCAGAGCCCTGTGAGAATGCTGTGCTATACAGGTACCCCCTGTGCTTGTCAGCCAGCCTGTGCAGTATCCTGGGAGTCTTAGATTTAGTTCCCTTGTAGTCCCCTTGTCTTGTGTCAGAAGATGCGTAACCGCTGCAGGCTCCTGGTTAGCAATCCCTGTAAGCCATGAGTTCTGAGAAGTCCTCACCCACTGCTAATACCCGCTCTACGCGTAGTCTAGAAAACAGCTGGAGGCTTAGGTATTTCCCTCTTCTCTGAACGTGACATTTCTCTCAAATGTGTGGGTCACTTGCTTTCTTGAGACGGGAATTCATCCCTCGCATCTGGCTGTGATAACGTCTCAGGGGAACAAGCTACTATTGTCTGACTCTTCTGTGTATTCAGAGTTGGAACTGGGATGGTCTGATGGAGGCAGCGTAACTCCTTGGGATCTGGGCTAGTTGCTAAAATGTTTTCTTGGTTCAGCCAAAATGAACTGGGGAGCCATGTAAGGCAATGGGAAGTAGTTTCTTGCATGCAGGAACTGACCTGATTGGAGCTGTGATGGCACGAGTACTGAAGCTGTTAAGCACTTTGGAACCTGGTATCTCTCTTGCTCTGGTTCTTTTGGTAAATAACATATGAAGGAATTAATCTAGGCAGTCATACAGGCAGAGCTAAGTTTGTGATGACAGCAGACCTCATCTTTCCTGACTGATCAATGTGGTCCAGGAGTTTTCTTTAAGTTAAGGAAAAGGCTCTCCGTTCCCAGTGAACAGGTGAGGGTTCTTTATTTTTTCCATGCATTGAGTTGGAAGGTATCACAGACCACAAGACATTCAGGGTAGCGACACTGAAATGCAGCCACTGCTGGAGCGAGGATCTGGGAATCAGCCAGCGTATATCACCCTACTGCAAAACAGGGAAACCTTAAATTTCATAAGTTATGAAAGTGTTTGCTAGTATTGTGAGTGAGAAGTTCCCCATCTTTTATTTCCAGCAAGCTCATTTCATGTTCTGTGCCAGAGCAGTGCTACATCTCAGTTGTAGAGTATGGCGGAGTGGCTTGGGGCATTCAGGATGGAAGGTGGTAGTGAAATGAGTATTAAATCTTGGGCATCTTGGGCAGATCTTCCATCTGTTTTACCATCTTCTTAAAAATGTATATGGCCTGTATGACAAAGAGCATGGTTTACTTAAGAAGTAGGGAGGTCAGAGCTGATCCTGCCAGGGAGGGTGAAATGAGGACCCTCTCTTAGGGGGACAGATTCCTTTACTAGAGACTGGATGCTCATATGTCTCTCTCTCTCTTCTAGGTTTAACTGGAGTGAGCTGATCCCTCTGCAGTTATGGGGGAGGACCCTGGGCTTGCAGACAGAAAACTCACAGTTCTTCCTGGAAGGCATGCCTTTCCGCATATTTGGAGGTTCAATGCACTATTTCCGAGTCCCCAGGGAATACTGGGAAGACCGCATGCTTAAGATGAAAGCGTGTGGCTTAAACACCCTCACGACGTAAGTGTCCCCACTCCCTAGGCTCTGTCACATGTACCTTGCAGCCTCTCCCCTCTTCTGCAGTAGTTGATGGGACTTTGTTGTTAATTCCAGTGGGCCGTAACAATGTCTTTCTGTGCTTGTTATTATGAGAAAAGACACAGAAGAGAGTAGTGGGGACTCGGGTTTTCTTTAACCGTCATACACTGCAGTATCCTCAAATACGGACTGGAACAGATGTCTATCAGATGTACTGGGAAAGAGCCTTCTTAATGCTGACCCGATGAGGAAGAGTCGGGCTCTGAAATGGCCGTTCAGCACGGCTCTGATTTAGGAATTGCTCTGGTTTGGAGAATGCAAGATACACCTAGAGAGAGACCACATTTGATGGTCTTGAGAAACTCAGGTATTGCAGAGTACGGGAAAAGAGTGCAACAAAGTAAGGACTTGTCAGAAAAATGAAACAAAGGCACAAATAACATGTAAATAGACACTTGTAATGTGTACATGCAGTAGTCTTTGGATCTGATACTGACTAACAAAGGGAAGGCATAGGTTTTTTTCTGTGCTTTGCAAATGCAGTGCCCATTTCAGCCCTTCACCTCCACTGCCCTAACTCTGCATTTCAGGTACGTGCCATGGAACCTTCACGAACAAGAAAGAGGGAAGTTTGACTTCAGTCGAAACCTGGATCTAGAGTATGTGGTACAGACAGCTCTATTATTAAATATTGCTGTTTTGAGGGGAGGGGGTGCGTGTCGGTTCTGGGTGAAGATGTCGTTTCCAGCTTCTGAAGTGAAGCCTGTGCCTTGATCAGGCGGTGGAGATACTCACTCGTTCCCCTGCTTTCTGGAGTCCTGGGAACTTACAGGTTTAGTACCAATCCAGTCTAGTTGCTTCATGAAGCAATTCTCTTCTGGTTCTGGTCCCTAAATTTCATGGTGATTGGTGTATTAGGAGTGTATGGAGTAGGAATTCTGCAGTCAGACAATAATTACGCTGTCTGTATCTCTAGGGCCTTCCTTTCACTGGCAGCTAAAAATGGACTGTGGGTGATTCTGCGTCCTGGACCTTATATCTGCTCTGAATGGGACCTTGGTGGTCTGCCCAGGTAAGTGTGTAAATAGTTCAGCTGAGGCATGTGGGGCTGTGGAAAAAAAACACATGATACATGTGTTGAAACAACCTGATCATACAGTTGAGCCTTCTTCAAAGATTTAGAATGGCTGGCTGTTAGATGGGAATATTTATTTCCTGTGTCCCCAAAGCAGGTAAAGACCCGTTATGTTATTGAGCTCTCCTAGGCAGTAGGGATAGCAAGCCTGAAACCAGACTTTTTTTTTTTTGTGAGTGGTTATTCTTTAAAATAATAATTGTGTTATGGCATAATGGTACAGCAAGGAAATAGAATTGGGGAAATCTATCTTCTATTGCTGTTGCAACTTGACTCTATGGGTAATACGGACAGTACTATTCGCAGCTTGATGTAAGAATTTGCTTCATCTCAGGTCCATTTTAAAAGTCTTACTAGAATATATGTATTATATGGCTGGCAGTAATAAAGACCCGTAACTTTTCCAACCTCCTGTTGTATTTTCTTCTAAAGCACACAGCTTGCTGGTAAGAGGCTTTGAGAGCCGGGTTGAATACGTCAGCCTTGAGACTTGCCTGGTTACTGGATCCCAGTGGAGCCAGTGCCAGGTTACATACCACTTGTTTTCCTTACCTTCACAGAGCATAAACCTCAGTGGAGACGCTTGACAAAATTTGGGCATTATTTCTTTTAATCTTTTCATTTTTCAGAATGCCCCGCCTTTGGCATCGGAGAGTTCAGGTGCAGAACTGCAAAGGTGTGTCAGGGACTTACTCCCAAGAGCGTGGCTACTTGTGGCCAGAGGCAGGAGCTAGCTCTACACCAGATTATGAGAAGTGCATATATTTTCAGTTGTTGCCACATCACCCATGTATTTTTTAATCAGGCATGTAAAAGATTCTGGTAAAGGGCAACAGGATTATTCTCATTTTATAGATAAAGAGGCAATGATTTTGTCAGCCCACTGAGCTGCATATAGCATACAGGAGTTGAGTCTTTCAGACCTCTGGAAGCACTATTAATAAATGCCTCCTTTTGCAGAGACAAGGAAGGTACAAGCTCACTCTGCTTAAATTGTTACAGCACGACATTGTTCTGCTCTTAAACAAATTGCCCTTTTCTGTGTTAACCCCAAACCAGCGAACTAAGTCTTGTAAATCAGCAGTAGAAACCATGGGAACAATTACCGGAAGCTTTGTTTTGAGCGATGATTGGGGTTTTATGGGGGAGCACTTGGTTGTGGAGTGCCCTTGGGGATGCGGGGAATTCCAGAGTAACCTTTAGAGTGGTAAGTTTAGCCCTTGAAATCTTATTGGGAAAGTTAATGACATGAGTTTAGGCCCAAAATACACAACAAAAAGAAGGGGAGCAGCTTGGCAATAAGTGTGAGTGTTAGATAGCCTCACATGGTGTCATTCACTGACTCATGATGCTGTCCATACCTGCACTGCGGGCTTAGCCGAGTGACACTGAAAGACCAATGATTCCTGCCCAAATGTGATTTGATGCCGGTGGGTGGTGTTACCTCCGGCAGCCTTGACTGGACGGGAGACTCTAGGAGATTCTCTTTGCTGCTTTTCTCATAGTTGGCTACTGCAAGACCCAGAGATGCAGCTGAGGACAACGTACAAGGGCTTCACAGAAGCTGTGGATGCCTATTTTGATCATCTAATGCCTATTGTCGTCCCTCTTCAGGCAAGTACGATCCATTACCCTCTCTGTCCACAAGTGGGAACTGCCTGCACAGATGAGTGTGACATGTCATGTGTAGTGTAATGGCAGCAGTTATTGAAGTAGTCACCAATCTGCCAGCTTCACTTTAGGAACCAGTATGGTCAGTAGTTATCTCTGTCAGCTCTCCAGATCCAGCCATTTGATTATGCATAGACTTTGGGAGGATGAGCTGAGTCCATCTGAGACTCGTGCATCCTTCCTGCAAGCCAGTGCCACTGTGATTTTGGCCCCTCTGATTAGAAATCATGGTGAACAACTTCTCCCTTTTCTTCCCAACAGTACAAGAAAGGAGGTCCCATCATTGCAGTCCAAGTGGAGAATGAATATGGTTCTTACGCCAAAGACCCAAACTACATGACCTATGTTAAAATGGTAATGTTGGCACATTTACTTGTTTCTCTGGTGAATCTCTCTTTACCTTCCTTATGGTATTTTCTTTCTTTTGAATAACTTTTGAGCGTGGCTTCAGAAACCCTTGAAAGCATCAGTGCATAATCCAGCTGGATTTCCCTTGATGTTTCGTCCTGCAATGGAAGAGATGGCATATGACTCTCTCAATACTGATAAGCCTGTGTTCTTACGTCTTCCAGAGAAAAGAGTGATAGGGAAATGGGGGAGTATCTGTAGCCTTGAAGAAGCTGTCTCCTGCTAGTCCTGTTTTGCTTCTCTTCGATGACATTAGAGAAAGGTTTCTCTTTGTCTCTGTTGATTTTCCTGGGAGGAAGGTTTATGTGAACAAGCCACCAGCACACTCCTAAACTTGTGCAATCTGGAGCTCAGCATCAGGCAGGTTAATTTGCCTAATGCCTCTCTTACCCTTGGCAGAGACTAGACTGTGCCCTGGCTCCTGCCTCTGAACTGAATCATAAAGAGCTGGCCAGTGCCCAAGGAGGCCAGGTTATCCTGGTGGATCTGAGTCTGACCTGTTCATTTGCCCCCAGTACAATTGCAAGGCAGATAGTTAACAAGATCTGCAGTATGTCTCACAACTTTTGTTGTTTAATTTCTTCTCACTGAATGCTTAAAAGTGTTGCTGCACGTGAGAGAGGTTACCCACCCAGTGGTGTGTATGATGTGCTGTAAATTTTCTGTTCCCTGCTTTTCTGCTACAGCATTATCAGAGCCTTCTGAAAGCCTTTGGGTACCCCAGCTTTGCCCTGAGCACCCTGAGGTTAGCTCTGGCTCAGGTTGTCCTGTTGCTCAGGGTATACAGAGGCTCTTCAACCAAATAAATTGCATGGCAGGAGTCCTAATCTGCTTAGAGTGGCGCCTGTTCCTGCACTAACTCCATCTCATGGAGTGATTTAACATTGCTTAGAAGGTTAAATATGAAGTGTACATACGAACAAGTTGAAGAGTCAGTTGCCAATCTGAACTGATAATGTCAAAATTGTCTGTTATATCTATATAGTTTCCCCCGCTACGTCCCACCAGTGGCAAACGTATAAACAAATGGCTTTGAGAGCCCTAAATGAATGGGGCATAGAGACTCTGTTGTGTCTGAACAGCATGCCGAGTCGGTGCTTGCTTTTCCATATCTCAGTGATGAAAGAGCTTGTGATGTTTCACAGACTTGTCAGAACAGATAAACTTTCCTTGCCAGGCCTGTGGGTGTATTTTTGCCGTGCTGTTTTCGTCATATTCTGGTATTGTGTGCAACTTACATCTGAGGAAGTACATTACAGTGGTTAAAGATGAAAATGTGGGAAAGCAGGATTTGCCGGGCTTCCTTGTTGGTTAAACTGGGATCTAGTGTGAGGTGGAGCTCCTAGTCTTTGTTCTGGTTTGGGCCTTGAGCTTTGAGTGTGGCAAGTTGATTAATTCACATCTGCATCTAGCATATATGACAATGTTGCAATCTTCCTGGAATTAATATACCCAATAAAAAAACCCCTACGACTCACACAAAACCTGAAATCCCTGTCCTTATCTCACTCTTTTTGGAGCGGTGCCTTTGCCTTCTGAAACGCCTTGGCCATGAAAGGGTGTATCGACACCTCCCTCCCCACGCTGTACATGAGCTGGGATTAGCTGAGCGCACACCTGCGTCTGCCTCAGATGCTGTTTCTATTCCTGGTTTCTCTTCGTCTTCTTCTTCCTATTCTCTGCTGCACCCGAAATCCTGTAATGCATTTCAGTATGTGGCAGCTATCTGACATTTCTCCATTTTGCACTTATATTCAAGAGGAGGGGAAGAAACTTAGTATTAATGCAGTGCTCCAAGAATTCTCTTTAATAAAATTTGTTAGAAATTCTGGTTCCCTCAGTAGCTGAATTTTGTCAGATACCAGCATCTGTTCAGGTATCGGTTAAGTGATAAGATGATAAATAACCAGGTTGTCTTAACTCTGAATTGGGTTTGTCTTTAAACTCTGTGTTGTAACACTTCTCTTATGTAGACTGTGTGTAATGCTCAAGTCTACTCTTTGTGTCTAGGCATGTGCAATATGCAAAGGTTTCTTTAAACACACAGCAGACATTAACCAGTTGGTGCACATGATGTGGGTAGCTCCTGTGTGAGCTGATGTGTCTTTTTACAGTTAGTAATTTAGAATTAAGAGACTGAAGGCTTGTTTTCAAAGCGCCTTGAAGCTGAAGGAATGACTTCCAATACAGGTACAGTGAAAAGAGGGGTTAATTTGCAACCAGGATTTCCCAATCTCTCCTTCAAACATTGGCCACTGTTCTATAAAAAATCAACTGTAAGAGAAGAATCCTAATAGGAAGAACCTTGTGTGTGCGTGTGCATTTTAAAAACCTTAGAGTGCTATTTCATACACTGCTGCGATATTGAAGAGCCATTAAATTCATTCGGACTTGGCTATTCCAGCACATAGGTACGTGAGCCTGTGATGGCATTCACTGGCAAACCAGCTATTTTCTCCTTTCAGCTTCCATTGTTAGACAGTCAGGAAGGCTGAGCTGCTTTTCTTTTTCTTCTTCCACCCGAGGCCTTCTTTTGATGGAAAGCAGTGAAGCTATTTATTAAACTGATGTCAGAAGAAAAAGATAAAATCTTGAAGCTTGATGCATCAGTGAGAAACCGATCCAGCTTTCTAAAACAAAATAAGATTTTTCAGTTGTCTTTAAGCTGGAAGAAGTAGGCAGGGAAGATTCAGGAGGAATGGGAAATGTCCCAGGAATAATATTTCTTACCAAGCCACTACCAGTTTCAAGCTATCCCAGAGAAGGTGATAATGTACTTCAGTGCTTTAATATCCTGATGAATACTGTACTCGGGCTTGTTAACACAATGGCTTTTCCTCTTTTTAATTTAGGCCCTGTTAAACAGAGGGATTGTGGAACTGTTAATGACCTCAGACAACAAGAACGGGCTGTCATTTGGCTTAGTGGAAGGAGGTATGTGCTTGTAGGAGAGCAAGGTAAGGCTATGTTCTTTGTCTGGGGCAGCTGATGAAACGGAGCCTTTGCATGAGAGCAACGGGCTTCATTGGCTAAGCTGCACCCATTAACTGTGTTCTGTTTGTGGTAGGGGCTTCAGCTGCAGAGGAGGGACCCCCTTAGCTGGATGGTACACACGCAGAACAAACCCAGTCCCTTCCCAGAAACGTTTAGAGTGGTTTTTTTCAGCATAAGGTATAACACAGTGATAGCAGGATTGCTCTGTGGGGAGGCAGCCTCTCTGCTTTCAAGGACATTAAGCGTGTGCAGACTAAATACCTGGCTGCCTCTGTCATTTCTTGATGGTTCCACCAGATTAAAAGGCTGAAAATACTACTCCTTATTGCTTCACTTGAATGTATATTAAACAAGTACCTCACCAATCACATTCTTAAGATACCTGCTTTGCAATTGAAAAGAGAAGAAAAAAGTCCATGAAAACCTAGATTCTGAAATCTAACATTCTGTAAGTTTAGCAGTAGTTTGCAGGGCAGCCCTGTCTTCTCGTCGAGCTTGGGTAGGTAAAGAATCGTAGAATCAGAGTCCCAGGTTGGAAGGGACTTCAGGGATCATCTGGTCCAACCTTTCTTGGCAAAAGCACAGTCTAGACAAGATGGCCCAGCACCCTGTCCAGCTGAAAGGAGGGTGTCAGATGTGCATAATGCAAAAGGATGTTCATTTTCCCTTTCCCTTTTAAAAAACGTAATTCTATTAAGTGTTTAAAAATGCTGCTTTGCACGCCTCCTGCTTTTCACTGTGAAGAAATGGGGGTACAGCTGTTTGAGTTTCACTGTACCCGAATCTGACTGTTTGGGGCATAGTACGATACCGATTTTCAGATTTCCACATCCAGTTCAGCTGAGATTTACTCTGTACTTGGCCTCTGATCTTTGCTGTGTTTCTGCCATTGCCTCCCCGAGCAGTAATTGCTTCCCTGAGTGAAGTGTTTGGAGGGTGCAGTCTTTGAGTGCTCCTGTCATCACTCAGTCATAAATACTGTTAATTTTCTAATCTCAGGCATGGAGATGATTAAAGGGAAAGACTTTTGCCTCCTTTTTTTCCTCCTCTTGTTTTTATATGACAGTATGAGAGGGACAAATTCAGTAACTCTGAAGTCCATGGGCCTTCATTGGTACGGTGGTCTTCTCAATTGTATTTTTTTGGTGTGCAGCAGTTTCCAGCCTTGACCACATAGAGTCACTCTCTCCCTGCCAGCGAGCTGACATGCAGAAGGGCTGGTGTGGAAATCTCTGTCTAGCCCTCACCATCTTCTGTGGGAATGTTTACTGCCTCAGAGCTGGTTCTTGTTTGGAGTTGTCTTTTCCAGCATGTTGCATGCTGAGAGCTCTTTGATACCAATTTGCCTCTTAGATGTCATAACAATCTGCTCATTAGAGTCAACATGTCAAGTAGTCAGATGCGTGGAATAACTGCGGCTCAAAGCAGTAAGGTGGTTATGAAAGCGCAAAAGGAGAGAGAACAAAATCTACTGTAGAAATGCCTAAGAAAATAGAGAGAAGACTCCATACTGGAGTTGAAAACTAATGCAGTGATTCTGTGATTTTGTTTTTTCTGTTTATCGGTGGCGTACCGATTTCTTTCCAAGAAGCATTTGTAGGTTCCTGTTAATGCCAGGAGCAGTCAGTCTGGTGCTCTGCAGAGAAAACTCTTGCAGGAGGACCTGAAACTACAGCATTGTAGCCCTTGTGCAGTGGTTGAAGCACATTTTCAGGAGCTGAGAAGGAAAGCTTTTGTTGTCATGGTCCCTTCATGCTCATAGGTATAGTGGGATGTTCCGTGCTGTAGGGAAAAAAAATCTCAGTCAGTCTCAGAGTACCCGTGCAGCTCCTGCAGTCCTCCTCGCTTCACGGGCACGGCCAGTGGCAAGAATCCCAAGCTGGATGGCTCTAACCTGACCTGGTACAGCCATTCTGGGAGCTGATGGGTGACAAAAAAACCCTCCGGTTTCTCTCCTGGCCATGGCTGAAGCACCACGGTGGACAGCTGTGTGTATGTGAAAACTACCTACTGTGGAAAGGGCGAAGAGGGCTTTGGGGACTGGTTCTCCACACCTTTACGGCGTTTTCAATGGTGTGCTGTTAATCTGCATGAAGAGCAGAATTGGGCGTGTTTGCCTTCAGGATTGCCAACTAATGTATTACATCAATGCTAAATGCACGGTTTATTTTGTTCTCCCACCGTGTTTGCCTGTGCCAAGTTCTTCAGCTCAGCACAGAACGTAGGTCAGCCTATTAAAATCAAGGTATAAATAGGGAGAAGTGAGCTTTTGCTTCTGTGAATATTCTGTTTGAAGTGCTCTGTCTGACACAACTGGGGCTGGATTTGATACCAACTCTCTTGTAAGAAGTCATTTTTTAATACAGAATCATATCATTGCTCTGGCATTTTCAAAGTTTCTTGGGAGAAGTATTATCAGTGTGACCGAGGGCTAGGAAAGTATGAAAATGGTTCAAACGTGTACCGGGGGCTGGGACACTGATACCAGATTAGTATCTTCTAATGCATCAGCTCCTGCAGACAGGTCTTCCCGCTCTAGTGCTTGAAGATCATGCAGCGACTTTCACTATACATGCAGTGCACACAAACTAGTTGCCGGTTCCCCCATGCTGCACAGGGCAGAAGCACAGATAAGTCTTCCAATTACAATTTCTATCTGGTTCACTTGTACTGCGGTTTTTCTCACCCACCCCCACAGACATGACAAGCTGTAAGATATTGCCTGGGTAGTGATTCCTGCAGCTAAAGCCTGGGAGATCAGTGTGGCATCCAGATATGACTTTCTAATAATAAGTTTGCCTTTATGTGGTGCCTTTTATCTGAGGATCTCCAAGTGCTTTACAGCCTCTAATTAAAGCTTGTGACACCCCATGAGCTGCTCTGATGCTCTCTCTTTCTAGTATCTCTGAATATTAGAGCTAAAAAGATGGCCTGCAAGTATTCCACTGTGTGCTGTGGTCCAGTTAGTTTCTGCATGCTAAGTGAAGACTTTGATGGGAAATTTCCGAGGAGGTTGTATTGATGGTTCAGATGTTCCGAGTCCCCCTGAGCTTGTGGTGGGCTGGTGCCTAAGGAGATGGTTCCCTAGACATTTTGTACGTGTCTCAATTAATAAAAACTTTTTCTTTTCCCAATAGCACTGGCCACTGTTAACTTTCAGAAACTGGAACCTGGGCTACTGAAATACCTGGACACAGTGCAGGTAAGATGCCGAAATGTCCACCTAGATTTTCCAGGACAGCATTAGAAATGAAGCACTGATAATCTGTTTTGGGGTTTTGTGTTGGTTTGTTTTTTAGGTTTTTTTGAACAAATGTTTGGGCTTCCTTCTCATTTAGACCAAATCCTTCTGGCATCGGTACTTACGATGATTTCTCTGGAAAGTGAAGGTTTTAAGTATGCTGTTTTCCAGCACCTTCTTAAAGGCTTTCCATTCAGCTGTGCCCTGTGGCCTGTGCTTAGCTTAGGGGTTAGATTTCTTCACACTTTCAGGTGTTGATACCCAGTGGCATCCTACTTCACAATTGTCAGACCTCTCTCTTGAAGTTCAGGCATCTTTTTCGCAAACTCTCGTACCCTGATGCTGTGGATGCCATCAAGAGCATGTTTGAAAGCTGTAGTCCTCAAATGCTGGGTGCTGATCTACTGCAGTTCTTTCAGAGTACACTGTGATGGGTGTTTCAGTCATCTCCAATACCTCATATTCAGCGGAGATATGTAAAGTTGTATTAATGGCATGCTGTGCAGAAGAGAGTATTGGTCCCACTAGACATTTGGTCCTATTTCTGCTAGGACCTGCAGCAGAACTGATCAGAGGAACCCTTTGACTTCAGATCCGCTTCCACAGCAACTTCACAAAACACCTTCCACACAGCGCAGTCCCAGGCTCCTCCTGCCTTCTCAGCAGCCCAGCCTACCTGGCATTTAACAGTGCTCACTGCAGAAAAGCATTCAAATTTCGTGTGCTGCTTCAGTGTCTTTAACCCCCCGTGCTGTCAGAGATGTGAATCAGGGGTAGGGAATTGCTAATGACCACTTGATGAGAAAAGTATCTTGATTGTGTGATGAGGGAGTAGTGAAGGAATAAGTTTTGCTTTCTAGTGACAAGTTCTCTCTCTCTTTGCATCCTCTGTCCTCTTCTTTCCCTGTTGCTGTGCTTGCCCCAAATGTCAGCCTGGAAAGATGTGAACAACTGACATCTGCCCCTGGCCGTGATCAATTCTCTTCTTATCTCTTCCCTTGGCTTTTGCTTGGACTATGTGAAAGGAAACCTTGCTGCTGGCATGCTGAACGTTGAATCCTACCACTTTAATTTGTTTTCTTTTTCTGTACGAGCAAAAGAGGCTCTGCTGCATGTGCTTTCACCTTCTTAGGTCTTACAAAATTCCCCAAACTCAGCAAATGAACAGAAGGCGGCACCTTCCCCACCAACAGAATACATAAAAGTAATATGGCCCAATAAAAGCAGCTCCTCCTTTGCCACACTTACTAATTACCAGATAGGAAACCTGTCATTCATATTTGTAAGGATTATGAAGCTACGTTATCTTTGCCTTGTTATGGTCTCTTATTCCAGAGGGTGATAAAACTCCTTCTTTGACTCATTTACTGGGGATGGATTGATTAAACATATTTCCAAGAGCTGGTCTGAACCTGGAACAACGAGATTATTACAGGCATCTGCAGTTGTTTTCTCCTAATGAAACATGAGTTTCTTTAATGCCACTTACCTTGGCCATTTCATGTGGCATCAGATAAAGCCCGTATCAAATAAAGGGCAAAATTGCCTTGACTAGAAATAAATACCATGAGGAGGGAGTGCCAGCCAGGCCGAGCACATGTTGTCCTGTCCGGTGTGATGGGGCCGGGTGGAATTCTACAGGAGCTAAGGGAGCTGGCAAGTGGTGACAAATGGGAAGCAATTGCTCTGTGTGCAGAGCCTTTTTAATGAAGACCTAATTCCTGCAAAGGCTAATTCTTTCCTGCCAACACCATATGCGGCATTAAAAAGGCATTAAGCCGCTAAGGTCTGCTGTTCCTACCTTGGCAAGCATTGGCTGCAGTGCACCTGCAAACTCTCAGCTGGCAGTGGCATAGCTGATAAGCAGACATTTATAAATGTGTATTTCTAGCAGAAGCTAAACAGTGACAGTTGGTTTGTCTTTTTGCTACAGCTCTACCAAACAACAATATCCAGAACTGTTTGGTATCACCTGATCATGTGCCGTGGTTTTTGCTTTGTGCGTAGCAGAGTACTTCTCTGCTTTGCCTGCCTGTTTTGGGCATTGCTGGCCCACAGCATCTCGTTCCTCGCTTTTTCAGAGCTCCTTAGCTGCTGTTTTTAATGCCAACTTGAGAAGAAAATACTCCTGTAAGCCACGTCGCCAAACTGCATTTGAACAATGTTTCTCTAGAAAATAGGGATGAGTGCAAGACTGCCCTGTCTCTATTCTAACTCTTTTGGTTTTGTTTTGATACAGAGAGATCAGCCAAAGATGGTCATGGAGTATTGGACAGGATGGTTTGATAACTGGGGAGGCCCTCACTATGTCTTTGATGCGGATGGTGAGCACCACGTACTGTTCTTTTAGACGGGGTTTATTGCTTGGCAAATAGGCATGGAAAAACTTTTTCAAATTTTCCGTCCTGCTGTAACCTTTGCTTTGTGTGAGTCTTTGCAAATGAATAATCTCTCAGTGTGTGGGTCACATTGCTGTGCCTTGGATTTTCCTTAGTAGTGTTTACTAACAGCAGCTCTTTTTAAAAAATATATATATTGTTCTTTTTATTCCTTGAAGAGGGACTCTGGGGGGTGTGCAGCAAGCCAAACATCTTAAGATATTAGTGTCAACGTCTCCTAAGGCCTCGTGCTACTCTATCTTGATTTTAAAAATGCAGCCCAGTGATTTAAATCATCTCTTTCACCTCCTGAGGTAATCTAAATCCTGTGAAGACTTTATTTGTATTTTGCAAAACTGTCACGAGCTTGGTGGAACCTCCATCATAACGACATTACTTGTCTGGTGAATAAACACTCCTCGTTAAGAGGGGATTATTTTACCTTTTGTGGGACTATGGTGAACTTAAGCCTCTTGCAAGTATAGCACCTTCTGAAAAGTATAATTTTTTTCTAGTTTAAAAGCTCATTAGGAAAGAAGACTATTACTAAAAAAAAACCAACCGCAAAACCTCCAGGTACAGTGAAAAGAGAGATATATAAGGCTGTTTTAATGACGCTGTCATCCTCCTGAAATTGTCTTTGTAATTGGGTCATTTGTGTGTTGAATTTAGGAGTCTGACTAGTCCTTACAACTCTTCCACTTAACAGCCAAATTCCTACTCAAGTACATGATCTTTACCCTTTTTCACCTATAGGAGTGGTATATTTGAATGTGTTAATGTGTCCTCATATGTCATAGACGTGCTGCCCTCACTGAGGGCAAAATACAATACGAATCGCTGTAATTACCCAGCGTGACTGACTGACAAGGACCAGAATGTTTGTGTCTATTTTGAATTACCGGAAGAGTGTTAGCCTAGCTTCTTGGTCTGTGGCCTTCCTGGCACTGCCCTTCCTTTACAGAAATGGTGAATACTGTAGCAAGCATCCTCAAATTAGGAGCATCCATCAATCTCTACATGTTTCATGGAGGCACCAACTTTGGCTTCATGAACGGTGCTTTGGAGGCTGATGAATACAAGTCAGATGTCACCAGTTACGGTGAGTTTTCTTTCACTGCCTTGCCCATGCACCTATTGTGAGAGTGCAGCTCGGACTACCCTTCGGGCTAGTTACAGTTGACAGAAGCATTGAGAAATGATCAGTGCAACCACTTTGTCATGGCGAGACGAGTTGGAACATAGCTCAGAAGCAAATGCCTGCCAATAAGGGGGCTTACATTAGTGTTTCCTATTTCCAGTCCTATTCCAGGATGTGGAGGATCCCCTCATTCTGAACTGGGAATAGAAGTTGCAGATGATGACTTTGCTTTTCATATTATCTCCATGCTGGCTCTTGTTTCTAGGGGAAGATGGTGATCCAAGATATAGTTCTGTTTTTTAATTTTACCACACCAAATTGTACCGTAAGCTCTTTTCTTTTTTCTACAGCCCTTTGTTAAAATTGTTAATTGTTGATGTTATGCTGTGTGAAATTTTGGGTATGTGCAAATTAGATCTCTGAAAGTACATTGCTCCTTGGTGAGTGGCTCTTCTCCAAATTAAGTAACTCTATGCTTGTCTAGCTACATTCACACAGATAAAAGCGTACAGGTTTCCATAATATAGACAGTGCCAAGAAAATTGTGTCTTGGGCTTTTACTTCTTTGATGACAGTGTACATGAAGGCTGTCCCAGAGCTGCTGTGTACTTTTTAAAACATATGTGCTGCTTTTTCAGATTACGACGCTGTGCTGACAGAGGCTGGAGACTACACATCCAAATTTTTCAAGCTCCGACAACTCTTCAGCATGATCATTGGTAATTATAAATCCAAGAACCAAAATACTGTTCTACTTACAGTGTTAAAGCAGAGGCTTGTTTAAACGGGCCCTTCTCCTGGAGCCCTGAGACTCTGGTCGGTTGACTGGCTGGGTGTTTTTCCTGAAAGATGGGAGGGAGGACCAAAGGAGGTCTGGAGGGGCCTGAAATCTGTGTTGGGTTTTTGCATCTCAAATAGTTGCTCCGTCTTTCTCTTTCTTTTTGCATCACAGGCCAGCCTCTTCCTCTCCCTCCCATGATTGAAAGCAAGGCATCGTACGGTGCAATCCTGTTGCATCAATATATCTCTCTGTGGGATGTGTTACCATCTCTTTTACAGGTAGTACTGCCAATTTTAATGCACCTCAGTACTAAAAGGCATCACCTCTTAGGTGGAAAAGGTGATTAGTGCACTGGCTTGTTATCTCATGAGGATAAGGTTAGGGAATGTTTCGCAAAGGAGGCAGATCTTTGATCTCACCTTTTATACTGCTACTTCTGTTCTCTTGGAATTCCAGTTTTGCAAGTCCTTGGCTCCCTTTTCTGGTACCTTGTCTTCATTGCTGTAGCTTTCATAGAGTCATAAAGTAATTCAGGTTGGAACAGACGTCTGGACGCTTACAGGGAAAATGTAACCTGTGGCAGAGTGGAACACCTCTCTTAAATTAATTGCCTCTATGTGGCCTGTCAATTATGAGAGGCCACTTCTGCCATTAAATTTGTTTCTCCTTTGCAGCCCATTAAGTCGGAGCTTCCTATTAACATGGAGAATCTGCATCTAAATGATAGCAGTGGGCAGTCGTATGGATATGTGCTCTACGAGACTGTCATATTTGGTGGTGGACATCTGCATTCAAGGGACCATGTTCGTGACCGAGCACAGGTAAGGAGCAGAGGACAACTGGGACTAACTTCAGTCACGTGTAAATGCTTTGGTCTTGGCAGCTGGGCAGGGAATGGCTGAGCCGCGAAGGAAAATGTGAAGTTTTAGATTAGAAGTGTGATCAGCTCTTTTCAGTTCTCAGCTAAGGCCCAGCCCTTAGCATTTGTAAATCAGCTTGAGGTTCCCATCTACTAAAACTTATACTATCTTTAAACATCAGGATATTGAATGTTCAGAGAAATGTTGTGATTTTTTTTGGTCCCACCTAGACACACAGTCCCACCCCGTGACACAGTTATGGGCGCTGAGTTAGTTCTAGTTTCAAGTAGAGACGATTTCCTCCCCAAGTACAACTTCAGAAACCTATGCAACACATGATTATGGTATAATTGATGAGAAGTTGCTCTCCTCCCTTGTGCTCTGTTCTGCAGGTGTTTGTTAACACCATGTATGTTGGTGAGCTGGACTACAACACAGTGGAGCTCTCACTTCCTGAAGGACAGGTAACTAATTGGAGATTGCTCACAGCAATCGTATGTGGATACCAGAACCAAAACTGCTGAAGAGGCATAGCTCTCAAGAAGGCACCTCCCACCTAATCCATTTAACGAGCTGGTATGGTAGCCTGATACAGGGAACAGTTATTATACCCTAATTAGACACTATTTCAGTAGTGAAATACAGTGCGATTTCACTGTCAAGTTACTATTTGTGATTGAGAATCTTTTTTTTTGAATTTGAATACTTCTCCATGGAGAAAATTCAAGTCAGTGTAGTCCTTGCTGCACAAAATTTGCCAGCCTTCCTGCCACACCCGCAAACTGTAGACATTGACTACCGGTACTCTGTTTGTGCAGATTAAGTCCGTGTAGGCTTTATCTTCCTTAGCACAAAGCAGGTTTTAAGGGGGCTTGAGGACTTTTGCACCTTTTAGATCTCAAATGAAATGAGGGGACTTTAGCTCTGAGAGTAGCTATGCCCTGGCAGAAGTTGGCAATAAGAATAGTATATGAATTGAACGCGCGTCAACAGAGCTGTGCACGGCTCCTATGAGTAGGTGAGTGGGTGGATGTACTAGTTGTTCTTATGACTTGTGGGAGAGCTATATGACATAAGCCTGTGCTATGTCAAATTCCATTTCTGGTTCTGTGGGTGATATCAAAATGGCACTTAAAAAGTCAACAGAAAAAAAAAAAAAAGAAAACTTTTGTGAAAAGGCTGGGAGTTCCTCAGTGGCATCACTGTTTGCAGTAGCTGAAAGGTATGGGGGCACTGTTCACATAATTCAGAAGTTTAAAGAAAACAGATAAATCACAACTGCTAAAGGTGCCACCTCCCCTCTTAAACACCTCTACTGACCTCTGTTAACCAAGCATTATGGCCGATACAGCACATGCTGTGCACTGGTCCAGCTGATGCTCTTCCTCTTATTTTTTTTTGATTCCTACAGGGATTCAGGCAGCTAAGACTCTTGGTAGAGAACCGTGGTCGCGTCAATTATGGCCTGGCATTGAATGAACAGAGGAAAGGTAAGTGAAGTTCTTTGTTCTCAAACTGTCCTAGATAGTTTTCTGAATTTAAGCACTGTAGAACTGTCTTGTGTGCTTTACACAGAACCAAACCGAAGACCCAATACAGCTATCGTAGTGCTAGCCAAGACTACCATCTGGGAGTCGGTGGGAAACAGTGTGACAGAGGGAACTTGTTAAAAAACACAGTTCATCACCCCCTGTCTGGAGTGACGGTAGATGAAAAGTAGTGGCTGCTTGATGGCTTGCATTAAGGCTTCTTCTTTTATAGGAGTACGACTAAACCCCAGGCCATCAGTGAATCTTATTCTGCTCTAGATTTGCTAGGTGATGTCAGGGTACCCTTTCTCTTGCTCTGTGAGCATGTTACTTCACAGGGAGAGAAGGAAAATACCTTTTTTAATCTGTGTTTTCCCCTGGGGTTTGATATTGGAGGATTACAACATTTAAAACTGCACACAATATCAGGAGGAATGAATTGCATCCTGTTGAGCAGAATTTACTAAAATGTTCAAGTTTATCCCACATACTTTCGACCTGAAGGAGGTCGAAACCCCAGGATTCTATTTTAGTGGGGAACTGTATGCAAAAACTATACAGAATTGACTAATGGAGTTAGGCACGTGACTGTACTAATTTTATTTTACTGCAGAAGAGGTGCATAAAGCCTCTGCGCTGCTTAGGCAGTCTCCACTGCAGTCCTGTAATTAGAAGGCTGGTTTAGGACCCAGGCTTTGCCTGCTATGTGGAGAATAACTTTATCTAACAAGAGAGTCCTAAAGGTAAATTCCTTATTAAGGTGTCTTAAGATTGTTGGATGAAAAGCACTGGATCAGCACTGCACATTAGTGCTTGCCCATGTTGTATTTTGCTGTGCCTATTAGAGAAATAACTGATCTACTGCTTTAAAAAAATCTATACATGGACAGCTAACTAAAAACCAACAATAACAACAAAACCCCATCTGCTGTGCGCGCCAACAATGTTTTCTGCTTGGAGGGTGTTTAACGGCTTGGTGAGTTGAAGCAAAGAAGAGAGTGGAGAGGCCAAAGTATAGTAATGTTCCCCACTCAATCTGGATGAGCAATGGGACCATATGGACTCTAATTCCATTGCAGAATGTGGCTGCTTTCCATCTCCTGCTGTTCCTCGCATTCAAATAGGAAAATCTATCAGCTTTAGCTGTTTTTCAACTCTTCACTGCCCCCATTGCTCTTGCAGGCTTAATTGGTGACGTCTTCTTGAATAAAACCCCCTTGAGGAACTTCAAGATTTACAGTTTGGAGATGAAACCTGGCTTCATGAAAAGGTTTGTGGGATTTAAAATTTTCTTCTTCCTCATTTGAAACCAACTGTTTACCAGCAGTACAAAATCTAATAGGTAGCAGTTAAATGTGTTAGAAAAGCAACACAAGGTGAAAGTAGGTAAGTGGATTTTTGCACTGATAAGTTCCTTGCTGATACCTTTTCTTGAAATAGTGCAGAAGCTGGTGGCACTTTATCGATAACATTATTTAGGGGTGAAATGTATTCCCACTGTGGAGGTTTTAAAGACTTCATCACAGCCTGTACAGCAGGGTTAGATCGGGCAGGTAAAAGTGCGGCTTACCCAAAGGGGTGGGTCCCAACACACCCACATGTTGGTATAAGTTTATGTCTTTCTTGAAATTAGCAATATGGCTGATATATTTAGTAATTCAAACTCGCAAGGGACGGATTAATTCTAGGAAGCTACTAATAGTACATTAACAAGTCCAGATGGCTTCCTCTGTTTGAAGTTATTTTGCTTTGATTCAAGAAAGACTGAAAAAGAAATCTAGCAGGGGTAAGTCAAGGAGCCTCTCTTAGTAGATGTAGAAAACCTTAGCAAATGTTTAAGGCAACAGATGCCCTATGGACTCTGGCCACGATCCAGACAGACTATTTTCAGTTATGCTGTTAATACCAGAAAGTAACACATGTGCATCCCCCAAGATATCACAGCTCCCACATTTTATGTAGGACGGAGAGAGAGGCCGTGTTAGACTGAAACGGCTTTTAAAAGAAAAAAAAGTCTACATTTTGAAATTTCTGAGGACAATCTTTACAGGTGCTGGGGGGCTACTTGAAGGATTCTTATTGATGGGGTAACTGGCATAAACCCTTTGACTGCGGGGTGTTAGAAGAATATTTCCAGTGAGGAACATTAAAGCAAGTGAACTGCCATGCCCAAACAAAAGCAAGATTAGTCAACACTACAATCAGTCACTGGCAATTGACCAGTAGCAATGAAACACAATCAGCTTACAGTTGCTGCGTAGGAGGATGGAGCGTATGGTATTGTGAAAGGAATTGTTGTAGGCTTTTAGTTGAATAATTCAGCAGCAGTCAAGCTGCACTGGATCAATAACTTCCCTGAATCCAAGAGATGCAGTTAGTAAGGGTCAGGAGGAACATGTTCTGACAGAAGCTCAAGGCTTCTGCAGCACTTCGCCACTCCTTATTTTCTCTTGTTTGTCCCCTGCTCCCAAATTGTTGCCACAGGTAACAAATAATGCGAGATTCCCCCTAATTAATGCAAACTTGCAAAGATGTGTTCATGTTCCTCCACAGGAACACGGCCAGGAACGTCTGTTTTGAATCCTATCAATTCTGCAGTTTTTCCTTTAGCCTGTGCAAGCCACATGCATTTAAAGCTTGCAGCATGACACTGTCATAGCTGAAGGAGGACGGGCACTCCAGCAGCCAACACGAAGCAGAGATTTTTACGTTGCCGCTGTAAAGTATCAGAGATGGTGATAGCCCCATATATCCTTTTCTTGTACCAGAAATCGGCCTATCAGTGATGTGGCAAACACAGGATAGCGAAGACCGAGACATGTACCACCACTGCACTTATCTTAAGTGGAGGAGAGAGATCAGCTAGGTGCTTGCCTTGCGTGTTCACAGAAGATAAACACTTCATCCCTCTGCAGCCTTTAGGCCCTACCACTAGAAAGCAACTGCTTGACATTTCGGGCCTGCAAGGAAATAGCAACCTTGTTGTGACAACATCCACCCGCCATTGTAAGCAGTGGTTTGCAATGATCCTGAGAGCAGCGTTGTGTCTCTCGGTGCTGCCTGGTGCTTCCCTGCTGTTACCTGTGTTTGGTCATTCTCTTACAGCTTGCGACATATTGCTGGATGGAGTGCAGTCCCAGATTACTTTGTCGGTCCGGCTTTTTTTCGCGGAAGGCTGTGGATAGAGCATCAGCCACAGGACACCTTCTTGAAGCTACAGGCAAGTCCTTTTTTTCTTTCCCCCCTATTTTTTCTTGATCAAGATTTTTTAAAAGCTGGTTAGAGAGACACTTGTGTAATAGCTCTGACTGAGCTCTGTCTTATAGTCTGTAGTTTTGTAGTCTTCCTCTGATCTTGGAGAAATAGAATTATTTTGAGGGTGTAGAAGTCCTCTCAAGCTGGCAGGTAATTCTGTTCAGTCTATAGTGGTCCTGATGAGCAAACAAGTGCAATACTGATCCTGCAGAGCTGCTAATGAACAGTTAGGCTTTTTTATTGACATACAAATGCTATTTCTTTTCTAGTTGTAGAGGAGTAACGGGCACAAAAAAATAAAGGAGGCACTGATTTTATCCCTACCCTCCTCAATGTGATATGGAAAGAGTCACTTCTTTGGAGACATGGCATGAGAGTTAGCATTCACGTCTTCCTTCTGTGGAAGATTGCCGCTCTTGCATAGAACTTAAGATGAGATATTAAGTATTATTAAACTTCCTCCTCCTATTTCAGTCCCTTAGAGCCAAGGTTCATGCCCATCATGATTGTACTGCTCACTTTTCCATTTATGCTTTGCTGTAGATGATGCTAGTCAGGAGCAATACAGTATTTCTGCCACCTGGGAAATAGGTGAGGGGAAATACTCTATGCTTGCGAAGAAATAAAGACATGTCTGTTCAAAAGGATGAAGTTTCCTGTACAAGCATGAATCATGACTTGCACATTTTTAAAAGCTTTATCCTTTTAATTAGTACATTAAGGATAACTCCTGTTCAACAGGACTTACTCAAATGTTCATGGCTTCAGGGAGTTGCCCAGGCCAAGCAAGCAGAAAACCTGCAGAAAGTGGCCTGAAAGAATGCAAGTGTGAAAGCAGACATAGTTTTCCGTGGGGATGCTAACTAAGCAATACAGCTGCATCACTAAGTCTGTGTACTGTCCTGATTCTAGGGCTGGGAAAAAGGAGTTGTGTTTGTCAACGGTCAGAACCTGGGCCGCTACTGGAAAATTGGACCTCAGGAAACGCTCTACCTTCCTGGCCCCTGGTTATGGAAAGGGAGCAATGAGGTGAGAGGGTTCGGTGGGATTTCTCTTCGCTTGTTTGTATTATTAAAGATGCTGCTCTGAGTCATGTCCCAAAGAGCTAGACTTATACAGTATACTAATTACCTATCTCTAGCTGAAAACCAGCACAATAGAGAGGAAGGAGACTGTTATCTCCTAAGATCTGTGAAAATTTAGCTGCTCTAAAGTTGACTATGGCTCTGACAACCATTAAGACATGATGAGGATGGCAGCTAAACTTCAAAGCACTGCATCAAGTTCAAAATCAAGACAAACCTGATTTGATGCCGGTTCATTTTCTGCATCATGTGGTGCCAAAGAAGAATCACAGTTACTGTTCGGACTCATATGGATTGATCTCTTTAAACGATGCTTCCTTCCCCTGCTGTGATCGTATGCCTTTTCCTCCTAAATATATTTAAAGTAACTCAGCCTTTGTATGAAGGAACTTTATATATCCCTCTCTCCTGCAGATTGTCATTTTCGAAGAACGCACTGCAGGACGCATAATACAATCTGTCGACATACCTTATTTAGGAAGGACCCAGTACGTGGACTGATGAGGGCTTCTTTCCCATGTTTGGTTCATCTTGAATATTCCTGGTTGCATGTCTGGGGACACGATGGCCCAGGCACTTGGGCACGTTAATTTCCACTAGACCCAGGTAAAGGATTTGCTCTTTGGCAATAAGTTCAGAAGAGAGAATGGGCCCTGAAGGAACCAGAGTCCATTGTTTCATAGATGGATGTGGAAGCTCATCTCCCTGCACTACTGAGGACCCACGGCTTGGGTAGCTGCGCGTGATGTTATGGATCGTCTGGTGAACATGGGGGAGTAAAATGTTGCTGGAGACAGGAGAGAGAGAGAGAGAAAGAACTGAAGCCATCTGAACTGAAAGCTGAGCTCAGCTCTCCAGTGACTTTAAAAATGTGTTATTACTGGCCTCCTCGTTTTTATAATTAGATAGGGAGAAAATAGTTGGTGAACATGTGAGTAACCAGGTATGGAAAACCATTTTGTTGTGCCTCTAGGCGGAATTTAGCAACTCACTCTGCAGAGAGGCCATTACTTGTTCACTTGTTGGAAGCGGAGTTGGTTGTCAAATGACTTTAATTCAAGCTTCTTTTTTTTTCCACAAAGTTTTACTATGGAGATTGTCTCTCTCTCAAAAAGAAAAAAAGAGTTTTAAAAAGTGAAATGTGTTTTGTCCTCAATGAAATAGATCTTTCTGTTTCAGGCAAGGCAGGAATGAGAACTTCCAAGGAGGAGGTCCAGGAGGAGAAAAGGACAAGTTAGTCTTTCAGTCATCCCTCCACCCCGCTGTCACTGTGAAGCACCTAAAGATGAAATCCCCCCTTGTAAAATGAGCAAGGATCAGATTTTTGGTTGGGGAAGGAGTAAAGGGGTTGCATATATAGTTGTGAACGGGAGAGCGCATCTGTACTTTCTAGTTCAACCTGCTGTGAAGTTTTGGGATCTTGGGTCCTGTTTTCTTTTTTCTTTTTGTCCCTCAAAACAGAAACACATGATTTAGGAAAACATGACGTGTTTTTTAAACTCACCAGCTCCGCAGTCACTGAGGAGCTGCCATCTTTTTAGGCAGAGGAAGAGATCAAATTAAAGTTGCAAATCTGTTCAGAATCTCCGAGAAGTCGCTCAGCCCCTGCTTTCTGTTCCAGTAACCAGTGGATTCACACTATGAGAAACACACCAAACACGTGCACTGTCTCTGATAATGGAGTTGCGGGGTATTCTGGCTCTTAGAAACCATAATTTTATTGAACTTAAATACAGTTTGTTTAAAACTGAGAACAGACAGTGTAGCTGTAATACACTCCATCCTGGCCAGAGCTGGTCTTACTGAATGTATGGATCATCTCTGCTCCTGAGGACCACGGTAACCTCTGTGCAAGTTGGAAGGGCCCAGGTTCGTGTGACCAACTTTGAGGAGAGTGGAGCGTATAAGTACAGTTGTGTTCAGGACTCGATCCTTTGTATTTTTCTGAAAGTTATTTCCTTCCAAGGAGGGAAGGTTGCAACCCAGCAGGGACTGGAATTAAGATCAGTGAAACCAAACATGCAGCTAGGAGAGGACATCAGCTGGAAACTATTTTAAGTGGTATGAAAACTTTGTAGTCCTTTAAAAATGTCTCTTTCCACTATAGGGTTTGCAGACTGAAGTGAACTTGGAAGGCTTGTACAATAACAGAATAAATCTGCTTGAGTGCAGAGAGCTACTGTTTTAATACAAGATAACAATGCTCCCCTAGAGCAGTCAGCAGCCAGTAGCATCAAATGCTTTCTATCCAAGAAGTGCTTCAGCCAATGCATCTAAAGGAACATTTTTGTAGAGGCTACATAGCAAGGCTTCTGTGACTGGGAAGTAAGGAATGCAACTTTTCCCCAATGGTTTTGATATACAGTGGGAGAAAATAACTTACAAAATTATTTTTTTTTTAAATATTAGGAAATACACAATGTCATTAGTCCAAGGGGAGACTTCTGCACTGTGAAGCTAACAATCAAATCTATAGCATTTTAATAATTCTATGTGTTAGGGCTAAAAATAACCAAGTCTATTTCCAGGATTATATTTTTCCCTCAATTCAAAGGTAAAATTGTGCTTCAGACCTTTGTGAAAGAATTGGGGCAGTGGGGGTTGATCAAAGGTTTGACAATTATGAAGGGGAGGTAAATTTTGTTTGGTTTTTTTTTTTAAAGGGGTTGCAGGTGGGGAGAAGGGGTATGCTGTACCTCAATTTCTTCCTCAGCAAGTTTGTCAATATCCCAACTACAGCGTCAACCAAGGTAGTAGCACCCAGGTTCCTCTTCTCCATTGCTCAGTCCTGTGTCTCTCACTGAGAAGCAAAGTACAGTTTCACCAGAGAACACCCTTTCATCAATGCTATCTCAGGTCCTTTGATGTTACAGAACAGGGAAGAGGCGACTAATGTTCTACATAGATAGTTTTTCAACCTAGCTCAAGCCAGGTGCTGAAGAAACAGAACACTAAGCACAGGATCCCCTTTACAAGGGTGCTGCTCTATCCAACAGAAATTAATTCTCGAACTGCTCCAGCGTGGCTTTTCATGCCAGTAGCTCTGCAGTAGTATGGCATGGCCCTGAAAAAGGGGCTAGGGCTGAAGGATACATTCCAGTAGAATGGTAAATGCACTAAAATCACCTTTTATCATTCAATCCCTAGTTTTAAGCTGTTAACTTTATTTTTTAAGAGTGGAAATTTGGCTTTATGTAGGAGCACCCTTCAGAGAATCCCACACCTAATGCTCAAGTGAACCAAATTAGAGCCCAACAGAACCAAGATCTGAGCCTGGATGAAGTATTATGGTGTATGGCCACAACAGTCTCATTAAAACCCACTTCCAGTTATTTTAGCATGGATGAATAGAGAACCACGTGCTGTAAACATAACTCCGTCCAGGAACATAGAGGTATGTCAGATTGCCCTCCAAACCGTGAAACTAATGAAGGGAAAGGAGAAGGGAATACCAAGAGAAGAGATACTTAATGGTTTTGTTGTAACCTGCCTTGCTTTTCACCCTCCCCCAAAACCTTCCTGTCTTGTGCAGCGTAATAAACACTGATTAAAATAGGTTTAAAATTAAGGGCTAAGGTGCCATCTCAGAAGGCAGCTGTCCCCTCCATGAACAGAGAGCTGCTTAGGCTGTTGCACACATAGCCACAAGGTACGTGTGTCTCAGGAAAAACAAGTCATCAGGGGCCAACACTCTCCTGTGGGCATTCTCACCCTTGCTTTCAGGTCCTGTAAAACAGCCCCCTCAGTCTAGACTACCATTCCAGCTGGGCCGTGTCTTCAGTGCATCGTGCCCTGCATGCACTTCTCCCAAACCGAGCATCTCGCGGGACAGCTGGTCTTGTACTGAAGTTGATGTCAGTCCTGTATTTTCTGTGCTTTTTCTCCACCTCCAGAGCATCTGGTTCTGCTCAGAGTCCAGGAGGAAGGGCAGGGGAATCCGGGTAGTTTATGTATGCAGTGTTTTCAGTACACTAAAACTCTTGGAAGTCAGCAGAGGTCCTGGCTACTGCATGTCTGGCTGGTTGTATGCTGTGGAGAGGAACCTTGCAGGCTGTGCATGAAGAAATCTTCTGCAACAGAGACACAACCAGCATGTATATTACCCTTCTGCCTCGCTGCAGTTAGCTGCCACCCCTTGGAACTATCCCAAAACCCATCTCAGATTGCAGAGCTGTGAGTACTGCTGCTAGGCAACTGGGTGTTGGTGAAAAGCAGTTGTGACAGCGCTGAAGAGCTATGGCCTCTCTGCAAAGCCGCTATATATAGCGCAAATAATATGCAGTGCAGGCTTTCCTCTGCTGTCCTGCCAACGGGTGGCAAAGGCAGGCCACTGCAGCAGGCAGGGCTCCATCCAGTTAGCCCGAGGGAATGTGCTATAAGAGAGCTAATTACTGTTAAAAATATACCACTGCTGAGCAAATCTACCCCTTTCCTTTGCTGCTCTTACTTCTCTGTATTTGAGAGGAAAAGAGAACAAGCAACAACCTCCTCTCCCCTCCATGCCTGGTTCTACACTCCAGTTAAAGGGAGTTGTACATTTATTTTTTTCCACATAATAACGAAGAGCGGCAACATAGTCTGGATGCACATACAAGCTAATAGCCCATCCTTGACTCTAGCAAACCAACTGCAGGGTGCACTCTGGAGATACAGAAGACTAAACGCGCCAGGATGCTCAGGTAATTACAGGTGAGAAGCCAGGGCACAAACAAATGAGCAGAAAGTCAGCCATCAATGTGCATATTCTTTCCTCCCTTCCATGGAAGAAGACGCTACGTGCTTACCTTAGGTAAACAAATACCTCATCTGGGGTTTAATCTACACCCTCCCTTACTTGTCACTGACTTTGTGTGGCTTTGATGTGGATATAAACTAAACTCTTCCCTCAGTGAAAGCTTCTGCCTGACTTAAAAATGCTTACACTGGTACTGCCTTAGCTTTCCTGAGGTGTTTGCAGGTGGATGAATCCACATCCTTCACGCTGATGCTTTAGCTATATTAGTACAGTTAATAAGGCAACCTTCTTGTTTAGACAAGGGTTTGGTTTTTTAACAATGTAACTTCTGCCTAAACTCTCACTCCCTGGATTTCTCTTCTTCCCCCCCAGCCTCTCACCGGGTATTTCCCCGTTAGCAGCTTGTCTTAAAGATAAAAAAAGAGAGACTAACTCATGCTCTCTAGAAGTTTTGCAGTAAGGGAAGATCAGAGATATGAAAAATGGAAATAAAAACCATGTTTAAAGGAGCTCTTGGCTTTTTCCTTTCATTGTCTAGTATTTTCCTTTTTTACTGTTGCTTCTCATTACAGTTCAAAAATGTGAGCTTTTACCTGGCATTGGTCTCCGTTCAGCCATGCACAGTCAGATTTCCACGTTGGGATCTGTGAATCCTTTCTTCCCCTCATTCACCAGCACAGGCTTTTCTGTCCTCGTATGCCAGACTAAAATCTGAAGAAGCCAACAGAAGTCATTAGCTGCATCTCTTCACTGCACTAACAAATATTCTTGCACATTAAATCAATAGTGCAATTTAACCATCTACCCTGGAGCCTAATGGCGCATTCACAGCTGAAAGGAGGTTTGCATAAAACTTCATTTAGGCAGGCCTACCACTATCCAAAATGCACAGTGCACAGAAATTACCCGTTTTACAGTGTACTGTCTTGGGACATTAACCTGCTCCTTCCATGTAGTTATCAACCATCTTCCTCGAAAGGCTCATCAGCCTTTTCAATGATGTAAGGCAGTTCCTTCATAACCGGAGAATCACATGCATGTTTCCCCATAGACCCAAGTTCCTTACTCTGGTTCTTGGTTATCATGTTGCTACATCCTTGGCCAGTGTGGAGTTACTTGCTAGGCTCGGAGTGGCAATGCAAATTCTTGCCACCTCAGGTCACATCGTGACTCGTGCATTAGAGGGAAGAGGCAGTTATACTGAGTACCACCAGCTGCTCCAATCGCCACCATTGCCTTTGGATGTGTGAAATATTAAAATGAATTTTTCAGTGCATCTCTGAAAATCCGTTACTGGAAGGAAGACATCAGTCTGCTCCCTAACCTCACTATCACCTCTTTTTCACTTTTAAATTCATTCAAGACCCTAAAAAGATAGAAGAGTGGTGTCCGGTCTGAGAAGTACTTACTGCTGCTCCCATTCTCTGTTGCAACCTCTGCTGTCTCAGAGCTGCAAGATGCAGGAGCGAGTTACAGAGCACTCCCTTCCTCCCACACGCTCTGGGCCGTACGCAGCCCTTTCATAACCCAGCAAGCATTAGTCTACTGTATCACCTCAAAAGCCCCGTATGCATTTCCTTTGAAATGCTGGCCCCATGCTGCCACCCACTATTCTGTACCAGGTACAATACGTCGTGTATCACTTTAAAGCCTCGTTCCAACTTGCTTAAAACAGAACTGAACCTTCTACTAGAAGCTTCCCTCAGTCTTAGCAGCAAAGTTTAATATATATCAACACCTGTGGAGAAGAACTGGAAAAAATATAAATTGAAGAGGTGGAGGTGGTCTAACATTTTTGGAGGGGGGGGTAGTATTATAGGTAAATAATTTCTACTAGCTGTGCTATACTGCTGGCACAGACAGTTCTGGAAGCTGTTTAAAATACTCTCCTCTCCCTAGACTCAATTATAGCTTTGCTCCTAGAACCTGTATTGCTGGCAGCAGCTTTATCCCTTCAGAGCTACACTTTCCTGCTTCCCTTCACCTGTTCGCATTGATATTGCCTACCTTGCGGGGGTTTCCCTCTTGTTGCTATGACAATACTCTGCACATTTAATCCGAGTATCTGCAAACCATTTCATACCCAGTCCCTGCTTTTCTGAAAAATGAGGGCACGTTCTGTTTCTAAAGGATGAACAAAGCATTTTTCAAACCCTTCTGGTTAAATAGGAGCACCGTCACCTTCCCAAGATGCTGTTTGACCAAATTTGTCTCTGATGTAAGCAGTCACCTCCTGCGCGGGGCTTAAATCTCGCCTGCTAATACCAAGGCAGTAGAGACCAACTGCTGTCTGGAGTGGGTCCAAAAAACCATTTCATCGCTCCCCCACAACCACTTCAGAGCCCGCTTATCAAAGTTAGCCTTTATTATAGTCCTGCTCACCCACTGCAGCAACGCTGATGCAATTACTGCGTTACTTTCCTTTGAAAAGGCAAAGCCAAACAGGTCTGTACAAGCAGCTCTCAGTGCTATGCAAGCATCAGTTATGGGCCCCTCATTCAACAAACAGAATGTATAAACCTTAATGCAGTCCAGGTGCTAGAAAAATCTTGTAGCCAATTCTCCTTCCCAGCGGGAGCAGGTAAGAGCTCTTTCCACTTCTGACACATAAACACTCAACCCTGCTGACGGCCAAGGGCTGCACTCTGTCAGGAATGGGACTCACGCTTAAACAACTCTAACCACACACTCCATGAACAGACCACAACTACACATTAGTAGCTTTTCTTTAAACTGGATTCTACTTTTGCATTGTTAAAGCCAATTGCCAAAATAGACGGTTACATTAAATTAACTAAAATGGACCAATTTCCAGAGTCTGCAACTTGATACAGCAGCTTCTACCATTTTTCATGCTGTGTTCTTTAATGTGGGAGAGACATCTCCATTTAGTACAGAAACACCTGCTTTTCCTCTCAGCCAATTGCTTGGGTTTTTTTTCACAAGCAATGTGTTTGTTTTATGCCTCAGGGAAGCTTTGGCCTGTGCAAAAACTACAGCTTGCAAGGGATAAACAGTGAGGGGAACCAAGTATCTGACTTCCCCTGAACAGTGGTTTCATGTAGGTCACCCGAGGGAGTCCCCTTTAAAAATCTCTGCTACTGCAAAACACGTCCAGTCATTTACAGCCTTGCCATTCAGAATCACAGGACTTAAAACAGATCTCAGAGATTACAAAGATTCCTCTCCATAGCAGGCTTCTTCATTGTCTTCTAACAGGAAATTAAAAAGCAAACAGGCAAGTCGACCTACAGTTGAAGGGGGTCATAGAATTTCAAGCACACAGACCCACCGTGGAGGGTTTCAATAATTCTTATTTGAAATGGTCTCCACAACGCGAAGGAAAAGAAACACCAAGCTGAAACAATGGATTTGCTTCCTCCCTCCTTGTGCTAAAATAAATTTCTGCAGGCTCTCTTAGGCATCGTGGAGGCCCTCTTGTCCCAGAAACAAATCCATTGGTATAAAAAATAAAGATGACTTCTCTCTATAACTCTTGCTTTTCTCATATGTTGAGAGAATCGTGGCCACTGCTATTAAATGAGCTAGAACTCAAATAATAATCTTCAACTGTTCAATTATACCAACCTGAAGATTTGTGCTTTGTGATGGATATTATAGGCAAAATTTACAAGACCACAAAAGAAGAAAGGTTTACAGCAGTTTGGTCTGAGCTACTGCAGCTGCAGCACAGATCTGAAGGTCGACCATGGAGCAGCACAGGTAATCAGTGCTGCAAAACCCAAACTACTCTGATGTAAATTACAGCTTTCATCTGCGGTACAGGGGATGGCATCGGCACAGCACTTCTGGTGGCTAAACAGGACAAGGCCAGGCCAAAAGAACCCTCCGAGTTCTGCATGTCTGTTGTAAAAATCAGCACTGGTGTCTTCAGGGGTGTGCGTGTGAAGCTTAACCAACCAAGTGCTGTTACGCAGCAGCCAGGGTACTGAACTGCAAACCACTTGTCAAATCACCCGTCACAAAGCCACATGAAAAGAGGAGCCCAGTCTCAGGAACAATCTAACCCGAAAGAGGACAGATCTGCTCCATCCATACCGTGCCGTTCGGCCCCTGAAAGGCAAAGAAAACGAAGAGCTCATGAAGCTGATTCCCCTGCCTGCTGTATGCAGCACCACGGGATAAAATCAGGAGGAAGTGAAGTACTCCTTTTCAAGCCTTCTTGCCTTAGGCTGACGTTTTTCCTCTCGCCTGCCCATTCTGAGCCAGTTTTAGCTGTTTCAGATCTGTGACATCACGAAGTAGCCAGTTCTTGTCTCCTTTTGCTGTGCTGCTGGGCCCAAAGGCTTGGTCCCCTCCATGTGCGCAAGGAGTTATTCCCCTCCCAGAGTCGGTTCCAAGACCCACGGCAGCCACAATGTTGGTGTGTGGTTCAGGTAATGCTTGGAGAGCTCTCTTTGCTCCCTGTTCTCTAGCCTGTGTCTGATAGCAACCAGTTACACTGACTGTGGCATTTAACAGTGCCACACGCACCCCGCACCTAAGCCTCAGAGACAGACATCGGCTGCCAGCCGATTCCCTTTCACAAAATCCACCTAAACACCGAGCCCCTAACCTGCAGATTTAATCTCAGATCTGACTCAGCCAAGAGATAAGGAGACAGGAGGAATGACTACTTTTAGCTCCCACGTCAGTCCTGGTGAATTGCTATCAAGACCACCTGAGAGCACAAAAGCCTGCCTCACCCAAAGAAACATACCTACGCCTGTCTCCCTGGAGAAACAAGCAGCTCCAGGAGCAGCTGGAACAAGAGATGCCTCATTTCCAATGACCTTATATTTTGTGGTCTGTCCTCTTGTGCCAGCCCACGCTGAGGTTTTTTCAATAGCTGGGGCCACTCAAAGCCTCTCTCCTTTCAAGGGCTCCCTGGCTGAGCGCACTGCAGCTTGTTTCCTCAGGTGTTAACAGAAAATGGGGAGCAGAATATGTCCCAGTTACATCAACCTTATGGGAATACAGAATCTCAGACCTCTATCTTGTGTCAACAGATTGAAGAGAGTATAGTTTGCTTTGCGGGGGGGGGGAAATGCAGAAGCAGCAGCACACAGAAATCACAGCACACTTGCAAAGCCTTGATTCCTTACAACTCCGGTATAAACCAACCCTTCCCTCCTGACCAGGAGGGGGAACTCTCTCCTTTCTCCTCAGCAATTAATACTGGCTTCCTTAATTTTTTGCTTCATTTTGGGCAGTTCCCAAATCAAAGAAAATAAGCAGGATATATGTCTTTGGCCAAAGCTTAAGCTTTTTGCAGGAGCATGCATTTGTGGGCTGAATTCTGATAAATATTACAAATACCAGCACTGCACACAAGGAAGGCAGGATTTTTGGAGAACAGATGTCTATGCTTATCTTACATACTTCTCCGATCCCTCCTTAACGACTGTATCTGAACACATCATAATTTTTAATGTAAATCTCACTGCAAAGTATGGTTATGATTAACAGAAGCAAACCATGACAACTGCAGGGAGCACACTAGCACAATAAGAAGTCTGTACTTTGATCTTGGGGCAAGAGGACCCCAGCCCATAGCCTACTTTTGTCCTTCTCTGCTGCTTGTCTGGACTCTCCTCCTCGTCAAATGGGTAAGCAAAACAGCAACTGGGAAATGGAGGCTGCTGGCATCAGCTAAAAACAGAAAGGCAAAGCTCAACCTGCAAAGCTGCGCTCAGAGTTTGCCAGGAGCAGACAGCATTCAGTTCACAACAAGGACCCTTGTAAGATCCCCACAGCCTAGCCAAAAAAGAAACGTAGTCTGCTTCAAATCCAGCCCAGCAATTCCTGCTTCCTCGCTACCCCTGACCCGCAGCTCTTGTGTGACAGCACTGACAAGGCAGCCTGTCTGACAGCATCATTTTTTTTCCTCCTGCCTGGAAACAACCTTTTCCTTCCTCTCCTTCCTCTGTAACTGTCATTTCCTATCCCCAGCCTTTTAACACAGCATCTTTCCAATAGTTATTTACAGCAGGACAATATACCAAAGATTGCATAACTGGCCATGGAGTAAACACCCCTAATCAGACTAAAAGCAACGTGTGCATCTCCCTTGGTCCGTTGGAAACACACTTATTTCCAGCCAGTGCTTTCTTGTTAGCTAGTAGGGCACACAGTGCCCAAGAACAGAGATCTAATTTTAATCCAATCTCTTTTCCCACCCTTGGGAGACCATCTGTGTTATTTATCCCAGTGCTGGACAGCCATAAGCACAGACATGTAGATTTAAAATATGAGGCACAGCAGGTATCAGATAATAAATGAAGTTGCTCCTCCCCCTCAGCTCCTCTTCCTTATTCCAGGACTCCTTGCCTCAGCACTGCTGAACGTTGAGATCCTTGTTTTTTCCACGGCTGGGGGCTGTGAAGCAGTGCAGATGGAAAGCAGAGACAAAAGCTATTGTTCAAAATTTTTTCCTATACCACAAAGGGATGGAGACCTGGACCCAACACTGGGTCTGTTGGCAGTAACAGCTTATTTGCAAAAAAACCCCAATAATCCTCCTGGGATAATTAAGCAGTAGACTCCCTAAATCAGACTGGCTGGTGCCTATTACAGACAGAGGCATGAGAACGCTACACAGTGGTCTGTGATCTCAGAGTGACCCCCTCCACACCTGTGGTGCTCAGCGGACCCACTCACAAAGCTTTCAAAAGCACTTGACAGCACCTCCGTTGCTGATGTGCTGATTGATGCCTGTCACACTAACCAGCATTGTCTCATTGTATCTCGCATGCTCCCCTGTCATTCCAGATAGATATCCATCTGTTGTCTCTCATCTTAAACTGGGAAGTCTTTAGGGCAAGAACCATCATTGTGTTCTGAGTTTCTATGTCATTTATCACGTAGGGGTCCTGCTCCATGACCTGGCAGCTCCTAGGCAATGTGTACAGTCAAATAATTAACAGTCATCTGACAGCAGTAAAATTCCTCCAAAATGAAGTTTCCTGGAAGCCTCCTAGAACTCAGAGCAATATCCCAGGCATTAAAACATTTCTACATTATCTCTGACACAGAAAGATCCAGGTTATTGTGGACAACTACAGTGATATTACATAAATGTCAAGAGGGAGAAGGCAACTTCCCAATATGGCAGTGATTGTGTGAACAGTCTTCCCCTGCAGCCAGGAAACACCGCGGCTGGTACAGTTCAGATGGGCTCCAGAGGGCCCAATCTCATGGGGTGCTGGCTTATCACAGCAGCACCAGTACTAAAAAGCCTCCCTCAGGACTTCATGTAAAGCAACCGACACGCATTTCACCTGTGGAATTCCCTGCTCCAGGGAATTAGCAAGGCCCATCTTGAAAATAATAAGGATATTTTCTAGAGGTAACACAAGAAAGAGGAGAAGTTACAGGGGCGAGAAGACTCCGTATTTCAAAGCTGATGGAAACCACTAGCAGCCTGCAACCAAAAAAGATAACTGCCCTCCACACTTTTTAACACGTAATCGCCCATTCCCAGCTCCCTTGCAATGGGGGTGTGCTCTCGTCAAACACAGAGCACAAGTGACTGAATGATGGGGCTGAATGGGCTTTCTCCTACCTCTGGATCCTTACAACCCATGTATGAGGAAGAGACCATACCTTAGTGCAATTGGCAGCTTTCGGCTCAAGGTCATTCAAGGTCACTAGTTCCCGGAGCAGGCTGCTCTCTTGGTAGCCTCCCTTCACTCCTCGCAGTTTGAAGTAAGCCTGAGATCGCTGGAGAATCAGTCTGAGGTTCACAGCAAACCCCGCCATGTCTATAGCAAAGGGGCGATGGGGGTCGAACACAGTTTTCCAGCCATAGACCTTCCCTGCAGCGTTCACTTTGGGTGACTCATAGCGCAAGCCACCGACAAAGGCTACTGGCCACACTGACACCTTTCTGGTGCTGCGCATCTGGAGGCAAGGAAAGAGAAGGGTACAGTGGGTGCACATAGAAGGATCGGCTGCACGTGACTTCCAACTCACAAACCAGCAACCCAGCAGAACGACTTCCCCTTGCTCACTGTCCTGCAGGAGACAAACGTCCCTGAGCTTCAGCACAAACCCTAGAGCTAAGAGCCCAGGTTACATTCCCATACCCTCTGTGGCTTGGACCAAATCGCAGAGCACATTACTCACCTGGACAAGGATGCACATCCTGGAGCTGGAGGAGCAAAGTGCTTTGGAAAGTGGTAACTAACAATAGCAATAGTAATGGATAGCCGCAGAACCAGGCACGAGTTCAGCACTAAAAACAAAGCTGTCAATAATAAACATAACTGAGATTTAAAAGTGTTTTTTTTGTCTAAAGGTCTTTAGAGCTGTGGGGCTTCAGTCCTCCATGTAGACAGCTGGGGAAATCAGGACACAGAGGAGGGAAGCACCTTGTCCAAGGCCACCTGGAAATGCAGGAATGACATACCTAGGAAGAAGGGTGCTTTCTCTGAAAGCTAAGGAGTTTGAGCTGCAATCTCAGCCTAAGCCACAGCAAGGGTAAAAGCATCTTTAGAGTGAGGCACTGCAGCTGTAGCCCTCAACTTCAGGGACAGCTGAGAAGCACCACCTCTCCAGAAAGTCCCAGCATGCAGGACAGTGCTTTGTAGCTGCTCCTGCTACCCAGCGGAACAACGCTGGATGCCTCTGCTCCCCGTAGAGTCAACAGAAATAGATAGGAGCCATCAGGGGACACTTCTGATGGTTGCATTTGCCAACACAGATGCTTTGAATGCCAGTCTGCCCGCTCACCCACCAGCGCCCTGTCCTGCTCTGCTGGCAGGCTCAGACTGGCGTTCTGCTGTCAGCCCAGTCTTTTAGATCAGGGATCTCCCAGAGCTAATCTCATCACTGCTAATTACTGCAAACGAGACCAGAAGAGCTCTGGCACTTGCCCTTCTGCATTATACACATACTAACGGCAGCCCCTGTCCACAGGGAACAATAGTGCGTGTCTTCTGCATTTCACAGCACATTTCATTGGCTCCGTGTGACCTTAACTGCAGCTGCATATCAGAGAGGAGAAGCCTCTACGAGCAAAGCACATGAGTGAACGAAGGAACCCTTTCTGCTTTATTAACGTGTGGTGTCTGTCTCAAGATGCTGCCAGAGCCAGCCTCAAAGGGGACTGTGGAAGGAAGACATTCAGTTTGAATTTGCTTTCAGCTTTAACAGCGTGTATATTCCTGTCGCTATCCAAGCTAAAGTGAAAGCCATCCATGAAAGGAAAAGGGGCATGTATGGAGTTCATTTCAAGCCCCAGTAGGAGTGGAACAAACAGCAAAGGTGGGAAAGCACATGGAAACCTTCCCCTACTCAAGCCCAACAAGACTGTCAGCACATGCTGATGGGTAGATGTGGTGCTTAGAGATGTGGTTTAGTGGCGGTGTTGGCAGTGTTAGATTGATGGTTGGACTAGATGATCTTAAAGGTCCCTTTCAACCAAGAAAATTCTATGATTCTATGCTGAAATTCAGCCTGCCATCACCATTCCTGGAGTCACAAACTTCCAGGCTGAGATCTCAGCCCCATCGCCTACTTAAAACAGCCTGAGAGACCATCCATCCCCTGATGCTGCAAGAGGAAGAGCTCCAGAGGGAAGGGCTGCACGTCTCCTGGCAGAGAGACAGCCCTCTCCAAGGCAGTGTGTGAAGGGCTCCACTTTTCTGGGAGGAGAAGCAAGCACTGACAAACGCATGCTCCTCGCGTGTGCAGGAAGGCAGAGACAACCCCACAGAGCATCTCTGAACAAGATGTCCTGCAGTCGCTGTGACTGGGCTGACACCATTTGGGCGTAACTCTGAAAGGCCACGGCTACCTCAGCTGGGGATCTGTGCAGAACAGGCGCCAGGCTTTTGATAGCTACAGAATTTAACCAGTAGACACTCTGGGATGAGAACAAACAAATGCAAACAGCAAGCAAGGAATAGAAACCCCAGGGGCTCCTCAAACAAGAACAAACATGGATTAACAGACAGTCAAGTGCAATACATAGGGGTGCTGGAGAAGAAAAGTGGACAACATCAGATCAGGAACCAGCTGGAAATCTCCTCCAGCATAGGGCATGGAAGGAGGATGGCTGAGGTTTCTTTTCCTAAGCACATGCTTCTGCACAGGCATGTTGGACAGCAGGCGATGTTCCAACCCTGACAAGGCTTCACACAGGGAAAGGCAACTCCTCATCATCTTCCTTTACGGCAAAACCTATCTGCCTCCTGATCACGTGCCGCAGGATAAACTGGGGTTCCCGTTACTTTGCACAGGATGCCTTTGACACTGGGAAACACACACTTCGCAGCACAGTAACCAAGCCCCAGAGAAAACTTCAGGACAGCTGCAGGGGGAACGCTATACAGACAAGACTGATCCACAGCTCAGCAGAGGATGTATGCAGCATCTCCTCAGCCCAGTACACAGCATCTTCAACATCCCATGTGCTAATCTGCTGTGTTCTGCCAGTGTGGGGCCCCCCAGCAGGGTCTTACCTCCTCAAAGAGCTCCAGGCTGTAGGTGTTATCATCATCGGCAAAGTAAACAATCCCAGGCTGGCTGTTATTTCTGTTAAAGGTCTCTCTCAGCCATCTCAGGGCAAGGTTCCTCTGCATGGTGCCCCGGGGGATGCGGGGATCCCTCATGTCTCCTCGCAGCTTGTAGTTACGGGGTGTCTCCACATTGAGGTGGGTGTAGTTAAGCCCCGTGTCCCGCAGCAGCCGGGTGATGAGAGGCGTGCGCCGCTGTGAGTCCTCCACCAGGATCCAGTGCAGGTTTGGCACGTGCAGGAGGGTGTTGGCCAGGCGCGTCAGCTCTGCCTTCTGTACGGGCCGGCTGTAGGTGGGTGTAATGACGTGGATGGTGGGAAGGGTGTCTGACCACGGGGGTGGGCGGGTATAAACATATTCTGTCCTCACCACCTCCACAATGTCCCGGTCCGACAAGCAGTATTCCTTGGAGTCCAAGCCTGCAGTGAGATCACGCCGGGAGTCACCACCATCATCTGAGCAAGGGTATGAGAGAGAAGAAAAAGCCGCATGGACTCAGTCCTCCAACACCCCCCAGCTGAGCCAGCAGGCTGCTTGCTAACAGCAGGTCACCCTCATGGTTTCAGAGGAAAGGAAACAAGCTTGGATGGAGGATTTAATAACTAAGTACACAAATAAATAAAGGAATCAGGGACAAACATACATGAGAAAAGAGGTTCCTGCTGTTAGAAAATCAGCACCAAACAAGGCCCAAGAGCCCAGGACAGTGCTTCAGCTGAGCACTCAGAATAAGCAACTTCAAAAAGCACTCAGAAGAAATAGGCTTGTACTGCAATTAGATCTAGACCAAGAAGATAGCAACATGGATTGACGATCTGTCATTCCTGAAGAGCTCCAGTGCTCTGGGCACCATGCTCAGTGGGACAGGAATCCTGGCACTGCACTCAGGCACTGGAGCACCTGGATTGGGAGTCAGGGAACTAGCTGGTGGAAAATACCAAGCCAGTGAAGATCCCCCAGCAGCATCGTCTAGCCAGGTACTGCAGTACCCCACTGTTCTCCTAACAGGCCTGGGATGAAGCACAGAGAAATGTGGAAAGACACACTTCAAATCCAGAAATGGAGAGTAGAAATTAAAGCCTGTATTTGTAGGTTTTTTTCCTGCAGAGACTTTCACCTGTCTCTGACTAATCTCTCCTCAAAAAGACCCTACCAGTCTCTGAACATAACAGCCCATTCAGCAGTGTGGATGTGAACAATGAACAGCAGATATATAGGATACACTGATCCAAACATATAAAATCCTTGCAAAGAGAGACTGGTTCACGATCAGCTCAAGGGAAAAAGATGTTCATGGACCTGTCACTTTTCCAGGGTGCGACTTTCACAATTTCGTGCCACTGTAGACCAGCAGGAATACCATGGTCTACAGTTAGGAACTGGCAGAGATGAAGGGGCACCTCCATGCAGGATATAAGCCAGCTGCTCTCTAGTGGGCACATAATACTTTGAGCCATAGATTTTGCAAAACCGGCTACTACCAGAAACTTCAGATGAGAAAGAACAGGAACAGACAGACATTAGATCTGACCCAGCAGGGTACTATCTATGTTTTTTTCATAGCATGTTACCCTTCCAGCAGCATAGACTTTGATACCAACCCCAAACTGAATGAAGGCCTTGCACTCCACGGCACTGACGGAGGGATGTTGTATATCTGGGGGTGGAGGGTGGGGGGACAGGGACAAGGTGTCCTGCACATGTTGGTATCAGCCCCTATATAAGGCAAAGCACATCAGCATCACGTAGCAGAGCTCTCTGAAAGCAGAGAACACTGGAATCAATTCAAAAATAAATCTGCAAAATGCATCGGACACAGACAAAAATGTAATTAGCCAGGACAGTGCTTGAGACAGGTTGCAAACGCCTGCGGGTCAAACCCTCAGCCATAAATCCTGGCACGTGTAAGCACTGCCGTTCTGTGTTTGCACATGTGTAGATGCATATCTCTTTTTCAGCACCTGCTACCAAAGGATCTCAGAAATGCATTACAGGAACAAAACAATTTCTCCCAAGAGCTTTCAGGTTGGTCTTTATCACTACTCATTCTCTACTGGGGGCTCAGAGAAGCAGTGGCAGAGGAAGTGTCTTACCAAGGTCATCAGTAAGTTCATGACTGAGTCAGAGCAGAGCGGTCTCTGTGCTTCAGTGTCCATGGCCATTCACAAAAACCAGCTCCCAGTTTTTAGGGCATTGAATCAAACTGGTATACAAACAGCATATTCCTAGTAGTTTTTCAAGTCCTGTTTTAGAGCCCAGCAGATCCCTCATTCTCTGAAACAGTGTCCACCTTTCAGAGGGGATCACAGTCATTTTTCCCTTATGAACTGCCCAAGGCCTCATGGGTGGCTGTCAGTCCTCCAGGGAGAAAGGCAAAGCTGCTTGGGACAGACTGAACTTCTTGACAATTCGAAATGCATATCACTGTTCAGCAAAGGGATGATCAATTGGGGAGGATGGGTGCAAACATTAAAATGAAAAAGGGAGAGAATCTCCCAGAGAAGGGGACCAGAGAGGGAAAACAGGCTGGCCTTCTTCCCCACAGACAAGCCTCCTCAAGCTGACCCGCCTGCCCTGGTGCTCAGTAGAAGGGCAGAACCAAGAATGAAGACCGCAGTAGGCAGCATGGCTTCTTCTAGCGCCCATGAGCTCTCACAGCCCCTTGATATTGCTGCTGTGCCAAGAACAAGATAAAAACTAGGACCCTTCTGGCCAGAGAGAATCCGCCAGAACTTCCTGCATTCATCTGATTTGGGCCAGGGCTCTACTTAGTGCTTTGTGTGACAGGTAGTGTGGAAGCTGATTCTCTCAGAGCATTGTGACTCCACCAAACGATCAGGTAAGATGCTGGCTCTTGCCTTCTCCTTCAAGTGCATGAGCACCAGTTTTCTGCTTTCAGGAGGACACTTAAAAAATGCTCTTTGCCTCATGTCTCCCAGAGCAGCTGTCTCAAGTGGCAGCTTTGTTTCCTCTGCTCTCTCTTTTGCAGCTTTCCTGCAGGACTGACTTGTGTGCAGAATGCTGCAAAGGCCAGCAGGAAGGAACTCCTCTCTTACGGATCATCAGGGAACAAAGAAAAGCATCTTCCTTCAGTACTCCGGATTTAGGCCATAAAGAGCTCTCCAAGTGCAGTAAGCACACCCCATGGCTTGGAGTTTGATGTCTCTGAAGAACCCCTATGAGCACTGAGCTGTTCTTACAGCAGAAGTGGGGAGGCTTCTGCATGAGCATGGACTGGGAGCTGAGATGAGCATGGCTGCCATGGAGAAATGAAATGAGAGAGGAGATGAGGACGAGGGAGGGATGCACAGACTTGGCATGGTCTGGTTTGATTTCTCTCACCCTTGTGCACTGCAAGCAGTGGAGCAATGGTGCTCTGGTGCCAGACGGTGATTAGTAGTGTCCAGGGCAGAACTATCAGCACGATAGCCAGGATGTCTCGTCTCTTCGGCATCTCCAAGACTGACTGGACCCACAGCTCCTCATTACCTGACAGTGAAAACCCCAGAGACAGAACAGCAGAGCACATGGAGAACAGAAATAAATGGACAAGAAGGAACAAGGACAGAGAGAGAGAACGCGAGAGAGGGAGAGAGCAGCGAAGGCGACACGACTCGTAGGTCTTACCAGTGCTTACAACCCACCCATTGCAGAAGCAGGTTTGGAGGGGCCTCGGCTACTGAGACGAGGAGCAGGAGGACACTTCTACAGGACACTGCCGGAGCTGTCAGCGTGAACCTCAGGGACTCATTTGGAAGGAAACCTGCAACACAGAGCAAAGGTGAGTAGCCAGAGAAAAGTACTAGGGAGCAGCTCTGTAGAGTTCACAAATCCTCCTCAAGAAAAGCAAATCAAACTGGGACAGTGAATGACAGAAATGTGTCCCACCCCTCTAGGGAGAGATGCCTCCTGGGCGTCCACAGTCTTGCTTTCCTTTGCATCCACTTGTCAAGCAAGTCCCTTGCTCGTTGCTCAGTGCTGCAGTGTCTGAACCATCCCCCAGCAGAAAAGGACCCTTCATCCACAAGCCAGCCAAGCCTCACCACACCACGTGCTAGGCCCAAGCCCCGAGGAGGAAGCAGAGACCATAAAGACCACAATGACCACATTACTTGCCTGACACATCAGCAAGTCCTCTGACCCACCAGGCCCTCTCCCTCTGCCAGGCAGAGCACTCAGGGTGACTGCACCTACGCTCTTGGGAATAGAGCTCCAGTGAAGCCAGCGACCCTGCGTTTTGCCCGTCATTCTAATCCCCTCAGTTCAGACCATCCCGCTGGCATCTTTGACGCAGCCAATTTTAACTGAGGCTTCCAATGGCCTGTTCAGGTTCATTTCTTCCATCTCAGAGGTGTTGCGACTGGAGTATATTAAACTGCCACAATGGCTTAGTTTGATTCCATACAAGCACATACAACATTTAAGCAGACTGTATTTTATCCAAGTATCTTGGCAAGCAAAGTACATCGCTTAGCAGGGACACGCACGGTGGACAGTTTGCAAACATGGGTAGCAGTTTAGTACCACTGTTCCCATGTGGGGGAACGCATTAGCCCGCTGCTAAAAGGGCTGCATTGCAGACAAGGGAGAGCCCAGAGAATACCGCAGTCAAAGGCAGGCAGCAGTCTGCTCTGGGGACGAGCACTGATCTCCCACGGCACAGCCGCTGGCTGGCTACTCATCACCGTCACTGCAGTGCCCTGGAAACTATCAGATCCCCTCCTTAAATCAGAGGGGAGCTCCTCAAGCCTGGGCTGTAGATATGACTCCACTTTGCAAATGTTCTTCCTGAGACCCTTGGAACTTGCTTTTTCTTGGTTGCCTGGGGCAGTTATGGAGAGATCCAGGTTCAAATCCCTCATTAGCCCAATTTGGATTGATCTGAATTTCCCATGGCCGTGCCTTGACCACTGGACTGTACAGTCAGCCTCTGGCACTGAGCCCAGTGGAAGACTTGAAGTGAAACGTCTCCAAGAACCCACAGGTTGTCCTTTTAAAGCACAAGCAAGCAATAGTCAAGTTGCTGGACAGAACGTGGTTCTTCCAAATTAGCACTTCAATCACAGGGATATTAATTTACCAGGGAAGACAAGGGGTAGGGAACACACAGGTTGGCCGTTGTCCTTAAAACAGACATGTAAATGTCCCTCAACAAATGATTCAGTGAATCCATTCTTTTCCACACATACAAAACCCCAACTTGCCAAAAAATTTCCAGCCAACTCTAGCAAACAGCAGTTCCCCACCCAGAGGTCTCTCACCAGGGAGAGACCTGCCACCTCCCGTACAAAAACCTGTGCAGAGACCACGGTGCCAGCATCTACAGACCTGGGGACCCATCCTCCTCATGTGCACCCACCCTCCTCTGGCACTAGGCAGAGGACGCAATCAGCAGATGTGCTGGCAAACTGCATTTAGGAAATGCAAGGACCCAGTGGTATGGAAGGAGGCTGTGGTGGAGCAGGGCAAGCTGCAGTTAGTAAGGGTGATAAGAGGGAGCCAGCCTTCTGGAAGGGTCTCAAGAGGAAAGTCCAACAAACCTCTAAACCAACCACCAAACACACCTGGTTCTATGGAAATCAGGGTTTCCTGCAGACAATTATAGGGAACCAGCAGAAAAAACTTTTCACAGCCTAAGGATACGCTCTGTGCAGCCGCACACCCTGCAGACTTTCAAGGAAGCACCCCCCAGCAACACAGATTTGTCCCTACTTTTTTCAGAACTGGAGAAAGCAGACTCATCCAGACAAAATAAACCAGGGAGTAAGAGGAGGAATTATTCCAGCAAACATCAGCCTTCTGCTGCATCCCCGTCCAGCTCTCAAAGCCAGAGAAATCCCACTGGCCTAGCACGGCCAAAGCACACAGTGCCCTCGGGAAAGTGCATCTGGCCTCATCCTTGCTGTCCCTGCAGTTACTGTCAGTGCCCGAACAGAGGGCACTGAGAGCTGGCATCCTTTGAATCCTCTAATAAAGCCAGAACATGTCCCTTGAGCATCCCTGTACGGCAGAGCCATAAGGGGGAGCTCAGAAAAGACAGAACCCCTTGGCCAGTAAAGTGCCTTCACTGCAAATGCACCAAGGAAAGGACTCTGCCACTGGAGAGGGGGTGGGAGGAAATTACATGCTAAAAGAGCCACTCAGAGTCAATTCACAGCTTTTGGCAACCTGCCACGGTGGGCTGGCGTGCACGAAATGCCCCGTTTGTCAAGGGCAGCTTCCTCCCAATACAGTGCTCTTACCTTAAAAATGCCTTTTCCCTGCCTCCTGCCAATCCAGGCTCAAATTGTCAGCCCCCTCCCATAGGACAGGCTGACCCTGGGCTTGGTGTGATAGAGAATGGGCACCTTTGGGCTGGGGTGCTACTCTGATTTTCATCCCCTCAACACAGGGGAAAATGAGCAGGCTCCAACGATTTGTGCATTGGTCTCTTCAGCATCGATTCCTTTTAATTTGCTACAGAGCATTTAGCAGCTCCCTGGTCAATCATCTGTCACTTTGGTGCTCCAGCTGCCCACAGCCAACACAGCCCACTCATGCCCCAGCAGAGAGAACTGTCGGCTTTGCTTTGCAGCTCTGCTCGGGCTGGCAGCAGAGAGCTCCCGGGCCGGCACTCTCTGCCATGGGAACACTTCCTCCCTGTGTCCTCCTGCGGCTGGCAGAACGCTGAGCTCCTTTTGCACCATCGGCAAATGGGGGCTGCAGATGTGAATCAGATACCCTGCGCGCAGTGGCTGTAATTAACGTTCCTTCCCCATACAGTGTGCTGCGCACGCCCAAAGGGACACGACCCCAGTATAGATCCGAATCACAGATGGCGATGGTCGGCTGGGGGAGAACATAAAGCCACGGACCACAGCCTGACCCCCAGCTGCTGACCCATGCTTCTGCACCCCAAGCTGCCTGTTGGCACCCACGGTGCACTGTGTACTCCACTCCGCAGCAAAGACATTTGCTCACCCTTAATTCCTGAAGCCATCTGATTTTATTGATGACCCTGAGAAGCCTGACTGAAGGACATCGTAAGAATTCACTTGGGGCTGCTGTAAGCAGTATGAAATCTGGATCCAGATGAAGTATTTCAAGCGTGTTCCCTCTCAACACGCTAATGCAATTGAGGGCCTCAGTGCAGGGTGACGCTAGTTCTCAGTGTAACAAAGTCACGCTCCCACCTCACCGTCACATGTTAAAGCTGCAAAAGGTGAAATTCGTTTCCTCCTGTGAACAACACCAGCTAGGAAATACGTGGTCGCCTGCAATTTTACACTGCTGGTGAGAAAAGTCACAGCTTCACAGCCCAAGACAGAGGGCTTGCCCTGCATCCAAAAAATCCCTTGCTACCAAAGCCGAACAATGCTTTTTGTCGCTGTTTACAGCACAAGTGAGGCTAGCCAAAAGTTAGTCTGGGGAAAATTATGCTCCTCTTCAAGGCATTCACTCTCCCTCTGCCCCATCATAATACCACTCTCCTTTTCCCCCTGAAAACATTAAAACCTGGCTTTGTTCAGATTGACAGTTTTAGGCTTCTGCTGTCTCCTCCTCCACAAGGAAAAGAAGGAGGAACAAATTTAAGCATGAATTAATTGAAAAGATCAAACTTTATTTTCCACTACAGAAAGTGTACTTTCTTTTATCAGTTTTGAAAAATCAGGCAAGAGACACAAATCACCAGCTCAAATGTAAGCAATTTTGGGGTTAAAATATTTCTAAGACAAAGGTGGTTTGCATAGTTTGGAAAGACTTTTCTCGGCAGAAATATATTTTGACATGCTGCAAGTAGAAGGGCTATGCCACATGGTGAACGAGACTTCACATCCTCCGGCAGAGGGCAATGGAGTCAAGGCATGACAATATTAAAAGGGTACTCATCTAATAAAAAGCTTTAATAAATCCTGGAGCCATGTGTTGGTAATGTGCTGGATTATTAAACGCCAAAGTTTCTTTTTTTAAATCAAGTTAATTGGCGTCAGCTCTGACACTTACCGTAGGAAACACTGATTTGATCTGCAATCTGGTTTATAGTCAGTTTTACCTTCTTTCTTCCTTTGGGGCTGCTCAGCCCCAGCGTCATTACTTCTTGGTTTTCCCACATTGAACAGAAGTGATTTAGAACATGCTAAACTAAAGAATTGCTTGAGTTGAATTTATATATATACATAAATCAGTGGAGTAAAAATATTGTCTAGATATAAGAAAAACACACACAAAAAAGCCAAACAAATATACCAAACACTTACTTGTATTACAAAACAGCCAGAAGATAACAAACAAACACAGCCAAATCCTACAACAAAAGCTTTACAAAGAAAATAAACACTCATACTTCAGGATACAAAGTATATTCTCAGAATAAATAGCTTTTCCTCCTGGGCAAAGTACCCCCTAAACCTAAACACAGGGTTTCTTTCACCTTTGCAATAGTAACTGGTTCTAATCCCTGCTGAAAAATGATGCAGGAGCGGCACAAGCCAGAGCTGCTCCCTCCGCTCAGCCCCCCTTGATCCACCGAGCAGCTGGACCACAACCCCTGCGTCCCAACAAACCTGCCTGAATTGACAGCAAGGTCCACACGCCTGAGACAGTCGTGTCACACCAAAAACGACTGCAGGCATACGAGCGCTGCACTGTTATGCCCACTTGTCAGACCAGGCAATCAAGGCGCAGGACCCTCACGGCTCTCCCTTGCAATCACGCAGCACAGCAGACGCTGGGGCCAAGGGCTCTGTCACTGGGCTCCCCCAGCCGCACGCGGGCACACCGGTGGCTGGCTCCGGGTGCTCCATACGCAGCCCTGCTCCTCGCCACACCGCGTGGCAGAGGATGGGAGTGACAAGCCTCTGTCTAAGATTTTGGTATTTGGCAGAAAAGGCTTGTAAAGCACAAGCTAAAAATAAAGGTAGTAATAAAAGCCTCGTGCTCGTTAATTACTCTGTAAGCCATTACTGCCTAAAAACCCCATAACTTTAATGGGGGCTATTATAAGTATAGTAGCAAAACTGTGGAGCTAATTACTGTTTAGTTATTAAGCTGAACATAGCCAGAACTGAGTAATGAGCAGGAAGAATTGCTTGTTCTTCGAGGATTTAATCAGGGGTGCTAATATTAACCTCAGATTCTCCCGACTCACGGGGGAAAAGGACAGAGGCTTTGCAGCCCAGCCCTCTCAAAAGCCTGCGTGGCACCGCAAGGGGCAATGCACCATCCTTGAGCAAGAGCTGATTTGTACAACGCGAAGCTTGAATTGCAAGTCAAGAAAGAGAGTGAGAATGATTCAGAAATGTTTCAGACCACCACTACCAATCTGCCAGCTAGAGGAGGACCGGATTCAGCCATAGGAATGGAAACTGTTGAGCCAATGCAGACTGGCTCTGCGGCAGAGGGTGAGGGTTTGCATCATCTCGTCATCCAGCATTTGTTTCCTTCTTTTAAAAAATTAAAGTACTTCCTGTAGAGCCCAAAACAGAGAAATGATGTGGTGTTCTTTTTATTTTCTTTCTTTCTCTTGTTTTTTTAAACACAAAAACCAGAAAATTCCGAAACATTGGAAAAGCCTGGAAAGGAAGCTTCGATTTAGGAAGTTGTTTTTCCCCTTGATACTTTTACCCAGCTTCACCTGCAAACCCTAGTTCTGTCACTATACTTGCCTTGGCTACATAGACAGGGGCCACTCCTTGTGTTTTCCAAGCTGCTAGAGAAACTGAGGCACCGAGATTGCAGAATTTCCCCAACCTTGCAACAGCTGAGGCAAAACCTGACCTGCTCTCCCCTTCCAGCCCTGAGCCCCTGAGCCCTGTTGCAACAAATGGGATCAAGAACACCGATTATCTCACAGAAAAAAATAATATTAACCAAGCTTCTCAGAACAACACTTCAAATTTAAAGCAAGCATGAGCAAAGTGGATCAAGGGAGCTCAACACAAGCACAATTAGCTTCTGTAACTTATTGCCACAGGATACTAAGAAGAACAAGAACTTAACAGGATTCGAAAAAGGATTAGTTGTGTATGTGAATAAACTGCATATCCAGAATTAGAATGAACCACCCACCAGTTTGGAAAACATATAAACCCTTGAGTTTCAGAGCTTCAGCCAAATTTTACAAGCATCAGAAACTTTCTCTGTTCCAGATTAATCTTCCCTCCATGCTACTCCACCTCTGTGGATGCCAGTATTACTATTTTTATTTTTATTAGGTTGTTAAAGAGCTTTAAGATCATCGAGTCCAACCATAAACCTAACACTGCCAAGTCCACCACTAAACCATGTCCCTCAGCACCACGTCTGCCAGTCCTTTAAATATCTCCAGGGATGGTTACTCCACCACCTCCCAGGGCAGCCTGTTCCAACACTTGATAACCCTTTCGGTGAAGAAATTTTTCCCAACACCCAATCTAATCCCCCCGGCACAACTTGAGGCCATTCCCTCTTATCCTATCGCTTGTTACTTGGGAGAAGAGACCAACCCCCACCTCGCTACAACCTCCTTTCAGGTAGTAGACATGGCCAGAGCTAGAAAAAGGGTAGGAGATGTAAAGGCACTGCTCTTATGCTGACTACACTGCCTAGTCCCAAGATTTCACTGCTTCCAACAGCAAGACAGATCTTCTGTTAAATCCTTAAAGGATTTAATGCATTGTCCTAAATGTGTTTGCTTTCTTGTACAGGTTCTTACACTGCAATCATCACCAGAGCACCCAAGTGCTGTCCGGGATTTCTCAAAGATCCTTAGTTACAGTCACTGCACTTCCTTTCCTTGTTGCTCCAAAGACATGTAGGGAAATGCCTTGGAAGGGGCAGGTATCCTTTTATTGCAGTGCTCTTGAAGAGGGTTGAACCTGGGCTTTGCAATCTCCTTGTGACAAGCAAGGCAGAAGCAAAACACGTCATGCACTTGGCAACAGAAAGTGGCAAGGCTGATGTGGGTCCTTGGTGCCTGGGACAGTCTCATCAGTCTTGGCCTGGCCTCTCTGTCACGGAGGCAGCGCTGCCCTTACTGCTTTCAGAGGATGCACTGGTCTGTCAGTCAGGATTGGCAACGCTTGGTCCAGACCTTCTCTCAAAACAGGAAAGCTGGGGGTTGACTCAGGTCTTGGATGAGAAAGCGTTTACAGCACCCAGTACTTCTTGATAAACGGCTGCACTTCACACATGGTTTTTAAAAAGCATCTCTATCAAGATGAAAAGCTGTTTGACTTACAGCCCACTTCCAAAATAGAAAGACAACTAGGAGTTGTTTTCTTAGGAAAAACGCTGATGACACCCACGAAACTTGTTCTACTTTCTCTAAGGTTGCTTGTAGGTGAGCGCTGAATGCGTGCTGCAAAAAGAGTGCTCCAACAATTAGCTCATTTAAGAGCTTCTCCATCACGTCTTCTTGAACTGGTGACACAACAATACCTTGAGTTATCCCCTTTGCTCATCTGAGTCAATGTCAACGTTGCCAGAGACAGACATATTTCCAGACTCTCTATTTCCACCTCTGCGGTCTGCATTGCACTGAATATTTTGTGCACCGCTGACTTCCATAGATTCTAAAAAGTGACATTAACAAAGGATGACCCAATTTCAACATCATCAGACTAAATTCCACAGCTCCATAATAGGCTTTGCATATGCTTTGTTCAAAGGGTTTGAAGACACGGGCTTCCACGTGATTCCCCGTGTAAGAGAGGCGGCACGCCGTAACAACCAAGCCTCACCTTTCCAACCAGCATGCCAGTGAAGGCCACTGTTTCAGGATCTGCAAGTCTGAATCATTGGGCCAAACATGTCAAGCTAACACCAGGCTCCCTGCGGACTTGCCTTTCTCGCTCTGCCCAAGGAAGCCTAACAAGTTAAACACGTGTAACATAGCTGGGTGATGAAAGAATGGGCATGGCTGTTGGAAGAAAGACTGCAACGCTTGCTAATGCTGTAGTAAGGATTACCTCACCACCACGCAGTTCACAGCTTTTGTTGTTAGTGGTTGAGAGAAGCTCCAGGCTTTTATATACTGTCTAAATTCAGGGTTGTAGGATTCTGTGGTTGCATCTGAGAACCCTGGGCTAGTGGGATATGCTGGGGGCTCCCTCCCATCACACTGGCACCTGGGAAAGTTCACAAATATGACCATCAAATATGAAGAGCTGTGCCCAGCTAATTTTATCTCCCAGCTGGCTCTGCAATATGTTCCCAACTGCAGACCTGGAGATGAGACCGCTCACCTCCCGCACACTGTTGCCTCTTGACTCGCTGGGGAGACGAGGCCGGGGGAGCACAGCAGGACCCACTGCCTGCTCAGCTGCAGGTCAGGGATCGCAGCACGTGGCACACACATTTCAGCCTCAGCTGGAAGGCAGCTCACCAGCTCTGTACCCGAGACCTGGCATCATAGCCATCAGCACCTACTTTTAATTACCGAGCTCTTCCCTTTTTCACCCCTGAAAAAAATAAATCCTGCTCTATTTAAAAAGAGTTATTAATAACCCGATTATAATGCATGAAAAAAGGGGGAAAAAAGAAGCCTTGCAGAGCTAGTGAACAAGCTTGCCCTCTCCCACTGCAGCAAGCCACCGCTGTGCACCCTGAACACCTTAAAAAGGGATTTAGTTTTCAAAAGCACAATTTTTCTTTTTTTCAATAGGAAACATCAAGTTGCTTAAAGGTGATTTTTTTGAAGGCTGGGAAAAAAAATATGCAGGCATCCAAATTCTCCATTACTTTTGAAAACACTAGCTGGTGTAAGCACAAGTCCCTGAAGACGCCACTGAAGTAAAAACTGCTTTGCAGGAGCTGTTGTCAGAGTTGCTTGATAGTGTGCACGTGTCCAGACTGAGACGTACTCCGGACCGACCCTGAAGAGCGTCCATTGCTGTGGAAGCACAAGGGTGCTGTTCCTGCTTTGGGGAGGCAGAATGCTCCCACCATGCTGAAAATTCACACATGGCATCTCCTCCGCACGCCTCCCCACAACGCCACTTCCAACACGTGCTGCTCACGAGGCAGCTGCAGAAGCCTGGAATTAGTTGCTTTGTATTTCAGAGGCACTAAGAGCAGCCATGCAGGTAATTCAAGCTGAAATGCTTCTGGGCTATGAATTCACATATAAATTCCTGCCTTATTGCAAACTACCTTTTCACTGCAGACAAGGCTGCAACAGGGCCAGGGCTCCCAGACTAACTGCTGCACCCCACTCAAGCAGCCTGTTCAAGAGTTAGCTGCTGCCTGAGCAACAAACCCTCCAGCATCATAGCATACCCCAACGCTGCGGAAATATATTTATATCGTAGCAGCAGTGCTTGGATGGACAGGGCCATTTACTGAGTCACAGAAGTATTTCCTGCAGGTTTTCTCTCCTACCTTGTGGGACAGATCCAGCAAAGATGCAGCATGGCACTCAGAGCTCTCTCAGCTACCTGGATAGCAGTTGGTCAAAAAATCATAGCCAAAACCATTATACCAACTTACAGAGAAAATCCCCAGCTCCCATCCCCGTTTGATGACTTCTTTAAAGACACAAGGCTCAAATCCTAAGCCCTGCTCAGTGTTGGGTGGTCAAACAGGGCACAGAGAGTCCGACAGCCTGTGACCTCTGCGAAAGTCACTAGTGGGACTGAGGGATTAACATCGATTCTTTCATGCTACAGTGTGGAACAGGAAGCCGGGGGGATCTGGGATGATAAAGCAAACGCCCAACCATAATTCAGCAGCTTGCAACACAATCAATCACCACTTGCAGTTCTGCAGTCCATTAGTACAGCCACAAACCTACACAACCTTCTCCTTGGAAACAGGAAGGTCATTTTAATATTATCACCCTTTGATTTCTGGTCCCTGCCAAATTTCGGCAGGGTCTCCTAACCTTACTGTGCCTGCTGAGAAGAAGACCACAGGGCTGCCCGTAATGCACTCGTCCTTATTCCCTCACCTCCTTTCTCCACAGTGAACACAGAGGCTTTTGCCTGCCTGGGAACCTTTGATATGTCAGAGTAACATGGCCCGTGTTCCCTTTGAGAGGCATTTGGAAGGAAACGATTTCTTTTCCTCTACTAGCATAAAAATCCCATATGCCAATCCAATAAACCCAGAGCTATTCCAGCATTGCCCAAGGAGGTAGGATTTGGCTCTTAATTTGCCTCTTAGTGGGAAAGGCAAGGGCTAAATCTACCTGTTTGTCCAGCTTCCAATCTAAGCCTAGTTCCGACCTGGCTTCCCCCGTGGCTTAGTTATTTTGGCTCACCTGCACCTCGGCTTGCTCTAGAGGTGAGATGAAAATAGCTGCCTACTTTTGGACAGGAATCACAAGGTTCAAGTAGCTCACAGGCTAAATACAGAAATGGCACAAGCACTGATGCCTGAGGTGCTGGCAAAGCGCAACTCACACCAATCTGATGGCCTGGTGTGTGTGCCTGGGGAAGGTCACTTCTCCTAATTTTAGAATCCCCCAAGGGCCAAACCCAGCCCAGATCTTCTCCATGTGAACGACAGATGGAGAAGCCAAACAAAAGCTGGAGACAGAACAAAGCCAACAGTTTCACAGCCCAACTCAAAAAGCAGTGAGCAGGCAGCCCTCACAGGAAGGCAGACACCTACGAGTGCCTCTCCTTGCTGCCCAGCTCCCCGAACCACTCACCAGCCCTTGCCATTTCCAAGAGCATCTTCACCACTTGCAAACGCTTGACCTGCTCGGCCAAGCACCATCCTGCCACCAAACTAGTTGGGACATCGGGAAATACCCCTGTGGTCCGCAGAGTGTCTCAGCACCAGGGAACTGTAATCCACAAGTGGCTGAAAGCACGCACAAGGAGAGATGCAGGCACAGCTGATGGACAGACAGACTCCCTTGCAGGGTTTTACTTGCAAGGTGAGGAGCAAGACAAGCCCTTGGGGAGCTCAGAGAAACTGGAGGGTTTTGTAATGGCTGCTCTAAGAATACTGTAATCATGCAGCAATTATGGTGCATCTCAAATCAACCAGGCAAATTACATCATTATTATTACGACTGTCACCAACCTTGCACAGCAGGGACAGAGAGGCAGGCTATCCCTTGCCCAAGGAGGCAACAGGGTTAGGAGAGTACCGACAGAGCTACAGCACAGACCCACCACACTCCCTTCAGGCCTGTCCAACCCACGTGGTGGCAGCCCTGTAGCTTCCTCGAGTGACTAGGACCACATCTGTACTTTCCTAAGCTGAATCTCAAGGTATAACGCTTAATTAGACAGGTTGATTTTACCTTTTTTTTAATTAAACAAATATCTTCAAGCATAAGAGCAGCCCTTGTCATTTGATTGGAACTGTCAGTCTTTCAAATGTCATTCCTACAGATGACTAATCTTTAAAAACATGAGTCACTAAACTCTTCGACTCAGTTGATAATGAGCCAGAGCAGTAACGGTGGTTGAGACAGCGGGGGAGAAATCAGGGCTGCCTGGACTCAGAAGGGCTCAGTGCTGCACGTGGCCCAAAAGCCTTTTTGCAGCTCGAGGGACTGGGGCTTCCTGACGAATGCAGAATGCAGGCTATGAAAATGGGGGATGCGGTACATCTGTGAGAACATCTCAGCACACTTGCTCCTCTGAGCTGCTGTTGTGTTGACAAAAAAGAGAAGAATTACCTCTTTCAGTCTCTCTGAATGTGCTGGTTTTCTCAGTGCAGAGTGAAGACTTTTGTTTCATTCTGCCTCTCCTGCAGGCTCCCTTTTGAGCAGATTTCCCTGGACTCCCTGATCCTCCATTTTCCCAGATCTATCCAACATAATACTGCTTTGGGAAGCATCCTAAGATTTACAAGCCTAAAGCGCATCACAGTGTTAGCCGCAGGGGAGTGCATGTGCTGATCCCAACCTGAATGCAAACACTCACCTACTCCACAACCTCTTCCCCCCCTCCCCGAGCAGGGTCTCAGCCCTGGATTGCTGCATAGTTCACAACTTGCTCTGTAATAAGAATGACTCAGGCTGTCAGATAAGTTATTAACTTCAGCAGCCAGAGTCTCTTCCCATTAGAGCGCTATGGTACGAGATGCCTGGGTGAAACAAAAAGGACTGCCAGGCAGGGCACAGAGCGCACGAGACAGCGATGAGAAATAATGTTGGCAGCACTATTAAAAGACAAATTGGAGGAAGAAAGGAGGTGTATGTGTGGGGTGACAGCTTCAGAGGATTGTAACAAATCCTTTGCCACCGGGGGCTTCACAGCTGTCAAATTTCCCAAAGCCAGGGGAAAGGGCAGTGGCAGGGAGACAGCTCAGGTCCCCCTGCTCCACAGGTCAAAGCACCCCTTCCACACGTGTCCTGCCAGTGTGAAACCCCAAAAGTAGCAACAGGTTTTTGGTGTGCAATGGTTTCCTGACCCCAGCACCTCTTCCCATGATTGCAGTGACAATAATCCCAGCATCATCGCAATGCCATGGACAGTTACTCCACAAAGGGCACAAACTGGCAGGTCCCCCTCCTACTGTCCGTTGGGCTTTATTTATAGAAAGGCACCTTTTATTGCCATTTTTGCTTCTTCCTGAGGCTGCTCTGCCAGGCTCGAGGCAGAGATAGTATCTACACCTCCAGGATCCAGACAGCTCCACCTTGCTGCCAAGGGATTCATTTTAGAGTAATTTTATTCACAGTTATGCCTGCCAGGCCCCCTTCTCAATACTCTTGGCTGAACACTGGCTGTTTGCACTTGGAGAATTTCAGAGCTAAAGTAACTAATAACTTAGAGTAACTAACTCTGTCTAAGGCAGATGTGACTTCAAACTCAGCCACCCAAGAATGAGTTGAACTCTCATCAGATTGCTTCACAGTCTCTTTTAACAATCTCCTGCCACTCCTGAATCTCACTGCTCAGGCCGAGCTAGCACACACACATCTATCAGCATCCTTCCCCTGCCCAATTTGCCTACCACTGTACAGACACCTCACTTGCATGCCAACGGCTTCCCAAGCAGGTAGAGCTGTCCCGGCCCCTACCCTTATCACTCAGATTCTACCCAATCTTTTCAACGCCCCCCAATTTTAGCACATGCCAGAAATGATGCTCATCTAACTGACAAACAGAAACAAATACTTCCAAACCCTCACAGAAGGTCATTCCAGGAGCTGCACACTCTCTGAAAATTAATGTTAGAGTCACGCCTTGTGGATGTGCCACTATTATAAGAAAGACACTGGAAGAATTATTCATTAGTAGCGACTTCTGCAGCTCTGATCTCCATAACCAGCTGCCGTTCATCCAAGTGGATCACAGCCCATCTGAACAAACCTTTGAATGTCCATACAACCCCACATCACACAGCCAAAGTCAGCCTCTCCTGGGGCATTGCATCCCTGCAGCTGCTGCAAGAGCTGAGGCTGGGAAAGGGCAGAAAATTCCTGTTTCTCACTGGGGCTGTAGGGAGCGTGCAGACAGTGAGTGCCATAAACTGACTGGCAGCCTTTCAAGGGTGGCAGGCTTGTGCCAGATTATACTTCTCTCTCCCAAATTAGAAGCAAAACGTGCCACTAGAAAGTCAGGTGAAAGCTGTCTCTCAAGGAAGCAAGAGGCTGCCTCTCAGTACCACTGCGTGAGGCAGCATCTTAAAGCATCCTGCTAATCTGAGCACAGCCGTTGCCTCCCAAAATAAGCCACAGCTCTCAGGCTCCAGCCTGGCTTTGTGCTGTCCCAAACCTGCCTGCTTGCCCCGGGAGACACACATCACAGGTTGCTGACCCCCACCATCAACTGTGCTAGGATTAAATCACAGCACCATTCTCCTCCCATTCACACATTCACGCCAACCCCTCATGGACGCAGATAAATGGTATCATTACAAATAATTATTTTCCTCGGCCGTGGAGCCTGAGCTGGGCAGTGGTATATACGGACTGCAGGAGACACGAAAAGACCAGACAGGCACCCTCTCTGCCTCAGTCATACAGGTTTACCATCCAAGCGCCATCCCTGCACAGTCCTGCTAGGCTTCCAGCATCCAGCAAGCTCCTGGTTCAGAACAGGACTGCAGCTTACTCCATACGCCTCACTCCCTCCTTCAGAGACCCAGCCCACTCACAGATCTGCCTCTCAGCAACCATCATGTGCATCTATTATTCAAAAGAAACATCAACTTATTCATGAGCCAAAATAGGTTCCAGGTACCGCACCCAGTCTCGAACAAAATTCCTCTTGCAAAGCTGCTCTTTTCTCAGCCTGGGCTCAACGGAGAAGAGTGCAGTGCTGCTCTCACTTTGATCCCTCTGGAGGGTTTTACAGCTTTGTTATGGCGAGGGACAGAAGTTAACAACCCTGTCAGGCCGCTCCCTCGTCATCTGGTTAATGTACCTTGTTAATGGCTACGGCACAATATCGCTCACCTCCCGTACACTCCACAAACTCCAACCTTCCCCTTGGGCTTGCAGTTACAGTTCCCCACAGGGATGGAGGGATGGCAGGGCAAGGAGGGCATAGGAAGTGACATGGTGCCCACAGGAGGAGAGTGACTTATCTAGCACATTGTCAAAGGCCCCTGCAGAGTTATTCACATACCAGGGAGGCATCTAGGTACAGCAGGCACACAGGAGCTCACACAAAACAGCAGTTATACTTCTCTTCCATCAGGTCTAAATCTGAATGTGGCAGCACTGGACTGCTCAGGACAGTGTAATAGCTCTCCTGGCTTGAGCGATGGCTCCTACACCCAGTGAAACAGTATGAATGGTTTCTTTCAGTGTTGCCCCTCATCTACACATACAGAAAATCCTTCCAGAAGTGCTGCTCCTTTGCTGATGACAGGCAAGGCTGGCTGGGCAGGCACAGAGAGAAGAAGGCAGGAGGAAACATGCAAGCTCGGTGCATCTCTCATTGCACTGTGAGCATCCACATTGTAAAAAATGAGCACAGCACATCAGTGCAGACCGCAACAAAGGCCCACAATCCTGCATTGGAGCACCCCAAAATGGTACAGCACTCTGATGTGCTTCTCCTGTGCAGGGATGGGCTGAAGGCCATGACACTAATTGCTACCATAGGACTGTTACATCTACATGGGTGACGTTACGTTTTTGTGGTTGGAAAAAGCTTACGTGGATGCACTAGCCAGAAGCCCTGCAGGGCCACTGGTGTCTCAGCACAGCTCCAGGTTTAGTCTTTGTGCCACAGCCTGTGGGATTCAGATGGAATAATTATAGAAGATCACCTAGTCTGGTCCCGTGTGGCCAGAGCAATGTCACTCCCCAGCTTTTGCTCATTCCCTGAGCAACTGGACTCCCCCAAGGACTTTACCATGCAACCTCCAGTAAGTATAGTCCTGGCCCTCACAGGGCCACCTGCGTTAAGAGAAACGCATTGGTACACATTTCTTCTTGAACAGATGGAAGAACAAAGGACGAAATCTAAGGAGTTTAGCCAGAACGCTTCAGCACCAAGGTGGTATTTATAGAGAAGCCCAGGGGGAGGTAACCCAGGCACCCACTCCACTGTCACACTGCATTTCTCTGCAAGAGGTCACGGTGCGCTGCTCCGAGGCAGCGTTACTCATGCAGCTTGCTCAGCACCCACACACATATGCAACCAGACCCACTCACTCACAGCAGCACGCAAACGCATCTAAGCCCTTGCTCTGTGCCACCAGGACAAGAGAAGAGTATGGGCTATTCAAAACTGCAACTTTTCAAAAGTGGGATCCCTCTCCTACTGATGGTGATAGGATAGCTTTTTATTCACTGAGAGCTGGAGTGGGCCACGAGTCATGCTGGCATTATGTTATGATAATGCTGGAAGTATTATAAATGCTTTGTGTGCCAGACAAATCCTGGAGCAGGCTTCCAAATCCCCTCAAAATCCCCACTTGCATCTCTACATTCATCCATTCATGAAATCCAAAGCAGAGCCTCAGCATCCATCCTTTTGCTCCTGGTCTCTTTCCAGCTGAATGGAAGGTGAGGCAGAGTCAGGTACTTCATCCGGATTAGCCTTCTTTTGTTTTTCAGGTGCCATATCTGAGGAAGAAACAGTGCTGGGGCATTTAAGAATGACATCCAGCAAGGCAGCTGAGACAAATCCCATGCCCCTTTCTCCCATCAGAAAGTGAAGCACATCTCATTCTCTGCAAGCTCTGACCCCCATAACCACAGTGAGCTGTGGCACTGGTGAAACTGGGGCTCTGCCACCCACACAACATAATGCGCAGCGTTCATGACGCTGGAGGACTGAGACCTTGCAGCTGGCCGGGAGGAGATCTTTGTGCCGCAGCTGCAGTTGTGAACATCTGCCTCCAGACGAATTCCCACTCACAAAAGGTCAGATGAGAGCTGCACTGGCCTTGCAGTGCCTGTCCGCAGGGGCCGAGGGTAGGAGACATGCACCCCTGCTTTTTGCAGTGCCATAGGTGTCAATCCCCACAGCAGGGCTCGCTGCCTAGATTCTTTTGGCAGTCAACGGGGAGAATTCATTTGGCCTATTTTAGATGAATGCCTTCAGATGAGATGAGCTGCACCCTGGAAATGCCCATTTCTCTTTACTGTACAGCTCAACCTACACGAGCCAACATCTGCATCTTCAGTACACTTAGGCAAAGGGTTCCCACCATTCTGGGGGGGTAACAGACTTCGTTTTCTGAGCCACGGCTTTTAATTCCCTATCCACTGGGCTTTGACAGGGTTTCCAGATGGCAGACAGTGCAGAAGAGTAAATTTTTCTGACAACTCTAGCCCACTGGTCTAGAGTGCATAAGGCAGGAATGGAAGGAGTGAATCTGAACTCTACTTTCCACGTTGCATTAGCAGGGCACCAGCTGTTGTTATTTCAGAGAGGATAGCCAGGCTCCAGCAGACACTGTGGAAGCAACTCGGGGATCAGCAGACATGTCTCTTCCATGGGCTCCGCAGTGCTCGCATGCCTTTGCAACAGCCCGGAGCTGAGTGGAGAGAATTCTCAATCATGATGGGAAGATGTAAATCCCCTCGCCAGAGGTTTCAGGGATGGGTTTTTTTAACGCCTTTCTGAAGACTGTCCCACTCTACTCAGTAGAATTTCTTCTCTGGGTTCCCAGATATTCGCTAGGGGACTCCCTACGTGATCACAGGCCAATCTCCTTTCCCTTGTCAGCATTTGACTACCCTTCCATCAAAAACAAGCATGCACTATTTTCTCTGTCCATCCTGTTTACTTACATGCCATGCTCTAGTGCAGAGACCAGATGTTCACAGCACCAAGGACTCTGGGAGTATCAAACCACGTCTCAGGAACTAACAATAAATAGCATTCCAGGGCAGCATACAGGCTGGAGCTGGGCCAGCAGTGCCCAATGCATTAACACACGCTTTGAGAGCTGATACATCACCTGCTCTTAAAGAACAGCACAAGAAGTGCAGGAAGCCTTGTACAGAAGCTTAGGTTGTGCCCCATCTTTAGGAAAATAGCTCAGATCCAGGCAGGAGGGGGATCTTGAGCATCTCCTATTTATTCTACTGTCACTGCCAGGCATGTCACCTTGTGTTCCCCATGGCTCACATGGATAGGATAGCTGGAGGGATTTCTGAAGTACCACTGCAGCTGGCAAATTGCTTAAAGGCTCCGTGGTACTTGGGCAGGACAGGGCATTTCTCAGACAGAAGCACAGAGTATGTGTGTATCTGCACACAGCTGTACAAGGGGAAGAACACACACTTCGACACACAGGCCAGGATGGAAAACACAGGTGTGCAAAGCCGCCTGTGCAAGTGCGCTCCAGGCACAGTACAGGTACCCATAAATTATCTTGCTGCACAGGAGTCATTTTATGAGCCTGTGAACAATGTGCCTTGGAAAATGCCACTTGGTACAACTAACATACCCACAGACGGAGAGGACGAAGAACAGGAGGAGGACTAAACTGGCTGTATTTGTGGGACAAAGCCATTAGCACTGCAAGAGACTGGGATCTGCTCCCTAGCACAGTGAATTGTTCTCAGTTATTTCCTCAGTCTCTCAGTGCCTCAGTTCCCTGGAGGCGTGGAGTTCCAATTAAAAAATGTAGGAGGATATATTCAATAGTGACTAATACGCTGTATTACTTACAGCACGTGGGGGTGGTCCACGTGTCTAGATCAGGATATGAAGATTAATTATGGGCCACACCCTGTGATCTCCACTCAGCAAATCCCTTATTAGCTTCTGAAGCTGAATCCAGCCCTGATGTCAACTTGCCAACCCAAACACAAACAGTTGGGGCTTGCAGCAGAAAAAGGGAGAATCTATCCTCGCTCTTCAGACCTTGTGCCTGGCAAAGATCACTTCTTTTGCCACCAGAGAAGCGAAACACTGATAGGCAACTGATTCAGGATCTCCATAAGCAAAGCATAAAAGATAACATGTTACAGAGAACAAGGACCCATGAAAAAGACACTGCAGAGGGACCTTCCAATGACATTGCTTCCAGCGATGCTTTGCCTTCGGGTGGGTTGAAGCCACACCGAATGTGCCTCCAGCCATACCCCCAAACAAGACTTAGAGCTACAGCCCACCTAACTTTTCAAGGCTACTGCATGCAATGGATGGCTGCAGAAAAAGTGGAGAGCGAGAAAGCCACAAAGGGAATGACCCACAGAGAAAGACGCTGACCAAGGCCTGTTGTGTCCCCAGAAGTCAGAGATCTTGCTGGTAAGCCCATATGTAAAGCAGCCTTGGAAGCCAGGCAGCATCTGGCACTGCTCATCCCTGCAAGACAAAATGCACAGTGACGCAAGAAAGGACCATACCCTCTCTTCCTATGGATTCAGATCTGCCCACTGGGTTTTGTTTGAAGAAGAAAAAACTGCTTTTGCACAACTTTTGTTTGAGCTGGTAGAAATAGAACAAGGGCAAGAGAGAGCAAAGGCTTTGCAAAAGGCAAGTCTCCAAGAAACACTAAAAAATGAATTGCAACATTTGCCCTAGTGTCCCTTAAAAGACAGTTCTTTTCATTTCCCAAGGCTTCTTCTATTGCAACATGAGGGTGCTGGAAAAAGATTAAAAGGGCAGACACATTGTTTTCCTTTCAGAACACATTATTTTGACATTGAGCAGCCAGCTTCGCACAAGGGGAGAGCGTGTGCTCACACTTTGCTACTGGAAGATTTCTTGGGCAGCTTCAGCCAGATCCCCCAGCTCCAGCAATTGTTTGCCAGAAAGACACAGCATTATGAGTGTGCTAAAAACCAACAAGGCCCTGCACATTGGAGCCACTTGCTGCTCTTCTTGCCTCAGAAGGTGCACAACTGCAGAGCAAAGACTAAAAAGATGCAGAAGAATTCTGCAGGTCAAGGGAGGAAAAAGAACAAATCCAGGCATCCCTGTAGTTGGCTGGAGCTCCGTGAGACACTGCCCTGACGAGGACAAAGCCATAGGAGAACAGAATCGCTGAACCCAGTGGCACTGCGTCATACAAGGTGACAGTCCCTTCCTAGGGTTGGAGCACTGTCTCCCCTTTGCCTTCAGTCTCCACTCTGAGCCACCTCAATGAGTCAGGAAACTTCGGGATGCCAATTAACAAGTGGGAAAGCTCTCCCCGTCTCCTTGCCAGCACAAGCGTGTGGAGGGAGACCGTTTTGTACAGATGACCTCTCACTTTGCTGTCCTAGAGAATTGAAATGACAGGAGAGTTGGGTCCCCTCTTTTGCACCTTCCTCAGGTCAGCCTGGCTCGGAGGGAGCCAGCTCTCATTAAAGCTGTTACTGCGCTGCTCACGGGTCCGAGTTCACAGTGCTCCGCTGGAGAAGCTGACAGCGTTTCACCAGGAATGCCTCTATGGGGGGATGGCAGGGAGGGATTTATAACTCAGCTGCACAAAATGGTAAAGTACTCAGAGCCAACATCACCAATGTAATTTTTCTTTCTCTGTCTTTCATACACCCACACATATTCAGCCAGGAAAATAAAATTATTGGTCAGATACCTTCCCATTCTAGTAGCATCCACTGTCCTGCTGGCTTTGACCATTTTTAAGGTTCTTAGCCCCTATCACAGAATTATCCCTTCTGGGAGAAATAACCTTCTTTTTTACTGTCTAATTATTCAATCCCTTCACCAGAACATCTTCTGTATTCCTCAATGCTTTGAAGCTGACACAGGAAACAGAGTTGGGTGCTACTATATAGAAAGAAGATATTTTACCCTCTTTTCCCAAGTGCCTCCATTTTCCCACACCTTTTCAATCCCAACTCTGTCAGGTAACCCAAGAAATCCCAACCATTGTAACCATCTAGCCAAATCTTGGTCAATTCATTCGCATTGGAGATCTGTGTACAGAGAAGGACTAATTACACGAACAAGGCAAGCAAGATGCATCTCGGGTGAGTTAGGAGAATTTCCTCATATGAGCAGGGATTACTCACAAAACAAAAGAATGGCTTGAAGCTCCACTGTACATTCACACAGTCCTTCTTCCATATTTATGTGCATGCAAAACACACCCAAACTCACTCATTTACACAAGTTGGTGATGCCTCACTGTAGATGTTCAGGGGCACTGACAATTTAGACAAGTCCTTACAGACCTATGCAACAGACTGCATCGTCTCTTCCAGTCCATAACAAACACTGGACTGTAAGCTCCTTAGATGTGTATACAAGCTCTTACGTCAATTGACAGCACGTTAGGGCTCGTGACTTTCTGCACTGTATGCACATAAGCAGGGACTTCTGTGACAGGCCATTATCTAAGGAACCAAAGCAAATGCTTCCTAACCCCATGCCAAGACCCATCAAGAAGCCCCTGAAGGCAAGAGGAGGAGGGGATAGCTGACCGACAGCACAGAACAAATGGATATTGCAGCAGCAAGATCCTGCCAAAGATATTGAGCGATGCCCAGCCAAGACCTGCACTTCCTGGGATCAAGTGGATACGGGCTCCACAGCTGTAAACATGAGGTTCTCCTCAGTGCTTTCCCAAACATCTGAGCTAAGCCACCTCCCAATATTATTTGAAGTTGTACTTTCTGGTCTGACTGAGAGAAATTAGGACTTTCAGGGTCACAGACCCAGGCATTGAGCCAGAGAGAGGCCCAGCAGGGAAAAGGAAAGCATCATTTGTGGACAGCTTCATTGATCACCACGGACCTTCTCCCCTGTAATCCCTGTTTTTCATCCCCACCCACTCCCACAACATAACACAACACAGAAATCACTCCTCAGATGGCAAAGCATTGCTCAGCCATCTCCTATTCCTCCAAAAGATAGCACTCAGAAAGCTTTTCCCTTTAAGCAGCGTCAAAGTTGGCTCTCACCACTGCTGGCACAAATGAAAGGGATTTCAGTTCCCCCTCCTCCTAAATCCCATGCCTTGCTGTTGTGAAGAAAAGGCAGAGGATGACCAAGGGAAGAGAAAAGCAACTCTCTCAGTCGCCTCTCACCTCCCTCCCATCTTCCTGCACAGATGCAGCGTTGGGCTGGAAGGGCACGGGGCCATTGTAGTCCCCACGCAGCTTCCCCAAGAGCCACACGCGAGCCCAGGAGGGGAGCCCCAGAGCAGGTGCAGGGCTGGGAGGGCAAGGCTGGGAGCACAGTGCTCCTGGAGGCAGACACGGGCATATTTCCCCATAACCCAGCCAGCCCTCCCCAGGCAAAGCAGCTTGGCATCCTCAGGCAGCCAGTCTGAGAAAGGGGGCAAAGTGATGTCCAGCACTGCAGCCCCCGGGACCCATTCTGCATCCTTTAAATACACTGGGAGGGGTAGAAAAATCGCTTTGAGTCTCCTGCTTCCTCCTGCTCCCTGCCCGCTGCATGCACACATACACACACACACAGCCCTGTGCATAAAGGATCTCTGTCCTGCTCAGCTCAGCCATGCAATGCCTGCAAGAGGAAAGAGTTACCTTATTCCCATAGCCTGAACCGCCTTCTCTCTCCATCGTGGCTGGGAAGCTGCTCCCATTCATGCTTTAATCCCTGGAAACAGAGGCACGATTCAAAGCGGCTGTTCACCCACCGGAGTGGGCTCCCCCCAGCAACCTCCTCGTCCTTCTCTCCTCCCTTTTTTCCTCGCTTGTTGGGTCCAGATTTTTTTTATTTTATTTTTATGTATTCTTTCTTAATCCAGGCAGCAACCAAGACACTCCTTCATTGCCTCTCTTTCTCCCCATTTCACTCGCAAAGAAACAGCATTGGAGAGCTCCTTCCTCCTCCACTGCCTCTGTGGACCTCCGGTTCCCCAGGTCTGCCTTTCTGCAGCGTGGCGTTAAGGGAAAGAAAGAGAGTGAAAGAGGGAGGGAGGGAGCATGCAAACAGGGAGGAGGAGGAGGAGGAGGCCAACGGGGTGTGGGAGGAAGGAGCCAGAGCGTGGCTGGCTGCTTTGTATCCAGAGCAGTGCCGACAGCCCCTTCCCTCCCCCCTACCAGAGGAGGACCAGCGCTGCTAATGGTCTGTACCAATTTATTCCACTTAGGCAGGGGCACTTCTCCCTGCGCCGGGAGGAAAAGCCAGGGAAGGCTCTGAGATGGCCCCTTAAGGAATTGGTTCCTGCTCTCCTCACTCCACGGCATCACCCACCGAGTTTGCAGCCACAGGCTTGGGAAGACGCTCTCCCAGCTCAGCAGACAAATGGAAAGTGTGAGGCAAGGAAGGGCTGGGTATGAGGGAACGGTCTTGCTGGTGACGAGGCTCAGCACCTCTGTGAGAGAAAGCAGTGACCGTATGCTAGGTGGAAAGCAAGGTTGCCCTCCAGCCTCTTGGGAAGGCAGGCTGAGCTCTGCTCTACTTTCTGCACGTGCACTTTAGCAGAAGCACCTTCCACTCCTCGTCGTGCACGCCTCCATGCCCAGACTGATCGCCCCCCTGCCTGTGTCCACTTGGGCTTTGCGAGCAGTGGGTAACACTCCTTAGATCTCATGCAACTCCCCTTCTATCTAGCACCACGTCCTTCCACGGCCCCACTCAGTCAGCCCTGCCCAAACAGCAAGGTAGCCCCACATCCACCCCGGCAGCTGACCAAGGGCCCCAGCACTGGGCAAAGGACAGCAGGAACATATTTTCCCCATGGGAAGGAGGCTCTGGATGTGACTAGGGCTGCCCCTAATCCGGGGACAATTGCACCAAGCCCAGTGGGCAGACAAGACACTTCTGTGACCTCTACCAATGCAGCAGGACCCTAGGTATGCTCCCTTTCTTCACAGGGACCACCTGGAGGATGTAGGGTTTGAAGGGGGTGGGGACCAGAGTGAGGATCTTATCTCCCAATACTGCCCTTTACTCGTTAACCCAGGCAGGGCTGACTCATGCTCGGCAGCAGATTTCTCCGAGATGGCTGAACACCACAGTACGTACGTCTCTGAACCCCACGCTCGCAGCTGGACAGTTTAACATAAACCCAAAGTCAGACCTGAGGTTGGGGACGAGTTACTTTTACCTGTCCCGCCACTGCTGCCTGCTCACCTGCTTCCCACCAGATCAGCCCTCTCCATACACCACCATCTCTGCCCGGCTCCATGTTCCATAGCGGACATGCACAGATCCACAGCTACAGCTACTCCCTTGTTACTCCCTCTCTTCCAGATCTGGTAAGGTTACAGTGCTATGGTAACTTGGAGGTATGGGGAGATTTACTTATGCTTTACCAAAAAAGGAACAACAAAGAAAAAACCACAACCTTCCAGTTACTGTGGAAAGCTTCAGCACTCAGGGAGCTGACGTTGAGCACTCTCAGTGATCTTCACCAGTGACTCCCACCGTTTTCACCAGGCTTTTCGGTTTGAATTCAGACCCCAGTTTTAACTTGTGGATCTCAAGCAGTACCTGGGAGCAGAGATATCTGCTATGTAGCTCGGAAGCCAAAATATTATCCACAAATTAGCAAGCATCAAGACACACTGACAAATCCTAACTGCATCATCATAGGGGCAGGGACAGCAGCTCCCATACGCTCTCCCCATGAAGTGAAGCAAGCTGGAGGACTCCAAGCATGGTCCGAAGCCACTGCCCCAGGTGGAAGTGAGCTTTGCTGAGACCGGCAAGGCCTGCACCAGACAAACCAGGGAGATAATGCCTCCAGGCCAGTGCTGAAGTACCATCCACAGAGGGCGATGCTTGAAGGAAGGCTTTATAACAGCCTCTCCCCTCACACTGCACCTGCTCCAGGGACAAACAAAGATGAACAAGGACTGCCAATCCAGATCCCTCACGCAGAGCTAAAGAGACCGCACAGCTGGGCTAGCTTCTGCTCAGCCACCTCCTCTGCAAAACACGGCAGTTCTTGCAACCAAAGGGAACACGGCCTTTTTTTGTCCTTGGTCTCATTTTCTGCAAGGTACCTAGGGAGAGATCAGCTCCAAAGACTACTTGCCTGGGAATTTTGTGCCAATTCAGCTAGTAGTAAGGGTTTCACTGAACTCTATGTCTATTAAAAATGCATAATGTCCATTTATATCAAAAGGGCGGATTCAGACCCAGCACTTTTCCAGCATGTCCCAGGCTACCTGCTGTTATGGCATTCAGGAGATGGATAGGAAGGAACAGTCCCTTGAGGCCTATGTCGAGAGGTAAGAAAGGGCACATTCATTGACTATTTCAGGGCTGGGTGAAAGAGGGGAAAACAAGGGAGAAGAGACATAAAAACGCTCCTGCCACAAAACCTAAACACATAAAAACTCAGGGAGGAGGGAAAGGAGATGTGCTACACCTGAGATTTATAAAAATTATGGGTGAGCAGTAACATTTCAGGCTCAGCCCTGCATCAGTGTCTCTGAAGACTCACAAAGGTGAAAGGCATTGGTAAAAGTGTCAAAGAAGCTCAGGACGGACACAGACACATACAGAAGAGAGCCATCCCTCTCCTGCCCCCCTGACTGAAAATTACAGCCTGACTCACTCAGAGCTCCTTTTTGTGATCAGAGCAGCAGAACAATGGTGCAGAGATGCTGCTCTGACATTTTCCAAGGTTGTCCCTTTGAACCTTAGCATATCGACTTGTTTGCATGCTGGGTACGGAGTGTGCCACTTTCACCAGAGCCAAATTCCAGGAGAGGGCAAGCCTGCCAGCAAGAGGGTTATGGGAGGAGAGGCTCAGACAATCCTCCTGGAGGATCTCGGGATAAAGGGGGGAAGGGTGTTGTTTGCCTGGAATCCAGAGTGCTTCACAGAGGATGCGAATCTGAAACACGCAGCATCACTGTTGACAGCAGTGTATATAAACAGAGCAGTATTTTCCCGCTCCCTCCCCCTTCTTATTATAGCACAAAATACCCCGAGTAAAATACATACACACAACAATCCACTATAAAAGGAAAACAAAGCCCCAAGTGTGGGCACACACACACACACACATAGATATTCTTCTGGAGGACATAGCATATATTCAATACCTTAAATGTCATTTTTTAAATATTAATGCTGTGCTTCCAGCTAGGTTTATGTAAGGTTTATTACCGCAGGACTGAAGGCACAAGAAAACCTAACTAGACGCTCACAGCCTGCCACACTGTCTGCCCCAGCCATCCAGAGGCCCACACCTTGACCACGCTCCGTCTCCCCCTTCCAGACTCCAAAGCCACGCAGCAGCAGAGCCAGGGCAGACGCACTCCCACCAGGCTGTTTTCCCGGGAGGGGGCAGAGCTGCAGCTCACTTTCCCCCTCTTCCCCGTGCTTGCGGCTCACCATCTGGCACTGTCAGGAGGATCTCTGCTTGGAACCTCGCTGCAGCCAGGCACAAACATGAGCGGATGCCTCTCTCCGGCTAAACAATAACCTCATTAGTGAAGGCAGCGCAGGGCAAAGGGAAGAGCATGAGGGCAAATATTCAGCAAATAGCAGGGTACATTTCAGTGGTGCACACACAAGCACAGTGCTGAGCTGCTGGGAGGGAGCAGCGTACCAGCTGGAGCAACCCAAAGGCTGATGCGGTCCACGCTTCCCAGCACTGTCTTGTTTTCAGGTCGAAGGCAGCCGAACATAGGAAATACCTCACCTCAGGCTTTCTGGGAGTTTCCTTAGCCCGGAGGCTGGGGTCTAGATTATTACTACCTTGTGGTGCCAGACTGAGATCCAACTATCTACAGAAACAGGACAAGGAAAGAGACAGGCTAGTTTTTGAAATTACATGCCTGCGCTCTTCAGAGTGAACCCGTAGGAAGGGAAAATCTCTTTTGGTAGTCCCACTTACCTTGTCATACAAATGAGAAGGACCCTAGTCTCTGGGAGGGGCCATGGAGAAAAAAAGCCGCAAAGTTTGTTCCCTTTGCCAACCTTAGACAATTCCCCTTCTTCCCACAGGAGGGCTCAGCGGCAGCTGCTCATAACCACAAATCAAACTAACAACTTGTGTTAACTCTCCATGCAACAAAACCCCTCAACCTATTTATGGTGCTCCCTTTAAGCACCACTGTCCATTCCACTCCATTCCACTGGAACAGATCCTTGCTGCTACTTGGGTTGACGTGGAAAAGATCCTGCAGCAAGTGCCCGCTAGCTCAATTATTATTCTCCAAGGGCCAAACAGAGGCCAACAGGTTTTCAAGCAGAGCATAAGCTTCTTATAGAGTGGAGCAACACGTTCTGCTATTTGCACAGACCGTTTCCAGCACATGCTGCTATAGCCCTTGTTGCTGTGCTACAGAGAGCAATTACCAGCTTTTTAGTCTGTTGAGCTTCAGTGGGGGGGGGAAACTGGTGGATAATTCTGTGACAAATCTACTTTGAAGCCAAGGTTTCTTTTTCTTCTGGTAAAGGTACAGTAAGCAACAATAAAAGCTGTCATCTCCTCCAAGATCTCTTTATGTTCCACTCAAAAAGTTTATCTCATGGACTTCACCTACACAAGCTATCAGAGATGCTTCCTCATCACCCAGCTTGACTTGTCCGACCAGCCTTCGAGTGAGCAGCAGACAGGCACAGACTGATCACTCAGTGCTTCCCAGCTGGGCAGTGCCCTCAAACAGACGCAAAGAAACCAGACACCAACAACAGGCTTTGGAAGACGGGCAGCGCACCAATCCATCTGATACGATGAATGTCCAAAAGGACCTTTGGAAGAAAACCATTCCCTGAGTACGACCCATCTTTACTGTCGTGGTTTAGGCTGAACTGGCCATCAGGTGAGCGACAGATGCTCCCCCTTACCCCTCTTCAAAGAGAGAGGCAGAGGAGGGAAAGAGAGACGGATGAGTTTAGAAGGAACTAGACTGCTTTAATGAAATATTAATAATAAAATAAAAAGAAAATAATGAAATATATACAAAATCGTATCAAGCTCCCAGGATGACAATCACAACACCAGCTGGCACTGGGGAAGTCCCAAACTGGACTCAGTGACAGATGGGAACTGGATTCCAGATCTGGATTCAGGATCAGGATAAAAGGCAGACGAACAGATAGAGTCCTCCTCGGACGTGGCCATTGAAGAAAGAGAGCTGACCCTTTGATCCCTCAACTTTTATACTGAGCATGAGGCAGATGGGATGGAATACCCTGTTGGTCAGTTTTGGGTCATCCATCCTGCCCGCTCCTCCCCGAAGGTGGAACCCCTCTACGCTTTTCTGCTTCCGACCCTCCAATAGTGCGCGTAACAAAGTTAGCCGGCCTCGGGTGTTAGAGCAATAAGTACAAGCAAGAGCCTCTCTGCATACCATTCCTTGGCATCGACTATAGATGTAGATCTTATCACTCAGAGCGAAGAGTGTCTGCAAAATATGCTGTTCATTTCAGCAGTTAGAAGAGGCCCAGCTAAAAAGTAAAGTTACTGAACAAAATTGGTCCTGTTTTACCTCAAACCAGGACACTACCTTGAACCGAAGGCAGGGAGATGCCCTGGCAGCACTGCCTGTCAGGAGCTGTTTCACCCCATCAAGGCTCTGTACGAGCATGGGGGCATTTATACACTCTGGCATGTGGATTGAGTGTGCCCTCAGGATGCTTCACAGATATATGCAAAACACATTTAGGGTCAGAGCAAATGGTGAGACCAAAAGAAAAGCTGTGGTGATGTATCAGCAGGTGGTGCTCTCCTCTTCAAATCGGCAAACAAGTAAGCCCTAGCCTGGCATTTTACCATTGGGATTTCCTCCAGTAAAGATACCTCAGCCTAACGCAAGACCCCTCTTCTCTGCACTGCTGAGAGAGACAGAGCCTGCACCAGTTCAGAGCCCAGGAAAGGAGAGCCACGCTTTGCATGGAGCTCCCCTTGGAGAGTGGTGCTCCTTAACATCTTGGAAGAAACTCTTCATGGGCTAAAGACCCATCGTACATAAACCTAACTCAGGGGAATATCTAAAAGGAAATGGTTTAGCACATTGCTGGGAGTTGGCAGGAGTGATTCAATAACCCCTGGACTCCTTGTCCAGATACAGCCTTTCTCCGATCGTTACCTTGGCCAGAATCCAAGGCAGAGATTGTTCAGAGACTAGCGCAACCCAGACGGTGCTAAATCACATACATCCAAACTGTTCTCTGAGGGATTTTAATTTATTGGGAAGCACCCTCTTAGCAAACAAACATAAACAGACCCAGCTCTCTCCACACTGCTTTGTAATTAAGCTCTGTTTCCAAACCAAACCTCCCTGCACCCATCATACAGGTCAGAAACTCTTGTCTTTGCTCTGGATGCCATGGCTTGAGACCCGAAGAGAGAGGAAGCAAGAACAGGCACGCACAGCTGGAATTATTGCTGGGTCTCTCGGTGTGTTAAGTGAGACAACCCCAAATGGGGACTTCCAGATGACGTAAGTCCCAGGCCTTTTGGGGTTTAGGGCACAGGAGACTTATCAGCAAGTCCAAGCCAAAGGCCTGCATTTCTCCCTGCCTTAATACTTTAGCTGTGCTGTTGAAACATGCTCTGCCCCATTTCCTGCTCTGATGTCCCCACATTTTCTACCACGGCATTGCCAGGCAGCTTTGGATCTTACTGAGAGAGAACCTCCTTCAGGAGCAGCTTGTGACACTCTGGGATTGCAACACAATGAACTGATAAAGCGAGACACAGAAGCGCATAAATAATCATAATATCTCACATGTCCCAAGATCACACAAGCAATTTAGACTCTTTTTTCATGTCCCATTTATAAATATTCATTTCAGAGCTGTTTTAAACCAACCAAGCCTGATGCAGAATTGCTCCGAAAGCTCGAGCAGCCTGCGCAGTGTGCAGGCAAACTACATCTCTTTGCAGACTCACCTCATCCTGCCAGGGTGAGCATGGCCCTCTTGCCTACAAACATTCACAGACCATGATGGCACAGCACAAAAAGACCAGCAGCAAACGTCTCAGCATCTCCTACCCCTCCTGTGGCAGTCACGTCACTGCCATATGCCCATTCCGTGCTATTAACCTCCATCTCAAAACTATTTTGTGACAACATGGGAATCACATCACCTTGTCTGGGTTTACCCAGCTGCCACTAAACCAAATCATTGGCATCTATAAAAAATTGTGGTGTTCACGCCTGGAAAAGAAAAATTAGTATGCAAACACAGTGATAAATCCTCTGATGTGCACATTTATGTTTTTATCATGTAGTTAATCGGAAAAGAGTATGTTTAGTTTAGATACAGCTCCACACTTTGCCTCTATAATCTGAATCCCAGAAGGGCCTTATAAAACCATAATCTGCAATGCAAAATCGCAAAGCATATGGGAGTGTCTATAGATTTTCCAAATCACCTGTGCCCTAATTTAATATGAATAACAATTAGTTTACTCTTATCAGTTAATTGTGCCCCCTGTGGATTCAGCAACACTGCATCTCGTCACCAAACGCCTTTGTCTGAGCAAACTTTAATTACACTTCCTCACTCGGCCCAGCCCTACTTGCAGCTTTGGTAACAAAGGTGAAATTGCTGTTAAACAAAAAACCCACCACCACTGACAACAAAAAGGGAGAGAAGCACACTGCTTTCTGATAGAGAACTAAACAGTAGCATTCTGGGTTAGTAGCAAGGAGTGTTACTGCAGTCCCTCCAACTCAGCAAGAGCAGCCGGCATCCCCACAGCATCCGAGACGAGCAGCATGAGGAGTTTCTCCAGCCCTAGACCGCACTGACAGCCCTCCATCCCTATCTCCACCCCAGCCGCTCCAAGAGGGAGGAGAGTGCCTCCCAGCCCTGGGCTCTAGCAGTAGAAGATTGGAGAAGGCTTTCATTTCACCTCCAGTGCTGTGATTAGCAGAGGATTGAGAGGCAAGACACCAGGGTCCTATTTCCAGCTCTGCCGCTGACTCCAAATGTTCAAGGCACTGAACTCTGAGTCTGCTTCCTCAACCATTTCAACAGCAACAACATTGTCATTGATAAAGCTGATGGGATGTGCCTACACACTCACCCAGTGCTTTGGTATCAATCCTGCACAGAAAACACTGTTAATGCACCAGTAAGTGTTGCAACATTTGTCTATTGGCATGGGATATGCGCTTTCTTTTCAAGGCCCAGAAGTCCCCTTGTGAATCATACGAAAAAACAGATTGAGGATGACTGTGTTTCTACTTCCATTTCAAACACTGCAGGGTTTTGCACACACGCAGGCCTTAAATCTCAGTTACACCATCACCTTGGCAGCAAAATGTTGCCTTTGCATAGTAGAGGATGCAGGCTACAAACCCTTTGGCAGAGATGAAGGAACAAGCCTGCAGCGCAGCAGATAAAACCTCTGGTGTTAGGAATGTTCTCAACCCACTAGATTCAGCCCAGGAATGGTGAGGCATCGCAGCGGCAGAATTAGATGTCAAAGCCACAGAGGACGTGCATCTTCACCCTAAGGATGCTGAAAACTCCAGCACACTGCTGCGCCTCGCTCTCCCTAGAGGACTGGTACCACTGCGGGGATTTGGCACGGATGCTTACTTCCCCTCCACGGCACGAGGCAGTCCTGCGGCTTCTTGCCTCACAGCTTTCAGAGCAGGTGTAAGGGGAGGCTTCTTCATAATCTATGCTGGTTCCTGCTCCTGCACCGCCCTGAACACAGACGAAAAGGACACGCATCCTGCTCAAGTCACGGAATCCATCACCTGCCACATCAAATATGCTCATTATCTTTCTATAGCATGACCTCTGCTCCTCTCTAAAATGGGGTATCTCCACCCTTACAAAGGAATAAGCCTCTGTGAATACTTAATTGCTTTTATTGCTCTCCTGTAATTGTTATCATGACCTTTCCATGCACTATTTTGGTGTGCCCCTCACCAGGTCGTCATTTCTGAGCCATAGACTCTCGTGGAACAGAAACATCAAGCTCCTACAGACAGTAGATGCGAAGCTCATGGCGATTGATCTCTACTGGTAAAAAATGGTGCCACAAGCTAGACCAGGTTGAGCTCTGGCATTCTGGCAATGCCATGAAAGATCTGTGACTTTTCCCAGTGGATCCTCCCACGTCTCTCTTTGATGACCTCATTAGCTTAGCAAGCAGCAAAGAAAAAGCAACTACAATTACAAATTTTAATTAAGGCCATGTGTCACTCACTTGAGTAACTGCAACAATGTGAGTGACGAGTCCAAGCTGCAGCGGCCAGGATAATCCTGCAGGCAGCATTAGCTACTTCAACAACAGAATGAGTCACTACCCAAACTAATTCCCAGCTGAAGAGAGAAATCAGGCTTTGATTCTCTGTGGAGGTTCAAGCAACAACACCTTTGCAGCACTCATTTCTGCTCCAAGCCATCCCACACCGCACACTGCCAAACACACGCAGCATCAGTCAGGACGAGCTGGCAGGCGAGAACAGGGCCCGTCTTTAGACCATCTAATACTTCTCAGAACAAAGCTTGTGGCTCAAGCAGGGCCACTTTGGCTGAAGAAAGAAGCTAGAAATATAAACCAAACAAAAGCTTATTCTGCAGACCTGCCAGGTTTGGCAGCGTTCATGCAGGTCTGACAGCTTCACCCTGTAAATAAATTGTTTCTCGTGAAAGCAGAGGAAAGATCTCATCCATCTCAGATACTGCAAATCCATGTATGGCACAGAATTGAACTGGCCTTTCTGAGAGGCCGTATTTTATTGTGTGCTGTTTAAATGGCTACCAACTTATCAAACAGCCTTTTCATAAACAGAAATCTAACATTTACTCATTATTCACGCTCCTTTCATCTCTCCTCCCTTGTCTCACAGCTACTCATTCCCATCTAGAAAGAGAGAGACAAATCTCCTAAAGCAGAGCAGCCAAAACCAAGCCAAAGTCTTGCTCTGTCTGTGAACAGACGGCACTCCAGGCGAGGGACTGCTGAAGTCCTTTCAGGAAGAAAACAGCTCAAGCTCTGACTGAAACCTAAAGGACTACAGCACCTGCAAGAGCGCACAGACTTACAGCAATGTTATTCATGGCATACACTGATGAAATACGTATAGGCAGGAAAAGGCACAGCCCTTGGACTCAAGCACAGACACGCGCAAACGTGCCCTCTTCCTGCAGGAATACACATCTGAGCTTTGCAAGTTGGGCTGTCTCCAGCACATAGAGCGTTTCTGTCCGCAGTGTCTGTGGACGTGTGGGCTGTGCGCGGCATTCACATCCAGCGGCATCCTCTGCCAAGGAGCTGAGCCCATCGTTTCGAAGGAATGCACTATTATAAAAACAGCAATCATCTCACTTCTAAATAACCACTTTGTTGCTGAATCTCAAAGCCCTTTTTGCACAGCTGCTGCAATGCTTCTCTCACACAGATGTGACAGCAGAGACAGGAGTGGGATTTGGACTCTCCCTTGGGCCACAGGGCTCCACTTGCACAGAGGATGTTTTCAAACTGGCCCAAAGTGTCCCTAGAACTAAATAAACTTGGGTCTGCAAATACCCAGTTTAACGCTGTGTTTGATCCTGACCCAGTTTCTCCTCCCATCTCTGTTCCAAAAATGCAGCTGTTCAATGCCAGCATACGACAAAGAATCAAAACAGCAAGGCTCAGAGGCTTGGTTGGCCACTATGCTTCACTTCAGGCCTGCAAGCTGTAGCACCAAGACACCATGCTATGTTTTTGTTGCTTGTGACAGTTCAGCAGCTCATGTCCGTTCAGGTAAATTAAAAATTGCCCTGATTAGTTCTGATACATGCGAACATTCTCCACCGGCAGTTGAGAAACAGACAGGACAGGAGTAACATTTTCGCTTGCAATGAAAGGAGCAAGTGCAGTGCTCCACTGGGAAATGGCCCTGTGAAGACAATAGTTTCCAATCTGTATGATGTACAGTGCCGTTCCCACTTGGGAAACTGCTGCCATAAACACATCTGGATTAATGGAAGGGGGCTCCTGCCCGCAGCCACTCCTGGGAAGGCTGCTCTTCAGTCCATATGCTTCCTGAGACCACGCTCTGGGTCTACCCACAAAGTTGCACACACAAGCCAGCTTGTGCCCAGGTTGTTCACAGTGCTGCCCATGTAGCCAAACCTTCGCACACCCCTACACCATGACCTCAGGTGGGAAGCCTGATGGATTCTCGCAGGTCCTGGCTGATGGAGGGAGCAGCTAATGCCCGTCAGAAAGTATCAGGCTCAGGAGCCATCGCCTGCATTCAGCTCCATCCTCCCTGACACCTTCTAGCTCTGAACAAACTCTCTTAACTTCCCTTTTCAAGGGCGCGTCTACCCCCAGGCAACACTGATGGGCTTCATATTCTAAATGGTATGATTATTATTTTATAGTAAGCTGGATGGATGCAAAGCTTTATGAAGTGGGCCTGCTTTTCAGGCGACCTACTCACTTGAAGGGCGCCACAATCAATCTGTGAGGGAAGGAAAAGATCTGGAAGTATCCAAATGCCTGGGACAGAGGATGCTCTTTTCTCTCCTCTTCTTGTTTCCCTTCTGGTCCCTCACCTTGGGGAGACAGCATTTTCTGTTTTAGAATAAGGCCTGTCCAAACACGGAGTGTTCTGCAAAAAATTAATTTCATTGCTCAGAACTATTTCCATGAAGCAAAGTGAGAAGCGTGAGCTTCAGATTTGCAGTGTGCTCAAGCTCCCAGACTAGGTGAGTAATGAAACCCAAGCCTCCCGGTTGCCAGGCACTGCTCTAACCTACTCTTCTGAGACTTGCACAGCTCTGGACAAAGCACATACACATATTTCAGTCTTGCAGCTCAAAAAGACTTATCACGCTCCTTTTCTAGAACAAGAGGCGTAATCTCATCCCTCCCCCAAGCCACATATATAGAGGAGAGGCTGAGTTTTGGAGATATCAAGTCCATACTTACAGCAAGACATCTAATACATGAATAATGGAAAAGCCTGTAGCAGCTCCATGTTTAAGTTTGCACAGACATTTGCACTTAAAGCAGACTAAAATCCCTCTGCTTCACACTTCCCTGGTTTAATCCAGCATCCAAACCCAGTAGAATAAGTCCAAGGGCAGTGAAATGTCCCGTGCAACTGAAGTGTGAAATATTAACTTCTATTTGCAGATTATTTCTTTTTAAATGTTCATGAAACACTACTCTGTTGTCCTGCATCTTTTAGCTCTCCCCTGGCTAAAACACACGCTATCTCAGCCCAGGCTGCATCTGAAACCACAGAAGTCAGCACAAAAGAAGTTTTTTCCCCTATTCTTCCTTTCTAAGATAATAACAGCTCAGGACACTGCTAAAAGTTTGTATGCCCAACTCATCAGCTTATATGGAAAGAGGAAGGACCAAGCTCTACACTATATGCCCCGACTGCCTCTATTTCCCCCAAGACAGTCTCCTCAAGCACCCTAAAGTCCAGTTGCTATCTCTTTCTTCTCTCCTCTGCTGACTTGCCAGTCCAGGGCATCTCTGTTTACAGGACCTGGTTTGTACCCTGGTGTCAGAGCTGTCAATCGCTTGCAGCAACTGACAGGCAGCCGCTTCGTTCGGCACAGTTGGGTGAACAGCCCCTTCCAGCACATTTTGTTATTCACATGCTCCGCCTGCTAATTGCTTTCTGAAATGGGGAAGAAACAGATGACGAGCAGAATGCAGCTCCTGACAAATTCCCCAGCACTGTAAATACGACTCACCTTGCTGTAAACAAGGAAATGCTAAGTGGCGGTGCTGGTTTGTGCTTAAATTAAAAAAAAAAAAAAAAGGAAAGAAAAGAAAAGAAAAAGGAAAACACACAGTACAGGAAAAAAATCTCAAAATCCTATACTGCAAGACAGCCTGCACAAGGGTGAGAACCCCAATCTATCTTGTGTGTTTCACCCTGAAGACACCTGTGAGCCTCTGGAGAGCACATGCTAATACCAGCACAACTGCAAGCCATGTCACCAGTGCTGATTAGTGCTCAGCAACGTCTTTGTCTTGCTGAAGATACCCAGAATCAAGCTCCCGCAGGCAGGTTCTCAGTCTTCAGAACTACACCCACCACAGAATGAGAGCAAGGAAGGGTTTAAAAACAAAGAAAAGAACTTTATTTCGTTCAGACTCTAAGCATCTCTGTATCAGCATCTTAGGTGAGCAGAGCCTCTGTGTTTCACAGTGCACAGCTCCAGCTCGGAACCAAGGATCTGCTGGTGCTTTGCAGGTATTATGTCTCTGCTACTTCAAGGGAAATATAATTTGCTCTTAAAAATAATGAGATTTAAAATTAATAAGCTAGGGGCTTTCAGCTTTCTGGATTGTGAATCTGTAGGCTACACTTTTAACACACTTTCAGATTTCTTCTTGATAGCCACAAGGCCTAGAAGCTTATTTAAAAACAAAAGCTCAAGGTTCCTATGTTTCCAGGAACAGAGGCTCTACAGAGAAACATCAAATACCATTAGATCCACAATCACATTGCAAAAATTGACAACACTAGTATATAAGCACAGAGGATTACTACTTACTTCTATTGTGCAGTGATATGGTTCAACAGCATGAGTCATTCCACCCCAGAGGCAATTGCATTTCAATACTAGATGTAGAAGCAATACAAAAACCAGGTGCACACTCACAGCTGTCATTCTTTGGAGATAGAAGGTGCTGGAAGCACTAAGATTATATAGGGCTGCAAACAATGGCAAACTCTGAGAGCAACAGATAAGTAAATGCTTTCTACAGGTACTTGCAATTCCTTCTAGAAAGACATAAGTCGAAGAAAACTTCCACGTGTGAAAAATGAACTGTGTTACAGTTTGGGGCACAAGGACATTGGCTCTGACAGAAGATATCGAATGAAGTCAAGCAGATTAGGGAAAATGACCATGGAAATTTTAATTCAGAGGATCCTTTTTCTGCAGACAGATGGTCATTTCAGCTTTCTATTCTCTAATCCCTTGTTCTGCAAAGCAAACATCCTAAATCCCAGATAATGTAGGTTTTACCATCTCATACATTTCCCACAGCATTAAGGCTGGCCCCAGCGATAGGATACATATGCTTAAACATCTGCACGCCTAAGTAATTTACAGCCACGAGAATCTCCTACCTGGATTCAGCACAGAGGTGATCTCTGCATCCTGGCCTCCAGCCCCAGAAGCCAGCACGGGCCCCTGATCAAGCAGTCACCTTTTGCAGTACGCATCATGGGGATTAAAGGGAACCTTTTCCTGGAAACAGCCTTTCCCTGGCACAGCCAGGACTCCTCAGCCATGCCTCTAAAGAGAAGGAAGGTTGAGCACGCTTTACAAGCCACCATATTACCAACACTCCGGAAAAAAACGCCATGTAGCCAGCAGCATGGTAGGAAGTTTGCATAGTAACTGCCTGGGACTCCTGAGAGACACTAAGACCTCAGATCTGATTTTTTCCCTGTCATTTGACTTAAAGAAGAATTGACCTGCCGGACTGCCCTTTTGGAAACAACAGCAAGTAACCCAGGTTGCAAACAGCAAGCAGTTCAGTACATTAAAAAAATGAGGTTTTATGTGACCTACTTATCCTCCAAACTCTGGAGATACAGAAACTATGGGGAAGTATCAGACAGAAAGGGAGCTAGAAACTGCCCAAAGCCAAAAATCAAACCTGAAACTGTGCTGGAAAGAAATCAGGTGGCCTGGTTGCCAGACTTTTGCTCTTCGACCCAGGCAAAAGAGCTAGTTTCTGAGGGAAGAGGGAGAGGAGCAGGAGACTGAAGAAGGCTTAGCACTCAAAAATTCATTATCAGTTTCGCAGTTTCCCTGTTTCAAATGATTCACAAGGAGCGGTAAGCGTCTCATAGCGTCACAGAAAGTGTTCACAATTAAACAGATATTGAAATGAATTTCATGAAATATGCATATTGTTTGCTTCCTAAAAAGCTGTTTAGATCAGACCATGAAAAGACCAGAAATTAAGGATTAGATCAACAGTCACTCTCCATTTACCCTCTAATGAGCCCTGGATGGATGTAAAACAAAAGGATAGTCTGTAAGAGGTAGGAGCACCGGACACACTCTCTGCTGATGTAAATCACCAGATTGAGAAATAATCTGTAGCTCTTTGAAGCAGCTGAAGATCCAGTCTCTCTTCCACACAGGGCAAAATCTCAAAAAATTGATTACTGCAACAGAGAAACCACACCTACACTATTAATAACGGTCGCATCAGCAAAGTCCTAAATGGGACTTCAAAAGATGTTGCACAGAGGCACTCTTTACACGCTCCAGAGGCAGAGCAAGTCTTTGGGGAAACCCACGAGAAACCCATGGCGGGGTAACGGGGCCACTCCAGCCATATTGTGAGAGCAGAACTCAGTGCAAAGGGTTGGAGACGATCTTCCTTTCTGAGGCAGTGCCACCCAGAACCCAGCATTGGATTCTCCTCCCCTGCTGGAGCAGCAGGATTGAGAGCCTTCCCTTTACCCTCCTCCCACATCATTTTGGACAGGGGAGTAGGTTTTCATCCCTAACTAGGAGTCATCACCCTCCTCGCACACTCAGCGCTTCAAACCCACAGCCTCTGCACATGGCAGGATTTGCTGCACGAAAACCCACGGCACAGACCTGGGCATATCCTCACTGATGTTCAACTGTAGCGCATCGCATCCTGGGATTGTTGTTTCTGACAGGCTCCCTCATCTCGCATGGCTAATAGCTCATTGTTTGTATTCATGCACGAGGAGTAAATTCTTCATTATTGGAGAGATCTGACATGTACAAACAATTGGAGTAAATTGATTGTATTTTCCAAATCATCACACAGACTCTAATTCTATCTGCAAGGCGCACTAATTTGCACTGGAATTACCTCCTAAATTAGGAATTAGAGCTTTTGACAGAGAAGAGCAATGACTGTCCTTGTGTTGCGAGGCTAGCGGGGGGAAGGGTGCAGGTCCCTTCCCAACTCACATGGCAAGAGGCCTTTTCTCTACCCTCAGAGTTTACTGAAATGCAGTGAAGGAGACAGCTGATTAAATGAGGTTCCAGCATTTTTCAGAGAGGTGTCTCATTGGTTTAGATGCACATTTAAAAGGAACAGAGTATTTAAATTTAACTGTTCTATACCCAGAGCCAATCTTTTTCTCATGCAGGAAACTGGGACTCTCCTGATCCCTTCAAAACTGGACATATAAGGCTCTGCACATCTTTTTCTTGAAGGAAGATGCTCAGTACAGAGCACCACTGAAAATCAAATCTCAAAACATGCAGAAAGTGCGTTTGTTCCTGCCGGAAGCAGACAAACAGGGTGCACTGTGCTTTTCCAGACATGAGGTCATCTGTGCTAATCCCAGAGGGTATGCTGCACCAGCTCATTTAGATGTAAAAGAGACTAAATCATTAAGTTAACTTGAATCATGCACCCAAGAAGCATCTCTGTCTCCAGGAAGGGAAGGGATCAGAGTGTCCAGCACTTCCCAAAATGCCAGACACAAGGTGTGTTTCTTGGACATTGCCTTCTCTATCCGAAACACAGCAACATTTATACTACTTCCAGTCCTCAGATGCTCCTTTCTCGGGGTGGGGGAAAACAAATAATGGGATGGATGTCAGTTATATTGCTTAAACAGTGAAAAGAACGCCATGTAAAGACATAAGCTAAATATATAAGCCTGTTAACACTCAGATCACTCTGTGAGCAGCAGAACCAGAGCACTCTGAATTTCCTGCGGAAATGGATTGAGGTTTAGGCGCTGTTGTTTAGCGAGATGCATGCTCACAAAGCAGCTTTTCCTGTTCTCGGACATTTGCAATGGCCCCCACACAGATCCTGGTTTCTAATAAGGGTGACCTTACAGTGCAGCCCCCAGTAGTGGGATTAACAGAGTCTTTTCTCTGGCTACCTATGTTTATGAAACCTATAGAAACATAGGATTCTGCCAGTCCCTTTGGGTAATAAAATAGCATTCTCTTTGAGTTCTCTGAGACTGACACACTCTGGAGAAATTTGTTTGAAATTTGCAAATGGTTCAAAAGCTATCAGAGGGCCAAAGACAGCAGGATCTCAGAGGCCCTGTCTTGTTTGCAAACCCAATGAAAACCATCTCAGAGGAATAAATATAATTATCACCACAGCCCAGAGAATGCTCACAACTTAAGCTGGACTGACACAAAGGAATAGACAAATAATGGAGAGGGAAGGGGAAAGGCAACACCGCCTCTCTTAGATATGCAAAAATATCCAGCTAAACCCCAGGGAGTCACAAAACTGACTTTGTAAAGGCATGATTAAAGACAAAACAAACACTAGGAGGTTTTTTCCTTTGCCTTTCAACTCCAGCAATTATAGAAACTTAACCTGAAGCACACTCCATCTGCAACCAGTTGATCTACATAACTATTTACGTTCTTAATTTGAACAGAAAGCTGAGATTTTCATATACTCGTGCAGTGCTAGAAACTGAAGATTTGTGGAGGGAAAAAAGATACTTCATGACTCTTGCAAACTTTGATGAAACAATAAGACACCGGGATGGGGAGAAGTACCAGCGATATGACTGCAGTGACAACACACAGCTGTTTAGGTCAGGAGAGATCATGTGTATTCAGCAGTTAGTTCCTTGGGCACCTGAGTGTTCTTTCTCTCCTGTACTCCTTGTCAGGGAATTGCCAGACATGGGTTTTCTGGAGGGCTCATTTTCAGCCGATGGTGTTGTTGTAGACACATGTACAGTGTTTAGGGGATGTGCATAACACTGTCCTGGCAGATGTTGCTGGGCCCATCGCAGACAAGGTGCTTTCTGACATCCCAGGCCCCTTGCACACACTGACTGCAGCAGTACTGGCTGCTGGAAACCGAGATGCTTATGGAGACTGAGTTCCTACGTGGAGTGTATTGTTGGATAACAATGTGACAGGACTGATGGTTTCTTTCTCTGCTCAATGACACAAATTTTCTGGGATGAATAACAGAACCATGGAAGTAGCACCAGCGGTCAGTCATGGGACTGGCAAAGCACCACTACTCTGGCACCATCTCTCTAGGACATACACCAGGCCACCACATACCCTAAGATAAGCCAAGATCATACTTTAGGAAAGGAGGAATTTCACCGCTGAAAACAAAATTTAAATCTGCCTTTGGTCCTGTGCCACCCACAGTCTGTCTTCAAGATCATTCTGAGTAAGCATGGATCTGCGTCACAGTGCTGTACGACAGCTACATAGTTATTTCTACACTCACAACTTCGTGCAACAAAGTGCACTTAAAAAAAAGATTTTCCTGGCACGGTACTTTTTTGATCTTTGGAGTGTGCATTCCCAAGGTTTTTGCCTCTGCCCGCAACCATGAAGATGTGACGCTCGCTACAGGGGACAAGAGGTGGGGGAGAGAAAGAAGCACATAGAGATTCTGGGAAAATAATGCGATTCCAGGAACAAGAACTTTTAATGAGAAAACAAACTGCGCAGGTGATGAAGATAATATCCCAGTATTATGAATCACAGTTCAGCAAGCTGGTCTCAAGTGACAGCAGTGTAGCTGGGAACAGTGGAGTGCTCTCAGGAGACAGGAGAGAAGTAGTATACATTCTCCTAACTTTTGTTAGAACAGTTGCAACCTCATCACTCAAAGAGTGCACAAATGCATTATACTGAATCAACACTATATCCATAAGCAGTGCACTTGCATAAATGTAAAGGTAACTGATTAGGTGCTTTATGGGGTGAGCGTGTTAGTGCCCTGGCTTTATTGGCTGTTAGCAGTTCAGCTCGGTTAGGATCCTGCATTCTTCTGATTATGCAGATACAATCTATCATATTGTTCCGGAAACTTGGTTAGAGCTGTGCTTGGAGAGATGGCTGCAGCTGCAGCACGCTCGGAGAGACACACATCATTGCTCTCTTTTATGAGAAGGAAAATTGGCTGTTGCTGCTCGTGCAAAAAGCAGCTGTTATTTGTTGTTTTCGGGGTCGTTGTTGGTTTTGGGTTTCTTATTTTGAGCTATTATGATGAGTTTGCCTTCTCTTCCCACTTAACCGAATTACACAGTGCTTATGTTTCCAATCCTCTTGTGGAGATGTTCTAAGCTGGCACGCCTGCTGAAGGCCAAGCAGGGCTGATGCTTTCGTCTCCTCAAGCAGAAGCACACCTTTGGCAGGAGGGATGAGCCTGTGGCTAAGAGTGGGAGCCTCAGCCAACCACCTTAACTGCACCACCTACCTGCTGTGCAGCTTTCTCTTTCTGTGCAACAGCAAGAATAGCAAATTACCATGCCTGAATGAAAAGCATCCAGCCTCGTGGCTCTTGCAGGAGGAATGCAGCGCTGACTTTATTGCCATATAACTACCAGCAATGATATCCACTTTCATGGCTCAAGATCTGGGCCATCGTAAAGCCCGTTTCCTTCTTCATGGCTGATGCAAAGCCCTTTGCTACCAGAACCAAAGACGTGGTAATGATCCTAGCAATGGTGACGCAGAATGGTTCCCAGAGAGGTGCACCCTGAACCTGGTGGTGATACATTTGACATGTGATTGCTCCCCTCCTTACCCTGGAGTACGGGGTACTTGCTATCACAGCATTTTCTACACAACAGAGGAGAAGAGGAAGAATTTACAGTTATCCTAAATGCAAACTTTGCCTAAGCACAGTTTTCCACAAGGTCAGTCTGTATTTGGGACAAAGAAACACCTTACCTTTGTCAACAGCTACTACCATACCCTTCATGTAAAAGTGCAGAGCATTTGTGTGTGCCTAAACTGTCTCCACAGAAAACTGAAATGGTAGGAGCCCAGTCCCTGCTCTTCAAAAAGGGGTGTGGGGGAAAAATGCAGATTTGCCTTATGCTGCAAGACAGAAATACTACCACAGTTTTCCCTCCCAAATGGTCTTTTTTAATAAAATCACCTCATCCATTTCACAAAAGCAACTCATTTTGAAATAGCACTACTTTTGTATTAAACATGTTTCCCTTTCATAAAACACCACTGTTACATTTTTAATATAATAGCAGTTCATACTGTGTAGAAATATGCTGTACATTATATTTAAAGGGATCTTAAAAAAGTTTCCAAGATACAGTTGCTATTCAAAGGCATCCTTCCTCCTTTTCTCCCCACATATGGGACAAAAAACGCTTTTTAAAAACTCACAAAAGCTAAGAAATGATGCTTTCCTTTTAAATCACAACTGTTACCCACCTTTCAATCAGGATTATACATGTCATCTGTGTCCAGCCCACAGAAGATAGAGGTATGGAGCCCAAGCTACAGAAAATTTTATTTCCTTTCTGTGTGTTCCTAGTTCAGTTCCTGGTATGTCCACTCATTACTGATGGTAATCGACACTTTCACAAATCTTGATAAAATCCCAACAAGTAAGCCCTAAACTCAAATTCCAGATCACACACGAAAAAGGCTAGACAAGTGAAGAGCCCCAGGTCCTGATCCTGCAATCATCTTTCTGCGCCCAGATCCACGCACAAACTTAATGGGATATTATGCTGACAGGCGCTGGCAAACACATACACATTTGGCTGGAAATCATGGTCTATTCTTTTCTTTCCTAAGAAGGAGGATGTTTCATTAACTAAAAGCAAGTCATTAAGAAAAAAAAAAAAACATAAGAAATGGGAAATCCAAAACAATTTTGTTCATTTTCAAATAGTGCTGCAATCACTCAGATGCACTGCAAAACACTGGCACAAAATAAATGTTAAAATAAGAGATTTACCCTCTGCTGCCAGCTGGCTGCAAACCTCAAGTCTGCTGACAGCAATGTCAGAAGCTGGTTGTATCTTTGCACGTGGTGATGGTCAACCCACGTGTCCAAGACAATTCTAGCTATTGTTGCAGAACTGCTCTTCCCTATGAGCCTTAGGCTTCTTAATATAATATTTCTCATTCGCATATTAGATGCTTCAACTCCTCCAGCCTTCTAAGCAATAGCCCCTTTGCATTCATCTTCCTTGTACGTACTTGCTGCTTGTGAAACCTCCTTTCCCTGGAACAAAATCCTCTGTTACAGTCCCCAGCCCATACAACTCTACAGGCACTCTTGGCTTTGACTCACATTTCTGCACGACCTGCACCAAACCTGAAACTCCATTTCTACTAATACCATTTTAGCCATCCCTCAACATTTTAGCTCAGATTTTTCCTTACGCAAAGTCCATCCAAACTGTGGAACACTTCTTTGAAGCCACTGCAGAACTGAGTGCTCAAGGCCCAGAGAATAGTTGATCTCTGTACAAAGATCTGGGGTGCTAGGAAAGGGAAGCAGTACATGTTATCAGCAGAGACAATTTGCTGCATGTCTGTAGATGGAACTGTTGTACACACACAGCAGCAAGGCAAATGTAGCCAATTTGCACCTGTAATAGTAGCAAAACATATCATAGGGAAAAAATGTACTGTCAGCAAACTGGCACCACTTTCCAGCATAAATCTTCTTCCCCACAAGCTCACTAACCTTGCTCAGATCCCTCTTCCTCTTTGGCGAGTTCGCACAGCTGAGTCCCGCCTCAAGGCTCACTTGCTGGGGTGTCTCTCTGCAAAAATGAGGAATCAACAGTTAGGCTTTCCCTCGCCCCACCATGGACAAGAGGGCAGATAGAGAACGCTGTCACACAACTAAATGCCTAGATGCTTCTTCTCAGATCTTTTATTGTTTTCTTTTTTTTGAAAGGAGTGGGGCAAAGCTGGATATACTGATATTTATTTTCCCTATGGGTATAACATGAAGCAGAAAGAGGTGAAGTGATTTGCCTAAGGCAGCAGATCAAGTCAGCAGCAAAATGAAAAATTGAGTGTGTGCCCCTTTGCAATCTGATGATTAGTCCACCTGACTATGCCATCTCTTACCTGATCTGCAGCACATTTATATCCTAGCATCATTAGTTTGTTGTTTTTACATGGGCTGAACTTACACAGCAGTGAAAAAAACAAAATATTTAGAGAAAGGGATGTAGCATTTGCTATGTGGGGATTCTGTATTACTAGGCAGGGATATGGAATTTATCAGACACAGATAAGCATTCGAGGAACTAGGGAAGAAGTATTCATTAGCTGGCGATACGTACTCCCATGCAGCAGAAATTTTTTCCTTCCAATCAGCAAATCACACCTTTTGCAGCAGGATTAGTTGATGCCTTTAATGATAATATAAGAAGATTATATTTTCCCTTTCTCTTCACAATTCAAAGCTCTTAAATACGGAGAACCAGCTTTCTTGAAATATCACTACGGAATTACCACTCTCCTCACATAAAAAGCTAGAGAGGGCATCAGAGTGGAGCAAGGGTATTTGCCTTAAACATATTCGCACAACAGCTCAGCAAGAGCAAATAGCAGCAGCAGATGAAGGCTTCAGATCGCATCTCTGCTGAGGGCCTGTCAATTGCCATATGTCCTGATCCAATGACAGTGCTCAAGAGATAAACAGATGCTCTTGGCTTTCTGATGGAGACCTAAGATTATGACTCCATCCAAATACTGAGCATCACTGCCCTTTTGGATGCTTCGGGGCCATCTGAGCTGTAGCCAAGGCTGAGGAAAATGGCCATTGATCATGGGAATTGGCAAGCAGGGGAAAACTATTCTGCATTACACAAGCTCTGTCCCTAGCAGCTTCTTCTTGTGAAAGCATTTGTAGCTTTAAGCACTGGTATCCAGGGGATATTTATATTGGAAGATGAAAATTAATGAACGAACATTCCTCTAACACAGAAAACTCTAATTAGCAAATAGTCCATCCAGGCCCAGTTAACCATTTAGACTGATTGACAGAGCTGAGCAGGTCTTGGAAACTGAGCTGCAGCATTTTTTAATAGCAGGAGGCCTACCCTTTCAAAGTTTCGATACAGGGGAGTTGAAAGTAAGACAAAGTGAGAAAACACAAAACCAAAGGTATAACAGAAAATTGGTGGGAGGTGGGAGGGGGCAGTTTTCTACGAATTAAATAATTCAAGTCAGTCACTCCAGTCCTGTCAAACTTCTCCCAGGCTCTAATCCTGTTACTGAGTAACAGGAAAGCACCACACTTTGATTAGTCTGGGCACCTGCGATTAGGGATTCCTAATCCATCCCCATTCCCAATTTGTCGCCTACCTTGCCAGGGAAAGGCTGGATGGCACAAAGAGTGAGTGTTCTCTTTCGGTAGGCCTCTTTAATGAAAAACTTTCTTGAGTGATAAAGGGCAGTCTTAGGATAAGCCTCAAACACAAAGTGGTGGGGGGCTGTTTATAGCTCATGAAACATCCAGCCCTTTCCATTACAGGGTACATCAAAAATACCAAGAAGACATCTGCTTATGGGAAACTTGGAGAGAGACAGTATTTTTCTCTACATTTTGAACCTACTTTTACAATCCCTTATACGAGACATTACTCTCTATTAAAGTCTAGTGGGTGATTTATAGGTATAGAAAGGACCTAATCTCTATAGAACTACATAGTTTCTGAGTTACTGCTAAAGAACACTTTTTAATTCTAAAGAATTCTTTTGGTTTCACCCTTGTGAAATTCCACAGGCCTCTGTCAAGATATCAGTACAGATTTGTGAGGCAGACAAACAGCATTTTTTTAAAAGCAGTAGGACAGAAACAGAGCTGAGTACTGGTACAGTGATTATGGCCGTTTCCCTACTGAGCCACAGTGATGCTGTTTGCTACATTGCAGGCCATGCCCTGAGCCTAGGAGAGGCTGATGAGAAGCATTGCTGCTTTTGTATCTGTGCCACTCTACAATTTCAGGGAATCCAGTAAAGGGAACCTGAGACAAGGTTTTCCTGGGTAGGAAGTACACAGGCACGGTGGGAAACAAAAGGAAGGCTGAATATGTTTTGATGCTTACTGTTTGCATACTGCCCACAGTGTCCAAAGTACTTTGCAAGACAGGCACAGAGACACTGCTGCAGTCCTAAAAGACTGGCAAATCAGGATGTGAAGAAACAAAGGGCTATGTTTCTTCTTTCATGCACACCTGTGTCAGTCTGAGGGCTTTGATTTCAGTGCTTCCCTTGGACACTGGGATTTCAGAGATCTGACTGTCTATTTCCACTGATGAATGTAAGAAACTGATCAGTCTCAGGGTTTTCTGGGAGCATAGGCCAGCTGAGCAAACTGGCAGTGGGCTGTGTATAAATTGAAGAGGGAGCTACAGGTGAAAAAAAAGAATTGTTTCTACCAGAGCATCTGGAATAAACCCAAGCTCAACAAAGAGATATCAATTCTGGGAAGCCAGACTGGTTTATTTGTCTTCATATCATTCATCTTCCTTGTTGCTGTACCTCCACCCATGTGTTTCTGCTGCTCCCTGAGCCAACGGAATGAATAAAAATCCCAGGTTGAGCCTTTATTAGTGTGTGTAATGCAAGTCAAGCTGCTTTGAACGTCCTCTTGTTGGGTATTAATGCAGCGTGCCATTTGTTACACAAGTATTTTGCTGTGGCAGACAGAAAGTGACATTTATGGGTCTATCATGAGAATGAATTTCACCATCCATTAAAATGATGTACAGGTAAACACTCCATTCATTTTAAATCTATGAGCTTTGGTTCTTTCTCTGCTCTGGTAGATGGGTCCATCAATACAGCTACTATTAGCCAAACTATTTGCTGGGAAGTGAGAACTACTGAAAAATGTTACACGCCTGTAATTAAAGAGATTGTAGCTTGAAGGCAGAGTACAGGAATTAAAGTTATTAGTGAAATCTCCTCTTATAGATCTGCATGTGTGCAGCAGCCTTGATGCATCTCTAGAGCTCTGCTGCTGGAAAGGCATTGTCCCATTCAGTCATGAGGAAACACCGCTCCTGGCTCAATCATCTACTAGAACTGAACCCAGGACCAAGAGATCTACAAATATATAACCACCATTCAAAGTAGAAAAGAAAAAAGGACAATGTCTGGAAAAGCTATAAATCTGATGGCACAATGGATTTATAAATGTCTCAGTGAGGTACAGCCACTAAAAGAAGCGAAGCGAGTGTAGGCTGCGGATGCTGGTTCCTCAGCTACTAGCTGAAGTTGTTCCCTAGTAGGGCAGGTTGGCGTTATTCAGTCACCATGGTCCACCCAGGAGGTGGCCACAGTAGACGGGGAAGTTCTTAACAGAACGTGTTACAATGCTTCAGAATCCTCTGCTAAGGAGGATTTAAATTCTGTAAGTTTTCTAGAGAATTGCTATGAGAAATGCACAAGGTAGAAAGAAAACGTGCTATAAATGTAAGCCACATCACTTGGCAAGTGAAGTACTGTTGTTTACCCACTGTAATTGTAGAAATTAAGGTAATAACAATTACACTTAAATGACTCATATGTACTACTGTGCAATTAATTTAGGCTTAGAGGCAATGTTATTGTGTATTAAATAAAAGCCAAATGATGATATATCAAGTTGTCTCTGTGATTCAGCTGGTTGCATTGCTCATCTGGACCCAGATCCAGGCCATCTGCAGTGCAACGTGATGTTCAAGGAACCTGTACTTATGGAAGAGGTCACGCTTCCTTTGATGCAACATTAAACTGTGTCTCTGACGACCTTCGATGCTTTTTGCAAAGTAAAATTTTTCATCCTGCTTTCTTGGGAAAATGCCAGCCTAAAAGAGTTGTATTTGATCTATTTGAACTTTGGTCATATTCGTTTGCCATTCCTGTTGTTTTGGAGTGTATTCCTAATCTCAGATTTAATAGTTTCAAGCAAAACTTTGGTGGTGCTATGTTGGACTTCCTATGTATGAATCAAATCTGGAGGTCCTTTGTATGGTATATTACACAGTACTGTTTAGACAGACAGTCATGGAAAGGCTCTACCCACAGACAGAAATTATGCAGAAGCTTCAAAAGAAGAGCAAGTTATATCAACTGTTTACTGACAGCGAAACATCACAGTGACAATCACAGGAGCTATATTCTTAAGATAAATTGCGAGAGTTCCACACACACTTGTTGCGTTTATGTGAACGCTTTTCCTGCGGGGAAGCCACAAAGAGGTTTTGCGAATATTTTGAGCCACTGAATCTCTAATCCTCTCTGTCAGCTTTTAACTATTAACTTGCTGACACTCACAATAAAAATACGGTTCTTCATTGCAAAATGTGTGTCTAGCCTCACAAATCAAAAGAGAATAAAATGTTCGTATGTCTCTTTTTTAATTGAAATTGCTGCATTTCCACAGTCTAAATATTTCTAACTTGAGTTTATGATTTATCACCTGCAGTCTCCTACTCATTCACTAAGAACCACAGAATTTAGAAGTTAAGGCAGGAAAACTTTTAAGAAAGAAATATCTTTCTTTTTGTGATAATATTCTTAAAATAAGTGAAAAAAGAGTACAGAAAAATCAATGCAAAAAAAATTATTTCTAAGTATGATGTGTTATAAAATACTCCTAGAGGCATCAGCAGGTCTAGTATCCCCATAAATATGTTTTCCATAATCAGCCAGTATTTAATTAACACCCAGAAACTGCCTGACAGAATCTAAATGGAATCTTTAAGACACTTAATTTAGAAAGCACAGCTGAAATGTGTTGGAAGTAGTTCTCCTGGCCTGGCCACCCAGTTGTTTCTCTCCCACAGAAGCAAAAGCTTTATCTCATGGGCAGCTTGTATGAGTTTAGGAAACCTGAAAAGACGCAATTCACTTTCAAAGTGGATCTATTTAATTCATGCTCCTCTTCCTTTCCATTACAGCCCCTTCCCTGAGGAAAGGAAACCGAAGAGAACCTGTTAGCTGTGGCTGAAACAAGGAATCAGAAAGCAAGTAGGTAAAAAGGGTATTTCCTAAAAACTGCTTTAGGAATAATTAATAAAACTGCACAGCTCTTGTTATATCAGGCATATGAATTATTTTCACAGTAGTCCTCACTCCCCTTGCTAATTTCTGTTCACATTCATTTCGACATGTATGTCTTCAAGTGCCTTTGAATCAGCTAAGCTTTTTCTTTGATCTCTTTAGTAGCAGGGGTCCTTGGAAATGCATTTTTATTAAAAAACATGCCCTGGAAAATGTTCTATTGTAAAATCAGTCCTGGTGTGGCAATCCCTGCCTCACAGTTTTCTGAGCAAGGGTTAAAGCATGATACTTCTGTTGAAGCATGCAAGAGATTTGCTAGCATTTTCAGTGGAAGAAGGAGAAGGGTTCAATTTGCCCGCAGAGCTTTAACAAATCCTACTAAAAATCCACCTTGCCAAAGATACTGTCTCTCAGAGTGGGTAAAACCAGATGTGAAGGAAAAAGTGCAACCAGAGGGCAAGCATACCTCTCCCCAACACAATCTCACAGCCTCCAGAGATGGGCATGTCAAAGATTTTTGATTCACAGGTGGCATCTCTGTCTTTCACAGGCCATGAAGGATTTTTCCTTTTTTTTCCCATTAATTTGTGCAGGCATACCTGTGCGTTTTGTCATTTTCAAGTTGGTACAAATGACCTAGAGAAATCTTGCATTTCTTCCTGGATTCTTACTGCCTCTTCCAAGTTTTGACCTGAGTGAGACACTTCAGACAACTCAGACCCTTCTCCAGTACTTTGTGATTTCAAATGCTGCAGAAAGCCCTCAATTTTGGATGGATAGGGAAAGAAGGAGGCAGTAGATGTCACAGAAATCATCAACACTGGAGAAACGCAGCTCTTGTTTTCATGTGGATGGCCCCTGCAGCACGGTTAGCAAAGGGAACAGAAATGCCAGATGACGTGCATGCAGAATGGTCCCTAAATAGACAGCTTTACAGAGCTCCCCTCTAGGCTGCGACAGCTCTTTACTAAAAGCCACTGCAAAAACGTTGGTGAACCGAGGAGTCCCTCCACTCCAGGGGAGTGGGCTTGACTCCCTGACACACTAACGCGGTGCAGCTGGAGTTACCCTTCCCAAAGCACTATGTGCACTCCAGCACAGGGGTCTGCACAAGTCAGAAGAGAATCAGGGCCAGTCTCTTCCAAGCCCCATTTCTCATTATTTTACCCCTGTGTTAGCACACGTTCTTGGCACTACAAAAAAACCCTGCTGTGGTGGGCATTTGAAATTCCGGGTGCTTTTCATATTGAAACTTCGGCTGTTTTCTTTGGCTGATTTCCCATTTAATCTTCAATTTTCATTGCACACAACCTGTGTATTAAAGTGCCTCTGCAGCTCCAAAACAGATGAGCTACAAAGATCATATAAGACAGAACAACATGGCCTCAACAGATCTCCAGAACCTGTTTAAATCTTTGGTAAAGGTCCAGAGTAGCTCCTAAAGGTGCCTGGGCTTTTACACACCATTTCAACACAGAGGGTATTCTCCTCACATAAAACTGTCTGGATGCCCTGCCACAGTACCTTCACAGATGTCATCTCTCAGAAAAGCAGGCGTCGCAAAAGCTGCAGCTGTTCACTGGTGGCTGAGCTGTTTCCAGGCAGCTGTGCTCAGTCTATTGTTTCCGTTGCAGACAAGGGATGTTTGCAAATGTGTTCGAATTTCCCCAGCCACAGTGGATGTATCTATGCTAGATTTTTAACTGATTGTAATGGACACAAGATAATTTACGCATTATAAAGGTTGGTCTACAATGAAGAATGATTGTTTCTAGCCTTTGGAGTAAGGGTTTGAGAAACAGCCATTTCTTTTTTTGTGAAACAGAGGCATTCAATCATTCACAAAATGGCTACAGTAAGAAGAAGCCAGTGTCAGCTGAAAGAAAATTATCTCAGGGAAACTCATACTGGCGATGTGTGCTTTTTCACTTTTTTGGCAGCAGGATATGAGACACACCTCTCCAAGCTCAGAGCATCTCCCTGCCACTGGAAGTGAATTCAAGCCTAATCACAGCCTGTAGGATTAGTTTGTCTGTAGATCTTGTTCATGTACTTAGCAAAGCATAACATAACACAGGCTAAATGTCCAAATAAAACTGTTAACAAAGAACCTTTCATACTTCAGGACAGAAGGGGAAAGTACTTGGACAGCAGCATTCAGACCAAGGATACAGAGGTGGCATGGCAATTCTGAATACTGGGCATTTATTATTACTTTGGGAGTTAGAACTTCAACTCTTTCCAGTCCACTTTCTCAGCAGTGTTGCATCACTTGAACAGGTAGGGACATTAGCAGAAACCATGCTCTTACTGTGGTCCAGCTAGTCACAAAAAGGAGACATTTCTGGGCAGTGAAAGAACCCAGAAAAATGGCTCAGAAAGTGTCCCTAGAAAGATTCTGTAAGACAAGGGTCAGTACACTTACGCTGAGATGAAAACATGGTGTGCCCAAGGCCATGAAAGGGTCAGTGAGTTCCTGTGTCACTCGGTGATGAAGGTACCCAGCATCTGCCAGTGGCGGGTCTAAATACCCTGTTAAAAGGACAAACAAAAAGCTGTAGTCCCAAAGGTGCCAAGATCACACTTGTATGATAGAAAATGCAACTTCATCATTAATTAATTCAGTCCTGCAGAGCACTCCGAGACTCTTATATAAAAGGTACCAAACAAATCCAAAGCATTATTAACAAAATGTTCAGTCTTTTTACAAATTAATTAATTTGTGATATTTCCTTAATGAGAAATATTATCTAATGAAACTAACACACTAAATCAAACAGACGCATACTATTCAACTGCTAATCCAACAAGAGAGAGTGATAGGAAAATGTCTTTAGGGTTTAACAGGGGAATAACAAACAAACAGGCAATCACATATGTTTCATTTTGTTTAATATCTGTTATCTGTGTGTGAATAAACATTTCATATCGCACCTTTTGATGGCTGCCACAACAATATTTCAAAGAGATAGCTCCTTCTTCACAAGAAAGTGGAAGTTGCTATTCTGTGAGAAGAGATAGATGAAAGACAGCTTTGCAGTGTAGTTTCAGCACAGCCCTGGACCTTTTGAACCGTTAGGATTTATATGTCATTAAATAATTAACTCAATGATGCATGAGAGAAAGTAATGCGACTCTCTGTAAAAGACCTCAATTAATTGCTTTCATTTCAGCAGACACTGAGTCTTCGTGATGAGATATAAGTGAGGTGAACTTTATTTCAGAGATTGTCTGATAAATGCAGTCATAAAAAAGGTGAAAAATGACTTGTTCAGATAAGACTTTTGTTTGGTGGAATGTTTTTTGTGTTGCAGTGTCTTTGGCTTAAATTAACTGACATAATCAGATGCCAAAAAAAGTGCTAGGAGCCTTGCCCTTGTGCTACTCCATTCGCTTTGTACTGTTCTCTCTCCTCGTGAATTCCAGAGACAGTAAGAGGCATATCAAGGCAAGTCTGAACCATAGATTTTCAATTAATTTATCTGCTGCCTTTTATCTTTCAGTATTCACAAGCTGGTATAAGCAGTTTGCTTTAAACTGTCTGCCGCATTCTTCCACCTCTCTTGGGATTATCCTGTAGTCTAATAGGATATAATTCCTGATAGCGTAAACCTCTCTGTGCTTTCTTTAATCCCACTAGTTTTATTCAGACTCCATTGCATCACCCTTAAGCCCCTTCCTATCTCGGTACCCACAGCCTTTCACAGGCTGGTCCTGCAGAGGCTGGAAGGAGGAACTGGAGGGCTCAAGTCTTAGACTCAATCCCCAGGGCATCCCACTATACTAAATTAAGTAGTTGGACAAGCCATTGAGTAGAACAGAGAACAGTCCACTCTGACCTGACTCCTTACAAGCCTAGGGTCAGCTCCGAGGTCAGGCAAATGTGATTTCAGCTAAATTTAGAGCAAGGTTCTTTCTTGTTCTTCTGGCCTGTTGCAGATTTGGTGAGCGGGGAGAGAACCATTAATGGTAAAAAAAGGCAGCAGTGGAATATCCACTAGTTTAGGTTTCTAGTCAACGGTCTTCAGCTAGAAGGGAGCATTTCTAATCCCAGATTTAACATGGGTGGAAATGAAGTCACTTAACAGAATCGATTTCCAGCCATGCAATTTGTGTGCCAGTGACCATGCTCTTACCTCAGCCCATGGTGAGATAACCCTGAGGAAGATTAGGATTATATGATCCACATGGGGCTGTTTTAGCCAGGTTGCTGTTTCATTATTTAAAAGGTTACCAAAAAAAAAAAAAAAAAAAAAGGGCTAATCCGGCACCATCTGTTCAGGATGAGGTGAGAAGAATTCTGCCAGCATCTTATGTTCACCCCTGTCCGCTGGGTTCACACGGGTACCCATTCCCACTTAATTACATGCTGTCACATTTACTGCTGTTGCCTTTGAACTGGCACCCGAAGGCTGGAGAGTGGCTGGAGAGAAATGCTCTTCTCTCTTCAGCAGATGGCACAGCCTTGGCCAGCAGGAGGCAAGTTGTGGTGAGTGTTGAACGGATACTCTCTGCCCTGTTTCCAGCAGTTCCCTGCTGAGAGGATCAGGCTGTCTGGGAAGCTGGAACTCTCACCACTGGGAAGACTGTTCTCCAGGACGATCTCAAAACAAATAGCTTCCCAATTTGTGTAAGGAAGCACAGCAGGACACTACTAGGCCTGTATTGTTTCTTCTGAGGATGGTGCAGCAGGAAGAGAGGCGGAGAAAAGCTGATCCTGCAAGATTCTTGCACGAAGACAGGAAGAAGAAACTAGTGTCAGCCTATCACTCCCAGACTGGAGGTGGCTGTCTTCAAGCCATGGTCAGGAGGAGAAGACACATGCCTCAGATCAGAATGCCAATTTCAGAGCTGGATGTCACTGTGTGGGATACCATTCACCTGAGGTGGGAGGATATACATGGCAGCATGAAAAGATGAATATTTTGTTTGTTCTTCAGAGCTCAGACTTTTCAGTTGTCCCCAACTCCGCAAAATGAGGCAGGTCCTGACCTTCTAGGAAGCGTGCACTGCCAAGCATAGTTTATTCTCTCGCCTTGGCCACTTTACGAGTGGCTCTGCTAGTAGGCAGCACTGTCAGGTCAGGAATAATAAAGTCATACTGTGACTACTAGATAATCATTGCTCGCTTTCCACAGTCTCTGTTTCTGCGGTAAAGCTAGCTACTTGCAAAGACAAAAATCACCTTGATCATGACAGTGAAAGAAAAGGGTGCATCTAATGGGCTCTTAATTAGGTGGGATAGACAGGCAGTTGAGGTTCTCCCTGCTTGAGGCTTTGGAAACCAAAAGGAACGGACTCTCCATGCAGCCGGTGACATCAGCTGTGGTCTTCACATGGGCTGCCTGGAATGAGCTTCATTAATGTTTTCCTTGGTATAATCCATCATCCCTTCAACAATGCATTTCTGACAGTTAATTAGACTCCACAGAGTGGAATAAGTAGTATCGTGTTTGGAATTATAATCCATTACTGAAAAACAGATCGTATGAGGCATATCACCAGCCAGAGCTGTTGGACATCTTAAGTAATTTTTATTCCAAAAGCTTGGTAAACTGTGTTTAGCAAACAATTCTGCAGCATAGTTGCAAGTGGCTTCATTACAAAGAGGAGTCAGGAATCAGAGGCCACCTGTTCATTAGAAAAACCCCAAAATAAATAAACAAATACATAAACAAATTCAGGCCCTCTGAACAAAGATGAAACCCAAGTGTCATTAACTATCCTGGATCACACTCAGTACATTAGAGATGAAATCCTTGTCCAGCTGATGCCTGTGGCAAAGTTCCTGCTGATTTCAGTGGGGCCAGGACTTGACATGAGAAGTCAGTTACATGGACTAGACTACAAGAAAGATGCAAAATGGTGCAGTGGTGACCTGCTTCATCTGGATTACCTGGCACATTTGGGTTTTGGAAAGGTGCTGCTATTTACTGGGTATGCAGAACAAAACCAGGAATTTGGGAGTGGCTCCTAAGCACAACTGTGATAAAAATTATCACCCTGAATAACACTAATACTAATGAGATTGGATTCATAAGATTAGTGAGTTGGCTAAGTTAGGAAATCCTAAGCCAGGAGAGCTCCTGTGGATGCACAGCAAGGACAGTAATGTTAAAAGGGAGGACAGAACTGGCTCTGTGATGAATGGTATGAGGCAGGAGAGACGTTCTTCGAGAAGTACTCTGCCTGCAAGTGCTCAGGTGTCCGCTTGCTTCAGACATGCAACAGTGCTGCTACCTTGAGGCCCCTGAGCACAAGCACACTGTTTTTACAGCCGGCAATCAGATGAAGTGTGACAGGCAGAGTATCAGTTTAAACAGACCTAGACCACTGCTTTCCACACCTGGCATCATTTCCCTCTGTCTTCTCATTCTTAACTGGTTTTTAATTTACTGCTTATCTAGGCAGCATTTGAAAGGTGTCCCAGACATCTCTGGATGTAAATACTCAGTTGAACATGATCGTGAATCTTCTATTTGGAAAGCTCATATAGCCATCTGGAAGTATCCTCATCATCAGATGTTAAAAGGAGAGCCAGGGCCTTCACCTTGTTACCCAGCCGGTCTCTTACAACTCTGCTCACATATCATTCATGCTGAACGCAAAACACAGCGGAGGCTGCCTCAGGAGCGCAGTGCCAGGGCTACTGCTTAGCATCCTTGGTTTTATCAAACCACAGGTGTGGCTCTGCCTAGTAGTTACAGCAGCTGCCAAGGACACGTAGCTCCTACTTCCAGTGCTGAATTTAAGTTGTCATGAGACTTTGGGCAAGTCACTTAGAAGAACAAGGGCTCCCAAAGATCAGTTGCATGAAGATCAGATGAGTGATCCTTGTGTCTTTTTGTGGGCCAAGCCAAAAATGATTTTAAACTACGGTCGTTTTCTTCTTCAAAGATAGCCGTTCCCTGAGGCAGAGATGCTCCACCTGTGAATGCAGGCCATATATCACAGAGAGACAATTTTCCGGGCAAAAAGCCTGCTTCTGATGTCCCTCTTTGTAAATGGTCCCTCAGGTGTCACAGTAAATGAACTGTCATGGTGAACCACAATCTTCCCTCCTGCTGCATAATGTGTGTGTTTGTTTAGATGAGCAAGTACTAGCAGCCACCCCCAGCAGCCTTTTTTTGCAAAGTGCTCCTTGAATCCAAACAGGGAGCAGGATGAAGGCTTTTTGACTGCACATGGATAGTTTAGCTGATCTGCACACACAGAGAGAATCTGGCACCGCTGGGATAAATCAAATCTTCTCTGTGTGCACAGATCATGTATATTGCTTATGCAGCTATGGAGAGCTTTGGTGTACATTCCTCTCCTGCCGTTAAAAGATGATCAGAGAGCTGACCAGCCAGTTGCCCATTGAGCAATTCACTGAGAAACCGTGGAGCGTTGGCAGAAGGCTAAAAAACACAGCTTGTTAAAGAAAAACTAGCAAAGCAAAAAAGGGCCTGTTTTAACATTATAATTTGTTTGCTGCAACAGATTCAGTGGCTAATTCTCAATTCTCCTTAATCTGAATTGTTATCACCAGAAAGTCATGAAGAAACTCGGTTCTGCATTTTTTCTTACCTTATTTTTTATGTATTAAAAAATTATTACAAAATATTTTTGTAACAACGGCATGGGCCACAGAAGCTGACACCAAGTTTCTGCACAAACTGAGCTTTCTGGAAACCTTAAATGAGACTGCACCTTTAACTTTGAATCGAATTTTTTTTTTTTCATTTTATTATGCTCAGCTTCTAGACATTTTTATAACAATGCAAACTGTAGCACAAACAGTAGAGAAAAAAGTGATCAGAATTGGAGCAGAAGATTAGCTACACAGCTCCTGATGGTTATTCATTGATTATTTCGGGCGTAAATTGTATTGATTATGGTAATGAGAAAGCCCAGTGACAAGTGACAAGCCCAGTGATAGGCAAGCTTCCCAGGCCAGTGTTTGTATGTCTGAATGTTATTTGCAAAGCACTGCGGGAATTCACACAATTATGAAGCGATGCAGTTTCCATCTCTGAATATCCTAGCACATCTGGACCACTAATGAGAGTGCTTAATCAGATAGAGCTGTGCATTTCACACATGGAAAAACTGAGGCAAAGGAAGACCTGCTTTGTCCAAAAACATACACTAAGGAAGTCTCTGGCAGAGCCAAAACTGAACTCAGATTTTACAACTCCCTAGCCAAGGCTTGTTACAAAAAGAGCATCTTTCATCAATACGGAATGCCTCCAATCGCATTGTTTTCATACTGGGGGAAACCAATTTTCCACTGTAACCTTTGTCAACAGTGAATTGATGAAGGGCTGATATTGGAAAAGTTATGAACAACTTCTTTTGCCAATCTCTAGTGTGACTCCTGAGAAAATAGGTCAGCAATTTTTCATAGGGGTGTTGTGAGGACAGATACATGAAAGATTATAAGATGTTCAGATACAAACGTATAAGATAGCAAATGAAAGCCAAAGTGTAATTGGAATTCGACAGCAAATATCACCAGTATTGTATTTCTTGTGTATTTTTCTGCTGCAACCAAGGATACCTGATATTCCTCTTGAAGCCCTGGCTCTTGCACTCATGTCAGTAAGTGTGAATTTCAGCTTTCAACTTCTAACCACTGACATATTAGAAAGAAAGAGTTTTTAGCAACTGCCATCATATTTTAAGCACGAGAGAAAAAAGACCCGTAGCTTTCTCTTTACGATGCTGGTATATACTTTGTGCCTGTTTTACTTACCAGAAAGTTACACAACACTAGTACAGAATGAAAATGTCATGCCAGGCAGAGAGACAACTGTGGCTTCTGTATAAATTCTTTCCACACTATAAATATAGATCTTCCACCATAATTGCAACACAATCTCGATCTGCCTGTGGTGATAAAGAAAAAAAAAAAAAAGCTGTTTAATTTAATTAGAGTCCATTTGAAAACCTAGTAGCATGAAATAATTTGATATAGAGAAATAACCCTCACCAGCTACAGACACCGTGTCATTGTGTGTTATCTTGGGATAACAGTAACACTTACATTTCAGACCTTAAACTGTATAAACAGTGTGACTAGAGATAGCCCTAAGAACATTTAAAATGACGTCAGAATATTACCACTTATTCAGTTCCCTGTTCTCTGTCAGGCAAAGATGCTAAAAATTCTGCTAGAGTAACATTCACCCTTGAGGAAATTTATAGCGAATTCATGTCCATCCACTCAGCAGCACTTACCTTCTTTCCCAAAGTAAGCATCTCCCACTAAAGGCTCCTTTTCTTGTGGGTAAGACCCTTGCTGGCATAAGGGGGCAATGCTGTATGAAGAACGCCCTAAAATTATTTGTGAGGTGTAACATTAAAAAAATCTTTTGATCCCTACTACAGCTGGTCATTACCAGAGGTACAAAAATGTAGGACTGAATCAAAAGACTATGGACAAGCTAGCAAAAAAAGCACCCATTTTTTGACAAAAATCTTGAGGGGAAAATATATCCCCCCAAATTTCCTTTGAATACTTTTTTCATTGGTTTGCATAGTGCTTTGCTTATTTAGGTCTGATGAAAATTGAAAATCCTGAAGAGAACAAAGTTGCTGCAAAACAAAAGATTATCTGGCATTCAAGAATGAGCTTTTCTTTGTTTTTACTAACATATTTGGCTTCCAGTACCATTTCCTAATTTTGGAAAGCAGAGAAACAAATACTATAATCATACATTCTTCTATTGCTTTGGCATTTTTTCTTCCAAAAGTAAACAGCACAAAAGAAAACACAACCTTTCTTTGAAGGTAAGAGGGAGCTAGCTGATTATCTAGGATGATCTCTCGTATATCACAGATATTACATTTACCATGATATACATGTCGCTTACCTCTACTAAGTCCAGTAATTTCAGCTAAATTAAAGCATTTCTGTCTCCTATGGCTAAACTGTGGTTTACCACAGCAGAGAGTTCTGCAGATCTTTTAATCTGACTTCTAGTAATGTAAAGCTAGGCAACCCTCTCCCACTCTTCTTACCTTTCAAAAGGAACAAAACCTGTTTCTGTGTGACACCAGAACTAAAGGTATAAAAGCATGCTTTCATGTAAGTATGTATGTGAGAGACTACATATTTGCAAGCTAAAGCTATAGGAACCTTCTCAACCATAAGGTAAATACACACAAGCTAAACCTATAAAACCAGCCTGTCTGTGTATTTCTGTATACAGGTATTTGCACGTGCAAGAAAGATACAGAACCTAAACCTATAAAACACTGCCTCTGTGTGTGAGGAAAAGACAAGGGAAGGGGGGGGGGGGTTAAATCTATAAAAAATACCTCATGTGAGTAAGAGAGAGGGATAGAGAGATTCAGAAGTAAAAACACCGAACTTTTCTTCTATATGTCATAGGAGAGATCTGGAAATCAACAGGTTCTGAGACAGGTGAATTGTCCCTCCTGCTTACTTGCTGTTCCCATCATTTTAGCGTGTAGATGACTTCAGTGAAATCTAAGATGTTTTTCCTCTTAGGGATATTTTCTTCTCATAGCACTATAGCATTAAAAATTCACTGATTTCCAAACATGGTCTAATCTGCAAGGAGGTTGGGAGTGTGCAATTTAGAGCCCTGCGCGGCAGACAGATATTGACGAGCACACTGGCAAGGGACCGAGATTCTTTTTTTGCAAAGGTTTCATGTAACACTTATGATCTAAGCTCTGTTCTCACACTTACCCATAACTGCCTTTCTAAATGTGCTCTGAACAACCACAAAGAACCCCCTTCCCCCAAACAGCCAGACTCTCCCCGTGTATTAGCCAACAGTGAATAAAAAGGGGCACAAACACGGCTGAACTGAACATCTGTACTGAGTCTGAACAAAAGCTTGCAAATGCTGTTTATGAAATACTGAGCCATCTCCTGCCACTGCCTGCCAATGTGGATGGCACTGAGCAAGGGAGAGTTTCAGATAGCTACTCATACTTTATTATTAATTATTAGTATTTACACTGTGATTAGCATCCGGCAGTCTTAGCCAGGGAACAGAGATTCCACTATGCCATCTCCTGCTACAGGTGGTTTTATACCAGTCACAACATACCTGGGGTAAGGCTGTGAAATGCTAAAGTTGACCCACTGCCTCGCTGCATATTGCTGATTCCTGGTTTAAAATGGAAAAAAAAAAGCCATCAGAGTCATACACTAGTTTTCCATGGGAAAAAAATCCAACAGAAATTGTATTAATATCTGCAGACCAGACTGGGGGTTACAGGACTGGGTGATCATACAGTTCTTTTTCTGCTCTTGATTTGCAGTGATTCAAACCTTCTCCCAAGGAGATCGTTCAGAAGGTGGTTCAGGTCAGTACCCAGATGAGGACACAGCACTGAGCAGATTGGTACCATTTATTATTTCTGTTTTGGAAGAGCCCAGAGGCCATAATCAGCATCAACACAATCAGATCACAACCTGGGGGAGCATAAATGCTTTGCAGCAGTGATGTGGCACAGCTGGCATCAGGTGTGGCAAAAGGGCTGAAACTGGACCAGGTCCAGCTAACTGATAGTGCATATCCCACCTCTCCCCTCTACTTTCCCAGTCTTCCCAGCCATCTTCCCAGAGCCTTTGGACCACAGGCTCCAGTGCAATTACGCCTTCACACACAGTCTGCAAACGTCTTATCCCTCCCCGCCTCCTGTCAAGTTGCATCTACATAAACCTGCATTTGTCTCTGACCATAGCCCAGTTTTCTCTCTTTATTTATCTACCTGTCGACTCATTTTACAACCTCTCTCTGGACAGCCACAGAGCAAGAGACAGAACCAGATGTTATGGCACGCACTGAATGCCAACTAGCTTGGTGGAGCGTGCAAGTGTCCTCATGCAGTGGAAAGGTCCTTTTGTAAACATGCTTTGTGATCAAAGGGCTGATACTTGCTGATATTTTCAATATTAATAATCTCCCAGCTGCCTCACTCCATTCTGTGGCTCCCTATTTACCTATCCTTCATAGTTCACAGAGAGGCAGAGCTTAAAACAATAAGCTGGTTGTTTAAAACAAGGATTCACATGAAGAATAAACCATATTGATGTTGCACAGAAATGCATCAAATATGTATAAAATCATCACATTGTCATATACTTTGTCTGGCACAGACCAAGAGGCATCTGAAGACATGCACACGTGCATACAAAAATAATGTATATTCACATCCACACTCCTAGAAAATCAATGTACTTCACATGTTCATGTGCCACGCCTCCTTTCCGCCACTATGCAGATATATATGGAATCAGAGAATCAAAACATGAGTGTGTTTCGTCAAACAGAAAAATTACTGCCAAAATTAAACGAACATGCAAGTTACTCCCAGAAGAAGACACGTAGTTGGCTCTTTTTTTGCGATGGTTTGTATGTTTGCAAGAGTAGCAAAGAAGTCTAAGGAATCCAAGAGAGAAGCTATACAGAGGCAGAAATAGCAGCAGCAGTATAGCTCTGAAAGACAGTGAAGGGAGAATATTTGGGCCAAGTGCTGGCTTAGAGACACCCGAAGATGTAAGGAAAGGAGATATTTTCTGTCATTTGACTCCTGCTGTGCTCTGTGAAGCAGGACGTGGTACGTTTTTAGTCAATCACCAGAACAGCATCAAAGACCCCTGATTCCATTGCCAGTCTCTCCTCATAATAGATGTCCTTTTGCTCAAGGAGAAAGCTTTAATAAAAGCTGGTTATAAACTATGCATACACTAGGAAAATGTCATCTGTCACTGAAATAAAGCCAGTACTGGCATGGCAAGCAGCAGACCTTACAGCAGCACACTGCCAGACAACCAAGCAGTTCGGCAGAGACTGTAAAACATACCACATCTGTCTGAAACTGCAGGATTGATTTAAAAGCGAGTGGAAGGAATCCAGCCAGACCACAGCCAGCACACTGAGGTGAGCCACGTCTCAACAGAGAGTCCGCTGGGTTCTTCGCTGCCTGCAGGTTCTTTAACTCACATGCAGGAGGATGCTTCCAGCAAGCACACACCTGCTCGTGGAAAACCATGGTGCTAGTTTGGGTGTCCTTCCACACAGGATTTGCCTGCTGAGTACCTGGGTTTTCTGAGTCCAAGTGCCCATGCTTAGGCTGTCCCAGCTGTCACTTTGTAGAGCAGCGTAACTGGGAGCTGTTTAGACAATGAATGCCTCTATGCCACCAGCCACTCAAGCTAGACCTGAAGCAAGGCTCTCCAAACACCGTAGAGTCTATTTACAGGTACTCTAATTTAGGATGCTGCTGGCAATTTGGTGCAGTTTTGCAAAAGTACCATATTTCAAGTCTGTCATCTTTATTCCTTTGAAATGTATAAAATAAAGCACATAAACAAAACATGTAACATCTCCAGGATTTTACATCATTTTATTACATTCTGGGTACAAAATGTGGCCTACTGCACAGGTACCTGCTGGGGGAGTCAAAGCTATCGGAAACAAGGTCCATTTTTGATCCATTGGAGCCTGACAATGTCACAAAAATAGGGCTAATACCGACTTGCCAGCAAGGGTGAAAATTTATCACTACAAATATTTTGCTTTCCTTCTTTCTGGTATTTAAGGGCTTTCTAAACTCAAAGGTCAGAGAGAAACCGCTGACAGGAATCACAATCAGAGAAAATGTTTCCAAAGGGGGAGAATCTTTCTGTAGGAAACACATGCCCAGACTGACAAAATATCAAAATATCACGCCCATGGCTTTATATCATCCCAGGACCGTGCTATGTGCTAGCTGGAAAAATGCCCTCCATTTTCAGATCCCATTTTAGTAGCTGCATTTCCTAGTGTAATCCACTGAGAATTTTGGGCTATCTAAATGCCTGTTTTATCACCACATCCCTAATATACACAAAGCACAGTGGTTTTATCTATTGCTAGAATATTACGTTGCATTGCTAGAATTGCACTTTGGAAGCGTTCTTATACAGCTTAGAATTTCACTTCCTTCCCTCCCTGCATAAACAAATATCAGCATTTAAATGAGTAGGTGTCATGTCAGGACATTAACACCAGGATTTTAATTCCTGATACATGAGGACATTGGCATTTCAGAAAGGAAACCAAAAGCTCCTTCCTCCCGCCTTCTTAGATCCAAGAAGACCACAGACAATCAGGCACCAGAACTGTAATTCACACCATCGGTCCTTCGACACTGGAGGCCACAGACTGACAGTCACGTTAACTTTCATGGAACTGGCAAACCTGTGGTCAGTGGTCCTTGATCTACCCTTCTGCTAAAGACACGGTTGGAGGAACTCAGAATTGTCCTGCCCGAGCATCTTGCCCTCAACACCAACACACAGCTGTCCCTGGTATTCACAGGACACTTTTTCTGGCTTAGCAGAGGCTGTTCATTAAGAATCCCCATTGCACTTACTGGTGAAAAATCTTCTTCCAGGACTAGCAGATGGGGAGGGATGAGAGGTGCAGTGTGAAATCCAAACATCTGCTCGCTGTTCTTCTTCGCCCGTGCTCTGCTTATAAGACAGACCCCATGGAGGGAGGGAAGGAGAGGATGCCGTTGACAGCAGTTTACTCAAAGATGTTTAAAGCACAGAAAAGCAGGGGAGCTTGCTTGGGAACGAATGTGGTGGGATTTTTTTTTTCTTCAGATGAGTTTAGTCTTGGTGAAAGGTCTCTGAATAACACCCCAGGGTCCAAAATACGAGAAATCTGCAGAGTTGCACAGAAAAAGCAGAGCAAGCATCTCCCTGGCCCTCACAGAGCTCCCTCTGCAGGCCAAAGTGGAGCCAAGCTCTTTTTGTACCACATTTTTCATATAAGAAAACGTTGCATAAATCCCCAGTGACCAAGTGCACAGAGACACATTTACCACGAGGAAAAAAGGAAGCTGCAGCCCTGTGCATACTCATCTTTCACCATGGCATGTGCTCGCTGTGCCGTACACAGCAGGCACCAAAGAAAACCCTCTTAACAAATCCACCTTGCAATGGCATCTTGTGTTGAAGATGTGCAAACTCGTGAATATATAAAATAAATTAGTGGGGGAAGGGAGTGAGGAAAGGGCATCACATTGATGATGAATACAGGTAAATTATTACTTTTTTTAAAATGCATAATTAAGCTGTGGGATTCACTACCAGATAAAATAGCAACCAAGAGGACTTTAGAAAGAACTAATATAAATAATGAGCTTGGCCACAGCTGCTATAAAAGATAAAGAAAAGCATTAGTGGAAAGATTCCTCTTTACAGCTGAGCACTTGCCAGCCATTTAGACAGGACAGAGGGTTAGCTAGACCCTTCCAGTGGACTTGCGTAGCGCTCTTTATGCTTCTGTTTGCTACTGTGCTCACTCCTTCCCCAGTGCCTTTGCTGGGCAATGCTAATAAGGAACCTGATTAGCATTCAAGGACCAGTTGTGCCAGTTAGGCCCTGGCACACACTGGGGCTGGGTCCAAGCACTCACGCTGCTTCTCCAGCTGCCAAGTGCCTCATGGTAATGCTACGGAGCACAGCCGCCATGTCACCTCCCATTAAGAGGGAGCAGAGGACATGGTCCCGCAGCCAGCTAGGGCACTGAGCCGGTGCAGAAGGACTAGGGGACAGAGCTCTGTCCCATTTGATATAGGCTGGATCCCTGGCAAGCTATCAGGGTTTGACCTGTGGATCACAGCATGACTGGCCTGTGATGAGGCACCATGTGCATCTTCATGGAACAAAAGAGGTGTCGGTAGATGCATCTCTGCTATTTTTTGGTCTCCAGGGCACTGCTGGATGCTGCTAACTCCTGGTCAGGCTCTGAGAGGCATAGCCCTGCAGGAAGATGAAATCCCTTTGCAGTTCACAGAGCAGGAGCAGAGCAGGAGTTAGAAAGGCAGCCTGGTAATCATATTTTCTGGCCTGCCAGGCTGCTTGTGGTGGAGGCATAGATGACTCCTGACAATGAGGCAGCGACCGTCCATTTAGGACCTGGACAGAACTGTGATCCTTGCAGCCAGCTGGAGATGAAAGTCTTCCTGGCTTGCCAGATAGTGCTGGTGGGACCAGGGCATGAAAGGAGGAGGAACAGAAGATAGAGAGTTCTTTAAATCGGCTATAAATTATAGCAGACACAAATCTTTGGTGATATGGAACAAAATTTATCATTTCCAAAGGAAGGAGACCCCGTCCTTCCTGAATGACTGGAGGGTGGGCAAGGAGGGGCATGGCTGCTGGTAGTGATATTCTTCTCTGCTCTGGTACTCTGTGGATGTGTCAGGGAGTGGGAAAGGAGAAGTGCAACCTTCAAGGGGCAGGTGAGGATATCTGTATATGTGCCAAGACCAGTAGACCTTGCTGGATGGAAACACAGATATTTCCTCACTCCTGAATATCAAATGGAGTGACTGTCAAACAGAGTGGCCGTACCACAAAGCAACAGAGAAGGTTTGTGACGGAGCACAGAAACAGAATAAACAACAGGTATACTTCCTTGATATTTCATTTTCATTACAGAGAATGAGTAGAAAAAAATGTGTACTATGATCACCAGATTATTTTTCTTTTCAAATCTTTCAGCCAGCAAGCAAACAATTAGGCCTTTGCACAGAACTAGTATCAGAAGATGATATATCCCTGTCCTGCTTGGGTGAATAAAATATGTCCTGAAATAGCTACAGTCTCATAGCTATGGCTCATAGCTATCAAGAATGCCGGTCAGGGTTAAATCTCTCTTTCTTTTCAATTATTTTTTCATAAATTAAAACCCAAATGACAATAAATCATGCTATAAAAATTAAAATGTCATTTGCTTTTATCAGAACTAAAATTAAGCCACACACACACTGAAGATATAACAAAGGAGGAGAAGGAAAGAGCAAGAAAAGGATGATAACTAATTTTTCATATATTTTGGTGCAGTTGAGATGAGTCACAAGGTCTGCATCCGGAACTGGGTCGCAGGACTTTTTCAGACTTAATGTTCTGGTCTAGACAAGCAAAAAGAAGCCCAAACTGAGACTCCTTAGCAGAGACCGAGTCTGACTGAGAGCAGTTCTCAAGGCCTTCTCTGAATCACCTTAGCACCCTGGAAGAAAGGCACTACGAAGCTGCCTCTAAAGTTTCCAGTTCTCCTGTAAGGCTCTGGGAACTTCGCATACTGTTTTTCAGAATGTGATTGCATGTAGGCAATTGATAACATTTATTGCAACAATAAAAACTGAATTAAAAAGATTGAACTTTTTACTCCTTCCTTCCTCTCTTCAAATTGAAGTGTGATGCCTGTCTCTGACCTTTTCACACCATTCCCATTCTGTCTTCAAGCAAAGCTGGAGCTGACTGCATGCATTTGAGTACACGTGTATGTGAAACGTTGACAACCAAACTACACATTTTTTTCTACATAAAACTTAGATGAGTCAGACCATAAAGACCATGAACTTCTGGGCTCAGTCCAGGACTAAGCTGTACTTACCACAGTGCTATCAAGCCTAAAAAAAGTCTGGGGTTTAGTCCAGGGCTACAGCATTACAACAGCAGCGAGCTTGACATGGCAGATTTTCTCCTTGCAGTGTAAATATCGAGTGATGCTCCTTTCCAAGAGCACAAAAGATCACAATGCCAGACAATGTTAAGTGAGACTGAGGTTGGTCAGTGCTCCCCTTCAAATGTTTTATTTAATAATCTTCCCTCCTCCCACATTCTGAAGTCTACAGGAGAAAGAGCTATTTCAACTTTAAAGACAGCATGAAATAGTATTTACATTTTCACAAGGCATTAACCTTGAATCATGGGACATCCCATTGCCTGAAGGAGGTGGTGTATTCAGTGAGACGAAAGAGTGAAAACAAATTGCATCTGCTTGCTCAAAGGCCAAAAGTGGCCAGAGATATGGCTGCTCATTAACTCCAACAAGAGCTGAGGCATCGAAATAGACCTGAGCCACTTGAATTCTCTGCCCAGTTCTGCTCTGTACAGTAACATTGAGAGAAAGAATTATGAAAACATAATGGGAAAGCAATGAAATATGACCAAGGTCTTGTAATGATGATATATAATGACTCGTAATGAAGAAGAGGCAGGAGAAAAAATAAATCAATTCTTGTGAAACAAAAATGAGAGAGAAGAAGAGTAAGAGAAGGAAGGGGGAGTAAAGGAGGAGAGAAAGGAAGCAGCAGCTGGAAATGACTTTTAACTTTTCTACTTAGTGTTTTAAAACCAAAAAGCAATTACTGTCAGGCTGGCATTGCCTTTCTACACATTAATTTCCTATTATGAATAAAATTAATGAGTTTAACAAACTCCTCATCCTCGTAAAGTTGTGCTCTTCATTATTGGTGTTAATAATCCACCAGGGACTCTGACTCCAAAGCTCAGTGCCATGTCCTGATTTTTTAAAGTTTAAAAAAAGAAAACAGAGATAAGGGGGGGAAGACGTTTTCAAGAAATGGAAAATGACAATGGGACTTGACCCAGGCTGATACCCTGCAGAGTGAATGTCATTCTTCATTCAGTGGCCTATATGGTAAAATGGCAGCCTGACCCAGTGAGGAGAATACTTCTACTTTTGCCCCAGTGGGAACCATGCAAGAACCAAGCCCAGACCACTCCAAATGTTACGTGGCAGATTTAGAGTGCTTGAAAGGTAGGCAGACCAGCAATATCTTGCTGTCTCATCTCTGCCTTTCATTTGGAAACAAAGATATCAGGGAGGGGACACATACATAATTTAAATGGCATACAGGTGGCACTGGAGAGAAACCTCCTCCAGCTACAGAAAAGCCTACAAGGCTTTGCACAGTGGCAGATGGTGCCAATTGCTCGCTATTGCCATGTGGGATCTCTGTCTTGCAATAAAAGACTCAGAGCTGCTTGATTCTACAGCCTGAGACCCAAAGCTCACCAGGCAGAGTGCAGCATCTGATGTCCCAGCACCGGGACTGTGAGAAGCTGCAGAGGAAAGAATGCTGGTTACTGAGGATGTTGAACTAGGGCTGTGCCACTGTAAAGCCGTGGCATTTCTTCCCAAAAGGCCAGATGGCTGGAATATGGAAATTTCTGCAATGGCAAGCAAAAACCTCTCACCTATCTGCCTGAGTTCACTGGGGAAACCTGGCCGAGGTGGCAGCAATTCACAAAACAAGACCTGCAAAACTTGCTCTGAGATTTATACTGATACCACACTGGGAGAGACCCGCACCTGCAGAATACTCTCAGCTAGCAGGCTGCCATCCATGCCAGAACGCCTTTTTCAAAAGATGGCCCTTCTACAGACCAGCTGGAGAAGTTTAAGATGTGATCTCCCTACCTCACAGCACTGTTACTGTGCTTCTGTCAGAAGTTACCGTCCCTGCAGCTCAGCAGACAGATTGCTTCTTGAGAGCATTCCTTGATCCACTTCAGTCATAATCGGTCAGCTTAGCTCAAATGGCATAAATGATATGTTTGCACTAACCTGGCTGAGTCTGATGGAAGCAGCTTACAGAGCACTCATGTGAAACATTCCTCCCACAGAGAAGCAGACGGTAATCTCCGGTAGAGATATGGGTTACACATAGCTGGGGCAGGGCTGCAGCATTCAAACCTACAGAACTCTGCAAAATAAACATGCCTGTAGGCTTACCAGCATGAGGCCCTTTGCATCAAACATTTGAGGAATAACTAACAACTGTCGGGTCCTACAATACATACGTTTTAACTTGCAGACTCCTGTCCAAAACTTAGGCAGGACGCAGATCTGAACCAAGCCGGTATTGCTGTGTACATGGAACAAGGATTCGGTTTTATAAACATCCTCAGCCAAATTTACAAGCGTTCTAAGCTAGTTTTAATGTTACCAGCATGGCATTGTCCTTAAATTTTCTGTCCTCAACACTTTGGTGTTTACTTCTGTGAAGTGAACAAACATAGCACAGATCCTTCACGGATCAGAGCACAGAAACACATTTTCTTTTCAAAGCCTTCCAGGCAGAGGACTCCCTATATAAAAAGCCAGAGTTCACCAGGCAGTGGCAGGTTTAAGTCACCTACTTTGTCCTCTCTGCACATTAGAATTTAAAACCTACAATAAAAAGGCTGAAAGGGGAACTTTAATAAAAACATTTTTAAATCTGTTTGAGATTTCAGTTGATTCAGCCTCCTGCACCGCAGCTAATGTTTATACTGTACTTTCTGCACAGATTCAAGCATCATCAATGCCCTCACACACTTTTTTTCTTTTAGACAAATTGTCTTCTTTCCTCAGCTCTATTATTTCCTAATGGTATGAAATTTTCACAGCCCCTTTTCTCTTACTAAATGACCAGGGCAGGACCTGGATCTCCTGATGGAGATGGTCTCTGGCAGAGGGTGAGTGTAAAAGAGATTAGAGTTAAATTCAGATGCCAGACTCCCAACTGCCACCTGCTCCAGAGATAACCAGGTCCCAATCCTGTATAAATCCAGATTGGCATTGACTGGTAGCAGTTGGGTAGCAGCACGAACTGAGTTTGGCGAGGCCCAGTCCCAGTGTGAACAGACACATCTCTATACCAGGAAATCCCCACTTCAGGTGGCATTAACTGGTTTCTGCTGACCAGAGATGGGAGCCGTATTTCAGCTGCAGAGGCCAGAGCAGGAGGTTTGAGGCACTGTGATGGTACAAGGTGTGGAATGAGAATGTGCTCATTTTGTTCCCCTCCTGCAGAGGATTCCAACTGCTACAACTGCCACACTAGCACCTTTCATCAGCTCTGATCTATTTATGAAAGTATTTAAAGACTACACACAAAGATTAAATTTCCATTCAGTGCAGACATCTCTTTGCTGGAAAATGTCCTTTCTCTCTCGGGTAAGGAGAGAGCTCAAGGAGCCATCAAAGAAGCAGCAAATTGAGAGCTGGGTCTCATCCACAGAAAATCACTATTCAGAATACAGTGATGAGGAATGCACTGCCGTACCCAGGCAAACATATTCAAGGCAAAAGGAGTCACGTGTCAGCTGCTGCGGACGGTGACTTGCGCCACTGGTTATAGCACCCTGTTGTATTGCTTGTTCTCATTTATAGTCCCTCTCTACAAGTAACTAAGAGACAGCGAGTATTATTGATCAAAATGCACCAGGTACCAAAGTATCCATTTGGAGGTTTGGCTGCACAGGAGAGCAAATGTATATGTGTTGTAATCCCACAAGCAAAGCACACAGGAAGAGGAATAAGGAAGCCTCACATAAGCAGTACACTCTTGTTATTTTCCATTTCCAAAAGCCAAATGCTGCTTTTATTCTTGAAAAAGCCATAAACCGCCAACCACTAGGACACAATGAGCTTTTAGTAAATCCTGGGTTTCAGACAGGATACCAGAAGCGGGCTTTTTTCTCTTACATAGAGATTAAAAGTGCTAAAATTAAAAGAACCTATCAGGTTGAGAGAGGGGGAAAAAAACAACCTTAAATACTACCTTTAGTGATCAAATTCCAAGTTCCTGCATGTAAATGTTAGACAATTTCAGAACCAAGCTTGCCCAGCCACACTTAGTTCAGCTCTCTCTGCAGGTGCATTATGATCGGTTCCCCACTAGAACGTTCCTTCTGCCTGTGACCCCATCCTCATCCAAAACTGATTCTATCCTTGTCCAGTAGACATGGTGACCCACAACTGAGCAGCTACTCAGGTTACTTTCAAAGCTCTTTGTGTGGCCCTAAGCCTTGTTTGCAGCTTGCTTTTCAAGCCCTGCTGTGCATGCAGAACTGTTCGTTTCCTCCCGATCTCTTCTGAAGTGCTTATATCCACCTACACAAACACGAGTGGACTTATATTTATAAAACTGAGATGGGAGTTCATGTGGAAGGTTACTGTCCCTAGTTTACACTGTGTTCAAAGGGGGAGGGACGGCAAAGTTCAAATACAAATGAGCTAACATTTAAACTCCCCTTTAATTTTGTAGTCTACTTTGACACACTCAGCACTTAGTCCTATGCAGCAAAGGCTTACCCTAAACGTGCTTGTGCCCTGTGATTCTGAAACATATCTAATGGAAATATGAAATTCAATGAAATTTGCAAGTTTGTCTTCCTTAGGTACAACTCAATCTCTAATGATGATAAATAGATAGGGAAGATTCTGCTGTGCTCATCAGGAGAGCTTTGAAACACTGCAAACCAAAGCAAAATGTAACTCTATCCCCTTGAAATCATTTCCATCCTTGGTAGCTCTCATTTCACCCAATCTAAGACAGTGAAAGCTTAGGAAGAAAAATCCTGTACTTCTGAGAAGAACCTGAGTTTGGAAAATGGGGACTTCAATTAAAATGAAAATGCTGAGGGAGGTGTAGTCCACAGGTGCTGCCCCTGTGAACAGACCTAGTGCCTTGTCCTGTCTTTTTTTTGGTAACATGGTCAACCCATCGATGAGGATGTTGTAGCTGTGAGTGCATGGCTCTGTGCAGTGCCCAGGGAGCTGGTTACAGCAGCACAAGCTCCTGCACAGCACCTAACCTGGTATCAGAAATGCGTGAACGTGGCCTGGGGGCCTTCCATCACGCTGACAACAGCCACACAGCTCCTCCGAAGCTGGATGGTAAAGCACACCGTGGTGCCCGCATCTTTCACTGAATGGATTTCAAACTTGCCATAAAGAACCGTAATCTACACAGCTTTCTGGCTCTAAAATTTCTTTGGAGGCCTGATTCTCTTTTGCCCTGTAACTTCTTTATCCTTAAGAGGGCTGAGATTTGGTCTCACTGTAATTTACTGCAATTTTAAACCCTATTACCCCCTCAGCATGGTGCTGTATAAATGCAATGCAGGGCCTTTAATTTTTTAGACAAAGGTATTATTTGAGTTCCTTTCATAGCCTAATTATTACTTAGCAAATATCATGTTGTGGTGAGTATTTGTGGATAATTCTCAGATAATACCTAATTATATGGTTAATACTTATAATGACGGGAAAGCCTCCAATATTCAGAGTCCAGATATTTTAGACTATCCCAGAACCCCAGATATTTCCAAGCAATTGTAAATGGAGCTAGGATTTATGGGTTTTTTACTATTTCTAGCATGTAAAACAGCTCTTGCTACAGTATCTCAGACTGCTCACTGGAATCTGGATTCACACATAGGTATGGACTGCTTTGAACTTCTGAGCGACCTGACATAGCTCTAAACCTGATTAACTCACCAGATAGCCTGAGTCTGTGGATAATTTATATGATTGAACAGGCAGACCTTTCAGGGAATATACTCTTAGGGGAAAATGGTCCGTGATAAATGGAGAAAAAGGTTTGACTCAGTTGAAATTTCTAATTTTCACAAACATATGATGGGACAGATAGAGCATGGAGAAGAGAAAGGGTTGCGGGGGAGAAGTTAGTTCTGTTTCTCTCAACCCTTGTGAATTCGTGACTGTTCTTTGCTGCAAGTGCTTCCCTGCACTGCTGTGATCTGCAGCATGCCGAATGGCTGCACACAGAATAGGACCAATCAGATGCACAAACTGTGTTTCCTGTGCAGTGGCACAGAGCTAAGCTCCGACCTTCATAGTTCATGAAGTTAGTTCATTAAACCACCCGTGACACCTTGGGCAGCCCCAAATGAAGTTTAGTCTTATCAGGTAACAAACAAGCTCTTGGCCTCCTGGACTTGAATCTATGAGTCAATACCTCTCCCAGCTGAGACTGTAGACATAATGATTAATTCACTGCTGGCTGCCTGGGTAAATGGCTACATAAATACAGAAGAAATGGTGCCTAGACAATCAGATACTGCAATCTGGAAAGACATAGAAATGCAGAGATACATGGAGAAAGGGAGACACGCAGATATAAGATTGTAAGAGCTGTTTTGAATGGGTCAGAGCAAAAGCCTTGCTGAATCACAGCTCTGACAAAGGCCAGTAGCACATGTTTAAGGAGTAACAGAATGTGTTCAGAGCAGTCTCGTACCTCCCTTCATATTCTGGCAATCTGACTGCAGTTAGATCATCATATTTTACCATTACTAGTGAACCTGTATTTTGTGAAACATCTCATGAAAACAAAGAAATGGACAAGGCCAAAGCTTTGGTGACTGTTTTTATAACCTGGTGTTGCCTAGTGTAAGCATTGGGGGGGGATGCCATCGTCCAAGTGGGGCATTGCGGGGAAGGTGGGAGAGCTTGAGAACCTCACTTGTGGGGTAGCTACGACACGCGGTTTGTAGCTGGGAAGCCTGGGTTCCACTGGCAGCACCACCTTTGACTCAAGCAAGTGGCTTCATATCTCTTAGTCTTGATTTAGCCCTGTAAAATGAGTTTAACAGACTACTTCATGAAGTAGTCTCAATTAATTAGCATTTGTAAAACTGCTCTGAGATTCCCAGATGAAAGGCTGGCCTGGAATGGCAAATTGCTAATGATAATTAATAGTTATTCATGATCTCTTTACAGAATTCCAAATTATTTTCTGAGGGGAAGAAAGTAGGGATAGAGGCTCTCAAGACAGAAATCACTAAAAAACCCCACGACAGCTATACCTCCCTGCCTGCCCCGCCTCCTTCCCCAGCATTAATAGGAAGAACTGACACCTCTTATGAGCAGAGGAATTGGAATGTAATAAAGGCCCCAGGTGCTCCTGTATTCACCACACGTTCTTCCTCTGGCACACAACGTAGCTGGGGAAGGGTAGGAAGGGGGAGTGAGACAGCAGGAGTGGATGAACAGGGGTGTTACATTTCTCTCTCAAATGGATGCAAAGGCAGCCCTAATTAAACAGATGTTCTTAATAATACTCTGACAACTGTCCCTGCTTTAATTTGCTTCAGTGTAAAGATTAATATAACAATGCAACGATACTTTACAAGGGGAGAAAAGGGAGCTGAGCTAATAAAAGGCAGTAGCTTACATGGTATATTATTGCTTTTCTTTCTGCTTGTCTAGCGAATATTTACCTCCTCTGGGAGCAGTTTTCATATTTATTTGATCGCTCCTCCAAGCTAAAGCTGACTTTGTGGTACATTGCAAAAGGATTAATGCCAGGGCCAAGAGGTGTGCTGGGTGCACAGACACATCAGGGGTCTCCATGGTGATTCTCCAGCTGGAGGAAAGATCCCAGTGGTGCTGAAGTTAGCAGCGCAATTAACCACAAGCCGTGGTAGCAGAGAATGAATTCCAGGCTCATCTAACAGGAAACTTCTAAAGCAGTGGGAGGCGAGCCACAGACGATAGGAGATTTGCTTTCTGGCTGATCCTCGGACCAAAGAAGGAGTTTCTCTATACTGCATAGTTTCAGTGTCATAGGTTGACGCGAAAAGAGCAGAAACAGGGAGCCCAGGCAAGCAGGCCACAGGGAAGACCACTCCTGAAGTCTTGGGAAGGAGTCAGGACTCCCGTGCAGCTACCCACACCTCACATACCTGCGCTGGATTAGTTTAAAATGAGAAAGGCTGTACTTTTGCACCTCCCGTACTTTCCTTTATGCAGGAGGCCAATAGTCACAAGATAAGACTGTCACATCGCCTGCTCTGATCATCCTGAATATGAACTCCTACCTCAGTGGATACGGAGTAACCAAATCTCCAACATCACATCTTAGCCTTAAGACACAGTGTGACATAATCCTGGAGCATGGTATTAAACATATACTCCCAAGTTGCTCTTCACTTTGATGATAACTCTGGGTAGGCTTGTTAAATAATAAAACAATCCTTGGCTGAGCAATATTCACTTTTTCCCAGTTTGAATTTCACAGAATTTAGCAGCAAGAAAGAAACCAAGCTCTCTCAAGTGGGAGAGCTGTCTCTAGTATCCATAGAGGAGTCTATATCTTTTTTTGGTTCAGGTCCTTCAAAAAGGGACCTTTACACAAACAGGAACAGACTACAAATCTTCGCTTTTGCAAATGAATTCATGCCTGAATATGATGCTTCATATCTAAGAATACAGTATCTTCTAATATGTGTGGGCCACCAGATGAGCCCTAAGAAAAGAGAGGAAGAGCATCCCTGGATGAATTGTCATCCATATCCAGGCGCTCCTCAGCACGACAGGTTATTATGAGTGAGCATCGTTTCGCTACCCTGTGCCTGAACTGAAATAGCCTGCAGAAATGATTTGGCACCTCTGCAAATAATGTCTGTCACTGCTGCGTGTGCTCTTCGATGTAAGCTGCTTTCTCAAGCTGCTTTCCCCTGTCTGAAAGGCAACCTGCTTGCAGATCTCTTCCTGGCAGCTTTATGCTGGGCATAGCCTGGGGTGAGGCTTAGCTTGAGTTTCGCTGGGACCCTGGGCTACATCTCTGCATCTCCTAAACCATACATAAGCAAACGCATGTGAAAGTCTGTGTGTGTTCACAGCGCTTGACTCTGACACTTTGTCCCTCAGTTTGCCAAGTGGATGTATAAATTAACTTGTTCCGGCAAGAAACAAACACAAATGGAAAACAGCTGGCGTATGGATCACCTCATTAAATTTTCCACCCCAAATCTCGTCCTTCCCAACAGCTCGGAGAATAACTGTGCTAAACACTGGAGATATTGGGAACACATGCGTGCTGCCTGGCAGAGTGAGAAGCAGTGAGAGAAGGAGACAGAGACAAGGGCAGAAGCAGAGAGCAAGGAAGACATCAAGGGAAGAGAGACACAAGGTGAAGCGGGAGAAAGAGAAAAGGATGGATGTATGGCAATGGAAAGAAGGAAGGAAGAAAAAGACTCAGTTCATGGAATATGAGTTACCAACCATTTGACTATTCTTTAAATATTTTAAAGCTCTATTTGTTATGCAATTTATGAAGCTATTTACGACAATGAAGCCCTTAGACAATAAGGGGGAAAGCTAAAGAAAAGAGCAGAAGCTGGCAGCAATGTACATTGCCCTTTGTTGAAATTAATGAGGCTTGTTTACTTTCTGGCTTTTTACAGCTTTCTGAAATGTCAGATGCCACCCAGACTATCTTGGCAAAAGCGTATCATCAACCTCACCCCCACATCCACCCCCTAGACCTCGGTGTCTTCATCCCTCTCCTGACTTTTCACTCCAACGCCCTATCCACTGATGGACCCTTGAATGTAGTCTCAAAACATTTTTCACACCGGAGACTGCAATTCTCACGAATGGACTCATTATCAGGGGTAATACATCATTATGGCTGTAGCATTCCTGGAGTCATTACACTTAATGGAGTTAGCAGCACACAAACAATCACCATAGCCGAAATGAGAGAAAGCTCTTCAGACCTTTGCAGCTAAGAGGTTCCCTTGGTCTCTGCTCTCAAGCAGGGACAAAGTTGTGCATGTCTGCTGGAATTACCATGGCTAAATTGATGGATGTTCCAGGCTTGGACCGACCTGGTCTTGTTCTTGGCAATTATCTTGCATTGCTCTAGGCTCCCTGTGCATCCAAGAACTATTCTCACGAGCATATTTCTGCTGCTACTCCAGTTGCCCCTTTCTTTCGTACCCTTCTGTGTCAGCTCGTCTCTAGTGTCCTGGGTGAGGAAGAAGAGTTTGTCAAACAACCACCCTAAGTCCATATGCCCCAGGCACACCTCAGCCCTGGTGGCAGAACAAGAATTAATAAAGCATTGCAGGGGCAGGCTGAATTATTTAGTTGCCCCATAAATCAGTTGGCTGGAGTGGTGTCTGCACAGCAACAACACTGGCTACTGCTCATCATTCTTCTCCTTGCTAGGGCTGCCAAAGAGGTTCTCAAAGGTTAATGACAGAAAGTCAATGCCCCTTCCCATTCACAGATGCTTTGTTTTCTGCTTCCAATCATCCCTCTCTATTGCTGCAGCTAGGCTGATTCAAAGCTCGAGGAAACACAGGCCCTGGGGGTGGCTGAATCATGGCTTCCCACACTCACCACTAGCCCAGGCCTCTCAGTCAACACTGGGAAAGATCTCTGCTCTCTACTGCTGTGCCCAGCCTTTAAGCCCTGTGGGCTTACCATAGCCTCAATGGGTGGGAAGGCCTGAAATAGCTCCTCATCCCTTTTTTTAGCAACCATTTTGACACTCTAACTCCTATTTGCCTCCAGATATTTGTCATATTTCTCTGTGTGGGCTGACTTATTTAATACATCTTCTCCTGCTTGTGTCTTTTCAGAGGTACAGTGGCCCTTAGTACAAATGCGCTCAGCTCCACAGGGACCCCATCTCACCAGCCTTCCCTGCCCCTGTGAGCAGCGATACTCAGAGTGCCCCTGCAACATCCCCAGTCTGCTCAGCGCTGCAGCATGTTACATATGAAATGAGTTTCATGTTAATAATCTGGGTTAGTATTCCAGCAGAGCAAAAAGCATGCACAAACCTGCTGTATGTCCCTTTTTCAGGGCACAGGTAAGCCTCATAAAGTAATGGAAAGCCCTAAAAATACACAGCTGTGGTGCTCTAACTGCACTAAGGGATATGGCAGATCTGTCCCTGACTATGAGTGTGGACTGGTAATGAATAGTTGTGTCTCTAGGTTATTCAAGGGCCTCAAAGAGTTTTATGGGGATAAATAAATCCAGTTCATTTAATTCCAGAAAGATCTCCCCAGATACACACTGTTGCACTGGGCTGTTTCTCTCATATTGTCTGTGCTGTCCACATGCAAGTCCCTTCCAGCATCTCCAGGTGTGGGATCACAACAGAGAATGAGAAATTCACTCAACATCTTTAAATTACACTGAGTTACTGCAGGGTCTAACAGAGTTCTGCAAAGCACTGGTTCTAACTCAACGTTATTCAATTAGTCCATTTTGCTGATTACCATCTGTGTCACTGTTGTCAGGGTTACAGCTGGCTCAGTATTCACCCATAGATCATATCTGAAAATACACCTGGGGGTATGGGGATATTAAAAAATAACAGACCTTCAATGTAACATGATTTCCAAACATTCCCACAGCTGCTTTACTGAGCCTAGAGTGAAGTTCAGTTCGTTAATTTTGTCCATCTTAAGTAAAGTAAAAATAAAAACATGTTTTCATGTGATCTCTGCACTGACAGTGGAGGTGTGATGCGGAGGAGGGTGGCCTGGATAACTTTACCTGTCATACAGCGTGCGTATGATGCACTGGTGTTCACACAAATCTAATGATTTCAAGGGATTGTGTCTGCTTGTGCAAGACAGACAATGTCTGAGGGCTTGCGGGACTTTGTGGAAATATGAGATTTAGAGGACACATGAAAGTGACAGTGTTTGTGCTATGACTACATGTAAACATGCACAAGAAAGAAAGGAAAGTATGAATATTTGTATTTTGAATGTTACCACTTGTGAACATGTGATTGTGTGTCTGGCTGCATCTACAAGCAAGAAAGCATGTGCCCCCAAATGCCTGTGTGTTGGAGAGACTGAACCCCCATGGTTCTATTTGTAAGACCGTAAAAATGCATGTAAGTGCAAAGAGATGGGATAAGAGAGAGTGAATTGGCTTATATGAATTTGGGATTGTGTGACTGCATGCCCAGGTGTCACGCTGTGTGTGTGACTGTGCATTTGCTAAGTAGCAGCTAAAGAAGGTCAGTTTGGGACGAGCCAGTTGCAAAAATAGGATCATCAGGAGGCCAGAGCTTCAAGTGACAAGAGCACTGACCTCACTTGCAGTTCAAGCCCAAATAAGCCCATGTCATAGAAGTACAAAGGGTTTGCAGCTGAGCCCTGGCTTGCATTACTCTCCAGCCTGTGGTCACAGGGAGTGTGTGCAGCAGTCATGCGGGCACTGATTGTGTTATACTCCAGAGGGAGAGTGAACTTCCAGACAAGTCATTTGTTTTCTAAAAACGCTAAATCCTTATTTCCACTGAGATGTACCACTGGCCTGAAGTTCCCAAGGTCTAAGCAAAGCCATCAGTCACAGTCAACTGGGCCTGAACTGCAGGAAAGTGGCAGTCCATATCTTTTAGAGACAAGTAGGTACATAGGGACGAACTGCTGACCTGGTAGAAAGGCAATTGCTCTAAACAAATGCATAATGGAAAGATGTAAACTGGCCCCTATTTCACTTTCAAGGAGAGGACAAGCCAGCTATTTACTGCCGTAAGAGAGAACCTCCTTCTTCACTGTCTGTAGATGCATGAGCCAAAGACCATAATAGTAGATACAGCAGGAATAATAAATGCAAATTAGGTGGCATTTCCCCAAGCATTCATTGCTGCCTGACTGTGTTTTGGAACTGATTTACTGTACAACAGAACTGGACAAACACTAAGCGTGTGTGAACTATCCCATCAATTAATTGCTCTTGTATCCTTCTTCCCTGGCTGTTCAGGGAAGCTTGATGATGAAATTGGTCCTGTGCATTTAATGTACAGGGTCAGGATAAAATTCCAACTGATGCGGAAGTCCAACCTTTGCATTGTGACTGGTGCCATCAGGTACCAGCCCACAGCATAAATGAGAATGACCCAGAGGCACTCTAGTAGTCAGAAATACTTTTGAGGAGGAATCTCAAGGGTATGCCCCTGCAGGGGTGATACAGATAGCTATGCCAGCTGCATGTGCTTCTGGGAACAGGTCTGTAGATGGATAATCCAGTTTCCCAACTGCTTTGTGCCACAGAAGTAGCATAAATTGCTAGGGTATGGCCCAGAGCTTAGCCCAGTTTCCATGTGATCTCTCATCTATGAGAAAACTGAAATCACTTTCTCCACCACTGAAATGCAGCAAATTCCACCTTGGGTGGAATATGACAGCTATTTACGGATGATGCTACACAGTCTGAGATAGGAAGTGAAAGCAACTGTAACTCGTGCAAATCCAAGGGGAATACAGATAGGAAGAATATTAATCTGCAAATGGGAAGGCATCCCAGATCACTAGTACTCAGACATTCAGTTTTATATCCATCCAAATGGCAGTGACTGATACCACGCTCTGTGACCATACTCCTTTGCCAAAGACCTGATTAGAGGTACTTAATACACTGATGTTCTTGTTGAACAATACCCTTTCTAGCACTACAGTAGCATTTTTTATGAGAAGTCCCACTCTAAATACTGATCAAACTCAAACTGCTTAGCTCAATAACAGCAGCTCCATTAAAAATACCTCATGCACCCATTTTGCCTTTTTCTATCCCCTGTCATGAGCTCATCAGTAAACAGTTAAGCAGAAACTTGATTAAAAATGTGAAAAGAGGAAATTTTCTCCTCTACAGGAAGATTTAAGACAGAGCTGTTTTAAGCTGCTTCCCACAACAGGTTTTCACAACTTGTTGCTTGAAATCACTCACCCAGAAGGCTGTCTATCTAAACGCAAGCTGTGCTGCCCAGTTCAATTTCTGTTTCTCCCACTAATACATCAACTTATCTCAGCATTCCAGCGTCTTTTCAATGGTTTTAATACCTGGCAAAGATTTATGCAGAGGTGACTCACGGTCAAATATCAACAAGCAATTGACAAGCAATATTTCAAAGAGATTCTTGGAGGAGGCAGAGATCCCAGTTTATGGCTTGAGTGTTTGATTACTGCCCTCTGAACACAGCCCCTTCAAACTAAAGGACAATTACCAGATGTAGAACTGAAAGCAGAATAGCTCAAGTGGCTGGAATCAGCAAAAATCCACTGGTCTATCTACTAGCACAGAGCTAGAGAACTAATCCCTCTCTGTGTGTTCACAAACATCCTCTGAGGAGGGCACCTAATGCATTTATTTTGTTATTTTCACTACTGCTGCCAAAACCTCTTCGCTCACTCGCTGTTCTGACCATGTATGACTAACGTACAGCATCTTTAGAAGCCTTCAGGACTCTCTTTATCAGATCCCTGTACCAAACATGCTCTATCTGACCACTGAATTTAATGAAACTTGCTGCAATGAAATATTTTTGAGACCAGCATTCTGAGGCTTGACATTGTCTTGATAATGATAAAAGAAATCATGTACATATTGGGTTTTCTCTTCTCCTTTGAAATGTAATCCTGGGGCTGTGTGTAAAGAAGTAATTGTATTTGAAAAAGAGAAGTGGGACCGTGTAAAGTCAAGCTTTGAGAAGCTCTCGGCACAGGCAGAGAAGATCTGAGGCACAGAAAAGGATTGACAGTGAGAGACAAGACAAAAAAGGTAGACTGGAGAAAGATTCATATAGGTCACTGGAATAGCACTGTAGACGGAGGAATGAAAGGACAGAATGAGAGAAAAAAACATATTAGAGACATGTATGCATTCATCTACACACACGTGATTCTACATATTTACCTACACACACTTTGTCTTGGTTTTATATGCCCATCTGTCTCTATGACCAAGCTGCTTCCCTTTTCTTTCTCTCATAGCCTCCTGCTTCTTTCTCTCTACACCTCCCTGTCTTTCTAAACTAGCTCTTCCAGTGCATCTCTGCTTCCACTGAAAAGTGTTTCTCCCTCCTCTCATCCATTCAATCCATCACAACCCACATTTATAGCTATCTGGTCACAATGAAATTCCAGTTCCCTGGTACATAAATAATCAGTTCTTTTCATGTAATCTCAGGATTACTCATTTCAAAGGGAGGGAAGTATATCTAATGACTTTTTATAAATGCTGAGATTTTAAAAATAAATGAATGGGGTGCAACAGGACTTTATTAAAATACAAAGAGATTAGCAAGGTCTCATTCCCTTCAATTATTAACAATGTACTTGTTCTCCAGAAAAGTACCCATAAAAATTTAAAACAGATGAAAATGGTTGTTCATTTAAAACTGCTCAGTTAATCTGTGAGAAATATTTTATTCAAAGGCTTTAAATGAATACTGCAAGGTTTGATATGCGATAATCCATCATTCATGTGGCACAAACATGGAGATCGATAAAATGTTGTGTCAAGAGGAGAGGTGAACATGGCATCTTTGGAGGATTTCTGCACAGAGGCTTGTTTCAATTCATGGGATGTCCAAGATCAATATTAAGTCATAGATTTTACAAACTGGATGCCTTTTTGTTTTTTTCATTTATAACTGCAGTCTCAGCTCACATTTGGAGGCTGAAATGGCATAAGTTGAAAGGAGAAAACTGTGCCTCAAAAGCTTTGGTATAAATTTTCACCAAAGGCAAGGAGATAGTTTTTGGCATTGAGTTTGGGAACAGCCAAATCACTGGGGTTTTAGGACAGCCACTACAAAGTCAGCCCAGAAGAAAATTTGGATCTGGATGATAGGTCATATCGGATTTATCTCCAAAAATAAGTTAAAAGTAAGATTAAAAGGTCTGGACTGGGCCACAGTAAGACTGGAAACCCATCTAGGAACCATGCCTCTGGAACTGTCTGCTGCAGCCGAATGCAGCTTTGGGTGAGATGTTTCCTTACAAGCTACGAGTGTAGCAGGACTGTGCACCTGCTTGAACCTAGTTGGTTTAGAGCTTGAACTCCAACTTGAACACCTTTGTTTCTATCACTTCCATTGTTTGCATTAGAGTAGGGTCAAAAGACAGCCATCTGACACCAAGGCCAACAGAGCATATGGATGTTGCTTTTGTTCTGAGAAAAAACAAGAGGCCAAAACAGGGAAAAGAGAGGGAATCTAGGATAAAAGGAAAGTGTTTTGCACATGGTGCTCATTGTACCAGTTAAGCTTTGAGTACAAGGGGTTCTTTTACCCAGCATGATTATTCCTGAAGCCATGCAAAAGGTTTATTTCATGTTTTATTTGAACAAAAGAATTCTTGTGAAAGACTGTTTCCTTATGATGCACAATGTAAATGAAAAATACTCAGAAAAGATGTGGCTAGGAACCAGTGCCAGAGGCTAGGAACCACAGGCTCAGAGGGTAGAACTAGAGGGATACATTCACTGGGTTTCTCACCCCTTTACTCTTTACTTCCTTTCTATGTTTCTGCAATTACTGTGCTTTCCAAGGTGAGATTAGGCAAGAACAAGGCTGCTGATCTAAGCACACAGATTAGTTTTATCTCTTAAGGATAAGGCTACTCAGCTCATGATAGTCTGTTATCTGTATTCATAATGAGCAGAGATGTAATGGAGAATCACCAGACTGCAGTGAGTAGCCAAAGTGAATTGTAAGCAGCGTCTGTGTCTCTTTGTTTAGCTTCCTCTATGGTCTGATAATACCAGACTGGGCAAAGAGGCGCCAACTGACTCCCATTATGACAAGGACACAAAGCCACACGTTTTAGCCACCGCACCCAGGGGCAGATACAGTTGGCCTCAGCTAGTCTAAGCCGAGGAAAAGAAGAATGAAACGGTGAGGAGTCATTCTTTATTTAAATAACAAGACTAGGAACAAACAGTACTGAAATATGTACAAGCTACCACAAGGTAAGATGCAAGAAAAGATGATGTCTGTTCATATCTTTATGGAGCTAATGACGGAAACAATAACTGTTATGTCAAACTGGCTTGAAGACAAAGGGATTCAAGAAAGAAGATGGTAATAAAAATCAGGCTTTTTTTCTTTCTGAGTTACCCTGAACAGATCTGCGTTGTAGTGGCTTCCTGGGTGAAACAGAGGTCTTGGTAATCTGACCTTTCCTGCTTAAGCATTACACAGCTCTTTATACCTCATTTAATGGAATAATTCCTTCCTGGTGCATAACAGCCCAGATACATGGTTTAAGTTCAAAAGCTAGGGAATTATTTGCAGGGAAGAAGCAGATTCTTTTGCTGTTACTCTGATCCAGTATGGAAACTGCTACCACGGCTCAAAACTGCTCTATGCTGGTGTGTAGAGACTGCAAACTGTCTGCTCTCCTACAAATCTGGGCAGAGCAGCAATATGGAGAAAAGAACAGCTAGAAGTGCACAGGGCTTTTAAGTGTCTGTAACAGCATCTTTGGTTGATTAAAGAAGTGTTCATGTTAATCATATCTTGAGCTTAATGAACTAACACAAATTACATCAAGCAGTGACTCTTTTATGTAATATGCTTACAAACCAGGACACCATGATACAAACCTCTGCAAGAAAAATAAAGTGAAACGGCCATCTGAGGCATCCCCATCCTTCACTTGAATGACAGATCTTGGAAGGTTAAAATTAACACAGTGTTTCAAAGCTACCAGTGAAATACTTACTACAGAGCACTACACGACTTCTTCTGATGAGGGAAAAGACACAAACATACAGACTAGGAAATTAGAGAAAAGTATAGACCAGAACAGTCCAAGCAATCTGAGAATACCCATTTTATCAGCTTTTCTTTATGCACACAGCTCTAGTGAGTGTCTTACCTTGTAAAGAGGCAGCTTCATCTAACTAGTGAGTCCTGGGTTTTGTCCTGATCTTTCATCATTTCTGGTATGTTCGTTGCTGGTCTATTCCTGGCTCTGTTTCTGACTCACAGCATGAATTTGGATACATTTATTTCATTTTCTCCATGCCTCAGCTTCCTTTTTGGTAACATTTAACAAGCTGAAATCACTGATATGCGTGGAGCACTTTGAAATTCCTGGATAAAAGTAAGAGAATAGCTTCTGCTATAAAAGATGACCAAATTTGTGAATGAATAAACCTACATTCAGATAACATATTGGAAAGATACTTGTAAGAGATAATGGAGCATTTATTTATAGAGCCATCAGAAGGCCAGACCTGGTCTTCTTGTAAATGGCAGCAACAGTCCATTTCTTTGGGCTCTGGGCCAGTTTATACAAAGGTTGACACATTATTAAAACCAGAAAAGGTCTATTTTCCATTTCTCAAGGTAGGCTTTTTCATTGCCATATGCTTCTGCTTCTCTGTCTAGCTTTTTTCCCAATGATCTGATATGGTTCTGCAATCTATTACTGTGTTCATCAGCTAAAGAATCTGATCCTAAAAGGATCAGGGAGAAATTCTTGTGCTTCTTGTTACCTTTACACAGGTTTTTCTTGTCAGTTTTCACCCTAGCACCTTGGACACTAGTGGCACACCAGTTTTTTGCTTGTCTGTTTTCCTGTGGCAAGGAACCATCTAGTTTTCTGAAACCTGATCAACTGGTCCCCTTTTAAAGCCAGTTCAGTGAAACGTAAGGATCTGTGACCTGCAAGGTCTGACCAGTTGATATTATTATCCTAAATGAATGCTCAGTGTTCAGAGTAGCTAGGAATCCTTGTTCCTCAATATGCTGCTGTGGATCTGCCTAAAAGCAATTGCCTAAGGACACTCTCACCCTAACATTTGCCTCAGGATCAAAAGTATCCAGTGGGCAAGGGTTATTAATAAACACCAAGCTGCAGTGATCTGTTTGCTATCTCTTTAACAATTTTTGCCTACTTGCCTACTTTTGCCTACTGCTGATGAAGTTGCATTGATAAGTAGTGATAATTCCATTAGACAAACATGGCACTCCATTATCCCCATATCTTCTTTGCCTAGGGATGTGAGAAGTGGCAGGGCGTTATGAGATTTTGCTGTTTTCCCTGAGCTAAACCTTTTGGAAGCGACTTGATGGCTTGGAGGGAGAAGGGGGATTGCACCGCCTTGTAGAGTGCAAATATGTGCTTTCCTTGCATATCACTGATTGGTATTTGCTTAGTGATGGAGCACCATGCCTAACTCATGGGTGTAGGACAGCCCCACTGCATCAGTTTGGTGACATCAGTGACATGAAAATGCATACAGCTGTTGATTTTATCTAGGGTCCAAAGGCCCCCCAAAACCTTTCCTAACTGAGAACCTAAGCATCCAGCCTCACAGCCAAAAGACCACAACTGCCAAGTAAAAGTGGACAAGAGAAAGACGAGTGCTTCCATACTGCATAGGTGCAGTGTGGAGCTGAAAGCGCATTCAGGGCTGAGCTACAAAGAAGGAAGGCACATGAATCCTTTCAGGTGGGAATGGAGCAGGCACTCAGAAGCAACTTGCTCCTATAGCTTTTGCAGTTTTGCTGAAGTCCTCATAATTTTTTTCCAGGCACTTCTGCTGCAGTGCAGCTATTTCAGCCCGGTCAATGGCTAAAAAACAGCCTGACGGCAACATATTGAGGTCTCTTTGTTTCAGGGAGGATTTTTTCCTCGTTATATTCTTATCGAAAAAGAATGATACTGCACAATATTCCTAGATTTAGGGAATCAGTCTGCCTATTCAGTTCAGCCCAAGCCAATCCAATCTACCCATCCATATGCAGAGATATTCAGGAACCCACTTGAGAGCTGGAAAGTGAGAAAATAATTTTCTGACCTGCAAAGATGTTGCTGTGAACAAGGTTAACTGAAAGAATTCATCTTCACTGAGCAATGTTTTACTCATGGGGTTTTCAAGGTTGGGGACTGGGCTGCCTGGACACTGTATCATTTTTATCATGGCACTTCTTCATTTTTCGTTTTACTGTTAGCACTTGCCTCTTTCCCCTCCCTCTCTTTTAATTTTCAACCTTTTTGTAAATGGTGCTGATTTATTTGGCCTCTCCATTCCCCTCTCCCTCCCCACCTCTCCATTTAACTCTCCATAGGAAGAAGGAATTTCAAGTAGTGCAACTGCTTCTACCCTGGACAGGATGGTTGTGAAGTCAAAATTGGTTCGTGATTCGGAAGAGCTCTGATGCTATAGTAACAGAGGCCACAGAGGTATTCAGACAGATATGATAGCTGTCATTTTCTTTTCACTCCCTGTTCCATACACCTCCTTTGGCAAGGGCTGCCTTTGAATTTTGATTTCAGGAAACCCCAATTTTAAGTGCACATGGTTTCATGTTACTGGGGCGGTGTGTGTTTGTTACTATGATTTTATGTCCAAATTACCAGGCATTGCAAACATGGTAAGGTTTAATTTTCTTCTAAACAAGCAAAACTGACAATCTGATAAATGTCAATGATTTCCATACAAATGTTCTTCAAAATGAAATCTAATGGGTAAATTCCATGTAGCCTGGGGTTCCACTGGGAGCTCACTGCACAGCTACTGTATGCATGACCACCTTTCATCCTGTATAAAAAACACAGACCTTAAATGCTTTTACTGCTTTTTATGTGCACAGGAAGATTATAAGAATGACTGTGAAGAAACTAAAACTTGACTAAAAAAGGAAACCAGATCATACATCAAACTATTTGTTTTGAACCCTTGGCTGATTAGAAAGTTTCAACATTTAACTCCTTCCAGTCTCATTACTTCCTCAACCAAAAGAGGTTCTCTGCTGAGGGATATAATGACTTAAAGCATTGCCAATACTATTTTCTATTCCTTGTCCTTACGCCTCATAGAAGTGTTAGCTGTCTGACTGCTCCAAGAGCTCAAAGAGCATTTTGTTGAGCTATCCAATAACAAACCGAGTTTTAAAAGTTCAGTTAAATTTCAAAGAGGTGTGCAAGTAGAAAAACAACTTTTTTTAAAATAACTTACCTTGAATTTCTCAGTAAATAAATTAATCTGCCCACTCACCAAACTTTGCTGGGGACCTTCCCTCAATTTCCCTCTGCCTTTATCTTTGTAAATCCTTTTTGTATCAGCTTTGACAATGTTCTCATCCTAGCTGCTACATGAATCCCTCTAGAAGTCGGTTAGCTTTAGAAGCTCGATTGCACCTGAGTTGAAGTCAAATCCCAGTCTCAAAATTCTACCCAGCCTCTGCAATGGAGTAACCAAGCTCAGTATAGATCCCCAGCATCCTGTGCTAAGCCTTCTTCCTTGTATTTTGGACAAGAGTGAGTTAAAAAAACAGAGCTGGAATTCCAGTCTTGCATGTCTGGCATTGGAGTAGATTCACTGCTTGGGATAATTCCTCTGAATTGAACAGCACTAACCCAGAGATGAACCTAGCCTACAAGCCATATGATGCTATGCACTGTAAATCCCCCTTCTCATTTCTTGCTCTGGCTCCACAATATTTATTGTCTGGGCTAGTGAAGCAAGGAGCAGTGTCACATGTTCATGACACAAATACGCTGTCAGGGAGCCTTATGTCTGATGGCCTGGTTGCCTAGAATGGGGACTCAAATATTAGCAGCTTTTATCTAAAAGGGGAGGGAAAGCTCCATTTCCAGGATAGAAGGCATAATATTGAAATGATCCATCACAGCTGATGTACCCAGATGGCTTTATGAATGACAGAGACAGGAAATGGATTGCCCAGTTCACCACATTTAAAGCAACAAAGCTGGGAAGTAAATCATCACGCCGTTGCATCCTGTACCTGCTGCTTGGAAACACAGAAATAAAATAAAAATTAAAAATGAGAGCTGGACAAAAGACTTCCTCATATTACTTTTATCATAGTACAGTACACCTCCGATGAACAAGACAAAGACCAAGTAGATAGATGGACAAAGAAAGAAAGAATTAATCTTCAATTCCTAAACTAAAACAGAAACTGAACTGACCTCAGCAGAGGGCAAGCACTGGTCAAGCACACTGGCGTCCAGGTTACATTTTAATGCATTCTCATTTTCAGGAAGTGAATCTAGACAGCTGATAAAGTGCTTTGGGATCCCTCCAGAGGAAAGCTGCTATGGAAACCTGGCAAAACTGTCATTACTGCCTTGTCACACTTTATGTACTTTTTAAGTTAATTTCCTGCTAAGACTCTGGTATTAAACAAAATTATACTAAGCGCTATCGCAAGGTCACTCTATATATTTAATGCTTCACATTAAAATTCCTCATCTGCCATGTCTGTTGATTGTTTTGTCTGTTTAATTAGTTACAATGGCTGTATGAGTTGGGATTCTGTTGTCTGTCAGCATGACAAATTAGCATATCTATAATGCAAATGACAACCTCTCCTCTTTCAGGACACCCATCACATATAAATGTTAAGTGACAGACCCCATAATTACATGGCAATTGCTGTCTCCCTACTCCTGGGTTCCTGCTCTACATCCTTCTATCTTGAACCATGTCAAAGCCATGTCTACAAATTTATTTCAGATTTAAATGTACACTGGCTGATTCAACTACAGAAAATTTTCACCTACCTATCAGACTTTAATAAAGTTCAGTGCATCACAGATCACAACCAGGTTATGAATGTGGGCCCTGCTGTACTAACTAGAGTATGCCTATCTACCTCAAATCTTCTTTCTGGCAATGGCCAGGATTCAGAAACAAATACAAGAGAATAATATCAGGAAATTACTGAATAATCAGACCATAGGATAAGCATCTTCCTCAGCACTGCCATTTGGATGCTGGCTGATAACCTGAGGCGCAATACTGACACGGTGACAACAGACTCTGAAAGAAGTCCTTTTCTCTCCACAGAGCAATGAACCGTCTGCCAGGACTCTGGTGTGATATGGCTGGAACTGTAGACTATGTCGATAATATCTGAAAATCGCTATTGGCTAACTCTCAGAAAGAGATGCTCTCTGGTGTAACTGGGAACTGTTAAGCTCGGTATTATTGTCATCATTTATCTAGCAAGGGAAAAGAATTACTCAGTTGTATAAAGGAGTCCTACCACAGTGTTCCCTTCTGGCTTTAAATCACACCCATTTAATAGCTATGCCTCATTTTGGTTTGGCACCTCATAGTTAGGGCTTCAGATGGCAAGTTGGGAATTGTAAGATCTATTAAAGAAACCATGCTTTACCGCTGCATATCTCTGTGTAAAAATGAGGGCAATGCTCATCTCAGTCACAGGACATTGATGAGTTAAACGTTATAATAATAACAATAAGCTAATGTTATTTAGTTAAATAATTAGGATGAAGACTTTGCCTCTTGTAGCACAGTTACACAGACAGGTGAGTCTTAGGTTATTATTTTCATCACTTGAGATCATAAGCACTTTGGGGCAAAACCTCTTGTACTAATTGCAGTAAGGTCAGTGGAGTTACAATGCTGATGGTCTGGCCCTGTGTTCGGCTCTGATGCTAAGCAGTCCCAGGTCTCTACGTGCACTGCCTGCAAACCACCCTCCTCCTTATGTGGTGAGGTCCTGTACAAAGCATTTGTTCCCCCTGCCTTCAGTGCCCCACTATTTCTGCTCACTTGGCACACCCTCCTGGTTGGCTGCTCCCTGAGCCTTTTCTACTTTACCACAGAGCTAGCATTAAAGGAAAGAAAGAGATATTTGCAAATCTTCCATGTTTTCTGAGTTGCCTGAATTCCCCCAGCACTAAGGTGTATGTGTGCAGATGCCTATGTTTCCCCAGCGTTCCCTTCAGTGACTACGCTCAGTGCTTTTCTAGCGCAGAGCCAAGGATTATTCTAGTGGAATTACAAGAGACGAGGCAACTCTGTCTCTGCAGAGAAAACAATTTCACAGAAGACTACACTAGGTTAGGACGGGAAGCAGGGACACAAAGGCAGTGAAAAAGAAGCTGATCTCTCTTTGGCTTGCCAGAATGAAGAGCCAATTAGGGTAAAACAGCATCCAGAGTATTTTTTTTTAAAGGACAGAAAGGCATGGAAGTGTGAGGTGATTTGATTCCACATAACTTTCTTTGCCAGCTTAATTACCATTGTATATCCATCCATTCCCTTCCTGGGCACTTTATTCTTAATGTTGCTTTTCACTGGTCCCACAGAAAGCTTATTGTGCTTAGATGAGAAAGGAATGGGATGTGATTAAAAGAGCATGGTATGGTACACAGGTAACTGGGGAATCAGGAACTGGAATCCTGTGCACCTTAGCTGCTAATTCCACAGCTGATTTTGGACAAAATACACATTCTTTGTACTTAAGAAGCCTAATGCCAGAAGGGATGGGCTTTGCTGTGGTTTTGCAGAATTGAGATCAGCAGGAATCCAGACTAACACAGATGGGAAACAAACAGTTGGATAAGAAGTGTCAAATATTTGACGAATGCAAAAAAAAAGCCTTATGAAATATCTTGCTTTTTTATTGCACATTGGATTGCTCAAAGCACAAGTTTAGAAAAGACTGATAAATTCCTTTTTGATGGATTTCCAGGTCAAGACGTGTGATACAGTATCACAGTATTGTCAGGGTTGGAAGGGCCCTCTGGAGATCATCTAAGTCCAACCCCCTGCCACAGCAGGGACACCTACAGCACATTGCACAGGACGGCGTCCAGGCGGGTTTTGAATGTCTCCAGTGTGGGAGACTCCACAACCTCTCTGGGCAGCTGTGCCACTGCTCTGCCACCCTCAGAGTAAAGAAGTTCCTCCTCATGTTCAGATGGAACTTCCTGTGCCCCAGTTTGTGCCTGTTACTTCTAGTCCTATCACTGGGCACAACTGAAAAAAGACTGTTCCCATCTACCTGGCACCCTCCCCTTAAGTACATGTAACTTCAATATAGAGGTATGCATGCAAATCATTTATTTTGACCTAATATAGCACCTGTGACTCAGAGGGACAAAGACAGAAGCCTACAGCTCTTTATCATCATCCAAAGCCTGCACCCCAGCTCCGAGTTGTCTGTCATTTATGCTTTGCAAATACAGGCAGCTGGTTAGCTGCAGGCTTCGTTCATTCTCCAGAAAGTTCCTGAAGTAAAACTCAAATCCTAGCACATCCATTATAGCTCAATGCGACCAGGTTGCATCGGCCTGGTCAGGGGCAGTTACAGACCACAGCATGGCAATGCTGCAAATGGTAAATGCATGCTTCACAATTCTCAACCTCCTTAAACTTGACAAGGAGCCACATTTCAACTGGCTGTGCAGCCTTAGCCTGATTTCTTCAAGTAGTTAATGCAGACAACTAGAAACACTCAGATTAAATTCTCAGCATCTAAGAATGGCTTAAAAAAACCTCAAGTGAATAAACTCCTTCAGTGCTGGAAGGGGAATCAATGGTGTTACAGGGCACAAGAAAGAAGGGAACACACCCTGTTCTCTGTCTCCCTTGCAGACATTACAGACAAGATTTACAGACACACAGTTTGTATGAATGGGTGGAAAACTACACCCAGGAGACGAAGCCTTACCTTTCCGTGTAAATTAAAAACAACTCAAGTGAAATCAATGAAGTGTCAAACATATATACAAAATAAATAAGTATTTTTGTATTTGTTGTGGTTTTTTTTTCTTCTTTCTTCTTTTCTCGATCTTATGAAGTGAAATACATTTGAAGAAGCACCTCACTTCTCCGGGGTTCCCACAGGTTCACACTGCAATGAGGTGAAGCTGGAACACATTTCTCGTGTGTGTTTACAAAGCATGAAATAAAGCTTTAGGATGGAAAGACACATGACAGCTGATGACCTACAACAACAGAGAGAGCTCAGGAAATGGAAAGAATGCAGGGAGCCTTTGGAAATCTGTTTTCTTCCTATGCTGGTTGTACCATACAGTACAGTGAGACCCTGATCTCAGATTCACCCTCTTCTACAAAGGGAAGGCAATGCAACCGCAGGGACAGAGTGCTATTCTACATCTCAAGAAAACTGAGCCCTTTTTCTCACCTCTGCCTGCTTGCCTTGTACAAGTTAAACCTTCCTCAGTTTCTCCATTTGGAAAATGAAGATAACGATCCGGACCTTTATAAAGGTGCTTGCAGTAGGTGGACAGAATGTGCAATCTAAGAGCTTGGTAGTACTGCTACCGCTAGTACAAATAGTGGTAGTAACAACAGGACATTTTGTTTTCCTCCCTTCCTGACCTTCTTTCTACACACCATTCATGCCAGACTCTTTCCATGCTCTCAGCTCCTGCAGCTTATCGGTTTCTAGCCAGAGACACTGACAACAAAAATAAAACATTTTTACACGTGATCTCTCTCTCTCTTCTCCCCTCCTATCATCCTTTCACTGCAGGAGAGAATAATCGATATTTGAATGCACATCTCCACCTCCCTCTCCGAGCTGTGACGCTTGCAAGCAAAGGAAAGGTTGTGATGAGGATCTAGCGCCATTGCTCACAGATGTGATTGATGATGACCGTGCTGGAGACTGGGAGAAGATTGGTTTCTGAGGCTGATTGATAAAGTCTATCATGCAGCATGAAACAGTTGGGAAGAAAAATAATGGGCTGTCTGATTTCTTCTAACAGTGAATATTTAGTGAGAAAAGCTTACTGAGGGTTTTTCCTGATTAATTTGTAATTATAGAAACTTGCTTTTAGATATGAATATCACTAGGTCTTCCTTTTGTTAAGCAAGATTGTCTGACTAGTTAATTAAGGCAAAGGTACGTTTATGGAATATCACAGGAAGCCACAAAGATTTCTTTCTGCTGGAGTGATGAGCAGGACTGTTCAGGCAGTCTTGCTTACAAAGGGAAGACCCAGTCAAAGAACCCATTTAAGGAGTTCACTTTCCCTGGTAACAAAAAAACATGAATTAATGATCGGATGGGAGACAGATAATGCTGGGATTGAGGTTTTAGTGTGTTTTCATGTATATTTCATAGACCTGTTTGCTTTTTGATGTTTAAAGCTCTTTGATTATTCTTTTTAATCCTTTTTTCTAGATTTTCTTAAGTGCTGGTTGCAGCCCTGATTTCAACTTGTAGGCTGGAGCATGTGAGCTGTTCTTCCACAGCTAACAAAGACACACTATGCAGGAGAAAACATATGATCTTTACACATGGTTTAAATTTGTGACAGTAGCACATGAGGTTCTTTGATCTCACAATGGAATCACCCCAATCACGCCTGCTGGAAGGGACTGGTCACTTAACGTAGCTGAGAAACGCAAACCATCACAGAGGAAAACTGAAAATTTTGTTCTCGCTTTTAAATTTACTTTCATAATGTAAAATTCCGCAGAAAGATCCTAACTGTACACAGAAACACACAATTAATATTCCCTGTATAGTGGTACAAGTGATTGCTTACCTAACAATGCCACCTAAAAGATCTTCAATTGCTTTACTAATACCCAGTTTGCGGGAGCAAACTCAGACACTAACTTGGCAATTACAAATGGAAACAAAATTTCCATTTTGCCCCTGGATAGCGTGAACTCTGAGCAAGTAAGAACTCAGTAGCTGTGTTGTACTTTTTGCCTCAAAGATGCAAAAGCAGGAGGAATTACCAAAATCAACAAGAAACTAATCTCTTTAATCCTGGAAATTTTTAAAACCAGTTTAAATAATTGATACACTGTCAGAAGCAGCCTGAATCCATGTAGGGGAGATTAATATTAAATGAGAATGCTTCTCCCTCTCTGTATGGGAAAGGATGGCAAAGTCATAAAACAAGTCCTTTGCATACTACAATTGGCAGAAGGTAGGTGAAATGCTGGTGAAATTGCTCCAGTTGCAGTTGCTCCTTCACTGCAGATTTCAGACACAATCTGACCAGTGGTGTGGTGAGGACAGAGGACACTTCCCAGCTCTGACAACTTTGTTCTTACAGGAGATAGGAACCAGGAAATATTGGAAACAAAAGGAAAGAGGAAAGAAACTATCTGAAAATCTATAGTAACAGTCTCCCTCTGTGACCCTGAGCTTTATGGATATTAAGACTCGGCAGCACCACGCTTGCCCTCTCTCCTGCGCTGCCCCGCTTCCCTGCTTTTGTTCAGCCTTTTGCCATGTGTTGGCCTGAGAAGTGACTGAGATACCTGCCACACTGGCATCACCATGTTGCAAATCTGTTGACCGTGGCATTTGGCCAACCACTGAGAGACAATCAAAGCCGATGGCCCCAGATTGCCGTGCGATAGTTTCCCACTGATGATCCTTCAACAAGATACGGTACAGCTCTCTGAAGCCAGGCAGACCACAGGAAACGCAATTCATTAACCTTGCCTGGGGCAAGACTGGCAACATGTGCAACCCGTAATACAAAATGGCAGTTACAGTGGAAAGTGGAGATACAACCGCAGACAGCGCATGTTCCACTGTGCTAACGCTTCATTTTTCAGTCATGTTAATTCAGATTAAATAAAGCATTTATGTCCGTATCTACAAAGCTATTTAGATGATCAAATGCTGCTGAATTCAGCATCACTTTGTCACCTTTGTGAATCTGGGTCTTAAGCCTTGTTCCTGCAATATAATGCAATATGCTTAATGCTGAGAAGGTCACTGTTCATATCAAAGTTGCTTCATTGCTCACTCTCTTACCAGTGATGACACCACTCTGTCTTCATATATGGTCCTCATTGCAGTAGTATCTGAAGCTTTTCATGCGATTTAAAAGCCAGCAGCTCTGTCTCTGTCTCACTCTTATCTCCCATTCAGAAGCAGGATCATTATCTTCAATATGCCTATAAAAATAAGTACTGTGAGATTACCCAGGAAAAAAGCAGCCTGTCTCTATGATAGGTAGCAATGCCAGGTCAGACTAGCAGTTACAAAATGCAGCAGAAGAAAAAGAAAGGAAACATATATCACTGCAGAATCCCAGTCTGATGCTCGGGAGACATGCTGGAACGGTGCCTTGGAGCCTTGTGCCAAACGGATGGGTTTTGCTAGGACAGTGAGTGGGATTGTACTAAGGGTAATGCTTCTCTCAGTATTTAATGTAAATAGACAGAGTTTTATTAACCTGCCCCCTGAGGTACCTAATAAGGATCATGTCAGAGAAGAGAAGCAATAAGAAAATGAATAAAAACTTACTGTGTTATATATGCATGATGATAATCAATACTACTTTGCACTAAAATAGCAGTTGCCATCCAAAAATCTCAAAAAAAAATGCAGTAAGAATTCATTAAACAATGACCTAGTCTTCAGAGGCACTTCAGTATTATTACATGCTTCATTCAGCTGGGGGACTTTTTGGACCACAGGGAAAAGACAAGACTTGCCCAAAGACACATAGCTCACAGTTGACAGGGTTGCAAAAAATAGCCCAAGTTCCTGTGTTCAAAGTCTCATAGTGATTAATGCTGAGTGAAGGCCATTATGTTCATACCACTTAACAAAGGCCATCAGCTTTAAGTCTGTGATTCCTAGATCAAGTCCAGTAATTGTGCTTTCTTTAGTGCCGGTCTCTGGAAGAACTAAAGATGAATTAGATGGCAGAACAAGCCATGTGTTAGGTCTAATGGTTGTGACCAATCACTCTGAAAAGTGTCCCTCAAAATGGAATTTCTCTTGGGTTGGGAGGCAATATCATACATTGCCTTTAAATCCACAAAAGGCATGCAGCATGGACAATGCAATAACGGCAGTATGGAGCAAGGCTGCTACTGAGTGATCTGGCAAACTGTAACTGATACCCAGTGGCAATTTACAAGCATAGGCAGCCACTCTGGTATATTTGATTTAACATAACACTGATGCTGCTAACTGCTGATTGACAGCCTCCTCCATCATGCATGGCAATTGCTGGGAGACTCTGCAACCATGTGGTTCTTGCTGTTTGCCATCAATCTCTACCATAGGAGGCTCACAGCACACACACAAGACACCCTTGTGCCAACGGAGAAATCAGCTCCCAGGTCAGACAGGAAACAACTGCAGGTAACGGAGACTGACATCACTGGGAAAGTCACCAAACCAGCACTGAAAAATTGGAGAGAGTCTTAAATTCTCCAGCAACAGCTGAGCAACTGTGCTTTCGGTGTAGCTCTGTGCTTCCCTGAGGGTTCCTAAGAGACCATCTAGCACACATCCATTAAACACGCTGTTATTACAGATGGCAGGGAGACAGAGGATACTTGGCCCTGGGTTGAGAACGTTATTATTTCCTGATCATTAATACATTGAGTGGCTTCTTACAAGCTGAAATATTGCAGAAAAATGGGAAATGTGTAAGGAACAGGGGACAAGTTCACTGTAAAAAATTTTTCACCCGGGGACTGATTCCAGACCATGTGGTTTATGGGATATCTTAAAGATACAAGGGCCTGTTCTGTAGACACATTATCTGCCCAGGTCTCTCCCCTGTACACTGACACCAGTGCACACTTCATACTGGAGACGAGCTTAAGTGCTGAAATAGCTCTTCTGGGACATACTTTTTGACTGCAGAGTTTCCAGTGCCTACAGATGTACTGTCTCTGGCAATATTTGGTGCTTCTTCTAAAAAGCCTTAGCTCCCAGAGTCATTAGATTACCTGAGAATTTCAGCTTTCAGGCAGAATAGCTTACAGACACAAACTCCGGAGATTTAAACCTCTGCAGGTAAATACCAAAGCACTGGCTGCTTCTTCATCTTCGTTATTTAATTTTAGGATTAGCAGGATCAGATAAAAAGCCTGACTCGTGATTTTCCATGCTTCAGGTTAGCAGCTGCAAAGGTCCTTCTCACATAGACTGGCATGTACTTCTTAAATGCATCAATTAATTGCAGCTCATGGGTGTCATGCAGGAAAGACATGGGCTTTGAAGCAATCATGGCTCTACTCATTTTTAGCCAAAAATGGATGTCCGGCTGTCCTGAAGTTGCACTGAAAATCCTGCAACTCTGATAGGAGAATAATTGCCTGCTCTCTCAGTACTAATATATTTTTGGTTTCTGGTTGGCTGCATTTGCATCTGGCTTTGCAGACTGCCTTCCCCTGAAGCGTCTTTATCGGATTTGCTTGGTCTCATGACTTACTGCATTTTTTAAGCGAAGTTCTAAATAACTAAAATAAGCCCCAGGATGGCTCAGTTTGCTGGAGCAAACCAAGGTACAGACAGGAGTATGGGGTAGATCCAGGCAGCCCAGGTGTGACATGAAGAACCTGGGATACACTCCAGGCTGAAAGATATGTCACTGAAAAAGTTTGAGCTGCTCTTTCCTTCCTTGCAGACCAGCAACAGAGCCTTGAGCACAACCAAGGCCCACGGCATAAACACCATAAATAACATTAATGGGGCCACTGCTGGTGACATCAGAGTAGAAATTAACGAGACTGGCAACTGCAAAGCAGCAGCAAACTGAATTATTTTCACCCCGAGTACCTTCTGGCAATGGTCTTTTATCTCAGAGGCTGAGTCAGAGGCAAGTAAGGGGGCAGATGACTCGCCCCCACTCAGCCTGCTATTGTGGGACTGTCACTTCTGTCTCACTGCAGGACAGAAGGAATTTCTGGGAGCCATTTCTGACCCCCCACCTCAGACTACAGCAATTTTCATTTTAGGACAAAGTACATATTCAGACAGCACAGGAAAAGTGGTTTCTGTGGGTATTTTTCACTACACTGTGATTCACACTGTGGGGTGCGTGGGGAGGAAAAGGTGCCAGGTCTTTAATAAACGCTGTGTCACGACACTCCCTGCAGTTGCTTCCCCTCAATATGGTAGACATTGTAATGCTGCCACCAGAGCCCCATTCTCTATTTCCTACAGCATCTCCTGGGAAGGCACTAGCCTCTTTGTTGCTCTGGGCTGCTCCAAAATTAGGACACTCTATCTTGCATCTTCTTGTGTCAATTGGAGCTGGAGTAGCCTGTTCAGGACTTCTCTTCCTTTCTCGGCTACACCTCCAACAAAATCTTAGTAGCAAAACTGTTTTACTGCCAAGGTGTCAATCTTCCGGGATTAAAACTGCTCCTAGCCTTTGGATGGGTCCTCCTGAATAATAAAGCCTGTGTAATAAAATAGTCTGTTAATTTTACAGCTAGAGTATGAGTATGAGTTGTGTAAGAAAGCTCTTGGAAGCAAAGCAGACTTCACTGAAGTGGCCAAGAGTGCCTTCAGAACAGCCATGAAATAGCCAGAAAGCAAAGAAAGTGCAAATTGGACAAGGAATGCCCCAATGTAGAAAGTGCTTCAGCACTGCCACAAGAAGACAGAGACAGAGGATTGCTTAATCTAGGTAGACTGAAGAGCATGGGAGCTAAGGACAACAGCACTTCAGCTAGCAGCTAATTTTCCAGGGTCTCAGGCAGGCTTGTGCTGATTGTACTGAGGGCTGTGCTGCTGCAGTTTTGATTTTTTGGTGCCCAAGCTCTCTAGCATAAAGATAGCTTGAGTACATCCAGATGTGCCGCATACACAGACCCCAGCTGCAATATCACCATGGCTTTTAATAGCCCTCTGTGGAGGATAGAAGTGCTGACATATAACTCCGCCAGTCATCTGAGCTCCTCTAGGTGAGGGCGACTTGCATCTCCAGAGCCTGATACCGGTTCCTGTGTCAGGCTACCAGTACAGCCCAAGAATTGCTACTCCTAGTCATACTGCACTAGGGTCAACCATGCACATACCCACTGCTCTACATTGGCACAGCAATGGCAAACAGTGAAACTGCTTATCACCAGTCATGCACTGGATGCCCAGAAAGGACAGAGTGCCTGGCCTGAGGCAACCAAACCCCCAAGAAGGTGGCGGAAGCCACATTCATGCCCTGTGTTCCCCAGGCAAAGCTGTTCTGTGACGCCTCCAAAAGAAGCAGGAAAATAGTGGGAATCCTGCAGAGCGCTGATTCTAACAACCAAATGAATCCCAAGTCACTTTGTAAAAATAAATGACAAAGGGATAATCAGTGACCTGGCGATTAATTGAAACGGCCATCAGTCCTTTTTCTGGAAAGAGTTTTCATTGTTTTGAGAGACAGCCTCAGCCTTTTGCAAAGTCTGGCCACAGTTCCAAAATCCAAATTCTCTCCTTTGTTGAGCAAACTGACATTATTTGTGTTGCTTCTTCCTGACTCTTCTCTCCCCTGGCCCTTTCTGCTGCAGTTCATGTTGCTTGGCTCAACCTTGGCAGTGCAGGAGAGGAAACATTCATCAGTGGCAGAGGAGGGCTGGGTCTGACCTTTCCTCTCGGCTGTTTACAACAGCTGCCGAGCTGTTGTTGAAGTCCCTGACAAGACGTCTTGCCCTTTTCTACAGTCTGAGATTGGGTCATCAGGGATGAAGCTCCTGTCTGCGGACGAAAGCTTGTTATATTATGTTCAGAGACAGAAGGCGACAACATGCAGTGCAACAGATAGCATCAGCAGAGTCTGCTACGCTCCCTAGTGAAGGGTTGTGAGGTGTCAGGGTATGCCTGATGGCAAAGAAACCAAGGTTCCAGGACTTGATATCACTGAGACATCACAAAAAGATGACAAGGAGGGAGAGCTTTGAGGTTACTGTGTTAGCAGTAATAAATTAGGAAGTGCCAATTAAAAGTTATCAACTTACCATCTTATGCTTTTAATATACTGCCTGTTATGTTTGGATTAATACTAATACTATGACAGGGACTCTGCTTTGGGAGTTGCTCCAGCCTACCTTTGGACGCATAATACCTGCTTTGGAGAAACTCCCACCCATAAAACTAGGTATGTAATGCTGGAAAAGGAGAGAGAGGCACAGGAAAGTAAATTATTTTGCATCCGGTCAAGAATGAAAACCTGCTTGCCTGTGCCTTAGGTCACTATTGTCTTCATACTGCTTTGGCATGTGACTCGGGGCACCAAGGGTTATTCTTCTTTCAGACGGATTCTAATTTTTTTGCAGTTTAAAGTAGAGATAGATAAATTCTCCTTTCTAGGCAAGTTCAGACATGGATTTGGATCCATATGTTACTTTACAAATTCACGTGGTCCAATGCACTCCTCTTTGCATTTCTCAGGTTAGATTACATGGGTTCTGCAACAAGTACAAGGCCTTTGTTCACAAGTTAAACAGACTTGCTTTATTTTTTTTCATACTTTTATCTGCCTGCTGCTGTCCTTAATGCAGGATTAATGGATGCAGTGCTTTGTGGTCGGTTTATGTAAATTGCTGGCAGCAAACAACAGTCATAATACATTTTGTTGCAATGAAATGCAGTTTGTAGCGAAATCTATTATAGTTCAAATATAAATTAATTATAATCCCTTCTGCTGTAATGAACCTTCATGTATAATTAACATTTACTGTACGGGGAAAAGGAAAGGAAAAGTCCCCATCTGAAAGTTTCAATGTCAGTAATCATTTCCACTTGCCTAATGTCTCTCATAGGAAGGTATGTTACGGTTTACCTGTCCCCCTACACAAGGCAAGTCACAGCTGTCTTTAGCTGCAGCCAAAAGACACTGCTGCAGCATGAAGAAAACATGAGCACTTGCAGATCACACTGTGTTCTGGTCTCCAGGAAATACGGACAGCAGCTCTTTCTATGTCTGCTATATCCAGCACAGGACTTAGGAGAAAAAAGTGGTGAGAAAAGGCAGCCTTGTGGGTATCAGTACCTATACCACTTCTGGTGAAGATGACAGAATTGGGAAAGAGTTTCCAGATCCAAGCTGCTGGAGTGCATTTAGCACATAAAGGCTGACCTTGCCTATGTCCCATAGGCACAATCAGACACATATGGCCCAACTTGTTGGCCCAGCAAGGAGCTCTGCACACAACTGCACTCTAACACTCTGGAACAAAATATTTCCACTGGAGCTGAGTTTGCTTAACATGGCAAGATTCACTGCTCAAACACTGTAATAATAGTACTGCAATTTACAGGCACTTCATTCAGCCTGGATCACGTGCTTCAAACAGAACTGGTTACTGACTGCTTAAGGACTTCTAAAACCAGATTGAAGGAAGGTGAGAACAGCTCTTGTGAGAATAGAAAAGAAATGTTGATGGCTCAGTGTCTGAATTTGTTCAGGACATGGGTCAGCATAAATGCTGGGAAACTAAGGCTGGTAAATGAAAATTTGGAGGATCTTTCCCTCTTACGACAAAGCCTCCTGCTCCCAATCTCTAATGAGAGTCAATTGCTGCTGATAAATTTTACATAATAGCTTTTTGCTTGTTCTGCAAATTAAGCAGAAAAATTGCCTATTAAAAGGAAAACTGGGGCAATTCTTAAAACTTTGTGTAACCTATTTAGCTGCTTAGGTCAGATGCAGGGTGAAATCCAAAGTCTCCTTATTAATTTTCTGCAGGGAGCAGCAGTTTGCACTGCTGAAGCAATGTCTTGCTTCAGAGATCCAGCAAGAGCTGATTTCAGAACCACATCAAAGCCAGTTGGTACCAGAGGGGCTGGATTAGTTCCTCTGCTGATGCTCAGATAACCGTCCTTCAGCACAGCACACCGCTCTCTTCTAACCATTTTCCTGCTGGCTGACTAGTCACCCACACAAGATGTATTTGTTTAAACCAGCAACAAAGACGGGAAATGCCAGGCTTGAGTCTTAGAGCCTCTTTTCAGCCAGGACCTGTCACAGCAGCTCTTTGCTTTCCAGTGCCTTTCTGACCCAATCCTGCCCTTCAGCAGTCATCTCCATAGTGACATTGGGCTTATTTAACCCTGAAGCTGAAACCCACAACGCCTAGCAGAACTAATCTTTTGGGGGATGTGAGCACCACCTCCTGACTCATTTCACTCTGGGGCATAGGATGGCACCAACTCTTACTGCCAGGCTTGGCTGCAATCTTAAAGTGAAAGAATGCAGGCTCAGTCCCAACACACACAGATATCCAGGCCTCGTTGAAATATCCCCCCAAAGCTTTCTTACAAATCACAGTTGTATATTCACTTTCCATATCACTCTCTCCCTGAATGTTTATCTTCATTGTCTGTATGCTGATCCTGTACAACTCCCCCAGCTGCATTTGCCTCCTTATGTTCCTCCCTCTGTCCTATCACTCCCACATAATGCATATTCATCCTTCCCCATATCCCGTCCTGCTCTGCATAGGCTCCACTCCACTTGCTTTCCCTTTCTCTACAGCACTTCACAAAGCAGGGCTCAGGTCTCACTGGAGACCAGCCCAGTGGACTGTTAATTCTCTTTGCCAGGACCCATTTCCTCCTTGCCATTATTCTACCTTTGTCATTGAAAGTTTTTTTTTTTTTTAAATTGGTTCTGGACTGCAGAAACTTGTTTGCAGTAACACTCAGAGAGCTAAAGCCACCAGGAAACTAGCAGCAAGAAGCATAAGCAGTTTGTTGGTCAAGCTGGGCTGGAGAGCATCTGGCTGTAGGTTACGAACAGCTAAGAAGCTGCTGGTCACTCTTTTGTTGCCCTTTTCATCTGCAGTTATTAAAGATGACACCTTGTTTTGGTTTTGCTTTTAAATCATCTGCTTACTACATCCTCTCCCCTTCCGTTAGACGAGGTAGTACCAGATTTACAGAAAGCTCCGAATTACAAACTTGGCTGTGAGTCCTTCTTACTTTCTCCTAACTGGCTCATTTTTCTTTCTCTACCCAGAGCATCATAAGATAGCCACAGCTCCCCACATGTTTAAGAGGCCATAAAATGCTAGCGTGCCCTGGCAGTGCTGCAGTCTTCTCCAACTCAAGATGCTGACCAGTGAACAGTCAGCGTTACCCATCAGTGAAGTCAACAGCTGATAGCTCCTTACTCTTCTTCCACTGGTTTTGCCAATAATTGGACCTTATATGTCCTGTCTCTCTGCTGGGCTTTATGCAGAGCACTGCCAGACCTAATAATGAACACACATATTGCTCCACCGTATTTGCATCCATCCTGCCTGCAGTCTGCTGCCTTCACCATCCCCCTGCTCCATCTCATCCATATGAATAAGCAAACACACAGAGATGCAACTGAACTTAATGCAGTTGATTACAATTACTCCCCTACCGCAGGACTTAACAGCTCGTTTATCTGCTTCTGATACAGGTCTCTTGTGTTTTAGTACCTGCACGAGATCCCCACTTAAACCCAGGGTAGGCTTTTCTTCCTGGTTCTCTCTCTTGGTGTCTGAGTGCTGCTGAAAACAATTCCAAGTGTCTTAGCTAATCAATGATATCTCCCAGCCAATCTCATGCTCCTGACACGTGTGGGCCTCTTGCTTATCCTTCCCCAGCTGAGAAAGAATTATCCAGAGATCTGCTCAACCTACAATATGCCTTCAACACAGAACGAATGCAAAAAAAAGGAGGATGAGGGGGCAAAAAAAAAAAAAGTAAAAAATATCAGTAAAGGTCACCAGATCTAACCTTGGTCTGCTTCAAAAGCTACTTGCCCTTCAAGAGCAGCATCCAGAAAGCACAAAAAATAAGTGGTATCTGGACCTGCATAACAACATAGCAGAGTCCCCTTCAGCATTAATAACCGTACAGCCATTGTCAGCTCCAGCAACTATCAGGTCTCGCAGGGATGAATGCAGTGGGGACAGATATTGTTCATATCTTGTGATTTTGGCTGAGTCTGCGCCAGTGCTCTGAAACCCCCTGTTTCCACATTGTATACACACAGAAATTAACTAAATAACCTCTGCTGGCACTAAATAACCACTGCTCCTTGGAGAAAATATTCTAAATTGACAAGGGGAGGTGGTTCTAGAAAAGCTTTATTGATAGACATATGCAGAGGGACTAACACGTGTGACACAAATTTAGAAATTCTTTCAACCAAAGAAAACAAATTAGAAAAACCAAAACATATTTTTGGCGTTTTTCTTTTTTAAACTAACCCCTTCCTTTTTCCATCACCAAGATCTTTTATTTTAAAAATATGCCAAATTGTAATAGAACGGATAACCTCCCTCCCTCTTACTCCAAAACAAATCAATGTTTCACTCAACCTGAAACACATATTTCCTTCTTCATTTTCCCTCGGCCTCGTGGGAAAGTAACAAATGCTTCTTTCCCCAAAACTGTGCTTTCTGCTTTTCAGCACACTGTGAAATATAAACACTGATTATTTACACAGCTCCATCTATTACTGTTTTTGCTAGGGAAACCAATGCACAGCAAGGCAAACCTGTTGCACAGTTAGGAAAAAGCTGCACAGCAAGCTTCAGTGCCCCTCTCCAGTGGCAGCTCTGTGTCTACCAAGCCAGCACTGATTCCTGGCCGTACTTCTCCCACACACCCTATATCCAATTCCCACAAACAACACTCTAGTTCGGAAGCTCATTTGTGGATCATTTGCAGAGCCCTAGGAGCACAGGGAGAAAATGCTCAGCATTTTCAGATAAGCTGAGCTTTCATGATCAAAAATGGGTAGCTACAGTATGACAAGGTTAGAGCTAAAAGCAGAGTATTTTTACTCTGGTATTTCTGCCTCTGGCTAAGCAGAGAAGGAAGACTCCCTTACAGTCATTCACTCCTGTCCCGTTCCTCAGTTCTTCTACCTACTGAGCTACACCAACTGATCAATGCCCCTCCTGAACCTATGGCACAGATCTGGCAAGGCATTTCTAATGCTCTCCTAGCTCCACGCTACGAGTATATTCCTGTACATTCAGGTAATCAAAATCCCACATTTCATGTTATATTTATGACCACCCCCCACGTTAGCACTAACTGGTGAGAGCGGCAGCATAATTCCTGGCAGCCCGTTCTGCTGATTAGATAGTATGTTACCAGATGTAGCCGCATATTTGTATCACTCTATGAATTAACTTTATCTGCATCAGATCCACAGACACAACAAACCGACGTAAAGCGGGAAACAGAGCTTTGAAACCATCTACAAGAATGAGACAACTGCTTCACCCTGGGTTTTAATTAAAATGGGCTTAGCCACTTCATTTTATTTACTTTTTTGACAGCCATCTTCCATTTTCTTCCTAAATACAATCTACTCCCATTTTTCAGTGCCATTGTAGGGTCAGTGACCAAAGTACAGAAATAAAAATCACATGACTGAATTACTGCATTTTCCAAACACTTAGCATTTTATTGCTAGTAGCTAACTGTATTCAGAGAACATCTGCTTTCAGTTCATAGTGCAATCTCCATCTGAAACTGCAGCTATAACTGTTCCTAAGGAGCCCAAAGAGACAGGCCATAGCATTAAAGACTGACCTACTTCCATCAAAGAGTTGTTTGTCCTTTTCTCTCCTTCCATTCACTTTGCTGCTTGCAGCTTCTGTTTCCAGAAAAAGCTGCCACTACATGGACCTCCACTTACCTGTGATTGGCAAAGGAGGATAAACTGGAGGCTGAAGGGAATGGCAGTCCTACAGTAACCTCACACCATGAAACCACAAGTTCAAATCTACACATGTGTACTTTAGCCCATCTCTCTCCTGAACTTGCTGAAGTGAGCAGCAGACCTACTTGGAGGTTCCAGAGAAGCCCTTAAGAACAGAGATTGAACTCTCTCCCTGTCTTCACACTGTGGGTAGACTCCTGAAATCCTCGTGGATTTCACTGGAAAGAAATAAGCTGCCCAGCCTATCCTAGCGTCTTTAGCCAAAACTGCCCCTGTCATCATTTTCAGAATGGACTCGATACCTGTATGATGAAAGCAAAATACCTTCCAGTGCTGGAAGAGCATTCCAGCTATTCCTTTTTTTCATTCTGCATTATAAACTAAAACACTAACTAGCCAACTGGCAGCCACCTTCACAGAGAACAGCAAAGCCTTTTCTTTATTTAAAGGTTGTGAATGCAGAAAACACGATGGTGTATGCAGAAAACGGAACAGCATTTCAGTATAGGATTCCTGACATAATGAGAGAACTGGCAGTAAATAAAAGACAAGATGAGAATCAATAGCTTGTGAAAGAGAAAAGGAACATCAAAGGAAATGCAAGAATACAGAGAGGGAAAAGGTAAAAAAACTCCACTTTTTTTTTTACAGAAACTAAATTTGTAGGGGTTTGGGCTTAGCCCAAGGCTGAAAGAAAACTATAGCACAGTTGTCACTGATTTCACCACCCTTTGGATCAGGTCCTCTGTTTTTTTTCTATTTTAATTCAAACTTCCTGCTCATACTTGTGAAATAATACATGTGATACCTTTGGAAAGGAACAACAGTAAATCCCCGCTTTCCTCCCAAGTTAACAGCATAGCAAAACCAGGCTCAACTATACCACTGAGACAGCCCCTAAAACAGCAGTTCACACATCTCAGCTCTGGGTTCTCTTCTGATACTGATGACCTGTAGCACGAAGCAGGGTCCCTTCTTTGCAGTTCGGTGGTAATTGCAATTAAATGGAAGGTTTGCAATGAAAGCAAACACGGTAATGGAGTTAATTTTAGCAAACCACTAATGAGCAATACACCAGCCTCCTTTTTTACCCTTATGGCCAACCTCCTAATGTGCCTTCTCTTGCTTTATTGAAATCATTAACAACTAACCCGCTGTCCTCCTTTTGGAAAACACGTTTCTTCCAGATTCTGCTCCACAGGGATCTGAAAGAGCTTTTCCAATCAACAGTTCATTGAATGAAGTCTCCAGAAATCTGCTGTTGTCCTTTCCATCCTGAGCTGACCTTGAGCTATTTAAACCTAGATGGATTTCAACTCCATAGTCCCACCAGGCTACAGATCCTCCTCCCCGCCCTCCACCTGGGATAAGAGAGGCTTTTCAGAACATGTTAGAGGAGGTCTGCTAAATGATGCATTGAAAAGAGCTGGAGGGAAAAACAACTTTATCATCTTGTGGCTTGAGCAGAAAGGGATGGGGTTCCTCAGTGCTTTAAAAGATAATGAAAAAATAAAAAACCCAGGCAGAGAGCAATGCAAAAGGGAGAATTAATACTTTTTGATGGATGAATAAAAATGGGTTCAACAGAGAGCAAGGTCCCAGGAGAGTCCTAAGCACTGCGTGTTCAGATTAATGCAAATTCCATTCTCGAATAACTTTTCCTTAGAAGACAAAAGGGTAAAGGGGTTCAGGAGAAAAGCTCTGTCCAGCTGCTGAGGGGATAAGCTATGAAGGAGCGCAAGGGTGAGACTCTGGAGAAGTTTCTGTTCAGAATTTAGATTCAGAAAGTTAAATAGTAGAAGATCTTGTGATGGTCAAGGCTGTGGTTCATTAAGTGGCTCCAGAACTGAATTAAAGTTTAGCATTTCTGATCTGGATTCTAGTGCAGATGTTTGTAGTAGATGTAAGATGGAACAAATGCAATAGCTCATGAATGCAGTATATCCTTGCAGCTGCTCACAGCGTCCAAGCAGCAGCAGGAACTTCAGTGGCGGGTCTGGGTATGCTGGCAGAGCTCCAGGGGAAGGGTTATATATGTCTTCATCTTTTGGTCTGAACACCAGTAAGCAACTTTCACAAACGCCATTGCATTCCTCCAAAACTACTGCCTCTGCCAAAACAATGCTAGAAGAGCAATTTATCCACAAACCATCAACATCAGAAAAGTTGCCAAATGTCCCACACAAGGTCACAATGCCAGTGAGACTCTATTACTGCGAGACAAGAGATCACAGAGAGCAGGTGCCAGAAAAGCTGCTCCATGTGCTTGCATCAAGGATCACGATTTGCCTAACCCTGTGTGATGGATCACAGGAGGAGACGCTATTGAAAGGAAAGGAAAGGAGAAAAGGAGAAGAAAAAGGGGCAAAACAGGACAAGCCTTCCCAGCAGCATCCTCCCCTGCTAAGCAGTTATCCCCTCCACCCTTGGAAACACGCAGCTACATTACTTAAAAAGAGTCATGTCAGCATCTCTCAGTGGGGCAAGCTTCCTTAGTTCAGACATTTCTCAAGCGCTCATTTATTCAGATCTTTGCCTTGATAGTATAACAACTAACAGAAGAACAGATTCTGCTCCTGTACCACCCTGTGTCTGGAGCTATTCAGTTGCTTTAAAAATTTCAGGAACTAAATGCAAATATTCAAGGAAATCCCAAGATAGTGTGGCACCCTACCTCCAGCCCTCCTCCAGGATATGCTCATTTCCTTTGTTCTGGGTCGGTATGCTTTTGTATATGATGAATATTTATATAAGAACATATTAAAAGCCAAAGGTAATAACTGTGCAATAAATGATGAAAGTACAGTGCTAGGTACAGTATGCCAAGCCAGCAATGCCATTATACACCCACTTCCTTATTCCCTTCCTAAAAACATAAGTATTTTAAATCTTTCTTAGTGGGTGTGAAAATTAAGGAACTAACAAATTTGCAGAGCTCACACAGGCAGGAGCAGAGTAAACTCCTGTCATACAATTCAACACGATTATAGTTCAGTAGTATGAAAGGCTATAAATCCCTATACAGCTGTGCCAATGCCTCTGAATCATATCCTGCCACAGCATGGTTATTCCACAAAGCTTTGCCCACGTACTACAATTTTTGCCTAAATGTAGCCTGCTGGCTCTGAAGTCCTCTCAGAGCTCTGCCTGCTCAGCCCACACTTGCACACCAGGGTCGCATTTGGCTCACATTTGTTCCCATATCCCCTCTCACCTTGCTAATGGAGTCACAAGGCATCAAAATATCCAGTGAATGCCAAGCACTGTTTTCCAGGTTTCCACAATGTTTTTTTATGCTTATGCATTTACGTAAGTTCCTGAGGCTTTCCTTCTATCATATAGTCTTAAAAAAACATATACCAACCACTGCCTAGCAGGACAATCCTCGCACAAGTTCACCTTGCACATGACCTGTTTTCCAGTCACTCACGCAGACAGCCCTCCTCCATCTACACATTTCACATGGCATCAGGCAATTTATTCGCTAAACCAATGACTCGAAGACTAGGACTTTACTCAGCAGGAGTGAGATACAACAAACCTCGCACAGTCACATTGCTGCAAACACCCCTGAAGCAGAAGCAGTAAATTTCTGCCTCAAGCCCTTCCGGTCACAGGCTTCTAAATATCAAACAGCATCATTGGACAGTGCCCTTGATCGCCATGTCTCCTCTTAGCACCACAGCTACCAAAGGCTCCCCCAATCCAGTGCATGCCCCCCTCAGAACTCCTCCGTCTCAGAGCCCCATGTCCTTCCTCAGAGCCCAGCGTCCCACCTCAGAGCCCCATGTCCCACCTCAGAGCCCAGCGTCCCACCTCAGAGCCCCATGTCCCACCTCAGAGCCCCATGTCCCACCTCAGAGCCCAGCGCTCTTAGCAGGGTCCTCAGCAGCTCCCCCCGCCTGCTGTCACCCTGCGGCAAAAAAATGCCCTTCCTCCTCTCCTCAGGGGCAATGGCTTCTGACAGAAGATGCAGGCTGAGGGAATCCGCTCTGCGCCGCATTGCCACTCGACTGAAACACCCCAAAACTCAAGGGGATTTTTTCTGTTGGGTGTTTTCTTTTGTTGTTGTTGTTTTTTTTTTCCCCAAATGCATCACCTCACCCTTCCCAAGCTGGGGCGGAGCTGCTGCCCTGAGGGTGCCAGGAGAGGGAGCGGCGCCCAGGGAGGGTCACTTTCAGCCCGGCAGCGCAGGGTGCCGGCCAGCTCCGCCCCATCTCCACACACTCCGTCGCCGCCGGCGGCACGCGCTTCCCGCCCGCCCCTCGCCCCGCCCACTTGCCGCCCGGCGCAGGCGCACGTCCCGCCGCCCTCACGCGCGGCAGCGTGTCAGCCATGTTTAGAGCGGAAAATGGCGGCCAGCGAAGGCAGACGGTGCTGGTCGGTGCGGGGACCGGCCGGGAGCCGGGAGCCGGGACCCGGTAAAAGCGGGCACCGACGGTGGGATGAGCACGTGTGCCTTGGTGGGAAGGCGCAGGTATGCTGGCAGGTGTTGGGTTTTTTACCTCAGCTAGGTGCTCCTTTTCCCGTTTGGCCCTGTGGCCTAGCCAACGCCTTTGTCTGTCCCCAGAATGCCTCCGCCTGGTTTGGGGCGCCTCTCCCCTGCTAGGCTGCGTCCCCGGGGTGCCCGGGAAGCACTGGGGAAGTGAGGGTGCTGTGGGGATGGATGGAGCTATCAATCATGGTGCTATTTCTAATCAGCTGCACCCCGGCTGGTGAACAAATGGCATCTCATTTGCAAAGCTTTTGCTCTGGTTTCTCATTAGCATAAGTATTGTTTTCCATTATCCGTGGTGATTCACATTAAACTAATGCAAATTCATCTGTCGTCTGAGTGTATCTGAATAAAGGGCAACTGTGAATTCAATTAGTGACTATTTGCCCCTCTCCTACTTAGCCACTAAAGGCGCAGAGTTTTCTGTGAAAGTTGCCTGTTGGTGTGGTTTGAATCCTGCCAGGCCTGACTGTTGTGGATGCAGGCTTGTATCTGTTTGCTGTGTCAAATTTGAACTTGTAGATATCAATACTGATAGAATTACTAATTCTGACTTCCAATGTGACTTGGGCTTTTACTGCGACTCGGCCTATGATAAATGGTGTCTTTTATCCTTACCCTGACTTGGTCACTTTAAGAAGCCACAGTTTGTCTAATAGCTTGAAATCTGTTGCTATTTATGGTTAGCTTGGATGATTAGGAGGGAAGATAGTAGTCCTAGGTCTTCTCTCTGTAGACTACATCAGATACAACAAGTAGCTGCGTGGACATCCAGTTTCAAGTAACACTTCTGTAACTGAAGGAACCTAGTCCTGGAAAAACCGTCCTTTTTTTTTTTTTTTTTTTTGTCACAAAAATCCCATCAGTTTTACACTACAGTTCTTTGCGCTTTACCCAGGACAGTTACATTTTCTGGTAAGTTGTTACTATGGTCCTCTCAGTACTGTTGGCCTGCCAGTGTTGTGGAATAGACCCCTTCTTCCTCTGGAAAGAGGAGTTTAAATGCTGTATTTTGTTGAATGCTATGGGATCTGCCTAGATAATTATTGTTGCTGAAATGCATTATCAGGTCATGCTATGCTTCAGGGAGAAGGTGATGACAGTGGAGTTGCCTGATACTTCCCTTTCTGGATGCTCTGAATTGGATGGGGTGGGAGCTGTAAGGATAAACAAAGAGTCCACAAAGTACTTTCCTAACACCACAACCACCCAGGCTATAATTCTCCAGGGTGCATACTCTATAAATTCCCTTTCACTGCTGGCATGTTAATGGCACTTGGGGAGATGTCACTTCAAAACGAAAATGAGCAATGACACACCGAGCAGCAGAAGGTAAATGGCTTTTAACTGGATAACGTGTCAGTTAAAGGCTAAATTATTTCCCTGCTGTCACTTCCCTTTACTTTGCTGGCTTGTGTTATTGGCCGTTACTGACAATGGCTGAGAGAAGTGATGCCCTTGGCCCTGGGACATGCTGATTACCTTTGTAGCTATCTGTTTATGGTGGAATAACAGTCAGATGGGGGCTGAAATCAACTTCCATTCTTTTCTCTAGGATGCATGGAAGTGACTTGTACAGCAAGATATTCACCACTTACCCAGCAATATCTTTCACTAGCAATCAGATGTTTGCGGTGTCTCCTAGACAGATTTGCCAGGAAATGAACCTTTCCTGAGTGTGGTATTTCTGATCCAGGGTCATTGTTTCGGCCTTCTAGCCCAGGAAGAAACATATAGGTCTACTACTGCTATAGGAGTAGTACTTTGCAGGCAAGATGTATCCTCAGATAGTCCTGTAGGACATCAGAATGGGAAAGGGACCCTTAACTTCTTGAGACTGGGTATTGGGGTTTATAGATGATGGTAATTGAAATCTGTTGTGCTAGGTGCTGAGATGTCTAATGCTTAGGTAAATACTGCTGCTGTAGAATTTTACTGGGAAATTGAGAGGAAATTTATGTGTGCAAGTCTCAATGAATTATATGGGTGAGTCATTACGTGAAGGTAAGTGCTAAAAGCAGCAGTAGGTGTTATAAAACTGATCGAAACCAGAATGTTAAAGAAATTCTGAAAATTAATATAATACTTATGCAGTGGTCTTAGTATTGGAAAAGTTATAGTTTCTCAGCAGACTAATTGTTATTAAGTAGCAGCAGAGTGGAAGAATTGATCTCTGGGTTACAAAGCAGCAAACCCAGAACTTTGTGCTTTTACTGTGTGGGTCTAGTTTGAAAGCTCACCCTGCAGAAATGGCCCTGTGCTTCTGCTTACATCATTGATACCAGGTGGACACAGTTTGTAGGAGATTATTGTCTCACTTCCAGATGTTTTGAGATCTGCAAAAAGCCTTTCCTATATCTTCATCCTTGGTAGTAAAGGTTCTGCAGGGCAAATTAAGGTTTTGTCTACACTGAAAAGTTTTGTTGAGATTTAGGAGATTTCTTCCTGCTCTCCTATATTTGAGCAAACTCTGAAGTGGCTGTAAGTTAAAGGTACTAAAATCAGTTAGTATTTTCTTCAAGCTTTAGTGGATCTTAGTTAGAATAGGTAATGATGACTCTGTTTTTACCCAGTTTAGGAGCCAAGTCTTTCATCCTTTCTTTTAAATGCCTTTATGGGATGTGGGTGAGGAAAAGCCCAGTGAAGGAGTATTGTTGTGTAGCGAAGACACTTAAAATGCTTTGAGTGTCTTTCTTGTGCCCAGTGAGAACCAAAGATCCATCAGCGTCCAGCTCAGGAACCTGGATCAAACAGGAGGTATTCAGTTACTTCAAACGCTTGGAACATAGTAGAAGTCTTTTAAGTTCACTAGCAAACACTTGGATAAACCAGATGGCTTCTTTGCGACAGAACCCTGAACATAACAGGAAAATAGAATATGTTCCTCTCCCTCTTTTAGCTAGAGTAAAGAATCTTAAAAATGCCTTGCATGTGTGCTAAATAAATAAATTTAAAAATGAACCTTCTGGCCAATCACAGTTTAGCTACCCTGCAATTAAACAAATCCACAAACTGGCAACACATTTACATCTCATTAAGGGGAGGCAAATGCAGCAACTGCATGAAAATTTAGAAATTAGACACAATTACCATGTTGGCTGGAGGCAGGAGGGGGGAGCATTATTGAGGGAGGTTTTTAAGAGAAATTTGATGGTTTCTTAATTGGCTGCTGCCTCCCCAGTCCCACCCAGCTCTGCTGTTTAAATGAATTTTTCAAAAAAGAATCAGCAATGCTCTGCCTATCTCTGCAGTGCAGCAGCCCCGAGGAGTTAATGAAGCAAGACCAGCAGAGGTCTGCCAGGGAGCTGCAAACCTCTAGGGCTCTCCCCTGGCATGGCACTGGGCAGGCCTCCCAGGCACCGGGGGACAAGCCTCTGCTGGCGCTTTTCGTGGGGTTTGCAGAGATGTTGCTCAGAGACACTGACCCTTCTGCTCTTGCTGTGCTCTGCAACTGCATCCATTCACGTGATCAGTTGTTTTGAAGGGCTGATATACTTAGAATTGTAGTGCAGCACTCACCAAAGGTATGGGGTGCCTTTCCATTTACTCTGATGGCTGGAGTATTTGGCTGACTCCACTGGTGATGTCTGCTCGTACAGAGGTATTTATTGTCTTTGTACAGCATTCTTCCTCTTCCCTTGTCTCCAGCAGTTGCCTAGTTCCGCTGTATATTTCTTAAGATGTGCCAAATTCCTTCCATCTGAGGTGGCTGTATTTTTTAGGAACTGATATAGTCTGTGTGTGGGTGGTTTCTTGAATAGATGCAAATATTAATAACATAAATAACAAATGCAAAGTTGTAATTATGCTCAGTAACTGGGTATAAGGATCATCTCAGGCATCACTTCTGGGAACAGGACTAGACTTTCCTGGGGAGTATCTAGACCACTGGATTCAGGGCCCTTTCCACAATAATATTCATTAGCCATAAGACTGGTGGTAGCAATGCCCAGCGGAAGGTAGAAAGTTTTAGAAAATAAAACCACGAGGATTTTCAAAAGGAACAGCGGGACAGAAGGGTCATTCTTTTTGTGTGTTTTTTTTTTTAACCCTCTTGCACTGAGGCAGAGGTGGTCTGTCCACGAGTGCTACTCCACCCTGTGGCTGTATTTCTGCAAAGCTTGAAAAGCGCCAAATAAAAGGTTGCTGTAAATAAGTTCAGCCCGCTCAAGGGAATTGCAAAGGGGAATGAAAAAAGAGGAATGAAAAAGCCTGTTACTGCCAATCACCAAGTCCACCTTGTCCACATGTTTAATAGCCCTATTAAATATAGCAAGTGTAAATCTTACAAATTGCCTTGAAAAGGATTCAGCTGCTTCCAAAATGGAAGCATATATTTTGGATACATGACTTGTGCTTCAGATTCATAAGTAAAAAGTTAGTGTGTCTTGAAGTTACAGGTAGATGCTACTTAGGTGTTTCTTTGTATTTTTGGAAGGTGGAAGGTCTGTGCCTTTCCTTTCTGAATCATGCGGTCCCTTAGCACAGTTTTCTACATGGATTCGGCAGCAAAATCCAAGTTGGCACAACTGAAACAAGTTAATCGGGGAATGAATAGAAACTCCTACGGGCTGGCTCATACCCTGCATACCAATTTGATACAGTTTGTCTGGTGCAGGGGAAGACAAAGAAAGAAAGAAAGGTTTTTCTGCATGTCCTCAGTTGATAGGAAGTTCCATGTAAACATGAGGAGGAACTTCTTTCCTTTGCGGGTGGCAGAGCACTGACACAGGCTGCCCAGAGAGGTGGTGGAGTCTCCAACTCTGGAGACATTTAAAACCTGCCTGGATGCCGTCCTGTGCAACCTGCTCTGGGTGTACCTGCTCTGGCAGGGGGGTTGAACTAGATGATCTCCAGAGGTCTCTTCCAATCCCTATCATTCTGTGGTTCTGTGATCCGTTGGAAAAAAATGGAAGCAGTGCAAATGTAAAAATAATAATTAAAAAAAATCTTTGTGAGGTTTTTTTTTAAACTGGAAGCTTTTAAAAAATATGGCCTGTGAGGTTCAAATGACTTTAAGCAGTTTGAAGTTTGTGTTATCAACATTAATATGCAACCTGCGCTATGCTTGGGTTTTTTTTTTCCCCTCAGTATTTCTTTGGGCATTTTATTGTTTTTTTTTTCCCTTGAAAGTACTTTGAAATGTGCAAGCTCTGCGATAGCTCAGGTATCTCTGATCCATTAGATCTGTCATTTTGCTGGGCACTGTGACACTGAGGAGAAGCTTTATTATTAACATAAGAATTGATGAACGGTGTTGAACTGGTGAATTGATAAGGAATTAATTACATTGTGTCAAGGGACTCCTGATCAAGGGTGTAGGGGTCTATAGGGAATTTATATGTTCTGCTGTAGATGAGAGACCATGGTGTCAGTAATTCAGGGGACTGTATGTGCAGCAGTGAACAAGTTCAGAGTTGAAGACAGTTCCCATGGCATTAATCATCAAACTGTAATTGAGTTCAGTAGTATTTTACTCCTGAAGTATGCATAGCCTTGATATGAATAACTGATGTAGGTTAGGTGTGCGGTTAAAACTATGCTTTGACTGAAATGTAGGTGTCATTTAGAGGGCTATAAAAGCTCTCTGAACCCCCCCTTTTACAATCCCTGCCATATTGTTCTATGGCTCTTTTCCATGCAGCACACAGCAGCGTCGCGCATAGCAGAGGAAAGACGTACAACTGGCCAGAAAACTGCCCTGGCCTGATGCCGCTGCAGTCTGTACCCCAGCCAACTGCCCTAGTGCCTTTCTGCCTTCTGTGTAAAATCAGCACATTGCTTATGAATAAGGTAGCTATCTAGGAAGGGTTAATACAGATGATACTTCAAAATGTGGCTTCTGCTTTCGGCTGATGATGGGGTTTGTTTTATTTTAATTTTTATTATGAAGATGTCATGCTCAGGCAATGAGAAGTGGGCTCCAGCTGTTCCCATCTTGCCAATTCATACCCCTCTTTCCTCAACATGGATCACAAGGATCTCGGGAATAATTCATACAAATGTCTCCTAGCTTAGCCAAGAGAAGCGATTTCAGCTGGAACAGAATATAATCCATTTCACCCTGGCATTGAATAAAGTACCTGCTATTACTCTGATTTTTATTTTTTTTTCCAAATACTCAAACACTATAGTGATGGGTGGAAAGATGACATTTAAAGATAGATATAAAGGATATGAATCAAAACCTCAGGTTTAGTCACATGCAGACTCTGTGGAAACTGTGCTTGAAGTTGTCATTTCCTAATGGGGCAAACCAAGAGTTTCAGATAAGCAAATTTGGGAAACTGTAAGAATGAGATTGTGTTTTAGTCTCTTGTTTCAGTTGTCACAGTACAACAGGATTATAAACCCTGAGCTCTTGCTTTTGGCAGCTATGGATATTGCTGAAGGTGTTGTGTATCTAAACATGTTGGAATGGGAGCGTTTTCTTGGTTCTTTCTGAGCACTCCAGTGCCTTGCTTTTAGGAAGAAAGTGGCAACTGTCTCCTTGCCACCTTATTTTTTGTGTAGTGAAACAAATGTTATGAAGTGGATCCAAGTAGGTGTAATTCTCGCGTGTGTTCCATCTTTTACTTATTCGCAATAATTGCCTGGCTGTGCCAACATTAGATCTGGAAAGCCCTGGTTAAGATAAATTCCTGCTGTGCTAGGTGCAGTTTTATGAAGAATGGGGGAGGAATTGCGAGAACAACCAATTAAAACTAATCTCATCTCCTAAAATATTTGATTATACAAACCCAATTTATTATGCAGAGTTGCCCTTTTAAACACATGCAAGCTGGTAAGGCAAGCAGGGTTGTACAAAAAGAAAAGAATAAACAGAACAAAACAACAACCCAAGATTTGTTCTACAAGAAAACAACTATCTTCTGTAATCTACTGTAGTAATAGCTCGGAAGATTGCCCTAACCTTGCTGTCGGTTAGTATGCTTAGCACGCTCAGGGGAAAGGATTCTCTTCCAAATTGGAGTCCTTGCAATATGCTTCATGGAGTCTTGCAGCCCAGGAATCTCTGAAGTTACCTCTTTCCCATACCTCAGGTTGAGTGGCAAGTTGCCAAAGTGTTTGGACTGGAGTATAGATAGCTTTCCACAGCAAGTAACCAAGAGCCTGTAGTTCTGGAGTGGATGAGTTTCTCTTTGACTTGTTTGTGAAATTTCTTCATTAAGACATAAAGAACATAGATAATTTGTCCGCATGGTGTTTAGCTGCTGGTTGTTCACCCAAACCCCTGATTTGTGTGTCTCAGGGTGAAAGAGCTATTTTGAAGCCTTTCTATTGTAAAACTACTCATTGCCATGTGCCTTGTTTTCACTGAGCTTGGAGCTTTGGTGCCTTGGGTAACCCAAAAGCAAAGATTCACTGAAGACTGTGATACTTTTCCCTCCCAAACACTGCTTTATTTTGTGAGGAAACAAGGTTTCTCCGAAGGTGGTTTCAAATGAGTAAAGGTTATTTATGCTCCTTTTATCTCTCTCTTGGTTTGAGCAGAGGTGAGAGGTTCTGTTTGGTAAGCGGTCTGGGAGCTGCTGTGGAACAATGGGGAAATAAATTCCATGCTGGAATTCAGCAGCCCCTCCAATCAATGTACTTTCCAATTAATTTCTCTGTGTAAGCAGGACTTCTGAAAACAGTGTGCTGCTGTTAGCTCTGGCTTTAATTTATTTTGAAAAATGCGTAATTATCAAGCTGTGAGCAAATTGCCATTCCTTTCACCTGGCTCCTTTCAGAACTCATTCACATTCAGAGGAGCCATTGATTAATGAACAGAGCAACAGCGGACAAGGATGATCCAATGCAGCCACAGGCTACGAGCTGCATATAGCAGAAGTAATGCTTCAGGAGAACATATATTAGGGCCTGTGTTTCAAATCACTGGATGAGGCAATGCTACCCCTTATTGTGGTAAAAGACAAGAATTGGGTCTAAGGAGGTGGTTTCTTTCCCGTTCCCACTCCTAGGCAGCACATGAGCAAAAGCGAGGCCTGCTCCTTGGACCCTCCCCACGCTGTGTTTGTGTCTTAAGCAGCCCTAACACATGCTCATATGCAGATGACAAGCCCATGTTAAATTCTTATTTTCTTAAGGGAGAAAAATGTTAAAACTCAACAGTTCTCATGAGGCAAGTGTATTCTGTGCTTCATATAATGCAGCAATGAGGGGGATGGTTGTAGCTTCTCCTGCATTGAAAAGGACCAAATGTTTCTTCCTCGGGCATGCTTCTGTAGAGCCCTTTTTAGTGTGCCCTTTTTCCTTGGCTAAGCCTTTTCCATACTTGCGCGGCAAAGAGGAGCTGGCTAGTAGCCTTCTGTGTTGCTATGTATAGTGATGTTCTCTGTCTTTCTAGGGGACACAGACGTACCTGTGAGGCTTACTCTGTATTCCCGCTTCTAGAGGTTTATATGTGGCTGTTGTGCAACTTCCTTTGATCTCATAAAGTTAGATTCAGAGGCAACTGTGTAAGGGACACTGAGCTGATGGATGTTGTTCCTCTTCAGTATGAAAGCTACGCATCTTCCACTAAATTTTCAGTAGCACTCTCATTCTCTTCTTCCAGCTTCCATCCCTGACCTTATTAGAACGACAATCAGAATGCCATCTGCACATCAGCTAGCGGATGTGAATTTGCATGAGTTGAGATGGACGAACGTGTGTTTCTTCTGGAGTGCAGGTTAGTGTCCCTTAAATGTTGATACAAGCTACTGATTGAGTAGAAGTCAGGAGCCATGTTATATCCCTTCTGCCTTGTCCTCTTCACCCTTGATCATCTCGGGTGTCACTTACCGTAGGTTTGCACAGACCCTCTTCTAGCAAATAGAAGTTTAGATCTGTGTGCTTATTTGCTGTCATGTGCCCTCCCTAAAGGAGTGCTATTTGTGATGGTGATTTGATGTGATGTGAAAACACCTAACTGCTGGAGGACAGACAATCCTCCAAATGTTCCTTTTAGAGCTCACTGAACAGCTGTCTGTTACTGGTAAGTTCAGAGTGCTATTAAGCCAGGCTGGAGAGAAATTGTTTAATGTGGAGGGTGAAAAAAATCATATGTGCATCTTTATCTAATCACCTATGCCATATTTTTCCTTTGCTTTGGATTTCTTAGGGTTCTTCATTTGTTGAGGGGGAGAGCAAATGTTTTTTGGTTATGGGTTGGGTGTTTTGGGGTTTTTTTGTTTGTTTTGTTTTTTTTTTTTTTAACTTCTGTGGGTTAAACTGCAGAAGCACTGAGAATGCAAAGCTTTTAGTAAGCCTTTGCCAGAATTCAGGGCTTTGCAGGATTGGGCTGTGATCCCTCTTACTTGTTGGAGACTTTATGGCTTCCTGTTTCTGCAAGAGTTAAGAACTGTGTGTTAATATAAACAGGTTCTGACTTAATAACCCTCTAGGCTGAGCAAGCTGTAAGCTGATACCATGAGAAGTAGGATATCAGCTCCAAAAAGGGGAGGAATACTTTATTCTATTGAGTTTGCAATGAAGGAGGAAAAAATAAAAGCCTAGCATCTGAGACCAGCAGTTTCTTAGAACCCTGCTACAATCCATTTAACAAATTGTTTCTCCTCTATCTTCACCCTAGTTGTTATTATTATGCCTGTTATCTGATGGTTATTTAATCTATATTTTGTAATTACTTCCCTTCTGTCTTTCACTGCAACATACATTCATTTTCTTGTTGCGCTAACGCAGTGACCTACATTATCCAAGCTGTAAAAGTCAATTATGGTGCCTGTGATTTTTCAAGTAGCGTTTAGCAAATAGGTTTGTGCATTATCCACCCGTTACCTGGTTCCTGTCAGGAGCCAGTTTTTCTCAGGCACCTCTTAAAAGTGTCTCTGGAAATACAACTGTTCTTCCAGATTTGGGTGCAAATTGTGCTACTACAGTGCTAAGAAGCAATAGAGAACGTCCTACCCACTCATATGGACAATAACGAACATGCATTATACTTTGGAAGTGATGCATTGCATCAATTGTGTGTTTCTCACTGTGAATTGGGAATATATTGTTCCAACCTACTGTATCATGTTCTGTGCAAGTTTTGCACTGTACTTGAGTGTGTGGACTTTGCATCTCCAACATCTAATATCAGGCTTTAATTTAAAACCATGTTTGTGATGTCTGATAGGTAAAGAGGTATCACTGTTACCAAATGGATCGCAAAATCATCCATACTTAACAGATGAAGAATTCCCAAGGGGCGAGTGGGTGGGGAGGATTGTTTATTTTTTAATCAAGCTTCACTCATCAATGCCTGAAGCTTCTCTGCATGTAGATCTTCACCTTCTATGCATTTCCCTGGCTTCCTGTTACAATATTGAGATGTGAGCACATTACAGATGAAGTTTAGAGCCCATGCTAATAAGCTCTCCAGGCCTGTGCTAATTTTGTAGTAGAAGAAAAGGAGGTATCAGAGGGAATTTGTTAGATAGAGGTGCAATCATTCTAAAACTCCTGGCTCTTCTCTAGTACAAGGCTGATTGCTTTATTACTTCAAATCATGAGATGACTTACAGCAGTAGCCCTGTAGCATCACTTGTCAAAGACCCACAAGCCATTTGACACATTCATGCGCACACACATATCCGCATACCCTGATTTAGATATGCAAGTAATGTGTATGCCTGTCACGTATGCACTCAAACATGCATATCTATGCACATGTTCTCATAGGGACATGTTTTCACAGGGGCAAAGCATGCAAGGATAAGGTTTTAAACTTATGCACAAATGCTTACTCAAATGGGTATGCTGCACTTTAAAACAAATATGCATCAGACAGACATTGATGAATCTTTTTTTTCCCCCCTTACCTCTTTATGCGTTGTCTGTGCATGGTCTGTACAAAAAGCTTAAAATTGAAGCAGTAACTGAAAAGGAGTTACTGAAAGCAGTAACTTCTGTGCTGTTCAACAAGTAATCGTAGTGAGGTTTTCCTGTTTTAAATGCAGGAAATGTATGGCATTTTTTTCCTCAGGCATTTAGGTATGGAGTGAGTTGTCAGTATGCCACTGTAATTTCCAATACCATGTTTGAGCCCAGCCTAAGTACCAACTGATTTAGCTTCTCTTTTTTTTCCTCCTTACAATGCCTTCTGTTAAAAGCAGCTGTTATTCCTTCATTTAAGATAGAGAATTAAGGCAGAGAAAAATGAAATTACTTGCCCGAGGTCACTAGCAGAACAAGAAACAGGATGGAGGTCTTGCAAGTCTAAGCTCAGTGCTTTAATTGCAAGCTCAGATGTAAAGGTTAACATTTGCATGTGATTTTTTTTTGGGGGGGGTGGGGTGTCATATCTGAGATTCCTCGGGGAGCGTTCCAGGTGGTGGATTGTGAGCTAGTTTGCATCTGGTTATGTTTTCCTACCTGTGTTTTTCATTATAGCAGTTGCTAGAGTGGCTTGGAAACATGATTATTTTAGGAAGTTACAAATTAATATAAGAATAACCAGAAGGCCCCCATGAAATCATGAGTATAGCTGGGGAGTAAAAATAAATAAGTACATTTTAGCATAATTTTTGAGCTTGTATTCTGTCTTGTAACCCTGTCAGTGCATGAATGTGTGCCTGGGGCTGGCTAGCTGCAGACAACAAGGAGGAAGGTTTAATGGCTCGGCTGTAAATGTGAGAGTGTCTTGTCACTGGATTTCCACAGGTTGGTTTGGATGACTGTAAATGTCTGAATTCTAATATGTGCTGATTGGGGGGTGTTTAGCAATCAGTATCCTCAGTGATGTAAGCCCAGCTGGGAAGACAGACCTGTACAGGAGCTAATGCTACAGAAAAAAGATCTCTATTTCAGGAACCATAACAGCAAATTTGATTTCCACCAGCCTAGTGTTTATAGACTGGTATTCTCTCCTCTACAGGAAGCCAATCTGAGCTTTCACAGGGCTCCTGCTGGAAGAAATCAAATAGCAAATTCATGCAAGGTTTGCAGTAGCAAAAGGGCAGGTAAGGATGTAACTGGTTGTGCTAGTGGGAGGTGAGAGAAATAAGAGATATGGGAGAATGGCTCAGCAGGGGAGGAGGAACAAGTTGCTGTCAGCCTCACTGCGCTTTTAAGAACTCATGGAAAATGCTGTGGTCTACTCTGAGTCACCTTACCTAAACTAGGTGGTCTTTGTTTGAAGGAGAGCGGGCTTTTCGCCTGCTGTCTAGGGAAGATAAGGGAACGCCAAAGCCAGAGTGCTGAAGAAGTTATGTTGGTGAAATCATTGTTTCAGCATTCCCCAGTACAAAGATGAGCTAATTCTACCCAAAGCGGAAGTTTTTACCAAAATAGTTTCATGCATATGTTTGTTTTTATTGACTTGAGAATGAGGAAGAGTTGACTTTGAGTGAAAAATCTGTAGGCCACAGCTTTCAGTGGTGAGATTGGCAGTGTGCCCTAAAGCCCCGGTTCCCATGGGAGCTCTCTGGCCATGCTTGGACTGCAGAACTGGTGTCCTCTGCAACATGCCTCATGTTCCTTCTCTCGCTACTCATTCATTGGAGTTAGCTGCCAAAGGAAACCAGGATATGCAGAAGGATGATAGGCAGCCAAGTCTTATCTCAGCAATGGCAGCCAGGTTGCTTTTGGAGAGTGTTCTGGAAAAGCAGGACGTATGTCCATTGCCCCTGCAGATATTCCCAACCCTGTGTAGATTCCCAGTAAGGCAAGCTGTTGTTATCAAGAACTAAATCTTTGATGCCCTTTAACAGATACAGGGACTTTTCTTATAATGGGACCTGAACGTGGCCAGAGGCATGCGTGCAATTACAAAGTTTTTTGCGAATGCTGCAAGCTCATTTTTGCATACGAGTTTTCGAACCAAACCTGAGGGAAGCAGACTTATCACAAGGTATTTGGTAGTTTAGACTAAGACTCTTTCTTTTTACATAAGATTAATTTTTCTGGAGGGAAGTGTTCGCTGGCCCAACAGAATAATTACATATTTCTTCCAGATCCTCCTGTGTAAAAGGAAGGGAAAAATAGGTATATCGTACCAGGAAAAAGATGCATGCGTATAGGAGATGGGAGTTGTACTTTTCAGAAAATGGCCCTTTGACAATATATCTTTGTGAAAATGAAGCTTTGACTGCAAATCTTTGTGCTTTTTGTTCTGAAATTGCAACCTTGAAAAAATGTAATCAAAACTTGCTTATTGGGTAAAAGGCATTCAGTGAAGGGGGCAAAAAAAAAAGAAAATAAAATCAAGGAAAAAAATTAAGTACTTTAGTGCTGGGGGAGGGCAGAAGGGTGAATGGATTGCTGCTCCTGTAGGAGTTATGGAATAAATAAATCATTAGGAGTACTAAGACTCTTTCCTCAGAACTACCAAGACCTTTACTAGTTTATCTCGGTCTGGTTGCTGTTACTGATATCAGAGGGAGCAGTTTGGCTTGGTGCAAAGCTGTTTGCCTACAGGGTGACTGAGCACTAGGCATTTTCACCCTGCTCGCGCTGGATAGGCATGCATTTATACTTTTATGCATATTGTTAACACTAGTATTACATATATAATAATTCTTAGTAATTGATGTGTTGTAATAAGCATTATACAGAACGTGTAGCAGATGTGGGACTGAGGCCCGGGAAGATTAAACACAATTCCTCTTTTTATACTGTTACTTGAAAAATGCAACATTTTACCCATATGTCCTGAGACTGGGGCAGATGCTTATTAACTACAAGGCCACATTCTTTATGTAGTGTTATATTAATACTGTGTTATTGTTGCATTATTCATCTGTTTCTTTGGTGAGCTGTAAATTATGCTGGCCATCTTCCCTCCTCTCCGGGACTGGTGTTCCCTATTTTCTCATGTATTAATCTTATCAACGTGAAAAGCAGCATCCTCAGCTGGCAGTTGTGGAACTGAAAGCCGAAAAAGAAACTTCATGGTCTTCTGCAGTATTCTGGGTATTCTGATGATACCCGTCATTTGATTGCTCAAAAATTCGACCAGAATTCTTTGGCCAGTTAACGTAGTGCTCGTACACTTTTGGCTCGTTTGAAACCTGGCGAGGTGACTCGGCAGAGCAGAAGAGTTGCTTTCAGCAAGGTCTTCTTTGGAAGGAGTACTGAGCAACTAAGATCTAGGAATAAGCTGTTATGAGACATTGAATCTTCTTCCTGATTGCTTCCTCCATCTGCACAAAAAGAAAGCTAACAAGGAACTTCCAAAATTAGTATTAATGCTACTCCTAGGTTTTCTGGAGGTAAAGGTTAGCTCCTCTGGGGCATTCTTTTTCCTCTTTTATAAGCAGTCACTCTTCTACGAACTCTCACAAGTTTGGATGGTAAGTAAACTTGATAGAAGACACAATAGATTTGGCTTTTACTTCATGTAATGTTCTGAAGTACCCCATGGTCCTTTGCACTGGGTGGGGAAGGAATTCCAGGTTGCTAAAGGGGATTTGTTCTTGTGTAGCCTGTAATAAAGCAACAGCCTCGCTTCTGATTATTGAGATTCTGTTTGCCAAGAGTATGTTTATACAAAGGTGCCATCAAGACATTGTTACCATTTGAAATCAATACAGTTTTGGGCTTGTTTTTTAGTAATAATAAAAAAAAGAATAATTATGTGGACCTTTATTTTGAAAAAAAACCAAAACAAAACCACAAAAAAACTTCCATTACAAAAGCTAAATGAGATAAATAACCGCTGACAGAGCAAGAAGGCGATCTCACTAAATTGAATCCAGTCAATTTTAACATTCACCAGCGCTAGAGGCAATTTTAGATAGAGTGTAAGCGTAATGGAAAAAACATATTCCTGAAGCTGACTTACAGAACTCTGTATTTGGGCCCTTAATGATGATAAATCAATGATCTAGAAAATAAAATCCCTTTCCTATTAACCAGATGGGCACACAAATTCTTCTCAGACTTTGAGATGTAAGCACCCAAAATTTTCAATTAGCGTTTCACATCCCACTACCTTATAATTATAAGTAATTAAATTGGAACATAGTGCAGACACACATATATAAACTGCCTTTCTCTTGATTTCTGTCTCTGTAAAATAATGTCTGTCTGCTGATTGATACAATTCTTTAACTCAGCTGAGAGATTCTCTGCTAAAGTCATAAGAGATGCACTGAAGCAGAACTCTGAAATTGAATGACAACCTTTGTATTGAGGCAAAGAGTAAAGTTATGATTATGAGGTCCTGCCTCTGCTATTTCTTTCCTCTGAGCTCAACTTTCCTAGGCTTTTTATTTTTTTGTGCCCTGATGAGGCTTCTTATCTCCAGTACCACCAGGTGCAAGTGTCCTGTTAGCTGCCTGGCATGCTCGGCCTTCATTTGCCTCTGTGTTTGCAGAGGATAACTTCTGAATGGCTGTGCCCAAACCAGAATGGAAAAGGGGGCAGGGGAGGGCTTGGGGGAGCTTGGGCTGAGTGGAAATTCTCCTGAGTGACTTCACTGCTGTAGTGTTGAATCAGTTTGTAGTAGTCTGAACTTCATGCCAGCTCTGGAAAGATAGCTTCCATCTAGTTATGTATTGGTCAGATGGATGCAGGGTAATGGCTGAGAGATGGCAGTAGGATCCTAGTTTTGCTTTGGAAGAATAAGATAGTACTTCAGCATCTTGGAAAAACAAGTGGAAACTGAGCAACTTAATACTGTGTAGCTAGACTTGTCCACTGGCCTGTTAGGTGAGTTAGTAGATTTGAATGTTGCGGGTCTCTTAAACATCCTAAAACTTGAGAGATGTAAGTTTGAAAAATGCCAACATTTTACAAAGTTGTAAATGCTGGGTGTACTACACACATGTAACATTGACTGTCTTAATCTGACAATTGCGAAGAAATGTCTTTGTATCTAGAATGGGAAACAATATTGTAATTTCTGTTAGTCAGTGTAATAGATTTGAACTTGGTCAAATTTGTGTAGGTTCACAGGTCACAGAGGTGTCATCCCAGCTGCACCACCTAACGGATTTTGCTATGCTGAAGTAAAAGACATAAGACAATTTCTGTGAAAACAGGAGAGGATTTTGCAAGTTGCAGTTGTTTTACATGGCATCTCATCATAGTTTACCTAAAGCACAGTGATTATTCTCTGTGTGTTTCAGTATTGCTGTGCTTAATGCAGTGGGCAAGATATTTGCTGATGGAAAATGTTTGTTCTGGGCAATCTGTGTGCGCAGAACGGGACAACAGAGAACATGCAAAGGAGACACAGCTTTAGAAATTGTGGTTCCAGTAAGCTGGCATTATTGAGGTCTTGGTTTAAACCTTCAGGGGAAAACAGCAGGGGAAAGGGAAAACTTGATGTGATTGAAAAATGTCAAAATTATCTGGAAATAAGAGGGACAACAGTGTCTCGTAGGCATTCCTCTCTTTTCAGCTGTGTAGTACATTTAAGCTTCCACGTGTTTGATGATGTGAATGGCTAAAGTAGGGTATAAAGTCACGTTTTGTAATAGGGACTGTCATAACTTTTCCTGTGTGCAATGACAGTGGAATTACATTCTAGTTTTGTTTTCAAATATGTAAATAGTGCTTATCCTTATGACTGGAAGGTTAACTTTGTGACAACACAACAGCCTTGGGTATTATTCTTAATGAAGTGCTATTAAACTCTAGATATTTAACTACATCATATTTATGTTGTAATTATTCCTACTTGCTTGGTGCATTTCCAGTTACATAAATTAGTGGCAATTTCAAAAAGGCTCAAACAAATGCATTGTGTACTGTAATTGTTGGGTAATTACAGTGTAATTATATGGTTATGAAATATAGTCTAGTATAACGTTTCTCTTGTTTCGTTTTTTTTTTTTCCCACTGCCCACAAGGTTCCTGAACAGACCTCATGACCATACCTTACACCTTTAAGGCAAAGGGCCTTTGAATACCAGAAGTGTTGAATCATGGCTTCCTATGGATTAATCGTCATGGTTAATTTACTTCAGCACTCAAGAGATCATAGATCTGATGAAAGCTTTTCCGGGCCTGGGGCTTTGGTGGCTTTTGCTTTCTAACGAAATGCTGTCATCTTCGTTCTGTCGGGACACTTGCTGCATGTCTTCGCTGACATTTACCTGTTTATAAGAATTCTATGGGAATTTTATTATCTGTGTCTCCTGACCCTCTGTCATGTTTGACCAAGTTGTCTCAAATTTATTTGGAGGCTCAAAGAGATGGATTAAGACATAAAACCACAATAAAAGCTTAACTGTTTTTTCATGGGAAACAAGGCTAAAATTCTGTGTATTTTCAATAAAGCCGTAGGCAGAAGAGTCTATTTATACTGATTTTTATTACCTATTCTAAAACTTTATTTTAGTGCAACTTCAGGAAAAAAAATGTTCTAGTCTGACTCTCTACCAATTAGGCTAATGGAATTACTAATGAAGTCAAAATATTTGCTCTAGTCTGTGTGCTCAGAGGCATTTTTACAGGTGTATGCTTGTTCCCTTTCTTTAAACTGGGTTCTGTAGCTGCTTGACAGAATTTCAATATGAAAATGAAATTCTCCCCCAGATACTTTTTACCATAAAACACTGTCCTCTGCTGTCCTCTGAAAGCTCCGCAATGCCTCTTTAAACAGCCCTTCTCTTTCTTCTGTTCATCGTTGGACAGAATGTTCCCTTTTGTGTGCCCCGCAGTGTTCAGAACCTGCTGGAAAACTATTTCTGTGCATCTTGCAGACAAACTTCTGTGAATATGGAAGGAACTCCCTGTGTGCCTCCCAGATCTCTTAACTCCCTTTATTCTGAAAGGCCTCCCTTTATCCTGAAATCTGTCCTTGGTAGGCATGGGGGTTGTGTCTGTGCCGATGTTTAAGTCTGGAAGATCAGATAGGGCACACACATTGGAAGCGCTAAGTCTGTAAAATGATCCAATAAATGTTACTGTGGCAGTAACCATGAAGATAAGCTGCAGCATCTTTGTGCTTTAATTGATGCATTATCTGGTTAATCATGATAACTTGCTAGTGGAATTAGGGTTTTTTTCCAAGTCTGGCCAGGAATAGCCATTGTCACATTTTTAGAGGGCTGTCAGTCCAAGCTTTGATGTTCTAATTCTGCACATACAGAATCCTGGGGAAAAAAATTTGGAAGCAGTCAGGCATGAAAAGCAAAAGGTTGTTGTATCTGAGCTAATAGAAGAGACCTAACACAGAAAGCTGATAGTTCAGGGTGTTAACTTCTGATACTGTATACAGAAACACATCCTGAATTTCTATTCCCCAATATGTTTTCACATATGGTTGTAATTTACATGACATTTTTAAAAACGCCTTCTACACTGCTTCTTCAGGTTTCTTCAGATAGTTGTCTTACTGTCCTCTGACAGGCAAGCATTGAGACATTTCTTCTCTTCACCAAGCTGTCTTTCCCATGAGGGAGCAGGAAACTTGCCTCTCAGGTCACCGGAGCCCTGGCTGCTGTACTGCAGTAGAAGAGCCTGTGGGTTGCTCTAGGTTACAAACGTCTTCCCTTCGTACAGCTGTAAAGCTCTCAAGAGGGAGCCTTACTTGTTTTAACAGTAACTGAAAATTTTCGCATGCCAACTTCCTGTACCTTTTTTTTTTAAAAACTGTTTGAACAACACAAAGTGCTTGACTAGGAAACACTTCTTCGAGAAATCTCAGCTTTTCTAGATATGAACAGGGGAGGTTAGAGTCATATGTCTTTTAATTTTATTTTTCATTTTCCTCATAAATTTTCTATGGATAAAATTGTCTGGGGCCTTATTCTCTTGGTCTCTAAATGTCAGGCGCACTTGGGAATGGGCAGGATAATAAAATAATCCAGTTCTGTATTGACTGAGCCACAGTTCCTTTATCCATGTCTTTGACGGGAGTGAATCCAGCAGAAACATTTCCCTCAAAACCTTATGTTAGCAGATGCAAATAAATTAATAGATCACATTGTTCTGATGACCAGCTGACTGTAACATTTCAGCGATGATATAGTAGAGAGGTACTTGATTTCCAGGTCTCTACACCCATAATTTTTGTTGCAATTACCATATCAGTCAGTTATTTCTCAGAGCCATTGACCCTTACATCTTGGCTTTGATGCTATCTGATCTGGCTTTTGGAGAACAGGCCTGACTTCAGAGAGATTGTTTTGCTTGAGCAATGACTTGAGCAACAAGGAGGTCACACTACAGCGACTCACTGCCACTGATGCTTGACCTGGTCTGTACCGAGCACTGAATTAGGCTCAGGAAAGGCTTTCCCCAGTACATACTGACAGGATGGCGGTGGGTCAGTGGGGAAAGGTTTAGGCTTCCCAAAAAGCACTGGCAAGGGACTGTTTCTTAGATCAGTATATTGACTGATTGCCTGGGTGTGCCATAGCATGATGCATCTTCGTGCTGCTGTACTTGGACAAGTGGGTAGAGCTGTCTGAAGCACACTTGTGCTTCAATACAGAAATCAAGGACAATAGTGAGGGGCATTTGAGCACACACGATTCCGGGGGCATAGCTAGGAAACAAGCCCAAGTATGCTGGTTCTAAAGGTAGAGCACTGCCATTAGACAATTGCCCCTTTCCTGGTTTTAAGTACAAGTTGCATGTCCACCCAGCTGATTTCTTTAACAAAAAGCCCCAACACCCGAACCGCAATGCGGTGTAGATTCCTATTCACATTAGGAGCTTTTTGTATATTAAGAAAGAAAATGTCTGTAGTCAGTGCAATACAAAGGACTAGTGGTGCTTTAGCCCTGTACAATCTCGAGGCAGCTGTGAATGATGAAATGCAGAATGAAAAGCACAAATACCTTCCCAGGACAGTTCCTGCAGCAATGAGGTGGCCTCTTCCAGTGAACAGCTAAAGCATCTGTGGTGCAAATGAAAAAATCTTTCTACTGACACGATTTGATCCTGAATTCCTGTTCCTGTAACTTTTATGAAATAAGAGAAAAGCAGAAGCTTCGAAGCTACTTTCAGCAAAGGCAAGAAAATTTCCACTCCATCTGTAATTGCAAACCTGCCTACTGAAACAGCAATTAGAGATATTTTTAAAATAAAATTTCCCCATCATGTGGATGTCCAGATGGGCAGGCTTTTTCTCCTCATGCTTATTGTAAATTAGACTAGGGAGCTGGTAGGCAAGGCTCCTGGCTTCCATTTCCAACTTTACCACTTATTCCCTCTGTGACCTATGAGTAACACAGTTGTTTGAGTTTATGCTTTGTTTGTAAAATTGAGATAATTATATTTTTCCTCAGGGGGGAGGGGGAAGCTATGCTGAGGAATAAATCAGACAGTTGAAAACGGGGCAGGAGAAACTTCCCCAAAATCTGAATGCTACCCTGGTTCCCCCAGCCATTTGTAACGCTGTTATGTTATGAATGTGGTGTTCCACAAAACCAATAACCCATGCGAGTTTATAATCTAAAGGTTTAATAATGCAAAGATTTAGGCATTTAATGGGAAAACACATAGTTAATGTTAAGCTTGTTCTTAAGCCTTTGCAGGGTGGGGTACAAAAAGATACAGAGGGTAAGAATGGTTTGTAAAACGATTAAGTAGTTGCTTAGGGTAATAATGGACTTGTGTCTGGCTAGTTTCACTTGTGAAGGTTTGACCATGCTTTGTTGTTTGTTTCTGTTTACAATATGGTTTGAGAAGATACAACCGAAAATGCTACTGTCTAAATTTATCTCCCATTGTAATAAACTGGAGCATGTAGAGTAGGAATCTGGTGCCTTGAGCTTTCTCTGAACTTAGTGGAGAGATGTGCAGAGCACAACTCATCCCATCTGAACTCTCTGCTTTGGTTATGGAAGGAGCCTGAAGTAATTAAGATGCTAATGTGGTCACCTCAGGGAACTGCTGAAACTAAGGAGTGATAAATGCAAGGCGATATCTATAAAATAATGTAAATTTTTTTTTTTACTCACTTTGGTAAAGGAAAGTGACTGTTAGAAGCCAATGCAAAACACCTAGGAAGAGAATATGTGCATGAAGTGGGAAGCAGACGCATGCTGTTAATGGAAGGGTCACATCATATTCAGAGGCACAGGCTGCCATTCCCCTACTTGTCACAAGGAGAAAATATCGGAGGAAGGTCTTCAATGTCACAAGGGCAATTACACACAATTTGTATTTCTAGCCTGTGAGAACTGAGTGGTAGCTACCCTATCCTTGGGTTTTTGAAAGGGCCCTTTAGTCCTTGAATTAGAAACAACAGGGAAAAAAAAGCCTTACAGATGTGCACACGTGTGCACAAGCACACACACGCTCCTTTCATCAGCATTGAAGGGAATCTTTTATGTCTTTTAATGAGTCTTTTGAAATGTGCCTGTGCTGCTTGATTTCCTTGGCCTCATAAGAGTAGAAGCCAAGAGAGAGATTTCATCATTCAAGTCCCATGAGTAAAACAGCTGTGGAAGTGGAATTCTTTTTCCAAAAAAAGCATTTGTTTAATAATATTCTGCACATCACTAAACTGGACAAACTGTGTAAAACTGGGAAGTTACGAGTATAGCAGTAGCACGGGATTGCTGCAAAGGTGTTGTGTGATACAGCCCCCAGCTGCTCTTCACCCCTATCTGACGGATTTTCTCTTCAAAGAAAGTAAAGCTTCGAAAATCCCTTCCTACAGAACTCACCTGCTGTGCTCTAGCTTTTAATGAGCTACACGACAGATCGGAGAGAGGTCCCTGGCGAGCTTTTTCCCACTGCTCGCTCCCACACAGTGAGTCGGATTCTGCCTCCTAAGGAAACAGGTATTTTCCTACAGGCTATAGCAGGGCTGCCTTCCCTGAACCTCGCTCTGTCTCTCAGGGTTTAAATTTGATAAATTCAGCCACACTGTGTGTATTTATACAGTAGGTGTATAAATATACCTTGACTTCCATACAACCTCTCTTTATCTCCAGAGATCTAGGCCCTGTAAAGAAAATATTATTCTTTGCCAGCAGCACGTAAGCATCAATTTACAGAATTTTTCATAAATAGAGCCTTCCCGAGGGCTGCGTTATTGATTTACTTTTGACCTAGCACAGCACTAGCGTCATGATCAGAAAAGGCTACTCTCAAATTGGGAAGTTCTGGTTTTCCTTTAACTTCATTATAAAAACATTCACTCTTTGTGAGGTCTGCAATAAAGCAGCCTACCTCTGCCAGAGATAAATTTTGTTTATGATCTGAGTTGTGTCTCTGATAATTGAGACCTGAATGCCAGAAAGTCATAAAAAGTTCCCTCTGGTCATGAAGTTCCCTCTAGTTTGCTTTTCTTGCACTAATAATCTTCTCTTTCCCACATTTTTCTTCCTGTAAACCACAGCACATTGAATTATCCAGTCCCTGCAAGAAGCTCTAACTGTCCTTCTGTATCTTATGAGTCGTTAGGACTGCATTTCATTAACTGTAATAAACCAACATGCAGTGTTTACCGGAATAACAACACATTGTACAGGCGAAGATAAGCTCCTGTCAGGAAGTGTCTAGAAAGCACAAGCAATTCCAGTGCTTGTTCTTTATGTTTCTGACATTGTTGGTGGAATTTCAATTTTGTATCCTGCAAATGCAAGCAGTGCTTGTGATAGTTATGTGCTACTGAGATAGCACCCGGGGACTTCGGAGTAGAGAAGCATCCTTCTTTGTATTTCCTTGTCTGTAATGGCGGCAGTCAGGGAGAACAGCCCTGCAGTGCAGGGTGCTGTATGAAATAAACCAATGTCGCATGGAACTCAGAATTTGAAAAAGCTACAGCAAGGTGTGAGAGTGGAATAACAAAAAAAAATGGGAATAACTTGGAGAAGGGGCTCTAAGAGCTAAACTGATAGTAGTGAATGGTGAACAAATCACACTCTGTCTCTGTAGTGAGAGTAATTCATCTTTTTCAGTAGAGATTTGTCCCACGATGAGCACAACATTGCTTTTGAGATTTGGAAGTAGCGCCTAAATTCAGGGTGCAACGTTCTCAGTACGTGAGTATTGAAAGTAAGTTATTCAAACTGAACAGAGACTTGCACAAGTTACAGTGTGTTTCTGTTTTAGTTCACATTGGGTGAAGGGGAGCATAATCCTGCTAGATTATGGTCTGGAATAAATTTTACTTCAACTGGAGATTCTCGTTACTTTTGCTGTTGTTTTTATAACTTGTTATGGTACTATGTAAAGAAGTTTTAGCACTGAGGAAAAACTGACTGTGCCAGCAACTACAAGAACACAGTTGTTCCCTCAAAGCATTTTTATGTCAGTTCTCCTGTAGTCCCCTCTCAAGCCATAGATATTTAAATCAAGTCATGGGACCATTTTAGCACTTAACACAAGTTTTTCAAATCTCAGAAATACCTGTTTTCAGATTAACGTATTGCTGCTGCTCCTGTGACTCAGAGTATGTTAGTCTCTCTCTTGTCTTTGAGATTAGCATATGTTAGGTAGGGAGGATATTAATTAATTCCTTTATTTGCCACAGAAACAATGGAGTGACTCTTACATTTTCTTCGGAGCCTGGAAAATTTTATGAGGTTTACGGGTTCTTCAGCAGATGATAGAGACAGATGATGCTTTTTTACCTACTGTTGCGGATCTGAAGTTTTCTAGGTGCTTGTCCTCTCCTACTGGTCTGTCTCAAATGTCATATGAATCATTGGAGTACTGGAGAATTACTGGTGGAAAGCACATGTCAGATCGGGACCAGTTGATGCTTTGTGTAAGACTCTTCTATCAAGGGGATGAAAATATAAAACTTCTCTGAGATTTGCTACTATCCTCTTCTGACTCACTAGGCCTTCTGCCTTTCCCTGTGCAGCAATGATTGTTCTCAGCGTTAATGGTATGTTGAAGACGAAACTCGTACCATCCTCCTTTTTTTTTTCATATTCCAACCATGTAATCAGCTGGAGTTCTGCTTCAAAGGAGAAAACTACGGAAGTGTCAGCTGGTTTCTTTGCTGTCAGCCCCTTTCTATCAGGATATTTTATGCTGTCTGTCAGCATGGTTGCTAAACACCTGTGGCCTTAGGCTTTGAAGGAGTCCAGCTTCTCCTAAAATGGGTTATGCTTCTTGTGGTGTAGTTTGCATAATTTATGCAGTGGACTTTTCCTTAAGATTGAGAGTCATAGGTGATTCAAAGGTGAGGGGACTTCCAGTTTTAATCTCCTCTCCTCTTCATCAGCATGCTGTTTATAGAGGCAAAGTGTATCTCCATCAATCTTCCATACAACTCCTCTTTGCTTTGCTCTTTGGACCATACCCTGGGGCATAAAATAGTGTGGAGCATTACGTATTTTGTGTGCTAATAAGCAAAAGAAAACAGAAAAAGGCAGCAACAACCTGTGCAATAATTTGTTCCAGTATGTGCTGTAACATTATTAGCTGATTCCTTGGAAAATTACTGCCGGTACAGCTTTGCTGACTTGCACATGTATAATGTATAAATGGAGCCATCAAACTTTAATGCACCCTTAGCAACGTACTTCCTTACAGTGCCTGTGACATGCGTTTCATTTTTTTGTCTCAACAGTTTATCACACTCTGCATGACACCAGTGCAATATAATGAAGTGCAAGTCAGCTGTGCCATCCACAGAGGTAATTTTTTTTCCTCTTGTTCACTTTTCCACCATGACATACGATATTCATTGATGGGGTTTTTTACAGTCTTATGAAGTCAGGCGGCCTCTCTGGATTTATCCTTAGTACTACAGTAGTGCCTGCAGGCCCTAACCAAGGTCCAGGTTTCTTCTCTCCTAAGCCTTCATAATTAAAAACATACACACAGTGTAGTCTTTGCCCTAAGGAGGTTGTGATTTAAACAGACTGAACTAAGGAATGCAAAGGTGAAGTTACTATACACAACAACCATAGATGAACAAAAATGAGCCTAGGCACTTTGTTACTGTGATCTTCTGTGACTACTAGATCATACTTTGTCTGAATTTTTCTTAGTATAAAAATAAGAGGGAATAAATCCGAATGGATGATACGGGGAGAGAAGGAAGAGATCAACAGCAAAATAAGAAGTCATCTATGTGTGAGAAATACAAGGCTGGACTTTCAGCTTAGATTTAGATTCCTGACAGAGGCATTTGCCGAAATCTGAATACCATGAATTAGCGACATGTTTGCCTTACGATTACAAGCCAGTGTGGCAGATTAATTCTCAAAGTCACAGTCTTCACATTTCAGGAATACATTCATCCATCTGTGGAGATTGCACAGTTTCTTCTGTACATGTAGCAAGGACATGCAGATTAAAAAAAAGGAAGAGATGCGGAAGGTTCTGTTTTGAGAGTCCACAGCTGGATAGTGGAAAATTATGATAGGACTTAGCCACAGCCTCAGGAAGACCTGGGTTTGCAGCATAACTATGAGAAATCCATGGGTTTGCACACCTTTTGCCTGAAAGTCAGTAGTTGTGTGGATTTACCTGTGAACTGAAACTCTAGGAAGAGAAAATCTAAAGAGGAGAAAAAATTAAGTGCGTACGTTACAAGAGATGCCTCAGCTTTGCGGCATCCAGAAGCCTGGACTGCTGAGCTATGTTGAATAACGGGGCTGTTTCTAGAGGGAGATTGTCATTATCTGTGGGCTCTGTTGGTTTCAAAATTACCACTTTCGGTATAAGCATCAGGGATCACCAACAGATGACTGCGTAAGTTTAGATGTTCATCCTGTTAGATTAAATGCATTGCATTTAGCATCTTCCTGAAAAACAATGTACGTGTTAACTTATACTGTTGGGTCAACATTTTCTTCTTTTTAGGCTAACATCTCCAACAGAAAATCCAGGCACTGTGATAATTATATTGAGATTTTGAGCCATGTATTTTTGGACTAAACTAGTCATTGACTTCATAGATTTCCTTACTTTCTTCCCTCTTGCAAAGAATTACATTCTGCTGCAGCTTAAGAGCTCTTTCCGTAATGTCAAGCTCCCCCATATTTTCAGCCCCCGGGAGAGTTCACAGCGCTACTAATGTTTTCTACAAGCCAGCAGGTTTTGATTTAATAAGGAGTAATAGTGTTTTCCAATGTGGATTTATTCCAGGATAATCCAATGGCTTTTCAAAATGGAACCGTGCTATTTCCATAAGGCTCAGGTACAGCATGGCTTCCTGCCTTTCATCGCTGCCCTCCTGTTGGCTGGAATCCTGCTGCTTTGTGCTGCAGACCTCCTATCGTTTGCCAGCTCGGAGTCAGATTGTGGAAGCAAGAAGAACTGAGTTCTCTTCCCGACGCTGTCGTGAAGTTACGAGCACAAGCAGTCGGTAACCTTCATTGCTGACGGGTATATTTCATGGTGCTCTTCTATTACATTTTTGGTGGCTTTTTTAAGCTATTCTTTTAGCTTACCCTCATTCCGTTTTCTTCATTCCTTTAAGGCCACTGGTAAAGCGGTAACAGGAGGAATATTTGCCCAGATTACTAAGTGGTGAAACTGCTATGGGTTCATGGGTACTAGTTTGTACAGGGGACGTGATAACTAATCTGCTGGCAGGAAATAGCAAGCCTTGGAGGCAGCAGCAGCTAACAACTGTTGATCAAGAGGAGTTAAGAGAGGAAAAGCGGAGGACAAAATTATTCCCTTTGTAAGCAGATCCATCAGTAAGCCTGGATCTGGTTTGGAGGCCACCACCCAAGGGCAAGCAGCTCTGTAGGCTGCAAAAGTGCTAGTGGTGCAAGGAAACAGCAGTACCTCCGTGCTGTGTGAGCTGAGAGAAAGGCAAGCAGGAAAAACCTTTCTTTCTTCTCTTCCCCACTATCCATTATTCATTTTATACATTAACCTTTTAGGGAAGTAGAAAACAATCACAAATACTGGAAAGAAAAATTGGTTTGGTCTTTTCTGTAATGGCTTTCTCAGCTCCAAGAAAACATGAAAGTTAATTTTTAAACCAAAGCCAGAACAAAGAAAGGCTGGGAGTAAGAGGAGCATGAGATGGGTTCTTTTCTTTCCTTCAGCACTTACTGGGCAACAGAAGGATCAGAAAGATCAGATCAAACTCAGAAGCACAAAGCACTTGATTAACGTGGGGAGAAGAGTAAACTTTTCCCTGTAGGGAGAAGAGTAAACTAAACCAATAAGGTCACAGAAACAGTTATTTCATTTTCAGGTTCCTTTTTATTGAGGTAGGTAATAGATATATATATTCTTTTCTCTTTGTGTTGTCAGAGCACCTCTCCAGTCATCTCTTGCATATTTAGCGGCAGAAAGTAGAAGGAGAAAGGGGTGAAATTTATAGAACATGCCATTAATTACTGCTTACCCTTCTGTTTTGATGCCAGCAAGTGATGTATTTCTAATAGGCGTGCACCACAGGCACAGTAAACAGGCAACAAGCCTGAAACAGTCTCAGTGCTGGAACAAAAATTGTCAGCTAAAAAAAACCGCCAACAAACCTGTCAGAAGAAGTTTTATCAGAAGTCAAATAAATTCAGTTTATGACCTTTGTTTATGTCTTTGTTCCCTTTCACTGATACTGTCACAGATTTTACTTTAGTCAGGGAAAGCTGTGGCATTCAGGTCTTGGAGATGCACAGCACAAACTGTAGCTGAGTAATGCCTGGAAGAGTTAAATGCTATTAGAGAAGTGATCACAGATGGGAAGAAAAATAGAGGCAGTACAAATCTGGGCCATGTGTCTTTCAAGAGGTAGAAGCTTAAATTTGAAATGGGTGGCACGGTTTGAAAAGAAATGCCGAGTGCATAACAATGCTTCTTGAGGTTATGGAGGAGAAATCAGGGCACTTATTTAGAATTTAACTGTAGTGATTTAGGCTTGTTTTTGCAAGTCTTGGCTTTGAGGTATTAGCAGGTGCAGGGGGGAGAGGTTCGCTTCCTGTCAGAGGAGATCCACTGTCAGGGGACAGAGCCAGGTCAGTGCAAAGTAAACATAGAATAAGTGCATTTTCCTCAAAAAGCTTAAATTGCTTAGGTACCTAATGCTACCTTTTTGAGGCAGTTTAAGCACTTGAGAGTTAGTCACATGTTTTTGGAATGTTAATTTGAGTGACTTACACAGCAAACCAGTAAACCTAAAAGAAGCTCCATACTTGCATTTTGTGTTTTATTTATCTACTCTGCTTCTTCTGTTACAAACTTGGCCTTACAACATCCAGGTGCTCGTGCAGAGAAAAAGCAGGCCAGTTTCTTCAAGGATTTCTCCTGGAAATCCATGAAGAACTATCCTACTGTAATATGCTCAAGCCTTTGGAAGGCTATTAAACTGAACGGGTGGGTGTGGGAGATGAGCTCTGTTTCACTCATCAAAACTGATTTATTTATAGCGTTGCCTCTGGGAAATACCTCTGTTCCATCATGGATCTTCTTGCTATGAGTCTCTGTAGTGTACATATAAGTATTTTGTTATCTTGGAGGTCAGATACAGGAGATCAGGGCACCTAGATTTCCTTCTTTCTTTTGCTGTCAGGATATGCTTTGCGTAAGCATTTGCCCTGTACCTTTGAAAGCAATGCATTTTTCCTCCCTGGAGGAAACTGTAGGGTTTCAGTAAATGAGCTTGCACTTAAAGCAAGGTTTATGGTTGGACTTGATCATCTTAAGGGTCTTTTCCAATCTAAATGACTCTGTGATTGGACTGGATTCAGAAAGCTTGGGTCCAGAGAGCTGCTGTTTGGTAGACTTTGTGGGTGAGCAGTTCATGCGGAATACCTCTACATCAGAATAGCTTTAGGTTCCTAAGTAGGAGATAGAGCTGAACCATCTTAGCACACGTGGCCCTCAGTCCTGTCTCCATTCCCTCATCAGCTGCTCCCTGTGCAGTTCATTCAGAAATTTTCCAGAAGCATCTGTCGTACAAACTCGGCACCTCTGACTCCTTCTGTGGATTTATGAAGCTTCTTCCCACCTTTTCCTGAAGAGCGCAGCCTGAGTATCCATATACAACACACTCTGGCCTTTATCTCACCTGGGCTGGTATGTTCTGCTCAAGGAATTAAAAAATCCTTTAGGAGGACAACATGACAACATACCAGGTCAAAAAAATAGTGTTAAATTGTACATAAAAGGTGACTGTTGGACTGCTTTAATCTGACTAAATGACTGTGCAGTACAGAAAGGAACTTTGATCCCTGCTGGTTTACTATCGGATTATAGAAGCTCACCAACATGGTATTTGGAGCCTGTGCTTGCTTTCTTTCATCGAACCTGCTGCGAAGTGGAGGTCCTTAACCCTACCCAGGGGAAAAGAGACACCACCACGCCCCAGTTTGCATGTATGTTAATGACAGGCCTCCTTTTCTTACACATCACCTTGAAGGAACGTATAGGCCAGTAGGATAAGGAGTAGGCTGCAGACTGAAGTATGTACACTACCGTGTCCGTTCCCCTACAGAGATGCTTATTCTGGGCAGAGATATTTCATCTGCTATGTCATAAATAGCCAGAAGTTCCCCTGGCACTCTTTTGACATCTCATGGCACGTTTCACAGGTGCTTAGATTTCACGTAGTGGGTAGGAACATTCTTCTACCAGGAAAGCTGAAAGGGTGCAGAAAGTCAAGATTTGTACCTTTTCATTTTTGAAACTTTTCACCAGAGGTTTTCTGTTCCAATGAAATAAGTAGAGAGCCTCCCGTTTAGAATGATGAGCAGCTTTGTTCTTTTGAAGCTAGTTCAGGTTCCAGAATTAGTCTGTGGGAAGGGAAGAAAGGAGTTACAAATCACACCTTCAGCCAACAGTATAATTAAGCCAGGAAGACTGAAATCGTAAGTTGATGGATATGAGTAAGTGTCAAGATTTTTTGTATCTAAGTGCTAGACATCATTTGCTTCAGCTTTTCAATGTCCTATCCAGTGTAAAAGGTGTAACTGTCTTGGAAACTCCAGATACACAGAAGGCTCCTTCATTGTCTTCATTTGAAGAAGCAATCCCGATTCATTGCCTGTTCTCACAAGTCAAGGAGAATTGTATGAACTAGAGTTGCTTATGCCAAAAGAGACGATAGCAGCAGTGGCTTGACAGCCTGTGTAACACAAAATGCACACAGGAGAAGAGGGGCAGTTAGCTAAGGCTTGGCAGTGGGATCTGGGTTAAGCTACGGGTATTACTGCCACAGCAGCAGGTACTTGGCAGACCAGCTCCCCACAGGTTCACTAAGCGCTAGAAATAAGTACCTTCTTCAGCAAATGAAACAGGCTTAAGATCATCCTGTCTGTTGTGACAACACAGTTGGTGCCACTTCTCCAAGGCAGCTAACAGCTATTACAAGCAAATAATACCAATGCGTCTCCTTTGCAGAGCCTAGTTTCACTGGGATCTTTGGCAGAAGAAGATAAGTCTGTCGGTGTGTTACTGTTGTTAACTGTGCTCAACTTGCAATTGACAGCTCCCTCATTGTCTAGATGAGCATTTCTGCTACCACTTGTTTGTGTTTTATGAATCTTGTTAAGTATTTAGTCGAGATACTGCATCCCTTTACACATTTTCTGTAATTATATTTTGACTTCAGTTACGCAGCAGGAGGTGGTGCAGTGACATGTAGGCTGGAGTCAGAGAAATTTAGAGCAAAGCTTCTTTTAGGTGAGGCACTTGATTAGTTCCTGTCCTCATTCTTTCCTCCCAAATTCCACAAGGACCTGCACCTAAAGCACAAGAAGCCGTTTTGTCAGTACCATCGCAGCAGAGCAAATCTTTGCTTAGGAATTCTGCCTGTTCTGTTTGCAGTCACGAGTTGCAAGTGCTGCAGTGAGAACTCAATAGTTATTTCATTGATTAAGAAGCGCAACAGAAACCAAGGCTTGCCAAAAGTGTAGTCAGGAGCACAATGACCTCTCTCTTCTGCCTACATGCTTAATATTAAGGGCCTCATATAGATGCAGATAGTTTGTAATTTATCTGTGAATATTCAGTGTCTAAGCCATTGCCCCAGGAACTTACTTACCTGACCACAGATGTGGTGGCCAGTTACTAAGCTTCCTTTAGAGTGACTTGTTAATGTTAAGCCAAAACAGCAGTGCAAGCAACTGTACCAGTAATACTTAGATAGGGCCATAGCCTGAAAGCAGAGTTTCTCATACAGGCAAGGGGAATCAATTAAAATCTATTTTGGGAGCCATAAGAAGTTGCTTATTGATGGCTGTGAATGCCAGAGTTTATTCACTGAGCTTGTATTGCGGAGCATCTGAGTTCCAGTTTCTGTACTTCATTCTTAGCTTATTCTGGCATTGTATAAAATCTAGTATTACTCTTGCACTCTCATAGACCTACTTATAAAGCCTGTGTTCTGCCTGGCTGTCTGTGCCAAAGGTCTCTGATGGACCAGGACCTTGAGCAGAGCCAGGAAAAGACTCTAAGCATGAGAAGCTAGGTGAAATAAACGGCCTTCTGTGTTTCCCTGCAGGTTTTCTCTGTGCCAGTTTGTAGACCTATATAGTAAGTTACTGTGTATAGTTGGCTGGTATAACTATGAAAATCTGTTAGAGAATGGTAGCATGTGTTTTGCTTAGTGTTTTAGAAATGCCACATTAGCTGTACGCTGGGATAAGCTTCACTGCTTTTTGGTGGTATAAAAACTATCTTTTGCCTGGCAGTTAGCTTTTAGGAGACTTATCGTGTTCGTTTGCCCTGAAATTCTGGATTTGAACAGTGTCCCATGCCAGATCTTTCTGGCAGTGGGTATCTGTGCTCAGGCAGACCAAAATTGCCTGGGCTTTTCCCTCTTTCTTCTTGTCCCATCATTTCTCAAATTCTTGGTTCTGTGCCCTCTGCAATTGGCTCCCTATTTTACTCAGTAGAGTCTTTCTGCTCAGTGGTGGCTGTGTCAGCCTCCTGCCCTTTAGGTTTCTCTATAGCATTGATTCGTTTCTTCTTACTAAGATTTCCACCCAAATTTTGATTCTGTCAGAAGGGGATGCAAGAAAGCTAGGAAAAGCCTGGTGCTTATTCCTTCAAGTGCTGGAATATGCTGGCTAATTGAAAGGGAAAAAAAAATCAAGTACTTTGCAGTTGCACTACAGCAGAGCTCAGTTAAATAGATGTATGGTGTTCATAACTATTAGCTTTTTGCAGTCACCATCATGCTGATTTACTGCATTTCTAAAACAGTTTCTAGTTTAAGCAGGCAGCATCAGTAATTGGATTTTTTCAAGAGGTCTTTTCTCAGAGATTCTGTTCACAAAGCAACAAGATGGCTATCTTGTGCTACAAGATCACACAGAAGAAAGGAATCATGCTGGGTCTTCTTTCTGTCAGACTATTTTCATACAGTTAGGCAGATGAATTTTAAAAAGTTTAATATCTTGCTTCAGCAGTTAGGCAGGACAAATGCAGGCAAGCTAGTAAGATTGCTCTTGCACTGTAAATGCAGTTTCTGTATTACTGAAAAGTTTAGGGGGTGGTGCCTGCTCACAGGAATGCAGTCCCCCTATGGAACAGCTTTTCAGCCTCCGACAGCGTGTGATTAATGTGTGTGATATTTTCTACAGCTACGCACTTGCTTTTCTCTTAGTATGCTAATGCTGAAAATAAAATAAACGCTGATTTTTAAAAATCAGATAACTTTGGTTATATTTTGATCCAAATTGTAGCAAAGAGTGGTCTTTAACACAACTGAGTTTTTTAATGTCCACATGAAGATATGGGTGAATGCAAGAGGTTCAAATGCATCTAAGAGAGTACCCACGTTCTTAGCTTCAGATCGTTTGAGTAGTCAACACGCAGAGAACACATCTATGCTGGATTATTTTCCCTACAGTAAGAAGCTAAAACATTTGCCTCAGCCCTGCTTCCAGTGAATCTGATACAGATTAGCCTATAGTTTTGCTAGTTAATTGATCAAAGCAGATTTGCTGTGATTTGCCCAGAGAAGAAGTAATAACATTATCTGCTGCAAGTTTCAGCTGATAGAAAGATAACAGATTTTAAATCAGTTTACCAAAGCCTCAACTTTGAAGTTTTCACCGAAGTTCCAGAATCAAAGCTTTTCCCTATTGCTGTGGAGCTCTAGCTGTGATAGTCCATCACTGGTGTTGCTTCTTTTTACAGGCAGCATATTAAAAAAATGACTTCCAGCAAATATAAAACAGAGTGCCTGTATTTATAAACCTGCTTTTCCAAATTGATCTCTACAGGAAACACTAAGCACAGCAGCAAATACCTGTCTTCCAATGCATTCCCTTAAAAATAAACAATCAACCTGTATTTGAAGAACCAACAAAGAAACGAGTAACTACAGGAAATGGCCTTCTCAATAAAGGAATAAGAGGAGGAAGAAGAAAAAGTAAAAACATTTTCTTAACAGGAAACAGGGAAAGCTGTTCAACACTCCTCAATTCTGTCTAAAAGCATTTGCAACTTCAGGCTGTTCTTGAATAGAGCTCAGTAGCCACCTTTAGCATCTTTGCCACCTCCTCACAGTGAGTTCCTAATGATTTTTTCACTATACAGTATTCAAACATATTGAGAGCTACAGCACTGAACTGTTGTGTTGAATTGTGCGGTGAGATTGATTGTGAAGACTTTCAGTTAAAAGACAGGTTTCCCAAACCATCCCAACGCAGGGTAATGTAACAGGCTAATGAATCAGAGCAATAATCCTGACACAGACTGTTCCACTGTATGTCTAATTTTATGTAAGAGATTATTGCACACTACTACCTGCTGAATCCAGAGCTCAGTTACACCAAGCGTACTTCTCTGCTGTGAGCAAGTTACAGCGTAGATGGGCAGATTATTTAAAAGCCAGGCAGGAAACAGAAAGAAAGTTTACCCAGGATCACAGTGCAGATCGGGGGCAGGAGAACAAACAGGACTATGTCCTCCAAATATCCAGTTCACACCATCACTGGCTGTTGTTACCAAATTGTGATAGTGAAATAATACATGTTACTTCAGGAAGGAAAAAAGCTGTCAAGGTTTTGTCTTAAAATGAAAGCCTAGGATCGTATTCTGGTAATCTAATCTATTCTGGTAACCTCTTACAAGATTTAAACAAAGTTCCTTGCTTGATAACTGGGGAAATCACAGGCTGTTGTTATGTGATCTCCTTTGCTCAGGTATGTGTTGAATATTGAAGCACATTTGCAAAATGAAAAACAGGGTTCCTCCTGAATTTTTAATGAACTCTAATGGGTGGGTACACAAAGTGTTATCAGTTGTGCTCTAGAGGCAATGGCAAAAGTCAGTGGGATGATGAAAGGAATCAGCTGAGTTGCTCTGCAAGCAGAATCCTCTGCTTGGCACCAGAAAGTCCATCTCAGAAACACACCTCAACACTTCAAATCTTCTGTTTCCACACTCAGAAAATAGTATACAGATTCTGAGCTGGTTTATTTCCCTGACTTTCAAATTCCTTGTGATTCACTGCTCCCTTGTTCAGGGCCACCACTCAATCAAGGTATGAAACCTGCCTTAAAACAAGAAAAGGACACCTCTGCCTAAAAAAACCCAACCAAAACAAACAAACAAAAAGAATCAATATATGGAATCTGCCTTAAAAAAACAAACAAACAAAAAAAAACAACAAAAAAACCACCTCACTACCTTAAAAAGAAACAAACAAAACAACAAAACAAACAAAAAACCACCTCCCTGTCTTGGGACTGGGGGGAAAGAGGCCCAGTCAACAATACATGCAATCAGCCTGTAAAAAAAACCAAGAGACAACTCCTGTGACTTAAAAAAAAAAAGAAAAACACACCTCTGCCTTAAAAAACAAAGAGACCTAATCAACAATATGTGGAACTGCCTTAAAGAAAAGAAAAAAACCACCCCATCTAATAACTACATGGAACCTGCCTTAAAATAAAATAATGACACCTCTGTGCTGTGTTGAAAAGACAGTAAAAGACACTTCACTGCATCTAAAGAAAAAGATACCTGATCAACCTCTGTGTCTTGAAACAGAGACACCTCTCTGTCTTTGAAAAAAAAAAAAGATCCCTGTGATAGTTAGAAGTGGTTTTGGAGTTGGGCATTCCTGCAAGCATCCTTTTCCGCGGGTGGGCCGCCCCACACTGAGGATAAAGGCTGTTGGCAGCACCCAGTACCCGCCGTGCACCAGGAGCTCGTGTTAGCCCGTACGGGGGCTGCTGCTCCACACCCTGCATGCCCCGGCAGCATGCATCAATTAGGAGCACCATCCTGAGGTGCTCACAATGTCCACATGGACGTAAATACATTCATGCAGGATCTCATCCCGATTGCCAAGAGTGGCCAGTTTAGTCCACCTTTCAAAGTGCTCGATGCAGTTGTGATGCTGGTGCATAGCTTGGATACCTATAATAATAAATATGCTAGTCTTTTGTGGGGGTCTTTGCTTTAAAAACTTCTGTAATGTTTTTTGGGGGACCTGGAGGTTACATGAAGCAAATGTTATCCTTATAGGTCATTAGCAGCCAAGGAATTCTTTTTGCATGAGAAGAGGCAGTGCAGCAGATGGTGCTTTTGGGCACATGGTGAAAAACAGCTGCTTTCCTACTTATTTATTTCTTTGCTTGCACAGCTAACTGCTTTTGATTAAGGTAGAGGTACGGAAGGAGATATGCTGTAACTATTTTTTTTAGTTTTACTTCTGTCGCAGGAGAAGCACTAAGGTGCACCCTAACTTGTTAAACATGATGTTAGCAAGAACATCAATATGGTGATCGACAATACTAAAGCATGTTGCTTTAGTAAGCTTACGTAAGCTCGGGATGCACCTATCGAGATGAGAAATACCGAGGCAGAGTGCTAAACTGTGGCTTCTGTAAAGGAAAGAGCTGAAGGAGAAAGACAAAAATGGGGAATTTCCACCTTCCATCCATTATGGTCCAGCTGGGAATAGGGTGAAACTTCTCATCAATGCCTAAAAGCAGTGCTTTTTTCATTAGCAGCGAGGGGAGGGTTGCAGTTAGGAGCAGCACAGCTACCTTAGGCAGTTTGGAGGAGGCTGATGGTTTCAGGAGCTCAGGCTGTTGGCTCATTAGGTTTCCTGGCAGACGGCTCACCCTGCCTGCTTCTCAAGGGTAGGCTGGGTTTCTCTAATAGGCTGGGATGCTTCTAGCACAGCCTCTGCAGCCTGCTCCTTGTCTTTGCCTACAAGTCAGTTCCCCATTTATTTCAGCCCCCTGAAGAATTTTGGTTATCAGCTCATTTCTTTAGCAGAACAAGGTTTAGCATTCTGGGTGCCTTTCCTCTTTGTTAGCGCAAATGCGCTTAGGTCAGTTGTAAGACATTTATAGGAGTCACGTAGCTGGCATACAGCTACAGTAATCAAATTAAAGACCGTTCTACAGTCTCAGTTACTTTTCCTTAGACTGTACTTCCTTCTCTCTTCAGCAGGCAGCCACATGGTAGCCAGAGCATACGCTGTTGGCTTGCATGCTTCTCCTGTCCTACAGGCAGCCCTCCTAGCTCTCGGTAGCATTCCCTGCAGCTGTGGGTGGGCAGAGGCAGCCCATTTCCCCTCCCTCTCTTATCCCCCTTTCAGCTGTAGTCGATGCTTCATTTGAGGCAATGAAACTAGCTTTTATTGACTTACAAATACAAAAATATACACAAAGCAATTGCTTCAAATAGCAAAACAAGAGACCCTTGTTTACCAACACTCCCCCACACCACCCACTATTACCATTATTAATTTATAAACATCTAGTGTTTTTTATAATGTATTTATTTATTTTGATAATACTAATGCACTTATCTTGGTCTATCAGGCAGAGCAAGTTATTAAAAGCAGGGGAAAGGAAGTAAAGTAATGGTAGAAAGCACTAGGAGGATACAAATTTGTACATTGCTTGCGCCTTTGCAGAGTTTCACAAAGGAGGCTATTACAGACAAACCCCTAGTGAGCTGCAGAGAAGGACAAGCCAAACAGGAATATCCCAAGTTGCTTGCTAAGGGAACAGAGACATTTTATCTCCCCTTTCTATCACTTCGAGAGGGAATGCCCTCTGTACTCCACCCAGGCCTGTAAGACAGCCAGAACTATACATTAGACATACAGCTTAAAGATGACAAAAAATATTTTCCTGTTATTAGATACAAGTTACACTTTCCTTATCTGTCTTTTTTTGAGGGTACCATCCTGGGCACTCAATAGTCCTTTTGCAGTCCACAGGAAGCCTCACTCTTGGCTAGTAATGGCATTGGGCTTGACTTTAGCTTTTTCTGCTGGGGACTTGAGTCTCTTCAGCCACCTGCAGAGAGGGCTTGGCTTGCACAGCTTGTCACTTGGTCTCCTGCATAGCGCTGAGTTGCTTTCCACTGTTACCTGGTCAGTCACCGCATCTTCTGCGTCTGTAGCTCCTGTCTCTATAGTGGTCTGCAGAGGCACGTCAGTTGTTGTTACTCCTGTGTCTCCTTTGGCTTGCTGAACTGCTGCAGGTCTTTCCTGAGCTGGAGCACAAGTTTGTCTGTATGGATTCGTTGTTGTAGTGGGCTTATTTTCGGTGTCCTCCGAGTGTTCTGCAGAAGGCTGTACCTCACCAAGGTCTTGGAGCTCTGTGCTTCTCACTATTATCTGTGCCACAGGCAGAGAAGATGAGGCTGTATCACTTTCTCTTCCTACATCTTCGTTCTGCATCTCTGTAGCAGTATCTTGTGATTTCTCCTTTGGAGGATGATTCACACAGCTCCACAACAAAGCCCCCAGGGCTCTCTGGGCAACAGGGACATCAGCTGCTCTATTGTCTTGCACAGTTGCCAGCCTTTCAAACAGCCTGGACTTTCTACAGCAATACCTCTTGTGACTGATTTTGTTCCCCATGATAAAGACGTACAGCAGTAATCCCACTAGCAGCCTTCTCCAGGGAACCTTAAGGCTTTAGGATACTGAACGACTCAGGCACGAACAGAGCCTTTACTTAGCAGCAGACACAGAGCCAAGTTTCATCCTTGTTACTGAGCTGATTGACCACTCCTGGCCCAATCATCACACCTGCGAGACAGTAAGAAATTCATTAGGATCCACACCCAAGCCCTGTGTAAGAGCATATTTGCTGCTCTGGCCCAGTTTTCTGAGGAGCATGTAGATAAGAAAGTGTTTAAAACTTGATGTGAAAATTTGTTTCAATTTCCTTAGGCTGTCAGGAAGCTTCAAGATGTAGATTCGTTGTTACCTACATCTGGAGCAAGAACAGGAATGGGACTTTGGGTTCTCCTGTGCCTAAGCACTGTTACCATCTCTTTTTTTTTTTTTTTTTTTTAACCAGGAAAGTGTCCCCCTGAAATGAAGATCAGATACGCTATCATTTCAGAATGGGTTGAACATAAGTTGCAGGATTTATTGGTTTTAAGTCAGTCTTAATTCAAGGGACAGCTTTTGATATCACTAAGAGCATTTTGGAAGTCAGTTACTTACCATGACTCTCGGCCAATACTGCACTTTACAGTTATTAGTTTATATTACCAAAGTAAATACTATTTAGGTCTCCTCTTATTTCCTAGACCATTTATTAATTGTAGAAAGAAGTTCACATTTAGCCAGGGCAGCCATTCATAGGCCTGGTAAGATATGGAAAGGAGAAAAAAGGAAAGGCAAAATGTCTCCTTATTGAGAGATGAGAAACATGGGAATTTCAGGCCCTTAGGCCATTATTTTATCAGTTATTTACTCAGTTTTTAAAAACCACAGCAAACCATCCCTTCAAACTCAATAATAAGGGGCAGTATATTTTGAATGAAGAGAAAAATTTACCTCAAGTTATGTTTATAGAGCACCATTTTAAAACTACAGTATTGCTAGAAAACAGATTAAGTACTTTGCAGAGAAAGAGCAGAAGAAAACTGTCGAAAACGGAAAGCAGGACCCACATAGAGATCTGCGTATTAATTTCTTTTGAAATCTGTGTCAGGCAGATAAACATAATTGCTAGAAAGAGCCAAATGCAACTTAAACTCTTAATATAATTAAATAGCAATAAAAGTGCCCTGTTTCTGACAGAATGCAAAGTAAACTTTACTTAAACCATTTCCAGCGTCACAACTTCTCAGCCTTTGTTTCTTATTCAGGGTGATAAGGGATTGCTCTTGAGTAGGGTAGTCGGTTTCCGCACAAGTCCCAGATCACTGGTTCCCTAAAGTGTTGTTCCACTGCAAATCCTGTGCCACTTTTTATAGCTAAATATTTAAGGTAAAATAGACCTGCCACACAACATGATATGATTACAGATGGTTCTGCAGAAAGCTTAACCATCACAGCATAGAATAAGAGGAAGTACAGAAAAACAGATCTATAATTTAGGGATTACAGTTTTTACAGTGAAGCTAATGGATCCAGAGCATTTTTGCTGCACTGTTTGAGCTGCTTTTATGGGTAGAATCTATAAAAATGTGTGATTCCATGCCAGTTAGGCACTCACTTACAGCGTGAACTTAATCGCTTAAAACTACATACTTGTAAGAATGGAAAAGCAGCAGAGAGTAGCCCAGCCACCTCTAGCGCAGGAGAAAAAAACAAAATATGAAGACAGAGAGATGCTTTTTGATACCAAAGCTAGAAAGAGGACAGCTTACAAATAAATTAATGTTTTGTCAGGTTGACTTTTCAGGGTAAGCAATTGCTGTATCAACAGCAATGATTTTGTGTCAATGAATATAGCAGGGAAACGTTTCATGTGGTTTTGGTAGGGCAGAATAACGCAAGGAGAGGAAAATAATAGTTTATTCTCAGGTATATTCTCAAGTATATTTACATGTGTTAGGTGTCGTCATCACTACAGCAGTGGTTCAAAATACGACAATTGGCAGGTGCTACTGCTGTCGTGGCAAGTGAGGCTTTATTTATAGAGATAGGCATAGAGATGGAGATACTCATTACCCTAAGGACAAACACACCAGTTATTTTTTATATGTAGTACAATTGCTCCCACTTCCTCATCCTCACCTGGCCGTTTCATACTGTGAATGTTTCTTTGCTTTGCTGTTAATCCCACACTCTTGCTGCTAGCAGAATTTTGTTCAAAGTCATCTCAGACAGAAGAAAGTGTTACTACAATTTTGCCAGAACCTAAAGATAGAGCTCTATCCCACTAGAGAAGTCAAACAAGACCCCCCAAAAATGAAAAGCAAATATCACTCCTTCCCAAAAGAACACCACCAAACAGCCAAAGTTGTGTCATACAGTGCCCTCACTCACTTTTAAAGGGAAAGCCTCAAACAGCTCCCAGCAAAGAGCTTATAAAAGAGCACAGGGATCTTAAATAAGGCAGCGCAGTAAGACTGAATTGCTTCCCACCGAAACCTAATGATTGAATTATTGTTCCCTTACACCCTCTCTGCTGCCTAAAAATAAAAGATGCAGAATTGTTCATGGTCCATATTTATGAAACATCATATAGTGTTCTTTCATGATTCACATCACAGATTTCTATGCATTTAGATACTATCTTCTTTTTTTTCCCCAAAGTATTTCTACAGAACTGAAGGGAAATGTGGTAGGGTGTGTCTTTCTGTAAACTGACAATAGCAACCAGCGTTGTAGGCTGAGCAACAGCTACACAATAGGCTTTAAGAAAAATAGCTTGTAGCTTAGGTGCGTTACACCGAGGATCGTAGGCACAGTACATCTTCATGCGCAGGAACAGCGGATCTCGGGCGCTTTTCATCTGTTGTGAGGTGTTGCTGGCTGCGTGCGTTCTGCAGCAAAGGAGGCAAGAGCTGGTTGAGACTTTGTGATCGTATTTTCTCAGGTTACAGAGTGCTTTCTGTCAGGAAGGGTGTTTTGACTGGCTTTTGTTTCAGAACTTTTCCAACTTTCACATCGCGGTTGATTTTGGTTGTCAGATCACTGGCAGATTTTGTGGCTTTAAATCTGAGCTGCTTACATGTTGTAGAGAGAGAAGTGTGTAAGGAAGCAAGGAAAATATTTTCTTTCTGAAAGCCAGGAAAGGATGCAATGTCTAATGTGATACAAAAATGTGTTGTATTGACAAACAGTACCGACCAACAGCTGCAGCCTTGGATAGGGGAAGTGTTTATTTTTTGACCAGCTGTTTTCAGAGCTTTTTACTAAGTTGTGTGAGCAGTTTAAACAGTTCAGGAGAAACAGACTCACTGTGATTAAGATGGTGATGACTTTTTACAAAGGTGCTTCAAAAGGAAGGGAAAGGTATACTGGCGTTCCTTACAGCACAAGCAGATAGCAGATGTTAGGCTCCTAAAAACCCCTGGGTTTTTACTTTCTGTGTAGGTTTCTGTGGCCAGGTTGTATTTTCAAGTTTGCCTGCTGAATGATAGAAAGACTTATTCATAGCAGTTAAACACAAAGATTCTTAGCATCAGGAGCTTAGATTTTCAGAAAGCCAAAAACTAAATTACAGTCCACACCATCCGCAAGACAGTTATGTGAATTGGTAATGTTACTTTACGCTTATTTGCAGTGATTCATAGTCGATTTACTAGTCAAAGAATTTGCTGCTTATCATCTTAAGAGGGCAGCCTAGAGCCTGGGAACAGAGCTGAGTTATATTCACGCCGCTGCATTATTAATAAATTCTCCAATTAGAACTTGCCCGAAAAGGTGAGACAAACAGCAGTAAAAGGTATAACTTGCATTCGCTTATCAGGGATGAGGAGAGTTTAGTGCTTGTGAAGCGGAGTCACGGATGGCTTGTGGACGTGCTGTGCTAGATGGTACGATTGTTCTGCTGTTACAGAATGATCTTTCCCTGTTCTGAGGGTAGGAATAGCAGTTTAAAAGCATTAAAGTGCTTTCATAGCTTAACTCCTATTCTCACAGGAGTCTCATTTGAAAGTTTAGCCTTGTATCTTTTTTTTTTCAGCAGAGTTTGAATACAGTGAGCCCAGTTAGTGTTAATAGATTTGCAAAGAAATCATCAGGAGACAAGCAGCTTTCATTCTGAGGCCAGCAATATCAATATTCAGCATTTTACCCAAATACTTCACAGGATGAAAAGGGCAAAAACATTAGTTTTGACATTAGAGTCAAAGCAAATATCAGAAATGAGGTAGAGTGTCTTCTGACATATGCAATTAAAGCCATTAGAATTGCCAAAGCAAAATCTTCCCCAGGTGTAACTTTGGGTAGGTTAAACCAGGGCAATGCAAACCAGGACATCTTGAGAGTGAAGCTTGGCTTTACAGTACTTGGGACACATCTGAAAAACCCAGATGATTATGATCAAGGAAAGCATCAGAACTGGAACAGATACGTTGTAAGAGGAATTGCAGCAATTCTTCTCATTTACCAAGGAACATCTTACATTGCAAACATTCAGCTAGTTGCAAATGAAGACAGGGCATCGCAAAAACTTCTTTCCCCAAATTCCTGTAGTATTACATCTGATGGAAGGTTATTCCCTTCTGCCAGGATTTTTCTGAGAAAAGAAGGAATGATTATTCCTTTTTCAGACCATGAGTAGAATGTCCAGGATTCACATTGTATGTTTGTGTCCCAGATTTGCTAATTTGATTTAAATACTAAAAATCAAGTAAAACTGAAGCACAACACAGTGCCACATTTGTTCACACAAATTGGTGATCACCTAACAGTGCATAATGTCAACCAACAGATTAACAGCTGTACAGCAGTCAGTCTGAAGTAGGCTCGTATTTAGGGATAATGTTTGTGAAACTATATCCTGCAGTATTATTTTGCACAATACCATTTGGGGTAAAAATTGATCCCTGTCACCCATTTCTTTCAGCGTGTCAGCTACGGTCTTGTGTAATTATACAGTTTATTGCAATTCTAGATTAGACCGATACCTTCAGTCTCAGCTATGTTCTACCACCAGTCCCAGGGGGAATAAGAGTTGCTGAATCACTCTTAACGTGGTTTCTTCATGAGCAGTGAGATGCAAATATTTACTAGATCACAAGCATAAAATACAAAGACAAGCTTATTTTGAAAATAAGTGATTTTTTTTAATGTGAGAATGCAAAAATATACTTCTGCCAGAACCAGAGAGAGATCTTTGCTGCAAGTTTTCTGAAGTGCTTGTCCAAACCAGATGACTGAACATCACCCCGAGAAGCCTTTGATGTGATTGCCATCACTTCCATGATCCTTTGCCATGAATATATGCAAACAAACTTCCATCTGCTTTTTGCCTTAAACTGTCCCTGATAATTTTTTCCTTTCTGGCATTTAGCACTTTCCCAGCATAAGAAGAAGGAGCATCCCTTTCCCTCTACTTAAGCTGTGATTCTCTTCAAACATCCATTGGTTTTCCCAGCAACTGCAGATGATAATACCAGCCTTTTGAAAATGCTCAGCAATTAATTACACTTGCTGATCTGAATATCTAAGATGTGCAGAATGAGGCACAGAAGCTTTTGTTGCTTTTTGCTAGCATTGTTTCTTTTTCCATGATTTCCTGAGGCCTTCTAGCTCTCCTGGCATTGGTAAGGAAGAGCCTGCCCACCCGCCACTTGTTAAATCTAAATTCTATGGAAGGAGGACATAGATACTCTTCCAGACTAACAGCAGCAGCAGCAGCTTTGTTACAGGCAACCAAACCCAGGGCAGCTTGTCAACATAATCAACTGATGTAGGTGCCTTTGGGATTTTGAGCAACTGCCAAGAGGAAGGAACACGTTCGGTGTTATTTAAGTGATGGGGGAAGAAAGATTTCTATGAACAGGGTCTCCATTCAGATTTGGTTGTAAGGGAAAACATACTAAGGAAGTCTGGCTTAAGATGATAGGCTTGCAGTGTGGCAGCCTGGCCCTTTGATTCAAAGGAAATCTTTTTAAGGGTACGCTATCTTCCTGATGTGATTAAGCACATAAAGACAGTAAAACAAATCATCCTTTAAATAGATGCATAGCTATCAAAATCCTCATATCCTGACTTGCCGTTAACTATTTTTTTCCTGTTATGAACACTGTTATTATAGGAAGCATGCAAGAACACACAAGCTGGAAATGGTTTCCTTAGGGAGGATCTTACTCTCCTTCGCATTGTAGTTCTCCAGCTGTCTAGTACAAGTCATTATCTCACTTTTAAATCCCCATGAGCTCTAGCAAAATAATTTGGTGTAAAACCCTTCTTTGGTTAAAACAGGGAAAAGAATTAGTCTATATTATTTTTCTGGTTCTCTTCAGCACCACATCATTTGTAAATTCAGTGACAGTTCTCAACTAGTGAGGTTTGACAGGAAGACTCCTCTCTATTTAGGAGCTGTATAATTAGAGACCAGCACTGTATATGTAGCAGCCTGAAATTTATTTATTACTTGCAGCAAAACCACTACCAGAAGTTTCTCTTGTTGGTTACAGGCTGGAGACAGCTACTTCCATAGGCCTCCTATCCAAGCTAGCTCACCTCCATTCAACAAGCACAAACCATGAAGCAGGTGGCTGTTAATAAAACAACGTTTCATAGTAACAAGTGTTAAAATGCACCCATTTATTGATTCCAATTGCAACACAGACTCCACTGTCCACAGAGCATTACAAGACAGTCAGTTTCGAATAGTAGTGACAGTCACAGTGGGGTGTACAGACAAGTGTAATTAATATAGCTGGCTTGTTTGTCAGAGAAGACTTAACCCTGTGCAGTCACAGAGGGAGATAATTATGCAATGCACAGCCCTAATGAGGGTATAGATGTACATGGAGAAAGAAAAGTGTCATCTACATAAATATACTTTCTGTACCGAGATACACTTAGCTCATGTCCATACCCACTCCCCCAGGAGAGAAGGAAGGGAGTTGGTGCCACTTGCAGAAGACAATATACCAGCTTCAAGTTTAGTGTTGCTTTTCAAAGCAGGCTTTACCAACACCCTGCTTTGTGTGCTTTAGAGTACAAGATCAAGGCAGCAGGTTCATCACTTGGCTGCAGACAAACCCTCAGTCTGCTCAATGGTTGCTGCCCCAGATTTCACGTGCTCTTTCAGTGCTCCTCTGGTTTTCCCCCATTGCTAGTTTTGATGGTCTCCTTATCCTGCAGAGCAGCCTGGGTTTCTGCCAGACAGCATGGGGTCTCTTTTGATGTCTTCCCATCATCACAGACCTCAGCCATTTCTTTGGCTTGCTCTGGTTCAAAAGCATTTTCTTCCATATCTTCAGTAACAGGAACCTCTGTGTCTTGTTCCAGCTGGACATCAGGTGGGGCTTTAGCAGCATAGCATACTTTCTCTTCTGCTGCCTGCTCTTCTGCAGATCTCTGCACATTTGTAATGCCCTCTCTTGTCTCTGTAGCCTGCAAAGGCAGCTCTGACTCCTCCATGGTACACAAAGTAGCTGGGGAGTCAGCTGCCTTCTGCATGGGCACTTCCTGGTGAGTCTTTCCAACACAAGTTTCCTCTGAAGCACACACAACTCCGACCTCTTGCTCTGCACCAGTCAGCAGCTCTGACTCCACTAAAGCAGACTGAACCTCGCCAGGTCCACTGGGGACATCTGCAGACACATGGACTTCAGCCTTTACCATAGTCTTTGTAGGAGGTATCGCTTCATGATCCTCACAGCTGAGTTGCTCGTTGGATATAGAGCTGCCAATAGGATGTAGAACAGTTTCAGTCTTTCTGCTATCTTGTGAGCTTCTCCTGCCAGACTGGGCTTCTTGTTTTGTCTGTTCAGCAAGTTCCTGGTGCTGCATCACCTCTGTGCTAGGTTTGGCTTCAGGGTCCTGCAACACCTCAATATCTCGTGCATCTCTAGCAGTCACGGAGAGCGGCACCTCAATAGGTTGTGCACTTAGAGATGCAGCCTGCTGTCCTGTCTCCCATTTCGCCTGGGCAGCAGATTCGCTTTCAGGAGCGTCTGCCACTAGTTTTGCAGCAGAAAGTTCAGGGCCTTTTGGAGTCCTTCCTATGCGTGCTGAATGAAAATGATTCTCCCCAGTCCATGTTGATGCATCACAGAACATACGTACAGTTCCCAGAGTCTTTTTTCCTTTGGCCTTATAAAGAACGACTCTCTTAGGAAACACACAGAGCCTCTTGTTCTTGCCAAAAATACCTCCCATTGCCAGAGATGAAAGGAGCAACTCAACTAACTGCCTTCTCCCACACAGGCTGCCTGCTGCCCTGCTACCAGTTGCACACTGCCTGAAGATGAGTAAGGAGCTCTGTCTCTTAACGAAGAAGTGGCTTCACACCTGCAAGACATGGATATTTATTAGCCTGTATCCATTTGGGGAGTTAGGTGTCCAGTTCTCACACAGCAGTAGCTTTAGAGCATTGTCAGAGATCCCAGAAATGAGCTAAAAATGGGTGGAATTGCACATGGCAGAGGAGGGGGGGGCACAGAGACCTTTTAAGAAATAACACAGTCTGAGCGAGAGGGAAACAGAGACTACCTGTCAATCAAACCAGACCACTCTGGAAAACAATTACAGCTTTTGGGAGCCAAGCAGACACTGCCATTTGCTATCTTTCAGCAGGATGGCTGCAGTGCCAGTAGGATTCTGTTATACTACAGACTTGTGTAGCAAAGCTGCCAAGTTTGTTAGACTCTAGTCACTCCGGTCAGGGAAGCATTTAGGCTATCAGCAATAGGTGGGGGCAGGAGGGAAGAGAAGCAAGGCAGGCAGAAAAAAAATTACACACTAACTTAAAATTCACAAGACACAGGATGGTTTACAACTTAATAAAACCATTAAGAAAAGGCCACAAAACAAACCAAACAGTCAAAGAACATCTCCCAGCACAAAGCTGACTCTTGAGAACTGAGTAGCAAGGTCTGCCTTAAACACTTACAAAAGTTAACAAAAAAATTACTTGTACTCAGAGACCCCATACCATAAAAATCAAACAGCAAGCCAGCTGATAGACTGCACAAACCCACACCATTGTCACCCCTCACCCAAAGGCCCACACCACTTCTTACCAGCACAACTCCACAACCCCCACCAAACACCCAACACCTGCAAAGCAAAGCCCCCAGTCTGGTCTTAAATAGGAGGAGGGCGTCACACGCAATCTCTTCCCCCTTTGACTCCCCACGTTAGTTCCAGCAGGTTGTGAAGGTCCCTTGCACTGTATTTGCTATTTTTCCCAGCCATGTCAGAGCCTTTGGAAACAGCATATGGCTGTACTTCCTAAGTGCAGTTGATACACGATTAGCTTCATTGTGGTCATTTGATAATTGGCATCGACTACTTAAAATAAAGCTGAAGATTAATACAGTGCAGTCATGGACAAGGAAAACTGACCACTATTTATAACTTGTGATGCTGAATGGCAGAATAACATCCGTACTGCAGGCTATGTATGAATAGCCTTTTAATTTACAAATGTTGTTACTAAATTTGTAGTCTCCCGTATTATTTTATATTGAGCAGTTAGGGGAGAAAAATTATCCCCCTTTCTACTTTTGTGCTGCCTTCAACTGGATGAGTCGTGCAATTAACTATTTTACAGTGGTTGCAGATTATTTTAACGTTTCCAGCCACAGCTGATCACCCTCTGTTGGCGTTAATATTACTGTATTGCCCTGGTGATGTTTACTGACTGGAAGTGAGTTGTAACCTTAAATAGGTCACACGGGCAAAACACAAACGCAAATGTCCATTGAAAACAAACTAATCCCAGAGACGTGAACGTAAAGGCAGATCCTGAATATCCACTGCCAACAGCAATGGATCTGAACAAAACTACAAAAGATCAAAATACCAGGATTCAAAGCGGCTTTTTTTTTTTTTTTTTTTCATAAAACTCCCTTGAACCTATATTTTTCGATGCCAAATCTGGTTCAGCATCCTATACTTTGCCTAGCTACTATGATTCCCTTAATGCAGAGAACACAGAAGGAGCTTTTGGCGAGGTAATTCCGTGCATGCAGCCAGTTCTGGGACCATAACATGACAACATCCCTGTCTTGCTGTTTAATGTGGTCCAACATCTGTTCCACATGATAATAAGCAGGCCTCTGTATCCCGGTGGCTACACCGATCACATATTTACACTGGCTCTAAGGGTTTCACCTAATGTCTGGGAGGTTTTATGACATCTTTTCAAAAGTCTTTTTTGTGTATTTCCTATTGGGCTTGAGTGGAGCTGAAATACACAGGCAGTGTGTGATTTCTTTGACTGTTGGAAACTTCTCTGAAATTAATCCATGATCTTGATGTCTGAGATACACAGATGACAATATGTAGAGACTGTCACAGATCAGTGGCTGAGAAACTCTGGTGCCTCTAGGGACACTGGTGCTTTGCAAAACAATGTAACTGGAAGGAAACGATGCATCCACGGCTCACCACTTGCTTCTGCATGGGTGAATATTATTCATTGCATTGCACGAAGTTTTGCCAGTGTATTTCCAACTAAGCAGAAGCCAATTTGCTATCTGTTAAGAGACACAGCTAAATCATAAAAGGCACAGAATGAGAGAAACCAGTAAATCAGTTAAAAATTGAGGGGATATTTTTGAGCTCTTGCCTATGTTAAAAGTGGAGACCCTTGTTTTGAAAATGTTGCAAGAACTTTTGAGTTAATTTGTTGATTATAAATGAGAAAAAAAATTACTACTGCAAATGTTGTAGATACTTATTTCCATATTCTGCACAATGGGAAGATGCTTAGCCACCAGCTCATCGCTAGGTGGTTGGAATATTTCTGAGAGTCAAAATTTAAAAATTCTTACCTTTGTATCATTGTGAAAAATGGAGACATTCTAATAACAAAGTCCAACTTAATTACATGCATTTGAAACAATCCCAAAAACCTCTTGCATGTGAGACACTACAGAAGAGGACGCCGTAACACACAGAAGTGGAGGAAGGAAGATCTTCCTGTCAGAGCAATGACATCTTCTCTCTTGATTATGTTTAGTATTTGTTCCAAAAGCCTTTTCTGATCTGTGCTACTTTGATATATTTAAAAGGGCTGTTCCAAAAAAACACACTTCATTTTTTGACAAATAAAAAAAAAAAAAATCGTAGCCCTTACAAAGAGCTTGGCTGAGATGTCAGCTGCGTGATGGAATGCCGTACAGCAGGACCATCACAAAGCCTTTTAGATGGCATCATTGCTTATAAGGAGCGTGCTGCAGTCAGTTTGGGACATCAGTCTTTATGGTTTGTGGTGTTTTTATCACACAGAGTTCAAGCTGCTCCCTCTTGCTAGAACTGTCTCTTCCTCCCAACGCGCGTGGCAGGGCCTCTCAGAACATTTAGTGTGGCATCTAGATACATCGGACGATCTGCCCAGGGGCTTCTCTCATTCATCACACAACTGACATTACGAGAGAATGACTGGCTACGTTTAAAAAATTCCCTCTTCAAAGAATGAGAAGGGCTTTCCGATACCGAGCTCTGCAGCGCAGTTGGGATGCCAACGCGTAGCTTTTCCAGGTAGCGCATAACACGAACTTTACTGTAGAGTTTGTGCCTGCCCCTTGTTTCCAGGCTAAGCAACCATGTGCCCAAGACTTCAAATTTCCTGTAGCACAGCTACTTCTTGTAGCCCTGCTTAACAGAATTAACTTAACATAGGCAGGTGTAAATGTGATTGAATCCAGTTTCTCTTAAGGTTGCTTACTCAAGCCTCTTGCCTGCCTGAAGTGAAGTTTTGTTACTGGGGGAGGCTGGGAGACAGAACAGCAGCTAACTTGCCCTGATCCCTGCTAGGCAGCCCTTAGACACAAGCCTTAAGAGCAAGGACTGTGGGACTTTGGCAGAACAAATCAAGTAAGACAAGCAAGTTTAAGAAGATGAGTCTTCTCAGAAGCTTGGCAGAACTGTGTTCATTTAAGAGTTTCCCATCCTCCTTCTAGGCCCAAGAAGCCCATTGTTTAATATCACCAGAGAGACAGCCCACCTGAGGGACAAATATGGTTCACTAGCTTAGAGAAACCTTTTAATGAACAGAAAATATTGCAGGCACCTCTTTCTTTGCAGCTTATGGACTCAAGTGAAGGAAGATTTGTTCAGCAAATTGTATGTTTTAGATGCTTTGTCAGTCTGAGTACAGTTGGAGGTCTAAGTGGTTAAAAAAATAAAGGCTATCCCTTACCAAAACAGTTTCCTCAAAGTATTACATCTCACCCCCAACATCACTTGACACACTTAACTCTCACCTCCTCAGCTTTCAACTCTCTGCAAGCAACACAAATGAAGAGGCACCAGCATGATACTGTCTTGTAGTTCCCCCCCGCCCCAGCATCCTTTCGAGTCCTGTTCCTTGAGCACGCTATAATGTCTAAGAGAGCCCCCGTGTGCCACCCTCCCACACACACACCTGGGCACTTGACTCCATACAATCAGAGTTTGTTAGAAGGACTTTTTAGAAGGACTCAGTCACCATTTCTCCTTTGAAGTGTATAGAGAAGAGTGCAAAGTAGTTTCAGCCATATTCCCCGCTCTCAGAGTATCACAGTATCACAGTATCGTCAGGGTTGGAAGGGACCTCTGGAGATCATCTAAGTCCAACCCCCTGCCACAGCAGGGACACCTACAGCAGTTGCACAGGACGGCGTCCAGGCGGGTTTTGAATGTCTCCAGTGTGGGAGACTCCACAACCTCTCTGGGCAGCTGTGCCAGTGCTCTGCCACCCTCAGAGTAAAGAAGTTCCTCCTCATGTTCAGATGGAACTTCCTGTGCTCCAGTTTGTGCCCGTTACCTCTTGTCCTGTCACTGGGCACCACTGAAAAAAGACTGTTCCCATCTACCTGGCACCCTCCCCTTAAGTATTTATAAGTATTGATAAGATCCCCCCTGAGTCTTCTTTTCTCCAGACTAAAAAGCCCCAAGTCCCTGAGCCTTTCCTCATAAGGAAGATGCTCCAGTCCCCTCATCATCTCTGTAGCCCTTTGCTGGACCCTCTCCAGCAGTTCCCTGTCCTTCCTGACCCGGGCAGCCCAGAACTGCACACAGTGCTCCGGCTGCGGCCTCCCCAGGGCAGAGCAGAGGGGGAGGATGCCCTCCCTCGCCCCGCTGGCCACACTCTGCTGGGTGCACCCCAGGGTGCCATTGGCCTTCTTGGCCACCAGGGCACATTGCTGGCTCATGGTCACCCTGTTGGCCCTCAGGACTCCCAGGTCCCTTTCCACAGAGCTGCTCTCCAGGAGGTCAGCCCCCAACCTGTACTGATGCATGGGGTTATTCCTCCCCAGATGCAGTACCCTACGCTTGCCTGTGTTGAACCTCATCAGGTTTTTCTCTGCCCAACTCTCCAGCCTGTCCAGGTCACGCTGTATGGTGGCACAGCCTTCCGGCGTGTCAGTCACCCCTCCCAGTTTTGTCTCATCAGCAAACTTGCTGACGGTACACTCTATCCCTTCATCCAGGTCATTGATGAATATATTGAACAGGACTGGACCCAGTACTGACCCCTGAGGGACACCACTTGTTACTGGCCTCCAACTGGACTCTGCTCTGCTAACCACAACCCTCTGAGCTCTATCGTTCAGCCACTGTTCAATCCACCCCACTGTCCATTCATCCAACCCACACTTCCTAAGCTTGCCTGCGAGGATGATGTGGGAGACTGTCGAAACCCTTGCTGAAGTCCAGGTAGACAACATCCACTGCCCTCCCCTCATCCACCCATCCAGTCACGCCATCATAGAAGGCTCTCAGATTAGTCAGACGTGACTTCCCCTTGGTGAATCCATGTTGACTACTTCTGATAACCTTCTTTTCCTCCAGATGCTTGGAGATGACGCCCAGAATGAGCTGTTCCATCATCTTTCTGGGGGTGGAGGTGAGGCTGACTGGCCTGTAGTTTCCCGGGTCATCCTTCTTGCCCTTCTTGAAGACTGGAGTGACCTTGGCTTTCCTCCAGTCCTCAGGCATCTCCCCTGTTCTCCAGGACCTTTCAAATATGATGGAGAGCGGCCCAGCAATGACTTCCGCCAGCTCCCTCAGCACTTGTGGGTGCATCCCATCAGGCCCCATGGACTTGTGGGTATCCAGTTTAATTAATTGTTCTCTAACTTGTTCCTCTTCAACCAAGGGAAAGTTTTGCTTCCTCCAGACTTTCTCTGTTACTTGCAAAGTCTGGGACTCCCGAGAGCTGGCCCGAGCAGTGAAGACAGAAGCAAAGAAGGCATTCAGCAACTCTGCCTTCTCTGCATCATCCGTCACCACAGCACCCGTCTCGTTCAAGAGCGGGGCCACGTTTTCCCTGGTTCTCCTTTTGCCTCCGATATACTTAAAGAAATCCTTCCTATTGGTCTTGACATCCCTCGCCAGGTTCAATTCCAAAGCTGCCTTGGCTTTTCTCGTTTCTTCCCTGCATACCCTGACAGCGTTCTTATACTCATCCCAAGTTGTCAGTCCCCTTTTCCACATCTTGTGAACTCCCTTCTTCCACCTGAGCTTTTTCTGGAGATCCCTGCTCAGCCATGCAGGTCTCCTTCCCTTGCCCGATTTCTTGCTCTTCGGGATGCACCTGTCCTGAGCTCGGGGGAGGTGGTGCTTGAATACCAGGCAGCTCTCTTGAGCCCCCTTACCCTCTAGAGCCCTCTCCCATTTGATTTCTCCCATCAATTTCTTGAAGAGCTCAAAGTTAGCCCTCTGAAGTCTAACATTTCAACCTTACTTGTCATTTTGTGCATACTGCTCTTAATGCTGAACTCTGTCTTCTCATGATCACTACAGCCAAGTCTACCCCCGACCTTCACATCCTCCACCAGTCTCTCTTTGTTTGTCAGTACTAGATCCAGTAGTACACCTCTTCTTGTGGGCTCTTCCACCACCTGAGTCAAGAAGTTATCATCAATGCACTGGAGGAACCTCCTGGACTGTACGTTCCTAGCAGTGTCGCCTTCCCAACAGATCTCAGGGAAGTTGAAGTCCCCCATGAGAACCAAGGCCTGCGATTGTGAGGCAGTTCTCACCTGTCTGTAGAAGGCCTCATCAACTTCCCCATCCTGATCGGGTGGCCTGTAATAAACACCCACAGCGGTGTCTCTCATGTTACCCTGCCCTTTAATCCTTACCCACAAGCTCTCAACTTGCTCATCATCAGCCCCCAGGGACAGCTCAATACATTCCAGTTGCTTTTTCACATAAAGAGCAACTCCCCCACCTCGCCTCGCCAGCCTATCTTTCCTAAAGAGAACATAGCCCTCCATGACAGCGTTCCAGTCTTGCGAGCTATCCCACCATGTCTCGGTAATTGCAATGAGATCATGGCCCTGTGACCGCACACAGATCTCGAACTCCTCTTGCTTGTTCCCCATGCTGCGTGCATTGCTGTACAGGCATTTCAGAGAGGCCAACAAGTGTGTAGCCCGAGAGAGGTGGTGGGCCTTCCGATCCTTAACAGCTCCAACATCCTGCCCCACAAGTGCTGAGCTACTACACTCAGGTGCCTCTCTGTTGAGCCCAGTTACATCCCCATCCCCCTTCCAATCTAGTTTAAAGCTTTCTCAATAAGCCCCGCTAACTCTGGTCCTAGAACCCTCTTCCCCCTGCGAGACAGGCTTTTCCCGTCTGCTACCAGCAGCCCTGGTGTTCTATAAATCAGGCCATGATCAAAGAACCCGAAACCTTGCTGGTAGCACCAGGTTCGGAGCCAGTCATTGACCTGCTGGCCTCTCCTGTTTACCCCCTCATCATTCCCTGCAGCTGGAGGGATAGAGGAGAACACGACTTGTGCTCCCGATCCCTTAACCAGTCGTCCCAAGGCCCTGAAATCTTTCTTCATTGCCCTCAGCGTTCTTCTCACTACATCGTCACTTCCTGCCTGAAAAACTAAAAGGGGGTAATAGTCGGATTGTCCTACTAGGGAAGGAAGCTTCCTCTTAACAACATCAACCCGGGCCCCAGGGAGGCAGCAAACCTCCCTATATAGCAGGTCCGGTCTACAAATCGGGCCCTCCGTGCCCTTCAGAACTGAGTCACCTATTACAATGACCCGTCTTTTGGTTTTTGCTGAGGCAGTTTCAAGTCAGGGGGTGGTCCGACGAGGCCTCGATGGTGCCTCCTTACTGGGAGGATTATCATCCTCACTGTTGCTCGGTTCCTCTTGCAGAGCACTATATTTGTTCAGCAATGGGACCTCAGAAACTATAGTAGTTGGATGGCTGATGTGCCTGCGGCGCCTGTTGCGTCAGGCAGGGACACCTTGCCATTGTCCCCTTTCCTCCAAGCTGTCCTGTTCAGCCGGTTGGGGAGAGGAGTGGGATTTCTCTACAGCAGTGGCTCTGGCTGCCTGTTGGGTTTCTGTAATGGCTGACAGGGTACGACTCCACGCATCAATCTCCCTCTCGCATTCCCTGATGTCCCTCAACCTACTTACCTCCTCCTTGAGTTCCATCACTAAGCGTAGGAGCTCCTCAGCCTGGGCACCCCTGCCACAGCCATGCTTACCACTACCTTCCGACACCGGTGTGAGAGCAGGGCACACCCTGCAGCCCGGTGCCTGGGTGGCACCATGCTCACACGACAGCTGTCTGCGAAGCAGCATCAGAGCTGGTGCGTGCACGGTTCTGTGGGGCCACGGTCTTCCGCCGGGTGGTTACCATGACTCCCTGAGCACGTTGGTAGGGCAGCAGCACCTTTCCGTGGGACGCGTCGCGCCCTCTTAGCCCGGTTACTGTGCCCGCTCAGGGGGGCCGCCCTCATGCGGTGCTCCCGGGTGCCGCCCCCCGGCTGCCCACGCGCTCGGTGCCCAGCGAGATTCGCTGTGCTCCTTCACAGCTCTTTTTGAACTGCCGCATGCGCTGCAGGCTCCGCCGCTGCCGCCTCAGCAGCCCTCCCTCACGCCGCCGGTTCCGGTAGCAGTACGAGCACGAGCTGGGCGCTTCCTGCGGCTTCGAAAGCCCCCAAAGAGAGCCCCTCGCCGGCCCTTTTCGCCTCCGATCCTTTTCCCCAGTGCGGACCTACCTGCACTGGAGCTGGTCTCCTCAGCTCATTAACACTCAGCAATTAAAACATACTCAGTATAGGTTTTTGCCATGATCTTAAAATATTTTATTGGTAGTATAAAGTTAGGAACATTAAAAGTCAGTAGATTTAAGCTGCAATACACTGACTTAATGTATTCTGATCAAGACTACATTTTTTTAACTTTTGCATAAGCAGTACAGACTACACGAACACTTCCATTATTACAAAAGATACAAAGCACAAACTAGAATTAGTATTTCATCACCTTCCTGTGAAAATATTTGTTCAATATTGACAATAAACCAGAGACTATCAGTTGTACAAGAGAAGTATGCAGGGAGGTAGTTCAAATATTTGATTATTTCGAGGTAGCAAGGGAAGGGGCTGTTCGCCTCACAGAAAACATCTGACTGTGCTCGATTAGAGGAGCATTTGTCTACTCCATTCCCAGACCCTTAAGACTAAGAGGCGAAACCTTACATCACGATACCACACTGGGGGAATGCAGTGCCCAACATTACTTCAGTGAAATCACAGTTTAAGTGAATCAGTTCTCTCCCAGTAAGGTATGCACTCCTGAAAAAACAGCTACTGAAAATAGTAAGAAACAGAACTATGACTAAGCTCTAGTTCAGGAGAATATCTAGAAAGGTCTACAGCACACTTCACATATCTGTTTAGCAAGACTGCTCTCAAGTCCAAGACACATTTTGCAAAATCCCGAGTTCACCAGCTTAAATTACTTGCTTCTTGTAGCTGAAATTCCTCAAGGCGGGTACGTCATCCTTGCCACTGAGCCCAATATTGACACCAAGCCATTTGATCCTCAGGTCTCTCAAGCTTCAAAGTGTTCAGCCTCCGTTTCTCTGCTACTCCCAAGCACTTTGGGCAGTGAGGGTGCCATGTTTAGGGACTCAGCTTCTTGCTGTACAGGTAGCTGAACACAAGTTAGTGATTCTGTTGTTTGTTGCATGATCCTGTGCTGTGGCTCTGCGTCACTTGCTGCAGTTTCTGCATCACATTCCCTGTTCTCTTCATCTTCCAGGTCACCAAGGACTCCACTGCTTGACTGGCATAAAACCTCACTCAGTTCCGCAGGCTCTGCGCAGTGTAGACTCTCCATTTCCCGTACAGGTGGCACACTGGACTGGCTCTCTTGCTCTAAGAAGTCAAGCAGCTGGTTTGCTAACATTAGCGAGTCCCCTTCTGGATGCAGGGGCTCCCAAGGCATTGCCAAAGTAGAGTACATCTCACCCATACCATTTGCTATGACTTCCAAAGGATCTGCTGCCTCCCTAGCCTCCTGCGTAGGCTGCACAGTCAGTAGATCTGCTGTCTCTACCAGACATGTAAGCTCAGCCCGCTCGGTGGATCGAGGACTTTCAGCAAGCTTAGCCCTGCCCGTCTCTTCCACATGCTCAGCAGAAAGGTAGGTCTTGGTCTCCTCTGCCATCTGCACAGCACACAGTGGCAAGTTCCTTCCTATGAGACTGTCTGCAGTCTCTGCAGGAGGCTTGATCTCACAGCCTTGGCCAGCTGCAGTTCCATTTGTGATTTCTATGATGCTGAGACTATTTCTTTCTTGGAGAGTTACTCCAGCACATGGACTACCCTCACGGCCAGCCTCCACCTGTTTGTCATACTGCTCTTCGTCTGCAACGAGGTGAGCATCCTGAGCTGTCTGCTTAACAGGCTGGGCCTCAGAAGCACCAGGAACAAGTCCTGTTTCCTTTCCTGCATTACCCACTTTCTCCCTTTCTTGCTGGTTGTCTAATTGGATTGGGACTTCAACTTCTCCTTTGGTCTGCCCATCTGCAGGGGCCATCAAGAAGTCCGTGGAGTCCCAGCCTGCCTCCCATTCCTTACACATTCCCATGGGATCTGCAGCAGAGCAAGTCTCCCTGTTCTCCTCCACAGCATCAGTGGATGGCCGTCGGTCCCGACTCAGTGACTGCACCTCTTCAGAGCCTGCCGGGGCTGGTGGGGATGGCTGCATACTGGTGCGTATCGATGTTTCCCCTGAGGTCTGCAAAATCGGTTTGGTCTCACTGGTCTCTTCATTTGCTTCCTCCGCCTCCTGTTTCTGACACCTCCCACAAATCACACAGCAGATCTGCTTGCTGAAATTGCTCCCCATATTGTCACTCAACAGAACCTGCAAGAAACAAAGACTGTACATCATAACTGTTTCACAACAATGTTTCCTTGTACACCAAAGGTCTGTTGGCTTAGCTTCTCCAGAGGTCTGTACACTTGCAGCCAGACTGCAGGATCCTGCACTAAAGGACAGGCCACCCTTTACATCAGGAGCCAAACCGAGTTTCATACACCAGAGAAGATCTTCCTACCACACCTTGGGCGAGTATCATTAAGGTAGAAGTGACACCGTACAATCAGCCACCTCAATGGTAAGAGATTTGCAGTGCTGAGGCACTTCAGAATGCCACACTTAATCAAGGGTTCACGTTGGTCACCCAGGCATGTTTATTAATTGGCAAGGTGGCAATCAACACTGAGGAGCAGCTGGTGTTAATTCTGTCAAGTAACACAGTTCAGGTGCATCACATTTACAAGGCCAACTCCTTCAACTTGAAGGAGTGAGTTTACACTTTCAGCTGGAGTCCCTACAAAACAACAACAAAACCAACCAAGCAAACAGGCTTTGTTAATTAGGATAAAAGACTTCAACTGCCCACAGTTGTTCTCCACAGAGAAAAATATTTTCTTTTAGTTGAAGCCACACAGGTTTGTTTTCTTTCTAAGGTTGGTACAGAAAGAGTCAGTTTCAGACTATGAGCTAATCATCAAAATAACACAACCACACCATAATCCATTAATTACATCCTGCACCAAGGGCCAAGTATTTTGGAGCACCACATTTTCCAGCTTAAGGGCAGGCATCCAGCCCCTCTGCCAAAAGCACAGCATCATGTTTACAAGAACTGTTAGAAAGGTAACAAGCTCAAGCCGTTAAGTTAAGCAAAGTGCCCGTAAACACCAAAATACTTCTGGACTTCAGGTTTATTTTCTGCCTTCCTACTGAATCACAACAGAACACTTTGCTTCAGAACAGTGTTCCCAATACTCACGTGGTTTCTTCCAAGTGTCTGTTTGCGCTTTCTTTTTTAAAGGAAAAAAACCAACAAAATAAACCCAAAACAACAACAACAAAAAAACCAACCAAACAAAAAAACACAACACCAAGAGAAAGGAGACCATGTAGCCCTCTCAACACATAAATACAGCCCCTGAATACTTACTTGAAAATTAAACCAGTTTTCAGTACTTTCATTAGAAAATTCAATTTTGAATAGCACTTCCAGCATTGTAAAAAGAACACCACAGATACCACCATTTTAGGACCCCGCGTGAGCTAAAAACCTCACTGGATGATCCCAGCCTCTTCAAATTTACACATTTCCCCAGTACATTTGATCTAACAGCAGATACTGTAATTAACTTACTAAAAACTAGAGAACTGGATTAAAGGTCTTAGATTAAAATGGTTACTTACCAGCCTACAACAAATAAAAGCAACAGAACACAACGCAAAACCTCCCCAAATACCTCTTGGACCTCGGGCTCAACTTAAATAGTCCTGAGGGGTCACACAAACCCACTTCCCCCAGCTCCCTGGACATCAGTTCCCCAAATCTTCAGTTCCCTCCCATTCTCATTCCTTTCTAGGATCAGCTGTTACTGTTACATCCTTTATTTCACAGCTGAAGGTGTTTTATTGGCCATTTCGTGGTGCTTTTTATCAGAAGGTAAAGTAAAAGTAAAACGCAGCTTCTGCTTATTGCAAACGAGCGATTGCTAGCAATATACTGTAACAACACGCTGTTGTGAAGCAGGGTGGGCAGAGGCACTTGCCGGAGAGCGGTTCTCAAGGAGGTGGTGGGCAGTTTGGGATTTTCCTCAGCTACATCTGCAGAGGGAGTGACTGCAGAAGCATCTCCGGCTTCGCTACAGTGGAAATGGGGTTGGAGGTCCTCTAAGCTGCTCTTCTGAGAGCTGTGGCACCCATCTCACTCGTGTCGTTAGTGGGCTCTGAAATATTAGGGCAAGGCTGATGCATATCTGAAAGGGAAGGGCCAACCTTGAGTAGCAGCACAGATGCGGGAGCAGGGACAGCCCTCCTCCTGTGCTCCAGACCCAGTGGCTGGTGCAGGGAGAACACATCAAGTTTTCCTTCTGGAGGTCTGTATTTCCTAACAAGGTCCCTGTGCTTTGCGATTCCCCTAGGTGTGACTGCGGACATACAGAAATCTTTTGGGGGCTTCTCTTCACCTCAGTGCTCACAAAGTTTGAAATCGGGGTTATGGCTGCATTTTCAGTCCTCGTGGAATTTTTCCTCTGCTGCCTGTAACATTATTACCTGCCAAGAAAAAAAAAGACCAAATCTGTGTCTTCAAGTGTTAGTCATGTCCCCAGAGGTCTTAACCTGAATTACACACCTGTGCTAAGTGCGGAGAGAGCCCCCTCGAGGCTTTTATGTACCACATCCTTCCATACTTTTATGCATTTTCATCGTGCTTTTGCTTAGTGAGGAACATAAAGACGCCGAGAGTGAACCTGACCCGGGCTCTGCAAAGCACTGGGCTGATTCTTTCTTTTCCCCCATCCCTCAAGGGAGGCTTTCTCTCTTTTAAAAGTTTGCCCGAGTGTGGCTCTTAACCTGCCATGGATTTCTTTGGGGTGGGCAGAAGTTTTGCCTCCTGTCATCATGCACTTTTTTTGTGCCTGCACAGAGTGACACGGGTGTCTCTGAAGGGGCGGGTGCTACCCAGCACAGAACCACTAATGCACACAGCTACCACAGCCGGGCACTGATACATTAACACTGAAGCTGAACAGACACACTCCATTAGCACCGAAGAGTTGCTAAAATAATAGACATAAAAGGTGACTTTTTATTTAATCTTAATAGGGGAGGGAACCAGGTGGGTAAATGATTGCTTCCAACAGGAGGTGAATACTAGACTGGGCGAGATGGGTCTTTGTAAGGGTTTTTTGACAGCGTTGAGCAGTTCCAGCAGTTTCCATAGCCTGTAAGGAGGCCTTGGGCTTCTTTCAGTCATTTTCTTACACCGTTTACAGCCTGTGAGTACCAATAGTTTGGGCCACATTCACAGAAGCCACACCCCCACCCCACCTTCCAGCCCCGCCCCCCTGCAGCTTGCAGCCCCCCTCCCCCACCTTGGCCCCGCCTCCAGGCCCCGCCCCCACCCAACGTCATGGCAGTTCCAGCCCCGCCCCCACCCCGCCCCCGCCCCGCCCCCAGGCCCCCCTCCCCCCCCAGAACACACTTTCATTACATTTATTTCGCTCCGTTGCTGACATCCATAGCACACGTTAAACAAAGCCACAAATACATAAAGTAAAACCACTATTTGAACAGCGCACCCGAAGTTTACCAGCGCTGTGCTCCTTTTCTTGCTCCTACATCACTTTCAAGTTCCTTCACATCCCGGACTCGCGCGGGCTCCTCTTCGGCCTTCACAACTTGTTTGAATTCAGCGTAGTCCCAGGTTCACACGGGAGACTTCACGCAGCGGCAAATACAGCAGTTTTGCACAAGTGGTTTCTTGGAGCACAGCAAAACACCCCCATCTTCCTTATTCTGCATTTGTTCCCCACACTTCCAGTATCACAGCAGCAACACACCTAGCCCTTGGATCCGTATAACGATATCCTACGCGCACTTAATATAGGAGACATGGGGCTCAGCTCAAGCAAAGCCACTTCTGGTGGCTGGGTCAAGGGTTATTTGACCCACACACAAAGATACACAGAACCTCATGAGCATCCGCACATTTGAGCCACTTCTGAAACTCTGGTTCCCCTGGGAAAGGTGAAAGAATTGCTGGTCAAAGTCATTTTTATTGTGACACTCAAGATCTGGAGAGTGATGGGAGGAAGAGCATCAAGCTTAAGTCTCAGCAAGCTGTTCCATGGACTCGTAGAGGAAACACTGCACAGATTCCCCATGGGACATCTGAAGCATCCAGATGATCAAGAAAATCCTTACTTTTGTGCCCAGAGACCTACAACCACAGTACCGAGATCCACAATTTAATAGTGAAGATCATTAACTTTGTATAAAGGTTACTGTTGCACAAAACTGACATTGGCTTTCCCTCCATGGGGTAACAGTACAAGAACTCACCTACTCCAACACATCAAAATTGCTTTAACAACATGCTTGGACAATATATTTTGACAGGTGCTTAATTACAACAGTATTTCACCAGGCATTGCATTTTCCCTTTACTGTTTCAGTAGCAGGCAGCGGAGGAATGTGCCCCATGCCGAGCAAGCAGGAGGACTCCACCACATCACCTGCTGAAAGCTGAGCACAGAGCAAAGCAGCCCCTTGTCTCAGCACGCAGCCAGACACACTGCAAACCCCTGCCCACAGCTCGGCCCACCACTTCAGGCGTCCCTCAGCCGTATTTCCATTGCATGTCTCCTCACACCATTCCCCTCTAGCAGCATACACAAGAACATTTAATGCCATTGTGAAATATTTTAACGTCTATGTGCTTGGGATTGTATTTAAATATTCTAACTTTGGTTTGAGTCTTGACATGTTAAAATAGTAAAATAAGCCAAAGAAATCTCATTTTACATGTTTCCTTTGTCTTTACGCATACTTCTGCATTTGCAACACTGAAGATACACACACTTACCCTGTCAGGTAGAAGCTAAAGCACCCAACTTGGACAAGCTGCGCAGACCAGCTATGAGGGGATGCGTTGCTGTGTCAGAGCACTCAAAGGCCCACAGTGCTCAGGCATCAGTGGCAGAAACCCAGCTGCTCCACAGCTGGCCACAGGGCACTCGCTGAACAGCACTGTCCCTCTGCTCTGCCAGCTGGCACAACCTTCCAAATTCACACATCTGTCACCTGAAAGCAGACCTGCTCTAACCGCACATTAAGAGATAAAGATGGAGTCCCTATCCCAAGCAGGGCCTGGTCACCTGCTGCGGAATTCCCTGCCCAGGCAGTCAACCAGGTTGCCCACAGGCATTGTGAGGAGGGTGTATCAGCAGAGAACCAGCTCCCAGCAGTTCCCACAATTTCTCACCCAACCTCTTCTTTCAAGTGTGTCCATGCGTATTGAATTTAGTGACCACCATCATCAGTATTCCAGAGCTTTCAATACAAAGAAAAAGACCAAGAGCTGGATTTAACTGCAAATCAAGCCCCATTCCTAACCATGCTGTGACATGTCTGCCCAGCAGGAACTCAGCACTTGAGCTCTGTTCACATTTTAATAGATGAGAACAAGACTCTGCACTTTGTATCCAATTAGCTCATATCAGACCCTATTCACACTCCTTCCTAGTAACTCTATTGACGTCTCCATGGGTTTTGCATACAGGTAAGCCAAGCTTCCTCACTTAAAACTGTTCCAAGAACGAACAAAGCTTGGAAGCCCAGACTGACTGGAGGAACAAGCAGCAGTGAAAGACATAGCTATCTCTTTAAACCAATTGTGGGTGAAAGTTGTTTTTCCTCCAGAAACCTTGAAGCACATACCCCCCATAAGCACAGGCTGAGCATAAACAGGGTGAGCAAACAGATGAAACAGCTGTAAGACAGTTTAGCAGCACAGTAAGTGAAAGGTATTTTTTAAAAAAGAAACAGTTTAACAGGAATGAAACCTGAGAGAGCATATGGTTCAAAAGGCTTTGAAGAATCCACATTACAAACATCTTTTCCTTTCCAAGTTAGAATGTCAAAGTGTCAGTTTGACAATCTCAGTTAGAGAACAAGATGTCTTTTCACCTTATTACAGTTATTATCAATGACTTTGTTGTTCAGTCACTGCAAACAGACCACAGTAATTGCAGGAGAGCTACACTAGCTCAGCTTTTAGACTGCTCTTTTTTCCCCTCCATCCATTATCCAACAGCACCCCTTAGGTCTAGTTACAGCATCATGGGGGGGGGGGAGAGTACTTTGTTGTAATTGGATGACTGAGACAGGTTGAAGACACTCAAACTAGAGTGCCAGCTACAGGGCTCAGGTCCTGAATTGGTTTTCATGACACTGTATCTAACCATGGCCTTCATATAACTGCATTTACATTAAAGCTGCAAAAACTGTAGAATATTCAAGTGCCTATATCCAAGTCTCAGTAATACAGGGCTTGATGCATTAAGAAACTTCACTGATTGTCTGGAAATACTGCACAAAGTATATATTAAGTCAGTCATATCTTCAGATTTTAACAGACACTTTAGGATTTCCAGTTTCCCAGAAGGCAGTTACTCATGTAGCAATACAGACAGAACAGAATCAGTCCAGTTACAATACACATCTGCTAAAATGAGGTAGCTCACGTAACTACAAAGATCATCCAAGTACAGGCAAATGACATTGGTAAGGCCATTTAAGAGCAAAACCATGCATACCTACCGTCATCCAGTACATACCTCAGTACGCAGTGTACAGGACAACACATCATCAAGGAAAAAACCCAGCCTGCAGTTAGACAGAAAAGATTACACAGTTATTGTAAAATCCCCATTCTCTTCCAAAAATCAGAAAGTTTGAGACGGCATGGCAAGTCAGGTACTGAGAGACTGTTACATGACGCCCATCATCTTTAGGACACATCAATCTGAAGCAGAATAAGCTCAGTCTTTCCCACTGCACAGCCTGCAACAGAAACAGAAATACAGCCTACACATCTCAGGCCAGCAGAGTATGCAGTTTCATTCAAAAGTCAATCTATTTCACTCAAACTTTTCTAATTAAACTCATCAGCACAGGGACCCCTCCTTTCTCCAAGGCTGCAGCCTGGCATTCAGACATCAGCAGCACTTGTAAGAAGCATCACCATCAGAAGATACCTTTTGTTCACAAGTCTAAACCCACAAAGAGTAGGTCTCAATCTAGTAAAGAAGCAATTACCTTCCAACTGTGTGTTGGATAGAAGACACCATGGGAAAACATATACAACAGCATGGGCATTTAATACTGTAGGGCATAAGGGACAATATAAAAATCTGGTAGCTGAGATCTGGTAACAAGCTAATAATAATTATAGAACGTAACTGACTCATTTACTACAAATGGGATAGTCTCATAATTGTTAGAGAAACCATCTCTAGAGAACAACTGCGAACACCTATCGAGATCATCCTCATACAGGATGCTGGCAGCAATACAGGTCCCCACCTACTAATGCAGTTTCTAAATCTGTCAGGGAAGTATACATCCTACTGCTGACAATGAAGAAACTGCTAAATGTAATTAGGCTTTCTTATTATTTATTTGTTTCTCCCTAATTACACTTGTTTCTATACACCACCAATGGCAGTCCAGCAGCTTTTGTTCATTCACTAGAGCATTTCATGATGCTAAACCAGGCTTAAAAATAAGGCTCCTATGTGTTACGGAGCCAGGCACCACATCCCCCCCAAAGGCACCCTGCCCTCCCCATTCCAAGTCACAGTCAAAGGAGAAGTAAAAGCCAACCCATTTAATTAAATGCCTTTTTTACACCCCTTTTTTCTGTAACTTTAGTTCACTCAAACACACCTGAAAAAACATTTTGTAGTTCAGATATCACCAGTGTCTTAATTCTTATTCCTGGCAAGACCATGTCCCTCACTATCATGTAAATGAGCCTCCCTGGAGCTGTTAACCATTATTATACATCATGGTAGTTGCATTACTCTCAGCACTATAAATGCAGTCCAGGACTCAATTGCTCTTCACAGATGAGCCAAGTATATAGCACATTTACTGAAACTATGGCTGCTTAAGGTCTAAAGCCTCCATCATTAAGTGCACATACTTACCGAGTACCTTGAAAGAGAAAATGTAGGACTACACCTATTATGTCCTTCAAAAGCCAATTTAAGTTTGTCAATAAATGCTACACTTTTATGCAACATTCATCTCAATTAAGTAGTTTCATTCATAGTTGCTATTCTGCAATATGAACACACTGTTCTTTACTGTAGCTTAAAGGACTTGAATCAAAATTTGGTTTCTAAAATCAAGCACTTGAATTCCAACTCCTCAGGACATCTGAAAGGTCAAGGAAAAAATTAAGGTCTCCCTCTGAAGTCTTTTGCTTGGAGCCTTCTGAAGTCATCCTCTCTGTCAGCTTTCGTTCCCAGGAAGAAGATTCCGCAGTTGTATGTGCACTGAGTTAAATGCTTCCAGTGTGACACACAGTTCTGGGCTACCAGCTGTATGCCTGTGATCTAACATCCCACCCTTCAACACTTTCATTCTAGCCTATACCTTAATGTATTCACATAGTGACATCCTTACTCCACTAAAACTCATAAGAAACCGCTCATTCAAAACAGTGAACAGGGAGAAGAGGCAAGCCAAAGGTTTCCCCTATCCCTCTACATCTGCAATCCAGATGAGGAAAAACTTCAATTTGATGGTCCTTTATTATCATAGTTCTCATATCATATATATCAAATGATATCAAATATATCATATTTCTCATGTTGTACTTGATGCCTACAGCTAGCTGAGACTAAACCTAGGGACTACTGCACATCTTCCATTGTAGTATGATCTATTCAGTTAAAGGTATTAACATTCCGGAAAAAAGTTGTCATGAACTACAGAGTTCAACTTTCCTAGCTTGTGATGGGCTGGAAGCTTAAGTGCTTTCTCAGCAGACTGGTTCTTGTCTCTGTAATCACACAGAAAAAGGAGTATGTATTAAGACAAAGTTTGTCCATAATTGCAACTACTCTCTAGTGTACACTCTGCCCAGTAATTCCCCTATTAAATGATCACATGTGGCAAGATAGACATCAAATCATTTGTACACCACCTCACCAGATCACCAAATATTTAATACTAAAGATGCAATTTTGTGGTCACCTACCAATCATGCATTTAAAGACCTTGAACAAGCAGCAAGTTCTATAGCCTGAGGCTCAAAGCAAGGCATAACAGCTGTGTCCCAGAAAAGGCCACAACTCTCCAGCAAGCACTTACACCATTGATTTGTGACAATACCCAAATTCCCTCACTGCAACAATAGCAATACCTATTCCACCTGTAACCCCTCCTGCAACTTAATCTGTGTGTTGCTTGACTAAAGATACAATTATACAATTAACTGCAACAGTAACTGAGCTCTTCAACTACCACCTTCTTGAAGAGCTAATGCCCTTCCTGGTTCCTCTGCACAAGCAGTAGCTGACTGGGTAAGAACGCTTCTCACTCAGCTCCAGTTGCCAGTGCTATTAGGAGTAAATACTTTCAGGTGACGCATTCCATCAGCAACAGGACTATTGTGTTACCTTCATCTCCATCAACTCTCCACATGCAAGCAACAAGATAAAACTTCCAAAGAGACTGAAAAGTTTCACAGGTATGTTTACATACCTTATAGTTAATGAATTCACTGTTCTTGAAAGCAAAACAACCTGCAACAAAGCGCCTCACAGCCCATTTTTCACTCATGTAGACACCCATGCCTAGCATTTATCATACCTCATTCAAGAGCAAGTGTTCTGGAGACTGAAGTCATGTCTTTCACAGCCACTCCTCTCACATCTCTAAAAGCAGCACCTCAGGGTAGACGAAGAGCTGATCGACAAGCTGTAGGACATAATTTTGAACAAACAGTCAAAGAAACCTCACACTGTGCAGTGACCACTGCAAAAGAGGGCACAAATCAGCATACAACTTACTTATTTGGCAGAAAGGGATCACTGCATTACACAGGAATTTTATTCAAGCCCATTATTTAGTGCACTTTCTCATTCCTTGCAGCTGAAAGCTAACCTTCCAATTCAAGCAGTTCCTGCCTAATACAAGTAGGCAGTATTTTGCAGATTTATATACATTAGTCTAATTATGTGCAACAGCAACTCTTCTTTAAGATGAAACTTGATTTTCCTTGTTGGCTAAAACTGCATGATGGCATAGCTTTTTGTCCTACAAGGTGTATTGATTTTGCAACTTGATATATGGCCTGACTAGCATATGTTAATTAAATGCAAGGTCCATTTTTGAGATGTCAGTTGCCTCTTCTCCAAGAGAGTAACTGCTTACACTGCATAATGCTCTACTAGTCTGTACACAGGCTAGTTGCTTGGCACAAATATCCAAGCCTTATGGAAGTATTAAGTTTCTGACAGGTACACATTATTTTTTTTTTTTAATCTATGTTTTGAAATTAGAACAAGAGACTTTCAACTTTCACCAAATAAGCCTCAATTATGGCCTACAGAGAGAGGAGGGACAGTTACTGTTATGGCAAAACCTTTTATCTCAGTTCCAGGCCTATCTGTCTAATTATATCTTAAGAGAACACACAGAAAATCCACTTCATAAGCTATTTCACAAAGGGACTCCACAGCCTCATAACTCGAAGAACCAAAACAAGTAAAGTCATCTTGCAAATTTTACTCCTCAACACAAGGTGAGGCTAAAGCCAGGCCTTACCAGGCATATTAAATTCATAGAATTGCACAAGTCAAGTTTTGAATAGCTGCTGTCTCTAACAATACTTAGAACATACTTTTTCCCACCAAACTGACATCTGCCAATTTGAGTATCCAACCTTAACTCTCAGATAAGGTTAGTCACACTCGTTTCCAGCCTTTGAATACCTCCACTCTCTCTCATACTTACACTCAAACCAATTACCTTCTAAACAAGATAACTGATTTAACTTCCTTAGACTGAGAAGATTTTATCTTACTGAACTTTCACTTTCTCCAACCCCCTTTCCTGGGTTTTGATATTAAATTCTATCCGCAGTAATTCTAGAAGTGAGAGGATATGAGATTTTTTTATTATTTTCCTTCAAGGTTATGCTCCTTTCCAGCATTTATGAAAAGTTAAGAGTTTTATCTACTCACTTTCACAGCCCATACACCCTCAAACAAAACACGGAGCTCTTAAATATAAAAAAGATGGTTAAAAAAAAATAATTAAAAAAAGAAGCTTTAAAACAGAACAAGATGACATTTTTTACTGCTCTTTCCAAAAAGTCCCTATTTAAAGGCTTCCCTCACCAGTGTTAACGCACGCTGGGGACCACAGAGCCGCCACCACACCACCCTCACCCTCACCACGAGGCTGACAAGAAATACGCCGCGCGTGCCGCTTTTAGAGCGCCCGAGGCGCATGCGCAGTGGCGCCCGACCGCCCACCTTCCAGAAGGTTCCGGGGGGGCAGAAGTGGCCCCTCCCTCCCCGGCCCCGCGCGGATACAAATCCCCGCGCCTGACGAGGCGCCCCACAAGATGGCGGTAGCGGTGGCAGGCGGGGAGTTTGTGGTGGCGTCTGCCTTTGTTTTTCAGCTTGAGAAGACCTTTTCCTTCTTTTTCTCTTGTTTGGGGGCTGTTCTTGGTAACTGCAGGTGTCGGTGGTCAGCGATAGAAGTTGTACTCCCTCAGTGAAGTAGGAGGGCTGCTTTCTACCAAAAGTTAATGCTCTTGTAACCGGTTTTCTGGTCTGAGTCTGTCTTACGTGCAACTAGTGTTTTTTAAATTCTTATCTTTACATTTTCTTTAGAAACTGTGTAAAATTCTTTTTTTGTAGTTAAGTTTTGGTTAGTTTTAATTGTGTATTGGCTCTATGTATCCATGCTATGTCCTTTAGAGGCCTGAAATTAATATATATCTTCTTGATGCTTTTAGCTAAAGGAAGGTTCTCCTTGGAGAAGTTAATTTTTCTTCAGCAGTTGAATGTAAAATAGATGAAGTGCAAGTCAAAGGATACACCTGTGTGTGCTATTTAAAGTATAGTTGCAGGTGTGGAGTAATTGGATTAGGAGTTAAATGTATGTCTGATGCTATAAATAGTGTCTGAATTTCTAGTTTCTTGAATTGTAAGGCCTGCTATCCTTTCAGATAAACATGCTAAAAAAATTTTGCAGAGAAGAACTTAAATAACTTCAAAGATGTATCTGGGTGTGTTTTTGGTAAATGAGCTAAATACCTATCTCTAACCTGTAGTAGGAGACTTTTTTGTATGCTTGAAGATGCTTCAGTTGAATTACTATGGTATTTCAGTAGTGCTATAGAACAACCTGTATGCTTTTTACTGTGTGAAAGCAGCTGTAAGCCCTACAGGGACTGATTTTGTCTTTTCAGCTGAACCCCTTGTGAAGCAAGCCTGGAGTTCATAATAATCTAAGATGTGATATTGAAGGCTTGAAGATTGTAGCTAAGCAGGAAGAAGTTCTTTCTTGCTAACAAAGTAAGATTGAAAGGCAAGCATCAAGTGTGAGCTACAATTCTTGTTCAGCTAGCTTATAAGCTTTGTGACTGTATTCTCTCCTTGCTTCCATACAATTCTGAGTACTTTTACTGACCTAAAAGTCTGGGATTTTCTCTGCTATGGTGATGACAGTCCTTCTAATTTTATTTTACCTTTTGGAGTTTTATTCACTTCTACCAACCCTTCTTTCCAAAACTGATTGATAGTTATGTGTTGTACCACTCTAATCCCTTGACTGCTGGTTGTTGTTACCCTCTTTGTTCTCTCAACAAGTCTTCCTTGGTGGTTTCTTTTGCTCTCTTCATGACTGCTACCTCTGCACACTCTGTCTATAACTTCTGTCAACAAAAATTCTGTAGCCTTTTTCCATGCCTCTTCCATTGAAAAACATACAGCTGAACTGTTGGGTTTGCCTCTGGGTTTTTGGGGGGAGGAGCTTGGGCTTTCTAGTTTTTGATATTCCTTAGGTGAAAGAATGTTCCTGGAGATGTGCTGAGGAGCTCTGAACATCTGGTCCATCACACTCCTAAATCATACCAAGACTCTATGGAAAAGATGCTACTGGAAAGCTAAGGTATTGCTATTGTCATAAAGGTGATGTTAGTATGTCTGTATCCTAGGGGAGCGCACTGTGTGAAGGTAAAGTGACTTTGTGGTTTTCACACCCTTAAAAGACTGCAGCTTTTACAGCCGCTCTGTCCTTGTTTATAAAATATATTGATCCAACAACATCATAATCTTGAGATATGACTTGTCTCATTAGCTGGCAACTGGAAGTTGCTGTAGCAATTGAATAAATTAGTGTGAGTATGGGCGGAGGTAGGAATTGCTGTTTAGCCTGGCAAGTGGCTCATTCAAAGGTTTATGTGGATGTGTCATAGAATACCATGTGCTGCTTTTATCAGGGCCACTTGCCTGTATGCATTTAAACTGTCATGTGTGCTGAGCATGCTTTAGCTGGAAGAATTCCCGAATTTTTCATTATCAGTACGTGTTTGCTACTGAAGGGCAGCAATTTTTTGGAAAGGAGAAGAGCTATTACCTAAAACATCTTACAAATGAAAGAGCATTCATGAAATACAGGGAGACTTGAGTTGACAAGTTGTAACTGAGAAATGCTAGGAAGATATTTAAAGTCTTAGCGGAATATTGTTGAGCTTTTTGGTGCTTTGTTTCATGCTGTACTTCTGCAATGAGGGCTGGCTTGGTTGGGTGGGGACTTGTAATACTGTCTGCCATTTACTTCCTGGCTTTCTTCTGCCCCTCAAGACAGTTCAGTTTCTATTTGGTGGGGTAGTATGTGCAGTAGTGGGAAGTTAACAATTGTTTCTGGCAGAATAATTCTGAAATCTGTTGTATCTGCTGTGCCATATTGCTATAGAAGTATTTTTGTGGTTGGAAGGCATGGCTTGCAAATCTGAGCTGCTTCTAAAGCTTTGGCTGAGATTTTTTAATATGTTTAAATGTACCTGTGCATCACTAGTCAGGCAGTAGTGTTGTCTTGATTTCAGTGAGTGGTGAAACCTTGGAACTTCTAGTTCCTCTGTGTTCTTTAGTAACCAAAAGCCAGTAAAACAAGGCCTAGAGCATACAGCGTGTCACACAGTGACAAGTTTTGAGATGCTTCGAACCTCACTGAGAAGAGCAGGGTAGGATCTGATTTGAGGTCTGCTTCTCTGTGCAAGTAATCATTTCAACTGTAAAGATAATTGAATATCATCAGGTTTAGCAGCTCAACTGCTCTCCCATGAGGCTGTTATTGGATGGGAGGATATGACAGGGTCCTTAGCAGTATTCATTTGACTGTTACCTATTGCCTGAATTGTCTAAACTGTCTACCAGAATCTAGACAGTATGCAGCCCAAGTGATGGCCTTAGTGCAGACATCAGGTCAGGGTCCCAAGACTTGTTTGTGTTGGGTAGCATCTCATAGCCTTTGTTCACTTGGAAAGCTGTGTTGAGGTCAGTTACAACCTCACTGTTTGGGAAGAGATGGCTGAAGGATTCTGCCCTTGGTTCTTTATAGCTTGTTCTTGCACCAAGAGGTTGTTATTTCACACTGTAGTGGCTGGATGCTTAGAGTGAGAGGTCACTTCCTAATGCTTGCTGTCACAAAAGCATTTCATGCTGTTGCTCTTGCCCTGATTGAAAGGGGGAGAAAGAGCAGGCTTAGGATCACAGCTTGCCAAGGTGTTTAGCTTTTCAGAGGCTGTAATTCAGCAGGTAGCCAGTGATAGTCACATGTGCAAATACTCTAACAGCTTAGAGATACTTCAGGCATTCATCATTCTTCACAGCCACCCCTGTTGTTCTGAACAAATTTAAATCATTGTCATCCTTTTCATTTTAGTAATGGGAAAATAAATAGCTGAAGATAAGTGAGGCCAACTTCCTTGTATTTTCAGAAAGCAGTTGTGTATGGATGGGAAGGCATCTTTGTCATCTGGGTGTTTCTGCTGCCTGGTGTAAACTAGTACCCCAGTACTTGTGAGACCCCACCTGGAGTACTGCATCCAGCTCTGGAGTCCCCAACATAAGAAGGACATGGACCTGCTGGAGCGCGTCCAGAGGAGAGCCACGAGGATGATCAGAGGGATGGAGCCCCTCTGCTATGAGGAGAGGCTGAGAGAGTTGGGGCTGTTCAGCCTGGAGAAGAGAAGGCTCCGGGGAGATCTTATTGCGGCCTTCCAGTCCCTAAAGGGGGCCTACAGGAGAGCTGGGGAAGGACTTTTTACACGGGCATGGAGTGACAGGACGAGGGGAAATGGCTTTAAGCTGGAAGAGGGCAGGTTTAGATTAAACATTAGGAAGAAGTTTTTCCCTTTAAGGGTGGTGAGGCACTGTCCCAGGTTGCCCAGAGAGGTTGTTGAAGCCCTGTCCCTGGAGGTGTTCAAGGCCAGGCTGGACGTGGCCTTGGGCAACCTGGTCTAGTGAGAGGTATCCCTGCCTATGGCAGGGGGGTTGGAACTCAATGATCTTCAAGGTCCCTTCCAACCTAAACGATTCTATGATTCTATGATTCTATGATTCTATGATTCTATGATTCTATGATTCTATGATTCTATGATTCTATGATTCTATGATTCTATGATTCTATGATTCTATGATTCTATGATTCTATGATTCTATGATTCTATGATTCTATGATTCTATGATTCTATGATTCTATGATTCCTGTGTTCTGCTCCTGGTGGGTACCAGAAGTGTAGCAGGCCATAATTAATCCCTCCCCTCATCCCTAGTAGCTGAATGCTGATGGGGCTCTACCTGAGCTGGAAACAATGAAGGTGCCTTGCAGCAACTGTAAGACTGAGAGGTTCATGTTTTCATGTGCTTTAATATTGCTGAAATTACATGAAACTAGCTGAGTCTTGAGCTGTTCATCTTATCTCATGTCTCCAAGAGCACTGTGCCATTCAAAGCAGAAAGGTGTCTGGGTTGAATTAGGTACTTCTGTCTTTAAAAAAGAAAGGGAGTTGTCCTAGCTAGAGCTGTAAACAGTGCTGAAGTCAAGATGGGTCAGAAGCTAACAGGATTGCACAGTGTACTTCTGCAGTTTGTACTCTGCAAGAATAGCATTAGTGGCTGCTTGCCAGCTGTGACACCCTGCCAGACAACTTGCATTACTGGTCCTGGTACATGCTATGACGCATGCTAATGCCTGTAATGTTGCCTACAAAGGGCAGCAAATAGTAGCCTCCTTGGGAAAAGGAGATGGGAATGTGGAAGAGAGAAGGTACTGCTGAGATGAATAAAACAAGCCAGGTAATGTTATGCAGAAATCACTAGTCTTTGTTTCAGCTTGGGCTGCCATGTAGGTAGAGGGACCATGTAGGATAAATGGTGCTGTTTCTACATCAGCTTGGTACTGCCTTGGACTTGAAGTCAAATTTTGATACGGGGCAGAAATTGTGATGCTTGGTGCCTTACAGATTAAAAAGCTCAGCTAATGGATCTTAGCACCTCTCCAGCAGGGTGGCTGCCAGCCTCCTATACCTTTTTTCTCAGGACTTATGACATATTGTTAAGTTGGCTAGGAGACCTAGTGCTCCTGTGGCAGCCAATCCCAGAAATAGGTTTCTGGTGTCAGGCTGACATGGTGCTTACGCCTGTGTTAGATGGGGGTGGAGGGCTAAAACAAATATCTCTTCCAGCTGACAAGTGCCCGAATAAGCCAATTGCTTAACAAGTGAACAGCAGTCATCAACATTGTCTTCCTACTGTACTTCATTGGATTGTATAAACATCCTATAATTTGCAGGGTCTGTTTTCCTACTTGTGGTGTTTGTTTTTCAGCACCCTTTTTGTGTTCTTTTCTGAAACTCTTAATATGCTGTGATAATTTAGATCCCTTCTTTTGACTTGATCTCATATCTAAATTCTTACAAGGATTTGCATGAGATGAAACAGATATAAATTATATTTTTCTAAATTAATGTGGACTTTTCTTAATTCTTGCTGCTTTGGGATCTGAAAGAATTAATTGATGAACTACTTACTGGGCAGTGGTCTGGCAGAAAATAGCCAGCACTGCCTACTATATGCTGAAATGCACCCTCAAATGTTGCAAGAACAAAAAATGCCAGTCTCCTTGTTAGCTAGGTCAAGTGATCACAAGTAGTTTCTAGACATAAATGGAAAACTGCAGATGCTACACCTTCATTATTATTCATGCAAACCTGTCTTTCCTTCTGCTCAACATTTAATGGTCCAGTAAGCAGGACAGTAGCCTCCTAGAAAGAAGGCAGTGTCATCTCAGCCCTCCATTCTTCATGCTCTGTTGAAGTGTTTCTATTAATAGACAGGACAAGGGCTCCTGTCCCAGTCTCTTGCTCCCTCATTAGCATGCTTTTAGTTTTTCAACAGAGCTGGCTGATGTGCTCATTGGACCTTGAAGGATTTGTTCTATGTCAGATGCAAGATGTGAGTACAAACACAAGATATGCCTTAAACTCATAGAAGAATTCTCACAGGGATGATGGTGAAAAACAGCTGAAGATATGCTGGTATCCCTGCCTTGTATACTGGAGGAATAGCCCTTCTCATGGTGTTCTTGCTAGGATGAAGCAGTTACCAGTGTTTTTAGGCAGAATAAGTGATCCCCTTTGCAGTCATTCAGTTCTAGTGGTAATGGAGAGGCCTGCTGTTTGAGATCAGAACAACAGAAGTGACAAAGCAGTCTTGTGGAGGTAAAAAGACTAAAGATCATCTGTAGCAGTTCCTATGGTTTGTCTTTTTCTATGGAGAGGGAAGAATTGTTCAATATTGGCAGCAGTGCAGAAGCATGAAAAGGAATTACTCTGAACACTTTAACGTGGTAATCTTCATCCAAGGATCATAAACATTATTCAAAGGTGAATTAATAATATCTCTGCTTATAGCTAGCTGAAGAACCAAATGTGATGCTGTGCCCCTATATCTGTGGGGAAAAGGTCTAATATTGCTGGTTTTGAAGTGACTGTGAGGACTAGCCTGCTAGGTAAGAATAACTTGGTCTCATGTAGTACTTGCATGTGTCTGCTATTGGTCAAAGTACCTAAGTACTTTTAAAAAAATCAAGTTGTAGATGAGGGCAGGCAGGAGGTCTCTTTTTATAGTTTTGTTTAGAAACTGCAGGTCTGGTGAAATGGCAGATCCCTTGTTTTCACTTCTCAAATGATGCACATGTATTCCTCCCACGCTAATCTATGTACTGGTTCATGCATTTGTGTGCAGTGAATGGCTAAAACAGATGCGTGGCTGAGAAAAACAGTAACCACAGTGGAGTGAGTTAGCCATTATTTAGACTAGATAAAGAACACTTATGGGGCAAATTAGCCGGTTGCTAGGTGGATGAGCTTTTTAGTTCTGCTGGTATGAGAAAGTATATTTCTGCTCTATAGCTGCCAAATAGGTCATGTGTGCTTAACTTGCTAGGGGTATATAATATGGGTATATCCAGGCTTTGCATAATGCTTGATTCTACAGCGGCCTCCTTGAAACCATTGTGATGAGCCACTGATGAAAGCTCTGCTCTTTGGGAGCCCTGCTTCCTTGGGAAGATCTTGTGATGAGGGAAGTGTGTGAGTTCTAGGATGAGAAGGCAAAATATACTAAGCTGGTCTATTTTTCCATGGCCTTGTGTGTCTTATAATACTTTTTGGAAAGATAAGAGCCAATTGAAATCTTTCTGCTGGCAAAAGAATTGAATAGTTTCATGAACTTTTGGGCTGATCTAGTTGGAAATTATCAGAACTTCCAATGCAGTGGATGATTGACCCTGTGAATGTAAAAATAGCTCAAAGATCATGCTGAAAAGGACCTTTCCCCTTGTACTGGTTCTTGGAATGCTTTCTTCCCTTTGAAGTTGTGTGTGTCTCTTTAATCATTGCATGTTGCCAGTGTCAAGGTGGGGTAAAAGCTAGCACCTGTGTAGCTTTTAAGAATGGCACAAATCAAGGAGTACTCCTGTAGGAGTGGATGGTGAAGTGCTTCATAGACTCTGAAAACTGTTTTGAACTGTCCAAATGATCATTATAATGCATTATTCAGTTGGAAATAAGTACTTTATAAAAAAGTACATTAAATACATCTTTAAGTGCAGCTGTTGTTCCTTGCAAATGATTAGCTGTCAGAGTCACAAATCTTTCTTTGTGGGGTTAAGTCTCTCTAAGAACTGTATGAGACTAAAAAACTAGCTGTACTTGATAGAGGGTTAGGGCTTTAAGATATCCTGTGTTAACTAGGTCAAAAATGTGGTTGACGACACAAACTAGTGCTATTTTTTGGCAGTGGAGCCTGCAAACTCATGTGTGTGCTAGAGAGCCCCATCGCTATATGGGCAGGACTGATAGGTAGTGGCACCAGTAGCGGGGAGTTTAGAATCTGATTAGAAGGAGTGAGGGAGAAATTATTTTTAACACTGGCTTGGTGTTTCTTGTTGCCCCTTTTGGGAAGGGAAGATTGGCAAGAACATCAAAAAATGGTTTTGTTGCTGAATTAAAACAGCTGTGGAAACATCAAAAAGATTTATTTACTTCCCTGAAAAGCAAAAAGGAACTCTTTAGCTCCAGATATACAAGGGAGACCACTTGTGGGGTTAAAAAGAAACTGAAGTTTTCAGTTGGATTTTGTTTTGAAAGCTGATTAATTTTTCTTGAAGTATAAAAAAACTTTGGATTGCAGTAACTTCTGTTTACCTTGGGGGCTGGAAGCATATTTGGACTATAGGCTTGTAGAAAGGAATGCTACTTTTTAACTGGCTTTTGAGGCTTGGATCAGTTTTTCTGTGTACTACTGCATGGAAGTATGGATGAAACTGCAAACTAGGCATGTTTGGAGACACCTGAAGCAAGACAACAATGTCACTTCTCTGCTTCTGGTGGTAGGCTCCATGTCTCTTGGGCTCTTTACATTTTCTGTTAATTTCCTGTTATGATGTAGGGAATGTGGACTATGAAGAAAAATTCTCCAGAATCACAGTGTGAGGTATAAAGATTTGTTCTCTATTCCTGCTTACTGAAGTGTTGTCTTAATTTTTGGGCAACTTGTTCTTCTTCAGTCTTGTCTTTGTTAGATTTAGCTAGAAAGTATTACTGTGAGGAAAGTATGTTTTATGGTGAGCTGTTCTCAGAACTAGAGAGGTAAAATGTGCTAGCCCAAGTGACTTAGACTATGTGCCTGATGAGTTTCTATAGATGAAAAGAGCAGAAAAGAAGCTTTGAAGGCTGCAAAAATATAGGTGGTTTTAACATGCCAGTTGTAGCAAAATAAACGTAGGAGGTGATGGTAATAGCATGAAGGAATAAGTGTTACAGGGATGTGGGGAAAGAGGAGGAGCTGGTAATAAAGGATGGAAAAGATGCGGAGGCAAGAACAGCAGAGAGGCTAGGTGGATGGAGTGGAATTTGTGATACAAGGAAGACTACTGGGAAGTTTTAGGGTATTTAGGAGTGGAAGCCATTCAAGGCTTTATGTAGGGGAAACTCCAGATTATGGGGTAGCCTGAAGGGACCCGTCTTCTATCTTTAGGCCCAAATTGACCTTTGGGTAAAAGGTTTCAGAGCATGTGTTGTGTGACAGCTCTGCTTTACAGGGAGGATTTCCTTGGCAGACAGTGTGGTTATTAACAAGTTCATCTATTGGCATCAAGCTGGCTGGGGAACTTACTTGAAATGGAAAATGCTAAGCAGTGGAACTTGGAAGCTGCTTATTCTTAAAGTGAGATAGGCATGTACGCGCTTTGTAGGTTCTGTGCTGAGTAATACTTCTGAGTGGTAACTCAATGTTAAAAGCTTCATTCCACATGGCTGTGGCGCTACATTGTATAGTGCAGATGGTGTAACTCTTTGCTCTCAAACTTTCTCCTGAAGTTGGCTTCCTGGGCTAGAAAGCAACTCAAAACTTGCAGCTTTTAGGCAGAAGAGGATTCTCTCTCAGTCCTGAGTGTCCCAGATAGGCTAACAAGTTCAGTGGTTAATATAGGCTTATGTACAAAATTCTGTACAGTGCAGGTGCTGTAAGGATTTGGAGCTCTCTATAGGACTGTTTCTTCTTGAGCTGGTAAACTAATAATGGCTTTAAAAGGAGTAGCTGTCAACAAGCAAGCACATAGCAGGAAAAGAGGTTGCTATAGGAGAGGGACTCTTGCTGACTGCTAAGCTGAACCTCTGGTATGTTTTTCACTCTTCTGGTCTCATTGCTCATTGTCCAGCTGTTGCATTTAACAAATGAAGACAGCTCATTTTATTGCTGGGCCTTTTTGTTTGCACTTGGATGTGGAACAGCTGGGAGGAAGCTCACTCTAAGCTTTTCCACAGTGTTTCTATGGAAACTGTCAGCTCTCCAGCTGGTTCTCCAAAGGGCACAAGCTGTGGGTGCCTCTGACTGATTGTTATGTTCACATGCTTCTGAACCTTATGCCTGGACACCAGCAGATCTCTGAAATGGTTTCCTAGGTGACTGCATTTTCCATGCTGTGGATGGTAATCAGCATGTTAGCATTGCTAAGCAGTGCTTTCTGCACCTCTTGCTGCTGTTGATAGAGTATCTGCTGAAATCTTGAGGCCATAGGTCCCTGTATGGGGTATTTTCTTCCTAATGGAAGCTTTTTAATGTCTGCAGAACTTATTGGAGGCTTGATGTGTTGAAAAAGTTCCCTTTATGAATGAGGACTTAAATTAAGGAATTACTTCATGTCCTGAAAAATAAGAGACACTTCATAGGAAATCAGTTGTAAGTTTTCCTCACTGTGAAGGTGATGAGCCCCTGGCGCAGGGTGCCCCGAGAAGCTGTGGCTGCCCCATCCCTGGAGGTGTTCAAGGCCAGGTTGGACGGGGCTTGGAGCAACCTGAGCTGGTGGGAGGTGTCCCTGCTCAGGGCACGGGGGTGGAACGAGATGATCTTCAATGTCTTCATTTTAATGACTATGGCTAGTCAGGTGCTTATTGACTTTTTATTAAATTTTTTTCAGCATCTTTGAAAGTGACACCACTTCCTCCTAAAACATCAACTAATTTAATGTTGTGTTGCTGTTTGGGTACTGGCTGGGAAAGGGAAAGTGGGAGGGAGGGTGCAAAGCATGTCAGCTGCTGAATCAGAAAACACAGGTTGTCTTTAGATGTTTGCCAACAACATACACAGATGCAGCTGAATGCTTTATTTGTAGATTTCCCCACATGACAGTGTTCCTGTGATTTCCTTAAGTGGCTACTGAGCATTTGAGATGAGACGAACAGAAGCTGCAATGAAGGAGAATGAAGGCAACATGTCTTATTACTTCATGAAAGACTATGACATTTGTCCAGGCAACCCCAAGAGGTCTATAGTAATTCATGCAAGCCTGTGTCTTGTCTGGCTGAAGTCCCTCAGGGCAGTTTGATCTGGATGATGTTTCCTCCCCGCCCTCCAAAGAACACCAGAGAGTTCTAGTCTGTCATTTGTCTGCAAGGGCACTGTGTGTGCATGGTCTGGTGCTGAACAGGAACAGAGCTTCTTGGTGTGAGATGAATCTGACAACAAAAATAAGAAATGGCTATAACCTATGTTGCAGGACTGCCAAATGTCTGTAACCAGTCTGTATGAATGCTATGCTGGAATACTTTTCCCGCTGATGCTAGGGTGAAATGTGGAAACCACGTTGCTGTAAGGGAAGGGGTGTACCAGCTCATGATAATTATTTCTACATTTAAAACAAACTGGACTAGGTGCTTTTGGAGTGGTCGTGAGTTCCATGACTGAGGTGATAGGGCTTTGGGGTGAAAGTTGTAAGAGAATGGAATGCTTTTAAATAGGTAGCCAGGGAAAAGCTATATATATTTTTAACAAACTGAGGTCACTTGCTGAAAATAGGGAAAAATTTACAGAATTAGATAGAAATGCAAGTTCCCTAAATTCAGTGGATGAGCTTTAAAATGTATCACAATTTCTATTAAAGGATATTGCTTTATAGCAATCAGTGTGCGGTCCTATTGAATGCTGTATTGACTTCTGTTCTAGGGGTCTGTGGGGAGCTTTCTATAAAAGGCTTAAGATGACACAGTAGAATGTTTCTTGTAGCTTCTGTATGGAATTGCAGTGAAGAGAGCCTTTGGACAAGCACTTAAATGCTGGGGACTGAGGTTATTCAGCAGCTAGTAGAAAATGCTGGGTGCTTGGCCTCTTATTAGCTATAAATATATCTTGCTTGAGTCACATACTTGATATTACCAGTTTTAATGAATAAGGGTGCATACTTCTCAATTGAGAACCAAAGTAGTTTTACAGCTACTGTGGATTGGGCTGGAGAATGGGTTTGTAATTTCTCTGAATTTATGGAGGCTACCTCGGTGCCAAACAGCCTTTTTTCTACTCTATATGAAGAAAGAATCAATTACCTGTGGGAGCTGAGAGGCAGCTTCTGTATCTTAGGCATTGTGACAGACTGTAGGAATTGTTTCATCAAGTTCCTCCCTATGGTGAAATCTCCTTCCTGTTCTCCCCTGCTGAAGGCAGGCAGAGAAATATGTTGAGGTAGTGGCTGTGAATACCAATTCGCAACAAGTGGAGCCTCTTGTGCACTCATAGTGCACTTCTGCAGGAGAAGCCGCCTAACCTTTTTAAAAGTGATTATCTCTCTCTCTTTGAATGCCCTTCTGCTGCTCATGTTATTTGGCATGTAAGCAATAACTGTTAAAACAACACAGCAAGAGGAATATTTTTGAGGGTACTGTGTTCAATATGGGCTTTTCTTTCAAACCTCATTGGGGGACACCTCTGGAAAGTATGGTTTTAAGGTAGCTGGCTTTCTGATGCTCAGTAAGAGCCCTAGGAGATATTGAAGGGCTCCCATTCTGCGCTGAAGGATTTTGTCAGCAGGGTTAGACAAGGTCCCTAATCTTTTGTCTCATCTCACCTCAAAGCCTTTGTAAGAGGTGCTTGTAAAATGGTCCTGTAACTAACTACTTCTCACTTGGATGCAGTTAATAATGATCACCCTTACTGACAAATTGGGGGGAAGTCGGACACTGACACTGAGTTTATTCTTGTAGAGTTCCACAAGACTCGTATTAATCCAGCCAGGCTTACCACTTGCATCCCTTGACTTCATTGTGCAGTAGATGTTCATCCTTTGCATGGGTATAAATGAATGAGTGTGCTGCAGCAGGGAGTTGGCTGTTAAACCTGGGGCAGGGAAGGCTATGTTTGTTGGTTTTGTATAAGCAGGACTCTTGCATGGGGGGAGGACTGTCCTTCTGCCTTTTACTGGCTCTGAGAAAGCTTAGTACTGGCAGGGCCCATTAATTTTTAATTTAGTCCTTTCTACGCTGCACTGCTATTGTGGTTTATGAGGACATTATGCTGAAATGAAGGCCTGTAAAACAGAATTTTAAAGTTTGAAAAAGGCACAGTCACTGTACATAATATGCATGCTGAAGTATAAATGAGTGGGTATTTATAGTACAACTAATATTAATTGTTTTATTGTGATGTCATCCTTACAGGTCAACTGAAAAGTAAGATACAGTGGAAGCCAGAAATCCCCAGACATTAAACTAACATTAATATGAAATGCTAAAACATGCTGAATTTCTACTGCTGGTTTTGTGTTTAAGATAGTTTTTCCTATCGTATTGTTGATATGGCTTTATATATTACTGTGAGGAAGGGTGTCACACTACTGCTGCCATGGAAGCCCAGGTACTTTATCAAAGTCAGAGCTAGGAGGTCTGGCTTGGTTGAAATAAAGAACCTGCTGGAAATAACACTTTTTTTGGTTAGTAGTGTTGGTGTTAATCCATGAAGTTATTCTGTGTTTGTACAGATACATACCAAAAAAATGCTAAAAGGTGATGCCCTAGCCTCTTTGCCATAAGTTGGTAGGGATTTGGGTAAGACAGCAGAGGTGAGCTGCCAACTTCTGTGGTTTGGGAACAAAAGTAATCCTGGACTGTAAATATTACATTAGACTAAGTAGATAGCTCAGACTTTCAGGCCTGTGGCTTAAAGCATGCTGGACTACAGGGAGAAGTGGGACGGGTTTTGATGTAAAGCATGACTGGGTTACAGGAAGCACAGTAGCAAATCTCTTGTTACACTTGTGCTAGAGATAATATGCCTCCTAGCCACTCTTATCCAGTGCAGACTGAATTGCTAAAGCTTTTTTAAAGGGTCTGTGAGCTGTGGGGAAGAGGCTTTAGTATTTTACCATCCTTAATGTGCTTTAGTCCTTGATGCTGTCTGTTTGAGAGAGCAGCAGATAGTGTTGCAAATGCAGCTGGGCTCTAAATAGCTGTTGCTGAAGTAACTTTGGTGCTGAGATAGATTTGCTTTTTGACCCCTTCTGAATGTTGCTTGTTCTCTGCAGTTCATCTCTGTTGTTCCTCTTGGACTCAGGTTCTTCTAAGAATATGGTATTTTAACTTTTACCTTCATTGGATTTAGATTGTATTAGGGTAATTTGGGTTGGAAGGGATCTCAGGAGGTCTGTAGTACAAACTCCTGCTCAAAGTTTTGTAGAGACTTCAGGATTTACCTTGATTGTCTGATGAGGAGAAACCTTGAACAGGAATTGGCTGTGAGAAACTGCTTTGTGATGAGTCTTCCCATCACTCTGTTGCTTATACTTTGTCAAAGTTATAGGCCATTATCACAATCTTTCTGTTGTCTTCTAACCTTCATGTAGCACAAAGTTCTCAAAGGGATATTTGCGATTTCCCCTGCTTAAGAACTAAATGTGAGGGGAAACTGATAGCAAAATACTTGCTTAGGTTCTGTTAAGCTTTGGGGAAGAAAGCTTTGTAAAATCAGGAGAAACTCTACAGTTCTTGGAGTCATTGTGTGACTACTTCCTGTAGGATGCATGAGATAAGGGCTAGTGAATTCATTGGAAGATGTCTGCTAAGGCAGAAATTGCTTCCCCTGAAATCCCCTTCTGAGATTAGTTTCTGAAAAGCTGAAATTCTGACATTACCCTACAGTGGACCCCTCAAGATGCCTCTCCTTTGTGCAGTTAATACAGATGGGGAGTGCTTGCCTGTTACAGGCAGTTGCCTGTTGCGATTTTCCTTGCTCTGCTCTGGGTATTTCAACTAGAGCTATGTTTGAGCTGTTTGCATGGAGATGGAGGCTCAACTGTTTCTTCAATACTCAGTTGATTATTAATAATGATTATGCCTTGATCTGCAGAAGACAAAAGCTAATGGATTAAGGTTTTGAAAATACCTGTGCTTTGTGTACTTAGAAACTCACAAGGTAGAATTGATTGCTTTGGAGCTGATGACATTTTTCAGGGCTTCAGCTTCTTGTCCAGAATATGCAAGCTGTGAAACAGATTGTATTGAAACTTAACTATTGAGCTAATCTATCTTCATCTGAAGATCTTCAATTTGTATCATATTTAGGACAAGGTCGGGGTTTGTTTTTTCTGCTTCAACATGAGAAAATAGTTGAGTGTGGAAACTATGAGCATTGGAAGCAATGCTCTAGAATGGGCTTACATGTTTGTAGGCAAACTGAAGAACAAGTAAAACAACTTGTGGCAAGACTTGGTCTGTCCTGTGCACTACCTGAAGAGCTTGGCATAAGAACCAGCTCCAGCTGACTTGCTTTTTCTTGAAAAGTTTGCCATCAGAGAGGGCGGCTGATCTGGAAGGTTCCTGCAGCCTGGAAATAGCAGCATCTTAAATCCCTGAAGCTTCTCTCCCTCAAAACACACAAATGATAATGAAAACTTGATGAACCACTGGAGGAAGTTTCTAGTCAGCAGACTGCAGTGGTGGTGAATTGGGTTTTCAGTTCACTAACCTCTTAAGTGTTTAATAAATCCAAGAGATCTGTTCCATGGATAAGGTGGCCCTGGTATCTAACCAGACAGACTCTACCTTCTGTTATCTCTCTTAAAACTGACCCTGCACAGCAGGACCAATTACCTGGCTAACAAAGTGCAGACAAGTGTCTCCTCTTGTGCCATCCTGTCAGCTGAGCTGAAGGTTTTGTGGTTGCCATGGCAATATTGCTTCAGATGCTGATAGCAAGAGTGGTTGTGATTAAGTGACTGAGGATTTGGTATGTAGGTTTTTCTCCTCCTTTTTGTATGGATTTTCTTGGTTAATCATGTGACCTTGCATTGACAGATTGAGGAATAAGCTTCTTGGCGAGTTGAAAATGTAGTAGATCCCAAAGACACTTTGGTAAATGAGTTGCTGTGCTGGATGAGGTAGCTGTGCATAAATATCTGAAGCAAAAAAACCAAACCACCCTCTTTTGCAGGCTGCAGTGCAGGGGATGAACATACTGGGCTTTCTTATAAACTTGCTTTTTAAGCTGTCCTACCTCTTCTGTGCAGGTGACTACTGTTTTGTGTTTCAGCCTAAGGGTTCATCTATCTTTCTCCTTCAGCTGCTCCTTAAGCAATTGCTACTGGCTGCGAAGTTGTAGATCTAGGCAAATGAAGAGTTAGGAAGCTGAGACTCTTGCCAGGAAAGGGTAACTGTGGAACTGATAAAATCGGACAATTGATGTCCTAATCAGCTAGCTGGTGGCAGCAGGCCCAGTTGGCACCTCAGAAGTGATCTTGAGATAGAGCTGCTCATTTCTCTGGCTAAGACTCCCTATGGACTGTGTGCATGCTTTATTTTTGGAAAAGCTGGCTGCTTGGCCCTTTGGCTGGTGACCAGTGTTTAAAGTTTGAGTCCTGCTTCAGCTTGGTAATTGAAAAATACTGGATTAGAAGGCAAGGCTAAAGTTCTTGTTTTCACAGCCTGGCAGACTATGTATAACTATGAAAAGTCTGTAAACTTACCTTCTGTCAAGTTGACTAGCATGTATGAACAATTAATTAAAATTTGAGACAAGTGGGAACACTTTAGAAGTGAGGCCTTTATGCAGGAGGTTCAGGACTGGCAGCCAACCTGATTTGTTGATACTAACTTGTTTAGGGATCTTGAGAAAATTGTGTTCCAGCTTCTTGCCTTGGTTTGCTTATTTGGTATTAAATACTGACTGACCTTGAATTGCTTAAGTCTTAATACGTTTCAAGCTAAGGAAGATTAAAAATGTTTTTTCTAATTGTCCTGATGTTACATATAACTGAATTGTCCTAAACCAGGATTACTTTCTTCCTGCAGAATGGGTGTATTCTGTAGTTTTGTTCTTTGTTTGCCTTGTCAGACCAGTGATTGATGACCATCTCTGTTCAAGTGTTTGTTTCCTGTGGCTCAGCAGTTATGGATCAGAACAAAGCTACCTGAACTCCCATGTTCTGGCTGAGCTCTGGTTGAATTCTGAGAACACGCTCCAGTTCTGTAGGACTGGATCCAAAGTGATTTATTAACTTCTGTAGGAAATGGCATTTGTGCCCTTCAGTGATGTGAAATGTAGCTCAGTATAGCTGTGTGAGGACATGCACCTTGAATGACAGCAGACAAGACTGATTTGCATACAGAAGGCAAAAGCCTTTACACAGTGCAGATAATGCACATTGTAAAACAGTTACAATAACATTCACTGCAGCCATGAAAACAATTTTACAGCAGATTAAACACACTTAGAAAAAGGGAAAAGATGAGTGAGAAAGCAATACCAGCACTAAATTAGGGTTTAGTCAGCAGCAGAAACAGAATATAAGAGGAAATGAGAAAACGTTCCAACTGTCCTACTGCTTAGTTATTTCCCAGACCAACTCTATTCTCTGTTGTTGGGGTACTGCTTGAATTGAGAAGTTTTACTGCTTTATAAGATCATGCCTGTTAGTGAAAAATATGAGAACTGAAATGGGCGTTAACTTAAATAGTGCTTAGAGGGCAAGTCAGTTGTGGTGTTCTTAGACAAATTCAGTTATTCAGTGGATGCAATCTTAATCATAGAATCATAGAATGGTTTAGGTTGGAAGGGACCTTGAAGATCATCGAGTTCCAACCCCCCTGCCCTGGGCAGGGACACCTCCCACTAGACCAGGTTGCCCAAGGCCACGTCCAGCCTGGCCTTGAACACCTCCAGGGATGGGGCTTCAACAACCTCTCTGGGCAACCTGTTCCAGTGCCTCACCACCCTTAAAGTGAAAAACTTCTTCCTAATGTTTAATCTACACCTGCCCTCTTCCAGCTTAAAGCCGTTCCCCCTCATCCTGTCACTCCATGCCCGTGTAAAAAGTCCTTCCCCAGCTCTCCTGTAGGCCCCCTTTAGGTACTGGAAGGCCGCAATAAGATCTCCCCGGAGCCTTCTCTTCTCCAGGCTGAACAGCCCCAACTCTCTCAGCCTCTCCTCATAGGAGAGGGGCTCCAGCCCTCTGATCATCCCCGTGGCTCTCCTCTGGACGCGCTCCAGCAGGTCCATGTCCTTCTTATGTTGGGGACTCCACAGCTGGATGCAGTACTCCAGGTGGGGTCTCACGAGAGCGGAGTAGAGGGGCAGAATCACCTCCCTCGCCCTGCTGGCCACACTTCTTTTGATGCAGCCCAGGATACGGTTGGCCTTCTGGGCTGCGATCGCACACTGCTTGCTCATGTCGAGCTTCTCATCGATCATCACCCCCAGGTCCTTCTCCTCAGGGCTGCTCTCCAGCCATTCCCCGCCGAGCCTGTATTTGTGCTTGGGATTGCCCCGACCCAGATATAGGACCTTGCACTTGGCCTTGTTGAACTGCATGAGCTTGGCTTGGGCCCACCTCTCCAGCCTGTCCAGGTCCCTCTGGATGGCATCCCTCCCCTCCAGCGTGTCTGCCTCGCCACACAGCTTGGTATCATCAGCAAACTTGCTGATGATACTCTACCCCACTGTCCATGTCGCTGACAAAGATGTTGAATAGTACGGGTCCCAGTACCGACCCCTGAGGAACGCCACTCGTCACTGCTCTCCACTTGGACACCGAGCCGTTGACCGCAACCCTTTGAGTGCGACCATCCAGCCAGTTCTTTATCCACCGAGTGGTCCATTTATCGAATCCATGTCTCTTCAATTTAGAGACCAGGATATCGTGTGGGACAGTGTCAAACGCTTTGCACAAGTCCAGGTAGATGACATCAGCAGATCTTCCCTTGTCCACCGCCGCTGTAACCCCTTCGTAGAAGGCCACCAAATTTGTCAGGCATGACTTGCCCTTGGTGAAGCCATGTTGGCTCTCGCCAATCACCTCCTTGTTTTCTGTGTGCCTCAGCAGAGTTTCCAGGAGGATCTGCTCCATGATCTTGCCAGGCACAGAGGTGAGACTGACTGGCCTGTAGTTCCCCGGGTCTTCCTTGTTTCCCTTTTTGAAAATAGGGGTTATGTTTCCCCTTTTCCAGTCGGCAGGAACCTTGCCAGACTGCCACGACTTCTCAAATATGATGGCTAGTGGCTTCGCGACTTGATCTGCCAGTTCCCTCAGGACCCACGGATGTATCTCATCAGGTCCCATGGACTTGTGCACCTTCAGGTTCCTCAGGTGGTCTCTCACTTTATCTTCATCTACAGTGGGCGGTGCTCCGTTTTCCCAATCCTCTCCTTTGCAATCTGCGTCTTGGGCAGTGCGGCTGCTGTCCTTGTCTGTGAAGATCTTCCTTTGTCATGTAAAATAACCTGTGAGTACTTGAGTATTGGAATATGTTAAGCAAAATGCCCTGTTTAAACATATTTCAGTGGATCGCTCAGACTGTCACCAGTATTTTGTGTGAAGTGTTTGAGGTGCATTAGCAGGTGTGTGTTGCACGGTTTGGAGTCTGTCAGGCTGAATGCTGTTTGTGTCAGTGTGGCGCAGAAGTTCAGGCAAATGCTGAGTTCTGATCCAGATATGGCCTTGAATGGTTACAAACTGCAGGAACAAAGGTGTCCTGTGCTCAGAGCCATTGTAACTTCAAACTCTGTTCCTGCATGATGTGCCAAATGCTGTTTTCCACTCTAGTGGCTGAACCACATAGGAAGCCGGACCCTATAATGCTAGTGAAGCAACTGCTTGGGTGATGGAGGCCTATGCTTTGCTGAAGGCTTTGAGCAAGTCCCCACTGTTGATTAAATTTGGGAGGTCAAATACATTTTCTTCAGCTGCTTGACTGTGTCTATAGAATTTCCATTAATGAGCAGTTGCTTCTTGACTTTACACATGTGTGATGGTTGATTGTGCAGGATTAGCTTTCTGCAGCACATAGACACCTGCTAAAAAGAGTAATCTTATTAGAAGTGAAATCTCATCTGATTGTTAAATATGGTGTGCTTAGACCCCACTTGTCGCTCTGCTTAATTCAGCATGCAGGTCTCTGTCAGAACTTCTATTGATTCATTGGGATTGCTTGGCATCTTTGTAGATATTAATCTTGTATGTCTGACAAGCTACTGGGCTATTTCAGAAGAGGCAGAGTTGATTGTAAATGCCACAGGCTGTGGTCTCTAGTTGACTTTGTGCAGATGTCCTGACTTCTCCTGTGAGCCTTCTCATGTGCATGTTTGTACTGCTGCAGTGTTCCACAAACTGCTTTGTGCTGAATAGGTTTAAGACAGCTCTGCTGTGTTTCAGACTCAGTGCTGGTGATAGTGAATGGGGGTTTTCCTTTGTTTTGTATACTGCAAGCGGGTAACTTTGTGGAACAAGGGCCTGGACTTGTGTTGCAGTGAAGGTCTGCCCATGGTGTGTTACAGCGAGCAGACAACTTGCATGTCTGCAGGCTTGTATGACAACTGTCTTAACTGACTTGTTTTGTGTGCCTTAAAAACATGGTAAGTATCTTGGTGGTTGCTGGAGAAAGGTATTTCATAGGTGAAAACAGGCAGTGTGAGGTAAGTGAGATGTGGAGTCTGTTACATAGAGGATGGCTCGCCCTAAGGGGTCACTTGGGTTGGGGTAGAATGAGCATATCCAGTGGGGATTCAGCTCGCTTGAAGCATGTGAGTGGTGTGATACATCTTGCCAACTTGAGATGTCTGAGTTAACGAGCTCCCTTTAGTCATGCTGGTGTCCCACAGCAATTGTTTCAAAGGAAACATAGCTAGTGACACCTCTACCAGTTTTTCTAGTCAGTTCGGTTAACTGATCAAGGTGGCTGCTCTGGTCTGTGCAAAGTAGAGTTGTAGCCCTTTTGTTAAAAAACAACTGTTTCCATAGCTCTTGAAGCCTGTTGCTATATGGTGCTACTTCTTGGAAGGAGTGTTGGAACAGTTTGGATGTATATCAGTACTGTCAAATTCTTTGGCGAGGCTAGGGTATGGGAGAGGACCTGTAGAAGACCTTATCCGGGAAGCTTGCTTGTGTGCTTGTGGATGGAGTGAACGCCAAAGGACAGAAGGCGAAAGGTTCTCCAAGATGCAGGAAGGTTTATCCCTGTAAGTGTAGAGATGTACTCCTTGCTGTATGTAAACACACTGGCTTGTAACGGCATAGGGTACAACATGTCAGTGTCAATCAGCAGACATGCTCTTCTGTGGCAAGGTTGTCTCTGTCTCTATATTTACATGCATTTTTGATGTCTATGATGGAGTATTGCAAAAGATCTAACTCTTGAAGGATGAGAGGAGGCTAAGTGAAAGTCAAGAAGCTGATGCTATCAAGATCTTCTGGGATTTGAGTATGGCAGATTCATTACTTTCAGAAATGATAACTGATTGTATCTGAAGAGGTGAGGGGAAAAGTGAGTTAGATCATGTCCATTACCTGTCAGCAAATAGCGCTGCATACATCTGCGAGGCGTGAAATGAATGCATTTGTTACAGGTAGTTCTCCTGTCTGACTTTTCAATGAGAGCTACTACTTGTGCTTATTTTTACACACGTGCTTCAGGAGAGTTTCAGTTGTAATTGTCTCCTGGTAGGGAGAGGTACCTGTGGAATGTGTGCAGTGGGTGCTTATGGATAAGGAAGGCTAGTGGTAAATCTTACTGCAAACACCTATCCCTGCAGTCATTGAAGAAACTGGCATGATGCAATATTCTGGTATGTTAATCACACTTCTGTAGGGCAAACAGTTTTCTGAAGTATGGTTTGAACTCTAGCTCAAAGCAAATACATATTTTTTGATTTGAAGGTAGCTGACAAAATAATTCCAAGTTTAAGTAGCTTCTGTTTCACTATTAACAAAAGTCATATTGCTATAATTAGTCAGGGGAGAGATCGGGGATAGTTTACTATAATTTCACTTCTCACTGTGTGCTTACATAAGTATTTAGGAGCTGATGCTGGAGGAAAGGTGTAAAAGTTGGGAATCATGTAGTTCTTGTACCTTAATCTCCTTCTGCCTTGTACTCAGAATGCTGAGTATGTTGGCAGACCAGCTAGAGCCTGTCTGGAAGAGCTGTCAAACACATGTAATTCCCAGTGGAATGTGTTTATCAGATTGCCAGCAATCAATGTGCAAGTATGCTGTTAGGTCTGGGTAGGCTCAGTTGTAAACAGTGGTAGCAGGAAATTTAGTGCCTCCAACTAGTTCAACTGGTGAGTGTCCATGGTGTTGTAGGACTTCATTATAATAGAGGCGATTTAACTTTTCTGCAGTTCACTTTGCTTTTCTAGTGTGCTGTTCTTGTCCCTGTCTAGCCTTGCTTGTTGAGCTTTACTTGCCAGGTCCTAGAAATTTAATTTATTGTTAATCTTTACATGTTAGTGCGGGTACTCAAGCTTTATGTAAGATGTGGTAAAAGTCCTTTCTGGCCTGCCCTTGGCCTGTCTGAGTGTAGTTAGTCAGGACCTTAGATGCCATCTGGAAAACTGCACTGTTGTCCTGAAGGACTGATGGGACTCGCATTGGAGCAGGCATGTTCTGTCTTGTCTGAATGTTCCAGCTCCTGTGTATGGGACTTGTCTCCCTGCTCCTTTAAAAGTCAGATTTCTGTGGTGGTGCTGTGAGACTGAGTAGGCAGTGCTCAAAGTATTTTTCAAGACTTTTTATGGGAGTAGCTCTCAGCAATCAAGAGATAGAGGTTGTATTTGGGTCAATTTCCTAATGAAATAAAATGCATAGTATCTTGTGCTCAGTATTTTGAGGGTGTAAAACTTGTTTACAATGTGTAGAACTTGTTATGTTGTACGTGCAGTTTTACTTTAGCAGTGTTTATGGACTGAATACTAATAGAGAAACAGCTTTCAGCAGTAGATAGCATAGAGTACAAAACACTGTCAGGCTTTGGAGGGGTATGCATGGGACAATTCTCCTGCAGAGGCCAAAAAAAGAAATATTAGGGATTCTGGGTTCTGTCAGTCTACTAAAATGCCCAGAATTTGGGGTAGAGACTACCTCAGTGCAGTTCAGCAGAATTCTCTTTAGCCTTAGTCTTCTGTGAAATGAACCCCTGAGCAAACTGGACCTTCCATTAGATTTTGAAATATCTGGCATATGTTCACTTAAATGTGAACATGGCACTTGCATAGTAAATTGGAGGTCCCTGTTGAGGTTTGCAGATTCAAATCTGCATTGTAGAACTCTTACAAAGTAGAAATACTGACAGACATGGCAGCAGCAGGTGAGATGAAGTTTAGCTGTTAAGGTTTGTATATGCCTTTTTGTTCCTCTCTCACAAGCTATGTTTCTTGGCAGGAGGGGACAAGGAACTAAAAAGCAATAGTTCCTCTGCCTTCCTGAATCTCCTGAGCTGCTTTCTATGGGAGAAGAGTTTGCTGTTGCTGCTTGCATTGTTTTGTTCATGAAAATGCTTATACTGTGGTAGCTGTACAGATGGACTCTGCCTTGGGGCATCTGAATAGAAAGAGTTACTTGACGAAGGGCCTCATCTTTCCAGGAGCTTTGTGTGGAGCAATGTTACCCTTAAGACTAGAGAGCCTCCTCTGTAATATCTGAATGGAATACAAAAGTGCTTTGCTATGCACTCCATAATTCATTAACTGCGATGAAGAAGAGAAAGAGGCAGGGAGGTGCATTTTATAGGTGGAGGATAGAAAGGGGATGTCTTGCTTTGCATGGCAGTACTAAGGCCCTCGAGGGGAAGCCCTGGTGTTATGGAGAAAGTGCCATTAGCTTTTTTAACTTGAGATGCTGAAACTTCAGTCTCTGGAAAAAAAAAAACCTGGTGAATATTTCCTGAGCTGGTTTGCAAATGGCCTTATGTTGAAGCCTGGATCCCATTATGATGAGGAGAGAGTGCTGCCCAGACTGTTCTGTTGGAGCATGCTCCTCAGGATAGGTCCATAGCTTGCCTTTGAGGTGCACTGCTCAATTCCCCAGCTTTGTCTGAAGCCAATTGGCATACTGAAGGTGATTTAATGTTTAATACCTCTTCCCTGCTGCCTTTGTATGCTATTGGCACAATATAGGATAAGGAGAGTGGAACATGAAGAATATATAAGTAAGAAGCACTTGTTCTCTTGCTGTTGGGAGTGTTTCCTAACCACAGCTGTTGAGCCCACAGGAGCTCCTTAGGTGACAATGTGTTTTGCACTTGTACTCAGTTAATGAGTAATGTAGAACTCTTGTTTTATCTGGGGATCTCAAATATTTGGAAGCATCAACTAACTTTACCTTGTGAGGTAAGATTCAAGAGTAATATTCCCCAACTCAGCTGTAAAAAATGGCATTACAGATGTAAAATGGGTGGCTGGTAAGAAGGTGGTGGCTGAGCTGTGAAAGGTGTTTCCATGCTCTTTAGCCTGTTGTATGGCTGTTGCTGTCTTGCACTGTAGAATGATGCTTTGTCTATGCACAAAGGATGTTATGTATCCTATGTACATCTCCAAAGCAGACGTGTTCAAACATAACTTACAGGAAACACATGTTTGTAGCTATACCTGATGTAGCCAGCACTGGTGACAGTTGTGGAAGTCATCATTATGTAAATGTTGGATTCTAGGCAGGAAAAAAGCATTATGTTTTTGTGAGTTGCAACTATAAGACTAGAAAGCAGTGAAGATGGAACAAATGTCAGCAAATACTCCCCTGAGGGACTGCTGAAATACAGACGTAAGGCTGCTCTACGGCCAATATAACTTTCTGCAGTAATAGGATGTTTTTAAGTCTTCCACTCAAGTTACTGATCCAGTTTCTGTTTAGCGCAAGAGATCTTATAACAGTCCCAGTCTGTAAGGCAGCTGGCAGCTTTGTTCAATGTTGATACTGCTTTCTTTTAAAATATACTTGCAATAGAACCAGTATCTTTGAAGAGAGGGCTGTTAGCATTACACTAATTACTACTTGCTATTGCTCACACAAGAGAAGGGACATGTGTCTCTGGGGAAAAAAGCAGGGTGGGCATATGCATATGTTGTTGTGAATAAGGAAAGGGAAATGCTTCAAAGCAAACAATTGGGCAGGAGGAATGGGAAACCAACAAGACTTTTTCTGATTTAGTAACTGAAGTTCACATTTCCTAGCTAAGATGGGTTTCTCTGTGCTTGAAAAAAGTGGGGATTAAAGACTCTAAGAGCTGTAAGTTCACCCTTATTCACATGCAGGCAATGACCTGGTTCCATGGCTAGTTTCATGAAATGAGGAGTGTGTGGGAATGTTGCATGCTGGCAAAAGCTTGGTGGGCTTCAGTGCCCGTGTCTAGTTGCAAGGTAAATATATAAAAGAGCATAGAAACTGTTGTCTAGTAGCAATTCTAAGGCTTGCTTTCATTACTAGGATCTGGCTGTAGATTTACTGTAACATGGGTGATTGGAGGACAGGTCCTGGTAAAGTGGCTGTGTAACTTTGCATGAGATAGGCCGTAAGGCACAGAGCTGTTACAGTTGTGTAATTGGTTGTAGCAATAAGATAAATCTTATTCATCCAGCCCTAAGAGGTGGTCTAAGCTGCCTTTAGTAGTAGCATCTTTGAGCACTGAATGTGGTTAGACCTCTTCTAGAATTTTGTCATCCACCAATCTGTTCAGACTTCTTTGGAAACCATTTGTTTTCTGGCTTTCACACAGTAGTTGGTAAATTTTGCAGTTATGTGTAACAGGTGATATTAACTGTATGTGTAGTGTCAAGGGTATTTTTATTTTAGTCTGCTACCTGATGTCTTAAGCTGTGTCCTAATTTGCTTACTGTGGAATTAAACTCCCCATTTATCTTGCACGTACAACTTGGGGTTTTGACAGATGTCTGTTAGAGCCCTGTTAAACGATTGTTTCCCTGTTCCTAAGGAAGTTTAGATTCTGTCTTGTTTAGTCCCAACTTTTTCAATGAAGTGACCAGAAATGAGAGAGTTTGTTTACATTTTAATATTCTTAACCATGTATCCCCTCAACCAACAGTTGAAAAGCACACATCTGTTTTTAGTCTTTCTGAGCATTTGAAGGATGATTTGAGTTCGAAGGTACCAAGACACCAAATATCAGAAAAATGGGGATGGAATTCTGGGGTTGGGGGCACAGAACAGGAGGGTCTATGCTGGTGGCATGTTCCAGTGTGGCAAAGGGGAAAACTGTACTTAGGCCATGTATGACTGGAAAGTAGCCTTCTCTTTAATATATAGCATAGCTTCGTAGTTGGTGAGCCTGAGATGTCTGGCAGAGCTGAGGGGGATTTATTTACATGCAATTTTATTTTCAGACTTCTTTTTACTATTTTGACACCTTTTGGCAATTTTCCTAAGTGCTTAAACTGCACATTACTGTGAAGAATGTTTTTAAGCAGCTACATGCTTAAATTGGGTAAGGCTTATTTACTGTTTGACTTCTGGCTCTGACAACATTTATTTCTCTAAACGACTTCTGCTAAATGAGTTATTTTTCAGTTAGATTGAGCAGGTTCCCACACTTGCATCTTCTTTTCCATTTGCATTTTCTTTCCTTTTTCTCTTGGTGTCAATCATGCGGCTCCCTGGGTAAAGGATGCTTTTAGAAGTCGAATGTTGCTTGACAGCGTGTGTGATAGAAGGGCAGAAAACCAAAGGCAGCTGAGGAGAGCCTTGCAGCTTTTAGCTATTGGCTGATGTTAGGCAGCTGAATGAGAAGAACTGTATTTCATTTTACTCTGTTTTCTAATGAGTGAGAATGTATTGATGAAGCGGAGAAGATAGGCATGAGCCCAAATAATGGTATCTCTAGAAAGAGGCTTTAGGATGCCATGATTAATGGCTCTAATGTAGTAGGCTCTTACATACCTGAAATCCTTCCTGCACATAAAGTGTCCATGAAAAAAACTGAGTCAACAGAGGTGCTTAGACGTCATTTGAGAAGCTGATGGCACGTGCTACCTTCCCTTTGAGCTTCTGACTCCTTGTGCATTCTGGTGTGGAAAGTGTACAGAGTTCTGTAGGACTTAAGGGCCTTGGAGAGGTGGAAGTACTTCATGTGATTCTCTTGTCTCTTCTGGGACTTAAAAAAAACAGGCCTGTTTTGTCTGAGCTCCTCTTGCCTTAGATGCAAACTGAAGAAAGGGAAAAGTTTCTTGTTGAAACACTCTGGTGTCACCCTGCATTTCATTGTAGGTAAGGGAAACTCGCATTAGTGAGCTGCTGGGTTGGCACCACTTCTGCTCCATGTAGATGCTGCTGTAGCAGGGTGTCCTGTGAAACAGCTTTGTACTGGGCACGTTGCAGCAAAAAACCTGAAGAGATAATTTACCTGGTAGCCTGGTTTATTTATCTATCAGTAGATTGCTTTTTATTTAAGGAAAAGCTGTTGCATTGTGTTAAGACTATTTGTCCTCACTGTGCAGTGAGGATTTAATCTTCATGCTAACCTTTCTGTTATTGTAAAATAGTTTCCTTTGCATTTCATGGACTGAATTCCTCTATTCTTGATTCACTAAGATTTGTATTACTTAGCTTGGGTAGACATGTACACCTAGTAAGTCATATTTGTTAAATGGATAAAATAAACCAAACTTCAGTTCAGTACTGTATGTGAGACTTGGCTGGTAAATTGTGCACTTGTGCCTACATACCAAATATTTCCAGAAGCTAAGTGACAAATACTACATATCTAACATGGGAGAGCAGTCTCTTAGCTCAGGGCAACAGAGCGGCATGTGTGTTGTTGCTGTTGAATGCTTTACTGTCCTGCATTCTACAATAGCCTCCTGCACAGGCTTTTTCTTATGTGAGTCCTACCCCTTCTTGGTCTCAACTCTTTCAGTTACATGATCAGTATCAGTCATTATCACGCTCAGAAGCATCTTGAGATAAGGCTGGGCCACTCGGGGAGGCAAATGGATGATAATATCCATGTGCCTTGGAGTAAAAACTAGCTGATGTGAAAACTGACCTGCTGTCCCCTTCAGGGATGATATCTTCTTGTGGTTGCCAAGGTATACTGTTTAGAAATTGATGAGCCCTGTCTTATGTTCTTGGCCAGAATATTTTTACAGCCTAAGCACAGCTTGAGTGTTGCTTACCAATGCATTTCTACCAGAGCATTGTATGGACCTAGGGTCTTGCAAAGATTTTCAGGCTGATATCTTGCCTCCAAAAATCAAAACGAGCGAAGGAAAAGGATGTCTTTAAACAGGCTCCACAAAAGTCAGATTTTACGTGTTTCCGAGTTTGTAGGAAGACAGCTTAAACTTCACACTCCAGTTTGGAATGTCTCTAAGCAGAGGATGGAGGGTAGGGGTGAGGGCTCCTTTGTGTGGTGAGGCTGCTGTGATTGAAAGCTAGAAGTTGGTGAGTGGTTGATTCTGGGAATTTGCTTTGTAGACCTTCTGGTCAGAAGGGGATCCTGGCCTAGACCTATGTTGTTGACTAGTCTGGGAGGCCAAGTCAGAGCAGTACAGCTACTCCTTTACTCCTCCTGAGTTTCTGTAGTGTAAGGAGCTCTTTCCATTAACAAGGTGCCTGGTGTCAGGACAGGCAGTAGAAGACCCTCAAAGAAATAGAACTTGCCTGGATCTAGGTGGAGACAGTGCCTTGGACTTTGGCAGCTGTTGAAGGGAGACCTCCATTTCATCTCTTCATTTTTTTCTCTCTTAAAGGGTTGCAAGATATTGGTGGTGAGTTTATGTATTTCTATCATAGAAGAATGGTGAAGATGCATATAATTGGGATCCTCTTGCTATGTTAATGTTGCTAAAACTGTAGGTTTTGGTTGTCTTTGCTAAAAGCAGTCTGTCTTGATTTATTATTTGTATCTGTCAGTTGAGATGTAGTTGTAAAGATAGGGGATTTATGGGCTGTTATATCCATTTGGGGTATAATTTTGACTCTCAAAAGGAATGCTGCCTCTTTAAGACTTGTTAGGAGAAGAATATTTAAAATTAAGTTTTGAGCTAGGAAAAACTGTGCTCCATTAGTAATTGGAAGTTTGCTTCCAAACAATCAATAACAAATGTCATAGAGTACCAATCTATTGAGAGAATTAATTGGAGATACTTAAGATAAATTAATAATGAATGTTCAAGTGATATTCCTTTTTAACTTTGCAAGAATATTAAAACAAGGTAAGCATCAGAGGAATTATAGTAAAGCAGACAAACTGTGTAGGGAAATTAGGTATGCAAACTAGAGAACTGCATAAATCTGCATGTTATTAATTGGAAGAATTCCTGAAATTATCATATGGGCTGAATATTAAGTATAATAAAAATGAAGAGGTGCTATGTGAGGGGGGAAAATGGTACTGTGTATGGGAGGAACTATTGCAGGCATTCCTTCAGAGGATTGTGGCTTTTCATGGTGGTTGATAATATGTGTTGTGTATAATATTGTCAATGTATACTGTTTCCTGTATATGCAAGAAATATTCACAGGCTGGAATAACCAGAGCATGTAACTTTGTATTAAAACTTCTGTAGTCTTACAGCTATTGTATTTTACCTCCTACAACCAGTGTTTGTCCTGAGGAATTTTAGCTTGAAAGCAAGCAAGTAATTCATGTTCTAGCTTACTTCAGTGCATACCGAGAACAGCTTCTTCAGGTCATGCTCTAAATGTTATTCCTGCTGAATTTTTGGAAGTATTATTCAGGTGCTTAAAGCACTCCTAAGGATTCAGTGAAGAGGAGCCTTACTAATTTTTCTGAGTAAGAAAATTTACCAAAAAGTCTATTTCTACTTTGTAGAGTAGGGTAGATGGTTGGACTTGATGATCCCAAGGGTCTCTTCCAACCTAGACAATTCTATGATTCTATCTGTTTGAGATTATGCGGATAGTACATTTTACAGAAGATCTCCTCTTGCAGTTCATAATGAACAAAGGACTACAATATGTTTTTAAGTAATTTTGGTAAACCAGTTATTAGGCCTGGATGTACAATATTCACAGCTTCATCTTGGGGCTTGGGTAGAATTGTGAGAGGTACAATACCTTAAGTACAGGCTACACTGCACAGCCTTCATATATGCCACTTATATTTTACATGATGTCATCAATTACGCTGGAAATAATTGAACATAGTTGTTTGATCTTTGGTAAAACTCTTAAGATTCAGAGTTTGGCTGAATCTTAAATAATGGGTCCTAAATGAGTTGTAAAACTGCTTTGTCAGTTGTTACTGCAGTAAAGCTGTTTGAGATCTCTGCTTTTCATCAGCCTAGCTGAGGAGTTGTTCCTGAATCTTCTCTTCGTTTATCTTTCCTTTTCTCCTCCTTAAGGCACAAAGGTGTTTACTGAAATGCTCAAGGACTTGGATTTATTTCCAACCCATCATTTTGTGATAAACTTGCATTATTCATAAGGTAACACTTTCCAATTTATCATTTGCAAATAGTGTTCTTCAGCAGATGCACATTATGAGATATCCAATAATGAAACTATCATGCTTAGAATTACTTCCAGCTTGCTATTGTTAGTAAGAGTCTGTGAAATTGGTCCTGCTTTAATTCTTGTGCAATGAAGTTAGGCGAGGGTTTAGCCTGGCCCTCTGGAAATTCAGCAGGTGTTCTGTATTACTGCTAAAATCAGAGTGACTGAGGAGATGAGTAGAGAGCTTCAGGATTAGTGGCTGGGGTGAACTTAGTCCCCTGTGTTTGCACTGCAACAAGCAGTTGTTTTCAGCTTGAATCTCACTGTGTGTATGAGTGCAGGATCTGGACTTGTGTAAAACGGGGACTGTTGCGCAGTAGGTATTAGGCTTATGCATAGCAAACAGGGAATTTACAAAGGACAGGAAATAATTTACTCTTAAACACTCATGGAAGCCTGCAGTGGAGCCTTAACTATGAAAGGCAGGATCTTCAACTGTGGGGATAAAAGACTATTTCATACTGAGGAGATACCTAATTACTGTAATTGCTCTTCCTGTTGCATAGGAAGATAGTAGTTCTCATGCCCAGGAGTCCATCTTCCTCTGAAATGCTGGGAACGCTGGCAGATGGCCATCTAAAAGGATTTGTACTGAGGTCTTCCATGCATCTGAGGCCAAAATTCTTTCCAGAGTGCTGGGAAAGTCTGGGGAGACTTGTATCCTACAGGTGCATTTAGTGTCAGGATGCTAAGCCCTGTTGGTTCTGTCTGGCTTGTAGAAAAGCATCCTGCAAGTATCTGAACTATCTTAGTGTCTGTGTCAGCTGTGGGGGAAGATGCTGTGTCACACATTCAGATAAAGTTCTAATATTTAGAAGTATAAAGTCTGTAGCTGTTTTGTTCCCTTTCTTTTTTCAGAAAAGCATTGGATTAAGCAGTAAGGACACGGGACTAAATCAGGAGTTCTGATCCTGTGTCTGTTTCATTTTGTGACCTTACATGTGTTGCATCCCTTTACGTTGTCCATTTTTCCTATGTGTAATCATGATTCTCACTCTACCAGTGTTGCTGTGATGGAAAAAAGAATGTAAGTTCTAACTACAGTGTAACTTAGAAATAATGTTATATTTTAGGTTCTCTGATTCTGAGTGTGTCTCTCTGTAACAAGGTAATACAGGAATGCCCTAGAGATGCTGCTGACCAGATCACTGTTGTGCTGTTCTTGATTAATGGCATCTCCTTTCCTTGATGTTAATGTATGATTGTGTTGCACAGCTTCCCTCTCTATGTTCAAACTGTAATTGTCAAATGAATACAATGCAAGTAAAAAGCTATTTAAGGGAGTCTAGTGCAGCAAAGTACACAGCAAATGCCTGACTTCTGTGGCCATTCATCACTGGCATTAAATCTCTGCATAGTATGTTTTTTCCAATTAAGTTTGAAGTATCACTTTCATTCTTCAAGCACGTATCTAAAAACTAAACTTGCCCAATAAATGGCTTGACTGAACTGCTTAGGGATTTTTTTTGCTTTATGCATTTCTCCAGAAAAACTGCTCTTGTGAGAAGTATTGTACTTGATTAAACAAGAAATTAATGTGTAGATATGTTACAGTAAGTGTGAAGAGATTAAGCTTCTGCTGTCTCACATTTCATTCAGTTTGAAATTTGATAGTGTTAAGATATTAAGGAAAGTGACATCAGGACTGGTGAACAGGCTTTAGGGAAGGTGGGAAATAAAGATCGGAAAGAATCTGAAAGGCTTCTGATCTGATGCTTCTTAATAGCATCATTTAGTCTTGCACTTGCTGTCCCTTGTTCTCTTCCAGCACTATCTGGCTGCTTATATCCATATTCAGTGATGTAAAACTTACACTGCTTTCCTCTGACACTGACCCTCACTCTCTCCAGTTGCAACGAGCAAAAAGGCAAATAAGTCAGTAGTTTATTGGCTAAATTTCAGTGCTTGTTTTGCATTTGCAAATTGAGTGTTACAATGCTGTCAGGTTTATTGCTTTGCTGCCTTGATATCAACAGTTCAGAATGAATAATCCTGCCTGCTTATTGCTTCATCTACTCATGGAAGTCAAACAGCTTTGGGGTGGCATGTTAAAAGCAGTGGCATTCAAAGTTTGGGTTAAAAAGGGATGGCTGTTTATGCAGGGAGAAGTTTCTAATTGGACACCTTGTTGGGCAATGACTCCTCTTAAAAGAAACTATGGGAAACAGCTAATGGAAAGAAGTTGGAATACCTTTAAAAAAAGTCCTGTTTGAAAAAATCTCTGGTAGTAATAGAATTGTTCTTCCTGGGAGAGCTTTATGTACATCCGATAGGAACAGCAGCAGCAGCTGAGGTAAGTCGTGTTTCTGCAGGCTTATGAGAGCTACCTGGCATCTTTGAGCCAAGGTTTCACCAACCTTATTAGACTCAGCCCTATTTTGTCTTTACATGTAGCACCAAATGGCACGGGGTGTGTTGATACCTCTTTCTACTGAGGGTGAGTGCTTCAGTGTCACTATGTGAAAAGTAAAAAGCACACAAAAATATCCAGGTGTGGGAGACCACACAATGGGAAGCACGCAAAAATGCTGAAGGTGTACTAGAAGAAAGATAGAGGATCTGGTAACCATCTGACTGTGCTGTTAAGTCATCCGTGTATCAGGATATCTAGTTGCTGATTGTTTGTGACAGTCTTGAATAAATGTCCCTCTCCAAGGGACTGTGCATCGCTAGTGGCACCTAGCAGCTGATCTTGTATAATCAAGACAGAAATAGTGAAAAACTTTACCCCATAAGTTCAGAATGATCTATGAAATCTATCTGTAAAGATGACTGCCTGTCATTTTCAATGATTCATTTTGCTCTCTGATTTCCAGGCATTAAAAATAACGCGAAGGTACCACAGCAGAAGTTGAACTACCATCATGCTGGCAAGACAGCTTTAAGAAGACACCTCTCATTCTTCCTCTAAAGGCCATGCACCTGGAACCTTACTGTACATGGTCTCCTGACTGAATGAATACTGCTGCAGGAGAAAATCTTTTGGAAGAGCTAAAATGTAAGAGGTAAAATGTCCTACATCTGGGTCGGGGCAATCCCAAGCACAAATACAGGCTCGGCGGGGAATGGCTGGAGAGCAGCCCTGAGGAGAAGGACCTGGGGGTGATGATCGATGAGAAGCTCGACATGAGCAAGCAGTGTGCGATCGCAGCCCAGAAGGCCAACCGTATCCTGGGCTGCATCAAAAGAAGTGTGGCCAGCAGGTCAAGGGAGGGGATTCTGCCCCTCTACTCCGCTCTCGTGAGACCCCACCTGGAGTACTGCATCCAGCTCTGGAGTCCCCAACATAAGAAGGACATGGACATGCTGGAGCGCGTCCAGAGGAGAGCCACGGGGATGATCAGAGGGCTGGAGCACCTCTCCTATGAGGAGAGGCTGAGAGAGTTGGGGCTGTTCAGCCTGGAGAAGAGAAGGCTCCGGGGAGATCTTATTGCGGCCTTCCAGTCCCTAAAGGGGCTACAGGAGAGCTGGGGAGGGACTTTTTACACGGGCATGGAGTGACAGGATGAGGGGGAATGGCTTTAAGCTGGAAGAGGGCAGGTTTAGATTAAACATTAGGAAGAAGTTTTTCACTTTAAGGGTGGTGAGGCACTGGAACAGGTTGCCCAGAGAGGTTGTTGAAGCCCCGTCCCTGGAGGTGTTCAAGGCCAGGCTGGACGTGGCCTTGGGCAACCTGGGCTGGTGGGAGGTGTCCCTGCCTGTGGCAGGGGGGTTGGAACTCGATGATCTTCAAGGTCCCTTCAAACCTAAACCATTCTATGATTCTATGTGACAGCCTGCTCTACAGATTTGTGAATTGAATGTTGGAAGCTCAGGTGGTCTCTCTATGTGCCCTAATTTTTGACCAGTGGGAGGAAGAGTAACTGAGTGGGGTTTTTCAAGAGTGTGATGCTCTTCTACAGTTCTAAGGAAGGTAATCAGTTAAGAATTTGAAGTTTATATCTGAACATGTGATACTTTCCTGCTGCACAGTCAGAACTGTACAGCTGCAAATCTTAAGAGTTGCTTTGGTTTTTCCAAGAAAGTGTGCTTACATTGTGGGGAATTGTATTTCCTTCTATTTTTTTAAAAAAGGTGAGGTCCCATGCTGCCCATTTGTGAGAACTGGCTTTTTTTGTGGCTCTGCTTTGACACTGAGTGGTTATGGCAAGGCTTAACCTTTCTGTCTCAGCTCCAAAAGTGTCTCTTAAATTGTTTACTTTGGTATTGACTTTGTGGAAACTCACACTTAAAAATGGGATAAAGAATTTGTGTAGTATTTTAATGTGCATTGCTGTTTGCCTTCTAATAGCTGTTTCTTGCATGGTTTAACTGGCTAATATGCCTTTTATTCTTAAACTAGTAGAGATGTTGAACATCAGTTGATCTCTTCAGACTCCAGTTAACTTGAAATCTGGCCTCTAGTTCCTCTATGCTGGGTCTAAATGTAGTTTTTACTGTAGTTAGAGCTGAATGGGTTTGTTTTTTTTCCACTGACAACTTAAACAACTTGTTATTAAAAAAAAAATATACCAGGAAGCACAAAAATACCTCAGGGAAATATGGCTTTCTGAAAGAGTAAGACTTTAAATGAGTTACATTTCCTTTAGTCTTTCTATTTTTGCTTAGAAATCTTTTCTATTAATGAACCCTGGTGCTTCCTGACTTGAAGAGGAATGCTTTTACAAAGCCCCTGAGCAGGTATTAACTGTAGCTTAGTGTGGGCTTTATATCACCAGGGCTTCATACTGCAGATAAATCTTCTGAAGAGTAAAGTTGCCCTAAAAAAAGTTGAATTTTTGCAGGTTACTGATTATAGCTTTAGATGGATATGTAGGCTGAGATAAAAGTAAGTATAACATAAGCATCATCTTAAGTGACCAAAATCGACTGATGTAAGGCTGAAGCCACTGCGTTTAGAGGTGTCAGTCTAACTTGATCTTGAGTCCTTGCTATGAGTGAATGTTGGACCTGAGAATAAGACTCAGATCTTCAAAAATGTGAGTGCTAATTTGCTACATGTTGAGGGTTGCTAATATGCTTGACTCTAGTCTCCACTTGATCTCAGTGTTTTTCTAGCAAAAATGCTGTAAACCTCACTGATTTGCATAAAACTACTCCTAGCTTGACTGGCCCAGACACCTGATTGCTCTCCAGTGGAGAGATGCGATATAAAAGAGACCACACTTGTGTGCTTCCTTTCCTGACGGATGCGGTGCAGCCTCTGTGGCATCGGATTGCCCCTGTGGAATGTAGGTGACCTAGCAGTAGCAGCTCTGCAAGACTGTTTCAGAGCCTCTTGCCCAGTGTTGTTAACCAAATCCCTTTAAGTGCTGTGTAATACACCTGTGGGCTGTCTTTTTAACTGTTCAGTGTGCTGCCTCTGTTCCCTTGTGGCCCTACTGTAGCACCTAATGTGTTTGTAAAGAGAGAGCAGACCTGGGGCTTGCTAATTAGTGTCTCTGCTTGATCTGAGTGGCTGGCCTTCTGCTTGTCAGGTCAGGCTGTAAATCAGGCAGAAAGTGCTGTCTTTCTGATGAACTGTTTAAAATAAGTACCAATTAAAGCATTAAACAAGCTCTGCTCCTGAACCAGCCAGACATTTTTTGTTGGTGGTTATTAAATTACAGATGGCAACAAAAGGGCCATCAGCAGGGACCATTTGTAGCACAGTGTTGTTGCTCTTTTTCCATTTTGGCTAATGCAAACCAAGAGGAAAAATAATAGCATGTAGAAATGATGTTATTTCACATTTCATTGTAAGGCTTAATGTTAACTGGACCTGAGTGTGACTTAAAAGAAAGCAAGCTCAGTCACAGGTAGTTTTTTCCATCATTTTTGAGCTGGGTGTGGAAAATACACTTAAAAGTGAAGATGTGGCAGTGTTTGCCTCATGGAAGTGCTGAATCAAAACATGTCTTTAGCTTGAGCTAAACTTACCTAGAATGATGACAAAAATGCTGTCCGTTGCCTGCTGAGTTGATTTCAACATCAAAGACTAGTGAGTATTGTTCAGTGGTGAGAATTTCCTTGTTTTGAGTTTTTTTCTGCTGTCCTACTGATCTTGTAGGTAGTCGACATTGTACTGTGTTCATCTATAGCAAGTAGCCCTGGAAGCAAGAATGACAGCTAATTGTCCTTCATCCTCAGCTAATGTGACCTCTTCATAGGAGCCATTTTTCTGGCAAGGTTGTAATCCAGTTAATGTTATCTGTGCAGCAGGCTGTTAACAAATGCAGTGGGCTGTACTAAGAAAACACAGATGTATTTCTTTGAAGCCACTTGGTTGAGATACTGGGCTACTTTGATTCTTTATTTTCAGTTGGATTAATAGTTTGGAGGGATTGTTTGACAGTGTGGAAGGGAAAAGAAGCTGCTTGATGTTTTTTGAGTTTGGTTGGGCTCAGAATTCTGTGCTATGTTAAAGAAAATGAAAAGGTCATGTAAATAATGTACTTCCAGCTTTTCTAGGTGCTGTGCATAGTATGTGTGGCTTCTTACTATGCCTTTATATGGGTGAAAAATGAATGCATGACTTCCCTAAATACTACTATGTTCCTGAGTCTTGAACAGTACGAAGAAAGTGAGATTTTCTGGAATAGCTTGCACTACCTTGCAAAATTAGGCAATTGAGACAATAATACACACTGCTATAGAAAAACATGCTTGTAGCAAAATCAAATTCATTAGTGTGAGTTTGAAGTTCTAATGTGTGGTGATTTGAGCAGGAATTCCTGGTTGCGAAGAAACTCTTCATTTGTGAATGCTTGGGAAGGTTGAGCAGAGGCAGGAGTTGTTGTAATAGAGTTAAACAGGCTGGCTTGTTTCCCTTTCAACTTGATCACCTGGGTATATGTTGCTTGTGAGATGGATTTTGTTGTATTATCACTTTTTTCTGTAGCTGCTGTTACCCCAGTGTTTATTTGGAAAACTCAAACTTAAAAATATGCATCTGCACAGAGGAAGGAATTACAGATAAATAACCAAGGCTTCCTTTCCTTTGACAATGCTGTCTCTGAAATAATGGACTGAGTAAATGCTGCCAATGCAGAATGCTTAGCTCAGGCCTTCAGTACTAAAGGAATTGATTATTGTAATGTTTTGTTCTCAGGATTGCTCAGTAATTTGCTAATGCTGCTCCAAACACTGCAGTGTATCTGACTGCAACAAAGAAATATGATCACATTCTACTTCCTTTAGTCTCTCTTCACTGGTTACTGGTTCATTTGCAGTTGATTTTGGCAGTTCTTGTAGTTTAAATTTTGCTCTAGGTGCTTGTATTTTCTCATTTATCAGTTGCCATATTGTTATACAAAACCACATATTCCTCAGCGAATGACTGCTGTTCTCTTCTAGTAGTGGTGAGAAGCAAGAGCCTTCTTCAGGACAGGTATTCTACTGCTGTTTCCCTTGACTTCTGTGAGCTTTCTGGAAATTCGTGTCTGGACAGTTTCCTAGAGTCATCTAGACTTTTTTAAACTGCCTATTCTGAGCAAGGATTTATTCCATGTTTTGGGTGTGGCTCTGGAGATGACATGCTGAAGCCCATTAGGAGGGTTTGGCCTACCTGGTTGCAACCTGGAGAACCTTAAGGCTGGGGAGTGAAATTTCAGTTGTGTTCTTGCCTTTACTATTGGGCAAGAAGAAAGCTTCTGCCTTCTTGGCTAGACTAGCTTGATGTTATACCCTCTTCGTGTTCTGCAAATCAGTTTATTCAGCTCATGGAGAAGTTTCTCTGCCCTCTATCTGTATGAGGGGAATATAGTTTTAAGGATACTTTTTTTTTCCTCTCTCAGCCTCCTGGACTTTGTCCTTGGTGTGAGTGTAGCACTTAAGTGAAACTGTGCAGGTGTTCAAGTGCTAGCAGTGTACCACTTTGCAAAGTTGATCTGCTGGGATTGTTCCTGCACTGTATCCTTCATACACAGGGAGTGCAAGATTACATCAGTAGCCTTATTCTTGCCCTAAAGAAATGCAAAGGTTAGATTTTCCTAGATTTCACTGCTATGTGATGATCTCATGCATTTATTCTGCTAAGGGCAGCTTATTCTGTATTAGCTAGAATGCAGAGCACTCTCCAAAAATAGGGAGGCGCTTTAATTCTCTTTGGGCCCCTTGCTGCTGTTCTTTTCTCCAGCCACTGTGTTCTTTTGATTAATAATTGTTCTTGTTGCCTTGAAAATGGATTTCCATGCCGGCTGTGACACTCAGAAAATAGAGCATGCTTCTTCTGAACTTGTAGTGTTCCTGTTTTGGTGTGACTTTGAACTATAATTTTCCTGTTCTAATCTATTTGATACTGAAATGGCTTTTGGGCTTGTGGCATGCATCTTGGTGTTCAAAAGTAGAGATTGAAGAAAATAAAACCCCCTGCTTTGAAAATGATTCTCTTGTACTTCTCATTGAAAAGAATTTATTTTCTCAGGGTTCTTTACTTGCTAAGATATCATGGACTCAGCACTCAAACCTATGTTTTTCTGCTTTTGTCTCAATGTGGAACTCTCCGAGTTGTCAATTAGGCTGCAGTTCAATTTCGTGAAGGGTCTCGATTCTTGACCTTCCAATGATTGCAATGTCAAAAGAAGTCAGAATATGAAAACAAGCAATTGAAAACACGAATCACCATGGCAGCCTAGTCATCCAGCATTAAGGCTTTGATGTGAACTGACACTAGGTAAAGAAGAAACACTTCTCATTTGTTTAAGCATCAGTTTTCCTTTGTATCATCTATTTAAGATTTTGCAGCAATCTATGGCATAGTTAATGGCATAGCTTATACAGCTTTCTCAAAAGTAACAAGTACCTGTAAAGTAGCTGCAAAAATCAGCTTATTTTTCTGTTTAGTATCTTATGCTACCTTGACTTTTTTGGCAACTTTTTCCTCAAATACCGCCTGCCTGACAACTTTTCCAAGTTACTGCCTTTAAAGGAAGGAGATGATTTTGTGTGGGCATAGCCTGGAAGTCCAAAAATAAATTTCTTTGCATTATGGACAACCTGTATGATTTTTGGACAAGCCATTAATTCCTTGTATCAGTCACCAGCATAGAAAAGGAGGATAATAGCAGCTTCCTAACCACCTAACCTGGGATATGATAAATTAGTATTAGGGATACTCTGATGCTGTTTGACATAAGTACAAGGTATGTACAATTTTTGTGTCATGCTAGCTATAAAATTGCTTTCTTAATGTTTTCAGTTCTTAATCTCTTCAGAGATAGCATTTCACAGTGTGTGCATTCTTGGTTTTCTTAAAATAAGCAGTAACTTACTGCTCCCAAAGTACGTCTGCCTCTTTCTAGATTGTCACAGCCACTTGAAAACTGAGCCCTTGCGCTGTTTTCTCCCAAATGACACAAAGGAATGCAGGTTTTCAGCAGCAAGTCGTTTTCCTCTGTTAGGAGGCTTCCTTTAGGAGCACAAACTCTCCAGGTGGCAGTTAGCTTAGCTGGAGCCATCAGAGTAATGCCTTCTGTGCAGTTCTTGATGTAGTGATGCACAGATTCATGTATGAAGGTCAGTGAATCATGCTGCCTACCTGCTATAACCTGCAAGCCCTAGGGAGAAAGATGGAATTCGGGTTATTTGTACTGGGACAACTGGCAGAAAATCTTATCCTGTGACATAATGCTTTTGATGGGAAGGAGACTTCTGTATAGCCTGTATGTGTTTGACTTGTCAGTCTGTAGTGATGTTCCATGCTACATGGCATGATATTTTTCAGTCATTTATTACCTGGGAAGATTTTCTTGACTGTTACTGAAGTACCACCCCCATAGAAGTGTGCTTCTTGCTATTGTACTTGCCTGTCCTAAACTAGCTCATATTAATAGGGAATACTGTTATCAAGGAATGAGGGAACTGCTATTTTGAAGGGTTGGTGGGTGTGAATAATACAACCTGCAGGTACTGATAGTGTACATTTAAAAGCATATATTATCTTTAGAGGTCCCTTCCAGCCTCTGGTGTCCTTTGACTCTTTTATGGGGGGAAGTGTAGGTTGGCTTAACTGCAGTGTAGCTCTGTCCTTTGGGCTGCTTGGCTTTACATAGTTCTTAGATTCTCAGCTGTGCTCTGACACAGCTTTGTCTTAGGTGGCCTGAAAAATTGATCTCGAAGAATGAAGACAAGGAATTTAAGTGGCTCTGTCCCTTGATACAGAGGTGAGCTGTAACATTGTAATGCCCAATGGATTTGTTAATGAAAGAATAAAACAGGTGTTTCTGACCTGCCAAGTTGATGTTTAGTGTGGTGTGTATGAAATTGTCTTGTCAGAGAAAAGAAAGCTCTGATTACTTTTGAGATGTAATATCACACTTGGTATATCAAAAACCTTGGTAATTTGATAAAAGCTTTCACCTCAATCTTGTAATACTTGGCTATTTAAAGAAACTGGTGAAACAAGATGCCTGCTGCATGTTATTTGTGCTGTCCGTAGGAAATGTCACTTATGGCTGGTGGAAGCTGGTGAGCTGAAGTAGTGGAAACATTGTGGTTGCTGTTTGCAGACAGCATCCTCCCTTCTCCATAAACCCGTCTCTGAAATGCATTAGCCTGGTGAATGTTGGAGAACAGCATGGATATGGACAAAGCTTTATTATCCTCTTTAATTACTACAAAAAGCATAAGCTGGGCTGTGTGAAAGTGAATGGCATATGCTGAATGGTAGTGTGTCTGCAGGAGGTGGGGAAAACAGTGGTTAAAGGCCACACGGGTCACCCTTGATTGGTAGTGTAGGTATGCTTTCAGGATGCCTTGTATCAGCTATTGGGAAATGAACTTTTGATGTAAAGTTGAATACTTCTGTTGAACGCTCTTGACTTCAGAGCAGAGGCCAGTATGATTCTGCAGTGAGGACTATACTTCAGGAAATCCAGTAAAGTCCCTGGCAAATTCCATGGAGTTATTTCATAAGTACTTTTTATAATGTTTTCTGGAGTAGAAGCTGGCAAAATTCCAGTAACAGTAGAAATGTGCATGAGCCTGGGGGTTTGGATCTGCCTTTCATAGTTGAATGCGGTACTAAGTGTGGGGTTTAGAAATAATTTATCTTCTTACTTAAAGTCTTGTTTCATTAAGATCAGTGGCATAAGCCTATCTTTCAATGAAGTACCCTTAATAAGGAGATTTAAATGTGATAAAATAGTTCATCTAGCTCTGTTCTGAAACAATATCAAGCTTTTCTCCAAGTCTCCCAAACTCTGCTGCAGCTTGATGTATTTGTCTTGTCTAAATTAGGCAATGATCTTAAAACACTTAAGCATATAAGGAACTCTTCTGAAAAGGATTTGTTTCACTGCAGTCAGAGCTGTGTGTGCATAAAGTTGTTTGCATTTGTTAAAGTGGAGTGTGTTTTAATCCTGTGGGAGTGGGATGTGTACGCCTCTGGGGGCACTAAGCACAGTTGAACTCCAAATCTAATAAAGCTTGCAGGGAAATGGTACTAGTCTTCCTTGATTTATCCAGGGTTAGGGGCTGTTCAAATTCGTAGTTCAAGTTCAGGACTGCCTTTAGTCTGAGTCCCTTCTGGATTTGTTCTGGAATTAAAATTCTGAGAAGCTAGGCTTCTTCCACTAGAGAAGTGATGAATGCTGGGATGGAGGTGTGAAGTGGGAGCCTTTGTTTTCTTCTGTTTAGAACGTTTTTGTGGCTTGGCATGCTGCTGCTTTGTGATACAAAGCTTTCGTAATATTTTATAGTCCAGCTAAGTCTCTGTAAGGTTCTTCAAAGTAGTTTAGCCAGTGAACAGTTCAGTCAAGGTTGAAGCCTGTGGAATAATTATTAGCTGGCTACTTTTGCTAGCACAGATAAACTGGGGAAAAAGCCCAGGGGTCAACAACTTGGCTTTAAATATATATTAAAGATTATGTTTTAAATGGTTTTAGACAGTATAAGCTGACTAAGTTTCTATGAGTGATCACATCAGATAGAGAAAACACTGAGATTGCGTATTGTTTCTAAGGCACTAAGGAAAGAGTTTTGTTTCTCATCAGACATGCTGCATTAACAACATGAAACTTGGCTCTGCAGAGCTTGAGGGCTTGATGTATGTTACTTTACTGATTGTCATCCTGAATTAACCATGCTTTAGTGGAAGATGTGCCATAGAAAGTTCTAAGAGCCATGTAGTGAACTGATTTATTATATATTGGTCTTTGATTTCACTTTTTCTGGGCAGTTTCCTCAGGTGGGATAAAATGAGTGAATACCTCTTCATCTCTTTAGACTGAGAAGAATTATTATTTTAAAGGGAAACTTGGCTAGTCTTTAGTATTTTGACACTCTGACATGTTTGCAAAAACCTATTGATTGAAGACTATTTGTAAGCTTGACTAGTAAATGTAATACTTGATTTATTTTTTCCTCATGCTGCAATGATAGCATTCCAAATCACTGAGTTTTCACTGGCTTTCATATCATGCTGTGAATCAACTCTTCCAGACTACCAAAACCTATATGCCAGGCTGTACAAAAAAACTAATCCTGGGTCTATGAGAGTTCTTTGAAACACTGCTGAATTGCATCCAACTTCATAATAATTACTTGAAATGAGGCCAGACATGGTGTTTGATGGCTCAGTATGTGACATTTTAGTGCTGCTTTTGGATAAGGGCTTGCAACACCTGAAACTTGGAAGTGTGGTGAGTATCTTACAGATCTCAATTTCATACCCCAAACCAAAATTCTTAAATGTGTAAACTCAAAACTGGTGAGGATGAGAATTTCTGGAAATAAGCAACTGTAGGGTCCAGATAATTCCCTACTGTGATACATAATAATTATCACATATTCCAATGGTTTTCTACATTTCTATCCACTTAACCTTTACTTGGCTCAAAATGAAGAGGTTAAAGCAGTAACTTGCTAGATCATAAAATCCTGATTTGCATTCAAGTGAATACCTTTCAATAATATTAAAGATCAAACTAATGAATTACTCTGATCTTGTGACTCTTGCTCAAGCCAACAAAATAGAAGACTGAAGACTCTGGACAAGTAAAAAGGAATGCCTGAAAAGGGCAGCCTAAAGAGCAAAGATGACATGGATAGCATTCTGTACTTTGTGCAGTCATTAACATGCTTGGAAAGTGAGCATGGGTCACTGATTTTGTGTGCTTGTGGTGTCCTGTTATACCAAAATACGTAGGCTCAAGTAAAAGGTAATGGAAAACCTGGGACTGTTTTAAGGTAGCCTTTCACTGTGAGATGTGCAAGGGTGAAATTGCACCTTGTGCTAAAGAAGTAATGAATGGGAAATTCAGGGAAAGTTGCTGCTTCCTGGGAAAACGTTAGATGGGGTGAAGGGAGAGGCTGTGGATTCTCATAGCAATGACCTTTAGCTGCCAGCACAGGATGCTGAGGCAGGAATGTTAAGTATGTAGTTAAGGGTGCACTTGTTTCCAAGTGGTATATCCATGTATGGAGGGTGATAAGAATGTAGTATAATGTAAGCAAAGTTATACTGAGAGGAGTCTTAGCTAAATAGACTTCCTGTGTGAACACAGACATGATTGCCAGCACTTCTTGACAGTTTCTGCAAGGAGAATGAAATAGGATTTTCTAGTGGTGGTTTCTAGCAACTGGCCAAACTCTGCTCCGTAGCTCTTGTTGTGCATCCTTTTTAAGTGGAAGACTGGCTAGTTCACAGCTATTGACACTGTGTGATCTTTAAAGCAAATTGATAAAAAGTAGAAAACATTTCAGTGATATTCAGGATCTGAAAGGCTGTTATAATATGGGGGGTGGGGGGGGGCGGGGGGGGGTGGGGCACACAAAGAATCAAAATTCTGCTGTTGCAAGTCTGTTTAACTCCTTTCCATCCACCTTTCTGGGATGAGGTTTATATAACTGCTGTGCATTGAGGCTGTGCGTGGATGTAACTTGTCTTATGTGGTGCTGAACCCAATAGGAAAAGGACTGGAATATCAAAGAATGATGCATTCTTAGATGTAATAAAGTTCTAAAGTATTCACTTAAAGCTCTGTAGAGTTTAATGGGAAACAGTTATCTATAGGCTCTGTTCTTATACTCCTGGAACTTCTACAGCAAGGGTGCGTTCTATTAAATTTGAAAGTCCTGTAGAAAGACTGGTATTTTCTATTAAGTTTTGTAAGGCACTACAGTAATGCCTGAAGCTATTTGACAATCTTAGGAATACTATAGTGCACTGTTTACTGAGGAGCTCAATTGTATTATATTTAAACAGATGGTGCTTGAAGGTCTCTGGACTCTCAGTCCCTAACCTTTGAGGAAAGCAGGTTTGGTTTTTTTTCACTGAAGGAAGGCTCTACTCTGCGTGTCATTTAAGGCATGGTGTATTGTAATGACTGCTTCAAAGAACATCACGAGAAGACTGCAGCTTGGCAAATGAAATGTCCTGACAGAGGGCATTTGTGTGACTGTTTTCAAAAGCTTACTTGAATTTCATGGGAAAGTAATTGATGCTGATGGAGAAGTACAGTTAAGGACTTGAGGTTTTCTTAGACTTGACAGAGCAGTAACTGTCACCATCCTCTGTTTTAGACTTGACAGAGCAGTAACTGTCACCATCCTGTGTTAGATCCTCTACGAACTCTGCTTGTGTACAGCTATGAAAAAGTATGAAACACAATGAGGCAGCTTACCTCTGGAATTATATAGCTGTGATATGAGGAACAGAAGATTTCACATGTGTTTCTTGTTTAGGCAGAATGAGTTTTGGTATTTGCTTTTCCCAGCATAAAACAACATAGTCATTGTCCCCCATCTGTGCTATTCTGTTTGGTTTTCTTTGCATTCACTTAAAGTGATGCTTCCAACTTTACGGATCATCACTTGGGGTCTAGAGGAAGTCAATTCCCTATCCGCATACTCCAACAGCCTCGGAGATGGAGTTTTGTCTCTACAGGTGAGTATTAATAAAAGTTAGCAGGATGCATTGCTTTGTGCTTTCTAAGCATGCTAATGAACATACAGTACTAGAGTGGGTGGTATGTCTGGTCTTTGCGTGTCTGTATTGTGAATGATTGTACACTTCTTGGCAATGAGTTTCACATTTGACTTGAATTTAGGGTATAACCAAGTTCTCTCTCTGTGAAGGATGCTGGGATGACAGATCTACTTACTGGCCTTTCACTGTCTATTCATTGCACATATCAGACAATATATGTTTCAAGTACTCAACTCTGACCTGTAATGAGCATTAAATTTCACTGACTTAGTCCTTGGCACATCTGCTGTGTTTGCAGATTAAAACCACTGGTTGCTGCCCACTGTGGGGGAGGCAGTGGCGACTCTTACTGTAAAGTTGTACCTAATTTTGTCCACTGAGCACCTCTATCAGATGGTGAAGCTTTTCATCACTGTTATGCTGTGGGCTACTTGCATACTAGTGACCCTATGCTTAGAGGCAGCATGTCTTGGTGCTACTCCCCTGAGCTTGTGAAGCCCTACCCTAAAGAGAATGCGTGCGTGTCACTCTTTTTTTCCTGCCCAGTCACTGTAATGTCAGGGCTGGTAGAGATGGCCAAGTGTGACACTTCAAGTGTGGAGACCTGAGAATAAAGGGGGTAGAAGTTCTGTGCTTTTCCTGGCTTGGAAACTGTTGGAAGGCAGTGCCAGTTTGGAGTTTCGATAGTGCTCTGAAATGCCAGCTGTAGTCTGCTGTGCCTCTAAATGGATCACAAAGGGGAAACTAGGTTCAAAGCCAAACTTGTTTTCACAACAAAAGCCACAGCAGTTGGTGGTATTACAGAGCATTTTGGCTGTGGTCTGGTTTCATAGAGCTCTTAATCTATGTGAAATTATTTGTGAAGGTTTAATCAATTGAAAGACTAAGTTAGGAATGGTATGTACCTTATTTATCAGTATGACCTGATCTACTTCATTAATTGTGTGCGGGTATCGCTGTCCTGTTAAATGAGAAGGAAACCTGAAGCTGGGAGGTGAGGTGGGAGATCTTTACTGGCCTTACTGCTGCTGTGCAGAACAGTGTGCTGCTAAACAAGCTACCTCTCATTGTGCTACTTAGCCCGGCTAGATCAGAGTGTGTGATGCCACAGGAACGTCGCTGGTTGGCTCGTGAGACTTGGCTTGTATCTGTATGAAGTTATGCTTCCCTGCTAACTTACTCTGAGTTTGTAGGGAATATCTGAACTGTCCATTGTGCAGGATAGAACTGTCAACTGTATCCTCGGTGGCAGCAAGATCAGTCCCAGACCTGGATTTCAGTTCTTGCTTGCTTTGAGTGTTGGGTGGGAGCTCCCATGGAATAAGCCGAGGAAAGAACCTGTGAGCCTTATCTCTCAGCCAGCTGCTCAGCTGGCAAGCTGCAGATGTCCCCTAAGAGGGATGCTCTTGAAAATGTCATGTGCAAACAATAATTAAAGCAATAAATGTTCTGAATGCAAATTCTGTTTAGAGCTGGCTTTGAAATTATTTTTTTTCTGCTGAAAGGGGGATGGGGAAAGGAGAACAATGAAAACGAAAACCTTCTTTTCAGTGAAAATGCTGTGTGAATAATTTTAGCTTTTAAAGGAAACAACACAGAAAACCTAAATACAAAATGCTTTGACTCTTAAGTGGAATTGACAATTGTTTTTCAACAGTAAACAAAAATGGGTAAATATCTAGGAAAAACAAGGATGTTTCAGTCTTTTTTTTCCTCCCTGCTGAATGTTTTTCACTCAGTGACATTACACTGATCTTTGTTACTTGAAGTTCCAGTAAGAATATAGCATGTGACTGGTATTACTCTTGGAAAGTAGTCAAACTGTCTTTCTAGGTAAGCTGGGTGACTTTTAGCGAGTCCAGCTATTAGAGAGACACATTTCTTCCTGTAAGAGATTGGCCACTGTGGTGGTGTCAGCAGAACTGTAACACTTGCAAGTCTTTCAGGGCTAATATTTCCAAGTAGGTTAAGGTCAAGGGATGTGTGGTGAGGGAGAAATCACATCCGTAAGTTTTGGGGTTATTTTGATTAAAAGTATCCTAATGAAGAGAGCCTTTTAATAAAGGCTCAAATGCTGCAGCTTTTGCTCATGAAGAAGAATGGCTAGAAGAGTACGAGTGGATTACTGGCCCAGAGTCAAGTTTCCGAGTGTTAAAGAAAATGTCCAGATCCATTGCTGTGGCTAAAGAACAGTTCAAAGTGATCTTCAAAAGCAGGAAAGGAATTGATTGCTACCTTCATTCAGCACAAGTCATGATCAACAAGTTGGAAGTGAGCTGTGTGGTCTCAAAGGGAGATGAAGTTTATGCTCAGGTAGGGGACCTTATCCCCTAGTCAGACAATCTCCTTGCCTTTTTCCAGTTGTGCCAGCTTAGTGGGAAAATAAGAACAGACTGTGGCTGGAAGGAGCAAGGATCACAGCCAGAACAGTCTCATGAGGAAAGTGGTAAAACAGGAATGGCAGTGCTGTAATAGGAAGGGGCTAAATGAAGATAAATGGGGAGTTGAGACAGAAAGAAGGAAACAAGTGTGAGGGAAGCTTAAGAATTTGAATCAAACTACAATAACAAGACAATGAATCTAACCTGAGGGTTAAACACTGTCACAACACTGAAAGGTATAAAACTAAACACAGCTCCACTCTATTAAAAAAAAAAATGTTTAGTTCACTTTAAGCAAGATGAATTGGTCTGAAAGTGAGGTGTGTTGGTTTTGTTTTTCTGAGGAAAATGCAGCTCAAAAGGGAAAGAATACAGACTAGGGAGAAGCAGGCACTTAATTTGCATTTTACAGTAAACATGAAATTCTAGAGAATGAAATCAAAAAGCCTTTGCAATGAAACATTTTTTTTCTAAAAGGCTTTCTTTCTAATAGTCAGTGAGCTGACAAATCATTCTGTCGTGTTGTATGCCAGTCTGTTCACTTTGTTTCAGAGAAGCTAACCTGCTATCTCAAAAATACATGGGAACTAGTCAGATATGCTGTGACAGGAGATGCTAAAGGACTTGTTTGACACAGCTGTTATGGCACTGCTCATAACAGGGGAGCTATGGTTTTAGCATAGTCTTCCTAAACAGAATAAATTACCTGATGAGGGAGGAAAGTTGCAGGAGAATTAATTGCTACTTGGAAAACAGTTTCATGCTAGGCTAAACAGGGGTCCATGTTCTAGTTCACAATCTAAGCCTTGGTTTTAGAAGGAAAAGGGGTGGGAAAAGAAATAAATGAAAGATGGTTACCTCAAGGTGTGACTACAGATGTCTTCTATAAATAAGATGGTTTGGGGTGGTCTGAACTAAGTAAAGATCTGTGGGACAGTTGGCTACTGATTATAAGTTTAAGTGCTTAGCTTCCTGCAGTAGTTTCCTGGGGACATATGCAACTTGAGTATAGGAAAGGAGGGATACTGGAAGAGCACCAAGAGGAAGTTAATGGGAGGATGTATTAGTACCTTGAGATAACTATGTAACACAAAGTCCAAATGTATACCAAACATTGAAAACAAAGTTTGCTTACCTACTTGTTCTCTGAAAGGCTCTGCGGAGTGTTTTACTGGTGACTGAATGTTTCCTCTTTATAATGTGTGTTCTGGCATTTAAAGGAGCACACAGAGGCAAGACTCTTTAAAATGCAACACTTCTCTGAATTAAATGTTCAGTGATAGTGTCCACTTTGGGGCTATTCTGATGCTTGCTGGATGGAAGTAGGCCTTTCTAAGGGGGATAATAGGGTAATATGTGCTTTAATCTCATGCATTAAATGAGGTGCTATGGTGAAAGAGACTGCAAGTAACCAGTTCCCTCTGCTGAAATGTTTTGTTCATGTTGAACAGGAGACGGCTGTGAAGTTAGGAAGTTCTGGGGCTCAGAGGAGTTCAGTCCCTGCTCTGTGCTGTATGTTCTTTGGGATCTTGGGCAAGGCACTAAAAGGAAGATCTGTAGAAGCTTTTAGTGTTGCATCCTGCAGTGCTGCTGCTTTTGGAGAAGCCCCTCAACTCCAGCTGGCTTTTGTCTGCAGTTTAAGGCAAATCTCTTAAATCTGTTTAATGGAAAACTTGTCAAACTACAATAATATGTTGTAAATGCCAGAAGGGTACCTTGGTTAGCACATGATAGCAAAAAAAAATATTTTGATGCTTACATCAAGTGGGCTTCAGTATCCCAGGTGTAAAATGCGGTTGCTGCCCTGACTGAAAGGACTTCTATGTGAATACAGTGAATAACATGAGAGAGTTTGTAAACAAATGTAATGGCTCTGAGACTGTACTAGAAACATTGTTCTCTGCCATATGATATTGATCTTTGCTTTTGTTACAAAGGTAAGAATTGTTCAATGAGAAGTACTAGAGTTTAGAAATAGAGAACTTTACATCTCATTTTGCAGAATTTTCCAGACCCGGTTTCTGCATTAAAAGTTCTACCAGTTAGAGATATTCCTTGTTGCAATGTATTCCTCCTTAAGCCTGCAAAATGGATCTTTTGGGAGAAACTTAAATGCACTTTTTAGTGCTGCTTCCTGAATGACAGTGACTCAACAGCACAAATGAGACACTATTATATGCAGCATAGCCTGTGTTCAAAGGAATGGGTTATTTTAACAATAACTTTAGAGCTGTCTCTAAGGCAAGTGAAGAAGCTTTGTCTCTTCATTTCCCTATAACTAGACTGGATGTAGCCCTGGAGACTGCTATGTTCCCCCTGGAAATAGGGTCGAGATTCACAAAGTCACTGGCAAAAGCTAGCAGAACCTGTTGCAATGGAAAAGAGGTCTGAATTCAAACACTTGAAAGAATGGAGTCTGCACAACTGGACCAACCTTAAGGTCTTCAGGTACTTTATTCATAACTACTAAAGCTGTCTGATGTTCTTAGGGAAAGTAAAAGTAAGGTAAAGTGAAGTAGATGTCTAGGTGTTTATACTTGGAAATGAGAAATAATGACTTTGGGCACATTATTATGGAGGGTAACTCAGTACTGCATATCTAATGCTATTCTTTTCCTGCTCTTAAAGAACAATTCTAGTTCATGCAAGAAACTTCTTTAACCCAAACTGTACTTACACAGTGCAGGCTGCGTAAAACTTTGAGGGATAAATAAGCATCTAAGCATCTTTGTCCAGAGTTGCAAAATGAGTCCAAGCCACAGACTGAAGACCCTGAAATCAGGATCCTGTGGTGGTGCATACTACCTTAAGGAGGTTAAAGACTGTTTCCTGACAGGGATTTAATTTTAATAAATGTCCTTTTGTCCCAGTCTCAGGGAAGTGGTACAATAGGACATGAATGCAGGAAGAAACTAATGGGGTAACATCAGTTGCCTAAGGTCGTCTGCTAAGAGGCAGCTGCACAGCTGAGTTGCATGCAGCTCCATGTTGAACTGTGTCCTAACCTGTTAATCTGTCTGTATCCTAGAAGGCCAGACTCTGCTCTTGACTCTGTGGAAGAGTATATAAATTACAGGGCACTTGGAATTATTGTTATTTGTGTATGGTAAGGCACACTTCTCGGGCATACCTGGAAGGTCAATCAGGGTAGTGCTATGACCATCGTTGACAAATTCTGTGCTGCCTGGAGGGTTGTAGTGTGTGTTGTATCTCTGCATTCAGCCAGTTAGACACTGTGTGCATGTCTGATACTTTTGACTTTCAGTGGAATTCCTCATGGGACATGACTGGTCTCAAGCTTCTCCTGGATGGACATGTTTGTTTTGTCTATCCTGTCCTGTCAGAGCCATTCATTGCTTTAATCTGAATCTGAGCATTCCATTAGAAGCATCTAGTTTTTCAGCACTTTAGGATGAAGAGATTGAGAAATCATTGTGTGCTGCTGATAGATTATATGAAGTCCCTTAATATAACACTTGCAGTTCTTGATAAATTACCAGCCTGATGTTTTGAAAGGCTTTTTTTTTCTTGTCCAGATTTCTTTTCAGTCAATCCATATTTTGTTGCTAGTACTCACTTCAATCTTTTTTTCTTTCTAGGCTTTGGCACTTGGGCTGCTAGTTTGGCCTTGGAGACTTCTGACATCGTCCAATTTTCCTAGCTAAGACCTTTTGCAAGGTCTTGGCAGGGTTTAAAAAGAGAGTTACTTCTGCTTCTGGTTGACAAATGATCCTGATGTCAAGAGGATGTAGTAGGCTTTAACTTTAAACTTTAAACTGTCCTCTGGAAGAAGAGACTTGCTTTTTCAAAGGGACAGGTGCCACACTCTTTTCCATATTTAGATCTGTGATGCTTAAGCTGTTGCCTTTGTTTTAGTACCAACTGCAGGATCAAGTATGATTGTACTAATTAAGAATATAGGCAAGCTAATATCTAATGGGGGGGGCACTTTCAAATAAAACTGCAAGTTTATTCAAGTCAGCAGCTAGTGCTGCTTTTCTGCTGTAGTATTAACCTTGTTTTGTAATAAAATACATGTTAGGGTCTCTCAAAAAGACGACCTGGTTCTGTTAAGAGCCTTTGAAGTTGTGCTCCTTTCTGGACTGCATGCCAGAACTGCGTGTTATCTGGACTCCTGTTCTTGTGTGGTTTGCTCTGTGTTATTAAATCAAAGCTACACTTTCCCTGTAGTATTTACAGGCCTTTGGACTGTCCTATTATGAACCCATACATGTAGAGAGAAGAGGGAGAGAAACAACACACCCACCTGGCAGGCTCAACTTGACAGTAGTGTTATATTCCATCTCTAAGCCACTGATGTTTTGGATACTTGTATGAAGTCACCACTTTTTCCCTATTTTATGTTCTCCTATATGAGGTTTCTGGTCCTGTTGCATAGAAAAGGCAAATGTACATACATAATACATATCTACTGTCAAAGATGGTGTTTCCTGGTGCAATTCAAGTGCAGTACCTTGTAACCAAGCTACGCTATTACACAGCAGTTTATGTTGAGGTAACATTCCTACCCAATAACTGGCATTCCTTCACCAGTGCCTAGAAGCTTATGTATTTACAGAGGTCTGATGCACTTCAGTACAACACCCTAGTTGCTACCTTGCCCATGTTTATTTTATCTGTTGTATCCTATACATGTGTTGAATCCACATGTGGACTGCACTATTCAAATATCTCTTGTGATGGAAGTAAAATGAAGGTGTATTGGTTTTGTGTTTTTTTTTATTCTACCGTGAGTAATTCAGCCTGAAGAACTTCTCAAAGTGTAGTTTTGGAGATGCTTCACTTACTCTTCTGCTACAATTTTCCATAGGAACTCTCCATAGAGTTTTTTTGGGGCCTAGCATTGTTTAAAAATAAAAGCCAAGCCAAAATGATTCCCCTATTTCATGCTACAGTTCTGTGACAGCTTTTAAGGAGCTTCTTGTTGTTTACAGGATTGGGAAATATGCTTTATTCAAAACTGGTGAGCATTTATTGGGAAAAGGCTACAGGTGCTGGGCGTGCTATTGTACTTAAGAACACAAAATTATGTTCTTGGATAAAGAAGCTGGCAACACTTTAGTAGCATCATGTGTTTTATTATCCCAGCCTGATAATAGTGGCAGCAGAATTAATCCCTGTGCCTGGGATTCACACCTGATACTTATGCTGTTTAGTCAGTTGAGCCCTTTCCTGATCCTAATCTGCCCTGACTTCTAACATGGTCATCAGCACTGCTCATTTTGCTGTGCTCTCTGGAACTTTGTGATCCTGTGTCAACCTCTGAGCACCACTGTCTCTCTGTCACAGCTATTCAGTGATCAGTGGGGCATGCCTGCCTTAGCTTGGACAAGATACAGCAAAGGATTGGGGCCCTTGAAGCTTGCTCAGGGAGAAGCCAAACCACCATACTTGACCATACAGTCTGAACAGCGTAATTTAGATGCTTTATCATGAAGCTGTAGCATCCCTGTGTTGTTTTTCCAAAATGGTTTCTGTGTTGCTGGTCTCATTCCAGCCTGGGACTGCCCTGGTATGCAGCAGAGCTGTAGCCAACTGTGTATTCTTTATACTCAAAAATGCTTCCCTTGGTCTCTTTGGCAAACCTTCTGCACATTTGTCCTGCTTCCTCTAGCTACTTTCAGCATTAGCTTGGTTTAGTAGCTAAGCACTGGCCCCGTTTCTCTGGGTTCATTTTCTGAAGAGTTTACAATCCAATCATTCTGCTGAAGCAAGGGGCAGTAGTGCTAAGTCAACATCAGTGATTACATTTTTCTCTATTTATTTACTTTTCAGCAGTGCACAAAACACATTTGTCGAGCCACTTCCCCCTGTGCCTTCCAGCAACATTGTGGTAGTGGAAACTTCAGAAGGCTGCATTAGCTGTTGGGTGTGATTTTTGGATGTCCTTTTTGGCATCAAATCTCTGTGTGGTATTAATCAGGCTGAGGAACTGGAAGACACCAAGAGTTATCATTGCTGCTGGGCACAAGTGAAAGGGAGGGTTATGGGAAACAGAGGTCAAAAGGGACTTAGCCTTTCCTGTCACCTTCTCGCTAAGGACAATACAAAGAAATAAGAGGTTTTCAGCAGTGTCTCACCAGAGTATAATTTTCATTAATTGTGGTATAATTATGTAATCACTGTAACAAACGCTGCCTGAATCCTTGCAGGGTGCAGCTGTCTAAGACACTGACAGAAACATACCCTGTGATGAAGTGAGCTTTATGAAATTTTGGAAGCATTGTCTGCCCTGTGACAATATCCAGGGACAGCTCTCGGCTGTGTTTCACATGTATAGGTTTACCAGAGAAAATCAGAAGCTATGGGTGAGTATGCTGAGGCGAGGGTCAGTCTGTTCCTGCCGAGTTGCTTTGGCTCCTCTCATAGTACAAACATTTTCTGCTAACCCTTGTCAAAGACAGGGTAGTGGGATAAATGCTCTGACCTGGCATACAACAGTTAACAAAGCGTTTCAACTTCGATTTTGGGTGGGATAGGAGTCAGAATTATCTACTCGACAAGTGTATGTATAGAGCAGACCAAGCATGTCTTATTTGAGAGAAATGAATGACTATGTTTTATCGGCATTTTTTACTGGAGCTATAAGCACCTGTGGCTAAGACGGCTTTCCCGAGCCAAGCCTGGATGAGTGCTTTTGTCTGTCTTTGCCGCCTCTGACACTCTGTGTTTGTACTTGAATGCTGTAAGGTTTTTACAATACAGTGACTTTTTGTTATTTGTCATTAGTCTTACTAGTCTCCTTCAAAGTTGAGCTTAACGTGAGCAGCTTTGATCTTGGGTGTATGCAGTTTTGCATGATGTCTTAGCCCTGTAGATATCAGGAGTGTTTTGTGTTTTCCTGTTGATTTCTCTGGACCTAGCTTATCCCTACTGCTGCGTCATGCTCCCCATATCCATTGGCTGTCTATGCTGCGTCTACTGGAGATGACTGGGAAAGCTGTACAGCATCTTAATCTAAATCTATCTGAAGATTTTTCCGGTTTTTTGTGTCATGCTATTTAATTTCTCTCTCTCTGTAGTTTATTGCCTTTGCAAGCTCAGCATTTAACTTTGTAAGCTTAGTAGGTGTAAAGTTTAATGCACAAAACAGCACTCGAAATAAAGCTATGGTGTAGCTTTACACCACTGTTTTACTGCTGCTGTTTCTTGCAGAAGGGGAAAAACTTTCAGTTACCTGGGAAGGACGGCTCAGTGTTGTGTGTGTCAGCACCCTGGTCGTGCTGGTGCTGGTGCTCGTGTATATTTAACGCGTTACTGAACTTGGTTGTCTCATGTTAAACGTCATATATTTTGTCATCAGTGCTCTACTCGTTCTAGGGCTGTACTACGGGGAAATAGTCTCTGTCACTGCAGAGTCTCTCAGTATATCTGTAGGTTTTGTATTGGCAAGTGTTGTTACTTTGGGATATTCACCGATGTCTTTGTTTTTCTCGGAGGTGTTAACAGATCATTGGGATGCACCTATAGGGAGGCACTACAGCAGCCCATAAGCCCGCACTGAATTATGCATGTGGTTTACAGGAATCATTAGAAGGGACTTGCATAGTTATTTTTTATGTGGTGTGTGTGTACATATATATGCATGCATGCAAGAAAGATGTAGTCCTGACTTTGTAGCTCTAAAAGTGGAATTTTAATGTATTAATCCACAGGCTTCTGAGTAGTACTATCTGCATAATAATAATGAAAACAAGAAGAAAAGAGAGAGGTAAGTGGATGGTAGGAGGCTCCACCCTTAGCCATCATTGTCATTCCTGCTGTTTTACAAGACAAAGTGGTGGCTTTAAGTTGAAATGTACTTGCTGTTTCTGTAGAGGAACTAAGAGGGATTTTGACTCAAAGTCACAGATCTTTTCCTTTTGTGTTGAAGAGAAATCTTTGTAAGCTGTTGGTACTATTAGAACTTACATCTACACAAATAAGTGACAAAACTATTCCTAATGTGAATTCCAAGTCCGGCCTCTCTCCCAGTTTTGAGCTTTCTGTGCTTCCTTTCCCCCCCCTTCCCCTAGCTGTAGGTGAAATGAGATGTGCGATTTGGGGCATCTGAATATTTTTCATTTACAAAATGGACATTTTATCAGGTTTGATGGCTGAGGAAAATTACCTACATGGAAACAGTAACTAATTTCAGGGTGACTGATGCAAGGTTTGAGGTCATTCCCATCCCTTCTGGTGCATTCGCCATGAGAGGGCAATCTTACTGCCCGGAGGTAGGTAATGCTACTGCTGACACACAGGGGAGTTTATTACTATTGGTAGTGAGCTGAGCAGAACGGTTTTTTGGCATTCAAATCACGAAAAATGGTGCCTTCCTGTTTTGTGAAGGACTGCTAATATTACAGGGCTGACTGGTTTCTTTAGGACTGACCAAACAGTTCAAGAAAAATAGGAGCCTTTTCAAATACAGTCAGGTCTGCTGAAGCAACAGTCAACTCATTGGTGGAGAGAAGATGAGTGTGTCAGTTCTGGAAGCTGAGCTATTTTGTATCCCAGAGGAATGAATATGCTGATACTTGGTAGGCCTCCAGCGCCTGCAACCGAGGAAAGGATGTGCCTATTTATTTTCCTTGCTGGAGTTGTCTTCATGTTTCTGTGCGTTGCGTCCAACAGCCTAGATTTATAATTCAATCTGTGTCTATTTGTTTTTTGACAGAAGAGGATGAAATAATAGCAAGGCTCTGTTTTCTTTATAGCCAGGAATAGATAGCTATGGCTTACCGTCACTGTAAACTGTATAGGGTTTTGTGATGTTTCAGATGAATGATGCTACTGCTGTATGAAAGTAAATCGCAGTGTCCTGGAGTGAGTCCCAGGTTATTCTGCTGTTCTTGCAGCAGTTCATTTCTGTAGCACTGCACTTGAAGAGAAACACGTCAGGCCAGACTCTTCTTTTTGCTAGCACCTGAGGTCACTATGGCAGAGGCAGTGGAAGCGGGCATATTCAAAATTGGTGTAGGTCCAGTAGATGTCAGAACTCATTTTGAGAGGTTTAGAGTTCAGAATTAGGAAGTCTTAACAGCTTCAGGCTATACTAGCGGGGTGCGTGACATACAGCAAGTCACGGACCTGATCAGAGATTAACTTCACCTGATCAGAGGAAGGACCATCTTTGAACACAAGGTCGGTATTTTATCCTTCAAATGGAACTGCAGTCAAATAGCAGATCCTGCTCTGCCTTACTCTACCATGTGCTACGGGGTGAATTTGACCTGTGAGTTATCACTGCATAAATCTGATAATTCCATAGTTAATAAGGGAACTGGAAATGAGACAAAGCAAATCTAAACATTTTTCTTATCTTTTCTGCATTCTATTGTATCTCCTATCTTTTCTGAACTTTCTGAAGTACAGGGGACAAGCAGGTCGAAAATGGGAAGAAAATTAGAAGCACTTGGCCTGGTGCCTGCCTTTACACTGTGTTGATTAGGTTTTAATTGGCAATTCTTGTCTGTAATATAAGATAATTGCAGAGATTTCCAGGAATTGTTCGTAGAATAGGAAGAAACAGACATGTCTGAGTTCTACAGGATAAATTTAATTAAAGACTTTATAAAGTGCAACAGATGGTGCTTTGCTAGCTAGGAAGACAGGCACGAGGCCTCGTTGTAGACATTCAGCCATGGTGGCTAGAGCTTCTGCTCCCTGCTGGCTAGAGGTGCTCTGACATAATCTTCCATGAGGGGTTTTGAACAACTCAGAGATAACATGCAGTCTGTGTTCTGGTCCAAGCTGTGAAGGTCGTTTTTCAGAAAGTGAAGTTAGGCAGCCATAGAATGAAATTCCTTGTGTGCATGGCAAGACTACCCTTCCCAACAGGAGCTTTGCTTTCACTCACCTCTGCAGTTGTCCCCAACTCTTTCCTGAAATGTTTGCAGAAGTGAGAACACGTGTCAGTAGCTGCACAGGTTTCTTTATAGATACTCCAGTAGCACGGAGGAAGGAGGATCTGTTTGCTTTTCAGACAGCAGTGCTCCCCAATAATTTCATGTGAGCCAACAACCAAGCTTAGACTGGCTGTTGGACTGGAATTACTTTAGTGTGAAACATGGAAGACAGAAGAGCTTTTTCTTTAACCCCCGCCCAGTGCCAGTAATCAAACTGTTTCCAAAGTCTTCACCGGTCTCTGACTTGCAGGAAGCTATAGGGAAAGGGAAACAAAGAGAGGGTATTGTAACTTACAGAGGAAAAAAAGATCTCTTTGCAGTCTCTGTTGGAGCAGGAACTCAACCGTGCATTTTTCATGTTATTTCTAAAAGTACGAGAATATGTTGAAAAAGAAAAAAGTCTGTTCTGAAGCTTTATGTTCATGAAAGGGCTTCAGGATGTGATCTGCTTTTTAGTATTGTAGTAGAATTATGATTTCTATTTACTTCCCAGCACTGCTGTAGCTTTGATGAAATTTAGCCTTGTGCATCATCGAAGACCTGTCTTGGAAAAGGAAAAAATAGCTAGTGGGTAGTGGACATTACAAGGGATAATCCTGTTTTAGGAAGAGTTTGTCTGGGTTTGCAAATTCCAGGAAGAACCTAAAATTGCAGAACAGCCAGCAAACAGGAAATATTTCACCTAGGTGTTGAAGAAAAAGAAGGAATTTGTGACCCTGCGAGGGGTCCTTTTCATGGGCTCGTCTTACTGGGCAGCCAGACAGATCTGCAAGATGATGACAAGTATAATTTCAAGCTCCCTGCCTAGTGGATGCTTAGAAGGTATATGTTATCTCATGTTTAAATGAGTTTTCTCACTTTTTAGTATCAGTAATGCTGTAGGAGAGCTTCCATGAGATTAACTCTTTGGCTGTCTTTCTTTTCTGCAGCTCGGTGTTCATTTCACTTCAGGCTGTATTGGAAAGTGATTACCTGGGAGGGATTTGGTTACACTGGGCTTCAACAAAGGCATCACCAGATGCTCGAGAAACATTTTAAGCATAAGCTGCAAGCTGCTTTTTTTTTTATGAACTGTTTACCAGTTTCTATGGCTAATGTTTTGAGTTGGCTGATTTTATTCTGTAGCCTCCTGAGAGGTGAGTTATCTTCTTATACTTTCTTTTTTGTTTTATTGTGTTTTTGTTTTTTTTTTTTTTAATTGGTGCTGATACTGTTACTTTCTGAAAGCTATAGGGCATTAGAGATGGCAGTTGTTTAGCTCATAACTGGTCATAAACTGATGAGTGTGGCTGCCGTTCTTTTAAAAGCACAATCTTTTTTAGGAATTCATTCAGGGGAGAAGACAGGTAGAGAAGATGGGGGAATGCATTCACCAAGAGGTTTTAATTTTTTAAGGAGAGAAAAAAAATGAACATGTCAGTGGTTTTGGGTAACAATAGTAATAATACCAAGGTGTTTGTTTGAGTATGGAAAAACAACAACAAAAAAGCCTGGGACTCTTCTCCCCCCCTGCACACTCATTTTTTGTTGTGTGGGCACAGGCACACAGAGAAGCCCTTCGTGAAAAAATCCGTGTGAAATCCTTGCAGTTACCATAGTGAAGCTCACTTTTCAAAACAAAGGAATTCATTAGGACAGTGGCATGCTAGAATCTAAGTCGGACAGGCTTGCAAAATGAAAATAAGAAATGCAAAAAGGGAAATAGTCACTCAGTGTTCATTCCATTCTTTAAGTTCAGGTTTCAGGTACCTTAGTCTTTGTCGAGTATTTATCACCTTTCTCTTACAGAACATGATGTCAAGAGACTTCCTAAAGACGGATGGGTAAAATTGCCTTTACTGTGTAGACTGAAGTAGAGAAAGATGAAGTGTCTTGGTTATGATTACGCAGCAGTACAGTACCCCCTTCATCCCTTGGCTCTTTCCATCAGACTGTGCTGTTGGCATTCTCTTGAAAACAGGTTTTCAACTTTGTGGCAAACAAAATGTGACCTTTTTGAAAGATGATAAAGATATGGAAAAGGCTCTCTACTGCCTACAGAGGGTAGTTGGTTTAGTTTGATAAAACATCTGAAATTGGTATTTCCCCCAGAATTTTGTGCTCAGAATATTTATTTAGAAATCTTGAGGGAACAGATTTTAATTCTGGAAGAGAAACCTTTCCTTACCTTTAGCTACCAAAACTTAAGATTGAATGTGATAACAAACAGGGAAATAGTGTTGATGAATGGAAAACCCAAGAAGTTAGGTTTATTTCCAGCTTTGGTACGCTATGTGTGGCTTTGAGAAGTCAGCTAATTCATGCAAGTGTAATGGTAATAATGATAACAAGGAGCTCGTTTGGCTGTGGAACATGAGATTTTCTGATTCAGCTTCCTTATCAACAAGACAGGCTTAGAATATTTCCTGTTTCTTTTTCAGTCACTACACCAGTGGAATGCTGTGTCCCATTCATAAACACCGCTTTTCTATAAAGGCAAAGCATTGTTCTTAATAGTGAAATTATTGTATTGGTAGTACTAGTGCTATTAACACCAGTGGTAAAATTGTGCGGATACTACATTATCGTGCAATAACAACCGGTCATTTAGCGTGGAGTCTTGAGTGTTTGTTCACTCTACCTTAATTTTATTTCTTTTGCTTTTTTCTAGGGACCTCTTCCCTCTCACTAGATTGCAGCATAGACTGCCAGACTAACTGCCTCATAGACTGCAGGCAGGGACATTACTACACAGCTGGCAACTGCTTGGAATGTCCAACAGGTTTTTAGTACGTCTCGTTCCTTCCCTCCCCCTCAGCACTTATACTCCTGTGATAAGGAAGTTAAATATTTGGTACATCATTTTCATGTTGAGAATATTCTGAGAGCCATCTTCTAATGCAGATCAGGAGGTGGGGCACAAAGCGTGGTGCCAGTCCCTTATAGATGAATAATCAGCTGACCAGGAAAACCACTGTCTATGGCTTAAAATGCCATCCAGGACATTCTGCACCTGTTGGCTCTCAGAACTCCCCTTTGAAGTCAATGGGAGCGATTGTTCTTCGCGATAGTCTCAGTAAAATGTGTGACAGTCTCTGTGTTTGTGGGGAATGTAGAAAACCAGATTCCCTTTGAGATCGCTTAGGACAGATTTTGTGTATATTGTGTAGTGTGTATTTAGGAGGGGCAGGAATGTCACTTGAATTTGTAGCAGCATCAAAATCTAGGCTGATTTTCAGCTTTAAAGAAGAATTCAAGGTGTCTTTGGCCCCCAGTGCAGTGAATCCTCCCCTGGAAAATTCATTCTGTGTCCTGGCTACTTACTGACATGCCAGTCAGAAAATGTGATGTGAGCTGGACAGAGGGCGATACCCTGAGAACAGACAAGTCTGGGTACAAAGAACAGTGAGTTGCAGAGGGTTGGTAGTTGCTTTCCAGAGGTGCTGAACCCAACACATGGACTATCAGCCAACCTGGGGCTGTGTTTCGAGCAAGCCCTCAATGAGCCATTTTCAGTTGGAAAGCTGTCCTAAACTCTGGTATATCATTGCCAGCACGCGCTGTTCCTCAGAAGATAATCGTTAACACTGCTTTCTCTGCCACACACGACTCACTTTAAATGAAAATAGAAATGGTCATTGTGGAGCTTTCAGACACAATCACAAACCAGTTTACGAAAGATAGGTTTTGTACAGACTGTCTTGAATCCTAAGGTCAGGTTGCCACATCTACCACAAATTCTGTCCTTGCGTGTGCAATCCAAGTGATGCACCTTGAGCTCCTATATATGTGTTAGAACCCTCTGAGGTTCTGGAGGGGTCTGATTTGAGTTCATGCTTCCGTGGCTAAAAGAGCATTTGTTTGTGCAGTTGATGAGGACGATGTTCCTGTACGTACACAACACCTATACTGGCATGTAGGGGATGGATTCTAAAGAAAAATTCAATTTTACAACTTCATTATTTTTGATGCAGTTGCCCTGGGGGTCAAGCAGCTCCAAGGAAATGCCCACTGGGAACAGCCAATGAACTTACTGCTCAGGCAGACATCACAGCCTGCCAGGTAAGCTGAAGGAAAGGGGAAGAGAGCAAGCAGGTGAAGTAGTACTTTTTGCCTCTACTCCCATGTATTTTGAATCATCTGATTTCAGGCTTCTTCCCAGATTTTGAAGTCCGCTTTGAAATTTTTTGAGGAAATTCCTGCATTGTATTTGGCTCTGATTTGGCTCAGAGAAAGCAGGTTGTCCTTCCAGGTAGACAGCAAGCAGCACTCCCTCCGTTCATTGTTTACACCGCTGACAGTAAAAAGCACATGTCAGGAGCTCTCAAGAGTACGTAGGCTAGATTTTGAAAGCGATCCAAGATCCTTTCTTTCCGGCATTTCTGGCTGAGGATGTCTGAAACTGCTGTTTTTACATTATTCCTGTAAAGAATATGTTTCTGTGGATCTGATGCTCTTTGTGATCTGGCTGCAGGTTTGCCCTAATGGCTATCTCAGCCTAGAGAGTGGAGCTGGGTGCCGTGCATGTCCAGATGGCTATTCATGTGATCCACATAGTGGTGTGCAGAGGAGCTGCAGTCCTGGTCAGTATTCACCAGAGGGAGAGTTGGAGTGTCGGGAATGTCCAGAGAGATACATCTGCCCAGATGGACGGAGCAGACAGGTACAGAATAAGCACGTTATTCTTCAAGGGTAAATTATTGTTCTTCCTGACAGGCAGAGCCTGAACATGAACGTATTGTCAAGAGAAGACAGGCCTCTCTGTTTTAATAGTAGGATATGGACCTTTCTTCATCAAAGAAAAGTATTCAAAACACTCCAGTGGATCTAAGATAGATCTAAGACGTTCCACAAGTAGCCGGTATTAAGAGCAATAAATATTTTTCATCTAAATTCTGAGAACGTTTGTGCTGTGATCACCTGCCATTGTTAAACCCCTCAGCTGAGAACCCAAAGAAGCTTGTGTAGTTTTTGCTTCTAAAAGTTATCCCTGGAGAATAGAGCTGAAGCAGTGCTGGGAAGGGAGGAGAGGGCAGAGAAGGAGAAAGCGTGAGATCGAATGCAGTGCTGGGCTTTTTCCTGACTCTGGCCTCCTTGGGATGCAGGTTCAGGCAGCAATGGCCATTGGACCTTCTGGTGGTATGAATTTGTATTTATTCCCTTTAGCATTGTTTGGCCGGTCAGCAACCAAATCCAAGCCGCACTCGTTGTGTAATGTGCGCTTCTGGTTCTTTCTCAACTGAAGACGGTCTGCTATGCCAGCCCTGCCCAGCAGGTAAGTATGTTTCATAAGCATCTTCTGTAGTCATTAAAACATAGAACTTAAGCAGACTAAAATGACACTTTTCTCTGGTAAAACTTAGCTGGCAGTATTGGAACAGAGATAGGGACCTTGTGTCACAGTAAAACTGGAGGTTAAAATATAATTCCTGACATACAGCAGATGCTGTTCAGAAGAGTTCATGAAAAGCACAGAATGAAAAAGGGAGAACTCCAAGAATCACAGCTGGTTTTGATAGTGATCGCACTTGCTGAGTTTATGGGGAAGGTCCAGCTGATGTAGCCTTGGGACATAAACTAATATGTCTGAATGTGCAAGTGTTGCTGAGCAACCAGGGAAGCTTTTGCTTTCTCTTTCCACACAGAAAGCAGCTCTCTCACTCTGTGATTTTAACTTACCGTCTGTAAAATTGATTTACGCACAGTTATAGCTTCCCTCGTTTCAGGGCCTTGATTCACTGGCCATCACAAATACCCATATATAGCAGGTGCTGTATGCCCAGGTGACAACTGTAGGCATTAGGAATCAAATAAGGGCACACTGTGGTTTTCTTACTTAATTTCTCTTTCTGCTTGATGCTCTCAAACAAGTCCAAATATAAGCCCACATTTAGGAAATTACAGTGTGTTGTCATTGTGGGTGTCACAAATTCCTCACTGAGATGCTGATGCGGAATTAGGCAGCAGGGAAACAGACTAGGAGGGACTATGTTTTTGTTGTGAAACGATTATCTTTTGAAATTATGGCAAGCGTTGAATGTCATTTCACATGATTAATTAGCCAAAAACATCCATCAAAGGAAATGATGGAGTAACTCAGGAAGCAACCTTAAGTTTCATTCTGTGAGTGTTTGCCATTTGGGAATAATCCCGATACAAACCCCCAGAGCTTTGTATTTGCCCAGGCTGGTAGCCTGCCACTCTTCAGTGAGAGCGCAGGTTAAGCTGTTCTAGTGCCCCTTGGCATAGTTTCCCCATAAAGAAAGAATTTTCTGTAGCATTAAAATCCTGGCATGTCTCCTACGCATCCCAGAGAATGAGTATAAGGCTAGTAATGATTTGGGAGCCCAAGGTTAGCTTTCTGTTGTGCTTGTTTCCTCTGATAAAATGTGGTGCTTCAGTATCCCTCTGAGGCCCTCCACAAAATTCTGTTCCATTCTTCAATGGTAATAGGAAAAGTTTGGTGCTGCAGGTAGCACTAATATCGCCAATAATTCCCTCCACATACCCTCAGACTTGAATTTGTGTTTCTTAGCACACCTGAACCCTCACAAAAAGGCCTTATAGGGAGAGCATGGTTTAGCTGTGAATTTGTAAAAGGATGTGCTGTGTCACTACAGGGATGCAGTTGGCAATCTGCAGTCCTACCAAACTTTTCTCTCTCCTGTAAGCCCTGTACTGCATGTGAAGATGAACTATTTAATGAACAGCTGCAGGTGCCTCCTGCAGAGTCGCTAAACTCAGTCACTTGATGCTTATGTCCTTAATTAGAATCCCTCTTACTAAATAATGAAGAGTTCCTGTACTCTGGGTACTTTACGTGTTGTCCAGTAGAAGGAAAAACAGCATAGCTAAAGAGATTGTGCTAGACCAAGATCTCAGTGGTTTAGATCCAGTTATAATACATAAGTGAGAGAATAGAACAGTGGATTTTTCTTATTTCCAGTGCCTGTGGTTAGGTATGAATAGCAAGTAATGAATCTCTGGCAGGGTCAGTCATACATGGGAAGTGATGGTGGTTTTGTTGATGTGTATCATATTACACTTACTATTTACTGTGCTCTGCAGAGGGCCAGGGAACTAATTGTGGCTCCATTTAAAAAATAAAAAAAAAAAAAGGGGGAAATATTGGCTTCTTTGGACTTTAGGAAGTGTTTATAAATTGTATTGACCAAACATTTGAACAAGTGAACAGACACGGCCATGTTAGAGCATGGATTTTAGAGTGACATATTTGCTACTATGTTATTACTGTTTTTACTGCAAGAGCAGCCAAAAGCAGCAGTCAGGTTTCACCCCCAATATATCAAACGTAAAATCTGGAGAGAGCAACTGAAAACCTCTGAGTAGGTGATCAACAGGTTAAATATATGCAGAGTATCCTATGCTGAAATGCTTTGGTGTTAAAATTAGTCCCTCCTGTGTTCTTAAATCTGAGTAAGTCATCCAGCCCAATTGCAAAGCCCTCAGAGAGTAAGGAGTTTGAATACCATCACAAGCAGGAGAGGGGCCTGAGGATTTCCAGCGTTCTTTTCCACGATTTGACTGACTTTAATTATATATAATCTTTGTACTTAGAATTGCGTGCGTGTGAATAAAGTGTCATAGCTGTGCTGATACACAGCAATATATTTCAACATAGCAGTGGCACTTTCATGCCACAGTTAAATCCTTTTTTCTTTTTTTTTATTTTTCTTTTTTTACTCTTCAAATATCCATCTGGAGTTTAGTAAAAGCATTTGATAATCAAATTCTACAAAATCTTACTTGGAAAGAGTAATTAATTCTAGCTGGATATTAGCATTTCATTGCTAAATGTACAACTGGCAGAAGGATTTTAAGTGAAAGATGGCATATTGAACTGGGGAGATGAATGTGGTCCTTAAAGCAGTAGCTGGTACACTTCAGCTGATCTTTAATCCCCATGATCTTGGAGAGAGCAGAAGAATTTGAGTAGAAAGAGAGAACGATTAACTCTGACAATGCTAACTAATAAAATGAACTTCGATATTTATCTTGAAATTTCATTGTATGTGTTGAATTAAAAAATGTCATGATGTATTAAACATTTGAATTTTCTTTGCCAGCTCAGTTTTACAAAAGGAAGGAACATTTTAGACAGGAAATTAATGAGAATTTATTTTTCAGATCTTGTCAAAATTTCCAAAACACAAAAAACTTGGGCTATCTGTAATGTGCTGCTTTTAAACAAACTTAAGTGACCTGCTCTTTTCTTCCCGTGATTATGTCCATGAATCTCTGCTTATATTGCAGAGCCAAGCAATTTATTATAGTCTTCACAGCAGCATTGTTTGTATTCCTGAAATGAACATGTTCTTGGATAAAAAAACAGTCAATCATTTAAATGGCAGCCTTCGACAAACAGGAGCTGACTGAAATGCTATTGAAATTCTAGATCTCAAGGAAAATGTTCATTAAAAATTAAGAAAACCGAGAAAAAAAAATGTAAAAATCCATAACCCCCTTGTTGTTTTTTAACAACTTGCCATAAATGCTTAAAATTATTTGTAAACTTGAATATTTGAAGTTTGAAAATGTTACTGAGTTTCAAAGCTTTCTTTTTATGTTTTTGTTGGTTAGCTTTAGTAGAAAGTGATGCTCCTTGATTTCTGCCCTGTGCTTCTGGAGCTTTGTCTTTTCTCAGTGTGAATGCAGGAAAATCCTTTGTCTGTCTAATGCAGTGAACTTTTGAAAGTTCAAGTGCTGTAAACGTCTTAAAATGTATTTCTGGAGCTGGTTCCCTTGCTTCCTCCAGATAGCTCTTGTCCCAGTGCAGGACAATTTAGCTGCTGACGCATACTGACTGAGTAAAAGGGTTGGAATTGGAGGGCAGACAGACATGAATGGGCGAGGCTTACCCATCTTTGACTTTACCTGTTACTTGATTTTGCTCAGTGCTGTGAAAGACTTTTTTGAAATGCAGCTTACTACAATCGCCTCCTTTCCATTCCTTTAAATGATTCTGGTATCTCCTTGCCATTAGGTATAAAACCCTTTTAATGTGTAAGTAAAGAAAGTGCACTCACCAGCCAGCGATCCTATGCAGGTTCTGGGCTGTTGTCATCAGTAGTGTACCGGCTTACTAGGAACCATCCTGGACTTGGCTGCTTTTGAGCGCACAAAGCTTAAATAGGCTCTGGGAAACTGTGTAGTGCTGTATCGCTTAACATATTTTAGGACACTGCTACCACCTTAGCTTTGCCTTGAGCTTGTGCTAATGAATGCTTTTTAACTGGACAGTGTATTAGCTCAGCCTGAGTACCGTGGTGACACAATTGGTTCTCCTGGTTTTGCTTTGGAGGAGGTTTGTATCCTGCCAGATCAGAGCACATTCATGTCTGCCTTCACAGTGCAATGTTCATACGCCCTGATATGATTTAGCCAGCAAATACTTGTGCTTCCCATTTGTACCCTGCAACACACACACCTGTCAGCGTGCAAGAGACTCATCACCGCTCTACTCTGAGGCTGAGTTGCGCTAAAGTCCTTTCTGAACCACGTTGTTTTCTTCTTCTCTATAGGCCACTTCTGTTCTGATGGCCTTGCAGTCCCTCCATGCCCAGCAGGGAGTTTCAAGCCCAAAGAGGGACTTCGAGCGCCCAGCAGCAGCTCCTCATGCTTGCCAGGTCTGTATCGTAAAAGGTCTTCTTTTTGGAAAGCAGGGGTAATAATTCTCACTGTAAATCACACAGTTAAGTACATTCTTATGAAGAAGGGGCTGGCAGTTACCATACTTATTTACTAGGCTCTGGCTCAGGCAATGCTGGAGCTCTGGATGAAGGGAATAGCCATGGAATCTCCTACAAGTCACCAGATTTGTGGTGAGGCATTCAGGAATTACAAAGCTGTTACATCCAGAAGTGCTTACTATCCACTTATTTCATTGGAACTGCCTTTATGAATATGGACCCTGCTATTTAGATATCTGCCCTATGCAGAGATTTCAAAGAAGTTGGAATGGAGGGAAAAGGTGATTTCAGTAGAAGGAAAGAAAATCAAAGACCAATCTGAAGTGATGTGCTAAAGTCATCCAACAGGTCAGTTGTGAAGCCAAAGTCGGCAACTGGGCTGCAGTTAAAGCTTATTCAACTGTGTCAGCTTTGTATATGAGACAGTTTTTAGCACTATTAGTCAACTTTGAGGAGATGTATTATGCTGTAACACAGACTCATTTTCAGGCTCTTTTATGAGTGGAACAGAGGAGTAACATAATTAAAGTTGACCATACGCTTTCCCTTTGGGAAATGGGTTCTTTATTTGTATGTGTTTGAATCAATCACAATAGTCCTCGGCCTATTCTTGCAGCAAGGGGAAATTAGGTTACAGATTAAGCAAAACTTTTTTTCTTATAACAGTAGAAAAACACTGAAATTTATGCCTTCAGAAGCTGTAGAAGCCCTGCTCTTAAGAGTTTTTAAAGTGCCGAGTAGGTGATGCAGCACGTAATGTTCTGAAATGCGTGCAAGGAGGTAGGCACAAGGCTTCCGCAGATTTCCAGGTCTATTTCTGTGATGTTTTCTTCTAAATAGTTTTGTTTTAGTTTTGTTTTCTAAACCAGTCCAACTTTGTTTTGCATACAGTGGGACTAATGATTGGGAAACCTATTGAAAGTGACCAGATTTTGCAATTTAGTAATGGATGGAATAGTAGAGCTTTGCTAAAGTCTTCTCTGCTACTAAATCTTTGCTTAGATGTGGAAAGGGAGACCTGGCTTTCTGCTACAGTAATCACATGTTGCTGAGGCGAGCTCTGCCTGTTTTTGAACATCTCAGTGTCTCTCGCAGTGATACAAAAAATGCCTCTCTCTCCCTAACACTGCTGTACAAATGGGAAAATAGAGTCAGAGGGAGATTCGGGGAACGAGCTCAATTCGCTAAAGTAAACCTGGGCCCAGTCCAGAATATTTTGTCCAGGGTCACCAATCACCAGGTGCACTGCTAGGAGCAGAAACTGCTCTAGGTTGCTCAGTCTGCCTTTACATCTACAGGGCTCTTCTCCTCAGACAGATACGTGTGCTAAGAAAATAATTATCTCCTTCAAATCAAGCCATGTATTTTTCTGTTTGATCGTTTCTTTTCTAGCAAATGACTCAGCTGCTAAAGTGTCTTGACTGTTGAATGATTTTTTTACTCACCAACTAAGTCTAGGAAATTGCTGCTTTCCGCCCACTTCTGAAATTAAAACCAGAAGTGCATTTACGTGGTGCAGCAAGGAACAAACCTCACATCTCATCAAGACAGCAAAATTCAAGAGACAGGGCCCGTGGCACCTGAACAAACACTGTAGAAGCTGCAAAGTAAATTAGATTTTAAAAACTCTTTCGATTTAATAATGTAAGCTGTTATGCTATGCCTGTACTACTTTATATAATGATGTTGTCAACTCTCCTAAGGAACACTTGGCAAAGGTAGGACAAAGCCTGCTGCAAAATAGGGAGGGGATACATGAATAAACTCTGACAAGCCATAGAATATTTCAAATATACTACCACGAGGTAGATGATGGCTCGTATGGTATTAGCCTATGTCTGCCATCTGCACTACAGCGTGTTAGGTGTGATGTACTTACCCCTCAGCAATACCAAGTTTGTCTGCATGACATTTATTGCACAGCAAGTACACGAGCTAGTCTGGTGCTGCAGAATAGATGATATGCTCTAAATCCATGCCGTGATTGATCTTGCATAAAGTGTCCAGGCAGCCATGCTATTAAGTCTGTTAGGGACTCCAAAGGGATGCGTCATCTCCAGAAAGTCAGGCAGGAAATGGAAATTTTATGTCATAGAATCATAGAATCATAGAATGGTTTAGGTTGGAAGGGACCTTGAAGATCATCGAGTTCCAACCCCCCTGCCCTGGGCAGGGACACCTCCCACCAGCCCAGGTTGCCCAAGGCCACGTCCAGCCTGGCCTTGAACACCTCCAGGGACGGGGCTTCAACAACCTCTCTGGGCAACCTGTTCCAGTGCCTCACCACCCTTAAAGTGAAAAACTTCTTCCTAATGTTTAATCTACACCTGCCCTCTTCCAGCTTAAAGCCGTTCCCCCTCGTCCTGTCACTCCATGCCCGTGTAAAAAGTCCTTCCCCAGCTCTCCTGTAGGCCCCCTTTAGGGACTGGAAGGCCGCAATAAGATCTCCCCAGAGCCTTCTCTTCTCCAGGCTGAACAGCCCCAACTCTCTCAGCCTCTCCTCATAGGAGAGGGGCTCCAGCCCTCGGATCATCCCCGTGGCTCTCCTCTGGACGCACTCCAGCATGTCCATGTCCTTCTTATGTTGGGGACTCCAGAGCTGGATGCAGTACTCCAGGTGGGGTCTCACGAGAGCGGAGTAGAGGGGCAGAATCCCCTCCCTTGACCTGCTGGCCACACTTCTTTTGATGCAGCCCAGGATACGGTTGGCCTTCTGGGCTGCGATCGCACACTGCTTGCTCATGTCGAGCTTCTCATCAATCATCACCCCCAGGTCCTTCTCCACAGGGCTGCTCTCCAGCCATTCCCCGCCGAGCCTGTATTTGTGCTTGGGATTGCCCCGACCCAGATGTAGGACCTTGCACTTGGCCTTGTTGAACTGCATGAGCTTGGCTTGGGCCCACCTCTCCAGCCTGTCCAGGTCCCTCTGGATGGCATCCCTCCCCTCCAGCGTGTCTGCCTCGCCACACAGCTTGGTATCATCAGCAAACTTGCTGAGGGTGCACTCTACCCCACTGTCCATGTCGCTGACAAAGATGTTGAACAGTACGGGTCCCAGTACCGACCCCTGAGGAACGCCACTCGTCACTGCTCTCCACTTGGACACCGAGCCGTTGACCGCAACCCTTTGAGTGCGACCATCCAGCCAGTTCTTTATCCACCGAGTGGTCCATTTATCGAATCCATGTCTCTTCAATTTAGAGACCAGGATATCGTGTGGGACAGTGTCAAACGCTTTGCACAAGTCCAGGTAGATGACATCAGCAGATCTTCCCTTGTCCACTGCCGCTGTAACCCCTTCGTAGAAGGCCACCAAATTTGTCAGGCATGACTTGCCCTTGGTGAAGCCATGTTGGCTCTCGCCAATCACCTCCTTGTTTTCTGTGTGCCTCAGCAGAGTTTCCAGGAGGATCTGCTCCATGATCTTGCCAGGCACAGAGGTGAGACTGACTGGCCTGTAGTTCCCCGGGTCTTCCTTGTTTCCCTTTTTGAAAATAGGGGTTATGTTTCCCCTTTTCCAGTCGGCAGGAACCTTGCCAGACTGCCACGACTTCTCAAATATGACGGCTAGTGGCTTCGCGACTTGATCTGCCAGTTCCCTCAGGACCCGCGGATGTATCTCATCAGGTCCCATGGACTTGTGCACCTTCAGGTTCCTCAGGTGGTCTCTCACTTTATCTTCATCTACAGTGGGCGGTGCTCCGTTTTCCCAATCCTCGCCTTTGCAATCTGCGTCTTGGGCAGTGCGGCTGCTGTCCTTGTCTGTGAAGACTGAGGCAAAAAAGTCATTGAGTACCTCAGCTCTGTCGCTGTCCCGGGTGACCAGTTCTTGCGTATCCTTCCGGAGAGGGCCTACATTTTCCCTAGTCTTTCTTTTCTCGCTGATATACCTATAGAAGGATTTTTTGTTTGTCTTAATGTCCCTGGCCAGATTTAGTTCTAGTGGCCAGATTTAGTTCTAGTGGCCAGATTTAGTTCTAGTTTATGTCCCTATAGCCTACTGGCATGGTTTCTGGTTATATATAATGGCAGTCCCGCTGGATTTGTTAGGGGTGCAGATCTACATCATGAAGCTTTTGTCAGCTTAAGGCAATTTTTTAAGGGTCCCACAGCACCATGAGGTTGCGGCCCCCCCTCAGGTGTGTTGATTCAATTGCCGTGCTCAGAGCTGTGGAATTTCATAGTTTCGAGAATTCAAATCTTGTGCTGAAATTTTTTAAGCTTGTGTTCATCTGTGCCATGGGGAGTAAATGTAAGGGGGCAAATAATCAAATTTTTCTGGGGGTGGGAATGAGCAAGTGGGTGGAAGGCAGAGGGAGAGATGATCCTTAAACTTGCTTTGCACCCTGAGGAATCCTAATCCGGACTGACTCCTTCAGTCTGTGGAGGGGAAAGCGAACATTTTAATAAACCTTGATCATTTTGGGTGTGCTGTAAGGCTCCATCCCAGCCTGCAGAGGCATGTACGTACTAGTGTATGCTTGAGCCTTGCCTTGCCTTGGAAGGCAGCAGGGGTTCAACCTGGAAGTACTCCAGGGAGCTATCATCAGCAGACAGTGTTTTCCTTTCCCCCTGAATTGCTCTATTTGCCTTGTGCTGGTGAAAGGCATGACTCAGGAGGATAGCAACTACTCCTGTGCTAAATCTGTGTTTCCTTTTTGCTAAGTTAAATGTTCGGGGACATTTTATGATGAAATGCATTTTCTGAACGTGGTAACACCAGTAAGGGATCGTTGTTCTATTATCTATTGATCTTACTAGTGTTCCTTTAAGGTACAATGAAAGCATCTTTTGTTTAACACACAGAATTTTAGAGATGATCACAGCTTGAATTGGTTGTCATTCAAGCAGGTATCTATGTGTTTGTACTGAATATATCTCCAGTCTGCATAACCTGTTTATCTCTCTCTGTATTCAGAATGCAAACATGGGAAGAGCTCAGCTTTCATGGAAACCCTAGCCTCTCTTACAACTGAGGCCTAAGCATTGTGGTTATTAAATATACCTGCATCAGAGTGTGTTTTCAGGCTGATGTTTTTGTTTATTTTTAAATGTATCTCATTTCTTATATTATCAGCTCAGAAGACAGTCCGGATGGTTTTACTGCTTCCATCAGCCACTCAACCACAGTAACAGTCAGCTAATCCAATACCACCACCTTCTGGCTTTGCAGTAACTTCATCATTTGTTATCAATGAACCTCCATCATACTTTCTTGCTGTAGGTGAAAGCAAAGGAGTCATATTTTGTAGGACCATCTATTTTGTCAGTAGGTCATGCTGCCTTTGGGACCTTAAATGTCTTCTCTCTCTTTAGGAATTGGATTGTGTTTGAAATGTCCTGCTGGGTATTTCTGTCCTGCTGGAGCAAGTTACCCAGTTCCATGCCAGCCAGGCACATACAATCCTCTCCAAGGGCAGGATGAAGCTGCTGATTGCAGAGCCTGCCCAGCAGGGAGAGCTTGTACTCAGGCTGGTTTAGCCCAGCCTGATGCGGAGTGCTTACCAGGGTAAGCCTCGGTTGTTTTCTGTGCTTCTGTTTACGTCTGTGCATAAATTTCGCCTCCATTGGTTTTGCTTTGTGCCTAGGGAGGTGCAGGTGGCATCCTCTGCTATGTCAAGATTTTATTGAAGTTTCTGGTAAATCAGTGTGGTGTATACTGTTCTGGTGGAAGGCACTGCTGCCTGCTATTGCCATAGAATAAGTAGTAAAAATAGACAAGAACGAAGCCGGGCCACATATCCCATGGTGATGAACAATGTGGCCTGGGTGAATAACCCACTTTTCTTTTGGTGAAAAAAGTACGACAACCAGTCCATTCACAGTGTTTCCTTTTCAGTATTTCTGTGTTATTGGTTGTCAGTTATATTGCTGTCAGCCACAGCATCAAACGCTTCAGCTTTTTCCCCTTGCAGCATTCATCCTAATATTCTGGTAGGACACAGAGTTTGTCTCCCTCCTGCACCAAAACATTTGTCCCAGCTATCCTGCTGTGTTTTGTTAGGTACGTGTGCCCAGTGGGGTCATCCAGCCCTCATTTTCCCAGCAACGCCTGTCCTCCAGGAACAGTTGGCAATGACTTCAGCCTCTTTGATAAGTCCCAGTGTGAAACGTGCCCCGCTGGATTTGTCTGTGTGAGAGGTAGGTGGCTTTATGACAAAGTGAACTGTGTTCTTTGGTACCCGGTGTCACAGAGCCCACCAGTAAGTACTAGAGCAGGTCAATGAGGTATCACAATGATGGCAAAAGGGAAAAAGTTGCCCTTTAGTGTTACTGCAGGGACTGCCATGCCCGCTGGACAAGTTGATTTTAATTTTACTCTAAAGTTTTCTCTTTATGCTACCCATGGTTACTGTTTTGACTTCATGACCTGGAAATGGCCGGTTTTTACAGTCTTCGAAGTTTTTAGCTTATTGGTGACCTCTTCACTTTAATGTCTATGCCGGCTTTGGACAGGGGCACTATGCAGGATACTTGAATTGAGGAATAATTGCTTTACTAACCAGTTCTGTGATAGAGCTTCATCAGCAGAGGAAGTGATTATTGTTATCCCATTTTAAATAGAGGCAAGGCGCAAAATGAGGAGAAGACTTAACTCAGGGTCATCCAGCAGAGCTTAAAACAGAATGAGGGAACTGGATTGTGTGAAACCAGTATGCTACCCATTAGGCTACTTACATTTGTCTTTGTGTTTACAGGAACAGGGGGGAAGCAGAAGCCTCCCACTCCATGCCCAGTTGGACACTACTGCCCACCAGGCACAAAGCACCCAATGCAGCACAAGTGTGCCCCAGGCACCTGGAGCAACAGGACAAGCCTGACCTCGGAAGAGGAGTGCTTTCCATGCCCTGCAGGCTGGTTTTGTATAGGAGGAGCCCATGTCCCTACTGGGATGTGTAGCTCAGGGCACTACTGCCCTCAAGGTAGGCAGCTTTTTGCAGGAATGAAGGAGACAGTTTATTTCTGTATTTGGAAATTTTATGGACTCTGATAAAGTCATGCGCTGACTTTATCAGCATATTTTTTGCACCAAAGTGTTTCAGTGTGAAGTTGGATAGCAAACTGTCTATCCTATATAGCCAATACTTCAAATCTATGCTGTTTGAACTGAACATGTTGGTGTCATTATTTTCTTTCCCTTAATTTGCAGAGAATTAAGATGCACAGTCAAGTGTCTGGTACAAGCACAATTCTAAATTTGAAACTTCCTGCAAAGATTCTGGAATATTTGCTAAATGGTGATTTTTTTTGTGGTGGTTGTTCTCAGAGCTGCAAGTGATGATTTTATATATATATATAAATATGTGTTCACATGTAACTCATGTAAATACTTAATAGCAATGAAGAACAGGGGAATTTACTGCCTTCTGTCTTCAAGGCTGTATTAAGAATTAGGATGGCGCTCTCCTCCTTTTTTGGAAAGGTACATGGAGGGGCACGCAGTACCCCTGCCCTGCAGGAACTTACAGTACCAGGCTGGGAAATGGCAGAGTGGAAGATTGCACAGTTTGCCCTGCAGGAGCTTTCTGCGCCAGTGGGACCTCCAAGCCAGCTCTCTGCCCGGTGTAAGTACGCTGCACGTGCTGCAGTAGTTGTGGGTCTCTCACCCGTGCAGGTACAAAAGAAAATATTTCTACGTGGCATTTCAGACCACTTCTGATTTTAAGTAATACCTTTCTGCACCAGAAATGTTTGCAAAGTTCCTTTCACCTTGCATGTTACTGGGTGGTCCAGGCAAGTTTTTTTCTGAATCAGGCAGTTTTTTTCTGAATTGGCTCCAGAAATAGTAGATTTCCTCTATATAAAAGACTTAAGAATGCAGACCAGAGGTGCACTGTCCTTTTCTTGGTCACTTTGCTGCCATTTGTGACTGTCTCTTCTGTTGTATTTCCTCCTGCAGAGGAACCTATCGCATGGAACATGGTGCAAAAGTGGCTGCAGACTGCATCCCTTGTCCTGGAGGATATCACTGCCCTGAGCTTGGCACTGTTACTCCTCGAACATGTGGTGCTGGCAACTTCTCAGTACGTAGCAGTAATTTTATCCTGGCATCTGTTCAGCATAAGGACTGAATTTTGGCAGAAAGGGCAGCTTCAAGGGGAGGTTGAGGCTTTGACTGTCTCAAAGGAGGCACTGGAATGAGCCCATCTCCTTGCATGATGAGTCTGGGGTGATTGTGTACAGTGCTTTAAACAATACTGGACACCTGTGCTTGACCCTTGTTGTGAAAGCACCAGTCCGGAGAAGACACTGGGAATGTTCCTACGCAGTCAGGTTTGGAGCTGCTCCAGATATGATGCTAAAAGTATGTATCGTGTGTGCAATACTGCTTTTGCTGTTAGTCCCATTCCAGAGGCTTGTTCTAACAATCTAAGTACATCTGTCGTGGTGGGCAGTGTGTATTTGGGGTAGATACTCTGGGTTTTCATGATATATTTTACCCTTTTTGTTGTAAGTGTTGTGGGGGAGTGGCAGACAGCAGACACCTGTATTTAGTTCCTGCTCAAAAGAAAGTATTTGATTGCAATGGAGTTAAACTATCAGTTGGCTTTGGAAAGTAAAGCAATAAGATGGAGCCACAGAAGGGAACAGTGATGGCACAACTGGGCACCTACTCATGAGAAAAGGCTTTTTTCTTACTTATCTGCCCCAAAACTGTCATGAATAATGCTAGTGATAATTGCCCTATTTCCCTGCTGATGGGAAACGGGCTTGTCACTTCTGTCAAATGACCCCAGTATCTGTGTCCAGGCCAGTTTTCTGTCACTGCACAAATTTGGTAGTTATCACTGGAATGCTTTATTAAGATTGAAGAGGAGATAAATGATGAATGGAGGTTGGTGTATGGCAAATAGACCTAGATTATTTCTTGTTTGCATTTCGGAGTTCAGTGTAACAAAGAAAGATGAGAACGTGTCTGTGGTTTTCTCTGCTCCTGCTGGCAAAGGGTGTTGGATTGACTGTTCTGAGGATCAGAACCTTTTGCTTGGATAACCCACAGGCAGCAATGGCGATTACTTCTCACCCTGTGAAGCACAGGCTTTCTTGCCTGCGGGATGAATACCCTGAATTTGAATTGCATGCTGTTTGTTGTTCATAGGTTAGGTGGAATTTGTAAAGGGAAGTCTGTGTTTCTGGTAGCGTTACTGAGCATAACGGGGAATGTTCTATAAGAGCAGGGTCCTGTCATCAGTTCCAAGGGCAATGTCTTTGCTCAGTAGCCGTGTTTTTGTGGACTGGTTTGTTTACTGATAGGGTCTGCTGTAGAGTTGGTTACATTAATTTCCTTTTGGTCTGTGCCTCAACACAGCTTGCCAAATGTGCAGGGATTCTTTTGCACTCTAGAATCGGAACCATGTGCCTTTCCTGTTGTAGGACCAAGGTTCAGTTTCCTGTTTGCCATGTCTTGTTGGCTATTACTGTGCTAGTGAGCACACCAGCCGGGAAGTGATGCTCCTTGCCATGATTTGCCCAGCGGGTCTCCTGTGCCCAGAAGGACAAGCAGTTGTTCCAGATGCCAGTGCAAATGCCTGCCCAAGAGGATACTACTGTCCCCGAGGAGATACTGTAAGTGAATCTGCTTTGGTCCTTGGAATTCACTGCTCTGTTATCACATCAGCTGTACAGTTACAGTGTGCACTGGGATTAGTCTTGCTATGGGAGCCTTTCCTATTAATTTTTTTTACTGATTTCTGTACTCCCTTGGTGTTCATAGATCTTAGTTGGATTTGGCCTACATGAAACCGTTCAGAGTATTTGGATAAAATTTTCTGAGATGCTGTATATAATACGGAGGATTGGATCCCCATTCTATTATACCACCTTTTTGGCATTCGTACCAGATTCGTAGTGTTGCTTTTCAGTGTTTGTTCCCAGTTACTGGGAAGAATTATTTTCACAGCTTCACCTGCTGTATGTTTGCCTTGTGGGATGCAGCAGTCATATTAGTATGTTAAAGATGCATTTTTCTATTTCATTTCAAGGGCTTGCATGCTAAGCCTTGCCCCAATGGGACCTATGGTGAGCAGAGGGGTCTGAGTAGCGCTGATGAATGCTTACCGTGCCCCGCAGGGAAGTACTGCTACAGAGACGGGATCGAGCCTCCAGGAATTCCCCACCCTGTAGGTATAGCCCAGGTTATCCAGACTTTTTTTTTCCCCAAAGGCTGCAGCTGTTAATGGAACAAGCTTAATTCATGTTTTCTGTCCTTACTTTGCCTTCTGCCTGTCAGTGCAGGCTATGAAAAAGAGTTCAAAGGTCAGGAATTGGTGCTGCTCTGTCTCTAATGACTTTTGGGATCTCTCATTGTGATTGTCTTGTCTCTGAAAAGAGTGAGCTCTTCAAATATTAATAGCTGCTAAAAAAAGAAGCCTCTATTAAAAGTAAAAAATGCAGTTGGATTCTCTTCCACATGGCTTAATCCATGCTTTTATTTAAGAGCAAGGTGATAACTCTTATCGCAGTTACAGCTCTTTTCCACGTGCGGAAGAAGAGCATCTTCCCCACAACTGTACAGGCAATGTGTAGGGCCTGTCTCAATGACAGGCTTTTACCTTAAAAAAATCTTGCCTAAAATAATTGTCCTACATGGTCAGAATTTTACTGATAAGACTGTGAATTCACTTCCTTCCCTTCTTTTCTGCCCATTTTCTTGCAGCAAAAAAAATAATCCAAGTTTTTCAAATTGTAGATAAAACTTGGATTTTTCTGTGTTGAATCTTAACAAATTCCTCTTCCCTACTCAGAAAAAGGCAACAAAGCCATGCCTGACTCTGTATTTTGCTTTCCAGATGGGGAATTGCCCACCTGGCTATAACTGCCCTCCGGGGACTGGATTCCCTTTATCCTTCCCCTGTATGCCAGGCTTCTTCTGGGATAATTCCAGTGTAGAGGGTGAAGACGCTTGCAAACCATGTCCACCTGGCTACTACTGTGACTCTCCTGCCATGTCAGAGCCCAAAGCTTGCCCAGCAGTGAGTTGTTCTTTCTTGGTTATCTACTGGAAGAAGCTGGTATGTGGGGGTCTGTTGAACAGAAGAGCCTTAAATGCTGTGTTAAGCTGTTTTTGTTTTGCAGGGCTTTTACTGTGTTGAAGGCAGCTCTAAACCTGAACCCTGCCCAGAGGGTACATACAGTAACAAGAAGGGACTGTCTGGACCCTCGGAGTGCAGCCCGTGTGGCCATGGTTTCTACTGTGCTGCTCCAGGACAGACTGGTCCCAGCGGTCCCTGTAAGGCTGGATTCTACTGCCAGGCCAGGGCCCTGACTCCAGTAAGTCCATGGGGGAAGTTTTTATCCTCTTTATCTAATTGTGCTCCACTGTGGTGTTTTTCTCTACTGTGGTGCTTTCTACTAATCCTGTGATTTCAATTGTCGCAATTTTGTGCTGCTCACATTCAAGTTTATGGCATGTGGACCACTCGTGCTGCCTTCAAAGGGAATGTAACCCTGTCATATTTTTGCTTCTCAACACTAAAACCCCCTTAACTAAAAATGTAGCCTGGTGAAAAGTTCAGTGGGTGTGAATCACAGTGGGATTGCTAGTATAAAAAGGTCGTCCATATTTATTCTTTTTCTGTTTGCTACATTTCCCTTCAGCAGGTATTGTCTGTTCGCTGTACGACAGACTATGTCTCTGTTTTAATTTTCTTTATTGCCTTGGGCCCAAATCAGTACAATGCCTTAAATATTTTAACCTCATTTACTCCTTTTTTTGAATGATGCCTTTTCCAATTTCAGTTGCCCACAGATGGTGTGACAGGAGACGTGTGTCCTGCTGGGGCGTACTGCCCACCTGGCTCTCCTTTACCTATCCCCTGTCCTCCAGGAACTTACAGCAACGTCACTGGATTGAGGAGCCTCCATGAGTGCTTGGACTGCCCACCTGGGTGAGAGTCGTCTTCGGAGAACATGGCTCAGTTCTGCCCCATTGCAAAGGGAGTGTTCAGCCCTCAAGTTTGTTGCCACAGCAGCCCATCGTTACCGCCAGCCCTCTTGCAGAGGAGTCCCCTCTGTTCCCAGCGCTCTAGTGCAAACATGCTATCTGTTCTCCATGGCTACACACGCATATCAGTAGATTTACAATAAGGAATTAGAAATGTCTGAGTTGTCTCCCAGCTTTTACTGTTCACTGGCTTCTGTCAAGACTCATTATATCTGTAGTGCAGGATAGCTTGACCTAGCAGCTCTTGCTTAAACATTCTCATTAATGCTAATTGGGTAGTCCTTTTTATATTACCAGATAGTATAATTCACCACCCTGTTGCATTCCTTTTAATGACACCAAAATTACACATGTGATTCTGAAGCAAAAGATAGGGATTGTGGTGGGTTTCACCTCTCCATGAGGTGCAGCTTGTTAAGCCTGGTGAGGGACAGGCTGACTTCCAGGTGGTCGTATCTTTATGCTGTCATGACAAATGGGGCGTGCAAGGTCATCTGTGGCTTAATGGCACAAAGCTAGTAATTTTTGTGCCTTAGTGTGAAGGAGGAGACCAACTGGGATGGAGTCATAGATCTTCGTGGGGTGTAATCCAAAGCTGTGAGAGAATCCAAACTCAAAAACTATCCCTCTATTTCTTACCTTTTTTTTCACTCTCTATTTTCCCAGGAGAGGTAGGCAGGATAACAGAGCAAGAGACTGCTCTGGAATTCATATTCTGTCCAGAAGTTGGAGGGAAAGCCATGAAAGTTCCTCTTTTTTTTGGTATAATCTTAGCCCAAAGCTGAAGAGAAAGTTTGAAAGAAACCAATGTTTGGGTGTTTGTGTGATCTTTGTTCAGAAGTATATGCATATGCCACTCCCTGATTGTAGAGGGGAGAATTCTTCCCAGGAGAAAGCTACTAAATATGAGAGATTATGGTCTTTAAATAGCGTGTGTTACAAGTGATACATATCCTTTGTAACTCCCTTTCGAGGCCTGTAAGCAAACAGGTACTAGTCTCTCAAATTCCAGGTAGACTGCAGGGATTTTTTTGTATTGGGACTGCGCTATCCAGAGACAAAAGGAACTTTTGCTACCCAAGGTTTTTGTTTTTCCCCATATAGCCTGTATTGCGATGGGACAAATAACCAAGCTCCATCGGGACCGTGTGAACCTGGCTACTTCTGTACAGGAGGTGCCAAAAGTGCTCTTCAGCAAGTGGTGATGGAGGGGCATTTTTCCTTAATAGGAGCTTTCAAGCCAGAGCCATGTCCTCTTGGCAGCTTCCAGCCTGTAAGTATGTTAGTATACACTGTGTAAGATACTTGTGGGGTCACCACAGCCCTTGGAAACTGTCAAGTGTGTGAATAGAAATTCAGGAGGCATTTGTAAGTGGTCGGCTTAAAAAAAAGGGGGGACTTGAGTTTTCTCCTAAGCTTGGGTAATCACCACCTCCTTTGCTTTTTTCCTGAAACAGAACTGTGTGCAGAACTAAAAAGATTTGGGTCAGGACATCATCAGATCTATCAGTCCAGCAGTGGTGTCTATAGCTCATTTGACAGTTTTTCCTTAAGTTTTGTTACATGGTGCAAATTTAGAAGTGGGCTGAGGAGGCTTTAGCCAAGCATGGGTGAATTAACATGTGCATGTGCCTTACTGCTGTGTTAGGTCAGGGCTGTGCCTGCCACTGCTTTAGCGGTGCAAGGTGCTATTCAGATACTGCAAATCTGTTGCATTTGGACCGCAGTTCATTTGCTTCAGGGTGTTTATTTTGTAGCAGGGAGTCTCTGGGTGTCGGTAGAATGTGCAAAGTTTATTCATTTATGTGGTAGGCAGTAATACCCCACATCTGCCAAGTTCTGTGTTCCTTCTTTAGGGCCGTGGTCAGTCTCTTTGTAGGGACTGTCCAGAGGGTACATTCTGCAATGAGACAGGCCTGGCTGCGCCCCAGGATTGTCCCAAAGGGCATTTTTGCTTGACTGGAAGTTCCTTGCCTCTCCCATGTCCAGAGGTAAGAATCAAATATGGGCTTATATTTAAAGTAGTACATTTCAGCAGGCTTCCAGTCCCTTGGCAGGGGGCATTCACTGGTTCTCTCTCTTTGTGCAGGGAACTTACACAGATGTAGTCAGGACAGGTTCATGCAAGCCCTGCCCAGGAGGCATGTACTGCAGCGTGGCTGGTCTGACTGAGCCAGAAGGACATTGCCAGCCAGGATATTACTGCATTCAAGGTTCCAGCAGCTCCTCACCTGTGAGTACTGAGTATCTTGCATTGCTTCAGACCTTTTGGCACTACAAAAGCTTTCATAAACCACATTAATTTTATTTTCCTTGCTTCAGGTGGGGTTTCCATTTGGAGATCGTTGCCCACAAGGACATTATTGCCCTGCTGGCACAACACACCCAAAAGAGATGCCATGCCCTGCTGGCACCTGGAACGGACAGAGAGGAGCCCAGGATGCTACTTGGTGTCTGCCTTGTGCCCCTGGGTTTTTCTGCAATATGTCTGGCCAAGACGCTCCTGCAGGACTTTGTGCACAAGGTAAGACAAAGCCAGAACTTCTTTAGCTACTTTAGCAATTCAGTTGTTTTTGAATGGGAGACAGGACTCAAATGCTTTCTGCTTTAAGGCTACTACTGCACAGGAAGGACAAAGAGTGCAAAGCCAGAAGACGGTATCTCTGGAGATCTCTGTCCTCGAGGACATTTCTGCCCTGCAGGCTCAGCAGCACCCTCTCCCTGCCCCAGTGGAGAATACAGTAATGCAACAGGTCAGGAACTGGATCTTTCCAACTTCAGTGTTTCTTCGGGGAGGTAGAAACACAGGTTGTACTTTTCGTCTGTATCCAAGAATGTCTTGATAGCCGCTGGCCATTATAAGCATTCAGTATTTGGCGGGGCAGAGAAAGGGGTTTTGGTGGTTTTTTTTCCCTGGTGTCACGTGGGGAATATCTTTCACCCCTGCAGCAGCTCATGTATGAGGATTGTAGCAGTGACGCTCAATGCACAGAACGCCAGTAAGCAGTTAATCAGATATCCTTCCTGTTTTGCCTGCCACCTAATGGTGAGATGTGGAGGTTACTGGCACTCTGAGTCTGGTAAAGTGGAGTTGAGAAGCTTGCTGAATCAAACGCTTGTGGGAGAAGGTTCATGTTTGAAGGGCAGTTGTTGCAGGAGGGCTTACAGAATGACTTTATTTTGATTTCTGTTTCTTTCCCAGGCAGAGGGAGGTTGTGCACATGGTATTTTTCTTCCACTTGGTTACATGGTTTGTTTTAATTCCTGTATTTCCTTCACAGGTCAAGACAAATGCTTTCCTTGTCCTGCTGGGTTTCACTGTTCAAAAGGACTAAGGCGTCGCTGTCCTCCTGGCTTCTATTGCCCTCAGAAAACTGGAATCACTTTTTATCCTTGTCCCCCTGGGACTTACAACCCCTCCTATGGACTCAGTCAGGTTGAGAGGTGTCAGCAGTGCCCTGCAGGTGAGGAAGTGACCAAGTACTCTGATTGTTCATGTAGGGCAGTGTCTAAGAGGGGTTGTCTCTGCACATTTCTTTCCCTAATCCACTGATGTGTGTTTCACCTCTAGGAGATGCAAACAAAAAAAAATAAACAGTCAGAGGAGGTTCCTTGTCCCACTGGTAATGTCCCCCAATGAGCCACAGGTGTGTCTTGATGCTCTGCAGAAGAGTTTGGTTTACACTCAGGGTTTCCCAGAGGAGCATGATCTGAGTTGGAATGCGGTTTTGTCCCAGTTGTGCTGATGCTGAGGGACTTGCTCTCTCAAAGTCTTTCCCTTTACCTTCTAAACAGCGCATGCAGCACAGCAGCTCTCCTGTTTTTTCTCCCAGTTTACTGATACTCTTTTCCCTCTGTGGTCTTCCAGGAATGTTCTGTGGAGAATGGGGATTATCCTCTCCAAGTGGTCCCTGCTGGCCAGGATTCTTCTGCACATCAGGTATTGAATTTAGCATTCACAGAGCAAAAAAGGAAGTGAAAAAAGTAGGAAGCTGTGGCCCCTTAGGAATTGGGGTTTGTACATTCTCTGTACAATCTCTCCCTGGCTTTTATTGCAGAGAGTGCCAGGATAGTCCTGAGGAATGAAGCTATGTGATAAAGTCATACTTAGTCACATCAGAAGTTTCTCTAGCCGAATACCTGCTTTTTGAGGCTGGTAGAAGGACTTAAACAAGTCCTACAAGAAGTAGACTCAAGCAAGTTATTACCATAGGAATCTGACTGTTGTGAGCAAGTTTCCTTGCAGCTTTCAGCTGGTGTTTGTACATAATGTAATAAGGGTTTGTATTTGTAGGGACCAAGGACCACAGACAGGTAGGAAGGTAGTGGCAACTTCATTCAGTCCTTTTGCGTGGTATTCAGTAGCGCTGAATTTTCTGTGCTGCATGCTGTAACCGTGCTGCTGAGGATTAGTGTTTGATATGTTTCATAGAGCCACAGGAACTGAGTTTAGGTGATTTAATAAGGATCTTGGCCTTTACTTTAGTTTTAAGCAAGTTACTGTGTCCTTGCAGTTATTAAGAAAAGTCTGAAATGAGAGCCAACTGCAGGAGCCAAAAACCACACAAATACATATTTTATAAAGGCCTAGCTCTCTGTTTTTGACTGTTTGGATTTGGCCATTCATCCCTTCCTTGAGATTTCTTTCAGGTCTTCACCAATTTCTGTGCTCTCTGCAGGGCAGTTGTCATGAATGTTTTACCAAGATCAAGTCCAGATTAAAGATACCTTTAGATGCAGTCGAATTTAAAGGAAACGCTTACAGCTAACTTTGTGTTGTTTGCCACACCAGTGAAAAGGGAGCTGGCATTAAAAACAGGAAGTCTTTTTTGTTTCTAACTTTCTATTTGCCAACTAACACGTAAGCCCGGAGACTACTCTGAAACAGCAGTCAACTCTACTGTGATCAGCATTCAGATCCATGCTTTGCAATGTGGATTACAGGCCTTTGAACTTAATAGATGCTCCCAATACTCTCATATGTATACAATAGCTTCTGTACGTACTGGCCCCTTCAACAAACAGAGAATTCTGGGATTAGCATGGGAGATGGGCATTTGGGATCACTAACTTTTAGTCCTCATTGCAGCAGTAGGAACTCATGGAAGCTGTTCTCCTGCAGGTATCAGTTTTCCTGGCTATGCATTACAGATGATGATGCATGCCAGAGAAGGATTTTGTGATCTACGGTTAAAGCTCACATTCTTGTAGGGGCTTAGAGATAATTGTATAATACGTGGTCATCATCTCCTTCCTAATGTCCCAGCTTTTAGGGCAGTTAGGTCTATGGTGAAATAAAGTAAAAAGGCAAACCATTCAAATGGTTCTATTCTCCTGTGGTACTTGCTGTTAATTATTCCATTCCGCCATAGATTTTTTTTTTGCTTTATTGTCATAAGTAACGATCAGCTGTTCTCTTCTTCTAGCTATGGAAATGTTTCTTTAGGTGTGGGGGACAGACTTGCCTATGAATACCAACCCATGTCATTCAGGATACCGTTGGTTTATCTTCCTCGTGTAGGAGCAAGTGTCCCAAACCCTAACGGAGCCACAAACATGAGCACTGGTGGTCCATGCCCACCTGGACACTTCTGCCCAGCTGGCACAAGTATCCCACAGCAGTGCCCTGTGGGCACTTACTCAGACAGGTAGGCTTCTTGGTTCTGCTGATGCTAATTTTTATATTCCTTTTCTTTTTGGTTTCCCCCTTAGTCCTTTAAGCAACAGAGTGCAGCTCAGTAAGGTTCGTTGGACACATATTTGTACTGATAATAAATCTTCATCATTGTTTTCATTTGGCCAGAGGTGTAGGCGTCAATGGTCTACCTGCTGCACTTGCACACTTGCCAACAGAAAGTCTGCTTATGTTCCTCACCAGGCTCTACAACTGGCAGGACTCCAGCTGCACAGTGTGTCCATCCGGCTATTACTGCAGCTCTGCTGGCCTCATGGCACCCTCGGGACCCTGCTCAGCTGGGTATTACTGCCTCTCTGGAGCTTCCTCACCATCGCCACCTGGTGAGCTGCACTGGGTGAACGTTGGTGTCTTCATCTGGCCTGTGTCCAGTAATTAGGGGTTTTTGCAACAGGTAGCTTTAAAAAATGCCACATTTTTTCCCAGTGTTCCTATCCCTGCCTTCTCTCAGTCATCCAGGCCCCCTGTACTAATTTTGCTGGAGGTATTTGTATCAGCGCATGCACGCCAAGGATGAAGAAGCAGATGGCCCACCAGTGTGTGTTATCGAATGAGATACTTTCATTGAACACTGGGAAAGTTATGGATGCCTGCCTGTAATGGACATAGCCTGATTCCTCCTTGTCGTTTTATTGTGTCTCAGAAATAGTAATTTCTAGGGAAGAGTTTCAAGTCCCTCATGGACAATTTCACATTCTCCGGAATTTGTGGTATTATGTGAAGTGGAGCGTTTAGAAAGCTGATCTGTTAATATGGTTTGTTGTGGCTTTGCCTGTGGAGCAAGAAGGGAAGCGACATGATGGGACAGCATCAAATAATTCCAAAGCTGGGGATACAGTGGTCATTTTAGTTTCCCCGTTGTGCATCCTCTTGATCTGTCTTCTGGGATCCCAGAGAAGACGCGATCCTCATCAGTGGGGTGTTAGCTCCCATCGTTGGCATTGTCCCTCCCTCAGTAGCTCCCTTTATTGGCCAAGTCTCTTATACTTTCTGTGTCCTAGGTATATGGGAGAAAGGAGGCCCTTGTCCTGTGAGCCACTTCTGCCCGGAAGGAACCAGCTTTCCCTTACCCTGCCCCGCAGGGACTTACAACAACCTCACCAGACAAGCTGCGTGCTTCCTTTGTGCTGCAGGCTACTACTGCCCAGAAAATACCACCAGCTACAGCACGAATCCTTGCCCAGCTGGCTTTTACTGCCCCAAAGGTGAGATGGGCCCATGGACAAGGCAATCCATTGGCCAGGCTGAAACATCCTTCTTCTTAAAGGCAAGAAATGATCCCCATGAACAAAACATTTACATGTCGGTCTGGTTCTTCACAGAAAAAAACCCCACCAAAACCAACAGTCTTTTAAACTATAGATATTGCTGCTGCCTAACCCCCTCACAGGCAAGCTAAGCAGTGCCCAGAGACTTTCTTGGCTATGAAGGGCAAGATGTGCACTGTGGAGATCAGCAATGAGATAGACTGGCAAAGATGACATGAAGTGATACAGCGGGATTAATAGCCAAGATAATATTTATAGTGCATGAAAGATTCTTGCTCTCTTTATTCCAAAGGAACCAGGTTTGCTACTGAGTTTCCCTGTCCCCGGGGCTACTATAACCCTGATCCCATGACGCAGAGCTTGGATAGCTGCTTGCCCTGTCCACCTGGGCACTATTGTGGAAAGGAGAACTTGACAGCTGCCTCAGGCAAGTGTGATGCAGGTGAGTCTGGATCTGTTCGGCTGTTGTATTGCACAGCACTTGGGAGCTTATATCCTGCAGCTTTTACCACAGCATGTCCAGTCTGAATTCAGCGCTGTGCCCATAAAGCAAAAATACTGAACTTAAGGTTGTAAGATATCTTATCGTCTTTGCTGATGTGGTATTATATAGAAGTATCATTGCATGTACTGTTGCATGGAAAATTATGGCATGGTGGCGTTAAACTTCGGTGATACTAGCCTGTTCCATGTTCTGTGTGCTTATGGTTGTGCTCTGCAGACATTACGTGCAGGGCCATCCCAGCTGGTTTATTCATGATAATTTATGGGGCTCCGTCATTACTGAAACTTCTCAGTCACGTTTTCTGTTCTCAGGTTGGTTTTGCATCTCGGCTGCTTGGACCTCCCAGCCTTTTGACCTGGATAACTACACCAGTGCCAACTGCCTCTGTCCAGCCACTGCCACTGGAGGGAAGTGCATAGCTGGTTTCTATTGCCCCAAAGGAAGCCCAGAGCCTCTTCCTTGCCCTCCAGGGTTTTACTGCAATGCCTCGGGTTAGTGTCTTTGGAGAACAGAAGTTATCTGTTTTGAGGGGAGTTAAAATAAAGGCATTGTGTGGACAAGGAAATGTTTGCTCTTTAAGAACTCGTTAGGGGACGCTAAAGCTAAGTCCTGCTTGAGTGTTAAACCTGACTTTGCCCAGAATTTGCTGTGTGATCTTGAGTGAGTCACTTTGTCTCTGTGGCCACGTTCCCATCTTTGGAGGACGAGTATGAACACACATCATTATAGGTTCATAGATATGGAGGATGAAGTTCTCCTGTTGGACTCCCCTGTACTCTCTGCATCTGCAGAGCCTGCAGATGCTGGGATGCTGACTGCTGCTTCATTTCTCCCACTCCTTTTCTGTCCTTTCAGTATTCTTTGGGTGTGTTAAATTGGAGCTGTTTTTATCCTGATACTTCCGTAGAGCTGTAATGGTAGAGGAAGATGCCTTTGCTGTCTCTCAGAGGGAGGCTACAAGTGGTTGTTTTTTCTACTTTTCTCCTTTTGTCTTAGTGCTTTAAGCACCATTATCACCTCTGTCTTCCAGGTCTGTCTGTCCCTAGTGGGGAATGTACTGCTGGGTTTTACTGTAAAGGTGGAGCAGCTCTCCCTAAACCAACAGATGGTGTGACTGGGAATATCTGCCCTGTAGGGACATACTGCAGTAAGTATCCAGCAACAATCAGGACTAAAAATTTCATGTCGCGTAATATCTGAAATACTGAAAATTTCATGTCATGTAATACCAGAAACACTGATGGATGATTTTGAGAGTGGGGTGGCCAACTTGCTAGGGTCTGACCAGAGTGCCCAAAGTCCCAGATTCTTCCCCTAGTTCTTCCCCTGGCCTGTTCTGTGAAAGTGATAAGTGGCATACTTGTATCAGTGCCTAAACTTGTGTGTCTTTAGAATGTAATTAGCTTCACCTCTGTTTCCCTTGGTAAAATAGAGCTAATAATGTCTGTCCTCTCCCATGCGGCACTGTTTGATCGATGAGTGAAAAATAAGTCTTCACTGAAACTGTTTCCATGCTGCTGTGTGTGCTCATCCAACCCCTGAATGCAGTGATCTCATTTGTTCTTTCATTATTCATTTCTCTCTTTCTTGCTTCTGTTCTCACAGCTGCAGCATCAGCAGTACCCAGACTCTGCCCAGCTGGCACCTTTTCTAGCCTCCTAGGGAGGAGAACGCTTTCTGAGTGCCAGCCTTGCCCCTCTGGCTTCTATTGCGAGGCACCTGGCCTCAGTGCCCCAACTGGAGAGTGCTGGGAAGGTAAGTCATGAACAAACTGCACTGCAGATTGACAGAGTCTCTGGGGACATGCTCAAAGGAGTGTGTGTTTGTGTGTATTGGACAGGATCAAAATAAATGACTTTCTGTGAGTCACTGTTTTAGAGTGGAAGAGCCAAAGGTGGAAATGCCATTCCCCCGGTGGGAGATCAGACAGGAGTCAGAGAGGTGCTGTAGACTGTACAGGCATCCAGAAAATAGGAGTTACATTTTTCACAATATCCAAATGTTACTCTATGAAACCCTCAGACTAGAGATCGCTGCTCTTGAGCCTTCCTATGGATGAAAGCTTAGAGACTTGCTGCCTACCTTGGTGGTTTCCTTCTCTTGACTGTGTGAAAAGGCCATTAGAGGTTCAAGTAATTCAGATGTGAAAGCAGAAATGGTAACTTCTGTGTATTCTGAACAGTTAAAATATTGGCAAGGGAAAACTCTGCTGTTCGCTGGGAAAACTTTTATTTGAGGTGTTTCAGTAACTGAAAGGAAACAGAAACATCAATGCTGTGTCACTAAATGTTTTCCTGTGCCACCTGTAAGTTTTGTCCTGTGTTCTGGGGATCACTGGGTGGTGTGGAATAATTACTAAGATGATCAAAAATCCAGCATTGTTCCTACATTAAGGAAAGCTATAAAATCAAAAGGTTTCTAGGGTAGAATACGGCCGCAGCTGGCATGCAAAGAACCCATTACATCTATGATTCCCTGTACAATATTGCTTGCAAAGCAACACGGGAGTGGAGTGGGGTGGAGATCCCATGGCCAAGCCCTGTGATAACACAGCAGATATGGGAACAGGTGGTCCTACAGAACTGATAAGCTGCACACTTACTACCCTGAGCCAACAGTTTGTCAAATTTTGACGAAATGCTGTCCTTTGTGTGAACTTTGCTCATTATAATGTAATTATAATACCTAAACACACTTCCATCCCAAAGGCTACCCGCCTCCAAGGTGCGACCACTCCTCCTTGAGTCTGCGCCCTGAATTTTTCGTAAAGTATACCTTTAAGTGTGAGGCGAGAGAATTTTACACCAACCTTTAAATGTGAGGTGAGAGAATTTTACACCAATCATAATAAAAGTATTTATGACTAGAATCACTCAAACTCCACCTTGAAGGTAAAAAATAGTATAAAAATAGCCCAAGAAAGGGGGAGTATCAGGGAAGACACCATCGTGAACAAGTCGAGGAGGACTCCATCAAAGACTGCCTTTGACTTCCGGGACCAGCCGACGGGCTGAGCCTTTCTTCCCCCCCAGAGGGACACCTTTGGGTAAGACTTAGACTATACCAAGTGCTTCCTCAAAAAACTTAGAAATCTCTCTAGAGAGTCTCTTTCCTACATTTATAGCCAGGCTGGATTGTTTATAACTTTGTTGCGCATTTTGTATAACTAACAACACTTTTATTTGCACGTGCTTTGCGGACAGTGTATTTATTACTGGCAATCCATAAGAATTTATGTATCTGTTGCTAAAATAAACTGCGCTGTTTAAGTAGCTGGTCGTTTCGGTTTCTCATTGAATGTGACCAAAGAGTGGCCGTGGTAGTTCATGAGCATGACTAGACTGAAGGTGCAGTCCCCTATTAGTGTATCCAGGATCGTAATAGTTTAATATATTAAAAGTGACTGGACTGTGGTGGCTTGGGCATCACTCAGGATTTAAACCTGGCCGCACCTAGCCTCCCATCTCGGTGGGGAGTGTTAGAAAGCAAAGGGGTTTATTTTCTGCCAAAACTACTTTGCCTCTTAACACAACAAGTGGTAAGTTTCGTTCTAAACAGTGCAGCAAGTGGAAAGCTTTGATGTGTATCTGTCCCAGCAAGAGTGTGATTCTGATCAATAGTAATTTGAGGTCGGCAGTAGATTTATTTTTTGAGTGGCCAGTGAGGTGCTTTGTATGCCTGGGAGAACCTGTAAGGAGTCTTCTCTCCTGATGAGCAGCACCTCGATAGCTAGTATCTCTCTGTGACTAATTTAGCTTTCCTGTCTTCACTGCAGGCTATTACTGTGACAGCCAGCAAGGGCCAGTTATTGATTTTACCCTTTACCCGTGCCCGCAAGGTTTTTACTGCCCACCAGGGACGAACAGGAGCACTCAGTACAGCTGCCCTGCAGGAACCTTTGGACCGAGGCAAAAACTGAAAACTATCAAGGAATGTCAAAGATGCCCACCAGGAAAATACTGTGAATTCTCTGGACTTGCTGCCCCAACAGGTATGTGGCTGTTCTGAGCATATCCGCTACTGCTAGAGAGTTATGTCAATGGCTGATGGCTAGCGCCAGGGCTTGGAGTTAGGACTCCAGGGTTCTGATTTCAACTAAGGTGAACTGTCCCATTTTACTTGTCAAGAACTTTCCTAGAAGGAAAAAGATTCTTTTTTTTTAAGCAAGAAGTGAGAGAGGGACTGCAGAGACAAGAATTCTGTGTATGATACCTCATCAAAAAACCCAGTGGGGAGTTTTCCAGTGTCAAACCTGTCTGGCATTCTTTCTAGAAGTAGTTTGTTTTTTCAGCCTAGTTCCCGAAGAACTAATTCTTTCACATAATTGATGCACATGTGATTAGGCTTAACAGAGAAAGAGAGGGCAAGATATCCAGTGATGACATCTCTCCATTTTTTGTCAAGATTTTTTTCACACGGCACTGATAATTTTTTGTTACTTCTTGTCCTGTATAGATAAAGGCCCTAATTCAGCAAAGCACTTTAATAAAATTCTTAGTGTTTCAGGCTTCACTTAAGGATGTGTTGAATACGTGCCTAAAGAGAAATGTGTATTTAAGTACTTGTCCAAATATGGAGGCAGTGCTCAGTCTGAGCTAAGTAGAGTGCTTCCCTATCTAGGAATTGTCAGTCTGGCATCTGCTACCGATTCTGTACTACTTACAATGAAAAGCAGCTCTGCTTGATCACTAATTTGTAGACTGGCAGTTGCTCTGCACGATGGCATAGCAAATGACTGTATTTCAATCTGTATTCTGAAATTTGCATTTATGTCCCTATTATTTTAATATATTCATGTATTTTGTGTATGTTATTCTGTTTTCTAGGAGACTGTGCTGAGGGGTTCTGGTGCAAAAGTGGTGCCCGAGTAAGAAACCCCCAAGATGGAGAATCAGGACTTCCTTGTCCTCCTGGTCATTACTGTCCTGAAGGTTGGTTGGGTGCTTTGCTAAAGCGTAATTTTTCTTAATTTGTAAAAGCATGAGGCGGCATTTCTTCACTCTGGTGCAATTGATTTTGCCAGGTGCACCGCTTCCGTTACAGTGCCCTCCTGGCACGTGGTCTGGCAGTGAAGGCAGTAGGAGTTTGCAGGAATGCCAGCCTTGCCCTGGGGGATATTACTGCAATAGCTCTGGGCAGAGGGCCCCCTCAGGCCACTGCAGCCCAGGGTAAGTAGAAGAGCAAACACATTTATGTACTCTGTGTAAGAAGGGGTGTTCTGCAGGGGGTCTTCTTTGCCCTCTTGAAATAACGAGAGTACGTTCCTGTATTCATGGCTGCAGGTACTACTGCGTCACTAGGGCCCAGACCCCAACACCCACCGATGGCCTCTCAGGAGCTCCGTGTCCTGTCAGTCACTTTTGTCCTCTTGGATCCAGGAGTCCAGCACCATGCTCCCCTGGCTCCTACATGCCACACACCCGTGGAGAGAAATGCCAGGCTTGCCCAGAGGGTGAATACTGTGTCTCTGGTGAGAAGCCACAGCCATGTCCCCAAGGTGAGTTAAGGTCCTTCTTAAATGTCTGATTTGTCTTTGATTTTCCAAAGACTGCTGATTCTGATCTGGTCTTTCTTTTCCAGGGTGTTTCTGTCCCAGAGGCACAGCTCTTCCAATTGCTTGTCCGGCAGGGTCCTATAACCCTTCGCAAAGGCAGGCCAGCTGCCTCCCCTGTCCTAAAGGGTAGGAGCTTAGCGTTGTAGGTATGAGTAAGGGACGATTGGGAGTAATTGTCCAGTCGTCACGGAGCAGTGTGCGGTGGGAAAATTACTTATTTTACTACTGAAAAGCACTTTTCTCTGGGAGGGAGCAGAGCAACTATTGAGCTCTGTTAAGCAAAACTGTGTAAGTGACTACAGGACCAGGCAAAGTCCTAAACTCGGTACAACTACACTGGAAGGAAATCTAGATCAGAAGGCTATTCAGAGCAAGGAAACCATTGGCACTGTAGGCTTTTTTCGTGTCTGAAGTAATAGATGGTTCCCTTGGCAACAGGCTGGCAGAGGCCTGTTGAAGGGGAAGAGGATCTTGTGTATCACCTGATGCTGAGTCTGGTTTTTCCTTGGAGGATTCATCTCCAATTACTGACTGGATTTGACCTTGTTTAACTTTTACAAGTTGATGAATCACAGCCTGGATGTGTTATGACTCAAGTTAAGAAAATTATGTCTCTGTGGCTTTTGCAATTATGCCATCAATTTGGCATACGAGGAAACAACTAAGAATGTAGTAATATGCATAAGTAGGTCTCTTTTGTGGTCAGTACAACACAGTGCAGCAGCCGTGTTAGACTAGCTAGTCCCACCATTAAGTCATTATTCAGGTACTTGTGGATAGAACGTTGCTAGAAAATGTCTTTTTTTTTTTTTTAAATCTCTCTTTGGACCAGATTCTTTTGCCCCAAAAATTCCTCTTCCTTTTTGGACAATGAATGTTCAACTGGCCACTACTGCCCTACTGGTACTGCTTCTGCAACTCAGTTCCCATGTCCTAAGGGGACTTACAACCCGCAGTCTGGAAGCAGCCTGATGTCTCACTGCGCCCCCTGTGACCCAGGTAAACAGCAAATAAGCATATCTCAGGATGGTGACGGGAGAATGTATGAAAATGTATGTTTCAACGTTCTCGAGCTTCCATGGTTCAGTTGATGAATTGTGTTAGTAAGTAGCTTGTTCTCTTAAGTATCTTTCTGTTTTTTTTCTGGCAGTACTAATGGCATTGCGTTGCTTTCGCAGGGCACTACTGTGCGCTTGCAGGGCAGTCGCATGTTACAGGACCCTGTTTGGCTGGATTCTACTGCAGCGGAGGTGTTTCTAGTCCAACACCTACAGACGGTCTTCTGGGGAATGTGTGCCCGAAGGGAAATTACTGTCCTATGGGCTCTGCCTTTCCACAGCCATGTCCTCCTGGTTACTATAGCAACTCAACTGGGAATAGTGGGATTGAGGACTGTCTCCTATGTGATGCAGGTACAATACAGAAAGAAAGGATTAACAAGATTCTAGCCAGACACCAGCATTTCTAGGGCTCCTGAGAAACTGTGGTTCTAGAGCAGGCAATCATGAACAACTGCCATCTTGGAGAGAGATGTTAAGTAGAGCATAGAGAGACTAAATCTGCCACTTTTCCACATAAGAGGATACTCACAGTGAGGTGCAAGCTTCTACGCTGTGAGCTTCACTTTCCACCGTTTCTCTAGCTACTTTTGTACTTAGAGATGATACAAGGAGTACTGTTTGTTTAGGTGTGCAAGCTTTGTATTTGGCAGCTGTTCCCAGTGAAAACATCTCCAGAATAGATGTGGGTGATATCAAACATGATGTTTCAGTGATTATTTCCTCGTTAATGTACTTATTGTCTGTCTTGTGTGACCAATATCATTATGGTCCTTTTGTGGCTCCTCTTAATTTCAGGGTATTTCTGCAGTGGAACTGGACTTGTGTCTCCAACTGGATTATGTGAGGCTGGATTCTACTGTAGTGGAGGAACCATTTCTCCTAGACCTCCCAGGGTGAGCTGTGCTTGTGATGTAAATAGTGCAAAGTGTCATATCTGTGGAACTGAAGACCATAAGGTCACCTTAGTTCTTTTGCCCTCGATTAAACTCTCCCTTGCATTATCTTCTTTATCAGGTCCATCTGGATTATTGATAGTGAAAGGGGCTAGAGATGGCAAAATACACTGGGCCTTCTTTCAGCTTTTACATCTAAAAGTTGACCAAAAATAATTTTGTCTTTGCACATTGATGCCGCAAAGCAGAGTGGAATGCCATATCAGATTAAAATTACAGAGGTTAGGAGTGCATGAGTTTCATTAGAATACTGCATTTGTCAGCCTTCCTCCTAGGCAAAATACAGTAAGAATTTTTAAAGACAATAACTCAGCAAGACACTGGTTTTATGCCACGGCTCTCTGTGGACTATGAATGAAGAAAGGGTGGTGCTATCTTCCAAATGGCCAGCCCAGCGAGATTTGTAAGGGCTAGAATTCTGATCCCTTATTTTGGAAAAGGATAGGTGTGCAGCCTTAAAGACTTGAGGGTTGAGCACAGGATTTCATGCTACATGTCTAATTCTCTTCACCGTTAGAATCTGACATAGATCTTTTTGCAAGGCCACCCTCTGAGTTTGCAGACTGTAATTACAGTGTTTTTCTTCAAAGGCAACACTCAGTGGAGGACCATGTCCACCCGGACATTACTGTGTGGTGGGGAGCAGCAGGGCCCAGCCGTGCCCTGCAGGGAGTTATAGCCCATCTCAGAGTATGGCACAGTGTTTGGAGTGCCCAGAAGGCTTTTACTGCAGGACTGCTTCCACAAACTATTCAGATTGCCCTGCAGGTAGGTCTGATGGTGCCTACCCACTCATTCTGGGAAAATTTTTTTAAGGGATTAGCAGATGCCCCTGCAGCTATTTGCAGTAGATTTGTCATTGGAGTGGGTTGCATGAGGCACAAATCTCTTCCACTGGACAGATCAATGACCTCGGTCAAAGTGTGTGAGCTCTTTGGGATTCAGTTCCTGTCTGAATGTGGAAAATGGTAAATGGAGCAAACAGTTTTGACAGTAGACCTTTATCACATGCTTTGAGATCTTCTCATTAAAGAACTACATGCTATTAAAAATATTGCTAATCCTCAGCCCTGATCAGCTTCATTTTATGCAGCCAATGTGTCGTAGCTATCACAGAGTAGCGATAAATTTCAAGGTGGGCCTGTCATAGCTCGGGATCAGTCCTTCTCCGAAAGAGACAAAGAATGCTATGTGTGCAGGTTGGGGATTCTTCCCACACTATTACCAGTGTATGTTAACCTTTATGAAACCTGCGTTTTCTTTCCTAGGTCACTATTGCCCCAGGAATACAGAATTTGCCACGCAGTATCCTTGTCCCCCTGGAACCTACAGCGAAGCTTTAAATGTCTGGGATGCTTCCAAGTGCCAGCTGTGTCCTCCTGGAAGGGTCTGTTCCAAGCCAGGCCTAGCAAGACCAGATGGACTGTGCATGCCTGGATGGTTTTGTCCGCCTGGATCCACGTCAAGCAAACCAATGTTTCCTGGAAATTACTCTGGTATGAAGGGGAACAATAAAGCATGATGATGATTATTATTGAGGAGGTGGTATTACAGCATCGTCACCTATAGGACCCAGCCAGGTTCAGGATGGCTTACTTTCCCTTTTTACTTTCCTTAATTCAGTGCTCTAGTTCTATTCTTCCTGAGCTCTTCAGATAAGATAGAGTGCTTGCAATTTTTATGTTTCGACTCAGTCTGTGTCTTTTCCATTAGCAGGCATGGGAGCTCCAGCTTCTGGGTCTGTTGGGTTGTGCCAAGCAGGAACCTTTTGTCCTGCTGGTTCATTTCTTCCTCTTCCCTGCACTCCAGGTAGGAGAAGACTCTTTCTTCCTGTACAAGTTGGTTGGGTTGGGTTTTTTTGTATGTTTGTACTCTTTTGCCTAGATCAGTAGGCAATCCCAGTCTTGTGCTGTGACTGTTTGGTTCTGGTGTCTCTTAAATGATATCCTTGCTTTTTCTGCCTGCTGCATCAGGTTTGTACTGTGCAACTGCAGAGCTCGCAGCTCCATCAGGTCCTTGTGAGGCTGGCTTCTACTGTACAGGGGGCTCCACGCTCCCAAACCCCATGGATGGAGCAGTGGGGAACATTTGTCCTCGAGGCCACTTTTGTCCTGCAGGGAGTTCTTCTCCATCTCCGTGTCCCCCAGGTAGGTTTGATGGCAGCTGCTGCATGCTATCGTTTCTCTTTCCAGAGCCCAGTGAGTTGCTGAGCTTGTCTGAGTCCATGCCATTGTTCTGCAGCCCCTTGTTACTTTGTGCTGAAGCATGCCTTTATGTTCCCCAAGGGACAGCTGCTATTGACATGAAAGCTTAGCCTCTAATCTAGTGCTGTTGTATTGGGAACATCAGTCCTAAATGTGCATTCAGACAGTAATTGCAAGACTGCCTCTGGAGCCTCAGTCTGTGGCCGACGTGCTGCTATGCAGCTGTGGGGGTGAAGCTCTTTGCTGAGCCCTCCTCAAGGAAAGGTCACACAGCCAAGCACAGATAAGAGCCTCTGCTGCCCTCCTTGCACAGTGAGAGCTGTCCTTTAACATCACCATTAATGAGACAAAGGATTAAGTTGAATAAGAAAGACTGTGGAATGTTTGTTTCTTTCCTGGGTTAAATCTATAGTTACATTAAGCGAGTGATTGCAGTGCTCAGTCCAGACCAGAAATAAATAGGAATTCACCTCAGCCAGCACACAGGACCAATGTGTCTCAGACCCGTCTCATGGGAAGGCTGTCATCTACTCTCCTAAGGGAGTACTGGGGACTGTACTCCCTTTGGATTCCGTCCGGGCCAGCATCCTTTTATCATCTTCTGCAAGAGGGAGCTGGGGCTAGTGCAGCTAGAAAGTTACTGTGCGAGCAGGTTCTGCTTCTCTCCATAGCCACTTACAGGAGGGTCTAGGACGACGTGAGAATGTGCTTTTGGTTGCTTTTTGTTTTCAGGTTCCTTTTTGGCTCATCGTGGTGGCCGGTCAGCACAGCATTGCCAGGCCTGCTTCCCAGGGTGGTTCTGTTCTCAGCGTGGTCAGAGCTCCCCGGAGGGCTTGTGTAAAGAAGGATGGTTTTGCCCAGAGGGCTCTGTGTCAGGCCAGCATTCAGGTAGGAAATCTTTGGGGTTGTTCTTTACTTACAGGAGTTGCAAGATGATCTTAAAATCTGCCTTTACTTACCACTCAAGTTACGTTTAGAAATGGCTAGCTATTTAGATTTAAAAGTGTTTTCCAAAAATTATTCCAAGTAACACAGGTTAAGTAGTGGGTAATTGTGTATAACTATAGTAGGAAAAATAGGGGATTTTACTGAAGCAAAAAGCAAGCTGAAAAAATAGCCCAAGAGAAGTTTATTCCTTGTGATGTTTTCACCTTTGATAGAAAGAGCTAGCGAGAGAGAGGTTATGTGCAATTGTCTGTTCTCCCTGTCATAAGGGTGCTGTAGGGGTAAGTGTAACTCAGATCCTGACTTTTTAGAAAGTTGCAGGTGGCTCTTGGTAAAGGAAGTTAGTGAACCATGTGACAGTGCAGAGAGGCTGCAGCCCTTTCAGCTTTCTGAAAGCTGTTAAGGGCAACGCATCTGCATGGCTGTTCAGTTAAAAGCCTAGTTTGGTCAGCTGTGAGGTTGGTGTTCAGAGTGCAGTGCATGGGCTTCCACTGCTCAAATCTGTGTTTAGCAATGCTTTTAAAAAAAAAAAAACAGGGATTTTTTTGTTCTTTATGAAGCTTTTGTCTCATTAAATCTTCCACTTCTAGGTTTGTGGTGATGCTTCCTCTAACGACAGCTGTTCAGGACATAGGCAGAGCAGTGACATTAGAAGTACATTTCTTTTTTGTTTTTGCTCCTAGACTATTTGTGTCCTGTGGGTCACTATTGCCCCACTGGCAGCCCAGAGCCCATACCATGTCCCTCTGGAAAATATCAGGACCAGGCTGGTAAAAGCCATTGTGAAACATGCCCAGCAGGAATGTAAGTGAAAGGGACTCCGCTCCTTCCTCTTGATGCCCCTTAGGAATTAGCATGTGTATTTCCCTCTGCCTGAGGCTGCTCTGTGTGTTGTATCCTTTGATATACAAGGCTGGTTTTTGTCTTTCTGTTTTGGTATCACTTTTCCCTTTATTGTGTCATTTTCTGTACTACGACCTGTGTATCACAGAAAGTCCATCCTGGTAAGTTTGTCTGCTGTGATGGACAAAATGGCCCTGACAGGTTGCATCTTGGCTCTCCATTTGTTTCCTTTGAAGTCATTAGCTTTCTTTTTTATTATGTAGTCTTAGACTGTCACTGTTGTGCAGAAAGTACTTCTTAGTCTCTATCAGAACAGAGGGAGAGCATGGGCTGAGGCAAGACTTTTTTTGGTAGGTTCTGTGCCCTAGAAGACCACCCAGATGATCTCCAAGAGAACTTCTCACAAGGTGTGGTCAAACCAATAGACTGTCCAGCAGGATATTACTGCCTGTCAGGAACAAAAGCTGCCAATCAGTACCCATGCCCAGAGGGCACCTACAGTAACCAAACTGGACTGGGGGATCCCAGGGAATGCAAGCCTTGTCCTGGCGGCACATTTTGTGCCAGTGCAGGTAAGAATCACGTATTTATTAAATAACAATCCTAGGCTGTTTTGTATCTAGGACAGTCAAAAAGTTCCACCAGTGGTGGAAATGTTTTTCTGTATGCAGTTTGTATGACTTTTAAGTAGCATTTGAAGTGGTCTCTGGGACTCCTTGAGTAGAGATTCTTTGTGATAATTTTAAAGATGTTTACTACTATCTTCTGGAACTTTAACTAAAGAGGCAAATTAAGGTGGTTTTGTTTTAGCAAAGATTAAGAAACCAAAAGCCAAGCAGCTAGCTTGGGTTCTAGGACTCATTTGTTCTTGGTTGTCTCTTAGTGGAAAGACAGGTACCGATCAGCCCCTTCTGTGAAGGTGATCTAGAAAGCTGTTTAGGCCTTTAGCTATCTCTGGTAATCAGTTGCGTAAGTAAATACGGAGACTGTAGATCAAGCTTTTAACTAACAGAGCTAGTCGCAGGCCAGTAGACTCTGAAATCATTGTTATGACAAGGCCTGTCTGGTTTGTTCAGTCCAGAAACTGTGATTTCTGTAATGCCACTGGCTTATTTGACTTTATGTTCCTTTTCTTTAGGACTCTCGTCCCCAAGCGGTCCTTGTTTGCCTGGGTATTACTGCGCTTCAAAGGCACGTATACCCAGTCCTGTTAATGATGAGACAGGCAACCTTTGCCCAGCGGGCCATTACTGCCCACCAGGTAGCAGCAAGCCAGAGCTATGTCCCACTGGCACGTTTTTACCTCAGACTGGGATGGTTTATCGTAATGCCTGTCTGCCCTGCCCTGGGGGGAAGTTCTGCCGAGGAGAAGGCCTGGCCAGTGTTTCTGGTGCGCATTACATGCATCTAACATCTTTTTTTGTCCCCTAGTTTGGACTTTTTTATGTCCTTTTTTATGTTTTGGTTGCTTAAACCTAATGCTGAAGGTTTTCTTTCATGCAGGAACCTGTTATGCTGGGTATTTCTGTGATCTTGGATCCACACAGCCAGATCATAAGCATTGCCCCCCCTGGCTTCTACTGCCCTGAAGGCTCTGAATCCCCAATCCCATGCAGCCCTGGAAGCTTCAACTCTGACAGTGGAAAATGGCAGTCAACAGACTGTCAGCTCTGCCCAGCGGGGTACTTCTGCAGTGGTGAGTCTCTGCTGGTGTATTTGGGAACTGGGGATTTACACAACGCGGACACCCACTACAGCTGTATTTCTTACAAGCTTGTCCTTAGCAGATACAGGAAGAACCAACTCACTAAGTGCCACACATCATCTTGAGTTAGCAACAGTTTCTGCAGGATGTGCACTAAGTATAAATGCCCCGAATCGTTTGTCTTCCAAAACTCCTGTTTTGGTTCTTGGTAACAGTCTCATGTCACGTCTAGCAATTCTTGCTATTAGACCTTCTTTCTTCCTCGGCTCAGACACCTCTTCTAGATGTCTCCTATGTCTTCAGCCTCTCAGGGAAACAAAATATCCTGGCAAACAGGCACTTGGTACTGGCTAGCAGCCAGGGTCTCTGCTCTGAGACAGCTGCTCCTTCGCAAAGGTTCTCACCATCTGTCTGTACAAGATGTTTATTTGCTCCCCGCAACACTGAAACGTTTGCGGTCACACTGACAGTGGCAGATTCACGCATCACCTTCCGTGAGACAAAGAGGCTTTTCCTTTCTCAGGTGAGGAACTAAAACAACAGGGAGGAAGTGACTTGACTGAGCTAACAAGAGTTTATAGCAGAGCTGGAACCACAACTGAGAGTCTCAGAATCACAATTGAGCATTATAATTGGAAGCTTATGTTTCCCCCAGGCATATAATTCAGAACTGACTTTCCTGTGTATTAAGATGTTCTTTGTCTGAGGCTGAACTTCAGAGAATAGGTACTTTCTGATGCACGTTACAGGTATGTGATGGAGGAGATCATGATTTGAGGAGATAAGGGTTTTCATTGTCTTTGATCTGGCAAGGAAAAGGAAAGGCTTTGCTTTCATTGTTGCAGGGCTGGGCAAAGCCACTTCTGAAGGACTGCGTTCTGCAGGCTACTACTGCCCACCTGGCCAGACTTCACTTACTCCTGTTCCCCATTGCTTGTCCACAAGGCTTTTACTGCCCCACAGGATCTGCTTTTCCGATACCCTGTGAGAATGGGACATATCAGTCACAGCAGGGGAAGGACCTTGTGACCTCTGCCCAGCAGGACTCTTTTGTGAACAGCCTAAAAACAATGAGAAGTCTGGAGGGGGCTGTGTATTGTGATCAAAAGGGATTCCATGTCACTGAGGGCTGAGTCTTCCTATTAGAGTCAGTGGAACAAAAAAGGGTTTTGAATGCCATAGCTTAAGGTTCTGCTAACATGGATTGGACTGGACAGGCAGGTGCATCAGTTTCTGCTAAGAATGGAAGCCAAAAGAGGTTTCAAATAATATGAGGTTGTAGGTGAACAAGTAGGCTGAAGCCAAATCTTTCTCATGTCTGGGGAAAGAAACTCTATGCCCAGGGAAATACAAGTAACAAAGATATTTATTTGTGGCAGTTCATGCATGCAACGAAAACCCCCAAGAAATACGGCTGCACAGGTGGGATTGAACTCCCTAGATGGGATTACTCTAATAAAACTGTAGGCGGTGCCTTTGTTGAGTCTGTATCTGAGCTAGTTTTCTGTACTCCCTCTGTAGTCAATGGAGGGAGAGAGGCACTTCTGAGATGCAATTTGTCTTTCTCATTTTAAGTGTCTGCTTTAGGATGAGATGAATTGCATTTGAAGTACGTTTCCTCTGGAAGTGCTGTTTCTCTCCAATTACTGCAATGGGAATCTGAACAGCTAAATCAGAAGTACGCACGACGAATCCCATGTCCTGGGTCTGGCTGAACTAATAGAGGAGGAAGGCTGACTGTGTTGATAGAGAACGACATTGCCTGTCACCTCTTGTAATATCTCCTAAGCAATTCTTTGTATCCTAGGTTCTGGAGCACGTAGTCCTGAGCTGTGTCCTGCTGGGTACTTCTGTCTGCCAGGTACCAACTTCAGTACAGAGCATCCGTGTCCAAAGGGTACCTTTGGCCCCAGGACTGGCACCACTAGTGAGTCTGACTGTGAGCCCTGCCCAGCAGGTAAGGAGGGACTTGGCGCAAGAAACCTAGGGGGCGTTCATGGGAAGGTTGAGGAAAATATGACTTCTCCCTTCATGTTATTGACTCCTCCGCTGATCTTCTGTGCAGGCCCTCACACTGAGATTGCTTTTCTGTTCATTTTAGGCATGTATTGCTCAGTACCAGGTCTATCACAGCCGTCTGGATTTTGCTATTCAGGTTATCATTGTGCCAAGGGAGCCATCAGCCCAGCCCCCTTCAAAGACAGGGTGAGTGAGTGCCAGGTGGCAGCACAGTATATCTAATGACCTGGGGACAAGGACTGGAATGTCACAATCTTGTAGCTTCTGGTGTAACATTTTCCAAGCATTACTGCTCTGTACGGGGTTGCTCATGCCTTTTACTGCTGTCCTTGATAGCTCCTCAGGTGTAGTGACATGCTACTCTTAATGTCTGATGGAGTATGTTGCTGCCTAATCATAAATTCTGGCCATACCTCCGTTTCTGTTGATTGCACTGGACTGTGCTGTCTAATATCTCCTCCAAAAGATGGCGTCAGGGATAGAATAGCCATGCCTCAGCAGCCAGTTCCCTTTTTATGCCAGCCGTGGTCTTCGTTTAGTTTTAGTGGCAGCAAATTTGTAGGACTCTGTTCCTATGTGCCCTTTTCCATAACCTGCCTCTGTAGTACATTGAGCTAAATCTTCTTTCAATAACACTGTTTCTCTCCTCTGTATTTTTCATATGCAGGTAGAATCTTCCAGCCTTGGTTTGCCTGGTAATGACATCTGTCCTGTAGGGCATTTCTGCCCCAGCGGTACAGGGTATCCTGTGCCCTGTCCTCCTGGATCCTTCTCTGCCATCGTGGGCCTGGAGGCAGAGGAACAGTGCCAGCCCTGCCCAGCTGGACGGTATTGCAGCAGGGCAGGATTGTCTGATCTGGCCCAGACATTGCTGTGTAACGCAGGGTGCGTTGAGGCAGTCACTTGTTAGTGGGAAAAGATAGCTGATGGGATTGCTGTAGGTTGTAGTAGAGGAACATCCAAACTAAAAGGTGCTGGGCCTGAATATCTTCTGTCAAATGCCTTGTCTGCAAATATTTATACTCAAGATTAATTAAACCAAAAGACTTTGTTCTTAGCCCTTTGGGTTGGCTACATAGCATCTGCTTGGTGATCTCAGTAGATGTTTCAGGGCCATTCCTTGATGTTTGCCTGACATTCTGTTCCAGCCTTTTCCATGTTTTTTTCAGTTTTCACCCTAGGTTTAGTGTATTACTAATCCCTTATTTAGCCTCGTAATCACACTTGCTAAGAATTTGACCTGGGCATCCTCTTTCCCTTTTGTGTTTTATCTCTTCCCCCACAAGGTGGTGCAATAACCGGTGACAAGGTAGCAGTTCCAGCCTGCACAATGCAAGCAGAAAAATGCCATTAGCAGTATTAGTCTATCTCATGAGTATGCCTCATAGCAAGAGGCTACAGAAGCTCAGTTTATTTGATCTGTGAAAGAGAGTCTTAGACGTGATTTCACTGTAGTGTAACGAGATTTCGTGAGGAAAAATTTCTGATAGCAGATGGCTCTTGAATCTAGTGGAAAAAGTCGTAATGAAATTTGGCTAGAAGTCGAAGCTAAGCTCAGAATACAAGTGAGGGCTACATTTGGTATGACTAAAAATAATTAGCCATGGAAACAGACTTCTTGGGAATAAGAGGGATTTGCCATGTCCCAGCAGAATTTTAAGCCTTCCCAAAAATTCCTTTAACCCTAAAAAGATGTTACAGCCTGGCTGTAAGATTTTCTGGGCCAGGTGGTAATGAATATTACATGATTATAAATGACCCTCTGTGAAGTTCTTGCCCTCCAACAGGGTACAATTTGTGCTTTGCCCATGTTGCTTTTCAGCGCCTCTCCCATGTAGCATCCGTCACTTCTCATAGCCTGCTGTTCAATCTAAATAAGTCTTGCTTCCAGGCAAAAAAAAACCCGCATCTTTGCTGTTCTGTTGTTCAGTGCTGTTCCTTTTGCACTGTCCTTTGCCTTAAGGACTAGGAATTGTTTTTTCTTCAGAAACTGCATACTTTGAATCCTTGTCTACAGCATACGCTGGGATCATGGCTCTCATTTCCTTCTCGCTTAGCTCTTATGACACCTAATAGTTTTTGTATTTCCTCATCTTTAGTTGTTCTGAGGGTGGGGGGGGAGGTGGTAAAGGAAAGAGTCAATGATGGCATTAAAGCAGAGGCCTATAAGAAGACTGGGGGTAAAAGGAAGTTAAGCAAAGACAGCAGGAACTGAACACTTGGGCCCTGTGCTTTGAAGTACAAAAAAAATTAGTTTTCAAAGGCTTTTACTTCCAGAATGAGAATGCTTTCTAGTCAGCTTAGTGCAAAAAAGCCTTTTACCAGGATTTTCAGGTGGGCACTAAATTACAGATGCAGGAAGGAAGTTGTTAGCACAACTGAAATAAGCTGTATTTTCAAGGGATGTTTCTTAGTGTGCTGACCCTCGGTTCTTGATTAGTGCCTCCCCATTTATTGCCTCTGAACAGGGCTGTGAGTTCGTTGTTTCAGGTCCGAATCTTCTCTCTACAGGTATGTTTGCCTGGAAGGAAACTCTGTTCCCTGCCCTTCTGATGGGATCCATGGATACAGATGTCCCAGTGGCTTCTACTGTCCTGCGGGCACTGGGCTAGAACTGCCCTGTGAGCCTGGCACATTCAGCCCTGTGCCTGGGGCAAGTGTCTGCCTCCCTTGTCCAGCTGGCATGGCCTGCAGCAATGCTGCCACTGTTGAGCCACTCAGCTGCCCCAGAGGTGAGCAGTGCATGTGTGCAGCAAACCCCCTAACACACGGATGGGAAGAGGTGTGATAGATACCTGCCCAACTCCTGGCTGAGCCGTAGCAGTGGTTCACTCTAGGGAATGATGGCGTGTTTGCCATTAGTTAGAGCAAGCTCAGCAGTCCCACCCCTTTCTCCTTTGTTTTTTGAGCAGTGTCTCATTCACCTCTCTCAATCTACAGGTTACTATTGTCCTGTTCGGACTGCTGTCCCCCTGCCATGCCCCGAGGGGACGCTGAACGCCTTGGAGAGGGCACTGGCCCCCACTGCCTGCAAGCTGTGCCCAGTGGGGAGGTACTGCAGAGGAGATGCTAACTGGGAACCTGACGGTGAGTTTGGGTAATAACAGACCACCCACAACAGTGGGGTTGGAGATTCAGGGCTGAAGGATGGAGGGAAGTAGAAAATATGTCTCTGCGAACAGAGTAAAGGCTATTGGGAGGGCACCCTTCTACCCTATGTCTGTGCCTATCAGTCACATCTTTTCACTGTTTTACTCTTTTAACTGAGCATTTGTTTTGGATGTTACTTTTATGTTACTGCATTAATTTCCTTGTCTCACTTAGTTTTTTCCATTTTCTCTTCCTTTGTTTTTAACCCTTTTATTGCTCTTTTTTGTGTTCGCCTAAATCCTTCGCTTCCTATTTGAGCACAGAGTAATTGTCACTGGGCCAAAATGCAAAGGTCGGACACATGAAAAGAAAAAAAGGCAGGACTCTTTCCACAGAAAACAACATATGGGGAAACAGATAGAGAAGTGAGAAGGTGAGCAAATGACAGATGAGGTCAGGGCAAGTAGAGAAAGGAAGTGATAGAGGCCAAAGATTGATGGGAAGGAGGGAAGGCAAACCAAAAGCAAATGGCCCAGGTTATCAGTAGTGGTAAAACAGGACAAGGATGGGCTTTCAGCTTCTCTTCTCTGACTTATCTGCCTACTTCTGAGGGTTTGAGGAGGTACCCCTTCACTGACCACGGTGCCGTGGGCTGGCGGTTGCCACCCTCTCTGTTCTCCCATTGCAGGTCTGTGTTCAGCTGGGTACTACTGTGAAGGAGGAGCCACTGATGCCATTCCACGTGTGACACCTGCATTCCCACTCAGTGGACCCTGCCCACTTGGGCACTATTGTCCAGAGGGTATTCATTTCCCAGTTGCCTGCCCAGCTGGGACCCTGAACAATGCCACAGGTGAGCTTGACTTCACCCACAGGTTTCTCCTGTGGTCCACAGCGATGGGGGACTTCATTGCTGGCAACCGTGGTGAGGGGGTGCCCATTGGTTGGTTGGAAGGGTATTTGTATGCTCAGCCAGGCCTGATGGTGGCAATGTATTATCAATTGAAGTAAGTGCTGATGGTGCTGTGACTGTCCTGGGTGTACTTCCATCTCCCCCGTCATTGGCCTTGACTTCTGGTTCCCTCCTCAGGTGGTACCTCGGCAGAGAGCTGTGTGCCGTGCTATCCTGGGTCTTTCTGTGCTAGCATTGGTTTGAGTTCTCCAACAGGACCTTGTACGGAGGGGTTTTACTGCCCGGCAAACTTCAGCTCTGTCAGCCCCACAGCATTCCTCTGCCCTAAGGTATTGCTTAGTGACAGTTGGCAGTGAAAGAGCTGGGTCTCAACTCTGGGAAGGAGGTGTTTGTTTTCCACAGTGGCAAAGGTTCACACATGCCTGATTGAAATGTTGATTATATTCCTATTGAATGTTGCCCTAGGCTTTGTTAATTCTGAGATTCACCCTTTACACAGACCCTAAGTTTGCCAGAATCTCCATGCAATTCTCTTCCTTTTCTGTTATTGCCAGGGTCACTTCTGCCAGTCAGGGGCAGCCCACCCAACGCCATGCCCTGCTGGGCAATACCAGCCAGCCAGGGGCTCTGTGTCCTGCATTCCGTGCCAGAGAGGATTCTACTGCCAGGAGCTGGTGACAGGAGACCCCAAACGCTGCCCACCACATTCTTACTGTCCTACAGGTACACTGAAACTTTCATATCAGCTATACCAAGGTTTCAAATGTTGTGTGCCTTACTGGGATCCCAGAGCTGTACAAAGCTAATGTGTATCTTCCTGTAGGCCAGGTGGTGAGGAGGTGGCAATAAGCAAATGTGGCATAGTTGCCGCCTTACTTTCTGGGAGTCATTTGTTATGCTCTGAACGGTTCTAGAGCCTTGTCAGATCACAACAGTCTTCCTGGGGTTTTGTATTGTCTCTGTGGTCTCCCTTTCAGGCACATGGGTTCCTCTCACGTGTCCTGAAGGTACCTTCACTCCTGCAAATATGACTGGCCTCTGGAATGAGAAGGAATGCCTGCCTTGCTTGCCTGGTCACTACTGCAGGTTATGATTCATTTCAGTCTGGCATTTTTTCACTTTGTCTTAAGCAGTTTTGCATCCTTGTTTTGTACTGATAAGTTGATGCCAAGTTCCTCCCAGCTCCTCTGCCACATCTCTCTCATTCAAAGAAAAGAAATACAAGCTTAGATACAGCTTTTGGGAGGCATCTCAAAGTAGTCTGATTTCATTGTTGGGATACAAAGGAGCACCTGAAAGAGAGAGTAGGTATCATTTGCGAAGACGTGGAAGTAATCCAGAAAGTCCAGCCCAGTAGAAAGTTCTCCACAATTTCATCTAAAGCTATTTGCCCATATATTTTGCCCATTGAGTATTTGAACTCAGAAGTGCTTGGCTTGCTCTAGTAATCTGCATGTTTTTGAGAGGAAAAAATGTGTCTATTTTCTCTCTCATATCAGTGTAAGTTGTTTTTATTTTTTGTTGCAGACTTCGTAGAGTGCATTGCATCAATACTTGCTCTGCTTCTGCACCAAATCATTAGCAGCATGTCGTATTTAAATTCTTACTGTCCTCTCTACTCCAGACATGGACGGCTGGAGGGGAAATGTGCTGCTGGATATTTCTGCCTTGCTGGGAGCTCTCAATCTACTCCGCAGGGCCACAGCTTTTCCTGGCGCTTCCTGTCTGGGTGCCACTGGGGTCAGGTGTGTGCAGGGCTGTGTCCTGCAGGTAAGTGAGAATCTGAGTGGTATTTAAAGTATAGAATATTGACTTCATTCTAACCAACTTGAGAGCATCTGTTATCTTGCATAATATATTGTGATCCCTTCTTTGAAGTTGCCATTGCTCATTGGTTTCCTCTGGTTTTACATCTTTTGAACAAAGAGGTGTGCCTGACCAAAAAGGCAGCCTAGAATTTACGGTGCTAGGCTGCTAGTTCAGAAAAGTTTGAACGCTGTTGGTTTGGCTCTCTATGGGCACAGCATCATCCGAACAGCTGTGTAGATGTTCGTTCTACAACAACAGGGGGCTCTGCTGAGTCACTTTTGCCATTGGAGGGCTTTCATATTTTACTTTCATCTTTTTCCCATCCATTTCTGTAGGTTTCTACTGCCCAGAGGGATCTGAGGTACCTATACCATGTCCTGCCAATACTATTAGAGATGTTCCAGGGGCTGTGAAGAGAGAAGACTGCCTGCCCTGTCCACCGGGCCACTGGTGCAAAGCAGGTTGGAACTCAGGGGTAAACCATAAGGGAAGGGAATGGGAATTGCTTTTCAAGAGAGTTGTGTGTATCCCTGAGTCTGGTGAGGCTAGCTTTGACACCAGATACTGCATTTTGGAAGAGTCCTTGCAGTAGGACACACTCTCTAGTGATGAGTTCTAGTCTCTGCAGAGAAAAGAGACATTTACTACTGTTAATATAATGTGCTCTTCCAGCAAACATTGGAAACATAGGAAAGTCTGAGATGACAGCCAGTCTCTGAATATCGCTCTGTGCCATCTGCCAGAAGAGGGGTGTGGATTGTGGAGGTGGATTGTACACATCTGTGCAGTTGTTTAGGAAGGACCCAGATGAAAGGTGTTCTAATTGCAGTGAAAAGATGACTCCTTAAAGCCCTGCTTTCTGCTGTTAGGGGATTCAGAGGCCTATCCATGTCCATCAGGACACTATTGCTTCGGAGGCAATGGCAGTGACCACAATAGTCCCTTGGCACCTCAGAAATGCCCTCCGCAAACTTACCGCAAGCACCCAGGAGCTCAGAGCCTGACAGATTGCCAGCCATGTCCTCCGGGCTATCGCTGCCCTTTATCAGGTAAGTGCCAAGTGAAAACCAGCCTTTTCCCACCTCTAGAGCTGATTACAAAACTCCCTAAGATGAGATTGGGAAAGAAAGAGGTAATTCATGTTCATAGAGAGCTAAGAGCCCTTCTCTAAAACCCCTCCTGGCCATTCAGCCTCACTTTCTTCATTCCTTTCTCTTTCTAACAGGTCTCACTAGGTTTGAGGATTATCCGTGCCCCCCTGGATACTGGTGCCCTGGTAAAGGGGACGCTTTCCTTTGTCCAGCTGGCACTTCCAGGATCCAGCCTGGTGCAAAATCATTGGAAGAGTGTGATCCCTGCTCACCTGGATACTATTGCCCGGATCCAGCACAGACAGGGTTGCCTAACACCCAAGGAGTACCTTGTAAACCTGGCTATGAATGTCCATCAGGTGGCATGACCATGCTCCTTTGTTTACTGTATTTCCAGCCATTTCTGAGTTTAGATGGCTGAACAGTGCACAGCAGGCACAGCCATAGCATTTAGCAGTGACTATAGTCCTGCTGTGCAGCAGCCCTCCTAGGACACGGTCGCTGATGGAGTGGCTTTAGAAGTTGTCCTGGTTTGAGGGATCAGGATTATCCTGAATCCTTTTCCTGGCTTTTGGCCTTTGAATTCCTGTCTCCTGTTTCTCAGCTCTCCCTTCCTGTTCTCGTTTAGCTGAGGTTCTCAAAGGAATTGGTCTGAGCCTAGAAAAGGAGCACATATCTTTCATCATCTAGGGCTAGGCATTGAAGTGTTAGCATTTCATGCTTAATAGCAAACTGGTTCCCAACAGATCTGTGCCCTTTTGTGAGCAATAGGAAAAATGCAGTGTTTATGGACAGTCACACTTAAAGCTCACTGTCTCCCCAACGCATACTCTTCTCCTGTTCTGGGAATGTCACTTAATGAATCACGGTTTCCCCTTTTTTCCACCAGGTTCAGCGAGTCCAAAGCCTTGCAGGCCTGGCCTGTACTGTGGTGCTCACACAGATGGGCCTTCTGTGTGCCCTGCTGGGTATTACTGTCCTGAAGGATCGTCAACGTACAACAGCCCTGAGCAGCTGTGAGTAGCTAGCATGTTTGGTGCAGCCAGCTTTAAGTTTCGAAGAACTCTGATTATTGTGAAACATGCCTGTGACAAAACCCAAGTTAAGGCTTCAACCACGGTCTTTGTGCATTGTGCAAAAGCAAAGGTATCTTTGTAATTACAGTTATGGATTGACGACTGCTAAGACTGAAGATGGTGATTTATGTTTTCTACTAGTTAGTTTGAGCCTGGAACCAGATGAGAACCATTTTTAATTTTGTCCTCAGTTTGCGCTGGTCATTGAATCCAAAAATCGAAACATTTTTAGAGACATTCTTCCCTCTTCCTGCCTTGTTTTGCCTTCCAGGTGTGTGTTTCCCTACTACTGTCCCCCAGGCAGTGCCCATCCACTGCCTTGTGAAGGAGGGTACATGGCCCTCAGCTTGCCTGGTCCAAGGGATTCATTTGAGAAATTCTGCAGAATCTGTGATGCAGGCACCTATCGTAGTGATTCTCTCATCACGGCACCCTGTCAGCCCTGCCCAGCAGGCTTCATCTGCCCACAAGGTAAATGGAGCTGCCGTGGAGGAGTGGGGCAAGAAATAGAAGCTTAAATTGTAACCAGAAAGTTTTAAGTTCTATGTGGGCAAAGCTGTCAATCCTCTACAGTCATAAATCCCTGGTGTGCGCTGTCACATTAGTTTGTGGAGCATTTGTTGTGGTAGGTTTTTATGAGAGTTCAGAGAAATGGGTCAAGAGCGGTTTGCATAGTGGTGTCCTGTCTCTTGGGGGACGACCTCTCAGGCTCTTGTGCGCCCTGTTTTCTCTAATTTTGTGACTTAGCTGAGAGGCCCATAGTTAATGTATTACCAGAAGAGCAAACCCAGGGGTTCGAAGATTGCTGTGTGACAGCCACTGACTGCTGCTTGCAGCTTGCTGGGTTAGGATGCAGGAGGAATACCTTTACGTGCGTTTGAAAGCCTCTGTTGGCTGGGATCCTATGTTAAGTTCACTGACACGTTAGCTCCTGCTGTATAGCATGGAGGAGATCGTGCCTACCCACTCTTGCCACTGGATTTGTCCAGTAAAATAGCTGGGACAAAGAAATAAAGATTTTTATTTAAATATAAATGAATAAAATTGAAAAATGCTGATATATATACACACATCTGTATTTTATATATTTGTTTGTTTATATGTGCATATATATAGATGTGCGTATGTGCATAACTGGAATAAATAAGTGGTCTCTGCCTATCTCTTAGCACTTGCTTGGGTCCTTAAGCGGTGTCTGTGTCTGAGATAGCCCACCACTTTCCCCAGGCAGTGAGAGCTACCACAAGAAGCCTTGCCCCAGTGGCCATTACTGCCCTCCCCTGGCGTCTGCCCCTCTGCCCTGTCCACCGGGGACCCATGGGAGCAGCACCTTCGCAAAGCATATAGAGGATTGCCAGGTCTGTCCTGCTGGCACCTTCAATCACCTTCCTGCTCAGACTGCCTGTTTCCCCTGTGGCAGCTCTTCTTCCTCTCAGCCTGGTGAGTTGCTGGTTTTGAGTGAAACTTTCACCTCTGTTAAGAGAAAGACTAAAAAGGAAATCACCTAGAAGTGTGGTTCCCCCACATGGTTTCACGATAGACCACAAGCTCTGGGATCCTCATGACGATGTGTGTGCTACCAGTGCCCAGCTGTTCTTCCTCTGTCCCCGTCAGAAGAAGGATTTAATTTTCAAAGCTGTCGTTTATTCTCTTACACCCTGTTAGCCGAGGGGTTTGATCTCCTCATCTTCAAAGGAAGGAAGAGATGAGCAGCCCTACTAATTCTTGCTCTATCATTGCTTTGAAAGCAGTAGAGTTTCACCAAGAGTACTTTTGCCCTGAATTAGGGAGCTTGCATTAATGTAGGTGTGCTTTTGAGCGAAAATTGGGCACTGTTACCGCGTCCAGCTTGGGCCATGATAAAGTGGGAAGAGGATAGAAAAGTGGAAGGTAGACAGCTAGCACTGCTAGCACAGCAGGGTGCCTTATTCAATGCACTGTGCAGTACCGTACCGGCATTCCAAATCAAGTGGATTTGAGAGTGTTGAGGCACAAGAGAGGGGCTTGGCAGCCTTGATTGACCGCATCCTTACCCTATCCAGTGGCTTAATCTACAAATTAATGAAGTGCTTGTCAAAATGCCGCTGTGGCAAATGACCATCTGGGCCTTTCTGCATCTGTTGTTAAATGGACACTTCAGGAAATGGCCTAATGATTGTGTTGGTGGAGCAAAAGGCAGGCTGGCTCCAGCTGGCTTTCCTGTTGGCTCAGCTCTGCTGTGTTAGTGGGGCAGCAGACTCCAGGAGTGTCACTAAAATAAGCAGTGTGATTTGATCAAAGAGTATTCAACACAGGAACTGCTCCTTTTCAGTGAGCATAGGTTTTGCTAACTATATTCCCTACCCTGATTAGCACTCTAAATCCAGCCTCTTCCCTAAGGTGCTACCAGCTGTACCTGCCATGGGCTGAACCGGGCTTTCCAGCAGTCGGATGCCTCCTGTATCTGCCAGGCAGGTTACATTTACTATGATGAGAGAGGCAAGAAAGACCCTGACAGCAACAGTGATCAGGACTGCCGACCTCAGGTGAAGTTTGGCTTTAAAACAAAGTTGTTGCGTGACACACAGGAGAAGGAAAGTAGTTTGGTGCTTTAGGGCCTGTCTCAGGGTGTGTATGTGTATGCAATCTGAGCTCAGTTCTCCAGGCTTCTGCAGACGCAGGCAAGTCCTTTAGCTGTTTTGTTTGAGACCCTTGACCCTTCCTTGTAGGATAATGGCACTGTTGTCTTTACCAGAGTCTTGTGAAGGAAAATTCATAAGGGCTGGAGGCAAAAGATTCTTTCATGCTACAGCAATGGGGAGCAGCCAGGTGTCTCAGATGACAGATGCTGAAATTTAAGCCTCCATATTGTTACTATGGAGTTTGACTGTAGATCTGCTTGAGGAATTTGGATGGGAAGTGAAATTGTTGTCATCTTTCTTCCATGCTTCCCGAGTTGTCTTTTAACTGCCCTTGTTGGACTACCTTTACGTTGAATGTCAGCCATGTGGGTGGGGGACAGAGAGAATTATAAGGATGCTGCATCTCTGTTGAAGTGCTAGAGCTTGTCTGCTTTCCCACGGTGGATGAGTGTTGTTCTTCCAGGTGGATGAGCTCTGTGCTCCTGGAGAGGTCCGTCTAGCATCTACACGCCAGTGCGTTTTTCCTGAGCGATATGACTGCTCTCCTTCTTGTGGGCCTGCAGGTGGAGAGATTAACGCAGAATTGGGCATGTAAGTCTCAGACCAGCCTCTCGTTAAGAAGCACTTCACAATTAGTTCTGACTGGCTGAGTTACTGATCCCATGAGGTCATTGCAGGGTAGAACTGTGGGAGGGAGGTGTTTTTGAGAAACTTTCCATTACTGGAGTTCCTTTCTGTGAAGATACTGGCCTTCGGTCCCCGTTCATTGATCTCATTCCACAACCTGGAGAGTATGCCTGTGTTTTCAACCTTACCTAGTGATTTTGTATGCTTGGGTGGAGATACCAGAATGAACACTGAGTGACAAGGTGAGGGTGGACAGAGCTCACATTTTCTGAGATAGACTTTTTCCATGTACCTCAGGTCGAGCTCCCCTAAAGTGGATGATCACTCTATTACGTTTAGAACAGAACTGAGGGAATCGGTCCTTGTTCCCACCCCTCTTTTAATGCTGACTAAAACATTGAAGATAGTTCTTGTCACACAATACTACTTTTTTCTTTTTGTGAATGAACTTCTGTATTGCAAAATCTCCTCATGACATGGATTGCACAGAAATCTAGTGTGTTGAAATGACACTTTTTTGCTTTCAACCTTTTTCAGGGTAGCCTGACCATCACTATGTTGTGGCTGTTTGCTCAGGCATCATAAGTGATCAAGATCTTTTGTCTGCTTTATAGATGTCACTGCAAGCAGTATGTCTCTGCTGAGGAGCTCTGTGACCAGCTGTGTTTGCTGAGAGCCCCACGGATCTCCGTGGGATTTGGCATCAATAGAGAGCTGCTTCTGAGGATGAACGATGGAGAAGTGAGGGTAAGTATGGAGTGGGGAGATGCTTTCTCAGTGTGCAAGTCTGGAGAAAACCCTTACAGATTGCAGCTAGGTAAAGCAATTCCTGGGTGCTGAGGTTACACAAGAGTATGAAGGTGTGAGCAGAGAAAAGGCGGAGAGGCTCAGTGTCTCTCGTTGCCCAGAGTACTGATCAGGCAGCAGGTCGGTGCATTACTGAGAAATGATGGTTCTTGAATGGTGGGGAAAAAACCTCGCTAGAGCAGTCTCATACAGCTGAAGGTAAGGTTGATCACAAACCAAGATCTGAGTCTAGGGTTGATTGTATCAATGATCAGTGTTCCTCTCTGCTTTTAATAGGAAGTGGCAAAAGTTCTGGGCCCGGAAGAACATGTGCAGAAAAGCCAGCAGGTGCATTTTGTTCTGTTTAGTCCCAGTGGAGTGCTGGGTTTCATCGTCTCCAGCATAGATGTTCTGGATGCATTTCTCACGGGTAAGGCTTGAGAGCCCCCTGAGAGCAAGCCTAAGTTCCAGCCAGACTAAGCCATTCATTTCCTGCAAGTTGGCACAGAGTGGCTTTATTGTCAGACACTCCAAACTATTTAGAAAGTAGGGAGAGATCTTGTTCTGTCTGGGAGTACACAATGGGGACCTGCACTGGCTGCATGGTTAGCTCCCTGGGAACAGGTCAAACAAAGATTGTAGGATGATTTTGGCCTTCTAAGGAACTAGAAGGAAACTCCATTGGGAGGCAAATCTGTTGGCAAGTGTGTGCCGGCTCCTGATTCCAGTTGCTCCTCATTTATGGTAGTGTGACTGAGAGCAGAATTTGGCCTTGTAAACTGTAAGTGCCCACAGATACAAAAGAATTTGTTCTTTATTGTCAAGGGTTAGGTGTTTTCATATGCTGCTCATTTTGTGGAATTCATTCTGTTTTCTTCTGTTGCCTGTGGCAGGAGATTTTTCATCAGATCAGTTGCTACAGAAAGGTCGTCGAGTCCAGAGGACTTCCTCCAAGGATACCTATGCCTTGCCCCTTGTTCCTAACCCAGTAGTGTGTTTGGAAGCAGGAGACACAATCCTTTTCCAGCTTAGTATCAACTCCCACAGTGAGTCTTGCTAGGTCTGTGTGCTCTTTGCAAATATATGTGTCCAGACCCATTTAGAGCAATGATTCCACATTTTGTAGTACTGCATGTATGAGCACATTCCTTCACCTCCCTGTCTCTCTTGCCCTCAAGGGATTCCAGAACTTTATAGTCTAGGCTCTGCCAGTGACTTAGCTGGTGGGTTTTTTACTTTTTGACTGGATTTCTGTAGAATAGAGATAAAATTTTTCTTCTGTTAGAAAGCGTAAGTCTTTGTTGGGCAGTAACGCATAGCACAATTAAATGAGTTGACACTGCGTGGCCCTGTAAAAGAAATGCAGTCACATAGTTCTTTGCCAGACCAGTGTCAGCTGTCGTAACTGAAGTGGGTCCGAGTTGCTGACGCTGTGTTGAACTGTTCCCAGATCGTGCATCTAGCCATTACCCTGTTTATCAGAAGCAGCATCTATATAACAGCAACCCAAGCTGGGATTTTGGACCCTTCCGAAGGCTAGACCACCTCATCCAGGAGACTCACCTCAACATCTCCTGGTAATATCTAGTGTGATTAATAGTGCGTGTGTTACGGGCAGGACTTGAGAGTGAGTGTTTTACAGAATCAGTAGGTCCTTGGCAGTAAGCTGTATGTGAAAACGCTGAAGTTTGGTGTGTTTAAGTCCATGTATTTATCACATCGGGAGGCTAAAGGAAGCTTGGATCAACCAGTGCTTTCCTTACTTCTCCCTTTTAGGTTTGCCCATGTTTTCCTGGAGTCTGGGACATACGTTTTCAGGGATAGGACCATTCAGGAACGCTTTCTGATTGTCACTGTGAATGAAGCAAATGTGGGCTGTGACCCCAGAGATGTGTCTTTCCAGCCCTCTTCTCTGTTCCAGCTGGCCAGACATGGGATTCTGAAGCAACAGGATCTGAACTTAGCTCCTAACTGGGCTGCTATCACAGGTACAGCCAAAACACTGTGGTACCTGCCTTGAACCTTGATGCTTAGCCGTGACCTTTCCTGTACCTCTTTGGGTGTGTTTAAATAAGCCTTTTTTTTTTTTTTTTTTTTTTAAATACCACCAAACCACTGGCTTTGTCAGGTTTAATCCCTTTCTCCTGTGGAACTTCCCTTCCCAAAGTTCACTGCTCTCTAGCCAAGAAGCTGCCTGTGTAGGAGATTGAAGGTGGGGGAGAGAGGGAAGGAGCAGTTGTGTATCTCCCCACACCCTGCTTGAAGAATTCAAGTAGTAGAGGGCTTTGTTTTCCTTGGCTTGAAAGCAGAAAGTGCCGGTGCGTTTCCGTGATAAACTAAACTGAAATTAAATGCATTATTTAAAAGTTCACTAAAGGCTAAAAACAAGGGCAGTTTAGGTCTTTCCTTAAAGCCATACCTCTGTGTAAGTGCTGTGCACATACCAGTCCCTTGTCCCTCAGTGAGAGGATGGTAAAGCAGTAGAGATGAAAGTGTGGCTTGCAAGCGTGATCCTTGGTTCTGTCACCTTCAGCTACCAGTGCTGAAAACATTTAGCCTCCTTGACTGCATGCACCAGATCAGCAAGGCGAGAAGCAGAAGCCCATGTAATGAATGTGAAAGTTGCTAAATGTTGGTTTTGTGTGGGAAGGAGAGTGTTTAGTAAAGTGTAAAAGGGAGACTGTGCTATGGATACACTCTGTTTCCTGTGTTTCTCACTTCTTGCCATCCCTCTTGGCTTCCCCAGCGGTTCTCTTTGTTCTGGGCTTCCTAATTGTGGTGCTGACAACCCTGGCTATAGTGCTTCAGCCTGCTGTCCCCATCGTTAGCCCCCTGAAGAGCTGGAAGCCACGGTGGAGGAGCCTGGGCGAGCCACACATCCCACCAGAGTACATCCTCCTTAAAGACAGGTAAACAGCCTTTGCATGGAGCAAAGAAGCTCAAACCTTGATAGTACAAGAGCATGTTCTATTGCAATTACTGCCTGCCTCATTCCCTGATGCTGGACTTTTTGCCAGATTTACAGTACACCGAGTTTGTAGCTGCACAGGGGGTTTCTTGGTGTTGCTTAGGAGTTCCCCAGCAGTATTCCAGCTCTCTTCCAGTGTGGTGTGTAACAGCTCTGGTGTGATCTGCACAGACTATTATTGCCTGGCCTAGGCTTCCCCTGCATGTTTTGACTTCAAAATCTAGACAAGAGACCTATCCTTCTGCTTGAACTAGGCTGGTGATACTGCACTTATCTGATTTTACCGAGAAGAGTGAGATGCTCTACATCTTCTTCTGTCATTCCCTCTAGCCTTAAGTTCTATCAGACGGTTGGTCCTCATGGTTCTGGAGAAGATGCTGGCTTTGGAGAGAAAGGAGCTGCGTGTGATGCAGGTGAAGTGCTGTGCCAACCCCAGGTGTTCTCCCGTTGGCTTCTTCCCACTTACTCCCCATTCTGTTATCTACTCTTAACTCTCTAGTATGGTATTTTGATACTTACTCGCCCAGAAATTTGTGCGCACACCTGAGGTCACACAGGCACTTTGGCTGCTGTGCACTTGCATGTTTGTGCACACTTACACACACAGATGCACATGACACACACTCTGTTCTAGGTTCATTTGTTCTCTTCAGTTGGGGAGTGTAACCTCCTGTCATTGGAATGGGTTAGTGTTTTCTTCCTTAGGAGTTAGGATGGTAAGTGACCAGCCCTGAAACGTCCTTTAAAACAACAGTGGGTTCAAATGACTAGTGAAGAAAATAAAGAGATTTTAAAATATTTGCTTGGGTTCTCCTGTTGGTCATTCTATTCTCTGAAGGCACGTGACTTATGGGCCTTGTTTGCCTTCTGGGGATGACCTCATCTTGGGAATTTCAGGATGTTCACACGGTACAGCAAGTCCAGAGCCCAGCAGATGGCACCATCTAATGTTGATGAGAACAGTTTACAGAAAAGTAGCACCCTGACAGTTTACTGGACAAGTTAAGAGTTGATAGTAACGCTATGTCATCCTCCCCCTCACTAACATCCCCCCGTCTCTTACATCGCTTGCCCTCATCCGTTTTCCTTCTTCACAGTACACAAAATGGACACAGTACACTCCTATGGATATGCAGTGCCCCTTCTGGGAAATAAATTAGAATAGACTTGTGGCCAGTGGTTAAATGTGAGACTTACCCTGTGTTTCAGAAGAGCGTTTTGCACTGAGGGTTCTGGAGGATTTCAATGTTCGCACCCTGTATGATAAGCTGGAAGATCAGAATTTGCACCTGGCATCTCAGCTGGCAAAGCACAGGATGGATGTGTTGGTGTTTTACAATGGGATCAGCCAGCAGATTCAAAGTCTCATGGTCAGTGTGAAGAAACAATTGAGGGAAGGGAGTCTTGGAACTGTGACATTCGTAAGATAAATGGTTGCCCTGACATGGCAGTTTGCTGAGGGGTAGGTCTTACTCCTTTCGGTACTTTATTCTGGCATAAAATAGTTATGGCAATCTCTGTTTTGATATGAGAGGCAGAATGTGGAATGGGTGGATTGTGAGGCTTGCAGAGTATAATACTGCTGCTTTCTGTAAACAGGACATGGTGCAAGCACTGGACCCTGAAAGCCTGAAAATCTTTGCCAGGCAAAAGATTTGTGGGCATGAACCTGCAGACAGCAGCTGGGCAGCAGTGGGCGTTGAACAATGTGATGAACACTGTAGCAACAACTTCCAAGCAGGTGAGAGAACTGGAGTGCGGGGCAAGAGAGAAGCAGAGTGTAAGGGTAGCATCAGTGGACCAGTTAAAAAAAGGCATGGCTTGTAGACGTGAGAGGGGATCCTACAAGACCATGTCTTCCAGTGGTGTTGTAGTTCTGTAAGAACTTGACAACCTGTCTTCATGCGAGTTCGATGAAAGACAGGCCTGTCAACTTAGGAGAAGGTAAGCACAGAGTTATTTGGAAATGTTGCAGCGTGAGGCATCTTGGAGCCATCTTGTGGAATTTTCAAAGAAAGGTTCCTGCTCTTGATTTTGCTCTGGAGATAATTACAGTTCTTCATGTGGTTCTGTAGAAGTCCATTTACATTTCTTGTCGGGTTCATTAGGTGCTCTGTGGCAAGAGGCAACAGACTTAATGAAAGCTCTGGAAATGCTGCTTGGGAGCGCTCTGTACAAGAATGTAGCTGTGAAACAAGAGATGGAGCAGAAGGTCCAAGGACAGGATGCCATGGCAGTCGTACCCTCACTGGGCAGCCTGGCCAGTGAAAGTAAATCAGAAGTAGTGGAAGGGCAGGTGAGTTGCAGATATCTGCTGTTGGGCCATCTCTCACCTTTCTGCTAGTTTTTCCACTTACCCATTTATTTAACTCTTGGGCCCTTTTTATCCCACAGGATCGTGAGCTGTCTCAGCAATGTGACCTCTTCAGTAGGACAGATGCTTTTTTCAGCTTCCCTGGACGTGAAGAACATGGTAAGGGCGGTGCCTTGGCTGTGGGTGCCATGGGTACTTTTCAGAGATCACAGTAGAAGGCTGATTCAGTGAAGTCTGGGTTAAGAGAGGGTATGTATGTTTGCTAACAGACCAAATGTATAATTACTTTTTCCCATTTATGCTATTTCTTACTTAGGTAATTTTTTTTTTTGGAAAGCCACTTCTACCTCCTCTGTAAGAGGGAAATCAAGAAGCTTTTGTCTCCACAGACTCTTTACACCACTATATTAAGTGACAACCTATAGGGAAGAGATTGGGTGTCATTACACTAATATGGGGAGGTCAGGAAAATTCTATACTGTCAGTTCTGTGATCCTCACAGCCTCTGGGTAGGCATTCTGTCTGCTCAATACAGTATTTCCTTGTGGCAGCATGTATGTTGCAGTCATCCAGCCATGAAGAGCCTCTTCTTCCTTTAGGCTTAAAAGCACCCTGCTGTTTTCTCAGGTTTAGATCTCCATTTGGCTTATCTGACGGAGTTGGAGGTGGAGGGCCTGATAGCAGCTTCCCCCCTTGCCAAGACTCTGTGTGAGATCAAGCAAGCTTTGGTGAATCTGCAGCAACCTTCGGACCTTACTATCCCAGGTAACAAATCTTAGTCTGCGTTGCAGTTTCTGTTTCCCTATAGTGGATAGGATATAAGATTACAAAATGGGAGGAGAGAAGTTGACTCTCATCCTTGGTGCCTTGGTAAAATGCACACACAAATGTCTGCTATTGAGCTGCGGGTCATTAAAAAGAAGTCGCTAGAAGGTCAATAAGCAGACCAAAGTGCTTGGCTAATTCACGTATGTAGACTTGTTTGTTTCTTTCCCTCGGCAGGTACTTAAACAAACAGAGCATTTTCGTTTCTTGTGAATTCTTTTGTTGGAGCTTTTCTGTTCATCACAAAAGGTTTCTCGGAAATATGTGTAATAAAGCCAAGATCTGTGATCTTAGGGAGCAATTTACCAGCAAGAGAATAAGGCAGCTGGTTCTCTTACTGTGTACTTGTTTCTAGCAGTAAATAAACCAAGAGTTAAAATAAGCAGGATGTCTTCTGAACTGAATGTTTTCCTCGAGCTGTTGCTGAATTTTTAGACTGTGATGCTTAGAGTTTGAAATTATTAATGGTGTGGGTTTGGTGTAATTCTGGGTGGATTGTTTGCATTATTTTGCAATTCAGATACAGTGAGCTTTGCAAAGGCCTGAATATGCTGTCAGTGTGCGCTATGCAGCTTGCCACATACTCTAGAGTCACTGAGTCAGTGTATAGTGCTGGCAGCAGACCCTGTCCTGGTTTTTTGCCCATTGGACTGGGCTGCCTTAGTGGTGGCATAGCGGTCCCTTGATCCTGTGCACTGAATTTCCACTCTGCTTTTGTTTTGAATTTCTGTAACAGACAGCAAACATCAAACAAGCGTGGCGAACTCAGCCCTTTTCTGAGCTACTGGATTCTTGGGCCACAAAGAGGGATGAAGCTCTGCTGCTGGAAATAAAAAAAGCACTGCATTGCTGAGAGGATCGGAGAGACATAAGCAGAAGCATTTCATCTTCTGCAAAGTAAAATAGCCACCAGCTCATTTCCTTGAGGAACCTAGCTTATCCTTGGCAATGGCTAAAGGTGGATTATGGGAGAGTGTGTGTGTCTGCGGACAGAGCTGTGGTGCCTGAAGTATCAGAATAGATGGGTATTTAGTTAGACATGTGCTTGGTCAAATAGGCAATGAGTAATCCGTATTCTGTTTGCTTAACCTGGTTGAAATACTTTCACACTTACCTGGAATTATCATTAATTCGTAGGCTTGAGAAGGACGCTGAGGTTCTTGATGTTGTTTACTAATTTTATAGTTTTCATTGTTAAATCAGTAAAGCAGAAAACCTGTGAGCCACGGGTGGCATAAGAGCCCCTACTTATCAATGCAGTCTGTATGGCCTTTATGGTCTCTGGTACAAAGGATATTTGTGAGGGTTTTTCAAGTATAGTTTAGACCCATACTTCTGTGTTGTGGCCAGCATGTCTACTTTGCCTGTGCATGTTTTCAGTATACTCATGTTGATTTCGGTAAGGTCTGGTGACAGAGACCTCGAAGGCCTCTAGAGATGTGATTTTTGAGCAAAGACTACCCTTAAACTATTCCTCAGAGTGGTGACTGCAGGGATCACTGTAGCTGCTGGTGTCCAGTGCTCTGGGAGCCTGACCTTTAAACTGAAAACATGCTTCCTACCATTCTTACTCTTTTGGCCTGTCTGTATGATGCCAAGAGAGCCTGGCTTTGCTTCTGTGGAACAGGAGTGGAATCGGAACACCTGCTCCATCTCTTCCTGTGCAATATTCCTTAGCTCCAGGTGAAGTCCAGCAATGTAAAATTTCTTGACTGTGAGCCAGCACAGTACCTTGGCAACCCCCACAGGTAGGCTCCAGCCTACTGTTTCCAACAGCAATGCCTGTTCTCTTCTCATTGCAATATTTACCAAATTGCTTATGAGTGAAGAGGCTTGTGAACCCACTCCTTCCTGGTTCGTAGACACAAATCTGTGTTTACTCCTTCTGCCTTTGCATAACCATCGTGGGTGTTAAGAGGGGCAAGACGTCAGTGCCTGGGAGCCAAGACAGAAGCTCGCAGTTTTGCTTCCACTAACTGGTGTCTCTGGTGGATCCAGAGGAACTGCAAGGTCTTTTGCCCTCATCTACTCATTGTGGTGGTTCCATGTTTTCTGAGCTTGCTCCCAAAACCAAAAGGTTTGTTTTGGTTCCTTTGCAACTTCACCTTGGGAGAATTTAGGTACTTACTGACACTTTGAAGGGACTTTCAGAAAACAGGAGGATTTTAGGAAGCAAAACATACCTACAGGCAAACACTACAAAACACCTGTAAGTCACACTCTGTGATTGCCTGCTTTAGAATACAGTAGTGAAAAAACTGTCATTGCTTTCCTCATTCCTTTCTTTTTTAGGTTATCAGCAGATATGTTTATAACAGTGCTACATGGAGGTAAGCGTCTTCAGTGATTGCTGTCTTTGTAATATCCACAGGGAAACAAGGTACCCAGACAGGTGATAAAGTTATCTCTGTGACTTGTGGTTCCAGGTTGTATTTGTAAAAGGTAAGGTGGAAGGCAACAGTAAATAAAATTTGTTTAGTTTTTCATTGTAACGGTTTTCCAACGAAAACAGTTTTATGTCAAAACAAAGGTATGTGTATGGGATTTTGCTACAAGTTTTCTTTTTTCCCCGTTGTGGTTTCCTTAACAAGTACACTTAAGTTATAAGTAAACATTTTTGACTTTCAAAATGTTTTGAGTCTTGTTTTTCCTCAGAAAACCAAAGAATATCAATGAAAAGACTAGAATTTCACAAAGTGTTTCTTTTCATGCTCTGTTAATAGTGCCTTGGAAAGAACAAATACAAAGAGGAGTGGTGCAACCATTGGTTTTGTTCTACTTTTGAAGTATTTGCTGTTGATAGCTCTATTTCTAGTGGTCTATGGAATCTTCTGGAAGTCCAGTGCTGTCTGGAGTAGCTGTGAAGTCCCCTCACATTCAGAAGGGTGCCATTTCTATGAGACTGCTGCTGCTAAGAGTGATCAAGTACAAGGGTCACTTAATTTGGAATTTGCAGAAGGGTCACACGGCTGTTGTTTTTTCTCTGGTTGCTTTGACTTATGCCTCTCTTAACAGAAAATGAAAAGGCCCTTTTCAACATTCAGTGTAAAGTTCAGCTTCTCTTGGAGAGCATCAGACGCGGCTGTGAGAAGGAAGGTATGGTTGAGTTCCCTGAAAAGAAGCCTCTTTGGTTTATGTCTGTGTGTGGCTCTGAGTTCTGAAATGAGCTGGGTGATTTCTGCTGATTCTGTCTTCCAGTATGGAGCTCTTGTCAAGCCTCCCAGTGTGTTAACAAAGCCAGATAATGTTTCTGACGGTGTTTGTTGCGGTTAATGAGGCTGCCCTTGGCTGTGCTCATTATCTGGTTCATCCTTGCCTCTTATACAAATACAGCTGGATGCAGTGCTTTTAAATGCTGGTAGAAGAGAAGATCCAATTAAAATGTCCTTCTGAAGAAAATATCCAATGAGGATATTGACTGCAGTCCTTGAATACAGCCACATTACCTAAGCTTACCAAGTTGCCACTGATGACTGTAAATGTAATGGCTATCCAGTGAATTCTCCTAGACCATAGCAAGTGCAGTGTATTATGAGCCAGCTCATCCCACAGCAAAAGAGATTTGCGCCAACTTGTACAACCTAGTTTTTGCCTTGACAAAAAGCATACGCATCGATGTAACTTGGCTGACTGACCACTAGGATGAGAGGTAGATTATTATTTTGAGATGGTCCTAAATCATAGTACTTAACTAAAATGCACCCAGACTTTGGGCTGTTTTCCAGATGTGGATTGCCTTTGCATAGCTGAGACATGTCTTGAGTTATTGCTATAGCTCTTAATAGCTTCCTGCCCTTGAACCCTTAGACCTCTGTGTGTTGCAGGTGAAATTGAATTGTCAGATGAGAATGGCCAGGTGAAGAATTTGCTCCAGAACCAGGACCACTACGCATCACAGCTCCTGAGTGAAAGAGAGTTTTGTGTGCTACTCAAAGTCACACATACGTAAATTTGCAAATCTCTGTATTGGAGATGCTTTTATTTTCTTTTGTAGCTAAGAAAATATCCACACACAGGTGAAGGTTGAAAGTTTAAGAGGTCAGGATTGCTTCTGTGTGGGACAGAGATTTCCTGATAGTTGCAGTTCTACCTACAGGAGATGTTCTTTTGGAAGTTTTTGATGTTAATATCATGCTTTTATCCCTCACAGGACGTGAAGGTTCCCAGGAAGCTGTTTTTACACCACTGCTGAAAGATCACAGCATTGTCACTCCAAAGTTCCTGGGTAGGTAGCCTGAAGTAGATGCTTCTAAAACCTTGTTCTCAAACATGAGAGGAGAGAATATCATCAGTTGTGCTCCTAGGGGAGGAATAAAAGCCTGAAGTAAAGGAGGATGTTTTAATTTATAGTCAAAATGAGAAGTCTTTCTTTCCAGAACTAAAAAACTAAAGCTAACTAAAGAAGAAAACGCTTGTTAACATCTTTGCATTGTACATAAAGTACTGGGGTTGTAGATGACGTGGTGCATACCATGGAAGTACAAGAATTATATTTGCTCTTCTCTTATCAGCTCCTTTTTGTCTTCTCTCTGCAGCTAAATTGGGAAAGAGGGAAGATTTGAAAGTGTCACCTACCAGGGTGAAATCCAGAAAACAGAGCAAACAAGCAACCTTGCTTTTGGAAGTTCCATCCGCAGAAGGTGAGCCCCTGACCTGAATGAAACGAATACTTACGCTCTCTTTAGGTCCCCAGCACCTATCCATGAGTGTATTGTGTTTCTGTTGCAGGTAAAAGGAGTCATTCACCACAGGGAAACAAGAATAAAACTCTGGCTTCCCCTTCCGAAGAAACTGGGAAACTCTAATCATGGCAAATCAGTAGTTTGGTACTGAGTTTTGGAGACTATCTTTATTCTTGTTGATTTATTCCTTGATGAAACACACAATTTGTTGAGTTGTTTCCAGAAGCCTGAAATAGTAAATACTTCATTTCTATGAGAAAAGAATAGTCTCACTGAGCTAGTTCATCGGTGAATCAGTTTTAAGCCAGGTAGGTGTTTAATAACTTTGTCAAATGAAGCCTTGATCCTTGCAGATACTGGGCTTGTATGGTGAATCACAGAAATTGGCAGAAGGACAAGCTGCAGCTCCAGCCCCAGGTTCATCTTTAACTCAGTACTGTTTTATTTTTGGAATTGTTGAAGTACTCAATTAACAAGTTCGTAGTACTTTTATCTCAACTTTTACCTGACCAGCTTCTATAAATAACTTTATAACTCCCTGGGTGGGTCATATTTCTACGGGATGGACACTGTCCCATCTTTCATGTACCTGTGGAATCAGCAGTCCTGGTCATTTGCTGTGCTAAGTACTTGTATATATGCGGCACACTGAGAAATGTGTTAAAGCTGTGCATAAAGATTTAGATAATCTTGTAAAAGCTATAGAGGAACCTTTCTTTTTCAAGGTTCCTCTTAAAAAAAAAAGAAAGAAGGCTGTAAAATCTAATCAGTGAGAACATGACATTTCTTTATACAACACCCAGTGGTACATTGATCTCAGATAAATTCACAAACAATTTTGAAGTTGCGACACTTGGTTTTATGCAACTCTTCTGTTGCTGAAAGTATTTCAAATTAAACAAAAAGATCTCCAAAATGTATTTTTTAACAGTGACCCACAAATAAGAGGAGGACTGTTGGGACTTTCCAATAAGATACTCGCTACGTGCTGGTGACGATACAGTGAAATTTACCTGTGTCTGTTTATGTGAGAACTGTACGACAACCTTGGATGCATTTGGCTGTTCATGTCATGGGAAAGTAGTATCCATATTTCCTATAAGGAACTGTTGCTCAGGGGAAGATCTCAGTCACCCAGCAATTCAAATTCCTACTCCTGGCTTTGGAAGTAAAAGCATCAACTAATTTCTATTAAATTCAAGGTGGAAATCTGTGGTTATGGAGACACTGTATTCCTCTGCTTCAAATGCATTCAGTATAACACCTGTGTCATTAGTTCTGACATATTTTAATGCATACTTGGAATCCAGCAGGTAGCATCTCTTTTCTGTGAGATTTGCAGAAGTCCTAAGACATGTAATACTTTGGTGATGCAGGAACAGTCACCGTAGATCATGTTACTGACTTACCGTGTTGGTAATTGCAGTTGCAAAAGGCATGAAGCAGTGGAGCTGCAAAATGAGATTGTGCTCATACAGGGAAGTGTGGAAGTAGTGTCTGCTTTGGATTTCTGGTATCTGAAATTTGTTGGGACATAGCAATCTCCCCGTCGCCCATCTGTCAGCCAATGTAAGTTCTGAAAAATCAAAGCCCAAAACAGCAGAAATATGGACTCTCTGAGAAATCTGCTGCAGCCCATCTCTCCTACACCTTTGAGCAACAAAGCAAACAACTCTATATATATTTTGTAGTTCCAAAACCATACAAAGTGAACACCTGTGGTATTCTTACTGGGAGAAAAGTTGCTAATAAGCCTATTTCTTGGAGCAGATTTGCCAAGCCAAACATAGATAAAGTAAAGAACGTGGCATTAAAAAAGCTGGTGGTTTCCAGGTGCCCAGCTCTTACTGAATTCTACTGGAGGGCCATTGTGCATAGGTCTGACAGGTTGGCCTTTGTCAATGGTGCCAGGGGAGGTACTTGCTGATAACTGGGTTGTGCTCAACAAGGAAGTCAACATGCTGTATAGGTCGAAGGCCTCTTGTAATGCTGGATGTTGAGACCTGTCACTTTTTGGCAGGTGTAAGAAACTGTTTTCAAAAGCAGCTTACCTGAAACACCAAGCTCTTCAGGATCCACAGACTGTGCTATACTGCAATGTTAGAAGGCAGGAAGGGTGAATTACCACAGTCCCACATGTAGATCCTGGGCTAGCAGCTTTTTGGAAAAGGGCCAGATAATGAATATGCTCACAAATGATACCGGGCAGGGATCAGAGGAAAAACTGGAGATTTGTGGTTTGTTTTTATATTACAGTACTGCTGTAGATGTTAGAAACTGGGACTATAAAAAGACATGGTCGCCTCTTATTGCATGCTGCTGTGAAGTTGGATTTACTCCGCTTACATGAGATGTCAATATATTTTGCTATAGATGAGGTCTGGATCTGTGGGGTTTTTTTGGTCTTGTCAGAGAAGCCAGCGTTAATTTTTTCTCTTCTAGCAAAAAGAAGTGGTGTACACTGGGTAAACAGTCCTTGAACTCTCTCCTGGGGAAATAATTCTAAATTTCAGATGTAAACGTTATTTGACCCATAATAAGTCCATCAGTGACTGTCCCCCATCAATGATTTACCACCCTAAGGAGTTTTCCTGCAGCGTATTTACCTGTGCTTTGTAGGTCAGCAGTACCTAAGAACGAGGAAGACTTTGTAGTGTTATAAATCCTTTGCTTACCTTGGTTTCTCCACCCTCTCTTAGCAAATTGCAGTTCCAAAACTCATAACTAAGCTGAGAAAGGAAGTATGTACATAACAGAATTACTCCCCTCAGGTTTTACTCTTTTGTGTTTTTTTTTTTTTTTTTTCTTCCTGCCACATTCACCTTCTGAACTGGGAGGAAATTTGTGACTAGGTTGTATAGATCCTGGACTCGAGGAGAAACTCACCTTGTGGAAGAGTTTAACCTTGGCAACAAGCAAGCTGGATCCAGCTGCGATCTGAGCAGGAGGCTGTGCAGCCAAGCGGCTACTTCCCCTTTGAGTTACTATTCATACTTCATTGGGTGGTGCTGAGGGGGAGCGGGGTGCAGTGCTGCACCCCAGTTGACCTGCCCTGGTGTGTACCCTGTAAAAAAAAGCTCAATTACAGCTGGGAACTGGGAGGAGATTTGTCTTGGGAACATTCTGTCTCTTCGGGATGTAATGAACTTTCCTCCAAAGTAGCTCATACCTGGCTATTCCAGATGGAAATATAGAGTAATTCAAGCCTAATCTAGCAGAGCTGATTTGAACGCCCTGGGAATTTAAAGCAAAATTCATTTCAGCCACAATAAAGAGACTGGTTCTAGCCTGGGCTCTGCTGCTCCCAGCATGGCAAAGGAGTGGAGAGAGTTAAGACAGAGAAAACCCTACACGTTTCCCAGAATGTCTGACCTGGACACCTGAAATTAAATGGCAGTACAACGGCATTGTGCTGCTGACCTCGCATGAGGGCTTGTGATCTGTTGCTGTGTACTTCTTGGCCTAGTTTGCCATTGCTTTGGCTCTTCCCCTTGGTCAGGTCTGCATAGTCTTGTCCTTACATTTCTTGTCTTGATAAGGCAGTACCTACAAACTGAAATTCTCCTCTCGCAAACCAGCCTTTTCTTTTTTCTTTAAGAAGGGAGAAGGCTGCAGGGAACTGGTGCTGTAGGCATCTTTAAAATCAAAAATAGCTGTAAGTGTATTTTTCATCTTCTTTCTGTGGCATACCTGTAGTGCTTCTGCATAGCTGCTTCCTCCTCCCAGCCCTCCCTGCAGGCAGGTAGCAGAACCAAGCTCAGAATCAAAAAGGATGCAAAGCACTGCTGTGAGTGGTATCTGAACTTTAACTCTTCCCCTTCCCCGACTCTCTGGCACCACTTTTGCCCCCCAGGAGAAGTAAAGGTAGCTTCTTCAGGCTATTGGGCTTTCTGCTTTGGGGGAATTCTCTAGACTTTGTCTTATGGATCTTATCTGCTCTCTGACTCATCATACTCTGTTTTCAATTTGGGCAGAACTTCTGATACACTGCTGAGCTGTTTCACATAGTCCAACCATTCAGCACACCTTTGCGTTCCTACCTCTGTCCATCTTCCTTGCTGTCCTTACTGCTACCATGCCTCTGCTAAGTGTGTTTCTACACTGTTTAGGATTCACAAATCAGGACTCTTCCAGTTTAAATGAATGCTCTTTGATTTGCAGATCACTCAGACTGCTAGGGAAGTCATTGAGATTTTTACTTAATTCCTGGAAAAGAGACCAAGTGAGATATGCCAGGAATTCTACCAGAAGTTTACTCACATAATAAATGATACTGTGTGTAGGATTTTCATCAGCAATGAACCCTTCAGAGAAGTTACAGAAAGATAACTCAGTTCTCACTTTCTTTCATTTTCTTCCATCTCCCTGCAGTTCATGTCACTTGCCGTTTGTTCGTGTCTCCCTCCTTTGTTCTGTATTTTCCTAATTCAGTTCTGCTTTTCAGCTTCTTAATGCAGTTATCTTAGTTTCTGAGTGATGGCTTTCTGGCATTTAAAATCTGTGAATCGTTACCGTTAGTTCCATGTGATAAAACTGATGTTCGATATTCTCTCCGTAAGCCTATGATTATTACATAGGACGCAGACAGTTAAGTATCACATACTTACCTGAGCCATTTTGCTTCGTTTACTTCCCTGCTTAGTGCACAGAGTCTTCATGTCTGCCTGCTGCAGCTGTGGAGGATTCTCCTATGCTGCTGGAACTTCACCTCTGCTGGCTCAGCTGGCGTGACAGGGAGGGAGCAGAGAGGTGTCAGAGCCTGGGGCAGCAGTGGTACCTGGAGGTGAGGGGATCTGCTGGTACCAGCAGAAAGGAGAGAGTGCAATCCATCTGCGCATGCAGTCTCACCTCCTTCCCTGCTGGTACCAGCGCATTCTCCTTACTCAGGTTCAGGCTGGTGCCAGCATTTTCTTTTTTTTTTTTTTTTCCACAAAATAATTTGGTTTTCTACGTAGTTAAAACAAATGTCATACCAACTCTTTCAGATGAGGCACATGTATTAGTGGGAGCCTTTTCAAAGGCATGGTTTTGAGCTGTGTCCCCATTCTGTCCATGTCACAAAAAGGCCAGAAGGGACAGTTACTGGGGGGTGTGTGTGTGTGTGTGTGTGTCAGTATGCTGTTGACCAGCATGTTCCTGAGACCAGCCTGCCTCACATAACGCAGACTTAACAGAAGATTCGGGAAAAGAGAAGATAAGGGAGAGTTTCTTGAGGAAAAGAGAGTCTTTTATCTAAAAAATTAATTTTTGTTTGGAAGTGTATTTTCCTTTCAGCAAGGGACTATTTTAGGTGTTCAGATCTTTTCACAAACATAGATAGTGGTGTATTTTCTTCCTATTCAATCACTTCTGTGGCAGCCTGATCCGGTAAATCCTGTGTTCAAGACAGACAAATAGGTATTGTACTCATGCAAGATTTTCAAAACTCTGCTGTGCAATTTTTTTTGCCACCAAACTGCAGATTTGTGGCAGATCTTGACAGTTTTCAGGTATCTTCTTGAATTCACAAAGTAGCATACACTGATGCTTCATGCGAGGCCGAGCAGAGGTTCTAGAGGGATGTGGCCATGAAAGCTTTAGTGCTAGCTATGAAAGAAAATTGGAATAATTTCTGAGTATGTAAAGTAAACTGACGTACTGGTCTAAAGGCCAGCAGCAGAGATTGTTGGAGCAGCGTAGGAAGCAATATGTGTAGGTATCAGCAGCTCCATTGGAAAGCCTGGTCTAGGATGGCGGAGCAGTCTTTCAGGGCTTCAGACCTGGCAAACTGACAGCGTAGGAATTTCTGCTTAAGAGGCTAGGCTTGGACAGAACAATGTGGTTTTTCTTGTAGTTTCTCAGTTGCATAGCCCAAAAAGTTGTCTGTTTTCCAGTTTTACAAGAGCAGTGGCTGGAGAAGTATGGAGACTATGTAGGGCTGGAACAGTGGGACAGAACAGCAGTGCTGAATGCCTGAAGAATTCATAGGTTGGAAAAGTAAATACTGTAATGCAATCATCTCCAATATTTTTATTGTCAAGATACTTTCAGGTTAGGGCATTTCTTGCCTGCTGGCAGTGGTTCACTCATAAATTACCTTTTGCTTTTCCCATTGAGGTTGGCATAAGATCGGGCCAAATTGTTATTAATCTAACAGCGGGGTTCGACTACGGTGTACAAAAGGGCCAGGTACAGACTCTTGGAGTGAAATTTGGAGGAACAGAGGCCTAGCAATAGTTGAGTTGTTTGTGAAGCTTCAAGGCCATACTATTTGTATCATAGTTGTTATAAAATCACTATTTTTCTTCCTATTTAAAAAAAAGATCAGTTGAGTTGAGCAGACCTCAGGTACCGTGACAGCACATGGGGTTGTCAACTCTGAGGGGAGAGATTTCATAGTTGTGAAACCCCGTTGATTTGACAGAGAAATCTGTTACCGTTTTTACTGGTTTTTTTATCTTTTCTGCCTATTTTACACCTAACTACATGTCTCTTGTCCTGAAGAATGTTTATCACGTTCGTCTTAGAAGCTCTTGGTAACAGAGAAAAGTTTCTACTTAATGGCTGTAAATCTTGCTAGGCCGTACGTACTCTGGTTTTGTGCTTGCGGAGAGCTTCGGCAGGGCTGTCTGCCTGCTTGGAGCTAAACACATCCCCCGCAGAATGAGAGGCTGCATTTGCTTATTGCCCATCTCTGCAGCACGTGCACATCTTGCTGCCGCCTTCCTGCTGATTGGGAACAGGCCTCAGTGTCCTGACCCCTCCTTCTAGAAAGTTCTTTGTTCGCACTGGATATAAAAGCCTATCTTCCTTCAATTAACCTGTACGTTTTAGGGGTATAAATACAGAAATGCATCGGTTCCAAAGCGTATTTATTTAGCAAAAGATGTCACTGAGAAATGTGCTGGCTGGGGGTGGCGGCGGGCGGGCAGGCGGGCAGCCCCCCCTCAGGACCCTCTTGTTGGCGGACATTGGGCACAGCTGTGTGGGGCTATCGTCCAGGCACCTGCGGTGCCCCTGGACAGACTCGCTCATGCTGTATCTCTGAGTAGGCAAGGAATATTTGGCCGTGCTGCTGAAATTGTGCTTTTTGGGCTGTGGTTGCGGTAAGTCCTCAGCCAGCAGTGGGGGGGTTTGGTGGGGGGCGGGTGGCAGAGCCTCCTGTGGTGAGCCTGGGGCTGCACATCACCTCAGGGGGACCTTGCTGAGAGACCAGCTCTGCCTGCCGTTCCTCTGAGCTTGGGGCCCGTGTTTCTCCACCGACCTGTGGATGCAGGGAAAAATGGAGGGTGAGTTGTCTTTACCCATGACTAATGCCAGCCATGGGTAGCCACCAGCCACCTGGTGTCGGGATATTTTCCTTGGAAAGGCTGTGGCTTTGCCAGGTTCCCCTGTGGCTCCCTGAGGCACAAGCAGCCTCAGGCTCAGCTCCTGGAGGTGGGGTACCTTGCTGTTCTTAAACCTTTAGCAGTTATGCTTTTAAGCTCACTTTCACTGAGATCTTGTTGAACGTCTTGCTATTATTCTGTTTCTCAAGAAAAAAAATAATGATTTCTCTCGTTTGTTTTAGTTTTTTGCTTGAAATTTTTATCAAAAACAGGACAGATGGAATTAGTCTTCTAGACTTTTTAAAAAGAATCATTGCCTGTGGTAATTCATTTTCTAATTAAAGTGGTATTCGTTGAAAAACATAGTGGTGTTTCAGAGTAGGTTGTTGAATAAAAGACAGATCTAGACTGTTTGGGATTTTTGCTGCTTTGCTATATGGGTCTGCTAGAAAATTTATGTTTGTCCTTAAATCCAGCACACTGTGGTGCTCTGACTGGGCTAGTGGGCTTTCTGCTTGAAATTCCTAGCAAAACAAAAGGGTTTAGCAGCACCAAACCAGCCAAAGTTGATTCCAGTTGAGCTTTGTTTCCTAAATAGTGTGCTTAGTAATGTAAGCATTTAAATGATGCTAAATGAGCTTTGAAGATAGCATCTCGCAGGGAACAAAAGGTAACTAATGTTGCTGTATGATTATGGTTAGTCCAAAGACAAGTGTTGAGGGTGAATACCTTTGCATCTAGCATTTCTGTGTTTATTTGGTTTTCATTTATGGCCTCAAATTTTGCACCTTCAAAATAAAAATTCTCTTTCAGCTTAAAAATAAAGTTCACTTCACAACATGGAGTTGAAGTAAACCCAGTTATGGTCTGAGCAAGAATTTGCATGTCATTATGAATGCAAACTACATTGTGCTCTCTGGTACTGTTACCTGGAATTTGATGGTTTGAGTGATTATAGGGTGTGTAGTGCTGCCAGAAAATATCTGCTCCCAGGGGGTCTTTCACACTGGTGGGTCTGGACTAGTTTTTCAGTCATTGCAAAATAACGTTTTGGAAAAAGTTCATGAACTGACCTGATTAAAGTGGGTGTAATAAGGTATTACTTAGGAGAAGGTGGTTTTCCTCTGTGAAAATCTCGAGTATCAGAAGAAGCTAATGCAGCCAGCTTAACAATGCCTGAAAGTTTTTGTCAGGGGACGGGTCTGGAACAAAACATTGGGGTCTTTGTAAATCATGACACCCTAGATTGTGTAGTGCGAAAGAAATCATTGAGACTGTGTCAAGCCCCAAAAGTGACACCATAATCCTACTTTAAGCGCAATGTTCTCTCTCTTCTTATGGCTTACATGTGTGTTAATGTGAAGTTACTTTGCTGCATCACAGATCTGCAGTAAAACCCTTGAGAATTTGTTACCCCCATGAGTAGCCAGCCCAGAGTTCTTTATGTGGTGGTGCACCAGCAGTAATCTCTTGGATTACAAGACTAAATGGACTGTGAGTTGGGTGTGTTTTTCTAGCATTGTTGTGATCATTTCTATTTTCAGTTAGTGTTGACACTGTAGTGAGAACAGCAGTTGTCTGCACATGTTTGCAGGAGAAGATTAATTTCTGTGTTTTCCTTCCTCTTCTAGTGAAGGTAAACGTGGTCCAGCAGTGTCATGGTGTCTGCTGAAGAGGTTCCTTGCTCTAGAGGCAGTGCTGCCAGAAAAGGTAATAAGAACAATTTTCACTGTATAATTTGGCTACAGTTTCTGTTTCAAAATGTGGACCCTGCTAATGAGTTAATGATAGTGAAGGCACTCTCCAGCTCATAGGAATACAAGCCTTCACTGTATTCCTCCAGTCTTCACTGAAATCTCAACGTTCCAAGCTCTCTCAAACAATTCTTCAGCTCTTGCATTGTATCATGTGGTTAAAAATGTAATACTGAGAATTCCTAGCTGTTAGTCATTTTGACAGGGGATGAGTACTGTATTTGAGGTAGGATATACTTGTATTCTTGAGGTATACAAGTATCCTACTTGAGGAAAAGGCCCTGGGGGTGTTGGTGGACAGCCGGCTGAATATGAGCCGGCAGTGTGCCCAGGTGGCCAGGAAGGCCATTGGCATCCTGGCCTGGATCAGGAACAGTGTGGTGAGCCGGACGAGGGCAGTGATCATCCCCCTGTACTCGGCACTGGTGAGGCCCCCCCTCGAGTGCTGTGTTCGGTTTTGGGCCCCTCACTACAAGAAAGTCATTGAGGCACTGGAGCGTGTCCAGAGAAGGGCAATGAAGCTGGGGAGGGGTCTGGAGAACAAGTCTTATGAGGAGTGGCTAAGGGAACTGGGGTTGTTTAGTCAGGAGAAAAGGAGGCTGAGGGGAGACCTTATCACCCTCTACAACTACCTGAAAGGAGGTGGTAGAGAGGTGGGGGTTGATCTCTTCTCCCAAGTAACAAGCAATGGGACAAGAGGAAATGGCTTCAAGTTGTGCCAGGGGGTGGTTAGATCAGATATTAGGAAAAATTTCTTCACAGAAAGGGTTGTCAAGCATTGGCACAGGCTGCCCAGGGAGGTGGTGGAATCGCCATCCCTGGAGGTAGGTAAAAGACATAGGGACATGGTTCAGTGGTGGTTTTGGCAGTGTTAGGTTGATGGTTGGACTCGATGATCTTGAAGGTCCCTTCCAACCTAGACGATTCTATGTTTCTGTGAGATCTACAAAGCTGATTTAGAGGGAAAGGAATGTGCTTTACATACAGTTGTCACTGGAAAGTTTACATAGTACACTTGGGTATTACATGTGTCTTCTGCTACTGCCAAAATCAGTTTTATATTTGAGCATAAGGGAAAATTCAGACCTGCCACACATAAGAACCTTAGCTCTTACAGAGTTGTGGTATAAGGTAGATATTATTATTTGTTACCACTTGAAATTTGACTAACCCCAAGATAAATTGCTCATAACTCTGACTTGTTCAAAATCTGTGTGTTAGGAAGTATCACACTAACCGTAGTATGAAGTCTTGTTATGAATAAATTTTTGAGCAATGTACTAATAGGGCCAAGAGGCAAACCTCGTGACAGAGAAACCCATACAATTTGCCTGCCTACATAGCTTTGTACTTACTGCATTGCACAGCAGTTTTTGCCATTCTTAAATTCTCCCGTTCTTTGCTGCAGAGTAGCACTTTGCCTTAAGCCAGCTCTCCCTTTTCATTTTGCTTGCCTCTTGACCAGAATGCAGGAATTTTCTAGTAACATAGCAGGTGAGAGGGAAAGGGTGTTCAGGTTTTTTGAAGGTGGGAGGGGGAGATGGTGAGAGCTAGTTTAAACCAGAGAAAACTGTGCAAAGAAGCTGTTGTTGAAAGAAGGAAAAGGAGGTAAAGGAAAGCTGTGAAGTTCAGTGTAATCAGTAGGGACATCTGACCTGTCTAGTCTGGCTGAGGCTGGAGCAAGAAAGCATGGTTTTGTGTTAAAGAAAGATTTCTGAGTTTATGAGCTAGTGAATTAACTCTTGGCATGCTTGCAATGTAGTTGTAGGCAGAAAAAGCCTGCTTGAAGTTTTATTAACTTACCGTTCAAAATCTGCTTCACTCCTTTGCATATCTTTGAGTTATTGCTACTTACTTGACGGAGGGAGAGCAACGTTTATTCCTGTTGAGACTGCAGAACTGACTAAAGGAATTTAGAAGTAAGAACCGAGTGGAGGAATTGCATTTTATTTTGTTTTAGTTTTAGCACAGGAGTATTTCTCGTGGTCCATGGCTGTGGTTCCTACATGTTTTTTCACCCCTCAAATGATTATAATAATGATGGTATGCATGTAGTAGTAAGAAACCTACGCAAGGTTGAAGGTTCCTTGTGATAAGACCGTGCAAGACTAAATGAAAAAGCAGTACATAGATCTGACCAGGAAAGTAAATTTTCTTCTGTCCTGGCTATAATATAAAGAGCCTGCCAGCTCAGTTTTTCAGATTCTGGACTACAGTGTGTGTATTCTGCCCAGATCTGGAATTTAACTGAATGTTTGTAACATTTTTGATTTGGGAGCCACTAGAACATGAAGATGCTATGCCATGCTATAGTGAATAGTTTTAACCTGCTCACAAATGGGATACAAAACAGATTAAATGGAATAAATGGTGCAGCAGCAAGTGTAAGAATTGACGTGTGATATTGCCACTTAAAAACCCATTGGAGGGAAGATGCCTTGCGCGTGTTATTTGAGTTGCTTCAGTTTGCAGCTGAACTGTACCACCACCTTTGCACTTTTCCGTGTGAATAGTCTTAACGTTGATGGGTACAGCAGTGTTCTCTGAGTTTATTGGGTTAAACGAGGCCTGTGTTTGAGGACAGTTCCACATGCACTTGCATCAGATACCATAACCTCATGCCTTAGTTAGATGTCAGCAGAGGATGGTTATACTGGACCGGGAGGTCCTACCTGCTGTTTCCCGCACGTGCTGTTATGCGATGACCTGTCGTGTCCTATGCAGTAATTCCCAGACTTACTAGTTCTAACAGACATTATGCATACCAGTGAGTGAATGTGGGATTCATTCTTTCCATGCCTATGGCCTGTTTGTCCATTTTACCTTAATGTTTTTGAGACCTTTTGTAATAATGGAAAGTCTCTTAGACTTAGAAATGGTGAAATCTGTCTTTAGGCATTCATGGGCTTTGCCCTTCTTGGAAATGATGTTAATCTTCTGATTTCTTAACTTGTCTTTTTAGTTGCTGTGCAAACCTCTGATTTGGACTTTATGCTCAGTAAAACAGATTGTAAAATACGTCTTGTCCTCTCAAAGAAAATGTTGGTGTGATGGAGTCACAGGCAGCCAAACTATAGAGCTGTTAGGTTGCATACTACTCGGTCTTTGAAGACAGCTTTGAACTATAGCAGCATTTAAAATGCAAAGGAGCATTTGTTGGCAACTCCTGTTAAAAACAAAACTGACCCTGCAGGTATGAGAGCAGACTGTTTCAGAATCATTTGCTAGTTTTGAGGTTTTTGCTCCAGACCGTCAACTGTTACTGATCTTGAAGGTTATTTTTTCCCCCTGAAATGATTATACGTGTGGGAAACATGATGCTGTAATTCCTCCCCACTCACTTTTGCCCACAGGGAACATGGAGACATACATTTACTAGTTTTTCAGATATTACTATGATAGAATTATTTTGTTGTTCTCTCAGGAGCGTATGTTGATGCTAAAATGCATGCATCACATTCATCTTCTAAGTTTTCTTCTCAAAACTTCTTTCTTTCCTCTGCTGGTGAGTTTGTTCCACCTTGCATTATTTTGTTTCCTCCTGATTTCTTTGTTGGACTCTTCTTCAAGCCAAGGACATCCATGTGTCAAAAGTTCTGATACTGGGGAGGATTCATTTGTCAGACAAAGACTGAACGGTTTGTGATACGGCAAAGGAAGAATGTTCCTAGAAAAATAATGAAGAAGCCGGATTAGCTTCCAGTGTTACAGTTGTAATGCTGTCAGTTGGCCTTGAAATCCTGGAAGATTCCTCTTCTGTGGCTCTTTTCTTTTGTGGTTTTCTTAGTCTCTTTTGTTTTGTTGTGAGATTCTGAGATTCTGTGTGTACAATTTCAGGAGTATGTTTTTGTTTTGCATTAGGAGCCAAATGGTACCTTGACAGTGAATGTAGTCAGAGGTGCTGAGGGTACTACAGGTAACAAAGGGAGTCCAGAAACAAAACTGCCGTCCAGCTGGCAGTGCTTAGAGAGGGTACTCTCCTATTCTTCCATGGTGATGTGTTTAAGAGATTATAACTGTCAGGAGTTCCAGCACAACAAGAGTGGTTTCTTTTTGTAAGAAATTGTTGTAGATTTGGTCTTCAACCAGCAGGAGAAAACAGACTCTTAACTCTTCAGATGATTTTGCAACCACTGCATTTCTCGGTGCTTTTAGGGTCTTGTATATTCTAGGAGTGAACAACCTGTCCAATTATCTTTCCCACAAGTGTTTTCAAGAAAATGTTTTTGAAGTAAAACAAACATAGCTATATTCTTTCCTAGTTCTGTGCAGTAACTGCCCCCACATTGTGCAGAAACTGACACACACACCCCCCTTTTTCTTTCCTCTTCTGTCTATATTTGAACATGTCATTTTGTCTAAGTACTGCAAATCTACAGGTGCTGGAAGGCGGGTTGTGTTGCTGGCCCATATAGCTTCTCCTCATATTTTTCCTGTCTTTTAAGCAGAAGACAAAACAAATCAGGCCGAACTACTGGCAAATGACAAGGTGTTGAAATGAGTCAGCTTGGCACATCACATACTTGTTGGCATGTTACAGGGTTACGTTACCAAGTGATAAGCAGCACATATATCTGGAATTTGGACTCACCCATTGTTTACATGCTTATTTTTTGTCGCTCTTCCTTCTTCCTTTGTAATTCCTCTTCTTCAGGTCTATATGTGAAAAACACTGATATCCAGTATGATTGATACTCAGTGTAATACCCAGCCGGGTATTAAGGACAGGAGTTTTGAGGAGGGAGGTTTACAAAATGTAAAGTAGTTTCTAGCACGTAAGGGTGTGGACTTTCAGGAACAGGCAGGCTGTAGGCTGGAAAACACTCTTCTTCTTCCCCTCCCTCCATTCTTCTCTTGGTTTCTTTCTCATTGATAATCCTCTTGCTGTTTACTGTAATAGGAGTTCTCTTTCTGCCCCTGTTTCTTCTCTAAAGTTCATTGAGACTTATATTTAAATGTGAAGTATCAATATACATTATTTATCATTTGCTTTAAGATTGGTAAAGCTTTTGTCTCAATGAGATGTGGTACCTACTGCTTCTTGCTAAAATTAACATATTAAAGACCTGGTTTCAAACAGAACTTTAACCGTACCTGTCTGATGCATACTAAGGTCTCTTTTGCCATAGAGGTTGTGGCCTTTAGAAAGCGAGCATTGAATTTAGTATCTCAAAGTGTTCAAATTAACTGGTTGTGCCTTGGTTTTTGAGATGCTTTTATCAAAACTGAACAGGTATTTGAAGTATGTTAGTCTGTTAGAAGTATGTTAATGGGGGCAAAAAGAGCAGGTGTGCAATTCTTTCCTCTTTGACATGGCAGAAATTAGGTCCTTTCCTGTTCCACTCAGTTTCTCATAGTCTTCATAAGAAAATAAGATGGAGAACTGTTTTCTGGAAAAAGTTTTATTATCAAATTACTCCTATACAGCATTTTTACCCTTGGTAAGGTAATACAGATCTATGTATGCACTGACTTGGAATTCAGTTCCACCAAAAAAAAAGAAAATCGGCAAGCACCACCTGTAGTGCAATTTAATGCCTTAGATTATATGGATTTTCTGTCTTTTCTTTTTCTTTATGCATGTTTTCCTCTCAGAGTGCTCTCCAAGTTCATATTTGAATGAGGGAAAATTGTGCTTGTTACAAAAATAGGTAACATTTAAATTTCTAGACAAGTGTCAGATGCTTTACAGTACGGTGGGAGGTAATTTATCAACCTCTAAAGTCCTTATTTCTTCATGAAATTCATGAAATTTCTTCACCCCTTCATGGGGCGAACCCATGCTCGATATTGCACAGACAGGACATTAAAGCAGCAGAGGTTGTGTCAGGTGGGGAAGAAGCTCTCCACAAGGAGGAAGATGACCAGGGATAAAGACTTTTTCAATAATACATGTTCTTGTCCCACCAGCCTGCAGCAGGAGAAGGGAGGAGGGGAAAAAAACAGTTACTTTTTCTCATTGGGAACAAAGGGTCCATTTTTAAGCAGTCCACTTGTCAGTGGCAGCTAAGGTAGGTGTATGAGTAAAAGGGTAGGAGAGGACACCTTATATTAAAGTACTAAACTAGAAAAAGCTACTTACTTCCTGGGTATCTCCTGATAAACAGCTTGCGTACTTCATCGTAGACCCATATCAAGATGGCAAATGGTACAGCCACAAACCAATACTGGAACCTGGGAGTGGGAGAAGAGGTTCTCATTTAGAAGCATCTAACCACTCAGCTGAATTTCTGGGCTCTCTGGCTATACTAGTTGATGTCACTAAAAGAGAATCTAGCCTTTTTGGCTCTTTTTTTTTTTTTTTTTTTTTAATTTAAGCACTTAAATTAGAAATAAGATTATGTGCATGTATGCCTTCCAGTCTTAAGTAGTTACTGAATTAATTTATTCCAAATACTATTGAGGAGGAAATATTGCCTGGTGGTATGTACAGTCTCTGAAGATGGCAGAAAAATGGAACATTTCTGACAGTGATATATTTAAAATCGAAGTTGCTTGCATAAAATTAAGTAAAATGCCCTCTAATTTCACCAAAATATTGGGGATCCTGGAAAAAATACTAAAACATTTGTTCTACACAAGTAGGTTTCTGCATCCTCAGTAGTAAATCTAGTAGAAAAAGTAGTGCTTTTTTTTTGTGGAAACTGTGAAAATAATTCCTTTTTTGGTCAAGAAATTGTCCACCCTGTTCTTCATAATGAATATTCTTCAATATTTATCCTTTAATTGTGCTGAATTGGCATCCTGCTCCCATTTGTCTGTTTCTGGCAGAATGGTAAGCCCATGGCCTCCATAGGTGGAGGGCAAGGGAAGTATGCTAGCATCAAAACTCACCTTAGCGGTGTGAAGTTCAGGGCTGTAACATGTCCAAGACCATAGGTAAGAATCAGAGCAATTCCTATCTGGGAAAATATACCCACCCAGATGACTTTGTTCCTACGAGAAGACCAAAGAGGAATGGTTACATGCCTGTGTCCATGCATAAAAAACTGATTCCACAACATAAAGCACTCCCAGAGTTGTGGTTGTGCTCTGGTCGCTAGCTTCAGTGATCTGCATCAGGTGATGAGCACTGCAGACACAGCAGCATGAGACAAGTGGTAGATTCTGTAGCACTGTCTTACATCTCATACGCCTGTGTCTTGCCTGGTATCATTCCTGATCTACCTAGATTAAAGATTGAGGTAGACATGCAGTATGTGTTAGTCATGTCTTCTAGTTGCACTGTTAATGTGCACATTGTGACTCAGATGTAAGTGCAAGAAGGAAATATACATAGGTGTGGGCTCTGTAACTGCAGATAAAGAACAGGAAAACAATTTGCTTTCCTATCAGAAATACTCTCACTAAAGGCCAGGTCCTACGTGTGGCCTCTGACGCAACTGATATTTTTAACTCCCTGGCTTCCATGGGATTGAGGGGTGCAGAGTGTTTTGCAGAGGGCAGCCAGCACTGTCTTAGGGAGCTTCACCAGCTGGTGTCTCCTCAGAGGCTAAAGTTATCTCAGAGAAGTCCAAATGTGCTATCTATCGATAACTATGTAAAGAACTTAAGAAAATAATCTGGAGGAAACTCTCTTTTTTTGAGTAAACATTTTAATGAATGGGGAGTTAGTTTCGAGCTGATGTATTTTCAGATCAACCAGTACAGTGTCTTTCTTTAAAGAAAACTCCTATCATGAAGTAGGAAAGGGGGGTGGTGGGAAGCGTAATAAAATGTTTGTCTGAGATTTGCGATTGCCGGAAGACAGATTTAGTCTTTGTTCAATGACCGAATGTGAGTGGGATAAATCACTGAGCTAACCTTCTAAAATTAGCAGTAGGCTAACTTATCCTCCCACCTGTCAGGTAAAGAATGTGCAAAACTTACCTGAAAAGACCCTGCTGGAAAATGGAGTTTCTTCGTGTTTTCCTGATGATCAAATCAGCAACTTGCTGAATTGTGATGCTGACAAAAAAGGCAGTATAGCCAGTCCACTGGAGGTATGTCCTCTGGTATTTAGTCTGCAAAGCAAAGGAAAAATCAAATAGTGTTGTGTAAGACACTTATATCTTGTGCAAGTGTCTGCAAACCTTGACAGTAGGATTTCACTTACTAAGGTATAAATGCAGAGTTATTCTAGATTTAGATACATGATGATCGGATTTTGGCCAGTTGTTCTAGTCCGCTAGTTACTGTGGATGAGTCACAAGGCTGAAGCACGAGCTTGGTGTAAGGAGGTATTTATATTGATTTATTAATGGCTTTTGTGTCTTGTGATTTCTGCAGAATGAGTGAGGGGGAGTGAAGAGGGGAAGGGGGAGGGAGAATCTGCAAAGTACTTTACAGTAGTGCAGTTCAGAAGCAGGGCTGAGAGATTATGATAGGTCTAAACATAAAGTCCAGAGTAGATGCATCTCCAGAGGCTTTGAATCAGAAGGCAGCAAATTGTAGAAGAATGAATAAAAGACTGGAGTCTGAATGAAAGAGCTAGGAGTCAGGAAGCTCTAAAAAGTCTATCCTGAGGGACCATTAGATGAAAACTAATAATTTTTGCATTTAAATTTCTCTCTCTCTTTGTCTAATCCTTTATTTTGAAGGAGACTATAGAATTTTTAAGAAACTGTTGGGTGAGAGACAGCACAAGGATGTTTCGGTGCTTCTTTACCCATTCTTGTCCATATGAATCCTCAAAGTCATTAATGGCATTGTTTTCCCAGTCAACCCGCACACCAAGCAGCGTGGAAGGGAGGAAACCTTGTTCAGCATACACGGTAAAATAGGTTACAAAGGCTCCCACGGACTGCATGATACCTGCAAAATCAGAGGTAGAAATGAGGAAGAAGCAAAATTTAGGAGCACTGGGGAATGTGCTGGATATCAGTGGTGATCTGTCTCCTATGGCATAAAACTTGCCATGAGTCTAAAGGTAGTTTCAGAGCTCTTAGTGCTCTAAGGTTCTTGACATCTGTACACAAAAACCTGTTGTATTGTTGAATAATGAGCAACAGGAGGGAGTTAGTATGTTTGCCTAGGAAGGCAGAGGAAGGAGTTGAGTTTCAACTTTCACTTTTCTGAAAATGAATCAACTTGACTCTGCCTTGGTTTGCTGGTCCGAGGTAGTGTTTCAGAGAACAAGCCAACCTACCGATCTGCAGATAGGAGTATACAGCGAGCTGCTCATTCACCAGCCTGTCTTTCCTTTTGTTACGAGGTCTCCTGTTCATAATATCGCTTTCAGCTTTTTCATAAGCTAATGCAACAGAGGGGATCTACAACAGAAATAAACCATCAGAGTCTCGGTGGCAACATTTGTCTGCTTCTCAGATGCTTACCAGAAAAGTTTCTGTTCTCAGGTGATTCTGTTGACCTACCCTGCCTTCTCAGTATACACAGAGCAAATGAAAGAAGTATCTGTGTAGCATTCTCTTGACATGTATAAAGGATTTGAGGGAAGTCTGAAGCTGTTTCACAGGTCTGATCATCTGTATGACAATACAAAGGGCTAGATGATACTGAAAACATTAAAGGGTCTTCCCCTTGGACTAGGCTCTGATGAAATGTCTGGTATTCATCCCCTGTAGTAACTGCAGCAATCTGTATGATCTCTTGATTGAAACATGCCGTTATTTTGCACACTGCTGAGTTTTGCTTGTCAGCATAAGCTATCAGAAGCCTTTTCTTTCTGCTCCCTGTCTGCAGCTTATTTTTTTCTACTGTTCTTTCTCTATACCTGGCTGCATTTAATCTAGCCCTCTATTCTTCCACTAGCTTGTTATTCAGCTGCAGGGTAAGGCAGCTAAAGCTTCCAGTGTTCTTCGTGTCCCTTTGTGCCCAGCCCCTCTCACTTGTTATGATATTTCAGCAGAAAATAACTTAAAAGACCCCAACTTACAATGTCTGTTCCCAGATCAATGAATAGGATGGTGATAGTGCCAATGGGCATTGGAATGCTGGCAATAATGTAGATGAGAAAGGGACAGAGCTCAGCAATATTCTTAGTCAGGGTGTAGGCAATTGTTTTCTTTAGGTTGTCAAAGATCAGGCGGCCTGGAGGAAAAGAAAACACTTCTGTAAAAGCTAATTGTCAACAGTGTTTTCCAGAAAAAAAAGTTCAGTTTTTAACTAAATTAAGTGAAAACATTTACTCCTTATGTCCACTTTTCTTGTACATTTCTTCATGCATTTGGGGTTTATTTTTTTAAAAATACTAACCTGTCTTCCCTTAGATCCTTCTGAAAATTTAAGTGAAAATAAAAAATGTTTTTCGACGAGACAGAAAGAAAAAGTCCCATTCCACAATACACTGTAGTTTTTATGGAAACCACAAGCTCTTTACGGTGAAAGAAGAGTGGAATGTGTGTTACTGTCATACGGTGAAGGTGATGTGTGAGCAAGTAATAGAGTGAAAATGTAGAGAAAGCAATTTGTATCTTTGTGAGGCTCAGAACTGCATAGGAACAAAATGGGAAGTGCTTTTGTCTGGAGCTTCAACAAGCAGCGATAGCAGACCAATGCTATGTGTGAGACAGGGGGATGATTTCCTTATTGTCTGCTTGTCATGTGTCTATAAATGGAATTTCCAGTTTTTCCGAATATCAAGATCACATTTCTAAATCCAAAAAGAAAAAAGGGGGGTGAGCGCAGGAGGGAAGGATCAGGAGGGACCCGCCAGTGCCCTGTGGCTGTCAAAGGCTTTCAGCTAAGAAAGTGGATAGCAACATTATTTTTACCTTCCTCCACTCCTGTGACAATAGAAGCAAAGTTATCATCCAGCAGTACCATATCAGCTGCATTTTTAGCTGCGTCAGAACCAGCAATACCCATAGCAATTCCAATATCTGCTTTTTTAAGAGCAGGGGAGTCATTGACTCCATCTCCAGTCACGGCAACAACTGCTCCCTGGAACACACAAAAGGATCCAGATGTGGGTGTTTTGAAGAGGTGGTGCTGTCTTCCCCTACGGGCAGTCTGCTCTCAGCACACTCCCTGTCTTTAAATCTGTAGAAGAAAGATGCTGATACGAAGTTCTGAGTCCTCTTCGTACCCACGTAAAACATAGCCAGTGATCAGAAAGACTCTAGGTAGGATTAATACAGCAACCTCAGACTTTTGTGTGATAAATGTCTGTATCTGAGTTTGTCATCTAGATTCCCTTCATAGTAGAGAGAAATGGGAAATTCAGTGATATGATTTACTACATTCTAAAGAGTAGACATCTAAATTAGATGCACTTAAAAATGCAATTAATCTGATCATTTCTTTCTGTGGAATATAAGGGGGCTTAAAAATTTAGACATATATATATATGTATATGGTCTATCTGTGTTTGAGCCAGACCCAGGCTCATCTCTGGCATCTGTGAGAGAGTCAGTTGACACAAAGTGTTCTGTCCTTCTCTTTTTTTTTTTTATGTGAAGTGTTTTTAGAATCAGTCAGTTTTTATCTTAATTGTAAATTATTTTAGACACCGTTCTCACCTTATCCCCACAGCTTTGGTCATTGCCAGTCTATGCTGGAATTGCGCTAGTAATACAAAAGATGGAAAACTGTGATTATTCAACTCAGCTTCTTTGTTATCTTCTAATGAAACCATCTACTGCAGCTAAAGGCCCTGTTCTAGTTGATTAAAAAGTCCATGACTTGATAGCAATACAGAGTGTTCCGAGTGGGAAAAAGCCTGACAAACTGATTAATACAAATACTGAATGTCCTGTCCCTGTGGGGATTTAGCACAATGTCACTACCTATAAATAATGCCATGTACGGAAGGGCTTATAAGCTCTAAGTACTAAACATAGCGTGTAGACTGTTTGGCTTGAGTTGGGGGGGAGGGTGTTCCTTTTCATCCTTTAAAGAGCCAAATCTACTAGGACTGTGGGTGTCTAAGCAGTGCAGAACACATTTACCCCCTGTCTGCCAAAGGCCATCCAAAAAGAAAAAAGATGCAATTGAAAGATTTTTTTTTTTCTTTTTTTTTTTTATACTCTCCTGAAAGCAGTTCAGGCTTAAACCCAAAGAGCCGATAATGCTGATTGGAAAGCTTAGCTCTGGTGTCATTAGAAAAATAAAATAATGTCTTGTGCCCCATCTCCTTCTCTGCAAAGTCCAGGCACAGCAGTAGCATGGATTTCAGTTCGCAGCATCTACTTGGAAGATGTTGTATCTGAGGGGAGAATCTTTTGATGACAATTGGCATCTTTTTGAGAGCTCTATACATGTCATTTCTTTCCCTTCTGCCTCTTGTGCTGACTGCGCTCCATGCTCCTTTCCATGATATTGCCTGTGGATGGCACAAACTCTCTTTAAATCCTGCTTTCTGGGGGTACTTTTACAGTGTTTGAAAGTAATATGGATAAGCCTTGGTCCCACATAAATCATGCTATGACATTTTGCAGGACTCATACCTTATTTTGTTTCTAAACATTCCTGTGGGCGGGAAGTGCATAGGTCTAAATGGCCACAAGAGATAAGATGAGAGGATGTGGTCACATGTTGCTTTTATCTGGGTTTAAAGAATTCCTGAGAGAAGGCTTCTTCCCAAACAGTCTCTGTGAGGGGGCTTTATGTTCAGCAGCAGCTTCTCAGAATTATATGCAAAAGACAGACTTTCAGTACCACTCCAAGCCAATGGGACTTAGGAAAAGCTCATTTTGTCACTAGGAGTTCAGAGTCTGTAACAGGAATTTGAGTAGCTTGGATTCTGTCCAGACAGTGTTTGTGGCAATCTGTTAGATAATGTTCTTGCACAGTGAAAAAAGTATAAACAGAGCTTAGCGAGCATTGGAAATTTGCTTCCACCCTCTCACCTCAGGGATGATATCTGCGGAAAGCTACTGCCTTGTGAATGCCCAATAGCCATATCTGTGTATAACCTTTTACACCTCTTACTCACCTGTCTTTGGCAGCCTTCAACTATAATCAGTTTCTGTTGGGGCGATGTCCGAGCAAAGACTATCTCCGAGTGATTACACAAGATTTCATCCAGCTGCTGCAAGCTCATATCCTTCAGCTCCATCCCATTAACTACTGCTGCTGTAGCTTCTCTGTAAGAGCCATGGCAAAGCTGGGTAAATTTTCAAATCAAAAGGCTTAGATAAAAATAATGTACTCATAGAACATAGGAGGCTTGATAGTAAGGAAAGCAGCAAATTGAGTTAATTTCAGAAGCATTAGTTGTTAATCAGCAGGTGTTGAATGAAAGCCACTGTAGAAATCCAGAGTAAATTACAGTTACCTAGATACAGAGGGGAGTAATTGAGGCTTCCTCCTGAGCAGACGTAACAGCAGAAAATGCATTTTAAAGAGGGCTCTGAGTGGGAGCATGGGACAGTGGAGGAGGAAGACATCTTTTCTGTAAAGAGCTTTTATCTTTCTCTTATGTTGTTATCTTTTTCACAATCAGTGGGTGAAAGAGGAATTTAGCCTTACGGTCTTTAAATCGTGTGATTCTGAATTTTGCTTTTCCTATGTGTGTGTGTGTTGTCAAATGGGCAGTGACAGCAAAGTCCAACGTGATCTGCAAAGTACAATTTGCTAGGTTTTCTTCAAGAGCCGATGCAGATGAGAGCCACTGACTTAGACACATAGTTACTTATGTAGAGGTGACACATTGGATGGACATAATGGGTGGGAATGTGTCAAACAACAGAAAAGCAAAAAGCAGCCATGATGCAGAAATAGGCTATAAAAGCATTGTGGAGGGAGAAGGCATAGCTTTCAGCAAATGAACCCATAGGTATCCCCTAGACTCTGTTTGCTCTTACCGTCTATTGACTTGCTCAACAGGAATGTTGAGGCGCTTAGCAATATCTTCCACAGTCTCGCTGGTGGCTGAAATGATGCCTACACTCTTGGCAATGGCCTTAGCTGTAATTGGATGATCGCCAGTGACCATGATAACCTGAGGAAGGGACAAGCACTCAGCGTGAGTGACAAATGTATATGCAATGGCTGGAGTGAGATAAGATGAAATATCTATTGTTGTAGGACCAGGAAACAGTTTAGAATCTGAACTTGGAAAGCTGTGCTATGTACATAACAATGACAGATTATGGCTATTACTTAATTAGCTCTATATTGACATCTGGTCTCTGCCTCTTGTTATTGGCGCTATTTTATCAGGGCTGTAAAGGAAGAACTTGTCACACGTAGCAAGGTGAGAATAATGCAGAATAAAGAAGCCTTTATGTAAGAATTTATATTAGGTGTATTCAAAGGTGGGAGTTCATTAGAATGTTGCATCTTAAAATGGGTCCTTGTGACTAAGGTGTCCTGACAAATACGACACAGTTTTTTCTTGTTTTTCTTGAATACAAGTTGCCAGATCTGTCTTCAGACTACAGAAAATTTCATCAGGGTTGGGACTTGGGATTCATCTCATCTGAGATCAGTAATTCCAAATGCTCATTTTCCTTTCTTCAGTTAGATTGCCTCTTTGCCTAGAGCTGAAAGTTTACTTGTGGGTCCCCTGGGAGTGAAATTAGGAGAATTACTGCTTCAGGCTCAACTTAAACAGTTTTAAGATTAGTGATTCCTATGCATAAAAGTCCGTAACAGGTGTAGCCTGTGCCTTCTCAAGAATTGTTTCTGTTACCTTATGCTCTTGACAAGCAAATAATTCTAGCTGGCATCATTTCTGTATTCTAGAAATGGATCTGATGAGACGGTATCTGAGCTTTTCCACATTTGTATTTCCAGTTTGGGGGTTCTGTGCACTTCCTGTAGTCTGATTCCCATGTAAATGAAACTGTTTTGTGTCTGGGGGCCTTCAAGTAGTTTCTTTAAGTTACAATTGTAGAATGGTATTAACGAACATTTAGATTTCTGGTAGTTGTTGCTAGAAAGATACCCAACGACAATGTGGTGGAAGATCTTAAAAGTTGTATTATCATTAGTCTTTCTGTAGAATCACTGTAATTTTCATTGTAAAATTCCTACCTTGATCCCAGCACTGCGGCATTTTGAGACAGCATCTGGCACTGTGGAACGAGGTGGGTCAATCATAGATAAGAGCCCAACGAAGCACAGGTTGGAGGTTGGGAAGTTCATGGAATCTGTGTCAAATGAGTAGGTGTCTGGAAACTCATTTTCAGGCAGGTACAAATGACAGAAACCTGAAAAGAAACTTAGGTTGATGTGATGTACAGGAAATAGTGTGAGAAAGAGGAGAGCTTGCTATGTGGTGTCAGGCTTTGCTCTCGTCCATAGAACTCTGGTGCATTTAACTCATGGAGGATTTTTTAACCGCTGTAACCTTCACATCAAAGCTCATATCAAGTCAGGGTTTCACATGGCAAAGCTAGCGATACTGCCAGCAGGGAAGAGTGTTTTCTTTTGTGGATTACTTATGGGGTTTTTTGACCGTGCAGTCTGGCAGATCAACACCAGCATAGAGCAGAAAGGGCATCCCTGCCACAGAGATCTTACAGCACATCAGCGTGGTTTTGACACTCTGCTTAGGAGGCTCTATGCTTTCCTTTTTTCCCCTCTAGTGCAAGAGGAATGAAGTCCAGACACACTGGATTGTACCAAGATTTAAAACCCCACTGCAGTTTTCTGGCAGTCCCTGTAGTTGGACTCACCCAGCACTCTCTCTCCCATGCCTCCCAGCTCCATGTATGCTGTTTGGAAAGCTTCTGCCTTTTCACTGTCCAGTGGTTCTTCTTTGCCATTGATCATGATGGTGCTACATCTCTCTAAGATCCTCTCTGGGGCACCTTTCATCACCAGTAGAAAGCGTTTGTCATTGGGATCATCAGTCTCGTGAATGGAAAGCTGTGTGCCACAAATATGAAATGATTAGAAAGAGCATACGTGATCCTCATTTGTTTCTAATTTTGGTTGCTTTGCATGGTGTAATGTTTTTTCTTTTCTGTGAGGATAGCATGCATTCCATCAAATAGAATGAACTACATTTATTATAGCTTAGATTTCCTCTGTCACTGAATTACCCCATTAAGACTTTCAGGTCACAAATAGTTGCATTAGATCCAGTGATAGAAACAGTTTGTTTGAAACAGTCTGGCATAATTTCCACAAATGAAACACACCTGGAATTTGTTGGTAGAGTTGAAAGGAATTTCAGCCACTTTCTTGTTCAGCGCTCTAATATTCATGACGTCACCCAAAATGACTTCTGCAAATTTCAGCAGAGCTGTTTCAGAGGCATCACCTACCACAACTCTCTGTATGCACAAAAGAAGAAACAGTTTATAGCACATATACTTCCGTCAAGAGAGCTCGCATGCTTCTATAACGTGTTGTATGCAGCAATGAACCCGTGTTGCTATGTTCAGGTTGTTCTGGAAAATCGTTTCAGTAAAAATTTGGACCATCTGTTTTGCACTTGCTGGTAGAACTAAGCTACAGCAAAGAGATGAAATTAGCACTTGATTCTGGGAAATTGCAAGATTTGTGATCACTTCCAGGTTTGTGTGGAGGCTTTGTCATGCAGTTCTAGGGTAGCAGCAGGCATGTATGGGTGAGTGCGCTGATATACAAAATTAACTGACTTTGAGGAAGGCATTGATGGAGTAAACGGTAAAAATCATGGGTTTGTTCTGGTATTCTAGTCATCAGAATTTATTACCTTCAGCAGTCACGTGTAGAGACATGAATTAAGGCACGTTTACCTTTTCTGTATTGCTGTTACATTAATAGTGTAGTAATTCCTAGTGTGGAAAATCTTGCTATATGAATTGCCTTTTTCTTATAGGGACAGTTGCTCTTGCCTTTGTTGGGTTTTTCCCCCCGTCTTTTTGTGAGCATATACCAGTAATACTACTATAAGTAGTTAACTTAGAAGATTGGCATGGTCAAATGGAGGAGATTACTAAAGCTAAACAGAGCGACTCCTATGTATTGTTCTTTCAGAGGAAGAGAAATAAGCTGATGTGAAGTAGGCAGTACCTTCATTATGGGGAGATTCTCCTGTCCCGGTCTGAATTCTGCCCGGTTGCAGAGAGTTACAATTTTTGATAATGCGGTCCACGATGGAGAACTTTGATCAAAAGGCTGGGCTGAGAGGAAGCAAAATAAATATTGCATCCCTTAGCATATTACATGACGGAAGTAGAAGCTTAAGTTTGAAACAACAGGATGGAATTACATACAGAAGAAAATAGCTGTTTTGAGAGTTTCTGTTACAGAAAAACAATTTGACACAAACTGTTACATCCGTCAGTTAGCAGTCCTGGCAAAATTGCTTAGATGATATTTCTCTGTTCATTTCCCTACTAAGTTTACTGTTGGCAAAAAGATCTGGCTTAGAACTCCAGAGCGTTTCTGTGAGCGGAGTTCAAATATTAATTCTTTTTTTTCACATCTCTACATGCCTAAGAAGGTACTTTCCTGTTGCGCACTACACTTCTATGTGGAAGGAAGACATGTCTGGTTTAACTATCAAAAGACAGTCCCATTGATATCAGTTTGACAGCCAGTAGGTGTGAAACACCACAGGTTGGATCCCAAGTTCCCAGATCCCCCATTGCCCTGTTTACTTGTTTGATCTTCACTGGTGTCAGCTGAGTAGATCTGATTATCAAACCAGAGGTGAGCAACAGTCATCCGGTTTTGTGTGAGGGTCCCTGTCTTGTCGGAACAGATGATGGAGGTAGAACCGAGTGTTTCTACAGCTTCCAAGTTCTTCACCAAGCAGTTCTTCTTTGCCATCCGCTTGGCTGTCAGAGAGAGACTCACCTGGCAAAAGTAAAGTTCAGCTTACTGTTAGTGAGGTACACTTACAGAAAGATGCAATGAGGTTACGTACTTCTGCTAGTTTTTTTGTTTGTTATTTTTTTTTAGGAAGAGAACATTTTTTAAAATTTGTCTTCTGGTTGACTGCAGTGCATTATTTTTTTTTCTTTTTTAATGCATTATTAAGGTCAGAGGTTTGGCTGTAACTAGCAAAAGTGCATTTGCTGCTGAGAGAAACCTGCTTGCCTGCTGATAGAAATAAGAATGTCTTATCGATTAAGAGGCTGTTTTAGATGGAAGAACCTACAACGCGGGGGGAGATCCTAATCACCAACTCAGTGAATCCTGAAATGATTCTCTTCGTTATTGCAGTACTGCTGGTTGTTTGCTGTTGGTGTACTTTATGGCTAGCAGTGCTTAGCAGACGTGCTGCTTCTCAGCCAGGGATTTTAGTGATGCTTTATATGTGTTAGTAAGTGGAATTTTCATGCAACTTTTAGGGTATAATATCCTCATTTCCAGATAGGAACAGGTTGTGGAGAAATGAGTCGCATCATTCCGCTGGTTAGCAATTGAGGGAGAACGGTACCTAAAGAACCTTATTTCAAACTGGATTGTGGTGCTGAAGCTTTTGAGATTAATGGTTTAGTTATGCCAGAATTCCCAAATGAGACGTTTGTCCTTTCAGTTCCATGGTATAAAACGCCCCTATTTCAAACTCAACTCAGCCAAGTCACCTAGTAGATAATCTGTTCTTCACTGGTTAATGTTGCACTGTAATGAACTTCACAGTGATAAATGGTGGTAAAGACTGAAGAACTGCAGTGGCAACCAGTGAATTCAAACATAGACTTACTGTTACTGTGGCTAGCAGTCCCTCTGGCACGTTTGCCACAATGATGCCAATGAGAAAGATGATGGAGTCTAGGATCTTGTATCGCATAGAAACAGATATAATGAAGAAGAGAACACCAACGGAAATGGCCACTCCTGCCACCAGGTAGACAAAATGTTCTATCTCAATAGCAATGGGTGTTTTCTCATTTCCTACTCCGGATGCGAGAGAGGCAATCCGCCCGATGATAGTGCGATCCCCTGTGTTGATTACAATGCCAGTGGCAGTGCCTGCAAAGAAATAAAAGACTATTAGCTCCAGGAGAGACTAACCCTGACTTCCGTACCCAGTACTGATTGACGAAGACCCTTCTCAGCCTTAATGTGACTGAGACGTCACCCCAGAATTACATTCTTCCCCTTAGAAATCTTATAGCTGTGTTGGTAAAGAGAAAGACGTAAGCTATTTTCATGAATCAGAGTCTTTTTGGATTGCATTGCAGTAGGAATGTAGTGTTATTCTGGGCACTGTACCGTCTCATAGCAGATACTTTGTTAGGTATAACACACAAACCTTTTGGCCCTGTGAATAGGAACAGCACCTTTATGTGAGTAGAGCCCTTACACGGAAGCACCCACAAGTACTTAGAGGCATCTGCAGCTTGACGTTCTTAAAGGTAGTGATGAAAAAACCACAAGGAAACCACAGTTAATTGATTGTTGCACCCATATCCAGGCTGAGTGTTAAAACAAATGCCTCACTGGTTAATACTAAGAAGTATGAGCAGCCTAGTGCTTAAGGCTTTTTTTTTGGTGTGCTTGGGACAATAATTTCTTGTGAGCAACTAAACCTTTCTGGAATTCCTTGAAGCAGAATTGTTTAAAATTAGTTAACAATATTATGCAGCACCCTGTACAGGTGCTGTTTCTGGAGGCCCTTCTCTCTGTACGCACCTTCCACACAGGTGGTAGAGTAGAATGCAATGTTCCTCGTCTCCAAGGGGTTCTCATGCGTGAAGTCACAGGAACGAGACTGTGGTTCTGATTCTCCTGTGAGTGAAGAATTGTCCACCTTGAATGAAACGGAGACATGCCCATATTAAAGTTAGTAATATGCAGTTATGTCTAGCCCAGAAGGCAAGGCGGCAGCACATTTAATCATTGGTGGCAGGGCTGTAATCTCCCGATTGCCTTTTCTCTGAGAGGGTTGCTGTTGTTACTGAGAATCTATTTCTGTGGGAATTCATAGTCAATGTTGTGTGTATGTCGGTGGGATTTTCAGTAGCAGCCTGAATGAAAACATGGTTTGAAGATCGGCCTCCAGGTCTGTGGAAGCTCTTAATGTTGTATTGGTATTCCTGCCTCTGTCCTGGGGAAAAGCATTGCTAGAACATCGTATGGACCCTAGTGGTTTTTTCTGATGTTCAGGAAGTGAAGATGTTAGTCCTAGATGAGCTAAGTATCACAGTATGGCTTCTGCACTCTATGATTTAATTAGATTATGTCTAATTAAAGCTCTAATAACTCATATTGGGTGCACAGAAATTCTTTATATGTAATAAAAATGTATAAACCATGTTTTCCCTCTTTCCCCATGCTCTGCAAAGTACTGTTTACCTTACAACCCTGAGTACAGATCAGACGAATGTCTGCAGGGATCCTGTCTCCACCCTTTATTTCCACGATGTCTCCAACCACCAGCTGATCTGCTGGCACTTCCTTCTTTTCTGCATCTCTGATGACAAGAGCTTGCTGAAAGACAGAAATGTGACAAAAATTAGCATTGTGCCATTCTCTAAAACTCCTACTAAGGGGTGAATTCAGGTTGGGCTTATTGCGCTTTCATCGTTTCAAGGTGCATTATTACAATGAACTTTTGTTTCAAATGAAGTGCATTGGTTATTCTCACCTGTGGAATCATTTTACTGAAGCTGGCCATGATGTTTGTGCTTTTAGCTTCTTGATAGTAAGCAAAGATACCAGTGAGGATGACGACCAGTGCCAGGACTACACCAAGGTAGAGCTAATCAATAGAAGACATAATCCTATTAATTTAAGATGAATGTTCTGCAATGTCTCTGCTAGAATAAATCATAGTTCTGTATTGTTTCAAGAGACTCTTAAAATGAAGTATCGGTCAGGTTAAAAAACAGTTTAAAATAAGAACTTTCAAGTTTTGCCCTGTGAATTATCAAGTAAAGCTTTTTGAGTATGAAAAGACCTTTTAATAGCAAGTTTCCCATCTCTCTAAAAGCATTCTCTAAACTAAACGTGACACAAACCCGAACAAATTACATTCCTAGCAGAGTGTAAATCATAAGGGAATTGGAGTCCAAGACTCCAGAGTCCTTTGTGGACTTCAGTATTGCCCTTATGAGTACTCAAGTATTATGCGTATGGGTAGTGGTTATAAAACCTTTGGATAGGCACTCTTAGACAGAAGTGGTATGTTGGGTATTTGAGCATTTATCAGAAATGTTCGGTAGTAGAGGGAGAGTCCTGAAAGAATAAAAGGCCTCCTTGTAGTTACTGAATAACTGTGAAGTAATATTTAAATTACTTAGATTGTCAAAGGGTCAAATACTTGCTTTGTGGTTATTCAAATACTTACATTGTCAAAGGCTGATTCAGCTCCCTGGGCAAGCTGAATGCCAAATGAAATCCAGGAGAAGACAGCTCCTATCCATAAGAGGATGGAAAACCCTCCCACCAGCTGCTTGAGGAACTTAACAATTTCAGGAGTGGCTTTGGGAGGAGTGAGTGAGTTGGGACCATCCCGAACCAAAATCTCTGCTGCTCTTGCACTAGAGAGACCCTGCAAAGGTAAATGATACGTTTAAAATGAAGTCACGGGAAACCTTTTTTTTCCCCTCAACTCAGAACAAAATTTGCCTGCTGTTTTTTCCTTAGACATTGTTTGTGTCACAGATCAGCTGCAGTAACCTGCATCTTTGATTTCCAGACTTTGTGATTTCAGGGTGGCTACTATTAGTTATCTGGTATGAAGAAACAGATAGTTCTTTACTGGAGTATTGAATCTGGGGCTGTGTCCCTTAGAAGTTTTCATTCTGTCAGTTATCTGTCAAGTATACCTGCACTAAGTGTTTGGAAAACTGGAGGAAAACAGACATCAGTTCTTTGGCAGCTCTTTCTCCATTTCCACCAAGATGTTTGTAGTTCGTGGGTTCCTTGAAATTCTTGTCTGTACTCTGGCCACATCGCAACGCTTTGATATTCAAATGTTAGATGTCAAAGGGACTCAGGTGTATAGTTTCTCAAATCTAGTGTTTCCTTCAAGATAACATAATTTCCAGTGCACTCTCTTGATATAGATTGTTACAGACATTGCCAGTGAAAAATAATTGTAGTGAAATCGAAATATCAGATAAAAACTTTAGAAAAGCGGAGGTTCTGGTGCAAACTTTGAGGTCACGTTTTGTGTGGGGTTTTCTATTTCAAAACAGTAGGTCAGACTTCTTCAGACTTGACAGAAACTCCAGTTTAAATCCAGATGAGTGCTGCGTGTTGACTTCCCGGTTTAGGCTTTGTTGGGAGTTAGTGCATCATACTCATGCATGCATGCATCCACACATACATCTATGCATGAGTGTTGATGTGAATGTTCTCCTACTGCTTCTGGGAAGCTTTGGGTAAGCCAGAGGCAAAGTAAGGCAACTGATTGAGGCAGTTTCGTAATGATGCCCTATGGACTTACTTTGTTCATGCTTGTACCATACTTTTCCTCCAGTTCTGAAGTGCTGAGTTTATGGTCATCCTGGATTCCAAAAGAAAGAGAAAATGATAGTGAGCAGAATGGCAGACTGTTGAAAATTTTATTTCAGGATCTGGAGAATGTTCAACCTGCCTGGATCTGGGACCATAGATCCAGTTGCTAGTATGACATCACCCTTTCATGAATAGACAATATGCAATCTGCATATTGATAAGTAAAATATCTTCCACTGGAAGATGGTATTTTCTTTTGATTTTTAGAGTACTTTTGTAAATGGTTCCCTCCTCTAGTAAATCTGTTGCAATGAATGGTGTTTTCATGTTAATACTGCTTGTCACAAATATCTGTCCTTCTTTTAGATAAACAGTTCCTCTTTACATGCTACAGGACTCAAGCGTTCAGTACCATAGGCAATATTTTGATAGAAGAAAGGGTGTGGTGTCAGAATATGTGTGACAACAATCTGCACTTGATTGCCAAGGCAGGGTATGTGAAATTATTCGCCACAGTCTGGTAGAAAGAAGCAGCAGGTTCTAACCACAGTTAAAAAGGGTGTGGGAGAGGGAAATCTCAAACCTCTTCTCCTGTCTCTGCAGTGACACCTCTGTGGTATCATTGACCTAATTATATCTTGTGTCGAACGGAGATTTAGAAGCCAAGAATTTGAGAGATCTCACAATTGTTTTCACAGAATGATTCATTGGTACTGGGATGAGTCAATTAACTTGTCTGTGCTTTGGTTTCTCTTTAGAAACATAAGAGTAATGTTACATGCCCTGATGGCAAAAATAAGATGCATTGAGAATTATTTAGCTAGTACTGGGTAGATCTTGGAAACATCATGGGTAAACTGATGGCTCAATTCAGGGTTTCCTTACCTTTGAAATACCATCTTAGCCCATAAATAGCCTCTCCTTTGAGTTACTCTCAAAGCAATTCAGAAAAGAGGTCAGTATAATTATCTTCATTTTTCAGATTGGGAAACTGAAACGTATAGAGAGGAAGCAACTTTTCCAAGATCAGCCAGCAGGTCAGTAGCAATCCAGAAGTAAAATACAGGTTTCTTGAACTTAGTGCGGTGTCCTTGAAGTACAGTGCAGTTAGTTTGGGGGGAAAAAAACCCCTGTGCTTCAAGCTGAGGCATGCTTTTATGTCTATTAGAAATCTCTGGAGCAAAATGTTGTGCTTCTACCTTTCCCTCTGTTCCCTGACTGACTCTGCAAGTGGCAATTCACAGGAAATACTGATTACAGTTATTCCATCTGGGGAATAACTCCTCTTTGGGGAGATAATGTTCTGTACCATTGGTGGCTTAATTAAGCCAGAATCTTTCTTTCATTATAGATATTAATCCTGCACAACTTTTTTTCTGGCATGCTTCAGGAGCATGAGTAGGCAAATCCATCCCTGTGTTAGGATTTTCAGTGCAGCGTGTCTTTTGTTAAAATGATAGCGCATTGGCATTTCACTCCCCATCACCAAGCTTCATTCAGACAGTTGGTAGAGGCTGTCCTGCCAGACGTAATGGGAGCTTAGCAACACTCACCAGTTCCAGTTCTTTCTTAAGGTCTTCTGTCTTCATCTTTTTTTTGTTGCCTTTCAAGTCTTTGTACTTCTCCTCTTCATCTCCCTTCTCTGGTTTTTCTAGATCTTTTGTCCCATAGATCTCAACTGAGTAAACATCGGACTTTTTCTGTAAAAGAAGTAAGGTTTTGGCATTGTTGTGAATGTCTGCTGGGACTTGAAGGAAGCAGTAAAAATTACCACAAACAAGTCAAACTCTGACAAATCTAACTTTTTTTAGACAAATTGCTACTGTCTTTCTCCTGGTAACTTGGAGTGCTAGTTCCAGTTTATCCTGAGATCTCTCCAGCATGTGTTACAGCAGTCATGGTCAGATCTTCAGCAGATGTAAATTATAGTGATTCCTTTAGAGAATCTAAACTACGCTTTTAAGGAGTTTATGGTCTAACACAAAGTGTAGGAATACTGCCCCAGGATCTCAGCATTGCTAGTGAAAACCATTAAGTCATTTATCAGCTCCGCGGAAGAGACTGGTGTAAAAGCAAAAGATTTTTAAAAGGAAAGAGGAGAGAAAAAAGTACTCATTGAGAACTTACCTGTTCCTGGACCTTTTTAGATACATGACTTAAAGATTTACTTTTCTTTTTTAATTAAAATTAACATTTGCACATTTATATTTACACATTTACACTCGATCATGTAGCAAGAAATGGAGGCAAACACCATACACCAAGGAGAAACAAATCTGCTTCTTCTCACCTAGAGCTCAGAACTGACAGGGAGTTAGCAAACTCTTCACTCATTTTTGCCAGTCTGCTACCAGGTACGGGAAACTGTTAACCTGGGGAAGCTGCCAAACCTCTGGTGATGTGGGTTTTATTGATAACTTGGGGGGAGCGCTGTTTCCTAACTTTCAAGTTAATACTGTAATCTGAAGGGCAAGCTTCCTGTGTTGCTAATTTACCAGCTTCTATAATCATAACATTCCAGATCCTAATTATCTTGTAAACTATATGCCGTGCCTTGGAAGAACTATTGGTTGACCCCATTTCAGAGGCTTCCTTACAGATTAACCATCAGAGCTTCATGAGAGTCATACTGGATCTTATCTGATGGCGTGCTTTACTAGTGGGACAGATGAGCTCGTAGGCTGCTGCTGCTGCCATCTGTCTAATGAGTAAATACATACTCTGCAGGGCATTTGCCAGTGTTTGGACTCCTGCAGAGGTAATATTTCGGATGAGTTGAGAGTAGACATCTTAATTACATACAGATTAAACCAGGGACATCAAGTAATGGAAACAACAAGGAAAAAAAAAAGGATTGGGACATCTTAATACTTTTCTGAACTCAGAAGTGGCATCTTATCCTCGGATGCCCTTTAATTAGAGGAATGTTGAAGTCTTGACATTGTATCTTGAGGAGGGGAAAAGCTAAAAGCTGGTGAGTAGTTTGGGGAGTTAAAAGTCTGAAATCCTTTTCCTAAAGCACTTGAATTTGCTTGGTGATACATATCCCAGATAAAGGACATGTCTGTTAAAAGAAGTTCTATTTTTTCTACCTTGCCAAAGATTCACAATCTGGTTAATCTATTGGGATTTTTCCTTCACCTTCCTCCTTCTCCTCCTCTTCTCTTTAACTATCCCACCCAAAAATCTGTTCCGCTTTTCAAATCCCCATAAAGTAGAGAGACCAGGAGAGAAAGAAAACAGCTATCTGTTGTGAGAAATTAGCAGATGGAGGAAAATAATAAAGAAAATTAATGAACTTAATAAAATCTGTTGATAACTTCTATGCATGATCTATGTTCAACCTTTAACCTGCAAATTTTCATAAAATCTCAGATTTTGGCATTTGTAAAAGGGATAGAGTTCATGAAGCTGTTGATTATGAGACTAACCAGTCCTAGAATTCTTCCCTATCCAATCTGATCTCTTTACTCTTTAGGATTAGAGGTACATATCCGTATACAGTGAAAATTTCAGTCATTACACTGGATGCCTAACATTGTCTAGTATTAATTCTATTTTTTACTTAGCTCTTATTTATAATGTACATATGTATATTAAAACTTAAATTAATGCTTGTTCTTAAGAAGAAACACATATGCAGTAGCAGCAAGTCTGTGAACAGTGTACTCACCTTTACCATGGTGGTGAGTTTATTCCTTTCCTGACAGAATGAAACAGCCAAGCCAAAGTCTCTGGATGAAAAGCAAAAGCCCAACTGGAGAATGAAGTCGCTCAGAGCAGTTTTGGTTATTGCAGTGCAAAAGCTCACAGAGGTTGTAGTTCCCTCTTGGCTGGCAAGCAGACATTAGCTGGAATCCTGCTTGCACTTTGGCATCCTTCAGGCAGGACAAGTTCGTTGTCCAAAGCCTGTGGAGAAAGAGCACTGTTTGCTAGTGCTTTATAAATCAGCATCTTGTGCTGCCACCCCACCCCTCTCCTTCCAGGTCCAGCCCATCTTCTGTTTCACCTGTAGTAGGTGGAAAAATACCACAGTAATGGGCACGTGGGTTTCAGGTCAGATAGTTTCTAATTATTCCTTTGTAGTGTTTGCTCACAACTGGGGAACAGGTGTATTATTCATCTTGCTAGAAGCGAAGAGTTTCCTTCAGAGACTTTCCAGCACCAGGCTCCCCTTATGATTTCCAGCTGTCGTCACAATGTATGGTGGGGTAAAGGAAGTCTGTGCACATTTTGTCTTGCCTGTTTACATGATGCTCTGTTTGCCTGCCTAGGGTCCCTAAAAGTCAGATCCCTGCCCTGTTTAGGTACTGACAGGGGTTTAGTGGAGTGGCGCTCCTTCAAGCCTCTTAACTTGGACTTCAGTTTTAATTCTTGCACTGCATTTGTTGTGTTTTTAACCGTCATGCTTAGCTGAATAAAGCACTTCCCCCTGCATTTTCAGCAAGAGCACTTACCTGAACAGATTATTTAAATTGTATGTCTTGCACCAATTACCAGCTTCCATACAGGACTGATGATGAGATTTATGACACTTTTGATACCTGGCATATCTCATCACTTAGAAGTAAAGTTAAGAACTTCTTCACCTCTGAAATTTAACTGACCAAAACCTAAGTCAAATACGGTGATTTTCTATGACATTATCTGGGGGAAGACTGTCTTTCATTGGACTGACAGAACTTGTCTCATTGAACAACGTAGCATTTTAGCAGTCGGTCTTTTGCGTTATATAATTCATGAGCTTCAAATTGCATCACTTGAGATGCTGTGAGGTACCGCAGTCGCTAGTAGATGACTCAAATTGCGGTGAGAGATACAGCATGTTAATGGAGATAACTAATATTGACCGTTTCAAGCTATATGTGTAAGCTGTTAGCGTAGGGAAGACTAGCAAGAAACATCCTTCACTACTTCAACAAGAGCATGCATAAATTCATGTTCAAATCACGGCCAGGTTTCCAGAAATTCGAGTATCATACCTCCTTAAACAACACCTATATTAAAAAGCAAAGCTGTTTCCACTTCTCAGTTTATGTGTACTGGCCTTTTTCCATGGCATTCTTTAATCTTAGAATATTGCACAAGATACAGAAGTGTATCTGGAAAGGTTTCACAGTCAGTTTCTGCTCTTTGGTGTATTGAGAACTGGATTGTGTCCTGGGGCTTTAATATAAACCTTTTCATATGTTTGTAAGTATTGGAAGTTTCACAATGTGTGCCATATGCAAGAGCGGTAATACATTGACTGTATCCAGTGAATCTGCCTGTGTCATGTGTAACCCATTATGGAGATTGTCCTCTCTATGGCTGGAAAAAATACTAGAGCAAGATGATCAAGACGTACAGTGAATGTATTTGCTATCAAACTAGACTGCTGAGGCTGGAAGTGGGGGGATATGTGAAAGGAGACATGGACTTGGAAATAGGGAAATGCCTTCCAGGAATGCAGTTGCATTGTCCATCAGATCCGTTGGTAAAGACAGTGGGCTGGAAAATGTGAAAACAGGGCCAGCATACTTTATCCTGTCCCTTTACAATTTTTAACTGGGAACCGAGATTTCTAATCCAGTGGCGAGGAATAGCTGGTAGATGGAAAACAAGAATATGTATCATTATAGTCTGCTGTTCACAGATTTGTAAAAACAACTACTTTTTAGTAATGGTTTGTGATTAAGAATGTTATCTGGGTCATTTGGGCAGTTTTTGCATTTGTATTCTATAAATCATGACTGCTTTTGCCTGGGGGCAAACGTTAGAAATGCAAATTAGAAAAGTGTTTGGCAACGAAGTACCCCATATACCCTGGTCTACATGCAGTCTTTGTACTGACGCATCTGTCTTAAGGGTATGTTTTGTGGCAAATTAATTGAACTGGGAAAGCCCTATAGACAGTACTATAGCGTAATATTTACAACATTGAGCCAGGTTTGCTGCTGACAAATGATCTATATTGAGCTGCCAAGTTCTAAGTGTGAAATTGATGATTAAAAAGTTCTGTGGCAGAAATTTCATCAGTTTTGTCCACTGAAGGGATTGTTTTCCTGTGAGTTACGAAGTGAAGATGAGGAGCACTGTAAAAAGATAAATCTCTTGTTCCCTGTGAACCAACATACTGTGTTTGGGCAGTGTAATATCCCACCCACCGCTGGGAGGAATTATCCTTGCTGACAGCTGTCCCTTGCCACTGATCTCCTTGGGTTTTGACATTTGCCCCTGCTGAAAAATTCCAGAAGTAGAACCCGCATGAGAACCTGAGCTGCAGTTCTGGGCAAGTGCTTGTACACAACTGACTCCTGCCAATGAAGCACTTGTACCTGAGTTTGGCAAGGCATGGCATGTGTGGAGAGGAGTATGCTTGGGTCTGTGCCAGAGACGTGTAATCATTGCGTGTGTTTCTAGTGTGTCTCAACATTCATAGCTGAGCCCTGTTTAGAAGGTAAAATGAATGAGTATTGTTCTGATTTCTAAACGTCAGTCTAGAAAAACAATGTGTCCCTTCTGAATTATGATGTCTCTTGCACCTCTTCACCAGAATTAAGACATATTTTGATCCTATTCTAAGTTCCTATGTCTGCGTGCAAGCCTTGTAAAAAGACATCTGGGAGAATGCTTTGCTGTTATTTAACGCACAGAGACCACATTTCTTAACTTGTAGTGCCTGGAGACTGCAGGTTGGTGAGACCTGTGCCCAGATGCTCAAATTTGTTCAGGTTGTGAAGTAAAGGTGTAAGTGTTTGTAAGGGCTTTTGGAGTAAGAATGGAATGCCTTTGCCTGCGATTTGCCTGTTGAACTTTGCTGTGTTGTTTAAATGCCTTCTATCTCGTATGAAGTGGAGGTGGCATTAGCAAAAACGGCAGCATGCAGCTTTGGAAGTACCTGAAGACGCAGGAGTGGGTGGTAAATCTATACTTAAATTTGCTTTTACAAGGCGTGCTGCGCAGGCTTGCTGCCTTTCCTCCGGGAGAGCCAGCAGAGGGAGCACAGCAGCCTCTCTGCTTAGCGCTTTCCTTGTTCATTCATTGCTTTGACAGCAGCAAAAATAATATTTCAGAGAACAGAGTGTGCTTCTGTCTTCGTGTCCTAGCACAGACCTATCTCCAGTGGCAGAGAAGCATTTTCTTTCCGTTGAAGCCAAGTGTAAAACAAAGCCTGAACCTCAAGTGATAGTTTTGTGGTGCTGAAATTATCTTTCAAAGGTGAGATAGAACTGCAGATGAGCTAGGCACGTCCTGCTCCTGAGTTGTATGATTTCCTTGTCCTTTAAGTAGCCTTTGAAACAAGGCTTTGCAGGCAGCTGTCTCCAGTATCAGGCAACCTGTTAGTGAAGGCGAGTAGAAGGGGCTGAGAGTGTATTCTGGGTCTGTTAGCAAAGGTGGGAAGTTTTGAGAATTCCTTGTTTCCTTAGTCAGGGGAGAGGAGAAGCTCCCCCCTCAGCCGAGAGAAAAGCTAGTGCTAAATCTTACTTTTTTTTCCTTCTTAATGTAACCCAGAGGTGTTAAACTGTAATTCACAGGCCACGAGTGATGAACCACGCACTTGTATAGAGCTCTCGGGAGCCAGATTGAAACAAAAGCTTAGGGAGTATTTTGACAGTGGTAATTTAGGCACTGGTCGTAAACCACTCCTTGTCTGAGTGCCTACAGCATTCACCTTCCCATGATCGGGGAATTGCACATTCTGGTTTACGTAGTACTGTCCCAAGTTCACAGAAAGCTATATTTCTGGGCTTTTTTCTAATTTTCCTTTCTTGCTAACCCAAGGTGAGTAGGAAATTATGAGGAGGAATAGGCTTAATTCCTGGGTTTTAAGATGTCATTTTAAGTCGTGAGCTATAGTGTGCCTGTCTGTAAGTACCATGCTGACTTAATATCCCTGGGGACTTGGCACAGTCACCACAGCTGTAGTCTGTTTCAGGGGAAGTTTTACCTCAATTTCACAAAAGGATTTGGCCTACCCTCACCCTTTTGAAGCTAATACACCACTGAGGTGAGTTTTGTATATCCACAAAGAGACAATGCAGATGAAATGTATTTCTATATATCATTTATTTCTTCACATCACCTGAAGAAGAGCTAGTTAGGCGTGGGGAAAGTGTCGGGTCTTTTCATAGTCCTTGTTTACAGAGTGTCTACTTAGATTTCTACAGCAATACAGTCATTTGTATTCTATCATATCTATTCTATCGTATCACTTTCTGATATGGAGAACTGCTCATTCAAAACATTTTCACATGGGTCATCAAGAAGCCATGACTCTTTCTAAGGTATCTAAAGGAATCCTGGGTTGCTTGAAATAGTAAGCTACAGAGGTGTGTCTGTCAGGGCATACTATCAACTGCTGAGCTAGCTGCTTCCTGCCTAAAGAAAGTTCAAAAAGATAAGAAGTAAAACCTGCACATTTCTCATGAGGCAGAGCAGGGGATATTACTTGGAAGCAATCTGCTGTTGACATTTTCTGGTTCTGATGAAGAAAACAAGCCACAAGCAAGACACAGTACCTAGGACTTTCTTATCCTTCTTGGTATTTTATCTTCCTGCTTCCTAGTGCTATTAATATAACTGAATTCATATTGAACGTGGTATAAAAACAGTAAGGAAAATTGATCATCTTCCTCTTTGCAATTTCTTGGGGCTGTGCAAAGGTACAGTCCAGGCTGGAAGTTGGTGTGGAAACACAGTATAACTTTCTTCTTAATATGTGGTGATATTTCCAGTGTTTCATTTGCAATCATAAATGATTCATAGGAATTTCTAAATTCTAGTCTTTCTTTCAAACAGCTGCTGTCTTGATGCTTTCATCATTCTCGGGCAAAACAATACATTTTTCCTTTTAAAATGTTATCTGATGTGCTGGTTAATGTGCCAAACCAGTGCATCTAGAACTTGCAGAGCCAACCTGTATTTTGCAGTCTGAAACAACATACCCAACCTCATTCCTGGCAGACATCGCAGCCTGTCAAGTGTCAGAGGCAAGCTAACTTTTCAGGATGAAGACGGGATTGAAAAAGGGATGGTTAAAAGAGGGATGTGAGTACGGGCCTATGTGTAGCTGAAGTTGGACATATGGGAAGAGAAAATGGGCAGTGATGCAGAGGTATGTTTACCCCAAAGTGCCTACACAAATGTAGGCAAAGGAAGCTTTGGGGTAGACTCACTTGTAAAATACATGGTAGGTGTGCTGTATGTTTTAAGTAATGCAGTCTAGAAGCAGCAATCTGTGGTCAGCAAAGGTTTCTGTACACAGCCTCTGGAAGGGTGTTCTCCATTATTTGTCAGAAGTCACTTTGAATGGGCAAGAATTATTTCCTAATTTCATGTGGAAACGAAGTGAGCATTATTCAGCAAAGATGTTCTCTTGCTTAGAAAATTTTGGTCCTGTGGCTTTTGTTTTTTTAATGGTGAAAAGCAGGTCATTGCAGTAATGTGACTGCACAAGTAATTGACAACTGATAGAGCGGGACAAGATGTTGACTAGCAAAATAATTCTCATTGGAAGATGGCTGAGGTGGCACAGCCACATGTTTACTGTCTGGATGACCTCTGTTGGAAAGTGATTAAAAATTAGTCAGTTGGTTGAATGTGGGTCGTTCAAACAGATGATCCTTTTTTCACCCTGTGATGTCCTTGCACGGCTGCCATGTCACTCAAGAGTTCTGCTAGATGAAAATGGCAGTTTGTGAGCAGAGAAGCAGTGAGTGTTTCAGCTGAGAATGCCAACATGCTGGCTCACAGCTTGCAACAGCTGCTAGCAGAGCAAGTCAGGATCTTTAGTCACAGCTTGCAAAGCCAAAGGCTGAGACTGACAAAGTGATGGCTCATGGTTTACAAGAGCTGACAGCCAGCAACCATCTCTCTGATACAGATTGACCTCTCTGTTTGGTCTTCCCATCTGTAACAACGCTAGCAGATTTGCAGGCAGGAAGCAAAGTTTAAATGGCCAATAGTTGAAAAGGATATTGAAAACTGTGGGCTTCAGTGGCTTAGTGGAAGAAAAGAGTAAACCATCTTTAAAAATGACTGGGTTTAAACTATTTTTTTCATTTTGCCTTTGCAGTTTTGCATTCCCAGAAAAGTGGGTGGATTGTATAGAGCTGCTACCAGAGCAGGCAAGGTGGTAGGCATCTGTTGAAGCATTTAATGGAGAATGCGGTGTCCCTCTCTTCTTTTTTTTCTTTTTTTTTTTTCATTTACATGCGGTATCATTGCAGTGGAATTCTGTTGGCCACTTTAAAAGGTGGGGAGGGAGGGAGAGCATTCTCTATGCAGTCCGTCATACCTTTCAAGATATTTCAGAGAATCTGAATTTCATTTTTCATTTGTATTTCCTTTTGAAACTCTGTCCTCTGGCATTACTGGTCGCATTTGTGTCCTTGAGTAAAATTCAGAGAAGGCTTCTGGGGTGAGAGAAAATGGTCTTGAAATAGTTCAAGGTGTTACACAACTGGGATGTTTCAGCTGTGATATGAAGTTGTAAACGGCATTTTACCTGTGGAATTTGAAAATCACATGGGTTTGTACGCAGCCCAGAGCAGTGTGAAATCTTACCCACACAGACCTTGCACTCGACCTTGAACAGAAAATACTTAGGGTCAAGAAAAACTTGTTTCATATTTGTCAGAGCCACATGAAGGGGCTTGGCCCAAGTCTCCATGCCCTCACCGCCAGTGCCTCTGCTTTGGTCCCACACCATCCTTTGTACTTGTACTGTCTCCCTTTGGAGTCAGACAGGCAGTCTGAGACGTTGCAGGTGGGAGATAAACAATTTGAAAGGTAAAATGCAGAACTAGAGAAAGTGCCGGTGCCATGACGTAGGGCCTTTGCACGATAAGCATAAGACATTCACAGTGCCAATTGTCTCCAGTTTCTAAAAGGCCCGCTAACTTGATTGTGCACTGCTAATGTTATACGTGCTTCTGCCACGATACAGAAAATCATGATGAAAGAGCTCCCCTGCCACTTAGCTCCATCCAGAGATAGAGAAAGGTTTACATGCTTGTTGTGGTTCAGGCCCTCAAACCGGGCCAATGCTGTAGGTCCATGCACATGGAGCAGCAGCCATAAAGGGAGGAAGGAACCTTTGCATTCTCTTCAGAGCCTTCCACAAAGGCGGCATGAGTCTGCCTCTACCTGCACCATTGCTGTTGCCTCCCTGTACACCAACGCTGAGCGTGTCCCTGTATGTGGGCAGAGTTTCACCTTGCGCCTTCGGTCTTGGGGCAGTTAATGCTGTAGGAAAATCCAACCTCACCTTTCACCTAATTTCCTGTTGGGAAAATGCCCTAGACTTTGATTTACACTGGATATTGTTTGACTGCTGCTGAGAACCAGTCCAACCACTCGTTCGATGCAAATTAGTATAAAGTCAGTTAAGTAAGAAATAAAGAACGTTAGAGGATTGGGGTTGGCTAGCAATGAATTCACTAGTTTCCACAGTCTGTTTGACTTTGGAAATGGCTCAGGATAGCGTGGTTAATGTTTTGAAAAGCTATTCTATCCACAAAGAATGCAAAGTTTTGTTAGATGCAAGATGTACTTAAGTGTTTGTAGTCTTGTTTTAGTGAAGCGCTTGTATTTAACAGTTCCAAAATGTTATCTTAAATAGAAGATGTTAGCTGAGTTTAGATTTTTCCCTGTAGCTCTTCTCCTTTTCTAAGTCCTGTCTGTGGTATCTGTTTTTGCTGTGTTTAGCTTGAGGAAGGTCGCAGAACTGGACCTTTTTAGTATCATACTTAAAGGCATTTGTAAAATGCCTCTAGTTAGCGAGTGGTAACACCTATGTGTTAGGGTTGGGTTTTTTTCATCAGTAGATGTAATAATAATTGGCAAAGGAGGTCAGGAGCATCATCTCCACTTTACAGGTGGAGAAACTGAGTCACAGAGAGGCAGTGACTTGTACAAGATCAACCAGGTCCTAGTTGAGTATCAGTTCGACTTGATACGGTGTCACAGCCCCCTTCTAAGTGTTTTTGCCTACTCTGTGTTCCAGCTGCCACCTTAAGCAGTGATGGAATAGGGGGGACTCACAGCATTGTTGTGTGAAATGGTGCAGAGAGGACTGCTGTTTGCTGGGGGCATCGGGGCTTTTCCAGCTGCTGGTCCCCACAGTCTGGGTGCTTCTACGGTAAAATCAATAGTGGCAGTAAGGTCCCAGTGAAAGGATGAGACCCGAGTTCTCTGCTTGCTTGATTTGTGTGTGTCCCTTCCCTGTATAATTTGCTTGATAGCTGTAAAACATAGTAAGATCACCTAGTACAAAATTGCCTAGGATGGGATACAGCTCGTGTAATTTAACTCTGAGGCTACACTAGTCACTCAGGTTGTCTTTATAGCCAAAAGGAAGAAAGAAGCACCTCCAGACAGCAATTCGTCCCATTCATGTTAGGCGTATACGAGATAATAATTACCCTGTAGAGGCATGCTCTTCTCTGCCTGAATAAAGGAGCAGCCTGGAAGAATACTTCAGATTAAATACCTAGCTTTTAGGGGAGATGAATCCTGTCCTTAGGAACAAATGCATATAGATGAGTCCAGGTGACATGGCTTAGATATTAAAACAAGCATTTCCCAAGCTTGCACTGTTTGGATGCGGCTTTTGTGTACAGACGTGTCTGAACTAGTCACAGGTGTGAGCATGCATGGTCAGTCCTTGGGCTTCCTTTTAACACATTTTTGCTAGGAGTTGAGCTTCAGTTGGTCACACTGATGTGCCATGGAGAAATATTTGCTGTTCATGCTGATTTTTACCAAAAGAGGATATTGCAAGTCCCATCAAGTTTTGCTTCAAGAGTCAGTTATTTTGAATGCATCTGGGGTGAGATGACGTGTGAAAAAGCTAACTGTGGATGAAAGGGTCCCTATGTCACCAAGTCCATGTTCAGTATGCAAAGTTTTATGATGAATAAGTAGGTAGTGGCTGAGGTCTATCGTGGGTTACGTGCAGGTAAGCACAACATTAGTATAAGCAAGCCACTTACCTGAAATAGCTGGGCAATAACCTGTGCTTTTGATAAGAGGGAAAACAAATTGACTCCTTTTGGTAGTGGGTCTGACCCAAGTGCTTCCCAGGATGCAGGAGGTTGTTCCTCTCCTAGATAAATGCCACGTGCTCCGTGTCTTTCTCTGGAAGTGGAACCAAAAGTGAACACAGTTATAGGAGATGCTCTGACTTTGGTGAGGCAAAGGTCTGTGAAGTGCAACATACGCTCATGCTCTTGATAACCCTGTGAAAAGGTGGACAAAGCAGGGGATAACTGGGATATCCTGTCAAAGGAACTTTATTACTTCTTCCTTGCTGCTGTGTAGTGTGTCTGCAGAGCTGTCCTTGCAGCACAAGTATCAGGGGCATGTGAAGTGTTGAACCTGAGCTTCATGCTTTGGAAGTAATTTTTTTTGTATTGTGATACTCTTATTCCAGGCACTTTCCAGGCCAGTGTGAGGGAGATGGGGGTGTCATAGCACAACTACACCCTGCCACAGGAGGCAGGTAGGGCAGAGACCGCTGGACTGCTGGCAAATGAGCTAGCTCCAGAGCTGGAAGCAGTATAATCACATCAGCACTGTGCTTGTGTTAATAAGCTCTGCTGCATCATGGCAGTAATTGGTATTTGCATAGCACTTTGCAAATATGAAAGCATTGCTTAAATGCAAATGATAAATAGGTTGGCTTCCAGCCTGTCTGTATAGGTTGCCCTCTCAGCTAATTAGGCAGTTAGGCACTTGATATGCATGTAAAATAAAGGATTGAATAGAATATCTTTTTTACACTTTGGTTCTGACTAGATGGGTTTATTCCTCTTCAAACGTGTAGATGGGCTGTGAAACCATTGGAGCTTAGAAAACTGTTAGTAGAGGAATGTGCAGCATTTTGGGATCCTGATTCCACAAGGTGCCCTAAAAGCCATGGAAACAGCTGTGCTTCTGGATTACTTAATGTGAGATGTTGTGTGATGAGATTTACAGTGCTTAGCACCATAAGGCTAACTTCAATTGAGAAGTTTTCATCTTCCTTGGTGTTGATGTGAATTTAAATTTGGGAATGTGCATAGCTTAGTTACTTGCTTGGGGTTTTATTGGACACTAGCCATGTGCTTTTTAGCAATAGTAAACTCCGTCTTTGTCTTCTCATGTAATTGTTTTAAATTGTAGTGCAATTTGGGCAGGCAGCACAGTATAAACAGATAATACATTCAGGATGACTAGAAAAGTTCCAAAATGTGTTTTATTCCTCTCTCCTATGGAAACTGTAATCATGGCAAATTAAAATACATGAGTTAATATTTTCTTCCTTGGAAGTGAAGTCGGATGCTTTGGTATTTCACATGCACATAATAATACTTTCTTTTTAGCTATTTCAGAACCCTGAAAATTTACACTATTTGGCAAAATGAGGCTTTGTATTCATAGCATGTAGGAGTTTTGGCTACTGCATCATTTGGAAATAGGTTAGTGTTTAACATAATGCATTTTAAAATTAATAATTTCAGAAGGAGAATCCATTCAAGAGAGCAGCTCCTTGGAACAATGTCTGTTTTTGTCAGGTTATTGCACAAAATCAGCATTGCATTCAAATATTACTGACTTGTGTTACCTTTCTAAAGCGTAGTATTCAGCTGCTGAAGTGACACTCCCAAATGAGTATCATTTTGTCACAAAGTGTGTGCATGTGAAACCAAACATCAGAAACAAAGAATTATATGCTGTGCTAGTAAAGTCTAAAATAATTGCAAAGGCTGCCAAAGTTCAGAAAGGGAAAATAGCATCGCAAAGAAAATCAGTCTTAATAAATTAATGGTCCTGTGGAAATTATCTTGTACTCTGAAAAGCAGTTCTGTGTTTTCCTTCTCACCAGAATGATTAATGGGCTGATTCTGGCAGAGGTAGCATGTTTTAAGCAAAACATAAGCACTAAAAATGAAAGCTTAATATTTTTGCAGCTGCCCATCATGAAATTGGATTCTCTAAGGAAGTGGCAAAAATTAGAATACTTGCCAAGGAAATTGGACCAATGAAGTAAAGCAGTTTAATTTTGATCCATCAGAGAAAACTGGAAGCACATCAGAAAGATATATTATCCCCAGATAAGTTCCTTGCTTATGCCCTCTCCCCCAAAATCATCTCAGCTACCTTAGTCACTTCACTGTGCTATTAAAACTAGGAGCCTAGCCACTGCAGGTTTTTGCTCTAAGCAGAGCTTTGCCCTACTGCATTCAGTCTGCTGCTCTGAATTGCCCCTCAAGGTTGGTGAGGAACTGAGTATCTATTTTAAGTTGCTATACATTCTTGATTTCTCCTAAGAGGGGAATGGTAGGGACTGAATGAACATCATAGCTTATATCACTGATATCTCAAGTGATAATCTGTGGGATGGAGAATATCAGGAGAGTAAAAATCACAAGGCTAGACTGCAGCAGGCCAGGCAGATAATGGCTGAACACTGCCCAGCTGCTGGGGGTAGATAGACTCTGCTTGTGCTGCGGCTGGCACTGTTCCCATCCCTTTGGTGGTGTCCTCTCTACTGCACTCCTGACATTGTTTCTGTTTTTACATGTCTAGGCTATTAAACACTTTTTACCTGGAGGTTTTGCTTTGTAAAGTGCTCTGTTCATGCAATGCAATATATACTGGTCTATCAGTGGTTATTTACAATCTGAAGGTAGGTTCTGAATCTTTGAAACTGCCCATCGTGTGATTTGATTGTCAAAACCATGGAAGCGCTGCCGGTGTAAAACATGTTGCTTGCAATTGTATATCTGCCTTGGCATGTGAGCGCTGTGACCATACAAAGCCTATTAGGTGGACAGACATCCTTTTGCAGACATGGTAAGTATGAATATGGATTTTTCTTCCATTGTGTGCATTTTTCCTTCAGCAAAAAACCTGGTGGTAATACTAGCATATTGGGCAGAAAAGGGAGCTTTCACTTTTGGAAGTCATGTCATCGGTTGTGATTAATTCTTTTGGTTTTGTGAGAGTGTGGGGAGTTGCATTAGAAAGCATGTTTCTGGAGATAATCCACTTATCAGGCCAAGAACACATTCTTTCTCTACTAGACAACAAATTATTTCTTTCCTTACTGCGAGAGATAATGAGGGAGATCCTAACCCAGAGGAACAGAAGAGAGCATGGCATGAAGCCGACAAGATCAGAAACAAAATTGGAAGTAGGAGATGAAAAATACATGTATTGAAGAATGGCTGCAAAATACAAGGGATCTACTGCAGCAACTCAAGGGAATTTGGCCTTGCCTCACTCTAATCTAAATTGAATCTAATTTAGATTCCAAGCAAGGGATGGGAATCCTTTCCTGAACCAAAACAAGCCTTGCCACCTCCTACCTTTTCATTACTCATTCCTTAATTTGTTTGGGTTTGTTATGTAGGACGCTCAGGAAGAATAGCTTAAAGCTGTGTGTGCCTGTGCTAAATCTGATGTTATAATCACTGCTTTGCTCTACAATGGGATGATTTTTGATGCAGTTACAGCACCCCAGAGATGCCTGGGGCCCCCAGGAACTTAGGTGTGAACATCTTTCTCTTCTTTCCTGAGCGCTGAATTACTTGCACTGCTGCTTGGCTTAGTCTGGGGGAGTCCACTACAGCGTTGGGCTCAAGCAGTTTCTGGTTTTTCATTCTAAAAATCGGTTCTGCTCATGCCTACATACATCAATCAAAACCATCCCGGAAGAAGGGACGAGGAGATAGTTTTCTTCGGTTTTGAGATATCATGCTTGCTGACCTACTTTTTGTTCTTGCATTGTAAGTTGATAAACAGCAAAACTTGGCCTCCTAGTCTGTGCATGTCTGGGAAGACTAAATGGCATAGTTCCAGCCCTGAGGCTTGCCAGAACTCCCAGCACCTGAACTGAGGTTCTGACTGTGCTCAGGGCCATGGCAGCAAACAGTCTTTATCCAGTACTGTATTGTTGATTCCCTCTTAAAATGTGTGCCCTATTTTTCTCTGAGCCTGTTTCCTGATAAGTGAGAGGAGATGAGAGTTGGGCATTGATTCCAGCAGAGATTTCTGTAACGTGGGGCATGTCAGGACACTGCCTTGGAGCACATCCCAAACCATCGTGCTACCTCATAATTTTCAAGCTCCCTGCCTGATTCTTTGACATGTGCTCCTCAGTGCCTTGCCTCCCTCGCTCCTGGAAACCCATCCCAGTTCTGAGATGTTTGCTTCCCTGGGAATACTCTGCTGCCTTACAGAAATCTCCTGTGATCCTGTGAGCTTGTACTCTGGTCACTGTCTCAGTGCCATAAATCTTGTCATACCTACATGTATAGTTCCTATCCACCTAATTTGTCTCCTGCTGATTCTGAACAACATGCTTACGTCTGAACAAAATGGTGGGTTGAGCAGGTTGTTACACCCCAAGGGTAAAGAGGTTAGTTGCAAGTTCAGGACATGGACAAAACCTGCCTGCAAGCAGGGAGAGCGAGCACTGCTTTGGGGAGTGGGAAAATTGAGTGGCTAAACAGGGATGGTAAGAGTGGCTTGGAGGAACTTTGGAGGAAAAGAGAATCAAATTATGGAGTTTGGGGGGGGGGGTAATTAGGATGCGTCTTGAGAATTTGCTAGAAGAAAAAGCAAATTATTAATTCTCCTGAAGAACTGAAGGTATGAAAAGGGTTAAACATTTACACTGAACCAGAGCATAGGTAGTTTATATATCTGAAGTCCTAACTGACAGCAAGTTTTCTGCCATCTCTGTCTTAATGCTCATCAGCACTGTGAGCCCTATTTTCGTATTGTTTGCCAGTTTGTACTTGCCGGCCTCCTTATGGAGAGTACTCTAAGCCACGTGGGACAGGTGGGTGATAAAATGGGAGTAAGGACTGTGGGAATGCTGCTTCCTTCCCACTTCCGAGAACTGCACCAAAAAACAAGAACCTCTGTCACATGTGAACTGCATTCTAGACCGCTTCAGGCAAGGGCTGGGAAGCTTTGTTCTGGTTGCAGTAGGAAATTCCAGTCGAAATCAAGACTGGGTTGGCCTCATTAGAGCAGGACACAGGTGGCAAAACATCTCCTTTCCCAAGATTCCTTTCATGTTGCTGAGGTGAGTATTGGGGTCTGCTATTTAATGCATCCAGCCGCTTTTCGTGATCCAATAATTGTGCTATCATCTCCTACAACCTGCTTTAGTGATGTCTTGTACTCTTTTCTGGTTTTTCTCTCTGAAGTTTTCTCTCGGCTGCTGCTCAGCACTTTGATGCAGTTTAGCACATACATCTCTGATGATACTACCATTTTATTACATTTTGAGCTGAAAAGAATTTGCAGTTTGGTGTTCGGGGAGATTTTCAGGAATGTGTAGAGACACCCCATAGTGAAATAGTAGTTGGTGGAATCGAAACGGATTGATGTTTTTCAAATTGGGGGATAAGGGTGTGATAAATGTTTATTATTTTTTTAATAAAATTATTTTAAAAATAATTTTAAAACAGCTGAAATAAGAAATTAGCAACTGTCAGTATTAAGATGCAGTTGATGAGCTTTTCTGGCTGCTCTGATAAAAGGCAGGCGGTACTTTCCATTGCTAAGCCTGAGTTCTGTTCGAGTAGACTGGGCCAGAGAAGGTTACTGTCTGAGAGCTGTTTGTGTGGCCTCTTCAAAGTGTAATCTCTTTTATTTTCTGTCACAGTGTATCCATGTGACTAGAAAATGCTGCCACTGTTAGTGTAAGTAGATCCCTTTGGTGACAATGCCAATACTCAGATCAAAACTAGAACAAATCAAGGAGATAGCTCCTTCTCGCAATGGGGCTTTTACGTGTGTTGTATTTTCCAAGTGTAATCAGAAGACGTGAACCTTCCAAACTAGCATTTTCGCCTTGAGACTGAAATAACACACAGAATATCTATATGCTGCCAGAAATGTTCCTGGCTGCATTAGATCTCCCTTATCAATCTAAGCCTGCATTTGGAGTTGTGCTGTGTATTCCCAGGCTTGTGTTCAGTGTTGCTCTGTTTCATGCTTTTTTTGAGTGTGAGTCCAGAGGTCCCTTCCAACCCTGACGATTCTGTGATTCTGTGATATGGAATGTCTGTCAAGCTGGCTGATTACTGTTTTCACTGGAAAGCAGTAAGTTAACAAAACATTGAGTCACTTTACGGAGAACTGTAGCTATTTGCATATTTAATAATTTGCAGATCATTACATGCAAATGGCTTAATGCCCCAAGAAGGAAAAAAAATGTGGGAAGAGGAGGGGAAAAAACATTTCATTCTGAGATCTTGCCAAGATGAAAGGTGATCTTTTTTTTTTTAACTCTATTTCAGTCAAAGACTCTGAAGTTAAAATGGAAAAAATTGGTTTAGTCTAGATTTACCAGGTGAGTTTTCATTTTGCTCCCCCATCCTTGTGCAGTCATCTGTTGTCTCTTGCAGATGAGCTTATTGATGTTGCTAGCCTCTTCTGTCAAAAAAGTAAACTCTGTACACTGCCCTCCTCTGTACCTGCCCTTCATGGGGTTTGCTACTCCTTGTACAGAAGAGCTGTGAGGGAAGAGGACCTTGTGCTGGGCTGCTGCAGTGTCTGCCCTGCAACTACCTGGGAAATTATCTCGGTTAAGCGGATGTTACTGTCACTGGCAGACAAAGGGAAACGCTTTCCATACTTTAAAGTGCTAAAGTGTTTCCCATTTGGAGGTTGGCACCTGTATGTTCCAAGAGCGTGGTACAAGATGGGGAAAAGAAGACACTACAAAGCTTTGCCTAGAAAGGCAAATGGGGTGAGAAGGTTTTGCTGAGCAAGGTGCATAAGGGAAGGAGAAAGACTTGATATATTGCTAAACAAGCCCATGTGCGATCATGGGTCAACAATGAAGGTATGGGGGTCAGCGATGGGGCGGAGGCTCCGTAACCTGGTCATTAAAACAGGAAACAGGAAGGCAAAAGCCCTCACCTCAACTCCAGATTTAATCTGCGGCCTTGAGCAAATCACTTCACCTTAATCTACCTCTGTTTCTGCTCTTCCTCATGGGAGGGAGGATTTGACGCCTCGTGGGTTCAGATGTTAAAAGACTTTAGTAGTTTATGGATGGATATGTATGCAGTACCCACTGAAATTAGAAGTAGGTGCAGAATGGACCCTACTTGTCTATATCATCTTTCAAATTCTACATTTACGGACTCCACAGTAGTTGGGAAAAGAAAATCATACCTAATACTCTGTTGCAGTTTAGGAGCGCTCTGGCACTTTAGAGAAAGCACATTTCTTTCTAAATTGAAATAAGCTTCCAGCTTCTGTTGAGGATGTGTGAAATTTTATTTCTGCCTCAGAAATAGTTTCATGCTTGTGCCTTCAGTACGTCGCACTGATTTATTTCTTTATTTCTTAGAGAAGCAACCAGTGTTGATACTTACTTGTGTGTTGTTGCTCTTAACTGCTGGGAAAGGGTGGTAATCTCTGTGGTATGTGAGAAAAAGACTATTTATAGAGCAAACAGTTCCTTTGTTAGCAAGTGTCATTCCTTGTATGGTTTACATTGGGATGGGTGTAGGAGGAGGAAAGACTATTGTCAAACCTTGCACCATGGCGGTCCGGGACCGTGGAGTAGCTGCGCGGGGAGAACAGTTACATGCAAGAGATGAGAACATAATCCTTGCCAGGCAAATGGAGTACATTTAATTGCAGCTGACTGAGAACATCTGTCAGGGCCGTGTTTTGTAGTGCACAGATTAGTTTTTAATGTAATGAAAATTCTGGCATAAAGCTTATGCATTTTATAGAAGAAGTTAATTTTGTCTCTCCCCAAAAAACTTTTTTTGTCGAAGGAACTTTTGACAAAAATTGGATGCCCCATCATCGGTTGCTCACCATGCACCAGGGTTCAGAGTGATCTCTGCTTCCCTCAGCCTCCCAGCTATTGTTCTGCTGATCCTGTGTAGAAAAACCCATAGACAGGCTTGATAGTAGGCAGTATCTTGGGGTTTTAGAATGAAAAGTGTATTTCCAAAAATGTTCTTAATCAAGGATTGTTTACATTGCATGACAAAAGTATTAAGTAGCTGCTGTAGATGTACTGTGAGCATCCTGAGTGTGTGAATGATCAGAATTTAATAACTCATGTACTGTTAGGGGCTGGTGGCCGTGTGTAGTGCCATTGGAATGGAAATGATCATGCCACTGCTTAGTGGGTCACATAAGTAGCCTTTCACCTCATTCTTACTGGGCATTAGTGACCATGTGGATGGCTTCCAACATAACCACTTTTATACAGAGGGATGTACATATATATGTGTCTCTTTCAGCGGAATATATGTGCATAGTGTTCTTTCATATAGTGTGTGATACAATCAGCATGACTCCTTATCAAAAATCAGTTGTTATCACTGGATAATTGTACCTGGACAAGGATCCTATGACACTGAATCTATACAAATATGAAAAAACAGGGTTATAGTCCATGTGGTTTCCTGTTTTGATTATTCAAACGTATGCATAAGAATAACAATAAGGAAAATGTTATATAAGTTGCAGATAAAATTAATTCTCTTCAGAACAGTGAGCTCTCAGGTACAGTAATAATAAATACCCCTCAAGACCCCTTTTTTTTTTTAATAGGAAATGGTACTCACAATAACGGCCTTCTGGAAGCACTGTGCTGATGTTCTGTCGGGGAGTGTACATCAACAGTGTCCCTTGTTCCTGAGTTGGACCAGCCGCATCTCCAGCGCTGGAGGGAAACTGTTTCTGTTTCCAAGGTAAGTACCATCCAAAAAGTTTGGTTTGGTTTTGTTTGGTATTGAGGGTGGGAAGGTAATAATGGCACCTGACTATTAGGACCAAGAACACTCTTGAACTTGATTAATCTTCCATACGTTGCTGGCAGTTGGTACTAATTTTCAGTCCTTGCCAAAACACAGACTTGAGCTGATGACCTAGTTTCAGCTGACCTTGAAATAAGCAACCTCTGTGACCTTCAAGCAATTACGTGACTCAGGTAGCTGGCTACTGCTAGCTGGCTGCGGACTACGGGTACGTTTGTTATGCTCTGTTCAAGGGCTGCTGGTGGAACTGAATTAGACCCTGTGCCTTCCAGCTCGTTCAATCTCACAGACATTTTTTGATTTCTTATTTTATTTATCTTAAAGAACTGGCTGATATCTGGCAGGAACACACTGAGATCTGTACCTGATATCACCAGTTAGGAATTTATTCTTCTGAGAGCATTAGGATTTTTAATTATAGCCAAAGCCAGTGTGTTATGTAGTCTGTAGTTTCTTGTAAAAAGTAGTGACTCACTGTAATTGGTTAGTGCATGCAATACAGTCCATTTTTGTGTAGTGTCCTCTCTGCAGTGTAAAGCACCTGATCTTTGGAGGCAACATAGAGCAAAAAGTAAAGCGCCCAGCAGTGAGAGGGGACAAGGGCAGGTAAGGCTTGCAGATAATGGTACATGAGTTGGCAAGGCATAGGCAAAGCAGCATGACAGAGAAAGTAAGGGTTCCTGTGGGAGGGGCAGGAGTCGGGCAGGGCAAAGAGGTGAAGCAGGAACAGTGAGGGAGAAGGGGAAGGCAAGGCAAGCACGTGGAGTGGAGCGGAGTTGGTGCTGTATTCCAGGGTTCAGTCTGGAGAGGAATTTCTGCACTCCTCTTGCTTTTATCGTGTCACAGAAATCTAATTCTGAAGTCCGTATCGAGATTGTGCGTCACTTAAGTCCTGTATGGCCAAATGATTTAGAATTTGACAGGCCCCAACGGAAGAGCTATTTTGTTGCAGGGATTTTATGGTTTTGCTAAATCAAGAACTTGAGATCTTCGGAGTGAAAGGGGGAGTATTTGCACTTGCATGCAAAGTGTTAAGTTGCAGCTGATTCAGTTAACATTTGCGACTTTAATGTAGGTCTGCACCCCAGGCTTTTTCGAGAGAATTGATGTACTTGTGTAGAGTTTCACAGTAACTGGGGAAAAGGTGTAGGTGATACAGACACATCATCTATTTGTAGATAAATTAAAGAGAGTTTTCATAGAGAAATTATTTTAATCAGTCACCAGCTGGGGTGCTGAAGAACTCACAGTCATTAAATCATGGGCCAGGAAGGCTACACTGAGCTCTTAGTCCACCATTTGTAAAGCGTCTTGTCTGTGATGGAGACTCTCTGAGGTGAATAATTTACAGTAATAACATCAGATGACAAGTGGATGCGGGTAGAAAGACGGGAGAACACAGAAACAGCGACACAGTTTCTCTAGCTCCAAGATCGGTACTGCCTGAAACATGTCTCCGAATAGAGGAGCTTGGCTTCACCTCTGGCGATGCAGAGGGGACAGCGCTATCTGCCGGATCTGCAGCGACAGCACCGTTGTTTTCCAGGATGGCACAGCACCAGGCATATTTTACCTCCTGCCTGCAACACACACTTACATACACACGTAGACACATGCGTGCACATACATGTTCTCTCAATTCTTCTCTCCCCTTCCTCTCCTTGGGATTTCTCCATGTAATCTCTCCTTTCCTGTACAGTATTTGGCTTTCAGATGGAAACCTACTATTAGTCTATTTTTTTTTCGTTTTTTTTTTTTTCTGGTTGTTTCTTTGTTTAAAGTTAATGAAATACTAAACTACTAAAATAAACAAACTGTAGCAGAATACCTAACCAGGAGAAGGTGCCTGATTAGACAGTTAAGTGCTAGCAAGGAATTCTCTTTGAAAAATGGTGGTTTTGAAGGAGAAAGTGACATTTTACAGATTCAAAGCCTTGTGTAACTTCTGCTATTTTACACAGCACCTTTAAATTTGACCAGGGAGATGTTCCTCACTGTCAGAAGACAAGAGACCTTTCAATTCTGTCATATTGAAGCTGGAAAAACTGTTTGTCCTTTCTCGTGTGTGATGTCTAATGTATTACATATGTGCTTGTTGTTTTAGATGAAGGACAATGAGAATTGTGCTACTAGGAGAAGGGAGTTGGACACCCACAGATGGAAGGTGCAGAACATCGCCAAAGACCAAAAACGTTTCTCTTTCACAATGGGGGACTTGATTCTGCAAGATAATCACTGTATGATGTATGACCAAACATCTCCAGTACAAAAAAAGGAAAGGAAAATGAGGTGATACGAAATCCTTCGTATTTCCTGGACTCCTGTGAAAACAAACAACATTTGAGAAGTAGCCCCGAGCTTTCTTCTAGAGGACTTGCAAATGAACTTGAAGGTGTATACCCATGTTTATTGACAGCTGGGAGGAGATTCAGCTTTGTTCACTGTTTAAGGATAAAAGCAGCAGCTAGCACTTTAGTCCAGCCAAGGTAAGACAGTAATACTTGCTGAACAAGCTTTTCTTTACAAAAATGCAATCATTGCGTGGTGCTAAAATAATTGATGCGTTGATGTATTTTACTAGCAGTAAGAATTCAGAAATTAAATGAGCAAATATGAATGAATATGTGTGGCAATCTGACACGCTAATGGATTTTCATCTACTGCTAAAGTGAATGAGCGGAGGGGAGGCCTAAAAGCATATCTGTGAAAGTGCCACCCGATTAGACTCCAGATTGGTAAAACAGCACTTCAGTTAGAGCACACAAAGGCTTGCCTATGTGCATATGCGCTACTTGATTTTATTGGCATAGACTCCCAGAAATCAATATCCCAAAAGTACCTGGACCAACACCAGGGCTTAGAATTTCCAGGATGTATACAATAACACACCTCTAAATATGGCCTGTATTAAAGACCTGGAAAAATGTGTTTGTTTAGTTGCTGACCACAAAGTGTTAGCAACGTGCAGGAACGTAGCTCGGTGCCTTTCTTGGACACAGAGGGGAGAATTTTCAACCCATCCTTCAGAGCACGCCTGCTGCTTAAAGGGATCCGAGTCCGCAGACCCTGCCGGTCCTCTGTGCATGCGCAGGCTTTGGCTTACACAAGGCTGTTCTGCATTTGAGAGAGTATTTTTCTGACAGGGAGCACCGCTATGAAAAGCATTAAAGGCTCACAAACAGCTCCAGCAGTCTGCTTGCCAGGGCAGTTACTTGTTCACAGAGGGGAGGACTCTCCAGTCCTTCTCATTCTTAGTCCTGAAAGAAAAACAATTCTCAGAGCCAAGGATAAATAGAGGCATGTTGAACAGCCTGTGTTTTCTGTGGGAGAGAAAGATGGCAAGGGGACTGTGCCTTGTGGGTGCTCAGTGAAAGAAGAAAGGGAGAGCAGCCCACATTAGAATATTGCCCATCCAGAACAGAGGCCTTGGAAATCAGTTGGCCTCTTCCGCAGGCATGAAGGAAGCTAAGCCAAGCTCAGGTAGCAGTAGTAAATCAAGAACGTGCACAATCTGTGTATAGTGGAAAGAGGTCCTGCAGCATGTATGTGACAGAAAACAGAGCGGTTGCTCAGTACAGAGCATAGCTTTCGGCAATCACAGGGGTGCGTGTATGGGCAACCCCACTCCGTTACGTTGCATGGGGAAATAGATTGGGCAAAAAATGATGCAACACAAATGCAGGCAGGTGTTTGTATAGAGAGAGCATGTAAGATCGCACAGTCACGCGGGGTACATGCATCTTAAGAGTATTAATAGGACCTTCCTGCTTGAATATGGGGGGGGTGAGAACAGCATGCAACTGGGGCTGGGCGCAGCTAAACACTGCAGATCTCATCTCCAGCACTGGGAGCTGTGCACCAGCTGGAAATGTAGGTCTGCAGATGGAAAGATGTGTGAAGAGTATAGCTGGGGTTTTCTGTAGTGTTGAGTATACAGTGGGGATCCAGATGTTGGCAGGTACATGGAGAATGCATTTTAAAACCTGAGTGTGAAAAAGAGAAAACTGAATGAGCTTTTATAACCCTCCAGGCACCCTGCAAAGGCAACTAGAGAAGTCTTCCCTTGCTACAGATTTCTGTAGGATGGTTTTTAAAGTGCGTGGGAAGGATGCCTACGTCTATTAAATTCAACATTTTAAAATTGGTATACATCATTCTGTATGAGTTTTCTGCAAACTGCTACTGGTTTCATACTGGCTAGAGGCTGCTCTGTAGGAGCAGCAGTGAGCAAGTGTAAACGGTGCTCGCTTCCTTTTCGTGCCCTCTCTTCCAGCGCCTGTGCATCAGGGGATTGCACCGCTGTTCCTTGGTTGTTGCACAGCTCTGGTGGCCTTGAGGTTGGGATGGTTGTTCATCCCAGTGGTGGGTATGTGTTGGCTCCTGACAGTCAGGACGGGCTGTGCGAGGAACGAGCTTTGCTGATGTTTAGCTGCACAATAAAGAGGACATTTGCACTGAAGCAAGCTGATGTGATTGCGGATGGCAGAGGAAGCTGCTGAGATGGCTGTCACAGGGAGGCCAGACACTCCCATAGCCTGGCTCGGGGACCATAAGAGTGAGGGATTAATGGGGGCAGGGTGTTGACATTATTTTTAGCTCCTCGTCTTGTTGTGCCTGTGAAAAAGTGCCAGCCTTTTTTCTCTTTTTTTTTTTCCTTTTTTTTTTCCCCGTGAAGCATTAACTGGGTGGGTTGCCATAGCAACCCCCGCATGTTAAGTTGGGCTGCTTCTTGCAGTATTCAAGATTTCTCTCTCTCAACATTCAGTCCCCTTCACCATTTCCCCTGGAGCGCCAAAATGGCTGAGAGCTTTGTGGTGCTGAGCATCCTGTGCCCTAAGGGTTATGCCTGTCCTCCAGCCTGTTCACTGGCGGCATCAGGGCTGTGTTAGGGCGAGACGGAACAGCTGTGCATCCTTGCCTTAGACCAGGTTTGAAGAATATGCGCTCTCCATCTCTTTCGCAGCACACCGGGGCTGAAAATTGAAACAGGCTTCCGATGTGGCATCCCGTGTATTTGCCAGTTTTCCTGAAGAGGGCTGGGCAGTGTTTGTTGCCTGTTCAGAATAGGCACATGGAGATGTTGGAGTGGTTCCCAGCTCATAGCAAGAAGGGAAGTATCTTATCCTTTCATTCTAAAAACCTAGAGTATCTCTGAGTAACTCCAGAGAAGTTTTTCTATATGTTTGTTTTAAAAAAGTATACAACACAGGTTCTGGTAGTTTAATAAACTGGACTGACTACAAGAATTTATTTCAAATCATGTTTGGGTTTGTGTGTAGTACATGAAGCACTCTCTAGGTGAAGAATAAACTTCTCCAGAGCTGGGGAGGGGAGGGTGTGATCTCCATTTGCTTCCCTGGCCTGTGGCTTTCTGCGTTACAATCCACCCCTAATCCAAGCCCAGTTTCACAGAGATTTTCTTCACCTCTGGGCCCAATTTCCCTTCTTTAAATAGCAGCCAGAACACCAGTCTAGCATGAAGTGCTTGAGGGTCTGTACATGAACAATTCTAAGGGATAACTCATTATTTTTTTAGGATGTTTATTCGTCACTGTAATTTAAATTGGTTGGCAGGTGAGTTCTGGAGTGCCTGGGATTAGAGGAGAAAAAGGCTTCTGTTTCTCCCCGGGGGAGCACCAAGGCACATGACAGCGGGGCTGTGCTAAGGCAGGAGCAGAAAGGGTTGAAGGGTCGGTCAGTGGCTGCTGACCGAATCAGCGTGGTAGAGCTTCTGCTTCCCCTTAATCCTCTCTGACCCTCTCTGTGCTCCCTGGCAGAATTCTCCGTAATAGATGTAATTAGAGCAGCCGTAGCACAAACAGTACAGCTCTGCTGATCCGTGTTCTGTGTTTTCTGGCAGGGCACCTGGCTTCCTGAGAACAGATGTGATTTCCACTGTACTTCGTGAAACAGGTGGTTGTCAAACGAGATAGCCAGGGACATTGTCCAGTAGTTCCTGTGTCTATAAAAAACCCACCACCAGCACTCACCCGCCATGCATGGGCTGGATTGTTCCAGAAGAGTTAGGAGCAAATCCTGTGGCTTAGCCTGCCCTTCCCTTTGTTGAGTTGTGAATATAGCAAAGGGCAATGGGAGGAAAGGAAATGGCTTCATGTAGGAGGCTACGGCCTTCCGTCGTCTCTGGGTATCGTGGCTGCCATTTTGTCTTCCTGTGGAGAAAAGTCAGATTTTATGATTTGGATATTTGTGATGGATGGCTTCTAAGGGGGGGAATTGGAAGTGTGTTGCTGGCATCTGCAGCCACCGTTTCGCAAGCTGTTGGTGTGCATAGTCACACCTGGCTCCTGGAGGTACATTAAATAGGTGGTTTCTTTGATGAGTTAGCTGGTAGGAGTGCACAGTAACCCAGATAATCCCAGAACAGAGTGGGCAGCGAGTGAAATTTGACAGCCAGCATGTAGGGACTGTCGTGGCTTTGGTCAGTCCCTGCTGTGATGTTTCAGGGCTGCACAGGTGTCAGGGGCCACAGTCAGATGTGGGCTGAAAGAGGGCACAGTAACCTGTCCAGCCAGTAAAATGAAGCAGAGCAAGGAATTAGGAAGATGTCCTTAGCTAGGAATTACTTGGAGTTGTTGCAGTAGGCTGTAAGGGGTGACGGGGAGGCAGTTGCTCTGTACGTCGTTATTGGTAGATGATGAATGCAGCTTGCCGATACACAAACGTGATTAGATGATGTCTAGGAAAAGTGTTGGTTGTCTTTGTTCTGTGCCTGCTTTGCTTGAGCAGCTCAGGGACCAGACTGCTTGTGTGCCAGGAGGCCCCAGAGCTGCGGTAGTGGCTGAGAGTCCATGCGCTTGAAGCTGATGCTTTCCGATGTCTGCGAGTTTCCCTGTTCGGGTGGGTCTCGCCGTCTGCGCTCTGAGTTTTGGCACTGCGAGTTGCTCACGTGTCGTTCTCCGATGGCATTGGGCAGGTTTAATTCAATAGATTGTGCTGTTTATTGAGCTGACATCAGAGCAGATGCTTTAAAATGAGGGAGCGCATCTAACAAGCACTTCATTTTCCCTGTCTGTCCACTGTGACCTTCAAAGTTGGAGAAGCCCTTCGGGGCACGGTGGCCCCAGTCCAAGAAGAGAAAGCTCAGCCTGCTGCTGGCATTAAACTCCTGGGAATCAGGCTGGAACATGAGGAGAGAGGATTTCCCATTATTGCCCACTGTGACCTTCAGAGCTGTGCAAACGTTGGCATTAAACTCATTAGAGGGGGAGGCCTCTCCGTGACCCCGCATGGCCAGCTCTCCCCCGTGCCTTTATTCTGGATGCCGGCCGAATGATGCCGGTATCCTCTCTCCGGCCCCTCTAGCCGAGCGGCAGCCGGGGAGGAGGGTGCCCGAGCGCTCCCGGGGGAAAAGGGGGCCGAGGAGCCCCTCCGGGGGCCGCCGAGCCGCCGCGGTGGGGCCGGGGGAAGAGGAAGAGGAGGCGGAGGGAGGGGAGGCAGGCGGGCCGCCGCGCATGCCTGCGGCGGGCCGTGCCCCCCGCCCGGGCGAGGCTGGGCTCGGCGCAGCCGTCTCCGGCCGCGGTGCGCAGGGAGCTGCGCCCCCGCGCAGCGGTGCGCGCTGCCCCCGGCCGGGCCCGGAGAACAAAGGGCGGCGGGCGGTGCCGGGCCGCTCCGCTCCCCTCCCCGCGGCCACCTGCTGCTGCGCGCCCGGCGCCTGCGGAGCGCGGCGGAGCGGAGGCGGCGGCGGCGGCGGCCGCGCCCCGGCGGGAGCGGAGCTGTCCGCGGCGCGTCCCTGTCCGTGGTGCTGCCGCCGCGCCGGGGGGAGCCCAGCCCAGCCCAGCCCAGCCCAGCCCAGCCCAGCGGTGGATCCCCGGCCAGCCCCGCATCCCAGCCGGCTGCCGCCCACCCTCCGCTGCCTGCTCGCCGACAGGCGCAGCCCGAGGCATCCTGTTGCGCCAGGTCCGCAGCCAGGAGGGGAGAAGCGGCGTTTTTGCTAAAGAGCCTCTGCCCAGCTTGAGATTTGCTCGTGGCGCGGAACAATGGCTGCGCTGCCAAGGCTGGTTTGTGCGTCTTCGGTCGTGTTGGTGGTCTGGGGTAGGTGCTTCCAGTCTGTCTTGTCTTCAGCCACGTTCGCCACCAAACCTGGTGCTTGCCCCTTGCAGGATGCTTCTTTAAAGCACCGGGTTTCCTAGTAAGGTTCCATAAACAGTCATGAAGACCAGCTTTCAAAGTGGCTTTTTTTTGTTTACAAGAGGAGAAGGAAATGATATTCATGCAGAGTTAATATGAATGTATTGGAGGTAATATGAGCAGATAAAATAGATTACTGCTAAGTAGACTTACAGCACAAAGCGTGTGCTTTAATACGCATGCAAGTTCTTTACTGTTTCCTGTTTGCTGTTGTTTTGAAATTGCAATGTAATTTCATGTTGAGTTGCCTCAGGGAGGATGTGCAAACCGTTAAGCGGTGCATGTTAGTGCTAGTTTTCCATGCAGTCTATATAAACTGGAGTAAATAATTTTATTGTGATTATAATTTTTCTACTGCAACCAAGAAAAGGTTGGTTAGTTTTGCTAATACAGCTACATTTGATGTGCACATATACCTACAGTTCTGTGTGTGGGTGCGTATCTGCATGTATGTATCTAATTTAACCGGAGTAAAGCATGATCCAGTAGCTTCTCCATTATTTCTCCCAGAAAGCTGGTGCTACCCATGCAGCTGGTAGTACGGGAGAATTGGAATCTGGCTCTTTCTAGGATAGGTCCCGGGATAATACAGTGCTCGAGAGAGTGGGTTAATGCTATCTCAGAGGCTGGGGAGGAGGGAGCAGCCAGCAAAGTCAGCATCTTCAGTGAGCTAAACTCTAGGCTTTGGAGACAGGTTTGGACAGACAGAACCCAGTATTGTTTAGCCCAGGGGATGAATGTCGGCAGGGATTTAGTCTTAGATGTCATGCTGAAGTATTCCTTTTCTTATCAAGTATTTAACTTTGCAGACAATGATTTTTGTCTTGTTTTGGGAGAGCAGTATTTTATAGCTGCCAATGTTAGCACAGATCTGTTCGGAAGCATTTTGCACAGGAATGCATGTAAACTCAATAACTCCTCCTGCTGCCAAATTTACTCAAGTCTAAGCCCCTTGGTTACCAGTACTGCTTATGAAACCTAGAAACGGGAAGGGTGGCGAATCCTTCCAGTTTGTTTTGAACACATTGCCAGATTAGAAGATCCAGACTGTTTAACTTAGCACAAAGAGCGAGCTGTTCTTCCACGCTTGAATTCTGGGCTTTCTCTCACGCCAGACTGTAATTGCTCCTGTAACAGGAGCATGCTCAGCATGCATGGGAGAGAATGAACAGTGCCTCTAAAGTGGCATTAATTACTATGAGAAAAATGAAAGTTGTGGCAAAGCAGATGCTGGAGAGGTGAATCTGCATGAAGTGATCACCCTCTGTTAATTATTATGAATTATTTATATCTCAGAGAAGGAAGCTTGGTAAAATTTGACATTTGAGGCTCATCTGTTGTCAGAAGGTGCTAGTAATTAATCAAACAGTTTTCCACTGGGGATGATGTGATCATAAATGCCGAGATGTGGATAACTGATGTCTCTCTAATTCTGTCTTACGCTTCTTCTCTGTTACCCCTTTTCCCTAGCTGGTTTTTGTTCTGCAGTATGTGTTGAAGTTCCATCAGAGACAGAGGCTGTGCAAGGAACACACATGAAGCTACTCTGCATCTCCTGCATGAAGAGGGAAGAGGTCACAGCCAGCACAGTGGTGGAATGGTTCTACAGGCCAGACGGTGGAAAAGATGAACCTGTATGTATACTTGGTAGCTAAGCCCTTGTTTTCCTGGGTCTTATTGTGAAACACAGTCCAGTGAACTCGTGTGGGAGAAGCCAAAAGGTATTTATGTGTGTGTAAGTTTGTCCTGCAGCAGGATTCCCAAGGAAGACTGTGCAAGGGAAGGAGACAGACAGACCAAGGCTTTCTGCTACATTCTTATCCAAAGCCTACAGAAATGCCCAGCAGGCTGCTTTCATATAACGGAGGAGAGACGAGCTTGGAGTTCAGCTCCAAGCTGCAGATCTTAGCAATTTCTGCAGTGTTTTCACCCGGAGGTTCCACAGCACCAATTTTGGGCAGTCACTAAAGCATCTTTTCCTTGCTTACCTGATTTCCACACTCGGGCACAGCATGAACTCATGGCAGGAAAAGCTAGAATCTGTTGTTGAGTTCAAACATTTGGGATCATGCATACACGAATGTGAAATTCCAGTTCCATTCCTTGAATACTTGAAGTCTAGTATGTAAGGAAATCAAGAAGGGAAACAGAAGTATGGAGTGACACCTGGTACCTTTGGCCAAGTTTCCCTTCTTTTAGGACACTTCTTAATCCCAAAGCTGTTCTTTGGAGGTTAAATTGGGCTCTGATAAACCTGCAGGACACTCAGAGAAAGCGGTGGTATCCTGACTGTGGGAGGATCTCTGTGAGTTGTTTTGGGATGCTTGTCAGGAAAAGGTAAAATTCGTTTTCAGAACGAATCAAAACGGGAATAGTATAGATAAGGGGTAACTGGAATTCAAGAAAGAATGGTAAAATGGAGAATAAGATTAAGGTTGAGTGCACATCTTTCTTTCTAGCTATTTTATCTGAGTATGAAGCATTAGGTCAGTGGTTGCATTTCATCATGATTGAGCAGGGCCAGGCAAGGTGACAAATATTCTCCTACCGTCTGAGAACCAAGGGGCCGTGCTAAGGAATGAGATCAGAATTCACTTTCAGTGACATTTGCCAGTGGCAACGCAAAGAATGCTAATGAAACTCAGCTGGGGCGGGCAGTTTAATGGTGGGGACTGTGGTCAGCCAGAAACTTGCAAGAGATTAGGCTTGTGAAAGTCACCCAAGCTCTGCTCTTCTGATGTACCATTTTCACACTGTTATATTTATTCTGCAACACTTCCATTTCAGCTGAATATCCTAGGGCTTACCAAAAATCACTGTTTGTCTTTGTTGTATTTATTCTGTGGTTCCTTCTTAAGATGACCTTCCGTGCAGCGACCGACAGGTTAGGCACGAAGACTGCAGGATCCTCATTTTTAGTTCCATTGCTGGTCTTTTGTGTCATTGTCCACGTGTGTCTGGTTTTTTTATGCCTTAGTTTTTCTAACTCTGTGATGGAGATAATTCAGTCTTCTGTCTTTTGTAAAGCGGTCTGAGATTTTGAGGTAAAGGATGATGAAATATGAACAGCTGCTGTTACTAAGGAAGCCATTGCCCAGAACATATATGTGTGTAACTAGAGGATTATGTTGTTCCTTGTGTATGCTGTGTAGTTGTCTGAGATTTGAGTCAGTGATTAATCAGAATACCCCCTTCACATTTCCTCACAGATCTACGAGTACAGGAAAACGAACCATGAATTTCCGAGCCGCTTCAGTGGTCGGATTCAGTGGAATGGGAGTAAAGACATGCAGGATGTATCCATCACTGTGTTAAATGTGACCCTGAATGATTCGGGTATCTACACCTGTAACATCACCCGGGAGTTTGAGTTCGAGATTCACCGACCTCTCTTCACAAGCTCCAGATTGATCCACCTCACCGTGGTGGAGGAGGGTATGAAGGATTGGCAGAAAGCGTGTTGTGCCTTAACTCGACGTGGGTGTTGTCATCCAGGGATACAGTTTTTCATTGCACAGCAGGAGAAGGGAGACTGAGCTGCCAGATAATTGTGTCTGTCTTTGCCAGCAACAAACACTGCATAGGGTTCAGGAGGAAAGACCTGCATTTTATTTGCTGGTTGCAGCCTCTTTTCAGTCTCAGAGGGGTTGTGTGTGAATGTGGGAAGGTATAACAAGCTTGGTGGGTTGGGGGAACAGCTGGGCAGGCACAAAAAGGCAGAGGTTTCCCGTTTCTCTGCTCAGAACCCTGGTTTCTCCCCTGGCGGCTCTGGGATGCTACAGCACAGCCTTTGCCAGGGTACCGCAGCGTCGGCTTCCTTGCTTCCACCCCCTCCCTCCTGGAACGACTCGTACTCCATTTTGATATCAGTCTCTTGCTTCCACCCTCTCCCAATCCTTCCTTCCCTTTGCAGCGCTCCCGAGTCTTTCTGTTCCTCTTGGTTTTGCTCAGTTGAGTGCTGAAATCCTGGCTTGTTAGAAATCAGTGGGAATTCTGCTGTTCTCTTCAGAGAGGGACAAGAGCTTTTAGCCCTCATCTTTTTCTGCTGTGTCTTCCCTTCCCTTCTTCCCCACAAGCATCTCTGTGTTTTGATCTCTTTCAAATCACTGGTGGCATGATACAGTCAGGTAACACCAGCGAGTAGGATGCCCAAAGGAATCCAAATGTGAAGATGAGATAGGCTAACGGTGAGCAATCCGCATGAATGTGGGGGGGCAGAGAACGCGAGACACATGCAAGCCTGTGCACATTTGATTCCACTGGAAGCACGCAGTGGGATTGTTGCTGGCATACCCTGTTGGCAGCCTTGCCCATTCCCTCTCTTTTGCCCCCTCACAGTGTAGTGGCATCTGGGTGTCTCTGGCAAGGTGGGTTAGGAAGGATGACAGGGTGGAAAGTGTCAGTGGAGCTGCTGTGCTCCGATAGCTGCATGTAAATGATCAGAGATTATTGCATTTTCTTAACAGCTGGAGAAGACTTCACCTCCGTCATCTCTGAAATCATGATGTATATTCTGCTGGTCTTCCTTACCTTGTGGCTACTGATAGAAATGGTCTATTGCTACAGGAAAGTCTCTAAGGCAGAGGAGGCTGCCCAGGAAAATGCGTAAGTGTGAAATCTCTCCAGGTGCAAGCTGTTCTGCGGGCGTTCTTCAGATGTCTCAGTCCAGATCAGACTGCAAGAAAACTGAACTTGGCTATTGCGTTTCTAGCTCATGTTTGCTATGTCTGGAATCTTTGCAATGTTTGGGAGTACCAAAAGAGACAATGAACTTGTATGATGAGAGACAATGTACCAGGTAGGGAGGGTACCCACGGTGTTCCAAAGTGGCCAGGTTTGAACTGCACAGAGATGCTCTCCTGGAAGGTGGATCTCCTGTCAGAGAGCTGACTCACAGATGCAGTTGACAGAGCAGAGATGTTCCGATTTTTATAGTGGCCCATTCCCATCTTTCTACGTACTTGTCTTAGAAAAGGGTGCTCTTTGTACGTGGTAGGAAAGCTGTTATGTCTAGGATTTTACAGTAGGGAAGACTCGGGGTCTGTTCCTGACTGTGCCGAGGAGAGTTTCCTACTGCGAGCATCTTCTACAGGTGATATTTGTTACCTCAGAGGTACTTATAGGCATTCAGTATCTGTGTAAGGGTGAATGGACCCAAACTGTTTTTAGCACTTGAGGTTATGCTTTCCTCCTTCCTTCTGACTACAGGACAGACTATCTTGCGATTCCATCAGAAAACAAGGAAAACTGTGCCGTGCCTGTGGAGGAATAGCAGAAAGGAATCAGCGGAACAAACGGCACCAAGGTAGGCAATGAGTAAAGAGTCAGTCACTGCTTGCGCCCGTCAACCTTCATCCTTACTACTGTGGGTTAGGCGTGCATGGGGCTGGAGAAAAGGCGGACAGGAGATTCCTGGCTGTGCTCCTTCTCTGGAGCTTCCCCAGTGACCTTAGAAGCAGTATAGGGATCTTTAGATGGTGGGTGTACTAATACTACTTTGAACCCCTAACCAACACGCACGTTCGCTTTCAGGCCATGGTGTAATTACTTTCCCTTTGCCTATTCCTGTTGAGTTGGGAATAGTCACTGTCCCCTGCAGATAGGGAGCTGTGCTCAGAAACAATATAAGGGCGCTCTCTCCAAAGGAAGCGTCTGCTAGGAAGGACTTTGTGTGCAACAGACCAAAATCTAGATCTTTTAAAGTCTTATTCACGTCCTGTCAGTTACTATGCTAATTCTATCACAATCCTTACTTCAGTAAGGTCGAATGACTGGCGCTCCAAGAGGAATTCTCTCACTTGCAGGGGCTCTGAAGACAGAAGGACCACGTCATGCCAGCCAGGTTTGAGGGGGGAGCTCTGCGTCGTCGGGAGGAAATACGGGGAAGTGTAAATTCTCTTCCATTTGCCTTGGACTCTGTACAGCCTTGACTTTGGCCTCATGACTCCATTCTGAGCTGCCGGCCCATTTGCTAAAGGACTCTTCTTTTGAAGCATGCTGAGCAAAGGGCACAGGGGTGTGGGCAGCACAGCTCCTTCCCGAGTTTCAGTCCCATCATCATGTTAATGGCTTTGTAAATGTTAAGTGTCATTTCTTAGCTGCTGTCACCACCACCTTTATTTGCTAAATATGCTAGTTCTCCATTGCAGAGATAAAGGGTATGTATGTCACGTTACTCTGACCTGCAGGACTGGGAATGGTCATCTCAGGGTGATGTTCTACCACGTGTTATAGCCCAAGCAGTCTTATCAGTGTTAAAACAGGAAGGATTTAATTAACTAGTTGCTGCTTTGGACTTTGGGCTGCCTGTGCACAGGCAGAGTAGGATGAGGACTATAATGCATTAGAATTGTTGAAAATGTGTAGTAGGAAGGATGAGTGCCTGTGCCATGTTCACACTTGCTTCTGAAGGAGGGAACCGAGAATATAGATCCTGAAGTACTCCTGCTTTGGGAGGCAGTATGATGTAAGTATAAGAATCCCCTGTACCCCCCACTTTCATTTAGCAAGTGTCAGAGTTCTTAGTTCCTTCCATTTGCCTTGTGTAGCAGGTTTACTCCTCAGGTGCGCAGAGACACAGTGATAGGAGTAACCTGCGGAGCCGCGTTCTGCAACAGCAGGCAAGCCAGTAGGACAAGGTGTGCAGTTCACCTGCTTCTGGGGAAACCCCCGAAAGGAAGACAGCCTGATGCAAGTAGGTGAGCAAAGGAAATAGGATGCACAGCCCTCACAGGGAAAGGACAGACAGCTTTGTAAAACGGTAGTACTTTTTATAACTGCAGTATCTAGTCTTCTCATACTATAGTGGAGCACCACCTAGAGGAATAGACAGAAAACACTTATTTTTTCCTAGATAATTGTAATTCTTTCTTGTGATAATTAGTCACTGGTTTGAATAGTCAGCATTCATCGTAAATAATCCACTGCTGCACACGAGTCACACTGTAAATTCAATGTTTCCTAGGCAAACTTACCTTTTCAATTGTAGTGGATTAAGCGGAGTGAAATTTGTTCTATGGCCTCAAATGTAGATCAGTTGAGTTCAACAACTAGGATTACGAGGAGAAGAAAAGGCAGAAACATTGGCTGGAGTGGAACTGCACCTTAAGACAAAATGGGGCAAGGTTTGTTTTATTTCATATAGTAGATGTTGTTACATCCCTGCTGCAATGGAGCCTATACTGCTTGCAAGAGTTGACAAATTTTGCTACACTGACTGCTTCTAAATAGAGTGCTTGTGAATCAAGGCATGCTTCCTTCCCACCTATGGAATTTCCTCTGCTTTGTTCTGCTGCTTTTTATGTGTTGCTACAATCACAGAAATTGCTCCATTTGTAAGTCAGGCCCGAGCCAGATTTCTGACTGGCAGTTGTTCAAAATTCTTTTTTTAGAGTGGGTGTCAACTTTAGTAAACTACTACAATGGAGTCTTCACAGCGGGATCGCTCTCAAGTCCAGAGCCGAGTCTGGCAACCTGAGTACGTTTTCTAGATGAAGCATAGTTGTAGTCTGGGCACTGGTTCCTTAAAACTTAATATCCAAAAGGGGGGGGAAAACAGCTCCTCTTCTAATTCAGCTGGATGTCTTCATTTTCCCTAGGCCAACTTGCCTGGCCTCGGGGCAATTTTGGGCATAATCCTAACTCTAAACCCACAGCAACAGAGGAGGGACTAGATTGTAACTCCAGAGTAGCCGTCACTGACTGCAGCATTGATGCCCACAGTGATTTTTAGGTAAAGTCACGTAACCTCTCTCCCACTTCATTCAGCTCTGCACCTCAGTTCCTGTGAGGCGTTGATAACCCTCTGGTGTCATAATGTTAAGTCAAAAAAGGAGTAGACAGAGAACTTCTTGAGAGCTACCTCAGGTGGTAAAGAAGGGCCATCCACTTCTAGTCCTGTACCTTCTGGTATCTTAGGTGCATCTTCTCAAGATGCTTTTTTTCGGACATATCTTCCACTTTTCCAGTTCCTGCAGACAGATATGACTATTGCTGTGTGTTGTTCTAGGCAGGAGAAAATGGTGTCTAAATTTTGATCAAAATTCTCATAGCCAAAAAAAAAAGGGGATTTTTTCAGGGTGGTGTTAAAGGCAGACTGTGTCCTGGAAGAGATGGTCCTGGTTGGTCTGAAAAGACTCTCTCTGTATTTGGAAATGGCAGAAGAGACTTCAGAACAGGCAGGATAATAAAATGAACAAGCACTCACGAGTCACGCTGTTTGTTTGATAGATTGATTTTTTTTTTTAATTTATACCGTACTTCCATTGTACTAGCTACTTTACATTATGTTTTGGCTGCACAGCCTTTACAATTCCTAGGTTCTAGCAGGTAAGTTTCATTATCGTTTTATCGCGTTTTGCGCACAGCGCAAAGTTTATGACAGTTAGACAATTCCTAAAACAAAACCACGGTTCCTCCCCCACCCCACCCTAGAGTTCACATTAGCACTACAGGCACGTCGGCCTCGGCCAACAGCCCCCGCTGCCCGGGCTCTGGTGGTGTAATCCACGAGGGAGGCGCATGCCTGCAGCTGATTGTACGACCCACTCCCATTCCTTGCTGACATGAGGTGACCCTCATTAATTTGCAGTTACACACAGCAACTGGGGTTGCAGGATCCAGGGCCCTGGGTGAGGAGAACACGCTCTAGGTTTTTAGCAGCTTTATCCAGCCCTGGAGCATGTGACGGGAGATGACCTGCCGTGAGAATGGTAACATCCCAGAGGTGCCACCGCCACACGATGCCAGTCCTGGGCGGTTGTAACGTTGCAACAGTTCTGCTGCTCCTCCCTCCCCCCAGCCTCGTCGGGCCAACAGCCAGGTTGGTGCTTCCGTATCTGTTAAGTGCTATTACAAGGGAGGTGGGCTCGCGAAGATGGGGAACGATGCACGTGTGGCACAGGCTCCACCCCTTTGCTGGATAAAGTCGCCGTTTTGTAACAGCCGCTCTCCCAAACCCTAATGCCACTGAGGCACATTGGGCCGACAATGAGACACGACCAAATGGCTCTAGAACCTGAGCTGCACGTTGGTTTTATTTCCTAACTAACTACTCAGAGTTTGGGTTGGGGAAGGTGGCCATTTAACGTTAGCAATGGAATTGGCCTAAATGAGTGAGGTAACAGAAACGGCCAGAGGAGGTACCTCCCCGAGCCATGTGCAAATATAACTCCTTCAGCAGAAGGAAGTCCTTTTCCCTACTGAAAAAAATAAAACACATTCACTTAAAGAGCATACAGACCGCGGCAAGGAAAGGCAAGCAGGGACAGCACCAGGTCAGTCCATCTATGACACAGGGAATGATTGTCCGGCAGCAAAGGTGTGAGGGGGGAGGGAAAAGCCGTAGCAAGCACTGCAAAATGTGTGTGGGAGAGGAGGGCATGGCACACCACGTATCCATGCTAAGAGAGAAGCCCATGCTGTCTGGCTAGATCAGGAAATAATCTCAATCGGCAGTCGATCAAGACACGAGATTATTTGGCCAGTGTGCACATCTAGAAAAAGAAAGGTATTATGGCACAGAGAGACTCGTGCTGTAGAGACGGCAAAGCATAGAGAGAGATCAGAGCATGCCAAGCAGGGGGAATGGGCCAGGAGGTCAGCACAGTCGTGTCTCAGAAACTACACTGACAAATGTTCTGTGAGCCACTTACCTCAGATGCTTTGGTTTAAGAGTCTCTGTTTTGAGTATTGTTTTAAGCAAGCCCCCGCCAGATATTTTAACTAGTGCTAAGACTGAAAAGACTAAGCCAGAGTCCACGTGACTGCACCATGAAACACAGCAGTGGCAGCGAGCTGGGCAGAGATCCCGTCGGAAAGATCTCTCGAGTTCAGCGCAGAAAGCACAGGTCTGTCAAGAGGTGTGGGACGGCAGCAGCTGCCTTGACAAACATGACAGAATTGCCTCTCCTGCGCCAGGCACTGTTGCTTCAAAGTGTTTATTACTGACCGTGCTTTTCCGCATACTCTCCCACCTCTCAATTAGGAAGCGGATCACTTCTGTCCTGGTTGGGAAAAGCAGATGCTGACTGGTACAGCACTGCCTGGTTAAAATGGCTAGTTCAGTACACATCATGGAAAAGCTGTACGGACACTCTGTGGAGAAGTCCTCAGGAGCGCAGCATCTCCGCACCGATGGCAGAGGGGAGTACTCAATGCGTTTGCCGCACACTGTGACTGAGCTGCACTGTGGACAGAGCTTCTTCCTGGATCACTGCCCTGGGCCAGAGACTGTGTACCCCTGTGTACCGGCCTTCACAGGCTGGTTTTTCATAGACATTAACTCACGTGCTGGCTTTATGCTAACTAGGCTCACATAAATGAACCCGAGAGGAAAACGCGTCCCAAATGATTTCTCAATCCTAGTAGCACAGAAAGACCCTTTTAGTCAGGAGTGATTCACTCCCCCAAAACGTTTGCCACTAACCTCTATTTTGCAGCTCATTCTGCATGTGGAGTGCTGGTCTTTTTAGGGTTGGAGACTATCTATCTCCACCACTCCTTCCCAGTGCTGGATGGTGTGAAAGGTGCAGGCTGTCCTCTCTGTCTGTCTCCTCTATTTAGGTGCCTTAGGATTACTGAAAGATGATGAAAATACAGGTCTGAGAAGGGAAAGCTACCAGGAAAAGGAAAGGGATTAAGGCCAGGTGACACACAAGCACTGTAGTCACCAAAACCTGCATCTACGCGCACCCTTCTGGTTAGCACTTCTGACATGTGGGAAGCCAAAGGGTGAGGTTTGCAAGTGTGTCTTTCACTCAGCGTTGGTGTATCAGATATCAGTCGCCTTTCTATCTGCACAGAAATGACTGTAGAACCTATCCATCCAAAAGGTCTCGTTTCAGGTACCCAGACCAAGAGTGTCTCCAGCCACTATGTGGAAAACAAACTTCTACCTTCTTGTATAAAGGTAGGAAAAAGCATGTATGCAGGCTACATGGTTTAGTGCTGAGGAGACAAGTAGGCTAAAAAGTCTGTCCCCATCTACACCCAGGTGAGCTGCTGAAACTAACGGGGTCTCTCTGATAAGAACAGAGATTAAGTGTGCCAGGCTTTCTGAGACAGGCTATGGCAACGCAGGCATCATCGTTTCAGAGGTGGTTTTGTGCTGGGGCTTTAAATCCAGCAAAGCGTCATGCTTTGAAACTTTGGCTCTTTCAGTACAGGGTCGTATTTAAAATAAAGGAATGTTGCATGTCTCTTAGGTTTCCTTTTATGAGATCTAAAGCAGTCGAGGGGGGTCAGGTCGCCGAATGGCCCCAGGCTAGCAGTCTATAAGCTGTGTGTAAATGCATACTCTATGTCAGCAACATAACAGGTACGCTAGGGGAGATTGCAGTTGTGACTTTCTTACGGACTTAAGGGAGCCAGAAGGGCTTTATGCAGAAGTTAGTATCGCTTAATATCAATTAATATTGGAAGTTTTCTGACTGAAGCGTGCCTTGGATTATCAGTTAATCGTTGAGCACCCAAAAAGCATAGTTAATTCACAGCTATCTCCTACTCTTACCATTGCAGGTACCTTTCTCCCTTTTTAGTTGAATGTGCAGACCCAGCAGTGCCCCTGTCTCGGGCACATGCTTCTGATCTTACCTCCTGGAATAATCTCTGTCTTTTGGTCCTTCGTAGACTTTACATGCAGGTGCTGCACTAGATACATCTGGTACCTACTTTATGAATGCATGATTGCATAGGAGTTATCCAGGTCTCAAATTCCCTTTGAGCTTGTCCCAGATGCTATAACCCAAGGTAAGCATCAGAAGCGTGTATTTATCAGGAGGGAGGCTGCATCAAGCTAGGATTGGTGTTCTCCCTATATGAACAGGTCATATACACAAACTGGCAAATCGGAGCCTTCTGTCCCTTCTCCCTCCTCCCAATAGGTAGCATCTTACTTGGCAAGAATTAGGTTACTGCCTGTTGGCATTCGTTTGCACGTTTGGCTGCAGAAATGCTTTTTTAAAAAATCTCTCTTTTGTAGTTGTTCAGATTCTGCAAATCAAACCCCAGCTGCGCTCACCTGGCAGATCAGCAGTGGCGGAAGGGTCGGAGAGAGGCCTTGGTGGGGAAACGCGTCTGTGAGATGCTATAAAAAAAACTACCATTGATGTGGGATTTCTGGCACAGGTAAGCAAGGCAAGCAAGTAAAGAAACCCTGACAGTGGAAGCCAAGCTACGACTTGGCTGTGACTGCCTGGGGAAGGCAGAAGTACCACCCCCTGTAACATACTCAGGTTGCTCAGCCTTGCTCCTAGAAAGCGTTACTAATTTCTCCAGGAAGCGCAATTGTAAAATGGCAGGTCCAAAATTGTCTGTGGCTGCAAAAGGAATTAATCTGTTGACTGGGACTGAACTGCAGGAGGAGGCGATTCTGATTCCTGTCATAGCTTTCTAGAGGAAGGTGAAATCATGCAGAGGTTTTGTTTAAGCCCTCACCTTTTGTGCCATTGTGGGTTTAGCCTCAAGAAAAAGACCTTGCTGTTTGGTGGGTTTTTTACTAATTACTACTGTGATAAATTACAAGGCAATAGAAGATCATAAATCCTATCCAACTCCAAGCCAGACGTGCTGTCAAGTGGCAAAAAGAAAGTAAATAACTAGGAATCAAGAGAAAAAGAAACCTAAGGCCTCAAAGAGAAACCCTCCTCGGTCTGAAGGGCACTGCGTAGACAAGGTTGGTTGGTGACCACCACCCTTATGCTCTTTATTGAAGGATTTAATTTAGCTGTGTGTCAGGATGTATGTCAAACACGTTAAACCTGGTTTGAAGTAATGGGTGGGCAGAATGAATATTAGTGCTTGAGATTGTTACAGCTGCCTCTGCGTGGCCTCGCATTGATTTCACGGAGCTTGTGCAATTCTGTCTCTACGGCCAAGCCCAAGGAAGCTGCGTCAGCGGGAACATCCAGAACCTAACATGATGGCAATCTGGAAGAATGCTGCAGAAGAAGAAGGATGCACGGATGAACAAATGGATTTCTCGCCTCTTGCTAGTGCAAGAGAATGTGAAATGGGTAAGAAACCAACTCTGATCACTAGCATTTATTTTCAACCCTCTTGGACACGTGGGTTTCTCTGCCTCTCGATGGGTTACGTCCGTCTATGTGCAAAACCCTCCCGGGCAGGTGGCAGAGGCCCCACATTTTCTCTCTCAAGACATGGCTGCCTTCTTTTGTGGCATGGGCAAGGTGGCAAGCACAGGGCTTCCTCTCTGTCTCCCTTCTTGGTGCTTGGAATTAAATTCTAGAAAAGGGGAAAACGGGCAGCAGGGGTTTCTTCTGTGCTTAGTAATTGTGGGAGTGACTAATGGAGCAACAGGATTCTTGGCCAGCGTGGCAAGTCACAGTGGGGAGTCGGGGCCCTCCTGTCGCGAGATAAGCCGCAGAATGCCCTTCCCAGGCACTAGCACCTCAGTTTCATTGTACAGTAGCCATTTCAGCAGCCTCCCTGGAAAAAAGTCAGGGAGGAGTACAGTAGCCAGCAGCACTAAATTAAATAAATACTCATAAATACACATTACTCTCTAGTTGCTGAGGCGTGTTTTACCCAATTGTACCTTACTCTCAGACTCAAAATGTCTTTTTGGATAACCTGTCTTCCATCTGCGCTCCCTCAAATGTGAGTGTTCTTCTGCGGGACATGTTGTGTTTAGCACTTGGTCATGAAAATTGTAGGCAGGTCGGGAGAAATTAGCGGGTTACTTTCACATATGTTACCTTTCCCTAATTGGAATGCACGAGCTGCAGCTCATGAGGGTTTTCTTTAGACTCTCCTTTGTCACCCAGCTGTGTGGATGAGAGTTTCTGGTACAGAGATACAAAGACCAGTTACTCACCCTTATGTCCCCTGCTCTTTCAGTGCCCGCTGGAGCTAGGGACAACGGAGGAGCTAGGCCTGCACCATTTGCATAAGGGGAATATGCAGCTGACTCCCTCCTGCCATTCAGAAGGTGGAAAAATCCTGGTGTTGAACAAGGTGGAGATTGAGGGCCTCACACGTCACCTAATCTACCTGGCTGGGTAAGGTGAGAAAGCATTTATTAAACATTCAAACAAGCGCCCCGCGTCCCAACCAGCCGCACTGGCGTTTGGTACACTGCACAGCGCAGCCTCGCTGCCTCTCTTTCTCAGTTGGCTGCTAATGATAGTCTGGAATAATACCCCAGAAAAGTAAGAATTTGTATTGGCTTTTTAATGCAGCTCTACCACCTGATTTGCTTACAGAGCAAATGCTTCGCTATCCAGATTATGAGAGAGATCAGTCAGATGGCTCACACCGTTGACACCCCTCCAGATCTATACTGCCACCCACTGATGGTCCCTTTTTTCTTTTTTATTCTTTTTTTGGTCCCCATGACCCTTCCAAACCTCTCGTGGACTTCGGAGGCCTTGCTGCTATATAGATGCAGTCATGTAAACATGCCAGGGAAGGAAAGGAAGTTGTTCTTTTTCTTCCTAATGTTTACCCTGCAGAGTTTATAAGACAAGGTAAGGGCTAGGTGGTATGAGCAAAATGGTCTCAAAGATCAGAGGCAGAAGGGAAATTTGCTGAGCAGGGTAGCAGGAGTGGTTGCAAATAAATACTAATTTTGGTTTTCTTTTTAGTTGCGGTACTCCCCCTGTCATGGGAAGTCACACAGGTAGTAGCCCTTTCAGCACCGATGTTGGTCTTCAGCACAAGGATGGCTTTATGGCAGGGGCCCAAGCACATAGAAAGCAGAGAAGTACAGAAAATGTAAAGGGGACACTGTCAAAAGGAATGGAAGTGTGATTTCTGTGGTGTGGCTCTCCTCCATCCATGCACCTTGTAGGCAGATACTTCCCTCCCCACCATCTCCCGTGGCTATTAATACAGTATCCATAATGGGAGGTGGCAAACTGGTGTTTGGAGACAGCATTTCAGCTCGTTTACATTCCGTGCTTTGCTCTCTGAACCAGGCTGGCTGGCATGACAGCAAATTGTATTTCTGCTCCAAGAAGCATAGAAGGTGATTGCCAGTGAGATCTGCTCTCTACAGACCGACAGCAATTCTTCCAGAGGCCTCCTCTCCAACTGTGGAATAGTTTTGTAAGGGATTCACGGCGACTGCCAAAACCTCTCTGCCCTGAAGCCAGCAAGGTAAGAAAGTTGACAGTGTCCCCTTTGTACGTATAGATAAATACAGTCAATCAGGGACCTTCATGCGCAGGAAGGGATGAGGGAGGGGCACTCACTCTGATGCTTCCCTTTGAAATAACAAAACCAAAACAGACAGACAGACAAACAGCCAGGAATATTACAGAGGAGTGGTGCACCGGCCCAGGGGAGCGCACTCAGGCACGCCCCTAAGCGCACCTCAGTGTTGGGAGAGCACAGCCCTCCCCCCCCCCACACACACACACACCACGCTACCACCGAGACGCTCCATTTCAGCCAGTGTTGGAGGTCAATCCTTCCTCTCGATACGTAGGCTTAATTTTTCTCTTAAAATCTGTATATAATATATATATTTATATTCTGTATATATATATATTTTATATATATATATGTATATATCCTATTTACACATATTGCACACCGTCCTCTGGCCTCCTGCATTCCTGCCTGTTAGTGGAAACGTTTCCGTTTCTCCTCTGGATCTGACCCGAAGTCCCGGGACCCGATGCCATTCTGAAGATTTATTAGTGAATCCTTCATCTGCAAGACAAGAAATTTGTCCACTGTGATGCTACTCTAGCGGTGAGAGCGCTTCGAGAATTCCTTCCCCATCGGTGCCTCCTTCTTCCATGTAAAGTGTCGATACCATAATAGTCTGGGGTTTGGGAGCAGTAGGTCAGGGCTGGGATGTACAAATGGGGACTGAGAAGGCAGGAGCCTGTGAGAGACCATTCTGCAGGGTAGCAGAGAAGGGGCGAGCAGAATGAGGTACGGGGTGAGTAGCTGTCTCCATAGGGGAGAGCGGCTGTGATTTATGAACTCGGTTCTAAGCAGCCCAGTGGACAACCGGCTCTTTAGACAGCAGATACCGAAACCCCTGGCTTTGTGCTATTGAAGGCCCACACAGAACGTGTCCCCCTCATCCACACAAGCTATGTGGTTGAGGTAGAAAATGTTTGCTTTCCAAACTGGGATACCAAATGTAAGACGTGCTAATATAAGGGTTTTGGCCCTGCAGGATTCCTTCCTTGACGTGCATGGACCCCCTGTGAGGTGACAGAGAAGCTGCAGTATGCTGCGAATAGCCCTTGGGACCTGCTGCCCACCGCTACCTCAGAAGACGGATCTAAAGGGAGGCAGTAGTGGAGGTGACGCACCTGGTGGACTACAGTGGAGCCAGGTAAGGCTGAAGGATTGCAAGCGGGTTGCTGGGAGGACACGGTGACCCTTTAGTCACAGCGCTAACTGGCCATGCGGTCTCACCTGGTCTAGAAGCATCACCGAGGATTTGATGATCTCACGCCATTTTTGTAGCTCTGAGTCATGATACTTCTGCTGAGATTCTAGTAACTGGGCCCATTCTGTCTGAGACTGGGGTAACCTGTCAGGCAGAATATGAGCAAGGGTGAATCTAGCGAAACTGAAGTCAAAGTGGATCAGGAGAGTGTGTAGATTGTATCATTTGTCTAATCTTTTCACCCTAAAGGGGCAGGTTTTCTTGAGCAAAAGTGCATTTACATGTGCTTAGTATTTTCCTAAATTGGATACCAATGTTACTCTGTCTAACCATTGTTATTATTAACTATATATTATTATTAACTATATTATAACAATTAATTAATAGCAAAGACATGCCTTTTGCACAAGCTGTTGTAGCGCAGGTGGAACCAAAGGCCCGTTTGCTAGAGGGGCTGGTGAGGACAGCAGGCAGCGTGCCCTCATTGCTTGGTAGACGTGTATACTGACAGATGGCACCATGGCCATTGACGGGGAATAATGCACCGCAGTTTAATGTTGTGGGATAAGTAGGCCTGTACAGTTTCTGTGTTTTGTTTTTTTCTAGACATGCTGTGTTGGACTTTCTCTTTATTATGAGCAATAGCAGCATGGGCTCCCTTTTTAATGGCAGGTGAGTGTAGCTATCAAGTCCCTCTCTCCAATTAATCCTCCAGAACAGGGCTGGAGGCTGCTGAGTGGAGCAGAATCAGGCCAGATGCAAGCCCTCGAGGCACTGATGGGAGGATGAGCAGGACTGGCTGCCCAGAGCTGCCACTCAGGGCCTCGGGCAGATGCCAGTGGTGAGCCTGGTGAGGAGGTGGAGCCTGGCCAGGCCAAGGCCAGGATAAATCTCAGTCGAGGAGAGCAACGCAAGGAGCATAGCGACGAGGAACGTAGTCAAGGCAGTTAGCGCGGCAGTTGGCGTCGGCAGGAAGGCGAGGCACCCCACTCTGCCCATTTCTCCTGAGAGGTATGGCTTTTTATTTTCGCATGTCCCCCGTTAAGATAGAGCTAAGCTGTACTACTTTCTAACATAGCTACAAGTCTTTCTTACCTTGTGTTCTGCTTACTGCTCTGCTGGTTTCTAATATAGCTAAAAGGCACGTTCCCCAGTTAAGATAGAGCTAAGCTGTGCTGCTTTCTAACATAGCTACAAGTCTTTCCTACTTTGTCTTCTGCCTACCTCTTTGGGCTCTGCTGGTTTCTAATATAGCTAAAAGGCGTGTCCCCCAGTTAAGACAGAGCTAAGCTGTGCTGCTTTCTAACATAGCTGAATCCCTCCTCTCAGGCTACAGTAGGGATTTGCAAGTCCCTGTGCTAGTGAGAGCTCATCTGCAGCTAGAACTTGCTTCTTGGGTAAGTTCCTCCTTTCTCCCTGGCAATGTAATAGTCTAACTTGTTCCCCTCTTACCTTAGCAAACAGGCAGAGTGGGGTGCTGCTGCCGTGCCTTCAACTGCCTTGACTACGCTCCTTGTGTAGCTCTCCTCGACTGAGATTTATCCTGGCCTTGGCTTGGCCAGGCTCTGTGTCCTCAACCAGGCTCACTACTGGCATCTGCCCGAGGGCAGCCAGTCCTGCTGATCCTCCCATCAGCGCCTCGAGGGCTTGCATCTGCCCTGCTCAGCTGGCTCCAGACCTGGAGATAAAACAAAGAAATGTTAATTAAGCATGACAATAAAAAAACAACACAAGTAAAAAAATGGACCTACTCCTCATGGTCAATAAGCCTAGTCCCTAATAAATAACACCCTGCTACTAATAAAGGCTGCTTTCCTTGTCTGAGTGGAGAGGAGAGGCTTACATGCTTAGGATTGGTACACTTAGTTTGGGGGGCCGCTCACTGCCCCTGCCCACAGAGACCTTAAGTCTCAGTGCAACTAGATATGGAAAAAAGGGCTTTGGAGTCTCAAACGGAATGTTTCTGAGCATGCACAGCCTTTGCCCCAGCAGATGGGTTCAGTTTACCTCCCACAGCAATCATGGCTGCAACCCAATGAAGTCACCTTGGGGGGGCCGGGCAGGGGCCGAATAGAGCTACCCATGTCATTCCAGCACATGCACATCACCAGAAGCACACAAACAGCATGTCAGTAAGTCAGTCCTGTCCTTCAATACTATATTGTAGTGGTCCAAATAAAAACCAAGAGTGCCAGAAAGGAAATAAAACGGGCCAAATCACTTAACGTATCTATCCATGGAAAGGTCACAGGGCTATTATGGGGAAAATAATAATTCCCCCTTCTGTAATAAGGAGAAATGAGAAAGCCCATAACATGAGACAAATCATGCAAACAAAAGTCATCACAACAGTAGCACATAGCTATGAATGCTTAAAGTCAAACGCAACTTAGCAAGGGAACAGCTGCGACCGCACAAAAAGTACAGCCAGAAAGGGGACAAAAACACCTTTGCAAAGTGGACTTGGGATGCTCCCAACTTCTGAAAATAGAGACGAGACTATTCAGGCAGAATACCTAGCACTTACATACATAAAAAAACATTCACCTAAAAATGTCAGAAGGAATTCAAAACACAAAATTGCTGGCTATCATTATAAACAAACAACTATGGGATGTCAGGTCACCACTGGAAATGCCATCTACAAGAAGGTGCTGTGGAATGCATCCTGGGAAATGCAGACCGGCAGGTCTGCCTTTGGCCCTAGACAAGATGGGGGAGTCTATGTAATAACAAAGACCAATCCCAACAATAAATTCAGTCCGGTTGGAGGCTTTCAGATGTTCTTTCTGCAAAAGGAAACAGGGAAATGCTGCCATACAGCCTAGAGCTCTGTGCATCTCGGCACACACCAAACAGACACTACACTGAAACAGGATGTCCAAAAAGCCTTGGACAAAGTTCCACGCTACCAATTATTAAAGAAACTAAGTCAATCTGGAATCACACTTCACTGCTTGTGGTCTAGTACCATCAGGGAACGCTCAGGTGGTTCAGGAGTGCCTGTGCCCTCCTAGTGTTCTCTCTCTTCCTCCCACACTCCTAACAACTTGCTGATATCTGGACCCACACTTTTCAAAACACACACCAAACAGTTGCTTGGGTGTCACAGGCCCAAATTCTCCTCTGAGTACAAGGGGTTCTTTCTAAGACACTACTTTTCATAGAGGGGAGTTTGGCCACCAAAGGAGGGGAGGTGACAACCTTGGCCCAAGATTGCAAAACATTTATTTGTAGAGCATCCTCTGTTACACGGGATGCTGGGAAGAAGTGGAGGTTGCCTTAACTGGCTGTCTTCTGCTGCAACTGTTCAGCAGTTTCAGATCTGGAAATGCTGGTGGCCCCAGAGCTTCAGCTAACTACCTACTTCATCTGTTTTACACAAAAAGGAAGCAATCTACAAGACAGCCGGGAGCTTCGGCATTCTGGGAAAGCCTCTAACAGTCATAGGAACCATGCAAGAAGAAACAAAGACAAAGCAGATGTGACAGTACCTTTCTTGTAGCCGCAAGCCCTGCCATGCTGTGAGCGTCTGCGTAGTATATTCCAACATCCAGAGTTTGTAGAACAGCATCATATTGAGAATGACGAGCAGCACCAGACTGGAAATAAAGAAAACAGTCAGTTTCCTAAGAGCACTTCAAAACCCGCTGCCTGCCAGTCACACCTGGGCAAACACCCAGGGCTTTAAGAAGGTGTCTGGGGCCCAGGTCCACGCTGTATGTGAGTGGGAATTTAATCTGAGTAAGGGCCAGGTGATCAGAACCCAAAACTTCACCTCATGGGAGAAATGTGTGAGCAAGAAGGATGGACAGATAGAAAGACAGGGCTGACAGATCAGACAGAACAGGTTGGATGAGTGGATGTGCTGAATGCAGAGAAAGGGAGGGAAACGGGAGAATAAAGAGGTAAAAAAAGAGAGAGACGGTACCTGAAACAGATCCTAATGGGAGCAGGGAAGAGAAGACGGAGTAGCTGCAGGTTAGAAACAGACTGACACAGAACAGGAGAAACTGGGCTGAGCAGAGAAGGCTCGTAGACAGCGCAGAATATATATGGGGTGGGGAGGAGGGAAGAAAGGAACAGTGGGAAGAGAAGCAAAAAGGACAGACCATGTGCCTATGATCGATGGTGAAATTCGCTCAGCAGAAGATGAGCTGTGTGTCGCTCTTGTGGACAAGCCCAAAGCACACCCATGCAGGGCACTGTCTGACATGTAAATGCTTACTGCAGCCTGCATGCACCCAGCCTTACCCACTCCTACCGCACCCAGCGCTGGGAACACCGCCGTGGGCCGCCCTGCAAACCAGCGCTTTGACCAGATACTGTACCGCTCCTCCCATCAGCCACACTCGGGGAATAGATTCCAAAATGACACGGTCGTGCCTGTCTCTGAATAGTGCAGCTATTTTGCTGGAAGAATGGCCCGCTATCACCCAGTTCAGTCAGGCGGATGGCCACTGGCCAGAACAGTGTTCTGAAAACATTACGGAGGGCGCTCTGACCACTCTAAGCTAAGCTAGTAGCCTGTCAGGAGAGATTGTCGTAAAGCTTTTGTGTCAGCCTACCCAAAGTTTTAATGACCCGTCTAGATGCAGAAGATAGCACAAGGCTATCTTCTCGTCATTACATTACCGTATCATTACGGCAACTAGGCTGGGTTGCTGCTGCAAACCTCTGCAGCTTTATTCCCACTGAGAAAGGAAGCGCAGAAAGGGGCTCAATTTTAAAAGTAACTTCTGTCTACAAATCTCAGCTTCTTCCCACCTCACTAAAAGGTGAGTGGAGCTTAAGAAAAGAACGAGCCCAAGTTCTGCTGTTCATCCAGGGTTAACAGTGTGCTTCCACTTCCCTCAGCCATGAAAAAAATCCACCCTAGCAGGATTGCTTCTTTAGACTGTACCATTTCACCACACTTGCCCACCAACCGCTGCAGCGCTAACACATGAAAGCTACCGTCAGTCCAAGAGGCAGAGAAACAGTAAATACGCCTGGGTTTACGCAAAAGGACTGAGCCGTAGGGTTACAAGGGGCCCATCCCCAGCACGCACCCAGCCAAGCCCAAGACTAGCGATTGTGAAAGGTGGGGACAGAAAACGGACCCAAACCAAACGTAGTTCTTGCTGCTGAGCTAGTGAAATCATGCCAATCTCTCTTGCTTCATGTGTTTCTACCCTTATTTTGCAGAAATCAGCTCTAAACAGTCCAGCATCTTTCTGAGATGGTACCTCCCGTCAAAATCACCACCCAGGACCGGACTCAAATACATTTTGCCAGCTCAGCAGAAAGAAGTAACAGACAAGACTCCTCACATACACTGAGCCCTGCTGTAACAGCACAGTAACTCCCAGAGAGCTCCGCATGGTCATCTTTCATGATAACAGCTAGTTTGTCGGCAGATTACATTAAATGACTTACTTTAAATTAAAAAAACTCCACAGTTTCTAGATGTCATTGAAAAATATCTAAACTAAGTCCTTGAAATAAAAAATACTCTTTCTACTTGTTGGATTTCGTCTCTTTTAACTATTGAGTCCCCTCTCCTTACACAGCTGCCCCTCACCCTGCTTGCCACAATACTGCCCGTCCCCCAGACAGTATAGCTGACCTGCATTTAGGACTCCCAGAAACACGCAGGTCTGCGAAGCCCATGTTTGGTTAAAACAAGGTCAAAACGGAGGGGAAAGGAGAGACTTTGGTAAAATAAGATCCAGAACCTACAGAGCCAGATAAGCAGCCAGCTTAAGTACTGGCAAAAGCTGGGATCCAGCCAGACAAAACAGTTGATGGGGCATTTGGGGGAAATTTTAATTCATTCTTTTCTGCCTGTCATTGCTTTTCTCTCCTCTTTGCTGCGCAAAGTTTGGGACCAGAGAGGAACACGAGAGAGAAAAAAAACAGCACAAGGGAGCACAGAACACCAGAAACGCAGAGGAATCAGAAGTTGTTAAAAGCTGACTGTGAAGGAAAGCAAAAAAAAAATCACTTACACAAAACTGATGACAAGGAGCAGCTTAGAGACACTCTGCAGGTGGAAACCACCGGGGCTCTCCTCAGGCATGTGCCGTGTCTGAGTGGAACCTGAGAAGACAGATGCGTTTAGGCTAGGAAGTGCTGTCCTTTGGGGAGGGCAACCCCCCTCTTCCCCTTACCCACCCCTCCATCCCACCCAAACAACCATAACACATCCTCCCTGCTCTGGAGAGCATTGGCCCCTCTTCCCATTAACCCTCCGCCTGCAAAGCTCCAGTTTTTCACCAGAGGTACCCAGCTGCCCATCCCCGAGCGTGAGGAGTCTGCAGTTCCTCACCTGCCACATGCTTGATTCGATGTGCAACCTCCTCATCCGTGGGGGTGGTGACGGGACTCAGCACCTCCTCCAAGTGCGGCACCCGCAGATGGGCATGGGCCCGTTTCCTACGGCGCACGGTTGATTGCTTGCTCAGTTTCTCTTTGGGGGATTGTCTGTGGACCTCAGCCAGGTACGTGCTCTCGGTTTTGGTAAGTTCACTCTCTGCAGAGACAGTGAGGGAAAGCAGTTACTGGAAGTGGCACCGGCCTTGCAGAGATACAGACTTAAGCCCTCTAATGGCACAGTTGCTGGGCCAAACAAGTTGGCAGGGTCTAAGAGGCCCACGCCAGAGGACATGCTACATATGCCTTACACCTTTTGCCAAACTCTGACCCCAGACTGCCCGCGCTCCTGCCAGAGAGCAGGCTTTGATGACCTGAATAATTCCAGCAAGCGCTACCGACGCTGTGGCAATAACGTTGGTTGGCCCCTTTCATAAGCCACTCCGAGGTCGGATCCCCAGTGGGCTGGCAGCAGGTATCACACTGTCATGCTGCCCACTTGCAGGGAGGCGTGCATAAACTATGGAAGGTGCCACTTCGTTCATGGGTCATTACCGCAGATCCAGTCGTTGCCACTCTTACCCAAATGTCGGAAATAATCTTCTAGGCCACTCCAAAAATTCTTCTCAATGAAGGATTTCACCAGCCCCCAAGGCTGCTTCCTGTAACGTAGCTCTGTGGAAACCCTATGTGAAGAAAGGAAAGTCATTCTCCCAATTTTGCTTCCTGAAGGTGATGTCAATTTGTCAATGTAAATATGAGAAATAATCATGCACACTGTTATTTCTGGAATGATCTCAGCCCTTTGTGTCTCTCGAGGAGAAGCACTGCATGAAAAGTCCTTCCAAAGGCAATGGCGGGAAGGCCTCAAGGGAGCCTCCCCCGAGAGGACTCCCAAGACCTTCAGCCATGTGGCAGGCAGACATTTAGATTACTGATCTAAGTCAAACACAAAAGCCTATAGCTTTGCCTGGTAACAAATTCCTCTGCTTGTCCCTCCGATGCGTCTCAGAGGCACAGTCCCTAGAAGTACATCCTGTTGCTTATCACATGTAGTTGATTGTGTGAGACAACTGACCCTGCAAACCACTGCTTCCAAGAAAGGGGCAAGAAAAGTCTAAATCCTCTCCCTGACCCAGCTGTAACTCCTCTGCATCGGGTCTACTGTTTGCTCGATGTCACCACAGTAGACAGCTGCCCCTACGGTAACTCTTCGTGATAGGAGTGTTCTGGCAACAGGACAAAGAAATAAGGCTAAGTTCTCCCCAACCCCTTCTAACACACCGAACAGCAGAACTCCCACCCAGAGGTGACTTTTGGTCATCAGTAAAGCTCTTTATCCCACAAGAAGTGTACCTGAGTCGGCTTTTGTTTCTGGCAACACGAGTCAATGTGTAGCGGTTAATGGTGTAGAAATAATCATGGTAGGGGACGTCGTGAGTTAGCACCTCTGCATCTATGACATAGCACTCGCTTTCTTGGCTGGCTTTGTACATTGTCTGCATAAAAGACAGCATGCAAGGCAACTATTAGTCTGGTTAGAACACGGCTTTGATAGTCTGGCACCCTTACTAGCACTTTACAAAAACAGCTCTACCACCCAGAAGAGACCACACCCAGGCCCAGGCCCCACCTCTGCGACTTTTCTGTCAACAGCTCACCTTTAAGGGAAGGCATACTCGAGGAAACCAAGGGTTTCACTCAGATGTTTCCCAAGGGCATAATTCAAAAGGGGCATTCAGTTCCAGCAGCTCAACCTCCAGCATTTCGTGTCAGAGACACAGTTACACCTCTGCCACGTGAGGACCAATTCTTTGGGACCTTTGCAGGTGTTTCCTCTTCTCATTAAACTGATGTCTGGCTTGTCAGGAAGAAACCTGAACTAAAATCAGAGGTGGCCTTGCCTTGAGCAGAGGTCCTTCCTGGCATAGATTATTCTGCGATTCTAAACACCATAAAAACATGTCAATTCCTTCTTTTAAGCACTTCTGATCTGCTCTTTTTCTTTGCCCCAGAACAAACCTCACAAAGGGGACAGACACAGTTAACTGAAGATCTATATGCAAAGTGTGGCTTTTCTTACAGACTATTTCCACTTACCTCTGGCAGCGAAGACACAGCAAAGTGCCCCTCGGCAGCAGACCCCAAACTCAGAATAAAATAGGCCACGTCCCTGCTTGCCTCAAAGTATACTGTTCCCTTTGCCCATCACTTTGCTCTCCCCTTTTCTTTCTCCTATCTTCCCTGCCTCACAGTCTTTGCTTCTGAACAGCACGCTTCATCCCATCCTTACAAGGTACACGTTGCCGCTGGGATTCTCCTCTCCTTGAACGCCCGGGCACCCCATCTTTTCTTGGCTCCCTCTTGGTATTCCCTCAAGCTAACTCACAGTATTTACTTTTGGCCACTTAAACATATCTCTGGACACTAGAGGAGACCTTTCCTCCCTCTCTAGCTGCAGCCCCTACTAGCCTGGCTCTTCCCGGTGCACTGCAGATGCTCTCCTTTTTTACCTTTTTAAACAGGTCAGCTAAATGTCCTCACCAGTACTAAAAAAGCCCGGACATCTCTATGTAGAGCTGTGAGAAGGACTGGCCAGACAGTGTCCGACTTTCCTGTGCCCTGCTCATAAATAACAACTGCTGGACTGACCACAGCTCAAAACACACTAGTATGGGTGACACACACAGAGTTGTCAGAGTGCGCTGGCTTGTTTACAAACTCATCTGCTTTTGCTGGAAAACTCACGGTCCTTTCCTTGCAATGCAATCCGGTGTGAGTGTAAGATTAGCTATTCACATTTGCAGCGACACTGGGTAGCAAGTTAATACAAGAAAAATGTGTAAAGGAAAATGGATAGGGAGAATGAAAACATGCAAAGCAGCACGCCCAAGACAAGAAAATAAATCACAGATCTGTTTCTACAAAGCATTACATCCCTGCTCCACTTTCACATACCTGCGTCTCAGTGACAGTGGCAGTTTTGGGGGCCAGAGGGTTGGTGAGGGTAATGGTATACAAGATCACTCTGGTCTGATTGCCATTTTCTTCCTTCTTCCAGGGATGAAAGATAATATCTGAGAGGACAAAACAATATTCCATTCAAGTAACTGGAGAGGGATCTCAGGTCAGTTCCCTAGGGAAAGGCATAACCATATAACCAAGCTCAGGACAGTATTTCCTTCCTGTTGGAGAGCTTGGTTGCAGAAGCCAAGAGCTCAACTGAGTGCGAAAGGAAGGTCTCCTGTACTAGATGTATTTTCTCCTCTTTCAAGTGCAGGGAAAGGGGAAAAGCTGAAGACACATTTCCTTCATCAAACCTACAGTTACTGGGAAAGGAGGACTACAGCATTCCACTCTCTGCATTGTCAACTGTACAGCCTGCGCCGGTGTCTGGTGTAGAGCTAGAAGAGCTCTTTCCTCACACCGTTAAGCCTTGAACACAGGATCAGGCCTTAGCTGATGTTAAAAAATACGAGAGTCTGCTTCTTCCATAAACTTAGATCTGGGTCTTAGAAAATAAAACTAGATAGCCAAACAAGGCTGGTTCTACCTGCTTTTGATTACTCTCAGTACAGACTACAGCTGTCCCAAGATCTGCTCAGAATATTACCAAATCCCTCTCATCACCAGGCAAAGTTACACCTTCAAGGCATGCACTGAGACCTTCCTTCTGTACAGGCCTCTGTACCTCGCAGGAAACGTAGCCTCTGTCAGCGACCGGGCTTTGCCAGCAGCAGCTTACCAGAGAACCGGCGCTGTTCCATGAAGTCCCTCTGGAACTGGGAGTCCGTGAAAAGCAGGTCGTACAGTTTGTCCACGCTGAAGTTGAACACTTCATTCACATACTGACGGCCGTTCAGATCCTCGTAAAAGGCTTGGACTTCCCCTGTGCAGAAACAAGCCCGTAAGCCCCGCCATGTTCCTCCATGCCAGTATGCTTTCACAGCACCAGGACCTTAGTATTTTACTTTGTGAAGAAGGAGCCCGCAAAGGAGTTACTTCTAACCCTTTTCCTCCACTGATCCAAGGACAATAGTTGGAATGTCAGAAGGGGTAATTAACTACATAGTTATTTTAGGGACATCCTTCCAAATACCCCACACATTTGCCATCTGCAGACCAGGATGGGAATTCTTTGCATCTTCTGAATTCTTAGGGTCCAGAAAAGGAATTCAACATTTGACGATCCAGTCCTTCACTGCAAAAGACAGGAGAAGGCTGAAAACAACATCGATGGAAAGGCCCTTCCCCGCATACCTTCATCATGGGTCTCTGACGAGTCACTGAGCTCAGTGGGAATGTCTTCGTTGTCATTGAAATCTAGGGAAGGGGAGTTCATGGGGCCAATGATCTCTATCTTCTCTCCCATGATATTTGCAATGCCAAGGTCTTTTTCCACAGGACTCTCTGCCACTGCCTCCTCCTCTTCTGGTAGCACTCCATCAAACTGCAGCAAGGAGAGAGCATAATGAGGGCAAGATCAGCACCTGGAAATTGGGCGTTATTTCTGAAAACTTTACATCTGTGGGCCAACTTTCATACCTTTGAACCATACCATGACATGTCTGGAAATTACAGAGAGGAGGAAGGTTACCATACGGTGTTTGTAAAACACAGGGACATATTAGATCGCCTCCTCTCAAAGAAGCACATACAGTTCAAGCTTGGGACATACACCAGGCTTTTTGTTTGTTCAGACAAGCACACAAGTGGTACTGGGTTTGCCACTGAACAAGCCCTGAACAGCTAGGAAAACGTGCAGTTATATCTAAACAAGGTCTGCTCTGATGTAATACTGTGAGGGCATACACTGTTTCCTAGGGAATAACTCAAGTCAGAGAAGAAATTATAAACCTTTTGTCTCCAACACTCCATTTCTTTTCATCTAAAAGTACAGAAAGGAAAATGCCCTTACTGCTGCGAGTCCCAATTTATTGGCTTTTAGGAAAGCCACACTTTGCTCACTTTTTCTTGTGCAAATGCCACGCTCACAGATATCACTGACTCGAGGACTGTGGTCAGCTGCAGGGTAAACAGTTACCTCGTACATTCAAGGACTACCAGCTGGTTCCCAGAGAGAAGGATTACCGCTCCCACTGCACCGGAGGAAGAAGACTCACCGAGGCTGGCGCTTCACTGCTTCCTGTAGATGTCAGTGTGCTGGCAGTGACAGATTTCTTTGGCAGCTGAGGGCTAGCTTCTGGCTTGGCCTCCATGCTGCTTTTTGAGGAGCTGTCATTGACTTCATTCTCTTCTACGGGGATTTCTTCACAGTAGCTGAGACGCCACAGAGAACACAGGTTTTTATGTTTACACCTCTCAGTACAGCTACAACTGGACACACAGAGCAAGTAAGAATACTTCTATGAAGTTTCCAGTCTGACCGGAAGCAGAAATGGCTCAGTGCAGGGAAGATCAAGCCCAAATTTTTCAAGTGTTTATACACAGACTGACAAGCATCAGCTCTTTCTGACCATGTAACACACCGACTGGCCTTGTGACTGGGATGCTTTGGCATTTACAGAATTGCTCATCTAGCTCAGCAAGCAGAGAAGCAGGCATTATTTCAGTCCCTACCACTTCCATGAGGAAACGGTACGCTTTCAACTTTTTAGACATTACACATTGAAGGGCAAACATTTGGCCAGAACCCAGAATCTCTCACCAGGGACAATCAGCAGTCTGAGGTATGCAATATATCAGGACTCCTGCTCTCCTGAGGCCATCTTTTCTTCATCACAGGCATATTTTGCTCCTCCTCACTCACCCCATTGTGTTGAAGTCATCATCAGGAGGTACGTAGTCTTCATCATCACTGGTCAGACCCAGCTCGTTCCCATAACACTGGTGGACAAAGTGCCAGAGCTCCTTTGGACACAGAGGCTAATAGAGGGAACAGAGAACAGCATACTTTTTCACCTGAGAATACTAAAATACAATGAATGTTTAGAACTGCCATTGTCAGGAGTATTACATTCCTTGCCCTGAAAGGAGAAGTGAGACATTCTGACACAGCCCCGCATGGGCAGTGGGAGCCTTCCAATGGGCTCACCTCTACTGAATTCCAGTGATGCTACAAGGTGGGTTGTGTGTTATTGGCGGGCTGGCCCAGTTCCACGCTGGCTAAGGGCTGTGGGCTTATGTATCCTTATATTGTCAGGCAAAGCTGTCTTAGAGATTGCCCCAAACGAGCAGTAAGAGGCCCTTTCGTCAAGTAAGCCTTCACCGTCAGCTCAGGTTCTGCCCTAAAATCTAACTGCATTATTTTTCCACACCACAATCTCATGCTACTTAAGACTATCAGAAAGCTAACACGAGGCTACGCCCAGAGCAGCACGAAATGAGATTTCCCGCTACTACAATGCCGTGCGTGTAATAATGTAAGCAGTAAATCTGCATTTCCCTCCACATGTGTTTTCCTGACTCTTCTGCTGTGCCTCCATTTAATGTCTACTATACCAAACTCCAACGCCTTATGAGTCTTTTTCCCCTCCAACTTTGTTTAAATTAAAGCTGCCTAAAGAATTACAGATGCAGGGAAAACGATCCAAAACAGCAACAAAGAATAACATTTCTTGTTGCAGTTTAAAATCAAAAAGAGTTTGTCTCACTAGCTACTATTGTGAAAAGCTTGTATATACTTCCAGCTAATAAGAGAAAATTAATTATCAAGACCATTCACAAAAGCCCAGTTTTTGAGGGGTGCAGGTCAGTTGATCACCATATGACTGTGTTCCAAGGTTCTTAAGAAATGGGGCAGGAGAACTTGTGATTTAAATATGTGCAGGATGAAAGGGGATGAATTTTTACCCATGAGAAATTTATGACCACTAACAAAGATTTCTTGGTAATGAGGGAAAACAAATCTAGTGAACTTTTTCCTGAGTCGCTGGCTTGAACTTCTTCCCATACCTACGGCATGGAAGATGGCAGGAAATTTTTTATTTAGCTCCCAAAAGCAGCAATCAAAAGCATGGGGAAAAAGCCTCTAATGAGAAACTTTTATCCAGAAAAATGTCTGTTTCACCTTCTTCCCACATGCACTCCAATTCACATGTCTTAGCAGGAAAAATGGTTCTTTCTCCCTCTCTCCTGCCAGGCATGGATCTTACATTTGGAAAAAGAGCTCTGAACATGTTTCTATCACTCCATGTCTCAGTTCGCATTTGCTTTGACCTTGAAACCAAGGGCACTGAATTTTGTTAGGAGCTTCAGAAGGCTGATCAAATTATGGCATATGGTAGCAACACAAGCTGCCCAATGCAAAGCCATCCTTTTGCATACTAAATACTACCCCGATTTTCAGGACAGGGTATTCTGGGTGCTTGATTACTTTAAGCCTTCCAGTACGGTATGAACTCAAGCCAGGACATCTCGAAATGCTAGTAGCGCTGGAACATCAGTTCGTGAGTCTTACTCCCGCAGTGAGGCCAAAAATACCCAAAGGACTGCAGAACAGATACTCAGATCAAATATAGGACACATGGGGCCTCTGGCATAGCAGGTGCACATCCCTGCTTTATTTTAAAATCCAATCCACTGAGCTCTTACCCAGCGCACCCCGCATCCACCATTGTTCCTGTTTGGTTTTGGGATGCCCTGAACACATGCTCTTTTTCTGTCCTGTCTTGAACTCTACACTTCTGAAGCAGAGGCTTACTAAGAGCTCTGCCTGTGCAGTGAGCTATTTCTGTTGCATTTTGAACTGCTTTCTTCTGGGCTGTTTCACTTGACTCACAGACCTCAAAAAAACTCCTTCCTGAGGCACATGCTTCCACACCTCAGCAGAGGCAAAGTGGCATCTATTGTGTGTACACAGCCAGAATTCCACACGAACAGAGAGAATTGCACCTGCAGCCATGTACCTGCTCTGCATAAACACACGTGCTTACTTTCCCTACATCTTTTTATGCATATACATTGGTACAGGTATTATGCTCCTGCATATATTCATCACCTCCCTTTTATCCCACCCCAACGTTCAAGTGCTGGTCTCTGTACCTTGTCAAGGAGAGCATTCTGCCAGAGTCTGAACATCATCATGTACGTCCTGTCTCGAGCCCCAAAGGAAGTAAAAAAGTGCTAAATGGGAAGAGATGGAGAGAAAAATCAGTTCAGAAAAGGCCCAAAAAAGGGAAGAATAGACAAGCCTGTTGGGATCACTTTCCACCTACAGTTCACAGAAGGACTGAGCAAGCCTGAGCAGCTGTGCTGCTCAGTTCTTGGGCACAGACTGAAGCTCACAGAGGCCCCACAGAGAGGCTGAGTGCCTCTCACCCAAGGAAGCGAGTTTGAGCACAGAAACAGTTCCGTTAGAGATATGCTACTGTATAACCCAGATCTCCTACCTGGCCCCAAACCCCACATATGAGCCACGTGTGTTCCAGACTCAGCCCAATGCCTGCAGAAGCTCTGCACCCAGCCCTCGTCCCTTGGTGCTTCCTCCCAGGCCCCAAGTAGCACATGCAGTCAGTTTGGAAAAATCCCGTGACACACACGTATTCCCCTGCCCCTGACAGCCTTAAGGGGTGGCCCCAGAGGTGGAGGCTTCAAGGATGTACCTTTTCAGTGTCAGTGCAAACTTGGATGGCATTAGGAATGAGCCGTGCTGTTTTTTCCTTGGTCATCGAGCAGATATCCTTCAAGCGTACTGTCAGCTACAGTCAGAGCCATGCAGAAAGGGGAAGGTAGAAAAAGAACACAGGTAAAGAGAGACACTGATGAGAAAGACAACGGAAAGAGTGGTTTTAAAGGAATGTCAGCAAATAAGCTGACATAAAACACATGCTCAATGCGGCAGTCTGACAGCCTTACCAGTGTCTCCCAACGGAAGATGTTGCTGTAAAAGCAAATCCAGTTTTCAGAGAGGTAGAGGCGGCCCTGCAGGAGAATGTCTCTTTGTAGCGCACATGAGTAATCTGTGGGTGGACAACAGATGATAATTTAGGAGCACCAAAACCAGAAGACAGGACAGCCTAAAGGTGAGGATAAGCAGCAGCATCAAGAGAAGAAGCCACTCAACATAAAACTACTGCAGAAAGTCAAAGGCAGAGCCAGAAGGAACTGAACCACAGCTGCTGCTCTGTCCACTAGGTTATGATCCCTCCCAAGGGCATGTCGCAGACAATCTCTCTTACCGACTGATGATCTTGCCTTATTAGCTGGTCATTCAGTAGCATCCTATGTACTATTTACAGATTTTAATCTGTCTTTTCCTTTTCACCTTCTAGTGTCATTGTTCATTTCTCTCCCAGTTTAAGCATCCTAAACAATTGCTACTCCTCTGCTAGGCTGTGCATCGTTCAACAGTACGAGACGTGGTATGAGATCACCGGTTACATAAGATAACAGAACAGATGCAATGCACCAGGCAGTCTACTAATCAGCTGCAAGGCCAAAGCCTAAGTAGATACGGGAAGGGCAGTCACGTGTGACTAGGGAGCACTGGGGATGTTAGAAAAAAGGGGAAGCTCAGTGGGATGCATGTTGAGACACAACCCTGAACAAACGAGGAAAGAGCTCAAACCCTAACACACTGTCAGGTTTGGGGGAGCACCGTGGAGGAAAACACGCTCCTCAAATCATGAGGGAAGAGAGCTGTAGCTGACAGAAATCAGCATTGCTCTCCCTGAAGCAAAATGAATGAAACAGATTAGAAATGGTGAGGAGGAGTTCTGCCTGTGCACAAGAAAAGACACAATGGGCTTGTTCCTTGGTGACACAATCTCTTTGAAGAAGAAAAAGCTGCATGCACGTCCTGGATTTCCTCCCCAAACCATGGGCCAGCACAACAGACCACTGCACCAAAGGGCTGATCTTACCTACGATGAGGCGCTCTGTGTCAGGAAGCTGTTTGAAGAGTTTCCTGAAATCTTCGTTCCGTTGTTTGTATGTTGGACTCAACACCTGCAAATAACAGAGTGCCTGTTAAGGAGAGGGGCAGGCATGAGTACAGAGAAATGGAGTAGGAAAACAGGAACACCTTGGTAAGGAGAAGGGGGATCAGATGCAGTTACAAAGCATGAGGCTAGGAGCTCCCATCACAGCAGACACACAGACGGGAGGATTTGGGATTTAGTGCATTATGTGAGAAGAAGAGGAGAACCTGACTTCAAAGAGCAAGTACAGAGTAGAAGGGCTATATCCATATCTGCTAGGTAGCAAATTGGAATTGCATGGAAGCTGTGGCTGCAGGAAAAATCTCTTTTCCTGCAATCCTAGACGGTACAAGGTATGGCACATTCTCTGTGTGCAATGCATCAGTTAGCCGCCAATCCCCAGCTCTCCCAGGAACACTGCAGCAACCCCAGAAAATAGGCGCTTTAGTATAGCTGCAGCCCCACCAGAGGAACTTGAACAATCGCTGTCAGCAAAAGCTCAGGGATAATGCAGTCATCCCCATTCTGCTCTCCGTCAAGTGCTCCACCTGGCAGTCAGTGAACACACAACCGCTCGCTGATATTGTGAGAACACTTTTGTGGCGCTCAAAGAGGCTCTCGCAGGGACTCAACCATGTTTTACCCTTATTCTGCAGACACTTGGCCTCGTGGAAACCATGATGTTGGCTGGAGGGAGACCTGGAGTTGCTTTCTCTCTGGTGTTTACTAAACTATAACGTGACCCTGTCTCCATCTTAGACCACCTCCTACACACCATACCCATGCTTACAGCTGCTCATAATAGCCAGAACATCTTTGAAGGCAGAGTTGGCTGAAACAGAGGCAGGTGCAAATTCAGGAGGTCCGTAGCTCCCATCTAATCTACTATGTTCTTTCTCCCACAAATGTGCAGAACGTGAAGCAACCTGGGATACCACCTCTTCCTTCTCTATCTCCATTTCCTCTCAACAACCGTCTCCTATCTCTTCCAGCTGTGCAACACAAATCTCCCAGCAAGGGCCCCAAAAATCAGAGTGATTATAGAAGGTAGCTTCTGTTTGACAATGGTATTGGTGGGGTCACAGGGGTGGGAGGAATATGAAGTTCATTTAGCATTAGCCTTACAAAATTGTCAAATGCTGTCAAATCAAAGAAGGAAACACAGACAACCCTCTATCCCCGAGAAGCACTCCCTCTTCGTCACTCCAATTCAATGAACCAGAAACAATATTTTTTAACATCAACTCAGCACTTCAGATATTTGCTCCAGTCCTGTGGGCCCAAAGGAAAGTATCTTACTTCTGAATAAAACCTCCTAACAAGCAGATGACAGAAATATGAATTTTACTTACCAAACGTTTAGCCTGAACATCTGGAAAAGATCTTGGTCAGAGATGGGCTCCAGCAAGAGCCCAAGCCCAAGATTTCCTGGGACAAGCAGACAAGATGGGAAAGGAGGGGGGAACAGAGATTATAATCAGCTCCGAGGTTTGGGTTCAATGCATTAGAGCAACCCAAGTTAGCAGTACAGTTTCCATGTGGAGGGGCACTCCCCTCCGTTCCCAGCAGTAAGGGATGTTCTGACCTGTCTAAAACCTGTACTACAACAGACGCTTCTGCTTAGCACCAGAACCTCTGTTAGAGTGACAAACAGTTCAGTATAGAGACACTCACAGCTGGAATTTCATCTGATCCATGGCTGACATTTTCTTGCGGTAAGTCGATAAGCCCCTCCAGGTCCCACAGCAGACAAGGCAGTTCTTGATCCAGCACGAGATCCCAGAGAGCCCCGCACTCCAGCAAGGAATCCATAGCGTTCCCTCAGCAAATGCACAGCTCCCCGTGTCCTCAAACTCTGCTTTTCCTGTTCCTGCTGTCACCGCTTCTTGTTTAGATTCAAAGTCGAAAGAGATACAGCAGCTTGGCAGGAGTTTACGTGCCTTCCCCTATTTTCCTGCTCACATTCAGGTCATCTGCCCTAGCAGCCTCTGTAGATCTGAGAGAGGATTTGCCCTCCAGAGGACTTTGAAAGTGGCTCATTAGGGTAAGCGTGCTGGCGGGCAACCTTTGTGCTCTTCTGCTCCAGTCTTACCAGCTTCTTGCTGTGGGCATCTCAAAGAAGCACTGCAAAAGTGCCGACAGCCTGAGCAGTCCCAGGCAGGTCTGTGCAAGGCATCTGCAACTCCCGATTGAGGCCCGATGCCCAGGACCGCCAGAGCTAACAACTGAAATAGCTCCGACTGCCAGGACCCCACCGGACCAGCTGTAATTCACAGATCTAGCCGCAGTTTCCAGGACTGAACAGGACGGTAAACAGCTCAGAGACTTCTGCTGCTTCCCCCCCGCCTTTGAAACCCAAAAAGCAGTTATTCTTATTCCTTCAATGTCTGCCCCAGGCTTTCCTGTCTAGTCCCTCTCTGGTCTGAAAGGCAGCTTCAGTCTTTGTTACCGTTTCTCATGGAAGGAGCGGGTGGGGAAGATACCAAAATGACTCGCACATGCTTTAAGTTACTGTAGCTGGGTAATTCTGTCGGCCAATGCCCTGCAGTAACCCACGCTCAGCCCTGCCTCCCAGCAGATGTTTCCTGTAATGGAAAGTTGCTGGACAGAGTGTGCTGAGAGAGGCGCAAGGGGAGTAAGGAGAGACCAGTCTAAAGCATACAGCTATGAGAAATCAGCCATGTGAGACCCACACAGTTAGAAATCTTAAGGGCTCCGCTACTCCTGTATGTATCTCCGAGCCCCAAAAGCATAGGTATTTCTAGGTTTCATTCATTAGTCAGGTCACTTCGGAAATGAAGGGCAAGGGCTTCCTTCAGGCTCCAGCAAATGAGCTCCCTGCAGGTCTCAGGAAGACTGCTTGGAGTGCTGGAAATCCCTGTATCCCTCTGCCCTGAGTCCCCAGCCTCTCCATCTCCCTGCTGAAGTGTAGAAACGCACAGGTAAACATCCAGATCGTGACATCAGTGCTGCTCAGCCTTGATGCTGGGTCTGGGGAGACAAGTATACTGAAGTAAAATCCTCATTCTTGCTAACAAACTGGGCACAGGGAGCTCAAAAAAACAAAACCAAACAAACCCCAAGCGATCAACCGAGCCTCTGCAAAACCACTGTTTCATTCCAGGGCCAGTGACTGCAGCTCAGTCACTGACAGAAAGAACTGACGAGCTTTCCCTCTACTCAGATGCATCACAAAAGCATTGCTGGTGCTAGACAGCACACAGGTCCCTCCGTTTAGCCCTGTTAGAAGGAAACAGTACATCCATCTGCCACCCCAAGATGGACAATAAACGAAATTTCTGTAGCCTGGGAAGAACAAAGAATTAGGATTACAGATATCTGCGAGGTACCTGCATTGCTTTACTGAATGGCCCTATTTTCTGGAAACTGCTTATAGGATTACTTCAAAAAAAAAAAAAAAAAAACAAACCAAAAACAAACCACCAGGATGCTTCTGTCTACACAGCCACCCACCTCCCTTTCATAGAGATGAATGGCACAAGTGATCGGAAGAGCTAACCTGGAGGTGGAGACAGCAAACATTAACTCTACTGCAAACACAGAGAGATGGGATGGGATGGCACTGCAAAGGGTGGAGAGAAGAGGCTCGGTGGGGGAAATGGGGAGAAAAGGGCGATTCCCCATGGTAGTATCTCCCTGTTACTACACAAACAAATCCTCTCACAGGAAATTTAAAGCAACTGTTGCTGGGGGATAGGAAAAGACAGGGAAGTCTGACAACACAAGAACTGAGAAAGGTATAGTCTTGTACAGCACACAGCACAGAAAACAGGTGAGGAGGAGAGATGCCAAAAAGCAGAGAGAAAAGGGGGAAGGAAAACCTTATCTGATTTGCATGACTGATGGACTTGCTCTTAACTCTTTAGGGAAGATTTACATTGCTTCTGGACAGAACAGGAAAACTACTGGAAATAAACAGAATACATTTCCCTGCTTGTGTGGGAGAGTTTAGACCCCACTGACAGCAGGACTGCTATGCTGATTAATGCCAGCAAAGAAACTGGCCACCTGTCCCACAGCATTTCTTCCAAACCCGGCCTGGTCTCTCGGGGTTTTTTCCTCTTTTTTTTTCTTTTAAAAGTGAATGGACAGCAGAGAAAGAAGCTTTAAAGTAATCACTGGCCATTTGGGGTGGAAAGTGGATTTCAATTCACCATCACATGAGCTTGTACCAAAAGCTCACTTCTAATTTAGTGCCTCTACACCACAGTAACTGTGCCAGGTCTGGTAAACCATACACCAAAAATCATGGAAAATCTGAAGGGAATTCCCCCATGAAAAATACCTGAATGACATTGCTCCAGAAATAGTTTGACAAAATGGTTACTGGAAGTTAAAAGATAATGGTACTGACTTACAGAGAAAAAAAGCTGTTTGTTTAGCACCTTGCTAACTCATCATCAGGCCTGGATTTTTGCAATAAAATCCATTTATATGATTGCCATTGTTGAGTCAGACTCAGGCTGCCACCCATTGGAAAGCTGTTTCTGACGGTTTCCCTAAAATGATGCGTAATTTCTCTCTCTTTGTCTTTATAAGGAACACTTTACTCTTTCCAACAGCTGAGTTTCCCCCTCCACTCTGGTGAGGTCTCCAAGAGGGTACTGCAAGAAAAAAAGACAGCATGCTGATACCAGGAAAGGCTGACTTCTTACAGCGTTCAGTCTTGTGATCACTTGACATTGATCTTAAGAAGCTGCAAGCGCTGCTCAAAGGCCTCCACAAAGAAAGGCCCTTTGCAGCATCACAGTCCACTGTGGATTCTTAGCCACCTCCTCCTATCTCCTTAGTGCACAGGCTTTTGCCACAGTTTTAAAAGAAAAGCTAGGGCTCTCTCCTTTAGATGGCTTGCATCTTGACAGGATTGATTTTTGAGACTTTCACCTCTTGCAAACCAGGCTGAAAGCTGCCCTGTGTGCACAGCATTTGTTTGCAGAACTGCAGGTGCAGGGCTCCTGTCCCACTCCGTGCAATCCTCAGTGCAGACTTTGCTCTCCCAAAGGCAAGTGGGTAGAACTGTGCTTTGGTTCATCTTTTCAGACTTATTAGGACAGCAAATGTTTCTAGTAGCATTTAAGAACACCTGAAAGAGACAATTAGTGTCTTTTCACAGTAAATATTTTTTTTCCCCACTAACCTCTCTGGGGTTATCCTGCATATAGGTGGAGAAGGGGTGGTTCAGGTCACTTACAAGGAGAAGCTGTAAGAAGGAAAATAATCAAGCATGGTTGCAAAAGAGAAGGCAGATGAAGGGAATGTGTGTAGATAAACACAAAGGAAAGGAGTGCAGAGTAGGGCAGATCTTGGGATCTAAACAGTAAACTGAAAACCTCGTGGACAGATATGAATCTCACCTCTTCCCTGGTGTCAACTGTGTTTGCTCTAACTTTTCAAGACCATCTTATTCTCTTTTCCGGATGTATGCTCCGCAGATTCTCCTGATGCCTGGTATCTACCGGCACAGGCACTACAGGATGCAATTTACAGAAGCAAGCCTTGCTTTAGAGTGGCAGCTAGAAATGCTGTGGGAAACTGGAGACATACAGCCTAATTTAGGAACAGCCAGGGCAGTAGAAGGATCAACAGTCCAGTTGAAAGAGAAGTAGGCAGAAAAAAAACATGGCAGACTCGCTAGGCTCAGTGCCTCAACCATACAGTGACCTCCAGACACAAAAACTGAGAGCTCCTCTGTGCTCGGAAATGGGGCCCTGCACCCAAAGCCCAGAGAGACTGAGAAGAACAAAGGAGACAGCTTTTACCCTTCACAGAAAAATATCTCCAGTTCTCTAATCCAGTTCATTAGATGTCTCTACTTCTAATGACATCTGCTGGGTGACAAATTCCTTCTACCAATTTGTGGAGTTCCTGCCACCCCCACAGCCAGTGCAACCCCATCCTTCACGTCATCAGGGAAGTGAAAGATTTCCCACCTCTCTAAGCACATTGGGTCTACAGAGTAAGTTGCATCTCTGTTTCAGTAAACAAAATAACAGAGAACATTTGTTTTTGAGGTCCATTTAAAAAAAAAATAAATTAAAATAATAAATCAATTAACAATAATTCAACATGCAGACACACGAGTCCAAAGCAGACACACACAAACTGCATCTTGACAGCTAAGCATACACGGGTGGGGCCTAAACCACAGCTGACCAACACACTTACGAAGTTTTATACCACAAGAATAACAGTTCCTCTAAACCAGAGTCTCCATGTCTGAGGTTCCTCACTAAAGGCATGAGAAACATCTCAGGGACTTTTTCTTTCCACTGCTAGTGAACTCAGGCAGCTCTTCCACCATGAGGACATGAACACAAGCAAACCCTGTAAGGTTGAGTATATTTATTCTCAAATTGGTGTGCTTTTCTAAATTTCACAGTGCACAAGGACCAGTTTGCATTTGTCCTGTGGAAAGCAAAGCAGAGAAAGCACACCATGACCAAGAAAGGGCAGGTCTCCTGCCACGCCAATCCATGATCTCGGTTCACCCCTTTTCTCCCACTTCTCAATGTGGTAGGGATGTCAATCCCCAAAAGCACTGGTAGGATTAAAAGTAGAACACACAAGGTGAGAAAAGTTGGTAGCGTCTTAAGGAAAAAGTAGAGAAAAAGGAATCCAGGAGGGGGAAAAGGAAGGCTTCCAACTAGCAAAGAGGGATACTGTGCTATAAGGACAAAAAGACCAGTTAAAAGCAGCAAAAAATGAAGTCATCTTAGAAAACCAGCATTCTGACCACTGATGCTCTGGATAACTTTGAGGACCGTGTGCTCTTTGAGGCAAGGACTATATTTTTGGTTTGTGCTTGTACAGTTCCTAGCACCCATGGCTGCTGGACTGAAACAAAGAACAATGTGGAGGGTGTTTGCTCTGAGCATAGCAAAGTTGACATAAAGTGAAAGTGAGGGAAAGTGAGTAAAGGAAATTGTAAGGCTTCATGAAGGGGTGGCCTCCGTGGATTTATTTCTAGAGCTGCTCTCAGTGGGGAAAGGAATAAAAGAATCAGAATGGTCCAAACACCAGAAAAATCCTTCCTGGAATGAGTCAGCAAAGAAGGGAAACTATATCAAGGAGACACATTAGCAAATTTTTAATGGTGATAACGCTGCCAAGTAGGACTGACTGCCTTCCTGGAGTTTGTGGCCCACCCGTATTTCCACGTTGCTGCTTTTATCTGGCCGGAATGTCTCTACTAACTAGAACACAGGGTTTTTTTTGTTTTCTAAAGGAAAATAATTGGGGGAGAGGGGGGAACCACAAAAAATGCAGCCAGTGCTTACTCTCCGGATGTACTGTCTCTCATGCTGAAAATATATGGAGGAAAAACAAGAGAACAGAAAGATAAGATAGAGAGGACGTGAAAACACGAAGAGACCCACACAAGCAGACCAGAGCAAAGCACCATGCAGCAGGGGACAGATCTCAGCAGCTACAGTCAGAAGCAGCTCTTGTGTAATAGCAAAAGCCACCTTTAGCCCTGGCCACAGAGTTACATTTTTGCTGCAGCCTGGTTGGGCCTGCGCATCTGCCCAAAGTGCCTCATTCCACGTTCTGTTATCTGCCACTTCTGCACCGCTTTGGCACACCATGGTTTATACTTCATTCTTAAAGCCACTGCCTCTATCTTTCTCTCTGCTTCAGAGATCACGTCCTTTCCTGTCCTTGCTACTATCCTGGTGCTAATTATATACAGCAAGTAAATAAGTCTACCTCTCATGCCTCTGTCAAATCTGACCACACTGTGCCAGACAAAATCACTAGTTCTAATGTCCTAGGCTGCAGGAAGGTAGGAACTGCTGCTTAACACGGAATGGGTGCTGCATTTGCCTACAAAATCAAGGTACTGCTGGTATCTCCTCTAGCGTGCTCAAGGGATAGGGGTTCAACCGTGCAAAGGTGACACCACCAGCTTTGTACTGAAAACACTGCTACTCGTGCTTGCAGAATAAAAATAGGATCAAGGCAGAAGCAAAAGATGGTTCGTGTTTCTGTGAGGTCAATAGAAAATAATTCCTCTCTCGCCCCACGCCACCCTGAGAGACGCAAAGGGTTTGCATGGTGGCAGCTCTGTTTATCACCACATCAAGACCAACTCTGCTGGGAAACGGGAAGGTACCGGATGTGGAGATTATCATCAGAGTGACTGAAAAGACAAAGCTTTTGGTCTCTGTCCCTGGCATCCTTTCCCTCAGGATGTCAGTCCTCCTTTGACAGTTCTGAGCCATTTCCATCTCCTCTTTTTGGAAATGCATGCGCCAGTGCCACTGCAAAGCCCCTTTGCACCTTCCCCCCCACCCAGGCACCCAGCCCGTATTCACCCAGGGACAAGAGAAACTGGAGTACTTACATTATACCAACTCTGGCTTTTCTGTAAGGACAAAATAAAAGAGAAGCATTAGTTAGCACAGAGATCTTAGGATCAAAAAGAAAGATGGACAAAGAAACCAGGTCCAATCTGGTTTGTATAATTAGAGAGGTGAAAGTGGGATTAAACAGAAGATTTCAATGGATTTCACAGTGTGGTCTAACACAGTTATTTCCAGTTACAGGAACAATGAACAAATCCAGAAGCACAAGTCCATAATAGGAAACGATCCAGGCTAATGTGTGCATGTCCACATGCACGCACACACACAAACTCACGCGCGCATGCTGTCATCATTTTTGCGGAACAGCAGCGCCCACTAGCAACAGAGGAGTTAATCAGAGTCATTGCCAGCCATTTCTTCATTCTTCCACATCTGCTGATTGGGTTGCAAAAATCACATTGCGTTGAACAGACCCTGTGCAAATAAGCCCTCAAAAGAACTAGGAGGAGGCAGGGACACAATTTTACTCACAAAAGCTATCAGGCAAAACTTTCAAGAGGATTTTAAATTTTAAAAGGGAGACGCATACAGAGCCAGGAACACTGCTGAAGAAAATCACTAGAAAAGCTAAGCAAGAAAAAGAAAAGGCTGAGGTTTGGTTTTTTGTTTGTTTGGGTTTTTTTTTCCCCCCAGAATTTCAGTGCACAGTGTTTTGCATCATCTGCACATGTGATTTTTTTGTCCTTATAATGGCATTTCAGATGGTTTGAGAGAACAAGCCATGTGTCACACTGGAGCACACGAAAAAGATAGCTCAGCTTGGAAAGTCACACTTCGCAATTTACAGCTGGAGGTGAGATTTATCTGCACAGAGAGAGGAAGAAACAAGCTTCACACTCCCACTCCAGTCAGGCTGGCTTTCCAATGTCAGGACACTGAGCAGAACTGACAGAAAGAATAGGCATCCCCCATTTTAGGGTGGATTTACCTCAGGGCAACGAAGCTTGGGGGCACTGTAGCCTTTCACCACTAACAGTGGTCACCTACAGCCCATATTGCCAGGAACATTGTGTGTCAGCAGCCACACAGCTGTGCCCGTCCCCCCTCTCCCAAGCAGCAATGGCACGTCTACAATGGGGAGCTGAGTCTGATAGACAAGGACAGAAGCAATATTTCACTATATTTCTTTCTTTGAAGTCATCTTGCTTCTGACCTTGGACTGGGAGTATTTTTTACAGCTTTATACCCAGTCTGGAATATGAAGGAAAACATACTGCTCTCCGACTTGCAACAGAGCCTGTGGAAGTTCCACTCGGAGAGTTAAGTTCATATTCACAGAAACCAGCTGCACCGGCATAGCCCACAACAGGACCAATGACGTATAGGATGTTCACCACAGGAAAGTAAGAGCGAAGTGTTAATGAGATCAGATTGGACCAGAGATTTTTATGAAGACGTGGGGTTGCTTACACTGTTCTTTCCCTAGACCTCCCTGCTTTCAGTTTCCTATGCTCCCTGTATGTCACTCCAGTAGACAATCTCACAGGCATCTGGATCTCAGTCATGGACCCAACATTTCTGAGGGATCCCTTGCAACCTTGGGCATTTCTGCCAGTTTCGCTGCACTGGTCTCTAATGAAAAACCCCACAGTAACATAATATATGCCACAGACCAAAATACAAAAGTTTGATGTTAAAAAGTGCAACATCCCTAAGGCCTTTCCCCAAATCCCAGGGAACTGATACGAACTAAAACACTGAATACACAGTATGGCTCATCAACTGACCAGATGAATTGCCTCTTACGTCCTACACTTTTCCATACTTGGCCACACCCTCCATTCATAAAGGGTCTGAATGAAGTCATCCTTCTCTGCAAGTAGGACATGGAAAAAGGCCTTATGCAATTCAGCCTATAAAATAAAAATAAATCAGGGGAATTAATGTTAACCTATGTACACACCACCTTGTCCCCAGGAGCACAGGGTCTAAAATGGAGTGATTTTCCTGCAGATTTGTTTTGCCATCTGTCTGCCTTAATGAGCAAACGGCATAACTCAGAAATTCCTGGGGAAAAAAAAATTCATAACCGAACTATAATTGGCACAGAGAAAACAGAGACACTGCTGTCACTGCGGCTTCTAAATCAGGGTGCGCATGTTGTGGTGTCAGCACACTGCAACAGGATTTCATTCCCCTCTGCTGCATTAATTGCAGCACTCTTTTTTTGCCCCTCACATTTGAATTTCCCCAAACCATGGCTCCTCTGTAAAGGAGCTCTGCAGCTCCTCCTTCTTAAGTTCTTCCACACAATTCTACTGACATCCAAGCCTTATCTTTTGCCTCCACCAAGTATCCTAAACATGAGGAGATTCCCTCCCTCTGACCCCTGTTTTGCAGGTACAACAGACTACAGGAAGTCCAAAGAGAACAGAGACTATCTGAGTCCTAAAAATCTATCTTCAGTTTTATTTACCTTTGTTTTCAACTCACTGAGAGTCAGAATATAAGGGGATGAGAACTATGAAAATCAAGAGACGGTATAATGGAGGGGAAAAGGAAAGAAAAAGGAAAAACATATTCTTACTTTGAGCAGGTTAAGTCTGTCATACTGGAAAAAGAAACCATAAGTATTAGAACTGAAAAGAGAAAATAAATGAGTAACAGAGGAATGGAGTTGCACACAGAAGTGGAAAAGATGGAACTGATTTGCAGACGATGCTATAGGAGCAGATACCAGAGATCATAGTTACATGGTGGCTGTAACCAGGAAGAACTTAGGAGAACTTGAGGAAGGCAAAAAAGGGGGTATTTTCTCTGAGCCTTTAAGTAATACAGTGTTGCCTCTAAACCTTCATGGGTTAATGATCTCATATTTGCACATACTGCTATGGAAGATTACAGCTTTACAGTGCAGATGGGAAGCAGTGGATCACACATATGAAGTTCAGCCTGCTAACTTTATGCCAACGGAAGTTTCCACCTTTTAGCATTACTAGGAGCAGGATCACAACTCACTCCTACGTACTGCTGCTTCCAGGGGAGCAGAAACCTTTTGCCAAGTGAATGACAAGCCACAGACCTCTAGAGGTACCCCTAAGTCCATTTTACAACTGGGGAAACAGAGGCACAGAACCAGGGTGAGGGCAGAGCTCGGAACGGATTCCAGAGCCCTTTCTCCTGACCTGTGTACTTCCAAAATCTACGCCATTCACCTGGCTTCTAAGTGCCCATAGCCAAATAACTCAAAGGAATTGATGAAATTTATTCCCAAATCCCTCACCCCAGTCCAAAACAATCAGAATCTCATGACCTACTACCTAAAGCAGGATTATACCACCCAGTGGGAGGGGTAAATGAGAAGACACAGCCAAACTCTTCTCATAACCGCACGCTGAAAGGACAAGGTGCAACAGTCATAAGCTGCTGTATGGGAAATTCTATTTGGATAGAAGGAAAAAGCCTGTTCGCAGCAAGAGTCGTTAAGCACTGGAGCAGGGGCCCCATGAGGCTGTGCGATCTCCAGTCTTGGAGGTTTGCAAAACGTGCCTGGCCAAGACTTTAGACCACCCTGATCTAACCACATCAGCTCTGCTTTGAGCAGGGGCTTGGACTAGAGACCTTCTGAGATCCCTTCGGACCTAAACTGTTCTAAAATCTCCAGGGCCTACATTAAAATTCATGTTTTCCCCTAACCTGATATTTATCTTCAGCATTCATTATTAGCTATATACAGTGCGAAGAATCTGAAGGATTTGCAATGGAGGGGAAATCACTTTTATCCTTGGGCAAAAGCAAAAGAGTTAAAAATACATATTTCATTGTTGGCTGATAGTGAAAAGGTTTTTTTTGCTGAGTTCAGAAAGGTGTTTCAGAAGCAGCAGTGTTTGCCACTAAAAGCCTAAGGCCGATGGAGCCCTATAGGTGGTTTGATCCGTTCCACACTCCTGGACAGCATGGAAAAGCAAGCTCCAGAAAAGATTTCCTACAGATGTAATCCAGTGCTTAAAAACTCCTGGTGAAGCACTCCCTCTGATGGCAACACTGCAGCACGACAATTAACACAACAGACAAAAGAGGGCAAAGGACTTCAAGCAGATCTGTCAGCAATTGTATAAACACAGCATCAAACTCATGGGCTCAAGCTGTTCCATTTCATTAGCGAGACAGGTTGGAAAATCAGACCATTCTTGTAACAGAAGACGAGTGGGGAGAGAAGAGGCCGGGAAAGGAGATTTTAAAATCTTTGTGCTTAAGTTCTTTGTTCCTAACCTCTCCTTGCCTTGAACAGATACCATCATCATCTGTGTGGGGAGAATCAGGGGGCTTATGACATCTGAGATTCCTCACTTGTACCAGAGAAAGCTGCCTTGTGGAGCACAGAAGAGAGATTCAGCCTTCACAGTGCTTTAGGCTCACCCTGTGCACAGACTGTGGGTGAGGAGAGCAGGAGGCTCTGACACAGGCTGGTGAAGGTCATACTCGGGATTCCCTTCCCTCTGTGCATCGGCTTCCTCACACTGGAACTCATCTGAGATCCACTTACCACTTGTTTCTTTGTCTTCAAGTTGTTGGGTTTTTTCTCTCAGAAGAACAAGGGGCTGGCTGCAAGCGTACCACAGTACCACTACGCATATATTTTACGCATACATCACTCTCTACCAATGTTCTTCCCACCAGTCCCTCTCCTAACAAACCTCTCCGTAGCTTAGGCAAAGTGCCTCCAGCCTACCATAGCCTAGCCATGACCTGTCCTGACCCACACACCCCTACTCACCAGCAATCCTTTCAGGACTCTGCTACTCCAGACCCGCATTTTCCATAGAACTTCTTTCACACCTCACTTGAGACATTAGTCCCACAGTCCTCCTTTGCAGTTATCCAAGCTACAATTACCGAGTAAAAGACAATCTGTCTAAAAAAAAGACATAAAGAAGCTTCCAGCAGACACCAGCAACCACGCAAGGTCAGGCTGGTTACAAGAGGCATTATGACCAAGGAAAAACAGTAAGCCAGCACTGTAGACTTCACTGCTCTCTGAGAACTTCCCTAGAAAGAAATCTAAGGCACCAGCTGGGGAAAGGCCAAGGCACTGATTTCATGGATTATGAAGCTATCCAAGCCATTCTGGTTTTAACTTTACTTGTATACTTGTGGAAATGCTAACAGCCTAGCACTCTGTCCAATAAGCGTCCCATCTCCATTTTTTATTTTTACACTCTTCTGGGGAAAGCATAGAGATGGGAGATCAAATCTCAAACGAGCTTATCTCCAATCCAAGCACGCACAGAGAGATCTTCTACTTATTTCCTTTCAGAGCGAGCCCATGAATTCTCACAATTCATTTGGGACAGGTCTGTTCTAACAGGTTTAAGCTGGGTTCATTTCAAATCACTGATCTTTAATATTTACATCACACAGGAAAAGTGTGCAAGGGCAGTAAGCTGAGATCACTGGCCACAAAACTACTATTCATCATAAAAAGCAGGCAAGAAGTTATGGACATCAACTCTTGTTTCTGAAAGGCATAAAGTAAGAAGAGAGGAAAGAGAAGGGATTATGGTACTGTTCAGACTACCAAAGCCAGTAGATTTCTCCCTGACATAGACAGCAGCTCACTTCAAGGGTGAGGTAAAGCAAACCTTACAACAAATGCTAAAATTAGTTGTAAATAATTGAAGGAGTGTGATGAACAGGCCAGTTCTCACACCATGTGAGCAAATATTAATGAGATTCCAGTGATATAAGTGAAACCAGCTTCTCAGCTACAGGCATTGGGCTGAGCTCTTGCTGACATTCTCGCAGCCACACCAGGAGAATGCCTTACAGGGGTCACCGCTCAGTACCACAGGGAGGGTTTCTGAGTGATGAGACAATTCTACAGTGGGGGACAGGAGAGAAAAAAGAAGGCTTACTTTGGAGAGGCGCTTGTGTGACTTAATCGGAGAGAAAGCATGCAGGAATGAAAAGAGAGAAATTAAGGAAAGAAGAAAAATCACCTCGCAAATCAAGAGAAGGAAAACCCACAAACCCAACAGAAAGCATTATATCCCCCCGTTCCTTGTGAAAAGCACCACAAATTAAAGTCAAGCTTTTGTAGTCACCATGTGGGTAAAAAAATCACGCTCCCATGGCCCTAAATCACAGCACTTTATGGTCCAGGGCAATACAACTCATCCCTGTAATTCCCTCTTAGCAAGGATGCCATTTCCCTGACAGAGCATCCCCCAGTGTGGTTATAAACACAGCGTGCCCCTCATCCTGCCTGCCTCCCATCTGCACGGCTTTATTCAGGGGACAGACTGCTAGCTGTGGGCGTCACTCAGTCCTGCCGCCCTGGGGCAGTGCTTGTGGGTTACTGTGTGCACAGGAAGCAAGTCTGACCTCAAGGGCAACCTCAGAACTGACAGGTCTCTCATGATTCATCTTGCACAAACCCTTCGCCCGCTCTTTTGAACTTACATACTCCTCCCTTAGTGTCGAGAGATTGGTTCAGCACAGTGAATGTGGGCCAGTGAATCCTGTTTCCTCTACTGACAGTGACCTCAAAGGGGAGTGGATGAAGACTTCTCGTGTGTGTGACATAATCCAGCAATAAACTGGGCAAAGATCGAACAACTCATTTCGCACAAGCCATCAGAGTTATGCCTGTAACACCATGAAGTTATACAGGCTGAAATATTTCATTTCAAAAATCTGGAAAAACACAAGTGCTCCTGACAGCTAACTGTCTTATAACATGCCACTGACAGCAGGGGTATAACCAAAGGTTATGTTTGGCTCCCAAGGCCCTCGTGTGTGTTTCACTAGGTCTCACTGCTCACAGAAAATCGAGTCTTCAAACATGAAACCCTCTTCCTCAGTACAGCAAAGACAAGGCTGTTTCTAACATGGTCAAAAGACATAAAACCTTTCTAGGGAAAATATCATCTAACCTGGCCAAGACAACCATAATACTGCACCGACAGGAGGCAATATGCAGAGGACTGGCAAACTGATTCTGTCCAACTTGAACCTCATCTCAACATAGGGCTTAGACAGGACTGGAGAAACGCATGGCCCCTTAACAGGCAGTCTGCACAGACTTTATTCGTTCCATGACCCTTCATGATCCAGATGATAAAAAGTAATTGCAACAGCTGATTTTCAAGGTCTTTCTCAAAACCACAGAGCCTCACAAGAAAAGAGGGCCCTGACTGTAAAAAGGTTAGCCTGCATAGGCCGTTACAGAACTGCAGTACAAGCCATCAGCAATTCGTGGACTCAGGCTGCTGAAAGGATTATAGAGTTGTGCTGAAGTCTGACCTACGCAAATGGCTCCCAGTTAGGAGAATTTTCACAAGTATGATGGGCGAAGGAAGAGGAAAGTTAGCCAGAGAAAAATAGGCACAGGACAAAGCCAGTGTACCACATTAGAGAGTTTAGAACTGGGGACACGTGCGCATCCTGACCAAAGTCATTTGCTCACTCCTCACCTTGGAATTCTTGGCCCCACTGCGGCCTGACTGAGAGGAACAGCTACGCTGTACACCCTGCTCCGGTGTCGAAGGGGATTTGTCTGATGAGTGGTCAGAGCCTTTTTCCACCATGGTGTCTCCTTGGGAGTCCTGTGGTGTTGGTGACCGGGAGCGTTTGCGCAGGATCGGGGAGCAGGCAGGCGTGCTGCGGTTTGAGTTACTGGCAGTACTGCAGAATGAAAGAAAGAAAGAGCAGGGTTAATAATCTTCAGCTCAAACAGAAACCAACTGCACCAATTCCTTGAGGTGGAGCATTACCTGCAGATTTCTCCACTAGCACAGCAGACAAATAAGGCTTCCGGAAGCAATGCACCCAATGCGACACTTAGGACTTATGTCCCCAGCAAAATTAGGCTGTAGACAGTTATCATTTACCAGTGGCAGAGGGAACTACAACGGCCTGCCAGTGTCTTTCTCCACCCACTCTTCAATTCATCTGACCACAGATGAATGCCTACTCATTCTCTCCTGTCAGCTCTGAGAGTTTAAAATGATGATCTGAGCTTAGGAAACATAAACTCGCACTCAAGAATGAGGGAGATGTCAGTGTGTTCTTGATAGAGTCCCACTCTGTCCTTCCTTTATTTTATTTCAGCAAGCGTAACTATTCTCAACAGGATGCACAAAAATGGATTGTATCACTTAGGAAACACTCCATTAAATCATCAAAAATGGCAGGGCACTGGGAGGGGAGTGATGATGACAGACAATGCAGTCATGATTTCCTGTATCAAATCATCTTTCCCCACACCAGTTAGAGCTGGGCATGAAAATGTGTTGCTGTAACATACAAGTTTTCACAAGTTAAAAAAAAAGTTTTCCTTTCATAATGGGGAAAAGCAAGACCTTTCAGATTTTTACAGAAATTATGAAACATTTAGGAGACTGGAACTTCTCATCCCATATCTTCAGCAAATGCCCTAACACCTAAATCACAAAGCCAGTTACAGAACAGGAAAACTCAGATTTCCTCACTGTTCCTTCTCTTTTGATGTCTCCTCTTCCTGCCAGACTCTTCAAAATACCACACGCTACATCCATTTTTCCCTACGTAACTAATTTCCTTCAGCAGTCAGATCTATTTATGACTGACCCAAACACCTTTTGAGGCCTTTCCAGCTGGTACTGTTCAACTCTGCAGCCTGCAAGTTACAGCGGAATCTGGGCTGATCCAAGGATGAACTTTGTGCTAACTCTGCCATGCTGAGTTGTTAGGGTACCCTGTTATCATCTGAGCATTAGAAAGCAGGCCACATCTGAGCAACAGAAGAGCAGGCAATATATAAATAATGAGGGCATTACAACTGTAAGGGAGTGAATTAAAGAAGCTAGTACAATCAAGGTACTTAAGGTCTATTATTGAAGCCCAATTATATTTAGCAAACAAGTTTGCTTCTCACAATGGGATGTACAGTGAGCCAGTTAAAATGGATCGTTTCCTTTCTGAAAATCTAGAAAAGTTGAATACGTGCCTGAGGTTTCATTAATTCTCAGATAAAAATCATATCTATCTCTTACCTCTGAAGATGCCAAAAACATTTTACAAATGTTAGCAGATACGGGTAGATAATGTAACACACTCCTCCAGTAGTTACCAGGTTTAGTTTGGTTTGATTTATTACTGGATGAACTGGTCTCATAAATTATCCTCTATTTGCTCACTGCTTGTGTTAACACATAAGTGATGAAACTTTCCCTAAACAATCTGCAGAAAGCATAAAAACAAAGTTGCTTCTGCAAACATTAACAGACTCAAATTTTGCACTCATACAGGCTATGAGCTCGCAATTGGCAAGAACACTAGCATGGCACTTGGCAGAAAACCCTTAGAAGATATTCTCAAGAATATAAAGTGTGGAAGTCCATATAGATAAGGAACAGGCTAGAGAAAATGGACTTGCAAAATGTTCTGTAAGCAGGCAGAAAGATGGCTGAAATTACAGACTCTGCTCTGTTACCTATTTCTACTTAATAGACTGAGAATCATACAGATATAGAATAATAAAAAGCTGCTTGTTCAAATGCCACCTAAACCCCAAGTTTGCTCCAGTGAGAAGACCAGATTCACCCCTTAGCTTGTTCCTTCACAGTTCAAACCTAAAGGGACATCTCATGAGTGAAATACTCCAACAGCATACCGTGTCCTCCCTTTCCCTGGTGAAGACACAGGCATACTGAATACTAACTATAGGTACAGCGCAACTGAAGCAATATTCAAGCTTTAATCCCTCCAAATCACATTTGAAACAAAAGAAAAGACTGAGCAAAAGATGATCTGGACCATTCTCCCAGCAGCATTGCCTACAAAAGTTTAGGTATATCAAAAAGTAAAAATATCAGGGTTTTTATAGCTTATTGAAATGTACAAAAGTATCAGGTGTCTTCACAGACTTTCAGCTGATCCAGTTAAAATGGGCATTTCACTTTTTCCATCCTCCTGCTGCTACTTCTCCTAGCTTAACTCAAGACGTACATGCTTTTCTAAGAAGCCAGCATTGTTGCATCTACTGTACTGACTGCAATCAGCAACTACGTACATGTGCAGAAGGTGCCGTGCAAGTGGTACTATGACTTGAAGTTCATCACCAATGCTTCTAGAGAAGGAAACAGTTTTGAATTGCCATTCCTACAGTTAACAACTCTAAATTCTGAGGTTGTATTGCTCCCGCTCATGCTGTGTTATTGCTTATCTGGCATTACATCAAATTTCCTAAATCTTGCCCCCAGCATGCTTGATTCAACATAAACTGGTTTATGTGAGAGGTCCCCAGAAATACAAGGCAAGAATTTGAAGCGAATGTTCCTGAGTCACATATCACTGCACTAAATTTGTTTGAACAGACGTACTCGCTTTTCTTCTACAGCTCTACGAAACCTGAGTTTATCATGCACAACCTCCTTCTCATTTTCAGTTCATATGAGTTCATATTCACAAATTGCACTTTGAGTTTCAGCTCCAAGCAACTCTTTAAAGACCAAGTCAAATTCAGTCAAGGTTCTGCTTGCTTTCAGGTTACAGTTATGAAGAAGCACTGAGTTTTTACTGCTTCTAAAGTAAAGCACAAAATAACTAGTTCAAAACCAGGGTACAGCTGCACCATGTGCATGTGAAACTCAGATGAAACCTGCTAAAAAGTTTGGTTCTTTTACTCAAATTGTAATCAAATGAGAATGAGACAAATTTTGTCTTTTGTGGACTGCAACAAAAACATTAATACTAGCTCCACTGTAAACTCACACACAGGCATGGAAGCTACATTCTCAGTTTTCACACTCTGAGCACACAATGCTCCAAAACGGGCTTAACACACCCAGCACAGATACTGCTAAGCAGCGTGCAGCTATGGAGGCCAATGCATGCTAATCACCCGAGATCTTACAAAGCTCCTCAGGTGGGTTTTTCAGTCATGGCTGAGTAACCCGCGCTGCTGCAGCTACATAGGAGCAGCATCAGCACTAACTAGCTTAAAGCTGGCACGTATATTTTTGTCCAGGCTCAGTACGCACTACCGTAGCCATATGTTTTGGTGTCAGTTCTGCCAAGCACAATCTCAAGCAGACTCTAGCCTCCGAGTTTGTCTTCCAGTCACTTAGCATCTCTGGTGTGCTTTAAAAAACAAAATCCATCCACACATATTCTGTTAGATATGTATGGATTATCACCTTTGCAGGAATAGGGGAAAAAAGATAGCTTCGAGGGCACCTTCTTAGGCTCTCCCTTAAGCCAGTGGCAGAGCACTGATCCAATTCAGGAGGTGTGAATCCACCTCATACTATCTGATGACTGGGCAATGCTGAGGATTTCTCACAGGAAGGACTCCATGGGTGTGCACACAATGAAGAACACAAAGTGTCTGTTAATTCAGCCTTTCATCCCTACCACAGCAAGGATGGGCACAAAAAACACAAGCCTGCAGCTCCGTCCCACTCGCCTCCCCCTGCCCTGAGCCCCTCAAAACTCTCACTGCTCCTGCTCAGTCCCTGAAGTTTGAATCTGGCCCAAGGCACAGCCATGACGAACGCTTTCTGCAGTTGCCATAGTAACCAAGGCCTGCAATTGAACCAGGAATCAATGCCTGAAATGCCAAAACTGCTTGACCCACTTTGAAAAAAAATAATAGTAATAAATAATGCTTTACAGACCTAATTGACCAGAGCGCATTCAGGGCCTCACATCCCCCTGCAGTGTAGCCTTTAGTAGATGCAACAGATTAAGTCAGGGACGGAACACAAACAAGCCCACCTAAGCAGCAGCCCCTTGCTCCTAGGTGAAACCCCTCTGTGGAGTTCATGAAAGCACAGAAGGCAGAGTACATCATCTTGGTTTGTGTTCAAACTGTGCCTAAGAGAAACACCTCGTCTTATGATTGGAGCTGCAGTAAAAAATAACATGAGCAAGTGTGACGCAGCTAGGAAGAGAGGCCAAACTCTGCCCAGTCACCTGGAGGACAAGTGTTGATATCTGGAGCAGCCTAGTGAAGAACTGAGCTTTTCCTTAGGTGGTGGAAAAAGAACAAACATTTGGCAATGCAGGGACAAGCTACCTCCTCACACCCTACCCTGGACACTCTGCAAAGCAAGGATGCAAGGCAAGACGCAAAAAGGCCAAATTTCCTCCTCCAACAGAATATTTCCTGTAAAGATTTGGACCAGTCGGTAAGCAGAGACTTCAGCAAGCAGTAGCTTTTGGGAAAAGCTACAGTCTGCACTCCACAAACTAAGCTTGGGATTCTTATAGCTATAAAGGAATCCTGAGGACTCTTTGCAATGCTCTAATGGAGAACTCAACAAGAAACCTACCTTTGTTTGAGCCTGTTAAATAAATTTGACATGAATGACATTCAAGCAGTCCTGAATTGACATAGAAGTCTGTCCATCCTACCAGATCTTCTGAAATAATCACTCTCCCCGCCACTACAACACAGCCATCCCTGGGCTTAAGACAAGCACCCTGCAACAGTTCTTTCCCAAATCACACGTGCCCCAACAGCCATCTTCCAGACACAACAGCTTGCAGCAAGAGCAGCGTTGAAGCACCTGCAGCTACGCTGTATAACAGCAGCTTGTTGTTCTCCTCTCAGGTAGTGATACACACAGATTAGGAAGACAAGCAGCAAATCCTTTTGAATCTGCCAGCTGCAGGACGTGAATTAGAATTTAAGCAGAACTAATGACTATGTTACCAAGAGTACCAAAGGATTTGTCACAATGGGGGCAGCTCTTCTAAACAAGTGGCAGCTTCGGGCACACAATGCGCCCTGCCTGCATTGTCATCACCAGATTCTCAGATGGCCAAAACATATCAATGACACCATTTCCTGAAGTGTATTTCTAAACCCCTTGGACTTCCTCAAGAAAGTCCTGATCTGGAAAGCTAATCGGCAGCCTCCAAGTCCACCACAGTTCTCAAAAGCACTTGCTTTAAAAGAGTAAATCTGCTGAAGTTGCTCACATCTCAACGCAGCCCATAGCACCTACGTGACAGTAAGCTCTTCACTAGGGTTACCAACAACATTGCAAATGTTGCGCTTAACTCTGGAAAATGCTGTGCACTATGTCCCCAAACCAGCAAGGAACTTCAGCACATATTTAACTCTGTATGTAGTAGACACCCTGAAGTCTACGGGCTGTGCAAACAAAGTCAAGCCTGTGCTTACATGCTTTCCTAAACAAGAATGAAGAAGTTCCTCAAGCATAAAACAGAAGTCTACTGATAAAGTCTTGAAAAGAGCAGAAAAAGCTACAAGGTCAAGAAGGCACCTCAAGCCTGGCTGTAGTACAAAAAGACTTAATTCTCCTCAGAAACAGCTAGTAAGGGGGTTAATTAGATGCCTACAAAGATACTTTTCTGCAATACAGTCTGACATCAGTGGAAAAAGATGAGATTCAGAAACTCATTACGCAGTCTACCAAACAGCAAGCAGATGGTAACAACTTTTGGTCATCGCCAACCTACACTCACTTCAAATTGATAATCCAAGAATAAAAACCTCCATATATCCTCAAGCAATTCCCTGGGCTTGCCATTGCTCTACAAGCAATAACAAAATGCTATACTTCTATCACATCGCCCAGTAAAAAAGACAAAAAAGAAAGCATTAATTGAAAAAGCAATGATACCTTAGGTACCTGTAGGGCTGTACAGAAACCAAGCAGTGTTTCAAGACAATTGCTTTAAAAAGAACAGTAAGAATAGTGTACTTTCTGCATGCTTTTTAAACAACTAGCTTTTAACAGAAAAGTCCATCCTTGTTGAAGATTTACTCTGATTATTTTGACGTTTCACAGAACAGTGTCCTCCTCCTGTGACATTCAATAGCATGTTTACATATTCATGAGATAAAATTAATGCAATTATTATGCTTCAGGGGATTAGCAAATCACTGCAAGCATTAGGAAGGAATTTGCCTTCTACCCATACACAGCACTGCAAGGTTGGTCAAATGCATTATTAACAATGTCATTGTCTTTCTCTGAATCATCCGACACTGGTTACCACTAGAGACAGACTATCAACTCTGATGGACAAATGGTCTGGTATCTTACAGAAACTCCCACTGTGCTGTGTTTGAAACAATCCTTCCACCGATTCCTTCCTACTTGAAAGTTATTGCAAAAACCCCAAGAAAATGTTGGAAAGTGTTTTCAAAATAGAACAACACAGATCTCAATAATGCTGTCTGATAATACAACAGTTACAATTTAGAAAGGATCATTAAGTTGCAGAGAACCAACACATGTTATAAATCATACACTTAAACCCCTCCATCATCACAAATTAATATAATTCCATTTGCTCTGAAGGAAGACAAACCACATGGAACAAAGTATGATGGATAATACAATGAAATCCGGGAATCAATAAAGGGGAAATAATGCAAAATAAGAATTTCACATCCCTCTGAAGCTGATGGCATGTCTGTTTCAGACACAGCCCCAACATGGTCACCTGCAGGTCACTCAGTCTACAGCTCTACTTCCAAAAGAGAAACAGATACTGGCTTTGTTTCCTCTCCTTCCCACCACAATGTCAATGGCTCTTGTAATTAACAGCAACAATTGCAAAATGTGATGCTGTCTTCAAAATCTCAGAGCTGAGAACTTGGGACAGAACAGAGCTCGCTGGTCTTGTTTAAAATATAAATACAGTAATGAAGGACACCATTAAGCCATCTCTGATGCGAAGCAAAGTTTGAAAACTTGACAGCTCAAAGAATAAAAAATAAAATTAAAATAAATCCAAGCATATTTATTTTAAACCTCATTATTTCCAAGCTAACATCAAAATCTTTCAATGGTTTGGAGACACAATGTTGGTGTCATACATCAGTCCACGTGCATTGTTTCAAGGGAGTGTGAGAAAAATGCAATATAGCACTAAATAGCTAGTGGGCATTTTTGGATGAGGACACAGGTGTGATACAACTCCTAGATTACCCTCAAGAAGAACACAAGCATTCTTCCTTTCTGCCCTTCTCCTGCTCCAACTTCAGCAATATTATGAGCATCACAGGACTCCATCCCCAGCACAGGTATTGTCCCCCTGAACACATTCCAGTCTTGTGGCAGGGGTTTTATAAACCACAGATTAAACGTCTAATGAAGCCTCACACCACATCTTATCAGCAACATAGCGGGGGTGGACAGGGATATGGTATATCTCAGGAATAGAAGACAAAGCTAGAGCTTTACATCTTCCCACTCACTCCTGCTGCTCATCAGCATCAGCCTTCATAAGGTAACAGAAGATGCTGTGATCTTCAAAGCTGGGATCAAATTAGTTTCTTTTGCTCATCCTTTGATATTTCATCCCCTTACCATTCTGAAAACAACAATGCAACAATTTCATGTCCCCTCACCCTGGTATTTTCCATGTAATCTCTCCCGTTTGCTCTGATTATGCAGCAGCACTGTCCAGCTGAAAGTTAAAAATAGTGAGGGCCAAGGGCTGCACCCAATACTGGGAAGAGTCAGCCACCCTCAGTGCAAGAGTCACACATAGTCCTTTGTCCTGAGGACCTGGTTCAGGCTTGTCCCCCCCCCCCACATGGCACATTCTCTCTTGCTTTATCCAGCTTTCTGGTTTTCGGTGGCATGGGCAGTTGGGGGCTTCCCTTAGCAGAATGTTGGACCTCCAAAGTTATTGCACTTATGTAAAATATATCTCTGAGATTCAGCTTGAAGTTTCCTTCTGTTCTTCTGAGCCAAAATCACAAGCTCCATCCTAAACCTACCAGCTTCAAACGGAGTTGTCCTGCAGATGCATATGACTTAATGAAGCAAGGAAACAGGAATATGTCCTCTTTACTGAATCAGTGATTTCCATGACGGACAGGACAATGCTAGTCACCAGTAATCTAAGAAAAAGCAATTTTTTAGTGAATGAGGATTCGTCAAATTCTCACTGCCTATAAACACCTATAGTGCAATGAGCCCTCATTTCCTACTGCTCTCCCCTCAGAAAAAAAAAAAAGCCACCAGACTCTGAAGGACAGCCTGAAAAAGCAGCACAAAACAAATCCTGTCCCTCCCCATCACTGCAAATATATAAACACACAGAGGAATGCAAAGCAGAACCAAGGCATCAGTGTGCATGCTCCGAGCCCTTTTAAGAGCAAGGGAGCACATGGGCAAACAAATACACCACATTTCTGCAGCATCTCCAGCTGCCCTCCTGTGACGCATTGCCAGTTCATCCAACTTCAACCTCCTTCTGCCTCTCTCCGTATACCCAGATGTTACGAGAGTAATAACTGCCCCTTTGGGGATGGGGGATGGGGGAGACAGTAGGCGAAAAGGGAAAAGGAGGAGGGGTGAGGGAAATGAAAGCTGAAAAAAACAATCAGATTTGCTCATCGGTTGTTTCAAACAATCAAAAAGGCTGCTTTAGCAATTCCACTGCAGGAGAGGTAGGGCGCATGCATGGGGAAGAACAAGGAAAAAAGGAATCAGCCTGTGAAAGGGAAAAGAAACCAAGCATCTCCGCAACATGATGTCACGCTGTCTGCTTTCAAGTCCCCCAAACAGAAAGGAGCAGCAGCAGCAGCAACCAACATGGACTCCAGATTTAATCTGCCTTCAAAGCGTATGTCTCAGATGGTAGATTTGCTCAGCAAACCTGTGCTGAGCACAGCATACACAGCCCTTTGGCTGTCTTTCACACACAGAAATGCATACATGCACGCGTGTGCACACACATTCAGAGACTGCAGAAAGCACGTATACACACAGAGGGGAGAGGAAGAGAGGCATCAGCAGAAGGAACAGGAGAGTTAACACTAACCTGGTAGCCATTAGGGACTGTAGTGCAGCGCGGAGCAGCTAGGAATTCATTCATTCATGCACTCGTGTGTGGTGGGGGGAGAGCGAGGGTGGGCCAGCGGTGAGGTGGGAGGGTACTCACCTCCTGCACCATCTCAGAGCCCTTCCCGAAGGGAAGAGGGGGCAGGGGGTGCCTGGGGATCCTCACGGGCACCCAGAGCCCCCTCTCTCAGCTGCCTTGCATACTGCTTGGGCTCCTGCCATGGCTCAGCCTCTCTTCTCCCCTGGGCCCCGCTCTTTGTGGTTATGATTGTTTGTACGGCTGAACTGAGGTCTGTGAGCCTCTCCCCTCACTGCCAGTGCTGTCACACACACTCCTGCACGCGCGCGCACACACACACATACGCGTGCGCGCGCATGCACGCAGCCTGTGGGCTGCCGCTTTACATAATGCAACCCCCTTAATGCCTTCATTATTCATCTACCAGAGGAAAACGGGGAGGGGGGAGCTCCTGCGATTTTTCCCAAGGTCCCCTGATTATACCTGCCAGTTTCAGACGCTGTTCATAAAGTTTGGCAAAGCCTACAGGTTAAGATCCTACAGGTTGAGAAAATCATATTCATCTTTCCTCTGTACACACTAGATCATTCACACATCGGAGAAAGTTTTGAAACCTGTAAGCATGTCAATACAAGACCAGTCAGGAAAATTAAACCCTAATTAACTGGTAAAGTGGATTATCTAAACTGAATTAAACACTGTGAGGACACACTCATTTGGAATTAAGGTGACCTCAACGCAATTTAGCTTACTTCATCTAGGAAGCTAATTTGGTTTCATTTTTCATGCCTATCCGTGCGTAAACAGGCCTGGGATTTTTAAAGCAACGTTATCAAGCAAAGTATACAACTATACAGCAGTATTAGTACATGGTGTCTCTTTGGGGGACATACACACCACTGTACCCCGAGACACCTTTATGGACATCTTTATGCCAGAAAAAGGAGAAGGGTTTCAGTCCTTCTCAAGGATTCTCAAAATACAATACAAATTACACAGGCTGAAGGATGAAAAAAGAGGGTAAAACAATTGACTAGCTTGCACTTTTCCTTCCAGTATACAAAATCAGACCTTGTCTGTGCAAGGAAATAGTGTAGAACTGATCTGGAACAGCTTCTTGTACTAACACCCCTGATTTGAAGCACAAGTGTTCACATGTGGAAGTACCCTGGGTTACTCTAGGGCTTGAAATGTAAAATAACTTTCCAGCATAGACAAGCCTTAAAGAGTATCCAGAGAAGCTCCTGTATCAATGTGGCTACAGTAGTTTAAAAGCGCACACCTTGTATCACTTCTGTTCCTCAGCAGTCTCTTCCTTCTACATCCACATTGCCCACCTTAGATGTTTATTTTCAAAGATCCCTGTGGTGTCAACTAAGCCAGGCAGGCAACTCCAGAGTACAATTCAGAGCACCTAAGTCAGGGCGAATGACCCCCTCAGGGACTTACTGCTCCCCATCGATAACAGAAGGAGCTGTGCCTTATGTGGTGTAAATACTCATCACTCTTATTGCATTCTACCCATTCCATGCACAGGGTTGACCATTTTCTCTTCTCTTTAGACTCAGTCACAGCTTTCAGTGCTAATGTCCCAAAAGAGCATCTTTCCAAAAGGCTGATTATCCATCATTTTGCTATAATCAAAATCACTGGGAGCAGGAGGTGCTCTGCTCTTAAGAATCAATGCTCTGCACCAGCAGACCCATGCCACTGTGCAATTCAAATGCTGCACATGATTTTAAATTGCAAACACTATCACCATACACGTCTTTACCAGGGTAGTACAACAGTACCATCATCTTTTTCATATTACTCAAAGAATACACACAGGCGCACGTGGGTTCACTGTGTATATGCCACTATTGTAATAAATGCATTGCCCCATTAAGAGATCCATCAGCTTGACATCAATTTTGTGACATCCTTCTTATGACCAAGCTTCTTTCTTCACCTTCTCCATTTACAGTGCTGCGAATCACAAGCACCTAAAACGCATCAACTTTCACCCCAAACATAAACTTGGCACACAACATCTAATTTCATAAAAGCAAACCTGGTTTTTATTCCTCTAATTCCATTAGCACACATTTGTTTAGGTTGTGTTCTCAAGGTTTTCTCTGCGGTTATGGGAGACACTCCTGTTAAAATGAGAAAGTTTCTCGTATAATTACATGTTTACAAGTGTTGGAGATTTACAAAGAGTACCAAACAAAATAAATCCGTAACAATCACAAGGGTTGACAACAATGTCAGTTCACCCAGTAATGTCTGACTTCAGGCTTCAAATCTGCAAGTCCCCATAAGGATGGAGCTTTCTACCTACGTGGAAACGCACTGTCTCTAACAGGAGGAGTTGTAAAGCTAAGTAACAACTGGCAATGACAAGTTAGGGCTAAATCCCACACTATCTTGTCCGCACACACACTGACCTTCTGCTAACACAGAACTCTATTAATTTTACAATGCCTTCTTCTCAGGACTTTAATCTTGAATTCATTGGACCATGTTTCAGTGTTTATGGGTAAACCTGGTGTGTTTTGCAACTGGAGAAATCTATATGCAGTAGTCTTGTGGTCCTCACCAAAAACATTGAAGTATTTCTCCAATACAAACCTAAGCACCAACAAGAATACAGCCAAATCTCATTATCCAGTCAGAAAAACCACCAATCATTAGCAGAGCCACTATAACTTGCACCTTGACTTTTCATTTTCAGAAGTGACCATTCAAAGTTTCAAATGCTTACAAAAGTTTGTGAACTGGTGAATTTACAAACACATTTAAAGAAAATGGCGTGAAACATACAAACTTTCCTATTCCCTGTGTCCAATGCAATGGTACCTCTACATCCAAGGGTGGTGTGATTACCACTGAAACACTATAGTCTAGGACTGTATCTAGTTTCAACACACGAACAACAAGGAAAAACTAGAAAGGGCTCAGATAAGAGCAACAAACGGTAAAAGACAGTGGCACTGAATCCATTCAATGCAGACTGGAAGTCAAGGAATGACAAGCTTAAATGATCACCTAGAACACAAGTTTGATAATACTGGGTGACAGATGAAAGTGCAACAGTACCATGTGCTGAAAGCTGAGGCTACAAATTCTGACTAGCCAAAAGAGACGCATTTTTGGAAGTGAAAAACAACTATCCCCTGTAACTCCTTCAAGGCTAGATTATCCACCTGTGGCAAACAGTATTACACAATGTTTTGTGTTTTCCTAAATATCATTCTGTGCCTCATACAGAGTCAATTCGGGCAAGTCTTACACCTTGCATTCGATAGGACTTAGAAGAGATGGTCCCATTTCGTTTTGTAGCCTATGAATCTTTCAGTGTTTTTTTTTTTCTTACAGCATTCAAAGACGTATGAAAATAGTCAGAAGTGTAATTCTCAGCCTCTACAACTTTTGGTATGTTTTGGCTGAATGACTATTAAGGTTTGAAGAAGATGCTATTTTTCAATAGTCCCATGAGAGCTACACTGACCCAAAGGTTCTGATGAAATTCAGTATAATGGCTGCTTCAGATCTGGAACCATGGAGAACAGGCAAAGGCTTAAAGCAGGTCATGAAGTGGTAGGATAGATTCAATGCATGAGTTTTAAGACCTGCCCAATCTTCATACTGTCAGGAGAGAGAATGAATCAAACAAAAGTTCTGCTTCCAAAAGCACTGCAAGAGCTGCAGTAAAAATGCAAGACTGACTTAGAGAAAAGCTTCTTAGGCTTATCTGGGATGGCATGCAAAAGGCAAAGTTATGGGTAATTTGCAAAATCACACAACACCTCAAATGCTTTACAAACTTTATCAGCTCTGCAAAATTAAACCCAGAACCACAGGAAGGACAAATACTCTTGTTAGGTCTCTGAGTCTTTGCAGTACCATTCATGTCACTATGAATACAGTGTGTTTCATGGCGATAATACTTTGATAATACCACACTGAGAAGAGGATCTTTAGGGGCCTTTGAGGAAGCTCTTCTGAACGTAAAGCTGCCAGTTCCTGTTTTGTTCAAGAGCTGCAGAACGCATTTTTTGTCAACTGGGTTTACTTGCACATACGTCTCTCAGCCCTCGCCCTGGTACTGTTGTTAAAGAATCAAGACAAGCACTAGGGCATTATTTCATGTGCGAAGGACAGCGTCAGGAGGGCTTGAGTGCTGAGCTATTCATGGCGTGACATGGTCACACACCACAGCCTGAATATCACAGGACTACCAAGCCCTACAGAATGCTGAGAAGTCATACATCAGGAGTACTCCCTCCAAGGATGCTCTAATTCAGAGCATGACTATCTGTGCCAGGCTTTTCAGTGTTCATGCAGAGAGCATGAGCCATACCTTTACTGCCTGCTGGACTGAGTGGCAGGGCTGTTTTCCGCTCTACTGTCTCAGACCCAGCCGTAACACAAGCGTACTCATACATATTGCATCTCTCAGGTGAGAGGAAATGATGCACTGTCCAAGTAATTAAAGCCCGGGGCTGACAACAGATACATGCCAGACAGTCCAGTGCCTGAACATCCAGGCCTACAGAACAAGCGGGTTTGAGATAAATTCTATATCCAGCCAGAGCAATCTTACCCTCCCTGTAAGACACACCAGTGATATGGAAACAAACAGCAGGCTTTAAAAGTCTGTCTGCAAAATGTCTGGGAACAATGAGCACCTGGATTTGAAAACATGTAAGGTTTCTCATTTCCCCTTCCCCAGTAATTCTTTGTCCACTTTTAATACAATCTGTTTTGAAAACTTAAAGCCATGAAACAGCTATTCCCCAACACTTCTACTTTTCAGCTGAGTTCAGAACAGAACGAGGGGACACTTACAATTTCATAGTACTTCTGGCCTTGTCTTCAAAAAGACACATCAGAAATGTCAAGAAAGCATGTCCTCAGGGAAAACTCAGTGTAGTGCTACAACTTCAAGATCTGCAAGTAGGATTAGCATTAATGGGTAACAGACACATTGGGTGGTAATTCATATTTTGTACATATCTAAATTTTTGGCTCATACCACTGTCAGAGCACAGAAGCTGCTTTTCTCCCAGACACCCTCTTTAACTATGAATGTATGGACTCTGCTTTTGAATGCACAGCATTGTACAGGCTGAGTTCTCCAACAGGGACATGTGGTCCTGTTTGCTAGCTCCTGCTTAGACCATGGAACATCCTACCAGCCTCCAGCATACAAAACGGGTGCTACTCTTCAAACCCCACAGTATTCTCACCCTATTAAGCAATAAGGAGCATTGTCAAAACTCTTCCTTCTCCCTTGCAGAAAACGGGCTCCCAGACAGGTAAAGGATCAAGCAAAGATCTTTTTAGAGTACTCTGAACTGACAATGGCATTTTCATGGAGCAAGACGCAGTGGCTGCTAAGAGCACACGAATTCCTACAGTAGTGGGGGATGGAGGAGGCAGGCAATCATGTGCTCAAAGGCATGGGGAGGAAGAGGGGGAGGAGGAGAACACGGAGAGAGAGAGAACAAAGTGTCAACATCTTAACTGGGACACACAAAGAGCCAGTTCTTAGTAAGAACTTAATCCAGGATTAACAAGAGGTCAGCTACCTCTGCAAGGAGACTGCACTAAAAGGAGCTAATTAGCTCTCCTTAATTGCACAAAAGAAACCACACAGAATTAAAGACATTCGCAACTAGCAGATCCCGCCTCACCTAGGAAACAGAGCCCTACCTGTTGTCCTCAACACCATGCTCAAACAATCAGCACGTGGAAAGCCAAAAGCAGGAAAGGTGAAATAATGCTAGGAAAGAAGCTGCGGGGAGTTAGGCTCAGAATCAAGTGAAGTGTTTGAGTGAGAGCTGGAGCCCACATCACAGAATCACACAGGACGAGCATTTTTAGCATGGCCAGTATCTTTCCAGACTGTTTCTTTAGCAGCCACTGCTATGACATGTGGAGCTGCCCAAGATCCCTACAGTAACTACAGCTATCACTTTCATAAACAGTATTATCCATGAGAATATTTAATACAGTTTTAGCCCTCTTTAATTCAATGTGATCTCTGAAAACGAGGAGGAAGGATAGCACAAAGGAAACAGTCAATCTTTCTCTGTAGGCCCAACTCTGCCCTGTAGGTTGAGACCAATAGAATCCCATCCCAACACGGGTAGGCTTTGCAACCTGGTCAGAATAAATGGAGAGCACAAAGCAAATTCATCATGGATTATGGACAGTTCCCAGCCTGGAAACCACCGGTCCGGGATGATGCAGTGGGAAAGGCTGGCTGAGCTGACCTCCCACAAATTCTGTCTTGAATTTCTAACCATATATTACAAAGATACTTACATATTCTTAAGCCAACTCATACTCTATACTAAATTCATCTCTTTCTTCCTCTGAAACCATTATATGTTCTGTTCTAGCGCACTGATGATCAGCTGGTGCATGTTGTACCCCAGAAGCACTTGCGCTGCACTGACAGATAATATATACAGCAGTCAGTGTACTTGAAAATTAAGATTAATAAGCACATCAATAACGCTAACAGATGTCTCTGAGATCAAACACTAATAAAAGTAACTCCCATATTTATTTATTTTATAGCACCGCGCTGAGGGCTGGGCAGCTTGCAGACAGACAGGGCCCTCACGCTGAGGACCTTACAGTGCAAGACTCCATCCGTGCAGTGAAAGGGATGAAGGTTGCACTGATTTCAAACCCTACTACAATGAAGCGAGCCAGCCACCTTTGACCACCATGGTCCGAGTGGATCCCTGCACTGCTGCAAGGTCAGCGCCCAGGTTGAGAGAGGACGAAGAGAAAAGCAAAACAACAGGTTGACCAGGGGAAGACTACCGTACACACAAAGAAAAATAGCAACAGAAACAGGAGACCACCCATGAATTACAGGTCCCTATGTAATCATTATGGTACTGCCTCCATTATCTATGTATCCTTCTTTTCTTATCCCTTCAGGACGGAGTTAAATATTTTACTTTCAGTTACATTGTAGAGGTAGCCACCAGGGGACAAGAAGCAGCAAAATCTCACATCAAACCAGACACTAACAAATTATGTTCTTTGGGTACCACTCTGAATATGAGAAAGCCACGTGCCCCTCTGCTCCCAGCAATTGGGCAGCAATCCTCATATATGCTGTTCCTATGCAAGCTCAGCACAAAGAAAGAATTCCCTGACATCTGGATAAAGCTTCAATAGCTGCCATTGGAGAGAGCAAAATACACATCGGCTGCTCTGTGCCAGGGGCTGGGCTACACCCGGTCTCCTGGTACAGACATGCCCCACTCTCCTTCAATCCCCTCCACTCCCTACTCCACGCTGCACTGAGCTGGAACAGCTCAGACCCATGAGTAGGTTTATGAAGAGAAGGAAGAGGAAAAGGGCACTAAAAGGGTTTGATCTCTTTCTTTAGCACTGGCTGATGCAGCGTGAGCTTCTATGTCATATAACACAGCTACAGTTATGCCAGCTTCCCCATTCTGTCCAGACTGTTCCAATCAGTTTATCCCAACCAAAACCAGCCTCCTAAAGCCTCACCCCAAAGCACTACCCCAGTCTCTACCTTCAGACTCCTCCTAAGCCACCTCTGATTTTCGATCCCAATACCCATTCACACACATTAGATTCATCCCCACTCTCACTGACTGACTTTCTTAACCTTGCTTGACCCTTTCTTCCAGGATGGTCTCAGATTCCTGTAACCTTCTGCTGGGCTCACCCAGAAACTCACTAACACCACTAAACAGCTACGCAGTCCAGCCCCTACTCCCATAAAGACAGAACATTGCTCCATAAGAGTCTTGCTCAGCTTCTCCCCCCACACCCCTAACCCTTCCACCCCAACTTAGATTTCTCAGTCTGTCCCAGTCCTGCACTGCGTCAGGGCATCCTTTTTCCCGAGGAACTGCCTGACCTCACAATGCACGCACAAACACAAAGGAACCTGCATCCACAGGAAGGAGTCCTCCTGCCTGCCTAGGAGATGAAAAATGAAGAGCTAAGTGATTCCATCGCCACCTGTTACCACATCGCATTTTCCGGGGCGCAGCTGTGTGTCTTCCCTGCTCCTCTGCTCTCTGATTCTGAAATCACCATTTAAACTGCAGACAGAAGCAATTCTGCTGGGGGAGAGATCATTAAGCCATTCAAGAATCTTACTGCTCCGATGCATTTTATGCTCTCAAAAGTAGTTGACAAAAAGATTCCCCGCTCTGATAACAGCTTGGCATGGCTGAAACAAAGCTTTCTTTGCAACTTGCTACCCAGCTCTGGCATCTGAACTCGCTGCTGCCCACTAGAAAGAAAAGCACCCACTGTTTCTTTAAGAATGCCCTGTAGCCCACATCACTACAGCTCAGTTAACCCAGGCTGCTCCTCACTCCATTCACTGACGACAGCTATGAAGTTTCAGGACTTCTCTTCTTCTCCTGCTCTTTCCTGCCTGTTCCACTGCCCTGGTACAGCTTCTCCATGTTGTTGCACATCCCTGGCATCCCGAATACTTTTGCAGGGACACTTTAGCAGAGCTTCATTAAACATCCCTGTACTCCCCACTATAACAACTACCTGGGAGTACTTCTGTGACAACAAAGGAGAATGTTGAAAGAATGAATGAAGAAAGTCAGCATGGACCTAAGCATCCCAATTACCTCGAAATTCAACTTTCTTACTCCCAACAAAGCATTCTTCTCTGATTATTTAGTCATTTTTACAGACGTGCTGACTCTCTATGTTGCTGAGCTAGAGGGACTACGCACCTTTCTCTAAACCTTACCAGACACAACACAAACCATCTACTACCCTGATACAACAGCAGGCAGCACAGCCAGCAATAGGAGAAATATTTGTTCTCAACACGTGGGTATTTCCAAATATAAACTCTTTGAAAGGCCATCTTCTCCAGAGAGGTTATAAAATGCAGAGGTAACAATGTGACTCATATTGAAAGTGTATATAAACACACATACAAAAAGCTGTCTCACAAGAAAAATAAACAGGGGCTGTGATTCTCTCCCGTGCAAAGCTTGCTAAAACACTACCCTACCACTGCCCTTGATTTTGTACCTACTCCATGCAGGTATAACAGAGGAAACAGGAAGTCATGTCTATCAATTCAAAGAACTGAGAAGCAAGAAAGCAGCGCAGCTCGACAGTGCACAGGGCAAGAGCACGTGTTCTTGCAACACGATACAAGAGCAGGAAAGACTAATGTGATTTAGAGCTGCATAGTCTGATCAATCATATCTCATGGAAGCTGACGAATTCTTTGCTCTGTACGATCAGTTAATCTCTACCAGGAACTTCATTACAAGAGTGCCATATAACCAGAAAGATATTCTTATGCAGCAATAAGTTGAAAGGAAAGCAACAAAAACATCACAATATTCATGAGGCTCATTTATGAAAAGCAACTGGAAGGGTAAACAAAGTGAAATGATCAACAAATATTTGAAGAATGTAAATACCAAAGAGAAAGAGAAGCCGTATTAAAAGTATTTATAACAACGAGCAATGCGATTATATTAGGTTGAGGGGAAAAAACTAGGCTACAGTCAAGAGCATGAGAGAAGTGGTATACACCCATTCACTTGCCATGTTTATAAACAGCATCAGGTAACCACTAATTAACAAAACAGGGAACTGACCCACACTGGCAGGAGCACAGATCAATGCCTCAATTCCATCAAGTTTTTTTCTGTCTCTAGTCCTGCTTTCCATAATTTTCCTAATAGGCAGCAGCCCAGTCCAACAACTTCTGGGTTACTGCTGTTTGCTGGCGATGCAAGACAGTTCAAAGATTTGTATTTGGTTGGTGTTACAGCTGTTTAATTGTTATAATTTAGAGAATTGCTTTGACTTGCTGTATTTTTGTTACCAAAAACAAATGAAACATATCCATATGATTTTGAGTTTCATGTGGGAAGTCTTGCAAAGTGATATCTAAATCATCTGAAGTTCTTAATCCGGGCTGTGATCCTTGAAAGAACAAGTGTCCTTATGACAGTTATGGTATTTCCAAATGTGAGCAAGACATAGGTTGCTTTGGGGCAATAATATGGATTCAGCTTGTGACTTTGGACAAGTCACTTATGAGAAGCACAGGGGATATGGCTGGCCAGTATGAGTTTCTGATGCTAGCTCTTACATCAATATAGTTTGCTCTCTTTAAAGAACTGTTTTGAGCTATAACATTTTTTTGCTCACCTAAGCCAAGCTTCCACTAGGGAAAGTTTTCTCATACGCCTGTTATTAATAAACATGTTAAAAGTAAAAACGCCTTTACTCTCTGTGTGCCTCATCTGCAAACCAAGGCTAATACCATTTCCCTTCTTCTACCCTTTGCCCATCCTTACTATTTAGGATATAAGCTCTTCAGGCCACAACCTGCCTCTGGAGGCATGCATGTCAATCTCCCAGAACAGCAATGCCCTTCTTATAAAAGCCTCTCTCACTGTAAAACAACACAATCTTAGAAACAGATCCGTTTCCAAAATCAGTTGTGCTATCACCTGCCTTTGAAACAGAAACCCAGAAAAATCAATGGGGAACCTTTTCTTCCTGTTGGAAAGACTGGAAAAATAACTTAACAGGCACTTGAAGCAATGATGTAATTTCACTGCCTTGAACCAGCCACTCAATATTGCTCAGATTCTCTAAGCTCCAACCCCTAGACACACACCTTCTTTCATGGCCTACAGCTAAGCAACAGTTTGCCTCCCAAATCTCTTTCCTAAAATGTACATCCGATTGAAGGCCACCACATGAGTACACCATTTCTTAATGGTTGACAGCTATGAAAAAAATAAATTCCAGTTTTGAGGGCTGCACAGTGACAACACAATCTGCTCATGAGCAGAGGGCACTTCTTTCAGACCTCTATAGCTGCTTTATTTCTATTCCTACAGGGTCAGAAATACACCAAAATTACAGCTCTAGTTTTCCACCAGATTTCTAAAATGCCTCTGCCTCCAGTACAAACCTTTCAATTCACAGCCCTTCATGTGTCATCACTACACAAGTACGGAATGAGACCTTGCAAATGATTTCTCTGGAATCCTCAGACCCTGCCATCTCTTACTCCTGTCATTTAAACATGGGCTTGTTTGCTTAGTACTTCATTAAAGGAACTATTCTAGTTAGAGAGAGTTGTTCTTACACTAAAGATAAACAACTCGTCCTTCCCCTCCCCTACCTCCCAGCTAAACTGGTGCCTTATATTATGTGCACATATGGACATTTTTTTCTGTTACCAAATCTTTGCTACTCCTGAATATACACCTCCTTCTCCCCCCACCCCCCAAGTCTTTTTCATTCAACTCATTTTCTCCTCCATTTTCTTTTTTCCAGTTCCAAGGACTGAAATTAGGTGTGGTCAAGCCACATTCTTCCAAACCTGGTATTCCAAGTGGTTTGAAAATTATTCAAAATATATACCCCAAATACATATCTCCCTCCCCCACAAGAAAAAAAAAAACAACCACCAAACAAAACCACCAACAAATTCCTCCTTCTCTGCTCCTTTGCCATATGCATAGAGTGGCTGTGACATTGTCAAATGATAATGGCAGTATTTTACATCTTGTGTTAGTTGAAAAAAAGCAGAGCATCTGCCCCCAGGTCATTTGGCTGTGACCACAGAGAGGCACAGAGAGCATTCTGTCCAGGAAAAATGGTTACAGAGAATAAACCACTGGAAAATTTAAAGTATAATCAACAGCACAGACCTAAAGCTGGCCAAACGGAAAACTTTAGTAAAGGAGAAGCTCAGACAACGTTCCACCATCTTGTATTCAGCATGTGGCTCTGCAAGAGCATACAGAAGTTACAGAAGAAAAAGAAAAGCTACTGATTTATGTGCAACATTTGTTTTGATCTCTCCATTTCCTGAACTTAAATATTTTATACTTGGATACTATTATTGCTATTGTGTCTCAATTTATATAATTTACTTTCACCAGACTCAAAATACTGAAATTAACAGTTACCATTCATAATAAGTAGCAATTATAATAATAATGGCAACCTGCCATTAAGATGCACTTTCTAACCAGGACTGAAATCAGAGACACGCAAGGGAAGATTCAAGCATAAACAGCACACACTTAACCAACCAAAGGAACACCATTAACTAGTTTAGAGAGCAAAGAAGAGTCCTGTTCCCAAGGGGAATTTCAGTTGGCAAATGTGATTAAACAAAAGAGACCTTGACCAGGACACAGTGATGCTTGCATAATGTGCCACAAGAGCTTCGATGGCAACATTTGGCTCTTTCAGACCTTGACCATGCCCACTTGCTGAGCAGAATAGCCCTGCTCAAGCAGAAATTTTAAGTATGCAAGTGTTGCCATTTAGTTCAACAGAACTATTAACACACACAGGGTGAATCATATGCTTACCAATTGTGGAACACTGTTCAACATACCCCTACTAGCACTTGTCACATATAAATATCAAACTGCTTCAGTGAGAGGGAGCACACAGGGAGAAGGAAGAGACGAATGGTATGCCCCATTTTGCGGAAAAGGAAACGAGGGCATAGTCAAGTCAAGACCATCATGATCCAACTAGTCAATGACAGATCCAGGCATAAAACTGGTCTCTTGTGACTTCTAGTTCCAACAGCCAGGACCTTGCTTCTCATTTGAAGGGACCGACCAGTTTAAACAGCACACAACAGTCTCAGCTCCACACGTAAGTTTTGAGAAAGAAAAATAGTATCTGTTAAATTTTATTACAGCCTCTTCTTGACTGAATTTGCCTCTTTCCATGCTTTTTCTCCTGCATATGCAAGGAGAAGAATCTCTGGAGGAGCCTCACTGCAGCCTCATTCATCTCAACTTAAGGCCCTGAGCAAGCAGTGGCTGCAGAATTCCAGAACGGTTCCAAGCAGTTTGCCCTTCACTTGACATTTGTGAGGCTGCTGAAGCACTAGAAAGAGAGAGCAAGGTGATTTTACCATCTGATAAGAAGAAAAGGCAATTTTTGAATCCTAATCATTTGTTTTGCTCTATTAGCCAAAATAATCTGCAGCCCAAGGAGAGATCCAAAGGAGAGATTCTGGGTATTGGCAGCAAGTTTGGCAAAGCACGGCACCTTCATAGCATAAGTCAAAGAACTCTTCTGTCTAGTTGCCCTCAGAGAGGTTTCAGTAAACACATACATATTAAAGAATAAAATGATAGATGTTTATCCAATTTTAAATCAAAAGTTCATGCCAAAAGCACACCACATAACAAATAAAAAACACAAGGGGTACTTTTGCCAGTCTATGATCACACAGAGCTACAGAAAACCCAATCTCAGATGAAGGGCTTGATAATGACTCAGTCAGGTTTTCTTCAAATAGTCTCCCTTCCACTGTAATTTTATGGGGTTTTTTTTTTACTAAAATAGTCACTTCACTTGTAATTTATACCATATTACCACTGAAGGTATTAATTCAGCATGGCAGCGTGCAGTCAAGGACAAAAACCAGTAATGAGCCGATCTTGGCTCTGTTTCTGGCTCAGTTAGCGACTGCGAGTACAGTCTGGCCAAGTGAATTGTGTGCAAGATTTTTCCTTGACATTAGTGCACTTGGATTAGGCTCCTAACTGCTTACTATCACTTCCCACTACTGAAAAGCCCAGATAAATTAGCACAAAACCTGCTGCTAACCACTTCAGTGTACCACAAAACTATTTGCAAAATAAATCTACCAATACTGCTCAAAGTTGTTCTTTGGGTCACCTTACACAACACCATAACGTTTCTTCCTGTTGAGAGAGAAAGGATAGAAACTGTACTTTATGGACAGAGGTTCAGTCAAATTGTTCAGAATATTCTGGATGCAGGGAGAGACGAGAGACCTATTAATATGGTTTCCTCTTCCTACCACATCGACAGCAAACGGGAACATTCTGATTCCTAAGATCCATTTGCAGAATTTATAACGAGTGAAAGCCTCTCCTTTCCAAAATGCTAGAACCATATTTATATGTATGTGGGTCATCTTTGATGGTTTTTAGCAGAGGATTATCAGCACCTATTTCTTCCTTTTGAATAAAACGCACAAAGAAGAAAAACGTAGACGCAGAAGAATCGACAAAGAAAAAAGAACACTGAAACATAACATTTTAACCTGTAACATGAAGGTTGAACAGCACAATATGCACAACAGCCCAATTATGTAACTTCAATGGAACTATTTTGCTAGCCTTCTCCAAAAATTGAGGAAGAATTGATTTGGAAATGCATCTTTCATTCACAATGCAACAGAACAAAGTTCATTTTCACTGCATGCAGTAGCTCTTTAAGTCTCTGCAGTATCGATGTGAAATTGAAAGTGATTTAAATGGCTTCATTATTTCACTATGTAATTAAAGGGGCAAGAATCCCTAACACCCACGTTTGTCACCTTTCTGTATTACAGAAAGTACTAGTTCTCTACAAATGAGGGCAGAATGCATTCCTCCTGTCCCTTTTTCACTAACCTGTTATTTTAGACTTCAAAGAAGTCGCAAAACTGGACTGCAAGGACCGAGCTACGTAGGACTAGCGTGATAGCTTATTGCTCCCCTCTTACATACTTGTGGCCCCAAGACATTGACAAATCAACCGAAAGGGCAGGTGTCGTTAGCCTGGTCTAGATACAAAGAACTCCTGAAGTCACAGCCTTACAGCACGCATAACTGAAACTGCCTAACGTTAATCTTCACTGCTCCCTAACATCAAACAACGTCTAAATTTAGCTCTGCTGTTCTGTAACCCTACCTAGCTCCCATCCCACCCCCACAACTATATAATAGATCCTTCCTTCAGATAAGTAGGGTGTTGGAACATCGAGAGTTTTTTTCTCACCCGCAGGCGCTAGCAGAAAAATGAATTACAGATTTATTTTTAGGTAGAGCCTTTGGCCCTTATTTTCTCTGTAGGTTCCACATAGCAGGTTCTGTGGCTCAGAAACATTCCAATCAACAAATCAGTACAAGCAATACAGAAGGAACCACGAAAGAAGGAAAATCAGATGAGCAAAGTTTTGTTCAGTATCCCATTTATGGGACATCAAGTTCAGCTACCAGTTTGCTATTGTCCCTTCGAGAGTCTTCAGTCATTTGATTCTCATTTTTCATAAAAGATCCAAATTAGTATCCATCTATACTGGATTATAAGCTCCCCAAACTCCTAACAAGGAATAATGCTAACAGCAAGCAGCACTACCTAAGATTTGAGGGGAGGGAAAGCCTGCCTGCCCTGCTGTTCTAGTTTCTGGTTTTCTGAAATTTAAAGCTTGAAGCCTCGCTCATTATATATAGTCCCTAAGGATCTACAACAGAACAGAGATGTACGACCAGAAGCAAAAGTTCTCTCTCGCAATACCATGTCACAACATAAAGGCATATGCAACGGTATTAAAATATTACACTATAACATGAAGATGACCTATTAAACCAAGTTACTAGGCCCCAATGAGACAAATCGCTGTCATACTGTAACACTCTACTAGGGGACTGCAGTATCGTTTCTGATAGCAGGATGTTGTACCATAACAGCATGATGCTGCACTGGTACATCAGGACCTTGCATCATGATATAATACAATCACATTTTGATGTCATAAAGCCGTGATGGTTATACATCAAAATTCTGCTGTACTGCAGGGTACTATGATCACCTAATGACTCCCCGGTATGCAGATACGCTGTGATATGATACCAGATGGTGATGAGATCATTTTGGGCGGAATTAGGTGGCGTACTGCAAAAAAACGCATAACATCGTATTAGAGATCAGCACGTTGTCTTGTGCCAAAACAAGCGTGCACTGAGACTCAGAGGTGGCCAGAGGTTCCCCGATAAAATGCACCATGTTATTTTGTGCAATGTAACAGCACAAAATGAATGGCTGGTCTGAAAACAGGCAAGAGCAAGTCCTCTTCCTAACAGTCAGAGGGCTGCTCCTGCTGATGGCATTCTGTCCCTGTGCAACTGCCCTTCCTGGTACAGAAAGAAATCATGTGTCTTTCTGAGAACAGCTCCATAAGGAAATCTGCATTAACCCTAGCAGTACCATCCAGAACTGGAATCACCACTTCCACAGCAAGGACCTAAAGATCTATTTGTATACCATGCATTTAACGTATTTTCTTTAGGCAAATACTAATCCTGTAATGCCCTCTCATTGCACCTATTGGAGGCTGTACAACCCACAGTAAGATACCCTAACCAAGTCTGAGCAACAGCAAAGAGCAGGGAACTCTGTATTCTACACTTAGATCTACGCTCCTCTAGAGACATGCCAATCAGTCTAGTAGTGACAAACACATATACTTAGGTGAAAAAGGACTTGAAATAATAGCCTTAACTCACCCTTCTATGATCGGGTATTGCAGCACAATAAAACTGCTTATAAACATCCTAGAGAGGAAATAGAGTAGCTACTGCAAAAATCTAAAATGCTGTATACTTTTATTAAATAAGGCAAGCAACCAGAATGTTTGACTTGTTTCTCTTAGGGATTCAGAGGACGACGAAGGGGGGATGCTGAAGAGGTAACACAAGCAGGGCTTGGTTAACACTCTTCAAGTGTTTCCAGGAGAGCCAGGGGAACTGGATCAGGACCTTTACTGCACTCCCTACCAGAACACACGCACCCAGGACAGCACAGTGCCCCTAGGACCCTGCCAGGAGCCCGAGACCGAGAAAACTTAGAGGGAAGAGCGTCACCTACTGAAACACCGCTAGCATTTCATCCAGCACATGAGTAATCTTCTTATGTACCCCCAATCCAGCTCCTGAATCTACCAGCCCCGCTTGCTTAGCTCCAAAGTCCGACAAAATTAACAGACTGACTTCAATCTTCATTGTTATAAATGCTGTGATAGAACTGGGTATGCAAAAGCGCTCCAATTACACGATTAACAAAAATGTCCAGTGCTGCTCACGGTTAGCTACAGAAACGAATGCAGTGGGGTGCCATGTTAGTGCAGATACACATGATCACGGCATTTATAACACATGCTTTGCTCTCCCGGTAGTACACTAAGCTATTATGCAACTCATCAGCTCAACTGCATACCACGTAAAGCAGCAAATCAGTGCTGATTTGCTAAATCAAAAAGTTAGGCTTTTTTTTTTTATTTAAAACAAAAAAAGAGGAAAAAATAGTTTAAGATTTTCAAATGCTAATGGCTATGTAATTTGTACAGTCTATACTACTCGTGGCCATTTACACATAGGAAAATTTCAAAGGCTCTCAGTATAATGAATTAAAGACAAAATTACAGAAATTAGAAAAAGGGATGACCTATTGAGTCATCCCTGGCTCTAGTCCGTCCCCTGGGGCCCAGTACAAGATGCTTCCTAGTGCTGTGCTGTAGTGCTTTTATTCTTCATGCAGAAAAAAAAATAAAAATAGCAACGATAAATAAAATAACAAATGAAAAATAACTTCACTATTTTCTCACACTTTACAGGCAAGGATCTCAAAGCACTAAATTCATACCGAATCAAAACAGCACGCTCGAGAGCGAGGCTGTTATTTCTATGATTATTTCCTTTTTCATTACAGAGAAAAAGGATTAAGAAAAAGAAACAGGCCTTCACATTGCTCTTGTCATCCACTTTGCAATTTCAATCCAAATTACAAAGTCACATTCCACTATTAACTATGGAACTGTTCCCATCCGATAAAGTTTTGATTAAATCAATTTCATCACAATAATTCAAAGGCTATTTATTCCAACTAAATAGTTTTGACATAGTAGAGATTTAAAATAGTTTTGATGTACTTAAGATTTTATCTAAATCTTTGTTGACCAAGTTTATATTAAATTTATTATATATATATAAATGCATAAATATATATTACATACATCTATATTTACCTATCTGTATAAAATACAAACTTGACCAACAAAAATATTTGCAGGCAAACATCTTACATACACACACAGCTTTGTTGATCCACTATCACCCACACATTTTTGTTCACTGCCCACTTGTCCAAACCTAGAGAGTCTTCCTCCAAAACACCCAGGAATGATCAAAGCATTAATGTGCACTTCGGTACCTTCCAGGAAGCTGTTCGCTCCCTCGACTCCCAACTAATGGATTATTACAGAAACACGCCAATGAGGTGCATCCCCAAAAGCAGCTATTTAAAGGACAAGTTGAGCAGAAGTCGTTCCACACATATAAGATTCAAAACATTTTCTCCATCTTTCTTTGGAAAAAAATGCACATGCTTATTTTCTCTTTATGCAAATAGATACTGAGTCCAGACTCTCAGGTGTGTGGATGTTATGTGCGTGCATACACAGATGCAAATTCATGCACAATCATAGCGAAAGCTGGGAAGAGGAGGAGAAGGGGTGGCGGCAGCAGGGAGGAAGATGCAGCCAGACCAGAGGGAGGCTCACGGCATCACAGTCCTGATGCAGAGATGCCCAGACAGGAACGGCCCGTCGTTGCATCTCTCCCCGATGACTTCCCCAGCGGCTCCCTCCCAACCGCAGTCTGGCGCTGCCCCCGGGAGCCCGCACAATGTCCCCTCGGCGGTGCTGCAGTGGCCCGAGCTTTGCAGCGCAGGCACCAGCCAACTTAGCGGAGCGCATCCCCTTCCTCCGCCCGCCCCATCGCCCCCCCCCCCCCCGGGCAGCGCTGCGCTCGCCGCTGCGGCGCGCAGCACGGCTGGGAAGGAGGAAGATTTCGGGAAAGGGGGTGATCGCATCGTCCCCTTTCCCCAGCTCTCTACTTACCAAGCGAGCTTGAACCCTTTCATTAGTACAGTCACGATAATCCGATGCCCGTGTCCTTGTCTGCCCACTGACAGCTCCAGAGGTCCCAGGACATATTGGAAGAGACCCGGCCGGCGAGCGTCCCCCGGGGAGCGCCGAGCCCCATGCACAGCGCCCCCCGCGCCGGGGCACGGCCGCCTCCCGCCCCCGGCGCCCCCCCAGACCCCCGCCGAGAGGCACAGGGCTCCCCGCACAAGCACCGCCAGGGGCTGAGCCGCCCCGCTCTCTGCTGAGCATGTGCAGCACCGGCAGGACAGCGCGCCGCGCAGCATACCATGGCATCCGCGCCTGCCCGCCGCGCCGCCCCGCGGCCGGCCCCGGGGGGCGGCCCCGAGCCCCCCCCGCCCCCCCGGGCCGGCCGCTGCGGCGGTGCTCCGGGCCGGGGCCGCAGCTCCTTCCGGCGAGGAGCCGGGAGAAGGAGAACGCGCCTTCCTCTCGTCCCATCCCTCCCTCCCCCTTCTCTCTCCCCACCTTAGGGCAGTGACAGTCGGCCCCCGGGGCTCCCTCTAGTTTGTTGCGCGGGGATTAATTAACCCACCGCTCCGACCGCAAATAACGCTGAGTAACAACTGCTACAGAAAGTGAAAGAAGTGCTTAGTTGAAACTGAAATTTTGAGAGGGGCAGGAGACAAGTTCCTGCACTGGAACTGAAGCAGGGGGTAAGGTATCTTATTCTCATGACACCCACTGCCAGCGTTTGCACAAACAGAAAAGGAGAGTCATTTGTGTACCACTACTTATCATAGTAGAGTCGAGACTCCTCCCCACCACACCATATAATGAAGTTCTGCACCACAGCACACAGATGTCTGGGCCATGGGCAAGGCCTGACCAAAGGGGGGGAAGAAACATCATCCCCTCATTCCCTGCTATGCACTACACTTTTCCTGGGAATTCTTCTTTTTATCTTGCTCCCACTGCACACAAACCATGGCGGTGTAGTTCAAATAAGCTATATTTTTCACTGTTTCTTAGTAAAGGATCATCTAAAGTACTTGAAGAAGTAACATTTAGGAGCATGCAGGGGTGAACACACATGCACACTCACCCCCTAACAGATAGCTCTGAACATGAGTCTTGCTTATGAACCCTAGAGGAATTCAGCAATTTCAGTGCTGGTAAAGAGATTCTTTTTATTTTCACATCTACAACTAGATTACCACTGTCTTGAAGGGGGTTTTAATGCTATTTGTCATTCTTTTGCACCAAAACTCAAGGGTCACACATACTAACACCCCACCCCCATCCCAGTGACTGTAGTTGGTGCCTCCAAGTGGAATGATAGAAAAATCTTGACCTGTAAAATCACCGCCTCCATTCTGTTCACATCTCAGTGGACAGGAGGGTGCTGGGGGTAGTAGTTCAAAGTCTCTTGCAAGGTTTTCTGTGAAATTTGTCCTCCTTGCTTGAGGAACCATTGAGACTGTGATACCCACATCACCTTTGGGAAGTAACAAACATGGGCTTCTTTCCTATTTTGCTTAATAAAGGAACCAGATCTTTTTTTCTGATTCTCCCAAATCCTGAACAGAAGCAAAGTTCCAGTTGTGAATTCAGCAGGAAAACACTTTTGTAGGGCTTTGGTCATTTCAGGGCAGGTGAAAGGAAACACGATTGTGGCAGTGGGGCTGAAGTTTCAGAAAATCTGCAAGTAACATTTTTCTGGAAAGTTGAGTCAGAAAGGGAAGACTCAGCTCAGTGCTAACCCCCTCTCAAATAGCTTCCCAAACGTGACACGTTGAACTCTTTGTTTCATTATTAAATACCAACATGCTTGGGTGCCTGCCGCAGAAGGAAGCAACTAGTGTGAATCTGCATCCTGTGTAGAACGGTCTTCCGCTCTGTGAAGGTGATGGACAGTACCCTGCAGGAGAGGCCCAGGCTAGGCAGAGATTTGAAACACCTGCTTTGAGAATTGTTTCCTACATAAGTTTTGCACCATGCCTTTTTGTTTATTTCTAGGAAAAAAGCATTAACTTAGCCATAAAGCTGGCCACATGCATTTCCCCATGACAAACAGTATGAGAAAACACACGCATTCAAACCTCCCTCCACATAATCCCAGATGCAGCCCTCATTAGGTCAAACCTATATTGAATGCCTGGCTTGGACTCAACTTTTCTCCATGAGATGCTTTGCATCTGTGGCCTGCAGGTTGTCAAGGAGGGAAGCAAATCACAATGCTGTAAAATGGGTCAGGAGACCTGCAAGCTTGGCAAATCTGGGACAGACTAATGCTGCAGAGTCACATGTTTAGAAATGAAAGCTCAGGCAAGAAAGGTATTAAGAGATAAACAGTCATGTACTTTTTTTTAAACTTTTTTTTTTTTAATTAACATGAGGGTTACAAAATTGTCAAAGGAGATAGACCACTTAGAAGACAGTGTCCATATAAGCATCGGGCTGGCAGGCACAGCCACCTCTACCACAATTCAGCTGGGATCTGCTCTCTAAAATCCTCGCAGCAGGAGCCTTGGTGAGAGGACTGTGGGTCACCCACCATCTTCAGTGAACCCCCAAGCAGGTGACGCCACTGTCACTGCTATTTACAGTCTCAAGTCTGCATTCACTTGACTGGTCTCTCTGTGTCAGCTAATGCTGCATGGGTAAGCCCTTTCCTTTTTCTCCATCCTATGCACATAACCACTTGGGGGGGGTGTCTATTAAAATTTAAATAGGGTAACAAAAGAGTGTATGTAGATATCAAAAGAGAGAGGCTATGCGCAGCCACCCTGCCCACCTCCGCAGTGCTAAGAATACTTAGAAGTCACACGCAAGTTGAATTCCAGATAAATTATCTACCTACTCCATCCCAAGCATCCATCCCACAAAACAGGAAAATGGGAAGACAGAAAAAAAGCAGTCAGAACTGGGGCTTGAGATCCAAACCCATTTCTGGCTCTGCTACAGACCTCCGTTTTGAAACTGGGTAAGCCCTATAATCCATGTCCTTTCACTCACCAACTAGGTGTTGTAAGGAGACATTCATTACATGGTTGGAATAAGTATCAACGATAGATTGTTTTGAATTGTGTAAGTGTCAAATGATCTTTGATGATTATGCTTTGCATGCAAAAGAGCTTTCCCAAGCCATTGTTATTTTGGTAAAAATTCTTTTATTTTTTCCATATGAATAGTAAAAAATAGCAAAAATGGTCATAAAAGCATAAACATTGCTTTTCCTTTTAGTTTACTTTCATGTTTCACAAACCCAAGCATAATAGTTGAAAACAGTGAAAGATTTCTGAGACCGGGTGTCTTTTTGGCCAACATTAGTAATCACAGAATCCTCAAAACACCACAACAATATTGTCTGCTTTGTGTCTCACCTACCATGGCCTCTCCTCTCCTGCCTAACCAAAATTTCTGAATTCAACAGCAACAATTTGAAATGTATGGAAGCGCCCTTCACTTCTGCTGAGAAAGGCAGTACTCTCCAAAGCACAAACACTTAACTAGAGCGCCAAGATCATCAACCAGTTAAGAATGCCTACAACTTCTGTAACCCACCTCTCATCAGCCACAGTCCTCCCCCCCCACATGCCTATCTCTACATAAGATGCTGCAGCTGTGGCTCCCACAGCCCTCTGTTGGCTGCCACCTCTGTGCCCACATCAAAACTGCATCTTTTGCCTCTTCCTAAACACCACACCTCTCTGCACCTGCTCCTACTTCCTTCTCCTCTATTTTATACTCCTCCTCCATCAGCTATTTCATAACATTTTTGTTGACTGCCTTCACATCTTTATGTTGTGTTCTGTTCTCGGGTCACTTTCATATCCCAGTCATCAGATCACCTTTCCCCCTAACCCAACATTTTTTCATTATTTCTTCCCCTACCAATCTCCTTTCTTCTTTGTACTCATTTGTATTTGACCTATTTACAGAGCCATATGTATATTTTCACCAACGACTGCCATTCATACAGGATGTTAGATCAGATGTTCATATTTTTGCCTTCTAGTGATAAAATCTGTAAGTTAAAGTATTTGCTTATTGCAATAGAATTTTGATTGTTTGGGAAAGGGTTCTCCTTTAATTGCAAAATATTAGGTACATAATTTGCTAAGCATAAACAATAAATAACAATAAGATAAGTTTACATGGTGTCCGTCATCCCACCTTATTCCATGTCCCTCCCTCCAGGCAGAATTCTCATAAACTTCAAAACAGATTAAAACAAGATAATTTGGATCCTGGCCTACTGCCAGTAACATTTTGAGTACTTCTGGTCCAGAGCAAGAATACCATGAATACAGCCTCCCTTGTGGCTTCTGGTTGCTTCCACCCCCAATCAGGATGAGGAAGTCAAACAGCACACACAAAAACTAAAAACAGCAACAAAGTAAAAAACACACAGAACTATCTCAAACAGAAAGACAGACTTGGAGATCATGAGTAGCAGAAAAAAAGCAGTTAGAAAAAAGACCAGATGTTTTCCTGACCTGTAACTATAAACTGTCAAGGCCACATGAAACAAAAAAAAAGTTAGCGCTGTAATACACAAAACCAGAGGTTTTTTTTTCCTCTGACCTCCAACTTGGATGAAAGAAGTACTAAATGGTACTGTCTGCACAGGACAGTGCTTTACATGCCCTCTGCACAGGCAGGAACATGTGTACAAAATGACAGACTAATGCATTAGATCTTGGTGTTCTCCTGCATTCTGGTTAGATGACAAGAAACAGGCAATTCATACTCAGCATTTTGCCACCTCCCTTGTCAGGGCCTGGATGAAAGCTGGAAGCACAGAGGCAACTACAGAAGTTGTATCATACAACAGTATTTAATATTTAGCACTTTTATTCTCATACCTGCTATTTTGTGTTACCCTATAGTCCTTTTCCCCTTACACATAGTTCTCCAAGCAATCCCAGCCTGAGCAAGCGTTATCAAATAAAAGCCAAGGAAATCTCTAGGCAAAAGCTCTGAGGTAGTGTAAATAGGCATCTTTTCTGGCTTCACTCATCATCCCTGTTACAGCTCATAAGAGGAACACATTTCCTTCAAGATGGAACAAGTAAATCAGGTACTTAAATATCTTCCCCTCCACCCTAAAAGGTCTGAGGACTTTCCATGTATGTACTTGCAGTACAGAGAACAAGAACCTTTCAGTATCAGGGGAATGAAAGGCAGCTCACTGATTTATGTTCCTTATTTCCACTAGGTGATTACCTGGAAAGTGATTCATGCTTTCCCAGGAAGCATTCTAGCTTCACATTGGCCTGATTCCCCCCCCACACCCCCACACCCCAACAGGCTAACTGCTTTTCCCCTTGGCACTCAGCAAGGAGTACAGACAAAACAATCAGGGTTCCTGCTTTTAGCAGGGCATCATGTAAGCAAAGCTGCAAGGTGACACAGCACTATATCACAATCCCTAAGCAAGGTGCCCCCCCCCCCCCCCCCCCAGCATACAAAGGACATAGTTTTCTGATTCCACCAACAGTTCTGAAAAGCCTCAAGATGAGGATGAATGATTGATTACCTTGGTATTAAAACCATAGGCTACAAAATAGTAAAAGCTGCACTCTTCTCTATTTTTAATGTGCTAAATATGGGACCATTCTTTGGCAAGTCAGGAAATGCCAGTTCTTGAGATACCCTGAAAGGTGGCCCAGCAGAAAAGGAAGCAACAGTGAAACAATGGAGAACAGCCGTGGAAGTAACATCCTGATATTACATCCCATGGACACTTTTGGCATCATCTCGGGCTGTGAAAATAAAGTTACACCTTCTCAGAAGTTCTTCGCTAGCCCAGGCTAACCCCAGCAGAAATTAAGCAAAATTAATAGCATCCCTTGGAGGCTCCAAACCAACTGTAACAGGGGTAACTGACCCAAACTCAGAAAACAGACAATGGAAGAATCTTTGGGTTTCAGCAAAGAATAGGGGACTAAACATTAGCACTTGGCATGGTGTAAGCCCAAACAAACTTGTATACATTCCAGTAATGTTTACATCATAATTAATTTCCAAGATGTATCTGTTTTAGAAGATTCAAGCTAGACTCAAGTTTTTCACTCAAGATACATTTTCCTGAAAAGATAATTAGGTTTTCAGGACATTCACACTAAAATGGTGCTCTAAGACTGTAGATCATGTTTTCCTTTAATTAGAAACAAGCAACTACAAAAAACAAGTACAGACAAAAAGAATTTTAAAGTGACTTTTGTTGGTTTTGTCTTTGAAAATGGGGGACACTTTTCTGTGTTGAGAGAGACAAAATGCCAGAACAGCTATAACTGGAGTGTGTCATTTTCAATTGGCTCCAATGCCACTGGCCCTTCAGCATTCTCAGCGGTCATTTTTTTCAAGCACTACAGCTATAAGTGGTTTGCAGTGACAGGCAGTTGAAGCTTGAGCAAACATGATAGTGAGGATGATTTCACCTTTATAAAGCAACTTTTATCCAGAAGTACTTCATACAATTTATTGACAGACACTAAAAACTCAAAACCCATGCTGACACGCAAGCCAGTCCTGAGGCAAAACGGGGCAGCCTGTTCACCAGTGTCACCCAGACTTCTGGGAAATAGAATTGAAAACTACTTCAAAGTATTTAGCAGAAACAAATATGATGAGGAAAAACTCAAACTCAACTTGAATTCTAGCTGAGACATAAAATAAGCCCTACCATCTGCCAACGGCATCACAGGGTTTTGTTTGTTTTAACCATGGACTTTTATCCCTGGGTACAGCAGTTACCTCCTGGAACACAGCATGCCTATCACCATACTAGAGCATCCAGTTCAGTGCAAGCTCAAAAGCAGAAGTTTTATAACTACTAATGCCATTTCCCACTCTCTCCAAGCTCCTTGCTCTTTTCAACCATGCTTAATTTCAGACTCCACTGATATAACAGCACCAGATATATTTTGCAGATACATTCCCTGTGCATTAACCTTGTTCTGGCACCAAGGGGAGTCACACTGGTGGCAGGCTCATGCTAGAAAACAAACCCTTTGCTATGAAGACTTAATCAGTGGTCCCTGCCATGAGATGCAACCATTCAATGGCGAGACAGTCTTGTGCTTCCCAGGTCTCACCAAACCATGCTGAAGCTATGCATGGTCTACATCTCCCATTTCTACCTCACAAAACCATCTTGATCCATTGAATTCCATTCCCATGGATTTCCAGCCTGCCAGCCCACAGGAAAAGAGAACCAGGTTGTAACCTGGTAAAAGCAAGCAGCACAGGCAACAGAGAAGCCTCACAGAAAAGGACGGATGCATCTATAAGCTCGAATTACTTTCTCACTTGGCACTCGCCCAAAATCCTTTCCAAAAAAACAAACCAAAACCCACGAAGGCTGCCAAAGGCATTTATACTCACACAACCGTCCCGCCTGGGAGCGGGAAAGCTGCCCCTAAAGCACCCTCTAGCGTCGCTTGCTCATACAGCAGCAAAGCAAGCTTCTGCCAGCATCCCGGCTCCCTCCCTCCTCGGCTCCATGGACAAGCTGCCATTACAGTAATGCAGACTCCCTTATTTCTCTCCCACCTGCCCCCGACCTTCGCATCAACATTCAAATATTTTATCAAGTTTTACAAGAAAAGCAACATATAGAGACTGTGGGCACAACATTACTTCGTCCCAAATCCCATCATGTACCCCAGCACTAGTACCAACTCCCAGCATCAGGGTAAAGGGCCATAAGAAAGTAAAAAGGTTGAGAGACAGAGTAAGAAGTTGCCAAGCGAAACCACTTACGCACAGTGAGGCCGGCAGCATTTCCATCCTACCTTTGCTGTCGCCATATCAGACGTCTCCATGTTTTCTGCTTGGCCTATCAGTAAACAAGAGCATCAAAGGAGAAGGGAGGGGAGAAAAAGGAAAAGTCAAAAGAGGATGAAGAAGAGATGACAAACAACTTGACAGGAGGATGAGAACAACATAAAAGTCACTTAAGAGCTAGTCCCAAGTTTTTCCTCCTGCCCCCAGAGATGGGCTCAAGCGGAAGGCCTCAATTTAGATACTTGACTGGAGCCTGCCACAAGACCCAGGTCATTGCCATCCTCCTCCAACTCCTCCCCCCTGCCACCCCCCAAAGGTCTGTACAATGCTGAGGACCCTCCTCCCAGCTTCCTTTTGAAGTCTGAGTTTCTGCAGGGAACAGGCAAGCAACCCATCTTCCCGGCGTGCTGCTCCCTCTTGCTCTATGGGGGAGGGAGAGTGACACAACCAACCCCCCAAATGGGTACTTCAGGAATTAGAAAAAAGGAAGAAAGCAAATGGGTTCTGGGCAGCGCACGGGTAAAGGAGGAAGGATCATATGTGAGGAGGATAGAAGCAGGGAAGGAAAACGCAGCTTCTGAAAGGAAAGAGTGAAAGGGGTCAACCAGACAGGTAGAGAAGCAATGGTGCAAAAGAAGCGTACCAGAGACAGACCATTTAAAGAGAGATTTACGTGTGCAGGGAAAAATGCAAGGTGGAAGCTAGTCATCTGCACCCTTCTGAGAACACTCACCTCAGCAACACTCAGGAATGATTGGGCCTAAACTAGGAACTCTTTAGTGCACACTCTCAGCTCAGACCGAAAATATCAGATCATCGTCTCAGGTGAGATTTGTCCCAGCATCAAGAGGCACCCGCAGCCGCCGCGGCCCCGCCCGGCTGAGGCCGGCCCCGACTGGCGCGGCGGAGTGACTTCACGCCGCCCCATGCCGCGCGCCGCAGGCTCCTCCCGCTCGCTCCGCTCCCGCGCGCCGGGCCGCAGCCTGTTCGCCTCCGCCTCGCTGCGCTGCGGCCCCGGCGAACCTGACGGGCGGGAGCAGTCCTGGCTGGGAGGGAGAACACTGCAGAGGCTTAGCCAAATTGAGAGCCTCCGAGGCCTTAGAAACATCGCGGCTTCAAAGTGCTTATTCATACAACAGTGCAGCGCGCAGTGCTCGGGCACACAGCAGGCACCACACTGTAGTACACACAGACCAGGGGCACTGGCAAGCAAGCTACAGCGCACCGAACAGTTTACACACATTGAAGGGCACCTACATAGTCTCTGCAAAACCATACCACTACTATTCCCTTGTGCGCAGGCATACACACACACCCCCCCATAGAGCAGACCCACTGGGGTTCATTATATTAAAAGTATTTTGTATTAAAAGTATTAGCAGGCACTGGAATATGTATCACAGATGTCACTATCATGCAGATGTGCAATGTAAACAGTAAAGAGGGCCCAGCGGTCCACAGACAGACAACAATACTAAGCACTCAAACCACCTCTAAAAAGGGCCATCAGCATACAATAAACACAGAGCACACTCCCAAGTCCAAGTGTATTTCTGGTATGTTTCTGTTGTGACATATTCATGCAGCCACCTGCTTATACAAATTCAAGGCTGCCACACTACACCTTTTTACTCAGCGTATTCAGATACACCACCCTCATGCTTATCAGCAACATAAAGCCCATCTTATGAACACAGAGATTGTGAGCCATGGGATGCCGCAATACGTATTTTCAATCTCCATCCCAAGCATTGCTGTGCATATAATGAAGCTTCAACATACCCAATCCAGTGCCACATAGGAAAAATATCACCATACCACCTAAGCTAGGTACACTCACTAGGATAAGGATTGTCATCCTTGTGCACTAGATGAATTTCCCAATGCCTCCTATGCTATAAACACTGATGATAGTACTCTGAAAAGTAACCATTAGACATCCAGTGCAGACAGATACACAAACAGCAAATGTACACACGCTGTGGACAATCTACTCCCCAACCCCTCTTTTATGGAGCCACTGAAGTCCCTCAACAGCAGTCTACTCCCATGCATTTTGCTACAAGTATTAACGGGGGGGGGGGGGGAATGGGGACAGACGGACACAACAGACAACAGCCTCACATAGGACCTTCAGCAAATCCTAAGCTAGTGAACCAGTAAAGCCTGACTTCGCTTCTGCTGTAAAGAGAGTGCAATGTGGAAATTCAACTTTTTCTGAATTGCTATCTGTAGGTCCAGCAGGGCGCAATAGCTTACGAGCTTAAGAGCAAACAGGAAAGATCTCCTGAGGAAGTCCATTTTTTCAGAAGGGAACAACACTATGACACACTCAGTCAGGGTAAGAATTCAAAGCTCTATAAATAGCTACAGCAATAGTCACGTTGGCTTGGGGTTTGAACTTGTCATTGCCTCCAAAAAGATATTTTACAAATTAGAAAACATTGCTTGTTATAAGCACTACCTGCAAGTGTCACTGCCCCTTCAAATAACCACACACTGTCACAACTCACAGCCATTAGGGCATCCTCTGTATAGATACATCATTGAGGCTTTACTACTGCCCATCATGACAATTCGAGCTTCACACTAACCAGCCCAGACTCACCTCTGAAAGATTCATGATAACTGAAAAAACTTACTTATATTCAAGTACCCACACAGTGGAAACAAGGGGCTTAGAAGGCTCAGGCAGATTAGTTCACTAGAAAAGGTGCATGACCTGGCAGGCACAGAATGCAACATGCTACCTGAGGCACCACTTCAGCTACAGTTTGATTGTCCCATATGGCAAGAAAGGAAAGTCTGCACGAGCTGGGGGAGCAGTAAAAAAAAAAAACAAAAGACAAAAAAACAACCCTAAGCCTCTGTGAAATATGCATGCAGAACAAAACCTGTTAATAACAGAACCAGTGGGAGGGAAAACTAGAAGCAAATCGGGAAATGTTATGGGGAGAGAGAAAGAACTGCTACGAAGAACGCCAGAATGTAAGGAAGAAATAGTTTAACTGTTATGCACCTTAGTGTACACGTATACAGATCCCCAGGAAAATGTGCCAGATGGATAAACTCCTGAATCCTTCCCAAAGTCAGCAGTGTTATGCAGCTCTACAGCCTCAGCTGTCAGAAGTCATATCCAATCACAGCATCTGCAAGCTAGGGCACACCTCCATTTTCCCAGGAAAAAAAAAAATCTCAAAAGGGACTCCCTCTTTGCTGCAGCAGCTGGGAAGTCACATGAGACTTCCTTTCCAGAAACAAATTATGCATTTCACACACTTGGCATCATGGGAGCTGTAGTCACACTGTATACAGAACAGAAAGTGCCTTTAAACTGTTTCTTTCTAAGCTATGTGAAAGCAGTGTTTGTCATGGCATGCAAGTTAGAACTTACAGTCTTGGAAGGCAGAGCAAGATAGAACAGCATCACAGCAGAAGAATGGTACCTTCAGCTATCCTGGAAGAAGAGAATGAAGAGAAGCTCCCCTCCATCAAAAGGTGAAGAAAACTAATTCCCTATAGAGACTTTGGAGGAGGAAGAATACGATCATGTAAGCAGAAAGAGGGTCAGTATCAGGAAGGTGGAGAAACCGGGTACTGCTTCTTCCTTGAGCAGTATTATAACAAAAGAGGGCTGCTGCTTTCACGGTCTTTTGGCTCCTTTTCCGCTCATTGTCTTGTGTGTTTGAACTCTTAACCTTTCATTTGCTTGAGATGGTGCAATAACCTCTCACACCTCAGAAGAGACTCATTCACTCTGAATAGGGGCAGGCTAACAACAGAAAACTTTGTGACTCACGGCACGCTTCATAGAGAAACTCCTCTTTGATACCAACTAATCAAGAAATGAAAAGCCATCTTCAATTTTTACCTTCCTTTGCAAACAGCTTGCAGCCACTGGTAAAAAGGCAGTAAGACTTCATTACATTGGGCAGAAATATTACAGCCTGATCATCTCCCTTTTCATTTAGGTCAAGATATCCTGAAATAACTCATGGCATGAAGTAAGTCACATCGCACTATAGCCCAATACCTTATCAGAACTAGATTTTCACTCAGGATAATGCTGAATATCAGATCTCTCAAAATCAGACTACTTCAAAGTGCCTAACAGCCAAGACACTTTGGATCCTTTGTAACTTAAGTTTTTCAAGTATATTGAGCTAAATTTTTATATGGAGTCCAACAACTTTCAGTCTTTGTGCTGGCACTGCCTAAGGGATAATCCATAGAGACACATAGGTAACACACCAGAAAAACAAAGCCTTCTGCATTCATTTGGACCCATGTCTAATGCAATATACTATTCTGGGAAAAAAACCCTACCCTTGGATGTTTCAGATAAATGGGTGACAACCTTGTAGCAAGAACATATACCACAGTATTTTGGCTTTAAGAATAAAAACTGAAGGAATAGCTGCAAATTCATGACAGCAAGCTAAAGGTCCTAGGATCCTTCATTTCTGAAACCCAAGATGCAAGAAAGTAGGTAAAGCAGGGGCTCAAGACCCAGGTCTTAAACACAAGCTTCCAGTTTGCAGACAGAGGGGCATTTCACATCAGCAGTGAAGGCCTCCCACAGCTCAAGTCACATACTACCTCTTGCACGTTCAAGGGGTCTTCCAGTAGCAGTGGCATCAGCAACAGGGTAGAACAAAGGATGGCAGGCTACAAACAGGAGTACAATACAGAGGATGCCTGTTTTCCCAAGGTGTCACATACCACAAAGCTACACACCTCACTGGGGAACCCAGAAAAGATATTCCTGGTTTCTGAGGGGACTGATGCATGGCAGGTGCTGCACAAAGCAACAGCCTGCTCAAGCTCACATAAAGAAGTCTAAGCATTTATATGTCTAAGCCTGAAACAAAGATTCTTTTCCAGAGTAGAGAAATAACAAAATCTTACCATGTTGGAAACTTTGCTAGACCCATATCCCTCAAGCCAGGCCCATATTACAGATGGCCTGCCATTTAAACAAGAGGAAGAGGCTCAGGAGAGAGTGTGCACATAACAGAGCATACTACAACTCAAGATTTGGGGCAGGGTACTTAAGAGGAAAGGGAAAACAAGCAGCAGAGAAAGCTTAAGGAAAGGTATTAGGTCAAACTTGCAGGATAACAGGAAAAAAGCAGAGGCTCAAGGATGGACCTTGGCTAGTACCATTACAATGCCTGACCTTGTTACGATGCATGGTGCAGTGGGGAGATGCATGCTGCCATCTTATCACTGAAACGCACAACAAATACTCTGCAAAGGTCAAGAAACAAATGGATGGGAAGAAAAACAAGGGAAGAGAAGAAAAAGAAATGCAGAGGTCAGTGAGCACTCACACGGTTACAGTCATCTGCAGAAATGGGGCAGTCTGTCCAAGCACCAAATTGCTCCCCAGCAATCTGAGGAAGCGTCACTTCAGCAGCAAGGGAGCAAAACACTGTTGAATTGAAAGAGGATGGAATCCCAGCTTTACACACGCACTGTAGTTTTGGGGAAAAAGCAGCACAGAGCAGTGACTTCAGAATCCACCGTGGAAAGATGTAATGCCACCAGTGAGACAGTTCTAGGATGGCTTGTATTGATATTATTGTAGTCACTGCAGTTGGGCCCTAGAGGGAAGGAGCAGTGACTAGGCTGATGAGAAGGCAGAGCTATGGAGAAATCTCCAAAGACCTTGATCTGCGCAAGAGGCACTGGTCCTCCTTTCTCTGCTCTCAGATTTCTTTCATCACAGGCAATTCAATTTTAAAGGTACAGCTGCCTTTAAGTCTCTGCCAGATATGCTGCTGCTATGGGATAAGATGCATAAACCCCGAGAGAATTAAGAATTTTCTACTGAAACAAAAATAATTTGAGGTTAATCACCAGAATGAAATTCTCGAGGCCAGAATTCACCAACTACCATTTGTCTTCAGCTAGACTGTCCATTCCCAGGTGGAAGCTAACACAGCTTTTCCCAAGTCTCCTGAAACAATGAGAAAAACTGATCAACATCACTACCAGTTTTGTTCTTGGTGAAATGTATGGGTGTTCAGCTCAGAAGAAAGCCAGATTATGGCCTGCAGAGGCAGAGTCCATAACAGGATGTTCCAAGCTCAGCCAATCCATTACAAGGAAGTTTTTCTGCTCTTTGCCTTTTCTGCCAGGACTTTCTGGTCCACTGGTAAACAGAGCAGCCTGAGCAGCTCATCAGTGAGCTATCAGGTCACCACAGGGGAGCCCGTACACTTTCTGCTTGATGATTAAGGTGCCCTCCCAGCAACAAACCAGCACCATTTAACACTTCTTCCCAGGGACACACAGATGACCTCCTCCTGTATCCCATGCTCTGCTAGATGGTGTTAGAATCTCACAGTGAAGAGGAGGTATGTAAAAAGAGGCATGTAAAATACAAAGTTACAAGGACCTCTAAGATACATAACATTTAACTACTTCTTACAGCAAGTTGCTATTCTTTGTGCACTGCATTTCCAAAAAGCATCTTATTTCCTATGGTCATGGAACGCAGCAAGAATTAAGTACATACTTACCGTCACCACATAACTCCCATCCCATGTTGTTTCTGATGCTTTATTTTGTATTACAATTCATTTTGAATACTTGGTATTTCCACATTTAGACAGTCAACTATAAAGTGTAGAGATGCACATATTTTCCAAGGTAAACATTGCCAATATTTGCAGACACTAAAGATATATAGCACTAAAAGCATGGGAAAGACCGTAATAAAGTGTTTATCTGCTGACTGCAAAGTTAGGAAAAAGCTGATTTGTTCAGGGACTCACATTGAGAGCAATCTGTACAAGATAGCAACTAACTTAAAAGATTAGGAAGATGTTTCACCAAATCCAAAACAACTTGAATTCCCAGTGCAGATGAGCGCCCTTACATTTTGGGGTAAATTTTCTGTCCCTATAGAAAAGTAAAAAGAAATATCCTGCACTGAGCAGATGGGTTTCAGAAACAGCTGATGACTGCACTATAAACAAGGGCCTGTAAAAGTCTGTAAGGGCAGAAGCACATACATTCAAGTTGGAAAAAGCTATTCACAGATCCTCTTCCACCACTCATATAACATGCCAGAGTCTCAGGGAAGCTGAGGCAGCAGCATCATGGGTCAACAGCACTTTATCCTCTGGCAGGAGTCTGGAGTTTAGGGAGAACGATCAGCCTCCCTATGCAATCGGCTAGAAAGCTAGGGCTGTGAACAGCGATGCTAGCACTGATTTAAACATACACTATGGTCCCAGATTCGCAAAAAATTGAGGTCGGAGAACTAGAAAAATGCTGTAAAAACTAAGCCTTCAGTTTCTGCCCTTCAATATATGCCAGTCTTGTCTGTCAATTTGTTGGCTCAACAAGTGGGTTTTAACCAGCTTATCCCTGCAATACTTCTCCCCACCTAGTCACTTGAGTATTTATCTTCTTTTCTATGCCCACTGCATGTCAAACAAGTCACTATAAATTAGGAGATTTTGCTCTACCTCATCACCAGGATTCTCAGGTAAAGCTTGAAAGCTTTGAGCTCTTATTAACAATTGAGGCCAACTAAAGCTCTAGCAACTCAAGTGGCTACTACCTTGATACACCCTTCTCATTACTGCTTGGAATTACAAACCCCTGTACTAAGGATGGCAAAAGAGATGCTCTGTACTCCTTACAGACGCCACAAACAGCAGCAAAATCTGCTAACTTGAACAGTCAACAGTAGCGCAAGCTGAGACACTGTACTGTCCCCTCTTCAGCTAGGATGTCTGTTTGGCATCACATTTTAGTCTTTTATTGTTGATTATGAACTGGATATACAGGCCTCATTCCCATCTCCCAGGCACCATTCTGAAGAGGGAAATGCCCCTTTCAAACTGGCTTTTTGGCTCCAAAGGCCACAGAGAAGCAGAAGGACAAGTTCTGTTATCTGCATTCTCCCATGCTATTTGTCTTCTCTATCAACTGCCTGTTGGCTTAGATTTACAGTTTGAGTTCTGTGCAGCTAAGATCACCTTTTGCTTCCACTTAAACAGTACAACAGGTCCCAGACCATGACCAGGGATCCTAGGCATTGCTGTATGCAAATAACATTAACAAGACTTCAGCAACACATGACAAACTAGACTTGCAGCTATTGTATCTAGGGGGAAAAAGAGAAAGACCTGGTTAAAGACTGAAAAAGTAACAACTCCAGAATGATATTTTGACATGTACTTTTTTGGTGTTTGCCCAAACATCCCCTTCCCCTCACAAGCAAGAGAGATAAGAAAACAAGGACTTGAAGAGCCGGACACCATCCCATCACATTTTATTTTAACATCCTTTGTTTTACTACACTGTATTTGTTAATTAGTCACACCACATAAGATGGAAGCAAGGAACAACGTACTTTCAGAGCTTTTCTTTGCAGCAGGAGCACCAGGCACATATACGACATGACTCACAGGTACATCTTGGTTTCTGACGACATCTCAGTTAAAGTGTTCCCAGCATGAAGAAAGGTGGGTTTCTCTGACAGGGAGACAAAGTAGTATTGCCTACACAGTGCTCTTTTTGAGGAAACCCTGCACTGATTTCTAGCATTAGCTTGTTTCTACAAGCGTTATCAAGAAGAGGAGAGATCACTGGTACAGTTAAAATTCCCAGACCCTTCACGTTTGGGCACATGCAATAAAATCAGAAGGCCACACCCCATCTTAAAAAGGCATCCCCATCAACAGGGATGTGTTCTACACACCTTGGGAAACGCTGCTCCAGAGATTTGAAGTAAAAGTCTGCAATATAGATTCTATAGCAGTCACTCCCTGCATAAACCTGGCCACATGCTAACAGATTTAAGCACCAGGCTCACTAAAAAACCCCCAGCTCTGACTGCAAGAGGCTGAAATCAGTGAAGTCCTCTGACTCTCTGGTGGCTAGTTTTATGGCAGGATTGAAGTTTTAGGGCTGCTACAGAAGCCCACAATGGCCTTGTCTTTGTTGATCATGCCCTTTTATTTGGTCAACAATTGGACAATTTTTCAGACAATCTTAAGAAGCCCTAAAACAGGCTTAATGCCAACACTTTCCTTCTCAGAATGCCCTCCTTCTCCACATTTGGTACAAAACAGAAGGTGGTGCAAGCAGAACAAAACCTAAACTAGCCTTCTGAACAACCAGCCTCGCTCTGAACAGCCAGTTGGCATCTCACAGCAATGACTGCTTGAAAAAAGTCCCGACTAGAACATGCGAGCAGGAAAACAAAGCTGGAAATGCAATACATTCTGCACCACAGGCACTGCTTGACTGCAGCATTCTTTGCCAGAGGTGATTTAGCAAAACCTGGGTACCTCTAAGCAGGCTAGTTACACCAGGAAACCGTGTCCAAAGAGCACAGGGTAATCTCTTGGATTAGCTCACACCAAGCTATAGGTACCCAGCATGCTCTTCAGCATCCAGTCAGTAGCGTCACTCCCTCAGACCTGCTGATTGCAACACGGAGAAGGCTCCGAGGCACAGTGAATGCTTTGTTGCAAGGTGAAACCATGCAAACTGCTCAGCAGCTGACAGCACACTGCACAAAAAAAGCCTGCTGACAAGGGCCAAGGAGGCTTATGTACAGAACTGGAAACCTATGAAAGAGGGTGGTTAATTATAATGCATCCCAGCCTCCCACCCCCTTTCTCTGCCACTTCTCCACATGCTACAAGATAGCTGCCGTAATATTCTGAGAATCACAGTGCTCCCAGAGGATACAGAACTGATGACGGGGTAACCATTACCTTAAGGTCTACAAGTGAAGTGCAGTTACACAACATAGACTTCTGCTTTTGGGAACAGGAAGGAAGTGTAAGGAGTCTGCCCAGTGCCTCAGATAAGGAAAAAGAGGGACATTAAAACACCTTCACCTCCTCCTCATGTTCCTGAGCATCACGAGCTAGTGACGCAGCTGTGTGAGGTCTGTCAGACCTCCTCTGCATTCACTGATACACAAGGCACATGAGGTTTATCTAATCTTAACTAACACCAGTCCAGTAGTGACAGAACTGATCAGGAAATGGAGAAGCAAGATCCAAATCCTGGTTTGTCCTGCTGTTACATCTAGTGTAAGACCATGCCTTTTCTTGTGAAGTTACATTACTGATGTCTGTATGGAAGCTCTCACACCACAAGCTCTGTCTCAGAGCAAACTGGTTTTAGAAGGCAAATAGGCAGGTATCATTTTACCACTACAGCTTGGAACAGAGGGCCAAATTTTAAGAATTATTTCTTTTTAGCAATGGTGAGGATTCACACAATCTACTTTACTTGTTGTCTGCACAAAAACTATCCATGATATCAATGAAACTGTCTCATGAGTGGCAATCAGCTAATGCCCAGAGGTATGCATGATATTTAACTACATTAGTATAGATAGCATAAAGTCACCCTGCTCTCAAGTTAGCTCTGAACTCTTCAAAGCTCCAGGCTCCCATGCACAATCTGTCCTTCCATACCCCTCAGTCATCACGGAGGAGGGAACAACAGGAACCATCCCCCTTTCTTCAAATCAAAGTGCTCTCAATTCCGTCTCCTTAAGATTAAAGGAGAACAAGAATGTAAGAGATTTTGCAAGTGGAGCACAATGTTGATAAATCAAATCCAATACTGACTTTCTACAAAAAGAACAGTCTTACCTCCACTGACAGCAGAACACTGGCATACTCTGCAATTAACAAAAGTCCATCTTCAAAAGAAAACAAATGTTGGCATACAAGGACCAGAGAGCAGGTGGTATTTCCATTCATGTTAATTCTGCTGACAGCAGTCAATCTGGCAATGCAAGTGGAAGAGATTTGGTCTTAAGCTGTTCTTGTCTTCTACAGCACAATCAACACTGGGGCTCAGGAGGCAGCAGCAACCAGGTGAGAGGAAAAAAGAGTAGCTCTGATTCTAAATACTAACCACCTTTCCTACATGACAAAGGAGGCTTGTGCCATTCTAGTTAAACTTTATATTTAGTATTAAGTCCAACTAACTCAGAGTTTAGCGCTAGATCCAAATCCAAACTCACCCTAAACTTATTGCAAGAGCACCACGGTTCTGGTGTGGGACCCTCTGAGAGCTCATTTGCCTCTGAGCCCTATCCACAACAAGGCCTTTCACACCACTTTTCAAAACCTCCCTAAAGATGATGTGTCATGCATCCACCCATGACAGATAAAAGCTACCCAGGGATTTGACTAGTATTAGGACCCTTCCCACCCAGGACTTGAAATTCAGGCATCCCTTACAGCTACCACCAGTGGAAAGAACAGTGAACTAGTCTCCTGAAATTTTACACTCCTACTACAGAAAGGAGCAGCTGGCTTCTACTTAATCATCCCCTTTAAAACAGCATCCGTTCCCCCTTTTATTCCAGTAAACTTTTCTCCTTAATAATGCAGGAGGCCTGCACCATACTGCGTGGGTTAGCATAGCTCAGGTCAGAGAGCTACTGCACTCTGTTCCTTGCAGAATCGTCACATCCAGACACGCAAACAAGGGTCCCTGGGCTCTGTTAGCCCCTACCCTCCCCTTTTAAGAATAGGCCAAGCATGCAAGGACACCTTTTGCTCTCAGTTCTCACCTGTCTATCTTCAGCTGCCCCAAGCAATGGAAAAAACCTTCCACTCTCCCTGAAGCTGCAGAGGTAGCAATCTTTGCTGTGCCTCCACTTGCAGGCAAACAGGGGCACAGTACGTTAGCGCCAACTTTTGTATCAAGGGGAAAGGGACACAGGCTAAGAAGATGCAGCATAAGCAACCCCTGAGTACATAAATAAAATACGGAATTTATCCTCACCTTTTACACACACCCCAGGGATGTAAGTTTTGGCACATTTTCAAAGTCTGACCTCCTTTCTGATCTTTACACAACTTTGTCGGAATTCAAGCAGCAGGCAGGATTTCTAAACCTTGCCTTTGTCTTAAGCCATTCCCTAATCTTGGAAGCTCTCTTTTGCACATTTTCATCCATTATTTGAGAAACTCTTATTAGCTTATGCAAAAGAAAAATAAGCCCTGCAGCCCTGGAACTATCAGAATAAGGTACTGCACAGATTAAGGGGCTAATCAAGCTTCAAGCCAAGATGTACAACATATCAAACTCATTTTAACACTAGCTGCTCTTCCCCATTTCCTCCATTTTGATATGATCTCTAATGTAAATCATTTTAATATCGTCCCTCTCGTAAACTGCCAGTCACTTCTCTCCCCTCCACTTCCCTGCAGCTTTCCATCCTTGTACTTTCCACGCTGCTCCCTCTTCACCAGGTTTGTCTCCTCCTTAGACTGAGTACAAGTCTGAGGACTGTTTTGTTTTTTTTTTCTCTCCGGTTCAGTAGCTGAACTTTTAAAGGTACGCAGCATCCTAAATCTGATAGGTGCCTCAGTGTCATGACAGTGAACAAGTCCTTGGATCAAGAAGAAGCAGGCTCATGAACTTGGACTTAATCTAGATGAAAGCTCAAAGTAATTCATACACAACCTTGTCCCGTTACAGCAATTATGGAGTCTGTTTCATGCACACATCTCACCCAAGTCTCTGGCTGTCTCCATCACAACCTTACCCACTCTTTGAATTACTCTAAGTCAAGCTACTATTGCAAACACAATTATTCAGACACTAAGTAACTCAGCTCTGCCTATCTTTGTACTTACACAGTTGTGTTTCAGCATCTGAGCAACTCAGACTTAATTCACCATCTTTATTTTCCTGTGAGGTAGAAAAATTCTCCTTATTTCTTAAGTAGCAAAATGAAGCCACTCACCAAGGCAGAAAACAGGGAACTAAGCCTTAAGTTCATACAAAACCTCATTCTTTCTAGCCTATATCACTAACTTACCCCTTCTGCAGCTCTAAAGGTATCTGTAAAGCATATAGTTACCCCAAGACAAAAAATCTGCATAGGCTCCCTCTCAGCATAAAGAACCAGGCATGACAGACACATGACAACTTACATGACTTTGCAGAAGGAAAGCTTTTTCCTCAGAGAAGACACACAGAGATGGCAGACCTGCTTCACTGCTGTGCTGCAGGACACCTTTCCAGGATATGGGTTCTGGATCATGGCTGTACTTCACAATACACAAGCCAACAGCAGCACTCATACCTCAAGAAAAAAAATTGCTAAAGAGCACTGAATGCATCTGCCAGCAGCAGGACTAAAATCTCAGTCTTCTCTCAAAGGACCTGAGAGTTGGAGCCTGGTCCTTGGAAATCTGTCACTGAGAAGTTAACTCCACTAGCAGCATACCCTGGTACCATCTTTCACAGTAAAAGCAGGCAGGCACTGAAGATCTTGGCTATGCCTAGACCAGATTTCAGCCATCCTCAGTTACATATTTCTCTATTTTTTTTATCCCCGAGTCAATATAGCAACTCAGCATCCCGTTACTTTTAGCTGGGGTGGCTTCTTTCAGCACTTTTCCAGATGTACTGAAGTTGGTGCATATCCTCACTTGCTCTCTGCTCTAATCTTTCAGACAGCACAGGCTCCTTCTGCCTGTTGTCAGAGGCAGCATGTCAGCAGAAGGTGCACCTTTCAGTACATACCACATGGTTTTTTGCTCTCCTTTCTGCTGCCCTACTCAGCTTTTGTCACAACTTACAGGACTGCTGAAACCCTGGGTGGTTGTGGTTTTGTTTGTTGAGGGGTTTTTTTGTTTGTTTTGGTGGGGTTTGGGTTTGTTTTTAAGAGCTGCTGTATAAGTTAATTGATCAAGTGAACAGAACTGCCTGTAGGTCTTTAACAGAAGCAGAACACTCCAAACCTATGGTTAGAGGACCTTTCGTTAGTGATCAAAATGCGACCATTAGAGCAGTGAGAAAGCCCCTCCTCATTCAAGTTTCAAGAGTCTAGGAGATTCATGTCCAGCTTCACACCTTTCATGAAACTCAAAATGTGTTTGAGTTATTTTTTGGTTAGGTTTCACAAGCACAAGGTCACCAGCATCCAAAGGAAGACTACCAGCAGAGCCTGATGCAATTAACATTGGCAAAGGCGGGAAACAACAACAAAAAAGAGGCAAAAGGTAGTTTAGTAGCCCTCACACAGATCATTTTAGGCCCAGTATCCTCCATGAAAACAGAAGTTACTTCTAATTAACTCTAGGCAGCAGGAATGTTGCAGGTCCCCAATAAGAGAGGTCAGCAAGCTTATCATCACCCTGGCTTTGCATAAACAAGTCTGAGATCTGATCATGCTCCAGCTAAAACATCCCTTCTCACCAGGAAGATCTTCCCAGCACCAGTCTAAAGGCTCCAGTTTAGTCTACATCTGCAACAGGCAATGCTTCCAAATTATTCCCTTCTTGCTATGCCTAGAAATCTCCCATCTGAGTATTAATAAAGCCTCACACCATTTAACCTATGAAATCCCAGATGAAATGTAACAGTATACATTACACAGAGGAAGCCCAGGTATGATCTAGGTATCCATCTGCTTTGCTGTCAGATTCTTTATTTTCTGGTTGAAAACAGCACTCCCCACTAGTCAATTATGCCAGGCTCCGCAGCACCAGAGAGACTGATAATTGGAGTGCAACATATGGAGGAAAAGGTTAGCTACAACTACCAAGTGCTAATTCTGAGCCAGACTCCGTTGGGATATCAATTAGCTCTTCAAGGTCAGGATGTTCTCTCAAGTGAGTCAATTCCTCAGATACTTAGTCAGCTGCTACTCAGTTCTTACTCAATCCATTGGCCCTCAACATCATAGTGGGGAATCTAAGTTCAGTAAGCATTTACCCTGCTACACAGTTAGCAAGAAAAACCTCTGACCTCAGAGACAGCTTATGTGGAATAACTGAGTAACAGACCTTAAACAATGCTCTTCAGCAGGACCATACCCAGACACAAGCCTGCAGAGTAGAAGACACCATTCAGATGCTTCTTGTAATCCACTACACAGCAGCACAAAGGAAGCTGTTCCCAAATCTCAGCATATGTCCTCCTGCAGGCTCACTATAACCCACAGTCACAAGATCAGCTAAGTAAAACACAACATAAAACTCTACTGTGCATGCAGTAACAAAACAATGGGAATTTCAGAAACCAAAGTCCAGATTAACACTGGACCGCAGGATGCCAGTAGGGAAACAGGCCTGCAGGAGCTGGCCCAGGAGAGAAAGGTGGTAGTAGCTCAGGGCTCACAGTTCATGCATGGAAGAAAATGAAGCGGATTCAAGCTCAAAAGATAACCTACAAGATACAGCAACACTCTTAATCATATGGTTCTGAGCAAAGCAACAATAATAAATCACAGAAAAATATGCATTCATTTTTCATCAGCTTTTGTGCCAATGCTGCAATTTGAAGTAGTCATTAATCAACCCAGAGTACAAGAAACTTAGGTTTCTTCTGGAACTTCATAGCAGTTCTCACCCAGCTGCTCTAGATACCTCAGGACTGTCACAACATATAACAAGGGAAATAGAACAGCTAAGCTCAATATTGTCTTTGCTGAGGACAAGAACCACACACAAAGTTTCACTTCTGTATTTAAGGATCAGAGATGCCAATGATCAATACGCAGCAAGTTTGATGAAGCTATCTAAACCAGCTACAGTTTCAGGGAATGAGTCTCAGAAGAAAATGCAGGGTACTTCAGGAGTTGGATGCATTTGTCCTAAAAGTTCTACTTTTAAGTAGATGAAAAATTCATCTTTTTCGACATTAAGGCCAACATAAATCACGCTTGTTAAACAACTCGGAGCAATACAGGGAAAATAAGAACCTCTACCAGCCCAGACTATGTAATTTCACTGAGTGGTGCCAGGTATTCCCCCAGTTCAGCTGTGAACAGACTTACCTGTCGTCACGCATATGAGGGCTCAAGAATCGGGACAAGTCATCATCATGGCTGCTTTGCTGGCTGCTCTGCTGACTGCTGCAATATGAGACAGGAAAACAGAAGCAGTTAGACAGATTTGTATAAGTTCCTATGAAACACTCTGGTTTTCAAGCCAGAACAAGAAAAATTTAAGGTTCATGCTTCCTATTTAGGGGTGCAAAGAGAAAACAACAGAAGACAGCAAGTTCATACCTGATTTACAGACACAACTGGTTTGATGCCTCTTAACCTCACTTAGTGACACTTTCCTAAGAACTCTCCAAAATACATTTGCTATACGCAGTGTTTCATCGTGCCATCCCAGAAGAGTTTCATACAGCTTACCATTCAAATATCGAACTGCATGTTAATATACACCCCCACACACACACTTCCAGGCAGCAGGACAAAACAGCTGTTACAATGAACTCCTGCTAAGGATGAAGTGGCCAACACTGAATTGCTAGTGGAGAGTTGCATGCTAAGCCCACAAGATGTCACTCTGCCCCTTTAAATGGGTGGGTTTGGGGGTGATTCCCCCCCGCACATCTATTGTAAGGAGTTAGCCTCATTCCCTTCTGGCAGCCTCCAGCCTGCTCCAGGGACTCATCAGGGTTCATGCTTATCATTTTTATAGCTTCATTTCTTTGAAAGAGCTTTCCTTCTGAGCCGTAGATAGATTTGCCTCTGCCTTCAGGTAACAGATTACAGTGCAAAGAGCAGATGTTCCTGGGCTAGCTTTTAATCGACTTTGCCTGGGTACCACCAGCTGTGGCGTCATGGCAACACAGCTTCTGTACAAACTGCACAGTCCCACCTAGGACACTGGGTACACACCTGCCTGAGCACACAGGCTCTGCTAAAAATGCTGTGGCTTCACTGTTGGCAGGACCTAAACTGTTCAAATAAAACTAGTTCAGGTATACAAATGCGTGCTTGCAATTACAGCTTCTGCTGCACTCTACACTGCCCAACAGAAATACAAATACAGTATGAAAAAGGACCGAACTGCATCTTCTCATTCTAAAAAGCAATAATTCAGGCAGTAATGCCTATTTTGGGGGAAAACATCCTATTGCAGTGTCTTGGTTGTATTTTTCCATGAAGTCTAGTTGTTTGTTTTGTGGTAGTTTTTTTTTTAACCTGGCCTTGACCTTAAGCACTATAAGGAGGATCCCATATCTTAAAACAAAAAAAAAAAAAACAAAAAAACCCCAAAAAACCAAACATTTGCTTCTGCTGTGCAAGGAGCACTAACTTCTTTCAGTTTCAACAATACTCTCTCTCCTCTATAAATTAATTTCTCAAAAAAGCCACAACAGATTTTTTTCTTCTCTAAATGTACTCTGTGCTTACATAAAGAAATTATAGCTATTCTTACCTACATGTACTTATGTTTTACAACTCAGCTACAGAAAGGGTCTCTCAAATGGTAACAAGCATATTGATTCAAATATATTAAGTCCCTTGCAAAAAAAAAAAAGGATTACTTTTACCACCACAGAATATTAACAGATAAAATACTTGAAAAGGTTTAGAAGTTTATAATCTTGTCTTCATCCTTCCAAGGAATGACAAAATACAGCCAAGCCAGCAGGGGAGGAAGTAGAACCAGGAAGTACCTCAGTGACAGAGGAAGACTGCATACACCAATACTAAGCAGCATTTCTTCAGCAAATCTGTATACAAACGACTAACAAGCCCCCGTGTTAACTTTAGGGATCTGAACCCCTAAAATCCCTGTCCTCCTCCCCACAAAGCATCCTTCCAACTAGTTTGTTTCCTTGCAAGACTGTTCCTATGTTTTAAGATGAGTGTATCACAATCCTTTAACATGACAATTTCGCTTTTTTATTCTGGAAGAAAGAGAAGGGGCAGGACTTCCTTTCCCCCCTATGAGATCAGAATTTTTGCTAAAGAGGTTTGCAATTTCCTCTGAAAAGAAAAAAGCCAATGAATCTTATTTTCACTTAATATTTTCAACCACCTTGATTTTGACCAGCTTCTGAGGTCTTCAAAGAGTCCATCTTATTGAACATGATCTTTCTGAAAAACACAATAGCTGTCTTGGGGATCCACTTAGCATTTGAGACACATCACACACACCTGGCACTGTCCACTATTTTTCTCCCTTCTCAGAACACAAGACAGAAAATCGTTCCTTACTGTTAAGATAGAAAGAGCAGGCTGAAGCTTTCAGAAGAAGGTAATTCCTTACCAATATTTAAAAAATCCTCAAACAAATAATATAGAAGTTAGCCTTTGAGGTTGTACATACAAAGTCACAAAACTCATGCAGTATTTATGACTTGCAGCTACAGATTTAAAGAATGTGCATTGCACAGAAGTCATAGACATGCATCTTGTGGGGGCACATACACATAAACCCACAGAGAATACTTTGCTTGTTTCCCCATTGCACAGTGTATAGTTTTACCATCAGAGCCAAGACAGGTAAACATTTTTGCAAAAGGCTCTCAGCAAGGAGACAGATTTAATTTTCTGCTCCCACACCCACACATATTAATTCTTTTCTTAAGTGTCTCACTGTAGAAAGGATAATCAAAGCATAAGAATTCTATATTGGCTTCAAGCTATAAATCAACAGCTGGGTAAGAACGATATATCCCATAAAGCAAAGAAACATCTTTCCTGTACTTCTGAGCTTAATTACGGCCTAGTGAACTGGTTTGGAAGACGTGCGAAAGGAACTACACTTTCCCTTTAATTCAAAGGAATTATCACCCTATTGGTATGAGAAAAAGCACGGCAGGGACTATTTCTGTAACTGCTTGGTTCTTCATAAAAAACACCTCCCACAAAACTCTGTCATGGTTTAAGCCAAATAAGACCAGGACGCTGCCATTTCAATTCAGATCAAGCAGATATAACAAAACTTACCAAAAGATAATTCCCAATATATCACAGCCCAACAATAGCACCTGCAATGCTGGTAAACCTATGTGAAAGTTTACTTTTGAGACAACTATACAAGATGAACCTTAGACCTTTTCATGCTCACCCACCCATCATTAAATTTCTCATTCAGAAAGTCCTCCAAATCAAGGTTTAAAATTTAATGGAATCCAGATATTTCAACACATTGCAGTACAACACACTATCCCCTTGTCACTAGTGAACACAAGGTTACAGGCAATGATACAAACTCAGACCAGGAGAGAAATTAGTTTTTACCCACTTTTATATATCATAGTACTCAACATGAGCTAAGTTTCACTACAACAGCGTTTTGCATGGAAGCTTTGCAAAAGTTTGTGAGCTTTTCACATGAAGAAAATAATCTCAACATTCTATTAGACAGCACAGCTGTTAAATTCCCTAAAACATACAGAGCAGTTGAAATGCAGAGCCTATTGTTTTATGATGCTTTTCAGTCCATTTTAAGTTGACCTGCTTTTAAGATGACAGTGTTCCCTTGAGATAGCATAATAAATTACTGTTATACTGGAGATAATGTAAGGGGAGATAAAAAATGTATGCTTTGTACTGAAAAGTAATATGGTGGGGAAGCTTTCACATACAGTCATGTCAATTCTGTATTTACAAAGACAACCAAGAGCTAGTTAAAAATACCAGAAAATCAGCAAAATAAGCTTATCTCATTCCAAAGCTCAGCAATGATAAACTTTAATTTGGACCAGGCTTAAATCTTTGGGTACACTGGCCCAATGTGCCCCTTTCTTATAATTTCAGAGACACTAAACATTACTTTAAGGCTTGTACCTGTGGGTTTTTTCCCCTCAATTCTCACACACATTCAGACACATAACACTACTTGCTACTTTAGAAACCGATGAAGAGTTTTAAATACAGATTAACCATGCCTTTTAATGATTAAATCTTTGAAGAGTCTACTTCTACCATTCCTCCATCTCACTGCTCCCAAACAATTTACCCAAGTAGCCCAAGTACCAAAGAAACATTTTTTCTACTGACTAAAAACAGGTGTTCTGATCACACACACCCCATTTAGTTCAAATTTGGAGATTAAAAAAATAACCAATTTTGCACTATTTGTGAGACTTTCATATACTGAAGAAAAGTAAGAGCCAATTTAGCAGTGGAAGAAGCCCTATATTGTTTGAGCAACAACAGTAACTTAATAGATGTATAAAGGAAAACAGCCTCATTCTTAAAAATAACATTTGAATTCAGTGCCCTATTTCTTACTTTCTTAATATCAGCCCAGTTACCAGTTCATCTTTCCACCACATCAGAAGACCCAACCACCACCGTTCTACAGAAGAAACACATTCCTCAGAACGCTTGTCCTGTTACCTTTCTTTTTTGCCCTCTGTAATTTGTTACAAGTCTTTTTGACTTCATGACCTATGTACACACACATACACTTAGACAAACACTCATGAGACAGTTACACAGAAGAATCATCTTTTCCAAATCTTGCCAGAAGTTAACTTGAACAGACTGCAAGTACTAAAAAAAGTGCAAAACTTGCTTTTGTGTCTTTAAATATTTAAAGATTTCTTCTGTACTTGGTCTTGGGAAGCTATGAGCTACAAGCTATGTCTTGTACTATTCTTATCCTCCTGCCTTTTTTTTTTTTTTAAATAAAGGTCATTTTATTCTGATATTTCAGTCTCCAAATGGTAAGGCAGAGCCAAGATCTCCTATGCATGAATAGGCTTTTAAAGCTAAGCAGATCTTCTAGAAGATTTTGTCCAGATTTCACAAAGTTCAGACACTGAGATCAACACATTTGCACACTAAGAGCCTTCTGTGATTTCTATACCCTCCAGATGTGGGTGATAAGCCCACCATACTTTTATATCTGGAGATAATGTTTGGCAGATTTTTATTCAGATGAAATTCTTTCAACAGTCACAGATGAACAGGGCAAGCAAAGAAATGGGAAAGAAATGACCGTATCCTGGAAGACAGAATCAGTTAATGAGTCTGGAGAATTATCCACAGAAGCCTGTGGCCTTCAGAAGGCTATTGTTACCCACAGCTATTAGCTAAGTTTTCACATATGAACCCAGATGAATATTTTGTATTCACTTTGCTTAATTAACCCTTGTATTCATCAGCTTTGGGTTCAGTATTAAGCATTTCAAAAAGGAGAACAGAATTGACAATCAGGTATACGTATATTCTTCAATTGCTTTCAGCAACCGTGGCAACAGTTTTTGGAACTAAAAGCTACTATTTATGAAATCCCATGATACATGAATGTTTTCATCAACATAGATTTGGGAACTAAAAGATATGCAGGTTATAATCAATGCAACAGGGAACTTGCATCGAGGTTTCTGTTAAAATTTGCAAAGGTTTTTCACTGTTTGAATAGCTAAAGGGTTCTTTTCATCCTCAGCTGCAAGCAGAAAGACTCGAATCTACCTGCCTTAAAATATATCACAAAATACTTAGGATGTCAGTAGAACTGCCACCAGAAAAAGTATAGCAGTACCAGTATCTGGTGAGAGTTATGGTTACTTCCAAGCTGGTACCTCATGACTTTTAAATGGTAATTTTCTACCATCAAAATCCATATTATTTTAAACTAAACCTCTTAATTAAGTCTAGAAGATTCATAATGAAAAAGCAGTATTTTAGACAACGAATTCCATGATGTGCAAACAAACAGTCTTCATTTGAAAACTCTTCTGATAAGTATTCTTGCCCATCTTTCCTTGGCAACATAACCACAGGATAATAAAACTAGATTAACCACAGGATAATAAAACTAGATTGAACACAGGATAATAAAACTAGATTGAACTTCAAGCCTTAGGTGTGTCAGAAGAAAAGTTCACTCTGAGTGTTTTCCCACTGGGGGCTTTAGGAGCTTGTCAAAGACAAAACCATTTTATCTTTAAATTTCACCCTCCTGCTCTGCTCATCCTTCCCAGAATGTAGCTCCCCTCATATTTCTCATGAAACCGCAGAAATGGTCCTCCAGTCCCAGTTGCCTAACAGCACCTCATTGTCCTTGAGAAATTAAATTCCTGTCACTGAAAGCACTGCATTACTATGGTTGCATGGATACATAAATGACTGTGCCATTACATATGTCAAAGAACTGTCAGGGGGAGGGGAAGGAGAAGGAGGATAAGGGACATGAATTGGAAATCACTGACCTAAGTTCCAAGGGATAACAGTTTTCCTCATCAAGAAGGGCTGTCCTTTGATAGACCTAAAGCTTTCAGTCTGTGAATTAAAAGCCAAAGCACCTTCAAGTGATACAGCTTTCCCATAGGTGCTTCAAGTTCCCACTCTCAGCATACAAGCATAAAGTTGTCAGGGGAAACATTCTTATCACTGAAGGCTGCAAGCTAACATCAGGCTTTATTAAAAAAGATAAGGAAGATTCACATTCAGCAAACTGCAATTGGTTAATTGATACCACGGCCTATGGGAGGCAGGTACCACAACATTTCTAAGGATCACAGCACCCCTTCTGTTTACACAACCCTGCTTCATCTAAGGACTGACTCTGAACGAGTTTCTTCAAAGAAACAGGTGCCAAGCACCATGTTTCTGTGCACATTTCACTGAAGTTGAAATGAGGATATGCAGAGGCAGGAGGACAATTTGTACCTGAGCTCATGCAGCCGAATCAGTGCAACAAATGGAAGGCAGAGGTGGCAGGGAAATTTCAAGTGCCTTTTTTAAGCTAAACTTAGAACATGCACTACCTGGAGCCTAAAGTATTGCCAGCATTCCTGAGAACCAAAGGGGGACTTCCTACTCCATGTTTTTAACAGCTCAGTTTCAGAGACAGGGGATGTAAAGCAACTTTTACAGTCTAAACCCATTAGTAATGATCAAAAAAGATCAGGGACAGCTGCCTTGGCCCTAGTGAACAGTTGCATATGTCATATAGACCATCATGATAATTAGTGCTGTGTCCTTCGCAGTCATGTTCAGAGTTGGAGAGCGAGAGTATGAATCTGTAAAAGAGTCATCTCTCCCTGCCAGAAAGCGTTATAAGGGGCAAGATGGGCAAGTTTTGTCCAATTACTGCATTTATTTCAAAAATTAAAACATCAATATCAACCTTCACAGCTGTTGAGGCAAGCCCCTTCATCAACATCTATTCAACAATGAACAACAGACATCTTCAATTTCAAAACACAATCCAGTTGAAAACAACTGCAGTAATGAACACGATGACTAATTGTTAAATACCATTGACAGGCAGAGTGCTGCGTAAGACATGAAATTCAGATGATCCAACAGTAAATATTTGCCGACTAGATAAGATCAACAGCATTTAAGTTCCAAGTTGTTTGTAAATTAGTCAATTTTGATACTCTTGTGTGATTGGTCATCCTAAACCACACAAATACTGAAAGGCAAATATTTAAAAAGAAAACCACAAACTACTGCACAAAGGCAGTAAGACTCAGTCAAAAAAAAAAGAGCCAGTGGTATTCACAGACAGTTGGCACACATTGTCATAGACAAATGACAAAAAACCTGCAGTCACAGCAAACAGTACATCAGTACTCTTCATAAGAGATACACCTGCATCAGTTTAAAAAAATCAGTTCACTGGAAGTACAAATTAGGCCTCATTTGAACTTAAAGGTTCAAAAAGGAAAAAAGATTACATTAATAGCTGAAATGCTACTAAGCCATCATTTGTGCACTCCCACATTTCAGATTAGAAGAGACACACAAATGGAAGTTTGCACTTATGGACTTTCCAAAGCTACCAAAAGCAGAGAAGATGGGCTGCTTACTACAGAGATCTATGAAAAAAACCCACAACTTTCCCATTTTTGTTTTGAAGATGCAAAAGAGCATGGACACCAGCTAAGTAACATATATTCAAGTCCCAAATTCAATCCACAGGATATTCACACAGCACTCACATTGCTTCAGTTTTCTTCAGAAATCAGAGTCTTGAATATAGTTTAAAAGATTAACATGGAGAGACGTATTCCAAAACTTGGGACAGTATTAAAACATGTAACAATCATTTCTGCCAACACCTCTCTACACTTCAAAGTACACCATGTCTGGCACTTGTCCTCCCAAAAACCTCAATTAACTAACTCCAGCTGCAAGCAGAACCTGAAAAAATGCAAGCCATTGGCCTCTTCCATTATGAAATCCCTATGGAGCTGACAGTTCCTCACAAAAAATAAGATTTCAACAAGAATTTTATCAAAACTTGAAAAAGCAAAAATGAACTGTCAATTCCAATACACACATCTTCCTGCAGCAGCTTGCTATATTTGTAGCAAAGGAGAAGCCCCACTTCCTCTCCTCTGACCTGAAACATGGAAGTTTATGATAGCCAGTGAAACTAAGAACTACAAAATTTGCAGAGTAACTTATTTTGCAGATTCTTGAAATTGTACAGCATGAAATGAACAAAATCTTAGTCCACCAAGCCTTTCTAGTCCTCTCTTTAATGAGAAGCAGCACAGGGCTTTAACAGTTTTCTCTTCATCAAGTACTGTTTTCAAGGTTGGTAAATACTGCTGCTAATATTATCTAAAGAGAGTAGTCTTCTCAGATTGCATTTCCAGAATGTGAGAGGCTCTACAGCCTTTAATCCTGTAGCTTCTTGTTTTTTTATTTTTCATATTTAGCAGTCACTTAGGGCAGAAAATCACATCACTATCTCAGGCTTTCATGAGAGCTTTTTCCTCTAGAAAATGCGACAATATTTTTCGTAGTTGTGATAGGAAGAAAAAGGCAAATGAAGATTTTATTCCCAGAAACATTCTGAGTGAATTTCAATTTGTTAAGGAAAGCAAAAGCATTATGAACAACTTGAAATTAAAGATTCATTGAATTTTATAAGAAAATTCAAAATATCTAAAACCCATTATTTCTAAATAAAACTTTTAGCACAAGTTCCAACAAATCAGCAGTTCACTGTTAACTGATGTATTTCACTAGAGTGATCAAGAGACTTCACAACTGAACTTTTTTCTTAAAGAAAATAGAAATTTTACCTTTCTGCCACACAAGGTGAACAGTGGTAGCCACAGAGCACATAGCTGACAGTGCTAAAGATTCTTCCAATGTGTCATTTGTTTTGTACTATCAGATAAGCTATGAAAATTCCATCTGTAAAACCTCTATGGTTGTGTGTCTGGCAACTCAAGAAACAGAATCACACAGAATATCCTAGATTGGAAAAGACCTGTAAGATCATCTAGTCCAATCATTAACCTAACACTGACAGCCCACCACTAAACCATGTCCCTGAGCACTATATCTACACAACCCTTGAATACCTCCAGGGATGGGGACTCCACCCCGGGTAACACATTCCAATGCCTGATGACCCTTTCAGTGAAAAAATGCTTCCTAATACCCAATCTAAACTTCCTTTGGTGCAACTTGAAGCCATTTCCTCTTATTCTATCACCTGTTACTTGACAGAACAGGTCAACTCCTACCTCTCTGCAACCTCCTTTCAGATAGTTGTAGAGAGCAAGAAGGTCTCCCCTGAGCCTCCTTTTCTCCAGGCTAAACAACCCCGGTTTCCTCAGCCGCTCCTCATGAGACATGTACTCCAGACCCCTCACCAGTTGCATCACCCTTCTTTGCACATGCTCCAGGACCTCAATGTCTTTTTTGTGGTGAGGGGCCCAAAACTGAACACAGTGCTCAAGATGCAGCCTCACCAGTGCCGAGTACAGGGGTAAAATCACCTCCTTGGTCCCACTGGCTACACTATTCCTGATACAGGCCAGGATGCCCTTGACCTTCTTGGCCACCTGGGCACACTGCTGGCTCATGTTCAGCCATCAATCAACACCCTCAGGTCCCTCTCTGCTGAGCAGCTTTCCAGTCACTCCTCCTCAAGCCTGTAGCATTGGCGGGGGTTGTTGTGGCCAAAGTGTAAGACCCTGCATTTGGCCTTACTGAAACTCATACAGTTTGCCTTGGCCCATCGATCCAGTATGTCTAAATCCCTCTGCAGAGCCTCCCTACCCTCAGGCAGATCAACACTTCCACCCAGCTTGGTGTCATCTGCAAGCTTACCGACGGTGCACTCGATCCCCTCATCCAGATCATTGATAAAGATACTAAACCTCAGTCTCCTCAGCACATACCCTTTTCTAAGATAAGATGAGATGGAACACTTTTAATAACATACTTCATTTTTACCATCTTACATTAGAGGCATTTTAGGAAATAGGTGAGTCCTGCCCTTTAGCTGAACCTGTCATTTACAACTTCAGTAAGCATCAGTTTCCAGCAGAAGACCAAACTGAATACATTCATCTTTAGAAGCGTCAAGAGCTACAACACAATCTGTTCCCCACTGATCCAACAAAACCCACAAGTTTCACATTTTTTGGAGCACCAACATTTTGCATTTCATTATTAACTAGTCTGGATGCTATGATTGACTAAACGTATTATCTTTTGGACAAGCATTAACAGAAGACAAACCAGGTGATCTTGGAGAGCTCAAGGGAAAGGGAGCTCTGGGAAGGGACTGCAGGCATCAGGACACAAAAGCTTCCAGGATCTCCTGCAAGAGCAAATTCAGCAAGGAATAACAACAAGAAAAAGATGATTCACACCTGTCACCATCCTTGGCATTCTGGCTTATTTCTTCCCGCAGAAGGAGAGCAAATTCAGATTACCACTAGTATGATCTTTGCCCAGCACGAATGCCTCACAGAAAAGCATTCAAGATCAAAAGGTTTACCATACCTCAACTATTACACACGTACTGTTGAGTATTCACACAGGAGCCAGTCAGGCAATGACCATGCAGGGCCCACCTATTTAGTCTCAGCTTCTGCCAATGGAAGGGTGGAAGCACAGGATCTCATTTCCATCCAATTCCATGATTTTAGGCCAAAAGGAAAACAGTCCTTCAAGCCAAAGCGATCCACCCTCTCAGCAGTTCTTGCCTTACATGTGAAGAATCACATGCAGTTCCAGAGATTACTAGCAAGGGTGGCTTTAAGAACTAAACAATAAATCGAAGCAGATCACCCCACATTAATAACGCATGTTCATTACATGCATAGCAAAATGCTAACAGATTGCATCTACTAGCCTGTGAGAAAAGACACATCATCATGCCTTAATAAAAAAAAATAGTGCACTTGTGCACAGGGTTCCTACTGTATAAAGCTGTATGCAGGTAAATAATTTTATCGTTACCTGGGTAGCAAATGATGGATGAGGAGTATAGGTAAGAAGTTGTCTGCATCCCTTACAAAAGAGCATCTGATTTACCATCTGTATAGGCCCCCTGCACACCAAACTTGCAGTTTGCATCATCATGCTTTTGTACAAGGACAAATTACAGGCAAACTCTTACCCCCAAGAAACGGCTTCTTCCTACTCTTTCACCTTGAATAAAACTGTCATAGGCAAGCAAGGCTCTTACATGCCATCTCTGCTGCTTAATGAAAAGAAATTAATCTCTCCTCTTCTGCTTTCACTATCAGCCACATAACAGCTTTTAGAAAACCAGCAGGTAAACAAACCCTAAAAATATCCAGGCTGTTAAAAACTAACCAATGATACAGTAAATTTTGTAGGCTAGAGTTTCCAGATGAAAAAAGCAGCCAGCCTTCATCAGACCCAGAGCATTCCAGACAGCATTTCAAGTCCTAAAAGCATTTGTTTATTCACTTGGATGCTTACTGTATGCTAATGGTCACAGAGCTATTGCTCTTGCTCAGGGGCATGTGAGCAATACATGCATCACTGGAGTAAGTCAGCTGGTGCACAGTTTGCTCTCAACTACCAGCTTTCCTGGGAAAACCCTACCATACAAACAGGCAGACATCTGGCCACATAATGGGGGTAAAGGTTACTGGACTCCAAAAATAAATTTAAAGTGTTTGTTAACAATTTAACTAGAAAGAGGGAGTGACTGGAAGCAAACTGCATTCATTTCTCTGGCTGAACCGCATGCTGATCCTGCCCCCTTTGATCAAGTGCATTTTGGGAACCTGTGTACTTCATACTGTACCTGAGCTCCTAGCAGATGTATGGCACACTGACCACCCCGGGAATCTCTGTTATGATAGTGTTACAATTAACCAGCTGGACAGTTCAAGCATCATCACTGTTGCTCAACCCCAAGACAGGTCTTGGTGGAAATACCACTGGGCAAAATGCTTCAGCCTTTACTTTAGTACTGTAGTCAGCGTTGCCCTTAAACAAATGAATAGTACAGTAAATTACATTACTAGCACTGTTACAAACAGCAACATCACAATAAAACAGCAGCAAGAAAGAGCCAGGGCTCTAGATGACCAAGCCTAAAGTAGGGGAAGGTAGACAGGCAGTATCTATTTGCTTTACAGAAAGCCAGCTTCCTGCCCTGCTATTTTAGAACAGGGTTTCACATGCAACAGCCTCGGGGCACAGTAAGGTCTACCCCACGGTGCTAGCTGCTAGTCTCTCTCAAATTCATGCCACAAAATCCTTTAGGGTTCACCACTCTTTCTGTTGGTAACTCCCCACAGATTCTGCTTTCTCTGTGTTGTTTCCACGCCTGCCAAGTTTTGAAAGCCTAATTATGATGCTTGCATTCTGCAAGCCCAGAGGCTCAGCACAACTAGAAAACTGGTGGGTTTTTTTCCGCTGGACTAGAAAGGGAAAAACTCCATTTGAAAACATCATGTTTCCCATTACAAAAAGGATAAATTTGGAGCGTGCTACATACAAAGGAAGGAGGTGCCATGCTAGCATTAGTATGCTAGTACCACCTAATTAATCAACCATTTCAACTTTTTCCAAGTCACTGCTTCAAAAGCATAACCAGGGTTAAGGCAGAAATGTCCTGATGAATAAGCAGAAAGCCATCAGCATAGCCATGGAGCCATCACATGTACATGAACGAATGAAGCCTTCTTATGCATTCACACTGAGACAAATGTGTTTCAGCCTCTGTCTCAAACACATTCACCATCAATAAGTCCAAATTAACCCCTTCAGCTGAAAAGCCATCCTCTCTGTTGAACTTCAGAGCTGAACTTTGATTCTAACACTTTGGCATATGCCCTATGCATTACCCTTCCCCATTTTCTATGCTATAACTGAATCGCTACTTCTTATCACCACAGCTAAGTGAAAATCAGTAGTATTATTTCTCAACCAAGGTATGTTTTTCAATGTCAGCTTTTTAAAAGAGGTATTATCAAATCCTTGGTGGCATGCATTTTTTTATGAAACTTTCCCAAAACTTAATAAAATGTCAGACTGACCTTGCTAAAGGTAGACCTCACACAAGAAGAGTTACCACATAATCAGAGTGGTTATTAGTAGAAGAAAAAGCTCTTATAAACACTCAAGAAACACAGCAGTCAGTGAGTCAATCTAGTATGCTGGGTGCAGAAACAGTAAGAAACAAGTTGCTTTTTTATGGAGGTACAGTACATACTTTCAGGCATAAATCCACACATAGGCTGCATGGGAGTTGCAAAGCAACAAAAGAAAGTTTGGCCCACACTAAGCTACAATAAGGATTTATAATGCACTAACTTCTCAGAGAAACCTTTAAAGTGTCTTGTGTACTCTGGGCCTTTGGGAAAGGTAGATTGTTCCACTCTCCCATTAAAGGTAAACTACATTGCATGTTGCAGACTCTGATTGCACCTGCAGAGGGTTATATAAGGTACAGCTTTTTCTTTGTACAGCCACACAATAACTCCCCTGGCCATTAATTTTCCCGGGTTGACAAGTTCTTAGATGTCTTCATAAATTACTGTCCCCTTTCGAGCCAATGGAATTATTGACTTTCAAGTCTGGAAAACCACCAAGAACTGAACCCAGACATCTGAACATGCAGACCCACCTACTAGCCACAAGGCTCCTTTGTTTCTCTCTTGTCCTCACATTGTCTCAACATCAGCTACCAAACAAGAGATTTCATAGAACATCCCAGCAGTAGGAATGAACACCAAAAAAATGCTGACAAAGGTTTGGCATCATCACTCCCTGTCCCGGTGATCCCAGCAGAGAGGTCACCCTCCTTCCTCAAGGGTCTCTTCAGGCCACCTTAATCAAGTTAAGTCTTACCACCCATTCTTTCAGGACAGTCTCCCTCACTCATAACAAGTTTTTTTCATGGGTTCGGTATTACCTGTTGAAGGTATTCAGAGGACCATGAACAAGGACAGATCCTGGCACTGCTGTTTCCAACATGCTTACTGTTTTTGCACATAAGGATTAGGACATTTGGTCTGGCATCAGCAAGTCCAACCAACTACATTACCCACTCCAGCCAACAGGTGAGGACAAAGTCCCAGGGAGAAGCACAGCAAGATTCCCAGGGGGACAACAGACCCTATCTAGCTATTGTGGACAGGCTCTTCTTGGAAGCAGGGAAGGGAGAGTGGCCATAAACATACCTGCTCTCACTGTATTCCTTCTTCTCTCTCACACGCAGCCACTTCCGAAGGAGGAAGCGCTTGCGCCGCGGGGAGGCACTGGGTGTAGAGCAGTTGGACCAGGGAGTGTCCTCATCACTGGAGGGGGTGATTTCAATGGACGGGAGCTGCAGGTATTCCTTTCTGGAGGAAGGAGAATCCTGATACCTGCTGGCCTCCAGGCTCTGCTCCTGCACATTCTTCATCCGCCTCATCTTGAAGCGCTTCCTGCGCAGGGTTGGTGTGGATGAACTGGACCAGGCACGGCCACCCTCCACCACCTGTTGCTCTGGGACTTGCAGTGCTGGGAGCTGCAGGGTTTCTGTCATATTGGCAGCTGGCATCAGATGCCCTTTCTCTTTCTGCTCCCACCCCCAGGCACACTAGCTCAAGATCTCTGTGTAAACCACACCACAAAACCACAGCTTGCCTTCCCCCTCCCTCACTCCCTCAACCCAGTCCAGTACTGCCCTCCCTCTCAAGCAAGAAACCTCATGTTCTTCAGGTGCTTTTCATTTAACGAACAGCAGGGTGGGGAGGGGATGTTCAGGACACAGACATGCCACAAGGAAAGCCAGTTTCAAGTTTCTTTTCTCCTTCTCTTCAAAACTAAGTTCCTCCCCTGCCTAGTCGCTCTTAAAGCAGTAGGTTTTGCACTGAGACAAGGGTTGCCAGCAACAGCTTGGCTCACTTTCAGCACACTCCCTCCCGCTCCCCCCGCTGCCTTTGCCTTCTGTTGGCTCCTGGGGCTGTGCTAGGAAACTCAGCTGCAGTCTTCTCGAAGCAAGTATGGAGTGGAACGGCGTGGAGCTGTGAGAAGGTCAGAAAGAGAAACAAAGAGAGGGAGGGAAGCAACAATACTAGATAAAAATCAGGAGAAAATAGGAGGAGCAGCATGTTCTTTTTCTGTAGCTGGTAAGACATACGCAGGCAGCTGTTGCAAGTGTAATTGCACTCTTAATCCCAAGAGACAGGGTTTATATTACTAAATATGCTGCTGCTACAAATCAGCTGAATGAAAAAGGGTAAGAACGGATAACAGCCTTCTGTACAAGCCAATTGGACTTGCTTTCCCCTTGTCCCGCCTTCCTGCTCAGAAAGCCCACCCCCACGGAGGGTGGGAGCAAGCAAACTTGGACTTTCAGCCTTCTTTCACGACTAGATTTTTTTTTTTGTTGTTCTTATTGACTCCTTACAAAGAAGGCAAAGAAGGATAGGGATTGAGGAATAGCTAAAAAGGCAGTAGTAGCAGCAGGGGGCAGCAGAACTGGGAGGCTGGTTGTTTTTTTAGCTCAGGTTCACAACTGAAAGCTGACAAAAGTTCTTGGAGGGCAACACTGCTTCCAAAATGACAGTGGATGACGGATGGTCTCAGGTCCATGAACGAATAAAGACACCACATAAAGACAATGAGACATGCAGAACATATTTTAGACCAGGAAAGACACATATTGCATGGAAGATTCCCAAGCGTTTAACACAGTAAGGAAGCTCTACCAAGGGTAAAGCACTAGGAGGAACAGCCACCTCAGAACAAGCTTTGCAAAATTCTGGTAATGAAACCAAATCAGGAAAAGCAGTGTAACAGATTCCGCATCAAGATCCCCTGAATTTCACTGAATGCTCCTGAATGAAGCTGTATTTTCAGGTGGAAAAGTGACACAGAACTTAAATTCTCTAAGGGAGCGATTAGAATTCAGCTGTGTGAATTTCAAGTGTGGTGTCAGAAAAAACCCAAAATCTCTAAATCAATCTGACACAGCTTTACTTTTCATTGTTCAACAGCCCAAACCTTTAAAAATACTAGTTTCAGGTTAGCAAATATTTGTCAACCCTAATCAAAATACTTTTTCTTACATGGACTGCCTCAGTTTTGTTTGTAAATAAGCTTCACAAGAACTTTGAACATCAAAACCTGCCATCCGGGGCATAGATTGCTAAACACATCAGAAAAGGAAGATTTCTAACAGCAGGAACAAGGGGGAAGGCAACTTTTTTATTTTTTAAGTCCTCAATTGCTGTATTCTACTTTGTTGTACCTTTCTTTTTGCTGTGCACATCTTGTAAGTTAATAGCTTGAGCAACTCTTCAAATCAATTTCTGGAGCTCCTGTCACTTTGGTATCTGTGCATCAGGTGCATGCACACACACAATCGGTATGCCTTCTACAAACACCCACATAAAAAAAGAAAGTCAAATAAAACACTTTTTTCAAGTCCAAGAAAAAAATCTACAGATTAGACAAAACTCCAGTATTCCATATTTGAAAATTTGCACGAGTAGCTGTGCATCCTCTCTGCCTCTCGCAGACTGATATCTTTTCTTCCTCCTCTGTAATATGGAGAAACTTGAACCTGAATACTTCAGCCACCTGTTGCCATAATTTCTATCATGTCACCACACATTCAGAAGCCGCCTGTACATAGTATTACTGACTATCTGTTAATACAGAAAATTAACATTCATCTTCCTCCCATGGCATCTGGGAATCAAAAGCCCACAATATCATTCCTAAATTTTAAGTAAGAACGAGTACGTGCAACTTTGAGGGAAGGGATTAGTAGCCCCTTGGAGGCTTTCATAAACAAGTTTTGCTCCATGTATTAATAGGTTTGATCTGTGTAATCTTTTATCAGCTATGCAAGATTCTCATTTAATTGCAGAAGGAAATGCAAATAAGTGTTAAAGTTTGCACTTTTGCATGCTTTCTTTAGTAATAAACTACACAGTGGGCATTGCAAACCCTCAAAATCCCCACTGATATTATCTAAATAATCAGCAAGGGACTCGTACTACTTTGCTCTGGGCAATAGTAGCATTTGGTAATCACTTTCTTCAGCAAGGGAAAACTGACCCTTTCACCAATCGGCTTTTTGTTGCCATGGTCATGCCAGTACAATTTCTTCACCCTCAGCCTCGTTGAACACTAGTGGAAGTCACTTCATCAAGACAGGATCCTTTCCCACTCCCTTCACACATACGAAACTGAAAATAATTCTCTCGGGCTGTGCCATGAGAACCCTTCCACTTAGGACATGGTACATGAGCATGGGGACTACCCCTTTAATTCCAAGTACTTCACTGCTTAGTAAGCTATACTTATCTGCACTCCAACATTCTCAGTGCATTTTTATTTTGGAGAGAGGATGCTGGCCACCTGTCTGATGCTCTTCGAAAAAAAAGAAGCTATGTAATAAGAGAGACAGCTCAAACACCTGACCCACAAAGTGAAAAATACCAACCATGATCAAGCACTATTTCTGTACAAATCACAACAGCAGGATTTGACTGCTTCCATGAGAGTCTGCCTGTTGCTAGATCCTTGTTTAGTGACTACTCCTGTAGTTTAATGATCTAACAGATTAATTAGAGCAGTATATGGTTGTCAATGCCTCGGGTTGATCAACTATCTGCCTTTCTCCTAATCAAATATTCTGGGTTTTCCAGTGTCCTCAGGAGAGGACTTATGAATTAAGCAAAGAAGAAAAATCCTCTGAAAATAACTAAAAGTCCCTTCCCTGAATGAAGAACACGAACTAATGCCAGCCCAGATTCTTTGGCAGTCCTTTCCATAATAGCTTTCCCATGTGTTTCAGGAACAGCAAAATGTCATCCCTGGTAGATGACTAGGGAGTAGGAGATGGCACTGAATACACTGTAAGAGGACAATTAATTAAAACCACTTATTTTTAAATACAGGAAATACAACTCAATCAGAAGACTAAAAGTCACTCAGATGCACAACATCTGGCTACAGAAGTTCTATCAGGTCAAGCAGGGAGATTACTACACTTACAGACATGGAAAAATTCAAGCCATATCTTCCCAAACTCCCCTTTTGCTACAGTTCAACAGCACATTTAACTTATTTTCCTTTCAGTGCACAGCTGATAATGGCAATTTCTGCATGAGAAACCTGCCACACCTACAGGAGAACAACCCTTGCTAGCTCAAAACTCTGATTTTCAAATTCCAAAACTTGTGCATTTCTTTTTCTTTTAAAGTTCTGGAGGAATTTTGAGTTTAAATGAAAAATGTATCTGCATTTACATTTGCATTCCAACCATTTTCTGCAAGAACAGCTGTGTTATCTTTGGAACAGGAACACATCCTTGCACTAGGAATTCAGCCATCCTTTGGTCTTTGCATGTTAAGTTATAGTGAGGCCTATTACAATTTGACATATGACAACTTGTGGATACACGCAAGGAGAATATATTGGCTAACCACTCTTACTTTACTTTAGTCCTCTACAGATCTGTCCCTTTAAATCATGCACTACCAACCAGCAGTTGCTATCATTTGAACATATACAGTCAATTTTGGCTATGTGATACCCAATACCTGCATGTGTTGTTCTCTGAAACCCAAGGACTATGTTACAAGACAGATGACAAATTTCACAGGCTGCAGGGCGAGAAATACCAGCAGCAGACTGATACCTCAATGTACTACAAAGCAAGATGGAGACAATCCTGTGACCCATGCATTCCCTAATTACTCCCTGCTCAGTACAACATTTATTCAGGACTTGCCACAAGCTTTTTTCCCCACAAGCAGCCCACTTCAGAAAGCATTCTTGCACACTCTTTAATGACCACAAATCCCAATTACTTGTGTCAAACACTGTCTCAGCACCTCTTCCTTCATCTCCCAAAAAGCATGTTGTGAAGGAACATAAATACATTTTCACCCCAAAGGGCTCACAATGTCCTTTTCATGCCAGCTGACTAAAGAACAAACAGTTCTCATTGCAGTTTGACGAAAAATAATAGAAGTGCTTTAATTCAAGTCTCCAGTCAGCGAGAAATCAGCTTTTCGATAAATTACATGAACTGCACTGGCCTATAGCATAAGACTTCAACACGTCTGTCATTTTGGTCAATAATAATTGGCCTCTGAATTACAATACAGGTGTATACCTACTTGTACTCACAGTGCAAAGCACAACCTACACCTGCGTTTAATGCATTACAGAAGGTTACCCGATCCAAAAAACTAGGAGCAGTAACTTTCAACTCCTAGCAGAACCACATCATTGTGATCACCAACATGAGACAAAGGGGTTGCAATAGACTCCACCACATTGTATCCAAGCTCTCCAACCAGAGCCAAACACAACTTGTGGAACTGTATTACGTGTTAGTTGCTGGCCAGTTTAGCATTACTCAAAAAGGCTGAAAAGAATGCCAATTCCAACAGGGCTTTCTGCTTAGAGATTAACCTGTATCTATTTGCGCCTTCCCCTCCAAAAGAAATAATTCTCATGTCAGCAATAACCATTAAAGACTTCAATCTGTGAATTCTTATTAAGTGTACAAATGCCTAACTAGGCATTTAAATTTTGGCCTCATACACAGTAGCAAACCCCAGATTCTTCAGATACCGTCCAGAACTCCAAGAATCAAACATGATTCAAATAGCACAGCACATGACATACGTTTTTCAGCATTAGGACAATAGTTTCACAGTTAATTTCTCCAGGTAGCACTCCTCCAAATTAAAGGGGGCAGTTGAGCCAAAGATAGCAAGCAAAACAAATTAAATCAGTGTCATGACTCTGCAATAATAATTCATCAGAAGATGGCAACAGGGGCAAAGGTTCCAGGACCTTTTTCTCAGTTTGAGGTGTTTTTTTGCAATTTAGAGCTGAATTGAATTATTTGGCACTGCTTATTTATACTTCTCAAAACCTCTTACTTGAGCATCCAAAAGGGAAGCTCATTTCTTCTCACAAATCCAATGGAGGGAATCTAGGGTAGATCAATTAAATCCAGTCCCTCACAAAACACAGGGTGACCACTAGAATGAATTTCCATAGGAACGTGGCATTTGGTTTGCACTACATACTCTGGATATGAAGGAAGCAAGGAGGACTCTGAATTCCTTGAAATTCCTCTACCCACACAGCACTTACGTAATGGGTCACAGCTCACAGCACACACCATTAACCACAGAACAAGTCCGTAAGTACAAAAGGTCTCTGAACAGTGCATTCTTCCCAAGCCAGCTAAAATATGTTTCACTAGCTCAGGTCAATCAGGTTTCCTGTATTTAACCTAGAAACAGGCACCTCAAGCACACTGAAAAACTTCACTCAACTACTTGGGAAGATAAAAGCCATTCCCTACACAGGTGTGACAAACTCACAGTTCTCATTAAAAATTTGAATATGCCTAAATTTTATTTGCCCCAGGAGCAGCAAAGTTAAAGTCCTTGCTTCCCTATGCTAAACCACATGTAAGAAGCACCAGAGCTGGATTCCAAATCACGCCCTAGCAAGCATTCAGCATAGCAGTAATTAGGCCTTGTAGCATTTGTGAGCAACCCAGCCAATACTCTCAAACACAAGCAACCAAAGTTAAACTCTCAACTGAAAGCAGGGGTGAACAAACATGTACAGCTAAGCAGCATACTGCATTGCTCACCACAGGATAAGTTTTCTCCCAGGTTTACACATCCTTATTCACCTGGATATTGCAGTGTAAACATCTACCCTCTAAAAATATCCAAACATTTTGCCTTAATGTGATATTTTCCCAAACAGTTTCAGTAAGAACATAACTCTTTCCCCCCCTCTTTAGTTTAGCCACCACAAATTAGGCAAGCAGCTTGAGTCCCAGCACAACACTTTCAGAATTTTTACCACTTGAGGGTTTTGTACAGAAGACTGAAACAGCCCCTTTTGTCCAACACTGAAAATCAGCACCCAACAGACAGTTCTGAAGAAAAGCACAGTATCTGCATGAAAGCCTGAAAAACTTCCACAGATAAAAACCCCTCTAAGCAAGCACAGACCACAAAGTAAAAGATGTTACTAGTTGAAAGGAAAAAAAATAAAAATCAGTGTTGATAAGAAATAGGACAAGCCAAAGTACAAGAGCAGCAAGGTTTTGGAGTTTGTTTCCACTCTGCTCCTGGACAAAAGAAAAAGCTTTCAAACAAAACTAGAATTGAAGGAATGATGTTTTGTTACAGAATATCCTACGGTCCACTGATTGAGACTCTCACAAGATAAGTTATTTTCCTGCTCATTCACAGAAGATGCAAATAATTCCTTGTACAAAAAGAAGTCAGTCTGGAAAAGGACAGTTTCACCTAATCAGAACTTAAAGACTTGAATCTCCTACAGTACATGCAGTGCCCTTCCTGTAAGTAGGGGTTATACAGATCTGCTTCCCACCTAGCCTTTGTTTTAGCTCAGAAAGAAAAACATCAAATACTTTAGCAAGTACTGTATTGTCCTTTCTAGAATGACCTGACTCCAATTAAAATTTACATCTGCCTAAGAGCAGTGGTTCCCAGCTCATGACTTGCATGCTCTTTGCACAACTGATACAGGAAATATACAAATCTAAAACTGTGTCTAAAGAGACCTGTAGATCATTATTTTCTACCAACAGCATGGATGGAAGTGGAATAGTCTTAAGTATTTCTGCTTTCTGTCATATTTAGGACAACTGAGAACAATCCTGAAACAACTGTCATCTCCCTCCTTTTTTCTTTACAGAATAGGAATAGACAGAATGTTTCTTTGTCCTACAAAAACACTGAGGAAAGGAATGCCTGCCAGAAAAAGATTTTCTCCAGTCTTATTCTGCACAAGGACAAATGGAAACCACTAAAACTATCTCTGAACTCCCAAGAGCCACTAAAATGACAGAAGGACAGAACAGGTTCTTTCCTATGATTGGTAAACTCATTTTACAATAAGCATATAGAAATTCCTTTATAAATACCATTCCCGTCCATCACCTCAATTATCCACAGCAGCAGCAGTAAGGCTGATAGAGCCCATTCTTTCAATTAGACAAATGCCTGAGGACAACTGTCATTTTTCATCATGATCTCTGGAAGAGAGCTATTTGGAAAATACTTCATGGACAATTGAAAAACATCTCCTCCAGCTGGCTTTGCCATTCACACTTACAATCCTGCACTTGCTGTTATGGAAATTAAGACAGCCAAGTGCATTTCTTCCTCCCTCCAGCACATATTCCATATACACATATCATGATACAGACAAATCTCTCTCCATTGATGTGTACACTACATGCCATAGACATATTTGATGGATGAAATATGCACAGATTGTAACACTCATACCCACATTTCTTGTTTGCATAATAGAGCACATATAAGGCAGTGCAAGTACCACATTGCAGCATCAGTAGGTAGAGAGTACAGTAAATGAGTATGTAAGTCCTACACATTGAGATCACAAAGCACTGTCACATCCAATGTCACAAAGTAGAGGCCACATCTACCATTGCACATGCCCCTTAGGCAGAAGTTTTACTTCAGTGTGCATGTGCAGGTGTGAAATAACTGCTAAATGCCTCCACAATACACTAAGGAATGTAGCAGATCCTGTATATCTTAAAAACAGTCATTACAGCTATCGCCCAAACATGACAGACGCCACCCTCCTAGTTACATCTTCCCAGCAGCAATCTGTTACTACATTTTCATTTGCTCAAACTAGCAATGCCTTTGCTACAACAGTAGGTTACATTGCTAATATAGGTTGTAAATAAGCTAAGTATACATATACCATTTCAAGTGCCACAGAGTCTCTCACTGACTTAGTTCCAAACAGTTGCTGAGGACCATGAGTATAATGGTCATCTTTGAATAAAATAGCTTAGAACTGTCAGGTTACATTGCAACTGCCAGAAATAATCTTCCCGAATTTTCCTTCCAAAGTACCTTTATTATGGTCTTGCAGGACTTGTGGGGAAAGCAAGGTCAAACTCAGCAGAGGCACTCAGTCAAGGTCAGAGTCAAGTGCTTTAGGGAGAAGCTTACACTGACAACACCCAGACTGTGCCCTATCTATTTCATCTATCCCCAAAGCTACAAGCAGCAATGACCACATTTTTTCTTTTGTTTGCCTTTAGATATAAAAGTAGCAACAGAAGCAAACAGGTGACTACTTCAGCTGTTTGGGTTTTTAAGTAATGTTGAACAATCACAGGTTTTGGGGTTTTTTTTACCCCAGCAGGCATGTTAGATTTGAGTAGCACTAAGAGGTTTTATCTGTGATCACAGAGGGAAAGGTTTGCACCACACATCACCTTTCCTACCCTGTAAATAGTCTCTCTGCAATTCTCACAAGACTGCAACCAGTGTAAGAGTCTTCTGAAAAGGTTTATGTTTCCTTAAAGCTAGGGAGATGAGGCATGAGCTAGTTAGATTGTTGATGACACTAGATATCAGGGTTCCTGGGATACAACCCTACTTTTCTCTTTTGTCCTTCAGAGATAGCCATTTCACCTTTTGTCTCAATTTCCTCGCACATAAAATTGAGATTAAGATAGCCACCTGATGTGTTAGAACTGTGTAAGTTTAATTTAAGAAAGTACAAAAGTCACATGGCAATTTTCAAAAAGACAGTCAAGATGTACAGTCCAGGAGACTTGAAGAGGTTCTGAGCTACAAGAGCTGAAAATTCTGTGTCCTGTAACCAACAAGAGCAATTGCAGTACAAAACAAACATCCATTTCAAAGTGGTGAATGGAAAATTAAGTAGTTTGTTACTATTTCTCTTTCCTGATCAGAGCTAAAGCATGCATTGGAATGCAACTGCTTGTGAACTAGAAAATCTGTTTTGCTGAAGATTAGTAATTCATAAGTATGACAATCTTACTGTCCTATTTTTTGGGCAGGGGATGCCACTAGCATTTGCTGAGCTTTACTACACAGTTAACATCTCCAGTTAGGTTACTATGTGTGATGTCAATTTCTCTCCTACCATGTCTGAGCTATAACTCAGAAGTTGTGAATGACAGGAAAATATTCTCAAATTAAAAGTAATGCTGACTACTTTAATAACACACCCTCTGCTGTTTGTCCCTTTTAGAGCTCCTACCAAATTTCATAACCACTGCCACATGCTTACTATAATCTCCAGTCACAAGTGGTTCCAAAATGCAAGGACACGAATTTCTGTTCAAAGTCCTTAAACCAAGGGCCAAGTTGATTGCAATGTGATACTACTGCATGCAAGCATGCAATACTGTCTACATCAAGAAAAACAGACAGCCTAGAACAAAAAAGCAGTCAAGATTAGCTACACATAACAGCACCAAAAGATAGAAGCTACTTGGTACAGGGGCTTTTACTTATCTAATTAAATTTTAGAAAAAATCGCATCTTAAATTCACATTACAAATTTCTCTCGCCATGTGAACTGTGATTTAAGTGGATTTAAGAGGAACATCCACGATGGATCACTTGTTCAGCCTGAGGTTTCTTGGTTGTGCCATGAATCTCTACAACGAGATACATTTTACACTTGGTCCGGGTTCCTATGCCCGCCTTCCAAAGTCCAGAGCCCCACAGACTGCAGGCCAACTACGGCAGAAACAAAACAGCTCCTAGGGAACCCTTTACCAACGGGACCCTGGTGCTCTCTAGTGGCTGAGAAGCTGCAGGCAGTGTAACAGCCTAGCTTATACGACACAGTCGGCGTGAGTTTGCTTTTAAAATGGTTCCTCGCCTCTAAGATACTGTTAAATACAGGTATACAGGAATTACTTTTAAGACAACATTGCAAGCATTTGAAGTCATTAGCTGCCACTAAACATTGCCAAACACTTTCACACCTAACAGCGTTGTTCTCTTGTGAAAAGCCCATAAATTTGTAAGCCATCCACAAAAACATGTCTTTAACCTGAAGAAATCTGTCAACCAGTCCCCTGGACCATAGCAGAAAGCCCTGGAGTACAGCAGAGTCTGAAGGCAAGCCAGACATGTAGTGCATAAGCCACAGAATGTCTTTTTCTCCAAGAGCTGGGAACTCCAATTACCTATCAGATCCTATTCACCCACTTTGGGAACTGCATTTGAGCTCCTTGGCACTCGAGTATCTTCACAAGCTAAGTGTTTCTCTTCCAGCATTCCAGTTGCTCATCTTATGTTCTTCCATATCAGCAGTCTCAATGCTTATACAGAAAATAAGGATTTTCACATGGTTCTCCCCTCAGAGTACAAGATGTTCTGAACTTACTTCAGATGCACTGAAAAAGCAGAAAGGGTTATGAGCAGGCACTAGCAGATCAAGGATCAAATTGACATCGGAAAAGAAGATACAGTCAGCCAAGCATCCAAGCTCAGGCTGGGACCTTTGTTTTTTGTTCTGGTTCGGAGGGTTATTTTGAGAATAATCTTTAGAAAAAAGCCTCTTCCTGGGCAGACATTCTAAAGAAAAGCCGAAGGACCTAGCTGGGTGCAGACAGGTTTTGCTAGGCAGGTGTGCAAGACATGGTACATAGCATTTGCTAAGGAACAAACTAATCCCTGGTATAAATCAATGAAGTCAAAGAAATGACACCAGGAAAGATTCAATTCTTGATTTTATCCTCTTCCCCCACTACATTTTACAAAGTTAAAACTATTTCTTCTTTTTCCCCGAAACTGAATTCTACAGAGATCAAACAGCAAGCTTGATTACACTTTTTTTTAGCTCAGTCAGCTTTTTCTGCTTCAAAAAATAGGATAAAAAAGCAAAAAGGATATCAGCTTTAACCCCAAAATCAGGGGGTTGGGGGTGTCAAAAAAACTTTTAGAGGAAAAGTTGTTCCTTCTTTCATAGCTCTGCTAAGCAAGTAAGAAAATAGAAGTATGTTGTCAAATGTTAGAACAATTACTAAAGGAAAGGAAAGGACATCAGACCTTCAGCCTTAAACTTCAGTATCTGCTACAGACTACCTAAATAATCTTTGGCTAATCACTTTACTTGAGATCTTTCAAAAGTGTGTGCATCTCTCCTTTTGCCCTGTCTATTGAATTTTGACATCAAGGGCTCCTTTCTCAGAGCAGACTGTTCCTGGATGTTAAAATATTAACTGTTGCTAATTATAGAGGTGCATATAAAATAGGAGGGGTAGAGGACACACGGAAGGTGTGCAGATGCACGAGTGGAAACAGTATCATTCCAAGACACTTCTAATTTGAACTATTTGTCTTTAAAAGTTGGGTTTTTTTAATTTCTACATAAGGCTATGCAGTACATTTTAAAGACTGAACTAACTTACAAGCAGAACACCATCTTATTCTCAGGGTCGAACTCCAGCTGTAGCACGGGGTAGGGAGAAAAAGCCAATTCCAGCAAAGGATGTCACTACATTTGAAACAATTGGAGAGCAGGCAGAGATGAAACCTTTGAACTGCGAATTTAGTTTCCAAAGTTCTGACTCTTAGTTACAAAATTATTCAGCCCATACTCAGCATCTGAGTCAATAACCTTTGCAAGAATGAATACTTAGTTCCTCACAGAATCCTTTTCACTAGTTATAAATGTATCTGCCATTCATTTTTGACTGCATGCAATTTTACTCCCACTTCTTCCCAGTCAACCAGTATTAGATACTAACAATAACACTTACTAGATTATTTTTTTTTAAGTTATATTTCTGGGCCTCTCATCAGTTTGCCTAGGGCTAAACTCCACAATGACATCTTTATAAAGTTGTAATAAAAAAGTCCAGATCAAATGGAAAAGAATAAGACACAGTAAGCAGAAGCTCAGTGAGGCATGAGATAAATGACTTTCTCTAATACATTGGAATTTAGCAATTACCTACTTCAGATGAATCAGTGTGTCTGATGTAAATAACATCTAGTAATTAAATCTAAGGCACAAAGCTTAAGTGGCTGATTAGGATCCAAAATAACCAATGGGCTTTATAATTAGGCACAGTTAAAAAGGTACTGACAGCAGTAGGACAGCTGCCAATTGCCCAGCGTGATTCCTCAAGAGTTCTCAAAGTAAAAGTTTTTATTTAAATACTAAGTGTGCACCAAAAAAATCAAACCTCTTTCCATCTGAGACAGAGCCTGGGGACCTGTTAATCTTCCTTCTCTTCCACTACAACTTAGTCCGCATTCAAAGAATGGTCATAATTTTCATCCCTGACCTAAGAGATGGGACCTGTTGCATCTTTGATCTTTACATAAAGATGTGATATTGTCTTTAAAGTCTGTTTTTAAGTTATCCCTTGGTTTAAACATGTCGGAAAGCAGCTTGTGAACTCCAAGTGTTTGCTTAGATCACTATATGGAATTATCATCAGAATCCCAGTGAAAGCTTTCAGATAGCTAATTAAGCTTTCATCTCCAGTACAACACAGGTAATTAATACTTCTACTAGCTTTTACCTGGTAAAACTAAGGCCTAGAGAGGAAAGCAATTCGTCTGTACTCATATACTTTGTTTCTGCCGTGTCATAGTTCAATAGGATTTTCAGGTTATCCTTGAATGTTATAGAACTAACTCTCACCAACTCAGTGAAACTTGTACTCCCGTACCAAGCAGGTTTTTGAGATAAGAATAATTGCTAATGCACTTTTTACAAGGTACTTGTGCTCAGTGGAAGAAATGCTGTGCAAGAGACATTATTCCATTTCTGCAAACTTAGACAAATCAGGTATACAAATACCTACAAAGAGCTGTGTGTCTGAGATACAAAAATACATCTCCTAACAGCTCAGATCAAAGTGATCTGCCCACTTAGTCTAAAAAACAGAGCACTTAATTAGGCAGAAGCCCAGACAGATGGATGAGCATGCTGAGTCTCTCCCCCTCAAAAAATGAGAATTCAACAGCATCTGCTCAAGACATCCAGAAGGTTTCTGTCACACAAATAAAAATAATCATCATCTGTCAGTCTCGAGCAAACTCACATGCGTGAAGAATTGAGATCCTCAGCTCTAGGAAAACCAGTCCCTCTCCAGAAGAGTTGCACCAAACTTGTGAAGATACAAGTCAGCACTGCCCTGGGGGTAGGGAATCTACATCTCATGTCACTGATGGCTGATGTTTGCTACGTAAAACTCGGACAGCCACAAGAATTAGATATTTACTGAAGTGAGCATGGTAGGAACACACTTTCTCAGCAGGTGCTTACACAAGCCATTTTCTCAAATGAACCTATGCCAAAAAAATAATCAAGAACAAAACAAGGGAAAACCACAAATTACTTGTCTCAGAAGACTTTTTTAAAAAATCCACTCTTTTGGGAAGGGAATCAAGAGAAAGGGGAAACAAACAAAGATAAAATTAGAGTACAATGTTGCAGTGTTCCCTCTCAGCCTGAAACAAAATGCCCAGATCCAGCATTGCAGCTGTTTATAGGTTAACACAAGCTGAGTCTGCATATCTCAGTCTCCTTCCCTCTACCACAGTTGACCTCCCTGTTGTGAAGAGGCCTGGAATCAGTACAGGCTCCATTTCAGATAGAGTTGTTCTTAACTGTGACAGCAGGTGATGTGACACTAATCTGTCTCATTTATGTGCAGAATTCAGATGCCACAAGTTTAAGTTTGTTATTCAAGTGCAATGCTCAGGGCTGCCAATACAAATTGCAGAAAGACTGTGGAGGTCCAACACTGACCACAGCAGAGAGGATCAGCAGTAAAAACTATCAGAAAAATGTATCATGAGTATCCCTTGATGCACTGCAGGAAAGATTTGAGTATTTCCTCTCAAAGTTCATGCAAGTGTTCCACACAACATCCTAAACTGTTCAGAATCAGGTGAGAAAGCGAGTTCTCTTTAGCCATCATCCTGTTGACAAACATGATCATTCTTGTTTCAAGAGCATACAATAGTTCCATTTGGTTAAATATTCTTTGGTCCCCCACTCACCTTATTTTTGAGGATAACAGAGCAGCTAGCATTCATATAAATACAATTCTACTACAGACTAGTACTCATAGTATGCACAACTATTTAAATCATTTCACCTGTATATCACTAGTTAAAAAACACTGTTTTACAAAATTAACCTATGTAACACCATAATGCTTTTTCTATATACCAGTTTTGACACTCCAATTCCACTAGCAAACTCCACCACATTTATTGCTGTTTCCTTCACAAATACATCAAGGAAGCTGCTATTGTTCTTTATAGCCTCACATAGAAACAACATAAGCTACAATCACCAAGCCTCTTTAATACCCACTGTCACACATCCACTCATGCTTTTCTCCTTTTTGGTAGCTAATACCTCTTTTGAACTAAAATTGCCTAAGTTTAAATAGTTAAATGCTCAGTAGAATACTCTACATTTCAAATACCCAGTATGAAAGGCACATGGTAGTGCAGCACTTACGGGGTTAAACAAGCAGCAGAGAGCACAGGCAGTCTTCTGTGACTATCTTCATCAGGGAAATCTTTAAAACACAGCACTGGATTCATTTCATCACCTTTGGGAGTTGCAGTGGTGTTGGAGGGAAGGCACACTCTGTATGGATTTGTATGTGGACAGAAAAGGAGGGGGGAGTGGAGTGGGGAGGATCACTGGATCATAGGAAATCCTGCTGAATTAAGTATGAGAATCAGACAGGATCTTCCATGGCTCTCTTCCCCTCCCCACCGCTATCCTAAGAGCGGTTGCAAAGCCAGAAGCAGCAAACAACAAGACTATGACTAACAAAGTTCCCATTTATAACACTGGCCCTAATCTGTCTGAAACTGCAGTGAATTAACAGCTTCCTCTGGCATTTCAGCAAGCACAGAAAGCAACTGCAAGCAGCAACTGCTACTACAGCATCTGCCACAAGGACCAGAAGGAAACTGAGCGGCTGTCAGGTGGGTCTCAGGCCTGCAGGCATATACTGATTCTGTCCCTCACATGGTGCTTCATCTAATAAGAAGCAACTTTTCTGCAGCATCTGTTTTTAGGACAAAAGGCAGCAAGAGATCTGAAAGGAGATTGTCTTACATGGAGAACATTAAAGATACAACTCCTTAGAAGTCCCTAGTAATTCCACACATCCTTCTTCACTCTAGAAGGGGCCAGCAGCCTGACTGGATGTGTGAAAAACAGGGATATGCCTGAAGGGCACCCCCCCCCCCCCCCCCCCCCCGCCAAGAATTATCAGACTGCAGCAGGAATTTGGTTTATATGCAAGTTTCTTCACTCTGAGGTGTTGCTTATGATAATACACACAAAACACAGGAGCAAAAAGTGAACTGAAGCTCACAATGTGAAACAACAGCTGTCAGTAATCCAAATAGCAAACACACAGATGAATGTTAAACTGATCCCTTACTAGGACATACTCCATATTAGTCACTTTCAATTCAGGAAAAGGCAAGTGACAAGAATACAAAGAGCTATAGTTTTCTAACAGAAGACTCAAAGCCCACGTTTTCCAAGGCTCATATCATTTTTCTTCAGGCATTTCTTTCATGCAATAGTCAATAATCCACCTCCAAACACTCACCACACTTCAGCCAAACTCAAAAAACTTGCCACAGTCTACCTTCTATTTAGGAATCGCTAACAGAGCATTCCCATCTTTCTCTCAGTTAATATCACTGAAATACAATTCTGACTCACTGAACTAACAAAAACACCCAGGGCTAAGTTTCTTAGGAGAGTTTTTGGCACCCTTTCCTTCTCCAGGATTCTTCAGAAGATCTTTCAAGATTAAAGTCACAGGACATGATCCAGAAATCACTGCAACCAACAAAACCTCTCATCAACTTGATCAGATCAAGTATAACTTCTCTAGAAGTACAATGGAGCACAGGCATACAAAGGACATGTCTATTCTTGACTATTTGTCTTAAGTGACATAAGAAATAAACAGTTACTGTTAAACATATATTCTTCTCACCTCCAATCAGTTCAAACTGAAGTTCAACTAGCTGGCTGGGGAGCAGGGATGTTGTAGAAGAATGCGGCAATTCTGTTTCAAGTAATTTAAGACTGCTCTTCATGTTCTCCCCAAAACATTTCTAGTATCTTGTTCTTACCAGCTCCAGTCTAGATTTTTTTTATATCAACCCCACCATACGCAGAGCCTCAGACTCTGCTATTTCAACTACAGTCATTTCCTGATCTCTACTCTGCTTCCAACACAAATGAACTCAGCTTCCTGACTCTCCTGAAATTACACAATGCTATTGGTGTAGGCCTTCACGTAATTTAGAGTATTTTAATTCCTCCCTCCCCCAAATAAAAATTGGAAGTTTAAAGGAAAAACTATTTTTCTGTAAATATACAATCAGTTTAATTGTTTTTAAATAATTCATTTTAATATATTTTAAAACTTCTTTAAATATTAAAAACTTACGGATTTACAAGACTTACTACTATCCTTCTAGAAGATTCACTGACATTGAATGAAGTTACATTACACCATTCATTTTTGATCTCCGGTCTTTACAGCTATACTCAGCATGACACTTCAGTTTAACAGCTTGAAATTCTGTTTTTCTTTTTGAACTGTAACTTTCAGAGTTTGAGCTTTATTAAGTCAGGCAATCACTCAGGCTTTTTTCTACCATATTTGACATCATAACTAACAGCAATGAATGCTGCCATCATGTGTGTTATGAGCACACGATCATACATGGGAATTACCAAGAATCATTTCTTGCTTGCTTAAGCTATCATGGGCCTTCCCTCCCTCTTCAGATGTTGCCATAGAAACCTCAAATTATGTCTATAGGGAAACAGAAAAAAGGTTTTCTAAGGTATGGATGAAATAGCTCCATGGAAACAAGCCCTGACTGTTAGAGGAGATGAAGGGAGGGGGTTTGCGTGGGAAGACACAGAGATGATCATTATCTAAATATGTAAAACGAGAGCCATTCAAACCAGGCAAAGTGTCATTCGAGTATCTGCATACTTCATGACTGGCATTGAAACCTAAGGGCATAAGAACTCCTGGCATATTTGAGATCAGGTGTAGGCCAGGGACTCCAGTGCCCACAGGCACTGGAGACATACAAATATGTGTCTATGTGGTTATAATACACCATACGGCTACTAAACCTAGAAGCCAGTCCAGTGCAACTTGGCATAATCACATACAATCCAAACTAAGAAAGGTTAGAAGACACACACCTGTGACTATTTTCAACCTTATAAATCTGCAGGCCTGCTTTGAAAGAAAAATATGGAGAGACTTCTCAAATTTTCAGCCTGCTTGTCTGTAAATACCACCAGATTAGCCTCATTCAAAAAAGATGGTATCTATTCTTTGAGGCAACATTGAAAGTCCTGACACTAGAACAGGCACCATCTAATGCAAGAAACCTTCTGGAAATTCCCACTTTCTTCACAAGACTGAAGATTAAACCATAGCAATATATATAGTCATTGGCTTGTGATCTATCTAGTCCCTGAGGCCAGGAGTCAGCCACCCTATATTAAGTCTGATGTGGTTACCCTGAGCTCCCTCTATAGTACTCTGAGGTAAACATATGCTATTATCTCACCATGAAATAAGGATTTAAATAGATCAGAAGCCTAGAGCAAATGAGTTGAATCCGACCCTTAATCATCATGTGCTTAGACCACTAACCTCAAATTATTTAATGCTATTTATTTGAAACAATCTAAGCAGCTGGTTATCTGCACCACCATTCCCTAGCCGCCAACCAGGACCCTTATCTCAGCCAATACCCAATTCATTTATTAAGCATTGATGAGGATAAAATAAAGCACAGGAAACATTCAAACAAATATGAGTGTCTCAAATTCTTCCAGGGAAAAAAAGAGCTTTTCCAGGATCTGGCTGCTTTGTCACTGATTTGAGGAGAAACATTTTGTGCAGAGTTACAAGAGGTACAGAACAAGACAGTGTTACAGTCAGCCTTTTTCTCAGTTTTTTCCATTTCTGTTTCCCTTCCTTCTGTTTCCCTCTCTCAGTTTATATTTATCTGAGAAGAACTTTGTATTCAAACACTGTTTTGGAAACTCACATTAATACATTCAGCTGTAGTTCACAACCCTGAAACTTGTGAAATGTTGTGAAACCACACACCACAGCTCATGGCCAGAAAGGCTACACACCAGCACTTAGAGAAGCTATTCCTATTTTTCCTGAAGCTAACATGAGGCAAGACTTTTCTCTAATAAGACTAAATTCAAAGGCACATGCAATGTCCTGCCCCCAGCTTTCCAAACCCTGCCATTTCATGTTTTTGCAGCCTCACACCACAACTCTCAAACTGCTTGATTTTGCATTCCCGCCTTTGCTTGCCAAAGGCTAACTCACAACACTTTCCTTATAAAAATTCTTCTTTCTTCGAGGCTCAGGAATAGCCTTATTTGTCCATCTTTCAGCAAATCCAGTTTTCTAAAGCATCTCTCCAGCCCTTATAACAGGTCTGCTATTTACAGCTGGAAAATTGTGCTTTCTCCACTGCAGGATGTTAAATCAAACCTATGGGAGAAAAGGCATCACAAACTCAAACGGAAAATTTCTGTTCACTGGAACAGAACCATCAAAACCTCAAGCATAACGTGAGTTGGGTCTTTTTGGAGCTCAGAATTGGTTTTCACCATATGCTTATAATGAGAATCAAAGCTGAGCTTTGGGCAAAAGGCTATCATTATTACAGCAAGCACTAGACTCAAAGTAATTTTACAATTTGAAGTCATTAATTTCTGGAGCCTTTGGTTTCATTCAGACAATTTTAATAAGGAGTTGGTGAAACTAACAGGAGCAAATAAGTCAAGAGAATCAATTGCAAGGAAACACCTTCCAAATAAAGCTATGCTGGGTACAGCTTCAATAGATACCTGTATTCCTCTAATAACCACTCTTTCACCTATCAAAAGCGCAAACAAGTCATACTTATCTCGGTCTGCCAATCATACAGCTACATGCATTGTATAAATAGGCAGAAGGGATACCAGTGTTTTACAGGCTAAAACTGAAAAACATTCTTAGTTCTTGGGCTATTGTGCTTCTCTCCTTGCCACAATTAACAGAAGTTAAAGAAACATTTTCTACAACTTATAAGTTGTGAGCGTCTTCAGAATTCATCTCAGAGCGGGGTTTTTTCCCGGCACAAGCAGCATCATCAAGCAGTTCTTCCACAAAGTCTAAGTCAGAAACACTAGGAAAACGGATGCAATTTATTAATTTGTTTCTCTAACAGTTTTCTTTCCAGCAAGACACTGAGGCACATCAAAGTATTAGAGCTGACATTTTACACCTAGGCCAACTGCATATCCACATTCATGAAAATTAACAACAGGTCAACTAATATTTGAAGTAACCATTCTAACCCAACATCATTAATAACATATGTGCCATACAAATAGATTTTTTCTGGGGGGGGGAAGGACTCCTGCTTTGAACCAACTCAATCTGTTGAATAGATCCTTATCTGCAACATGCTGACAGTTGCACTATGGAATGAGAAAAGGCAGGAGGACTGATGGGAACTGTACTGGCTAGCATACTAGTTTGAAAGCATTTCAAAGATAGTTTGGTTTTATAACAGTATGCACTTTAGTTGTGCTGTCTGGAACACAGAAGAGTCATGTATCTGGGAACAAGCTGACAAGCATGGAAGACATGAGCTTCTGCCTCACACACAAACATTTCTGGCAGGGAAGAGTAGGATAGCAAGAAAGCCAGAAAAAAGTGAGGGCATGGCATAAAATGCCTGCCTGAATTCCAGGTGTATTACAGGAACTTAGCAGGACAGAATGAGGTAACTTTTCTACTGCTTTTCTCAAGATAAAGTAGAAGAATTAGTTTTAGCTAATTCAAAGTTTTGGAACATGACTTACAGGGTCAGAAGGCGTTGAACAGCCAAGTGCTACAGTTGAGGCTGCAGCAAGTGGTAAAGTCTTCACAGTTGATTCATTCCATGGCTACCATCACTAGAATTTCTCAGTTTTGCCTTTACAGCAGCCTTTTTTTCATTTATCAGGGAAGACCTTAAGAATACCAGCACACATTTGCTGATTTATATCGTTTTAATGCATATGTTTACAATAAGACTTGGGTCTGACTTCATGGAATACAAGCTTCCCTTTAGTTCCAAGCAAACTTCATGCAAGACTGCGTGTTTTCTTTGGATCACAAATTAAATGGTTTTCTTCTATGAAAATGTTTTACTTCTCTCAAAGAAAAGCTGTAGTAAAATAATCAGTGAGACACCAGCAAGAGAACAAGACACATACCTGCAGAAAAACCTCACACAGACTACATTACACAGGTTATTTCACTGGCCACATCCACACTAGCAAGCAGCACAGGTGAAAAGAGCTCTAAAAACAGTTGTTACTGAGGACCAAACAACATTCCAAATTCCAAGTTTTTTTTCTTAGATCTGGTCTTGTGAATCAAATGCAGTTCAACAGTAAGGAGTACATCTTACAATTTGACTTCATTTGAAAGCAATCCAGTCTATGTAAATAGCATGCTCCATGATGAAAACTGAATCAGAGTGGAAGTTTTGATTCAAAAGTGTATTTCTGATCCACATGAAGACACTCACATAGCAGCACCCATTTCCTGGAGCGCACAGATCCAGCAATAAGTAGATTGGGATGCCTTCCCATGTCCTGCTTTAATTCAGAAGCAAGCCACCCAGACAACATGTGGTCAAAATATACCAGGTAGCAACAACTCACAATACCAGTAGGATCTCACAGGAGTGTTTTCATTTTGTTGTCTTTCAAGTTCGGTTTGCAAAGACCTCAGATGCAACTGTCCAGCCAGGATCATAAAGCTAATACTCTATTTTATTCACAGGGAGGAATAAGTTTAACATGCATCAACAGCCTCAGTTACACATGAGAAAAATGCAGATACACCTTAGTCAAACTTATGGGGAATTTGCATTGCAGAGCTCCTTGGTGAAATTTTGCAGCTTCTTCAGCTTGCCTGAACTTTACTCACCAATTCCTTTCCATTTTTCCCAGAACTTAAAAAACTCAAGCCATTAAGAAGCTTTAAACAGTCAGGAACCTAAGACAACAGCTAAAGTAGTACTGCTTCCTCTGCCCCAATCCTCAGCATACGATACTCCTCTCCCAAGTATTTATGCCTACCCAGTTCTAAAAATTTAAGATATCAGAGGACGCTTATCTTGTCTATGTAAATGTAAAACTTCACAAACATAAAATTCAGTATATAGTGATATGCTCAGGGGCTAAGCACTGGAGGGAACCTCAGGCAAGATACTATCTTCAGATATGTCTACCAATATCCCCGATTTCTTCCCAATTCATAATTTCGTGACCCATACTCCTTGATAGCATGACAATTCAAGTATTCCCATAATGGGAGAACATTACTTTATAGCATGCTTGTAGCATCTTGATTGCAGAATTATACGCCATTATCACCATGAAGATAGCGGTTTAGAACTACAAGTAGTGGGACATTGTCCACAGGTGTGCAGTAACTTAATCAAAATTCAAACCAAAACCATCCTTCAGGGGTACACTTTTAACAGACTTATTACTACCACTGAACAGAATTACTTTGATAGACTACTCAAGTGTTTTTGTTCTACTCAATCTTCTCCACACTGCCTACATTATCTTCTCTCCCTCTTTCCTCAAATCACTTCATTACTTCCATTCCTGTCTGATACTGATGCACTACCTTGCACTTTTTGTTGCTCAGCACAGAGAAGCTGAGCACTCCCCCTTTTAGTGCCGGCCTTTTGCCTTTTTTAATAGGATCATTCCTTAATCAAAAACATTGAAGTAGGTGTAGGAGTTCCTGACTTCATTTCCTCTTCAGATAAGAGTTCCAGTAAAGCAGAATAATCAGCTGAATTAAACCCCTAAGAAAAAAATATTATCTCAGGAATTCTGCTTATGATCCAAGGGTGCTGAAGAAAGGAACAACATACAGTAACAATTAGCAAGTTATTCAGAGCTTTACTAGAAAACACACAGATGGCACACAGACAGTCAAATGCTACACATACATTTTATGACATTTTGGAAGCAGCACATTTGGATTTGTATACACCAAGCTGTTACTCAGGACAGCTTATTTGCCATCACCAAAACTCTACCCCATTTATTTTCGTATTTACACACATATGCAGCACATATCTTTGAGCATGCTCATAGTAAAACTATTAACATGGATTTTGCTATGTTGCTGTGATTAGTTTTCTTCTCCCCCTTGAGTCTGGAGGGAATGGAAAGCCAATGGAAAAAGAAAAGCAGTATGTGAACCCATGAAAAGGACACAAAGGAACAGACCCCCTCAGAAACTTCTCTTACCCCCAGTTTGTGGAATTGGTCCATTGAAGTGACCTCTACCAACTTGTCAAAGTTCTTACAGAAACAAACCCAAGAGTCTTGTACTTTACCCACCACAGAGATTAAAGATGAGATGTTCTTTGCCATTCTCATGCTTCCCAACCCACATAGCAGATGAAGCAGCCCAGTTCCCATTTTTAAAACACATTCAAATTCTCTCTAGCGGTTTTGCAGTCAACTAAACTACTTCAGCAGAACCCCGCTCCACTGCACCAATACACCATAACATTAATGAGTACTGTTACACAAGATACTAAAATATGCTTATTAAGTGAAAGCCATTTCACAGGTTTTATAAATATTGGAATTTCTAAAACTGAGGAAGCAGAGGTGGCATTCACAGCTGCGACAGCAGCAAGGGATAGTAGTCAGACATAAGAATTTGTGAATTTTCTCAAGCAATCTTCCATTGAAAAAAAAAACCCAGAAGCTTCTGCTCTAAACGTGTAGTGCAAAATTGTGCAGAATCATCCAGCCAGTCACCAATGTCCATCTTCAGAAGGGCATAACCCAGGAGATGCTTACTCCCGATTGCTGCTGTAAACACTAGACTACACTAAGCTAACCTCAGCCCTCTTTCAGGGTTATGCCAGAGATCAGGGAGACTCAGTTACTCCTATACTCCTAACCACCCCTTTAATCATAAATTATATAGTCTTTTATAAAGTTTCATCATATCGCAAAGAGGGCAAGAGAAAATGCTCTCTTGTGGTCACAGCTTACAGGTTTTGGCCTCAAGCAATCTCATCTCAATTTCTGTTCACCCTTCAGGATGAGGACATGTCTCCAGAGGGTGAAGGGCACTAGTAAGCAAATCATTTCAGCCATAATTACACTTGACATTTAAATTATACCCCAGAATAATTTCATTTAGGCCTTCACTGAGTAACAGGAGAGAAAAAAAAATCAATAAACATCACAGAAGAACGACAGGCTGACATCAGAGCAGTGTTAAACTCCTTAGACTCCTACCCTTTGTAAAAGACTCATGAATGAGGGAAGGGACACTACAAAAAAAGCCTACAACCCCTGCTTGCAGAACTCAATTGGCTCTTAAAACCAAGCAGATCAAAGCAGCCACTGCAGGATCTCATAGTAACCAGTACATAAAAACTAAGCTGCTATAGAAATAAACAGAGCAACAGTCACTGTGCCCCATTTGTGTTAGAAGTGGTTTTCAAGGGCCTGGAATTTGAACCACAGTACTTAATGACATCAGCTTTAGCAAAAGGGTCTTCACAACATGTTTTAAACATCCAAAACATTTATTTTGTTGCCGATGCAGTGCTGAGATTCACAGCCACTCTAAACCCTTTTACTCCACATTGTTTAAACTGAGAGTACTCAGTGTTTAAATGGAGAGATATCAAGTCATCTCCCTTTTCACATCCAAATTTAAGAAGCTGTGGTATTTATTGACATTTCAACAAGTCAAAGATGATAGCCAAATTCGGAACTGCACTAGAACTGTTTAATAAAGAATTCTGCCTTCAAAAGCAATGCCTGCAGAAAGCAAAACAGAAGCATTTACTCCTCTGTAGAGCTCTTACATGCATTTCGTTCTTCAGACCCAATGAAATACTGTCAGTAATGCCACCTAGCCTACCCCATTCAGTCTCAATTTCTGCAGTTACCAGTCAAAGGAGAAAATGAATGAAAAGATGCGGCCACATAAAAACAGTGTGGCCACTTGCAGTGACATGGACAGCCCTGCAGGATCACATTAAAAAGCAAATCAGTCCAGGCAAAAGTTCTTAGCTGGCATAGAGTAGAGCAGCTCCACCGATTTCAAGAGAGCTGCATCAGCTAGTACTGAGCAGTGGGGAGCTTGGCTTTACATCCCCCAGCTGCAATCCATATCATCTGTGCTCTGGCAGCAAACACACTCCACTAGAAGACAACAGTTTGGCATGTAAACTACTGTTGAGATTCAAAAGCTCATTTTTATTTCCTGCTTCAGTTAAATTTCCTGTTACACAGAAAATTCCTCACGTCCATCTCCCCCATCACATCTATAGGGATAATATCTACACAAGAACAGTGTTATTCACACTGCATTAGAGCCAAGTAGCTCCTGTAGATGCTAGGGGCCCATGTCTTCAATTTTTATCTACTCATAAAAGACAGGCCCTTCCTCAAAGATACATTAAGAGATAAAAAGCTTACCTACACATAGTAAACACACAGCTGGCCTGATCTGCTTACTCCAGCCATGAGATTGCAAGGCCTTGGAAAGGGAGTACAAACATTGCTGAGCTTATTAGGCCTTATTAGCTCAGGGGCAGCACTCAGTTCAGATGGAGACAGACTATTTCCAGATCAGAGATGCCCATATAGCACTGCACAGACAGCTCAAAAGCAGCCAAAAAACACGAGTACCAAGTGATCTCCTAGCAGCGCAGAGGCCGAAACATTACTAGTTCAGGGGAGCAGACTGCCTTGCAGAAGTTCTAAGTTAAAACTTTAGGGACAGTGCCCTATTTTGCTCTCTTCCAGTTTTGCTAAGTGACAGATCAGAGACCGTTGCCTGTGTACCCCAAGTTCTCATTAAAATGAGGAGCTTCTCAGACTACCAAGGTAGCCCAGAGCCTCTGTACACACTAGTCACTTTTTCCCTTTCTCTCCTTTGTGACACAAGGGGGAAGTAAGTCTTTTGACAGACAGACTGCTGTAATACTAAATAAATAGATTTTCTTCTTCTCTATCTAGCCTAGATCCCCAAAGCTTTCTCTGACAAAGGCAAGGAAGAGCAGATGTTCAGTCAGATGAGATTAAAGACAAGTGTTACACGTTGGCTTCTCTATCCTGTAAAAGAAAGGACAGAGATTAAAATGAAAGCCAAGAAAAAAAGATGTCAGATTCAGTAACTGAATTTGCAGTTTAAAAAAACAAACTACAGAAAAATTACCAACTTCACCACCAAGTGGGAAACATGGCAGAACCAAGTAACTTGGCTACAAAAATTCCCTTAGTCTGAGGAACTTGTTTCCAGTCTGCTGATTTTATTTTGCCAACCACTCATAAGAGTTCAAAACCAAAGTGTGAAACAGTAGTTAATTATTGGGTACCCCAAATATTAGAAGAGAAAAGAAAACAGGTAGAAGAAAAAAATCAGGAAGATAAAGAAATTGATAAATTAGGCTAGAATAAAAAGTTTATACATGTACATCTTGGCTGGATGACAGCTGCAGTGACTCATACAATAAAATATCACACAGCCAAAAGTTGTTTAAGGAGGTCTCCAGAGTGTGAAGCAAGGAATAACAGGATAAAAACAAATGAAGACAGTTATGTGGATGTCTTTCAGTCATCACACAGCTGAACTTGAGGGTGAAAAGGTAGTCGAGGGGCATGGGTTGAGGCATAAGTAAGGATTAAGGCCATTTTGTAAAACTTGCATCCAGATACAGTTTGAGATTTCCAGCCTGGTGATCAGAAACAGATTATTCTGTAACCATTTCCCCGCACAAAGGGTGGAATTGCTTACGTAAAGAAGCCATCTTTCCCATGCCTTTCATTAGGGCTGGACTAGTCATAACCATGGAAAACATCACAGCAATCAATCACATCAGCATAATGAACAAGGCACTGGTTTTCTCCATCCTGCTGACCACTTTTTCCAGGCATCCTGTTTCAAGAGCATTTTGTAGCACAGGGCGTTTAAGTCCTAAGCATGATCAGACCTGGCATTGTCAGGAACCCAAGTCTTAAAACCTCCTCTACAGCAAGACTGCTGGTAAACACACCTGGGTTTGCTGAGGGTTTTCAGCATGCTATTGTCACCAAGCTATTCATTTTTTTATCTCTACTAATCCAATTAACCTCTTGCTGTTTAGTCAAGAGGTTAGGCCCTTCCAGTATTTATGCTCTGAAGAATCAGGATGGAGGTACAGTAAGTCCAAGTTGTGTTCCCAATTTACTGAAGCTCCAGAATTCACAATAAGGCAGTTAATTACTAAATAGACATCTGAGCACATCACAGTGAGTTTAGGAAAACCACCCATAGGCATTTTTAAAATTTTAAATGCTTCTTAAGAACCCTACAAGGGAAATGACCCAAGAGATTCCACAAAAGTGCACATACTGCAAAGAGAATGCAGCTCTAGACACCTTAATGTGAAGCTACAAGGAGTTACAAGTCATTTACAAGCAATGGCCATGAAGTTCTATTCACAAAAGGAGAATCCACAAGTTGTTTTCATAACTTGACCTTTAAACATGCTTGACATTACACAAATCACTTGCTCACTCTCTACACCAGTTTCCTCACATGAAGAAGAGGGAAAGCATAAAAAGCATTGAGGCCACAAGATATAAGTAGTGCTAGGGCAAAACATCATCACCAAAAGGCAATAGCTAATCCAGGCCAAGACCAATAGAACAGCTTTCTCTCCCTGGAATTTAAGGTTGCAAGACTAAAACTAGTAACACAAAACAGGTTTGCAACTAGCAAGCAAATACAGACCAAACAGATTCAAAGTGTGAGAAAAGGCGTGCTTGACTTCAAACAAAGGACAGCCAAAGGGACAGAAACTAAAATTGAGCAAAGGAAGGGAACAGGCAACAGATAGACGGGGCCAGGTGATAAAAATAGATGTGGCTAGTTTCTCATTCTGTTTGCCATAAATCCATTACTTAAGTCTCTCAGCACAGGAAGAGAAAAATCTACATGACACTTGCTTTCCTTGCATGAAGGTGTCAGTATTTCTTACTCCCTTTGAGTTGTATTCAAAAAAGTTTCAGAGCAATCTAGGACTCAAGCCTGACTGTTTCTGTGCTTGCAGTAATTTACTGGGCACAGAGCTCCTGTTTTTAGGATCACAGATACCCTGTGCATCTCATTATACCAAGTCTACAGTGCCAGGTCCTAGCCTGCCGAAGCTCTACCAAAAACGTGCTAGTAGTACCCTTTTAAGTCTCCCAGTCACCACTCCAAGGCCACAATCCCCAAAGCATGTCTTCATCACACTTAGCCCAGGCACTGCAGGTTGTATCACAAAGTGCTACCTGGATACAACTTTCCCAGACTCATACAATAATGTCATGGAAACTTGGGGTGCAAGGCACTAGGCATTCAACATATGCACCCACATATATACTTACTAGTGTCATGCAAGTAAAAAAAGCAGATTGTGCTCTTTGATACGTATATGACAATAACAGACTTAAGCTGTTTTCATAGCCAAACACATACACAGTGGTGCATCCACAGATGCCATAAGAGCAGTCCTCAGTTTGTGTACCTTGAAATGCAAATCCTCTTTTAGAACTTGAAAACACTTGACCAAAAAATCTGCCTCTGTAAATTACAATATAGTAATACCTGTATCCCGATCAGCAACCTGAAGACTTAAAAGATAATTCAGATTGAGAAGATAAATTCAAAAGAGAGGATCACTATGTCTAACTCTCCACAGGGAATTTTTTTAAATTCAGGTAAAATCATGTCTTGTTCCATGTGTGACTAGTCCCTCATGCAAAGTCAGTTCTCTATTTTCTTGGGGGCAATGAAGTGTTTTAAGGAAGTCTACTATACTACAAACACAACAGTAGCTAGTGGATGTTTCAAACACAAACTGTTTTCAGGACACGATACATCTCCCTACATTTTAAAAAGCTTACGACAAATACACACGTATTTGCACATTATGCTTTGAGATACCTTTGAAGGCCATCTTCATAGCCCTTTGTCAGGCTAGATGCTATTATGTGGGCTGTTTTGTGCCTAGTCTAGAAAAAGTCACCTTTTTCTAAGATCATTTATTTGAACTTGCACTCTCCCTTGCAATAGTTAGTTGTACTGTGGTAGTTTCTACTGCAATCTAAGGTCAGTTGGGTGCCTTGCATGTAGATAATTGCAGATATATAAATAACTGCTCCAAGGAACTTAAAATGGATTAAGTATACTTCACCCATCTCCCTTCCTTTCTAGTACTTACAAATACTCTGCCAAATACTGCAAGCTGAAGAGATCATGAATCATTTTGGTAAAAAGAGATTATCAACCCAACAGTGCTCTCTCCTGGGACTCAGGTCTCAGCCAACTAGTAAGTCATTAGTTGGACTCCGCAGTTTCACCTCAATCACAGCAGTGCACCAGAGCTGCTCCTTGATTAATCTTTTATTTCAACACAGATTATCTGTTAATGTTTGAGGTTATTTGTCCTCTTTCCCTGTCAGAGAGTTAATTAAGTATCTAAGAAAGAGCAACACACACAGTTCCAGGAGTGAGTTTTTCCTGTGGTATCAAACAACCTAATATATGCATTGGGACCTGCAAGCCTGACGATTCTGTTCTGACACACCCCCCACCCCCCCCCCCCCCCGATTTTCATGAGAGCCCCTTCAAATTAATACCTCATCCATTAATTAAGAATTGGAATAGAGAAAACATGTGGCTCTACTGCAGTCATCAGGCCTGCCAGCTAGGCATGGTTACTGTAAATGACCTAGTTAGAAATGGAAATACATGAAAGAAAGCTACAGAAATGTCACACTGAGTCAGCACTACAGCCTACACCACCAGCACACTGAACCTTTAGTTTCATTTCCCTACCCAGCTGTGCTCTGTTCTACCTAAGCAGAAATCCCTCCAAACAGCACAAATGCTTTAGGGTTCTGAGCCACCTTGTTATAGTTTAGCATTAAAGCAGCAAGGCACAGGGGAAGATGCATCTTCCTTCCCTGTATGTGCTCTGTTCCACATTTTATACAATTAACTTGAAAACCAAGCCTGTCAGATCAGGTAAACTGTTCCTTTTTGGATGGGTTCCCTCCTTGCTTAAGGGGGCAGGAGGGCAGCAAGATTCTACAGCTTGTGGGTCTCTGCCCTTTCTACAGCATCATGTGTCACAGTGATGAGTGTCACACCACAGGCAGAGACAACAGCTTGTTCTTTTACATTAGCTTCTCTTAGAAGACATAAGGGCTGAAGATAGTCATAATTCTTTCCAAATACCATTTCCAACCCCTTTTCCTTCCAATGTAGTATGCACAGGACAAGTAGCACATGATGATCCATTTCTCTCACAAGGAAGAGATGGTGGAAAAGACATAGGGCAACTGTTCAGAATTTAGCTGTATGTCATAGAAAAGCTTAACGTGTCACAGCACAAAACATGGTAGCTATAAGGCTAGAACACAGCACGGTCATTCTCATCTATTACTCCTGCCTCCTCTGTAAATAGGAGAAGATACTCTATAGCTAGATCTGGAACAACACCATCCCCACCCCCAAATTTTCCCTTGTCATCAGCAGACAGAGGCATGACATTTTCCATACCTTACAAAAGTCACTGTTTTACACTGTTTTAGAAAGCCAAGTATCATCATCCTTATAGAAGTCCAACTCCTTAGTGTCCATCTTGCCAAACATCCAAGGGAGGAGGGGAGAGTGGAAAAAGGATGCAGAAAGATGCAGGCATACGTGAGAAGTGCTAGAAATAGCATGAAGTTGATAACAGAAATGAAACTGGATAAACAGGAACTAGATAGGCTGCAGAACAGTACAGCTGAAAAGCATGACACCTTGGTTTACAGACAGGAGGCAGGACACCACCCACATTTTGACAATCTTGTAGTGTTAGAATGCCACATTTTAATTATGCAGCATACATCTTCGGTGGCTCAGGAGACCCCACAGCAGCATCAGTGTAGCACCCCACAGAAGTAGGGAAATATTTACAAGTCCACAGCACTGCTGAGCAAGGCTGACAAACAAACAGTAACAGAATAATTCTCTGAAATGGAGTAAGATCAGCAAGCACTGCCACAAGCAACAGGGCTACCATTTTGTTTCACATCAAGCTTTCAAGCCAAATCCCATAACCAGACATGGGAACAGCATTAGCAAGCAGTCTCAGAGTATTCAAAGCTAAGTAAAGGGGTCCAGGACACGTGAGGTCTTGGAGGCAGTCATTGGTATAGCTACCATAAGCAAGAGAAGAGACTGTCTCTGAAAGAAGCAAGTATAAGTCTGAAGGACAGTGGAAGAAAGGAAAAATTGTAGTGCTAGTCTAGAAGCAATGATAACACCAGTCTACCAATTAAGACGTTCATCTGGTTCCCATTACAGCTATAGAGCATTTCACTATTTGTTCTCTATTTATCATTACAACATCCTGTAGGATGATGCTGGGATCCTCCTTGCCAGAAGCTGAAGGACAGGCACAACTCTCACTCATTCAACAGTATTTAGACACTCAGATACCACTAAAAGCAACACCATTGCACCCATGAAATGGCTGACCTTAAGTGACCTACTTAGTCATTCCAGAAGTCTACAATGAAGCAGGGACAAAACTCAAGCCTTCAAGTGTCTTATATTAGCTCTCTAACCAACCTGTCATATCTTTAACTAGAAGTTTAGAATATAGATCTTACTGTTCATATGCCATCCAACAGGAGGCCTGATCCCACCTTTCATAAAGGGCTGCACTGTAGACAAATCCAAGGCCTTCAAAATCAAGGACATAGTTTCTTACTTGTTAATTTGTATGAAATGCAATGAAATTCGCCATATGTACCCAGTAAGTTGCTGACTGCACACCTGATTCAGCTGAGCTTCCACATTTTATGACTATCTCCTATAAGAAAGTAACTTATTTCAGAGGCTACAGGACTGAAAACATGTCTTTAACTTTGCTCTGCACCTGCCTCCCCAATAAAGACTTAGAGCATGGAAGCACATGGAAGAGTTACTGATTTGCATTTCATTACCATAGAAACTTCCTGCAGTATGCAACTCCGTTCTGAGACCTGAGATCTCTATTTCAGAGTAAATTACTAATAAACTTGTGTACCACAACCCTTTTCATTAAGTAACTTGGGACATAGATGAAGTGCATAGGGCAAGTGCGCATCAATATGTGGTATCAGGAGAATATATACACAAGTCAAGTTCACATGACTGCAGCATGCATGACAAATGTGACAACAGGTGAAAGTGGGGTGACATCTTGCTCTGCGTATATGCATATAGAAGCCTTTATTAAGCATGATGCAATAAAAGAATATGCTAACCACTGGCATGCCAGACAAACACGTTACCAAAGATAAAGTGTTACAATCAATTTTATTTTTTGGATCAAAGTAACACATGCCACAAAAGTTCATGAAAATATGATTGTATTCCGTAGGTCAGGTCAGACTACGCTTTGTCCCTCTTCTCCTACAGTGCCTTTTACTATTGCTACTTCACATTACTGCTCACCCCAAATCAATTTAAGGTTCTTAACCAAGAGCCCAGAACTCCAGCACCTCATCCTTTAGTGATGCAAAAAAACCTGCAATGGAGTGTAAATAGTCATGGTTATGTTAAAGATACAAGTAATTCATGTAATTAAAGAGCAACAGATGCTTTAGAAATAGTAAACAATAGTTCTACTTAGAATTGAACAAGTTCTCAAACTCACTGCTTAAACTGACCTCTGATAAAGGCACATTACAGTCCAGCTACAAGCATAGTATTTCCCAGACAACAGCAAACTATGAATTCTTTGTCTTTTATAAGTAGAATCTTCATAGAAAGTTTACCCAAACATACAATATAATTCTGTCAGGTGTTGCACTCTACTTGCTTCATTTTCTTCCTGGGGAAGAGTAACTCCTTCAAGATTCAGAATTTTTTCAAAATGCAAGGTAATCAGAATCATGCATTTTCTGCCCTTCAGCATGCACCACCTTTCCATAAATATCTCTTCACTCTAGCAATCACTTGTTAGTTATACATAGTATGTACTCCAGCTTGTACCGATCACTGAGGTCAAAATACACTCCTGCTTCTCAAGCAGAATCCTTTTTCCTTTGTGAAATTTAAACAAAAAAAAAAGACACTTTAAGCCAACCGTAAGGCATGGTGTTTGAAGGTGTGTGCAGGTGTGTGACTTAAAGCCTGTACGTTGCACCAAAGTTTAATATTTTCAACATCTCTTCAAGGTGGTTCTCCCCACCACTGCCACATACACACATTTTTATGCAGTTGCACAAGCCTCCCATTTTTTTAGTCCAATGATTTGCAACACTCTCTCCCAAGACTTCACTAGCACTCAGTTTCTTAGCTGGGACACAGACTAGGTCCAAAGACAGATATAATTGACTTGTTGCCCCAGGGAAACAGTGCCTATGGCTAACAAGGGAATTCTCCTTTTTCCATAGCAAGTGTCATCTCAAAAATGGAGAAACTCCATCAGACATTTCAGCCTGCATGGATTATTCCAAGGTAGCCAAGGACTATTAACTACAGCAATATTTTGTACTTAAGTAGTGCACATTCTCAGCTGCTGGTCAGTAAGTGAAAGCCAGGTACTCCTGCTCTGTTCTAATAGATACTCCAGACACATAGTGTTAACCAAGGTGCTAGATTTTTGCACACAACCTCTGCAAGGAACCTCAACGGCATGCCTCCTTGGCTCACACAGGACCCTCAAGAGCATCATTACATGGTGCTCTACTTGTTCTCCCTCCTAACATTCTTTTGTCTAGGAGTCCTTGATCTCTGACTTCCTAGCAAAGAATTAAGAAATTGCCAGATCAATTTAAATGATAAACACCTACATTCACAAAACTGATGCTATGAAGTGTTAAAAGACCATGTTCTTTCCACGATAGGCCAAAGATTGAAATATTCACTCCCCTGCTTTCATGCATAGGGAAGAAAAAAAAAGGCAACAGGAGCTTCAAGCCTTAAACTTCTGGTTTTCCAAGACCTAAGCTCTAGTCTTGTTAGTATTCACTGAATACAGTTCACAAATAGAACGAAAGAAGCAGCATTCAGATGTCATCTAATCCAGATAAAGCAAGATCCAAATCATGGTCATTCTTTAATACATGAAAATTCATATAATCCTGTAATAAATCTCTTATTTAACATTCACCCACTTGTTTCAGGCTTCTTATATGGGAAAGGTCAAAAGCAGACAATGGTAACAGCACCCGATATCTCCATATTGACCTTAAATTTATTTTTCCCCTATTTGCTTCAGCATGTTTTCGTGAAATATGCACACAGACACAATGGATTATATATCACATGATGCAACATTTTGTTATTAGATAAATGAAAGACAAGCAGAATAGCTCTGGTCACAAATCATAGTTTTCTTCATTCCGATTTACATGCTTGCAATTGCTATAAGCAACAGGACACTAAGTAGCCGTGGAAAAGACTGAACAAAAAACAGAGGAAATGCTTCCTAGACCTTAAGTCAAGCTTTCATCTGACTTTTTCTTTCAGAGTTTGACATTTCTATCAGAATTCCAGTGGCTTATGAAGTTTGCAATTTCTGCATTCACTCTATATGCATAAACATACAGAGCTAATATTTTATAAGCATTTCCTTTGTCAAACATTCAGAGAATCACAACCAGCTAACAACCAAGATTAACAGTGTCATCTTTTATTTAAGGCCTAATTCCTGCTTCTGAGAAGGATCACTGCTAATAAGATTAGGTGGTTTAAGTTTTATGAGCCAGGGTATTCACAGAATAATCAATACATGGTCAAAATCGTCTGGCTCAGCCCGGACCCCAGCCAAGGATTTTTGGCAACTGTTTGTGTACTGCACTAAGTAACACCTCCTGTCATACATATATGTGTATACGTATGAATTCTGTAAGATATTCAGGAGCCTTGTTTAAGTTCATTCTACTAGCACATAGACAACTAGCTATGAAAAGCATGGACAAACTGTAGCAATAGCTTTTCTGTCAACTCAAATGAGAAAGCTAGAATAACCTGCTGCATTCAGTAGCCTGCTAACTCACATTTAGCATGCTATTTCCAAGGCAATCACTTAAATGTGTAATCTCGGAATACATGGTGACAGAGCTAAAAGCTCTTTTTTAAAAAGACAACACAAAACTAAGAACTTAAAGGAAAAAACCCACAGAAGACATATGAGAACAGAGCAAAAAGCTTGATTTTAAAATTGAAGCAATATATGCACAAGTGTTTTGCAATATCTAGGAGGTCCACAAAAATACTGTGTTAAGTAGACAGCTATTTGAACATACCATCCTTCCTGTGTGAAAAGACACATGCCTTCTATTCTTACATGGTGTGTAGTATTTTAATATTGTGACTCTCAAAGACCTGTCTCAAACATTTAAATCTTGTGAAATGAAACAAGTGAGAAGTAACAGAATTTCTTATCCATTCAAAAAATACAAGCCCATCTTTCCCATCACAGCCTTTTCAACAGTCCATGTTAATAGCTTTACTATTGACTTGCAGTAACTTCAAAGCTTCAAATAGGGAACATAGCTGATAAGATGATTCAAGTCTCCTCATAGACACCTCCAGAGGGGACAGTATGACAGTGTCCCTTAAGACCTGTACTTTTTATTTCATGCTACAAGATCAGCACTGTCATGTATCCACCTGGTTTCCCACAGACCGTGAAAACCCAGTGCCTACAGTACTGCCACTGACTCCCGGCTCGAATGGGAACAAGAGTAAGGTTGTCTTACCTGGCTCTGCTTGGAGGGGCACTCATTCATCAGCCAGCGCCTCACAGCAGCATGCCCGCGTCAGACGCCACCGTGCGAAGAGGGGAAGATCCCAGAGAGGCGGGATGCAGGGTTGGGAGGCGGGGATCCTTCAACGCAAGCCGGACACCAGCTCCCGTGATGCAGGGTCAGTGTGACAGCCAGCAAACTGAAGAAAGAGCTGCTCCACTCCTCTCCAACTGTAGCACATCTCTCACTGCCAAGTGCACACACTGCCTGCACAGGAGCTGTGCGCCTTGTTAACCCTCTTCTGGCTGTAGGGCAGGAAGCAGGAGCTCTTCTCTCTTCTTAAGGGATCTTCCTTTCTCTCTGCTTTCCAATCCATCCTCTCAGAGCCACTCCTGGAGAAACCCCTCTTCCACATCAGGTAGGATTTTGCAATGTAACCTAAAAGAGATATTTAAAGAAATGACAAGAAGCTGACAAGCCAACAAAAACCCCAAAAAAGAGCTGCAGATACAGAAGGTACAAACAAAACTCGTTATCAGGAGAACAAGGGTCTGCTACAGAAGAGAGAATGCCTAGACTAAGCGAGTCCCACGTTGTTACCAAACACACAGGACTGGATATGGAAACAGAGTGGCTTTAATCTTACAGTGGAGTGGTCTGAATATTTATATTTCCTCCATTTACAAAGGTATTTAGAGAGGGTCAGAGCTTTTGTGTACCTGTCCCTGCCATCTGCAGCAAGAATACAGTTCTGTGCAAGTTTAATATTTGTTCTCAGAATCAGAGAGGTTACGGCACTAGGACTATATATACCTGACAAAAATGACATACGGAAGACAAATACTGAGCTAGAGCAGCTTTATGGGTAATCAGGTTTGTTTTAGCATTAAACCACTTCTGAGTAGGGTATACCACTCCCCTCTGCCAACACAAGCTCACAGATTTAATGTGATCCTTTTTTCCTGATCATAATTACTTTGCATTTGCACATTGTCTCAATTCAGTGACCATAGACCAAGTTTTCTGTCCTTAAAAACATGCCCTAGCAATTTGGACACCAAGTTCTCATAGCTCAAGACTGGGATATCTCAGCCTACTTTTTACCACAGTTCAGTACAGCACCTAAGAATTCTAGTTCTGACAGAAACACTAGATCCCATCCTGTGGTTGACAAGTCTCAGGTGACAGACTGACTTGTACACTGCATGTCAGAGAAAGCTGGTGAACTGTTTATCAGTAGGTTGACATGCCCCACCCTAATCAGAGAAAATAAAGCAGCACATTTTCTCAAAGACATTTACTCAGAACCAAACACATACCACGAATGGACCATGGTCATAGAAATGAAGTGTAGTTTTGAGCACATGGGGTAGACAGCAGATTACCAAAACAACTCCATAAAACAAAACCCAACCAACTCCAACAACCTTTCCCTGCCACAAGACAGCCTAGTTCAGGGCTTCTTCTATACTGTTTGTTCTCAAAGCAAACCTCAGCCTTCCTATCCTAGTTTTAAGTCAGACATTAGCAAACTCCAGTGTTTGTTCTTTAATACCTGTGAGGGCATGTGACTGGGTGCAATCAACTTTTGCAAGGATGCAAACAGACTGTAGGCAAAGAGCAAGTAGTCTTCTACACAACAACCTTATCTAGCATAAAGGATACTGCAGCAGCCAGGCAAAGCTGCAGTCATGGACTAAAGGTTTGTCTACACTGCAGTAGATACCCCGGTTATCTTGGATATCAGATGCAATCTAAGTAGAAACAGAGCAGCAGGGTGCATTAGCCCCACTCAGCATGACCCAGTGTGCTGCTAGAGTACTTAGTTCATGTACGCAGTAGCATGTACAGAGCAAGTTAAAGGAAAGTCTGACATCTCCCAATTACTTCAAGTTAAAAACAGAGTCTCCCCTTAATTTCCAGTATGAAAGTCCCCCTTCACAGAGGGTACAAGTTACATATTGTTCTGATCTAATACACAATAGCAGCATTATACATGCTAAGATGCACCACTGCTGTGATCACGACTGCGTTGTAGCAACATTTATGTACAAGGCAGCAGTTAACAAGCAACACAGCCACCTCCCACCAACTTCAGTAAACTGCTTTTCTTTATATGTTAAGCAGGAATATTTGCTCAAAGAACTTTTTTCTGAGAATCTGCCTTCTCCTCTTAGGAGCACAGCCAGCATTTAAGCCCATCACAGCATAAAGTACTCATAGCCCACAAAACATAGCCCCAACCCTTGACATTTTACTGAGGAAACTGTTTGTTTTGCCTACACTCTTTACTATATACAAGCAAGAACAGAACTAAAGGCACTGTTCTTCAGCTAACCGGGTATGCCTGAGTGAAGCACTGTTCACTGTGTTCTGTGAGCTAACAGCACAAGCAAAACCAGCACTGGTCTGTCTTTAAGAGACCATCTAGACATACTGCGAACTTCACATTTTAATCAGTGTCTCGGGTTAGTCTACCCAGACTTAAAAAAGACAATTCTGTGCTCAGAAGCCAAAACTTATGAGGGACACAGCTATTATTCAAATACATCCCTTACTCAAACAAGTTTGTTAAGATTATCTTCATCTCACTTGTTTTGAGTACTCATCTATAAAAAGCAAAGCTGACCCTTTCCAGAAGCCTACTCCTTCATGCATCACCTGATGGCTCAGAAAAGCATCCTTGAAGGCAGAGCTGTCAATGCACAGCTTAAAATAGTCTGAAAATGACGAAGTTACACAGGGATTTCCATAGGAGCTGAGATGGTGACTTTTAAAGGTAAAAAAATACAGTAATATTACCAAAAAGCATGCTTACAGTAATTATGCAATTGGACATCAGGTTTCCACCTGCCTATTTTCAGATCTAGATCTGTTCCCTTGGGAAGACAAAACATTTGTGTCCCTACAGCCAACTATCATTTTACCTCCCACAGGCTCTAATCTCCCTTCTGCAAGGAGGGAGTCAGCACAAAGCTAACCCAGTGCTTCTGAGAATGGAATTTGACCTCAAAGACTTATGTGGATATTGATAAGCTGCAAAAGAAAAGCAGTTTTTACAAACAAGAAATAAAACATTTAAAGTTTCCCACCTAGACACAAGATTAAGTCTAACTGCACAACAGGTTCCTACTTATTCCCCAAGTATGAAGTTTTCTGCTAAGACTTGTCTCAAGGGTAAGACCAGAATTTCATTTTTGCCAAACATTTGGTTTCTGACATAAAAATCAAACACTGCTTTATTACTACACAGATTTATTTTTTTTCCTCTGAGCAGGCAGAGACAATACCTGTCTCCTAGAAAAATAAACTACAGAACTAGACTTAGGACTGACTTAGTCTTCCCTGATTTCGAAATATTACAGTAGCATCCCTTCAAGGCAGAAGTACACCATTCCATGAAAAGAAAGAGAAGATTGGCAGAGATGGGGTTAGAACTTAGGAACAAAACCCTATCTGAACTAGAGAACTTTTTCAGTTACCCTATTGCTTTGCTTTTTGCAGACATCATTAGTTAAGGACATGTTCATTTCTGTCCTGAATCAAGTAAAGAAAGCAGCTGGAAACTCAGCACTGCAAGTACAACTCCTAAATCATTCACAACTCCAATTGGCTCCAGCCAGCTAGGAACTGCTGTGGCTAGCTTTTACTTTTTCAGCTGCCAATTAGACAGAAACGCCAAAAAAGACCTCATTCTTCATTTGCAAGTCCTCAGGGGAGACCCTGAAGGAAAGTGAAATTTGGCCCTTCCATTCCAACAGAAAATAAGAGCAGTGGAATTTATTCCCCCTCCCACCACCCATAAATTTGAATGCAAACCAGTTACCAGTGAACTGGAGCAGGGAGAAAGGAAAGCAAGCAACAGACAGGAAATTCAAGTAGAAATTGAGCAGCTTCTTGTGTTGCATAAGGCAGCTGGAGCATGGGATCGGAATGACTTCATGTGATTTAAGAGGTCAGTAGTCATCTAATTTGGTCCCCTTGGGCATTCTGTAGGACTGTTCCCCACTGGAGATTGATAGAATATATAATTCAATCTTCAGGAGAGTCTAATCTGAAATGACACAACCAAAGATGGATTCACTTTCTTTCTTGGTAACAATAGTACACTCAGATACCTCTCAAAGTGTTTCAGCAAGAAGCTCACCGTTTACTAGCCCATATTACGTAAGTTTAAACTAGTCAAACACCCTTACCATAAAAAAGATTGGTCAGCTGTTCACAAGATTGACTTTACAATTTGTCAGCTAATAAATACTATACAAACATAAAAGGAGTTCCTTCAGGAAATGGGTCCTTTGTCTGAGATAGAGTGCTTCTATCACAGAACAAGGTCCTAGGTTTTGACCTAGTTTCCTTCGATACTTTTTCCATATAACCAATTCTAGTTTCAAAACAAAGCATCAAGTAATTCAGAAGATAAAAGCAAGAGCTGAAGTGGAGAAATTAAAGCACATGTAGACTGTAGATAACGTGAAAATATTAAGTTACTCTGAACCACTTCCATGACAAGTTCTTCATCTACATGCCGTTTACACCAAAAGAACTAAACATTCCTCAAGTTAGGGCAGTCAGGCCAGATTTGAAAAATACTTGTAACAGATGTATCTTGTCTTCAATTGAATATTCTTAGTAGAAATGCTCAACTGTAGGTGCTGAATTTCTTCAGTGAACCATTGCGCCCTACTCTTAACTTGTGTTTACTTCAGACTATACACTTAAAATAGCAAAAAAGCATGTATGAGTAATTGGATACAAAAAAGGTATAGTCTCAATAGCCCTAGCGCCCTAACAACAGGGGTGAGCAAAACAGACCTGGCAGCAAAGAATGTGATAACTTTCAGCTTTCTTTTCTCAGGAAACAAACCTATTATCTATGTCTTGCATGTTGTAAAATGACTCCGTATCTTGCATTTGGCAGACTTCTAGCAGAACTACACATCAGTGAAACTTTTCAACTATCAGTTCCTGTTGCAATCCATAACACTTCTATAAGGAGAAGAAACAAATATATTGCAACAATCAAGTCCTTGACAGGCTGCATGGCCCCTTTTGAAATTAGATAGCTAACTTACCCACTTTCAGCCTCTGATACCACTTGTGAATAGTGAAAAAACTGAAATTACATTTTAAAGTTTCATTTAGATATGGTGATTCCATAGATTAGGGTATGCCTACAAGTATCCTCAGCTCATTATGGTTCTCAAACCAAACACCTTTCATCAACATGCCTCTGAGAAGGTGTTTTTTTCTAGTTACATTAATACTATTACTTAGATTTTTACATGAATTCATGTATTACTTCATACACTCTTGAGGAACCTTGTCACTCTCCCATTTCCTGAGATACTAGGCTATGCTAGTCTTGAAGATCAAGGACACTGTGTAATACAGCCAGGGTCTTGCACCACCTACAGCAATAAAGACCTGCAACTAACATCTCAGGGAAAAAGGCCGCATCTCCCAGAAGGCTGAGCTATCCAAGCAGATGACAAAAGCCTATCCTCTAACAAAGCCACTTTCAAACACACAGACTTTGGCAGGTTTAGACCTGCAATTCCAACCTTGCAACTTCAACTGTTACTTTCTGTAAAAAGGCAAATCTGTACCAAGTTCTGTACAAATAAAAGCCTTATGCAAGTTCAGATATAAACTTGATGCTCAAACTCAGAGCAAAAATAGTTTGCTTTACTTCTAGAAGCTCATTGGGCACTGAGGGAGTGTATAAATACCAGCTGCTAACCTTAAGACAGAGTTAGGAGCTGTGCCCTCTTGGGCTAGAATCCAAGTCATTTGCCAGAGTAATGGCCACAATTAGAGACTTTTGTTTTAAAGGCCAGAAGCCAGGCACAGAAGAGTCATGACATCTTCACTACACCGCTTTCCCCTTCCATCCCACCGGTCATTGCCATCAAGGCCAAGACAAGCATAAAGCTGATAGATTACACTAGAGACAGGCAGCAGCAGACAATAAATACCAGAGATATAAAAGTTCATGAGGAAAACTGGGGCCTCAAGGCTTCTTTCAGGGACAGGGTGTTTAATAATAAATGCAAGATTAATACAGCTCTCAACCACCAGGGCAGGCCTTCAGGAAAAAAGACAGAGCTTGAGCCTGTTTTATTAGAGTTATTTAGCATATTCACAATGTTTTCTCCATACCAAAAACACTCCACACAAACATATATATTGTCCAAATTTAGCTCTTCAATTTCCCCTTCTTTCTAGTGTTTCCACAAACAAAACATTCCTCAAAAAGATGTTTAAAGCAAAGAGAACAACAAAGCCAGTGAAAAATCACCAGTGTATCAAGGGCATCATTCCTGCTAAACAGTAAAACAGTTCATCAAAATAATCTAATGAGAAAGTTTCCAATGCAATACCAAAAAAGAAAGTGCATTGAACATATGGGAAGAGCATCTGCCTTCAAAGCTCAAGCTTTCCTAGTCTTCCTGTAATATTAGTAACTACAAACATTCCCTAGCCTGACCTTGGGGAGCACAGAATATTATTGACTGCCACTGGTTTACACAGACATGCCAAACCCCAAGCCACCACACATAAACCTCATTACACCTTAAACTCCAAGCCATGTGCTTTGGCAACAAGAACTATCAGGCACCTGAAGCTTCAGCATGACAACTCTAAAAACTGGGCTTTTGATACCTTTGCAAAACAGGGAAGTTTCTTAACCCTACACAGAAGACACTAAACTTTTGTTTCACACAGTGAAGTTGAAAGAATGCAGCAATAAAGTCACAGCTGCTCCTACTTCTTCAATCAAGTCACTGAAACAGCTGATTACAATAATTTTCAGCTCCTGGGGCCTCTGCCATGGGGTTTGTTCCAGCATGCCTACTCCAGATAGATATTCAGAAACATAACTTAAATTTTTGTACCTTCAAATAGCTAGGGAGCAAAGGGCTCTTTGGATTTGATGACTTTGGCATCTATTTTTATTGCCCAAATTATAAACCGAGAACACCACCTAAGGTATTATAACTGAGATTTGACAGTCACCCAAAGATTGATTACTTTAGCACATTTGAGGCTTTGCAATGTTATAACAATGGTTCATCACTTTCATGTCTCTCATACTGTTTCAGTAAACCACTTCTTGAACATACAGATATGTACAGAGCATGTGATAAAGAAAAACACTTCTTTCACAACTAATCCATTCCTCCTTCATGAGAACCTGTTTAAATCTCATACTGCGAGTACTTGCCCAAAAGGAACCCTGCAGCTGTACAGCAAATTCAAGTTCCAGAGATTAACAAAGAAGTCCAGTTATTGCTATTAAATGCATTAACAACCATAAACTTAGGAAAGAAGGAAAATCATGTAACAAATTAATGCAATTCAAAACCTGGAATTGTCCTGGTTTGAGGATATTTGAGTCAAAGATTATAACATTTGCAACCAGAATACTTAAAACTTAGGTTTACAGCATCTGCTCTAGGTTTTTTACCAGCACCTAGACAGATTCCAGAAACCTAGGCAAAAAAAGGAGCCCACCTGAAATGTGACAGAGTTGAGACAAAAACTCCCCTTAAATACTATTAGTCAAGACCAACTCTTAATCATAAGACATAATCACAAGCAGGTCCTTTCTCCCAGTCCTTCCTCCCCACGCCAAGGCTCATGACCTTTTATATCACCAAGCCCTAAGACGAAGGGAACAGATACCCAGAAGACCACACACCTCAGACACAAACAATTCTGATTTTTCAAGGACCTATCCTTTCTCACAACCCTGCAGGTACAACTTCATTTCACACTCCTGCTTTTTGGACAGGAAAAAGCCAGCCACCAATAACATACTATTTATAGCAGCAGAGACGATCAGGATGTCACTAGGACACTAAGGAAGCAAGGATTGAAGCAATAATAGACTATTTACCAGTCAGAACAACTAGAACTGGAGACTTGAACTCAGGCTTCCTGGCCCGAAAAACCAAAGGTCCTAAAGTCTCCTTTATCCCCTCATTTTTTTATTTTTTAACACACTGAAGCCACAGCCTCAGCAGAGTCCTCCAACACCCACCAGTTTGGGGGACTTGCACCCATAGACAGCGTCACACACGCTCCTGGGCCCCAGCACACAGGAGACAGATTCAGATATTAAAATAAAAGTTACCTGTTTATGGAGTTTTGCATTCTGCATAACTGCCCCTGAGGTATCAAAGGAGGCACCACACCAGCAGGCACAAGGCAACCATTAGCAGCAGCCCCTCCCACCCGCAAGGCCCCAAGGTTCACCTGACACACACAGAACCTTCCAGAAGCAGAACACACCTGCCCCTGAGGGGCTGCTCCCCCGGGGGGGCTGCCAGCAGGCCCAGCCCACACCCTGTAAAATGGTGTAAAGTGACCCCAGTTCCCAGAGAGACACTGCCACACAGCTGCCACCCCAAGAAGCGAGGGGGCACCAGGCTGCAGGACCCCCACAGAGCCTTTGTTACCTCAGCCAAGCGAGGCTGCACAGGTGAGTCCCCACAGCTCATCACAGGGAGCAGAGTCCCCACAGCTGTGCCCAGGCTCCCTGCCGAGGGCAGGGGGAGGAAAGGCTTCAGAAACTCCCCCCTTACCCTTTTGGCACCACCCCCCCCCCCATGCCCTAACAGCCAGATTTTTTCCTCAGGCAGTGACACTGCCTCACACACAGGTCAGGGGAGCCAGCCATTGCAGCCCTGCAACCCTCTGCTTCAGCTTCTCTGGCAGGCCATGTTCTTGCCAGGCTGGGCACCTGCAACCCTTGTCTTGCCATCTTACAGGAAACCCAGCTGACAGATTATATGGGGAGCATTTGGTGGGAGGATTCCAGCAGGTGCATTCATTGCAACTGCTAATGCCTTTGCTCAGACACTCTGATGGTATTTTTCAGTGCCAGAGTTTCTTTTGTTTGAATTCCCTGTTGCACTGGACAAATATTTACCAAACCTTCTGGCTTGTTTTGGGGATTTTAGTTTGTTTGGCTTTTGGTGTTTTTTTTGGGTTTTTTTTCCTTCTGCTGCCACATTGCCTCTCTAGGTACTAAACTAACTTCAAGTGAGTACCAACCTAGCCTACTCAAGATACAAGTAAGGAAAAAGACTTTCTTTATACCCATTTCCCTCCAAGCCCACAGTTCCACAAGTGCCTTTCCAAGGCACTTGAGTACCCAGCATTTTAGAGCTCCTACAGAGCATGACTGGTAGTCTTGCAAGATTAGCAAACACAAGTATTCATATAGACCTGTTTCTTATTTAAGAGCTGCTATTGCCACTGGAAAAGGTCTATAGAGGAATTATTTTTAGGGAAAGGTTACTGTGAGCTAGATCAAAAGTTAAGTGACTTGCTGTGTGCCACCTGGGGAGCCTTGTCAGAGTCAGGAATTCAGTTGAACTCTAATACCTTCCTTTAACTGCTTGATCATATTGCCATGAGCTTTTGACTTCTTGCAGTTCATCTAAGAGCTGTGTCTAGCCAGGGACTACAGCAGAGCCAATATGCCACTGTTCCTTTTTCTTTCCCTTTGGAAGAAGGGTAGGGAAAAGTACCTGCTTAAAAAAAAAAAAAGAGTTCCTTCTCTGACTTCCTTCCATTTACAGAATTAAGAATAAACCAGAGAATAGAAAGCTAGAGGTGATTGTAGTCATGGAACCCAAACCCTCACCAAGCACCTGCCAATTATCAAGGGTTTCAAGGTGCAGGCAATAAATTGTCTCATATGTCTGGTATGCAAATGAACTCAGGTAGAACAACATGCAGCATATATGCCTTTTATTCTAGCAAGAGACTACCCTGTCATACCTTTTGTGTCTCTCCATGTTGTTGTGGTGACAGTACAAGCTTTCTAATTATTTTGGTAAACTCAAATCAACAGTAAAATACAGCCTGTTTCCATTAGGCAAGTGCAATTTCTTCTTTCAGAGCTAGATACAGATTCAGGATACTGCTATGTGAAGCAACAACCAGTCCCATTGGTGTTTCTCAGTAGTATCAGTTAAGTTTAGGCAAGCTGAAACACAGGATGACACATTCCTTTCTGACCTTCATTTTCTTACAACTGGGCTCTTCCTTTCTTCTCTGAGAAGAGGCCTTTGCTGCAGTAATGCAATTAGTATTTTGCTACAGATCCTTGGGGCCTCAATTGTAAATCTCCCTAGGAACATGGTTTGTGAAATTGCCCTTAAATTACAAGGAGAGCACAGTGAATGAGAATTGTTGTATAAGCTTTCCTGTCTTTCCTGGAAAGTAGAACTTTCCAAAGTTCTACTTTGTGTAGTCTTACACACAGGAGCTGCCTTGGCAGAAGATTTTATACCTATTGTCAAATGATTGAACCTATTGCTGCTGTTGCAAACAAACATCCCTCTGAGGCATACTACAGAAAAAAAATAATCACTGTTCTTTAACTGAACTTTCAAAACTTATTGGCTAAAAAAAAAAAGTGAGAGGCACGCTAGCCTCAGTTCTATGGAAAGCCAAAATGGTCTAGGCATTTCTAACACAGTATACTGGACTATTTGTTCCTGGTGTAACAGCAAATTTACCTCTTCTAGGCATAAAGATTTTAGTAAGTCAGAAAACTTGATATGAAATCTGAGGATTCTACTAATCATATATAAAAGACAAGTGCTTACATGCAAGAATTGATAGAGGGAAACCTCTTACCTGTCTGAATTTAAAAGCTGGAGAAGTCTGGCAGACATACAGTTCCCTTCAGTCACTCCAGGATGATGTGCACAATTTGAATTTTAAGCTTTCCAATAAAAGATAGTTACATAGAAATTCATTATTCCATTATGTAGATCATCTGAACACCTCTGATCCGAGGCTTAGATTATTTACTCATTGTTCACGGAATAGAAAGCATTAATATTTTGTAGTTTCCTGGGGTAACATTTTAGCCTATTGAACAGCAAAGTAAAATCTTCACGGCAATCATTCTGCACAAGATCTATCAGCAAACAGCCTAGGGGAGAGAAAAAAAGTGTGGTGGCATTTGCCAATATTCCCCTTCAGTGTAACAAATTCATTCAGCAAAAATAAAACCTAAACCAAAAAATCCATACAAGATATGCTAGCAACTTTTTATTTACCCCCTACTTCAATTGTATTTTTAGGCTCCATTAATAGTACTTTATGTACACTTGGGTCAAACTGATCTCTTGCCAAGACCGTTTTCTAAGGTAAAATGCTCTGAAGAACACTACTGTGGGCTGTCTGTAGAGCTAGAGAGTCAAGACAGTCCCTGTCCTAAAACATCTTGCTGTGATTCACTTTTTCAGCATGTCCTGCCTTCAGAATTTGTGCTTTGTGAGATACAGAACAGCTTCTTGGCCGACAATGGGTTGGATAGCAATAAGCATAAAAATATGTCTCTTAGAACTGAAAAGTAGATGTCTTCAGCCAGTCTCCAGTACATAGAAGGAAAACTAGTAGAAGATTGCAAGCCTTGGGGGATCAGAACATGTGGCAGGCAAGGCCAGCAGCACATTACTTATTTTTGACTACTGAGACATTATGGCAGTAACAGGTCTGCCAGACTGGAACAATCAAAATTATTTCCAGTACTACAGCAAATTATAGACCTTCATATGAAGATTTTATGCCAAACCATTTTTTCATAGCTACAGGGTTTGTATCAAATATAGAAGGATGAATTCTTTTTGCTGGTATTATCCAGACTCATGTTCCTGCTGCAGCCTTTCCTTGCTAGGCTTTATTACACAACCATATCCAGTGCCTTCCCAAAGGCTAAATTTCCCATTTTATACAAGGCAGTGGCAGATGCATTTCCCAGTCTGAGTGGGGAAAGAACTGCTATCACATCATGTGAAGTGAGAGCATGCATTACCTTGACAGTTCTCTGTCATAGGCTTCAGCCCTTCTAGCATCCTTTAGTAAATCTATGCCTCATCTAAGTTTATTTATGTAGACTGGAAAAAAACATGAGCTTTGCTACATAAGCCACAACATTGCACTGTACAAAACTGGGAGGCAAGAGAGGCATACAAAAGGGTGTTGGGGGAGAAAAGCTGTCCTTAGCATAGCAACATCTTAATATGAAAGCTGTAACTGAGCTAGAGACCTCCACCAGGACAGACTTACCACACAGGAGGTAGTTTGCGTTATTTCTCAGGGAGACACACAGAATTTCCCATCCCAAACTGTCAGGTAGCATAGCCACGCTGCACTCAGAAGCTGCTGCCCAGAGGTGGCTGTCACTAGTCTTAAGTTTCAAGATGGTTCTACAAAGTATTGGGTGACAAGGTCAGTATAAATCCAAGTTTATCATCACTTCACCTACAAATTCCTCCTCTCTTTTCACATCACCTGGCCGTGTCAGGCCTCATTCACTGTGACCTCCAGTTTGGTCAAGAAAAGCTTCTCTGTAAATGATGTATCTTCACTCAAACCTCACTCCACATCTAAGGGGTGCTCTAATTCATCTCAGTTGTGCTCAAGTCTACAGTTTTCCAGCCTGAGGAGTGGTTCTTCATGTGTCCTGGGCTGCAGAAATTTGTGTGCTTTTTGATGCTAACCTGACAAACCACCTAATTTCAGAGCAAGCCTTTGAATTCCTTATTTCCATCAAGAATATATGCTGCCTTCCACATTCAACAAACATTTTCAAAGTGCAGCTTGAATTGCTAACCACTTGAAAGGCAGACTGATTGCTACTGAGAACAGATTACTACAAATCTTCTGCTCTCTAGGGATGCCAGCAGGACACAGCTGACAACTGGGAAGTCAGATTTCAGGACTGAATAGCAGAAGCTAGAAGAACAGAAAAGGGAGTATTAAAGAACAGAGGCAGCATACCATTTAACACAAGAGTATGATGCTATAAATACAAACATTCATTCCTGCAAGAAATGTGCTTAACATCTTAACTCACACTACCTAGACTATCTTCATAAATGAATACCATTACTCAACTAAATATGTCAAAGCCCTTTACAAGTTTTGGCTTTACTTGACAAAGCTGTCTTTTGCACCACTGCTTTCATCCATACAGGAGAAAGACACCAGCACTGTATGTAAGCATAGTCTCTTCAGTAAGGAGCATTACAGCATACCTTGGTTTTGAAGTAGGCTGACCACCCTTCCCATAGGTCCTCAGGGAAGATTTAAAAGCTCTGATGGGAAGCATTATATTCCCTTGTAAAGGAGCAGAAACTTCACCTTTTGAGAAAAAAAGCATTGACCTCAAAAACAGGGACTCCAGCATTTTTTCCCCCTGGCCTTGTGTGTCTTTCAGCCTGGAGAAGGTGCTCAGATGTCAACCACAAAATTCCAGTGAACAGGATGTGGTAGGGCCTAGCCTCTGCAGCATGCCAGCAATTGCTAGAGTTATTTTAAGCTTTCTGTAATTGACTTAATTTGCATGCAGCATACTCCATAGGGTAGGGACTATATTTTGTTCAGTGTTTATACAACACCTAGCAAAACACTGTTGTCTATGCTTAAGGCTTCTACATGCTAAATGGTAATAGGAGTGGATTTATGTACCCTATTGTTGAACTATCTGTGGCCTGGGGAATTAGAGTGACTCAGGAGAGTTGGAAGTGAGGTCTTTCAAGGTATTCTGAGTGACAAGAGTCAATCAGACACCGTTTTCAACCATTTACCCTTGAAAGACCTTTCTGGGGGGTCAAACAGAATATTGTAATGGTGCACCCATCAGACAGGGCTTCTGTTCATCCGTTTCAGTGATGCAAAGCCTTTTGCCAACTACCACTTTTATGAAGCTGACATTCTGGCACTTACGATGGTGAGGAAAGTAGATTAGCAAGCTCGATGCATTGGCAGGTGTTTTGTATGAAATAGTGGTGTTCATTAACAGTTTCACACTCTTCTTGCCCTAACACCCTGTACCATCAGCATACTCTCTACAATATCCCTTATTTTAGACATCCCCACTTGCAAGTTCTCAACTGTGCTTCTCTCAGGAGAACCCACAGTCCTTATATGCCCTCTTAGGCCTTATTATGTAGTCTAGAGCACAAAAACCATGCTGCTTGAATCCTCCTCATGTTAAGCAATTCAGAAGACATTTGCATACATTCGCTTGCATGAAATTCCTTTTCTGTAGTAAAATATTGTTTCCCCATCAGCAACACACAACACATCCAGACTAGCTCTTAATTAGCATTGCCTAATAAGCACCTTCCAGCTTGAATTTGCTTTCCTCTGCTAAATAGCAGCCTTCCCAGCCAGCCTTACACAAAGGACTTTCACCCAAAAAGCAAATGATTGCATGAAATCTTGTTAATTGCACAAGTCATGGCTCCTCATTTTGCCTTTAGGGGATTTTCTTAGCATCCAGTAACAGATAAAAGCATACACAGGTATTTGCAGAGAACATTGCTAGATCATTGCAGTGACATTTGTGAACAGCTGAAGCAGCCATCTGTTTTCTGTACAATCTGTTCTCCTATATTCCTGTTAATGCCCACCAAAATACACATGTATAGGAAATAGCCATTCTATGAGTAGACATACATGCTGACCATCCTGGTTTTGCCTGTCTACATGACCCAGTAACTTGCTTCAGAGTGCAAACCCTGACATTTGGCACCAAAATAACATTTCTTTCCTGGAGCATTTATCATGCAACAAAGAACACATTTCACATATATATCACTCCTAACAAGTTTTAAGCAGCAGTGGAAAGCAGCCACCAGTGCAGGTCACTGGAACACTGTAGAACAGTAAGAGTGATCAGGCAGTATTTCCTTTTGATTGAATAACCAAGATAACAAGATACTATCTCTGCTTTGAAATAAAGCCAAAAAGAACTTCAAACAGCAGTACCACGTGGTATTTAATACCAATAAGCATATGCCATCAGGACACCACTCTTTCACACTACAAATACATCTCGTGTAGTACATTTTCCAAAGCAATGTGGAAGAAATCCAGCATAAATAATCTCTCCACAGACTTTGAGTTTTATTTAAAACTCTATTCAAATGTTAACCTAGGCTAACCTTGCTTAACTTCCATTGCTAGATAAAAATCATGACCTAGAAAAAATTTACTGTGGAAAGCAGCTAAAGAGCATGCTTGCAATTGAAGAACAAGGAAGAAAAGATAAAAGCACTAGGGAAAGGCATTAAGTTTCTTTGGAGGCCTGGGGAGAAACATATTTAAGTTTTAATGTGGTATGACATGAGTAGACTTAATAAACTGTTGTTAGATCATGATCCAATCTAACTGCATCCTCTTCCCTAAATTCCTAGCAGGGATGAAGCACTAGGCTCTGGTCAAAACTGCTTCAGTTTTTCAAGCTGTTAAGCACAATGGGTTTACTGGGGCAATTTCTTTTCTCTCTGCTTGTCCTGTGTAGCAATTTATCTTCTGGATCAGCTCATGCAAAGAAATAAGCTTCAACTATTGCTCTTTCCTCCTTACCCCAGTAACCCTCGCCTTGCAACTGTTTCTGAAGTTTTTGCTTACCAGGGTGTGTTTAGCAGATGCAGCAGTAATGGAAAATGTAAAGGCTGAGCACGGGCTCCACCTACTGGGACACGGGGCAGGCCTCAGGCTCTGGTGGCACTTCATCCCAATACAGGGACAAAGAGCTAGCATGCAGTTTTGGTGCCTCTGAAAGTTACAACGTTGATGCATACGTTCAGTATGTTCATACAGCTGCAGATCTGAAAGGCAGACGCCCGGATCAGACAAAAGCTAGGTGGCCTGTGCTTATTCAGGCTCTGAGCTCTACTAGAACTCATTTTTCTTTTTATCTACTGGACTAAAATGATCTATGCTTCCTAGAGCATTCACAATTGAGAGCTGAGAACAAAGGAAAGACATTTCACAATGTGTGGTTTCCAATCCCTGCTGCAGAGGGCCACATTTGAACAGAAGCTCCAGCTTTAAACTAGAGCAAACGCCTCCCAGCCTCCTCTGTTTTCTTTTACTTCGTACCTTCACATCCCCTTAGCATATATAGTTTCTACACTAAGTATGTTTTCTGATGGGCCCAAATCCTTGTCAGGCAGTGCTTATTCTATGTATCAAGATAAATCATTGCTAACATGTAAAAACTGTTGGCAGTCTCCCCCAGGAATGCTTGTTATGAAATGGAAACAGAAGGGATGTTTCTGGTTTGTAGGCAACCCACAAGCTCATTTCACACACACTTGTTCCTTGTGACAGAGAAATCTAGTATTTTAATGGCAGCATGAACTAATAAGCAGACATTTCTATTTTTTCCTCCCAACCCTCTACATTTAAGGGGATTCTTTGTGAGATTCTACAAGCATTTAGTTAAGAATGCAATGTTTTAGCATCAGTTTTCCCTTTCAGAACCAGGTTGCTCTATAGTGAAAGAATGGAAGAAATATAGAATTCTAGAGAAAAATATCAAAATAATGGTATGTGTACACAAACTTTTCAGGCCATAAACTCTTTTGGTTATCTGTTACAGCAAGAACATAGCACAGAAATTTACAGGTTACTACATTTTGCAGGAGAACCACATAGATTCAGCTTGTAAAAACCGTATAAATATCAGATAACCAGCACACGAGATTCAGCCCTATTGAGGCACAAATGGATTGCCAATAAACCAGAGATAAGCAACAGAGGTGGAAAGATGAGGTGTTGCCTATACTACCGCCACACTATTGAAGCTTATCGATGCTAAAGGGCTTTAGGTAGATGACAAGTTACTCAGTTACTGAAGTTGCCATATGTCAGCTGCCACACAGCAGCCAAGTGGCTGGAGACGTATAGCCCACTCAAGTTCGGGAATAGGTGTGAATGACCAGGTTGGTCATACACATGGCTCAAACCCATGTGGCTCTGCTAGCCAAAGCCTCTTGGCTAAGCCCCCTTTTCTAATCGCTTCCCCTTGAAAATAACAGAAAAAGTACACATTGTTCCTTTCATGGATGGCATCCACCAGTTTTAAGCCATTGCACATATTAACTCTGACATGAGACTTGTTGCTTGAGCCCAAACAGCAAAGAGTTCTGCCAGCATGCAAAGCATTGTCTTGTTAAAGCTAGGCTCCCAAACAGCCATTTTATGAAGTTTGAAGATACTTCAAATCTTCTGTTTCTTCACAAAAATTAAGAAGGAGATCTAACCATAGTGGGGAGAATGATTCTTTTTCCTCCCACAAATGAGTAGAACAAATCAATGCAACTGCCCTGTGCACTATTAACAGAATTGTTTCTCTTCTGTCCATCACTGTCACAAGATATCACAGCATATAAGAACTACTTTTGTTGATGCTGCAGGCCAAAGAGTCCAAGTGTTCTCTCTATCACCCTTGCCTTTGAAAACCTGTCAGATGTCTTCACTAGGAGGAATAAAGGTATAGCAACTCTTTTCACAGAAGGATTTTTTTCTTTTTAGGACATGAGGACAACACAGAAAAAAAATCAAGTGATCTCATTCTTCAAAGGCATCTCATCAATATTGGTAAGTGGAAGGGTTACAGGACAGCCCCAGATGTTAGAAATGTCAAGAACTTTCAAGAGGCTACTTATCCACACCACATGAGATGGGTGTTGCATTTAACTACATTAACCAACCTGTGAGTGAAAGAACAGCATTCAGGAAGTAGAAGTTACTAAAATCTCCAATGAGGGAGCTATTGTTCACACTGTACTATGTTACATATTTGATAGAGGTGTCCAGAAATGCAAAGTTACTACCTGCTGCTTTTAAAACTGCAAATAAAAATTCACAAAATAGGCCTTCTCTTCCTGCAGTAGCAAGAAGTTGCAAGTAACCAGATTGCAACTGAGTAAGCCTAAAAAGTAATTGTTAACAAGAAGATTGTTGCTAGGTAAGGCTGCATAATGGTAAGGGGAATAAGTAGACCATGGACAAAGGCAAATGCCACCAGCCTTTCCAAAGCACTGGGAATATGCTTTGCCTTTCACAGCCTCATCCTGTCCTATTGGCCCCACCGTTTCACAGCACCCACCGTCCTTCCTACCGACCAGGCCCACTAGGTGGCATCGTTACTAAAAGAATAAGAGCCTGGAAATTGTTTCATAATCCATTAACTAATAGTCAAATATAAACCCCCAAGCTTTTACTGAAGTTGGAAATCACATTTTCATTAAACAGTGGCTTTTTAATGCCACATTTCCCTTAGCCCAACTGAGAAAGAAATAATAAGTCAGAGACAGTATCTGTTCTGCATTTGCAGAGCACCTACTGTGAACATGCACAGCTCTGAGTGAGGCTCTTCAATGCTACTGTAACTTAAATAACATTCAGCTGCGCCCTCTGAGGAAGAGGATGAGACATGGAGGCCTACTTCAGTATAATTTTTAGTTTTATCAGCAGCTACTGTCTGGGCTCTAGTTTTAATAAACCTGTCTGTCATGCCCCAGAGCTTTCATCCTATTGTGCATCTCCTCTCCAGTCCTAATTTTCATAACAATAACATCAACAGAAGCACTCTCATCAGTGTCATTGGTTTTGACATACACCTCAATATTTAATGACTGGAATAGACCACTGTCTTCCTTCTCTATGTCCTTTGTTCCATTTCAAGTTAAAAGTCTGAGATTTTTTCTATTCTACCTTCAAATAAATATGCTCTGATTTTCTGTTAAAATACTGTGGCCAGCAATTTTTGAGAAATTTTGCATTTCCATTTAGCTCAGTGATACATGTATACTTCTTCTTAGCAAAGAAAAACATAATAACTTTTTCTTCATTTCTCACAGTAGCAGTTTAACAAATGCTACTAAGACAATGTCAATACCCACAAACTATATACCTACAGGTATCTAACATAAGCAAAAATTGCACCCACTACAAACCACTAGATAAGGATCAAAGTTGGAAGCCTGCATTCTCAATGAATGAGGTAGCACATCTAGTTACAGTGGAAGATCCACAGATAGACACATCCCATGTTACCCTGGCTTAACTCCAGAACACAGACTAGCCACAATGATAGCACCTTTGAATCAACTCATCTTCAAAACCTTCAGGTGATAAAAAGCTGAAATCAAGGTTTGTTACAATCAGTCCTTGTCTTTACCTCACTTGTCTGAGCACAGAGTATAAGCAACACCTATTTAGACGACTTCATCAATACTACACTAAAGGCAGAAAACAGGAAAAAAGAATGTATCCCTAATTAAAAAAACATTATCTTATTGCTAGATAAGTTGGAATGAAAATTTATTTTACTTCGAACTCTGTTGGATAGTGATAGCCGGGCTGAAGTTTCTAGTGTTTCCTGCAGAGCATGAAAGCTGCAAGAATCATGGGTTTCTGCTGCTAAAGATCATTCTGCCCTTCTCTAAGATCATTGTAATCAATGTGACAGAGGAGAATCTGAAACAAGGTGGCATTTTCTACTTCACTGTGCAGAACATAAAGTAGGAGTAGGTTGCATTCCCAAACAACCAGCAATCACAAGCGTCTTACCAACTGAAGGAAAAAGTTTACAGACAAATACCATGCACTGTGTGGTGTGTGCACATGTGTGAATGGCAGAAGCCCTCCGAAAGATGGTCAATAAGCCTTCCTGCCAGAAGAATGACAAGTAACAGACCCAAAATCTATTCAGATTTTTCCCGCACAAGTCAACTTTCTATTCTTTAAACACTAAAACCACAACACACATGAAAGGCTTCCCTTATCTCATTGTCCTCCCCCTGAAAGCAAGGCAGCCTATAAACACCTCCAGTGCATTATTCTCATCTCTCCTCCCCATCATTTTCCAGATTCGGAGTGGCTTTTCCCTGAGCTCCTGTGGAAAAGAGTTCCCAGACAGGCCAAAACTGTGTTCTGAGAGGGAACTACCCCAAGTACCTATTACCAGTTGTCTGCTCTGTAAACACTTAATGGTGTGAGAAACATGAAATTGTAGTCCTCCTTTCACAGATGGGCAACCTAGGCATCGAGAGATCAAGAAAATAGCTCCACATAACCCACAACTTCTGTAGTAGAGCCAGGAAATGAACACTGATTGCAGGAGTCCTAAGACCACTGCCCTTCTCCCAAGAATTACCTGTCCTTTCTCATCATGCACCTAGATGTACACTCATAGCAAAAATGAGCTAATGCCAAGACACACATACCTGGATAAAAGCAGCTTCTAGTTCTGTTCTCATACCAAACTGAGCAAACATAGGGCAGTAAAACCAAATGGGAGAAGACCTTTCCCTCTGGCCTAAGTTAAAGAGGATTAACCTGTAAACACTGGGAATTCTGATTAAAACAAGGATCAGAACATAACTATTCTCAGGTGATACTGGTCAGCATGGAATTTATGCCACATTAATGGGTGGCTTTCACTGCAATTCTCAAATTCATGACCTGTTCAACAACTAAGCTCTGGAAGAGAAAGCAATTTCAGCTCTTTTAGCTTCCATTATAACAACGCAGCTCCTTTAGAAAATGAAGGCAAAGGTGTTTCATTACAACGATGCATCCTCATTGTTCTTACAGTTTGTTCCTCCATCTGACCCTATAACTTATAAAAATTATCATCCAGTAACCAAGATTCCAACACAGAAGCTACATAAACCCAGTAATGCTGATAGGCATCAGCCCAGTTAGAAGCACTAATCCTAACAGAGCATTATCTGTGAATTATTCATTAAGCAACATTTTTCTTTCCTTTCTGTGGTTAAACATTGGAAAAACCACAGTATCTGTAACATTATCTCTAACAACTTGCATATCTGCCTGGAACATATTTTTCCTTTTAACAGGCTTCTAGATATCTGCAGTAGAGTGTGGAACCTCTGCATTCAGACATCAAGGGACAGCTCCCAAAAGGTCTGTGTAGCCATGTCAGAAGCATGCAGGCCCAAAAGACTCAGCATACATCATGGAATCAAATTCTTGAGGTGCACATCCAGCCATAAATTCACTTCACAACATTGACATCACACTTTTGATCAGCAAATGAGACATCGGAGTTAGGGTCCTGTCTTCCTTCTCTATTAGAAAACTGCTTCAAGCTCCTTTCTTCCCTTCAGACAGCCAATCATTCCACTGTAGTGATGTCATGTCAAATCTGTTGCCAAATTATTCTGAGGAATGGATAAATTGAGGGTTGTCAATTTAGAACTTTGAACAAACATCCACTTTCAAGATAGAGCATCAGTCAAGAGAACAAACAACAAATTACTTGACCTTGATAGTGCAGAGAAGAGTCTACATTTTATAGCTAATCTCTTTGATTCTTGAAGATGAGGAATGTTTGCTGCTCCCTCCACATCAACCTTTTCCTCCCTCAGTGTCCCCTCCCAACCCTGTCCCCCCACAGTCTAAGGGGGAAACAGTTTTTCACATCACAGCAATGGGACAGTCAGGGAAGCAATAAGGGCTCCTTGCATAGAGGATGAAAAGAAAAATACAGACTGCTGTCCTTAACACCAAGTTGATTACTTGTGGGATATTGCACCATTTCAGACACTGATGCAGCTGTTGCTCCCCAACCGCTAACTACTCAGCATTCCTACTTGAACTCACTGAAGTTACAGTTGATTTGCGGCAAGGTAAGGCCAACTCACAGCCAACACTTCAATATCAGTAAAGCCTTCGCTTAGAAGTGACTGAACAAAATGTGACAGGTAAAGGAAGAGTGACTTGCATAAACAAAGAAGATATCACATTCATTATTGCTTGCACCGAAGAAAGCTGTTTCAGCAGAAGAACATAAGCTAGGCCCCCACCACAGACTACATTGCCTAGCATATGCTAGCAAGCACATCAGCTTTTTTGCAACCTTTGTCTGCCTGTCCAGTCCAGCAGAGTAACTGCATGGAACCGAGAGTAGCACTCTTGCTCCCACTCTCTCTCGCTTCAGAAACTCAGGCAAAGCCACAGGATTAGTAACTCCAGTCGTGCAGTGAAGTGATCAAAATCCTCCTACCAAACAAAAGGTGGTAGTGCAGGAAGAGCTAACAGTCAAAACAGCCAATTATATCTGATAGAAAAGTTGGTGCCAAGAACTATGGAAATATCCCTTTGTCTGAAAGGCCAGGGTCACTTCTATTTAACCTCTGTGCCAATGTCAGGCAAGGGTTAGAATATGGCCTGTTCCATCTGTTAGCAAAACCAGAAATACCCCTCTTCAGCTAACTATAACAATATCAGTGATCAAGCATCCCTCTTTCCCAGAAAATGAACTTCTCAGTGAATTATCTCACTGCTTTTCTTCTCACTATGAAGAATGGGATACAGCATAAGAGGAAGGCTACATCTGCACACTTTACAATGCCAGAACTTGCCCCCCCGCCTCAAGCAACAGACCACCCATCATCCCCCTGCTCAGAGACAGCAGGGCACAGCTCCTACAATTTATGTTCCAAAGAGCTTTTTGCTGTATCTCCCAGACATGTTATTTTGTCTTCAGTTTCAAAGACACACAACATACTTATGAAAGATATTTATATTTTGAAAGCATTTCCATTAACTGGGGTTTCTTTTTTCCTTCCTTTTTGAAGGTCAGTCATAAATAATTCAGAGCTACATACTGAAAGAACATGCAAAGCTCAACATTTTATGTATGCTACAGTTAAAGGACCAATCTTTCCATTAGAGAATTATCAATGTGGTAATCTGTGTGCTATTACATACAGTACGTAAATCTAAGCAGAGGAATAATGCTGCACTAAGTACAAAAAAAACCACACAAGGTACTTCAAGGAATTCAGTTGCAGTAATGCACAGGCATACTTTATCCTGTAACACAAGCAGATGTTGATAGGCCATCTTATCTAAATGCATAGTTTAAGCATACCTAGCATATAGGGACTCATATTAAAGACTGTTTATGCTTTCTAAAATTCCACAGAAGCAATGACATGGGACACTTGATAAAACATTGAGCCATATACTTGTACAAAACTGTACTGAGTCACTAATAGACTAGATGAAAACATTAGGTTTTATATTCCTCCAATTTCTTCAGCTCCATTGAGTTAAAATAGTTTATTTTTTCAACCAAACATTGGGAGGCAGTTACAGCCTCTGGCTCAAGGAATCTCCAAATCACTCCTTGTAAAACATCAGGGTGATGCAAACGAGATGGTCATACTGTACTTGCCTGCTTCTTATACTCCTCCACTAAGTTTTTACTACCAACAAGCATCCCACACAATACCTCAATTTCTGAGCTTCTGCTGTGATCAAGTACAGTTTTTCTGTTCTTTAGATTTTTATCTTGCACTAGGCAGGGATAATATTCTTGTGCATGACCACAAGACAGGACTCAAGTAACCTTGCAGTAGTAGGAATGGATGTGATACAATGATGAAAGTGCTGCTGCTTAAGAAATATTATCATCCTCACTCTTTACCTGAAGATTTCTGCTACCTTGTGAGCTGTGAACTAGCAGCTGCCCTCTTGGGCTGAGGCTGGGTGGGTATATAATTAAAAACCTTTTATATTTGGGCCATTGTCAAAATAACAGCATGTCTCACATTGTTATCACTGTACAACCTGTTTATGGAGACTTGTTAATTTTCACAGCAACACATTGTGACAACTTGTTTAAAAGTTAACTAAAAATATTTATCACAAATCAACCAAAAACATTTTTCCAAGAGGAAACAACTAGGTTTTTTTTCCGTCCTCACCCAACCCCTACTTCTTATCCTCAGGTTACCAAACTTGAAGGAAATAAGGAACAAGAATGGTAACATGTGAGGAACAGCTAGATGGAAGGGCAAGAAGCCAAACCTTAACTCTAGTGGTTTTAGAACAGCAATATTGCCTAGGAACTCTACTAACTGAACACCTTCTGCATGTGGTTTCTAGCCAGAGAAGCAGAGTTACAGCTCATATAGCTAGCTGCAATGTATCTAATGAAACTTTTCCTGTGAAAGGGGACAGTATCACTGAGATCTGAAGGTTTCACAGGAACATTAGAAGTGTCAGTTACTTCATTCCTGTCCACCAACAAGATGTGAGGGACAGAGTGGTAGAAATAAAACTATCTGAACATTTAATTCCAGAAGTCAGGGTATTTCCTCCTCACTTTTCCTGATTTTTTTTTTTAACTTGAAATCATCACAGTAACTTTAGGTAGCAAAATGTCAAAGTGATATCACTAAACATTACTGTGAGAAAATATTTAATTCAGCTTTCAGTTTGCACAGGTTTAGCTGCTCATTTCTATGTAGAATTATTTTTCTTTTAACATTCCTGTTGATATTAGAATGGCAATTCCTAGACTAAGAATACCTCATGAAGAAAACCTACCTGCATAGCCATCTGAAATTAGAAGTTGAAGCAGAAAAGTTTATTTAATGAAGTATTTCAAACTTTAGTTTTGAACCAATATAAATTGAAAGCAAATAAATAAGTGTAGTAGGTTATTCGATAGCTCACTTAGAGTACACAAAGCAGATTAATCTCATTGTCAGTTAGGCAGCAAAGCTACACTTTCTTGTTTCCTCTCTCCCACTCTTGTATGACTCTACCCCATCACATACCCAGAAAACCTTCCCAATAAAACCAACCAGGAACAGTTTGACATTCTGTGAATGCAATACATCTCCTATATTAACACAAGCCCTTCATTCAGAGGTCCAATTGAGCCAGATTATTCACTTCAAACATTCTTCTGTTTCAGTAATCCAAAGCTGAAAGTGTCTGAAAGCAAGTAGGCTCCATCTGTTCTTGTCTGGGTGCAAGCAAGCAAATATCTCCTAAGGTTTTGTACAAAAACTAATCCCCCAGTCTGTAAACTGCACTGGTTATTATGCAAAGCAGTTTCTTCCAAGCAGTTAATACACAGTAGTCTTCCTACCTACAGAGCCCAGGCAGATTCCATATTGCATGTATCAGTCTAACACATCTCTGAAGTCAAAGGTTTACTATTTGGTTTTACTTTATTGTTCTAAGAAAGCACAAAGGGGCATGGGGAGGGAAGAACACACTCCCAGGTGGGAATTTACACACTACTTCAAGGTGGCTGTGTGAAAGCTGACATTAAGCATGACCTGGTTTGAACACCAGCTTAATACAGAGGTTCCCAAGCACCACCGCCTATGCCCTGAATGTCTTCCATCATAATCTAAACTGAGCTGCATAACCTTGCAATCATAGTGGCCTAAGAGTACAAATAACTATCACAATGCAACAGACACACAGTAACTGGTTAAAGCACATTATCTTCATCACACGCCTCAAGTGCTAAGACTGCATCTTATCCAAGTCATCATCTGCAGGGTTGATTAATTCCATGAAATTTATTGCCATGACAAAAGACACAAGTGTTGCTCAAGAGAAATCCATCATGTATCTGTTAGAAGCAGGAAATGAGTCACCTAAATTTGGGATCTACTTTCTTGTAGCATCTGTTCCTCATCTGATGGTAGACTACTAAATAGCATGATACTGAGAATTAGCTTACATACAGGATACACATTTGAATCCAATACACAAAAGAAGGTGCAGCTGGTAACCCAGGAGGGGTTAGCAAAAGGACCTGACTGGTAAGCAGTTTTCTCCATGTGCACTTGAATGACAAAAGAAGGAAAATCTTGTTCCAAGTTCAGTGTTTCTGGCAAAGGCACAGTATTCTGAATGACTAAAACAGCATGCAAGTGAACATCTTCAGCTGACTAGCAGTGTACAAATGAGATTTCACCACCACACTGCTTCTACAAGCTGAAGAATTTCTATTTGTACCTTTAACCTCTCTGTCCTTCCCCCTCCCTTCCACCTTTAAAAAATATTTTGTATTTTAAGTTAGTTGCAGAAATTTAGTTTGGAGCTTTTCCAGGTTGGAGCCTTCAAGTCCCTGTCAGCAGAAGCCTGCGAGTTAAGAGAAAGAAATTTGCAAAAATCTGACACCTGCCACTTTCCATTGAGCTTTGGGTGGAAAACGTCCCTGGCCTCTTCCATTTTTAATATCAGACTCAGCCTGGCGGAAAAGATTACCTCCAGGTAAAGTCATTCAGAACAGGAGTTTGTCTGCCAAGCCCCTCCTCTTTCACCACTCCGCTGATGTACCAGAACAGCATCACTTTTTCAGTGGGAGGGGCGGTGCACATAGTCAGCACAGGCTGGATCACTGCCTCTTGGATTGCATTTCTGAGGCTAGGACTCTAATGATATCCTGATGCGTTTCTCCTCTGCAGGAATGGAGCAGGCTGTCCACTTTGCAATTCTTTCACAATATTAACCAGCTGATTTCAGGGGCTGGAAAATGCGCCAGAAGTTAGCTATGTGGGAACCTCCAGCTTTCCAGATATTTAGCAGCCCTCAAATGCCCTTATTAGTTTTTGAGGGGAGAACCTCAGCTGTAAAAAGTCGGGTTTGTTCAAAAAAAATTATGCATTTTAGCTCTTCCCAGCATGAGCTACATCTATATTAAGTGAACAGCCTTCTCCTCTGCTATATATCAGCTCTTCCAGAGCATTTCTGTGCTACAAATAGGAAAAAAATAAGCATGTAGAGTTAGAATAGTTTACTTGAGCCAGAAAACTATTGGGCATATTCAACATTTGTACAGAGGCTGGTCAGCTTTAGCTGTAATTACATTTGATTAGAAGTGAATCACGTTGAAACACTTGGGTTTTCCCCCCCCAGTTTCCCTCTCAGAGATCAAGATTGCTAGCCCAGCAGAGGAGGTACTGCATGGAAAAACTGACAGACCACCATTCCTCTTTAAAAAGTGACTCCATAATACAGAATCAGCAAGGTGGTACCACCAACCTATAGTGGGACAGCTCTTTATAAAAGAAAAGCCAACAATCCCAAATAAAAACTATACTCCCTTTCAGGTGATGCATTTCAGATTAGGACTCAAGCAATAGCCTGTAGGCCGCCTAAATCTTAAGTAAACAGCCAATAAGCAGATCACTTTAACAGGGAAATCTGGAAGGGGCAAGGAATTCTTGAAGGAAACTCAGTAACAGAATAGTCTAAAAATGGTTCTCATTATCCAAGATAACAGTTATGACATGAGAACTAGATACCAAAGTAGCTAGATGGGGCTTATCTCTTAATTAATACTGGACTTACTACTTTTAAAAAAACCTTGATCTTTCTGAAAAAACAGGATTGAAGTTCTGCTACAGTTACCAACCCTGACAGCATACTGAAAATCCACTAGCTCTCTGTGCTTGCTTCCTTCCCTACATATGTTTATTGGGGAAACCGCATTCCTGATATTCCTCCAGGGCCTCTCCAGCCTGAAGCAAACCTGCCAGCCAGCTGTCTGAGACACTGAGGTGCTCCATGGAGAGGGCTTTGGGAAGTCTTACATAGCTGCTCATCCCCCACTGAGCTTAATGGATTCCTTTAGTGCAACACAAAGTACTTTTTTTATCAAATCCTCAGAAACTTGCTTCAAGTGTCATTTTGAGCTGAATATTACAACCTGAATGTTCTAAAATAGAAGGAAATAAAAGCAAGAGAGATGTCATTCTTTCCTCACTAATGTCATGAGATACTGATGCTCTTTATTTATTGATAGAGTGCTCTCACTCCAGCCTAGCAATCTCAACATCTTCATGAATATTTCTATGCACACAGGAAGGAGATCCTTCTGCTTCTCTCCTTACTACTGGGACCATGAAAATTGGTTTCCTTAGAGGTACTAGGCTATTGTAATTCAGCTACCAAGAAACCTGATCAAACCCACCTTGTTTATCTGCTCTCCTTAAACTAGAACTCCTTGTAATCAACAGAAATCCAGTTTCAAGTAGCCAGGAATACCTTTGAGAAAGATTACTCATTTAATAACATGATTAATTCACAGCACAGTACATGTGTGGTAAGCCTTTTCCAAATTCTTAAACCCATGCCATCTCCCAAGAATAGTCACAGTAGGTGGAAGAGAGTAAAGAATAGAACAGTAACTCTGCTAAGTGAAATTTATCAGACCCACATGAAGAAGCAAAGAGAGTAAGACTGCTTCAGAACTTGATCAGCCCTGGATGGAGTCAGTCCAACACACCAATCTTAACATCTATACAAAAAATACCAACAGGAACCAAGCTATAATACCTCAGAGGAGATGAAAAGAGAAATAGATGTCAGAATAGATGTTCTTTTTAAGTGACAGGAGTTTTACTTCAGTAAGCTAAGGCAGGGATCAAGAGAGACAGCTTCTCCTGAGGTACTGCCACCTGTGAGACAACTGGCTTGTACAGAAAGCAATTGCTCCCTAATGTACTGGCATGAACAGTTATCAAATTACTCTATTAACCATGGTCCTGATTCTTCCAGGCTGCCCACTGATGCCCAAAGGATTTGACTATCACTCAGACCACCAGACAAGAACATGGTACCATGAGGAAAGAGTCAAGGGATTTCCTGCATTAGCCTGCAGCATTTTTTATTTCACTGCTTTAGCTCTTCTGAAGAATGGGGTGGATTTCACCCAGTCACAGCTTGATAGCAAAGGCAGAGCTGTAAAAGGAACTTTTAAGAATATTGCCCTCATTGGCATCATTGGTTCCCCATGGCCTGCATCCTTTGCCCCTGTTCAAAATTTCCTATCGCTTCTCAAAAGGGTCCTTTGGGCCTTTGGGTTTAAATGGCTTTGATTGGTGCAACTGGGCCTGTCAGAAAAGGTTTAGCAGCTCAGCAGTAAACCTTTCTGAGTGTCTTTTAGCCGTACAGAGTCAGTGTCATAGCCTCAGTGACCATGCTGGCATTTTAATAGGAGCTGAAAGAACAGGTCTTGGAACCTTCACTCCTTACAGCTCACATTAAATTAGTAATATAGATTAAATGATTATCTTAGATGGCATTATTTAAACATAACCTCACAGGACATTTGCCTCAAGCAAACTGCAATAGAAAAGCTGAGAGATTATGTATCTTATATATGCATGAGTGTACAACATGTTTGCACATGTAAGTGTGCCCAGGCAAGTTCACAAGTTCAACTTTTTTTGAAGCATATGGATACACAGGCACAAACCCAAACCCATTGAGAGTCCATACTGAAAAGACAGCATTTTATAATTGATACAGTAATTTTCGAACAGGCTGGAAGTTTCCCATTTTCAGGCAATCAGCACATGACTACTTTTCTGAGAAATCAGAACCATCAGTTTTCCTGGGTCAGGCACTCAAAGGTGTCAGGGATTTAATGAAATCTTGAGAAGTGCCTCAGGTTACCTACACAGAGGTTTGCCTTGCGTTATTTATTAGTGCAACAGTACACTAAATCATAGTTTGCAGTAATTAAATTTAACAGTTACATACAGTGTTTAGTAGCATGATGCCATGCAGTCTACAGCAGCAACTCACACAAGTTCAACTACCTTAGCAACTTGTGCAATAAAGCTGTCAAAGCATTCCTTGTACATCGGATTGCATATAGAATTTAGTGACATACAGAGAAAGTACCCACAGTGTCGCCTCAGATACAACAAGACCAAATCCTCTAAAACAAGCCCAGAGAGAACATTCTATATAGAAAGGCAAAGAAAGCTATGTTCAGACTGTCCAGACATTCTTTCTGAGTAATGTAGGCATCATGTAAATGTCCTGAAAACTGGATTAAGTCTTAACCATCTGTAAGTAGGAATGGGACATCAACTGCAATACACCAAGATAAAAGCAGGCTGAGACATTCACTGACAACAAGTTTTCTATTTCTAACCAGTAGCAAGTTGGTCCAATTACAGTACTGCAGCACACAGATAACGTAACCGTCTGATAACACTCACATTAGAATATTTAAACACCAGGACAGCAAGTACAGAGATCAAGCTTCATGACCAAAAGTTGGTACTCATTAAACATGGGAAGTCACCTTTTATTCAATGACAAAATTCTTTTTGATTTTCAGGTTTGGCATCTCTTCAGTATCTGGACTTCAGTCCCCTCTTAGTGGACTGTAATATACATTCCAGTTAAGACACATGTATCAGAGGTTGCACAAGGGCTGCTTTCTACAAGGGCTTCTTTTAAGTCAGGATTCAGACAAATATAGGTATAGAAATTGTAGTGTTCATAACCATGGAATTGCAGGATTTAGCAAAAAATATGCTAGTCTTACCCAACACAATATCAAGACAGCCATGAACAGTCATTAAATCTAGATATTGAGCAATGTCAATAGAAACGTACATACTTCAGCATTCGTATTATTGTCGAAAGTTCCTAAAACTGACTCTGTGAGGAACTATACATTCAGTATGGCATTGACAAACAAGGATTTTTTCCTAATGGCTTTGTAAATGTTTCTTGCAACACTGGATGCCTAATAAATTGTCTAATCTTTCTAGCCACTGAGACTAGAAAATTTCACTGCTAAGAAAGAAAATACAACTTAAGTGCAACAACTGTAAAGCAAAGGAAGAAAGAGATCCTATCTAACCAAACTACCTATAACATACAAACAAGCAACCTTGATCTTGCAATGTTAAAGTACTTAAAAACAGGTTCTAAGTAGCCCAGAAAAACCTTTTGCGGTGTATTTATGGAGCTGTAAACTGAGGCACAATTAACAGCTTATTGTACCTCAGGGAGTAGAGAAGAGAGGCAGAACAGAAGAGATTCCAGGACCACAGGTGCTCAAACACCACATGGTGATCACCATAGTCCATCATGTCATTGCAGTTAATACTTTATTTGTTATCCTTGAATCAATAGACTCTTTAGTTATTCCATATACTCCAAGTGAACTCTATATAGTAAAGACTAAAACAAAAGCTCCAGGGACAGAAGGCTTCTGCCTGGTCCCTGCTTGCAACAGACTGGCTGCCATTCAAAACCATATTACTCCATGTCATTTTCACTTCACAGTGTTTTTTTTAACATTGACCTAGAAAAAAAACATTTAAGAACAAGCCCACAAGTGTCCACTAGTCATTTTAACTTCAACTTTCCCTCCTGTCCTGTGCTAGGTCACTGTAACAATGTGTGGGGTTAGTACACCCACTAAGCAGTTGGGTGAAGTTTTCAGATTTGCTTCCTATGGCTCTGTAAACAGCCACTGCACATTAAAAACTTCTGCCCACTTGGAAGTTGAATTGGGTAATAGTCAACAGATCAGTTTTATGTATGCCATGGTCCCCAATGACAAGGTTAATAGATGAGAGAGAGAAATTTCTGAGATACAGCTGTTTCTTTGCCTTCTCTGGTTTGATACAAATCCTTCCTTTTTCTTGGGGTCACAGAAGTTCTTACCCAGTTCTTAAGCACTACTGCTAACAAACTGGTGACTACAGTAAGAAAGAAATGAAGATAGCAGGGATGTGGAAATAATACATATTGACCATTTCCACTTGGAAATAACCTGCTGGTTCCTCCTCTCCCCTTCTGTAAGGCTGAATAAATGAGAAGTACAAGAGAACAAGACTGTGGCTTGGGACTTGCAGTTTCAGTCTCAGCATGGGTATTCCTAGATTGCCCTGCTTACTATATACAGCAACTTCAAGTTCACTGCTAAGCATCCATAAGCATACATATAGGAAAACTCATAAAGCATTTCTTCCTTCCCCTGATTTTAATACACTTTTCTAAGTCAGCACTTCTAAATAACCTCTTCTAATATCAAGACAAAAAACTTGTTTGCTAACCAAAATATGTTAGATTCTGTTAACCAAGCCAAAGGACTTAGTTTTCTACAGGCAGCTGGCAATACTGTGTCATACAAGCTGCATCCTATGATAGAAGCAGTCAAGAATGTAAGCTTCAGTCTAGTTGTTTATTAGCAGAAGAAAGTTTAAAAGGGCAGAAGTACTTGGACAGAAGTTACCTGAAAGCAATTCAGAAGCACATTATTGCTTGTTCTTCTAGAGCATACTATTATAAATTTGTTAAAAAGCAGCACTGATATTTATATTGAAAGTATCAAAATACTTGTTTAAAGCAAAGAAGAAGAAAAGAAAAGTCAAATGCAGAGCTCAACTTTTACCTGCAACAGTTTCATTTAAAAAGGCTTAAACATTTGTTCTTGGGGCAAAAAAAAACTCCTTATTTTTTCTGCAGGTCAGACTTCACCTCCACTAACCTTTACTGAGTCCTCTGAAGAAAGAAATTTCTACAGTCAAGACTGCTCATGTTGAGCCTTCTTATCTCCACTTGAAGACAGACACTCAAGTACAAAAAACAGCTGCAAGGAGTTTTGAAAGTCTGTATTATTCAGTACTGTAAAACTATATTTTCAAGTTAATAAAAAAAATATCTGTCCTCTAGTATTGACATCTTATCTGTTCATTTACAGTAAACAACATTATTGCTTTCTTTTGCTTCTAAGCATCTGAGCAAATTTCTGCTTTATGTTTAGTTTCATCTGTTCCTGAAAGTACTCATACCCAGAATTAACAGTGCTTTGTACTGTGAAAACACTTGGCAAACAAACTTGCTATTTTTTGTTTTACAACAATGTTTGAAGCCTCCAGCTAAGATATAGATTCCATATTGCTAGTTGCTATACTAGCAATTACTGTGCTATGTATAAGAAGTACAGAAGAAAAAGCAAAAAGAAAAAATGCAAAGGAGTAACACACTGAGTATCATGTAACAGATCAGTGACAAGGCTAGCAGGAAGGACTGAAGATACCTATCAACCCAAATGCACCACATTACTAAGCTATACCTATTTCAAAGAAACAACTACATGCTGGAAAGGGAAAAATAGTTTTAAGAGTTGAATCTAGTAGGAATTCTATATGTCTTCCCTCATTAAGAGCTTCCACAGTGCAAAAGCTTCTCCAAGAGAAAGCTACACCAACACAAAATGCGCCATCAAAACTAAACTATTAATGCTTAGAAGTCACAAGCACTTGCTAGAAAGGCACCACAGTTCCCCAGGCCTCTCTAAGCTAAGGTTTAGGCAAAATAACATCTAAGCAATCTTACTCAATCTTTCTCCAACATCTTTTTTCTACACTTTCCTATATCTTACAATAAAGTTGATTTCACATACTCAAACTATTCCCCAAAACAAAAATTATACTTACTTTAAAAATATAAAACAGGAAAAAGGTCCTCTCAGAAATAACTCTCTAAAAACTAACACCCTACTGCCTAAAAGCAGAAACTCAGGTTATCTCGATTAACTGAAAGCATCCCTCATTGTCTAGGTATCACTGTAGTCTACTAACTATTATTTACTTACTTCACTCTATAGAAGAACAACTTAATATTGTACATAGTATTATCATAAAGTACAACTTGGAGCTTTACATGCCTGGTGTTTACTGATTCAAGCAGGTTAGATGTATAAAGTCTTTTTTACTTCAAATAAAAAGAAATAAAAACCCAACCTACCTATTAAAAGCATTTTTAATTACAATAAACTTATAACAAAATATTAAAGAGCCCATGGTTTTTACTTACCTTATAATAAAAGCAGCAAATAACTTCACTTCTTTTTTTTAGCCATTATTTTCACATACACACTTTTCCCCAGCTAACTTATTTGACTTCTCTTCCAACATTGTCTATCACCATCCACTAAATATATATTAAAAGATATATTTAAAAAAACAAAAATCTTCTAAACTGGCAAGCCCTTAAAGTTGTTTCTACCATAACTCCTCCAGCTAAAAAAGTGGCCATCCTTCTCTCCTGGTTTTTAACTTGTGTTCTGACCCTCCCTGTTTAATCTCATATGCTCCGCACCTGTGTTCTGACCCACCCTGTGTAATCTCATATGCTTCACACCTGTGATTGGTAGATAAGCTTTACTTGCCAATTCTCCGATCTCACAGCTGGGAAATTAAAGCATGGTGTTCCATTGGCAGGTTTTTCAGAGGATAGAGAATAAAACCCAGCATTCTTTATTAAATGGTTTGTTTGTTTCTGTTAGAAGAGGGCTGAATGCTGGAGGTAAGAAGTTACTGTTTCCTTATGATGCTTCTGGTTTTATTAGACTAGCTTTGGTTAAAGGGATGTTTTTCTTCTTGGGAAAGCTGTATTAGGGCTTTACTGATTGTTTCTAAGCTTTGTATTATAAAAACTTGAAGTTTTTGGTGCTAATGGTAATGAAACCTTGTAGGTTTTGACCTGGTCTGCCTTCTATTATAAAATCAATATTACAATATAAGTGTTTTATGTTGTGCTCAGTTCTTAACTGTTGTAATGGCAACATAAAGTTAATAAAGATTAAAAATGCTCTTTTTGTGTGTGAAGAGCTCTTTATTTTTTTAATCCTTAAAGTATGAATATGGTGTATAGTTACAGACTTATATAGGAAATAAGGCTACCTAAAAGAATAGTAAGGTTATATTCCTATAAAACAAACACAAAAATAAATGTTGGAATAACAAGTGATGTGGACTGGTGTACTTCAAACTAGCTAGAGCTTTAAGGACCCCTCTTTTGGTTGTTTGTTTCTTTCTCAAAGATACATTTACTGACACTGCGAGCGCTAAGGCTTGTTCTACTGAGGCTTTTTACTGATACTAAATGACTAATAGTGCTTTTATCTTCAATTATTGAAGCCTATTTGAGGGATGAGAGCTTCTTAAACAACAACTGATTTATAAGTCAATATCTGACTCTTGATGTAGTATAAAGCAACCTTTCCACCAGTGGCTTATTGTGAAAAGAAATCTGTGTGAAGTTTTATTTTCTACCCTTGTGTTCTTTGTTGTCTTGCTGAGTTTTCTTGTTCAGGCACTGGTTTGTTTCCTTTGTCAGAGAGTTCTCTTGTGCTTTTTTCAGTTGTAAAGCCAAAAGCTGAACAGAACATGGTTTTGCTCAAGAGAATCAAAGTGCTTATCTGGCTCTCCTGGTGGATGAGCCCTGTTCTCCTGGCTGTATCAATAATCTGTTTAAACAATTTAAACTGTGTGAGATAAATTTGTATTGGGAGTCTCAGAGAACAGACTTAATAGAGAATCAATAAAAGAGGGTAGGTGAGTGGTGATAGTCTGTGTTAATTGCTATGTAATAACAGTTCTAGAAGAAAATACAGCTTAACCTGACACAGAAACAAATTAGTAGGTGTTTGAGAAAGGTTACCCCCCACATGCTTCTATTAGTTAAGGTGCAGAAACAAGGTAAGAAGTGCTGGGCAGGCTCTTGGGACATGCAGATTCAAGAGAGCATATTTTCCTGGAAGGGATTACTCATGCAAATGTGAAAGGGGCTGAAACTGAGGCAGTGCTGGGGAAGACCCCCAAAAAGCTGGTCTGTGGCTCATGCTTGTATGCAGGTGTCTTAATCTGAACCTACCCCAGACTGAAGTCAGGACCTGTCAACAGCAGTACAGGAACCCTGAAAACCTAACTCAGTTTATAAAGATTTTTGTATAAAACCTTTCCCCTTAATGCTTATGATATCAAACACCAGTTTCTCTCTTTCACTGTTCTCCCTGCTGAGAAGTGCATGCTGTTTCCCATGCTGTGCTAGCATTGTATAGTAACAGGTGAAAACACTCACAATCATGCTAGAAGTCTGGAGAAATAATGTGCTGCAGATAAGACCTATTCCCCCAAACACAGTCAGCAGAGGTCTTGAGAGGATGTGCTGTGTAAGTGGCATGGGTGTCCTTATATGTACTTATACCAGTCCTTGCCTCTCACTGGAACTGTTCTGCAAACAAGTGAGATAGCCTTGCTGTAATAGCTTTGAACACCAGAGGGAGAATCCCCACTGAACCCCAAAATGTAACTTGCTCTTGAGGAGCTTCCTGAAGGGGCTGATCTCAGTGTGAGTTCAGGCTATGGAATGGCTTGTTCGAGATGATAAAGAGATTTTGCATGCATGGCCTCCTCTTTCATTCTCTGCATCCCCCTTCTCTGTGTACATCCCCCAAACATCCCAGCTCTGTGGATTTCAGTGGAGGCTGGGCAGTGAGTGCAGGGTGACAACACTTTTCTCTGTCTTGGTTTCTGATGCATTGATTCTATTAAAGCAAAGCAGCATGCTGGGTATTTACAGCATAGCTTGGGACATCTTCTGTCAGACTCGTAATGCAGAGAGACAAGCTCAGTGCTGCCTGGTTTCTGGAGAGTGGGGGAAGGGTTTAAATGCACTTTTCTCCATTGATTTATGTCCTGCACTGAAAATCAATGATGTTCTCCCAGATCCGCTCAACTGTTTGAAAACCAGCAGCCTGTTTGGTCAAGCGTGTGGGGAAAAGTTCTGAAGGAATCGGCTCTTAAGGTATGTATGGATGGGATAGATACAGCTGCTCTGTAGGAACTGTTATATTCATCTGATAACGATTCCTTTTGTATCATCAGTCTGTATTAGTTGAATATGCCATTTAACAGATTTTTCTCACTGTTACAGAGAGAACAGCTGTTTTGGAGAGGAGGAGCCAAATGCTGCTTTTGTTGCCATCTGAGGCTGGGAGGGGTGATTTAAACTTATATGAAACAGGATGCAGAAGGGTAATCTTTATCCATGTTACTTCTCTCTGGGATCTGCCTGAATCTAGGGTAGTGGTGTTTCTTGTCTTCTACTAAATGCTTGAAAATCTTGTACTGCAATGAAGAGCTAAGGTACTGAGTTCCTATGGAGCTTCTAAGCACCGTGCCCCTCATCATGGACTTCATAAAGATCCTATACTTGTTTTCATCCCTGAAGAGGGCGAGCAGCGTACTATCCCTGATTTTACAAGGGAGGTATATAGAAACGGTGCATAGATGGGGTTACATAGGGAGCTAATGAAAGAGCTTGAAACTGAAGTCTGAGGTCTCAAACCACAGGCTGGCAGCCTTTCATATGGCCTGCTCTTTCTCTTGGGTCTTAGAAATAATTTTGTAAGCATTCCTAAGGGAAAGGATTTTTGTTCTGCCTTCCAAAGGTTTCCTTTGGCCCCTGAGTTGCACAAGATTTGTTGCATTTGCAATCTGCTGTGTATGATGGATGTTTTTTGAGTATGCCTATTTTTTAGAAAAATACACAGTTGCTGCTTATGTAGATGCACCTTAGCAGATTTAACTGCTGGGGGCCTGGTACCTGTATAGCTATAGCAACACCCAGATCAGCACAGGTTAGCCACCCAAATGCTTACTCAGATTTTTGAATGATTTTACAGCCACTGTAGAGTTTCAAGTAGCCAGTATTACTAGTCTGTTAACATCCAAGTAGGCTATCTGGAAATGCTTTGTTTATCTGAAAAGCAGATATATCCTAGGGCATATGGATATAAAGGTGTAAGTATGACCTGTATATGTGTAAAGTGCAATAGATCAGAACAGTTGTTTATATGCATACATGCAAAACATCACTGTTTCCAGTGCAAGCAGCAAGATTTATACATGTTTTACTCAAGAATAAGAAAGTTTTGTTTTGGGTGGTTCAGCTCAGTAAATGGTTGAAGTCATCTTCTGTTAACTCTGCTCCCTACCACATTTGAGCCTTCTTACAGAAACTGCAACGTTTGTTTTCACTGCTGTGATGGCAGAAATGGAGTGGAGTATCTGAGCTAGTTTGTAAGACTTGCTCACTTGCTAATTACACTAGACTGAAGCTGAAGATGGGCTGTAAAGGTGTCTCAGGCTGTCTTAAAATGGCTTTTAAGAGTGAGTTATAAGTTGCATCCTGTAGCAGTCATTAAATCTAGACAACTAATTTTTGCTTGATTTGGCTTTTTCTCTCATCAGTGAAGCACAGATAAAACGCAAAATTAAATCAATTTTTAAGGTTTTGTTCTCTTTTAGAAATTCAAACAGAAAGCCATGAAGCAAATGGAGAAAGTATTGCAGTAAGGCTAAAAGCTTTAATTCTGCAATTTCATAGCTACAAAATAGAATAAAGATAATGTATGCATGTGAGTGTGTTTATCATTCTGAAGAGCATGTGTGCTTTTTTCTGAGAGTCTCTAGCCCTTGAGTGACGAATCTGATTTTTTTTCCATGCTGGATTTTTACTGCCTCCAAACTTAACTGTTTTGACACTAGAGAAATCCTCTTGTTTCTCTGTTGAAGGTAAATATATATATTATTGCTAGAAATTAGCTCTACCTCACCCACATGACTGGTCTTCACTGTTAATCCCAGCTGATGATAGGGAGGGGCTCTTCTGGGAGGCAGCCATGTGGTGAACATTGAGCACAGTGTTTTCCCCTGCTTCTCTCCTTTTCAGAAAGGCAAAATTGTTCTATGCTGCCGTAGATGTGAACTCCTTGCTGCACTGCCTCTGTCTCTTCTTTTCCAGAAACTCAAGGGCCTGAATTACCAGCTGCGGAGATCTAAAAGCTCTCACTGGATCTGGATGGAATATGGACAAGGAGATAAATAGCAGAAGGGACGAAAGAGTGAAGTTGGTTATTTTTCTGGCACATGGATGCAATTACACTCAGTGCATTCCAGAGGCGTTCCTTTGAATCTTGTGCAGGTCTGCCTGCTGTTCCTGGGAGAAAGAAAGAAAAAGGGAAGAAAAGTCCCTCTTGCTTGGAGACGGAATGTCTGCACTTTCAATTCTCTTCTTAGGTAGGTTGGCTTTTTGGTTTTGTTTAGTGTTTTTAATCAAACTTTCATGCGCCCTCTCTGCGTGACTGAAATTCATTTCTGATGAGCGAAAGGGATTTGTACAGAAAAAACTTTTATAGAAAACTCCAATTTCAGTGTTGTTTGGGTTCTGATGCTTTTCTTGTCGCTTTATTAGCAGGTTGATAGCCCAGGATCTTTTAATATTTGGATTAATTATTTAGAAGTGGTGGTTAAACAGACTCCTTTTGGAATGTATGTTTCTTGTTTAAAGAGGGCAGTGCTTTTAAGCAATGAACTAGCGAGGGGCTTAAATCTCTTTTTCAAAACAAGGTGAACAAAATGTCTTTGTTTCAGGCATAGTGTCAAATTTGTTTAAGTCTGTATTGATTTGCTTGGGCATTTAACATTCAGATTTTAAAATAAAAAGGGGTTATTGTTTGTAATAGGTGCCTAGGATTAGAAACAGATGTGTTAAAGTGCAAGAGGGAGGAGTTGGGGGGGGGGGGGAAGGATGGGAGAAGGGAGATAAAGGGGGAAGGCAAGAAATGGGAAGAAAGAGGGCTGCTGAAAGAAGGGAAAGAAAAGAGGTAGAAGGCTGACTGTTGAATAGGAGAGGAGTGGAGAACAGGAAAGGAGACATTAAAGGAGAGTGAAGAGAGAAGGGCTGAGGAGAGCTGTTTGTTAAAGCCATAGCTTATGGAGAAAAGAGTTTGCAGCCCTGAGGTCTTTGAGGGGGCTTGACTACAAGACTGACTCAGAAGCAGCCTGGGTTTCTGCATCTCCAGAGGCACTGTAATGTGATGAGTGAGCTTCTGTCTCTATTCTGCTTACCAGACAGTGCTGACAGGCAGACAGCTTTGAAATCTATTGTGGCTGGGCAAAGGCTGTGCTTCCTGGGTCCTCCTGTCTCCCAGGAACCTGGGTACAGGTGTGAAAAAGTGGGTTGGGCTTTGATTCCCTGGGAAGAGTTGAGCCCACAGAGTGGAGGACTGATGTGGCTGGGTAGAGGTAGAATAGTTTTTTGGACAGCTATAAAGAAATGTTGCAGGGAACAGCCCTGTTTCTTAAGTCTCACAGGTGTGGAGCGCAGACTAGCCAGATTTCTAGTTATCTGAAAGACAGACAGCATTTGTAGTGCTGTTGAATAAATTGTAGAAAAGGTTTTTGCTCTAGGGATTGCTGTTAGCAAAGGTTTTATCTGTAGGCGTGTGATAGGGGTCTTGCACATCCTGCAGAATCTGCAGGGGAATGCAGGCAGCAGTTTGTCCCCCCTGCACATCTGCCTTGGCTGTTTGTGTCTCAATGTGGTGGAGATGGTGTTTAAAGATCTCTCCAGGAGGTGAGACAGCAAGGTTAAGACGAACAGCCAGGCTTCTGCCAGAGGTGTCTAGGCTGGGTCAACCCTGCAGAAATAGCCAGGAAAGCTGCTCTGTGGTAATTAGGAGAGAGAAGGATAGGTTGCTTACCTCACTGATGGAGACAAATGGGACCTGCAGTCCACCAACCCTATTCAGCTGCTGAATATGCCTGTATGTTGAAGCCTTGGAGCAAAAGAAATAAATTGTTGCTGGGGAGAAGGTGCTTTTGGCTGTAATGTAATGACAATTTACCTTTGCATGATTAGTGCTGCTTTTATCTATAAAATATAATGGACTTTAACATTGTTATTTTTGTCTTTGGCATCTAGGTATCTTCAGTAGGCTAGTGACACAAAACAAAAGGCAGTTCCTGCCCTCAAGGGCTTGTGCCCTCACCTGTAAGTGGTGTTTCTCACCCTCTCTGTGGGAGTTGTCCAAGCACTGGTGAGGAGATAAGTGGACTCCCAAAGCTTACAGCAAAATCTGGAATGTTACATTTCCTGGTGTACTATATTAGTCATTACTGCCCCTTGTCTTGCCCATGCTTTACCTGCCGTGTCAAGGGGTAACTTGGTCTTTCTGCTCTGTGTCCAGCTTCATTCACCAATATTAGAAGTGTGTTCCAGGGAAAAGGAAGTATTGTGATTCCCTGTTCCTAGATTGTCCTGAAAACAAGGAGGCTGGGGAGTCTCATTTGTTAGCTAGAGAAAGTCTAATTGATTTTCTGCAGTAAAAAAAGTATAGAAGTGCCAATGATGGCTTGCTTTTCTTGCTGATAAAGTGGAAGACTAGTGCAGAAAGAAGCATTTAGAGAAGCCAAGCAAACTTGAAAGGAAGGTTGCCTGGTTTGCGTTTTGATTATTAAACATACTAATAGTGTGGCTAATATATACAGTCCTTCTTGCACTGTTTGCTTCTCTGGGGCAAGTGAACAGCTGTGTGAGGAGACAGGAAACAGGAGCCAATTAGTTTTAAGGAGACTTTTTAAACAAGACAAGATGATACTTTCCTAAGCGTGGGCAAGAACATGACCATGCTTACTTCCCTGTAAAGGCTAGGTAAATGAAGAAGGAAGCAGTGAGGAGTGGAAGGTGATGTGTGCTAATATGTGTGCCTACATGCAAGTGTTTGACATCTGATTCTCATCTCAGTCTACAGCTGGTCAAAATTGTTTCAAACTCCTTGTGTAACACACTGTCCTCTTAAAAATCAGAATGGAAATTTCCAAGGAAAATATCTATGATTCTTTGCTAGTGAGTGTAAAAACTTCATATTAGAATGTTGCATTTCTCAGCCAGTAATAAACTAGCAAATGCTTTCATTTAAATGTTTTACTGAATTGCTTTAAATTTTCAGATGCTGGAATTCTTTTGCCTTCTTTCACTGCCTCCGAGTCAATTTTGAATATTTTTAATGAGCCTTCCACTAAAGTAAAAAGCTAATTATCTTGAAATCAAATATGTTCACGTGTGGGTAACACTTGACACTGGTATTACATGCTTTTTCTTTGCTTGTTGGCTAGTGTATGTGCTCTGCCCTTCAGAAACCAATGCGTTCAAGATTAAAAGCAGTAGATGTGCCAAGCCAAATCAGTTATCCAGCTTTCTGGTGTCCTGCTATTGGCAGTGAACCTTTACATTACTGTTAGGGGTTGCTCACCCCATGCACACTTAGTCTGGCTTATGATTGTCAGACAAAGATGTGTTCAGTGTGTTAGAATCAGTATGTTACACAGGGGTGGTGTTGCTAGAGTGGGTGCAGCTGTAATAGCAAAACTACCTCTTGTACTGATGTTGCAGAGCTCTGCCCTCTGAGCTCTGAGGTCAATGACTCCCTTATAGTGCTGTCCCGGGGTATAACAGTTGCTGCACTGAACACCAAGACTCTGATTGTCTCACTGCACTGAGAAAAAGATTATGGTGCAGATCCTACCAGTGCCTGTTGGCATGAGCAATTGGGTCTGACAGCATGCATTTGCCTAGGTATTCACCTGACTTCTAGCTTGAAAATCTGCGATGATACGGAAGCAGCTCTGCAGCATTCAGCAGTGGTAGGCCAGCCTGGGGCTGTGCTCTAGTATACTCAGTCTGGCCTTCTCTCCTGCACAGGCAACCTGCAGTGTGCCCTATCACATCTCCTTGAGATCCTTCCCCTTAAACCCTTGCAATGCTACACGCCAGCAAAGCCAAGAACCACTGCAGTGTTGTTTAAAAAAAGCACTCCTGCTCCCAGTGAGGTTACTGGGAAGTTTTACATTTTAATGGAATGCTGCTGCCTGGAACTAGTAAGAAGCAAGGGAGACTGTTTTAAGCAACCTGAAAACAGGTGCTGATGGTTCTTTTATTTGATTTTTCCAGGTATTTCCTGAACTTCTCAGTAATAACTAGCAGTATATCATAGACTTGCTATGTCCTAGTTTTCTCCTGGCTCCTCTGCCTTTGCCCGTTTGTTTTATGGTGTACTTAGAAGTGTGATGGTACAAGGGTTTTGCCCCATGTTTTTACAGCACTTAACAAAAAACAAAGCCTTGGCTCAGGAGTGGAGTACAAAAAGAAAAACTAGTAGCTGTGAAAAGGGATTTTGTGTGTGACTTCACTGTGTGGATTTCACCTTCTCTGTGTCATTGGATTCTGAAGGAATGCAGTTAACTTGGTGTAATTAGCTCAAAAGACTATTCTCCGAAGGATGGCTGCATATAATTGATAATTGACAACTCATTTCTCTCATGAACACTCCAAAAGTAGTCAACAAAACATCACCTGTATGCAAGATTCAGCCTGTTACGGTAGTGTGAATTTAGTTCTAGGACAGGGCAAAGAGCTCTTTAATAAATGCTACTGTAAGAATACCGAAGGAATGGGAGCAAAGAAAAGTAGTGTATCCATTTGGCACTCCGGGGGGAATTCAAAGGAGCTAGACATAATTAAGTGAGTTGCTATCTGGCAGGATATCAGTGTTAACACTCCTTGTGAGACACTAAAATTCTTCTAAAGCCAGGGATGGTTTGCATCAAATACTTTCCGTCAAGACACTTGATGAGAAATGGCCTATTTTTCCCTAGTAGTGCTTTGTTTTATAGGAAATAGTTTGGATTTTTAGCATCTAAAAAAAATAAATTTATTTTGGGGCTTATTTTTCTTTTCTGTTTTTTCCATTTTACTACAAGAAGAAAAGGAGAAAAAAGGTAACCTTCCAGAATAGGAAAAGCAGCATGCCAAAGTTGATTTGAAATTCTGAAGATTAATTCATTTTATGGGAAATAGAGCTGGGGAGGGGGGGAAGGAGGTAACTTTTCTGAATTTCCCATGGAAAACAACTGGTGTTTTGCTTTTGTGCTCACCCTGGATCTTGTCTTCTCCATGTAGAACTAGTGGTCTGTTTCTGTGGGGTACTTTGGCCCACTTCAGAAGGACATTTTGTGTAAGAGCAGCACAAGCTTCCCAGAAATGTCATTGCACAACTGGCTTGGAGATATCCTGATGTTTATCCTCAGGATCACAACAAATGCCCCTGTTTTCCTCAAGGCAAATACACGGCTTTATAGGGAACTTAGCAGGTTTGCAATCTGGGATTTGTTTGAGTTTTCAGGAACTGCCTGAAAAAGAAATGTAAACAGTCACTCTGACAAAGCCTTGCGTGTATCTGAAAATTCTTGTGTGTAAGTGTGCTTGCTATGCCATTCTAAATGATTGCACTAAGTGTGTTTAGTACCAATGAAGTGGGGTGCTCCAAGCTGCTTTCTGTGCATTTTACTTTCAGAACTAGTCTCCACAGCCTTTGTCAAATGATACCTTAGATTTCTAGCTAAATCGGTCCACTGCGTTAGCCAGGTCAGTAGTCATTGCTTGTATATCTGTAATGTATTATACACACTTGCAGAGAAAGCTTGGCTCATGTGCACACAATATTGTGCATAACTTTTATGCACTAATGTGTTACAAAGGTGGCTACTTTGGGTGCAGTGGGAACTTGGCGGTGCCCTGTCTAAAAGATGAATGGGTCTTTTTTCTTTTTTTTCCTCAAAGCTGTTTCTTCGTCTGTGTTTAGAAACGGTTAGTTTACAGAAGCAGCCCAGCAAAAAGCCAAGGGTGAAGTCAGGTCACTGAGGTCTCTGAATAGATACTAAAATGACAGGATAGTGGAGGATCCAGAAATGGCTGTGCAGGAAGCACAACAATGGAAAACGTGTGAAGTGATGGAAAGTCAAGTCAACAGAAGTGAGGAGGGTGTGTTTCTATCTTGGTTGTCTGTTAGACTCTTCTACTGTTAATCTGCTGCTTCAGTATTGCTGAGTGGAATAACAACAGCCCACCTCTGCCAGCCAGGGGTCCAACCCTCGTCTAAAACATGCTTTTCCCTGGGCAGGATACAGAGGTGGTGTATGCAATAGTGACTGGGTGTTCTAGCAGTGTGTTAGCCCAGTATAAAGCTAGTCCTTTTTCCCAGAAGCTCACCGTCAAACTACTAGAAAAAGCAATTGGGAGGTATGAGGAGGATGGGTACTGTCCTGCCTTGGCAAAGCACCATTGCTAGGCTTTTCTCAAGCCACTTCTTTGATACCTCAGTTTCTTCATGTGACTAACTAAGTAGCTCTAGTTTTTCATTGCAATGAGGACTGAGCAATTGTAAGATGCATTGAAGGTGGTGAATGCAATAGAAGATCATGAAACAACTCCTGTCCTTATCTGCTCCATCTTCTCTAGGAAAGCATTTGGCAGTTTAAAAAGGCAAATGTTGTAACTCAGCATTTCTCCTAATGGGCCAGACCCAGATTCATGATGTCAGAATTGCTGTCCTACAAGAATCAATATACATTACAGTATATTTTCAGCCTGTCTCTTCCGCTGTGTAGCGGACATCCATTTTTGTGGCTGGAAATGAGTATGAAGCCTTAGTGTATGTGACTCGTTCCTGACTGATGAGGTAGAAAGGTTGAAGTTCAGTGTAGTGCCTGCAGTTTAATTGCCTTTGGTAGGAAAAGGTCAGTGAAAATTTTGTTATGCTTATAATATGCATTGGCAGAAGAGAGGCTGCTCTGCTGGAAACAGTCTTTTGAAATGGAGCGTGCACAGTTAGAGGCAACTGTTGATCATGACTAGACTGCGTTTGGTCTACCGTAATACTGCACTGCTGCTTATTTTGCAGCATGCTTTGTGATAAGTGTCACTCTTACATAAAGCTTCGAGTACCATAGTCTAGCAGGGCCATACTGGGTAGAGAAGTGTATAAAGCCCATCTAACAGAGGAGGAAGCTAAGGCACAGGTGGGTGCACACTGCCTAAAGGCAAGGTAGCTGTTTAATGTTAGATCTGGAACCCTTGCAGCTCTGACTAAAAGCTATTTTCCTTTGAATAGGTCCTCAAATGTGTGTAGGAATAGTGATGGGCAGATCACTGAAAAACAGCTGAATCCATCAGGTACAATTATCAAGCTGAGGTCCTTGAGCTGCTATCTGGAGGGATGATTTCTAAGCAATGGGAAGATTTGACTTATTCTTCCTTTGTAATAAGATATTTGATAAAGTATTAATGGCTTTTTAGTACCAATGGGCTGAGAAACTCCACTCATGGTATGCGTGACTGCTGTGTTACCAGAAGAACCCTCACAGAAAAGAAATTCTAGGCTGTGTTTAGTCTCTGAATTACTTCTGCATATGAAAGAAGAGAAATCTAATCTTTCTAGCTATGGTATACCTGTGGAGTAATCACTTGTAGTTAAGGTGTCCATTGTGCTGAGCTGCTTGGCAGAGCAGAACCTGGAAGCCAGCTACACTAAATGATAGATGGGAGTCCCCTGTTCTTCCCTGTGGCTTTTGATAAAGGAGAGTATTTGTATGTCTGTCTTAAAGCATGTGCCCTGCCATTCACTCAAAATTGAACTGCTCCTCATAATCTTTTAACTAGCAGCAGTCACATAGTAACACTAACAGTATTGTACTGTCAGCGGAAATGCCTCTCGAAGGCTGTTTTGTAGAAAGAAATGATGGGCTTTGCTGGAGTATCTGAAGGTAAAAAAAAAAGGCAACAGCTCAGGCAAGCATTAGGGAATGGTCAATGCATGGACTGGTAATCTGGATGCAGTTCCCTGCTCTGTTCTAGACCTTGGCAAGTCGTGTTGGTCCCTTCAGCTCTTTTTCTGCTGCCTTGTGGCATTTACTCTTTGGTTATCAAGGCTGCAAGTTCTTTTGAGCAGAGCCAGTCTTTCCCTATGTGCCTGGATGGCATTTAGTAAAAACCGAGCTAGTAAGAGGCCTTTCCAGAACTGTAGTATGAAAAAGAGTGGCTCTATTCCCTTCCCCCCTTTGTGCCTCAGCAAAAATATCAGAATTAGATGGTTTTCCAGTATTGGGAACATTTGAGATACATTCTGGCAGAGTCTCATAACTCAGACTGCTTAGGCTCTTTTCTTTTTTATTTCTTGAAGGGTTGATAAAATTTTAAAGGCCATAGAAATGTTTAATATAGATATGAACCTTTATCTGTAGGGTAGGGCTGCAGAGTGCCAGGAAACGGTGAGGTGGTTTTGTGTGTGCAAGGGGAAATATTTCCTATAACAGAGCGAGCCTTGTATATTGAACTAAAACAGTCAGGCGCTTCTTTTTTTTTGTTTAAAGAAAAATATTGCAGGGTTTTCAACCTTGAAGGCAAATCACTTTATGACTTCATTGTTTAAATTTAGGTTTTGTTTTGCGGGGGGATCGTTAGACTTGAAGCAAAAGCCTTATAGCCCAGGGACTGTCACTTCTGATTACTTCCAGTGACACTTCCAATTATTTCCAATCACAATTCCAGGGACAAGAGGAAAAGAGAGCCACATTCTCCAACATCAGGGCTTTTTTTCTGAACAAAGGACCATTTATCAAACCTCTGCAGAAAAAAGGTACAGGGTCAGATTGGGAACTCTGGTGTGGTAGGGTAATTCCAGAGCAAATCTGCTGAAGTGAGACTCAAGGCCAGTGTCTGGCGGGGTGCTGTGGATCCTGCCTTGTTGAGTAATATTAAGGAAATTGCTTCATTTTCCTCAGGCATTAACTGGCACTAGGACTCGTTTCAGTGCAGTAACATGCAGCTTCAGTGAATGTCTGCTAAATGCTCTGTGGGTCTTGTAAGACATAAGCCTGCGAAAGTACTGCTCATGGAAAGCAAACAGCTTAGTGTGCTCAAAATGGGAAATGAGTCTGCTGAGGGAACTTGACTGACTTCTAGGTACATGAAATGAAGAATTTGGTGCAGTGTTTTATCCAGCGGTGAGCCTATGAGCTATTGTGTCCTTCAAAAAATGAAGCAAGACATGATTGCAGGCAGTGGAAGCGCTACCTAATTTTCAGATGTCTCTGGTAGCATTACTTCAGACTGCTGAAGTGTAAAAACAGTCTTAAAATGGTGTCACAGCTTTCAATCACATTTAGTGAAGCCTTTCATTTCCTTAATCGTACTGCACCAGGCTGTGAGTGAAGCCAGGCCGTCTGAGTGTAGGGATTATTATTAGTAACTGCTTGCTTTATTTGTTTTATGGTACTTCTTAAAGGTCTTAGCTATGATCAGGGCTCTGCAAACACTGGGGAGACTGTTTTACATTGTACTAATAAGTGATGAGCGGCAGACCTGGTCTGATGCTAGGATGGGAGTTGCGTGCTAGACCTTAGCAGATTTCAAAAGCAGCATCCAATGCGTGTTTAGCTTTGTGTGGTGACTGAGGATCCATGACCCTCTACGGTTAAAGTGGGAATGATATGTATTGGTGGTCTGGCTGAATGACATTCTCGTGGTTACTTGTAACTGCCATAAATCCCTTGTTGCTGCTCAAGTGGTCATAGTGTTCCTCACTTTGTGTGTATGCTGGTCTGCCCAAGCTTGGATGTCACTGGGAGCTGCCTGTGCCAGCTTCATCTGTTTTCCTGTAAGGGAAGAGCAGTGTGTCTCTTTGTAGAACTGGTGCTGCTGCTGTAATACACAAACACTGGGTAGTATTTGCCACTTGAGCACAAAGCAGACCACATACACTTTGTGAGCAAAGTTCAGAAATTTGATTCCAGATGAGCAATTTGGCATTATTCTTGTTCTGAGACCTTCAAAGTGTTCCTGGTCATCAGCTCTGATGTTTTTGTGGCATTTTCTGTTTTGATGCCTGGAGTAGGTTGATTCCATTGCAGGTACCCACCACAGAATGTGGCTGAGGTGGCTCTTGCAGAGAGCTTGGTGCTAATCCCCTAGGAGCCTCAGCATTTCACATAAGGAACTGTTTTACTGAATCCATCCAATCTGGACAGTTGTTTCCACAGTACAGCTTTGTCTTGTTCTAATGTGGTCTGTGGTGTAGGCTAAACCCCTCTTCATTTCCATTGTTTCAAGCTCTTGCATGGAAACAAAGGGAATTTCAACCAGACAAAGCATAGCTTTTGTGTTGACAAATACTGTGATTTAAAAAAAAAAATTATTTTGCAAAGGGGAATTTCAAAGTTAGTACTTTCTGGTCAAAGCAGCATTCAGGATGTCTAGATTCCATTCTTTGGCCAGTGACCCAGTGATTTAGTAATTCAGGCTCCATTTTTAAGTGCCTGTTAGTTTTGAGTGTCTCCACTTCAAGTGTTTTAAAGGGTCAGTACATCTGAAGATGCAAGTCTAGAGACACGTGAGCTTGGTTTCACCAACTATGTGCTGTCAGGTGTCCTTTAAGCATTCAAGTTTTGGGGGTGCATTTGGAAATGCTGGCTTCCACTGCTTTGCCTCAGCTGCTGTTCTGCAGAATAAGCCTAAGGGCACTCAGAAATGTGGCAACCTTTCCCTTGTGAGCTGTAAAGTGCTTAGAAATCACTGTAGAAATGGAGCTGCAAAAGTCCAAAGTGATAGTCTGTTAAGACATGTCAGGCACTAGTTTAATGGGTGAAGAGTCTTCCCATCAGTGCCACAATTCTGCAGCTGTTAATTCAGACCCAATATGACCTGGTACAAGAAAAGTTCAAAACTCTGAGCCCCTCTGCTCTGGATCTAATGATCCCTCATTGCACAATACTTTTCCCTCTAATTACTGGAGCTTGCATCTTTTTCCTATTTGGTAATGCCCTGGGCATGTTGCTTCCATTGTGGGATAGCAATGAATACATACCCATTAATAACAGGCATTGAATGCAGTGGAGGTTGCAGTGTTTTCTTTTTCTTTCAAGTTGTCAGCAAGCATCTTCCCCTGCCCCATATCATCTTCTGTGAATGCACCAGAAGAGGAGGAACACCAAAACCAGAATGTGACTGGAACAAACTGGGCCTTACTGCACCAGATGGAACTATTTAGGATGGTATTTTCTGGGTTTTAAGTGCTCTATGGCAGGGACTGTTTCTTTGCCTGTTTGCACTGTTCCTTACAACACTGCAGACTTGAAAGCTTGCACAGCAATTCAGAATGTCTTAAACCTAGGTTTTTTTCTTGCTTGCTGTCTGAACAAGCCAGGTACCTGGTTAGCATCTATTGGTGTAATTCTAGAGCATAAATTCATGCAGAGAGAAGGCAGAAAAGTTGGGAACCCAAGATATTCAGGCAACTGATGGGATGTTGAGGGGGCTCGCTTATTGTAGACTGATGTAAATTGAGCTTGGTCTGGCCAGATCACAAACCAGTATCTGCTAGCAAGTTTATACTTTGCTAATGGTCCTAACTACTGAGCAGTGCTGTAGTATGCAGTTAGGATTATTGGACTCCTCAGCATCTCTGTATTTTAGCACACTAAAGCCACAGAAGAAAATGTAACAAAACTATCTTACAGGCGTATCTGGGGAAGCTTTGAGATCTTGATATATACAGTGACAGGGATTTTCAAGCAGTCTTGCACAAAGAACTCTACCCCTCTTCAAAGGCAGAGTTAGAAGGAAATTGAGGGCAGTGTTGAGATTGCTAGAGTATATTGGAGGGCAGAAGACTTCATCGTGTTGTCCTTGTGTTCATGTTAATCACTTGAGTAAAATCTCTCTTCCAGAAAGACAGCCAGGCTTGGTTTGTAGGCCTCAGGTGGTAAAAATCTCCCATCAGTTTGTCACCAAGATTATATATCTTCTGAATAACTTGAGTGTTTCCGGTTTTAGTTCTTGTAGTGTCTCTGCTCTCTATCTTTGCCTGAGCTTCTTATGCTTCTTTTTATTTAATGCTGGCTTTGTTAGAGAAAGATTTACTGTAGCATGGAGCAGACTTGTGCCACACCTCGGGTGCTGTGCACCACATGCTTCTGCCAAGTGCTCAGGACTAATTTAGGGATTTATCTGTTAGGTCTTGAACACAGATCGTTTAGAAACCTTTCTGAAAGTATGGTACCTGGGCATTTTCAAAAATATCTTAGTTACTTTAATCAGTCCTCTCTTATAAAGAGACATTTAAATCTAGGAAATCACACTGTTTTTCAGGTATGTTCTTACATAAGTTTTCTCGGCTCCCAGAGCAACTTGTATACTAGTTTTTTTAAAGGGAAAGAAAACGTTGCTTAGATTCTTTCTCTCCTTCTTTGCCCCTCACCTTCTCCTTAAAAACATCTTTAAGCAAAAAGATGGGGGGAGGAGTTGATTATTCATGCGTGTAGAAGGATTTAAACTAGCCAGTTAGACAATACTGGCGTTTTGTCACTTGTTTCTCCCTTATTAGTGGTTCTCTGAGGGCTACTGAAGATGTGGACTGTTCCCTGTTCCATTCTTTGTTTCCAGAAACCAATGCACTCATAATTCATGCATGCTTAGTTTTATAGAATATAATACTGGTGTATGGCGCACCCTACCCCAGCTCAGAAATATGTTAAGTGAACAGCTAAACATCCAATTGTTACAAGTGATTTACTACTGCTGAAACAGCTACACTGGGCACTTTCCATATACTCTAAAACTATCACTTAACAGAGGCTGTGCTGGGCAGAGGGATGCCCTTTATTTTGACAAAGGCTGCCTTCCCTGAGGAGAATCCATTGAATGCAAGTACTTTTTATTGCTTTGCAATGGCATATGACATACGTAAGAACCTTGCCTTTTCCTGTGCTGCTCCTGCCTGTATTACCTACTTACAGAGCAGAGTTGCAGCCTCTCCCATACTATGTGGTGCAAAACCATGTGTGCAGCATGCTTTGCTTCTCACTGTAGCTTTCCTTTGAGTACCTGTCCTTAAGGTTGTCCTCTCAATATTTCCTTTTCTGCAACCATGTGCGTGAAAAACCTAGTCTATCCAGAGAAACAGCAACTTCACTAGCTGCTGGCATCCTTCATGCCAATGAGGCATGCTTTGTATATGCATGTATATGTATATTGGAGGTGTTCAAAGCCAGGCTGGACGTGGCCTTGGGCAACCTGGTCTAGTGGGAGGTGTCCCTGCCTATGGCAGGGGGGTTGGAACTCTGTGATCTTCAAGGTCCCTTCCAACCTAAACCATTCTATGCTGAAACTTTTAACTCTATATGTATATCTTCTCTTGCAGTTTTGGGCTTCATAAACCTTTTGATGGGGTCTGGGATGTTTGCTGTAAATCTCAAGATTCTGGCAGTGTCATAGCATTGTGGTGGACAATCTCTCTATGCTCAAAGCACCTGATGTAGTGAGTCTGGCACAGGAACATCTTTAGCCCTTGGAAGGGAAATTAATTTCCTGTTTCTGTAAGGGAGGAGCTTATTCAGGGAGGAGTTGGCACTGCTTTTCCATCCTTGCTGCTGATTTAAATGCTGCTTCATCTTTATGATGCTCTTGTATAAGCAGAATGGACAAAAAAATCCACTAAAAAAGCAAACTCTTTTTCTAAAGCGTCTGTGGGGAGCAGACTGGAACTGAGCTCACTTAATGCTTTCTTCTTGAAAAGATGTCTTCTAGCACCCTTTCAGTGTTGATCTAGCTCACAGCATGATATAATTGCCCTGGATTTAGGAAGTTTGACATTCTTGGCTTTTGAAGTCTCTTCATCACTTTATGCCTTAGTGTCCCAGCCCCAGTTATAATTTCTCTTGTGACACTGGGCCATAAATGCTTCAGTTCATGGGAGAGGAGACACAGTGTGTGGTCTCCTTGTCACTAAAAATTGATAACCTTATCAGCCAGTGAAGGGTGCATGATGGGGTGGAGGCTGTCAAAGAATCTGTGACTTGCCTCCTCTGGATAAGGTCTGTAAGTACCCAGGTTTGGACTTGGTCTGAGTTATGGTAGGAAAGGACAGTAGTAGTTATGTATTCCTGATCTTGAGGGAACAGCCCTGCTCATTGCTTTAAATCATTCTGGGGTTTTATTTTTCTGTGTCAGCACTGTCAGAGCCTATAATCCTCAACCAAAAGAGGCCATCCTGCCCTACCAAGAGAAGGACTTAAAGTGAGGAATCCCCTTCAGCAAGATGTGGCAAGCAGACTGACAATGTAAAAGAAAGGAAAAATAACTTGAGTCAATATGCATAAAATTAGAGCCTGATTATGATTCAGAATTAAAAACAAAATATGAAGAATTCCCCCGGTGCGTGGAGATGGTGGAGCCCCACAATGGGCAGCGCTCCCTGCCAACCATGTATTATAACAGCAGCAATTGAGCAGGTAATAATTGTGTGCTTTATAAACATCCACCATCAGTTATGTTTGTACTGTGCAGACAGGGAAGACTTGATGTAGCAGATAAATGTTATTTCTGCAGACATTTTAAATAGCAGTCACTGTTCATACATTCTCTACATCCCCCTCCGATCCAGAAGTAGTACATAATATGAACATTCAGAGTAGGTACTAGGGAAAATGTCCTAGGCAGCTGTGAGAGACTAAAGATACTGGAACATTAGACTTGTATCAGTCCTGAGCTGTGCTGGGAATGCTGAGACAGGTTGGCCTTGCAGGCAGAGGAGCTCTGTTCATTATCTGGCTTTCAGGTCTCCTAGAAGACTGAGCAAGACACTTGCCTTGTGTTTCAGGTAGAGATGGTGACTTACGGTAGGAAGTACAGTGTGACTAATGCATGGAAAATGGCATACAAAACTTGGTAGTATCTTTAGAGCAAGAGAATCAGATTTGTAACAAGAGATGGGAACACAGGAATCTGGTTTTGCTTCCAGTTCCAGTGGTGACTCTGTAGTCTTATTAGAATGAAAACTTTTCACTGGTAAGGTTCAGGTCTGTTGTTCATTAAGTTGTCTCATCTCAACTGTAATCCCAGTATGTGGTTTTAAAAGTCCTTTTGGAGCCTTGGTTTCCCCATATGTAAAAAGGGAAATGTCTCATATACTGTGGTTTATGGTCTTCAGACAAAACAATGAGCAGTATTGGTAATTAGTTTGATTATGGTTTTTATCAGTCTTCCCTTTCCAAAGAGCTTATAGCTGTTGTCTGTGTGCATTTGTATTTCATGCCACTGGGATGTAACTGTGCTCTGACTGCCAGTTCTTTCAGCATTTAGGGAAGAGGAGTTTGAAATCTTCAGGAGCCATACAAGTCCTTACTTCAATTCTTTATAAATTTTGTAGGAAATACACTCAGCCATACTTCCTAAAAGAGGAAATGCTTGAGTCCTGTCTCCTGTGTTTAGAATAAACAGAATCCAGATAATTTAATCTAAAATGAAAATGTTCTTTTGAGTATAAACAGCCTGAATAAAACATTTCTGAGCAAACCCATAACAATGTCCCTCCCCTTGCACCATCCCCCCCCACCCCAAACAGCAGTTTCTATTGTGAAGGATGCCAGAAGCAGCTGCCTGATCAAGGGAATTGGCCTTACCACAAACCAGACTGTAAATCTTGCTATACCCTGGTATCCTGTTCTAGTCATGCTGGTGCCTATAATCATCCCAAATGATCCTTGAGGATCAATAGGGACCCTGCAAGTGGGCACATTGTATTTGGCTTATTCTGCATAAATGTCAAGTAAGACCCCATTGCCTGGCAGGCAGATACTTTGGTTTTGTTTCTAGATGTTAATGAGGGCCAGATGCAGAGACTTGTGTGGTCTGGGGCCGATGAACTGCTGTTATCTACAGTATGGAGCCATTTGATTTCTTTTCCCTTCTCTTCTAGGCAAACATAATAAACTATTTTCAGTGTTATGGAGCTGTTGCAACTTTTCCATTTGAGCTTGCTGGGCTGAAGAAACACAGGGGGCAGAGACTGGGAGGGTACAGTCAGGCTTGTAACAGGGAAATGAGGGGTGTGTATCTCCTGTCACTCCAGATAATAGCAACCAAAGAGCAAATAGGCATGTTAATTGTCAGTGCGAGATTCACGCATTAAAACTGTGTCCTGGACAGAATGCCAGCATCTAATAAGCATGTGTTACAGAATAAGAGGTACAATAAGGGTTAGAATACCAACTTAGCCTGTTATCTTGTTTCCGGTTATTAGGAAGCTGTTCTGAGGGAAAGAATACCGGAATAGGGCAAAAAAAATGGATGCTTCCCTGGCCAGATTTTTCCTGATATTCATAGTCAGCAAATGGCTAATGTACTCATTTAGCCATACTTCCTACCGTGGTCCATAGGTTTGCCACAGTTATTCATGCCCTTGATTCAGTTCTGTGAGCTGTCACAATTGCATCAGACTGACAGATGCTTTGGAAACTCTACAATAACCCTAATAAGTATTTCACTTATCTTACATAGATTCAGCCAGTGAGTCAGACTTCTCCTGCCTGACAGCAAATGTGGAAATGAGCAGCTAGGAATTACTGGACCAGATGAGACTAACAGTTTACTTAGACTGTTTCACTTGGAAGAAAAAAAATAAAAGTGGTCCAGTTCCTCCAGGTGGAAGAAAACCCATAACTGATAGTATGTGGAATCAGATGCTTATCTGGGAAACTTATTGCTGAACATTAGGCAGTTAAGGCAAAATCATGTATTGATATACTTGAAGTAATAAATCTAATGAACTTGTGATTTGAACCTTTTAAATATCTAAGGTCTTCCTGAATATAAGTTAAGCACTTTGAATTAATTTTCTAGTAGCCAGATGCTCCATTTCTTAATGTGTGTTCCTGAGCAAAATGGGTCTTCTGTCTTTGCCAGTCTGTAATATTACACCACTAGGTGCTTACCATCATATCTTCTCACCAAGGGTGAACAGCAACTAATGATGCCAGTTTTGGAAATAATCTGAATAGTCTCTGCCCTGTGGGACTAGACCTTTCCAGAAGAGAAAAGTGGAAGTCTGTTTAAAGGAATGCAAACTCAAGTCTTCTGCTGTTCTTGTGTTGTGGGAAAGGACAATGTGTCAGGTTTTGCTGGTACTGCAGGTGTACTGTTATACTACAAGGCCACTGTGACTGCAAGTCTGTCTTCTAATGGGTTTCAAGTGTATGGCAGAAGTACTATGTGCATAGAGGAAAAACTGGGATGCTATTCAGCATGTATACATCCTTGACCTGATGTACCCAGCTTGCCATGGAAAAGAGGGAACCAATCTATGGAGGAAACTTGCCTAAGGTGTGTTTTGGTGTGAGCTTACTGAGATTGTATTGGAAAACATGTTTCATGGGTGGTATCAGAGTATAAATAAAAGGCATGGATGCTGGCTGAGTACATAGGTCTGAACTGATGAACTTCAGTGAATCTGAGTCAGCTGTAAGAGAGAAGACAGACTGGATAATTTCTCAGATTGATAGAGGAGTTGGAACAAAAATAGGCTGGGGAACCTGTTGAGGAATTTGTGCTTTGGCATTGTGGAGTTTCATGTAGCCTCAGGTGGTCTTGTGAAGAGCTGGCCTTCCAGATCTCCCTGCAGCCTTGCTGCTGTGTTCTTTTTCTCTGGCTGGTTCAGGACAGAGGAAATGTGTAAATAATTGGAATGCGGTGCTTTGTTTATGAGCTTGTGCCTGGAGAGTCTTGCTTATTGTGTGTCAGGGTAAAGGTCCCAGTAGTAAACCCCTGGCACAAGGCTGCTTTTCAGCTTGTTGAAACAATGCAGCCAAGCAGGGTTTAGCTCAAGGAAGGAATGTGAGCTGTTTAAGACTGGGAGATGACTCTGGGTTATGCTTGCTGTCAGATATACACAAAGCTCTATCAGAATGTGCTGTTTGGCATCTCTTGGCACCTCTCATGTTCTACCTGATTACCTTTTATAGTAAATGTTTATTTGAGCACTAATGTGTCCAGGCAAACACAGACACAAAGATGATGTGGTAGACACTTTGCCCAGATGAAGAGGCAGGGTGCTGTGATTGGTTCCCTGAAAAGAGGGAGAGAAACTCAAGCTATGTAAATCCCACCCTCAGTTCTGAATGACCTCTGGATCCTAACACCGTGACACCTAACAATGACAGCTAGGGCTGGTTCATGCTAAACCTCCCTCTTCCTGGATGGGGCGCAAGATCAGGGCAGCCCCTGCTGTCTTTATTAGATAACTCTTCTCAGAGGGCTCTGTAATCTGGAATACAAGGGTCTTTAAGAGCTGGTAGCTAGAAGCTGAACCTTGACAAATGCAGGATAGAAGCTAAGATTCAAGGAATTACCAGGGAGTTTAATGTGCCACTGAAGCAGTCTATCAGTGGAGCAAGTGGGGCTATTTCTTGGAAAGTGATGCTAATAGGACTGCAAGGTGTCAAACTGCAAATATCACAGTGATGTTCAGTGGTCTCTGCTGTACTGAAAACTTGGATGATCGAAACTCATCTATTCTGGCTTTGAAAATCTATTAAATGTTGCATTCTTCTTACAATCGTATTATGGATTGAGACTTAATTTGATAACAGTGATGGAGCTATGTGCTTAAAATGTCCCATTGAACTGTTGTGGGCTTAAAATATGCTTTCTGAAGTAAAACTGCAGTAGTTCCACAGAGCTGCATAGGGCGTTACCATTAAGTGAGGTGGCAAATGCAAATGTGGGTAGACAAGTGTATCTCAATAATGAATGGAACAAGTCAGTTCTTAGACTCTAGAAAAGACCATGCAGGTGTCTGATTTACTCTCCAGTTGCTTTTTCTGTAGTTTGTGTGTAAATACATTTTTTTCTTATCCATCTAAGTTTGATATTAGAGTAGAGGCCTTACTTATCCTCAGTCTTATTTATTCTAAAGATATGTACAAGGCTTCTTTTGTTTTGAGAAACCCCATGGGGTTTGAGGCTTTGTCAGCCTCTCCAGCTATTTAAAAAACTGCTTAACGAGTTCACATATCAATTTTTCCTGTTGTTTGTACCCACAAGTTGGTTTTTTTTTCAGCCCGAATCAAGTCTTTAAAAACAATTGACTTTCTTGATATACAGTAGCTATTTGAATGTTGCATCAAGAGGAGTGTACTTTAATTGCTTTCCAGAGTAGCATGTAACAAGCAAGTACTATACATATATAGGTATAGGGTATGTTCTTTCATTGTCATCTTGTATGTGTTCTGTGCTGTCTCTTTTCCCATCTGTCTGCTGCTTCTCAGTCTCTGCCAAAGAGCATATAAAACCAGAGCAACCTGAATCAAAGTACAGGCTTTTCAAAGCCATTCAAACATTACAAATTTAAATGATGTGAGGAGTTAACATTCCTATCTTGCAAAAAATCTTCAGCTGTCCAGTTTTTCCCCAGCCACTTGATAACCTGAAGATTTTAAGTATCAAGTCCTCTTCTGTGAGTTTCTTCATCAGTCTCAACTTGCCTGTTGTCTCTTCTTTTATACACAAATTTAAGATATTCAGAATAATGACTCTTTGTTATTCTCTATGCAGCATCTAAACAAAATATATCCTTGTCTGAGTGCTTAGTCTAATGTAAATAATGTCAAGCCACATATTTAACAGATATCTTGAATTAGCTAAATTATGTAGTCAGAAAAACAAGAGTAGGAGCAAACTTACAAAGTAGCAATTTGGCCCTAAACATGAAAGCCTCAGATGCTCCGTATCTCAACTGCCTCAGCCTTTGAAATAGTCAAAGGCACCACATCAAGAGTGTTACAACAGCAGGGAGGCACCAGGCTGCTGCTTGTTTGTGGAATTTATTTTTGATTGTTTATTTATTTGATCTTAAAAGTTCTTTGGGGTAATCTCTTATCAGCTCTAAAATGTGGTTGCACTAGTAAAAGAAGCAGTGACATTAAAAGTAATTGACATTAAAATGTTGTGACATTAAAATTAATCATGTTTGATGGATGTTAGAGACTGAATCCGCAAGGCTCCTGGGTTCATGTTTTAGCAAGTTTTGACATTCGTTCTCCCCCTCAGTTCCTGCAGCAGTTGTGTAACTGCCTTCCCCACCCGCTGGACCCAAAACCTTGTGCAGGGAGGGGATGCTGGTTCGGAAAGGAGAAGGGGTTTTCTTGGAATTCACTGCTTAGTAGCTTGGGGTGAAGTTGTTATCCCAAATCTGGGTTCTTTACCCGTTGTGCAAGCCAATAACACAGAGCAGAGGTATTTCTAAGTTTATTCCATTAATGTGCAGAAATGGGGTGTTCATCCCAAAACAGGAGCACACCTTAGTTCCAAAAATCTCTACTTTTATACATTGATTTTTACATATTCAAACAATTAATGCATATTCATTGTTATTCACTTGAAGAAATCTTGACCAATCATTAATTTCCCATGTAAATTAGTGCACAGATTGTCATCTTCCATTGTTCTCTTTTGAGTAGGTGGTATCATTTGGGCAGGTGGTCAGTGAGTCAGTGGTCGTGATCTCCCCCTGTTGGAATTACCTTTTACCTACTTCTTCTCTGATCTTGGCAGTTCCAAGTGGTTTTCTGTTTGCTGACCAGGCCTATGGTTCTTCACTCTCTCGACAGGAATACCCTGCTTCTCAACAATACTATATTGTCTGGTGGTTAGTTCCTTAACTGAATTGTAGATAAACCATGTCTAGTTACTATTTCTCTATTTTAATATTAGGTAAATAATTAAATAGGGTTGGGGCAGTACAGAGGACTTGAACAGCAGCAGGTTTCCTTGGTTGCTTCAATTACATTTTACATTTCATTTTCCTAGTTTATGTCAATTTTACTACAACAAAGTGGATGTTCTGTTTTCCATCCAGTGAACTAGTGTCAGATTCTCAAAATCAACACAGTACTGGTGACACTGGTTTCCTAATCGGCAACATAAGGTTGAAGATGAAGGGGACCACTGGGATGTTTGCAGTCATGCTGGTGGAGTTGTTCTGGAGTGTTTGTTCCCTGTGCTGTGGCAGTTCTAGGCAGAAGAAGCCTTGCAAGAAGACCTGATGCTTGTGGTGTGAATAGGGATTTTTTTGTTGTTGTTGCCTTTTTTAGTTATAATGGGAAGATATTTAGGTTTTGTAATAATTGTGCAAGGTTCAGGAGAAAACACTGTCAGTTGCCAGTTCTGCTCATGTGGCACCAGTGCTAAGTGTAAAAGAAACTGACAGTGTTTTTCTTCAGGATCTGGAGTTTCTCAAAGAGCTGGAGTGAATGTGGTATAACCTGACACCTGTATTTTACAGCCAAATTCTTTAGCTGCAGCCAGGAATGAGCATTAGGAATGGCTGATGGCTGGTCACTATTCCCGTGCTTCCCGTGTGAAGCAAGAAGCAGATGGAATCATAGCAGCCTGCTCCTCTTCCTTTGGGTAGCTGAATCTTACCTAGAGATGTTCCTTCCAGGCAGGGAGTGCGAGGGAGAGATGTGGCATTTCTTGTTTCCAGTATAACATTTTCCAACTTCCTTTTTTAGCAATGTGAAGCTTGAAGGGGCCTCAGAAAAATGAACTGATGTATTGGGCAAGAAGCCAGCTACCTCCTTGCAGCTTGAGCTCTGTGCTGGCTTCACTTTCTGTCCTATTTGGAAACTAGAAGTAATGAGCTGACATTAGCGGATTTTTTTTTTCCTCCCTTTCCCACTGTGGTCTGTATGGGGAGCCATTCTTTGTGCAAGTCAGCACAGTGGGCATATAGCCGTTTTCCATGGCTTTTTGGCACTGACTGGTAACTTGCATGAGACTCAATGTAACTTTAATTTTATAAGAAGCAGAAAGACTGTGCTATAAGTTAATTTAGCTGGAGTTTAAAGCTTGGCCTGATGGCTAGGGGCACTGAGAGCTCCTGCCTTCTCCAAGCAGCTAGTCAAGAGGTGTTTCCAGTGTGTAGTTTGATTTGGATGGACCTTGTGAATTGTAGATCTTACTCCCAGCTCTGCCCCTGATTCCTTGTGACCTTGGTCAGTCTTGTGTCCCTGGTTATCTGTGGGCAAATTGAGCTTTCAATATCTACTTTTTCCTCTGCAAACTGAAAACAGTGATACTTAGGAGCTTCATTATGGGGCTGTGAAAAGAACACCGAGATCTTTAAGCCACTATCCATCATATTTGAGAAGTTGTGGCAGTCTGGTGAGGTTCCTGCTGACTGGAAAAGGGGAAACACCACCCCTATTTTCAAAAAGGGAAATAAGGAAGACCCAGGGAACTACAGGCTGGTCAGTCTCACCTCTGTGCCTGGCAAGATCATGGAGCAGATCCTCCTGGAAAGTCTGCTAAGGCACATAGAAAATAAGGAGGTGATTGGTAGCAGCCAACATGGCTTCACCAAGGGCAAGTCATGCCTGAGAAATTTGGTGTCCTTCTATGAAGGAGTTACAGCGACAGTGGACAAGGGAGGAGCAACTGATGTCATCTACCTGGGCTTGTGCAAAATGTTTGACGCTGTCCCACACGATATCCTGGTCTCTAAATTGGAGAGGCATGGATTCGATAAATGGACCACTCGGTGGATAAAGAACTGGCTGGATGGTCGCACTCAAAGAGTTGTAGTCAATGGCTTGATGTCCAAGTGGAGACCAGTGATGAGTGGTGTTCCTCAGGGGCTGGTACTAGGACCCATGCTGTTCAAACTCTTTGGTGACATGGACAGTGGGATTGAGTGCCCCCTCAGCAAGTTTGGCGATGATACCAAACTGTTCAATGTCCAGCCTGGAGAAGAGAAGGCTCAGGGGAGATGTTATTGCGGCCTTCCAGTACCTAAAGTGGGCCTACAGGAGAGCTGGGGAAGGACTTTTCACAAGGGCATGTAGTGATAGGATGAGGGGGAATGGGTTTAAACTGGAAGAGGGTAGGTTTAGATTAAACATTAAGAAGAAATTTTTCACTTTGAGGGTGGTAAGGCACTGGAACAGGTTGCCCAGAGAAGCTGTGGCTGCCCCATCCCTGGAGGTGTTCAAGGACAGGCCGGATGGGGCCTTGGGCAACCTGGTCTGGTGGAAGGTGTCCCTGCCCAAGGCAGGGGGGTGGAACTAGGTGATCTTCAAGGTCCCTTCCAACCTAAACCATTCTATGATCTTGGCATGGGAGGGTCAATGGGAGTCATGGTTTTGTTCTTTTTAATTGTACAGTGTGCACAAGTCTCAGTGTGGGGTACCAGTGGCAAGAGGTAATGTTAAGGATGTTTTTGCTTATGCAATACAAACCTAGTTAATTGACTGCCACTGGATGAGGTCCATAAGGCTTAAAGTAAATAAGTGATAGACTTCATTGAATATACTATTTCCTGTCCTCTACAACTAACTTTCTCTTTGGTGATATCCATGTCCCTGAGGAGTTATAGATACGCTTGAGTACTCACAATTTCTGCATGTGCAAGGTAAAGGACAAACAAGTTCAGTTGAGATTTTTTTTGATGGCTTGTTTGCAGAGGTGCTGAAGACCTGCGGCTGTGTGTGCCCTTAGTGAAGGGTATGAGGATGAACAGCAGCTTGGGGATGCAGGGAAAGACCAGTGTGTGCTCAGTTTAGATGGTGTTTTTATCTAGTCTTCTGACTGAAAATGCCTTCCTAAAGCAGGGGCGGGGAGAAGCTGTGTCAGCTCCTATTAAAGAAAAGTGTGGTGTTTTTTTTTTTTCTAGAGAAGCCAAACCAGCTAAAACCCACAAGTACTGCAGAGACTAGCCAAATACTTTGGCGGCTTTTTGTGGCAATTTTGGCTCAAGAACATTAGGAATTTTTGAAGACAAAGCTAACTCATTGGAATGGTGAATAGCAATAATATAAAAAGTTGATTTCAACTTGCAGGAAAACATATTCTTGTCATTTTTGCAGGCAGGGTACCTCTGCAAGCCTGGGTTTATATGCATTTCCAGGATCACCAATAGGGTATGGAGACAAAGGAAGCAAATGGGAGGGTTTGAGCTTTCCAGTTCTTGCTTCAATTTCCCAAATCAGAGCATTGCTGGATACTGTAAAGTACAGTGCAAATATTAATTTTCTACCTCAGCACATTTGCTTTGCCCCTTCGTGCCACCTTCCATGATCAGTTAATGATTTTGTTATTTTTCTGGCACTTTGAAATAAATTTCAGTGTTACCCAAGTAAATATAGGAGAAAACCCAATGTTAAATAGAGATGCCTTTACTTGTGACTTCAGGTAATCAAGAAGCAAAATCAGGTGATGTATCTCATTGGTTAAAACAGCTTTTTTTTCCATCATGTGGAGGGAAAAAATTAAGTTGGTACTGGAGTGAAACTGGAGACAGCTGTGACTTGCTCACAGATACTGTCAGCAGTAAAAAAAAAAAAGGTTGAATTCATCAAATAAATTATGTGCTGTTTATCCCCACAGACCACACAAGCTAGGAGAGCTGGGGTTTACTGTAAATGTGGCTCACAGATGGCTGCCAGACATTACAATGGACTTAATAATTGAAGAGCCCACCACCCTGATCCAGCAGCTGTGTACACAGTCTGTGTGTCATGGCTGCTGAAACCAAACTGTGGCACTTAAGAACTTCTCTGTAGTGAAGGCAGTGGGAGAGCAGTACTGTGTGCTGTTTTTCTGGCTAGTCTAGAAGTTGCAGTGAAGCAGGAAGGCCTAAGGCTTAGGGAGTGGGACTCGAGTCTCACGGGTCCCTCCTTGGCCTGCTGTAAGACTTAGAGCTTGTCACAGAATAGTATAAATGGGAAGGGATTTCTGGAGGTCTCTGGCTCAAAGGAGGGTCAGCTTTCATTGGGCTGCTCAGGATTTCAGCCAGTCCAGTTTTGAATAGCTCCAAGAGTGCTGATCCCACAATCTGTGAGCCCCTGTTCCAGTGGTTGACTGTTCTCATAGTGAAATTTTTCATAATACCTGACCAGAATGCCCCTTTTGAGAACTTGTCTATTGTCTCTTATCTGCTCGTTGTGCATCTCTAAAGTCTGGCTCTGATCTCTTTAATTTTGTTGTTCCCTCTGTAAGCTTTACATATGCATCCCTGAGGCATGCAGGTTTTCTTACATAAATTGAAAAGGACAGAAGCAAGGCGCCAGGAAGCTGCAGCTTGTCTAGAAAACCTTACTTCTGCATCAGGGCTCAAGCTCCTTTTCTAGCTTGAGCTTTCCTACCAGGAAGCTGTATTTGCCTGTATTCCTGCACTAACTCTGGAGTCCTTGTATCCTGTAGCTTATATCCTTTCCACTTTGCAGCTAAAATACCTGGGGTTCTGTGGGACAACAAGGGAGGTGAATGCAAGCCAGCAATGTGCCTTCACAGCAGAGGTGGCCAACAGCATCCTGGGCTGCATTAGGAAGAGTGCAGGTAGCAGGTCAAGGGAGGTGATACTTCATCTCCACTCAGTGCTGGTGAGATCATATGTGAAGTACTATACCCAGTTTTGGACTCTCCAGTATGAAGCAAATATACTGGAATGAGTCTAGCTAAGGGCCACAAAGATGTTTAAGGGACTGGAGTGTCTGCTTGGAGCAAGGCATTGGACTAGATTATCTCTGGATGTCCCTTCTGACCCTCATTAGTCTGTGATTCTAAAGCAGTTTGATAAAACTGAGATATCAGGAGTTTGCAGTAGGTACTACAGATAGTTTGTTCTCAACAGCAGTTTTAAAAGTGGTTCTGAAAGATGATGCATACCCATTTTGATCACAACAAAATCCAAGACACGGTTGTTCATAAGAATAATGTAGTTGTGGCTTAGGCCAAATCGACCACTGGGGACACAGGGGACCCCAGATGGGACTGACAGATGCTCCCCTCTACCCCTCTTCAAAGAGAGAGGTAGGGGAGGAAAAAGACTTGCGAGTTTAGAAGGAACTAAACTACTTTAATGAAATATTAATAATAAAATAAAAGGAAATAATGAGAAATATACAAAACCGTATCAAGCTCCCAGGATGACAGTCACGACACCGGCTGGCACTGGGGCAGTCCCAGGCTGGACTCGGTGACGGACGGGAACTGGATTCCGGGTCTGGATTCAGGATCAGGACCAAAAGCAGACAGACAGAGTCCTCCTCAGACGTTGGCCATTGAAGGAAGAAGGGGAAAAGGGCTGACCCTTTGCTCCATCAGCTTTTATACTGAGCATGAGGCAGATGGGATGGAATACTCTGTTGGTCAGTTTTGGGTCACCTGTCCTGTCTGCTCCTCCCTGCAGGTGGGACCCCATTACGCTTTTCCGCTGCCGACTCTCCAACGTGGCAAATAACAAAGTTGGTTGCCCTTGGGTGTTATAGCAATAAGGATAAGCAAGAGCCTCCCTGCATACCATGTCTGGACATCAGCTATAAACATTGGTCCGATCACTCTGAGAGAGCAAACATTGTCTGCACAATATGCTGTTAATTTCAGTAGTTAGAAGAGGCCCAGCTAAGAAGCGAAGTTACTGAACAAAATTGGTCCTATTTTACCTCAAACCAGACAGTAGTATAGTCTAATTTTTGTTCTCAGGGACTAACCTTTTCTCCAACACTTCACAATATTTTTCAACATCTGCTTATGATAAGTCAGGGCTGTTGATAGAAACACTTCTTGATGTTAAGGAAATCAGTTGGTCAAATTGTGGTAGGGACCTCAGTCTGAATAAGAACACAGGAAAAGTTCAGTGATGCTTTTAAGTTGGTCAGACCTCTTAGGTAAACTGTAAGGGAGGGTGGAAATGCAGAGTCCCAGTGGTGGAACTGGTCATATGTGCTGCCTGTTCCTCCTTGGGTTACTTCTGTATACTTCACCTGACCTTTGCAGTATGTTTCATGATAAGATGCCTGACCTTTTCACATCCAATTAGCAGACTTGTTCAACTGTTGCCTGAATCCCATTCTACCCTCTGCCCCCCTCCAAACCCTTCTTCCTGTTCAGCATCTCAGAAACACTGTGCTTGCTCACCAGAGCTCGATGATGTACTGTAGCTCTCAGACAGGGCTTTTTTGCTCTCAGAAGGCTGATATGCAATGCCTGTTTTTACAAAGGGCTCTGCCTCTCCAGTCTTACTTGGGGCATCCCTCACTTTAGGGAAGGGACATGTGCCAGAGGAGAACTAGATTGCTCTTTTGAACAAAGGTCACAGGAATATTTGGCAGGCATGATGCTTGCATGTTCTCATTCAGGGTTTCCCCTAGCAATGGCCCTAGGCTTTTGTGGATTTTGTTGCTTTGCAGAGCCCTTGGTATTTGTGAACATGCAAAATATATGTAACAAGCATTTCAGCTGCTGGCATTGGAGCCCTATGGTGAGCAGAGAAGAAAATCTGCTTCCCTACAAATCTTGTTCCTATTGCAGAAGCAGTTTGTTGATGATACGAGTATTAGAAATGAAGGAATTCAGTGTGGTTCAGCTCCGATAGATTCTGAGCTGTTTAACTCTGGAATAGTATCCCTCCCTGTTGTCCCCCCAGCAGTTTGCAGGTTTTATTTAGCTCCAGTAATACTGAAGCTTTGTTTTAGTCTTTCCACCTGCATCTTTGAAAGCCAGTTTAAAATTGAATACTTTGAGCATGCTTCTATTTCTGAGGGCAGTGAAATAGACCTGCTTTCTGTTTTAGTCCTTATACCTTTTCCAAGCATCTTACAAGGTAACTTAATTCATGCTTTGAACTTCTAAAATAAGACTAGGGTTTTGATAAATCTACACTGAGATTAAAAAAGAAACAGCACAGGTTTATAAGTAAATAAGCAGACAGCTGAAAACCAATAAACAATATGCTTTTCCATACGTTTTTACATGTTCCAAAACTTTCACAGAAGCAAAAATATTCAGTAATTCTTAATTTTCTTATGTTTTTCTTAAGTTGCAGCCTTGTTGCTGCACTTAACCAACTTGATGAATTTACTTTATTGTGTAGTCATGTCCTTTTTAGGATTGTAGACTTTTGTCAAGTGGAATGGATCCAGAAGTCAGAATTTGTCCCTCAGCTTGCACACCACAATCCTGTGGGTAGTGAAATCATCTTCCTCAGACTTCATGGTCTCTGGCTATTGTCAGTGCATGAGAATACCTTAGGTTCAGCTGTGCTCCTGAGAGTCACTGAAAAAAAAAAAATAAATGCAGGAATCTATCATATTTGTATTTGGTGTTAAATAACATTTCCTTATTTCCTGTGTCTGACTTTCCAGTTTTTTTCTTGACTTTAGAATCACTTTCAGCAGCTGTGCAGTGTTGCTGTCTGTTAAAATAGCTGTTGTGCTCCGCTTTGGAAAGCTGTCCCTATGACAAGAGAATGCTTTCCAAATTGTGCTTGACTCTCTTAAAATCAATGCAAGTTCTCACGAGCATACTATTCAGTCTAGTCTTTGGTTTGTAAATGTTACCGGCAGGAACCTTGGGATCCTTTTGAGCACAGGGCCTCACCAAATGCAAGATCAGACTTCTGTCAGTACAATGCGAACTAATACTGAGTGTGGAGAGATTTAGTGAATTGTTTGTGTGATTCCAGCTTCCTCAAATGCAGTTGGTGGGTGTCTCTTCCAGCACTTACAGTTTGGTTTGCATTCCTCAGTAATCCCCACTTGCTCGATTTGTAGCTCTGATTCAGAAAGTGGGATTTACAGAGCTCCACCTCTACTCGTCTGAGACCTTAGTGGACATGTCCAGATGCTATAACTCCTGGTAACAGTGGAAAAAAAACAGAGAAAAGATGTATCTGTTCTCAGAGTCTGCTTGCAGCTGGTACGTGGTTGTGCCAAACTCCAGGAATGATGCAGGGAGGGAGTTGAATCATAGTGATAAGATAACTATGAACCTGATCCTCCTTTTTTCTTCCTTCTGGTTTGTACTGGAGGCAGTGCGTGGATGAGGATTAAAAGAATGAGGCTTCTTTAACTTTCTAACCTCTGATGGGTTCAGTAAATACAAAGTAATTGATCCTAACTACTACAGCACTGGTGAGAAATAGCAGCTGCAGACAGCTGGGTAGACAGTACCTGTAACATAACTCTTAGAGAGTTAATCCTCCTGATCTTGTGCTCAGACCAGAAGACTGCACCTTGTATTCATCCCAGAAGTGCTGCAGAGTTTAATGTGTCTCTCTTTTGTGAGACTTATGGGGGTGATGGGGAGGAGCTGCTGCTGCTGTTCTTTTTCTGCCCTAGGGTAGGCTGTAGCTGAGGATTTGATATTGAGTGAATGTGAGAATATGAAAAGTGACAGAGTGCTAATACATTAGGCATTCATTTTGTATCATATTAGTAGTGCTTGTAGTGGATAAGTGAGATGTCATACCATGTTATGTGCAATTATGAGTACGCAACCGAACATCTCATTGAGGTAACATGGATGAGCTGAACAGGGACTGAAGTTGGTACCTTAAAACCACATCAAACTTTGAAAATATCTGTGAGAGAAAGATGCAGACAGAAGTTTTTGTGATGAGTACCTTTTTTGGGAGCTTAAAACAAGTTGAGTTTCTACGATGAAAAGCAGCAGAAAAGCACAATCAGTTCAGTGCTTTCTGGTTAGCATCTTATGCTGATGCTAAGGAAAACAAAAAGGAGAGGGAATCCTCAGTACAAGAATGGTTTTATTGGGAATCTTTACCAACCTCTCAAGTTTCTTCCCCTCCTCCCAATTTTCAGAGTTACCTCAGCTGATGCAACCTACTCGGATTTTGAAATCTGTGAAGAAAGAGCTGATGAACAAATACTATTTTGAAAACAGATTTGTTGCTGTCTCTTCTGGTTTGTATTCTGGATTCTGCTTGGTGTCTGCCTTGGGCAGATAACTTCATTTCTGTGTGCCTTCATTTTTATGTCTGTGAACTGACAGCAACAATAGGCTCACTTGGAAGACTGAGGCCTAAGCATGCTTCTCAGACAGAAGACACCCTAGAAATTATTACTGAAACCATCTTTCTTCTCATACTTTCAAGCCTCATTTGAAAGCAGGCAAAAGGAGTGAAATTTCTGATGTTTAGGGGTGGAATGGCTTGTTCTCTTGCTTTCCTCAATACAAGGCTCAATACAAGATGCTTGCAGAGAAAGGGAATATCAGCCAGCGTAGGTGCCTCAGCCCCAAGGAATCTGAGATATGTACTGACAAGCTCTCTGTACAGATCTAATCCACAAAGCTTGAAATCATCAGCTGCATTACTGAAAGTCTTAGCTGAGCTCTGTTACTGTAAACAGAAGACACCTGGGCCATTTTACTGATAAAACTGCCTGGACTAAAGGCTAAGGAACTTCACACATTCCTCTGTATAAACACTCTGTGAACCATTAAATAGGAAGATGCAGTTCTGATGCCTTGTTTTCTGTTCTCCTGTCTCCAGGGATGTAAACCCAGAATCTCCTACTTGCACTTGATTTTAAAATGCAATGAGAAAAAGGACAGCCACAGGACATACATAGCTGCTAGCTGCCTGTGAAGGTCCTCAGCTAAGGGAAAACTTCAATGTTTTGGGGTGTGTGTCCCCCAATATTCCAAAGTCTCTCCAGGCTTTGGATTCAGTTGTGTGTGGTGGTGTTGAAAGCAAACCTCCTGTTTGCATTTTCAGGGATAGAATTTTACCTCTTGATTCTAGGGATGTATAGGTAAGATCCTTAGATTGCATGTGGCCACTGGGTACCATAGGATCCTGTTTAATTTAATGTACTAGAGAAACCCTGAGTTTTCCTGGGGAATATTGCATCCTTGCTGCTGGAGCCATTTGTGAGACCTAGACCTGCACTGGGTGAACAATCTCATTTGTGCCTAGGGGCAGTGTGAAGATGTAGTGCATTTAAACACACATAATGTGCACTGCTGCTCTGCTGGTAACCGCTATCCCACAGATCACTTCCCTGGCTCATCCAAGACTGCACAGGGAAGGATTGGTGGGCCGACTTCTGCCTGTACTTCTGCAGCTGGTGATACTCCTGTTGGTAGGAGCCTGTGTTATCACCAGCCAAATTCTAGCCCCCTCCTGCACTCTTGCTTTAGTTGTTGCAAACCTCTAAAAATCAGAGGCTTTGCTTTGTGAAATGTTGCTTTTTCTGTTCTCCTTGGGCCTTCCTAGCTCTCTGGCAGTTTCAATTCCAAATGCTTCACGTCACCACTTGGAAACTCAGCAACATGCAGGACTCTTCCCCTTTGCTTTCTGTTTTAAGTCTCCTCAAACCTCAGCCCCAAGCACATGTGGTTCCAATTACAGAGAACCTCTGCAATACTATGTGGATGTGGATGGGGATAGGCTGACCTCTTTATTTTAACACAGCTAGCCTGTTCCTGGGGGAGCTGACTGTTAGCTCACATTTTTCTTATTTGAGATGCTTTTGCTTCACAACCAAATTCCTGAAATCAAAGGGAGGCAGAGGGGAGCAGGCTGCAGGCAGCATGCACTGGGAGCCAGGTCTTAGTCACTTGGAGCACTCGAGCTCTCGGGAGAAGGTGACCTTTGGCTTTTATGTCTCTGCCAGCCAAGGAATACAGAAAGCAGATGTCCCAGAGCACAGCCTTGGCTGAGCTAATTATCCTTAGGAGACACTGGCTGCCCCCAGCTTCGCCTCCCTTGTGCAAAGAATGCAAAATAGCAGTCTGTAAGGAGACAACATTTTATATTTATTTTGGCCTAAAATGCTGTCAGGGTAACTGTTAGGGCTAGTGTGGTCCGAGGGTGAGCAGGGGGTGTTGACCTTGTGGGTTCTCCTTACAGCTCTGGAACAAACCAACATAGCTATCCACTGTCTTGGTTTATCCACAGCAGCAACTGGGAAAAAAGAGTCAAAGGGGAGATGAAAGCCTTAATGTGCATGTGTCTGTCGTCATTACTGAACAGTAATATTGGGGGGGAAAATGTTTGGTTCCTCAATAGGGAGCTTAATTTTAAGACCTCCTGAGCCTTAAATACTTCACTGTAGAGCTAGTGTCTGTAGTGTCTTTAGCACTTAACCCATTTGAGCTTCCAAGTCACTCAAGCATCTCTGAAAGTTTTACTCAACATGTCATTTTTTGGCCATAAAAGTAGTTGTTAGCCTCCCATTTAAGCATGTGAACTCTAAATTTGCTTACTGCAAAATTTTGCACATTACCATTGTAATGACCACTGGACAGAGAGGGGGGCAGGCTTTTTCTTAAGCTTAGTAAATCATTTCCTGTAAGAGTGTAGCAAGATCAAACTCTAACAGATGTGAAATGTCTTAAATTCCTGGTGTGAAGGAATGGTTCAAAGTTGCAACATGGCAGGCTGTCTCTCATTCTTATATATATTGAACTTAGATACTCTGTTTTCAAATACTTTCTTGAGTGGAATAAATGTTTTTAGCACAACAACAAGTGAGTCAAATGTGCAAGATTATTCAGCTACAGGAACGCTACAAACCTGAATAACTCTCTGTATTTATTCTCTTTCAGCTAATTTAAGTAAAAAGTTTTTGCTGATTTGGATCATTTTGACTAAAACAAAGTACTTAAACCTGCAGGCTGAACAGCTTGTGTAGCTGAGACCAGCTATAGCATGGGACTGTTGGATGCACTGAGGTGTTTTTTTCCAACAGCCTACCTGGATTTTGAGAAGAATGTGTTACTTGGAGGACTACAGGACCAAAACTTCCTTCTCAAAAGGACCCCATTTTCTCCACCTAGTGGAATCATGCAGATGTGAAAATAATTATTTTAAGAGTATCCCAAGGAAGACTCAAAACCAGAGCACAGAATTATTGATTACACTTGAGAAAACTTGTCTGTAGGGGACTGTTCTTCTTTCAGAAAGGATGTGATGAGTCTTGACAACAGTGGCCGTTCACGGTTCCTGTCACACTTTCATCCAGGAAATGTTTTGATATTAATGAACAAAAGCAGATAGAGCACCTATCACAGGTGAAATGGAAATTGTCTAGACAGTACTATAAACTCTGTATAGATACTACTGGAATTCCTTCTTTTGCTGCTGTATTGAAGAAAGCTTTTCTCAGCAGCGGATTTGAGTCACTTGCTTCCTGACCCCCTTCCCTCTAGTACAGGATGTCTCAAGTTGCCGGAAAGTTACAGGTTGCATTTCTATTCCTCCATGGACATCAGTGTCTTGGAATAGTCTGTTGTGAATGTCATCCTTGATAAAAAGACAAAATAAATTATAAAAAGCGTAGTTGAATAAATTTCACAGGAGTTCCTGGAGCAACTGAAATTTTTCAAGACCTGTTTTGGTTACTTACATCTTAAATTAACTTGGTGTAGGTATGGTTTGGGGCAAGCTTACAAAGCATCATTATGGATTTCTTGTATCTCAATTCTCTGAATCTTTTCTAGGCTGTTCCTCCGAATTCCAGCAGTTAAGTGATACAGCACAACTTATTACATTTTTAGAAGTATAATCTATATTTAGCATTGCTCCCTAATTCAAGCTGCCTTCTGAACCTAATGAAAGATTTAAATCTGGAAGCTCTTTAGCTTTTAGCACATGAATTTGCCTACAAATAAAAATGTTAGTGAAACATTCATTTTCACTTTGATTCTGCTTCTACGTTTATGTGCCTTGCAGATATGTATATTTGATTTTATGTGCATTTGTGTATATGCATATACCTGGGATGGGATGGGATGCATGTATACAAAAGCATGTGTGATCACATTAAGGATTCAGACATGAAAACACTACTTTGGGTGGTCAAAATTTGTGGTAAGGCCAAATACAGTGCCAATTTGCTCAGCACTTGCTTCATTGTACAGGAGATGATTCCTTCCTGCTAAATCAGTTTTGAAGGGCAGGCTTTTCTGAAATTCCACCCATCTTCTGTGTAATATGTTCAAAATGAGTTCTGGGAAATGCTTTAAGACTGTCATCTTTGCATGAGGAAGATGGAGGATACTGTCCACTTTTTTTTTTTGTCTTTATAATCTGCTATGTATGCAAGGCAGAATGGCCTGTTATTGAGAGCGCTAAAAATACCTTTGTGTGCCCTTCCCCTAGTAAATCTCTGCTTGCGCTGTTTGGGTACTGCCTGTTTAGGTGTGCTAGCCCTGGTATTGTTTAAATTATTTGTTGCTCTGTATTTCTTGAGTATTTAAAACATCAGTGAGGGATGAAAGACAATAAACTTTCTCCCTTGTCTGCAGGGTGTTGGGTGAGTTATTGTCTTCTGAACAATAGAGCAAACATTACAACGGTCTCCTCCCCCCCAAATACAGAACATTGTGTGTGTCAGCGAGCCTGGCGCTGCACCCAACGTTTTTTTCAGGCCCAGGGCCAGTGCTTTCAAAATGCTGCAGTCGCAATGAGCTTCAGGGTTCCTGCTCTGCAGGAAAAACAAACCGCCCTCCCTCTGGAGTCATGGGACACGGGCTGAGTAAGGCCAGAGTAAAGCTGAAAGAAGCCATTCCCGAGTTGTTCTTTGCGGCATGATAAGCCGCACGCAGGATGTGGAAAGGGAAGACGGGGGTTTTTTTGGGCAAGAACAGCGGAGCCTGCATATATGTGGCATTGCTGAGCAGGACTCTTGGATGTGACTTCTGGGAAAATCAGCTATTGTCTTACCCTGTTGTCTGCTGAGGCAGCTCTGAAGGCCTTCCTCTGAGTGGGTGCTGCCATCGTGTGGCTCTGGGATGGGAAAGGTGTGGAGCCATTGCGAACCCATCATCCGGCACAGCAAAAGTGTGTGCTGGGAGCATCTGTAAACTAGCTGGCGTGTGTTCTGGCCAGTATATGGAAGTGTGTGCTGCCATAAGGGGTTGTCTATAAGCAGGCACTCTCCTTTAGTACTCATTTAAATTAAATTGAGGTGGGGAATAAATGGTGAAAGCACTATCAGCAAAATCTCATTTCCTTGACCTATTCATGCTAGGTCTCATCTATGTGAATACAAGAGAACTACTGAAAGGCATGAGGTTTGTCTTTGGTTTTTGCATGGGCAATTTCCATAACTGGCACCCTATGTTAGGTACATCTATGAAGCTGTGTTTTGAGCTTCTTTTTGACTTTGCACAGCTATAGATGACTGGAAAGAAAATAAAGTGAGGGTTTTGTCTAAAACACCTGCAAAACTTACAGATTTCCTTGTGAGTTCGTGGGCATTATTAAAGAACTAATATGGACTAAAGGGACAAGTTGGGGTTGTTTTAAGATAAGACAGGCATGTAATGGAAAAATACATTGTGCGTGACAACCTGGTTAGCAGTTCAATGGTGAATCAGCTCCAAATTATCTCTGATTGCATGTACCTTTGAAAAAACAAAGGGTGCTTTAGAAGTCTGCAGTCACTATCTCACTGGATGTCTCCCTGATCTTACTCCTGTTTAGAAGATGAGCTTATAGGCACAGGGCTCTTTTTCAAATCCAGAATGTGTTTGCTGGGGGCAATAGGAACAAACTAAGGTGCCTGAACCAGAGAGGAATAAAAATGGTGCTTGTTATACTCCCTCAAAAGGTGTTTTTATAATCCTGATTAAAGCTTTTAACGTAAAATTACATTTTAAAATGTAGAATACTCTGGGAGGTGTGCACGAAATCTCAGTGTTCTGCTGGCACAGGACTTTGAAAATGTTGCAAATGTTAAGTGAATGCTCGCTATTGTGGTGCTTAAATTAAACTTATTGATCAGTCATCTAGCGAGTGCCAGCGTGTTAATGAAGGCAGCCCGCAGCAATGTGGGCTGTAGGAGAAAGCAGGCATTCATCTTAGGCAGAATGAATAATTGTATTTGGCAGATGGAGCTTTGAGACTAGTGAATCCAGTGATAAACTGGATTAATTTTTCCTTTAAAGAAAGCAGCTAATGTGCCTGAAAAGGAGCCTTCACTCTCATCGATTCATGCAGAGATCCACGTTGGGGAGGAGAGCTTAATCCTTTGCAAGATTCCACCTGTCTTAGAATTCTAGGTGTTTTATATATGTGTGTGCACATCATAGATGATTCCTTTAATAGAAGTGCTCGGCAAGTATTGATTAAATATCAGAAGCTCAGGAGCTGAGGGATGGTAATGTTAACAACTCAGAGGCAGATCTGAGAATGGGAGCAGGAACAGAATGAATTTTCCAAAACCAGAGTTGGTCCTGAAGACACAGTAAAAGCTGAGAAATGTGTCATGTTGGACGTAATTTATCCTGGCGCTTTTTTTTTTTTCCACTTAAAGGTAAAGGAAAGGTTAAAGTTCTACTGTTTAAATACAATTATAGGAATAAATTTAGCCTATGTAACTAGAGCTGCTTATGCTCTTGCCAGTAATCTTGCTATGTAATCACAGGATTGTGTGTTCCATCACACATGTGACTTCCTAGTGCTGCTGAGTCTCACAGTTTTCATCAGTTTCACAATAATTAGTCCAAGACACAAGATATTTCATTTCACTTCATTTCACAGGGGAAAAGAAAAAGTGCTTTCAGGCTTTCTTCTTGCTTAGCAAAAATTAAGAACAACCTAACTGCACTCTGAAGATTCATACACAAAAGGTAGATGGTATTTGTATCCCAGAAATCCCCATGGAAACTTAGGTGGAAAAATTCTTATTTGATGTCATAGCAGACAAAGTCAGGGGTCCCTGACCTAAACGCCTGTAATATTCCATACCTCTCACCTTTTGGGTCAGTTTTAATTGAGTTTGAACTTACCATCACGAGTCCATGTGTTATCAAAGTTGGAGATAGGCAAAGCCAAGAATCGCCCCCCATTTTGTTCGGTTTTAGCAGGGATGCAGAGGATAGAAAGAAACTCGGAAAGAAGGTACGAGTTTCACAGTGAGTACCGCAGTGCTGGTTGAACATCATGTTTTTCTGCCCTGCGCCGCCTCCTGGTCCAAGTTTTCGGGTTTTACAGGCTAACATTTAAAAGGCCCTGCTTCCCTCTAGTGGTTCAGCTTGGCAATTTCTTTTTTTTTTTTTTTTTTTTTTTTAAATCCTGACGGATAGTTTTTGACAACTTACGATTTTTTTTTCTGACGTCGTTGTTCAAAGACACTTGGCTAGCCTACGTCTACCATGCCTTTCTTAGGGTTAACCCGCTTGTTTCCAGGCTGGTCTCTTGTTTCCAGTGCTGAAATGCATGCAATGAACATTATTCAGTGCTAGGGAAGAGACTCCAAGCCTTGTCAGACTGACATAGGAATAAAGTGATGGGCTCTGAAGGTCTTCTGGGTGGAAATACTACTTGTGAATTAAGCTAATAAAAGGTGAAGGCAAAACCCAGGAGGTTATCTGAAATTTTGAGTGCATGGAGGATGCATGTACGACTTTAGTATTGACAGCTCTGGAGTGTGAAGCTATCTGTTCTTTATGCTTAAATATTAGTGTGAAACTAACTGCCTGTAGACGTCTAGATGTCCCCTTTAATCAGCTGCAGTCTGTCCAGGAAGCCAAGCTGTCGGGTTTTCTTTGATGCTGTGAAACAAATGAGGAAGAATCCAGTAAAACCTAAGCTAGCAACACTTGTTACTGCGGAGATGCATCCTTAATCTTTAATCCTGGCCTCTCACCATCAGCGTCTGTCTTTCAGCTTCCTGTTCCGTTTGGCTGTCCAAGGCTCAGACTGAATTTAAGAGAGTGGCTGAAGAAAACGTGACTTTGCCCTGTCACCACCGCCTGGGCCTCCTGGAGCAAGGGAGCCTGGATATTGAGTGGCTGCTGCACATTTCAGAAACAGTACAAAAAGCGGTAGGTTCAGCCATCATTAGCATCTGTGGAGGAAATCGTCTCATTTCTACGCTGACATCAGCAGCAGCCGTTGCTTTAAAGAGATTTCTGTGATGATCTTTGCAAGTTATTCTGATGAAGTAAGCAGTGTTTAGAAAATACAGCTGATTTATTTAGAGAGATTTATAAGGTATAGAAGTTACTTGATATTCACGCATGCTGTATTGGAACAAGTTGTTTTACAATCGAGTTTTCTTTAAACTATCACTGTTATGTAATCAGTCATCACTGGGTAAACTTCAGAATTTTGCTCTTCAGGTTTTCAAAAATTACCTTAGGTTTTGTAGGCCCAGATTTGAAATCTTGGTTTCAGGAAAAAACATAGTAGTTTAGTACTTAGAAAAATCGGGTCAGCAGTAACTGAAGTTAGCTAGCCAAAACCACCCAAAATTTTATATATTTGCTTTTATATATTGTGGTATAAGCTGATGTCTATTTTGACACTGGTATAAATGCTCCAATATAAATCTGTAGCATAAATACAGTTTACGTGTCAGTTTCAGACTCAAAATCCAGGTTTGATTTTCCACCCTGCCACAGGTTTCCTGTGTGTCCCTTGGCAAGTCACTTAACCATGCAGAACCTTAGTCTGCAGTTCCTGAAAATGCTTTGATTTGTTGTTCCGGGTGAAAGTAAAATTACAACTGGTTGATCGGTGACTGTCTCTGCTCCTCAGGTGATCACTTACTCTGGAGGCCGTGTTTATGATGACCTGAATGAGGAACAGAAAGGGCGTGTTTCCTTCACATCCAACTTCCTTGCTGGAGATGCATCCTTACAAATCGTATCCCTGCAGTCCAGCGATGCGGGGAAGTACATATGTAAGGTTAAAAATGCTGGGCAGTATGAATGGGCTCGCATCACCCTGAAGGTTGTAGGTAAGGTCATTTCATTGTTCTTCCAAAGAAAAAAAAAAAATCGCTAGACTCATTTCCTGGAGAGAGATTTATTTCAGCAGTGTATAAATACAAAGACATCTCTTGATCAGGTTTCACTGTCCAACTGTGTATCTCCCTTTGCATTTTTTGGCAAAGGACAGGACACAGGAAGAGCCTAAAGGACTGTTTTGAGGTAATTATAATCACCTGCAAAATCATATGAACCAGTCTTTCCAAATTATCTCTATGATCTCATCACACAAACTAGACTGATATTCTAGCTTAGCTGGCGATCGCCCTGTCCAGATCTCCTGCTGAGGCCTCTAGGTTCATGTCCCAGGACCCCAAACTGATCCAAGTCAGTGGAGGTGACAAATAATCTGCCAGGGTTAGCATTTCTCTTCCCTGATTTCAGTTTATTGGTTGGCTTTTGGCACTTATACTATCATCCCATGGAAGAAGTGCCGTGGCCTGCCAGATGCTGTAGAGAGAAGGAAGAAATGGAGAAGTAGGGGGAGGGAAAGGATGTTCTCTAAATAGTACATAGAAGAGGAACGCAGTGATACAGCTCCACTGATGCGAGTACCCATGAGGCAAACTGCCCCAGAGTATCATAGTGTGTTATTTCTATGTCTGAGCCAGCCAGCTCCGCTTCTTAGACTATGAAGTTGCACACAGTTGCAGCTAAAGTCCCCTAAAAAACATCACTAGTGTAATTCTTTAATGCATTCCAGAGAAGGCAGCTCTTGGAAACTGCTTGAATTACGTATTTTGGCAAAGAAAGGGTTTTCCACTGAGAAAATAGTCTGCTGCATTTGCATGACCTGTCTTCTGTTTCTTCTAGAAAAACCTTCCAAGCCCAAATGCTGGCTAGAAGGGGAGCTGCTGGAAGGAAAGGAACTGTCCTTGCAGTGCCGTTCCGCCTCTGGCACTGCACCCATCTCCTACCGATGGCAGCGCATAAATGAGGAAGACGAGAGAGCTGAACATCTCCCGCCTACATCAAGAGTCAGTAAGTCAGGTCATTTCCTCTTAGAGCTCTGAGTATGCTCAAAGCCAGATAACCGCCCATGAGTACACACACATGGACAGTCATGTGCCTGCTTTTTAAACTTTGTGGCAGTGATATCAATGGTATAACAGTACCTACTGCAGCTGGACATTGTGGTGTGCTCCACCCTGAACACGGGAGTGCATGAGGAGTTTGTTTAGTGTTTTGCTGAAGGTTGGCAAATGATCTTTTGTGAGGCATCATTGATTGTTCCTGAACCGATTTGATCCAGAAATTCAATTTGTGCTTCTGTGTCCTATCTGCTGTTAAGGTTTCTTAGTCTTTTTTTGATTAATCCTGGTGGTGTTTTTCCTGTTTCAGACATTTCTAATCCCGGACAAGTCCTGCTGAAGAATCTTACCCAGATGAGCACAGGGTTGTACCAATGCATTGCCACCAACGAGGCTGGACAAGAAAGCTGTGTTGTTCAGGTGACAGTGCAGCGTAAGTATTGGAACGTAATGAGTATTCGCACCACCATATGAGCTTCACAGCTGCCCCATCTCAACTGGTAAACTCTGTGCTACATCTTTGCGCTTTCATCCGTGAATCACGTGAAGTAGTTCTTATTTATTGCACTTATGGTTTGCACAGCAGTCCTCTTTATAACCTGAAGTGGTAAATACATCATTTGGGCTCAGATGTTTTGGTCTGTTAGAAATTTTGATTTTGAGAATGACTAATGAAATATGAGGGAAAAAATGGTGAGTTAGAGGTTCTAGAGTCTGTAGCTTTTGAGGTAGTTCTGGCTGGAGTGATTGCATGAGATTACTCTCAAGTATAAAATCTTCATGCGGACAGTCCATCATTCCAAATTACTTATCTGTTGCACTTGAGACGGTAAAGTACCTGAAGGCAGCTGGAAAGGCTGACTTTGATATAAAGTAACGTGTGTAGAATAAAAAGCAACTTTTGACACAATTTGGTTTTAATCCAGGTTTAATAAATTCTGTCCTGGACAGAGATTAAAAGCACTGTCCTGCCTGATTAACCCCATCAAGGGTGTGTGCATGTCTAGGTATCTGTGTCTTTGTGTATGCATGCAAGGGAAAGGGCGTTTTTTAGCACCAGTGCTGAGGGCTGAGGACAAATCCAAACAATAGCGTTTAGCAGGTTTTTATGAGCAGCTCTCAGGGGAGATCAGCAGGAGCTGGATCTGCTGTGATAAAAGGCTGTTAACAGCAAAGTCTCTTCTATGGAGTTTCCATAGCTTTGGAATTTTTCTGCCCAGCCAGGCCTGAAATAACTGGAATGTGGTCATGTAGCAAGGAAAACCTGTTTGCCTCAGGCATCTGAAGTAAAAGTGTCCAGGCAGCTTTTATGCCAATTGAACTGAATTGGTTTAAAACCTGTCTTTGGTTTGTTAAACCCTCCGTAGGGAGGAGCCTTATGGAAACAACTTTCAGCCAAACCCAACCTAACCACTCTTATCACAAGAAGTTGTCATAAAGTATCAACACTAAGGGCTCATATACCCTAGGAAGTGTTCTCTCATTAACTTTGTTGTTTTGGATGAAAAATGCCTTGCATCTGCATGGTATAGCCTTCCTTTCCTCCTTCCTCTCTACCCCCCTCAGGTCACTTTTTCCCCCAATTGAATAATTAATTCTCCAAGTGGATTGTAATCATTTCAGAGTGAGTTGAAGGGGAAAAAAAAATCCTCATGGGGAAATGTTCATACTTCAAACACTCTGCCTGTAGGAAACTGCTTGTTGCTTTGTTTCACGTGTGGGTTGTCCTGCCTGTCTCTGTAGTTTCTGTGGTTTTATGAGAGGATTTTTCCTCCTCATTTCAATTCTGACCCATAGCTGAAGGCATAGCACTTGTGATCCCACCCTTCCAGAGGTGAGTACTTTTCTCACTGTTAGCTCAGGTTTAGAAACAATACCTGAAGATAAACTGGTTCAACTTATGTGTGGAGACACGCCTAAATAAGTAGACTAATACATTCTGTTCTGATTTATACCTGGTGCTCTAAGTTGTAGAGTGGACTAAAATCTGACGGTATGACCCTAGTGAGAGTTTACCGACTAACACTAACTTTTCTGGACAACAGATGCACAAAATATCGGCATGATCGCTGGAGCAGTTTGTGGTGTGGTGGTGGGACTTTCTCTCCTTTTCCTGGTGGTGAGGCTGACAATAAGGAGGAAAGAAAAGAAGAGATATGAGGAAGAGGAGGCACCAAATGAAATCAGGTAACGCCTTGTATTTAATCACCCACCTCCTCCCCTCCCTTTTTTCAGTTTCACACATCTTTTTAAGTAACCTAGGTATAAGTGTCTTAAAAAGTTGTTCTAAAAAGCTTTTAAAGTCTCCCTGAAATATCAGGGACAAATTTTTTCACTGTGAGAATCAACTTCGTGAAGACTTTCCAGAAAATTAGATGAAAATGTCCCTTTTTTCCCCCAAGACAAATTAGCATACAACTCAACAAAATATTCTCTCCCAGGCTTGCAATTTCAACGTTTTAAAGCATTTGCGTAATCCTCTCCAGTACTAATTTCAACCCACTTGTCCACTGTGGTTCTGAGAGGTTTGGGGCGGGGTTTTTTGGTTTTGTTTTGGGTTTTTTTTTTTCAATTGCAATTTCTGTTAGAAATGCTACGAGGCAGGCAGGTTTTCACAGTCTTTCTTGAGTCCTTTGAACAACTGTGCTTCTGGATTTAGCTCAGGGTGAAAAGTCCCCTGCACTGCTGTGTGCAGAGTTGAGAAGCCTCGCCCTGAGCGGGTGTACCAAGAATGCTGACGCATGTTCTTTGAACTCACGTTACACGCATGTGAGGTCTGCCACTTAACTCGCCTAAGCAGTGATTGGTTTCTCGCCAATCAAGCCTAAACTTCTCAGGAAAGGAAAACACTGGAAAAAGATTATTTCCAGGAATGAGTTTTAGCTGCTCCTGCCCTTGAAGAAACCCCTTGTCTTGTTCCATCCTTTTATTTCTATTTGTAAAAGACATCTCTCTACCATTAGACATCTCTATAATCCATCCAGCAGCTGATTACTCTGCCTGGTGGTCAGGGTGCCAGGAAGGAGGTAGCCTCTGCTGATTTCTTCCCTTCCCTTTGCTTTCAAATCTTGCATGCCTTTTTATTTTTAGTTTGAGCTTCAGACTCTTGTATCACCTTTTTACACATGACTGTTACCTCTTCTGTCTCTCTCTGGGTCCAGTTCTTGCACTTCTTTCACTACCCGTGCTTTCTTTTTAACTAGAAGAACTGGTCTCAGCTAGGTGATTTGTCATTATGAGTGAGGATTACAGAGCAGACAGTTCTATATGAACTGTTTGTACTGACTCTTGGCATTCATTCCACAGACCTCAAAGCCGCACACAAAGAGGCAATCGTGTGCAGCATGTATTCTAAATCCACTTGAGCAACAGCTCCACAGAGCAATAGGGAGTTCAGTCCACAAAGTTACTTAGCACAGAATTCAGAAAACCCTGTACATTGCTCAAACTGCTGGACAAATCTGCCCTGGTGATTTGCAGCTTCAATAAGCAACTTCTTATTGCAGCAGCAATTCAGTCTGGTAAAACGTATAAGCATTTCTGTTCTCGTGGTATTTGAGCCCTGCCATCTGTTTGATTGCAGAGAAGATGCAGAGGCACCCAAGGCCCATCTCGTCAAGCCCAGTTCCTCTTCCTCTGGTTCCAGGAGCTCGCGTTCAGGTTCCTCCTCAACCAGGTCGACAGCCAACAGTGCCTCTCGCAGCCAACGGACTTTGTCAACGGAAGCTACTCCCCATCTAACTCCCCCCCAGTACAGCCAGAGGGAGACGGAAGGAAAAGAAATTGAGCCAAAGAAAGTCGACTACACTAACCTGATGAAAATGGGAGCGACGCTGGTCATGGTGCCTGCCCAAAGCCGAGCATTCCAGACCGTGTGACTGCTCACCAGCCGCCTGGAGACTCCTTGCTGTCCAGAAACACTTCACGTACCACCAGTCACATAGGAATTGTTAGATTAGTTATCCTCCTGGTCAGCTTAATTTTAATCACTTGTGATTATTCACACCACAAGAAGCCCTCCCACTCAACTCTTTCTTATATCTTCCAGCACTGAGGTTCTGATACAGAATTTTTTTTTTTTTAAGAAAGATACATTTGAGGTAAAAGGGAGCCTTCTTTTTTAAATTATCTTTTTTTTTTTTTGGAAATGGAACACTGAGCATTTTAGAACTACAACAGCTGAGCGCTGTACTAATGAAATGAAGCCAAACCTCAGGATTTTTTAAAAGGGATAAACAGAGACATAGAGACACATAATATTCCAGAGAGGTTTTGTGGGGAGGGAAAAGTCTCTTGTTGTGGAGGACTTTCTCAAAGATGCATTGTCTTATCTGAAGATTTTGAGGCAGACTCCCTGCTGAGGGCGTCTGGTGTTCAACCTCAAAGGGGACTGACAGATTCTTCACATTTTCTGCATTCAGTCTTCTAGTGAAATACTTCTGGAGGCTGTAACTAAAGTGGAAATGAAAGGATCTCACAAAAAGGCCAAGAGATGCAGTATTAAGGCATGTGTCTGAACTAACCTCTGTACTAATGAGAAAGGACACTTTATGTCAAGGAAACAGAGGTGCTTTAACTGCCAGCATAAATGTTATGGTGCACCCAGAGAGATACGGCCAGGAGCCTGACTCTGCTTTTATGGTCAGCACTGCAAAGCCGCAGTAGCTCCACTGGAGTGGTATCTGTGGCAAATGAGCCTTAGTGTGATGAGAATTGGGCACTGAATCCAGAATGAAGGCAGTACCTCAAAAAGCGAGGGCCACCAACCTACCAAAAAGCCTGGACGAAGCATCTGGAAGATATCTTTGCTATTGCCAGGTTGTGAATTCACCAGTTTTGGGGTAAGCCATGCTGTAGAAGCCTTATGGAGAGCTCTTCCCAAGACTGAACAAACAGCATTCTTGAGCTGACCTTCAGTCATCCAGGTAAGACTGAAGGATAAGACTGAAGTGCTCTCTCTAAGAGCACACAGTGAGGAAAATAGACCCGGGACAGGTAAACAAGCACAATGCTGCTTCCATTAGAAAATATTTACGTGCAATATCCTGTTTATACACCAAACGCTGGGCCACGTGCTATTGTTAAGGCTTAAACCTTAGTACAACTCTTAAAAAATTGCAAGAATCATAACATTTTTTTTCTGTGATTAAATTAGCCAGAATAAATGTTTCCAAGGAATACAAAGTCTTACAGTTCAAGTTGAAGGCTAATAGGAAACGATGGGAGATAGGGACAGGCTTCCTCTGGAGGCAGATCTGTCATTTATATTTTCCTCTGAAGGATTTGGCTCTGACGACTGCTACACAAGAAGACACTGAGCTTGTAGGTTCCAGATTCCTGTATTCCTGAAGTAATGATTTTCTATCTAAAAAATAAGGGTTGTTTTTTCATTTGAGGGAGGGAAGGTTTTCTCCAATTTATGGAATGAATCTACAGGAGATGGATCAGAACAGAAGAACCACAAATCCATAATTCTTTCACTCCAGGGACTGTCATTAATCTCGTTTTCTGACTGAGACCTGGAATTCTGGCTTCTTTGCTGGAGATCTTAGACAACCTGACCAAAGCCAAGCCCTGCTTGGGCTACTTCCTTATGGGAAATAGTTTTCAAACTTGCCCTGTATTATCTGACAACTTCTCTTCCTAGGAGCAGTCACCCATTTACATCACATGTATCAAAATTTCACTTGCTCTCTGTACCCCAGAGTCAACCTAGCCACCCTTGGCAGGACAAAGTACTGATCTGTTGTGTAGGGAAAGCAGTCTCGAGTCACAGATTTAAACAAAAGAGACATCTGGAATTAGGTGTTTGATAAGTTTCTACTTTTTGTGATAGCTCCTAGTGTTGGGTACTGTGTCATTTTACCTAGACAGTTTCCACACATTCCTGGATCAGCTGTGTTTTGATGGATTTGGTAGTGGCTGTCATTACTTGGAAGCAGCAGAGGCAAGTGTCTGTGATTGCTCTGCAGTTGCTCTTTTCCTGGACCCTGAAGGCTTTAGGCACTCCAAAGTGCTTACAAGATACTCCAGAGCTGGGAAAGTCCCAAAGAGGATGGCCGAAGTAGTTTGTGGCTTCTTCTATGGTTGCTTGTTGTGCTTAATCTTACCTGTGTTGCATCTGAGGACACCTGTTCTATGCATACAAAACCAGGAATGCTTTTCTCAGTAGAGAATACATGCCTGAGCAACCAGAAGCTTATTACCACAAAATAAGGGTAACAATTTAGACAGCTGAGCCTGGCTACAGTCTGAGTACCAAATGCTGTAGGTTAGCCTTGAGTCACAGGCCAGACTTGCAATTAGCAGAGGAGGATGCTCTGTCTACAGCCTAGAGGCTGCTCGCTGCTGGCTAGGAGAATTTGCCCAGCCTGCTCCTGGCAGTCTCTTTCCTGGAGGCCTTTGGGAAGAGGCCGCAGGACAGATCAGCCCATGGCAGCCCTTTCCTGGTCTCCAGCTCTCCTGGAGCAGAAAAGTCACTGCTTGTCATATGAGCTATCTGTCTGATTGCATGGGATGAAGGTTTATGGACCCTGGGGAAGAGAAGTTAGTCAGAAGCAATTGCTGAAGCTGGGTGTGTGTGATCATTCCTGGCTGTTCCTAGTCCTCTCGGGAAGCAGGCGGTACATGTGCCCGCTGCCTGGGCATGTGCAGACTGCCCTGTATACAAACTGTGTCAGAAAAAGCACCGTGGCCCTCTCCTGCCATGGAACAAAGATGCAAAGATGTGTGGCCCTGGCTAGATAGTGTGGGCACGACGCTGGTTTAAAATCACTAAGTCTGAAATGCTGCACTGCTTTTCAGACCACACATCAGTGATCTCACAGGTGAACACAAAGTCAATTTTGCACTTCAGTTGCTAGCATGAAGCCCAAAGGGAAACATTCATTACTCAAAGGAAATACAAGAGATCATTTCAAAGGTATTTTATTTTCAAAGGGACATTTTCTGAGCTCTGGATGATGCTATCAGGAGTTGCACACAGGAAGCAAATGAACCATAAGCCAAACTATTTTGTAAGATAGTGTACTTAAAGCATTTACTGTCATATACCAGTTATTACTATCGTGATTAAATGCATACAATGTTATGTAGCTTTCTTTTGTTTCTCAGTAGCTAAACTAAGCTTACATCTCTTCTACCTGCTATAATTGGTGTACTTGTACTGTGTCTGAACAACTCAGAGGAAAGCAAATATTTATTATTGATTCCTTTGAATCAATGATTTCATAATTTTTTTTTGTTGGTTGTTTTATAAATAAATGTGCTGCAGCTGAAGTGCTGCAGCTCAACTAAACTTGTACTAATGCTCCATCTTCTGTGGTATGATGTGTTACATGCTGTCAAGCTGAATCGAAGGGAAAAAAGTACGGAGTCAAAAATACCATTTTTAAGCTAACGAGGACTATATGCATATTTGCATAGAAAGTGTGGGGAAGCTGGTCTTTTTCCTGTTTTTTTTTTTTTTTTTCTTTCAGTCTAAATTATGTGACATAGTATGAAATCTGTGAAACCTTGGGTGTTATTGAAGTAAATGGTGTTTTGACTTCCATGCAGCTATTTCACCTCAGATATTTTGGCTGAGGATGTAGATGCTTCAAGCTAATATGATAAATAGTGCCAGCACAGACACAACACAGATACAAACCTCCAGTGATGCTGCCCTCCCACTCCCACATCTACGACCTTACTTGTGAACCGCCTGGTGCATTGCAGTTCATCTCCTGAACTGGGCGTGAGATGACAATGAAACCTTGAACAACTAAGAGCTGTGTTCAGACAGTTTAGATGTTCTCTGCAGATAAACATTTTGAACTAGCTAACAGGAATCTCCGGTCAGAGAGATGTAGGTGGAATTTAAGGTAACTAAACATAACTGTGGTTGATTTCTCTTGCAGTGCTTCAGCGTTTCCCCAAGGGTGTTTTGCATGGAGGTCTCCCAACATCAGCAATCTTCTTTACTGAAATCTGGGAGTAAAAATTGCAACATAATTACACAGTATTTAAAACACAGTGACAACACAGTGGTCTCATAGGTGTGTCCCGTCTATCCCTGATTCACGAGGAAATGCTATTACTGGCTCCCTTCTGAGTTGATGACAACCACAATCTTGATTAGACATTTTGAGAGGGATTGTGCAATTGCATACTTTTGTACAGTATCAGGAATCTTGGGTTATTTTTAACCTGAATCAGTTTGTACTGACACAGTGAAGGGGGAGAACACGGTGGGAAAGGGAAGGGACGGCCTTGGAAATGCACGATTTTCAAACTTCAACTGGGGCGCAGCTGCAAGTGTTGTATAAATAACAAATGCTGCTGTTGTGAATAGGATGTCTTTGATAATCTCTTCCCAATTCTGTTTTAAACGCTTAAAGGAGAAGCAGTGCTTGATCTCAATGTACTAAATTGGCTTCAAAAAATAATGTTGGAATTCATCATTTGAAAAAAATCCGCACAGAATACTTGTCAGTGTCGTGCCTGCTGAGCCTTAATTTTTCTGTTACACAGTAAATGAGCTACTTTTGTCCGATATGTTAACAGCGTTCAATTTCTAATGTAATGAGTCATTTGCCAAACTGCCCTCCTCCCTGCACTGATTCACTGTTGCTTTAGGCTGCCTTCACTTGCTATCAGTCTGCTGTGCGAAGTATGGTTGCACATCTAAATGTCACTATTTAATTTCAAGGTGCAGGTAGTGCTATTCTTAGATCCTACTGTAATTCTGCCCATGATTTACAAAAACAAAACAAAACAAAAAAGCAAAGGCAATCCCTTGCTAACAGCATAGCTCCCGTGAGAGTTGGTGTGCGATGTATTCAGGGCGAGTTAGCACAGTGTGCCTGAAAAGCATCTCCCGTGCAGCCTGGGAATTGAGTGCTCTAACAGCCTGTACTCTGGACAGGGTGGAGTGTACTTTGCATGCCATACCTGGTCAGATATGGGGTGATGGTTCACACTGATCACCCTTATCTTTAAAGGCACAGCAGAATTACAGCTAGCACTTGACAATATGGAGCCCCTTTCCCTTTCCTGCTGCCCTTCCTGTCTCTAGCCTTGTACACCCAAGTTCCCACTCCAAACTATGCCTTCCGTTGTCACCCAAAGGTCCTGGTTCAGGTTCCAGCCCAGTGCATGGCAGAGTAAGAACTGGAGCCACAAACTTGCTTGACATGAGTGCTTACCCGTGGGTCAGCGCACCCACCGCATCTGCCACAGGAGCCTGGTGGCATGTGGCAGTGAGAATCTGAATTAGTGGTCTGATAATAGGTTACCAGCTGTCAGCTGATCTGGGGTAACTGCGTCATGTTCCCTAGCAGAGGTCACTCAAAATTGCTTGAAAGAAAGAGACATTAACACCTATCTTCCTCAGGCTGCAGGCATGCACACAGCAAGATACCACAGAGGACAGTCAGTCATTTGATTGGGATAAGGCTGAAAAGAGAGATTTGTTACTGCACCCCTCACAGTGCTTTTAAGCAGCTACCAGGAGTGTGTCTAAGGCCAAGCCTGTGGGCAGCGTTAAGAGAGCAGGAAAAATGCTTTTTCCTGCAGTTCTTACCCCAGACTATAAAAGTTCTTTACCCCTTTTCCCACTGCGTGGGGTCACAGAGGCTGGCCAGGATGAGGGTTTTGTGTAGCCATTCTCCCAGCAACTCCTTCTGACTTTTCCACTCTGTGTTTTATGCCATGTAAGTGTTTGATGCAATTCACAGCACTCCTGCTAGAGCCTGACCTGATGTGATTTCTGACCTCTGATCAGCTTTCAGCCTAGGGCACTGAGACCAGATGAACGTTTGTGGTTGTCCATCTGCTCGCTTGATCCCCAAGGATGCTGAACAGCCACAGTTTTCTACCGTTCAGAGCCTGCCATTTTCTTTTTGCTGGAGGAAGCCATGCTGAGAGCAGGCAGTGAGCAGCACTGACATACGAAGGGGTGTCACCTTGTCCCTTAGCTTGGTGCATTGGCACTGATTATGGACGAGAAAAACTCGGGATGGATTAAAACATAGGACTGGAGGTGGTGTGGAGGCCGGGTTCTGCTCTGTGGAGAAACCAGTGTCGCCCTAAAACACTGCAGACAACATGGTTTCCTCTTGCCTGGGCAAGAAGGAAGTGTGGGGAGAAATCAGAGAACATTGCCTTCTGCCTTGTTAAACAGAACACGGAGGATTAGAGCTGCCGGTATAATTATCGTACTGAGAGAGATTTACTGAAGCAAATGCTGTAGAAAGCCCTTAGGAAAGCGTCAGGCAACGAGTTGCGAACATCAAAATGTGAAATGCTGTCATACCTCTCAGGGCAGAGGGTGATCTCCCAGTGCTGTGCCCCAGGGTAGGCCCCCTGCGCCTCCACCTTTCCCATCGGAAAGCCAAACGCTCTTTTTCTGGCTGCATTTGATCCGCCTGCCGTTAATTCTCCTGTTAATTGCGTTTAATCGGTCATCGTTGCGTGGAGCCGGGCCCCGCATGGCGCCGCCATTTTGTCCTCCCCCACAGCCCAGCTCCCCCTTCCCGCCGCCATTTTGTGCCCCCCCCCCCCCCGCCCAGCTCCATCTTCCCGCAGCCGCTACCCTCTATGCAAATACACCCGCCAGCCCCGCGATCTGATTGGCCGTCCCCACCCCAAGGCGCCTTCCCCCTCGCGCGCGAAATATGCAAACGCGCCTCCGGGCGCCGCGTTGCGATTGGCTGCCTGGCACTCTCTCTCTGTCCCCGCCCCCTCCTCCAGCCCACGCTCGCCGGTGTCGTCACCTGCATGCGGCGGCTGGAGCGCTCTCATTGGCTCCCGCCTGTGCGAAGCTCCGCCCTCCGTCCGTTGCGGCGCGGTAGGCGGTTGGGGTGGGGGAGAAAGGAAAGCGCATGAAGGTTCGAGAATACCGGCCGGCCGGCGGGCACGCCCCCTTCCTGTGTACGTCACGAAGGGTGCGGGTTCCGGCTGACGGCCATTGGCGGGCAGAGCGGCGGCCTCCGCGAGCGGATTGGCTGGAGCAGAGCGGAGAGGCGGGCCCTTCTGGAAGGTTCTGAGGGCGTATATAAAGGCGGCGGGGCGGGCGCGGAGCGGTCTCATTGAGCAGCAGCGTTTACTGCGGTGTGTCTTTTGTGCACATCCAGGCCCGCCCGCGCCGCTCAGGTAACGGGGACTGCCGGCCGAGGGAGGGAGGGAGCGACACAGCCAGCCGCGGTCTGGTGGGGCCTTTGCCCCGTGACGGGCCGTTGCGTTGCGGGGGTTCGAGCTGCGGCAGAGGGTGAAGGCCCTTCTGTCGCTGCGGTGATGGGTTTTTGCCTTTCGATGAGGTCTCTTTGCCCCTTTTTGTGCCCTAAGCTCGATCTAATAGCGATTTTCCTGTTTTCTTTTCCATTGTTCTCCTGAAATGGGTTGGGGGGGGCGGGCTGGGGGGAGAGCTAGAGGAGAATTGGCGTCCATGTTATCCCCCGCCGGGAGTGCCTGGGGCTGCGTGGGGGAGGGGGGAGAGGCGGAGCGGGGCGCACGGGGCGGCCGAGCATGCTGGGGTTGGTAGTCCCGGGGGGGGACGGGATGGGGACGGCGCAAGGAGCGGGCTTGCGGCGCGCAGCGTGGTGACCGGGCACCCTGAGGGCTCGGGGGTGGTGGCGGGGCGGGGCGGGTCCGTGTGGCAGCGGGCCTGGGGCTGTGCCAGGCCGCATGGCCCGGCGGGCTCGGCCCACGCCAAGGCGGACTACGTTTCCCAGCAGCTAAGATGTCCGCCGCCGTCACGTGACCCGGGCGGGGCGGGGCATGCTGGGAGATGGAGTCTCAGACCACGTGAGGTGCCACGTGGTTGGTGTCACGTGGTAGCGCTTTCAGATGCCTTAGCCGTGTGTAGTAAAGAGCCGTCGCTGGTAAAACGCGGGATAACAGAAGCGAAACACTTCAGTTTAAAGTTTGAGCTCAGTCTTACATTTGGATATTTATATTTTTTCCTGTCAGACAAGATGTCGAAGGGACCAGCTGTCGGAATTGATCTTGGCACCACCTATTCCTGTGTTGGTGTATTCCAACACGGGAAGGTGGAAATCATTGCCAACGACCAGGGTAACCGGACCACGCCAAGCTACGTTGCCTTTACAGATACTGAGAGGTTGATCGGCGATGCTGCGAAGAACCAAGTTGCCATGAATCCAACAAACACAGTTTTTGGTAAGGCTGCGAGATTTGCATACTTGTAGAGAAGCTTAGCACGGTGATAGTAGATGGTATTGGCTGACAGAAGGGTTAAAGCTTCCTCTTGGAAATTAAAACTCCTAATTTGATTTTGGTCTGAATGATGCAAGTGCTTTTATTACCTACTGGGAAAGTACGTGCTTTGCAGTAAAAAACTTACGCTGTTCTTGGCGGTTAGTGTTAAGTAGCCTTGAGTAAGTGTCTGCGTATAATTTGTGGATGGCACTGGCGTGTGGTACAGCAGATGCAGCATTGCTGTAGTGGGTATGAGGTGATACTGACAAGTCTCTGCATATCCAAGAGGTGAAATATAGCAGTGCCTGCAGCACTGTAAGGCAGTAAGAATTCCAGGTTAGGTATAGTGTTCTAGGGTTTTAGGTGTTGTTTTTTAGGAAGAACTTATTTTGTCTTGTGAATGAACATACTTAACATGGCCAACTAATCTTTTCCAGATGCAAAACGGTTGATTGGGCGTAGATTTGATGATTCTGTTGTTCAGTCTGATATGAAGCACTGGCCTTTCACTGTGGTGAATGATGCTGGCAGACCAAAAGTCCAGGTGGAGTACAAAGGCGAGACAAAGAGTTTCTACCCAGAAGAAATTTCTTCCATGGTGTTAACCAAAATGAAGGAAATTGCAGAAGCATATCTTGGGAAGGTGAGGCTTAGGACTTGAGTGAAATGTAAGAATTCTATATGCATGAGTAGTTAACATACATAACTGATTTTCTTTTACCTTTTTTTTTTGTAGACTGTTACTAATGCTGTAGTGACTGTACCAGCTTATTTCAATGACTCTCAGCGTCAGGCTACGAAAGATGCTGGAACGATTGCAGGGCTCAATGTCTTGCGAATTATCAATGAGCCAACTGCTGCTGCAATAGCCTACGGTCTGGACAAGAAGGTATGCTATTGACTGCTGTCTGTGATGTCCAACTAGTAAACCTGCTAAACAAGCAACAGAAAATTAATTGCATTATGAAAATTGATCTGTTCCAGGTTGGTGCTGAAAGGAATGTTCTTATCTTTGACCTTGGAGGTGGCACCTTTGATGTGTCAATTCTGACTATTGAAGATGGCATCTTTGAGGTGAAATCCACTGCAGGTGACACTCACTTGGGTGGAGAAGACTTTGACAACCGCATGGTCAACCACTTCATCGCTGAATTCAAGCGCAAGCACAAGAAAGACATCAGCGAGAACAAGAGAGCAGTTCGTCGCCTCCGCACTGCATGCGAGCGTGCAAAGCGTACTCTGTCTTCTAGTACGCAGGCCAGTATTGAAATTGATTCTCTCTATGAGGGTATTGACTTCTACACATCCATTACCAGAGCTCGCTTTGAAGAGCTGAATGCTGATCTGTTCCGTGGCACCCTGGATCCTGTGGAAAAGGCCCTGCGCGATGCCAAACTCGACAAATCGCAGATCCATGACATTGTGCTGGTGGGTGGGTCCACTCGTATCCCAAAGATTCAGAAACTACTGCAGGATTTCTTCAATGGCAAAGAGCTGAACAAGAGCATCAATCCTGATGAAGCTGTGGCTTATGGTGCAGGTAATGACAAAAATTCACATCTTCTGTGTGTTGAAAGTGGGTGGTGTTCTTGGCAAACTTGGTACGAGCTGAACTGAAGTCTCAGAGCAGTACTGGTGTAGGCCCTAGGTCTTCCATCTGGAGCAGTAAAGCTTTTCAAAGCAGCAAGAAGTTTAACTTTGACTTGCAATGATGAATCAGATTCCAAAGCCATTCGTAGTTTCCACCAGAAGTCTACTAATGATGGCCAAAAACCTTCCTTGGATGTCTGAGCAAGCCATGGGGTTAACTGTGGTGTGCCGTGTATCTGTTGCAGGGATCTTAATGGTTTTTCTCTTAATGTTTTCTTCCTCCAGCTGTTCAGGCTGCTATTCTGTCTGGAGACAAGTCTGAGAACGTACAGGATCTGCTGCTGTTGGATGTGACTCCTCTGTCTCTTGGTATTGAGACAGCTGGAGGTGTCATGACAGTCCTGATCAAACGGAATACCACGATCCCCACCAAGCAGACTCAGACATTCACTACTTACTCGGACAACCAGCCTGGTGTGCTGATCCAGGTAAGCAAGCAGCACTGGGGTGAACTGATAAGGTGCTCACATAGCCTTAAGGCCTTCCACTGTTGACACTTGGAAGTAAATCTTAGGCCAGGTGTCTTGTCCTTGCTGCTGGCAAAGCATGCTAGTACCTGCCTGGTTGCAATGATGAAAGTGATTCCAAAGCCATTCGTAGTTTCCACCAGAAGTCGAAAGACTTGTGTTGGTCCAAGTACCTTCCTTGGATGTCTGAGCGACCATGTGACTTTAGATCATAATGCAGTATTGTCCTTATAACATGTGGTCCAACTTACAGCTTAATTTGCTGGTTGTTTTTAACAGGTGTATGAAGGAGAACGTGCTATGACTAAGGACAACAACTTGCTGGGCAAGTTTGAGCTGACTGGTATTCCCCCTGCTCCCAGAGGTGTACCTCAGATTGAAGTAACCTTTGATATTGATGCCAACGGCATCTTGAATGTGTCTGCTGTGGATAAGAGCACTGGCAAGGAGAACAAGATCACGATAACAAATGACAAGGGTAAGGATCACATGTTGCAGAGGGTGGGGGACGGCACGGCTGGCTAGCGGGTACAAGTTTGGCTTGTACTTGTTTGGCTCAGCCTTCTGCCTTGATCAGAGCTTGGCTATAATGTTGATGTAGCTTGAGTTGCTAAGAAGGCCCATGAAGTGGTTTAAGATGAGGGCGTCTAATAGCTTATGGGCCTCTTCCTGCCTGCCCCAAGCTAACTTGGAAGTGCCATTTGTAATGTGTGGGAGGCTGTAATTGTTCTTAAAAATGACTGAGAAGACTGTTAACTGCAACACTGCTGTGTTCTGCAGGCCGCTTGAGCAAGGAAGACATCGAGCGGATGGTTCAGGAAGCAGAGAAATACAAAGCAGAAGATGAGAAGCAGCGTGATAAGGTGTCTTCTAAGAACTCCCTGGAGTCTTACGCATTCAACATGAAAGCTACTGTTGAAGATGAGAAGCTCCAGGGTAAGATCTCTGATGAGGACAAGCAGAAAATCCTGGACAAATGCAATGAAATAATCAACTGGCTGGACAAGAATCAGGTATGTTATATACTCCGTGTTTGGTCAGTGTTTACTCCTAGTGTCTCACTGAGGTACAAAAAGCTCAAGAGGATTGAGGAGAACCATGGGTTGCTGTGATGAAAGTGATTCCAAAGCCATTCGTAGTTTCCACCAGAAGTCGAAAGACTTGTGTTGGTCCAAGTACCTTCCTTGGATGTCTGAGCGACCACAGGTTGCAAGCCTATATAACTTACGGTTCCTCTTAGTTCAGACTGGCCAGCTTGCATTGTACAATCTGCTGTAGCCTTAAATGAGGTCCTGTTGCTCTGGGAGCAGTGTAAGCTCCAGGAGTGATTCAAGGGAGTCCTAAACCAGTAAGCTGGTTTTGCTGGAGCTAGGCCAAGCAGAGTAATACTCTGCATGTAAAAGCCCAATGCAAGTCTGACTTGCTGGGGCTGAAACAGGCTAAAGTCCAAACTCTTGAAATACAGTTAACTTCTTCTGGACTGTATCCATGTAGTTAGAGCAGTAGGTACTGAGGTTGTGTGTTTTTTTTTTCAGACGGCCGAGAAGGAGGAGTTTGAGCACCAGCAGAAAGAGCTGGAGAAGGTGTGCAACCCCATCATCACGAAGCTGTACCAGAGTGCAGGAGGAATGCCTGGTGGCATGCCTGGTGGATTCCCTGGTGGTGGAGCTCCTCCATCTGGTGGAGCTTCTTCTGGACCAACCATTGAGGAGGTGGACTAAAGACACCAGGGAAATGCATTCCACTAGCAGTTAGTGTTGGAGGACCCCCAGGTGGGGGTTAGATTGAAGGACCCAAACCTGTAGGCACATCTGGGTATGTTTTGCCAGATTAAAACTCCATAACTGAGCTGCTGTAAAAATTAAAAAACAAACAAAAAAAAATTTCTGGGCATTTTAAATACTTGAACATGTGCACAGGAGGGGAGATGAATACCATTGCACTTTACAGTACTGTAAACAAGTGGAAATGCAATTCATGTCCTAAGGAATAAAAACTATTTAATGGGCATCACAAGGTTTCTGTGTTTGCTTCTTTGTGTGTCCTGAGAAGTGTGAGAAAGTGAAAATAAACTTGATGGTAAATAACTAACTGAGCATGGTCTAAGCACAAGGATTAACACAGGCTTCACCAGCTGTGAGAGGTTTCTGGAGCCTGAGTAAGGAACTGAAGCCTTCTGTTTTGGAGGGGGACACAGAGCATCACCCTCAGAGGTAGCATAGGATAAGCTTTGCTTCTAGTCTGAGATGAGAGCTGTGTAGTAGTGAACACCTGGGCTGAAGAATTGGTGGTTATTTGCTGCCTTCTGTCTAGCTGAAGCGACCTGGTTGCAGTTGACAGTCCAGAGCTGAGTTTGGTAGATGGCCACAAGGTGGCAGGAGAGCTTTAGTGAACTGGGTGGTTTGGAACCAGGTGGTTCTTGGGTAGGGTCACCACTGAAGAGGAACACCTTCCTCCTGTGTGGGTACATCCTGTGGTGGTGGGAGCAGGGCCATAAACAGAAAAAGCAAGCCTGCATTAAGGAAGTGGTAACTGAAGCTGAATGACATCCTCGCCCTTTTCAAAAGGCCCAGTAGTGTTTTCAGAGAACTTGGCAGAGCTTAACATTAATGCCCAGCAGTAAAGAGCATCTTTAAAATATGGTGTAAAAATACAAAGTGGACAGCTGTCCTCTGCATGGAAGCATTTATCACCTCAAGGTTTCCCCTTCCTTGTGGAGAGAAGTCATTGCTGAGTGGGGAGGTGGCTTTGGGCAGCCTTTTCAGCAATAATGAGCAATTATGCTGCATATTATATACTTTGTTTTGTGTTGGTATATATAATGCATTGTACCAGCAATACTGTTCCCAGTGAGGCCTAGCACAGTGGAGTGGCAATTTTCATGGTCTTGACTACACCATAAAAATCATGGTGTTCTACTGCTTATTAAATATAGAGGGGTAATTCAGAATAATTGGCAATTCAGTGCTGATTGTTTCTTCATCTTCAGGACATAAAAAATAATACTTCACGAGTACTTCATGATGTAAACGCTTCCCTGAGTTACTTCTTTCTCGACATTGGAGAAGAACTCGGGGATTTTTATCTTTTTTTAACACTAGTGATTAACCAAAGGGGAAAAACGATGCCATGACAGCTTACCACTCGAGAGGAGGGATTTACAGGGCTGCCTGCAGCTCAGCTGCTGAAGTGCTGATGCGGGGGTCAGCTGAGAGCCTTAAAACACTCTGCACATCAGCCCTGTACACACACAGGTGTTCTGGATCAGTGGGATGGTAACCAGGAAGCTCCCCATGCTACCTCCATCCTGCGGGACATTTGGGGAAAAAAAAAAATCCCAAAAAAGTCTTTAGCAATAAGTCAGAGAAGGGCGCAGCATGCGAGCTGCGAGTACCACACCATTCATCATCACGTTCATTATCTTACCTTCCTGCCTCTCGTACCACCAGTGGAGTGGCAATTTTCATTGTCATGACTGCAGTCCATAACTATCACTGGAATAGACTAGTCTGGTTGGAAGGGACTTGGTTGGATCTAGTCCAACTGCCTGACCATGGTACTAACCGTAGTATTAAGGGCATCGTCCAAATGCCTTTTAAACTCTGTAGGCACAGGGCATCGACCACTGCTCTAGGACGCCCGTCCTGGTGTCTGACCACCTGCTCGGTATAGAAGTGGTTCCCAATGTCCAGTCTGAACCTCCCCTGGCACAGTTTGGAGCCATTCCCGTGCGTCCTCTCATCCCAGGGAGAAGAGCTTAGCACCTCCCTCTCCACGTGTCCTCATCGAGGTCGCCCGTCAGCCTCCTTTTCTCCAAACTAGACAAACCCAGAGTCCTCAGCCGCTCCTCACAGTCCATTCATGCCCTCCAGCCCCTTCACCAGCTTGGTTGTCCTCCTCAGGGCACATTCAAGTTCCTTTACATCATTTCTACACTGTGGGGCCCAGAACTGCACACAACACCCAAGGCAAGGCCACGCTGATGCTGAATACAGCGGCATAATCACCTCTTTTGAGCAGCTGGTGATGCTGTGATGCCCCACAAGATGCAGTTTACCCTCTCTGCTGTCAGGGCATGCTGCGCTGGCTCCTGTCATGTCTGCTGCTCGACAGGACTGGCTCCCCCGGATCCCTTTCTGCAGGGCTGCTCTCCAGCCACTCTCCCAATGTATACTTGTGCCTGGTGTTACTCCAGGTGCAGAATCCAGCACTTGGACTTGTTAAATTTCCCGCCAGTAATGACTTCCCCGTGCTCCAGTCTGTCTAGGTCCCTCTGCAAGGCCTTCTGTCCCTTGTCCATGGCACCTCCCGGTATAGCATCATCAGCACACTTCCTAAGGATGCACTCACCTCCTGCATCCAGATAACTGATATGAATATTGAACAGAAGTGGCCTGAGAATGGAGCCCTGAGGAACACAGCTGGTGACTGAACCCCAGCCAGATGTGGCCCTATTCACTACAACCCCTTTGTTGCGTTAAAGGGCAAAATAATTTGTCAGAAAATAAACCCCCTTGCGTTCCACCCTCTATCAGAGGGACTGGGGGCGGCTAGGCTTAGATTCTGAGTGATGCCCAATTCAGTGTTAAAAGTCCAGTCGTGTTCAATATGTATATGGAACTATCACGATTACGGATGCACTCCTAACACCATACACAATTCGATCTGGCAGCGTTCCATGAACTAGCACGGCCACACTTAAGTAATCGGGTTGCGTTCACTATGAACTCTCACGGCTAGATTGGTGAAAAGTGTAGTTTATTGAAGCAACAGATGCACAAACTCTTTTGGATTGCCGGTGATAGTGACTGTCTGCAAAGCACGTGCAAATACTAAAGATGTTACTAATACAGCCTGGCTACAAACACGCTAAGTTATAAAACAACTCTATAGAGATGTCTAAGTTTCCCAGGGAAGCACTTGGTATAACCAAGTGTTTGAATCTTACCCACAAGCGTTCTTACGGGGGGGAAGAGAGGCTGAGTCCATCGACTGATCCCAGAAGTCAGGGGTGGTCAGCGATGGCGTTTCCCTGATTTCGTTGGTATCTTCCCTGACATCCCACCTCTCAAGCTATTTTTATACTATTTTTTACCTTTCAGGTGGAGCTTGAGGGACTCTAGTCATACATATTTTTGTTATGATTGGTGTAAAATTCTCTCGCTTCGCTTTTAAAGGTATAGACTATGAAAAATTTAGAGTGCAGACTCTGTGACGAGTGGTCGCACCTTGGAGGCAGGTAGCTTTTGGGATGGAGGTGTGTTTTGGTATTATAATGACATTATAATGAGCAAAGTTCGCCCAGAGGATAGCATTTTGTCAAAAAATGACAGATCGTTGGCTCAGGGTAACAATTAGGCAGCTTATCAGTTCTATAAGACCTTCAAGGGTTCCATTTGACCCTCAAGTTCCCATTTTATCACAGAGTTTGGCCGCAGTGTCTCCACTCCATCCTCTGCTCTCTTCTGCCTTAGAGTTAGCGCACCGGACTCCCCCAATGTCATTAATATCTAAGGTTGCCTAGGGAACCTTTGTGAAATATGTCCTTTGCACACCAGCTGCACTCTGTCCCTGGAAGTTTCATCCATGCTGTACTTTTCTTCAAAAATGTAAATACAACTTAATTTCTAAGTCACCTCCAGTAATAATCCCACACCCTTGAGCCCTGCTGTTCGGCTGGGTGCACCATGTACCTGCTCGTCTCACAGCTGGACAACTTGTCCAGAAGGACATTATGAGGGACAGCATCAAAAGACTTTGTAAAATCCAGAAGAACTACATCCGCTGCCTTCCTTTCATCTACTGGGGGGTGTAGTGGTTGAACCCCAGCTGGCAGCTCAGCCCCACGCAGCTGCTCGCTCACCCCCTGGTGGGATGGGGGAGAGAATCAGAAAGGTAAAAGTGAGAAAACTCATGGGTTGAGATAAAGGCAGTTTATTAGTTAAAGCCAAAGCTGCATGTGTAAGTGAAGCAAACCAAGGAATTCATTCACTACTTCACGTCAGCAGGCAGATGTTCAGCCATCTCCAGGAAAGCAGGTCTCCATCGTGTGTAATGGACGCTTGGGAAGATAACGATGAGTGATGATGGTTTTAAAATGAAAGAGGGCAGATTTAGATGAGATATTAGGAAGAAATTGTTGACTGTGAGGGTGGTGAGCCCCTGGCGCAGGTTGCCCAGAGAAGCTGTGGCTGCCCCATCCCTGGAGGTGTTCGAGGCCAGGTTGGACGGGGCTTGGAGGCATTTTTCCCTCTAGGAAAAGGGAAATAGGCAAGTGTTACTCAAGCAATTAACTAATTAGCAAGATAGGTTAGCAAATACCATCATGTTTTGTGCAGAGAGGGGGGAAAAAGACTTGTCTTTCAATAGTTAAAACATCAACAGAAGTTACCAGCTGGTTACAGCAGTAAGCTTCATGCAACCACATGAACTTAGGCATTTGTCAGAAGCAGCTGTTTTGGGTTCTTTAATCTCCTTCAAACACTGCAGGGAAAGCCATTTTTTCCCCCAAGGCCCTGGCGATTTTCTCTTAAGCAACCACTGGCAATGACCAACAAGCAATCGAAGATTTGAGCAAGATTAAGCCAGCCGTTTTCTGGGTACCTAGAGCAAGTTCTGGAGCTGGGCAGCACTTGGCGCGCTCTCTCCACAAGCCACGTTGCATGCTTTTGCTAACATATACTCGTCATAAATAAAGCCATCTCCCAACCAAAGGCCCTAAGTGCTCTCATGCCTGTAATTCTACAAAAACTAGCCACAGATCTAGGTCTCAACTCTACCAATGGCATAAAGAGGAGTAAACCACCCTCTCCTCTCCATGATGTCATCGTCACACCAACACAGCAGGAAGGGGGAAAAAAAGAAAAACCATACCCCTCATATCCAACCCAAATCAAGTCAAGAATCATGCTTTTAGGCTCTCTAGGATTGCCATAAGCAGTGCCAGCCAAAAATCAGACTCCTTACTTGTAAATTCCAAAGGTTCACAGACTCCAAGTGTGATCTAAAGCCTGAGGACTTAGGTCTGGAACTTTGGATTAGGATTCCCCTAAAAAAATACTTCAACTGCCTTCAACTGCTTTCAAAAGCCTGATGTTCCTGAACATGTCTAGAACATCATAAACACTTCTTTCCCTTGTAGCTGTTTGTCTCTTACTTCCTCCTCCCTCCTCAATTCAATAAATGAAAGAATAAAGCCTTCCTTTCCCCTGTAGCAGTATTAGTAGTCTGCAATAGTAGATTCTTACTTCATCTGAGAAAAGAACCCAACAAGGTTAAGATCTAGACTCAAATCCACACCTTTGGAAAAGCTTTTAACAACCCTACCAATAACACTTCCTCTGTCCCTTTTCCATCAGTGGAGACAGTGAATGAAATTAGGCCAACAGCATGAGAGAGGGCAAAAAGGAGGAGAGCCTTTTCAAGAATGGGCAGGACAATGCATGGTGTAGACAGACACAGGACAGACTGCATTACATGGAAAGCACAAGCCCCACCTCACATTGCCAAGTCTCAAGCAAAGCAATTTCCATTTAGAAATGCCTGTTTTCATTACACACGCCTACTAGTTTCTGCCATCCTGCCCTTGTTCCTAGAAGGCCATTACCTCTCTCCTGCCTCCCTGACAGCTGACTGCCTGTGCCCGTGTTCAAGCCAAGGGCTGTGCAGGTCCTGCCTCGCCTAGAGCTAGTGCAGATGCCACCAGCTCCGCACTGCCTTCCCTTCTTACTCCTTACTAGCTGTCACACAGCAGAACTATGGTCTGATCCTTGCCGTTACTATACCCGTATACATTTTCAACTCCTCAAAAGCCTGTAATACCTCCTAAGCCTGGTACCAGTCAGGGCTGTGAACAGCCAAACCTTTTGGGTTGGGCGTTTCCCTGCAGCTGGCTTGGCAACTCACACCCTGCAAACTGTGTGGTGTCTTTCAGCCTTCTCCGCAGGCACTGCCTCCTTCATCCACTTCCAGAAACCTCCTGGTATTCCTTCCTTTCGCAAGTGCTCCCTTTAGCCTCTTCCTTGTTACCATCCCTCACCTCTCTAGCCAGGTGCCTGTCTGTCCCCCCCCAATTGGGGGTCCCAACCTTCTCCCGCCCCCCCCCTCGCCGTCACTACCCCGTGAGCAGCGTCACCTACTGCAGCACAGACCCCCAGGACTGCAGGTCACAGCGAAAGGGGGGGGTCACACATGGCGGGGGGGGCCCATTTGGCTAATTAACACGCTTCTAATGATCCCCCCCCCCCCTTTAGGTGGACCAATGCGGATGGCACCACCTCTAAGTAAGTACTCATTAAATGGGGGGGGGTTGCTGTGACACCCCCCCCTAAATTTTGTGTGTGTGTGTGTGTCCCCAGAATCTTTGGTTTCGTGGCCAAGAAACTGGGGGGGGGGGGGGGGGGGGGGGCAATGCCTGCCACCGCCATCGTCACCTTCGTCACCAGGGTCATGTTGGGCACCCAGCGAAAATGAGGGGGGGACACACACAGACACCCTCCACCCCCCCCCCCCCCCCCCATAACCCCCTCCCGCCGAACTGGGGAGAGGGAAGCCCGCTGGACACCCCCCCAGAGCTATGGGGGGGGCAGCCACCAGGTTGGGGGTCGGACCCCCTGGTACCGCAGGTGGCGGGGGGGGGGGGAAGGAGGGGAGGGGATGTGGGGGGGAAGGAAGGACCCCCCCTTTTTTTTTGCGGGGGTGGCGGGCAGCAATAAAGCAAAGTCTATTTTTGTCTAAGAAGGTATTTATATGAGCTTTAGTCAGACATTTTTAATATATATATATTATATAGAGGGGGGGCACGGAGATGTATGGGGGGACCGGAGCTGTATGGGGGGGGGAAACGGACTCCTCCCCCCCCCCCCCCGACCCCCCCCTCTTTGGCCGCCCATGTGCAAATCCCAAAAGAAAAAAAAATCCCAAACCGCTTCTCAGACTCCTTTTTTACTGTGCCGGTTCGACCGTTGCGGGGGGGGTGGGGTGGGGGGTGTCCAGCCCGGCTCCTGCTGGCCCCCCCCCCCTTCCCCAAAACTGAGAGTGGAGGGGCTCAGAGTGGGGGTACAGCCCCCTCCCCCGCCGGGTTGGGGGCGGGGTTTACATTCACAAGGTGGGGGGGACAGTGAAACCGTGGACTGGGGGGGGAGAGTGCACCCTTAACCCCGCCCACCCCTCTCCGGGGCGCCCCCCCAACGTGGGGGTGTGGTGTGTGTGGGGAGGGGGTGATGCGGTGGGGGGGGTAATGGGGGGGGAGGCACCCCGCAGACCCCCCAAAGGTGCACCCACACGTGCAGGATTGGGCCCCCTCCCCCCCTAACACATCCGGGGGGTGGGGGGTGGGGGGGCTGCCTCCCACTGTTGGGGAAAGGCTTTAAAGTGCACGGGGGGTGTGTCGGGGGGGGGGGGGGATAAATATTGGGATGCCCCCCCCAACCCCTCCCCCCGCCCTACCCGCTGAGGGGGTGCAGGTCGACCTTGACATTCTCGCCGCTGCTGAGCATCCCCACGGTGGGGAAATACCCCCCGGGGGGCACCCCCGCCTCCTTCTTCCCGATGATTTTCCTGTTGTGGGTGAAGAAAACCTTTTAGGGGAGGGCGGGAGGGTACACTGAGGGGGGGTCTCAAAGCATCGCACCCGCCCCCCCCCAAAATAAACCCCCTGGAGGGAAGGGGTACCCCCAGCCCGGCACTGCTGCACCCCAGGGGGTACCACCGTAAAGGGGACCCCAATGGTGGCAGTGAAGTGGGGGTTATGGGGGGGGGGGTAATAATGGTGTGTAGCCCCCCCACCCCCGGGGGGGTTGGGTGTGTTTGTGTTCTTACCACCACCTTCTTGCCCTCGTGCTCCTGCTCCATCTCCTCGCCGTCGTCTTCCTCCTCCTCCTCCTCCCGGTGCAGGTACATCATGTTGCGGACGGTTTTGGGCTTCACCTCCGCCGTGTCGCAGGTGTGGTCGCTGTCACCTGGGAGGGGACGGACATGACACACACATACAATAGTGGCTCTACTGTGGCCCCCCCCACACCTTTTCCTCCCATTCCTGGGGTCCTCAGCCCCACGGGGGGGTCCCAAAACGACCCCCCCCCCCCCCCCAAAAAAAGTACCTTCGCTGTCGAGGATGTAGTCGCGGGGGGAACATGATGCCACAGCCCATGATGTCACCTTTGTAGCAGCGGGGGCTGAAGGGGTCCCCCCACCCCACTGCCATGGAAGATCTTCCCATCATCTTGTGGGACACACACACACAAAAAGTGTCACGGTGACCCCCCCACAGTGCTGGATCCCCCCCACAGAGCTGCTCCCCACAAAAGGGGGGTGTTGGGGGATAAACCCTGGGAAAGTGCTTCCAGGAGGAGGAGGAGGGTGAAGGCGGGGGGGGGGGGGGGCATCCTGGGGGGGGTGGGTGTCACATCCCTGAGGGGGGGTTACATCCCTGGGGGAGGGGGTGTCACATCCCTGGGGGGGGCAGCATCTGGTCTGGGTGGTGGGGTGGTATGTCTTTGGGGGGGGGGGGGGTGTCAGGGTGAGGACCCAAACCACTGAGAAAGGGGGGTGGGTAAGAGACCCCCCCCCTCATGTCCCAGTGTGGGGGTCTCATACCTCAAATACCACCGCGGGGGGGCTTTTAATGGGGGGGGATGCCCACTTTTAAAGTGGGGGGGGACACACACACTCACCCGCGTGATACGCCACTGAGCCGTGGCTTCAGCCGGGATGGTGGTTTTTCGGGTAAGGGGCGGGGGGGGATAAAAATAAAACTGCTCTGTGGCTTTTCAGGCAGCTCGCCTGCACGGTTCCTGCCGAACCCACTTGTGGCTGCACACAGTGCTGGGCGAACCGCTTCCCAAAGGCGAACCGCTTCCCAAAGGCGAACCGCTTCCAAACTGCACACACTCGCTGCCCGCACAGCAGAGCACTGTTTCAGCACTGTTTTTCCCGGCTCCCTATCTCCAGAGCAGAGATCTCTTGTCTGGTCATAAATGCTTTTTCGAGTATTTCCATGAAGATTGCTTAAGGCATATCAAGTAGAACTCCTTCTCTGAATCAGCAAGACATAGGCAGAAAAAGATGACAAGAGATACAAAGTTTGTGAGAGAAGGCTGAAATAGCAGCTCAAAGGAAAGACTCAGCTGGGAAGAAAACCCAGGACTTGGTGACCCAGTGTTGCTAAATAGAAAGTGAAACAGAGAAAGGAAAAAAAAGAGACTGGTAATCATATGTATTTCTGATGGAGAAATTAAATGAACACTATAAATACAGAAACTAGAAGTGAGAACCTATTGCACTGAGTATGTAAAATAACATTTGTTCACTGAAAAGAACATTTGCCGAAGGTACTTCCATCTCTTTGGCCTTGTAATACAAAACTCACCAAATTTAGACAGTCCTTTAATGTTAGGCAATCTGTTCTCCCATCTCTTATTTCTGATTCACTTGAGAAATGTGGTATGACTGAAGTTTGAATGCTGCAAATGTCAGTGTTTGGATTAATAGAAACTGGTAGACATCACACAGCAAAGCAGAAACATTCTGTGAGAAGTAGCACAGTACTATGTGCAAAACTATTGTTAACTCACTCTAACTTCTGCCAATTCAAGTCATTTTTCATAAGGCAATTCCAGAAGTTAAAGTCTCTCTCCTGTCTTAGTAAATGATGGTGTAATGCAGTCTGGATTTTGGCTGCCTTTTACAATAAACTTATTAAGACATGCATTTGATAAAAAGAGGAACAGACATTAAAAACATACCATATGACAAACTGCCTTACAAAAGAAATATTAATGTTAGTCATTTCAGAATTCTGCTGTCTTCAAGTGCAACCTGACCCAGCTGATCCCATTTCAGTCCTGTGGGATTAAGGGTGAAGAAGAAGGTCCTGAGGTATAGTTTGCGCAGATTAGTAGCTCTGCAGATTTTGCACATGCCATAGAAATTACAGGTCCTTGTTGAAGTGCAGACTTGCACTCTTTCCAGGTTCTTTAGCAGAAGACACACAGGTGGCAGTGCTTTCTAGATCCATTCTCCTTTGCTACGCCTGCACTTAGAGGCATTATATATTATTACCACTCCCCCTGCCCCAGCTGCTTGTGGCTCAGGCTTCTCCGTCCCCTTTAGTGGCTGCCAGTGCATGCTGTTAGAAGTTGGCTAGAGGATGGAAGTGCAGGTGCATAAACAGATAGAATCCTCTCAGCAGCCTATGAACCAAACATTCGTGCCAGCATATATCCTCCACTCGCTGTCATGCAGCCTGCTGCGAGGGACATGGTCATATACGGAGTGTTCTGTCTGCAGTTCTGCTCAGAAACCTTACAAGAAGACATTCTTCAACTTAAGCAAAGGAAGGAGTACCTGCTGTGTGCAC